>CM067329.1:132665000-137465000 GCA_034376525.1 Nicotiana benthamiana | reverse complement strand
GGTCGCCCTTAGAACTGGATGTGGCATCAGTGCCATAACCAGCCGAGTAGTCGCACCCGGCCTTCGGAAAGCAAGTTGAGGAGCCATCACACGGCGCACCCCCAATCAACAAAAGAAAAGAATTAGAAGGAGAAAACTCAGCACGACTGAGCGAGAGCGACACTATAACTCAAAACACTCACTAGAAGCGGGCCTATGACCATGTGTTTCCCAGAAGGACGGCCATGTACGAATCCCCCAATGTCTGAGGGAGTACGACCTCGACTCATTTGCTAATGCTGGATAAAGGAGCCGGTGGTGCTCGCTCAGCTACAAACACAAGGTAGAGTCAATACCTATCGGAACAAAGAACAAGAAAGAACGGAAGGCAGAGTACGTTGAACGGAAAACTTACGTATATTGTTCCAAGTTTTCGGGAACCTCGCTGCATTCACCACCAAATGCTCGGTTCTGATATAGAAAAAATTCTCTTAAATATGAGAATCGACCGCATCATCCAACTCCATAATCAGACCCCTGGCCCCATGAGGGACCATTCGAATCATGGTACCACGGACCCTTTGAGGGGCATACAGAGTCAGCACATGCCGTAGCGTTATTTATCTTCTGGCCAATTCTGCATACTTGGCAAGCATGGCAAAAAGCTTGTAGAAAGAAGGGACGAGTTGACCGGGGCACACTTCATAATACGGCAAAATTTGCTACCAACGTCGGAAGGGGAAGCTTGAACCCTAATCTGAAAGGATAAGCGTACAAGACACAATATCCAGGGCGGTCGATGTGAACCCTTTCCTCGCTCCTCGCTCCTCGCTCCTCGCTCCTCGCAAGGGAGATATCGGCAGAACGAGGGATACCCCATTGCTCCCTTAATTGGGTGAGGCCCACCTCTCCTATTACTGGGGCCTCATTCACCTGATCCACCCTCATTGGCGGACAGTTTCCGGACCTCTGGGCAAAGAAAGAATATCAATCAGTGATGGTATCCTGTCGATCTCCGCCGATTCAGTAGCCCTCGCCACCATAGAAGACCCATCGACCGCTGGAAGAGTCGGCGGATGAAGGTCTGTGTGAGAATACTTGCCATTACTGATTACAGTGCAATAAATGAACAAGATTCACCGAAGAAGGAGCAAAGATGGAGATTTAGTGAAGGAAGACAAAGAACAACACCAATTAACGAAGAAAAAGAGCGAGAGAAGCTGTTTTTGCAGAAATCTTACTTAGACAGATAATGAAAAGTGAGAAACAGAAGACATAACTCGTTATTTATACTGCAAAAGTGGCTTTTCCAAATTCCAAAAGCCATCATTAACTGCATAACCAATCGCAAATAGTTCAAATCCACAGTATCGTGTGCCATTAATGGCAGATACCACGAAACGACTTTGCGACCGTCGATTGGCACTTTATCTTCAAAGTGGGTTTGATGACTTGGGTAAGATAGAAGGACGTCCAGTACGCCTCCATATACCGAACACCATTACAACACAAGTCAAGTACACCCATACCCTCAGCGGCCACCCACAGGAATACTCGTCCCCAAGAGAAAACATCAAACGGTCATTCCCCGTGTATCAAAATGGCTACGACCGCCTTCTAAATATAATGGCTACGGCCGTCCTCCATGTGTATGAATGTCTACGGCCATCCTCCAAGTTAAAATGGTTACGGCTGTCTCTTGAATATGAATAGCTTGGCTATCCTCCAAGTGTAAGAGGTCACGGTCGTTTCGTAAAAATATAAGTGGAAACGGCCATCTACGAAGCATGAACAGTTACAGCCATCTTCGAAGCATGAGCAGTTACGGCCATCTCGGGCTACGACCGAAACGACCTCTGATCTCCTTTTCTTCGAATCTATTTGAATCGCATACAGTAAAGTCCGCTCATTGAGTTCGACCGGCTCTCGACCTCAATAAGCGGAGGGACTAACTGTATGGGTCAAAACCTAAATCATGGTAATTAATAAGATATTTCACTCTTAAATCTATTTGGGTTAAGAATCAGCATAACCATTCGTTAGTAGTAAGCATTCAATGATCACTCAGTCTGATCAACGAAGCCACGACATACTCATTATCAACAGGCGTCCCCTCGACATGACCACGATCGTCTTACGCCAGCTGGCAAGGTTTAGAGCTATATTAATAAGGGAAAAAACCCTAATAAGGGGGATGCTCCTTCTTCTTCACCCCTACTTCGAAAGCAAGGAGAAAGCTATTATACGGCTCTGAACCTCTCCATTGAGAGGTAGACCAAACCAATATTATCAATGAAAAATCTTTACCCTCCCCTATTTAAGAAATAACAATTATCTCTTATGTTTTTGCCTTTGGTCTTTTGGTTTATTACGATCAACTATGATTGGTCTTCCATTTATTTTTGTTGTTTTATGCGTACAAGGTGTATGAGAATTTTTAGCTAAACATAATGTAAGTTATGAAATAAGATCATCTGTGAAAGTACAAAAAGTAAGTTAATCGTGTTAACTTGGAGGTTACAAATACTTAAGATCATGAATACCACGTACCAAGAGGGTTTGATGGCTTATAAGCTAAACAAATTGAAGAAAATAAGTTTCGTCAAAAGTCGACAATTTGGTAATGTTATAACATGTACATTTGGGATGAGACTAGGGTGCTTAACATGTTAAGGAGGTTTTGTTATGAGTTATATATGTTAGTCGTATGATAGTCGTGTGTTATGTTTGAAGTCAACCGAGTTGTGGTACAAAAGTCTATGAAAGTCATCACAAGTTACGTTCAAAAGTTTTATTGAGTTTGGGTCAAATGTAACTGTAATTTTATCCCAATATACTTAGAGTTATGGGGTATTCCACCCATCAAATTGAATATCTATGAGTCTATTTTCTGACGCATTAAACCGTTTGTTAATATGACATCAAAGTAGAGAGATATATGAATTTTTACAAGACTGTGCAGACTGCTAGGTGATAAGTAGGTGTGTCACCTACTTTCTTAAAGGGAGTATTAAATATGCCAAAAAGAGTTATTTTGGGTCGGCCAAAAAGTCCATTGAAGGGCTTGTCTCCGGAAATCTCACTATCATTATATAGAACAATACCTGACATAAGCCCTTGCAAAATATCCTCCCAAAAATTACACACAAACCCTAATTGATATTCTCTCATTTTTAAGTTTTAGTTGGAGGAAAAACCTATAGTTTGAAGAACCAACATAGGAGCTGAGTTATTCAACAAATAAGGTAAGTTTACTTCTCTCTTTCATCCTTTTTTTTTGCTGGAAAGGTAGGAGAAGTCGTTCTATAATTGTAAGAACTCATGGAACGGTGATCAGAAGCCGTGAGTTCGAGTTATTCGACTTGTAGTGAACTGTTATGTGGGCTGTTTTGTGTTGCTGTTAGATTGAGTGTTTTCCTACTATTTTAGGGAGTTTTGAAGGAGAAATATTATGGAGAAATACCACATAAATGCAGGGTGGTAGTCTGGTCATTCGTCGTAACTATTTTGGTCAATTTGACACTACTATGGTGGTCGTTTTGTGTATGAAGAGACTAAGGTCTGTAGGTTGTTTTGTAATATTTTGTGGTATATATAAGGTTTGAAAATAATGTATATATGATGTTATTATTGCGTTCTTGTGTTTTTGATGTTATTTAAATTTGGAGAAAGTAAGGATTATAGGGGATATGCTGCATATTTTAATACAAAATAAGTTTGTCATTCGTTATGCGATAGTTGTACCTTTCGTAACTTAATGATAGTATTATAATCTTTGTTATGGATTAGAGTGCAAAGAAGCGAGTTCAACGTGGTGATTGGAAAGATTGTGATAAGGTATGCTAAGGCTAAATCTTTCTCCATTTTGGAATGATCCAGTAACTACATGTGTTTGATAACGAGACATAAAGAGAAGTTCATATTCCTGAATTTATATACATTGGCCTGGTCTCATAAGTTACAACATTCTCCCTTATCGGGACTTCATATTCAGTTTAGTTTTATCTTCTTCTAGCCAAGAGAGCAAAAAGTCTATATATATATATATATATATACATTATTACAACATTTTCACCACCATCGAGTTATAATCGATGGGCAGTCCCCTATTGGAAAACCTCTTATCATTTGGTAAGTTATATATCGAGCTAATTGTGGCCGAGCACCTATGAGAGAGCCTAGAATGGCCGAAATATAGAGCCTAGTATGGCCAATCGCTTATGAGCGAGCCTACTATGGCAGAGCAATTATACAAGCCGAGCCTTATAGGGCCTGACAACTATTTTACTTACTATAGTGAGAGAATAAGTTAATATCAGCAGGTAAACATATCTTAAGTTTATCTTTGACTCCTAGTTACTGTTAGTTATTATATTATCGGTTCAGTTTGAGCTTTTAGTTATTCTGTTGCCTTACATACTTAGTAGATTATATTGTACTGACGTTCCTTTTTTTAGGGACACTGTATTTCATGCTTGCAGGTCCTGATAGATAGTTAGATAGACCTTCCCAGCAGACAGAGTTAAACATCAGCTTGGTTGGTAAGCTCCACTTTCTCGGAGTTACCAAGTCTAGACCTTAGAGTCCATTTTATATATACAGGTTTGATGGGTAGGTCGAGGCCCTGTCCTAACCATGATAGAGTTCAGTTATCTATAGAGGCTTGTAGACGAGTCCTGTATATTTTCTATATCACTAGATGTTCATGACGGCCTCTTGAGACTGCACAGTATATATATATATATAGCTTATAGGTATGGTTATCCCAGATGAGAGAGACAATATTTTGAGATAATTCAGAAGACATGCAGTGGAATCCTAGAACGGATAAATATTTACCTTAGTATGACTCTAAGATAATATTAGGTGACCCCAAGGGCTAGTGAGGTGGAGTAAAGGGAGTTAAAAGTGAAAGAATATTGCTTTCAGAATAAGGTAATAGACAGAGATATTAGTAAGAGAATGATAAGAGAGTAAATAAATCATTACGATTAAGATGTGATAAAAGAGTGATAACGGTAAATGACAATATAAGGGGATGACAAAGTCTATATTCAAGTAAAGAAAAAGGCAAGAGGTGACAGGCCTTGAGATTATAGAAGAGTATATGCCTTAACGTAGTATCCTTATTTCGAGAAATGATTTGGTGACTCCAACATGATTAATAGAAGGCTAAGATAGACCCAGAGTAATTGAAATTAGTATGGGCTAGTAAGCAAGAAAAAGAATTTAAGATGATTTAGGGACCGAAGGACTTGATAATAGCCGGCATCGTGAGAATTTCAAAGATTGCATTTCGGCAATGATAGAACAGACAACCAAGTGTGACAGCTACACTCAGTGCCACCCTCGCATATAAGGGTTACCACAAGGCGAGTAAGAGGTAGTGAAGGCGTGAAAAGACACCAAAGATGAAGAGGAAAAATATTTACATGTAAATTTTCATAGAAATAAATGTTAGTACTCCCCTGGGGGGATGGTGTGATATGATACTAAGACGGAGTTAAGTGGTTTAGGTAACCATGGAATAATGGAAGAATGCGGTAAAAAGGCGAAAGGAATGAGATTGCATTTATTCAGATCCTACAAGTATGTTACGACTCTAGAACATTATGAAAATACAATGCTTGGGAGAGGCAGTAAGGTTTC
Source organism: Nicotiana benthamiana (assembly GCA_034376525.1). Lineage (NCBI taxonomy): Eukaryota > Viridiplantae > Streptophyta > Magnoliopsida > Solanales > Solanaceae > Nicotiana > Nicotiana benthamiana. The sequence continues at coordinate 137,459,372 of CM067329.1, read as the reverse complement.
TATACCATATTGATTAATAGGTGTCAATGAACACTTGATACATAACGAGTTAGTGCGAGTGGTAAGTCAAGACAAATAACATAACTTAAGAGAGAGTACACGGGATATAGATATGAGAATGTACCAACAAGTAGTTAGTACTTTATTTAAGAAGAGCATAGTTATGGCTAGACAAGAGGATATAGATAAATTAGAAGATCATGCGAGATAAACCTAGTGAACCCCACCATAGGAAATTCAGTCTCGCAGATATGATATCGTAATCCTTGAGAAATATTTAGTTAGGAGTTGAGGTAGTTATAGTTTTTGTATAGGTGTTATGGAAATAAAAGAGAGTGCCATGGGGAGACAATAAAAAATTTGAATTCAGAAGTAACCTTTTGAGAACAATGGAACAAAGGTATGTAACTAAGGATACTGATTGTTGAGTAAGAACATCAAAAATTCCATCGGGTATATGATGTAATAAACTCACAACTTTGCAAGAGTCAGAGAGTCTTCCCTAAGTACTATAACAAATAGACTAGCTGACGAAATAAGGAAGAATGCTTCAACATAAGCATAGTGACCTACCAGGAAAAGTAATTTCTTACTTTTAAGGAAAGATGAGAAGGTACGAAATGAATCATCTGATCTATGATCTAGAGTTAGTTATGTTATTAACGCACTTAAGATTTTGGAGTGTTATCCATGCAGCACATATAATGACATTGATGCAGCTATAGGAGACTCCAGTATAAGTTGAAAGAAAGAATTGAGTCCAAGTCACAGACAAAAGCTTGAATTATTAGAAGGTTATATCATGGATGTTGCATAGCGTCTACGAAGTGCTAAACTAATAACTAATACCCTGAGCCACAGATTAGAAGATAGTGTAAGCCTACATAAAGGCTGAGATAGAAGAGAAAACTAAAAAGTCACATAAGCTAAATGAATTAGGAGTCTGATTATAGACCCCGATCATTATATAAATTGTGATATAGAACATGCATAATCACTCTTAAAATAAGAGGTACAAGAGAGAAAGTAAAACAACCATATTCTATAATGGCTTTATGATAAAGCCAGATAAAAGAGTTCTAGCTTCATAAGAATTTAGTAAGAATCTCCCACCGGAATGTGTATGCACCAGAGGTGCAAGTATTATAGTCGAGCTTCAAGTTGTGGATGTGAATCCTACCTATGTGGAAGGGAGGTTATGAAAGAGATAGAGATACGATGCAAGATTTAATGGTAAGTAAGGTAAAAGTGAACGGGTATGATATACTCAAGTGCATAAGGTTGTGAATAGTCCAGATTTAGATAGAGGGCTAGAAGCGTCATGATTCAATATCTAGAAACGGTAGTGGTGTCATCAGTGGCATATCTTCCAGCCTATGGTTTACAGGTACCGAGTGGTCTAGTTAAGAGAGTAATGAAGAGTTAGAGACGACGTGATATCTTACTTGAGGTTCTAGAATAACATAAAAAAATCTATGGTGCTAGCAAGTTAAACGGAGGTTGCGAGTAGTATAAATAGATATGTGTAGGTCGCAAGCTAAAGTATGGTATAACGACAAGATTTTAGTTATACAAGAGATAAGGATAAAAATATGTGAGTGAGAAGGTGACGAGAATAGGTAAGTCATCGGGATTAAACCCATCACAACAAGAAAGTTGATTGTTTTTGTAAGTTATAAAAAACTTAGTCTAGCCTGAATGAAGTTCTCTACTCCTTCGGGGAGGAGTAAGGTCTGCGTACACACTACCCTCCCGGGACCCCACTAGTAGGATTTCACTGGGTTGTTGTTGTTGTAGCCTGAATGAAGTTAAAGGAGTTTAAGACTAGGGGCATTTAGAAAAGATGAAATGTTTCCCTGGTAGTAGAATGAGCGTGAAATTATGATAAATGATAAGAAAATAACGTTTAGGCCTTTGATTGAATAACAATTTGAGGAAAATGGATTTCATGAATTCCACAGGATTAGAATACACCTATAAGATGAATCATGTTGGAATGCTATGAAATACCATTATTGAAGTATAGTATCGTCCCTAACCGGACCAAGCAAATCACTTATGATGTTCACCGATGAGACATGAGCCCTAGTGACAATGTATTACGTAAGAGGTTTCAAGTTATAAGTGGTAGATTATAGATCAAAATTAAGGTGAATCAATAATGGATGGATAAAATTTACAAAGTATGAGAGGAGATTAAGTTGTCATTCTTAAGATGAACAATAATGCGGAATCATTAAAGGACTTAGATTTATACAATCAGTATAAGCAACAAGAAAGTAACATAGAGTTGTGTAACAGATATCGGTACTAATAAATCAAGGTAAGTGTTATGGTATAATGTGACCTACATAGATGCAGTAAATCCATAAGGATAGATAACCGAGGGTATGAAACAAAATATAGCAATAGACACAAGTTTGCCAAAGTACCAAGCGAAGGAATTCAGTACACCTATAGATTCCTAGAGGGATAGCTTGTCATAGTTCGGCATATATTCACAAAGTGAGGCCTAGAGATTGAATAAAAGCCGGAGCAAATATGAAACAAGAGTTTCATAGGCACTTGTACAAGGATAGAGTCGTACATGCTACTGACTGAAGGTAGCAACAATTATAAGATTGGAAGAATTTCGACCACAAGTCGTAGTGTGAGAAAGAGGCCTAAAGGGGGGAATGCCCTGACTTTTGGATTTATTCCTTGAACAGTTTCCTAGAGGTAAAGGACAATATCAAGGTATTTGTAAAAGCTATAAGTTATGAGACTGATAAGTGCGTCAGTCAACATTTGAGGACGAATGTTTCAAAGGGGGGAATGATGTTACACCCCATGTTTTCTCGGATATAAAAGTACGCTGCAAGTCAATTAATGTAAGATATGAAATGAGATCATCTGTGAAAGTACATAAAGTAAGTTAATCGTGTTACTTGGAGGTTAGAAATACTTAAGATTATGAATATCAAGTACCAAGAGGGTTTGAAGGCTTAGAAGCTAAACGAATTGAAGAAAATAAGTTTTGTCAAAGTCGACAAGTTAGGAATATAATACGATGTACTTTTAGGGTAAGACTAGGGTACTTAACATGATAATGAGGTTATGTTATGAGTTATGTTAGTGGTATGATAATCGTGTGTTATGTTTTTAAGTTAATCGAGTTGTGGAACAAAAGTATATGAAAGTCATCACAAGTTACGTTCATAAGTTTTACTGAAATTTGGGTCAAATGTAAATACAATTTTATCCCAAAATACTTATAGTTACGGGGTTTTCCACCTATCAGAGTAAAGATTTATGAATTTTCTAACGCATTAAGGTATTTGTCAATACGACATCGGAATAGAGAGATATATTTATTTTTACAAGATTGCGCAGACTGCTAGGTGACAAGTAGGTGTGTCACTTACTTGCTTAAATGAGAGGATTAATTATGACTAAAAAGGGGCTATTTCGGGTTGGCCAAAGATCCCATTTAAGTTCTTATCTCCTGTAATATAATACTTATTATATTGCACAATAACCAAATATATGCCCCTGTAAAAATCCTCCCAGAATTTGCACTCAAACCCTAATTGATTTTCTCTCCTTTTCAAGTTCTAGTTGGAGGAAAACCCTAGATTTTGAAGAACCAAGATAGGAGTAATCGTTGCCAACTCTACACCACTAAAAAATAGCGAGAGAGGGTTGCAATAGCTTTTACTCGATTTGTGGGTTGGGATCGATTTTCACAGAAAGCTAGGATTTAAGTCGAGTATCTATTCAGTTTTGGATTGCGTGTTGGTTCCAAACATCACTTCCAATCATTTTTGAATTTTCTTTAATAATATACTATTATCAAATTACTAATGAAAATTGTAACTAGATTATGCTAAGTGAGAATTGTTACAAGTTGTATCTAATGGATTAAAAAGGCACTATGGTAGTGACTTTCACTTAGGTGGCCAATTGACGAATAATTGCTTCTAAGGCACGATTGATATGATTGGAAATATGCTATAACTGTTGAACAATTTTACCAACTCTCATTCCTCTCAATAAAGAGAATGATTTTGCCCAATTAACTTTCTCAAGACTAATTGGGTAGGCAATTTTTCTCAAGCAACTAGGGTTCAAGTCGGTTATTACTTTCTCAAGGTTTAACCCTTTAATTGGGACTATCGTTCTCTTAAGTCCATCCCAATTCCTTGTCTGGTCAATTTTTGAGACTTAGGCTCTCTTTCTCAAGAAGAGCCCAAGTCAACTAAGCACAAACTAATGTTTGCAACCACCATTTCATAAATTAAATCATAAAATTGACCCAAATAACAAACACCCATAGTCAATCTAGCCCTAAATTACAAGACCCATCAATTACCCCTACTAGGGTTGAGCCACAACCCTAGCTAAGGGGTCTAGCTACTCATGCTTGAAGAGAAAAATAGAGAAATAGATGAAGACAAAGACATATTAATTAATTACTAAAGTAAATACAAAGATTCTATGATTTAAGTAAAAATTCGCAAAATGGCTAAAAAAAGACCTTCCCACGAGCGCACTTGAAGTATGATAGCGTCCAATACCCTAAAAATGAATAATGTTCTATTTATACTAATCTAGAAAAAACTGGACAAAATTGCCCCCTGCAAGGTCAGTGTGGAATGGACAATATGGTGTGCGGTTTCACTAGGCTCTTGACTCTGAAAATTCAACTCTCTAAACACAGGCTCCATGGACCGCATAGAATGGACTGCAGCCGCGGAGGCATCTAGTGCAGTCTGCACAAACACGACAGTGGATCGCACATGCTTGATCTTCAGAATGTGGCATCTCTCTGAACTTTGGTTTTGCGGACTGCACATAATGGAAGTGCGGCCGCGATGCCTTCAGTGCGGTCCACACAATATCTACTGCGGCCGCACTACTTTGAAGCAGCAAATGCCATCTCTCTGAATCTCCATAGTGCGCACCACACAAAGTTTAGTGCGGACACACTAGGCCTGCTTTCCTGAGTTTGTCTTGTCTTTGATACTTGTGCAAGTTTCACTCCTGTTAAGCTGGTCTTTTACATCTTGTCACTTTGATGATCAAACCTGCAATCAAGAACAACTTATGAGCCTTTTGATACTATTTTGTATGAATTTATATCAAAGTGTAAGCAAGAAGGAGTATAAAATGTTTCAAAATCCCTAGTTATCAACTCCCCCAAACTTAAGCTTTTGCTTGTCCTCAAGCGAACAAAATAAGACCCACCCCTTAAGGGAAAATCCAAGAAATTTTCAGCTTTCCTAAAGCAACCTCAACTAGCATCAATTGGGACTAACAATTGCCCTCAACACACATGATTCATTAACAACATTTAACCTTTGAAACAACATGGATTAAGTGCGACACAAGAGCATCAAGAGTTAACATCTTTCAATTACTTTGGTCATTGTGGAACCCAAAGTCACGCATCCTATACTTTCCGTAAGCAAACCTCACCTTTAGAATATTGGCACGCAAAATGAGGTTAATAGAATTTCACTCATCTCTCTCAAGAAAAAGTCACAAGTCCAGCTCTAAGTATCATATGCTTGCCCCTTATGTGAGAATCCACTAATGTAAGCTTCATTCGACTCAAGATCATATAGTGCTTTTGTAGTGTCATTGTGTAGGCTTTTGGTTCAATGTATGACATGTTTTTGTTCAAGTGGGTTCCATCTTCCCTTAAGCACTTCTTGTAATTCATTTTGCACAATTCACTTGACTCTTTGAGTCATTTTAAGGGGTTAGAGAGACTCATTATCACTCTTTATTATGCATTTCAAACCTTTTCTCCTTTTTCAACTTTCCACGCCTTTCTTTCTTTGCATTTTTTTAATCCTCTGAAGTCATTTTCACATTGAACATTCTTTTTGACTTTTTTGTTTTTCTTTCTTTTTCATTGCCTTTCCTTTTCTTCGCTTTGTGCCTTTTTATCACTTTGTTGCAATTTGCCTCAACAAATATTCAGGGAAAGTTCTAGATTAATGGCTCTGGATTTGGACTCGCAATTCAATTACTCACCACACAAGCTAAGGGATTGCTAAAGACATCGAGTCGGGGGACCACAACGACCATAGATACGATTGGAGAACACAATGGTCCCAAAAAAAACACTTGATGATTATCGATCAACACAAGAGTCTCAAGGTCACGACTTTCACCCTCCTAAAGACAATAATTTATTTTTGACAATAAGATCAAAGGCAAATGTGCTAGGCCCAAGGGAAGCTTTGCTTGAGTCACCTTAATAACTAACTACTAAAAATAAAGAGAAAAACAGACTAAAAACCTTAAGAAGGTTGTCACGTCATCCATCATTTGGAAGAGCCACCCAATTCACACAAAACTCCACCTTTGGAAAGAACCGCGGCATTAAGAAAATCAAAGGCTTATTGAAAACGTCCAAAAAAGTAAAAAGCTACGAACATAAATAAGAAGCTGAAAATGATTTTTTTTTGCGAAAAATAGAATGAATATATACAAGAGGGGATTCGAATATACAACGGGGGATCAATATATACAATATGATGTAACTTTATATACAGACCCAAAGTAAAAATCAAAGTGCGAGAAATGTAACTAAATATCAAGTTATATACAGCCCAAAGATGAAAAATCAAGAAAGCATAAAATATATATAATCATCTAAAAATGTAGGGCTCACCCCCTCAAATAAAAGCCCGCATTGTCCCCAGTGCTAACTAGTCCAAATAAAAAAATAAAATGATAAGAGAAAAAAAGATATAAGTGACTCCCTAAGCCCTGTCTGTCTGCATGCATGTGTGGTCCCTAAGTCCTCTGTATACTTGGGAACCTCAGACTGATTCCCAGTTTCCTGCTGCTCAGCTACTGGGATCGGGGCCTCGACCTGTACTGATGCTGGATCTAGTACACCCTAAGGCTGACTGGGGGAAGTCTCCGCTGGGTCCGCCAACTGGATGATATCATCATCGGCTCTAGGAATGATACTCTTCCTCTTCGGAGGCCGCTGTGACTGCTCCGACTGTGGATCAGCTGCTGGTACTAGGTCCTTAAACAATAAGTCTAAAGGCAGCTGGTCTGCCTTCAGTCTATCAATATCTGCCCAAAGCTTCTTCACGGACTCCTTGGAGGCCCGTATCTTCCGCAGCTTCTTATGCTCCTTAGCAAGCTCCTTGAGAGCCTTGCTATGCAAATCAACTGCCTTGGCCAATGCATCCTAAGTGGTGAGGATTTTCTTCTAATTTTCAAGTATTTCCTTCAAAGCATCCTCTATCGATTGTGGACATGTGCTGGCTGAGATGCCGACTGACCGTCAACCATTGTAGCGAGTGTAGACAACTTGGATAAAGCAGTATGCATCCAATTGTTTATGCTATGAAGCGTCTGGCTTCAGACTGGCTAGTTGGGGCAGAAGTAGGGGCCTTGTAGCTCTTGCCCTTGGGGTTGTCACCCCCCTCAAGATGTACTAGGAAAATGGAGTTATGGCCTTGACCTTGATATCATGACCTCTTGTCCACCTCTAAACCTGTGATGTACTCAGTGAGGAAGCTGGGAAAAGGGAATAGTGATAATTCTGGACATCACATTCCCCGCATTGATGGGGTACCTCGCCATAATGGAGGCAACCTAAATAGCCCGATAGAGAGGAAGGGTCTGGTCATGAGTGGTCGGATCCAGCCGAATACAAACAAATGTCTTCTAACCCATCGCATCAAAGTTCAGGGTCCTCCGCAGTATATTGACCCCAGCTGCCAACCAATCAAGAACGGTACATGGGATTGCCAGGTACAGAGTTAACTATGAACGGACCTCCTCGCCCATCTCCATCTTTGCGTTATACAAAGTCTTATCCTCCTCATTGAAGCCAGATAACTTTATTATTTTTCCATCAAATACAACTATCAAATTAAGAACTTTGGTCACTTTGGAGACCTTTATAATGTGGGCTACATTGTTATATAACTCTTTGACCAAATGCTCGCTGGCGTCCACACAGTTATCTAAGAAGTGATACCAACCCACTCTAGTTCTGAACTGTTTCTGCATGTTGGGATTGTGGGGTAGTAGGTCTTTGTCTATGAAACTCCTATCTGGAATCAGTTTTCTCACCGGCCACCACTCCCTAGATTTTTTGTACACCACCTCGCTTACGAACCTATCCTCCCAGACAGCAGGCTTTCTTATTCAAGCTATACATCCCACCTGAGGCTCACCACCTCCAGCTACCTCCTCTTCTCACTCAACTTCCTCCCTTCGTTTGCACATTTCTCGAATAATGAAGCTGTGAGGGAGGTGGAGTATTCCCCATTACCGGCTGCTGAGCCCTCAGACGACTCAGTAGAAACATGATCTGGAGCTTGAGCGGGGGGTGATAGTGGAGGAGTAATGTTTGTCAATTTGTATCTCCACGTCCAGTCTTCAACATATTCGAGCACAGAGTCCGATGAGATGTCATGGGAGGGCACATACTCACTCACCAAATGGTCACAGGCTCTATCAGTAACTTTTATTGCCTTTCTCATCTTTTTTTATGTTTTGTTGAGCCTGAGGAGTGAGTTTAATCATCTTCTTTCCTTTTCCTCCTCGGGAGGATTCACCTCTGTCGGGTTGTTTTGAGCCTTTTTCTCTTTGCTTTACCATTGTCTGCAAATATCATTCAATGTATTTGTTAGAATCAATTAAGGCAGTTCAAGTTATTGCAGCAAAACAAATTGCAGAACAAATTCACAGTGTTGCAGACAGTCCTCAGAAGTTACCCAGTGCGGACCACAAAAAATGGAGTGCGGTCGCACAGGAACCAGTGCGGTCCGCACAGGGATGGGGTTCAGACTACTCATCCTCTGAATCTAACCACTACAACCGGCATAAAATGGTATTACGGTCGCACTAGGCCAGTGCGGAACGCACAAAATATAGTGTGGCTGTACTGGCCAAAACTCAGCTTCTCAGAAGTTCACAAGTGCGGTCCGCACTAAGTGGTATTGCGAACCGCACTAGGGCACCACAGACCGCACATAAATGACCACAGTCCGCACTACAATGCCCGGGACTGGCACTTGGTTAGGGTTATTGGGAATTTTCTTTTAAGCCCAAACTTGTCCCTACATGTTTACCCTGTCCATTTAACTAACAAAGTATGCAAGAATCAAAAATCTCACTAACCTAACCAAACAATTCAAAGGAATCACAGGAGGGAGAAGAATAGACGTTAAGAAAATGAAAGTTAAACAAAATTACAAAATTAAACAAAGGAGAAATGAGTGAAATGTTACCAGAGTATGAGATGAAGAGAAACTAATCAATGCCAAGCTATAAATTACGATCAAAGAAGGAGGGGAACAATGATTACGGTCTCTGAGGTTCAATTTTGTGAAAAGGGTAAAAGGAGGCCTTCAGGATATATTTATAGATAAACCACTAGGGTCCATTCTCACCTACAAGTGCAAACTGCACAAAATGGACCGTGGTCCACATTGGATTGTTTTGTTCAAACCTGAGTAAGCAACCCTCTGCGGTTCGCACAAAAAGAACCGTGACCGCAGAGCTCCACCGCAGACCGCACAAAATGTAATGCAGCCGTGGTGGCAAACTTCAGAAAGGCTTCATTTTATCCTTCATCAGTGCGGACCACACAAAGTGTAGTGCGGCCGCACTAGAAACTTCAGAGACCTATTCAATATTTCTATTATGTCTTGCACTGCATCAACACAACCCTGTAACATCTCACAACCAGTTAGCCCAAAAATCAAACCTATTCTACAAAGAAAATCAAATAAAGCAAGAAGAAAAACACGTGGGTTTCCTCCCAAGAAATGCCTGATTAAACGTCGCGGCACGACGCTTGTTACCACCACATCACTTGAGATGAAGAAGCGCCACCACATGGCTATCATCGAACTTGCCAAGATAATGCTTTACCCGGTGCCCATTAACTCTGAAGACTTCATCATTTTTGTTTTTCAAATCAAGAGCACCAAAAAGGTCACAAACACAACTTCAAATGGCCTACTCCACTTTGATTTAAGCTTTTCCGGAAACAGACGTAACCTGGAGTTGAACAAGAGAACCAAACCACCAACTTTAAACTCCTTTCCACGATCATATTTATCATGAAGGTACTTCATCTTGTCCTTATACAAGGACAAACTGGAGTAGGCATAGAATCTAAATTCATCAAGTCCATTGAGTTGTTCAACACGAAGATTGGCTGCAACATCCCATTCCAAATTCAACTACCTCAAAGCCCACATGGCCTTGTGCTCTAACTCAGCTGGTAGATGGCAAGCTTTCCCAAACACTAACCGATATAGAGACATACCAATCGGAGTCTTGTATGCCGTCCGATAAGCCTATAGAGTGTCATCCAACTTCTTCGACCAATCGATCCTATTAGCATTGCCCGTCTTCGACAAGATACTCTTGATTTCCTTGTTGGAGACTTCCACTTAACCACTAGCTTGAGGATGATAAGGGGTACAGACTTTGTGATTTACGCCATATTTTGCAAGCAAATGATCAAAATCCCTATTACAAAAATGAGACCCCCATCACTGATAATTGCACGATGAGTGCCAAACCTTGTGAAAATACTCTTCTTAAGAAATGCAACAATTCTCTGGGCTTCATTGTTGAGAACATCCACGACTTCAACCCGCTTTGAGACATAATCCACTGCCTAAAGAATGTAAGTGTTCCCACAAGAGCTAACAAATGGACCCATGAAATCGATGACCCAAACATCAAAGATATCTACTTCAAGAATGGTATTGAGAGGCATCTCATCCCTTTTAGAAATTCCACCCGCTCTTTGGCACTCGTCACAAAATCACCCGCATCTTTGAACAAAGTTGGCCAATAAAACCCACAACTAAGAACATTCGAGGCGGTCCTCACCCTACTGTGATGGCCATCATAGGGTGAGGAATGGAAATCCTCTAAGATACTCAATTTTTCTTCCTCTGGGACACACCTTCGAATGATACCATCGGTGCAAATCTGGAACAAGTACGGTTCATCCCAATAGAAATTCAAACTATCCCGCTTGAGATTCTCTCTTTGGTTAGAAGAGAGCTCGCATGGGATTATTCCGGTCACAATGAAATTAGCAACATCGGCAAACCATGGCATATTACTCACTGACATCGAAAAAGGTTGTTCATCAGGAAATGAGTCATTTATCTCTAGGCGATCACAAGGCCTCCCCTCCTCCTCCAAGCGCGACAAGTGGTGCACCACTTGTTCTCACTACCCTTCCGGTCCACGATCTCCAAATCAAACTCTTGAAGCAACAAGACCCAACGCATCAATCTATCTTTGGAATCTTTCTTCACTATCAAGTACCAGAGCGCGGCATGGTCGGGGAGAATAATAACCTTCACACCCATAATATAAGGCCAAAAGTTTTCCATAGCAAACACTGGCCAAAAGTTCCTTCTCGGTCACCGTGTAATTTAATTAAGCGTCATCCATTGTCTTGCTCGCATAGTACACCGGATGAAATATTTTGTTCACACGTTGACCCAAAACCGTCCCAACCGCAATATCGCTAGCGTCACACATGAGCTCAAAGGGCAATCTCCAATTTGGTGCAGTAATAATAGGAGTGGTGTCAACTTATGCTTGAGAAGTTCAAAATCCTCCATGAACTTTTCACCAAAAAAAAGTTAGCATCTTTCTCTAGAAACTTGCACAAGGGGTTAACTACCTTTGAAAAATCTTTAATGAACCTCCGGCAGAACCCTGTATGCCCAAGAAAACTTCAGACTCCCTTGACGGTGGTAGGGACATGTTTATTTTTGATTTATCAACCTCAATACCATGCTTCAAGATTTTATGCCCAAATACAATTCCTTCTTCCACCATAAAGTGACATTTCTCCCAATTGAGAACAAGATTGGTTTCTTCACACTGGGCCAACGCTCTATCAAGGTTCTTCAAGCATGCATAAAAAGAAACCCCCACAACACTAAAATCATCCATGAACACCTCTAGAATTTATTCCACCATATCGGTGAAAATGGCCATTATACACAACTGAAATGTAGCTGGTGCATTGCACAACCCAAAAGCCATGCAGCAGAATGCATAGGTGACATACAAACAAGTGAATGTGGTCTTTTCTTGGTTTTTCGGAGCAATCAATATTTGGTTATAGCCCGAGTACCCATCCAAGAAGCAATAAAAAGCACTCCCATCAAGTCGGTCTAACATCTGATCAAGGAATGGCAAAGGAAAGTGATCCTTGTGGGCCACTTTGTTCAATTTTTTGTAGTCCACGCAAACCCGCCAACCTGTGATTGTTCTTGTATGCATCAACTCATTCTGGGAATTTTTCACCATGATCGTGCCACCCTTCTTCGGTACACATTGCACCGGAGAAGTCCAAGAGCTGTCAAAAATGGGGTAGACCACCCCTGCATCCAACCACTTGAAAACCTCTTTTTTCACCAGTTCTTGCAACGCCTCGTTCAATATTCTTTGATGCTCCAAGGAAGGCTTTTCATCATCCTCCAAGATAATTTTGTGCATACAAAATGCGGGGCTTATTCCCCGAATATCAGCTAAAGTCCATCCAATTGCCTTTTTTTTGCTTTTGAGGCACCGCCAATGCTGCGTCCACCTGCAAGTTAGTAAGGCAAGAAGAAAGAATAACTGGTAAAGTAGAATTTGAGTCCAAGAACTCATACCTGAGGTGTGGAAGAAGTGGTATCAACTCCAACACGGTGGCTCCTCAATTGATGGTTTTTTTGGTGGAGTTTTCTGGTTTTCAAGATCCAAAGACAATTTCCTAGGCTCATAAAAATACGAGGCCATACCATGCAAAGAATTCATGCACTCCACTCTACTAGCATCATGATTGACATCAAGATTTAGAAGCACGGCCTCAAGGGGATCCTCCACATTAATCATAGAACTTGTTTCATCCACGATCACAACTGTGATAATGTCCACAAATGAGCACACCTCGGTGCAATTGGGTTGCTTCATGGATTTGCAAACATGGATGACGACCTTCTCATCCCCCACTCTAAAAGTTAGCTCACCCGCTTCGACATCAACCATGCCTTCCCCATTGCAAGGAAAGGTCTCCCTAGAATAATTGGGACTTCAACGTCCAGTTAACAATCCAAAATGACAAATTCGTCCGACAATATGAATTTTTTCACCCGGATAAGCATGTAATCAATTATTCCCAAAGGTCGCTTCATCGATCGATCCGCCAGTTGAAGTCTCATTGAGGTTGGCCTAGGTTGTCTAATTCCCAAGGTCTTGAAGACTGAGTACGACATCAAATTAATGCTAGCCCCCAAATCACAAATGGCCTTAGCAAAATCCGCTCTCCCAATAGTGCAAGGGATAGCAAAAGCTACGGGGTCTTCAAGTTTTGGGGCTATAGAATGCACAATAGCACTGACTTGGTGAGTCATTTTTATTGTTTCATAATCCATCAACCACTTCTTCGTCACCAAATCCTTCATAAACCTGGCATATCCCGACATTTTCTCAAGTGCCTTTAGCAAAGGCACATTGATTGTAAGGCTTTTCATCATGTCAATGAACTTTTTGAATTGGTTGTCACTCTTTTGATTTGTTGATTATTGAGAATAAGGCAGAAGTGTCCTAGACAAAGGTGCCTTAGATTTGGGCACCATCGGCTCGGGCATGTCAATCATGTGTTCACTAGACAGGTTCACGGCATCTTGAATTTTCACCTCAGCCTTATTAATGCCAATCCTCACTTTATTGTTCACCTCATTCTCAAACACATCTTCAACTATCAAAGGTACATCATCATCCCACAACTCAACATCATCATCCACAACTTGCTTTTCTTTCAAGACATTCACGTCACCGCCTCTCCTAGTTCTTGATGTAACCTCCATCATATGATTGTTCCCTTCCTTCAGGTTCACTATCGTATAACTTGGTAGACCACCCTTGGGGCGAGTGTTCAAAGATTGAGAGATTTGGCCTAATTGCACCTCCAAGTTCCGGATAGATGTATTGTGGGAAGCCAATTGACATCAGAATCTTAGTTCTTCTTCATTATTTGCTCGAACATAATTTCAATTCTACCCATATCATTGCCCCGAGAACTGGACCCTTGAGATTGAAATGGAGGTGGATTGTTTGGTTGTTGGTACATAGGGGGCCTTTGAAAGCCTTGCCTCCGGTTTCCTTGGGTCCCATTGTTGTTCCACCCACCTTGGTTATTGTTGTTCCAATCGTTGTTATTCCCATTCCAATTGTCTTGGTTTCCCTGGTTGTTGTTCCCCCAATTACCGCTTTGGTTTCCATTGTTGTTCCAATTGCCACCACCTTGTTGTTGATTGCCCTAATTTCCTTGGGTTCGCCACTGTTAGTTTGAAGAGTTGCCCCGATTGCCTTGATAGTTGTTGACATATTGTACCTCTTCACTTTGGTCATCATAACAATCATTTGAAAAACCACCACCATCATTATCAAACTGTTAAGAATTTCCTTAAGATTGTTTCCTTCTTTGCCTTCTCCTATTGACGAGTATATTGACACCTTCCATGAATTGATTTGGCAAGGATTTTGGACTTGTTGCAACTGCGCCTTCGCAGTTGGTTCATAGTAGTAGTAAGCTCGGCAATAGTTTGACCATGATCATGCAATTCCTTGTGTAAATGGATGACCATAGGGTCACCTTGAGGCACATTCGCTCTACTTTTCCACGCCGAAGAAGTGTCGGCCATCTCGTCAAATATATCACAAGCCTCATTGTAAGGAAGCTTCATAAAGTTGCCCCCGGCAAATTGGTTCACAATGCATTGATTAGTGGTGTTGATGCCCCGATAGAAGGTTTGTTGAATCATCTCCTTGGTCATATTGTTGTTCGGGCATTCTTTCACCATAGTCCTATACCGCTCCCATATTTCATGCAAAGGTTCCATTGGCTCTTGATTAAAGGCTAAAATCTCATCTCGAAGTGCCGCAATATGACCAGGTGAGAAAAACTTAGCAATTAACTTGTCCGCCAATTCATCCCAAGTTGTGGTGGAATGATTGGGGAGCCTCTCAAGACAATCTAAAGCCTTCCCGCGAAGTGAGAACGGGAAAAGTCTCAACCTAAGAGCATCTTCGGACACATTCATCTGCTTGCTCCCCCAACATGTATCTACGAACCCCTTTAGATGCTTGTAGGCATTTTTATTGGAGGCGCCCATGAAATAGCCACGTTGCTCGAGAAAGGTCAACATCACATTGGTTAATTGAAAATTGTCCACCCGTATTCGAGGTGGGACAATGGCACTTGCATACCCTTGATTCGGGAGAACTCTTGGAGCCACCCTTGGAGGTGGCTGAGGAGGGTCTGGAATATTGTTGTTGTCATTTGCATTGACCTGGCAGCCTCAATGTTGCGGTACAAGAGGCACCTCATCTTGTTCAAAATCATCTACCTCCTCCTATGGGATCACATTTCCAAGAGGGTCATTAGCATTGTTCGCCATTGGTACCTGAGTTGTGACATAAACAAATTAGTAACAAAGAAGGAAAGAAGAAAAATACACAAAACTAACAAAATATATAGCCAAAATCATTAGCTCCCCGGCAACGGCGCTAAAAAGTGATCGCTGCCAACTTTGCACCACTAAAAAGTAGCGATAGAGGGTCTCAATAGCTTTTACCCAATTTGTGGGTCGGTATCGATTCCCACAGAGATCTAGGATTGGAGTCGAGTATCTATTCAGTTTTGGATTGCGTATTGGTTTCAAATATCACTTTCAATCATTTTGGATTTTCTTTAATAATCTACTATTATCAAACTACTAATGAAAATAGCAACAAGATTATGCTAAGAGAGAATTGCTATAAGTTGTATCTAATGGATTAAAAAGGCACTAGGGTAGTGACTTTCACCTCGGTAGCCAATTGATGGGTAATTTATTTTAAGGCACGATTGACGTGATTGGTGAAATATGCTATAACTGTTGCATGACTTTATCCACTCTCACACCTCTCGGTAGAGAGAGTGTTCTGCCTAATTAGCTTTCTCAAGACCAATTGGGCAGGAAATTTTGCTCAAGCAATTAGGGTTCAAGTCAAGTATTATTCTCTCAAGATTTTAAACCTTTAGTTTGGACTATCAGTTCTCTTGAGTCCATCCCAATTCCTTGTTGGGTCGATTTTGGAGACTTAGGGTCTCTTTCTCAAAAGAGCCCAAGTCAACTAAGCACAAACTAGTGTTTACAACCACCAATTCATAAATTAAACCATAAAATAACCCAAATAACAAACACCCATAGTCAAATATAGCCTTAAATTATAGCACCCACCAATTATCCACACCAGGGTTGAGCCACAACCCTAGCTAATGGGTCTAGCTACTCATGCTTAAAGAGAAAAACAGAGAAATAGATGAAGATAAAGATATATTAATTAATTACTAAAGTAAATACAAATAGTTTATGATTAAAACTAAGTAAAAATGCCTAAAATGTATACAAAAGGTCTTCTCACGAGTGCAACTGAAGTCTGATAACGTCTGATACCCTAAAAAAGAAAAAAGGTTCTATTTATTCTAAGCTGGAAAAACTGGACAAAATTACCCCTGCGAGGTTAGTACGGACCGCACAAAATGATGTGCGACCGCACTAGGCTCTTGACTCTGCAAATTCAACTCTCTGAACCCAGGCTCCGCAGACCGCACAAAATGGACTGCGACCACGGAGGCATCTAATGCGGTTCGTACAAACACGACCGCAGACCGCGCAGGCTTGATCTTCAGAATTTGGCATCTCTCTGAACTTTGGTTCAGCAGACCACACAGAATGGTAGTGCGTCTGCGGTGCCTTCAGTGCGGGCCGCACAATATCTACTGTGGGTGCATTGCTTTGAAACTTGAAATGCATTTCTCTGAATCTCCCTAGTGCGGACTTCACAAAGTGTAGTGCGGCCGCACTAGGCCTGCTTTTCCTGAGTTTGTCTGGTCTTTGACACTTGTGCAAGTTTCGCTCCTTTTAAGTTGGTCTTTGACATTTTGTCACTTTGATGATCAAACCTGCAATCAAGCACAACTTATGAGCCTTTTGGGACTATTTTGTATAAATTTATGATCAAAGCGCAAGCAAGAAGGAGTATAAAATGCGTCAAAATCTCTATTTATCAAGGAGTAGAGTTATTCAAAAAAAATAAAGTATGTTTATTGATCTCTTTCATCAATTTTTTCTGTTGGAAAGGTATGGGAAGTCGTTCTATAACTGTAAGAACTCACGGAACGGTGATCGGAAGCTGTGAATTTGAGTTATTCAACTTGTAGTGGACTATTTTGTGGGATGTTTTGTATTGTTGTTGGATTGAATGTTTTGCTATTATTTTAGGGAGTTTTGGAGGAGAAAGAGTGTTGAGAAACACCATAATGTAGGGTGTTGGATCGGTCGTTCGTCGTAATATTTTCGGACTGTTTGACACTACTACAGTGGTTGTTTTGTGTATGAATAGATTGGGGTGTGTTAGGTTATTTTGTGGTATATATAAGGTTTGAAAATAAGGTATATATGTTGTTATTATTGTGTTTTTTTTGTTGTTGGTATTATCTTGAATTTGGAGGAAGTAAGGATTATAGGGGAGATGTTGCCCATTTGAATACAACAAAGCTTGTCGTTAGTTGTGCGATCATTGTACCTTTCATAACTTATAGTGTTATTATCGTTGTTGTATTTTAGGGTGTGAAAAGGCAAGTTCAATGTACTGATTGGAAAGATTGTGATGAAGTATCTTAAGGCTGAACCTTTTCTTCATTTTGGCATGATCCAGTAACTACATGCGTTTGATAACGTGACATAAAGAGAAGTTCATATTCTTGAATTTATGTACATTGGCCTAGTCTCATAAGTTACAGCATTCTCCCTTATCGGGACTTCATATTCATTTTAGTTTTGTCTTCTTTCAGCCAAGCAAGCAAAGAGTCTATATATAAATAGTATTACAATATTTTCACCGTCATCGAACTACAAGCCCCCTATTGGACTACCTCTGATCAGATGGTAAGTTATATACCGAGCCTACTATGTTCAAGCGCCTATGAGCAAGCCCAGAATGACAGAGATATAGAGCCTAGTATGACTGAGCGCCTATGAGCGAGCCTACTATGGCAGAGCAGTTATACATATCGAGCCTTATAGGGCCAGACAACTATTTTACTTACTATATGGGTGTTCATGGTTCAGTTTGGATAAGCTTTTACCTAAAAAGAAACCAAACCAAGTAAGTCGGTTTTTAAATACTAGAACCAAACCAAACCAATTAAGTTGGTTTTTCTCGATTTGGTTTATGTCAGTTTTTTCGGTTATTTATCGGTTTTTTCTTTAATATAAGACATACATTACCAAACACACATTACGGCGACCACATTTTCAATGTAAACTATCAAATCAATTGCTCTTTGAGAAATCTATTATTTACCAAAATATATTGATGACAATTGAATCAGATAGTGATGAATAATTTAAGGACTCAATTAAAAATATGTTATTTTTAACAAGAACTGGATTCTTACACTAAACAAAAGAAAATTACCAATCAAACTAGAATTTAAAGGTAAAGAACTATATTAAAAATGCAGACTATTAACAATTACCATAAGTTTTTTGAACTTTGTATAACAATATACATACATATATATATATATATATATATATATATATATATATATATGTAGGTGTAATAATAAATTTAAATAGTTACTCCTATAGTCGGTTTGGTTTAGGTTTTTTCTGATTAAAACCAAAATCGAACCAAATTTGATCGATTTTTAAAATTCAAAACCAAAAGCAAACCAAACCAAAAAGTATCAATTTTTTTGGTCGATTTGATTTGATTTTCGGCTTGGTTCGATTTTTCGGGTTTTTATGAACACCCCTACTTACTATATTGAGAGAGTGGGTCAGTATTAGTAGGTAAGCATATCTTCAGATTATCTTTGACTCCTAATTACTTTAAGTTATTATATTATCAGTATAGTTTGAATTTTCAGTTATTCTGTTGACTTACATACTCAGTACATTATTTTGTATTGACGTCCCTTTTGCTGGGGACGCTACATTTCATGCCTGCAGGTCCTGATAGACAGCTGGATAGACCTTTCCAACAGATAGAATCAAACATTAGCTCGATTGGTAAGCTCCACTTCCTCGGAGTTACCAGGTCTAGACCTTAGAGTCCATTTTATATATACAGGTTTGATGGGTAAGTCGAGGCTTCCTGTCCCGACCATAATACAATTCAGTTATCTCTAGAGGCTTGTAGACGAGTCTTGTATATTTTGTATATCAGTAGATATTCATGGCAGTCTCATCAGCCTGCACATATATATATGAGAGATACGATATTTTGAGATGATTCAAATATGGCCTCATCGATCTAAGTTGAAGGTTAGCTCTCGAGAGTTTTCAGTTATAGAGTAATACGCTCAGATCAAATATGCACTGTGTGCCGACCATGCTTTTCCAGATTTGGAGTGTGACAAATGTACTTACAAATTAAAATTAGGATGGCCAGTTGGCACACGGGGAATTGACAATAGTGATTGCTAGTCATTTGCATAAACTAAGGGGCCAAATGAGAATGATCTTGTTCATAAACCTAAAGTTCAACGTTTGGCAGCCTATTAAGCAAAACGTCAGGTTGGGGGTCACTTTCCAAATCAAGAACAATTAGTGCTTGTTCAACTTTGATGAGTTTCTCGGCTTTATTGGTGGCGACCCTCCAAATATATATGCTTCTTTCATAGGCAAATCTTAGGGGAGCTCGACATCAGCCTTTGTTAAGATACAGACTAGCTCAAAAACATTGACAAAAAGAGTGCTTCTTTGTAAGTCGTGCTTCAATTATGCAGGGGCGTACAAATTTTTTTTATCAGTGATGTCGAGATTTATAGAAGAACAAAGATAAGAATAATTTTAGTTTATTAATTTTGTTGAGTCTTAAATTAGAAAAGGTTCCGAGTTCCTCAAAAACATTGACAAAAAGAGTGCTTCTTTGTAAGTCGTGCTTCAATTATGCAGGGGCGTACGAAATTTTTTTATAAGTGATGTCGAGATTTATAGAAGAACAAAAATAATAACTTTAATTATCATACTTTTAGATAAGAATAATTTTAGTTTATTAATTTTGTTGAGTCTTAAATTAGAAAAGGTTCCGAGTTCCTCAAAAACATTGACAAAAAGGGTGCTTCTTTGTAAGTCGTGCTTCAATTATGCAGGGGCGTACGAAATTTTTTTATAAGTGATGTCGAGATTTATAGAAGAACAAAAATAATAACTTTAATTATCATACTTTTAGATAAGAATAATTTTAATTTACTAATTTTGTTGAGTCTTAAATTAGAAAAGGTCCCGAGTTCCTCAAAAACATTGACAAAAAGAGTGCTTCTTTGTAAGTCGTGCTTCAATTATGCAGGGGCGTACAAAAAATTTTTATAAGTGATGTCGAGATTTATAGAAGAACAGAAATAATAACTTTAATTATCATACTTTTAGATAAGAATAATTTTAGTTTACTAATTTGAGTCTTAAATTAGAAAAGGTCCCGAGTTCATTTATGCTTAATCACTTTTTAACTATAAAGACTCTCTCAAATATTTGCAAAAAAAAATGTGTCGGTTGAGGTTCAAACCTTTGACCTTCTAGAGCAAATTCAAACACATAACCAGTACACAAAGAAAGGATTTATGTCAAGTAGTGTCATTTCTAGTTATCCCTTTTCTCGTAATATTAATACATACTAGTATAACTACCCGCGCGATGCGCAGAAATTTAACAGAATATTAATCTAATAAAATTATGATCTAAATATTATATTAATTTAATAAATATTATTTATATTTTATTATTTAATATAGTGTACAGAAATATAATACAATTAATAAAAAAATTAAAGGAAACAAATCATATAGTAATCAAATAAATTGGTTGTTCCTTTTTATTTTTATTATTGAATTAGCAAGTACTTAGTATTATTGATACTTTTCTTGAGTGCTATTTATTTATCTTTTATTTTTAATTAGTTCAAATGTAAATATTATAATATTTTCTATCGCCCTCTTTTCATACATTCCTTTCTACTGCCATGCTTATTTGATTAGCTTTAAATTTTGTAGTTTATTAAAATTTTAAATAAAGTAAATATTTTTTACTAAATTATAAAACGGGATCCTCGTAGTAGGCTGGACGAAGATCCCGCGATATATATATATATATATATATATATATATATATACAATGCTTTTCTTAAATATAATTTAGCTACAATATTTTTGTATTTTTGTATTTGAATTGAAAGTTTCTTTAGTTTTTATTTTAAAATAATTTTAATACTCTAACTTGAAACTACTCCGCAATTTTGAATGGATATTTTTTTATTATAGTTATTTTTTTGTTTTATTTTATTCTAAAATATTTGTAAAACTCCAACTTGAAACTACTCCCTAATTTGAATGACTAGTTTTTTATTTTATTTTATATTATAGCTAATTATAAAATATAAGTGTGTGCGTGTCTGTGTTTAAATAGAGAGAGAGATTGAGAGAGACTATTATATTAGAAAGAAATCACTCCTCAATTTAAATTGACAATTTTTATTTCTTTATTTAAATTTTTTATTTCTAAAATAATTTTAAAACTCTAAATTGAAACCATACCCCAATTTGAATTAGCAATTTTTTATTTCTTTATTTAGTTTTTTATTTTAAAATAATTTTAAAACTCCAAATTGAAACTATTCCCAACTTGAATATGTAGGTTTTTTTAATTAATATTTTCTTTTTCTATTGTAGCTAATTTAATTTTTTTATTATTTTTTATTTTAAAATAACTTTGAAACACCAACTAAACTACTCCCCAATTTGAAGGAATAGTTATTTTTTTATATTCTTGTTTTTAATATAGCTAATTATAACATATTTATATTTGTTAATTCAAAAAGATTAACAATTAATTCAAAATTTTAAAAAGTTCTTAGTTAAAAAGTTAGTTTATTTTGTCTTAACAATGACATTTGGCTTTTTGTGATAATATTACTTCTTTCAATAATATGTTTTTGTCTCTCCTTTTATTATATATAGATAGAAAATATATGTTTAATAAAAAAATTCGACAAAGCGATGCGTAACCACCTCACCAAACATGCATCCACCCATGCAATTATAGTTGGAATAACATATGGTAGAAAACTGATCTTGACAAAGTACAAGACACCAAATACATATGCTCGAACTGAATCAACGCGCTTCCCTTGGGGTCTATCATAACAAGATATCTTGTTAACTTAAGCAAATATTCAGGTGGGACTGAATGTCCTATCAGTATCAACCTTTTCATTTGGCATCATTGGTCGGAGGTTCAGCCCCTGTTCACTTCAGCATGCAAGGAACACCTTCGGGAAGAATCAAAGTTTTTCTCCTCTGCAAAGCTATCAATGCTTTATTCAAGATCTTTAGCAGTCGATCGTTCATTCTCCCTCCCCAGTGGCTTTCGAAAGCTCGACATGAAAGAATAAAGAAAATAGGAAAAAAGAGTACGGGGATATTTAGCTATTTAGCCTTAGAGAAAGGTGACTTGGTAAGACCAGAATCTGGAACAGAGATTGGATGAAGAATTGCTTTTTCTTTAGCGGGAATGGCGCCACCTTTTTATTTAGCAACTGCCGCCCCGCTTAATAGGAATAGGATGCACCTAAGTATTTGCAAAAGTTAAGGAGAGACCACATTGTGATTAAGCACTAAGTAGTATATTTTCCTAGTTAAACACGAAGACGTTAAGTTATTAGGTCCTTCCATATTTTAGATAATCTTTAGCTAATTTTGCAGCACAATTAATCAAGAGATGACATCCTAAAGCGCCGTTTGTGCATTTTGTTTCTGCCATTGGTATGCTGAAGACAATAGTGTTTCATCCAACTTTTTTCTGACAAAATGTTTATCTCATTGGCAGTGCATAAAGCTAATATTGCTTTTGCAGTTCACAATAGAATAGAGGATATGGAATATAAAATAAAAAGTAAAACAAAAGAAAACTGCAAAGAGGAATCAAGTGCTTATTATCACTTCCCATTATTTTTAGCGTAACTTTATGATGGATTGGTAATCACATAACATGGTCAAACACCGTTTTTCCTTTCGAATTCGGCTCCAAATTAATTGTATCTATACATAATCGACTTAATAACGTAAATAAAATGCTAAACAATTCAATTCCAATACCTAATTATGGCTTTCTAATCATTCTTCCCAAAATTCAAAAATGGACCCGGGTTCGCTTGGTCAAAATACGAGGTTCGGACCAAAACCCGATCACTCATTCATCCACGAGCCCCAATATATAAATTAGTTTTGAAATCCGACCCCAAAACAAGGTGTAAATCACAATTAATCAAAAAGCCCTAACTCTACGCAAACCCCTAATTTTCTAACCTTAGTCTCATATTTTAGGCCTAGAAATATAGTGGGTATTGATAAAAATATAAGAAAACAAGTTAAAGATTACTTACCAAGAGGTTATGGCGAAGAAATGCTTCAAAAATCACCTAAGAGCTTTGGATAGGAAGAGGTTTATGAAATTTTGTAAAAATTCCGTTGGTGTTCTGTTTTTGAGACTTTAAAATAATTGGGTGAAAATGTTCTTCGCGTTCGCGATGGGTTAAGCTGGATAAGCATTCGCGTTCGCGGAGTAGAAACTCCTCGAGCCTCGCGTTCGCATTCAGGGTGTCGCGTTCGCGATGGGTTAAGCTGGATAAGCATTCGCGTTCGCGGAGTAGAAACTCCTCGAGCCTCGCGTTCGCATTCAGGGTGTCGCGTTCGCGATGGGTTAAGCTGGATAAGCATTCGCGTTCGCGGAGTAGAAACTCCTCGAGCCTCATGTTCGCATTCAGGGTGTCGCGTTCGCATAGGGTAATTGCCCCACCCCCTGCCCAGGCTCACTTAGCCTTCGCGTTCGCGGGGCCAGGACCGCGTTTGCGAAGGGATAGCCTCCCTGCTTCGCATTCGCGACCTGAGCTACGCGTTCGCGTAGAAGGAATCTGGTACCTGGGATATTTTCCTTACGCGTTCGCAAGAGGGACCATGCGAACGCGAAGGGTAAAATCCCTGAGTATTTAACAACAAAAACCTGCAATTTTTCTTAAGTCAAAAACCTTCCAAAACACATCTGAAACATACTCGAACCCTCGGGACTCCTAACCAAACATATGTACTAACCAAACATACTTACTAACTTAGATATTGACAGAAAAATAAAATATATACAAGTACTAAAATCAAGTGATTGAGTTGTTTTATATATATATATATTATTTGAAATTTTTTTATTTCAAGGTTATTTACACATAATTGAGATAATCCAATCACATTTGACATGATTTGTCCCCGCGCATCGCATGGTTAATAATATCAGAATAATTTTATTGTACACTATACAGTTAATAAATAAAGAGATCATTCAGAAAAACAATAAGTTAAAATACAGAACAAATTCAAAGAAAACTAATTAAAACTATTTATCTAATATTTAAAGTTTTTAATATTCTTATATTAGATAAAATATATAATAGAGTTGCAATTCCTAAAATTATTTATGCAAATGTGAAACTCCTAAAATTATGAAACTAAAAGAAAACTCATGTGCAAAATTTTGCAATTTTCTATTTCCTTTCAAAAGTGAAATTATCTAAAACCAAATAAAAATAAAATATTATTCTTATGATTTAGGAGTATTTAATTTATGCCATCAATACATGACTATGAAGATCGTGGCGGCAAAAATTACATATCTACAATTACTAAATGTAAATTAAAATTTGCACTTATGCCGAGGGTTTATAAAATGAAATATTATTTGCAGGACATGTCAAACCTGATATCCGTTGAAAAGATGTAACTTACACTATAAATTAATAAGTATAAATATTTTCATTATATATAAGTTTATGAAAACATGAAGATTTGAAGATGAAAATCAGAGAAGATGAAGATGAACATGAAGCGATACAGAGAGAGAATGGGAAGCTTTTGGAGAAAGCTAGAAGATAAAATGAAATTCCGTATGTAAAATATCTGTGCAATTGGTTTATATACAATCACTATTGGATGGGGTCAGACGGCCCAAGAACAAAAATAAAACGGGCTCAGATATATGTACAACCCAAACAACAAATCATCACAGCCCAATACAATGTATACCAGAAAATACAATAAATATACAATGTATATACAATGTGTACAATCATTTATGCTTAGGTTTGGAAGCCATGTAGTCTTTCATCTCAACACCCCCCCTCAAGTTGGAGGGGGAGACCACCTGCAACTTGGATAACAGTGGATGAAGCACAGTGCCAGGTAATGGCTTAGTGAGCAGGTCAGCCAGTTGACGAGAAGTAGGAACATGAAGCAGCTTGATAAAACCATTCTGTAGCTGATCCCGAATAAAATGGCAGTCCATCTCGATGTGTTTGGTACGCTCATGAAAAACATGATTAGTAGCTATATGGACAGCAACCTGGCTGTCACAATAAACAGAAAAAGGAAGAGAAACAAATACCCCAAGATCAACCAATAAACGAGATAGTCAAGATAATTCAGCAACAACTTTGCTGATATTCTGCCTCAGCAGAAGACAAAGAAACAACAGGTTGCTTCTTGGATTTCCAATTAATCAGGCAACCAACCAATAGCACACAAAATCCAGTAACAGATCTCCTAGTATCAGGGCATGCAGCCCAGTCACTATCAGAATAACAAACAATAGAGAAATCATCAGTGGCAGAATAAAATAGACCCATAGAAGGAGTGCCTTTAAGGTATCTCAAAACATGCAGGGCAGCAGTCATATGGGAAGTCTGGGGCATTTGAGAAATTGACTCAGATGTTGAATAACAAAGCATATGTCAGGCCTAGTATGAGTTAGAAATAACATCTTACCAACAAGACTCCTGTACTGGTCAGGAGAGGATAAAAGGTCACCAGAATCAGCATGAAGTTTGACATTAATATCCAAAGGAGAAACAATAGAGGAGACATTTGCACAATCAAACTGATGCAGTAAATCAGAAATATACTTATGCTGATTAAGGATCATTCCACTAGGAACAACTGACATTTCAAGGCCCAAAAAATAATGCAAAGACCCTAGGTCTTTGATTTTAAACTGATCAGGGCAGAAATCTCATCACTGTCATCCCCAGTAAGGATAATATCATCCACATAGACTGCCACAACCACAAGGACCCAGGTTTACCTTTTATGAACAAAGAATAGTCATTCAAAGAATGTGTGTATCATATGGAATAAAGAGCAGAAGACAGTTTTGCATACCATTGTCTGGATGCTTGTCTCAGCCCATTGAGGGATTTCTTGAGCTTACAAACCAGATGAGAAGGAGTAGAAGATGTAGGCGAAACAGAACCAGAAAGAGGAGCAGAGACTGTCAAACCTGGGGGATGTTTCATATAAACTTCCTCATCCAAATACCCATGGAGAAAAGCATTATTGACATCAAGTTGAAACAGAGGCCAGTGATTCTTGACAGCCACAGCAATAAGACATTTCACAGTGGTCATCTTAATCACAGGAGAAAAGGTGTCAGTAAAATCAATCCCTTCAACTTGAGTATCACCCCTAATAACAAGCCTAGCTTTATACCTTTCAACAGTACCATCAGCCTTGTATTTGATTTTATAGACCCATTTACAGCCAATGGGTTTCTTACCAGGAGGAAGAGGAACAACATCCCAGGTATGGTTTGCTTCCAAAGCATCAAACTCCTATCTCATGGCACCCTGCCATGCTGGAACAGATGCAGCTTGAGAGTAATACAAAGGTTCAGATTCCAAAGTAGAAGAAGAGGAACCAGAAAAGGCAGGGAGTTGGCAGACATAATCCTTAATATAGGAAGGAGGATTATGATGTCTAATGGACTTTTTAGAAGTAGGAAAAGGGTGTGAAGAAGGTAAAACAGGGGCAGAGATATCAGGATTGAAGGAAGGAAGAGAAGATGGAGCAACATCAGTAAAATCAGGAACAGGAGAATCAGATGTTGGAGCAGATGTAGGGGAAGGAGGGGAGGAAGCATGTATAGGAAAATCTGTGTCAGTGGAATGCTCAGCAGGAGGAATAGAAGGAAAGGATGAAGGAGAAGGGTGAACAGAAGAAGGTTTATTCTTAAAAGGAAAGCAAGTTTCATGGAATAGAACATCCCTGGAGACAAAACATTTCTTGGAAACCAGATCATACAGTTTATAACCCTTTCTGGCAAAGGGGTAACCCAGAAAAACACAAGAGAGGGCTCTAGGCTTTAACTTGTCCCTTTGAGGAATATGGACAGCAGCATAAGCAAGGCACCCAAATTCCCTCAAATGAGAATAAGATGGAGCTTTCCCATACAAAAGTTCACGAGGAGATTTATTGTGAAGAATTCTGGACGGTATTCTGTTAAGGAGATAAGTAGCAGTCAATAGACAATCCCCCCAGAAAGACACAGGTAGGCCAGATTGAAAAAGCAAGGCTCTACATGTTTCAAGAAGGGTTCTGTGCTTTCTTTCAACAACACCATTCTGTTGGGGTGAATGAGGGTAGGAGGTTTGATGAATAATCCCCTGGCTACTAAAGAAAGATATATCCTCAATGCTGGATCCCAATTCTAATGCATTGTCACTTCTAACAGTTTGAACCACAGTGTTAAACTGAGTTTTAACAAAACAGATAAAAGACTTCAGCAGGGAAAAGCATTGCTTTTAGAGCCCATTAAGTGTGTCCAGGTTGCCCTAGAAAAATCATCAACTATTGTAAGGAAGTATCTACAACCAGAAGAAGTAGAAGTGTGGTAAGGCCCCCAAGTATCCACATGTATTAACTGAAATGGTCTAGTAGTACTGGTACTGCTATCAGGAAAAGGGAGTCTGGTTTGTTTAGCCATAGGACAGATAGAACAAGGAAAAGGTTGTTTAAAAGCAAGTGGAAAAGACAAACCAGAAATATGTCTCACATTTGCAAAAGAAGTATGTGCTAGTCTTAAATGCCAAATGTAATTCATATCAGTGGTAACAACATTATTACAAATGGAATTATTTACAGTTGGAGGCAAGGCAACAATTTTGCTGTCAGACACATTGTCATCATTACAAAAATCAGACAAAGCACATACAGAAGTAAATGAAGAACCAGGAGAGGAAGAACGGGAAGGAGGCACCCAAGACAGTTTGTATAGGCCAGCTTCCTCTTTACCAAGATCCAGAGGCCTCTTCAGAGAAGGGTCCTATATCATGTGAAGTAAACAGGAAGTTGGAGTAAACAAAACTATACAGTGCAATTGTTTTACCAACTTGTGAACAGAAATCAAGTTGTGTTTAAAGGAAGGAACCAGAAGTACATTGTGAAGAGTAAGGGAAGAAGTTAATGCAAAAGAACCTGTACAAGTTACTTTCACTTTGTAACCATTAGGCAAAGTTACAAGATAAGGAACAGTCAAAGGTATGATGCTGAAGAGTAGGTTCTTATCATGTCATATGATTAGATGCCCCTGAATCTATGATCCAGGTGACAGAATTAATATGTGTAAGCATGCATAATTTGGAATCAGAAACAAGACTCTCAGTCAGCATAGTACCAGCAAAATTAGCAGCATACATGGGAGGAGGAGCTTGATCACTGGAATCCCCTAACTGGGTCTGTTGCAACAAGCTCATCAATTGATCATATTGGTGTCTGCTCAACCCTGGTATCACATAGCTGTGACCATCTATGTGTCCAATATGGTGATGGCTGGCAGGAGGATCCCCAAGAGGAACAGACATATTAGGATTCCCATGATTAACAGACACACTTTCCTCACCAGTGGAGATATGAGCAGCTGCAGATTTCCTTCCCTTGTTGTATTTTATGTTTTGAGGAAACCCATGGATCTTGTAGCACTTATCAATTAAGTGCCCAGATTTCTTGCAGTATCTGCAAAATAAGGGCCCTCTGCTTTGCTCAAAATTAACTCTGGGTCTGAAAATAGGGGGACTAGGCATTGTGGCCTGATTAAACCCAACTCATCATTAAGCACTATATTGTAAACACTGTCAAGGGAAGGAAATGGCTGCATCATCAACTGATTACTCCTAACCCCCATGTATGCTTCATTTAACCCCATAAGAAACTGGTATACCTTGTTTTCATCATCTTCCTGAATTATTTCATTTTTAGCAGCACACACACATCCCTGCCCATGATTTGTGCACATTGTGCCCATCTCATCCCATAGGCCTTTGAGCTTGTTAAAGTATGAGGCTACGTCTAAGCAGCCTTGAGATGTGTGGGAAAGTTCCCTTTTTAATTCAAAATTATTGGTCTTGTTAGGGGTACTATATCTTTTCTCAATTTGGGACCATATACTCTGTGCAGTATCGGAATACTGCACACTATCAGCATTCTGAGGAGATAGGGAAGAGGTCAACCAGGAAATGGCCATGTTATTACATCTATCCCACAACCTTTGTTGAGCCACATTAGTGGTTGGTCGAGGACATGAGCCGTCAAGAAATCCGATTTTGTTTTTAGCAAATAATGCGACAATCATTTTTCTCCTCCAACCCCCATAACCACTACCCGAGAAGGGAGTGGGGACAAGAGAGACCCCAGGGACATAAGAGGAATACACAAAGAGGGGGCTGGTAGAGTCTACCGAGGAGGAGGTACCAGCATTGGTATTAAAAGTCATGATTAATGAACCAGCTTGAAAGAAAAACAGTTTCGACAAGCAAAATGTAACGGAACCAGATACTCACATACGGAACCAGATAGTCACATACAAAGCACACAATACGCAAAATAAGGACAGAGTTACCCTTATTCTTCGCGACCGGAGAAGATCGGCCTTCAATCAACAAAGAAAACCCTAGGTCCAACACCGGAAACCCTAGGTTCTGAAACTCACTGGAATAAGGTCACAGACGCCAGAAAGTTACCCAAAACGTCCATCAGGCGAAGAGAAAGTCATCGGATAACACCAAAACTCTAGGTCCGAAAGTTGGAAAACCCTAGAATTTGAAGAACTCGTCGGAACAAAATCAGAGATGTCGGAAAATCACCCAAAACATCTACTGATACAAGATCGGAGCCTCAAACAGTAAGAAAAGTCCCGATTAACCGATTAACATTCATCGGAAAAAAAATATACGAACAGTATTTTTCTCAGATAACCGAAGAAAAACTTCAGCAAAAGCTTCATCAAGTATCGATAACATAACAGAGAAGGATCGGAAGATTTTCCTGCTCTGATACCATGAAAATATGAAGATTTGAAGATGAAAATCAGAGAAGATGAAGATGAACAGGAAGCGATACAGAGAGAGAATGGGAAGCTTCTGGAGAAAGCCAGAAGATAAAATGAAATTCCGTATGTAAAATATCTGTGCAAGTGGTTTATATACAATCACTATTGGGTCGGGTCAGACGGCCTAAGAACAAAAATAAAACGGGCTCAGATATATGTACAACCCAAACAACAAATCATCACAGCCCAATACAATGTATACCAGAAAATACAATGTATATACAATGTGTACAATCATTTATGCTTAGGTTTGGAAGCCATGTAGTCTTTCATCTCAACAGTTTAAGATGAATGTAATAAAGTTGTGGCAGTCTTACAAACCTTCGCAATAAAATCGTCACAAAATAAATTATTTTATGTGGGTTGAGAAAAACGCCAGAAAATAAATTAATAGTGGAAGTTTTATAACCGTCATAATTTAATATATTTTTTATAGTGTGTCCTCAAAATCCTCTGGACTATATTGCCCTTCATATTAAAACTCGTTCATTGTATTCTTAGAGGTGACTCTTGTACACACTCCTAATTGTCTAAAAAATGTGCCATGTAGCACTATACGTGGCTATTTAACTCAGCCTAAAATCCGGCTAAGCTATTACTTTTTGTCAGTTACCTTTTTAAACTATCCGGTCCCTAAAATCTCAATGAACTATATTCTCCAATGTATTAAAATCCCATGTTGAACTTTTAAAGGTACGTCTGTCTAACATTATTAAATATAATTTACT
Organism: Nicotiana benthamiana; assembly: GCA_034376525.1. Taxonomy (NCBI): domain Eukaryota; kingdom Viridiplantae; phylum Streptophyta; class Magnoliopsida; order Solanales; family Solanaceae; genus Nicotiana; species Nicotiana benthamiana. The sequence goes on along the minus strand of CM067329.1, from coordinate 137,428,333 downwards.
CATGATGTATTACTCTCGGATGATTGATTAATTCTAGGAGTTTTGGCGAAAATAATATTTAATGTACTGTATTAATTATAGGTTTAATTGTGTTTGTGATTTATACTAAACTCCAATTGATAAATTCTTATTTATATTCACTTTGTAGCACAGTTAAAATATAAATAAAGGCATATAATATTGCATTTCTTAAAAGTCATCTTATATTACATGACAATGAATGATTTACACAAAATAAAATTTCACAAATAAAAAATTAATTGCCTAGCAATTACATTCTCTAATTCCATATTACATAAATAAGGTTCAAGAGATTCAACTTTATTCTTTATAATGTGTTGCGTTTAATAAGAAGAATTAAATTGTTATTCTTTCAACAATATGCGTAAGACATGAAATAAGATTAAAATAATAAAGATAATAAATAATTCTAGCAAAAACAAGAGAGAGAGAGAGAGAGAATTTATTCCACAGGAAACTCATATGGAGAATTGAAGAAAAAGAACTTTAAAAAATAAAGAAGAAAGTGAAAAACAAAGAAGAAAAGTGAAAAAAATAAGGAAGAATGGTGAAAAAATAAAGAAGAAAGATGGATACAACCGAGATAAGGAGATTATTTATTTAAAAAAATAAATTTAGAAGAGGCTTAGGCTAATTAGCCATTATTTTCTGTTAGGTGGGCCATTTTGATGGCTTTTTTCAGCTACCAAGCGAGTATCCACACATGTTATGCCAGGTCAGCGATGACGGGTTTTTAATATGAAGGACAATATAGTTCGGGGAAGGGGAGGGGGGTTGGAGATACCGAATAATTTATGTATGAAACTGATAAATATGTGATAGTTTAAGGGGATTTTAGGATATTAACTCTTTCTTTTATTGGACTGGGAATTCACATAAATTGACAGATACTTAAATTGAAGTTACTGGTCCTTTATGACGTAAATGAGTTTAAACAATTTCATCCTTTATGACGTAAATGAGTTTAAATAATTTCAGCATGAGAGATGAATCTTTCTTTTCCTTGAAGATTTGTGCATCCTAATTCTCATACAAACATATACATAATTAACGACGATAAGCAGAATCGTTATTAATCAAAGTGGAACAGGCATGACTATCAAAAAGATTTGAAGTTCTGATGAATATCAAGAAATATTTGAAGTTCAAATCATGTCAAATTTGGGAAACCCCTTACCCTCAGGAATGTCACAAGCCACAATAGCTATTTCTGCTATGATTCATATGATGAAATTTGGAACCTTTGAGTACTCTTTTCTAATGCTCCGCTAAATGCTTCCCTGTAACAAAGCTAGGAGTACATTGTTATCCAAATTCCAAACGAAGTCATTTGGACTTAATTTAGATGGGTCAAAATAAGTTACGCCAATAAATAAATAAAAAATTAGCGTTTCGACTATAACCAGAGTTAATAATAATGAGAAGAATACCACCAGCCAAATACGTTATGGTTCCATTCAAGGTATTGGAACTCTTACGAAAATGTTTGTTCTGTTCGTGCGACTGAAAAAGGATTGAAGGAAGAAGTTAGAGAGAGCCTCTATGAGTCAAAATTATGTTTTAACTTGGTCTTAGTTCCAAGTTAAATCGATACACGTGGAATCACATGCGCCGTACAAAACAGCAATGGACGAACAAGATTACATCTTCCCAATAAATAACAGCTGATGTGTTCGAGAATTTTTATTACTCGTACGTGGCAAAATAGTCTCAACCTTGGCTATTTTTTATCTCTTTCTAAAAGTCATATATATTCCTTTACTAGTTAAAATAAATTATATTTGTCCTCCGTTATATTATTTGGCCATATATATCTCTATCATTCACGTCTCTGATCATATATGTCCCTCTAATATTAATATTTCTGTTTAAAAATTAAAATGCCACGTGTCAAAGCCTTATTGGTTAAACTAAACACATTCCCATTTTTCTTTATACTAACGAAAATATTTGTAAAAAATGTAAAAAACTTGTAAAATTTTTGTAAGAACTGGAATTCTTTTTTGTAAAACTAGGATTTTTTTTGTTATTTCAGATTTAAAAAAATGAAAATATTATATTAAAAACAAAAAATTATATTAAAAAATGAAAAAATTATTTAAACTGATTTTATTAATAAAACAGAAAAAAAATGTTTAAACCGATTTTTTATTTTTTCAAAATAATTCAAAAATATGAACAGAGCATCTTTAAATAAGTCGGAATGACAAGGAATACATTCTTCTTCTTTTTTTCTAACCGAAAATATTTTGTTAAACAATATTATCAAAAACGGAAATATTTTGTTAAATAATTTTTATTTCTGTTTTTACAAAAAAAAGTTTATTTTCAAAAATTAATATTTCCAAAATGTGTTTTTTATTTTAGAATTTTTTTAAAAGAATTTTATTTTGTAAAAAGTGAAAACACAAATTTGTAGAAACAGAAAAAAAAAATTTTAATATAATATTTTCGTTTTTAAAATTTGATAAAAAAATCCCAATTTTACAAATTTTTCCCCATTTCTTACAATTGTTTTTCATTTTTTACAAATATTTTCATTTTAATATAAAGAAAAAGGGAAGTGAGTTTAGTTTAACCAATAGGACTCTGACACGTGGCATTTTAATTTTTAAACAGAAATATTAACGGCAGAGGACATATATGACCATAGACGTGAACGGTAGGGACATATATGGCCAAATAGTATATCTGGCCGAGGGTGTTTGCCATGGCGAGAGGGAGAGGCCGACCTCGGAAAGTTCTATTGCCAATCTATGCTGAAAAACCAACCAACACTGTTCCATTGCCAAAAACTGTTAACACTGTTCCATTGCAACACAGTGTTAATACTGTTCCATTGCCGCATGCACCTGCAGATTTAGAGCCATCTGGAGTTCCTGTGCTTACAACCCTTGCTGATAATGTCGATAGCAGTTCAGAGACTTAAACTGTACCGGCGATAGTTCCGATGGTGCAAGAGAATAGGGGTATCGACCACATGCAGCTACCTCCACAACCAGCTGTACCAAAGTCCAATATAGAGGAGGAGTCAAAAATTGAAGCACCCAAAGGATGGGCTAGTCTATTTTAGAGGAATCGTCTTGCTGCTAACGGTATGTCTCTGGAGTACATTCCACCAACATTTATTAATGGTAAACCAGTGGGTCAACTAGTTAAGGATGAAGTGGAAGAGGAAGAAGGAAAATGGAAGTGTGCCCTAGTTGTATTTGTGCTAGGGAATGGCCCAGATTATAATGGTATGAAAAGGTTTATTAATTTACACTGGTCTCATGTGCCTGAACCTGATCTCTTTTACCATGACGAGGGCTATTATATTGTCAAATTTCAATCCCTGGATGATGCAAAGAAAATTCTGTGTGGAGGACCATATTCTATTGCCAACAGACCTATGATCTTGAAGCAGTGGTCTGCTGATTTTGATTTCAAAGCTGCTTTCCCTACAGAAGTCCCCATGTGGATCAAGTTTCCTAACTTGCCTATGTCATGTTGGGGCAGCAGGTCTTTGAGTAGGATTGCAAGTGTGCTGGGTAGGCCTATATTTGCTGATGAATGTACGACTAAGCAAACTAGAATCTCATATGCTCGTAAGCTAATTGAGGTAAATGTGTCAAAGGAATTACCTAGTGAGATTGAGATACTAGATCCAAATGGGAAGAGCTTTATGCAGGATGTGACCTATGATTGGAAACCATTATATTGTGAGAAATGCCTTGAGGTGGGACACAACAGTTTGGCCAAATCTGCTCAACCAAATCCCATAAAGAAGAACAAGGTGACACAGGAATGGAGAGTTAAAGCTCCAGCCACAGTGGACCAGAGCAACCAGGTTTCCCAAATCCAGCAACCAAATCTTCCAAAGGAACCAAGTCCTCATGCTGATTTAGGTGAAGCTTTGAATAAACAGAAAGGGTATTGAAACACAGGTTTCCCCAGTCTTTAACATCACAAACTTTCCACCATTATCCCCTATTTTGATGTCTAATAGATTTAAAGTTGGTTCCGTGAGTTGGGCAGACCTTCCCCTGGATGAAGGGGGAACCAGCCATACTCAATGAAGTGGATATTTTGGAATATTAGGGGTGTAAATAAAAGGTACAAACAGAAAGAAGCCAAAAAATACTTTAGAACCAATAAGTTTGACCTTGTAGGTCTGGTAGAGACAAAGGTTAAACAGAAGAATGCAGAGAAAATAGCTAGTTTCTTGTTACCTAACTGGAGTGTACTAACTAACTACAGGGGAGCAATGAATGGTAGAATATGGATTCTATGGGATGCTACAAAAATTGTGATCACAGGTTTACAGGAGGAGCCTCAATTCATCCATTGCAATGTTAGGACTCTCACTGGTGGACTTATCTGCTGTCTCACAGTGGTCGATGGTTTTAATGACATTGATCAAAGGAGGACATTGTGGAAGAAATTCAGAACTTTGCTGCTGTTACTACTGACCCCTGGCTAATAGCAGGAGATTTCAATGCTATTATGTCTAATAATGATAGACAATCCTGTCATCAAGTTAAGCAAGCTGAAACTGTAGATTTTAACAATTGCATCCAGCAGGCTGGTCTGGCTGAACTTCCATGGAAAGGTGATTATTTTACCTGGACCAATAAACAAAGTGGCAATGATAGAGTGTGCAGCAGATTGGATAGAGTATTTGGCAACTATGAGTGGATGATTAAGTGGAGCCATGTACACACTGTATATGGAGTACCACTTATATCTGACCATACTCCCATGTTGTTAACCCTGGCAGAAGAAAACAAACTCAGGAAGACTCCTTTCAGGTTCTACAATGCATGGACTCAACATAAGGACTTCCAACTTTTGATCAAAGATAACTGGAATGGTAATCCTCAGTGTACCCTTCAAGGGGTGTGGAACAATCTCAAATCCCTTAAGCCAGCCTTAAAGTCTCTAATACTAGAGACTTTAAGAATATTACACAGAAGATTGAGAATAGCAGAAAGGAACTGGAAGATGTCCAACACCAGATGTCTTTGTCCTATACAGATGCATTACAGTTTAGAGAAAAGGAATTAGTGCTGCAATTAGAAAAATGGTCATTGATTGAAGAATCAGTATTGCAACAGAAATCTAGAGCCAGATGGATCCAGCTTGGAGACTCAAACAACAAATACTTCTCAGCTGTAATGAAAGAGAGAAATCAGTACAAGAGAATTACTGAACTGATTACAGAAGGGGGTTTGAAGGTAACTGATCCAGATGACCTAAAGAAGGAGATTAAGGATTTTTATAAATCACTCATAGGGACATCAGCCACTTCCCTTCAGCTGTTAACATAGTGTATATGAGCAATGGACCTAGATTAACACATCACCAGAAGTTGGAACTAGCTGCTGACATCAGTGACACAGAGATCCTAAACAGCTTAAAGGCGATTGGTAATGATAAAGCTCCAGGGGTAGATGGGTACAATGCCATGTTCTTCAAACAGACTTGGCCTATCATTGGACAGCAGGTACTGCAAGCAGTCAAGAACTTTTTTGAAACCAGCAAAATGCATAGACCAACAAACTGTGCCTCCCTCACATTAATTCCCAAGGTGTCCAATCCTCAAACAATCAAAGAGTTTCGACCAATAGCTTGCTGTTCAGTTCTATACAAAATCATTTCCAAGCTGCTGGCCAACAGACTCCAGAAGGTCATGAGCAGCATCATCTGTAGTGCACAAGCAGGTTTCATTCCAGGAAGGAGAATTGCAGATAATGTCATTCTAGCACACGAATTAATAAAGCATTACTCTAGGTCACATATATCTCCCAGATGTATGATCAAAATTGACCTACAGAAGGCTTATGATTCAGTTGAATGGCCCTTTTTGCAGCAGGTTATGGAAGCTCTAGATTATCCTATCAGATTTGTTAGGATTTATGCCCGTCACTAGGGGGGGGGGGTGAATAGTGCGGCACGATAATATTGATAAATATTGCGGAATTAAAATTGCAGGAATAAAATAAATTCGGTAATTAAAATAGTAAGGAAAGAACACACCGAATTTATCCTGGTTCACCACAACTTGTGGTTAGTCCAGTCCCCGAGAGACTCTCTCGAGATTCCACTAACTCCGTTAAGCTTACGGGTGCCTAACAAACCGTTACACTTGCTCTTAGATGTACACTCTACAAGACTTCAACTTGCTCGAGGATACCGCACCTCAAGACTTCACCTTGCTCGTGGATACCGCACCACAAGACTTCACACACTAAGATTGAGGGTACTTAGCAAACCCGACAATCAATGAGAATATATGGTCTTCTCAAACACCTTTCTCTTTTACAACAAGAACTCTCTTATAAGAGTAGATAAAGAGATACAATATTAGCTCTATGAACAACTCAAAGTTGTCTCTCAAATGGCTCAACAAAAGCTCTATAATGATGCACAAATGATATCAATATGTATATGAATAATGAGAGGTGTTGTGTATTTCAATTCAGCTCAAAAGACCTCTATTTATAGGTGGTAGAAGTAGTATGTCCGTTGCTTAATTGGCAATCAATTATGCTGATTTTATGCCAAGATAATCGGTTATCAGATTTGGATAATCGATTATCAGCTTACCGTTACAAAATCGGAAGCTGATTCTGCTATAGAATAATCGATTACTGATATTGCATAATCGATTATTTTTTACAGCGTTCAAAAACTTTGGCAACGGATACAAGATAATCGATTATTCAATTCTGATAACCGATTATTTTGCTGTTTTGTAAATTCCGGTTTTACACTGTCTTAACATAATCGATTATCAAAAAGACATAGTCGATTATTTCTATCCAGATTTGAATGACATGTTTAAAATTCATTTTGGCTAAAATGAAAATGTTAAGATCATTTTATTTGAAGTATTTGAAATATGTTTATGATAAATATGATTTGATAAAATGATTTTATGCATATTTATGATGACCTATGTTGAGCCAAAAGACGAGATAACTTAAGCGTTGCTCTTACATTGGTTCTACCTAACGACCTACGCCTTGGGTCTTCGGTCTTGAACATTTGAGCTCGTCTTTGGCTTGTCTATGCAATTCCGTCATCAATATGCTTCTCGGCATTCAATCTTGATTGTTTGTCATATAATAACGTTGTTTGACACTTGACTTCATTGTTTGTCATTCATCGACTTTGTTGTTTGTCATCCATCAAAACCTATACCTGAAAATCATGCTTATACAACCAAAGCACACATATCATGGATAGAATGACTTTCTACAAGATTTACAAGATGGATCATGGACTGTGTCCAAACTGTTAGCTACACAGTGGTTGTAAATGGAGAAACAACAGAACCTTTTCAAGCAGCTAAAGCCTTGAGACAAGGGGATCCCATATCTCCATTTTTGTTTGCTATTGTGATGGAATACCTTAGTCGATCACTGGTAGATCTGAGGCAAGCTAAAGGTTTCACTTTTCATCCTGGTTGTAAAAAACTGGGAACATCTCATCTAAGCTTTGCTGACGATATATTGTTGTTTCCAAAGGAGATCCTCAAGCAGTGAGTACCATGTTTACATACTTCTCTCATTTCACTGCAGCCTCTGGTATGAAAGCCAACTTGCATAAGAGTGCTGTCTATTTTGGGGGGGGGGGGTGTAAAGCCTGAGGTCCAACAGCAAATTATTGATCTTCTTGGATATGTACGTGGAGAACTCCCTTTTAAACACTTGGGTGTACCATTATCTACCAAGAAGCTGACTGTTTGTCAATGGCAATCACTGGTCGACAAGATTACTGCCAGGATTACATCCTGGACAGCCAGACAACTATCATATGCTGGTAGAGTGCAACTGGTGCAGTCAGTAATCTTTGGTATTCAAGCTTATTGGGCCCAACTCTTTCTTATCCCTTCCAAAGTTATCAAACTACTAGAAGCAATATGTAGATCCTACATATGGTCTGGCTCAGTTAATGTAACAAAGAAAGCATATGTAGCTTGGGAAAAAGTCTGTTTGCCAAAGTCTGCTGGAGGTTTAAATTGACCAATCTCTTACTGTGGAACAAGGCTGCTGTTGCAAAATTAACTTGGGATTTGGCACACAAGAAGGATGTGTTATGGGTGAAATAGATTCACACACTTTATATCAAACAGAATCAGCTGGAGAGCATAAATGTGCCTAAACAAGCTAGTTGGATGGTCCGGAAGATCATTGAAGGCACTGTGCTATTGCAACAACATCAACTGTTACATGAGCCTGCTTGTACTATCAGAATGCTATATCTCCGACAGATTGGAGAGGCACCTAGAGTTCCTTGGAAGAATTTAACAATGCAGAATCATGCTCGACCTAAAGCTCTTTTCAACCTATGGCTGCTGTTGCAAGACAGACTCCCTACCAAAGACAGGTTGATTAAGTGGAACTTAACTGTGGATGACACCTGTGTTATGTGCCAACAAGCTAAGGAAACCAGAGATCATTTATTCTTGGAATGCACCTATGCTATTCAGCTGAGGTCTTACACATTGCAATGGATTGAAGTTCAACAGCCTGCTCGACAGGACTGGTCTCAGTTTGTCCACTGGTTCATAGAGCATGCTAAAGGAAAATCTCCTCGAGCCCACATAGTTAAAATGGCCTTGACAGAAATGTTCTATGTCCTATGGCCGGAAAGGAATGCGAAAATATTTGAAAACACCTTCTGTACTTGTGACAAACTTCTTAGATTCATTGCTTACACTTGTAATGTTAGGGCACCTCCTAAGGTACGAGTACACCTTCAGAATTGCCTACTGTAATGTTGAATTTTGACAGTATAGGTTAGTCAGTTTTTGTTCATTTTTGGATAGACAGCTGAGTATAAAGTTGCTCTATGGTTTTGTATGACAACCACTTTGGTGATTAATATAAAGTTTAATTACCCAAAAAAATAAATAGTATATCTGAGGACACATATAACTTATTTTGACTAGTAGAGGAACATATATGATCCTTTTCCGTATACACAACTAGTGTAATTTGTTCGGAAAAGGTTCAAATATGTCTGTGAACTGTGTAAAATAGGACAAATATTTCCGTAGTTATTAGTTCGGTCCAAATATATCCAAACCGTCCAATAATTGTGCAGATATACCCTTATTAGACGGAACCATATATATATATATATATATATATATATATATATATATAATTTATTGATACCAAACCCAACTTAAAAACAACCCAACCGACCCGACTCACCCTAATTTTAAAAGATCCAAAGCATGTGCCCTAAAATAGAATAGCCAGCTCTAAAGCAAATGCTCCCCACCCCATTAAAGCGGGAATGAGGTGGGGAGTGTTTGTTTTAGGGCTGAGCTTTTCTATTTTAGGGTATATATTTGGATCTTTTAAAATTAGGGTGAGCCAGATTATTAATAAATTAAAAAAATAAGAAAACATATAGTTTCCGTTTAACAAGGGTATATTTGCACAACTATTAAATAATTTACATATATTTAGGCCGAACTAATAACTATAGATATATTTATGCTTAATTGCGTAGTTCACGCACATATCTTCACGGGTAATTTGTTTACACAAAAGTAGGCGGGTACACCTTTTCTTGTATAAATACTCTTATACATCGAGAAACAAAATGCACAAAAGAGGTTACAATCTGATTCTGAGATGGATTCCGATTAGCAACCGGAGGCTCTGATCGTGATTTCTTTTCCAAGTGCCTAGAGCAACTTGAAATTTCCGGCGCCGGAGTTTGCGGCATTGCTGCGATTCTTTTCTATTTATCGACTTTTTTGGTAAGATCCATTCCTCCCTCCTCTCCGTTTATCACTTTGTGTGGTGTTTTCCTTGAATTGAAGCATGATACCAGCGTTCTAGTCTCCGTAGTTCACTGTCCAAGCGTGTTTAAGAATAATTCAGAATATTAGCTATTTTGGGCATCAGTCTTTGGGCCCAAGAAGGGATTGATGTTAATCTGACAGCTCTATGTCATTCTGTAGATTATTTTTATCCTTGCTTTGAGTTGTTTCGAGTGTTCTCACATGAATAGGGAATGGATCTTAGTCTGGTATTAAATTAATAGAGTTGAAACCTAGCTTTTAAAATTGTCAGTGTCATTATCGTTGTGTTTTGGTTCAATCTAAGTCTGGTATTGAATTAGTAAAATCTTTAGTCCGTTTCAGGGTATCCATGTGCTGTAAGTTGCTGCTGATTACACGACCTCTTTTGCATATCTGTCCATTTCTAACTCTAGAAATTAGTGTTATTGTAGTCTATGCTTATCACTACATTGAGGATTATCGGCTTGCATGAAGATTAAAATCAGGGCTTAAATTGACTTTTTTTGCTTATGGGTTTAATGACATTTCCAGACCCCACCTGGTGGGAGTATACTGGGTAGTTGTTGGGTTTAATGACATGCACTTTCAATTATTTTGGGCATTTGATGGGTTAATTTGTGAGCCTATGAATTGGGGGAAATACACAGATAGCCATTCTCATGGATGCTATTTAGAGATTAGCCAATACTTATTTTGTCCTGAAATTTTTAACTAAAAATCTTAACTTCAGGACAATTCATGACATTTTTGTCCTGAAAAATTGAATTGAAAAACTAAAATTCAGGATGCACTGGCTAATTCCTAAATAGCAGCGCTGTAAAGTTGCTACCTGGTGTCATTTCCAAATGAATTAGAGAATAAATAGATTTTGGGCTTTTAATTAGGAATTGTGATTTTTTTGGGCCGAAGAGGAATTTTTTAGGTATAGTCTTGTGGAAATAAAATGAGAATCTGGATTGTCGTTTAGTTATTTGCTCTTTGTTTTTGGGACAATTGATTATCATAAGTTTCATTAATAACAGGTGTCATAAGGTAAATTCAAAGTCAATTATGTCATATTTCTCTACCTCACAAGGTAGGGGTAGAGTCTGTTATAACCCCCCCCCCCCCATATATCACACTGGGTATGTTGTTGTTGTGAGGTCACGTTTCAATTTCATTTTGCAAGTGGTTTGAATTATAGTAGTCCTGAATCTTCTTAGTTTTTTTTAAAGTGTCACGGGTGACAGCAAGAAATTTGATTGGGGCCCAAAGCCCATTTCTATGTGAAATTCTTGGGTCAAAGTTGTCTTGGTATTCCAAAAGGAGCTGGTATCATGATTTGTTCATACATATCAATTGCTTACTGTTTATCCTCATGTTCACTTGGAAATGTTGTGTCTTCAATTGTGGTGCTGAGCATTTCCTGTTTATTTGATTCGATATTAAGACGATTGATAGATTGGTGCATGAAGCCTCTAAAGAATTTGGTAATTTGATAAACTTGAGTTGGAGAATATGAAATGGGCCATGTGGTGGAGAACATAAAGAGATCTGTTGGGCCAAGTTTTGAGACAGAAGAAGATTTGGGCTTTGATTTGAATTGATCTTGGCCCAAAGAATAAATTTAAAGGTGGTGGGTGGTCTCAAATAAGATAGGCTGACTCCTAAAATAATAAATAGTTTGTGAGGTTTAATGAGATTGTAGAGATGAATTGAAGAAATTGTCATTTAGTTGCGTTAGCGGAGACTTTGCCTCTGCCTTCGTCTTTGGATTAGTTGAGACATTCATCTGATAGACAGTTTGAGTGTTTCTACTTGTCTTTTTTTGATTTATATATGAACTGGATGCTTTAAGGCGTTACTAAATTGTTGGGTTCATTTGTTTGATGTCCAAGTATGTTTGGCATAATCTATGATTTTCAAAACAGTTGGTACTCTGGCAACATGTACAGCTGGTTATGTCAATTCTGAACTTAAATTTATACATGTTTGGTAATTTAGGTGATGGTGAATGCGAATTGAATCTTTATTATCTCTGTCAGTCTTGTTTTCCTGTTTTATTCACAGTAATTGAACTTGAGAGTGATATTGCCATGAGTAGATTATTTGTAGTTTAATCTGAACTCCATGTGTTTAGACAACAAAAATTGATAACCTCTGTGTTATAGAAAGTCAAATTTTTATGTTTGGTTCAAAGACAAAATGAGTGATTGATCAAATGATGTTGTGACTCACTCTGTTTTCTTTTTACTGGTTTTCAATTGTATATAGCCAGTTCTTTTTCGCAAGGGGCTTATCACTCTTCGAAGCCTTATATCATTTACCAATACTGCTAATTAGGAAGTATGAACCACCAAGACCATAGGATCATGGTAACCACTCAGCAGGAACATGTGCTATACTGATCTGAATGCTTTTGTAGTATTTTTCAGTTTATATCTTGGATATTTGATATATTAGCTAAGTTTTCTGGGACTGCTTCAAGATTGCAATAAGATATAAAACAAGTTGCTTTAGCCTAGGAAAGTTGCGATTTTAAGCCTTCTAGGTTTTCAATTTTGTCCTTCAATCCACAAGACTAGGATACTAAAGAGGCCACCGATCTCTGGCTTCTATGAATGCATTTTCCTTCAACTTTAGGACTTCAAGGACATTGATTTCTCTTACAATAGTTAGTTCGCTCCCTCTAACCGGTTCCAGAGAAGGTCAGCTTCCTCAGGGTTTTCAGAAGTATGAAGGTCAACTTCCTCAGGGGTTTCCAGTAATATGAATAACCAAGACCACATGATCATGGTAACCATTTGGCAAGCAAATGTCACAACTTATTTCAATGCAAATCTCCGTAAGAGAGTTTTCAGAAGATGACGAAAGCTGAATTTTGCTAAAATAAAGTTTTCAGGTCTAAAACTTGCACTCAAGTAATGAGTTACAAGAACAAGGAAAAATCATAATGAAAAATATAGTGGACTATCACTTATTCTGAAAAATATAGTGGAGTTACAAGCTCAGGTAGTCCATCATATTTTTCCTTGTTCTTCTAACTCAGTATTTGAGCAACTTTCAAACTTGAAAACCTTTTTTAAAAGCAAAATCCAACTTTAATCATCTTCTAGAAACTTTAGCTTATTAATATTTGCATTGCAATAAGTTGACATATCTTCTTGCCGAGTGGTTAACATGAATTTGTGTCATTGGTTGTTCATACTTCTGAAGATCCAGGCGAATCGATTTCTTTGAAGTCTTAGAGTTGAAAGAGAATGTATTAATGGGATCCATTGATGGTCTCCATAGTTATGTGGATTGAAGGAAAAACTTGAAAAAGCTCAAGGACTTTGAATTGCAACTTTCTGGGCTAAACCAGCTTGTTCTTATATCTTTTCGAAGCATCAGGCAATACCAGAATGCTTGGCTGATGTATTCAACCTTCAAAGATATGAAACTGGAAAATATTTTAAGAGCATTCAGGCCAGCAAAAGAAAATAGAGGAGAAGAAGCTGGAACGCGCGCCAGCTCAAGCACTGATTTAAAGCTCTTGATGGTGCTCTTGATTTTTTATCAATGCAGTAATACACAGGTTTGTTTTTTGCCTCATGTTTGGAAATGAAGCAACATTTAATTAATTCATACTATCATTTATGTTCTCTTTTTCATTCAAAATAACAATATATCATTTGTATGTCTTCTAAATACCAGGCTATTTTCCTTATGTTTATTCTATTGATTCATTTTCTTTCTTGTACGCTTTTATTAATGGTATATATGTATGCATGTCTGTGTTGTGTTATTCTAAATCTGTTACGTTATACCTATGACTTAATAGCTGCTTCAATCTTGACTTAATAGTGGATCACTCTTTTTTTTTGGTCAATAGAACTGAATAAAGAAGAACATAGTAAACCGAAGCTATCACCCAATTTAACTCTTTCTTGTCTTTCTATGACATGTCAGTAGTGACCTATTATTGGCTTCCGTTCCCAGCCTCTCATTCCTCTCTTTTCCCCTTTCCTTTTCTTCTCCTGTCAGCTCCCCTTTCTCATTGTCGCTTTGCTGCTCCTGCAGCACCTCCTAATTTTTGGTATCAAGGCTTGCTGCCTCTCTCTCTCTCTCTCTCCCTCGCTTGCTTGCTTGCGGGTGCGCTTCCTTGCCCGTCTGCTCCTTATTCATGTTCTTCTTTCCTGGCAGACCACTAGTGATTCTATGGATCCAAGCGGCTTCTTCTCTCCCTCTGATTTTCTTTTCCTTCTCCATGTGTAAGAATCTTCTTGTTTCCCTGTTCTTCATTAATCCTTTGTTGCCTTTCTGTTCTTTCTTAGGATCCTGCATTCAAGCTACTGCATCAGCAACTTCTTCTTCCCCTTTCTTTTCTTTCTTTGGTATGTCCTGTTTCTCTTATTCGCTGCTTCTGCATTTCATCCTCTCTTCTTCCTTGGAAATTCCCTGTCTTTGCCCATGGCATCGACACTCTTCTTATTACTTATTTGCCCCTTTGCTTTTACTGTTCTTATCCGGCATTCATCCTTTTCTGCTGTTCTTTTTTGCACTGGATGCTCTAATTTTTCCTTCTTCCCCTTATCCTCTCGTTCCTTTTTCTGACTATATCATTGTTGATTTAAGTATCTATCAGACCATTAAAACAAAGACTTAAAAAAGTGTTACTTTGAGTACTTTTTCTGTAAATAATTATTGCTGAGGGTCGCTTGGAAGCAGCCTCTCTGCCCTTTTGGGTAGGGGTAAGGCTGTCTACATATTACCTTCCCCAGACCCCACCTGGTGGGAGTATACTTGGTAGTTGTTGTTGTTGTAATTATTGCTGAAAAGTATGTTAGTTCCAGTTGTGTGCTTCTGGTGGATTTACTCTTTTTATATAATGACTTGCAAGATCTACTCTTGACTTCTTTCACAAAATGTCTATTTCTTTTTTCTTTAGATTTGTGATGCTTAGTTAAAAAGTTGGACAGTAAGGAAGAGGAATCATGCATGGATTAAATTTAACAAGGGAAAAACATTGTTTTTCATTTTCATGCCACCATCCCAACGGTGAAAAGAACAGGAAATTGCTTTTCATTTTCATGCCACCATCCCAACGGTGAAAAGTCCTTTGTGCGAGGCTCCTTTTGCTTCTTCAAGTAGAATTGAAGCTCATCAATATTCCTGCTACTGGTTTGAGTGTTAGAAAATGTAGAAAAAATATTAAAACTATCAAGGCCTTCATCATCCACATTAGCAGAACTGCTACATTGCATAGCGGGATTAACATTGCCAGAAGCACGAGCAGTATCATCACATTCATTTGCATAATAATTATATAGTTGTAAATATTCATTTAGTTTGTTCATACAACAACAACAACAACAACAACAACTACCCAGTATACTCCCACCAGGTGGGGTCTGGGGAGGGTAATATGTAGACAAGCCTTACCCCTACCCGAAAGGGCAGAGAGGCTGTTTCCATTTAGTTTGTTCATAGAATCATATAAATTTGGGGTTTCAGATTCTCCAATCTCCATATAAGTATATAAAACATTCATTAATTGGTGACAATCAGACATTTTAATAGAAGGATTTAAAACTGCACCAATTAAGTAAATTGGAGGAAATGGAAAGAAATATTTTTTGAATTTCGCTTGCACTTTTTCAACAACATCCATATATTTTTCTTTCTTCTTAAATTCATAATGTAGCAAAGAAATTTCAGCTATATGTACTAAAGCCATCGTAACAGTGAGGTAATATGCGCCAGAAAACACAACAGTAGCAGTATAAAATTTATGTAAAAATTTAACAACATCATTAATGACCTCCCAAGTATCACTTGTTAACATACGCTTAGGGATCAGTACAATGTGGATTAGCAACTTCAGTTATAGGAAATCTATATTTGTAGCAACATTTTAAAAATATCTATGTATAATTCCATCTAGTAACAATTTCGTCTGGCATGAATCTAGGTGTAAGGTTATACTGGATACACTTAGTCTTAAATTCTTTTATTCTAGATTGTCTATTATTTCCCTGAATAATACCAACTGCTCTTCTACCATGAGTAACCTCAACTGAAAATAAATCAAGGCCACTTTTAACAATAAAATTATAAACATGACATGCACACCTAACATGAAAAATATCATCAAGAGGTGGTTGCAAATGCAATTTTAAAATTGAAACTGCAGCATTATTGTTTGAAGCATTATCAAAAGACATACACAAAACTTTTTATAAAATTCAACAACGTCAACAATTGTACTACTTATAAACGTAGCAGTATGACTCTAATCTTCATCATATTTAAAGCGATAATACGTTTTTGCATACAAGTATTATCATCTATCCAATGGCATGTAATTGTCAAATAATCATTTCCATTAACAGCATGACCAATATCAGAAGTTAGACATACTCTAGAAGGAAGGTGACTAAACAAATAACGTATGTATGTTTGATATTGTCCATGAAGTCTAAAGATATCTTCTCTACAGGTACTTCTAGTGATACCTTTAAATAAAGGATTGTATATCCTTTGAATATACATAATAAGATACGATGAAGAAGCAAAAGAAAAAGGTAAACAACCCAAAGTAATCATTTTTGCTAATTCCTCACGATCCCTCATTTTATCATATTTTAATAGACCTCCAGTAGTAGGGTTAATAGTTGTTTGACTTCCATCCCCATTATTTCCCCGTTCTATGGGATGGATAGTCGTCATATGTCTAGTAAGTGTCCCAGTCCCCCCTAAATTACCTCCGGTCAAATGTTTAAAAGTTTCATTACAAAGTTTGCACTTAACTCTATACTACCTTCTATTATTTCAAAAAATTTCCATACCGGACTTCTTCTTTTACGAGTCGAAGTTGGAGCCACTGGTGGTCTTCTACCCCTTGTAGCACTAGCAACTCCAACTCCAATACTACCAACATTTCCACTACTAGGTGTAGGTGGTATCTCATCTTCTATTCCAATTTCATTATCTTCTATTCCAAAATCTTCTTGTAATTGTTCATAATCAATCTCTACATCTTGCAAATTAGGCGATGATTCAGAAACATGTGTTATTGGGTCATTACTATTACTACCAATAGGACTACCTTTTTTTTTATTTCTACCCCTACCAGTAACTTTTCTACACGCTCTTTTAGCAGCATTAAATATATTGTAAAAATTAAAATATAAGATAAAATTAAATATGCAATTAAAATATTAAATAAGAGAAAGAGTTAGAGGGAGTGCACCGAATTCGACAATAAATTGAGCACTTGATTACGCAAATCCGGTGCTACCACGAACAAACGTCAAGCAAGTATTTCAATTTTGAACTTCAAGCTTCAAATTCCGAATGACAAATTGCGATAAATTAAATTCGGGAAAAGAGTGACAAATAAAATATGAAATCTTGCAAATTGAAGGGAAGAGATAGATTGATAATTTGAGAATTGAGATTGAGATAAGAATTTTGAGTGAAGAAATGAAGAAGAGATGAGGGTATTTATAGATTTTAAGAATGGTTAATATTGTAAATTAATAAATACAAAAAAACAATGAAAAAATGGCCATTTTTGCAAAATTGTCCGTTGGCCAACGGATCTGTACCGTTGTCAATGGTAATGTGGGCCCCACATATTCAAAAATATAAAAAAAAAATGTTACCGTTGAACCGGGCTGGTCCGGGCCTACCGGTTCACGGTACTGTTGACATATACCGGGCCGGTCCGGTCCGGTTCCGACACCAAAAAATCTTAACGGACCAACCCCCTACCCCCCTTGAACCCAGCCCAGACCGGCCCCTGCTAACCTGTCCGGTCCGGTCCCGGCCGGTCCCGGGTCAACACGGCCCGGTTGACACACATGTATGAAACCTACAGATTCGTGCATATGGAGGTCTCCATAAGATATACCAAATCTCAAGTGACCATAGCTCAGAAAAGTTATTGTCCTGATGAGCTTTTCTTGTTGTCTTGGCATCGGCTGCTTTCTCAAGATATTTTTGTGGTTGATGTAGAATTGCAGAATAGACTTGCTTTCCTTTACTAACTCGATTTATTCTCTGCAATGTGGTCATCTTCTATGGAAAATAAGCTCTGTGCTACAATCTTCGTGTGTAGGAGTTTGAGAATTTTATCCTTGTGATGGATAAATGATAATTGAAACCACAGTATTCATTCCATGTCCTGTTTATAACATAGTTCTGGATATATATATTTTACATAGAGAGGAGGTCGAAAAAAGGATGAGAAGATACATAAACTGAATCTGTGTAAGTTGAATATCCTTCTAAAGAATAAATACATAAATTGGGAAACAGGTAAACTTGAACTTTCCTAACAATAGGATCTACTTAGGTGAGTTTTTTATTCATCCGTTTTAATATAGCTGAATGTGTTGCTATCTATCTTTGAGGTGCAGCTTGGGACTTTGATGGCAGCCATTGAAGCGGGAAATGTATTAAGAGAGCTGCCAAGAGTCAAAAGATGAAATAAAGGATAGCGATAGCAGAAGCTACAAGGAGAGGTAGGTTACATACAACTGCAGTTATAGTGATAACTGATAAATACAGATGGTATTGCACAAATGTCCCTAGCGTAAATACTTTTCCGCTGGCATAGTAATCTCATATTGGATGCTGTAAGAATAACTATTCTGAATTAAAAGAAATTCGAGGTTTTTCTTTTATACTTCTGATGAGTTGTGGTTATGCAAATTGTCCTGTTGGTTACTGTTTCGCCTTGGATAATAATCTGTACGTGAAGCATAGTCTGAATTCTGCATTTAGCACATTTAAATATGCCAACAATTTTAGAAGTTTAATTATTACAAAACATTTCCTCCCATCTCCCCCCCCCACTCCCCCCCCCCCCCCCCCCCTCGCGTGCCCTTTTATCTTGGAAGTATTTCTTTCGAAGGAAAAGAGATGCAGTAGTTGAATTTCTGGACTTGTACCAAGAGTAGAGCTGTTATATGTATGATGTTATTCAAAGAGCATTCATATCAAATTTTGAATAACCAAGACTCCTTGTCACTTTAAAGTAGAGTACCGTTGTAGGACGGAAGGTATGGGAGTTGGGAAACAGTAAAGGAAAAAATTTCACACTTTAAAGAATTTAAAAACTGAAAATTCGACACTGTAATACTTATATTTCTTTTTCGATAATTCAACTCCTTTATTCATGGGGTATCTTTTAATTCATATCTAATTATTTCTAAGAAAAGAGAAATTCAACAGGTGATTTACATTGAAATTATTTGGAATTCGGAAGTCAAAACTGAATTGGACTACAAAATACATTTAAACCTGAAGCTAAACCCAATAATGTTAGTAGAATTCCAGACAATAAAAAGAGAAGAGAAATGAACCAAAATAATTTACATATTATGACCCTTTGAGGATTTTACAAGTAGTTTTTTGATAAACGATCAAGGGAGGTTCCTTTTAGCTTCTAGTTGGGCTTCACATCAAGTAACAATATTTTAATCCAAGAAATCCTTATCCTTTACGAAGGAGTAATCATTCATTGGACTGGATATAATTGTTTGATAGATGTTTAAACATTTCACTTAGAAAGTGCACAACTTTCAGTGACTCAGATGGATTGATTCGAGAAATAATAAGCTAAAGCAGGAAGAGCTGAGGAAGGGAAATTTGTGGGGTTAATTTTACAAATAGTCATATAACTATCACATTTTTTCACTAGTTATATAATTAACTTTATTTTCTCACACAAAAGTCATTAAACTTTAACTACTTTGCTCAAAAAGTCATAATTACCAGCAAATTTGATTCTCCGGTAATTTTTTTTATATTCTACCATTTTTTATTTATTTAATTCAATCAAATAAATTATGCCTTATATATACAATATAATTTTTTGACGAAAAAGACTCGAGTGAACTTTCTTCCGCCCCTAAATTCGCCCCGGGATGATCTTACTGACAACTCGTCGTCGCTTAAAAAAACACAAACCATACCCTTATCTGGCTAACTGTGCATGGAACTTCTTTTCTAATACTCCTTTTGGCCAGACTATTCCGAATTGGCACTGTGTGGGACGTATTCGTTAAAGGGCAAACCGTTCCCTATTTGAAGTTTCTCCAATTTCGGAAGCTTGAACATAAAATATTGGCTAAGTGTGGAGGGAGATATATTACTTGCATTCCATGTTTTAAACAAATCATATTAATTTATTATGGTTAAATAGTAAATGAAGATTAAATAGAGTAGCTGATACGCATAAAAGCACTTTTAAGTGTTGAAATTGATTTAAAAAATAAGCAGTTACGTGTTTGGATAAAAGTACTGAAATCAATAATAAGTAGTTGAAGAATTGAGTATACGAAGAGTTTTGCTTTAAAAAGAAGTATTTTAGGGATAGAATAGTAAATATTTTGGTCAAATCTAAAGTGCTTATAAGTTGAAATTTGATAAGTTGTGGAAGACCAACTTATGGCTTTTGGCTTATTTTTGACTTATAAGCACTTAACTTATAAGTACTTCTAATTTTACCAAACGTATAGATAAGTCAAAAAATATTTATAAGCCAGTTTGACCAGCTTATAAGCTTAGGCAAACATACAAATGTTATATATTCATTTGATTAGGTTAAGTTTATACCTAAGTTACCACACTATCAAAGTGAAACTTACGAAATGATAATTGAAGTCGGAATCAAGTCAATTTGGACTGCCTTTGTTTCACAAATTGTCAAGTCACAAGAAATCCATACATCATATACTCCAAAATAGAGTGGGACTCGGATTGCGCCCTCACTATAGAGCCACGAGTCTAATAAAGGAACATCATGAAATTTCCAATGAAACGACTGAGGCAACTTTTTGTCTTACAATTTTATGGACCTATAATTTTGTGGACTTATAATTTTGTAGATCCAACAGTGTAAGATTGGGTTTCACAATTCAGACAAAAAATCTTATACAATTATTATCAAAATTGTATGAGGCACAAAATAAAACTTTTCGCCTCTGCCCTAGTTTAATCAGTGCTTCACAACGACTACTAGCACCTTCCTACGTTATTTCCCATCATTATTCCACAAGATTTAGGACTCCTCTCTATCTATATAATTTGATTTTGTTTAGGTCATTAATAACTACTCCTATATATTATGTGCATCCTCATCAATACTCGCCCTAATAATAATAATCATCCAAAGTTTCTTCTCTCAAATTGAATATGGGGATTCCACATTATATTGTCGCCGGCCCATCGGAGATGCTTGCCATTGCCAGAAGTGGCATAAGTGAAATAAAACTCAAGAAAAAAACATTTTTTATGGCCCCTTCAAAAATGCACCAAGCTTGACATATCTTCTGTCAACTACTCGTTCGAGGTACAAGCTATGAGCGCCGAAAAACTTCCTTTTGTTCTTCCTGCAGTTTTCACAATTGGCCCTAAACTCGACGAGGACAACGAGAGCTTGATCAAGTATGCACAGCTTGTATCCAATCATGATAAGAATGTAAGATATATGGATTTATATCTAGATATATGGACTTATATCTACACACATATGAACAATATATGGATAATTATATGTTATGTGCTATCTTTTTGGTTTGGCCTAATTATGTGGTCTTATGGACATTATATTAAGGGGCCAATGTATTGTCATACTAAAGTGTAGGACTAATGTGTAGATACCCAAAAGGGTAACCTTAGTTTATGATGGGCTAACTAAGGTTACATATGTAACTATGGTTACATGCTTGTGACTCTTGAGTTATGTAACTCTTGCAAGACATAACTCTTGTAACTCTTGTCTCTTGGGTTATGTAACTCATAGAGTTATAAAGTGGGGGTTATGGTTCCCACATTAGTGCAAGACAAGCTCTTCTTCCTCCCATTGAATCAAGAGTAAACAATCCATTGTTGTCTTGCAAATAGTGTGGAAAACCATATACCAAATTTGATTATTGTCATAACCTTACTATTGTGAACAATTCACATATATTGTTTTAATTCTTGTGAGGCATTTGTGGTGATATACAACTTCAAGAAACTTGAAGGAAGGATCAAGGAATTCACAAGAACATAAGGACAATCTTCAAAGGAGGTTCATCAAATTCCACATATGGATTCAGGTTAGCTTCCGCTCATGTAGTTGTAATTCCGGATTATTCGATATGAAGGTTGTTGTCTTTAGTAGGAATCATAATCCTAACAATTGGTATCAGAGCCACCCTTCATTTTGGATAATTTGGATGATCATAAGGTTCATGTTATGTTAGAAATCATGTTTAAGTTTAATTAGAATTTTGTTTATGAAATTCTACCATGAAATAGCATGATCTTATGATTGTTATGTTTATGATGTATTTGATGTTTTAATATCATATTAAAACATTGTTAATAGCATGATTTTAGTTGGTGAAAAACATGTTATTTATGTTTAAGATTCATGTTAAAAAATCATGTGTGATTCTGAAAAAGTTTTTGGTCACTGCCATTCAGACAATCGATTGTTGCCTTAAACAATCGATTGTCTATGACGTTAAATATTCTGGCAGTTTTTTTTTGGAACACCAGACAATCGATTGTTAAAACCTAACAATCGATTGTTCATGGTCCAGTGAGTTGAAACGTTTCCAGTAACTTAAAATTTTTTCATAAAACCAAAACAATCGATTGTCTGGTTTTGACAATCGATTGTGTATGGTCTAGTAACTTAAAAATTTTCATAAAACCAAAACAATCGATTGTCAGGTTTTGACAATCGATTGTGTTTGGTCCAGAGACTTAAAATTTTTTATAAAAACCAAAACAATCGATTGTCTGGTTTTGACAATCGATTGTGTTGGTCCAGTAGATGAAATTTTTTTTTAAGCCAAAGATAATCGATTTTCTATTGCTTACAATCGATTGTTTTTTTGTCCAGTAAGGTTAAAAACGTTTCAACTCTCTTAAGTTTCAGTGAATGTTAATTGTTTTTAAGTCCATCAATTCTTATCATATAGAGAATTGTCCGATTCAGTATACAACGATTAATATTCAAGTGTTACACATCAAAACATGTAACGCATTAAGTTAAGATTCATAAAATGGCTTAAGGAACTAAAGTTTATAGCATCTAATATTTTAGTTATTCAATTGAAGCATTATGTTGCCAAAGTAACCTCTATTGTGTAGATTGATTAATTTTAAAATATAAGATGACTATGGATGTTAGTCTTCCATGCGTTTAACACCGGCCCAAAGGAAGGTGTTATTTGGCAGGAATTCGAACATTCTTGTGGTGGTAAATATGAGACGATTATTTGGTTTTCCATGTGAATATTAAATCGGCCGAAAGGAAGGTTTAATATTTGACAGGAGTTTATTATCTATGTTTGATCACTACACCAAGAGTACCACTTACAAGTTATTTTTCTGTCCAAAGACTAAAATCAATGTTGTGCTAGGTATCTTGTTATGGGAAATGCCTAATTATGAATCTATAAAGTTATAGTTCAAGTTTTTGTAAGCATGTATTCAGTAATCCTTTTGTTCTATTTTCAGTAAATTCTTCTGCTTCTACGATCTCTGCCAACATCAATAGCATCCCTGTGCTTAACGGCACAAATTTTAAGGAATGGAAAGAGAATGTAATGATCGTTCTCGGTTGCATGGATCTTGACCTTGCTCTTCGGATTGAGCAACCTACTCCTCTTGAGGATACATCCTCTCCTGATGAAAAGAGAGCGATGGAGAAGTGGGAACGCTCGAATCGCATGAGTCTAATGATCATGAAGCGTGCAATTCCAGAATCATGCAGGGGCACTATGAATGATGAACCTAATGCCAAAGTTTTCCTTGAAAACCTCGAACAACGTTTTATTCAAAACGAAAAAGGCGGAAACAAGTACACTATTGAGTAAACTTGTTTCTATGAGGTATAAGGGCAAGGGAAACATTAGGGAGTACATTATGGAAATGTCTCATCTTGCTTCGAAACTTAAGTCACTCAAGCTGGATTTACCTGAGGAACTGCTTGTGTACTTTGTTTTGATATCTCTTCCTGCACACTTTAATCAGTTTAAGGTCAGTTACAACTGCCTGAAGGAGAAATGGTCTCTTAACGAGCTCATTTCACACTGTGTGCAAGAAGAGGAAAGGATAAAGCTAGATAAGACAGAAAGTGCTCATTTGGCATCCTCTTCTAAGGAAACTAAGAAGAGGAAGGGTAAGGAAGTTGCGGTTGCAAAGCCCAAGAATAAGCAACATAAGGAACCTAAGGTTGAAATCACTGAATTAGGTTGCTTTTTCTGTAAGGGGACTAATCATGTGAAGAAGGATTGTACCAAGTACCCATGCCTGGCGTGCGAAAAAAGGTACACTTCTTTCTCTTGTTTGTTCTGAAGTTAATTTAATTTCGGTACCTAAGGATACTTGGTGGGTAGATTCTGCTGCTACTACTCATATAAGTATATCAATGCAGGGTTTCCTGAACTGCCGAAAACCAAATGATGGTGAAAGATACATCTATGTGGGTGACGGCAAGAAGGTGCCAGTTGAAGCTATTGGGAAATTTAGGCTGTTGTTTAAAACTGGTTTTCATTTAGACTTGGATGAGACTTTTATTGTACCGCCTTTTAGACGGAACTTAATTTCGGTTCCCCAATTGGACATATCTGGTTATAAATGTACATTTGGGGATAATAAAGTTAGTCTCTTTCAGTGTTCAAATCTTATTGGTACTGGTGTTTTATCAACATTTGATAGCTTATATTTGGTTGATACAATAACTTCAAATAAAGAAACTTTGCATACAAGTTTAAGTGGTACTAAAAGGAAATTAACTAATGAGAATTCTATATCACTCTGGCATAAACGTTTAGGTCACATATCCATTCAAAGAATTCAGAAACTCGTGTCAGATGGAATTCTTGATTCTCTTGATACCTCAAATTCGGAAATTTGTATTGAGTGTATCAAGGGAAAACAAACAAACAAGACTAGATTAGGTGCCAAGAGAGCTTCGGACGTCTTAGAATTGATACATACGGATATTTGCGGGCCATTTCCTACTCCTTGTCGGAATGGTCAACAATACTTTATCACATTCATAGACGACTA
This sequence comes from Nicotiana benthamiana, assembly GCA_034376525.1. Lineage (NCBI taxonomy): Eukaryota > Viridiplantae > Streptophyta > Magnoliopsida > Solanales > Solanaceae > Nicotiana > Nicotiana benthamiana. The sequence continues at coordinate 137,403,459 of CM067329.1, read as the reverse complement.
CTCTCGTTATGGGTACCTATATCTTATTCACGAAAAGTCCCAATCCATAGACGTGTTCAAATCATTTAAGGCTGAAGTTGAAAATCAACTAAGCAAAAGAATTAAATCCGTTAGATCTGACCGTGGTGGTGAATACTATGGTCGATATGATGGTTCCGGTGAACAACGTCCAGGGCCTTTTGCTAAATTCCTAGATGAGTGTGGGATCGTCCCTCAATATACTATGCCAGGAAGTCCTACGATGAATGGTGTAGCTGAGAGACGAAATAGGACCCTTAAGGATATGGTAAGAAGTATGATTTCTCGTACTTCTTTGCCAGACTCACTCTGGGGTGAAGCATTAAAAACTGCAACTTATATTATAAATAGAGTTCCAACTAAAGCTACAATCAAAACCCCTTATGAACTTTGGACTGGGCATAAACCCAGTATTCGGCATTTACACATTTGGGGTTGTCCAGCTGAGGCAAGACCTTATAGGCCGAATGAAAAGAAACTGGACGCTAAGATGGTTAGTAGCTATTTTGTTGGATACTCTGAAAAATCCAGGGGTTATAAGTTTTATGATCCCACATCACGAACTATTTTTGAGACGGAAAATGCTAGGTTCTTTGAGGATATTGAGTTTGGGGGGTGGGGAGATAAAGTTGTTAGAGATTTTGTCTTTGAGGAAGAACATGTGTCTTTCCCTCAAATTGTTGATCTTGGTCTTACTGACTCGGATCACACAACTCCGGTTCAAGACAATCTCGAAAATCTCCCCCATCAGGAACCTGATATAACTAATGAAAATCAAACTCAACAACCTCAAGTAACTGAAATGCCATTAAGGAGATCCACTAGAGAGAGGAGAAATGCAATTTCGGGTGATTATTATGTATTTCTCCAAGAACAAGAAAGTGATATTGGACTTGAGGAAGATGATCCAATCTACTTCCGTCAAGTCATTAAGTGTTCTAACTCTCAAAAGTGGATTGATGCCATGAATGATGAGATGAAGTCTATGAGCGATAATGACGTTTGGGAGCTTGTTACGTTGCCCGAAGGTACGAAACCTATTGGTTGTAAATGGATTTTTAAAACCAAAAGGGATTCAGGGGGCAATGTTATTAAGTACAAAGCTCGTCTTGTCGCAAAAGGCTACACTCAGAAAGAAGGCATTGATTATAAAGAGACTTTCTCTCCAGTTTCATCGAAAGACTCTTTCAGGACTATAATGGCATTAGTAGCACATTTTGATCTTGAGCTTCATCAAATGGATGTTAAGACTGCTTTTCTCAATGGTGACATTGAGGAAACAATTTATATGGTGCAACCTGAAAACTTTGTTTCGGATGAATCAGAGAAGAAGGTTTGCAAATTAAAGAAATCCATCTATGGGCTCAAGCAAGCTTCTCGTCAATGGTATTATAAGTTTCATGCAGTCATTACATCTTTTGGTTTTGAACCGAATATTGCTGATGACTGTATATACCATAAGTTCAGTGGGAGTAAGTATATTTTTCTGGTTTTATATGTCGATGACATACTGCTTGCCTGTAACGATATAGCATTATTACTTGAAACTAAGAAATTTCTTTCAAAGAAATTTGAAATGAAAGATCTTGGTGAAGCTTCTTTTGTATTAGGAATTCAGATTCTAAGAGATCGCTCCAAAGGCGTTCTCGGTCTGTCACAAAAGGGCTATATCGATAAGGTTCTGAAAAGATTTGGCATGCAGGATTATAAACCAGGAAACACCCCTGTTGCTAAGGGAGACAAATTTAGTCTCAAACAGTGCCCAAACAATTCTTATGAAATTTCGGAAATGCAGAAGACACCTTATGCTTCGGCGGTAGGTAGTCTGATGTATGCTCAAGTATGTACACGACCTGATATAGCATACATTGTTGGGATGTTAGGCAGATATCTAAGCAATCCGGGAATGGACCATTGGAAGGCAGCCAAACGGGTCATGAGGTACTTACAGAGAACAAAGGATTACATGCTTACATACCGGAAATCGGACCAGCTTGAGATCATTGGGTATACCGATTCCGATTTTGCTGGATGTCAGGATAGTTTGAAGTCTACTTCAGGCTATATTTACATGCTTGCGGGTGGTGCTATCTCTTGGAGAAGCATTAAGCAAACTCTTACAGCCACTTCCACCATGGAAGCGGAGTTTATGGCATGTTATGAAGCATCCAATGAGGCATTATGGCTACGGAATTTTGTTGGTGGACTGTGTATTGTTGATACTATTCAGAAGCCTCTTAGGCTATTATGTGACAACAGATCAGCAGTCCTTTATGCTAATAACAACAGTAGTTTGACGAAAGCAAAACATATGGACGTCAAATTTCGGGTTGTTAAAGAAAGAGTACAAAATGGACAATTGTGCATTGAGTACATTAGTACAAACTCCATGCTTGCGGATCCGCTAACTAAGGGATTGACACCAAAAGTATTTCATGAGCATATTGCTTGTATGGGTGTCAAATCAGATAAGGATTATGTATTTTAGTGGGAGTTTGTATTGCACATTTATGTAATTGTTCATTATATTCAGAAATTCAGTAATTCAGTTATATCTGCAGATATTCAGTTTTAAAGTTTTTGTACTCTTACAGTTTATGTTTGATCTCAATAAAGAGAACAAGTTGGAAATAGACATTCTATTGACCACACTTTATGTTATTTCCATGCTACATACCTACACTTGATCCATGTTGTTGGTTATATTGATATACGTGATCTATGATTGGTTCTAGTTACGAATGAGTAACGACGAGCACGTAGTTCCTATGTTGGTATGATTGATGGACCGGATTGTTCATGACAATTTTATTGTGATAGCAATTTTTGTGCACCTAAGGTTTGTAACATATAATATTAAGGTTTGTACATATGTTTGTATATCTCGTCCAAGTGGGAGATTGTAAGTTATATGGATTTATATCTAGATATATGGACTTATATCTACACACATATGAACAATATATGGATAATTATATGTTATGTGCTATCTTTTTGGTTTGGCCTAATTATGTGGTCTTATGGACATTATGTTAAGGGGGCCAATGTATTGTCATACTAAAGTGTAGGACTAATGTGTAGATACCCAAAAGGGTAACCTTAGTTTATGATGGGCTAACTAAGGTTACATATGTAACTATGGTTACATGCTTGTGACTCTTGAGTTATGTAACTCTTGCAAGACATAACTCTTGTAACTTTTGTCTCTTGGGTTATGTAATTCATAGAGTTATAAAGTGGGGGTTATGGTTCCCACATTAGTGCAAGACAAGCTCTTCTTCCTCCCATTGAATCAAGAGTAAACAATCCATTGTTGTCTTGCAAATAGTGTGGAAAACCATATACCAAATTTGATTATTGTCATAACCTTACTATTGTGAACAATTCACATATATTGTTTTAAGTCTTGTGAGGCATTTGTGGTGATATACAACTTCAATAAACTTGAAGGAAGGATCAAGGAATTCACAAGAACATAAGGACAATCTTCAAAGGAGGTTCATCAAATTCCACATATGGATTCAGGTTAGCTTCCGCTCATGTAGTTGTAATTCCGGATTATTCGATATGAAGGTTGTTGTCTTTAGTAGGAATCATAATCCTAACAAAGAATCCAAATCACGTTAAGGAACTGGTCAAGGGAATTATCGAGGGGGAAACTAGGGTTCTTGCTGCTTCCATGACTACAACAATAGCTAATCCCACTTAGTGGGGTTTGGGGAGGGTAGTGTGTACGCAGACCTTACCTCTACCCGGGTAGAGAGACTGTTTCCAAATAGACCCCCGCATCCTTCCCTCCAAGAACTTTCCCCTTGCTCTTGGGGAGACTCGAACTTACAACCTCTCGGTTGGAAGTGAGGGTTGCTTACCATCAGAGCAACCCCTCTTGTCTATTGCTGCTTCCATGACTATGGAACAGAATTTCAAGGGAACAAAAGAGTTTAAGAAAGAAGTTTTTGAGAAAGTCCAACTTGAACTTAATCAATTTGGACTTTATATTTATAATGCTAATGTTAAACAACTCGTAGATATTCCTGGCCATGAGTACTTCTCTTACCTTGGCCAAAAGCCGCTAACCAAGCCAAGGTAACACTATTTTCTACTTAATTATGCACTGATTGAGTAAATGTAGTAATAAATCTAATTTGATAACTAAAAAATAAAATAAATAACCTGCTATTACTACTTAGAATATGTGGGTGATTGTATAAAGAATTCTAAAATGTCTATGTATATAATTTCAATCCATTGAATTGATTAATCTACATGCATGCATGTCAATCTTTATTTCTCGTAATTTATTTTTCCTTTTGTTTCTTTTATATATGATGTGCAGGATCGATGGTGGAATAAGAATATTACATTAATTGCTAATACGTATATAAAAGTAATTAAAGACAAACACAAGTCATCAAAGTAAGTAGTATTTGCATAACAATCATTATATTAGTATTATATTATTTATTAAAAGGAGTTTCCACTGATCATTGATGTGCAAAAGTTTACAAATTGAATTTGACATACGAGACATTTGTGCCTGATCATTAAGGAGAAACTATCAAAAGTTGTACTACCCAAAATTCACAAAATCCAGGCTAAGGGGTTCATGGGGGCTCATGTAATGTTATTATTCACTATATAACAAACTTCACCTTATTATTCATTGCGTACATAATCTCTTTGTTATAATTCATGTATAACTAGTACATAAACTTAGAGGCGGACCCAGGATTTAAAGGGTACGTGTGCACTTTTCGAATCAAAATCTGTTTTGAATAATATTGAATGTCCAATACTAATATATCACTATTTTTTAAAGATATATATATATATATATAAATTTTTGCCGACCCCTCTTTGTATAGAATAAATCCGCCGCTGCATAAGCTCAACGACCCCACTGTATCAGCATGCATGTTAATATTCTTTGTTAAATACTTCTAATCTATTCTTGTTTTTTCTTTGTCTTCTTGATAGATTGATGTAGCCGAGGCAAGAATGAAGGGAGAGATAGGTTCAAAGCAAAGAGATGGAGAGACAAAGCAGAATGCAGAGACAATGATCATATCAACAAAAAGACAAGGAGAAGGTAAAAAGGAAGAAGTTAGAGTAAGGACTGAAGTAGAGATATTTAAGAATCAAAGAGAAGCAGAGGTTGTTGAAGCAAGTGCAGAATTAGCAAAGAAGAAAGCAGGATGGTCTCAGACTGCAAGATTGGCTGAGGTGGAAGCAGAAAAAGCTGTGGCAATAAGAGAAGAAGCTGAGCTACAAATGGAAGTTGAGAAGAAGAAAGCTCTTGCTCAGACTGCAGAACTCAAGGCTGATCTTCTCAGCAAGGCTAATGTTGAATATGACATTAAGGTACTTTTTTCTTTTCTTACTTACATTTTGTTATGCTAAATTACCAAGGCTAATAGTGTTGAATACATATTTACCTATTCTTCTTAAGTCATTATGATTTTGATTGTGAGGTTATATTTATAGTTTCAAGCATTAGGGATAGTAGAGCTTTCCTTACTTCATACCGGGGGTGAGGCGGGGTTGGATTAGGATTACTCTTAGATGGCTTGCAGTTTATGTTGACTCCACACTATCCTTGTTGTTTATCTTAGCTCGGGTTTTAGATACTGGCTACTATTATTGCATGACATTTATCTTTTTGTTGTTATGATTCTGTTACTATTACGGTTTCTACTAGAGTTACTAATAAATATATCTTTTTTGTTTTGTGTTTTCGTCTTTTTGAACCGTGTTTCTATCAGAAACAGTCTTTCTGCCCTGTCGGGGTGGGGTAAGGTCTGCGTACACATTACCCTTACCAAACCCCTGAGATTTTATTAAATAGTTATTATTATTGATGTTGTTATATTTGTAGTTTGTACGCCCTTTAATTAATTTTCCCCGCATGCATTTGACAGTAATTATTGTACCTTATGCATAGTGGTGGAGCCACATTTAGATAGCAATTTTTTAAAATGTATATACACTTCTTCTGTTTTAAATTATGTGAACCTATTACTCTTGAACTTGTGGTATAAAATAAGGTACATATATTTTGTATAATTATAAATTATTATATAAAGGTAAATTATTTTTAAAAATGGAAACGGATCATTCTTTAGGTTCTCATAAATTGAAACGGACGTAGTACTATGTAATGAATCCCTTGGTTTTTTTGTGTATTTATTTATGTAAATTTTGATACCTTTAATAAAATCTTAACTATATTATTGTATTGTCAAACAATACTATAATTGTACCTTTTGTACATAATCATAAGGCAGAAGAAACTCCCTTTCAGATTTTATTGTAGCCTCTTTATTTTGCCAAGCATGCCTGTTAGTCTGTTACAGTAATTATTGTACCTTATGCATCTAGTAAGTACTGCAGAGTAATTGTTTTGGCAACTGAAACTGAAAGAGAGTGTTTGCTTCTAATTTTAATAAATCTGCCTGATAGTGGGGGGAGGTCAGACACCCTCAATGTATACCACCTTTTTTAAATAGAGACTTGTTATGCTTCTTTGTAATCAAATATACTTAAGTCTTTCCTTTGGCTAAAACATATTTTATATGTGTTTAAACTATACTCTCAAGTTATAATTTATACTCCATGTTTCAGTTTATGTAAACCTATTTCATTTTTGATCTATTCTAAAAAGAATGATTATTTTCTAAATTTGGAAACAATTTAGCTTAAATTCTCAATTTACCCTTAATGAGAATCTTTTATAACCACACAAATACTGTGGATCCCTTTTTGAATTGTTTAGGACCACAAATTTCAAAAGTCTTCATTTTATCTTAAACTCGGTGCCCAGTCAAACAGGTTCACATAAATTGGAACAGATGGAGTAGTACACTTGGCATCCTGTGCCCCATCAATCTCAACGTCATGCTGACAACTAATGGTTAACTAGAGCCACTCTCACATATGTATAATAGGTAAACGAGGGTGTATCCCCACCCTTAGCAAAATCGGAAGGTATTCACCTCTAATGGGAGTGACCAACTACGTGTATGCTTGTGCAAGTGTGCCTAACAAGAACTCCACCAACTAGCAAGTATAAGAAATGGAACGTTAAGCACCCGAAAGGTTGCTCACGGGTTGAATCAATGAACACATCAGCTCAGAACACAATAAGTCTAACATGAGATCTTCCAGGATATATGATGTTAACAAACGTCAATACCACACAAGAGGGGGGAGGGGTGACTTGTGTGGTACCTAATTTTTGCGTTAGAAGAACCTGGTTCTTCTAAGTGTTCTAACTACCGCAGTTTGCGGAATAATAAAAACTGAAAGTAAAATGCACATATATTTTTATGTGGAAAACACCTGGCTCAAAAGGTGAAAAAATCACGACCTACTACTCAGTAGGATTTTTCCAAACTCCACTAAAATCGATGAGCCAAAACAGCATTTACAAAAATTCTTTGTAAACCTAAGGATTAAACTCTAATCCCAGTGTGGCACACAGCCTCAGCTGCTACGACACTATCATGTTAACTCTAACTTGATGATACAAAGTACCTATTACAATTGCTTATAGGAAAGCTGAAAGGTACAATATAAAACCTAATACAATTGAACTAGAAATAAAATAATCAGATGGTACTGGTTCTTTTCTAGGTTTATGTAGCTATAGGCGTACACACTTGTAACTTGCATATATTGCTTGCAAATCAGACTCGCTATTTTTGCTCTCAAATATACTTTACTTCTGCTTGTGTGTGTTACCTATAAAAGAGAACTAACACAATCATATATTGAGTTAGCAGTTGGAGTTTGATTAAGACTCAACATCCCATCCGTTCACAATTCGAGTCCTTGGCCAACACAAACTCCAACTCTTATCCTAACTTAGGATTAAGTTCTCTTCACATAAGGAGACTGTCCTCCTTATCCCAATGGAACCTTTTCTATTATGTTCAAAAGATATTGATGTGTGATCTTTGGTGCATTATCTTCCTCACGTGCTCTGCATGTGCCTTGATTCTTACTGTGTACTACAAGATGGACCAGGTCCTTCTATCAGTTCATTTGTCAATCTTCAAAACTCAACTAAAACTTGGGCCAACAATATCGTCCTGTAGTCCCAAACATAAATATGTGTGCTAAGGATATCTTGGTATCCCGAGGATCTCTTGGTATCCCGAGGATCTCTTGGTATCCTTAATAGATGTACTGGGGATCTCTTGGTATCCCGAGGATCTCTTGGTATCCTAAATAGATATACTGGGGATCTCTTGGTATCCCGAGAATCTCTTAGTATCCTCTATATATGCACTGGGGGATCTCCCGGGAATCTAACCCATAGTCCCAAAATAAACAAACAAGGGGAAGCTACCAGATGAATTTAGGTAAAAATAACCAAAATTCCCATTAGGCCAATGTCTCGGAACCGGATTAATTTAAAATCTCTCAAATCAGAGATCAAACACCCCCTCAAAACTCAATAATTCGGTCTATGAAGTTCTACCTATTTTCATTCAAAATCTGAAATTAAAGGATGAAACTAAGAGACGATTCATGAAAATTGGTCTAAATCGAGTGAGAATCACTTACCCAAGTTGACCAGGTGAAAATCCCTTCAAAAATCACCAAGACTCGAGCTCTAGAAGTCAAAATGTGGTAAAATGGTGAAACCCTCGAATTTGGGATTAAATCTGTCTGCCCAGACATTTTGTTATATGTGATCGAAAGAGAAGGAATGTGATCGCATAGAGTAAAATTGGAAGGCCCAAAAAAGGCTTATGCGAACACATATGAGGTCATGCGATCGCAGAAGAGGAAAGGACATAACTATGCGATCACAAACAAGGCAATGCGATCACATAGAAGGAATTGGAACCCCTCTGGAATACACTATGCGATCATAGAGGTGATGATGCGATTGCATAGAAGGAATTGTTGCTGCCCAAAATTTGTGCCATGCGATCATGGACAAGCAATGTGATTGTATAGAAGGAAATACCAGATAGCAGAACAATAGTTCAAAAACAAGGAAAAATAACCCGTAGCCCATCCGAAACACACACGAGGCCCCCGGGTCCCCGTCTAATCACACACACAAGTCTTATAACCTAACAAGGACTCACTCGAAGTACCAAATCACACAAAACAACATCGATACGATGAATCAAATCAAAAAATCAAGCTTAAGAACTTCTAAATCTTCAAATGACGAATCTCATGCCGAAACCTATCAATACAACTCAGAATGGAACCAAATTTTTCAGACAAGTCCAAAATAACATAACGGAGCTTCTACAACACTCGAAATATTATTCCGAACCCGATATCCCAAAAGTCAATTGTAGGAAAAACTTCTTCATTTTCCAACTTCGAATTTCGCCGAAATACCTCAATTCCCTCCACGGACCTCCAAATCTGAACCGGGATGCGCACCTAAGTCCAAAATGACCATACAAAGATGTTGAATTCATCCATGACCCATTCTAGGGTCATTTACATAAAAGTCTAATTACGATCAACATTTTACCGTTCTAACTTCCTCAAAAAAGGTTTCTTCTCTAAATTTGACTCTAAACCATCCGAAGGCCGAATTCCACCATGAACGCAAGTCGATACTCAAATTCCAAATCCTATGGTCTTATGCCACTGAACAAAGCTTAATTTCTTTGAGTCGTTACAAAATTCTTGGCATGAAGCCAACTCTTACATGTCTTAGTTAAGTGCCGGATCTTCCTTCAGCCACTCCATTTTGTTATGGCATATCAGCGCATGGCAGCTCTCTTTTAATGTCATGCTGACGTCAAAAGGAAAGAAACTCATCTCAAGTGAACTCACCGCCATTATCAGTTCACAACCGCCTTGTTCTGGAATTGAGTTCACCTTCAACTATTTCTTTGAACTCCACAAACTTACTGAAAACTCTTGATCTGCGCTTCATAAAACAAACCCAAGTGAATATAGTAAAATCATCAATGAAATTTAGCATATAAGAATAGCCTGAAAATGAAGGAGTTCTCTTTGGCCCCATCAAGTCACAATGAATAAGTTCTAGTGGGGCATTACACCTTGACAAGGATCTGTCAAATGAAAGGTGGTGTGCCTTTCCATATTGACATCCTTCACAAACCTCTCCTCTACCAAAATTTCTTAAGTTAGGCAAATCTTTTACTAGATTAAACTTTACCATGGCTTTTAATTTTTCCATGCTTAGCTCTCAAAGTCTAGCATGCCAAAGAAGTGTATTACCATTGCTACTCATCTTCTCAATATATGAATTTGAGGCAGATAAAACACATAAATCGTTAACTCTTTTATCTGAGTTAATGATATCTACCTTGATCACCTTGATATTTCGGAGGAACTTCACATCACGTGGGCCAAATAGTAAATAATTTCTAGCATCTACAGCATTTGCTGCTGGAAATAGATTTTTCTTCATACTTGGAATATGAAAGACATTGTTGAGGATGATAGTGTCTTTTTGCTTCTCGTTGATCTCAATAGTGCCTTCCTTCTCCAAATTATGGACTTTATTATCTGCTGTAACAATGAAATCATGTCTATTGTATTTGCAAAAGGTGGGAATTTGGATTGATCTCCAGTGAGATGGTGACCACATCCTGAATCCATGATCCAATCTCTTTCAAAATTTATGGAAGTCATGGCATTTATTGCTCGAGTCTCCTTATGAAGCACTTTCCCCAGTCTTCTTCTTTTTTTTCTTCTTCAACAACTTTCTTGGTTTGAGCCATATTTCTCTCTTTGACTCGACAATATCTTTTTAAGTTCCCGACTTTGCCACAATGGTAACATTTTAAATGTTTATTACCATTGCTGGAAGCCTCCCCCTTCTTTCCTGGCGAGCTCGAACTACTTGAGGACAGAAAGTGCACGCTATCTCTTGATTTCCCTTTAAAGTTCCTCTTATCGGCTACAAGAATATTTTCTTCCCCTATCAAAAATATACCAGCCATCTTTTTGGCTAATATCTCTTGTGACGACAACAAATTCAAAAAATCTTCCTGTGACAATCCAGAGGGTCATCACCATAAATTCTCCATTTCCTTGTGCTTCTAAGGCCTTGAAAACCTCTTATTGGGTTTCCTTGATTTGCATGTGCAGTCCGGGCGCGAAGCCGAAAGATTTTTATGTGAAAATATTTGAATTCTGTGTTAAAAACTATGAATTTTAATACCAATAGTGCTATGGTTGACTTTGGTCAACGTTTTAGGTAAACGGACCCGGACTCGTGATGTGACGGTCCCGGAGGGTCCGTAATGAAATTTTGGACTCGGGTGTATTCCCGGAATCAAAATCCGAGGTCCCAGGCCCGAGTTCGAAGCTTTTCTGTGAAATTGTTTTATGAATATGCTTATGGAAAAATGAAAACAGAAATTGATCAAAAAATAATGTTATCGGGCTCGTATTTTGGTTCCGATACCCGGTACAAGTCATAAATAGGTGTTAAGAGCTATCTGTAAAGTTTGGTTGAAAAAAGATGTCATTTGACGTGTTTCGGACTAAAAGTGGAAAGTTTGAAAATTTTGAACTTAGAAATGAAAATCATGAGTTTTGGGGGTTTATTTTGTGATTTTGATGTTATTTTGACAATTTGATCACTCGAGCAAGTTCGTAGGATGATATTGAGTTAGTGTGTGCGTTTGGTTGGGAGCCCCGAGGGCTCGAGGGTGATTTCAGGGTGTCTCAGAGTGTTTTGAAACTTAGAAAAAATAGCAGATTTTCCAACAGCTGCTGCAGAGCCATTTCTTTTTCGCGAACGCGACAATTGGCTCGCGTTCGCGTAGCCCAAAGTTCCTTACCTTTTGCGATCGCGTCCTGTTCCACGTGTTAGCGTACCTTAGCCACATCCTTCATCGCGTTCGCGTATCTGTTTACGCGTTAGCATAGAGCTACCCAATTTTCCTTCTTCGCGTTCGCGTAGGTCCTATCGTGAACCCGATGACTTATCAATTCCTTCATCGCGGACGCGGCCCAGGTGTCGCGTTCACGAAGCACAAAATGCTCCAGTGATTTTAAATAATTCCATAACAGTGTGCACGGGAGTATTCACAATTTTCACTCGAACTCCTTCTTCTCCAAGGCTCCCAAGTGTCCATTGAAGCCCCATTTCACCTAGATTTCGTGGGTTTGTAAATTCTAACTAATTTCTTCCATTTTCCATCAATAATCATTGAAATCCTAGCTCTAAAACATGAAATCAAAGTAGGATTTAGGGTTTTTTGGGTTTAGTTGGGGTTATGGGATTTTGGGTATTTCAACCTCAATTTGAGGTCGAATTTAAAATTTAATTATATATTTGAACTCGTGGGGTTATGGGTGATTGGGTTTTGGTCCGAGCCTTGAGTTTGGACCACGTGGGCCCGGTGTCGGATTTTAGCATTTTTGAAAGTAAGCTAGGAAATGCATTTCTAGGCTATGGGATTGTGTTTTTGGATTCTTATTGATAATATTAAATTGAATTATGTTAGATATAGTTGGTTCGGGTCGAATTCTAGAGGAAAGGCGATTGTTGAACTTTGAGTTTCTAATTTCGATTCGAGGTAAGTGTTCGATCTAACTTTGGCTTGAGGGAATAGGATTAGGTTGTTAATTGCTATGTGCTATGTGGAGTTGGTGTATAGGTATGGTGACGGTAACCTATGCGCCCGAGTCAATCATGACTGTGTTGTTATTTTTGTTATAAAAATTGAGAAAGAAGTGAGCATTTGTGATAAATTCTTGTTATAAGAACTTTGAAGTGAAAGATGTGAAGTAAGTGAACTAAGATGAGTTGTTGGTATTTTTCCCTTGCCGGGACTTGTTGTTAGATTGTTTCCCTTGCCGGGACTTGTTAAATTTTTTTCCCCACCGGGATTTTGTTGTTAAATTGTTTCCCTTGCCGGGGCTTGTTGTTGCATTGTTCTCCCTTACCGGGATGGTTAATCTTGTTGTTTACTCCTTTTCCCATAAATTGTGATCATTGTTTGGGTGAGGAGGAGTGATAAAACACAATGGGTGATGCCGTGTACTTGTTGATTGCCTTCACAAGATGGAGTGGTACGTATTAATTTCCTCCACAAGATGGAGTGGTACTTATTGATTTCCTCCACAAGATGGAGTGGTACTTATTGATTTCCTCAACAAGATGGAGTGGTATATATTGATTTCCTCCACAAGATGGAGTGGTATTTATTGATTTCCTCCACAAGATGGAGTGATACTCATGGATTTCCTCCACAAGGTGGAGTGTTGCTATTGATTGGGTGAGGATGAGAGTAAAAGCATGATGGGTGGTGCCGTGCAATGTGGTTTAATTGGCCTTATCTTATTGGTGTTCCTTATACCGTTTTCCTCATTTAGTTTTTGGTTCATTGGTTTCTCTTGTTTAAATGCTATCTATTCAGTTCCATTTCTTAATTGTAGAAGTTATAATTGAGCAGCTATTTCCCCCAGCATGTCCCTTTCCCTTTTATTGTTTAATTCTTGTTCTCTTTCTGTTGTTGTATATATCCGTACAGGTTGTATATGGTAGGTTTGATTAGCGTCCTCACTACCTCGCCGAGGTTAGGCCGGGCACTTACCAGCACATGGGGTCAGTTGTGTTGATACTACGCTTCTGTGCCTTTTTGTGCACAGGTCAGGACCCTCTCTATGGACCGCAGCTTTAGATCGGGAGTAATCCTTCAGTCTAGAGGCTCTGAGGTAGTTCACTGGCGTTCGCGGGCCCCGAGTCTCCTCTATTTGTTTCTTTCAGTTTGTTAAATTGTATAAAAATAACGTGCTATGTATTTCTTTCAGAATATTATTTTTAGTACTCTTTAGTTGTCCGTGAGCAGTGATACCAGATACTGGGTAGGGATATGTTGTTAGCTTTCCGCATATTGTTTTCGTTATTGTTATTAGAAGACTTCCGCATATTTTAATTAATTATTCTAGTATTTAAATTGTTTTGGATTCAAGTTTGTGAAAAAGAGTATAACAGTTAGCTTGCTTAGCTTCGACACTAGGCGACATCACGACTCCCGATGGTGGGTAAATCCAGGTCGTGACAAGTTGGTATCAGATCACTATGTTACTTGGGTCTTACAACTCACGGACAAGCTCGGTAGAGTCTAAGGGATCGGTACAGAGACGTCTGTATTTATCCCCTAGAGGCTACAGAGTTAGGAAAAGTTTCACTTTGTTCATTCTTGTCGTGCGATACTGTTTCTTAAATATTGATTGTCATTGTACTCTATTCTTTTGCAGATGGCGAGAACACGTGCGTCTTCTTCTTCCTCGCAGCAGCCCGAGCCCCCAGCAGCAGTTCCCGCGGGGAGCAGGGACCGAGGCCGTGCTAGAGGCCGTGGCAGGGGCAAAGCTCAGTCCCAGGTAGCAGTTTCAGAGGTGGAGCCTCATATTGACTTTGATGAGGAGGTTCCAGCTCCACCAGCTCCAGTGGGCCCAGCTCACGTCTTAGGAGGAGTAATGTTTTCTTCGAATCTTCGGGATTCCCTTGTCCGCATAGAAGGCTTTATGGACAGTAAGGCCAGAGCGAGATTGCTGCCAGTAGCACCAGCCACTTCTCAGGCTGGAGGAGGTCTTTAGACTTCTGCTACACGTACTCCGGAGAAGGTAGCTCCCCAGATCCAGATTCCCTTGGTTTAGCCCGCAGTGGCAGCTCGGACAGGCATTACAACTTAGGCCGAGGATGGGACGGCCATGTCTTCGGATGCTTTGTGGAGACTTGATCGGTTCTCCATGCTTTTCACTACCACTTTCAGCGCTGGTTCATCGGAGGATCCCCAGGATTTTCTGTTCAGTTGTCATGAGATCCTCAGGACCATGGGGATACTGGAGACCAATGGGGTCGATTTTTGCACTTTCAGTCTTGTGGGTTCCGCCAAGACTTGGTGGAGGGATTATTGTCTGTCTAGACCAGCAGGGTCCCCAGCTTTGACATGGGATCAGTTTGCAGAGCTATTTTTGGATAAGTTTCTCCCCGTCACTCAGCGGGAGGCACTTCGCAGACAGTTTGAGCATCTTCACTAGGGCTCTATGATAGCTACACAGTATGAGACCAGATTTGTGACTTGGCACGCCATGCAGTGGTGATACTCCCTACTGATCGGGAGAGGGCCCGGAGGTTCATTGGCGGATTGAATCAGCCGATTCGCCTTCAGATGGCTATGGGAGTTTGTAGTGATATTACTTTTCAGGAGGAGGCCAATGCGGACCTCCGAGTAGAGATGGCATTGGCTCGAGGAGGTAGTCATAGTTCAGACAAGAGGCCTCGACATTTTGGCAGATTTAGTGGTACCTCATCTGGAGGTAGGGATTTCCATGACAGAGGCCATCCCCCGACACCTTTCCAGTTGGCACTTCAGGTTTCTCATGGTACACCAGGCGGTGGTAGTCAGCAGTATTACTCGGACCAGCAGTCGTTCAGCGCACCACCAGTGCACCATCAGTGCACCGCCACTTCAGAGCGTCAGGGGAGGACATATAGGTCGACAGGGCCGGCAGTCTCAACAGCCGAGGGCATGTTATGGTTGTGGTGACCCAGGTCATATTGTCAGGTATTGCCCTCGAGCCTCCAGTAGTTCTCAGCAGCAGGGTCCTCGCCCTATGATTCAGGCAGCAGTTGATCCACAGTCTGCCCAGCCAGTTAGAGGCGGGGGTAGGGATCATAGAGGTGGAGGGAGAGACCGTAGAGGTGGAGCCCGGACAACAAAAGGTAGGGGTCAGCCCGCAGCAGATCGTCCAAGATATGCAGTCAGGGAGGTTGGGGCCAGCCCCATTGTTATGCATTGCCAGCCAGGCCGGAGGCCGAGTCATCTGATGTCGTGATTACATGTACTATACTGGTCTGTGATAGGGGTGCTTGGATATTATTTGATCCGGGATCTACTTATTCTTATGTGTCATCCTACTTTTCACCCTATTTGATTATGCCTAGTGATGCTCTGGGTATCCCTGTATATGTGTCCACACCGGTTGGTGATTATATAGTGGTCAACCGAGTGTATCGTTCTTGTGTAGTGGTATTTGAGGGTCTTGAGACCTGTGTCGATTTATTGCTTCTAGACATGATGGACTTTGATGTTATATTGGGGATGGACTAGTTGTCCCTGTATCATGCTATCTTGGATTGTCACGCCAAGATCGGACCTTGGCCTTGCCAGATTTGCCCCGGCTTAAGTGGCGAGGGACCCCAGGTCATGCCACCCGTAGTGTTATTTCGTATGTCAAGGCTCGGCGTATGGTCGAGAAGGAGTGTTTAGCATATTTGGCGTATGTTCGCGTCTCCAGTGCAGAGGTTCCATCTATCAACTCTGTTCCTATTGTTCGGAAGTTCCATGAGGTTTTTCCTTCAGACCTGTCGGGTATGCCGCCCGACAGGGATATTGTCTTTTGTATTGATTTGGCTCCTGGCACACAACCTATTTCTATTCTGCCGTATCACATGGCCCCGCCAGAGCTGAAAGAGTTGAAAGAGAAGCTTTAGGATTTGCTTGATAAGGGTTTCATTAGACCCAGTGTATCACCTTGGGGTGCGCCAGTGTTGTTTGTGAAGAAAAATTATGGGTCGATGAGGATGTACATGGATTACCGGTAGTTGAACAAGGTGACAATAAAGAACAAGTATCCACTACCGAGGATTGACGATTTGTTTGACCAACTCTAGGGTTCCAGAGTGTTTTCGAAGATAGATTTGAGGTCTGTTTATCATCAGTTGAGGATTAGGGCGTATGATGTCCCTAAGACAGCTTTTCGTACTAGTATGGGCATTATGAGTTTTTGGTCATGTCGTTTGGGTTGACCAATGCCCCGGCAACATTCATGGAGTTGATGAACCGAATGTTCAGTCCTTACTTGGATTTATTCATGATTGCATTCATTGATGATATCTTGGTATACTCCCACAGTCAGGAGGAGCATGAGCAGCACCTTAGAGTGGTTCTTCAGAATCTAAAGGATAGCTAGTTGTACGCCAAACTCTCAAAGTGCGAATTTTGGTTGAGTTCAGTAGCATTACTGGGTTATGTCGTATCAGAATAGGGTATTCAGGTGGACCCGAAGAAGATAGAGGCAGTCAAGAATTGGCCTCGACCAGCTTCAGCTACAGATATTCGGAGCTTCTTAGGGTTAGCTGGTTACTACAAACATTTTGTGGAGGGTTTTCATCCATCGCAGCCTCGATGACTAGACTGACTTAGAAGGGTGCCCAGCTTAGGTGGTCAGATGAGTGCGAGGTGAGCTTCCAGAAGCTCGAGAAAGCTCTGACTACGGCACCTGTATTGGTTTTGCACAGGGGATCCAGGCTTTATACTGTATATTGTGATTCTTCCCGCATCGGACTTTTCACAGTGTTAATACAAAACGGCAAGGTCATAGCATATGCTTCGAGGTAGTTGAAGATCCATGAGAAGAATTATCCAGTTCATGACTTAGAATTGGCAACCATTGTTCATCCCTTGAAGATCTGGAGGTATTATTTGTATGGTGTGACGTGTGAGGTGCACACGGATCACAAGAGCCTTCAGTACTTGTTAAAGCAGAAAGAGTTGAATTTGAGGCAGCAGAGGTGGTTGGAGTTGTTAAAAGATTATGATGTTTCTATTTTATACCACCCAGGGAAGGCCAATGTTGTGGCCGATGCACTGAGTAGCAAGTCCGGCAGCATGGGTAGCCTTGCCTATATTTCGGTCAATCAAAGACCGCTTGCCTTGGATGTTCAGACCTTGGCCAATAGATTTGTGAGATTGGATATTTCTGAGCCCAACAGGGTGTTAGCTTGTACAGTTGCTCGCTCGTCATTGATGGAGCGTATTTGGGAGCGGCAGTTAGATGATCCCCATTTGTGTGTCCTGAGAGACACGGTGCAGAGGGGAGGTGCCAAGTTGATGACTTAGGGAGATGATTACATACTGAGGTTGCATGGGTGAGTTTGTTTGCCCAATGTTGATGGTATTCGAGAGTCGATCTTAGCGGAGGCGCACAGTTCTCGATATTCTATCCACCCGGCCGCGAAGATGTATCAGGATTTGGACAACATTATTGGTGGCGTAGAATGAAGAAAGACATTGTTGCATATGTGGCTCGTTTTCTAAATTGTCAGCAGGTTAAGTGCGAGCATCAGAGGCCCGGTGGATTGTTTTAGAGGATTGAGCTTCTCGAGTGGAAGTGGGAGAGAATCACCATGGATTTTGTTACTGGCCTTCCGATGACGCAGAAGAAGTTTGATGCCATATGGGTTATTGTTGATAGGATGACTAAGTCAGCGCATTTCATCCCAATTTCCACCACCTACTAATCCGAGAGGTATGCTCAGATTTATATCAGGGAGATCGTTTGCCTTCATGGGGTGCCCATATCTATTATTTCGGACCAGGGTCCGCATTTTACCTCACATTTCTGGAGAGCGGTGCAGCATGAGTTGGGTACCCATGTCCATTTGAGTACAGCATTTCATGCCAGACGGATGGTCAGTCTGAGAGGACCATTCAGATTCTGGAGGATATGCTCCGAGGCTACGTTATTGATTTTGGAGGCTCGTGGGACCAGTTCTTGCCGTTAGTGGAGTTTGCCTACAACAACAGCTGCCAGTCTAGTATTCAGATGGCCCCGTATGAGGCGTTGTATGGTAGGCGGTGTCGGTCCCCAGTCGGATGGATTGAGCCTGAAAAGGCTCGGTTATTGGGTACAGATTTGGTACAGGAGGCATTGGATAAGGTCAAGATCATTCAGGACAGACTTCGGTCATCTCAGTCTAGGCAGAAGAGTAATGTAAATGGTAAGGTCAGGGATGTTGCTTTCATGGTTGGTGAGCGGGTATTGCTCCGTGTATCGCCTATGAAGGGCATGATGAGGTTTAGGAAGAAGGGCAAGCTTAGCCCTAGGTATATTGGCCCATTTGAAATTCTTAACCGTGTGGGCAAGGTGGCTTATAGGCTTGCATTGCCGCCTAGCTTGTCAGTCGTGCATCTGGTTTTTCATGTATCCATGCTTCGGAAGTATCACGGTGATCCCACCCACATGTTAGATTTCAGTACTGTCCAATTGGACAAGGATCTGTCATATGAGGAGGAGCCGGTGGCTATTTTAGACTGGCAGGTTCTACAGTTGCGGTCACAGAGTTTTCCTTCAGTGCATGTTCAGTGGAGAAGTCAACCTCCTAAGGCATCGACCTGGGATTCCGAGTCTGATGAGCCATTATCCTCATCTATTCCCCGACTCAGGTACTTCCTTCTTTTGTCCGTTCGAGGACGAATGGTTGTTTTAGAGGTGGAGAATGTGACGACCCATAGGGTTATTGCCGTAAATTCTCCCTTTTATTGTGCTTTTAAGGCCTCAAAAACCACTTATTTGGTTGCCTCTATTTACGTGCGCAGTCCAGGAGCGAAGCCAGAAGAGTTTTATGTGAAAATATTTGAATTATGTGTTAAAAACTATGAATTTTGATACCAATATTGCTATGGTTGACTTTGGTCAACGTTTTAGGTAAACGGACCCGGACCCGTGATACACGGTCTCGGAGGATCCGTCATGAAATTTTGGACTCCAACGTATTCCCGGAATTGAAATCCGAGATCCCAAGCTCGAGTTCAGAGCTTTTTTATGAAATTGTTTTATGAATATGCTTAAGGAAAAATGAAAACAGAAATTGATCAAAAAATAATGGTATCGGGCTTGTATTTTGGTTCCGATGCTCGGTACAAGTCTTAAATGGGTGTTAAGCGCTATCTGTAAAGTTTGATTGAAAACGAACGTCGTTTGACGTGTTTCGGACTAAAAGTGGAAAGTTGTAAAATTTTGAACTTAAAAATAAAGATCATGAGTTTTGGGAGTTGATTTTGTGATTTTGATGTTATTTTGGCGATTTGATCGCTCGAGCAAGTTCGTGATATTGAGTTAGTGTGTGCGTTTGGTTGGGAGCTCCGAGGGCACGGGGGTGATTTCAGAGTGTCTTGGGGTGTTTTGAAACTTAGAAAAATAGCATATTTTCCAACAGCTATTGCAGAGCCATTTCTTCTTCGGGAACGTGACACTTGGCTCGCATTCGCGTAGCCCAAAGTTCCTTACACTTCGCGATCGCTTCCTGTTCCACGCGTTCGCGTAGCTTAGCCACATCCTTCATCGCGTTCGCGTGTCTGTTTACGCTTTCGCGTAGAGCTACCCAGGACCCCCTGTTTTCCTTCTTTGTGTTCGCGTAGGTCCCATCGCGAACGCGATGTCTTATCAATTCCTTCATCGCGGACGCGGCCTAGGTGTCGCATTCGCGAAGCACAAAATGCTCCTGTGATTTTAAATAATTCCATAATAGTGTGCACGGGAGTATTCACAATTTTCACTTGAACTCCTTCTTCTCCAAGAATCCCAAGCGTCCATTGAAGCTCAATTTCACCTAGACTTCGTGGGTTAGTAAATTCTATCCAATTTCTTTCATTTTCCATCAATAATCATCTAGATCCTACCTCTAAAATATGAAATCAAAGTAGGATTTAGGGGTTTTTGGGTTTAGTTAGGGTTTATGGGATTTTGGGTATTTCAACCTCAATTTGAATATATTTGAACTCGTGGGGTCAAGGGGTATTGGATTTTGGTCTGAGCCTCGAGTTTGGACCATGTGGGCCTGGTGTCGGATTTTAGCATTTTCTAAAGTAAGCTAGGAAATGCATTTCTAGGCTATGGGATTGTGTTTTTGGATTCTTATTGATAATATTAAATCGAATTATGTAAGATCTCGTTGGTTCGGGGTCGAATTCTAGAGGAAAAGCGATTGTTGAGTTTTGAGTTGCTAATTTCGGCTTCGAGGTAAGTGTTCGATCTAACTTTGGCTTGAGGGAATGGGATTAGGTTATTAATTGCTATGTGCTATGTGGATTTGGTGTATAGGTATGGTGACGGTTACCTATGCGCCCGAGTCAAGCATGATCGTGATGTCATTTTTGTTATAAAAATTGCGAAAGAAATGAGCATTTGGGATAAATTCTTATTATAAGAGCTATGAACTGAAAGATGATGAGTAATGAACTAAAGATGAGTTGTTGGTATTTTTCCCTTGCCGGGACTTATTGTTAGACTTTTTTCCTTGCCAGGACTTGTTGTTAAATTGTTTTCCTTGCCAGGATTTTGTTGTTAAATTGTTTCCCTTGCCGGGACTTGTTGTTGCATTGTTCTCCCTTGCCGGGATGGTTAATCTTGTTGATTACCCCTTTTCCCATTAATTGTGATCATTGTTTGGGTGAGGATGAGCGATAAAGCACGATGGATGATGTCGTGTACTTGTTGATTTCTTCCACAAGATGGAGTGGTACGTATCGATTTCCTCCACAAAATGGAGTGGTACTTATTGATTTCCTCCACAAGATGGAGTGGTATATATTGATTTCCTCCACAAGATGGAGTGGTATTTATTGATTTCCTCCACAAGGCGGAGTGGTACTCATGGATTTCCTCCACAAGGTGGAGTGGTGTTATTGGTTGGGTGAGGACGAGAGTAAAAGCACGATGGATGGTGCCGTGCAACGTGGTTTAATTGGCCTTATCTTATTGGTGTTCCTTATACCATTTTCCTCATTTATTTGTTGATTCGTTGGTTTCTCTTATTTAAATGCTATCTATTCAGTTCCATTTCTTAATTGTAAAAGTTATAATTGAGCTGATATTTTCCCCAGCATGTCCCCTTCCCTTTTATTGTTAAATTCTTGTTCTCTTTCTGTTATTGTATATATCCGTACAGGTTATTTATTGTAGGTCCGATTAGCCTCGTCACTACCTCGCCGAGGTTAGGTCGGGCACTTACGAGCACATGGGGTCGGTTGTGCTGATACTACGCTTCTGTGCCTTTTTGTGCACAGGTCAGGACCCAGTCTACGGATCGCAGTTTTAGATCGGGAGTGATCCTTCAATCCAAAGGCTCTGAGGTAGTTCGCTAGCGTTCGCGGGCTCCGAGTCTCCTCTATCTGTTTCTTTCAGTTTGATAAATTGTATCAAACAAACATGCTTTGTATTTCTTTCAGACTATTTTTTTTAATACTCTTTAGTTGTGCGTGAGCAGTGACACCAGATACTGGGTAGGGATATGTAGCTTTTCGCATATTGTTTTCGTTATTGTTATTAGAAGACTTCCGCATGTATTAATTAATTATTCTTGTATTTAAATTGTTTTGGATTCAAGTTTGTGAAAAAGAGTATAACGGTTGGCTTTCCTAGCTTCGACAATATGCGCCATCACGACTCCCGATGGTGGGTAATCCCGGTTGTGACACTTCCAAAGATGGTTGTTGAACACATCCTTGAATCGATGTAACAAAGGGAATATATTCTATCTATAAGCCACGAATAATAATTCTTCTTATTCGTGCTACAGAGATAGCCTCGTCTGGATTCAGTAAACTTCAGAACACAGACTTTTAACTTTCAGAAAGTACTCGGAGATCAAAAAATTACCTTGAATGGTGTTAGCTAACTCATTCTCCAAAATCTATAGCCGAGCTTTATCCTTCTTGTTGAATAGTCGATCGATAGAAGGTTCTCCTTATTTCATGAGTTGATTTACACCTTATAATGTGATCAAATAAATTAGGAGAGATAGACCTCTTTAGGATAAATTTCTCCTTAGCATTAATCTGCTTCCACTTCTTACACGCATTGCTATTTTTTTGTATGTCAGTAGGAGGACTTGTGTTACTCCCGTTGACAACTTCACACAAATCATCCCCAACAAGGTATGACTCCATACAAGTCTTCCATACCTTGTAGTTAGACTGGTTCAATAACTCAATCCATAGTCCATTAACACGACCACCTAAATACATTTAGAGAAACCAGTTGAATCAACCACTAACCCGACCTTGAAATCCAAAAGCTGACTTATGGCTCTGATGCCATATAAAGAATAGTAGAAGAAGCGTATTATTCGGAGACCTTCTGCTAGCCCAAGATCGTTAACTCTGATTGGAGGATTCAACTAAAGAAGAGCAAGCTTGAAAAGAGAAAGAGATTTTTAGAAGGAGAACTTTGTTATTGAAGAAGACTTTCTTGAATTTTGGCTTCACTTCAAATGCCTAAGGCTGCTCCTATTTATACTTGTCTAGGGATGATTCTAGATACAAAAGTAATCTAGACAATTCTATCACCTTCTACTAATCTTTTCCTTTAATATCCAAGACTCTTTAATATCTAAATTTTTCTTATTTTTCCATTCTAGAACATTTAGATATGTCTACTAGATAAATATCAAGAATACTACACTATGACATTCTAGAAAATTTTATATTTCTCCAAAAAATCAATTTTATTTTATTTTTCTCAACAAAAGTAGCCCATCGCACGACTATGGTGGTATAGTTCTAGTTACTCCTTAGATTGTGGTTGGACTACCAAATATATGATTCTATAAAGTGCGCAACCTAATCTGGGCTAGGAGTTTGCTAAACGAGACAGCACGAGGAGGCCGTGAAAGAATATTCAAAAGTGGCATTATCTTATTGGTAAAAATTTAGGTGTTTACACGAGATAATAAATACATCAGTAGTATTTATCCTACATATAGGATATTTATTATTTAATCACGATTAAGTAATACTATAAATCTATATTTTGTAACGCTCATAATTTAATTTGATTTGACGTAAATATCAGATTAAGTATTTGCCCTTATCAGTGACAACAAATGAAGTAGATACAAAAAGAGATTTGCATTACTTGGGGCAACTTTACTTTTCCAATGCATGAAACTTGCAAAATAAGAGTGTATCCATTGAGGGTACTGACACATTGAGAATATCACACAAACACATAGACACAGACATCGATCATAGTATAATAATAATAAAGTAATTGGAGTATAAAAATAGCACACTTTTAAGGGTTTGTCCTCTTTCTTTTGGGGATTTCCTTTCCTGTCTTACCTTATGTTTCTTCAAACCTCAAAAAGGTTGCATAGCCCAAATTTCCAAAGCAAAAAAACAAGACTCTGTCTCTTGGTAAAAAGAGTGCGTGTACTTTACAGAAACACCACATTGACTCATATCCAATTCTATTATATTTTGGTATCACTATATTTTTCTTGTTATATTTAATTTCTTAAGATAACGAGAAAATAAAAATAAAGTAAGGCTATATAAACCTATATCTCAGCAATTGTTTAGAAAGTTATAGACCGACATTCTCTTTTGTTCCTCGCGAATGTTTCCTAAATTATCACGTAGGAAGCAAACCCCACCCAACACTTCCTCGAAGTATGCCCCAAACTGGCAAACAATACCATTCACCGACGAAGAGACTTTGGAACAAAATTAAATAAAGTGAACACCTCACCAAACAACTCTTAATAAATATATACTATATTTTTATACGGTTAAAATCGGGCCCAATCAATTTTACTAATTAATCAAGACTAAGGGGATGAAACACTAAATTATACTCCTATCTTTTTTAATTTATCCGTTCCAAAACATACATTTATATATTTGGAAAAAAATTTTTTTAAATTTATTATTTTATCTATTTTATCTTTAATAAAAAAAATTTACAGCCACGAAAATATCATGAAATATTTAAAAACACAAGTTTTAAATATATTATAATCACACATATATTATAACTTGTTAAAAACAACTAAACTTCTTAGCGAGTCAAATTACGTCAAAAAAAATTGAAATGAGAGAATAATAAAAAGAATCACACTCTAGCAAGTAGACGTTTCTTCAAATGCATGTACCTATTAACTGCGCTAAGTCCTAACTGGATTTCTACAATTTCTCAAGGCAGAATGAAAAGAATGCATTTCATCCTCTACCAAAATAAAATCACTCCATATTAGATTTTGAGTAATAGCTCTACTTCATACAACAATAATAATTATTCAATGAAATCTCATATAATAGAATTTGGGGAAAGTAATCTGTACGTAGACCTTACCCCTGCCTCGATAGGGCAGAGAGGCTATTTTCGATAGACCCTCGGCTCAGAGCAACGAAAATAAAAGAGAACAAGGAAAACATGAAAAAAAAAAAGAGAATTCATTATTAACTTAAGTAAAAACCATTATAGTAGTATAAGCATAAAAAAAAAGATAAATTACATGCAGTAACATTAACCAGAAATTAAGGAATCTAAGATAAACCTCAAGAATAGTATGGGTCCCACATAAACTACAAGCCATCTAGGATCAATCATAATCCAACCTCGCCTCACCCCCGGAATGCAAAAAGGGAAGCACCACTACCCCTATCTTACAACTCTAATATTTATCCTCCATGTCGTCCTATCAACGGCCATGTTCTCGGAAATCTGTAGACTTGCCATGTCATGCCTGATCACCTCTTCCTAATTCTTCTTAGGTCTCCCTCTACTTGTCACGACCCCAAACCCGCTCGTGATGGCGCCCGGTCGCGAAGCTGGGCAAGCCCGACCAAATCACAACCAAGAAAGGCATTTCAGCCAAATAAGCAATTTAGGATAACACAACATGAATATTGTGGACTGAGCATGGATCGGACTACACGCCGTAGCGATTATATACATTGGATCGGGCTACACGCCGTAGCGATTATATACATTGATATTGAGGCCGAGAGCCTATTTTGTGCCAATACCTAGCTGATATTGCGCTTGAGCTGAAGGAGCCCCTACGGAGCCTGTACACACCCCCAGTGAGCGCCTTCGATGATAAATCATATGCATGGTTGGCTCGGGCTGCACGGCGCAGCGTATTAATGTGCATTGCATTGCATTTTTATCTAATACTTTACTGTTATATTTGATATTATTTTGCTATTAGTTCGTGGCTAAGGAATATGACTGTTAGATTTAGTTTTGCTTTGTGGCATTTCGTGGATTTCTTACTTTCAGACATCTTTCTATGCTTATTATTCACTGAGTTGGTAGTGCTCACCCATACTACCTGCACCTTGTGTGCAGATTCAGGTACACCGGAGGCTTAGCTGATTGTCACGACCCGGATTTACCCACCATCAGGAGTCGTGATGGCGCCTACTATCGAAGCTAGGCAAGCCAACCTTTATAATTATTTTCACAAACTTAAATCTAAAATAAATTAAATACTAGAATAATTAATTACAACATGCGAAAGTCTTTTAATAACAATAACGAAAACAAGATGCGGAAAACTAACAACCTGTCTCTATCTAGTATCTGGTGTCACTGCTCACAGACAACTAGAGAGTACTAAAAATAATAGTCTAAAAGAAATACATAGCATGTCTGTTTGATACAACTAAACAAACTGAAAGAAATAAATACAGGATACTCGGGGCCCGCGAACACCTGCGAACTACCTCAGAGCCTACGGACTGAAGGATCATTCCCGAACTATAGCTGTGGTCCATAGACTGGGTTCTGACCTGTGCACAAAAGAGCACATAAGCGTAGTATCAACACAACCGACCCCATGTGCTGGTAAGTGCCCGGCCTAACCTCGGCGAGGTAGTGACGAGGCTAAACCGAACCTACCACAACCAACCCGTACAGATATATACAATAACAGAAAGAGAGCAAGATCTTAAGCAAATAAAAGGGAAAGAGATCATGCTGGGGAGTAGCAGTTCATTTTAACATCTACAATCAAGATATGGAACTGAATAAATAACAAATAAATAAGAAAGCTAATGAATTAACAACTGCACGGCATCACCCTTCGTGCTTTTACTCTCATTCCACAAATAAATAAGAAAGCCAATGAATTGACAACTGCATGGCTTCACCCTTCGTGCTTTTACTCTCATTCCTCACCAAAATGGTCAAATATAAGGCACGACATCACCCTTCGTGCTTTTAATCTCGATAAACACTGCACGGCATCACCCTTCGTACTTTTACTCTCAATAAACAGTGTACGACATCACCCTTCGTGCTTTTACTCTCTCTTCCTCTCCCAATCAATGGTCACAACCTAACGGGAAAAAGGAAACATATATAAATCAAGACAAAATATCCCGGCAAGGGAGAATAATTCAACAATGAGTCCCCGCAAGGTAGATACAACTCAACAATAGGTCCCGGCAAGGGAATACAACTCAACAAATGATCCCCGCAAGGGAAAAACACCATAAATTCCTCCTTAGTTCATTTAAATCCTAAACTTTCACTTCATAGTTCTTGTAGCAAGTAATTATCATAATTGTTCACTTACTTCACAATTTAATAACAAATATAACATCACGGTCATGCTTGACTCGGGTGCATAGGTAACCGTCACCATGCCAATACACCGACCCCACATAGCACATAACAAATAACAACCTAATCCTATTCCCTCAAGCCAAAGTTAGATCGAACACTTACCTCGAAAGCTTCCAACTCAACTCACGCTTCTAGAATAGCTTTACCCCTCGAATTCTCTTCAAAACCGGTCGAATCTAACCACAATTTACTCAAATGTATCAACAAATGCTAGTTAAATCAATTTGGATGCATAACAATGAAATTCCCAAAGTTTTACTCAAAAATTTCTTAAATTCCCCCCGTCCCACGTGGTCAAAACTCAAGGTTCAAACCAAAATCGGGTTTCCCATTCCCCCACGAGTTCATATATGCAATTTGTTTTGAAATCGGACCCCAAATTGAGGTCCAAATCCCCAATTTTATGAAAACCAATGTTCTACCCCCAAATCCCCCATTGTTAACCATGAAAGCTTTGATTTAAGGATGAAATCATGTTAGAAGATGATAAATATTAAAGAAAACTAGTTAAAATTGACTTATATTTTGTTTGGGGACAAAAGGGCTCGAGAGAAATCGCCTATGGAGGTTTTGAGTTTTGAAAATATGAAAAGTGAGATTTAAAATTGGTTAAGTATAAAATTCACAGGTGCAGATGTCGCAAATGCGATATCAACTTCGTATTTGCGAACTGGGCGGAACTAAGGGGGACTTCGCATCTGCGAGAACTGTTCGCAATTGAGTACTAGGCAAAAATGAAGGGGACCTCGTATTTGCGAGAAAACGTTCGCAAATGCGGGAATAGGCTTAGGCTGGGCAATGCGAGATTGACTTCGCATTTGCGAAGTCTTGCTGCCAAGGAGAGGATGTCGCATTTGCGAAGAAAGTCCATACAAGGGAGGTGCGCATTTGCGAACAAGTCTTCGCAATTGCGAAGACTGCAAACACCAGCAGATTCAAATGCAACGAAATGAGCCTAACTCCTCTCCGAAACTCACCCGAGCTCTCGGGGCCCCAACCTAAACATACCCCCAACCTCTAAAACATCCTGCAGATTTACTCGTGTGATCAAATCGCCAAAATAACATCAAAATCAAAGAATCAACCTCCAAAACTCATGATTTTTATTTCAAAGTTCTAAACTTTCAATTTTTTCCACTTTTAGTTGGAAACACGTCAAACGACGTCCGTTTTCAACCAAACTTTATAGATAGCGCTTAACGCCCATTTAAGACTTGTACCGAGCTTCGGAACCAAAATATGAACCCGATATCATCACTTTTGATCAAATTTTCATTTTCATTGTTCCTTAAGAATTTTCAAAAACAATTTCACAGAAAGGCTCCGTACCCAGGCCTGGGACCTCGAATTTTGATTTCGGAAATACGACCGGGTCCCAAATTTCCATACGGACCCTCCGGGACCGTCACATCACGGGTCCGGATCCGGGTCCATTTACCTAAAATGTTGAACAAAGTCAACTATAACAATATTAGTATCAAAATTCATAGTTTTCAACACAGAATTCAAATATTTTCACATAAAAAAATTTTAGTTTCACGCCCGTACTGCGCATGCAAATTGATGCAACTCAATAAGAGAGTTTCAAGGCCTCAAAAGCGCAAGGAAAGGGAGAATTACGATGATGACCCTTTGGGTCATAACACTGATACTCATAGTCTCCAGATATTTCCAAAGTCGTTAAGGTAGCTGCATGACGTTCGCACGACCTGGCTGCTCTTCGTTTTTTCCAGTTTAGTATTATTACATATTTTCCAGATTTTATTATTTCCATTCAGATATTAGTATCCAGTTTTGTTTAGAGGCTCTAGACTCGTGACCCCAGATCTTTGGGAGTGATTATTCAGATTTCTGAATTCTATTATAATTATCGGATCATTATTCTAAATTACTATTATATTCTTAAATTTTCGATTTTGAGACTTAGCGTTAAATTGGAAGTAATGGTTGGTTAGGCTTACCTAGCTTTAGGGCTGGGTGCCATCACGATTGGGTTTGGGTCGTGACACTACCTCTTCTCATACCCACCACGGCCAACCGCTCGCACCTCCTTACCGGGACATCGATGCTTCTCCTCTGCACGTGCCCAAACCATCTGAGCCTCGCTTCCCCCATCTTATCATCGACAGAAGCGACGCCCACCTTCCTTCGAATATCTTCATTCCTAATCTTGTCTATCCTAATGTGTCTAAAAAATATGGTGTTTCAAAGAAATATGACGATGCCTTCGTCAAAGCGAAAAATGCTGTTTCAATTTCAACTCCATAAAATAGCCGACCAGAAGATAGAGAACTAATTTTATAGTTTTCGCCCAGTTTGTTTTAGATGTTCAATATTTTCACCGTTAGATCCTACTCTAAGACGAGGTTAAGGGTAGAATAGTGGATGTATTTTGATGTGAAATATATTGAATAGATTATCTAATCTAGTAATGAATAAATTATTAGTATACTATATTTGTAAAATAATTTTGGAGAAGGAAAATAACGTATAAATACAAATATAGATAAAATAGAATTTAATCCGAGCCCACTGAATTCACAATGTTCTCTTAAGGAACTTAATCCCCTCCTAGTACACGAGGTTGTGGATTATTTCCTCTCAGGATAGAACTTATTACACACTGGTGTAGCAGTACTTCAAACCCAGTTTTTCCGCGAACACAATGGTCGATAGCAAATCACACTTACTGTTGCTTTCTTACGTAAATGTGTTGGATTAAATAGTATTACATTAATATTTAATATTAACAAATAAATTTGTCCAAAATTTTTTAATCAATCAATCGATTATTTGACCAAATCTAAATTTTAAGGCGAAGCCGAGCCAATCGAGCGGCGACGACGACGCGAGGCTTGCCTTCTTCTTAACTCTTTAAGGGATCTCTTGGTAGAGTGTATAAGAATAATGCTGAATATGGTGTATCAGTAATGTTGGTATTAGTAATGCTTGCATTAGTTATGCTGATATATTTCTTATCTATTGTTTGGTTTGATATATTAAAGGATTGCACAATTTCTAAAAAATTATTTGTTTATAAAAATACCCTCATAACTAGCCCACTACTTTATCTTTTTAAATAACATATGTTGAGGAATGTTTTTATATAAATATAAGGTTTTAAAAAATTATTTATATTTTCTACATATATTGTAGTGTAGAACTTAATATTTATTTATAAAAAAATATAATAAATATTTATTTATTTACTAGGAATATATTTTATTTATCACTCTCTTGAATTATTTCAAACTTGATTTAATATAATAATATATTTTAATGAAACATAAATTTTGAAGGACAATTTTATCTTTAACTAAGTTAATCATGCATTAATATCCGTTGCACTGTTAATGCCATGGTTTCTTAAGCATTAGTTATGCATAGGATAATAGCAAATAAGGTGTATAACTAATACTTGTATAACTAATGCATAAGTTTAAAAAGTGTACCAAACAAAGTATCACTAACACACAAGGCTAATGCATGCATTATTCTACCTAATGCATCCTACCCAACGACTCCTAAGAGCTAGAAGAGCAATTGTATATTTACCGATCAAAAGTCTTTTCCTCCTCCAATGTGGGACAATGTTCCTTTGTCAAGGAGAGAAACTCAAATATTTAATTTTTCCTTGATTTCCTATTCACAATCTTTAAGTTAAAACAAGCTTAAACCCCCAACAATCCCCAATATGAATGGGAAATGACTATATCACGGAAATATGCACGAAAACTGTGTGATTCGCAAGCAAGGATTTAATCGCATCTGGATAAGTAGGTTTCCTTTGAACTTTTTGTAGTGAACTTATGTCCAATATACTCGGTCAATCGGTAGATGTGATATCTTTGAACCTTCGAATTTTGGTATACCTAGACAAAGTAAGTCAACAATCAATCCTTAATCGTCTTTGATTCTCATTGTTGTGTTCATTTTAGCCATGAACACTGTCTGGTTTCATATAAGTCCATAGAGAACTGATACAAACAACCTAGTTTTCGTTCTCGATCGTCATTTCTATAAAAAAAATGACACAAAAAAACGTTTGATAAACGGTGGAGTTTTTATTTCTTCAAATTGAATAAAAGGTGGAGTAGGAAATCACGTAAATTTTAATCTCCAACGGAGTAGGAAATCACTAGGATTTTAATCTCTAAAAAAATGTATAGTAAACCAAAACAGAATATACATTTACGTAAACAAATGGTGTAGAGAATCTCGAAGGTATTTGTTTTGCCTAAAGTTATCACATACTTTGCAAGCATAGAACAATAAAATTAAATTGAGGGCCAATCATAGCAGATCGTAATAATAAGGAGACCAAATGGAAAGTACAAGTGACAAGTATTATTTGTTAAGGAGAAATATGTAGAGATCTTTTATTGATAATATTGACTAGGTCTGCCTGTCTGCGGAGAGGTTCAGAGCCTTACAATCATGTTTTCTCTTTTCTCGGGAATAGTGATGAAGAAGAAACCCCCTTTTCTAGGGTTCCTTCTCTTAGTATTTTTAGATGTGAAATGTGTGAGCTGGCAATGGCGACCGTGATTATTCTGAGGCTCCGTCCCTATGATGGCGGATAAGCCGTAGCCTTAATAATTGAGTCAGTCGATGAACAGTTATTACGATTAATAAGTGGTCATACCGTTTATTAATTTATGAATTAGCTTAAGACATAATTAATCTTGTTAATTATCTCGTGGTCATATTTTGACCATACAGTTAGTCCCTCCGCTTATCGAGGTCGTGCCTTGACCGGGCTCGATGAGCGGACCTCTCCGGATGCGGTTCTGGTAGAGGTTAATCATAACCATAGTCATTTTTATGTGGGAGACAATGCCGTTTAAATCGATGGCCTTAGACATTTTGTGTCGATGGCCTTGACCGTGCAGGTGGCTTTGACCGTGGTCGAATCACTTACGTACATATTGGGGATGGTCGTAGCCATTTATTCATTGGAGATGGCTTTAGCCTTAATAATTTCGGGCATCCTTAGTCGTTTATATACTGGAGGTGGCTGTAGACTTAATACAGTAGACGACCTTAGCCGTTTATATACCAGAGATGGCCGAAGCCTTACATCGGTGAGCGGCCTTAGCGTGATGGAGTCGAGTTGGTGATCTTGGTTGCATGTTGTCGAAGATCTTAAATGCTCATTCTTGGGAGAGGGCCGTAGCTATGAATACGTTAGGAATGGCCGAAGTTGCCTCTATATATGAGAGGATGGTCGTAACTGTTTATACCGTGGGGGTGGCCGTAGCCTTTTGTTTTTTGGAGATAGTCGTGATTATGTTGTGGACGACCATTATCTTTGTACGGTGTCAATGTTATTTAAACATTACGGCCGGGGGGAGTATAAACATACTTACCATGTGTTTTGGCAAGGTCCAAAGTTTTGTAGGTACGCAGGACGTTACCTGGGACGTTCTCAGATCAATATAATTGTTTCGAAGGCGAAGAGCTTGTTGGCGACTAAAAGAGGCTTCATGGAGCTCTATCATTATAACGCATGTTTCTGTAGAATCGAACCGTTTTGCAGTTGGTCAAGAAATTTATGATGACCATTGGAATTTGTTTATGATGGTCAAGAAATTTATGATGACCAGGGGCTGAAGCATTTGTTTCTCACTCTTCGTAATTTGCTTAAGAGAAATATCTAAAGAACTTTCCTCACTTAGTCAGTTCATCATTGTTCTTGCTCTTTGGTTGTTGTAATCCTCATCTTCCTTCGTTGATTCTTACTTGTTTCCGATCTCTTTGATAAAAAATGGCAAGCAGTTCCTCCATAAATGTTGTTCATGCGAGTTTTCTAACGAACCCCATGATGGCAGAAGAGCCTTCCTCAATAGTAAGAGGTGAAGAACCAGTGGGGGCCGATGGGGTTCCATCAGTTGCTGATATCCTGTCCCTGCCCGGAGGTCCGTCGATTGACTTCATCAACGATGAGGGTGAAGATCAGGTGAACGAAGCCCCACCGATCGGAGAAGTGGGGATTGGTCAACTACGGAGCAGTGGGGTATTCCCTATTTTGCTGATATCTCCCTCGCTAGATGTGAGTAGAGGGTCCACATCGACCGTATGCGGTATTGCATTTTCTACGCTCATCCATTTATATTGGGATTTATGATCCCCCTTATGATGCGGGTGGTGGATTTTTGCCGTCATTACGAAGTGTGTCCTGGCCAGCTCGTTCCCTCCCTTTACAAGATTGTTTCTATGCTCCTTGAATATGCGGAGCTATCCCGAAGGGAGATCATGTTGCAGCACATGCTGACCCTCTACGCCCCTCTGAGGATCCGTGGTACGATGATTCGAGACATTCCTCGTGGGTCGAGGGGCTTGACTGCAGAGTTAGATGATGTGGTCGAGCCTCACACTTATGAAAACTTCTTTTACATTAGAACTGAACACCTGGTGGCGTGTGCCACTGCGTTCCCAGAGGCGTGGAACCATGCACGTAAGTCCTATTATTCGTTAGATTCTCCGTTC
The DNA here is from genome assembly GCA_034376525.1 of Nicotiana benthamiana. Taxonomy (NCBI): domain Eukaryota; kingdom Viridiplantae; phylum Streptophyta; class Magnoliopsida; order Solanales; family Solanaceae; genus Nicotiana; species Nicotiana benthamiana. The sequence continues at coordinate 137,369,781 of CM067329.1, read as the reverse complement.
TATCTTTCTTCTTTTTTTGTTCTGATGAGTGAACTTTATCTCTAGTTTGCAGCTAAACGATCACCGCTGGCCCCACTGCTCGGCATTCGTGAATGGGTCGAGGCCTTGCTTCCTCACATAGCCGGGATTCGTACGTGGGAGTCTTATTGGGAAAGGCATGGTCGTAGACCTACTTCTTGTGATAGTTTTAACTTTCTTTTGTCTTTGTTTTTTTCCTTTTCGCCTCTGCTTAACTTGGTTCTTTCTTTGATCAGGGAAAGCACACTGCGCGAGGGCCCCACAACCGGCCTTTTGCAGACCGTGTGCGACTGCACGACTCGTGACAATGCCGGTGCCATGTTTGGTTTCGAGGACGACTTCAGTCGAATCCTTGGCTGCGTATTCCTTGACACGATCTGCACCTCGGGTCGAAGAGCCTTCGGGGGTCATACGCCCTAAGGCGGAGTTACCTTCTAGCGGGGATGATGAGGAAGACGAGAGGCCACTAGTCGGGCGTAGGGCCACATTTATGCCAGCTCCAATAATGATAAACCTGGATTCCCCGCCATCGGACGTGGAGGAGAATACAGCGACGGTTTCTACCCTTGAGGGCGGGCACTTATTGGGGGTTGCCCTGGTTGGCTTAGGCCAAGGAGACATTATCGCTTCTGTGATTCAAACATCAGTTCCAGTTGCTAAGAGGGGAGGTAGGTCCTCAGCAACTACTTAGGTTGGAGAATCTGGCGCCATTATGTTGGCGTGGGCGGGAGCCTCAATTTCCCGATCGATGGGCGGAGGAAGGGGCACCGTAGGCGAAGGGTATGACTCTGAGTCTGACATGGATCCTGACGACGTCTACATGCTTCAGGATGGTCACACCCGCACAACGTGCGGAAAGGCAGTTCTGTTACGTTGAGATCCATACGGAGTAGAACTTGCTGCTTTAGGAGGAGAATCTGGTGCTGTTGTTTGAGATTCTGTGCTTAGAGGCGGAAAGCATGCTGCTGAGGGGCATCTCAAACGCCGGGCTGATGGGAGAGACGGTCGCGCAGGGCCTGAAGGTACGAGTAGTGACTTTTAGTCTTTTTTTATTTCACTTGGTTGATCTTTTGTTCTGATTATTGCTTCGTTCTTGTAGCTATTTTTTCGGAAGTGGAGAGCATCCGCCGAGCTAATGTCCGTTCGGGAATTTACTCGCGGGCGCTGGAGAAGTACCATCGCTACTGGGACTGGTGCTGCGAGAAGCGTGAGCGCATGAGGAACGACTCCCGGAACCAGGACCTCGTCGAAGAGCTGGCGAGGCGAGAACTTATAATGCAGTAGACCCTAGGTAGGGTTAATACTCTTGAGGAGTAGCTTCGTCATAAAGACGAGGAGACGGAAGCTGAGAGGAGTGCTGCTGCTGAGAGGGAACGCCAGCATCGGGCCAGGGCGGTAAAGGCCTATGAGGCTTTGACCAAACAGGTGGTCTCTCTGGAGACCGAGGCCGCTGCCTTGAGGCTGCAAGCGAGGGACGCCATGTCGAGGGTTGGAATGTTGGAGACGGCGAATCGCGTTCGTGAGCAGAAAGGGAGTTGGAGACGGCCGTTGCGGCATTTTGGGAAGGAGCGCTAGAGGACCGTATTGGCGTCTATGAACAGGACTCCCAGATTGCGGCGGATCGGATTACGGCCTTAGAGGCCGAGAATTAGCGCTTAAGGGGTCAAGCTGCCTCTTTCGGCTCGTGATCTTTGGACGTTCGCGGAGGCTCAATTTGATGTGTACAAAAGGCTGTGGGAGGCCGACATTGTGCCTGAAGCTTCTTATGAAGAGGCCCGTCAAAAGGCTCGTGAGGCTCGCACCGACTGCGGCTTTGATCCAGCTTCTCCAGGGGTCAACGTTGGCGCTGATGGTGACGGTGGTGCAGAGTGAAAGTTTTGATGTATTTTTATTTTTTTCGCCATTGGGCGTTTAGATATTTTTTTATTCTTCCTCTTTTTTTGTTAGAGAGATTTTTTTTCTTTCATAGTGACCGGCCTTGGCCGAATGTAAGCGCGTGTTGCCCGCACAAGATTGTAAATATATGTATATATATAGGCTTACTTTTCCCACTGCTGGTGTTGTGAATCTCTTATTATTTAGGTTTCTCTATGCATGTGTACAAAGGGTGATTTGCCTTAAAGTGAGACTCTAGTAGGCGTGTTAAGTCTCTTGTGTCTTTTGGTCGTAGTGGTGTCGGTGGACTTGACCATGATAATGATGGTGGCCTTGGTTAGGTAGGTGATTTCGACAGTCGTGGGATCGCTTGGTTGCTTAGTCGGAAACAAGGTTGGCTGTTTAGTAGTGATAGCTTTGGCCATGATTAAGCGCTTTTTGTTTATCTCTTTGTTTTACTTGGTGTAAACACGTTGTGGCCATTATTTGGCAATAGTGGCACTTAGCCTCAGTTCCAATTCAGGCGTGGTCGAACTACTGGCCGTGATGGTAAGAAACGTGACCTTGTACTTTAACGGGGGCCGAACTTTACTTGCACTGAATTTTTGCTCAGGTTGGGGGTACTTACTTGAGTAGCGAGGGAGATTAGCTTGTTTCTCCGTCCATTGCTCTTTAGTTTTGAGGACGAAGGTGTTCCTCTTTGTTTTTTTTGCGAGATTGAGATTGTATTGGTGAAGGCATATGGCCTGAGTCTCAGTTCGACTTGTAGTTAAACTTTTTGGCGAAGGCACGTAGCCCGACTCTCTATTCAGCCGTAGTTGAATTTTGTAAGTATTTGTTGGCGAAGGCGCATAGCCTGATGTCACGGACCGGATAACTCCCTAGCTATCTTCCGTGCAGCCTTAGTCATAATTTGCCCCTGCGATGTGCTAAGTCAGCCTTTCCCTGAACTAACACCACAACAAAGCTAAGAGAAGCTAAGAAGAGAAGCTTGCGAGAAAGCTTTGTATTAAACAAGAGAGCTTTGTACAAAAGTATTGGATTGCTTGATTGTTTTCTTCTATTTCTTCTATGATGGCAAATGCCAAATGCTAGCCTAGTTATAGTTGCTAGAGTCCCTAACCAATGGCTAAGATCTTTTTGAATCAATGGCTAAGATCAAAGCTCTAGAAAACTCTAGAAGTTTCTACAACTATCTTATATACAAGATGGGACTAGATGGGTCTAGAGTCTTCCATGTGTGGAAAGATCTAGACTTGTCTAGAGAAGGGTTGCCATGCGTGTGCCAAGTCGTTACCTGCGTGTCACCCAGTCATCACCTGCGTGGCATAACCTCTTAGAAAAGGGCCGAGTGTGACACTAAGCCCCATTTCAACTTGTAGTTGAATATTTTGGTGAAGGCACGTAGCCTGAGTCGCAGTTCAACCGTAGTTGAACTTTGTAATAATATTTTTTATTGGTGAAGGTGCATATCCTGAGTCCCAATTCATCTTGTAGTTGAACTTTTCGGCGAAGGCACGTAGCCTGAATCTTTGTTCAACCGTAGTTCAACCTTGTAATTTTTGTTGGCGAAGAGGCATAGCCTGAGTCCCAGTTCAACTTGTAGTTGAACGTTTTGGTGAAGGCGCGTAGTCTGAATCGTTGTTCAACCGTAGTTGAACCTTGTAATCTTTTTCGTTGGCTAAGGCGCATAACCTGAGTCCCAGTTCAACATGTAGTTGAACGTTTTGGTGAAGGCGCGTAGCCTGAGTTGCTGTTCAACCGTAATTAAACCGTGTAATTTTTTTGTTGGCGAGGGCGCATAGCATGAGTCTCGGTTCAACTTGTAGTTGAACTTTTTGGTGAAGGCATGTAGCCTGAATCACTATTCAACCGTAGTAGAACCTTGTAATAATTTTTTTTGTAGACGAAGGCGCATAGCCTGAGTCCCAGTTCAATTTGTAGTTGAACTTTTTGGTGAAGGTGCATGGCCTGAGTCGGTGTTCACCCGTAGTTAAATTTTGTAATTTTTTGTGTTGGAGAAAACGCATAACCTGAGTCCTAGTTCAACTTGTAGTTGAACTTTTTGGTGAAGGTTTGTAGCCTGAGTCGCTGTTCACCCGTAGTTGAATTTTGTAATTTTTTGTGTTGGCGAAGGCGCATAGCCTGAGTACCATTTCAACTTGTATATAAACCTTTTGGTGAAGGCGCGTAGCCTGAGTCGCTGTTCAACCGTAGTTGAACCTTGTAATTTTTTTTTGTTGGCGAAGGCGAATGGTCTGAATCTTGTGACGTTGGTTTTTGAGAGCTGAAGTTCTATTTTGATTCGAGATCTTAAGCAGCTCACGCGTTCTCCTCCCGATCGGGGTATGTAGGCTTGGGGTGACTCTCGGTTCGAGATATCCTTGTGCCGTTTACCGGCCAGATCTCGCCTCAGGGATGCGGGGGTGCCTTACAGAGATCCTCTCTCGGGGGGGGGGGGCTGCTTCTTCTTCTTGCTTGCACTATCCGAGAGAGGAGTGACAGAGGAGTTGGATCTCGATTCGAGATCTTCGAGTTCCCTTTATCTGATCTACCGCCTTGGCTTGATTGAGTTGGATTGTTCTTTGGCGGTTCTTTCTTTTTGGTCCAGAGAAGAACTACACGATACGGTTATGAAATCCTCACAGACGGCGCTAAATTGGTTTCCTAAAATTATTTGCAAGCATAGAACAAAAAAACTAAATTGAGGGCCAATAATAACATATCGTAATAATCAAAAGACCAAATGGAAAGTACAAGAGACAAGTGTTATGTGATAGGGAGAAATGTGTAGAGATCTTTTATTGATAATATTGACTAGGTCTACCTTTCTGTGGAGAGGTTCAGATCCTTACATTCATATTCTCTTTTTTCTCGGGAATAGTGATGAAGAAGAAACCCCCTTTCTAGGGTTCCTCTCTTAGTATTTATAGATGCGAAATGTGTGAGCTGGCAAAGGCGACCGTGGTTATTCTGAGGCTCCGTCCCTATGATGGTAGATAGGTCGTAGCCTTAATAATTGAGTCAGCTGATGATCGGGTATTGCGATTAATAATTGGTCATATCGTTTAATAATTTACGAATTAGCTTAGGACATAATTAATATTGTTAATTATTTCGAGGTCATATTCTGATCCATACAGTATTAATCTCTGAAACGGAAGTAGAAAGACACAAAGGTTTTAGTCTTCGGTACAGAAAATAATTAAGTTCCTTAAGCTTGTTAGTATATTGTATTTGTAAAATAATTACGGAGAAGAAAAATAACGTATAAACAGAAATGTAGAAGAAAAAGAATTTAATCCGACCTTCCTAATTTACAGTATTTTTTTGAGGAATTTAATCCCATCCAAGCGCCCGAGGTTGTGATTCAGTTCGGACTCTTAGGGCCCCGTTTGGCCATAAATTTTGTCAAAATTAATTTGAGATTTATTTTCAAAACTTGTGTTTGACCATAAATTTTGCTCATATTTTGGTCAATCCCAAACATCAAATTTCAAAACCCAGAATCAGCCATTGAGCTGAATTTGGACTAAAATCCCAAAACTTGGGATTTATATACATGTTTTCTAAAATAAAATTGAAAAATATGTTTTGAAAACGTATGTCCAAATACATTTTCATCTTCAAATCAAACTTCACCCAAATCAAAATTTCAAAATAAATTTAAAGTTTATATCCAAATAATAGCTTAAATTTTCGATCTAAATGCACAACCCTAATTGTGTGAGGCATACAAAATAAAATTTTTGTCAAATATTCAACAAAATCGCCAAGATGATAAATGAAAGACTCGCTCTGCCGCAAGCGCATCAGCACAGTACTGCAGTATGCAGAAGTGACTAGATGTATAGCCATCGATCGAGTTAATAAAGGTCCCTTTTACTGCACTCCAAAAGATTACACTGCTATTTTAACACGTCCAAAAAAATTCCCCCCCCCCCCCCCCCCCCCAGAATTTTTATAACGTAGTACCCACTCTTACTTATCTTTGATTGATCGATGTGATCACATTATTTGCCCATGCACGTAACTTACTGATGATCATCAAATCTTCTTAAGTTCTTCTTACACCTGATTAACCAAACACTTGGTTTATGTTATTCTGTTCATCAGATTTCATCTTTCTATATGATGGTTCATTTACAGCCACCGCACGGTTAGACAAATGCACCTGTGATACACCCAAATCTTCCTCTGGTTAAAGGGAGCAATCATGGCCATGCAGTCAAACAATCTTTTCTTCTTGACGCAACTGTGACGCATTAATTTAACACCACCTTGGGTTGGGGGGCGAGTGGGGGCAAAGTAATCCTACGGCTCTTAATAACGCTTCCTTTATTTTCTTGAGATCATTAATTCCGTAAATTAACTCCCACCCAGTTTTGTATTCTCAGTATCTGATTACAGTATTTTGTATCAGTCACTTATCACATTTATCTCCTTCCTTTCTCATTATATGTTTAACAGTTTCTCCTTTCTAAACTATCAAAAAATATATTTTTTTTATGTAGAAAATTTTAAATAATAAAACATAAATATTTAAGACTTATTATTGTTATAAATTTAATGCAATAATAACAATAAACTCAATATAACTTATAAATAGATCTGGAAAAAGTAAAATGCATAATATTTTTGAAAGATAGATAGAAACAGTGATAGCAAGTAAGGACAATTAAAACAGTGATATTTAATAAAGTCTTATCGATGACAACCAAATCTATAATATCCTAGACCCCTCTAATAAATTACTTACTATTTCCAAATAAAAAAACCATTTCCGTTGAGTTTATAAATTGTTGAACTTTATCACAATTCAAGGAAGATCACTTTGTCTTTGTACTGTCTTTAGCACAAACACAATGTATACCCATTCTCAAATGCTTCCAAAAACTGACCCTTTTATCCTCTCTAAAAAACAATCTCTTTACCCAAATGAACCAATTGATCATCTCTGCATTGACTCCACTAATTATCTTGACCCAGTTCACTCTTTTTCTGAATTTTCAACTCCAAAACATGATCAGAAATCCCCTGTTCTTGAAGGAATTGCAGCTGTAGTTGGAGAACATGTTCTTTTTGGCAGCTGTAATAATCAAAACAAGAGAATTGTTGATGAAAATTCTGAGAGTACTACTGCAGTTTCGATTCTGAAGCGCTCGTGCCATGCACCTGACAAATACAGAGGCGGCGGGGGGAAAGAAGAAAAGAGAAATGTTCCAGTGGAGAGGAGCTACAGAGGAGTGAGGAAGAGGCCGTGGGGGAGGTGGTCAGCGGAGATACGTGACCGTATAGGGCGGTGCCGTCACTGGCTTGGTACTTTTGACACGCCGGAGGAGGCTGCGCGTGCGTATGACGCGGCTGCTAGGTGGCTGAGAGGGTCAAAGGCGCGAACCAACTTCCAAATTCCTCCAGTTGTGCCTTTGCCTTTGCATTCACCACCAACATCAACTTCATCCTCTTCGAATACCTCTGCTGAAGAGAAAAAGAACAAGAAAAATATTCCTTGTGCTAAGCGAAATACACCTAATAATAACAGGAAATGCTCAGTGGTAACTTCAGCTGCTCATCTTTTCAGCTCTAGCAGTCCGTCTACTGTGGAGCTTGATCTGAAGCTTGGATTTGGGAAGAAGTAGTTAGGTAGCTTTTTACGCCGAAAGTAGGTAGTACTAGATTATATCTTAGTATAGTACTTTTAACTTATTTGTATGTAAATGAAACTATGTTGTTCTAGGTTCAACCTGTTTCATTTTGCTGTGGTATCATGACTACGGCTGGGTAGGAGAAGTTTTTTGATGTTGTATTAGAAGTCTAGAAGAAACAACTAAAAAAGCGTTATGCGCCATGCGTGTTAAATGTATTTAACTAATCTTTTTGAAAAACTATATATTGTGTACCTTGTTTATTTCCGTTGCATTCAAGCTTAAGCATTAATTCTCAAGATTATGTTTGGAGCTTTCTAATCTACAATATGTATTTTATGCGGGATGGACATCAACTTTGATTACTTCTAATCATGGTTGATTGTGGAAATAAATCTTCAAGAAAAGCTTGTTTTATCTGGCTGTGCCTAGGGTTTGAGGTAATTTTTTCTACTGCTTTTATGTTTATTAATTACTCTTCTTTTTCCTTTCTTCTTTAATTTATTTAAGTTTCTAATTGTATACATCTTGCTTGAATGAGAAAACTGATCAATATATTGAACGAAGCTTCAGTGGTCGTATATGGGTGCCTTGTGTCTCATGCACGTAATGCGCGCGCCATGAGCTAAAGAAAGGATGCTGAAGTAGTACTAGTACTTTAGATTCCGAAGAGAGTAGTAGCAGATGAAGAAGATCACTGACATAATAATGACGTTATAACATGCCTAAAAAGACGCCCACGAAAGACGGGATTTCTGTTGACTGTAAGTTGAAGCTGAGCAGAGAGGATTGTATTACTTGTATGACCTGTGAAGATCTTTGGTTTTTATTCCATAAATGTTATAACTCGGCCGGTCTTCATGTGAGTTACCATCCCGTTTTTTCTTATGTTATGCTTTACTATGTTTCAATATCAAGATTTAAGATGATCGGGTAGAATTGGATTGGTTTTTAGTTGGAAGTGAAACACATAGTCTCTTAAAGAGAAGTTTGTTTGGGAAACGTTAACGGGAAGTTGACTATTTAGTTAGTGGGCTCAGATGTGAATTTTGATGATTCGGTTAGATTCGGGCGATGATTTGTGACTTAGGAGTGCAATCAGATTTGAATTTGTAGGTCCGGTGTAGAATTAGGTTTGAATTGGCTAAGTTTGAATTTTAACGAATTTCGGATAATATGTGAGATTTTGATCCGAGGGTCGGAATGGAATTTCGAGAGTTGCAGTAGCTTCGTTAGATGATTTTGGATATGTGTGCATAGTTTCAGGTAATTCGGAGGTGTTTAAGTTGGGTTTTTGATCGAATATGCAATTCGTAAGTTTTTAAGAAATTTAAGCTTTAATTTGATAATAATTGAGGATTTTGATGTTAACGTTAGCGTTGTGATTATTCGAGCAAGTTTGAATGAAGTATTAGATCGCGTCTGTGCCTTTGGTTGAGGTCCCAGGGGCCTCGGGGTGAATTCGGGTGGTTGATCGGAGGTTTTTGGAGTTGTTGCATGAAATTGAGTTCTGGTTTATGTTGTTTCCGCATCTGCGGAAAAGGGACCGCATAGGCGGTTCCGTAGATGCGGCTGTTTGACCGCATAAGCGTCCTAAGGAGGTCCGGCTTGGACCGCTGGAGCGGAAAGGAAATCGCAGGAGCGGGTACCGCATAAGCGGTCTAGGACCGCAGAAGCGGTTCCTGGCGAGTAAGTGAGACCGCATAAGCGGTCAGTTGGCCGCAGGTGTGGTGACCGCAAATGCGGTGCTTAGACCGCAGAAATGGAAACCACTGTTGGCAGAAGGGTTTTAAACATTAATTCATTCCGCGAGTTCATTCATAACTTCCTCCATTTTTTGACCATCTTGGGAGCTTTTTGGTAGAGATTGAAGAGGGTTTCGACGGGAATTGATTGGAGGTAAGTATCGTGACTTAGAAACGTCATTTTTGTTAAGAATCGACCTTAAATTTCATGGAAAATTTGGGAAAAACCTGAAGAACTAGGGCTTGAGTTTTTTAATTCTTAATCGGGATTTGATGTCCCCTTTGAGCTCCGATTTTGGTAAATTCTTTTTGTACTGTCTCGTGTCGAGACGAGGAATTCGGCTATGTGACTTTTGTAATTTTTCGTAAAGTGGGCTCGGGGCTCGAGTTTTGCCAACTTCGTGATTTTTAGTATTTTTCGAGTAATTTCGATTGGGTTATGTTTCTTTAGTATATAGTAATGTAATCGATGTGGTTTTGACTAGATTCGATGTGCGAGGAGGTCGATTCAAGAGGAAAAGGGCATTGCGGATTAGTCTACGGCCGGCTTGAGGTGGTAATAGATGTAGATGATGACCTGATGGTTTGAAACCCCGGTATATAACATTGTGACGCTGCATTGAGGCGAGACACGTACTCTACGGTGAGGGTGGGGTCGTTTGTGGACGAGGACTATGGCTTAGTCCTTCCGAGTGATGTCTATACTGTGTTATTGGCTAGAAATTGATTGGTACACATCCTACTTGGATTTTTAAGAGCATATTTGGGCTGCGTGCCGATTACTTGGATACCTTAGGGATTATTATCACTGTTTCCATGATGTCGAACATATTTCCATGATATTAATACTGAGTTAAACACTGTCTAGAAATGATTAGTAAACTTCTAAGGTTTGAAACGCTTAAGCTACAATACATGATAAATGGAACTAAAAATGGTAAACCTGATTGTGCCCGTGTCGCTTGCATGCATATAATTGGACTGATTGTGGATCGGGATGCACGTTACAGCGAATGCTATGATTATATTGCGCTTGGACTGTCAGAGTCCCTCCGGAGTCTGAACCCCCACAGTGAGTGCGGGTACCCAAACGGATCGGGCTGTACGCTGCAGCAGTCATGTGCATTGTATTGCATTCATACATTTATGTCTATTTGTCTACTTGTCATTGATTTGCTATTGTTTCACCGTTAAATGTGCTAAGTTGTTAGTTTCAGCTTTACATTGTGGTATTTCGAGATTTTAACTTTAAGTCATTATACATATCTATTACCACTGAGTTGGAAGTACTCACTTTACTCCCTGCACCATGTGTGCAGATTCAGGTACCTCGGGAGCATGGTTGAGCTTTTGCTATTTCCGAGGTTTTCCGGGAGTTGTCGAGGTAGCTGCCTAACGTTCGTAGGGCCCAACTCCTCCCCTGTCCCTTTATTATTTCTGCATTTGTGAACATCAGAATTTTTGAGGATTTATTGTTTTGTTATCGTAGAGGGTCTAGACTCATAACCCCAGGTCTATGGGGATTTTATTGACAATTGTTATGACCTTATTACTACCTCAGTCTATTATCTGGTTTGAAACTATAATACTTGATAATTTAAATGCTATAGATTTAGAAATGGTTGTGTGGTTGAGTTGTGAGTGTTATTTGGTCAAGATTGCTTAGCAATTGTGTTGGGCTCCATCACAACTTGGATTGGGGGCGTGACAAGTTGGTATCATAGCCTAGGTTATTATGCCTCATGAGTCATGAGCCGGTTAGTGAAGTCTCGCGGATCAATGCGGAGACGTATGTTTTATCCTTGAGAGGTTGCAGAACCTTTAGGAAATACTTCATATTCTTGAACTCTTGTCGTGAGACTTTGTTGTTCTAAACCTAAATTTCTATATTCTATTCTCTCGCAAATGGCGAGAACCCGTGCTACCGGACGTGAAGGACGACCACCATTACCACAAGCTAGAGGCTATGGTCGCGGTCGTGGTCGAGGTAGACCAGCGAGGGTAGCACTTGCAGATCCACCAGCTGACTAGGTCCAGGACAGCCTCCAACTGTAGATGCTTCAGCAGCACCTGTTTAGGCACCGACAGTGCCCATTGTGATTCCTGGTCTTCAGGAGGCTTTAGCTCAGATTTTATCCGTCTGCATTGGCTTGGCTCAGGCCGTCTCAGCCACTAGTACAACAAGTATTTCTCAGACCGGGGGTGGTCAGCAGACCCCCGCTGCTCGCACACCCAAGCAAGGTGTTCAGGGATTGCAGACCCTGGGAGCACCCCAGTTCAGCCAGTTGCACCAGTTGTCCAGTTTCCCTAGTTGCACCAGTTGCTCCAGTCGCACCAGCTCCAGACTTTATGGTTCTGGCTATGACAGATAACGAGCAGTAACGTCTGGAGAGGTTCGGTAGGCTCCAGCCTCTAACGTTCAGTGGTACTGACGGAGAGGATGTCCAGGGATTTCTCGATAAGTGCCGACGTATGCTTCGAACTGCAGGGATATTGGAGTCGAGTGGTGTATCTTTTACTACTTTCCAATTCTCAGAGGGCATGCATTTACATGGTGGGAGGAGTTTGAGAGGCGTAGGTCTGTTGGAGCAGTGCCCCTTACTTGGCAGCAATTCTCCACTCTCTTTCTGGAGAAGTATGTGCCGCAGTCTCGCAAGGAGGATCTGCGTCGTCAGTTCGAGTGGTTGATTCAGGAGGACATGCATGTGACCCAGTATGAGTTGAGGTTTACGCAGCTAGCTCGGCATGCTACTTTGATGATCCCCACAGATTGGGAGAGGATTAGGAGGTTCGTGGATGGCCTCAACTATCCCATTCGCATTTTGATGGCTAGACTGAGGGTTGTGGCTGACTTGTTTGAGGAAGTAGTTGATATTGCTCAATAGATTGAGACAGATCGTCGCAGTGAGCGTGAAGAGAGGGGGGCCAAAAGGCCTCGAGGTTCAGGCAGCTTCAGTGGTGCTCCGTCTAGGGCCCAGTTCTAGTGCGGCAGAGTTTTTTCTTCAGACCTCTTCAGTCATGTCGTATAGAGTCCAATTGATCTTCTCCAGGCCGTGGTCATCAGGGTTATCAACAGGGAAAGTTTTCGCTTAGCGCACTTCCAGCTCAGAGTGCTACTGTTGTCTCTTCAGCCCAAGGTTCATTTGCAGCGAGGGGTTCCATTTAGTACCCTTCTTCAGCTCCAAGTCATTGTTACGAGTGCGGTGAGTTGGGTCATACGAGGATATAGTGTCCTCGGCTTCGTGGTGGCCAGTCTCAGTAGAGGGACCAACCCTCATCTTCTGCTCCTTTTTCTTCAACACCCACTTAGTCAGCTAGGAGTGGAGGCCAGGTAGCCAAAGGTCGGCCCAGGGGTGGAGACCGGACTGGCAGTGGCCAGGCTCGATTCTATACTCTTTCAGATCTGAGGGATGTCATTGCATCAGATGCTATTATCACAGGTATTATCCCAGTCCGCCACAGGGATGCTTCTGTCTTATTTGATCCCAGATCTACCTATTCCTATGTATGTTCATATTTTGCTCATCATTTGGGTACAACCCACGGTTGTCTTGCCTTGCTTGTGAACGTATCTACCCCGGTGGGTGATACTATCATTGTAGATCATGTATATCGATTGTGTCTGGTGACTATTGGGGGTTTAGAGACCCGAGTCGACTTGCTATTATTGGGTATGGTAGATTTTGATGTGATTCTGGGTATGGATTGGCTATCCTCGTACCATGCTATTCTGGACTGTCATGCCAAGATAGTTACGTTGGCTATTCTGGGTGTTCTGAGGATCGAGTGGCGAGGTGTGACTGATTATGTGCCCAGCAGGGTGATTTCTTTCTTAAAGGCCCAGCGAATGGTTGGGAAGGGTTGTTTATCGTACTTGTCTTTCGCTAGAGATGTTGGAGCCGAGATTCCTAGTCTTGATTCGGTTCTTGTTGTGAGGGATTTTCCGTATGTGTTCCCAGCAGACCTGCCAGGCATGCCGCCAGACAGGGATATTGATTTCGGTATTGATCTGGTGTCGGGAACTTAGCCCATCTCTACTTCTCCCTATCGTACAGCAGCAGCAAAGCTAAAGGAGTTGAATGAGAAGCTTCAGGAACTCCTATATAAGGGGTTCATTTGCCCGAGTGAGTCACCGTAGGGTGCATCGGTCTTATTTGTATAGAAGAAGGATGGCACAATGAGAATGTTCATTGATTACAGACAGTTGAAGAAGGTGACAGTGAAGAACAAGTATCCACTACCCTGTATTGAGGATTTGTTTGATCAGCTTCAGGGAGCAAAGGTATTATCTAAGACTGACCTCCGATCAGGCTATCACCAGCTGAAGATTAGGGATTCAGACATTACGAAGATGACTTTCAGTACAAGATATGGACACTACGAGTTTCTGGTTATGTCATTTGGGTTGACTAATGCCCCAGCCGCGTTCATGTACTTGATGAATTGTGTATTTCGGTCGTATCTGGATTCATTTTTGATCATGTTTATCGACGATAATTTGGAGTACTCGCGTATCCAGGAGAAGCACGCGCAACACTTGAGGGTGGTATTGTAGAGGCTGAGAGAGGAGAAGCTCTATGCAAAGTTCTCCAAGTGTGAGTTCTAGCTTAGTTCTATGGCTTTTCTGGGACACGTGGTGTCTAGTGATAGTATTCAGTTGGATCCAAAGAAGATATAGGTGGTGCAGAGTTGGCCTAGACCATCCGTAGGTTTTGAGATTCGGAGTTTCCTCGATTTGGCCCGCAGGTTCGTTTAGGGTTTTTCATCTATTGCTTTGCCTTTGACGAAGTTGACGCAGAAGAATGCTCCATTTATGTGGTCGGATGAGTGCGAGGAGAGCTTCCAGAAGCTCAAGTCAGCTCTGACTACAGCTCTGGTACTAGTATTGCCATCAACTTCAGGTTCTTACACGGTGTATTGTGATGCCTCGATAGTTGGAATCAGTTGTGTATTGATGCAGAAGGGTAGAGTTATTGCTTATGCTTCTCGTCAGTTGAAGCTCATGAGAAGAACTACCTTGTTCATGATTTAGAGTTGGATGCTATAGTTCATGCCTTGAAGATTTGGAGGAACTACCTATATGGCGTATCTTGTGAGGTGTTCACGGACCATCGCAGTCTTCAGCACTTATTCAAGCAGAAGGATCTTAATTTGAGGCAGCAGAGGTGGCTTGAGTTACTCAAAGATTATGGCATTACCATTTTGTATCATCCGGGGAAGTCCAATGTTGTGGTCGTTGCATTGAGACGAAAGACAGTTAGTATGGGCAGTTTGGCGTACATCCCAGTTGGGGAGAGGCCCTTTGCAGTTTTGGCCAATCGGATGGTGAGACGAGATATTTCTCAGCCCAGTCGGGTGTTGGCTTGTGTGATTTCTCTATCTTCTTTGTATGACCGCATTAGAGAGCGCCAGTATGATGAACAGCATTTGCTTGTCCTGAAGGATAGGTTCCAGCATGATGATGCCATAGATGTGACTATTGGTGATAATGGTGTGTTGCGGATGCAGGGCCTGATTTGCGTTCCCAATGTGGATGGGCTTTAAGAGTTAATATTAGAGTAGGTGCACAACTCGCCGTATTTTATTCATCCGGGTACCGCGAAAATGTACCAGGATTTGAGACATCATTACTGGTGGAGGAGAATGAAAAAGGATATTGTGAGTTATGTGTCTCAACTGTCACCATATCAAATAGGAACATCAGTGACCCGGTGGTGTACTTCAGCGGATGAATATTTCTGAGTGGAAATGGGAGAGGATTACAATGGATTTTGTGAGTGGTCTCCCTCGTACCTCGAAGAAGTTTGATTCGGTTTGGGTGATTGTGGATAGACTGACCAAGTCCGCACACTTCATTCTGGTGTGTACTACCTATTCTTGGGAGACCGAGTAGGAGATGCAGCTCATATCCTCACTTATTTGAGACTCCATGTATATTTCTTGACCCGCTCGATGACGAGCATTTGTTTTAGTTGAGGAGGATGTGACGAGCCGACCCGTCGCCACGTGAGTTACCGGCCAATTTTCCCTCATGTTATGCTTCACTATGTTTCAATATCAGTATTTTAGCTGATCGGGTAGAATTGGATTGGTTTTAGTTGGAAATGAAACACTTAGTCTCTTAAATGGAAGTTTGTTTTGGAAAGTCAATTGGAAGTTGACCATTTAGTTTGAGGGCTCGGATGTGAATTTTGATGATTCCATTAGCTTCAGGGGATGATTTGTGACTTAAGAGTGCAACAGGAATTGAATTTGGAGGTCTGGTGTAGAATTAGGATTGAATTGTCTAAGTTTGAATTTTGGCGAATTTCGGGTGATAGGTGAGATTTTGATCCGAGGGTCGGAATGGAATTCCGAGAGTTGCGGTAGCTTATTTAGATAATTTTGGATATGTGTGCAAAGTTTCAGGTAATTCGGAGGTGTTTAAGTCGGGTTTTTGATCGAATATTCAATTATGAAGTTTTTAAGAAATTTAATCTTTGATTTGATCATAATTGAGGATTTTGATATTAACGTTAGCGTTGTGATGATTCAAGCAAATTTGAATGAAGTATTATATCGCGTTTGTGACTTTGGTTGAGGTCCCGGGGGCCTCGGGGTGAATTCTGGTGGTTGAACGGAGGTTTTTGGAGTTGTTGCATGAAATTGAGTTCTGGTTTCTGTTTTATCCGCATCTGTAGAAAAGGGACCGCATAGGCGGTTCCGCAAATGCGGCTGTTGGACCGCATAAGCGGCCTGAGGAGGTCCGTCTGGGACCACTGGAGCGAAAAGGAAACCACAGGAGCGGCTACTACATATGCGGTCTAGGACAGCAAAAGCGATTCCTGGCAAGTAAGTGAGACCTCATAAGCGGTCAGTTGGCCGCAGGTGCGGTGACCACAAATGCGATGCTTGGATCGTAAAAGCAGAAACGATGTTGGCAGAAGAGTTTTAAACATTAAGTCATTCCGCTAGTTCATTCATAACTTCCTCTATTTTTTATCATCTTGAGAGCTTTTTGGTAGAGATTTAAGAGGGTCTCGATGGAAAATGATTGGAGGTAAGTCTTGTGACTTAGAAACGTCATTTTTGTTAAGAATCAAACTTAAATTTCATGGAAAATTTGGGAAAAACTTGAACAACTAGGGCTTGAGTTTTTGAATTCTAAATTGGGATTTGATGGCCCATTTGAGCTCTGATTTTGGTAAATTCTTTTTGTACGCACTCGTGTCGAGACGAGGAATTCGGTGATGTGACTTTTATATGTTTTTGAGAAGTGGGCCCGGGGCTCGGGTTTTGCCAAATTTGTGATTTTTAGTGTTTTTGGAGTAATTTCGATTGGGTTATGTTTCTTTGGCATATAGAAATGTATTCGCTGTGGTTTTGACTAGATTCAACGCGCGAGAAGGTCGATTCAAGAGGAAAGGCATTGCGGACTAGTCTACGGCCGGCTTGAGGTTAGTAATAGATGTAGATGATGACCTGAGGGTTTGAAACCCCGGTATATCACACTGTGAGAGTGCATTGAGGTAAGACACGTACTCTACGATGAGTGCGGGGTCGTTTGTGGGCGGGGGCTATGGCTTAGTCTATCTGAATGATGACCATACTATGTTATTGGCTAGAAATTGAATGATACACATCCTACTTAAATTGTTATGAGCATATTTGGGTTGCGTGCAGATTACTTGGATCCTTTCGGGATTATTATCACTGTTTCCATGATGTTGAGCATATTTCCATGATATCAGTCCTGAGTTAAACACTGTCTAGAAATGATTAGTAAACTTCTAAGGTTTGAAACACTTAAGCTATAATACCTGATAAATGGAACTAAAAATGGTAAACCTGATTGTGCCCGTATGGCTTGCATGCAGATAATTAGACTGATTGTGTATCTGGCTGCATGCCACAACGAATGCTAAGATGATATTGCGTTTGGGCTGTAGGAGCCCCTCCGAAGTCTGAACCCCCACATTGAGTGCGGGTACCCAAACAGATCGGTTTGTAAGTCACAACGGTCATGTGCATTGCGTTGCATTCATACATTGATGTCTATTTGTCTGCCTGTCATCGCTGTTGGTTCACCATTAAATGTGCTAAGTTGTTAGTTTTAGCTTTACATTGTGGTATTTCAAGATTTCTTACTTTAAGTCATTATACATGTCTCTTACCATTGAGTTGGAAGTACTCACTTTACTCCCTGCAACATGTGTGCAGATTCAGGTACCTCGGGAACATAGTTGAGCTTTTGCTATTTCAGAGTTTCCCAGGAGTTGTCGTGGTAGTTTCCTGACGTTCGCAGAGCCCGACTCCTCCCCTATCCCTTTATTATTTCCGCATTTGTGAACATCAGAATTTCTGATGATCTATTGTTTTGTTATCGTAGAGGCTCTAGACTCATAACCCAAAGTCTTTAGGGGTTTTATTGGCAGTTGTTACGTCCTTATTACTACCTCATGGTCGCCACTTCTCCCAGGACCTATTTGTTCCATGATCTATGGGTCTACTGGAGCTACCCACTTCGATCAATTAGCCAAGATTTTGACCGGATACGAGTCTATTATCTGGTTTGAAACTATAATACTTGATAATTTAAATACTATAGATTTGGAAATAGGTTGTGTGGTTGAGTTGTGAGTGTTAATTGGTCGGGCTTGCCTAGCAATTGTGTTGGGCGCCATCATGATCGGGATTGGAATCGTGACAATAAATTAATTTGCCTTTTAGTATTTGTGTGTATATATATATATATATATGTTTATATACTTGGTCACATAAAAGAAATGGAGAAATGCATGCTCATGACCCGTACCCGGTGGAGGACCCGGTTTGCACGGTGGGAGAGAGGAAGTTTCTGTCCTTTAGTGTGCAGGACCTGCTAGTTGATCCGATGGTTCGATACTCTCACTTTCTGATAGTGACAACAGACTAATTACGGGGCAATTAATATATTGAAGTACCAAATAGTGGGGATGACTAGAGACTACTGAACAGTGAAGTACGCTGTAGAACTGTAAGTCCAGTGTGTCCTTCTACCTTTTCGTTTTGATTCAAACTTTGTACTACAGTATTTCTTTTTTGCCACGTTACATCAAACTAATACATGTATTTTACATATATAAATGACATGTAGTTTTACTTTACTTTTAATTGTTAAGATTGACTTGCTTGATTTGATATGTTAACATCCAATGCGAATAAATATGGTTCTGGCACTTTTCTCTCTCTTTTTTATTTATTTTTATTTTTTATAATCGTCATATTCAAGGGCGTATTCGTAGCTTCTATTATGAGTACGTGAAATTATGGTCCCTTCGCTAAATTAAGTACTTAATGTTGTATGTTTTTGAATTTCTCTAATTTTTTGTGCAGGCCACATATTCCAAATAGGCTGAATGATACACTTAATTGAATATTGAATTGTTTACCAAAAAAATAAACCAGTAAATCTGTTTCCAATTGTACCCTTTTTCCCTCCTTGCACTCATATTCTAAATTTATCTATATCCAACTCTGCCTACCTTCTAGACTGCAGGTAGAATGGTGCACTCATATAGAGCTCTCTTAGGTTGGAATGCTTTTGCTCCAATATTAGTAATACATGGGTACATTTTACTTAGTTGAACTTTCTATACAGTTATAAATTCTTACAATCTCGAGTCCTTAAATAACGAATAACTATCACACTCACGGGTGGCAATACAGATAGGTCGAGTTGGATATGGGATAGGTCGAAAATGTGATGAAAAAATAAATAAATAATTTGATCCGGCTCATATTTAATACGAATAAAGTGAATTAACCGGCGGATAATACGGGTAATCATATTATCCATGACTTCATGAGTATGATCATTTTTAGGAGAATTCCTAATCCTCTAAATTTGAGGTACCTCCAATTTTACATTTTACAAATATAAAAATTAAACCTATTAATTATTCATTTTCTAAATGAATAATATAATTTTTATCCATATTTGATCCATTTTTAAATAGCTAATTATCAAATCCATTTTTAGTAGATAATATAAATAATTAATTATTTTCGTTCTAACCATTTTGCCACCCATAATCACACTTCTGGATGGCTCTTTTCAGCCCAAAATATGAATGTGTGAGATTAAAGAAAATAGGAGTTAAATTTTATGATTTATTACAAATGTTATCTCGTGTATATATTTAACACACACAAGATCAAATTTTAAAAGATGAGGGCGTAAAACATGGCGTTTCACTTAATTAATAAGGGGCGAGACAAAAACCTCAATACATGGGCATGAGACCCATGGATTTTTATTTTTTTAAAATATATAAATTAATAATATAGCATTATAACACAATAAAAAAATAAAAAATACAATAAAAGCTTAAGAATACTAAAAAAAATTAAGAAAACTCATATAAAATAAAATATTCAACATGTTTTACAAGTATATATAATACAATATTGTTATAGTTACTATGAAATATAAATTAACTACAACCTCTTTACTTCAAACAATTAAAAATTATAATTTTTTAAAAAATATTATCAAACAGCATATTTTACATCTTTAAAGGTAAATACTCAATAAATTTTATCAACGTTGTAATTTAAAATATTACTCCTTCATGAGCAATTATGAAATTATTTTAAATAGTAAAATGAGAAATGTATGATAAACTGAGAGACATAGAACTAAGAAATGAAGATCTACCAAGTAAAGATATAAATTTTGGTAATCTATTTTTAGATGAAATATTCAATAATCACCCTCACGATGTTCGGAATTAGTAAATCTGCAATACTATGGTTCGTTATTGTTACGATCCAAACTTTCCCACCTCGGGGGGTCGTGATAACGCCTACTAATAAGAGTTAGGCAAGCCAACTTAATTGTTTTTCATTAAATACATATTTCTTTTTAATAATTATCAACATTAAAATAAAAGCAGCGGAGAAGTCCTAATTTTTCTATAAAGCTGAATAGAAATGTGGAAAGTTTAACAAAATCCTCTACTCAAGAGTGCATCACCATACTTACGAACATCTAAGAGTAGTAAATACAATGTATGAAAGAAATACATTTATTTGTCTCGAATACAATGAGATAACAACCTAAAGTAAAGGATAGAGGAGACGTTGAACCCGCGGACGCCTGTAAGGCTACCTCGGTGTCTCATTGGACTGAAGGCCTGCTCTTGCGCTATTGTTGCTGATGTCCGAAGCCTGGATCTGTGCAAAATAGCACAGTGTGTAGTATCAGCACAACCGATCCCGTGTGCCGGTAAGTACCTAGCCTAACCTCGGTGAAGTAGTGACGAGGCTAGGACCAGACTACCATATAAACCTGTGCAGTTCAACTATGTATATATAGGGGTGTGCATTCGATTTACCGATTCGATTTTGACCCCTATTGATAATCATTTATCGATTATCGATTTGTACATATGCTTTTCTTAATCGTTTAAGTAAGGTTTTGATTTTTTCGATTTCGATTTATCGATTTTGGGGTCTGATCAATTCGGTTATCGATTACATCAATAAGAAAATTTGCGGGATTCCTTGGAAAGTATATCTCTATAAACACGCCTAATTAATATGGACAAAAAGAAGCTAAAATAAGATGAACACTATTTATAACATAAAAATTATGTCAACAAGCACATGCAACAAAACTAATGTAAGGGATCAAATATATGTCACCAATACTCCAATGGTATAATCAATAAAACAAAATAAAATACATTATCACGCTAATTCTGATTTCCATTAATTTGAGCTTCATTCCCTTGATCTTTAGATATGATCATTCCTAAATATGGTAGAGGAAATAATAGGGTAAGGGACTTAGGGTAAAGAAAGGGTATAGATTAGGGAAAATGATATTGTATAGACTTCAAAATAGTAGCGGAATGTATATACATTATGTATATTATATTAATCTACACAAATAGGTAATTACTCATTTTACAATTGTCTACCGTCTAGGAGTGTGCATTCGATTTATCGATTCGATTTTGACCCTTATCGATAATTACTTATCGATTATCGATTTGTACATATGCTTATCGTTATCGTTTCAATAAGGTTTCGATTTTTTGATTCCGATAACAAATAATTGATTTGATTTATCAATAAACCGATTCGAATGCACACCCCTATGTATATACGACAGGAAGAAACATAAAGGAAAGAGGGAACACGCTGAAGTGGGTTAGCAGTTCTAAATAAGAAATCTTAGATAAAGAAAGAAATAACAAGACCAAAATATCAATAAGGATCATAAAGACACAAATTGCACGGCACCACCTTTCGTACTTTTACACTCATCATCACCAAATCAATCGTATCAATAATCATGTGCACGACATCACCCTTCGTGCTTTTACTCTCTTTCCTCTCAATATAATCAATAATATCATTATGGAATGGTACATCGTACGGCATGACATCACCCTACGTGCTTTACACTCTTTCCTCACAATATCAACAGTGCACGGCATCACCCTTCGTGCTTTATCACTCTTCCTCACCCAAACAACAACCACAAATAAGAAGGCAAGGAAGTAAACAGATAATGATAGAAATCCCGGCAAGAGAATATAATTAAAACAGTTAGATCCCGGCAAGGGAACAATATCAACAAACAGCAAAACATCCCGGCAAGAGAGTAAACTAATAATTCTTTCTTTTTCTTTCATTTCTTGCTTCATAATTCACTTTACAACACGAGCCAATGCTCTTCGAAGTTTAATGATTACAATCACTTTCACATGATATTTACAACATATAGAAATCATCAAATAAGCACGGAAGATACAACAAAAGCAGGATAATCGAAATATAAGGACTCACGGTCATGCTAGATACAAATGTATAAATACTCGTCACTATGCATATACATCGTACTCAACAATTAGCAGGTAGCAGATAAGACTCAACTCTTATTCCTTCAAGCTAAGGTTAGACCAAACACTTAACTTTACTTCCACGGCCAAATCAATCCACAACAACCGCTTTCCTCTCGAATTCGGCTCTAACTCAATCAAATCTATACAATAATGATTTCATAGTATCAATATATGCTAAACAAATCAAACCCAATGCCTACATATAGATTTTCAAGCTTTCTTCCCAAAATTCTAAAAATCGATCCCGGGTCCGCTTGGTCAAAACACGAGGTTCGGATCAAATTCATATCACCTATTCCCCCATGAGCCCGAATATATAATTTGTTTTCAAATTCGATTCCAAAACAAGGTCTAAATCAAGAAAAAGTAAAAAGCCCTAACTATATCCATTCCCTCCAATTTCTACCCTAAATTTACCTGATTGAAGCTTAGGAATTCAATGAAGATTGATGAAAAATGAAGGAAACTAGTTAAGATTCCCTAACCCACGAAGTCTTGGTGAAAGGGAGCTTCAATGGACGCCTAAGTACCTTGGAGAAGAAGGAGCTCGTGAGAAAAACTAATGAAAATCCGTCATTGTTCTATTTTGAAATCAGAATTATAACTGGGCGAAATTGCCCTTCGTGTTCGCGGAGAGATGGTCGCGTTCGCGAAGGGTAATCTGGGCAGGATATCGCGTTCGCGATGGGAAGGCTGCGAACGCAGAGAGGAAAGGCTGGGGCCCAGGACTTGGTCTACGCGAACGCCTGGACCTTAATGCGATCGTGAAGAAGGGAATCTGCAAAACTACGCGTTCGCGTGTAGGTAGATGCGAACGCGATGAGAAAAACTAGGCTGAGTCCTTAGAGTCAAATGACTCTATGCGAACGCGAGGCGATTATGCGAACGCGATGAAGGGTAAAATCATAGCTTCGCGAACAAGAAGGATGGGTCGCGAACACGAAGAACAAAAGGGAACCTGCACAGCTGAAGCAAAGCCTACAATTTTCTAAGTCCGAAATACCTCTGAAACACTCTCGAGCCCTCGGGGCTCCTAACCAAACACATACACCATCTCAACAACATCCTACGAACTTAACCGCGCGATCAAATCGCCTAAATAACATCAAAAAAATAATGAATCAAACCTCAAAATCACTAGTTTTTCTTCAAACTTCATAAACTTTCAAATTTAGAGTTTTAGGTCCGAAACACGTCAAACGATGTCTGATCTCAACCAAACTTCACAAAAATATCTTAAAACGGATATAAGACATGCATCGGTTACCGGAACCAAAATACGAGCCCAATACCAAGACATTATATAATTTTTCATTTCTATTTTCCTTAACAATTTCAGAAAAAATAATTTATTTTTAAAAATTAATTTCTCGGGTTCGGGACCTCGGATTTCGATTTCGGGCATACGCCCGAGTCCCATATTTTTCTACAGCCTTTCGGGACTGTCAAATCATGAGTCCAGGTTCGTTTATCCAAAATATTGACCAAGGTCAAACTTATTCATTTTAGTACCAAATTTTAGCATTTTTCACAAAATTTCACATTTACCCTTTCGGACTATGCGCCCGGACTGTACATGTATCAAGAGGACTAAAAATAAGGTTTTCAAGGCCTCGAAAGCACGGAATGAGAAAGAAAATAGGTGATAACTTTTTGGGTCGTCACAGTTATTTGAGTTATTCTCAATTTTTATATTTCTGTTGAAAAAAGAACTTTAATTATTCACTTGTTCAAGAATTTTGAGAGTCAACATTGCAAATTAGTGAATTCAAGACTTGATTTGCATAGGAACTGTTGGGCGAGTCCCCGGCGTTGAACGTTAGGCGTGTTTAGGACATACAATTGGGCGCTTGGGGACATAAGCCTTGTAGAACTAAGACTCACATGTGAATCTCAAGGCATTTTGATAACGCCCCACTCTAGGGGAGTCCCGGAAACTTTCCCCATGAGATATTGAAAAAATATAACACATGAAATCGATAAATAAAATATGAAATCTTTATAATTATTTTCTTTAATAAAAATTATAATTTGTGATAGGAAATCATTTCCTTCTAAGTTGAACTCGCCCCATGAAAATTTAATGTACTCTCTCCGTTCCCTTTTACTTGATACATTTTGATTTTTCCCGCCCCTTAAGAAATATAAATGCGTGCATGATTTACCATGATACCAATTTATTGGTGTATATTTTATTAGATTTGAGAAAACAATTTGAAATGAGTAATAAATATTATGGTATAATAGGAATAAGAAAATTGTCTTTTTCTTAATATATGTAAAGTGACAAGTAAAAATAAAAATATTTATTTTTGTTTATATGCCAAGTAAAAGCTAACAGAAAAAATATTAATAAACGCATTTTTGGATTCGCTAATATGATGAAATGACTCGATTGTTTTCTGCTTATCTTATGTAATCCTTATGGATAAACAGTGACATATACAGAGATGAGGCAGCAGATATCCCGGATGATCATCATAATCTACTGATTGAGGGACTTGTGATCAATGGCAGACTTGACTGATATATCGATCTCTTCTTTTGATTCCCTTGTTCATCTTAGTACTTGCAAAACCTCTAAATTAAATCTGCATTGGAAAACATAATTTGCTAAAACAAACGAGTAAAAATTAAGGGTTCGAAAGCAAAACATTGAAGACACTTATTGGAGTGTTTCTGCTTTGGGAAATGGTGAATCATAATGCGTATGTGTTGCGGTCAAACGTATACGTAAATATATACATAATCAAAAAATAATAAAATAATAAATAAAATATCGTTCTCACGAAAACTTATATTAATCATCAACTAAATCAATTTAAAACAATTAATTTATTTAAGTAATTCTCTAAAGTGAGATTGTTCAACTAAAGCTATTCTAAAGCAGTAAACCCGGAAAAAGGAAACAACTCGGCAAGCTTAGAGATGAATCAATGAGAGAAAATATTCCAGAGCTTTGGGTGAGCTAACAATTCCATTGAGCCTTATACTCGAATTGTCTTAATTTATCTGAATTATCGATTGACATTGTAATGTTACTCGTGGCAGTCGACTGAAGTAATACTCGGCTATTCAAACTACCTAATGTCAATATTTCTATGGAATTAGAAATAACAATAACGCTTTAATAATTTATGTATCGCATTAAAATAAGGCCATTAGGTATGGTAATCAAGCATGACGACTAGGTATAATCCTATCCTAACCGCGAATCTGTTCCCCGTAGTTCAAGTTGAAGATCTTGCTATACTCAATCTTATATACAATCAAAAATTCTCACATTCGAGTTCAATTCTAAATTTGTAGATAATGTTCAATTAATGATCAAACAATCAAATAATTAAACACATGATTAAATAAATAAACCAATATCATAAAATTACAAAAACAATTCAAGTTCCAACTCATGCGCATTCAATTTGTTTCTCTCTATTCTTCCTACACATGTAAATACCAATAATTAACTCAACGCGTAGCAATTACACATTAGAACTAACAAGAATAGAACAAAATATGAAGCAATTAATATATAAAAATACATACTTTTGGTCGAATATTAATGTCCTTGAATAAAAGAAGCTTTTATCTAAAAATAGGTTGATAATATCAAAAAATGTTTGGTTGGTTCTACTCTATTAACCCCATCATATAAAACCTTTTTTCTTATATGCATTAGTAATATATATATATATATATATATATATATATATATATATATATATATATATATATATGTGTGTGTGTGTGTGATGGTTTCTAGATTAATTTCGATGTGGAATGTTCCAAAAATGTTAAAGACTTCAATCATTACTTTCCCTAAAACGAACCATAAACCACTTCTCCCAGAAAAGTTCAAGAACTCTGCCTTTAGGAGCAGATTATAAAGTCAAACCTTTACTCCTACTAACGAGGGCCTTAGTTTTTCCATCCACCTTTTTTTTTGGACTTGTTGCTAATATTGAATATGATGAATCATATACATGCTTAATATTTTTCTTCATCATTTATGTGATTCATTGTATTTATATCCAACCAATTAAAAAGTATTTTAATATGTGAACACAAATATTTTACGAGATTATACGTGCAAAATTTTACGAAAAAAGAAAAAGTACTGGTCCCAACCCTGATTGAATAGGCCTAATCCACAAGTGTTACTAGCTTCATGGTTCTCAGCGCTCATGTGTCATATCTTAGCATGACTAAGTAAATTTCAGCAACGAGGCTCTTCACTCGTGTGCTCTCTACTTTGGCACAAGTAGTTTCAGGAAGTCTACGCCTTGGTCAGGACCCTCGGCCTGAACGATGACCCCTTCTCAGAATAAAGGATACTCCCAAAATCTTTTCTTTCTAAACTTTTTTTTGTGACTTTTCAAGTCTAAATCTTTTTCTTTATAGAACATCATGTACATGCTCATATTGGTGTCCTTAAATGTAAAGCACGGCATAATAATAAAATAAACATATAAAAATATTTCTAAAAGTTCTTTCTTCTTCATATAGTTTCAACATGAAAATAGCATATAACAATAACACAAAAATCTTAAAATAAGAATGAAATAAATATATAAAAATATTTGTAAAGATTCTTTCTTCTTTATAAATTTTCAACATGAAAATAGCATATAAGAATAGCACAAAAATCTAAAAATTAAGCACATATATCATAATAGATCACCTAAACTTTTGCTAGAACAATTCAAAATTAATAGGTACTTACTCGCTTTAATTAAATAAAGATAAACTCTTTTAAACAATTCATCAAACACCTTGTATGCGTGCTTTTGTGACTTAAATCACTTTAGTAAAGGGTTATATCAATTCACCTCAAAACTTCTCGAGCTAATACGTAGGCCTTGGTCTAATTGACACCAGTCAAACAATCGATTCTACACCAACCGATATATTTTAATTAAGTTTTTTAAGTACCACACTTAAATATGAAATTTATTGTTGATATGAAGAAAGAATGAAATTGACTATTTAATATTTACCTATTTGTTATAAAATATTCTATTTTAGGTGAATGTCCATATTTAGAGAGATTCTAGGGTTTACTTCTTGGTGGCTAAGTCATCACCTCCCTATAAATAAAGGGGTTCTATTCCATTGTAAACCATCCCAAAGTATCAATAAGAATACTCCTCTCTCTACTTTTCTCTCTATTGTTCTTGTTCTTGTATTATTGTTCTTGTTCTTATATTATTTCATAACACGTTATCAGCACGAGACTCTACCGTTTCAAGAATCCTCTTGAGAAAATTAAGGTATTTCCCTTTTTCCGAATTTGGTTTTAATTATGTCTGATATTATGAAAAGAAAGTTCGTTGCCCTTGAAATTTCGGGCAAGAACTATATGACATGGGTGTTGGATGCTGAAATCCACTTAGATGCTATGGGTCTTGGAGACGCCATTAAAGACAGAGATAAAGCATCCACCCAAGACTGTGCTAAGGCCTTGATTTTCTTGCGCCATCACCTTGATGAAGGTTTGAAAATTGAATATCTCACAATCAAAGATCCACTCATCTTGTGGAAAGGCTTAAAGGAGAGATATGACAACCTGAAGTTGGTCACTGTGCCACAAGCACGATATGATTGGGCTCATCTGAGGCTCCAAGACTTTAAGTCTGTTTCTGAATATAATCTGCAATGTTCAGAATTACTTCTAAATTGAAACTCTGTGGAGATAATATCTTTGATTATGATATGCTTGAAAAAACGTTTACAACGTTTCATGCCTCCAATATGGTACTGCAACAACAGTACAGAGAGAAAGGTTTCAAAAAGTACTCTGAACTGATTTCTCTTCTCCTTGTGGCTGAGCGAAACAATGACCTGCTCATGAGAAATCACGAAAATCGACCCACTGGGTCTACACCATTGCCTGAAGCAGATAAGGTGTATTCTCATTATGCCAAGCATGGAAAAGGCTATGGCTTTAATTATGGTCGTGGTCGTAATCGGGGTCATGGCCGTGGACGTAGACAAGAAAGAAATTTCCCTGATGTCCGTCACCCCCCAAAGAGATATAACCACCAAAAGCAGAAACGGGATTATGAGGATCCAAAGGCAAATAGTTGAGAAACTATATGTTATCGTTGCGGTGGAAAAGGGCACTGGTCAAAAGCTTGTCGTGTACCAAGATATTTGGTTGATCTTTATCAAGCATCTCTAAAGAATAAAGGCCCTGAAATAGATTTTGTCTCTGACAACAATTTTGACATCACCCACCTGGATGTGGCAGACTTCTTTGAGCAACCCGAGGGGAAAATAGACCACTTAATCGGTGATGGATCTTTGATGAAGCAAGATGGAATTGTTTGATTTTATTTTACTTATTTGTATTAGTTAGTGAATAAACTAATAGTCATTAGTATCAGCTCGCATTAGTTAGTTTATGATATAATGTTAGTATTAGTTCTTTAGAATGTTTCAATATGCTTAAATTTCAAAGATATTTTTATTTTCCAGTAGAGTTAATCGATTAACCTAACAGTTAGTCGATTATCTAATATTTCGCATTAAAACTGGACTTTTCCGCAAGCTAAGTTAGTCGACTATCTGATTTAGTTAGTCGACTAACCTGATGACTGTTTACTAAGTTAGTCGACTATAAACTTAGTTAGCCGACTAACTAATATTTCGCATTAAAACTGGACTTTTCCGCAAGGCAAGATAGTCGACTATCTGATTTAGTTAGTCGACTAACCTAATGACTGCTTCCCAAGATAGTCGACTATCAACTAAGTTAATCAACTAACCTCAGCAGATTTTGAAAATATTATTTAAATGTGAAACAAACGGATTGAATTTGTTTATTCTCATGTTCGTGTATTTCTTTTGTATGTCAAACCATGGGAAAGCAAATATGGATATCTCACAAAGCAAGCTTGGATCAACGTCCAACTGTAAAAATATTTGTTTAGTTGATTCATGTACTACACATACGATACTCAGAGAAAAGAAATATTTCTCTCAACTAAGTATGTGTAAGGCAGATGTTACTACAATCTCTGGTAGTAGTAAATTGATTGAAGGCTCCGGAAGAGCAACTATAACTCTGCCTAGAGGAACAATGTTTATCATAGAGAATGCAATGTTCTCCTCCAAGTCTAAGAGAAACTTGTTGAGTTTTAAAGATATACGCCGGAATGGCTATCATATTAAGACAATAGATGTGAATAATCTTGAATATCTCATCATTACAAAGAATGTCTCTGGCCAAAAGAGAGTTATTGAGAAATTCCCGTCTTTATCTTGTGGCATGTATTGGACAAAAATTAGTGCAATTGAGGCACATTCAACAGTAAACCAAAAGATTACTGATTCCAATACTTTGTACTTTGGCATGATCGATTGGGACACCCTGGATCAATCATGATGAGACGGATTATAGAAAGCTCATATGGGCATCCGTTAAAGAATTTCAAGATTCTTTTAAATAATGAATTTTCTTGCACTTCTTGTTATCAAGGCAAGTTAATTATTAGACCATCACCAACAAAGGCTGGGACTGAGTCACCTACGTTTTTGGAACGTATACAAGGGGACATTTGTGGACCTATTCACCCACCTAGTGGGTCCTTTAGATATTTTATGGTCTTAATAGACGCATCCTGTAGATGGTCTCATGTGTGCCTGTTGTCATCACGCAACCTTGCGTTTGCAAAACTAATGGCACAAATAATTCGACTACGAGCACAATTTCCAGATAATCCAATCAAGTCTATTTGACTGGATAATGCTGCTGAGTTTTCATCCCAAGCATTTAATGATTATTGCTTATCAATTGGGATAAAAGTGGAATATTCTGTAGCTCATGTTCACACTCAAAACGGTCTTGCAGAATCTTTAATTAAACGCCTGCAATTGATTGCAAGACCATTACTCATGAAAACGAGGCTGCCCACTTCGGTATGGGGTCACGCCATTTTGCATGCAGCAATGCTAATTCGTCTCAGACCGACGAATTATCATAAATATTCCCCGTTGCAATTGGTTTTGGGTCATGAACCCAATATATCCCATTTAAGAATCTTTGGATGCGCAGTATATGTGCCTATAGCACCGCCATACCGCACCAAAATGGGTCCGCAAAGAAGGTTAGGAATATATGTTGGGTTTGAATCGCCCTCCATTATTTGCTACCTCGAAACATTGACAGGGGATTTGTTCACTGCACGATTTGCAGACAGTCAATTTGATGAGACACTTTTCCCAAAATTAGGGGGAGAAGTTGGTGAAACCAAACGGAAAATTTTGTGGAAAAATGCATCATTATCTCATCTTGATCCACATACCTCTATTTTTGAAAAAGAGGTACAAAAGATTATCCATTTGCAAGGAATAGCAAATCAAATGCCTGACGCATTTACGGACTTGAAAAGGATAACAAAATCCCACATCCCCGCAGAGAATGTTCCAATCCGTATTGATTTCCCTGTTGGACAATCATCTAGTGTCATATCCAATGAGTCGAATGCACGCCTGAAAGGTGGCAGGCCATTAGGTTCCAAAGATCGAAATCCTAGAAAAAGGAAAGCAAACGATCAAAATGAAACTACAAAAGAATCTCATGAGGAAATTCATGATTTAATAAATTCTGAGATTCATGAAGAATCCATTGAGCCCGAGACTCAAGAAAATAAGGAACTATCAATGAATCCAATCGATTAGGCAAATTTTAATCGAGTGGATATAGTGGTGGATTATGTCTTTGCTTTTAATGTCGCATCTAGCATTATGCAAGAAAATGAGGATCTTGAACCTCAATCTGTTGGAGAATGTCGAAAAAGATATGATTGGCCAAAATGGCAAGAAGCAATCCAATCAGAATTGAATTCACTGGCAAAACGTGAAGTTTTTGGCCCTATAGTTGAAACACCTAATGGTGGTAAGCCTGTTGGCTATAAATGGGTCTGTGTGCGCAAGAGAAATGAGAAAAACGAGGTACAAAGATATAAGGCACGCCTTGTTGCACAAGGATTTTCTCAAAGGCCTGGTGTCGATTATGAAGAGACATATTCGCCTGTAATGGATGCCATAACTTTTCGTTATCTCATTAGTTTTGCTGTCCTTGAAAAGCTTGACATGCATTTAATGGATGTGGTTACTGCCTATCTTTATGGCTCACTGGATAATGAGATATACATAAAAATTCCCGATGGACTCAAAATGCCAAACGCTCATAATTCAAAGTCCCGGGAAATATTTTCAATCAAATTGCAAAGATCCTTGTATGGTCTAAAGCAATCAGGACGAATGTGGTATAATCATCTTAGTGAGTATTTATTAAAAGAAGGCTATATAAATGATGCCATTTGCCCGTGTGTTTTTATAAAGAAAACAACATCGGAATTTGTTGTACTTGCCGTATATGTCGATGACATAAACCTTATTGGAACCCCCATAGAACTCCAAAAGGCAATTGATTATCTAAAGAATGAATTCGAGATGAAAGATCTCGGAAAGACAAAATTATGTCTTGGTTTGCAAATTGAATATTTGGCAAACGGAATTTTTGTTCATCAATCTACCTATATAGAAAAGGTACTGAAACGGTTTTACATGGATGGAGCATATCCTTTAAGTACTCCGATGGTTGTTCGATCACTTGATATGAATAAAGATCCATTCCGACCGCAAGAAAGGAATGAAGAGCTACTTGGTCCTGAAGTACCATATCTTAGTGCAATTGGCGCACTAATGTATCTTGCAAATACTACAAGGCCTGACATAACCTTTTCAGTTAATGTCTTAGCAAGGTATAGCTCGGCTCCCACAAGGAGACATTGGAATGGGATCAAACATATATTGCGGTACCTAAAAGGGACTACCGATATGGACTTATTTTATAGCAATAATTGCAGTCCTGATCTTGTTGGTTATGCTGATGCTGGATATTTATCCGACCCACACAAGGCTCGATCTCAAACGGGTTATGTGTTTACCTGTGGAGGCACCGCCTTATCTTGGCGATCGACTAAGCAATCAATTGTGGCTACTTCATCTAATCATGCCGAGATAATCGCTATTCATGAAGCAAGTCGGGAGTGTGTGTGGTTGAGGTATATAATACATCATATTCAAGACAAATGTGGTTTGAAGTGCAACAAACTACCCACGACTTTGTATGAAGACAATGCAGCATGTATAGCTCAATTGAAGGGAGGATTCACAAAAGGAGATAGAACAAAGCATATTTCACCAAATTTATTTCTTACACATGATCTTCAAAAGAATGGTGATATCAATGTGCAACAGATTCGTTCAAGCGATAATATGGCTGATTTGTTCACTAAATCTCTACCAACGTCAACCTTCAAGAAGCTGGTTCACAAGATCGGAATGCGAAGACTCAAGGATATGAATTGATGCTCTTTTCAGGGGGAGTTAATGCGTGTTGCACTCTTTTTCCCTTACAAGGTTTTGTCCCAATGGATTTTCCTTGCAAGGTCTTTAACGAGGCAACCAATAGGCGCATATTCAAACAAGTGTACTCTTTTTCCTTTTCTTTAATTTTTTCCCATTGGGTTTTGTTTTAGTTAAGGTTTTAACGAGGCACATTATTGAATAGAAATTCAAGGGGGAGTGTTATAAAATATTCTATTTTAGGTGAATGTCCATATTTAGAGAGATTCTAGGGTTTACTTCTTGGTGGCTAAGTCATCACCTCCCTATAAATAAAGGGGTTCTATTCCATTGTAAACCATCTCAAAGTATCAATAAGAATACTCCTCTCTCTACTTTTCTCTCTATTGTTCTTGTTCTTATATTATTGTTCTTGTTCTTATATTATTTCATAACAGTATTACTATTGTACAGTAACTAATAATAGGAAATTTTATATGCCTGAATTTAAGATTTTCGTGACTTGTAAAGAACCTAAAATTTTCCATGCGTGGCTGCCTCCGTTTCGCAAGCCTGCGTTTGGAAACAGAATGACTCTGGTTTGTTCAGGGCATTAAGCCCTTTGTATTCCTCTTTTTTGTACCCACTTTATGGCTAGGTCGCGTGCACTATCCTTTTTTCCTTAATTTGTTTTTTTTTTAATTTTGAAACTTAACTAATAATTAATAATACTCACTATTAATAATTAACAATATAAAATTATTAATATATATATATATATATATATATATATATATATATATATATATATATATATATATATATATATATATATATAACACGCACACTTACACACATACACACATATATACGTATATTTTACTATGGGCAAGATAAAAATAATAGTAATAGTAATAATTCAGTCCTATAATTAGCGTATCTTGAAACTTTTATAAACTTGAGTAGTGTACAATCTTTCCTCCTTAAAAACATTCGTCCTCGAATGTTGCTAGGCCTTATTCTTAAGCTAACAATCAGTCCTTAGGTCCTTGAACCTCTTACATTTTCTTAACGCTACTCACTTTTCGAAGGGACTCACATTATTGGCGGACTCCCTAAATTTTCAAAAATTTCGGCAGAGTTTTCCTTGTAAATTGGATTATCCAAAAAATATCACTGTCACAAATACCACAACTACACCAACAACAACCAAATATATCATAATGGGCCATTCATAGGCACCATACATAGCTCATAAATTAAATACTCATACTCCAAGCAGGTATCAACATAGCTAACAAGAATCTAAAGCACAACGCTTTAGCAAAAGTAATATATTTTAGTGAATTAAATATACAATGGCATAAACTAAATCACCACAACAACTAAATATAATCTAGGAAGGACATAAATGGTTGCTAACTTGTATTTAATAAATGAAATATAAATGTCAAGTTAAACTAAGGTTCATATACCTTTTTCCTCAAATAAATATGGATATTTCTTTCTCATATCTTCCTCGACCTCCCACGTAGCTTATTTTGAATCATGATTACTCCACAAAATTTTTACCGATGCTATATCTTTTGTTCTCAACTTTCTTACTTGTCTATTGAGAATTTCTATATGTACCTCTTCATAAGTAAAGCCTTCTTTAATTTCTATGGTATCAGCAGTTATTACATGCGACTCATTATGAATGTACTTTCTAAGCATAGACACATGAAAGACATGATGAACAGAGGACAACTCAATGGGTAGAACTAGCTTATAATCCATGTTTCCTTTCTTTTCTAGAATTTCATAAGGTCCGATAAATCTAGGGCTAAGTTTCCCTTTCTTACCAAACCTCATAACTCCTTTCATTAGTGAAACTTTCAAAAATACCTTATCACCAACTATGAACTCTAACTCACGATGCCTCTTGTCAAAATAAGACTTTTGACGACTTTGATCCCCTTTAAGTCTTTCACTAATTAGCTGAACATTCTCTAAGGACTCACAAACAAACTCTGGACCAATCAATGGCACCTCTGCCGGTTCAAACCAACCCACTGGAGACATACATCTCCGCCCATACAATGCTTCATAAGGATACCGATGCTAGCTTGATAGCTGTTATTGTAAGCAAATTCTATAAGTGGCAAGTGATCATCCCAATTACCTCCAAAATCTATAACACACGCACGCAGCATATCTTCGAGAGTCTGAATGGTCCTTTCTGCCTGGCCATCGGTCTGTGGATGAGAAGCGGTGCTTAAATTGACTTTGATACCTAATATTTTCTGAATTGCCTGCCAAAAATGCGCTGTGAACTGAAGGCGTCTGTCAGATATGATTGAAACTAGATTACCAAGCAATCAGACTATTTCTTTGATGTACAACTACGCATACTACTATGTGGAATCTGTCGTATTTATTGGTAGGAAATGCGCAAACTTTGTTAGTTGGTCTACAATAACCCAAATTGAATCATGTTTACTGTATGTGTGAGGTACACCTACTAGGAAATCTATATTAATCATCTCCCACTTCCACTTTAGTATCTTCATATCTTGGACTAGGCCACCAGGCCTCTGATGCTCGGCTTTGACTTGCTGGCAATTTAAACCTTTAGCCACATGATATGCTACTTATTTCTTCATGCCTTTCCACCAATACAATTATTTCAAATCTAAATACATTTTGGTAGCACCTGGGTGGATAGAGTACCTCATACTGTGAGCTTCATCCATTATGGCCTTCCTAAGACCATCTACATTAGGCACACATAACCGATCATTCAACTTCAAAACTCTGTCACTTCCTATAGTGAAAGCATTGATTTTTTTGCTTCTGCCTCCTTCTTTTAATTTCACTAAGTACAGATCTTCATCTTGTTTAGCCTTAATATGCACAATAAGGGAGGATTGCGCCAAGGCATAAGCAGTTATATCTCCTTCTTCGGCCTCATCAATCTAATTCCATCATTTGCAAGGTTTTGAATTTCTCGACCCAAAGATCGCCTTTATACTGCAAGATGGGCCAGGAAACCCATTGGCTTCCTACTAAGTGCATCTACTATCACATTAGCTTTGCCCGGTGATAAAGGATATTGATATCATAATCTTTCAATAGATCGAGCCACCTTCTCTGTCTCAAATTTAGATCTTTTTGTTTGAAAATTTACTGGAGGCTTTTGTGGTCTGTAAACACTTATGAATGCTCACCATAAAGGTAATGTCGTCATATCTTCAATGCAAATACCACTGTTGCAAGCTCCAAGTCGTGTGTGGGGTAGTTCTTTTCATGATTCTTTAACTGCCTGGAAGCATAAGCAATAACTTTTTCACTTTGCATCAAAACATAACCAAGGCCCACTATAGAGGCATCACAATACACTGTGAACCCACCCGAACTTGTCGGCAAGGTTAACAAAGGTGCAATGGTCAATCTCTTCTTTAACTCTTGAAAACTCTGCTCACAAGCATCTGACCATTGGAACTTAACTGCTTTCTGAGTCAACTTAGTTAATGGAGCTGCAAGTGAGGAAAACCCCTCCACAAACCTTCTATTTTGGCCAGCTAACCCCAAGAAACCTCTAATTTCTGTTGGCGTTGTCGGCCTAGGCCAGTTCTTGACTACTTCTATCTTCTAATGGTATACTTTTATTCCTTCACTCGATACCACGTGGCCTAAGAATGCCACTGACTGCAACCAGAACTCACATTTTGAAAACTTGGCATAAAGCTCATTCTCCTTCAAGGTTTGCAAGTCTATTCTGAGGTGTTCTGCATGATCTTCCTTGCTCTTAGAATACACCAAAATATCGTCTATAAACACAATAATAAAGGTATCCAGGAATGGTTTGAAAACTCTATTCATGAGGTCCATGAATGCAGCTGGAGCATTTGTCAGCCCCGAAGGACATCACTAGAAATTCATAGTGCCCGTAGCGAGTTCTAAAGGATGTTTTAGATATATCCTCTTTTCTGATTCTCAACTGATGGTACCCCGACCTCAAGTCTATTTTTGAAAAGTACTATGCACCCTGAAGTTAATCAAATAAATTATCAATTCTTGGCAGCGGGTACTTGTTCTTAATGGTAACTTTATTCAATTACCGATAGTCGACACACATTCTGAGAGACCCATATTTCTTCTTGACAAATAGGACTGGGGCACTTTATGGTGAAACACCCGACCTGATGAAGCCCTTGTCAAGAAGGTCTTTCAACTGTTCTCTCCACTCCTTAAATTCTGCAGGATCCATCATACAAGGAGGTATAGATATGGGCTGAGTGCCTGGTATGAGATCAATGCCAAAGCCTATGATTCTTTCGGGAGGAAGTTCGGGAAGGTCATCTGGGAAAACTTCTGGAAATTACTTAACAACTGGCACTAACTGAAGAGTTGGTGGTTCTAATTCTGGATTAATGATGTGAGCCAAATAGGAGAGGCACCCCTTACCTACAAACGATGATGAACTATCTTTCCACTCTAAGACCTCTTCATTTGGAAATTGGACCCTGACTATCTTGGCATGACAATCCAAAATGGCATAGTAGGAAGACATCCAATCCATACCTATGATCACACCATCCACCATTTCTAACTCTATGAGATCGACTTTGGTGTTGCGACCTTGGACTGAAACTATACAACCTCTATAGACTTTGGTGACTTTTGACTCGCCAACTAGAGTAGATACTAGTAATGGCTCACTAAGTTGTTCAGGTTCTAGTCCGAGGTTAATTGCAAAGTATGGAGTCAGATATGAAAACGTTGAACCTGGATCCATTATGGCATAAGCATTATTTGAGCAGACTAAAAGTATACATGTAATAACTTCTGCAGATGCCTCTGCACTCTGATGATAAAGTGTAGCAAACAAACGGGGTTGTCCCCCTCCTTGAGTAACTATGCCTGCACCTCTGCCTGCTTCATACCCAGTCTGATTATGAGAACCACGAGCCTGAGATGGTGTAGCTGTAGTAGCTGAGGAACTAGAAGGATGAGTTGATCCACCATGGAAATTACGTTGCAACTTTGGGCAGTTGGCCTTTATATGACCAATGTATCCACAATGGTAGCAACCATGAAACCCGAGCTTGTGCTGACCTAAATGTTGCCGCTTACATGTTCCAAAAATACCTTGCTGGTGTGAATCTTTCTCAGCATGACTCTGGCTATGTGAGGATGATGTCCTAAAGTTCTGATTCTGGCGAGACTGATTTCCATAACTCTGAGTACGTCTGAAGGAAGACCGACCACCTGACTGATGACTGAACTGAGCTGGTGCTAATGACTCCTTATTAGAGGAATCCCTTCCACTTCCACTGGATGTACCATTAAATCTGCCCGTTGTCCGGGCTTTCTTGTTATGCTCTTTCTCTTCTCTCCTTTGTTGTCTGTCTTTTTCTAAGTGCTTGGCGAACCCTACAACAGATGAGAATGTTGTCATTTCTACCGCTATAACTGATGTCGTATCCTTAATGTGATAAGACAAACCGCCAACAAACCTGCGAATCTTTGCTTTTTCTATCTTAACCATGTGAAGAGCATGCTTAGCTAACCTTATGAATTCCATGATCACATCATAATCCACCATTTTTAACTCTATGAGATTGACTTTGGTGTTGCGACCTTGGACTGAAACTATACAACCTCTATAGACTCTGGTGACTTTCAATAACTCGCCAACTGGAGTAGATACTAGGAATGACTCACTAAGTTGTTCAGGTTCTAGTCCGAGGTTAATTGCAAAGTATGGAGTCATATATGAAAACGCTGAACTTGGATCCATTATGGCGTAAGCATTATGCGAGCAGACTAAAAGTATACCTGTAATAACTTGTGCAGATGCCTCTGCACTCTAACAATCAAGTGTAGCAAACAAACGAGGTTGTCCCCCTCCTTGAGTAACTCGGTCTGCACCTCTGCCTGCTCCATGCCCAGTCTGATTATGAGAACCACGAGCCTGAGGTGGTGAAACTGTAGTAGTTGAGGAACTAAAGGACGAATTGATCCATCATGGAAATTACGTCGCAACTTTGGGCAGTTGGCCTTTATATGACCAATGTCTCCACAATGGTAGCAACCATGAAACCCGAGCTTGCACTGACCTGAATGTTGCCACTTACATGTTCCACAATTACCTTGTTGGTGTGAATGTTGCTCAGCATTACTCTGGTTATGTAAGGATGATGTCCTAAAATTCTGATTCTGGCGAGACTGATTTCCATAACTCTGAGTACGTCTGAAGAAAGAATCACCACCTGACTGATGATTGGACTGAGCTGGTGCTAATGACTCCTTATTAGAGGAATCCCTTCCACCTTCGCTGGATGTACCATTAAACCTGCCCGTTGTCCAGGCTTTCTTTTCATGCTCTTTCTCTTATCTCTTTTGTTGTCTGTCTTTTTCTAAGTGCTTGGCGAACCCCATAACAGATGAGAAAACTATCATTCCTACCGCTGCAACTGATGTCGTATCCTTAATGTGGTAAGCCAAACCGCCAACAAACCTGCGAGTCTTTACTTTTTCTGTCTTAACCATGTGGGGAGCATGCTTAGCTAACCTTATGAATTACATGCAGTATTCTTGCACACTTTTATTCCCTTGCTTTAGCTGTTAGAACTCTGTAGCCTTAGCTGCCTTATCATCTTTTGGGATAAAGTTAGCTATGAAGGCCTCTTCAGATTCTTTCAAAGTAGATGGACCATCATCTTCATCTCTCTCCTTTTCCCACATCTCAAACCCAAAGCTAGCCACATCTCTAAGCTGGTAAGCAGCCAGCTCCACAGCTTCGTCATCAAATGCTTTTATCACTCGGAGGGCTTTCTTAACACCCTCCATCCATAACATTGGATCTTGAGGTACTTGCGCATCATACTCCACCCCTTCTTCATGTTCAACTTGGGGTACTTGAACCCCCCTTGTGGATTTACCCTTCCTTTTCTGAATTGGAGCCTTTTTAGTTCTGCCTTGAGCCACGATAGTAGCAATAGTTTCCTGAGCAGCATCCTGAGTGTCAGTTTTAGACTTACGAGTACGAGCCATATCTACAAGTTTTGGAGAAAGAATACATTAGGTAATTTCATAGAGGTAGGATCTACTGCACGATCTAAAGTACGACAAAAAAATGAAAATTTTCCTAAATGCTTGTAGCCTCCTGTTAAGTATGGCGCGCTTCATACCGAAACAAGACTCAACTAACACGGCTCCATATACCCCTAGGACTCCATAAACCTTAGGCTCTGAAACAAAGTTTTTCACGACCCATTTTTTAAACAAACCGAGACCGGCACTCGATCACTAAACATGATCGAGCGAAGCATCTCTACCTATCTAATCTATTATAGCTCCACACTTTATATGCAACAAAGAAATACTCTAGCCAAATACTTTTGATTAATTTAAATATTTATATAAATTAACTCCAAAACTTTATTAGTAGTAACTATTGAATTTTGCTAAGTTATTGTAAAATAACATCTGAATCTCAACCCAATGACTATGTCTGTGAAGCCGCTACTGATAAACTGACGCATTGCTCAAAACATGAAATTTCCTGGACACTTCTCTAAGTAAACAATGAAATAACTAAATAAATATGACTCTAAGAAATACTCCACGAACAAATGTGGAGCTCTCCAATAGCGCTGGAAGAGAAGGAAGTCCTAACTAATGTTGCACTGTGGCACGGGACTGAACCAGACCGGATCGGGCCCGCGGTCCTGGCAAGCTTGATGGGCCTGATGGGCCGGTCCTGGTGGTCCTGGGCCTGGTGTTACTTTTAGGCCTGTGATGGGCCGGTTCGCATTCATTAGCCCGTGAGCCAGGGACCCATTAGGCCTGGGACCGTTAGGCCCGGGACTGTCAGCCAGTCCTGGCGGGCCTGGCGGGCCTAAACGGGCCCAACGACTATATTTTAAAAAAATTATTTTAAAAATCAGCAACGGACATTTAAAAAGTAGCCGTTTTGGCTACTATTTGACCGTTTGGAGGTTTAAAAAATGGCCTTTGGCCCCCAAACTTTATATAATTATACTTTTACCCATTTCTCAACTATAAATACCCCCTCATTCTTTCATTTTTATTCATCAATATCTTTCAATCTCTCTCAATCTTTCTACTACAATTGCTTAATTTATTGTTGAAAATTCGTGTAAAATTGTGAAGTTGTTGAATTGATATTTTCAAGTGTTCAACGATTTTCAATTTTCAAGAAGTTGTTCGGCAATCCGGTGAACTCGTTTCAACTCTTAGGTTTTAATAATATATTTTTGTGTGGTTTAGTTTGCATAATTATAATTATTATGACATTTTCTTTGAAAAAAATATTTGGTAAAGGAAAAGGTAAAACCGGTGAAAGTAGTGGCCATAATACTACCCTTCCACCGGCTCCCCGACCTAGAAAAGATAAGCAAGTTGAAAGTAGTCGCCAACCTAGACGTCCTCCTCCTTCTCCCATAATGCTTGATAGTGATCACCCTTGTTTTCAATTTACAGATAGTGAATTTCTACATGATGTTGCAGTAGGTGATAGATTAGATGATGAAATTATGAATGCTCTTTATCCTAATGAACCTATCTTAGAGGAAAATGAGGATGATGATGATGATGATGATGAAACTCAAGCACCAGATTTAGATGATAC
Source organism: Nicotiana benthamiana (assembly GCA_034376525.1). Classification (NCBI taxonomy): domain Eukaryota; kingdom Viridiplantae; phylum Streptophyta; class Magnoliopsida; order Solanales; family Solanaceae; genus Nicotiana; species Nicotiana benthamiana. The sequence continues at coordinate 137,328,626 of CM067329.1, read as the reverse complement.
ACATACTAGTCATGTTCATAACTCAAGTAATGCACCGGCCGATCCACCTGTAGAAACTCCAACTTTTAATAGACAACCTGCTAAACATCAAGAAACATCATTAGTTTGGAATTTTTTTACTCAAGTAAGAGAACTAAATAAGGCTAAGTGTAAAACTTGTGGGAAATTACTGGTTCATAAATTTACTGGAGACCGTAGCGGCACAGGTAGTTTGACTAGGCACATAAAAAACACCCTAGAGAAAAAGCTAGATTTTTGCAAATGCAAGCGCAACAAGAGGGGACACGTGTAGATTCTGCAGTTAACCCTAGTACAGGTTCAAATTTAGTTCAACCAGGAATTAACACTGTCACCGGAGGTATTTTATATCTCCTATTTTTGGTGTTGCTGCAATATTAAATCCTACAATGAAATTGGGAGGTTCTCATTTTTCGTATTCAAATATCCATAAGGCTTTAGATCTTTCAAACGAGGAAGTTGCTACACTTGCAGATGCAAGAGCATCAATTAAAATTAATGCTCAAACAGTTTATCAACTTGCCTTAGAGCATGCTAGGCCAAATATTCCAACCCCTACTTCGTCTAGCTCACAATCGTCTAAAAGAGTTACGGGCTTAACAACTCTTAAATCTTGGAAGGATTCCGGGGTTCTCAAGGTGATAATTATGATGAAACTTCACATCTAAATGAGCTTCAAGTTTATTTGCCTCAGGGACTTGAAAAGGAGAATCCAGACGGCTCTTTTGATCTTTTGGAATGGTGGAAGTCAAGGAAAAAATATTTTTCGGTTCTTGCAAGGATGACTCAGGATATTTTATCAATTAAAGCTTCAACTGTTGCATCGGAGAGCGCTTTTATTCAAGAAAGACTGCACATAGGTGATCATATAGCATCGATGAGGGATAGCTTGGAAAAATCGATACTTTATAGAGATTGGATCCGCGCGAAAAGAAGAAACTTTGGAATTGCAGAATCACAACCGGCGATAGATGAAGCTTATGAAGAAATGATAGAGGAACTTGCGGAGGATTCGGCTTAGCCCGGAAGTGGTGATGAACAAGCTTCTTTTCCACCACCACCAACACAACCTCCTCCCAACCTTGACGGATTTATGAGATTTGTTAGAGATACAATGTAGATTATAATGTAACATGTACTTTGACACATCTTCTTTTAGTTTCTTTTCTTTTAATGGTGGTATTAGTACTTTGTTGTGCTCATTCCATTAGGGGAAGAAAGACTAAGAAAGATATGTCATTTTGGGTAATAAAAATTATAAGACATACCCTCGAATATCTTTTTTCTCAATATTGCTTTGTCTTTACTTCGAATTATTTATAAGCTACAATATATATATATATATATATATATATATATATATATATATATATATATATATATATATAACATACAATATATACTACAAGAAAATATATACGAGAATATATATACATAACATACAACCTAAACTACAAGAAAATATATAAGTAATTACATATATACATAAGTGATACAATATATATACTACAACAAAATATATAACTATATAAGTTATAATATATATACATAAGATGCAATATATATACTACAAGAAAATATATAAGAGAATATATATACATAACATACAATAAAATACAAGAAAATATACAAGGCAATATATATATACATAACATACAATATATACTAATTACTACAATACAATATACAATGAAATATATGTTATATATACTATACTAATAACTAGTATACTATATAAATATATTCTATACTAGTATATTATATATTATACTAATAACTACTATACAAGATATTGCCTTAAACAAAAAAAAATTACAAAAAAACCCGCTAGGCCCACAAAGCCCGGCCCGCTATGCCCAGGACCACATGGGCTTAGGCTCGTCATGGGCTGGTCTCAAATATTGAGCCCATGAAGCCCGGGACCGCCAAGACCGGGACCGCCAGAGCCCAGGCCCACGAAGCCCAGGCCCGCGAAGCCCGTTTAGGCCCCGGGCCCGGGACAAATACAGCACTAGTCCTAAACCGTAGCAGCTCGCCTGCAAATCCGGTTCCTACGTTGTACCGCAGACCAACATAGGTTCCCAAAAGAGAACGTCTGTACCATCCTGACTTAATTTTGTCTCAGTCACCTTGTGACTGGCACGGGCTCGAACTCAACCTGATCGAATGGGCCCAATCCACGAGGTTCTACTCGCTTCATGGTTCTCAGCGCTTATGTATCATACCTTAGCATGGCTAAGTAAATTTTCAGCAACGAGGCCCTCGGCTCGTGTACTCTCTACTTTGGCACAAGTAGTTTCAGGAAGTCAACGCCTTGGTCAGGACCCTCGGCCTGGACGATGACCCCTTCTCAGAATAAAGGATACTCCCAAAAATCTTTTCTTTCTAAAACTTCTTCTTGTGACTTTTCAAGTCTAAGTCTTTTCTTTATAGAACATCATGTACATGCTCATATTGATGTCCTTAAATGTAAAGCATGGCATAAGAATGAAATAAACATATAAAAATATTTCTAATGAGTCTTTCTTCTTCATAATGTTTCAACATGAAAATACCATATAAGAATAACACAAAAATCTGAAAATAAGAATGAAATAAACATACAAAAATATTTCTAAAGATTCTTTCTTCTTTATAAATTTTCAACATGAAAATAGCATATAAGAATATCACAAAAATCTGAAAATTTAAGCATATATATCATAATAGATCATCTAAACTTTTGCTAGAACAATTCTAAATTAATGGGTACTCACTCGCTTTAATTAAATAAAGATAAATACTTTTAAATAATTCATCAAACACCTTGTATACGTGCTTTTGTGAGTTAAACTACTTTAGTATAGGGTTATATCAACTCACCTTAAAACTTCTCGAGCCAATACGTAAGCCCCAGTCTAATTGACACCAGTCAAACAATGAATTCTACAATAACCGGTACATTTTAATCAATTTTATAAGTATTACATCTAAATATAAAATTTATTATTAATATGAAAAAAATGAAATTAATTATTTAATTCTTACCTATTACTCTTGTACGGTAATTAACAAATGGAAATTATACATACTTGAGTTTAAGATTTTCGTGACTTGTAAAGAACTTAGAATTTTCCGTGCGTGGTTTCATAGGCCTGTGTTTGAAAACAGAATGACTATGTTTTGTTCAGGGCATTAAGCCCTTTGTATTCCTTTTTTTTTTTGCACCCACTTTGTGGGCCGGTCACATGCACTATCCTTTTTTTCCTTAACTTTGTTTTTTTATAAAGAAAAAAATTAACTAATAATTAATGATATTCACTATTAATAGTTAATAATATTAAAATTATTAATATCTTAAAAATATTCCTCTAATTGTATATCTAATTATTTAAATGTGTATATATAATAGTAATAATAATAATTCAGTCCTATAATTAGCGTATCTTGAAACTTTTATAAATTTGAGGAGTGTTACATTGACTTAACCGGTTTCTCCTAGGAATTAATAGGTTAATACATCAAAATTGTTAAGAAAATAAAAGACAATCATACATTAAGAGTGATGTCTAGTTATTTACAAACTAATAATTGAGGAATAAAAAACATAAAATTATAATATATAATTTTTATATATTTGACAAGCGACATAATTATTTTAGGCCTACTTGGCCCAATGTATTAAAAGCCCAATTAGATGTATACTTGTGCCTATTAATGTGAGGTGTGAAGCCTGACTACTAAGACCAAAACACTAGAATCTGAATTGTTCTCTAGTAAAGGGCCTAGTAAATTAACTCGTTTAGCTTTAATAAGCCCACGGCCACCTAATCCATTCAAAATTGTGAAAATAGCACGAGTTAGTCAGTTTTTGGACGGATAATTGAAATAGTCAGTGTTTGTAAAAATTTTGTAAAATAGTTACTATTTTGCTGAAATATGGAAAGTTCCAGCATAATATAGTGGATTATGGAGTTTCTGCATATAAACTTCCAGCATATTATGTTGGAACTCCAATACACGAAAATTTTTAGCATAATATGCTGGATTATGGAGCTCCTGCAAATAGACAGGAGGGGTTGCTCTGATGGTAAGCAACCCCCACTTCCAATCGAGAGGTTGTGAGTTCGTGTCTCCCCAAGAGCAAGGTGGGAAGTTCTTGGAGGGAAGGATGTCGTGGGTCTATTTGGAAACAACCTCTCTACCAAAGGGTAGGGGTAAAGTCTGCGTACACACTACCTTCCCCAGACCCCACTACGTGGGATTATACTGGGTTGTTGTTGTTGTTGTTGTTGTTGTTGTTGTTGTATGGAGCTCCTGCACATAAACTTTCAACATATTATGTTGAATCTCCATTACATTATGAAATTCCAGCATAATGTGTTGGGATCTCATATGTAAAAAATTAGAACTGCAACATATTATGCTCGAATTTTTAATGGTATTTTTGTTCTGATTTTATCTTCTTAATGGTGTTTTTGCTGGCTCCAGCATTTTTTGCTTTTTTCTCTCTTCAAAAATTTCCCATTTTTGGGTCAAAAAATATTTCTTCTTTTTTCTAAAGAATAAAATAGGTAGAAATTTAAAAATAGCCAGATTTATAAGTGGTCGTTCAAAAATAGTCCAGTTTAAAAAATAATTAAAATTTAGCCACTTTTCATGTATAGACAAATCTGAACAAAAACACTGTTCGATATCTGGAAAAGTATTCCAGCATAATTTACTGGAGTTCTAGCATAATATACCGGTCCAGTACAATATAATAGAGTTTGAAGCACCGGTGCTCCAGTCTCCAGTATATTATATTGGAGCCAGCAAAGTATACTGGTCCAACACAATATGCTGGAAGTTCATATACAGGTGCACCGAACTCTAATGTATTATGCTGGACCAGTCACTGTTGCAACAAAATAATGGCTATTTTTAGTGACTTGATAAATGCTGACTATTTTTGAATGATCAGTCTGAAAACTTGCTAATCCGTGCTATTTTTACAATAAAATATGGTTGTTTAAAACTACATACATTTGCGACTTTGTAGTTTCTCAACCTATAGGAATTTTTGTACCGAAAATAATGGTATCTCCAATTATAACTCCAACAAAGGCTTAGGCAGGTTATATGGATTTTTAGATTTGTTTTGTTTCTTTTTCTTTTGCACTATCTTGTGAAAATCCTCTTAACTTTCGTTAATTTTAATTTTTCTACCTTTCTTCCGTAATTACATAATTATGAGGAGTTGTAGTACGAAATTATGGTCTCAAAAGTGCACAAATACCAAACATCACCTTCACCTACTAGTTGTGGTTTGTTACTTACCTAAAATACATCTTTAGTGTGAGGAACAACGAAAATTGAGGTAGGCATTGCGATTACGATAGAATTATTAACTTAAAATAATAAAAGTACTATACAAACTCTTATGTACTGCGGTATTGCTCTGGTCAAAGTGTAGGAAGACATCAACTATAACGCTAGGTCCTAAACTAATTCATTATTCACTCGTGAAAATTGCATTTATCCTCCATATTACTTGTTAAAACAATTTTAGGTGGGTCTGATAGGGTCAAGTGGTGGAGCCACCTTAGTCTAAAGATATTGACATCTCTTTGCCGAAAAAAATAAAAAATTATATCGTATAGCTAAGTTAATTTATATACATATAGCTTCTTTTGCGCGTTTAATTCTTTATTTTTTTACCCTTTTTAGTAAAAATTTTAACCATTTGCCGTGGCTTTGCCACAGTCGTAGTTGTCACAAGACAAATGCATTAGGTTATTTCCCTATAGTCACTATTCAAACATTACAGTCAACTACGACTGAGTCGAGTACTAAACATAAGTTGGCAAGTTAAAGAAAAGGTAAGTTACTTGTACTGGCGATTATGTTAAATTGATAATGTACAAGATATTGAGATGTCAATTCTAGCTTTTGTGGTAGGAAATGGATATTGAGTAGAAGTTTGATGTCTTGGTGTGTGGGTCAGAACCTAACCCCATATTAATTACGAAACTAGTCATATTCTTAATAATTTACAAGTGATAAGTGGTACGATCACTCTGAAGAAAAGACAATTGACTACCATATGGTCTAAATAAACAGGGCGACAACCCTTCCAGACTTCAGAGGCAAAACCTCGATATGGCCACGGTCATTTATCGCCAGCGCGCGAAACTCACAGTTATAAATATAAAAAAGGAGAGTCTTAAAAATGGGCTTCTTCTTTTTCGACAATATTCAGGAGAGAAAAGAGACTACAGTGCTCATATTATGGAGAATTGAAATATCATTGTAAGGCTCTGAACCTCTTCAAGGAGAAGCAGACCAAATCATTACAATAAATAAAGTCTCCTTATATATTTCTCCCTAATTCTCAATGCTCGTTCTTCATATCTTTTGCTCGATTCAATAATTTTCTATGATCTGCTATGATTTACTATCATTTATTTTGATTGTTTTATGCTCGTAAAATATCTTAATAACTTTTTAGCGAAACACTTGGGCCATTGGAAAGTATCAAGTATATAAAATACTGTGAGGCCAACTATTTTAGTTGAGCAACATTTATGACTGTAGCCACCCACAAATTAAGATGCCGACCATCTAGTCCATTCAGTTTGGCCTCTTAATATTGTAAAAGAATAATAGTAGTAATTCTCTTTTTTTGGTTGTTACAAACTAAATTCCTTTTTGCATTATAGTATCTCAAACTCAACCAAACAGCTTAGGTGGGTAACCATATAACTGCAACATCCACATCCTGTCTTAAGTAGAAGTACATACTAGTAGCTTAAGTTATGGCCTTATGGATAATGCAATGACAGTGCCTAAATATTTTTTACACAAACAGATTAAATTAACTTATAATAATAACATCTACTTTTCATAATAAATATAATAAAGTAAGCTAGAAAATAGAATAATAACTTTCTTCAGCCGGTTAAGTCAATATTTTAACACTTTCCGTGTTTCTAGTTGAAATCCTATTATACGTATATATGGTAATCGTGGTTGACCAAGAAAAACAGTTCCTTAAAACAGTGATTCTCTCGAACAATTGTTACTGTACATGATTATTATTAAAATAAATAAAGGTGGGGGGAAATAGGAGAAAATTGGGGATAGTCAGCGTATTCATGGATTCGCTCCATATTACTCGCTACCCTTTGGCATTTTTCATATTGATTATGGTATGTGGAGCAGTTGATAAAAACACGTGTCGCTAAAAAATTATTATGTGGGCAATAGACTTTTCTCCTGCCAACAATAGATGTAAGAACCTTCATTTGATAGGATTAAGTAAAGCTGTTTAACGGGTGGGCCGGTCTGGTCTGGGTCAAAAAAATTTGATACGTCCGGGTTTCGGGGCGGGTTGCACAGTAACGGATTTTTAGCGGGCTGGGTTAGCTCGGGTTAAAATTGACTCATAAGGGTTACGGGTTGAGGGGACCGGGCCGGGTTTAGTATATTTTCACTTTTTTTTGAAATTATGTATAGTATAACTATTAACTTATGTTAATACTTTATAATAATTGAATGGATACAAGTAAGATGCACTTATTGCAAGGCTCCTTTTGCTTCTGCAAGTATAATTTATAGCATATTTAAAAAATAATACGTTACCATCATATTCTATGATTTGAGCATTTATAGTTTTATACCCTAAATACAAATACTATATGTTAAATTCCAATAATTTTAAATTATATTAATTAGTATACAATAATTGGTATATTCATAGTATATTCATGGTATATATACGATATATTCATGTTATATTCACAGTCCGGTCCGGTCCGGGCCTGACCGGTTAACCGGTTTAATGGCACTATTCATCTAACGAATTTTACCGGGCCCGGTAACCTGTTTCAAAAATTTAAACCGTCCAAACCCCCTAGCCCCCTACCCAGCCCAGCCCCCTTAACGGTCCGGGTCGATTCCGTGTTCTACCGGTCTGGGCAGGTCCGGAACCGGGCTGACCCGGCCCATTTAACACCCTTAGGATTAAGTAAAAGAAGTGGAAAAATATTAAAATAATATTCTTTTGGAACACACTTTTATTCTACACATATTACAGCCTGCGGCGGAGCCAGGATTTGAAGCTTATGAATTTGAGGTTATAGTCATTTTAAGTCATTAGGTTCTAAATTAATAATTTATACATATTCAATGTATTTTTTAAGACAAATACATAAATTAGACCAAAGCGTCTGGGTTCGGCCGAACCCTCACTAAATAACCTAGCTCCGCCACTAATTACAGCTCTGCATGTAAAAGTCCTAGTCGTCTGATAAAATTAGAGTTACCCTACTAACAATTTTGTGTTATAAAACAATAAAAGAAGAAGAGCAATATTGCAGAGAAAGAGAGAGAGAAAATTCTTATTGAACTTTGGGGTGATTTACAATAGGGTAAGACCCCTCTATGTTATAGGAGGAAAAATGACTTAGCCTCAAAGTAGAACTCTCTACAAGATAGACATTCACTCCAAATAGAATTTTATTCTTAACACTCCCCCTTGAATGTCCACTCAATAAGTAATGTGCCTCATTAAAAACCTTAACTAAAATAAAACCCAATGGGAAAAAATTCTAGAAAAGAAAAAAGAGTACACATATTTAGAAATGCACCTATTGGTTGCCTCGTTAAAAACCATGTCATAAATGCATCTTATGTGGTATACACGGTAGATGAATGAGCTCATATTCACCTTTGATATTTCCAGCATTCATGGGATTCAATCCTAATTTTAATTGGTCTATCAATTAACGAGAACAAGCAACCTAAGAGAATTCGAAAAGATCTTTCTAGTTCTTTAATATTTATCCATATAGATTCTCGTTTATTTTTGCACATCATACTTTAATTAATATGACTAAACCAGCTATGCCAACTGGATATCAATAAACTCCAAGTTTATTATGATATGTGTTTTATGTCACTAAAGTTCTACTTTATTGTGCTATTCATTATTTGTGTAGTACAAATTGAAAAATAAAGCGGGTAACTTTTCGCATATATATTACCCCGCTACAAGTTGTAGTAATAGAAGATATCAAATTTTTTCTTTATTTATAGCCTCAATATAATCAATCGCTTTCGCGTATACTTTGGAAACTGAATAAGTTTCTTTGAGACTTACTACAATACAATACCTTATCGGTAATCAATTGTGTTTCTCCAAAATAGTAATAATTGGCTCTTCTAGAGCTCTCAATTAATTTTGTACTACCACAAATTCATCAACATCCATGTGGTGAATATCTCTTTTAAAGAGATAGTTATACCATTATGGTCATGGTCAAAATTATATGCAAGATATGTTTCTTGCATTATTGTTGTTCTTCAATAATCACATTGCCAAAATATTTTGGCGTACAATAGGTACATGACCAATGACCATTCATGCCATTATAATGACAGTATTTATTTTTTTCATGTCAAACCCCCTTCTAGAGGTGAGTGTGGTATATTCAATACCAATAGCACATTTATATTCTTCCAAAAATGAATATGTCTTCATAAATCAGATGTTGTCACATTCCCATCATGAATGAACCATAATCATCTATATGTGCTATATAAAATCTCATGTCAAATCGATGACAGATATTACTTTCACAGAGTGAATGATTATTTTGAGAATCCTTATTGTTCTCAATATCACAATAATGACGATTATAATTTCGTCTATTATCAAGTCCATATCCATTGATACATTTATAGTAGTAGTTTTGTCTTCTTTCAGACTCATCCATACTGTCATCACATTCTCTAAATGGAATGAGAATGGAGCAAATTCAATTAGACGGGTTTTCAATTCTTTGCCCACAATCATACATGAATTTAATTATTGCAAGGCATAGAAATTTTATCATTTCACGTGGTTATAATTTCTTACAAACTCCATTAGAGTTGCAATCAAAATTTATCGTCTTTGCTTTTATTTAAAATCAAATTATAGAATATCAAGAATTTGAAAGAAAAAAAGTTAAATACTTACCTTAAATCCAGAATTTAATCATGAAGGAAGTTCATAAAACAATTGACAACCATCATGCTCAATCCCAAACCTTCTACTCAGTTGATTAGAGCGTCGTGCTGATAACGTGTTATAAAACAATAAAAAAAGAAGAGAAATATTGCAGAGAAAGAGAGAGAAAATTCTTATTGAACTTTGGGATGATTTACAATGGGGTAAGACCCCTCTATTTATAGGAGGAAAAATGACTTAGCCTCAAAGTAAAACTCTCTACAAGATAGACATTCACTCCAAATAGAATTCTATTCTTAACCGTCATGGTATTCTTCTCCAATTAAGATTTTAATTTCTGCCCAAACGTATAAATTGCAAGGTACAATTTATAAACAATTTAGTAAGTAATTAACGAGATCGAACAAACCTCACAGCTACATAATTAATCTCTACCATTGCATCATGAAAATATTGTTACTTATATATTTACAAATATTATTATCGCTAAACTATAATTAATTAAGACATAATTTTATTTTAATTTATCACTTAACCATAATAAATTAGTACGATTTGATGTATATATCCGATGTGAAATAATTTTTACCCTTCTCTCAAATTGGTTTTGCATTTTGTAAAAGCACTATTTAAACAACTTAAAATAACTCCTTCAGCTGAACTCTAATGATCTCAACTCTCAAGGCTATTGGACCAATGACGCAAAATATACCTTGTATGCGTAGAAAGTAGAAATTTTGGTAATTACAATGAATTTGCCAAATTGAGTAACACGTATTATTGAGTCCACGGAGACAGCGAAGAACTCACTCACGCGTAATCATTCATTGTTTTGCTGTTTAGTAGTCCTCCTCACTTCAAAATTCGAAATCCAATTTTGACTAAAAGAATAGGATAATCAATTTTAGACAAATGTAAAAGGAAAAGAGGGGTTGCTGTGATGGTAAGTAATTTTTATCGCGAGGTTATGAGTTCTAATCTTTCCAAAAGTAAGATAAGAAGTTCTTGGAGGGAAGGATGTCGGGGGTCTATTTGGAAACAGCCTCTTTACTCCAGGATAGTGGTAAGGTCTGCGCACATACTATCCTCTCCAGACCCCGTTAAATGAGATTATACTGGATTGTTGTTGTTGTAAAAGGCCAAAAATGGCCCTGTAAATGTTTTCCAAATTCTCCACATGAATCCACGTATTCTCTTCTTCATGTCTTAAATAGAGGAAACTACTCGGATATGGACCTTGTTGTTTACCTTGACTCTCTTGAATTCAAAAAAGTTGCAAATACTTCTGGAAAGGCTTTCTAAAATATTTAGAGTTTAAGATCCAGGGGTTGAGATAGATGTGCGAGCATATCAGAATTGATAATATTATAAATAGGGATATTCGGGCCAAGGTAGGAGTAGCCCTTGTGGAAAATAAAATACGAGAAACAAAACTTAGATGGTTTGGAGATATGAAGAGAAGAAACATTGATGCCTAAAAAAGGAGGTATGAGACGATGGCCTTGGTGGGTCTGAGGAAAAGTAAAGGTAGACAAAAGAAATATTGAGGAGTGGTTATTAGGCAAAATATGACTTAATTGCTTCAAGTGACCGAGGACATGATCATTGATAGGAAGATCTGGAAGTTGACGATTAAGGTTGAAGATTAGTAGGTCAAGGATTGAATGTGTTTCTCGACAATTCTGTGTCATTAGTGGTAATCTTGTATTTTGATATTGTAAATTTCTTTGTTGTTCCTTACGCCATGTTCTCTTTTATCTTGTTCTCGTTACTGATTGTTGCTACTTCTCTATTTTTATTTTTCCTCGTATCGAGGATCTACTGGAAAATACCTTTTTATATTCACTGTAAAGACAAGGTCTGCATACTATTTCTCCTCCTCAAATTCTACTTGTGAGATTATATTGGATTTATTATTTTATTTTTATTTCTTGGATTGAAATTTTTTATGTTGTTGTTGTTTGCTTTCCTCAACCAAAAAATTGTGATAAAATTACTGACAAAGATTACCATGATCCCTCCTGAAGGAAAGAAACAAATGAAGAGATGGCACATTTAAGTTAAAGATAATAGTTTACTTTTATTTTCATTGTTACTGGCAATCAGTTTCTTCGAACCTATGCAAAAGTAAAATAGGATCGTGTAGAGGGATCAAAAACTTATCTAATTTGCTAAGATGATAATATAGTGGTAAAAAATTAATCAATGCATCAGGAAAAAATAAATTATTCATAACGTGAGAAAATGCTAAGTATGCCGTGTAAAATAATAAAAAGGTTGACTATCAAACATGATAGTGCAAGAAAAGGTGAATTGTGGCCAATTAAAATTTTAGTTGACTAAGTGTGAGTTTAGTCGATTAGGTTTTGCACAATGAATAATTTAAGTAGCAATGAAATAAATAAACGGAAAGGTAGAGAAGGCACAATAATTTTTATACTGGTTCAGTACCAGTGTGGTAGCTACGTCCAGTTCCCTTGGAACACAAGGGTTTTCTTAGATCGTTGATTACGTCCAGTTCCCTTGGATCACAAGGGTTCTCTTAGATCTTTGATAAACGATTACAATAATTATGGTTTTAGTATGTTCATCATCAACGATATCAGCAATAGTAATTTTTGTAATGTTGACAAAATTCTCCTTTTGTATTCTAATTCTTCCTATCTTTTGTGACACTTGTAGACTCAAGAATATTGTGTTTGTACTAAGACTAGAAAGACTTAGAAAACAGTTTGTGCAGTTGCGTAAGTCTTCTTCTTGAAATTGTCCGTCTTCTTATAGGAGAGATTGAATAGCCATTGCAGATTGATCTTTGATTGAAGCACAGAATCCTCCAAGAGATTTGACCTAATGGGTGCCTCAGAATCCTGCATGTGAGATGGGTTGGATTCGTTTACGTCCTTCCCCTTTCATATCCAAATTTCAGGGAGTGATTTATGGCTTCGATTTGGTTGATCAATCTTCTGATTCTAATTTAGTCCTTGAAGTATGACATTATATTCTCTAGCACCTACACTTGATATGCTTCCTTGTTGATACTGCCTCGATATTCTTTGACTGAGACTAAAGCGTCTGGACTGATTTTGTTTCCTTTTTGATGGATTTGACATGGCTTTGATTTCCTTTGATTTAGCATTATTCATGTTGCCTTTGATTTTGTTTCCATTCTGATATCATTGCCTTTGAACTTCCCTTGAAGTAGTGCTACTTCCTAATTTTCTATAATCAAATAGATACAATTAGATTTGCACTATTTTAATCATTGAAACTTAGATGTAATAATCTCCCCCTTTTTGATGATGACAATCAATAGAGAATAACAAAGTATATTCCCTTTCATAGTTTGAGATGCCCGCTCCCCCTGAGTTGTTAGTTAGATTTGCACATCACTACTCCCTCTAAGTTATTACTTTTGTTTACTTTTTAGATTTTTCTCCCCCTTTGGCGTCAATCAAAAAGAAAAAAATGCAAATAGAATATACATAATAGAGTAGATAATAGGCACATAACAGACAGACTAGTTAGGGTGGCAGATGTTATGCCATCACCAAAGGCATAGAGTGATGGTTCTTACAGACCAACGCAAAAATAAGTCACAAAATAGAAACAAGCGAAAAAAAATTATTTTTAACACATCACTATCTTAGTTTCTTCCCAGAAAATACTTCACGGTATTGATCACTTTGGTACAGAAGGAGTCATAGAAAGTTTTAACTTTTTTGGTGATTTTGTCCATATTTTCTGTCATGGAGTTGATTGCCCTGATCCCTTACCTCCTCATGGTTCCCATGTCTATCCTGAGCTTAGTCACATATGTACCTGTTTCCTTGGTGACTTTTTAGAAGTTGCCCACCTGTTCTTTCATTGCAATGAGAATAATCTTTACCCATCTAGATTTTTGCTGAATCTCCTACAGGTTGTTAGTGGCAGTCGACTGAGTCTCTGTTGGTTCAGTAGGTTCTTCAACCTGTACTTGAGCATTTTCAACTTTGGCATGCCTGACCCATACATTGTCACTTAAGGTGTAACCCTGCATAGCAAATGCAGTCTTATTATAGGTACTGGTAATGTGCTTGCGTAAGAAAGGTGCCAAACCAACCTTCATATCCTATATGTGAGATGAGAAAAACATAGGGTAGACAAGCAGCAGAAGATGATATATTCCTAATATTTTTAAGCATATACTGACAAATTCACACAAACCAGTCAAGTCTTTTATTGTTCACAGGACAGTTAAGAACAAAAATATCTCTAGTAGTCAAAATACTAAAGGACCCAGTTCTAGAAATTAAAATAGTGGCTATCATGTGGGCTAAACCTCAGTGTTCGAACTTGAGATTTTAGGACCAATGCCAGGGTGTTATCCAACAGAAAGGCTTTTAAGGAAACTTCAAAATCTTTCTGCTAGGAATTTAGCTCAAAAATATCATATCCATAAAACCAAACAGAAAATATTATCTCAAATTGATAAGAGTCAAGAACAATTCGAGTGCCTAAAATCATGGATTTCAAGTCATCTTTGTCATTAACAAACTAATTGTCATAGAACATTCTCACATGCTCTTCATACACAGAATTTCCAATAGAATCAAATAGAGAAGAGAGACGTTGAAAGTCAAAAATAGCAATAACATCACAATGCAGACTTTTCATAAGATAAATACTTACAGAGCGTCCATAAGCTATAGATTTTAACTTATATGACTCAAACCTTTATTTCTTACTTGGTCCATAGAAGTTTAGTTTGTCCTCTGATCAAAATCTGTATTTTTCATTTTCCCTTTCATGCATGCAGGCTTTTTGGGAGTTTGCTCCATAGGCCTTTTTTTAGATAATAGGTAGATCCTCCAATGACTCACTACTTTCATTGTTGGTTTTAAGAAAGTCGGAATCGAGGGATGATCCAAAGTCTATGGTCTCTTCGAGGTTGTTGGTTTTCTGAAATCTTCTGCTATGTCTGGTGGCAGCGGAAGATGAGAGGTTTCTTTTTGCCATTGTAAGGAAATTTTGTGAGTGGAGATTAAGAATGAGAGGGAGAAAAGATTTCTTATCTAGGCGTTTGGAAGATTGAAGGGTTGCCTCGGTTAAGAAAAGCTAGGTCGAGAAGGAAGTGACACTTCTGAGGAGTTACTTCGGCGGCACCGATGGAAGTGTAATAATTACACTCACATCAAAATTAATATACTTCATCAGTTAAGCAAACTTAAGTAAGGAATTAAAATATAATATACGGATACGAAAGATTTTTACAAAATAGGCATAATATCAATATTTTTACGCAATAAACGAAATCTTTCTTCTAAAAGAGACTGCGTAAAAATATCAACAAGTTAAGACTCAATATTAATTAATTTTAGTACAATATCACCTTCTGTAACATGATCACGGGTAAAATAATACTTAATTTCTATATGCTTTTGCCCTAGAGTAATGCACAAAATTTTTTGACAGACATATAGCACTAGCATTATCACAAAATATAAGAGTAAAGGTAAGAGATAAATCATAATTGAGAAGTTGATGCATGATCCAAAGAACTTGTGTACATCAACTTCTAGCAACTAAATATTCCGTTTTACTAATTGACAAAGCAACACAATTTTGTTTCTTACTATGCGAGGAAATTAGAGTATTTTCTAACAGTTGGCATGTGCGGCTAGTACTTTTCCAGTCAATTTTATATACTGCAAAATCTGCATATGAAAAACCTTTTAACACAAAATTATTAGAGTGAGCATACTAAGGAGAGAATAGTCCACTTGGGTGGAAGGGGAGGCCAGGTTTTATTTTACCTGGGCCAAAGACTGTCCCCTCTGCTCTTCCGGGAAAAGTCGCTTCCTTTTTTCGGGGACTTTTTCCGCAACTCCTTATCACTATTTCGCTTTCTATAAAGCATAGTGTCAGTCTCCCTTACTTTATAGGGTAGGAGAAGGTATCTCAAATCTTTCCACTGGAGAACCAAACCAGGACTAGGTTAGGGGCCTTGAAAAAGGGAATTCCCTCCTATCTTCCCCTTGTTGAAGAAGGGTTGATCCTAATTTAGATGTCCCAATAAGATATCTAATAATGCATTAAACTGCAGTTAGATGAGATTCTTTTGGAGCCGACTGAAACCTTGCACATTTGCACACACTGAACATTATATTTGGACGACTAGCAGTGAGATATAATAAAGATCCAATCTTTCCTTTGTACATCATTTTATTCATACTTTTTCCATTATTATCTTCTTCAAGCGTAGTTGTTAGACTCATTGGAGTTTCAATGGACTGCATTCTCCATTCCAAACTTCTTTATAAGTTCCTTAGTGTACTTGGTTTGGCTAAAAAAGTTTTTTTTGGAATATTTAATTTGTAGTGCAAGAAAGAATGTTAGTTCTCCCTTCACGCTCATTTCGAATTCTCCTTTAATAGCGTGAATTCTTCACATAGTACATAGTTAGGTCTTCTAAAAATTATATCGTCAACATAAATTTGAGTAATAAGATTACCTGAATTTGAGTGCTTAATAAACAATGTTGTGTCGATATTACCTCGTTAGAAACCTTGATTTAGAATGAAAGAGCTTAATCATTCATACCATGCTTGGGGAACTTGCTTAAGTCCTTATAGAGCTTTAACATATCAAATATATGATTTGGGAATCTATTACTTATAAAGCTGAAGGTTGCTTCACGTACACTTCTTCAAAAATGTATCCATTTAGAAAGGCACTTTTTACATCCATTTGAAAGAGTTTGAATCCTTTATGAGCAGCAAAAGCAAGTAGTATTTGAATAGATTCTAGTCCTGATACAGGTGCAAAAGTTTCATCGTAGTCGATTCCCTCTTGTTGAGAGTAACCTTGAGCAACTAGCCTTACTTTGTTACCAACCACTTGACCGGATTCAGTCAGCTTATTTATGAAGACCCATTTAGTTCCTACAATTGAAGAATTTGATGGTTTTGGAACCAATTCCCGCACTTTATTTTTTTTCAAAAAGATCAAGTTCATCTTTTATTGCTTTGATCCAATAATCGTCTTTAAGGGCTTCATCCACCTTCTTTGGCTCAAATTGTGATTATAAGGCCACGTGGGAGTTGAACTTCTGAGATCTTCTGGTAGTGATACCCTCATGTGGATTTCCTATAATGAATTTATGAGGATATCATGCTTCACTTTTCTATTCATTTGGAACGTTTGTGATTTGTTCCTTTTCCCCAATGGTTGATTGTTCTGTAGAAGAAGATTCCTGAATTTCAATGTGCTCCTCAGTTGTCCGATTATGCTGACTAGTCGGCTCACCTTGACTGTCTTTTCCTATAACAATAGACTTTGGGACAATAGAAATCTCTTCATCTTCAAGAAGTTTTTCATTCCTAGAGCGAAGGTTAGTATCTATATAAACAACATGAATCTTCAATGCATAAAGTTCTTTTATTATAAACTCTATATGCTCTACTTGAGGGAGAATATCCAAGAAATATACCTTCGTCGATCTATGGATCATACTTACCCAAATTGTCCTTTCCATTATTGTGGATGAAGTATTTTCATCCAAATGGGTGGAAGTAACTGATGTTGGGTTTCTTACCATTCCATAGCTCATATGGAGTCTTTTTAAGAATGGGTCCAATCAGATATCTATTAATAATATGACATGTTGTGTTTACAGCTTTTGCCCAGAAGTGGTGGGGTAGAGAGTTTTTCACAATCATGGTTCTTGCCATGTCCTGCAACATTCTATTTTTATGTTCTACCACTACATTCTGTTGGTGCGATCTTGGCGAAGAGAAGTTATAAGAGATTCCTTGATTATTACAGAAGTTTTCAAATTCTCTGCTTTTAAACTCTCCTCCATGATCACTTCTAATAGTGAAAATATAGTATCTTTTCTTATGTTGGACCTTCTTAAAGAGAACTTCGAAATTTCTTAGAGCTTCATCTTTATGGTTTAGAAAAATAACCCAAGTGAAACAAGAAAAATCATCTACAATAACAAAAGCATATTTTCTACCACCAATGATAGCAGTTCTGGTTGGACCAAATAAGTCCATATGCAAGAGTTGAAGAGGTTTAGTAGTACATACAAAGCTTTTTATTTTGAAAGATAAACGAGTTTGTTTTTCTAATTGACATGCATCACAAATATGATCTTTTGCAAATATTGTGACGACCTGGCCGGTCCTCTTTGGAATTATGCCCCGTTCCCCCATTAACTTTTTCCCCTAAGTTCATTTCTGGTATTTTGTTTGCCTGGATGTTTGGTAATAGAATTCGGAGAGTTTTGGGACACTTAGTCCCTAAATGAGAGCTTAAGTATTGGAAAATGGTCCGTAATCTGAACAGTGTGAAGACGATATCGAAATGGAAATATGATGGTTCTGTTAGCTCCGTTAGGTGATTTTGGGGTTGGGAGCGTGTTCGAAATGCATTTTTGATGTCCGTAGCTCATTTAGGCTAGAAATGCCGATAGTTAGAATTTTGACGTTTCTGGTCTGATAGTGAATTTTTTATCCGAGGGTCAGAATGGGATTCTGGAATTGTTGTAGTACCTCATATCATTTGGGACGTGCGTGCAAAGTTTCAGGTCAATCGGACTAGTGTTGATTAGGTTTTGAATTGAAAGCGTGTTTTGGATAAGGCTGTATCCGGTTCCGGTTCTGCATCTATTTGGGTCTACGGTTCCGGTTCTGGCGGTTCTGGCGGTTCCGGTTCTGGCGGTTCCAGACCTGGAACCGCGACCATCCGGTTCCGGTTCCGGTTCTGGCGGTTCTGAATTTCTTTTTAATTTTAAATCAATATCTTGTATAGTAGTCATTAGTATATTGTAGAATATATTTTATATGGTGTACAATGCTATTAGTATAGTATATATTGTGTTTGGTAATTAATATATATTGTGTATAAGTAGTGTATATTTTGCATATAAGTAATATATATTGTATTTAAGTAGTATATATTGTATATAAGTAGTGTATATTGTGTTGTAGTTAGTAATTAGTATAAATTGTATATAAGTAGTATATATTGATAAAAGAATGTTGTCATTAGTATATTGTGTTGTATGTTATATATTGTATGTTATATAAATATTCAAGGATTGATATAGAAGTAATGACAAAGAAATATTGAGACAAAATATATTCAAGGATATGATAAAGAGCATATTTATTGACCAAAATGGCATATCTTTCTTAGTCTTCCTTCCCCCAATGGAATGAGCACAACATGGTACTAATACCACCATTAAAAGGAAAAAAAAACTAAAAGAAGACGTGCCAATGTACAAGTTACATCATAATTTATGCATTATTTCTAACAAATCTCATAAAATCTTCAAGGTTTGGAGGTGGTTGTGTTGGCGGTGGTGGAAATGAAGCTTGTTCATCACCACTTCCGGGTGAAGTTGCTTCCTGAGCAAGTTCTGCTATCATTTCTTCATAGCACTCATCTATTTCTGGTTGTGATTCAGCTAGGCCAAAGTTCCTTCTTTCTGCGCGGATCCAATCTCGAAAAAGCACTGATTTTTCCAAGCTGTCCCGTGTCGACGCTCTGTGATCACCTATTTGTAGTCTTGCTTGACTAAAAGCGCTCTCCGATGCAACAGTTGACGCTTGAATCGACAGAACATCCCGAGCCATCCTTGCAAGAACGGGAAAATGCTTTTCCTTTGTCTTCCACCAATCCAAAAGGTCGAAAGAGCCGTCTGGATTCTCATTCTCTAGTCCCTGCGACAAATAAACTTGAAGCTTATTTAGATGGGAAATTTCATCTAAATTATCCCCTTGAGTACCCCTGAACTCCGTCCACGATTTAAGAGCTGTTAGGCCAGCATTTCTTTTAGACGACTGTGATGTAGACGAAGTAGGGGTTGAAATATTAGGCCTAGCATGCTCTAACGCCTGTTTATAAGCATTATAAACAGTTTGAGCATTAACTTTAATTGATGCTTTCGCATCAGCTAGTGTAGCAATTTCTACTTCTGAAAGATCTAAAGATTGATAAATAGTAGAATACCAAAAGTTAGGACCTCCTAATTTTATAGTTGGATTTAATATAGCAGACACGCCATATATAGGAGAGATTGGAAAAAAATATTTTTTAAACTTCTTTTTCATTTCAGTTATTGCAATTTCATAAATGTCCCCTCCCTCGCTAAAATCAACAAACAAATTAGCAAGTGCGGCAATATAAACTAAACAGTTAGAAATAGATGGATAATATTGGCCAGATAATGCATTTGTAGCCACATGAAAATGTTCTAAAAAATCTAAAAGAATTTTAACGTTAGTCCAATCTTGTGTAGTTAGCATGTCATTATCGTCCTCACCACAATCCCGAGAATTATACGTAGCGTTAATTGGGTTTCTATATTCGTACGCTACTACTAATCTTTCGTACATGTAATTCCACCTAGTCGGGCAAGGTTTAGGAACCTTTCTTTCTCTAAGGCCATATTCGTCACACTTTTTAAAATATTCTCTAAGTCTACTTCTACGGTTTGAATAAAATAGCCAATTAAGAGCCATTTTAACCTTTTCAATTTCTAAGTTTAATATTCTCATACCATCACCAACAATTAAATGATAAATATGACATATACATCTAACATGGAAAATATTAGTAAAAGCAAGATTATGTGTTCTAGTTAGCATACCTATTGCACTAGTGTTGCTAGAAGCGTTATCCATAGAAATTGACATTATTTTATCACTAAAACAAAAATATATGCATACATCTGAAACAGTGTTAGCAATAAACCTACCCGTGTGCCGTGAATTAATTATCCTATATGCAATAATGCGTTTTTGCATTGTCCAGTCTTCGTCTATCCAATGACTGGTTACAGTTAGATAATCACAATCATTATTATTTCTACCAATATCAGTTGTAATAGACATATGATTAGTTATATGGGTAAATAAATAGCGCAAATATTGTTCATATTCATGCTTGTATTTATAAATATCGGCCTTAACTGTGGCGCGAGGCCAACCTTTATACGTAGGATTAAATACTCTTCTAATATAATGAATCCATACAGGATTAGAAGCAAAAGAATAAGGCAAACACATAACAGTAATCATTTTAGCTAATTCTTCACGATCCTTATTTGGATCGTAATATAATATACCTCCGGTGACTGTGTTTATTCCCGGTTGAACTAGATTTGGACCAGTACTTGGGTTAACTGTAGAATCAGCACTTGTCCTCCCCTCTTGTTGCACTTTCAATTGCAAATATCTAGCCTTATCGCTATGGTGTAATCATATATGCTTAACTAAACTACCCGTGCCGCTACGATCTCCAGTATACCTATGAACAAGTAATTTCCCACAAGATTTACACTTTGCCTTATCTTGTTCTCTTAGTTGAATAAAAAATTGCCAAACTAATGATATTTCTGTACGTTTAGGAGGTTGTCTACTAAAAGTGGGAGTTTGTACGGGTGGGTGTGCCGGTTCATCACATAAGTTATGAGCAGGATTAGTAGGTGTATCATCTAAATCTACTAGAGCTTGGGTTTCATCATCATCGTCATCCTCATTTCCTTCTAAGATAGGTGCATTAGGATAAAGAGCATTCATAATATCATCGTCTATTCTATCACCAACTGCTACATCATGTAGAAAATTAATATCGCTAAATTGAAAACACGGGTGATCACTATCAAGGATTCCGAAGGGTTCATTAGGATTTCTAGGTTGGCTACTACTTTGAACTTACTTATCTTTTCTAGGTCGGGGAGCCGGGGGAGGGGTAGTATTTTGGCCACTACTTTCACCGGTTTTAGCTTTTCATTTACCGAACATTTTATTCAACGAAAATGCCATAATAATTATAATTAACCAAACTAACAACACACAAAAATATTCTTAGCACGTAAGAGTTGAAACGAGTTTACCGGATTGACGAACAACTTTTCTTGAAAATTGAAAATCGTTGAAATTGAACACTTGAAAACATCAATTCAACAACTTCACAATGTTTCACGAATTTGCAACAATAAATTAAGCACTTGCACTAGAAAGATTGAAAGAGAGATTGAGAGAGATTGAGAGATATTGATGAATTGGTGAATAAAAATGAAAGAATGAGGGGGTATTTATAGTTGAGAAATGGGAAATAGTATAATTATATAAAGTTTGGGGTTAAATTAAAGTTTGGGGGCCAAATGGCTATTTTTAAAACTTCCAAACGGCTACTTTTGAAAAAGAGCCGTTTGGAAATTATTTTTTTTAAAAAAAATTTTTTTTTGAAAAATTACCGTTACAGAACCGCCGGAACCGTTTGGAACCGCCAGAACCGGTCCGGTTCCGGTTCCGATTCCTGTTCTGGCGGTTCCGGTTCTGGCGGTTCCAACGGGTAGAACCGCCCCGCCACGGTTCCCGAGAACCGCCAGAACCGGAACCGCCGGAACCGGCAGAACCGCCAGGGTCGCGGTTCCGGTCCGATTCCGGTTTGGAACCGCCCCATTTACAGCCTTAGTTTTGGATGAACTTGAAGTTCTTAGGCTTGAATCACTGATTAATTCGAGTTTCTGGTGTTGTTTTAGGTAGGTTGAATGATGTTATGGGATAGGTCTATAGGTTTGGTTGAGGTCCCGGGGGCCTCGGGTGTGTTTCAGATGCTTGACGGGTTGATTTTGGAAGTTTGAATGGAGTATTTGCTGCAGGCTTCTATTGTTTCTGCTTTTGCGGCTTAGGAACCGCAGAAGCGGTGCCGCAAAAGCGGCTTGGAAGTCATAGGAGCGGAAGGGGGCCATGGGCTAGGAATCGCAGAAGCGAACTCGCTTATGCGAGTGGTGGACCGCAG
This sequence comes from Nicotiana benthamiana, assembly GCA_034376525.1. Lineage (NCBI taxonomy): Eukaryota > Viridiplantae > Streptophyta > Magnoliopsida > Solanales > Solanaceae > Nicotiana > Nicotiana benthamiana. Next base: position 137,305,837 of record CM067329.1, on the reverse strand, counting down.
AAGCGGTAAGTCGGTCTTTTAATGAAATATCTGCCTTTTGTGAAGCATGCTAGACTCTATATTTTACTTGTTGTCCGCACTTAGCTTCTTTTTGTTAATATTGATTTTTTGTGATGTATTTACGATTGGGTCTACGGGACGGCATCCCGGGAGTTCCCCATGTTCGTACTTTGTTCCGATATTTAGAAGTGCGGGATACTAAGAGATCCCCGCCACAGGATTGATTAATTGGCGGATACTAAGAGATCCCCCGCTCAGGATTAATTAACTGGCGGATACTAAGAGATCCCCAGCACATGACTGATTAACTGGAGGATACTAAGAGATCCCTCGCGATTAAATGAATGATACTAGGAGATCATCGGGATACTTGGAGATCCCTTGTGTATATGATGAGGATACCAGGAGATCCTCAGGATACTTGGAGATCCCTTGTGTATATGATGAGGAAACCAGGAGATCCTCGGGATACCAGGAGATCCCAGATGATAAATAGCCAGTAGTGATTGTTCTTGTATTTGTAGATTTGTATTTGTAGCCTGTTTAGTTTTACTTATTGTTATTGCTAGATACTCGAGATTTACTGTATTTCCTACTGTCTATTCATTTCATATTTATTCGTATGTTTATCTCAGTAGGTCCTCGACCTTCCTCGTCACTACCCAACCGAGGTTAGGCTTGGCACTTACTGAGTACCGATGTGGTGTACTCATGCTACTCTTCTGCACACTTTTGTTGTGCAGATCCAGGTGCATCCGGCCAGGCGTATCATCAGTGAGTCCGGAGCTTGTTATCGGAGACTTGAGGTATATCTGCTGCGTCCGCATACCGGATAGTCTCTGTCCATTCTATCCTGTAGTTAGCAGTACTATTTTCCTATTATTCTCCGTTGTATTAGACACTCCATATATTATAGTTGTACTTACGTTCTCATAGCCTGTGTTGCCCGTGAGATTACCGGTTTTAGGAAGTTGTTTCACAAGTTGTGTGTTCCGTGTATGTGCCACGCGGCACAGTTATACATTTCTTATTCTATTTAGTGTTTGTTACTATTTTTACTCCGAATTGTTAAATTCCTCAATTTGTTAGGCTTACCTGGTCGCGAAGACTGGGTGCCGTCATGACAGGTTCAAGATTGGTGAACTAGGGTCTCGACAAATCTAGTTTTGGAAGACCAATGACAAGATCATGTTTGGAAATTTTTTAAATAATATGCATGCTAGCATGGAAAAGCTTTCTATGCCATACCCTCGGATTATCAATCATATATGCTAGAAAAATTTAATTACCAAGACTCTTTACACTACTGATAATATTGATATTCCTGTCTCTACTACTAAAAAGAATAACTTTACCTAATTCATCTTCTGTAAACCAACCATGTTTCTAAAAACTAACCTCATAGTAATTATTACATAGTTGGCTGATACTGAGAAGATTGTAACCATGTTCATCAACCAGGTATACTTCATCTACATCACATGTTGAGCTTAGGGGAACCATTCCAACTCCAATCACATTTTCTTTTGATTTATATCCAAAGGTAATTGCTCATCCATCTAGTTTGGTGACCGTTTTAAAAATTGTTGGTCATAGTCATATGTCTAGAAAACACGCTGTTAAGATACCATTTTCTTTTCTGATTCTTCTTACTGTATTCCTGCAAAAAAAATACTTGTTAGGTACCCAAGCTTGCTTGGATCCTAAATGGTTATATTTCTGAGTATTAGCTTGACTAGAATATTTAGGTCGTCAGACTCATCTCCTGTTGTCCTTGAACCTGTAATGGTTAGAAGTGTGCCCAAGTTTTCCGCAATAGAAGCAAGAATGATTATTGGGACTTTCAGAGCCTCTTACTGCTCTGATTCTATTCCTGCATTGTTTAGTGTTATGATCATTTTTGCCAAAATAAGAGCATGTAGTAGGATTTATAGTTCAAATCAAAGATGTATGAGGAGCAATCTAATTTGATTTGATGAACTATGACTGGTGGATTTTTGTAATCCATTCAATTGAAGTTGAAGTTCATTAACTTCTTCTTGAAGCATATCACGCTCAATTTCACAGACTTCTAACGTTAAGGCCTAGTCTTTCTTTCTCTTTTGATTTTTGTGAGTTCATTTTGAACTCTCACGATATCTGCAAGAGCATTATCAACAAATTCTTGGAGTTCATAATAGTTAGGATATGTAGGAAGACATACCTCACTAGTTATTTCGTCTGCCATAAGACCAAGTTCACATGCGTCTTCTTTCTCCTCTGTTCCTTCCTCTGCCATAATCCCAAGTTCACCCGAGTCTTCATTGTTGTCTTATTTTATGGTCATGAAACACATGTTTACAATTTCTTCATGGTCAGATTCCTCTTCATCACTCCAGGCTCCAAAGAACATCTTCTTTTGAAAGTTCCTGCCTTCTTCAGTTTGGGCCATTCAGCTTGAATGTGTCTATATTTTCCGCATTCATAGCATCTTTCATCATTTTTATCATTTTTATTATTCGTCCTTTCTTTTTTGAAGTTTGATTTACCTCTCCTGTTGTTTCTATTTTTTTCCTCATCATGCTTGTTACAACTAGAGAGAGCATGGCTATGTTTTCATCTTATTATCCTCCTTTCTCTTCCTCTTCATTTTCTGGTTCTGCCACAGTCACTTTGGATGTAATTGTTTTCTTCTTTTCTCATTTAATATGCATGTCTAAGTGAGTTTTCTCCAAGGCAATTAGATCACCTTTAAGTTCATTAACGAAAATTTTGTCAAGATCGTGAGTTTACAGAGAAATAACTTTGGGTTTCCAAATCGTGGGTAGACTTCATTGAATTTTTCTGACCTATTTTCTGCTTTCTATTGGTCTACCAAAAGACATTAATTCTCCAAGGAATCTGGAGAACATTTTCTCTACTAATTCTCTATCTTTATTTGAAATAATTCATAGTCCCAACAAGAAGATTGATCCTTGTTTCTTTTACCTTGTTGGTTTCTTCATATGTGAACTCTAATTTATCCCACATTTCATTAACAGATTCACAGCTTGATATCTTTTCATATTCTTCTCCACTGATGGCATTATACAACAAATTTTTTGCTTTTGCATTCACTATTATGATGGCTAATTGTTCATCAGTGTATTCATCTGATCAGCTGATACAATGACTTGACCATTTTCATCTTTTTGGGCGAAATTGGAAGATTTTCCTTTTTGATCATGCGTCAAACTTTAATGTCATATGGCATAGTGTATGTTTCGATACGTACTTTCCAGTGAAAAAAGTGTTGCCGATGAAATATGGAGGTCGTACATGAGAGTTTCCTTCTTGAAATAGTGCTCCAACGATTGTGTTTGATATTTGTTCCTCGCTAGCTATTAAGCAAAGTTTGTGAGCCTTTCTCTGATACCAATTGAAAGTACAACAGAGGGAGGGGTGAATTGTAGCCAATTAAAATCTTGGTTGACTAAGTGGAATTTAGTTGACTAGGTTTTGTACAGTAAACAACTTTAGTAGCAATGAAATAAACAAATAAAAAGGTAAAGAAGACACAACAATTTTTACACTGGTTCAATACCGATGTAGTATCTACATCCAATTCCCTTCGGTCACAAGGATTCTCTTGGATCTTTAATAAAGGATTACAATAGTGATGGGTTTTATTATGTTCACGATAAATGATATTCAGCAATAGTGGTTTTTTTCATTTTATTACGTTCACCATCAATGATATTCAGCAATAGTGATTTTTGTAATGTTGACACAGCTCTCCTTTTGTGTTCTAACTCTTATTATCTTTTGTGACACTTGTCGACTCAAGAATACAGTATTTGTACTAAGAACAAAAAGGCTTAGAAAGCCGTTTGTGTAGTTGCGTAAATCTTCTTCATGAGATTACCCGTCTTCTTATATGAGATATTGAATACCCATTGCAGATTGATCTTTGATTAAGGCACAGAATCCTGTAAGAGATTTGACCCAAGGGGTGCCTCTGAATCATGCACGTGAGATGGGATGGATTCGTTTATGTCCATACCCTTTCATATCCAAACTTCAGGGAGTGATTTGTGGTTTCGATTTGGTTGATCAATCTTCTGATTCTAATTTAGTCCTTGAAGTATGGCCTGATATTCTCTAGCAGTTGCACTTTATATGTTTCCTTGTTGAGAGAGCCTCGATATCCTTTGATTGAGACTGAAACGTTTGGACTGATTTTGTTTCCTTTTTTATGGCTTTGACATGGCCTTGATTTTTTTTGATTTAGCATTGTTCATGCTGACCTGATCACGTTTCTATTTTGATATCGCTGCCTTTGAGTTTCCCTTGAAGTAGTGTTACTTCTTGATTTCCTGCAATCAAATAGATACGATTAGAGTTGCACTATTGTCATCGTTGAAACTTAGATGTAACAAAACAAAATTTTTTGGCACCTTTGAAATGCTTAAGTTGAATAGATGATACCTATTTCATGTAATAAGTGTAAATCGGATTTACCCTGTTCATTTTTCTAATTTATCACACTTCAAATTTGAATATACGAACTAAAATAATCTCAATCAGCTAATAAACTCCTCCTTCAAGCCAGCTCTGTCCCTACGAACTGCGTAAGTAGTAGTACTAGAAAAAATGACGTGCTAGTGCCGAGCGGATAAGCTGCCTTTGTCACACTCCTTTTTTTAACAAACTCTACTTAAACCCTCTTAAATAAATAAATAAATTTAAATAAAAGCTTGAAAAGGGTTTTCAATTTTGAAAAGTGACAAAAATTTGGTTCAAAAGGAAAATAACTCAGAGTCGCCACCTGACATTGGTTTTGGTGTGCCAGGTCACCATATTTAAAATACTGTTTCCTTTTAAAACATTTGTACTCAAGACTAAGTCTGCACCAGAGATTAGGGTAAGGGGGTTCATTTGACTCGGGGAGAAGGTGTTAGGCACTCCCCAAGTCCCGTGAAGGTCACGGTTGCGTACTCGATCTAATTAGCGATTAAAATATTCGATTGAGGTAAAACACACGTAAAAAAAAACACAAGAGGCTCTAGGTCGTCCCCCACCTAGTAAAATAAAACAAAAAGGAAAAGAAACGAAAAGTCCTAAGCTAACCTTTACTACGACTTCTCTACCATGCTCGTCAAGGCCTCCAAAATATTTATATAGTTCTTCGGGGTATACCCTGGATAATAATATTTACAAACTTCACGGGGCATTCCCTGAATAAATTTAACTAAAGGGGTGACCTCTCACCTCAAAATTCAAACAAAAATCCTAAGCTTACCCATCCAAATGTTATTGGCCTAAAGCATGCTCTTAACGTTAAATTGGTAATAGATCTACCTAAATGAGAAATTCAGAACATTAAACAACTTATGACAAAGAGTGAGAATACTAAAAGATATATACTTAAACAGAAATGAAATCACGTGTTTATGAATACACATTCAAGGTAGTTTCCAGCACATTTCACCATTAAAAGACAACCACGAAGAGAGTAACTAACGTAAAAATATATTCCTATGCCCATTGACATTTTATTTTGCTTAATTAAGAGATAGTTTAAACACGTAATCTTTCATGATTTCATCCATGAAGAAATATTGAATCAAGCCTTTTACTTGGAAAGTAAAGTGGAGATAAGATTTTTAAAACAAACAAACAAACATTTCAAAACTTCAGATATAGGAAAAAGCGAGAAGAAAGATTTTAAAATTACTCACCTTCTCGTATTGAAATTCTGGAGCAAATACAATGAAAATGCAACACTAAGACAGCAAACCTTCAAGCGAGCTACAGATTAGGCGTCTGGACAGGAATCGCGACTTCGAACAAATCCGTTAACCAAAGACCACGCCAGAAAACTCGACGACACAAATGGAATCGCGAATGGCAACAGAACTCGACCACAGCTAGAAATCTCGAGTTGGTGTTTCGACGGGTTCTGAGGTTGTTTAATTGCGTTTAAAACTGAAATTTTTGGCCAGTTTTCATGGATTCTCCGACGAACTGCTGGAGGAGGAAGATGAAGAGAACGACAACAGGGTTTGAAATGGAGATCGTTTCCGACGAGCTTCTGGTCGCTGAAGGACGAAGAAGAAGAAGCAGCGATGGTGGTTGACAACGAGGCAGCTCGCTGCTGGGGTCGCTGGGTGGCGAGTTGGCTATGAGGAGTCGCCGACGGAATGACTGGCGGGTTATGGCGGGCGGCGGCTCAAGAGTTGTCCAAGGGTTTGTGTTGATTCTTGGCTGATGAAAATGGAGAGGCAGCCATCGATGGTGTTCTCTAGGGTTTCAAGGTTGTTCCCATAAAGAAGACTTGGGTTAGCTTTCATGTAGTTTTGTCTTGTGTATTGTCCAAAAAATAAAAAATCTTATGAGTTTTGGAATTGGGCTCCTCATTTGGGCTCACGAAATTGGATTAAAAGAAAAAAAAGTCCAAAACTTAGCTAAATATATTTTAATGTAAGCTAAATATACTACATATTACAAAAATTAATCTAATCAATTAAACTAAATGATGTATAAAATATGAAACTATTTTTTATATTTTTTAAATGTCAAACTAAAATAATAACAAGATTAGATTAAAACCATCGCAAAATTAATATAATACTACTACCCAAAACACTAATATTCTTGAAAATAAAGTGTAACTATTTTTTGTGTTTTTTGAATTTTGTGAAAGATAGATAAACTAAGTAACTAGATAAAAGAATTTCTTTTGTAATTTTCATTTTTATTTTAAATTAAGGTAAAATTGTTAAAACTAGTTAAAATTGCGATATTAGACCTAAACTAATTATTTAACACTAAAATGTGTAAAATCTTGGGGATGATCAAAAATCACATGTCTACAGCTGCCCCTCTTTGACTGGAAATACGAAGTATTTTCAGACGAAGAACGACTAGACATGTTTTTTGACCCGACCCTTATTTGGAGAGACTAAACTTTAAAGGAAGAAAATATGACCGAGCTCTGGTATCTGAGCTGCCTACATATATGGGCTATAAAGGAATTAGGCCACGTGTAGTTCAGAAGTGAATGAGATGATGGATTGTACCGGGTGGAGAGCCGATCGAAGTTCCATTCTGTCGAGGTTCCGGTCCGCGGTCCTGTTATTACATCAAAATCAAAAAAATGAAAAAGACTAACTAAACCTGTCAACTATGAGTTACAAAAATTCCTATCTATAAGTCTTCTGAAGCTTGATCTCGGGTCTTGAATGGTTCTTCATGCAGACTATAGATTTGAATTTTGACGCCTGCTAGTTGCAGGTGCCAGTTCATTCTTCTTCAGCTTTTTCGGATCGAGACCGGATATACCATGAGCAACCAGCCTCTTGTCTCGGCTTATGCATTTTGGATTCAGTTCCTTCCTCTTTTTTTAATTTTTTTCTTTTTTTTCTCTCTTTTTTTGGATTGAGACCACTTCTGGTGGTCATCTCGGACTGTTGACTCACGTTCTTTCCGCGAGCTTCTGTTACTTCTAACTTGAATTGAATTCTGAAATGACTTTTCTCGTTCTCCAGGTGGGTGTCTGATATTGATTGAAACTTGAAATGACTCTGAAATAAACTCTGAAATGTCCTCCCTTGTTCTCCAGGTGGGCGCCTGCAATCAAAACAACAAAAAAAACAAAATTTTCTGCCCCAGTTTACACTAGGAAGATTTGTGAGTTGTTAGCAAAACTGTAAACCACTTATGCCATTGATGCAATGATGAGAGTACGCTAAAGAATCGACTAGAATGTGCGTCTCCTGTGAGTAAAACCAAGAATAATTGACTGGCAAGTGCGACTGCTAAGAATAGAGTCTGAATGACCCAAATTAGGAAGTGCGTCTCCTGAGGATGAAACTTGAATGACCCAAACTACAAAGTGCGCCTCCTAGGGGTGAAACCTCAATTCAGGAAGTGCGTCTCCTAAAACAAAAATATAACATGAAAGACCCATACTAGGAAGTGCGTCTCCTAGGGGCGAAACTTCAATGACTCAATTTAGGAAGTGCGTCACTTAAGAATGAACTTAAATGACCCAAACTAGGAAGTGCGTATCCTAGGGATGAAACCTCAATTCAGGAAGTGCGTCTCCTAAAATAAAAATATAACATGACAGACCCATACTAGGAAGTGCGTCTCCTAGGGGCGAAACTTCAATGACTCAAACTAGGAAGTGCGTCTCCTAAGAATGAACTTAAATGACCCAAACTAGGAAGTGCATCTCCTAGGGGTGAAACCTCAATTCAGGAGTGAGTCTCCTAAAAAAAAATATAACATGAAAGACCATATAAGGAAGTGCGTCTCCTAGGGGCGAAACTTCAATGACTCAAACTAGGAAGTGCGTCTCCTAAAAATGAAAAAATAACATGAATGACCCAGACTAGGAAGTGCGTCTCCTAGGGGTGAAACTTCAATAACTCAAACTAGGAAGTGCGTCTCCTAGAAATGAATTTGAATGACCAAATCTAGGATGTGCGTCTCCAAACAAGTATACTCTAAAAGACCCCTACTAGGAAGTGTGTCTCCTAACGGGTAAAACTTCGATGACTCCACATAGGGATGAATTTGATTGACTAACATTAGGAAGTGTGTCTCCTAAAAATAAAAATATAACTTGAAATAACCAGCCTAGAAAGTGCATCTCCTTGGAGTAAAATCTCAATTTAGGAAGTGCGTCTCCTAAAATAAAATATAACTTGAAATGCTCAGGCTAGGAAGTGTGTCTCCTAGGGGTGAAACTTCAGTGAACCAAAACTAGAAAGTGCATCTCCTAGGATTAAAATCTCAATTTAGGAAGTGCGTCTCCTAAAATAAAATATAACTTGAAATGCTCAGGCTAGGAAGTGTGTCTCCTAGGGGTGAAACTTCAGTGAACCAAAACTAGGAAGTGCATCTCCTAGGGGTAACATTTCAATTTAGGAAGTGCGTCTCCAAATCAAAATATAATTTGAAAGGCCTAGACTAGGAAGTGCTTCTCCTAGGGGTAATATGTGATCTTCTCAATAGCCTTTGCGCAAGCAGAATTGGGACATTACACTTGAAAAATTCAAGCTTTCATATGAACATACCTTCATCCCTGTTTCAGACAAAGAAAACTTGTGAGTTTAAAACATGCTGGTTAGTTTGTGGCCTTGACCTTGAAGGAGGCTGCTTCTGCACTTGCCAAGATAATTTTAATTTCAACTTGGAAGACCTTGCATGTTGTCGATTACCCATTTTCTTTCAAACCTTATCACAAAGAAATATCCCTGATTCATTCAAGTCCAATACTTTATGCGCTATGCATTGCACTAGTGTTCTCACATTCATCCAATCTTTGCATTTTACATCAATCCCAAAGAACATCTATTATCACCAACTCAGTGCACACACTGTTCTCCTGTATCGTATGCTATTTTGATGTGCTTGCCAGACTCGCTTAATGCAATTGGAAAGCTGGTGGAAAATTTTGAAGTCATTTCTCACTTGTTCTGATCAAACAAACTCAAGATGGGACTCAAACAAAACAAGAGGAACAAAATAAGGGACAAGGGAAAGAAATGATACCTAACAAGAAAATTATAAAGTAGAAACCTATCAAATGCGAATGCAAACTCTAATGACCACGACATGCACCTCTGGATTAAGTGGCCTAATCTCTCAAGCAAGTCTAATATTCAACTCTTGTTGTACCTCATTGCTGTGAAACTAGGCTTCAGTGCTTCAATTGTCCCACATGATCTGGAATTATTAGTCGAATTTTAGTGCCCTAAAGGGTTTTCACCATCAAGCCTTTCTCATTTTTCTCTTTTCTCAACTCACCGTCGCCTTACGGTGCCCACGAGGGTTTTCACCTATAAGACTCTCTCATTTATCATTTTCTCTTATTGTGCTGAGAACAACCCTAAAGGGTTTTCACCATCAAGCCTTTCTCATTTTTCTCTTTTCTCAACTCACCGTCGCCTTACGGTGCCCACGAGGGTTTTCACCTATAAGACTCTCTCATTTATCATTTTCTCTTATTGTGCTGAGAACAAAGGTGTTAGCCATGATGCAGGAAGATTATACTTTCACCACACGCTTGATTTGACATCCTCGAAGACTGGTCAGAAGGTCTTTCTTTGGACCGTAATGTAAGCTTTTGGATAGGGTTAGAAAGAAAGAGTGGTATGAAGGCTCAAAATAATTTAAGATGAAAAAGGTTCAAAATTACTACTTTTGAAATCAGGACTTTGGGCAAAATTAAAACATCTGCCCCAGTTTCTTGAAGTTTGGGGATCATTTTCTTTCTTTCTTTCTTTCTCTTTTTTTTTTGGATTTTTGCTTTGATGGAAATTTCTAAGAAAACTGCCCCACTCTTGACTTCGGGGATTATGAAATATTTTATTTTGTGTGACCGAATCGTGAGGCTGCCTACGTATCTTGTGCTAACAAGAATCAGGTCAAACGTAGTTCAAAGACAAGGTTGTTATTTTTTTTCTTTTCTATTTTTTTCTTTTTCCTTTTTTCTTCTTTTTCTCTTTTCTTTTTTCCTTTTTTCTTTTCTTTCTCCTTTTTTTCCTTTTTTTCTTTTTCTTTTCTAGTTCCTAACTCTATTTTTGATTTTAAAATAGGGGTATGAAACAAGAAATTAAGGCTCAAAATGGGTAGCAAAGGATAAAAGTGTTTGGGTAGTAAAATAAAATTCCTTCGTCATACCAACCTTTAAAAATGCCAAGTACAAACATGCAATTGAAGATAAGTAAACAAATGACACATAGCAACTATCGATGGCATCAACACAAACAAAGAGTACCAATGGGCAATACCTTTGTCTCAATGAATGACCCTGGCCGGTTCGAAGCAGACTTCACTCAATCTTATCTTGACGCGAAAGAATGTATTTCAGCAGTGACTGATTTACCTCAAACTGCTTGTGAGGAATTTTCTTGTTGCATGCTCTTATCGACCTCTGGATTTCCAAACTAACTGCCTCAGTTTCACTCAGTTCAAGCTTCATGTTTTTCAGAATGCATGAATCTTTACTTTTTCCTCAAATGCCTCTTTTTACCACGTTCACAATGTGTCATTGCTTCATGATTAAACTAACTTTCAGGACCAGGCTAAGAATTATGCGTGCATGTCATGTCATTAGAGTCAGCATTAAAGAACAATAAAAGAAAAATTAACCTAAACAAAAATTGACAAGAACTAACAGAAACAGGAGATTGCATTAGACAGATGATGAACAAGGTTTGAACAAAACAAGCAAAATAGACACGGGTTACAACCCAGGAACAACCTAGATAAAACTGGACGAGTTACTACAATAAAACAAACTAGGAAAAAAAAGACGAGTTTGAACACAAGACAATGTCCGGATTATAACCCTGAGATAACCCGAACAAACAGAAATGACAACAAAATAAATCACCAAAACTCCTCCTTGGCTAGCCAAGAAAGGAGTGTTTTTCAAATTGCCTGGCTCGACATCTTAGCCACTGGATTACACATCAATATTACCAGAACCTCCACAAATCTTCATCACGTTGACCTCAGCAAAATAACTTTTGTGTCCCTTTTGCCAACTCGATCTTAAGATCAACCTCTGGAACCGAGACCGATAGCGTTGAAAACTTTGCGGTAGGTGGCCCCCCAAGGGATTCAGAAGAGTTCTCATATTCCTTTTTCACACGAGTCATGCCCACCACATGTGTCTCATTATGAACAGGCAATAGACTTTGGCTTGTATCTACTGCATTTGGATTTTGCACGGTAATAACACCTTCATCAATAAGTTCCTGCGCTGCTCTTTTCAGATGCCAACACTTTTCTATGTCGTGCCACAGGGCATTTGAGCAATATGCACACCTTTGAGAAAAAACAAAATTCTTTGGAAGGAGCTTCGGCATTTTTATCTGAATCGACTTCAATATGTCCAATTGCCTCAACCTTTGTAACAAACTGGAATTTGATTCTCCAACCTTCGGCATTTCTATTTTGTAGCATTCCCTTGCGGTGCGTGGCTCACCTCGGATGTTGAATACTCCCCATGGTGTAGGGAATTTAACCATTCATAAAGGCTTGACGAGACCGTTCGCATGGCAAGTATCCATGGGCGTCCTATGATGGCGTTGTATGTTGTTTCCTGGTTCATCACGTGGAAAGCTATTTCTAGCATGACTGCTCCCGTAAAGACTGGCAAGAATATTTATATGGATCTCCCTTCACTGCATTATTGAAACCAGTTAGTGTTATGCAGCGCGGTATTATCTTGTCCTTGAGTCCCATTTGTACGAGGACCCTCGGGTGGATAATACAGGTGCCACTTTCGTCATCAATCATGATCCTTTTAAAATCTATATCGGCGATACGTATAATGATAACTAAAGCATCATAGTGAGGGAAAGACAAACTATCGGCATCGGATGTATCGAAGGTCATACTATCTTCGAAGTCGTCCTACCGTTTGTGGGTGATGGTTTGCATCAGCTTGTGCGTGATGGTGAGTTTGACGTGGTTGATTGCTGATTCGTCGCTGCCTCCGACATTCATGTTGGGTGTACGTGCTGGGGAGGGCGGCTTCAGCGGCCCATGGGGTTGATCACGTCCACGTGAAAAGTTGGTTTTCCCTTTGTCGCTGAGTAGCTCCCTCAGGTATCCTTGGTTAAGCATTCTGACCACTTCCGACCATAGGCCTACATAGTCCTCGATTTTTTTGCCCTCGTTCCTGATGGAACTCGCATAGGACGTTTAATTTCCTTGTGGTGGGGTCTGATTTCATCTTCGTAAGCCATTGTACCTAGTTGCCCAGCTTCTCTAGTGCGTACACTATCTCCGAAGGAGACGTGCAAAAGGCATGGGAGGATAATAAAGGAGGAATACCTCTTTTGTTTCGGAATGAAGCGACATGTCTTTGTAATGCATCCGTGTGTCTTGGTGGCGGCGGATGGGAGGATCTGACGTAAGGCTGATGCCTTTCTTTGTTGAGACGCGGAATTTGTTCCCATTATCCCTCAATGCGTCGATCCTTTATAATTTATGGATGTATTGTCGTCAACCATTGGGTCGACCCATTGAGGTCGTCCTTGTCTGCTCGTACCTCGGCACAGTAAGCATTATGGATCTCTTCTCATATGGGAGGAGGGTACTTCATGAGATGGCTTAGTAGCTTTTTGGTCGCCCTCGAACCATCTCTGCTTACTCCATTCTGGAATTGGCCACCGCCATGCCTTCCGATATGTTGGGTAAGCTCATCCTTACCCTATTAAACCTGGCTACGAAGTTCATAAGTCATTCTCATGCGGTTTGACGGATGGCGAAGATATCGTTACCCTTGCTTCTGGTTTCTTTGCTCATGCATGTGTGGTGACGAACTTGTCCTCCATTTCCTCGAACATAGAAATGATCTTAGCCGGTAGCTGGGAGTACCACGTCAGGGCTCCTCCGGTATGCGTTTCACCGACTTTTTCAGCAGCACAGATGGCACCTATTTCTTTGATATGTTGTTGCCCTTTACAGTCGTGACATAGTGGATCAGATGATCCTCGGGATCTGTGATCCCGTCGTACACTCTTAGGTAGGGCGGCATTTTGAAGGTCTTCGGAATGGAGTACGGGGCAGCCTCCTCGGTGTAGGGTTGTTCAACAAATCTTCCCACGTCGTGTTATGGAAGCAACTTGGGGGGCACCGGAGATCTTGTCTACCATTTCCTGGTACTTCTTCATCTCGTCACAGAGTGACTTGTTTTCATTTTCCATTTACTCCATCTTCTTAAGAATGGTTGCGAGCGTGCCATCATTGGCTCGTACCTCTCCTGGCACGTTATTTGATCGTGCAATTTCAGGTTCAGTCATGGCAGCGGTAAGGTCCACTGTCGGTGCGCATCTGATGTTACCTTGTGGTGACTTTTCGATCAAGCCACTTAGAGCACCCATTAGCCACTCTTCTAGTAGCTTCTTGACCTCCGAGGGTGCTTCCTTGGTCGCAGAAGTAGAAGCACATTTTTTGCACAAGATCGTCGGATCTTCAGGTGGGGGAGGTGGGATCTCCCCACTTGTTGTGGTGCTAGGGGTTGTAATCAAAACACCCTCTTCACCGGCTTCATTGACAGGACCGATGAGGTTGGTTGTAACATCTTCTATCGCTTTCATTCTTGCGTTGTTTTCAGCCATTTTTGTTCGTGTGGTGTAGAGAATAGTAGTTGATTGTTCTCTAGGTGCAAACTATGGTTTTGATTCTCGAGATCCCCACAGACGACGCTAAATTGTTTGGCTCAGAAGTTGTTGGTATACTTTGTAAGTTTAGAAACAATCAAAAATAAACGAGGGTAAATCGTAATCAAATATAATATGACCTAGAGATTATATGGATGATGTTGTAGTTATAGATCTCGGAGACAAAAAGAAAATGTTAGCTTAAGAGAGAAGCAATTCATAGAGATAGAGAGAGAAGTATTATTAATAATAACATCGATGCCTATTACAATGTGAAGGTCTCCTTTATATAGTAGGAAAACTTCCTCGAAATAATCAAAGCAAAAGTACAAAAGCAGGTGGCTTTTTTTAGTGAGGAAATTAAGTTCTAAACGACGTCCCCTTCATCCTCATGCCCGGGTCGTGTCCTCACTCTGACCGGCGCCTACTCATTAGGGTATCTGTTGGCGTGGGAATGTTGAGGATCAAATTTGACCCTATACACATATCATACACGCTGCTAATCTCTTCTCATTATTTCGATACTTAAAACTTTGTGAATCTTGGGATTCTCTCGGAAGATAGTAAAACAGTACTAGTGGACGTCACCAAGGGGAAATGGCGCTCTCTCGCAGTAATATTTTGTTTTGTTTGACTTTCTTTCAAAGTTTTAATACGGAGTCTATATATATATATATATATATATATATTAAAATTTAGGAAAATCTTAATAAATATTAGATTTAAACTTATAATCTTAACGAATAGAATAGGTTCCATGTAAAGTTAATATATATACACATTAAAATTTAGGAAAATCTCAATAAATATTAGATTTGAACTTATAACCTTAACGAATATAATAGGTTCCGTGTAAAGTTAAACTCATTAAATTTAAATTTTAAATTCCCTTTTGATTAATGATACTATTTTCTTTCTTCTTCATTACATTAAATACTGCTAAATGAAACCAACCATCACGTGATACGGCATGATGCTCGAGTTAATAATGAACTTGGAAATACCATATTTAAAGGTAAAGAAGTAAAGTAGGCACACCTCTTCAGACAGGCAAGTACCATGCTTCTGCCCTTTTAACATCTTTTCTATGGATCAAACTTGAATTCCGTTCCTTTTCTAAGCTCCTCGCAATCTGAAAGCAATCGATAATACCACGGTTTTTTATTATAACTACTTTCAGGAATCTGTTAGTATATATTATTGAGAGCCATGCACAAGAGAAAAGAAAAAAGCTTGATATTTATGGAAAAAAAATACAAGATATATGTCCTTATCACTTAATAATGACAAACTGATATATATGTTTTAACCAAAAGATGTCAAAATCTTTTTGATTAAAATAATTAATGATAATGAGGAGGTTAATTTTTGTCAAGCATAATAAACCACCCCAAATCTAAATATGAATCGAAAAGTAGTGAGTAAATTAAAATAAGAGCGAACAATCTTTATTGATATTTTCTCTTCTTCTTTCATGAGACAAAGAAGATGATCAATTTTGCATCCTTTTTGGGAGGAAAATAGAAGGAGAGAATCAAGAGAGAGAAAACCGAAAAAGCCCCCTTTTCCCTTGGGGATTCATCCCCTATATATAGTTTTGAGATCAGGGCTACCTTCTTCGGTCGGTATGCCTTCACGATGTGATCTTATTTGTCATTACTTTAATATTCTCTTTGACTTACTGTGCACTATAGGTACTTAGACCGAAATAGGTTGTGATGGGCCTCGCTATCCCGTCCCTTAGGCGGGGTTCCAACTGGGTCGGCTATTGTGGTCAGATTTTGAACTATATAGTTAGTCCATCCGTCCATCGGGGTCGTCAATTGGTGAGCCCGACGGGCGGATTATGATTCTGAACAATTAGGAGAAATCTGACTGTTCGTACCTTGTTCGTAATTTTTAAATCGAGGCAATGGGACGACGCTATAACGGTGCCTTTGGACCGTCGAGACTGTTCGGAATCGAAGCGCTTGTTCAATTTGAAACGTCGTCCGTGGATACTGTCATTATGACACGCGTTTCCTTGTGATTGAACCATTCTGTGCCCTTATCAATTTCGATTACTATTTAGTTGGCATACTTTATTTCCTTTGTTGAAAGAGCATTGTAGATCTTCCCCTTTTCGGATGCTTTTAGATTTCTAATCCTCTTTGGTTAGACGAAAATTTTCATCCACGTATCTTCTGTTTCTTAAGCCCTTTGTTCTATTAAATCGATATAAATGGCTGGTAGTTCTTCCTGTGCTGATAATCCTGCTACAATTCCAGCGTCGAAAAGTGATGTTCCTACTCCCGGAGGAGTGGAAGTGATAGAAAATGAGGGGGTTCCAACGACGGCTGAAATTTAGTCTCGCCCTAGAAAACCGTGGAAATATTTCCACAGTGCCGCTGAAGAAGAGTCGGAACCTGCTCCCTCTGTTATGACTGAGGCGGGGATTGTAGAGCTGAGAGCAAAATGGGGGATCCCTCACCATGTTGAAATGTTGTCGGTGGTGGGAGACGATATCATACATTTTGCCCGCCTAGGATATTGTGCGTTCGACGCCTATCCCTTTATCGCCGGCTATAGGCTTCTTTTTCCCCTCTTGGTAGTAGATTTCTGCCGTTTCTATAAGGTGTGTCCGGCTCAACTTTCGTCGTACTTGTATAAATTGTTCCTTATGCTGCTCAAGTTCGCGAAGCTTGCTGGCCGGACGTCAAGTTGATGCAAATGCTCAATATCTTTTCCCCTCAACTCATCTGAGGCACGATAATCCACACGTACCATCGGGGTACGAAGAGTCTGGTTGTGAGGATGGACAACGGATCCTGCAGGATTCCTTGAGAGATGAAACTTCGCACGTAACCTTTGTGCCTTTAGTTGGAATGATAGTTGACCGCTTTCTGTTGGGTGGTTATTTACCTATTTTTACTTTTGCATCCGCAAGATTACCTCATGCTTCTACTGACAATATCCTTGAATGGGTGAACGCCATTCTTCCTCATACGATGGGAGTACGCGAATGGTTGTCCTTATATAAGAAATATGGACGTAACCCCTTACTGGAAAGCAACTTTACCGTTGTAGGTTTTCCATTTTGCAGTTTGGCTTTCTTGCTCATACGACAGTTATTGTTAGCAGGGAGAGTGCAAAGAGCAAGGGCTCATCAACTTGCATTTCATCAGCTGGCATCCTCTGCTCGCCCCTTTCGAGGCCTGCTGCCCAACCTACGGTAAGGGCTGCCAAAGCTGAATCTGTGGTCGTAGTCGTATGCACGAAATCTGTTCCTCAATCTAGGACTACGAATTCTACATCTACCCAATGGGGGATCCATCACGTGCTGAGAATGGCGAGGGGCCGTCAAAGAGATGACGAGTGGAGTCCGACATGGCTCTTTCAATCGTGATATGTTTAGAGTAAGACATTCCCTTGGTAAAGTCAGATATGTGGAACAATGCTAACCCGTATGCAAAAGTAGAACCGGTCGTCGCAATCAGCCCCCCAACAGAGAATCCAGCTGTTATAAGTAACCAACAGACTACTACGATAGGGAGTCGAAGTCCCGAGGCCGTTGTTGTTGCTCTGGGCGGGCCTTCATCTGCTGGACCAGGTCGTGCTTCCTCTTCGGCCGCAGAGAGGATGAAAGGTGTCGTGGTCGATGACTAAGAATCCGAGTCTGATCTTGATCCTGACGACGTCAGGATGTTTGAAGAGGGACTTACTGGTTCGGTGGTACATGCGGAAGTCCCATCCAGTATAATTGAAATCTCATTGGATATTAACCTACTGGGGTTTATGCAAGAGCGAGGCTCTCCGGGACGGTCGTGATATCCTTTTGATGCATGAAGTGGCTGTTATATGCCTGAGGGCAAGTTTCTTCTTTCTTTTATGTTCTTTTCATCTTCGGCGACCTTGGCCTTAATTAATCTTTTTTTGTTTTTCAAAGAACATGGTAGAGATAGAGATTGCTCGTAGGTCCGACACTCGGGCCAAAATTTTTATGAAGATGTTGGAGAAGTAGCAGCACTACTGCAACAAGTGTCATGAGATGCACGAGCGACTGAAGACAAATGCCAGTGATCGATTCCATGGTAAGGAACTAGAGAAAAAGGAGCATGAATTGATGCAGGCTATTTGCAGGAATAGTATGCTCGATGAGAAACTTCGTGCAAGGGATGAAGAATTTGAGTTGGGCAAAGGGGTTGCCACAGAGTGTGAGCATCTTCAGGCGAAGGTGCGATTGATGCAGGTCGAGATGTATCAGAATGCCGTTGGAGTCGAGGCGATGAGTGTGGAATGGGTAGGAATGTTAGCCGAACTGTAGAAAAAGGTTTCTGGGTTGTAGAATATTGAGAGTGCTTGGGCAGAAACTTCAGCGAGGGTGGCGGCTTTAGAGGAAACTATCTGTGTCCTTCAATACGAGCAGGAGTCTGAGACGGCGAGAACGACGCTTAGGGAGGCGAGGCTCGAAGAGTGTATTGGTGACATCGATCGGGAAGCATCGAGTTTAGAGGACCGGGTTGCTGCTCTTCAGACCGAGAAGGCACAAGTGTAATCCCAAGTCAAATTTGCATCCGCCGCTGTTCCCAGTCATCTACACGAGCTATGGATACCTGCCAAAGCCCAACGGGATATATATAAGAGTTTGTGGGTAGCGGACAATGTTTTATTGGCTGCATATAAAGGAGCACGGGCAAATGTATGAGAGGCTCATGTTAACTGTAGATATGTTCCTGCGACGCCGGGGGCCGACGAGGATGCTAATATCAAAGAGAGACTTCCTGGAGACGGTGATGAGGAGGACGTCAGGGATGTCGCCGAGTGAAAGAATTGTATATCTTTGTTTGAGTTGTTCTTCTCTTCTTCTTTTTTTTGGTTTTTTGTCTTTTGTTGCTCTTTATCCGTTGGACTAGCCCGATTTTTAGCCGTCTATAATTTGTGACTATTTACGCAACTGCTTTAAATAAAAAGAAGTTTTCATCGGTGTATGCCTTTTGCACTTTCCTTCCTTTTCCTTTGCAAAAATTTGTCATGAAATTTTGGATTCCCGTATGGTCGATCCCTGATTTTTAGGGGATTTAATCTCAGTCGGATTGAGTAGGACTTCAACGTGTGAGTCCTAATGGATTCATTGATCTGCCTATTTAAGCGAGGTCGATGAGTGACTTATTATTTTGAGCAGATTTTCCCTCAATTCAAAATGAGATTATATGACATATTCATTATTTCGGACTAAGCCAGTCATGACTTGGGTCGTTCGGGTGGGACAAAACTACAGTTGGTTCAGGTAAAGTCGTTTCTCTTTCCGAGATGGCCACTGGCCTTAAAGGTGTTGTGCCAAACATTTGTCAAAATGTTAATCCGTCGCTCTTTAGCGATGGCCCTTGGCCTTAAGGGTGTTATTTCGAACTTTCATCGAAATCTTAACCTGTCGTTGTTCCATCGAGGTCGAAATCTTCTCTTAGGCGATGGCCCTTGGCCTTAAGCGTGTTATTTCAAACTTCTCTTCAAAATGTTAACCACTCATTATTCGATCACGGTCGAACACTTCTCTTTGGCGATGGCCCTTGGCTTTATGGGCGTTATTTTGGACTTTGGTTGAAATGTTGACCTCTCATTATTCGACCGAGGTCGAACATTTCTATTTGGCAATGGCCCTTGTCCTTAAGGGTTTTATAACAAACTTTTCGTCAAAATGTTAACTATTCGTTGTTCGATCGAGATCGAACCCTTCTATTTGGCGATGGCCATTGGCCTTAAGGTGTTATTTCAAACTTTCGTCAAAATGTTAACCCATCGTTGTTTGATCGAGGTCGAACACTGCTCTTTGGCGATGGTCCTTGGCCTTAAGGGTGTTATTTCAATATTTCGTCGAAATGTTAACCCTTCGCCGTTCGATCGAGGTCGAACTTTGCTTTTTGAAGATGAACCTTGGCCTTAAGGGTGTTATTTCGATCTTTCGTCGAAATGTTAACTCGTCGTTGTTCGATCGAGATCGAACTCTTCTATTTGGTGATGGCCCTTAGACTTAAGGGTATTTTCAACCTTTCGTTGAAATGTTAATCCGTCGTTGTTCGATCGAGGTCGAAATCTACTCTTTGGCGATAACCCTTTGCTTAAGGGTGTTATTTCGAACTTTCATCAAAATGTTAACCCGTCATCGTTCGATCGAGGTTAAACTCTGCGCTTTGGCGATGGTCTTTGGCCTTAAATGTGTTATTTTGAACTTTCATTATCGAAATGTTAACCTGTCATTGTTCGATCGAGGTCGAATTCTTCCATTTGGTGATGGCCCTTAGCCTTAAGGGTGTTATTTCAAACTTTCGTCGAAATGTTAACTCGTTGTTATTCGATCAAGGTCGAACTCTGCTCTTTGGTTATGGCTCTTGGCCTTAAGGGTGTTATTTCGATCTTTCGTCAAAATGTTAACCAATTATCGTTTAGGTCGAACTCTTCTCTTTGGCTATGTCATTTGGCCTTAAGGGTGTTTTTTGAACTTTCGTCCAAATGTTAACCATCATTGTTCGATCGTAGTATAACTATGCTATTTGGCGATGGCCTTTGTCCTTAAAGGTGTTATTTCAAACTTTCATCGAAATGTTAATCCGTTGTTGGTCCAAGTTTTTTTATAGAGTTTCGGGTATCCTCCGAAGATATCCCAATTTCGCTCGACCTCTACATTTCCTGGGTGAGTCCCAGTTCTCTTGATTTTGTTTGTATTTGAGGGTGTAATGTCAAGGGTTATAGAGCATTGATATTTTGCTCATGTTCTTGTGGTGCATACATTGAAGTTTTCTAGTCTAGTTCGTTTGCTTTCTAGTCTAGATATGTCATTGATAGGTGTGACAATTAATTTTACTTTTGGACTCGGTGACGTCTCCCTTATCGCCTTCTTTTAAATCTCCCCAGGAAAACCATGTTAGGACAACTCTTTGGTGAGGGAGAAAGAGTACGACTCAAGAGACGTCATTTTTCAAAAGTTAGAGTGTCAGGTGGGCGAAATTTCAGTTATTTTGTAGTATTTTCCCATTCCCTAATTGGAATGTTCCTTTGCTCGTTCGCCCGCGTGGAGTTTGTGTTCCTGCTTGAACAAATAATAGAGGGTGAGCCAAAATGATATTTTTCTTACCCCGATCTAAAGGGTCGGTGAATGAGGGTGGATCTATAGTGTTGCTCTCTTTCCCTTGCATTTAAATGGTTGATGAGGTGATTGTTTCTAAATTAGATGGCCATATTTAGTTTTCTTTTCCCCTCTTTTGTGCTTGATAATAGGCTAAATTGTTTAATATAGCCTATGTTTATCTCAACTTAAGGATGGTTTACTTATTAATGTTTAAATAATGCAAAAAATTGGCTCTAATCAT
This sequence comes from Nicotiana benthamiana, assembly GCA_034376525.1. Lineage (NCBI taxonomy): Eukaryota > Viridiplantae > Streptophyta > Magnoliopsida > Solanales > Solanaceae > Nicotiana > Nicotiana benthamiana. The sequence continues at coordinate 137,284,344 of CM067329.1, read as the reverse complement.
GATTTTAATGTCTCACGGGAGTTCAATAAACAAATGAGAATTTATGATGGTAATCAAGTAAAAAATGGAGTTAAATGACGAAAAGTTGAGCAACAACACCTTAACAAAGGAAAACCCAACTAGCGCGGGTTGTGCGCTGATTATGTACTCCCGCGCTAGTTCAACAATTTGGGGCAGAAAGAAACTCAATAAACGCGGGATGTGCGCTGGATTAGCACGCCCGCTCCAGTCCTATCCAGAAAAGCAATTATTGAGGGGTAAATTGGTCAATTCGGGAGGAATCCACTAAAATAACATTAACTAAAGCTCCATTATTGAGTTTTAGATAAGATTTTGAGGGAAGAGTGGAAGAACACTTTTCATTTTTGGAGAGAGAAGCCATTGAAGACTCATCTTGGAGCAAGGAAAAGGAGGAAATATACTACCTTGGAGCAAGAATTAAAAGAGTTCTTTCAAACTTTCTTCTATTTGCTTGTTTATATTATGGTTAATACTTTTATTGTTGAGTTTTGTATGATCATGAGTGGCTAAAACACCCATTTTTCTGGGGTTGTGATTTAGCCATGAATATTGTTGTTTGAGATTAACTAGATCTTGATTATAATTCATTTATCTATGGTTGTTTCTTCAATTATATGTTTAAAATGCTTAATTGTTTGGCCAGCAATTGGGTTCTATTTACTATCTATACTATGCTAAATACATGTTTAGATTAGAAAAGAATTGAAAAAAGCATGATCTTAACCCATAAGGGGAGCAGATTTGTGGTTAGGATAGGAAAATACCTAATCACCTTGCTTAATTAATTATTGTGGTCTTAATGCGTTCTTACTAGATTTATTTCATAGGAATATAGATGTTAATCTATTGAGAATAGGTGAATAGTACTTCGGGAGATGACTATGAGAGTATTTATCGATTAATTAACAACCATGAGTGAATTATATAAAAAGGAAAGTTAATTAGAACACAATACGATTGATGAATTAATCATAACCCTGGAATATTTGTCTCTATTAACTACACAACAATCAACGTGATACTTCATAATTTAGTTGTTACTTAAAATTATAATCTTGCATAACCAAACTCTTGAGCTCGAACTTGGCTTGACGGAATAACAATATTGGCGGATTAGTGAGTTGTCAATATAAGTTTTTGTGGGTTCGACACTTGACTTATCAATTTCTTACTTGTACGACCACGTATACTTGCGTGTACATTTGGGACCGACAAGTTTTTGGCGCCGTTGCCGGGGAAACTTAATATTAGCTACTTGCTAGTTTATGCTTTAATTGTTTATTTCATCGAGTCTAATTTTACTTGATTGTTGCTCAAACCACAGGAACTTTGATTGAATATGTAGGGTCCGAAGCCATTACAAACTTTAAGGCTTTGATCCGGAACCTGAGAGAACATTTCGCAGGAGGTTGATGGAAGCAAGGGATTCGAATAATATTTAGGCACTAGTTCAACTTCCTGTGGACATAGCAGAAGGGCAACCCATGGATGTTCAGGAGGTGGCGACGCCAAGACATTGCTAATGTCACCTCCAGTATAGTGAAGCCCCAAATTATTGGGCACTTTGAACTGAAACAAAGCATGATTTAGCTACTTCATGCAAATGGGGAATTAATGGGTCTTCCACATGAGGATCCATAGCAGCATATTCTGAACTTCTTGGAGATTAGTGATACTTATATCACTAACGGGGTCACTACAGATTATGTAAGGCTCACACTCTTCCAATTTTCTTTGTTGGGAGAAGCTAACCAATGGCTAAAGTTAGAACCAGCTAATTCCATTACATCATGGAATGATTTGGCAAGAAAATTTCTGGCAAGGTTCGTTCCTTCCGGAAAAACTGCAAAGATCCGAAGTGAAATAGATGCCTTCAAACAGAAAGTAGGAGAATCTTTATATTCAGCTTGAAAGGTTCAATGGTATACTCAGAGAATGTCCTCATCACAATGACTAATGAAGTATTAGCTCACACCTTTGTAAAAGCGCTATATTCTGAAACAAAGATTGTGGTAGATGCTGCAGCTGGAGGTCAGGTGTTGGAGAAAAGCTTTGAAGAGATATATGCATTGTTGAACAAATTTTCCAAGAGCAATCCAGATTGGCAGAGAGAGAGAGTAGCAGACACACAGTGCAAAGATCTGTAGGGGTTCTTGAGTTAGATGTTATCTCTGCATTACCAGTACAGATTTCTGCACTGACAAATCAAGTAAGCCAAAAGAACTTGGGCATCAACAAGCAACAAGTACAAAAGGTTCAATCTTTTTGTGAAATATGTGGAGAAGGGCACACGAGAAATCTATGCCCATCAAATCCATAGTCTGTATACTTTGTGAGTAATGTAAATCGAGACCAAACAAATCAGCATAGGGATAGTTACAATCCAAACTAGAGGAACCACCCAAACTTCTCTTGGTGTGGAAACGAGGGCACTCAGAATCAATACATGCCTCAAGTGCCTCAACAGCAATATTGACTACCTCAGGCTGAACAACAAGCGAATCCTACAAGCCACATGGAAGACATGTTTAAAAATATAATGGTTGAACAGCAAGCCCTTGTACAACAATGAGAAATTTGGAGCGTCAAATGGGATAACTTGCCAGTGCTCAAAACACTAGACCAGTTGGAGCTCTTCCAAGTGATACTTCCCAATCCTAAAGCTCAAGTCAATGCGGTTACCTTGAGAAATGGAAGAGCACTAGAAGAAATTCCAAAGAAAAAGAAGAATACTGATCACCCCGAAGGAGAATTAGCCCATAAGGTAGTTGAGGGGAATGAGTAACATGATAAAGGAACCAAGCCAGTAATTGATACTAGGCCACCACCTACGTTTCCACAAAGACTGCAGAAGAAAAAAGATGATGCTAAGTACAAGAAATTCCTAGATATTTTGAGCCAAGTGAGTGTGAATCTGCCTCTGGTGGAAATTTTGCAGGAAGTGCCTAAGTATGCAAGGTATCTCAGAGATATTGTGGCAAAAAGACGAAGATATACAGAGTTTGAAACAGTTGCACTTACTGAAGAGTACAGTTCCAGCGTTCAGAGTAAACTTCCTCCTAAGTTGAAGGATCCTGTGAGTTTCACAATTCCTTTGTCTCTTGGAAAACAGGAAGTCGGTAGAGCCCTATGTGATTTAGTGGCTAGTATAAATTTGATGTCATACTCTTTGTTCAAGAAACTTGGTTTGGGGCGCTCAGACCTACTACAATTACTTTACAGCTAGCAGATAGGTCACTAGTCATGCCCGAAGGAATCATTGAGGATGTGTTGGTTCGTGTGGGTAAGTTTATTCTTCCTGCTGATTTTATTGTTCTTAATTTTGAGTCCTATGAGGAAGTGCCCATTATTTTGGGGCGACCATTCTTAGCTACTGGTGGAGCAATTATTGATGTGAGAGCGGGAAAGTTAAAAATGAGGGTTGACGATGAGGAGGTAACTTTTAATGTGTACAAGGAACTTAAGATTCCTAAGCATTATGAGGACTTGTGCATGATTACTGTGGTAGAATCGAAGGGGATAAAGCATGGTCCTTGTGTGAATTGTGGTGATCCATACGGAACAACTGAATTAGAGGAGGTAGTGTTTCCAGCTGAGCGTGTTAACATGATTGAGAAAAGAGCCAGAGATGAAAGAGGAGACCTTCGAGGGCGTGCAAAAGGGCTAGAAGTCATGGGAGAAAGAAGAAGAGAAAGCGGCCAGCCTGAGCATAGTAGCAGAGTCGTGCCGCGACATTAAATCATGCGTTGTGTGGGAGACAACCCACAAGTGTATTATAAATATAGTTTGTAAATGAGAGTTCATAACTTGTCATTCTCGAGAGGCTATATAAAAAAAGAAAAAAAAGAGAGAAACGATCAGTGATTAGCGCGGGAACGCATAACCAGCACATAGCCAGCGCTAAGGGGTTTCCATCTGCCTGACCTTCAGTGACTAGCGTGGGAGCACATAACCAGCGCATAGCCAGCGCTAATCAGGTTTCTTTTTGTCCGAAATTAAAATGACTAGCGCGGCCGCGCTACACCAGCGCACAGCCCGAGCTAGTCCAAGTAAAGTTTCGTCTATTTTTTCTATTTAATTTTGTTATAATTTTTTTTTACTTCTTTATCTTAATAAACTACCCCCTTCTCTAAATTACCCCCGTCTTTATTCTATCTCTCTAACCATCCGAATATCCCACCCCCTTCTCTCTAACATTTACAACCCTAGTCTTCTTCTTCTTCTTCTTCTCACACAAACTAAATCCCCCACACCACTTATCATCCCCAACCTCATCTTCTTACTTAATCTCCTCCTCACTAAGGTATGTTTTCTTCCTCATCTTCTTCTTATTATTTAGTTTTAGTTAAAAAAAATTTATTTTCATATTAATTTTGTTTTATTGTGAAAATAGTTTTACTTTTTTATTTTTTTGGTTCGATTTTTAATTTCTTTGCATATCTTTAGTATAATGTCTTAAATCTTTCTTGATTAGCATTATTATGTAACATGATTATGTGGTTGTCAAGTTTGTATGTTTTTAGGATAGTTTCTTAAATATTTCTTATTTGACATTATATGAAGCTTTAATAGAAGATTTAAACAGATGTTTGTTGCTTGGTTGGGCTGAGAAATTGAAAAATTAGGAGTATGGTGGTGTAACGTAGTAAGTGGGTTGGTTGATGGTGAATACATTGTGACATAGGATTGGATAAAGCTTGAAACTTACAATGCTCGTACTGTGTTTGACAAAATGCCTCTTTGGAGGAAATATTATGACCAACTACGTGGTGAAGTCTAAGTATCCTGGTTTAGTCATCCAATTGAATAAGGCTAACTCTAAACTACTTGTAGGTACCATTGGGTTGGGCATGCAATGTGATGTCGGTTCAGTCTCCGACCAGGACTGACTCTTCGGGAAAGTATCTTTGCCTCAATTTTTTATTTGTAATGAAAGACATGGGAGATGTCTCGCTTTAAGTGTGGGGTGGAGGATTCCCTTCAACATATGTTTAACTATTTTGGATAGTTATAAAATATTTTAGAACTATGTAGTAATTAATATGGATTTTAGGTTGTTATAATTGTTTTAGATTGTTGGAATGTTTAGGTGGTTTGGTACATTACATAATGTTTTGGTTGTGTGGTATTGTTAAATTAGTATTGTTGGAATATTTACCCTACTTTTTATGTGGTATTGTTAAATATAGGCGCCGCCTGATGACAGATTCTTTTAGATAGGAGTTCTTGAGGGACTGGGCTTATAGAAAACAACAAAAATATTTTTGTTTTTAATTTTAATTTTTAGGTAGTATAACAAATATCCCTTGGTTTTTATTTAAGCAACTATTCTTTTTCAAGGGTTTATCTTGAACCTGGCATAGGTAGTTTTTAATTTATGTTTCCGTTTTAATTTGTAGACTAAATTAAGGGATGCAAGCAATAGAAGAGAACCTATAGCGTTGACACACCTGAACACATTAGACCTAGGGTGTTACGACTAGTCCTAATTGTTGAATCTCATAAAGGGTGTTATAATCTGTATGTTTGTCACTGAATTATCGCCCCTAATGGAGCATCTTGATTAACTAATCTGAATGAGTCATATGCTATCTGTGGTGAGAATTAGACAGTCCATGCATTGTATTTGTGTCTAGAACTTGCTCGGTAAGTGAATTAAAGCAAAATACTAGGTGATGCTCGATTTATAACAATGATCTTAGGCTTTCTTTGACCTTTTTGAGCTTAATTTCTAGTCACAAATAAAATTTATCCCTAGTTAACCGTTTTGAGCCTACAGATTTTTGTTTGGTAACCACATTACAAGCCTATACCCTTTTATTCTTCATTGATCTTGTTTTGAACCTTTTACTTTTTAAAGCACTTTAATTGTGAAAAAGATTGCTAAAAGAATTAAGAAGAAATTAATTGTGGGGTGGCTTTTGAGTGAAACCAGGAAACGATTAGAAAGTGCACTTGTTCTGTAACATGTACACCACTAGCGGGTATTGATTGAATAAATATAGCGTGTTTTATTTCAGCTAGTCTTAAAGAAGAAGGAAATATTTTGGTGATATATTGTGAATTAAAAACTAATGGGTTGAAAAGAAAAATGATTGCAAATTGTGATGTGCTAAAGTGCTTTGGGGAGTTAGTCACTATTCCTAAATGTATCATACCCATCCCTAGCCCACATTAAAACCATGAAAAAGTCCTAGTTGATTTTGAGTCGAGCTAGCCTACATTAGTAGAGGTTTACATTACGGGCAAGCTTATGCTACCCATTGCATGCATGTGACTTCTATTGTGGGAGTGAGTGCTTTCATTGATTATTATAAGTATATGACTTGAATGTGCGGAGTAAATCCCAAATATTTCTTGTTGGCATGATGGTAAGGGCATGTAACTTGTGACAGGAAAATCTTAACTTCTGTGAAGAGTAAGTTGAGGAAGTTTGAATATTGCATAGTACTTGAGAGACAACTTTAAGGCTAGGATTGTTCACTGATAAGGGTAATGTATGTATAATGTTCTAAGTGTAATGGGTGATGGGAAATGGTTACGTGAAGAATTCTCTAAAAAGAATATAGTAGATAGCTTGACGACGAGCAATAAGCTAAGTGTGGGGTTTTGATAATAGGCTAAATTATTTAATATAGCCTATGTTTTAGCTTAACTTAAGGATGATTTACTATTGTAAATGTTTAAATAATGCAAAAAATTGGATCTAATCATAACTTAATGTCTCACAGGAGTTCAATAAATAAATGAAGATTTATGATGGTAATCAAGTAAAAATTGTAGTTAAATGACGAAAAGTTGAGCAGCAATACCTTAACAAAGGAAAACCCCACTAGCGAGGGATGTGCGCTCGTCATGCGCTCCCACGCTAGTTCAGCAATTTGGGGCGGAAAGAAACTCAATAAGCGCAGTTTATGTGTTGGATTAGCGCGCCCGCGCTAGTCCTGTCCGGAAAAGCAATTATTGAGGGGTAAATTTGTCAATTCGGGAGGAATCCACTAAAATAACATTAATTAATGGTCCATTATTGAGTTTTAGATCAGATTTTGAGGGAAGAGTGGAAAAACACTATTTATTTTTGGAGAGAGAAGCCATTGAAGACTCATTTTGGAGCAAGTAGAAGGAGGAAATATACTACCTGGAGCAAGAATTAAAAGAGTTCTTTCAAGCTTTCTTCTATTTGCTTGTTTATATTATGGTTAATACTTTTATTGTTGAGTTTTGTATGATCATGAGTGGCTAAAACACCCATTTTTCTAGGGTTGTGATTTAGCCATGAATATTGTTGTTTGAGATTAACTAGATCTTGATTATAATTCATTCATCTATGGTTGTTTCTTCAACTCTATGTTTAAATTTCTTAATTGTTTGGCCATCAATTGGGTTCTATTTACTATCTATACTATGCTTGGAATATACATGCTTAGATTAAGAAGAATTGAAGAAAGCATGATCTTAACCCTTAAGGGGAGCAGATTTGTGGTTAGGATAAGAATATACCTAATTACCTTACTTAATTAACTATCGTAATCTTTATATGTTCTTAATAGATTGATTTCATAGGAACATAGATGTTAATCTATTGGGAATAGGTGAGTAGTACTTCAGGAGAAGACTATTAGAGCATTTATTGATTAATTACAAGCATGAGTGAATTATATAAAAAGGAAAGTTAATTAGAACACAATACGATTGGTGAATTATCACAACCCTGGAATATTTATCTCTATTAATTACGCAACAATCAACGTGATACATAATAATTTAGTTGTTACTTAAAATTATAATTTAGCATAACCAAACTCTTGAACTCGAACTTGGCTTGACGAAATAACAATATGGGCGGATTAGTGAGTTGTTGATATATGTTTCTGTGGGTTCGACACTCGACTTATCATTTTATTGCTTGTACGACCACGTATACTTACGTGTGCATTTGGGAGCGACAGTGCTCTAGCTCCATGTGGGTTGGGCTCACCTTAGCTTGTCCATGGATCTCCTGGTGTGTGGGGGAGGATGTTGGTTATAATTTCTGCTTGTATATAATATCATGAGCTGGATTAGCATGTGAGGTTTACTTGTGATCTTTTTTGTCATTACTTGAATATTGTCTTTGATTTACTGTACACTATAGGCACTTAGACAGAAATAGGTCGTGATGGTCCTTGCTATCCCGCCTCTTAGGCGGTATTCCAGCTGGGGCAATTATTGTGGTTAGATTTTGACCTATAAAATATGCAAATTCACTTCACTTTAAGACTTGTAAAGTTAAATTGTCTGATTTAGTTTAAATACCATACGAAGATAAGTATTTTGTTAAATTATCCCACATTCGTAAAGGTATGGAATATCTATCTCATATGATCATAATTAATTATTTATCTTATTAGCTAGTTTTGACGTTGAGTCCAAGACATATTATTCTTAGATTGATTTTTCGTAAAATAGTCAAAGCTCACTTGAATTGACAAGGAAAGTAACGAATGGATAACAGAGTTGCAACAAGTGATAATGTTTTTGAGCACACAAAATATTTAGAAAACAATGTGCCAGCTGCTAGTGAAGATTACAAAGCAATAGAAGAGGAATAATGTAAAAGCATTATTATAATGTTTGAGTTTGTTTATTTTGTAAGTTTAAATAAAATCGGTTAAGAATAGAATTCTATTTAGAGTGAATGTCTAACTTGTAGAGAGTTTTACTTTGAGGTTAAGTCATTTTTCCTCCTATAAATAGAGGGGTCTTACCCCATTGTATATCACCCCAAAAATCAATAAGAATTCTCTCTCCTTACTTTTCTCTGCAATATTGTTCTTCTTCTTTTATTGTTTCATAACACATTATCAGCACGAGACTCTACCGTCTCAAGAAGTTCTATTTCAAAAGCTCCCTCATGGACTCTCCTCGGATCTGACCGAAAACCAGCCTTAAGAAGTAAAAAACGCCTAGATCCCTAAAGCTTAGAGGAGAACTACAAAACACACTTCTCTCACGTTGCTTTCTTCACCGCCGGCATATCTCCCCTCCAAACGACTGGCCATCACCATAACCAGCAACTTCATCATCTCCAAAACCAGCAGCGAACAGCAACTCCGCCATCTTCACAGCAGCAACCAAGCGACCAGGTAAGTCTATCGTTGCAGCATCCTCATCCGCCATTGACGTCTCCCTCAGTACAACAGCAACCTCACGTCTAGCAGTTCTGTTTCTTTATCAACAAAAACACGACCATATGATTTTGCTTTTCAGTTCTGTTATGGATTCAATTTTATACTTTAAAGTTTTGCTTCTTCTGGTTTTAATAGAAATCAATTCAGTTCCGATTGTGAGGCTTTGTTTGAGTTTGCGACTTGGCCGTTGTTGAAGTTTGTCGTGATTCTGGCGATCTCCAAGGTCCCAGCGCAGCTTCGACTGTCGACTTCCTGTTGATTGCGAGAATCAGATCCGATTTGTTAGTAAAATCATTGAGCCACCAACGAAAGTAATTGCCTCGGACCTTCTAACTGAAGAAAATCTCACCAGCACAGTATTTCTACTCGAGCCAGATTCATCGTCTGATGAACAACTCGAAGCAGAAGATGATGCCGAAGACATACCACCACCACTTCACCATCCAGCATGCAAAGCAGTCTGTCGACCACACTACCAACAACCCATCAGGTTCGAGAGAGAAGGTGGGCGTCGAGGTCGTTGGCAACTTTTGTTCGAGTTTCCATTTCCATTAAGGTCGTTGTTCGTCAAGGTCCGGCCGAGGTTCCGTCGCAGTTCCAAAGCATTAGACGTAAATCACAACACGAAACTCTAACCAATTGAGTAGAAGTTTTAGGATTGAGAATAATGATCGTCAAATAATCTATGATCTTCCTTCATGATTAAATTCTGGATTTAAGGCAAGTATTTTACTTTTCTCTTTCAAATTCTTGACATTCTATAATTTGATTTTACATACAAGTAAAGATGATAAAGTTTTATTCCAACTCTAATGGAGTTTGAAAGATATTATAATCATCCAAAGTGGTAAAATTTCTATGCTTTGACATGATCAAATTCATGTATGATTGTGGGCAAAAAATTGAAAACCCGTCCCATTGAATTTGCTCCATTCTCATTCACTTTAGAGAATGTGATAGCAGTATGTGATAAGTCTGAAAGAAGACAAAATTATTACCGTAAAGGTATCAATGGATGAGGACGTGACAATAGACGAAATTATAATCGTCAACATTGTGATAATGAGAATAATAAGGATTCTCAAAATAATCCTTCACTCTATGAAAGTAATATTTGTTATCAATTTGACAATATGAGATTTTATAAAGCACATATAGATGATTATGGTCCATTCATGATGTGAGTATGACAACATCTAATTTATGAATACATATTTATTTTTGGAAGAATATGAACGTGCTAGTGGTAGTGAATATACCACACTCGCCTCTAGAAGGAGTTTTGGGATGGTATAAGAAAATAATGTCATTATTGTGGCATGAAAGGTCATTGATCACGTACCTATTGTACGCCAAAATATTTTGGTAATGTGATTATTAAAGGACAATAATAATGCAAGAAACATATCTTGCATATAATTTTGGCCATGACCATAATGGTATAACTTTCTCTTTAAAAGAAATATTCACTATATGGATATTGATTAATATGTGATAGTACCAAATTAATTGAGAACTCTGTAAGAGCCAATTATACTATTTTGGAGAAACACAATTGATTACCAATAAGGTATTGTGTTGTAGTAAGTCTAAAAGAAACTTATTCAGTTTCAAAAGTATATGCGAAAGCGGTTGATTGTATTGAGACTATAAATAAAGGAAAGATTTGATATCTTCTATTACTAAAACTTGTAGCGGTATAATATTTATTCGAAAAGCTATCCACTTTATTCTCCAGTTTGTACTACACAAATAAAAGAATGCACAATAAAGTAGAACTTTATTGACATAAACCCATATCATAATAAACTTGGAGTTTATTGATATCCAGTTGGCATAGCTGGTTTAGTCATATTAATTAAAGTATGATGTGCAAAAATAAACGAGAATCTATATGGGTAAATATTAAAGAACTAGAAAGATCTATACAAATTCTCTTAGGTTGCTTGTTCTCATTATTTGATAGACCAATTAAAATTGGGATTGAATCCCATGAATGCTGGAAATATCAAAGGTGAATATGGGTCCATTCACCTGCCATGTATACCACATTAGATGCATTTTTGAGATGGTCACATGTGCGATTATTATTAATCCGCAACTTGGTGTTTGCGAGGTAATTTGCTCAATAATTTAACTTAGAGCATAATTTCCAGATTTTCTGTCAAAGATAGATTATCTTTATAAGTTGGTTTATATCATATCTGGTTTAGCAAAGTAATTTATTGAGTGCCTCCACTTAATAGCTAAACTATTGCTTTTGAGAACAAAGTTATCTATATTAATTTGATATACGTTATATATCAAAGTATATTATTTTTTCCCCTCACAAGTGGTTCAGGGTCAGGAACCAAATAATTCAATCTTATTATTATTGATGCGGTGTATATTTTGATTAACACCATAACGCACAAAGATGGGTTCTCAAAGTTGAGGAAACAAGTTAGTTTTTCTAACATGAGGGGGAGACATGATAAATAGTTGAGAAAACATTACGTGGAATGAATTATTATTTGTATATCTAGATCCTCGATTACGATAATATGAACTTGAAGTTCATAAAAAGATAATTTGTTTGCAATATATTGTAAAGCATGCCATACGCATTTGCTGGAAAGTGGCTATATTCTCATTACAAATGCTCATATTAAGTCCTGGAAGGAAAAAGTGTATGGTACGCTTAAAGTCTATAGACAAATCGGTTTCTAGTAAACTTTTTGATAAAGAAGATGAGCAAATGATCAAAGTGATTATAATAAGTGATCTAGAAGGTCACATGATATAACACTTCATAAAATCTCATGAGAGATTCAGGTACCTGAATATATGAATGAAGAGATTTATATGTTATGTCTTTATGGAAATTTATTAGAACCGATATAAAATGTTCGTCGACGACTTCTATGATAGCGCTAAATATCTATGAGGATCTTAAATCTATCGAATATAGACATAAAAGTATTGGCCAAATGGAAGAGATACAATTCCAGTAGAATTGATTCCATATGAAAGACATGTAGTTTTGGACATGTAGTTCAAGTACTTGAAAGTATAAAGTCAATGTTATGTGCAATCAGTTTTCGATATATTATATGTCTATGCAAGACATAAAAACTTGATATGCACTAAATCCTCTTTAGATGGCTTATATGGCTTAACTTATATGACAATCCTTGAAGGACTTAAACCGCTTAAAGCATATATAATTTTTGGTCTTGAAGTACCACATGCTAAGTGCAATTTGTGCACATTTGTATCTTGCTATAACTATAAGTATGATAATGTGATAGTGAGGATTTTCAAGGTGCAATATATTCATTGGAGTTAATATGGTTGATTTATTCACCAAAACTCTGCCGACGTCAACCTTCAAGAAGCTAGTGCACAATATTGGGATGTGAAGGCTCAAGGATGTGAATTGATGCTCTCTTGAGTGAGAGTTAATGCGCGTTGCACTGTTTTTCCCTTACAAGGTTTTGTCCCACTGGGTTTTCCTTGCAAGGATTTTTAACGAGGCAACCAATAGGCGCATGTCTAAACATGTGTACTCTTTTTCCTTTTCTAGAATTTTTTTCCCATTGGATTTTGTTTTAGTTAATGTTTTAACGAGTCACATTACTTATTGAGTAGACATTCAAAGGGGAGAGATAAGAATAGAATTCTATTTAGAGTGAATGTCTATCTTGTAGAGAGTTTTACTTTAAGGTTAAGTTATTTTTCCTCCTATAAATAATAGGGACCCCATTATAAATTACCCCAAAAATTAATAAAAATTCTATCTCCCTATTCTTCTCTGTAATATTATTTTTCTTCTTTTATTGTTTCGTAACAAAATCAGTGTTCTTAATAATTCAGAAAATTTACATAAGGTAAGTTTTTATTGGATGGAAGTAACCATAAGAAGAGTGTCATATGCGGCATCATGTACGCATAAGACCAGCCAATTAGGTCCCCCCACTCGCACAAATAACACCACCTCAACCCTCAAACAGACAACATCACCATTCTCTCATTTTCTCTACCACTCTCGTCCCCGCGCGCGTGTTCCTCAATTACCACACAGTACACAAACTCACAAAATCCCCATCATCAAAAGCACCGGCTTAGTGCCATGTGTCAATGGTGGGTCCCAATATCTCTTATGAAGAGAAAAGAGAACTAAAAATAAGCCATAAGTCCATCCATTTCCAAGTGTTGCCTTCCATTCAACACCAACACAAGTGTGCGTTGCAATTGGTATCTTCACTCCATATTTATACACTTTTGCACACTATTTTTTTCAAAATAATTTACACTATCAAAATAGCTAAAAATAATTATATATAACTATTATTTATAAAATATTTATTTTTCCAAAAATAATAACAACAACAATAACTACCCAGTATAGTCCTACAAGGTGGGGTCTGGGGAGGATAATATATAGACGAGCCTTAACCCTACCCCAAAGGACAGAGAGCCTGTTTCCAATCGACCATTGGCTCAGTGAAGGAAAGGAATAACAAAAACAAAAGTAACAACAAAAGATTAGCCGATTCATCAGAAATAGCATAAATAATTATCTAAATATAAAAACTATAAATAAATAAAAATAAATAAATAACTAAATAAAATAAATAGCATGCTAACAATATCATATTACAAATATCTTTTGCACAAACTACACAACCATAACAATAAATTGAATATGAGGATAATGTACATGCCTTAAACATTTTTTACTCATACACGCACTTCGGTAGTCACATAATAAATTAGTTAGTTTATGTGTATATATATTTCCTTCATGTCATACTGCTCATTTATTATTTTTAATGTAGCTACTTTCTCTTTCCGGTTTTTGTTTGCCTTTGCCACCACTATCCCCACAATCTCATTCCATTCCTCTCTCCATCTTCCTTCTGCCTTCTCCTACACTTTTTCCTTTTCCAACTTCTCTTACTCTTTTCTTTTTCTACCCTTTCCACCGAAGAAAAACATAGCCATGACTGAAGAGGAGTGGCTTAAAGCGGCTACAATGGATGACACTGTTGTTGCTGAGTTATTGTTGCGTCTCAACCAGGTCAATCCATCTCCGTCCAAGTCAAAGAAAACAGGCTTACCGCTTGAGTGGACTGTGCGTCAACGCCGGTCTAGACCGGTTTCTGTTAATGCTAAGAAACCGGCTCCACGTGCTAGTCCCACTACTCCTTTATCCTGGAGTGGCGCCACCTCTGTTAGTGGTGGAGGTGGTGGGGGTAGTGGTGGCGCCGTTGATGGTGGTTGCGAAGAGTCCAGCGGACCTCCTCCTACTTTCAAAACTCCCAGTAGCACGAGATCTAAGGTCTGTATGTTTGTTCCTCACTCTCTCTTTATGTGCGTGTGTTTTATGTACGGTTATAAATTAGTTTATCCATCGCGTGTTTGTTTTATGGTGGATGACGGAGTTTGAGTGAGTTGGTGTGTGGTGGTTGTGGCGAGTTGTTCGTTGACGTGAAGTTCTTCATGGAATTTTTTTTTTAAAAAAAACGCGTGTCATTCGATTCGTTCCTCGTGATTATAATCCGCTACCAAAATGAGGATTCTTCTTATCAACGCGTCCATTGGAAGCAATAGTTAGATGTGATTTCATTGGTCTCATCACCTGTCGTCATTTTTTCAGGTAAAAAAAACAACTCTGTCATTTTATCCGATTTACGGAGTATAATTTGAAAGGTTTCCGGTGGGCAGACGGCGGTCGTCGTTGGTGGCTCCGTTTAATTCGAACCAAAGTGCCCTGCCATATTATAAATCTCCGGAACCATATTCTAAATTACTGTAGCTTATCTTTATTAAAATGAATATTTACCAGGAGGAGAAAAGTGGTGACTTTACTTCAACGTATGTTGTCAGACGCACAAGATTTAATGACTCTTCACGTTTTTTCTCTCTCACACACACTTTTCTGCTCACCAGCCGAACCTCCCCATTATTGTGTGCGTCTTCGTGCCACACTTTTGTAGTCCTTAAATGACTGAACTACCCTGTAATTAAGCCGACCTGATGAAGTGACCAAACAGATGTCCCCGGTCCTTGTCGGGGTCGGCTCTCTTTTGAACCATTGGATTTGGTACTGAATTGCAAAAGAAGCATTACTCCCACTATCACCGCCTCCTCCATCAGTCAAATCTCTTTTTTGTCCTCACTGTTCATTACTTTTGTTTCACCAAGTGTGATAAGTGGGGGCGTTTTAGTCTTTTTACTATTTGAATTTTGTACTATGTTTTTGGAGAAAAGGGAGTGGTTCGGAATTTAGATGATAGAGAAAAAAGGATGGCGTGTGTTCGTGGCAAATAGGTCTGCGTTCAGTTTGGTAGTAGTGTTTGATAGTGGTTAAGCACTTTAATATAAATTGTAGTCGTGGAAAGCGGAGGAAATGATCGAGTGGGGTTAGATGTAGAGACAGCTTAAACTGCGGTTCAGAATCTAGTTATCTATCCGTACGAGCTTGTCGTTTTATTCACACTCACAATCTGTTGAGTTGTCCCATATCATAGAGATTTGAGGTTCTTGGTCTCTTTATATGGCTTGGGCAATTCTCATCTCATAAGCTATCCCAAGGTCCATTCTTAACATGATATCAGAGTCAGGCCCATTCCAATTATTGTTACCGATGTTGGACCCCCATTTATATTGTTTATGTTCCAGAGATCTGGGCATGAGGGGGTGTTGAATTATCCCATATCGGAAGAATTTGAGATCCTTAGTCTCCTTATATAGCTTGGACAATCTTTACCTCAAAGCCATTTGGAATTGGTGGACGGCAAATGAGAACGAATATTTTGGGGCACCTCAAAACTGTACGTAGTCAATTGTTTCATGTGATACTCCTAAGGTTATAGCTAAAGACTAAAGCTACGTGTAAGACAAATATCAGAAATTGTTAAAATATGTGCCAGCTTCCACACAACCTTCTGGCGCAGTCAAAAAAGTTAAGACAACCAAACTTTTCTTCCAGTTAATTAATTAATTTAAGAGGTTATAGAGGCTTGACAGCTCCTTATTGTAGCATAAATGTTTTACTTTTAGCATACCTTGGCGACTAATCAAGGAGCGGCAGTTGTAGAAGTGCAAGTATTCAGTCAAAAAAGTGCTATTTAGTGAAAGGGTTCATTTGAATTGCATGTGTAAAAAGTCGTCGTAGGGGTGTTATAGCTAACTTCTAAATCTGTCTCTGGCTCATTAACGAGTTACCGTCCCTATTTTTATTACTTCCTGGGACCTTCATACAGGTTTAATATCGCAGATATTGTTGAAAACTAAATATGCTAGATTATGAACTTTAGTTTCTCTATTTACCCACATTTCTTATGCTTTTTGTCTGATAAATTGGTTGACTATATATGGGTTCAACTTCCTTTGATCAATTGGATTAGGAGGGCATGTTGGTCGTAGATTGTCCCGAACAGTTTTGGCTTACGTGTGACTAATGTTTTAAACGCATGATATACGTGCATTAACAAAATCCTCCATCCCCCCTCCCCCCCCCCCAAAAAAAAAATAATCTAAAACCATATGCCTTTCATATATACTCTCTCTTTGCAGAAAATTACTATACACTACTTTTTCTTCCGTGTGAAATCACTTATTTGCTGATTTTGCTTGACTTTCAGGTTAATGGTACTAGTGATGCTACCACCAGCAAGAGATCAAGAAAGAAGAAGGTTCGCGTTTCCCTCGATTAATTTATGTAAAGCATGTTTTGCTTATGGGAATTTAGATAGCATAATTAGTTCATCACAAGTATAACAATATACATGCAAAAAAGTTTGTCGTTTGGAGGACTAAATGTATCATTTCTATTACTTTCTCTTCCAGACATTGACCGAGCTGAAAGAAGAGGAGATCTTGCTAATCAAGGAAAGAAAGCAATTGAAGAAGGTATTCTTCTTGTCTTTGTGATTAGCTATCCCCATTGTTGAATTGTGTTTCAGTTCCTGAATTAACACCCACTCTATGCAGGAATTAGCTTTGGTTCGCACCAATTTGGAGAAACAGAGAGATACAAATCAAAAACTGAAAAGAATGAAGGTAAAATTTTGGCTGGTCTATTTTAAACTGTATGATATTGTAGGCAACCTTGATAGTTCATATGCACATCTCTCTTATAGACTGATCAATTTATCCTCGCAAAGGGAATCAACAACACTTAATGGTAGCACAAATGATGAATCTTAACTTAAACGTGTGGATGGATTTTCTTGATGAACTTTCTTAGAATAAGCAAGGATTACCTACTTTGTCTCTGCTGCAGATCAAGAAAGAATGGAAGAATAAAAATTGTATACTAACTTGATGTCCTTTTCTCCAGCTTGATTTGCACACTCAGCAGGCAAATGAAAGCGGTAGACTTGTTGCATGTGATGGAAGTTTGGGTCAGTATCAGCAAGAGGTCCTACCAAGTAATCCAGTCATTCCCATCTTCCAGGAAAAAGCTGCAAACAAGGTCTCAATATTGCCATCATATCTGGAAGAGCAGCAAGATGTCGCAGCGTTGGAGTCTAAATTTGTACTCCCAGACCTCAATATTCCATTTGGTGAGGATTCCAGCAATGAAATTCTTTGTGGGTGAACTGATATAGTAAAGCATTACACGGGCATCCTCCGACAAAGGAAGACAAGTATAATGAGAAGCATCTATAGCTAGTAAGGGCTAACCCAGTTATGCTATGATTTATGGAGTCAGATGTAACAAAGGATATTCCTCCACCGCGCAGGTTTTGAGTCATGAAGGCATTGAGGGTAGTTAGGATCTGTGATTTTTTTCTTGAGAAGATGTCATCCGTAGGTTAGAGATCCTAACTCATTAGTTGCAGTAACATTCTTTTCTGACAGATTTCTTCAATGTCCGATTCTTTGGGGCCAGCCCTCATTCCTTCCAAGTTTGAGATAAAATGTAACTATTTCATATAGTAGTCCATCATATTACGTGAATACCATAACTCTCTTTGCTCTATTGATGCATACACTTTCATTACACATTTTAATAGGTTACTATATTTTCACACCAAGTCACAAGCAGAATCTGCATATCAAGCCAACTGAGGGTTCCTTTTGTAATAATGGCATGAAGTCCTAGATGAAGGTGAAGGATGTGGTGATCATGCTGATCTAAAATATGAATGGAAGGCGAGACATTGAACTTCATACAGATTACTGCTTACAAAAATTAATAAAGCATATCCAGAATTATATATAGAAATGCTGATCACTGCCATCAAAAAGCAGGAATAAATCATGATGGAGGAAATGTGTTAAGAGAGGGTCTTGGATACAATATGTATAGCAACTCTTCCACACAACAACAACAACCCAGTATAATCCCACTTAGTGGGGTTTGGGGAGGGTAGTGGGTACGCAGACCTTACCTTTACCCTAGGGTAGAGAGGCTATTTCCAAATAGACCCCCGGGCATCCTTCCCTCCAAAAACTTCCCACATTGCTCTTGGGGAGACTCGAACTCACAACCTCTCGGTTGGAAGTGGGGTTGCTTACCATCAGAGCAACCCCTCTTGTCTAAAACTCTTCAACACAATGGCTCTAAAATTTCTTCAATTTATAAAAAGATAGAGATAGAGGAAATGATTTGAGTGGCTTATGTATTTGTATTTCTAAAGCACATATTTATACATGTTTTACATCAACGCGTCTCTAATCCTATAATTTTAACACAACACTAAAAGTGCTAATAATATACAATCCGTAAAAATTCTAAAGAATCATAACTTAATCAGGAGATATACTTTATCAAAAAGAACATCCATAATGATAGCAGGTTACTCATTTATTTCCAGTGATAGAGGATCCAGTTTCAACAATCAAGATAGAGCAGAATTCATCATTTGAACTTGGTTAACAAGAACGAGGAAAACTGGTAAATGCAGGATGCATCGGATGCCTTGAGAATTTTACAGTTTAACTAAAACTGATACACTATTTGCGTATTGGTCGGTTTAAGAGCAAATATATTTGAATGATTCAAAACAATGAAGCAGTAAATAAAGCTGCGCTGGAGCAATTCAAGAATCTTGGCATCCTGCTGAGGAGGAAGCGGGGTTGATTGCTGTGTGCAGCTATAAACCAAATTTTTCCAGACACTGGCATACTGCATATTCAATGTCAAATAATTGTATTGGCATTTCAATTTTGATCAAAATTTACAATTATAGAAGAAGGATATGCAAAATGGTTGAAATCAAAGAGACGCCATTAATAGTTCGTCTTATGGAAAACTAGCCTGAGGACACTAAACACCCGTGGTGCAAGTAAAATCCCCTCAAGCTATCACTAAAAGCAGAGCAACAAGGCGGAATAACTCTCCTTAGTGATGATGACGAGAATACCATACTATTTAGAGAACTGATACTAACTTGAGGACAATTCTTCAAGTTTATCTCTCGCAATGATTTACAATTTTTCACCAATGCCTGTATGCCATCTACTGTGACTCCTTTGCAGTTCTCCAAGTTTAACTTCAATAGGCGAGAACATCTGCTCCCAATAATGGCCAGGCCTTCGTCACTTAACGCTGAACTAACTGCACTGATTATCTCAAGATTAGGCAATTCAGTGCTTTGTCCGATATGTGTAATCATTGAACAGTGATCAAGTCGCAAATCCCTCATCTGATTGCACACCTCTAGAACAGAAGCAATACCTGCCTCTGTAAGATTTCTACACGAGGACACATCAAGCATCTCCAAGCTGGGGCACGCTAAAGCAACTTTTGCGAGAGAGTCATCATCAAGGTACAAGTTATTTGCCAAAATAACAGCCCTGATCCTTGTGTTCTTCACACCATTATGAAATGAATCCGTCATCCCCAAACAAGTATTTTCCATGTTAACGGTTTCTAGAGAAGGACAATTTCTTGCAAGCGTAAAGAATGTAGAAATGGTCAATTTCATACATTCTCTGAGATCAATGGTAACAAGACTTTGTAGATAGTGGGATAAACCATTCATAGACTCATCAGTCAAGAAATGTACTTGAATCAAAGATAAGAACTTTAGTGATTGGTACGAACACAGAAGTGAAGAGATACCAGATAGAGTGAAATTTGTACACTCACAAAGTGAAAGACTAGATAGAGGGAGAGAAGCCTTGGCCACCAAGAAGAGGAATTCATCCGAAATAGTCGAGCAGGAAACATCGAGTGTCTGTAAAGTTCGGCTGCAAGCAGCCAAACATTCAAAACCAGGACTTGATCGAGGAATGTGAATCTCTGACACTGAAATCCAATTCAAAGCAGCACAAGTACGTAGCATAGAGAGGATCCCATTTACAGTTATCAAAGTGCAATGCTCCAACTCAATGCCTTGTAAATTTAAACAATTCATAGATAAAGCAACAAACGAAGTATCAGTAATAAAATGATTCCCAGAGACATTAATTTTACGCAAATTGGCCAAATTAACCGATAAAACCGCAATCCCAGAATCAGTCACGATCAAATCACCGTCGATTCTGTTCATCAAACTGAAATCAAATTTCGTCCTTGGATAACTAATATCAAGCTCCTCCAGAAACGGAAACGACTGTGCTATAGCACACAAATCAGGATCACGTAAAAGAGCGAGATCGCTACACTTCAAAACCCTCAAATCCTTCAATTTACGACCTAATGCCTTCAAACCCTTAACGGGTAACTGTTTCTGATTAGAGATATCAAGTTTTTCAAGATTGGATGTATAGGAGACAGAATTGGCAAGATCAACAAGAACATGATCAAGTTCACCGTAAAAATTACTGAGATCAATCGATTTAAGATTCGGAAAACGGCGAATGAGTTTAGCAATTGTACCGTGGATAAGAAGAGTGGAGTCAATTACAGACAAGTGGAGGCGTAGACGATTGGTGAGAGCAAGGAATTGCTTGGACACAGAAGAAAATGATTCCACATCGGATTGGTGATGGAGACGATTGAATATCAATTCCCAGCATTCTTCAGGCAAATCTTTGCAATTAATCGCCATTGATTTCAGCTAATTAGGGCAAAAAAATTGGTGGACGAAAATTGGAACGAGTGATTAGGGAGATGATTGGGAATTCCACAACCTTTGAAAGAGAATGCTGGACTTGAGACTACAAATAATGTTGAAGTGGGGTTTATTTTCACGTCATCTGTGGGCCAGCTAGGCAACTATAACAGGATGGGGTTTCATTTAATCCGTTCCAATTTTGAAATTTAAATTTGACATCCGCGTAATAAAGTATTAGTTGGTAACATAGATAAAGGAAAAAATATTTTGGGATATAAATTTATTTTATTATTTTGAAATAAACTATTTCTGAATTAAAATAATATCGAGATAACTTATATTTGTCGGGGAATGGAAAACTAGTCCTATGATAAGTTATCTCACAATAAACTAGTAATGACAATCACAAGGTTAATACAAAACAATAAATAAAAAAATAATATCAGTATAACTTGGAGTATGCATTCAATTCGATTCGATTTTGACCCATATCGATAATTACTTATCGATTATCCATTTGCACATATGCTTATCGTTATCGTTTTAATAAGATTTTGATTTTTTCGATTTCGATTTATTAATTTTTGGGGCTTATTGATTCGGTTATCGATTACACCAATAAGAAAATTTGCGAGATTTCACAGAAATTATATCATTATAAACACGCCTAACTAATTTGGACAAAAAGAAGCTAAAATAAGACAAATACCGTTTATAACATAAAAATTGTGTCAACAAGCACGTGCAACGAAACTAAAGTAAGGGATCAAATGTATGCCACAACTCCAATGGTATAAAAAAATATATAATCATGGCTAATTTTATTTTCCATTAATTTGAGTTTCATTCCCTTGAGCTTTAAATATGATCATTCCTTAAATATGGTAGATGGAATAATAAGGTTAAGGAATTAGGGTAAAGGAAAGAGTATTATAGAATAAGGGTAAAAATAGCAGATTTTTATGATATCAATGTAATGAAAATGATCTAGGGTTATGGGCTATCTAACATTCCTATTGTATTCTTCAATTGAATTAACTAACTAATTTATGTAGTTTATTGGTTGACATGGTTAATATTGCTCATAAGAATCTGTCGAGTTCTTACTTGCCTATTCAAGCTAACATAACGCCTATATGTCTATGGAGTTAGAATCAACAAGAACACATCTATAATTCCTATAAATCAAAAGCAAGGCAATTAAGTATATGTCTATCCTAATCACCAATATGTTCCCCGATACCCAGGTTCAAAAACTTGTTCTACTCATTCCTATATGCAATCTAAAATTCTCACTTTCAAGTTCAACTCTAGATTCGAGATAGTATTCAATTGGTGATCAAGCAATCAAATAATTAAGTGTAGGATTGAATAAATAAACCAATATGATAAACTAAGAAATCAAAATCAATATCCGAATAATAATATTCATGAAAGAATCACAATCCTAGAACGTGAAGTTTAGCTCCACATAGACATGGTAGCAAAACAACACACCATACAAAGAAACATAAACAGACTAAGTTGGTGGAAGAAAAGATGAAACCTGGCCTCCATGACAGCTCTGTGCTTGTGTTTTCCTCTAAAAACGTCCTCCTCTCTAAAAATATCATTTTTCCGTGTATATATACCAAGTAGGGTTGGGCCAAAATAATTATACCTTCTCCAATGTGAAAAAAGACACTTTTCCCGGGTCTGACTAGCGCAGTCGCGCTAGTGGCCCAGTGTTCTGCCTGACGAGCGCGATCGCGCTATTGACGCGCATTTTTCACCCTGTTACATTTTGAATTTGGAAAAAAGTAAAACATGAAAGTTGTAGCCCTTTGAGTTAGCTTTCCAACCATATATTGTGCAGCCCAAATAGAGTTCTGATAAAAACGTTATATCTCTTTTACTAAACAGTACACAATATGTCTACTAGAGTCTTCATTCGCTCTAACTATCATCAGTTGATCCCCAAACATGATCCCGGCTTAATTCCTTGAACTTTTGCTTCAACTTTAAATCTTCAAATCACTTGAACTCATTTTTATAACATCTACATAGCTCATAATTACTCCTACAAAGCATAAAACACAGTTAGTGTAAAATACTAGCGATTAAAGTTCAAACTCAATTAAAGAACAGTAAATTAGAGTGTAATAAGCGACTAAAATACGTAATTATGGCCTATTATCAAATATTTAATATATCTTATCGGTTTATCGATAAACCGAATCGATTACCTAGAGTTTAACTGCTTTCTTGGCTTCACTATTTTTAATATTATTGTTATTCCTTCTTATTGCCATTACTTATGTCATCCGTTCTCTAGCCGAAAGTCTATCGGAAACAACCTCTCTGTCATTCTAGGATAGGTGTAAGACTGTGTACATCTTACCATTCCAAAACTCTACTTGTGGGAAACTACTGGGCTTATCATGTTGTTGTTGTATTTATAAACAAAACAAAAATTAATTTTGACCTCCCAAAAAAGCTTGGACAAACAGGCATTGAGTTGGAGAAAACATTTGTCACCCATTTTTACGAGCTTGACTAAAAAAAAAAGGAGGTATTATAATCATATAAAACCTTTTCAACTGTTCACTTTTTCCTTCGTCAACAGATACATATACCTTTAGTGCGAGTCTCTCACTAGTAAGAATAAGTGTGAGTTCAATTCTCATTATTCTTTTTCCCTTTTGTTCCCACAAATTAATTGCAAGAATCGGCGGACATAATTTGTTCAAACAATTAGATGATAATGTTCTCAAAATCAGTCTCATGGAATTTCTCCAGAATTTTCTTCCCTGAGCTTTCCTATGCAAATAATTTTGATTCTACTCCAGGCCTAGATTCGCAGTACGGGCCGTCTTACTTCTGTTCCGAATTCCCCAATTAATGCGATTAACCGTATATTTCTTGAGCTTAACTTTTTTCTTTACGCTAAAAGTAGATTAATTAGGAATCAATGTAACTTAATTCTGTACTAGGGAAAAAAATTCAATTTAAATTGAAGATGTCGTGGCATGACATATGGGCTGGTTAAATAGTCAAAGTGTGATAAACCAGCAAAAGACACGAAAATGACAGATACGGGAAGAGGAATGAAAATAGGTACTGAAGGAATTTAGATACGAGTTTCGTACCAATTCAAGACATTTAATGCCAACGGGTAAAAAGAAGTGCTGAAGACGCGAATCTAGTAGCGAAAGTAGTCCAAATTCATTATTAAATGTTTGATACGTTATAGAATCAACATTTAATGGCAATGATTGTGTAACGTTTCATTAAATGGTCTTTATTATTTAGATTAAGCCGTTACTCCATATTAGCTATAAAAAGAGGAGGTTTCATCATTTGTAAACACACATTACATTCTTGACTTATTTTTGAAATAACAAATTCCTATTGCTCTATTTTTACTTTCTGAAAGCCTTTTATTTTGGTCTCTAGATTATCAGTAACCTGATTTCTTTTCTCTAAATTCGAGCTTTGACCAAATTACATTTTTTGGTTGAACAAATTGGTTCCATTACCGGAAATCTGATAATCCATCATTGCCAAAATAACATTCAACCTATTGCCAATATGTCAACAACAACGACAATAATAACCAGGAAAACCAGATTCACCAAGTGGATGATGATGAATTCAACAACGTTAACCCTCAAGCTTCTCCACGTGGATCTCGAGAAGGAACTCCAAACAATATGTCTGAACATGTTGATGGAGGAGTTGAAACAAGAGATGAACTTTTAAAGAAAATAATTGACTCACGAATTGACAAAGTTTTGCAAGCTTTAGTTAATCGATTGCCTGCTGCACCATCAACGCCAAATAACAATATGTTGGAAAACCCCCGCTCAGGTCTAGTTATTATGGCAATAGAGCAACTCCTAGTGATTCGCAAGAAGGAGAACCAGGTAATGCAGGTAATTTCCATCTTCAAAATTTGGTACTAACCTTGCAGAAACAACTCAAGGAGCAAAATGAGTGTATTTAGCAAATTCCTGGAGTTCCACCTATGATAAAGGAGTTGATGTGGATAAATATTCGCAACAACCTTGGAAACCAAGTGTTGCTCCTCTGCCAATTCCAAAAAATTTCAAAATGCCTGATATCCCAAAATACGATTGTACAACAGACACACGTAACAATAGGAGTGAAAGGCAACGATTTAAGCAAACAAGAAATTGAGTCAGTGTTGGTTAAAAAGTTTGGGAAGACACTCACCAAGGGTGCATTAACCTGGTATTCTCTTTTACCTGAAAATTCTATAAATTCTTTTGCTGAACTTGCAGATTCTTTTATAAAAGCACACTCGGGAGCTCAGAAGGTTAAAAGAAGAATGGATGATATCTTTAAAATTAAGCAATGGAGCTCTGAATTGCTCAGAGATTTCGTTGATAGATTCCAACGTGAAAGAATAATGTTACCCCGTGTACCGGATAATTGGGCAGCAATAGCTTTTGCCAATAATTTGAATGACAAAAGTTCAGAAGCCACGAGAAGACTTAAAGAAAGCCTTCGTAAATTTCCCACAACTACTTGGAACGATGTTTATAACAGGTACAGTACGAAGCTCAGAATTGAAGAAGATACCATAACTCAACCTCAACGAGAAGAAAGGAGCGTGTCCAGAAGATCTGAAGCTGAAAAAAGTCAGGTAAGAACAGGTACGATCTATATATGGTACCTGCAGGAAAAGACCCACGTTCTAGGCAACACAATCAACATTATGATCAAAGGTCGAGAGATAGGGGAACCGGATCTTCATCCAGGTTCAAAGGCGATTGAAACAACCAAGAGCCACGGAATGATGATATGAATTTAATGGCACGATTTGATGGTTATTGTTTCAACGTAACTAACTCCGAGCTCGTAGCTGTTCTAAGGAGTATGGGAGATAAGGTATGGTGGCCAAAAGAGATGCGATCGAATCCAAATAGATGTAATCCAGACCATTGGTGCGAATTTCACAACAACCATGGACATAAAACATCAGAATGCAGATTTCTACAGAGTAAAGTAGATCATTTTTTGAAACAAGGATATCTCACAGAGCTTTTTAGTGAAAAGGGAAAGCAAGCCTATATGAAAAATAGGCATGAGCCACCGAAACCACCTTCACCTAGGAGAACGGTCAATGTCATTAGTGGAGGGAAAGATATATATGGAGTAACTTACACGGCTTCAAACAAAGTT
The DNA here is from genome assembly GCA_034376525.1 of Nicotiana benthamiana. Classification (NCBI taxonomy): domain Eukaryota; kingdom Viridiplantae; phylum Streptophyta; class Magnoliopsida; order Solanales; family Solanaceae; genus Nicotiana; species Nicotiana benthamiana. Next base: position 137,257,967 of record CM067329.1, on the reverse strand, counting down.
TCCAAGATGACAATCACACACGGCAGCGAGTACGGCAAACCTTAGAACATGAGAGTATAAGCTTCGATGATGCAGATACGGAAGGAGTGACTACACCTCATAACGATACTCTGTTAATATCTTTATTTATACATGACACTGATGTAAAAAGAGTTTTGATTGATCCAGGAAGTTCTATAAATATCATTCTACTAAGAGTGCTACGGGAAATGCAAGCTGAAGATAAAATGATACCAAAGGCGCATGCTTTGCCAGGCTTCGACAATTCAAGTGTGGTAACAAAAGGTGAGGTAATTCATACGACTTATGCTGCATGAGTTATTAAAGAAATTAAGTAATAGGTAGTTGAAATGGAAATGACGTACAATATAATTATGGGGAGACCATGGATCCATGATATGGATGCTGTTCCATCAACATTACATCAAGTCATTAAATTTTCATCACCTTGGGGAATATGTCAAATTCGAGGGGATCAACAGATAGCCAAGAGTATCAACGCGATAACAGATACGAGTACCGCAAATAAAGAGAAATAGCAATTACTGGAAATAGTTGAAGGTGTCAGCAACCAAACATCAACTGAAAACGGATTTAGATTCGAGGCCCGATGTAATTCAAGAACCTGAAGGAAATGAGAACATCAAAACAAAAATAGAAGAACTCGAGGCTGTGGTGTTATTTGAACAATGACCAGAGAAAAAAGTTTACGTAGGAGCCAATCTAAATCCCGACATGTGAGGTATGTTAATTGAATTTTTAAAAGCTAACGTGGATTCTTTTGCCTGGTCCCATGCTGATATGACAGGTATTCCACCGGATGTGATAACTCATAAGCTTAATGAATACCCATCTTTTACTCCAATTAAGCAAAAGAAAAGAAAGCAAGGAGCTTTCAAAAATCAAGTAATCCAGGATGAGGTCTAATAGTTATTGAAAATTGGGTCAATTCGTGAGGTAAATATCTTGATTGGTTAGCTAATACGGTGGTCGTACCTAAAAAGAATGTTAAGTGGCGAGTTTGTGTAGATTACACTGATCTAAACAAAGCTTGCCCAAAAGATTCTTTTCCTTTACCCCATATAGATAAATTGATTAATGCAACTGCAGGTCATGAACTTTTAAGTTTACTAGATGCATATTCGGGATATAACCAAATTAAAATAGACCCAGTGATGAAGAAAAAACTTCCTTCATCACAGACGGGGGGACTTATTGTTACAAAGTAATGCCCTTCGGTCTAAAAAATATTGGAGCAACCTATCATAGGTTAGTTACCAAAATGTATCAAGAATATTTGGAAAAAACTATGGAGGTATATATAGGTGATATGCTCGTCAAAATCCAGCATTCTCATTACCATATTTCCCATTTGACTGTTACCTTTGAAATCTTGCGAAAATTTAATATGAAACTCAATCCTGAAAAATATGCATTTGGAGTTACTTTAGATAAATTTTTAGGTTTTCTTGTTTTTAACCGTGGCATTGAGATAAATACTTTCCATATTAATGCAATTGAAGAAATACCTAATGTCCTTACCAGTAAAAAGGAAGTTCAAAGATTAACGGGAAGGATAGCGGCCCTAGGTAGATTTATTTCAAAATCTTCAGCAAAATGCTTCAAATTTTTCTCTGCGCTCAAAAAGCAAGATCATTTCGAGTGGAGTGAAGATTGTCAACAAGTCTTGAGATATTTGAAAGTTTATTTATCAAATCCCCCTTTACTGGCAAAACCTAAGGAAGGTGAGAAGTTACTCATTTATGTAGCAGTTTCAGAAGTGGCGGTAAGTGCAGTCTTAGTTCGTGAGGACCAAGGTAAGAAATCTCCAATTTATTATGTGAGTAAAACTTTATTAGATGCAGAGACAAGGTATCCACAACTAGAAAATTTAGCACTAGCTCTCATCATGGCATCTAGGAAACTATGACCTTATTTCCAGTGCCATCCTATTGTTTTTGTTATTGCTTTTCCTTTACGAAATATCTTGCATAAACATGAATTGTCAGAGAGATTAGCAAAATGGGCTATAGAAATAAGTGAAAACGAAGTAATTTACCAACCTCGAACTGCTATTAAATCCCAAGTACTCGCCGGTTTCGTAGCTGATTTTAGTCAATTCATGCATTTTGAAGCAGAAAAAGAATTACAAGTTTTTAATGGTGCTAATCTAGGGACTTGGCTATTATTTACTGATGGTTCATCTAATGAAAAGGGGGCAGGTTCAGGAATTGTTCTTATACCACCTACAGGTGAAAAAATTAGACAAGCTATAAAATGTCACCCTGTAACTAATAATCGAAGCAGAGTATGAAGCTGTGATTGCAGGTTTAGAGCTAGCATTAGAACTGGGTATCATGCAAATCGTAATCAAAAGCGACTCACAGCTCGTAGTAAATCAAATGCTGGGGACATACGTGGATAGAGAAACTCAAATGCAAGAGTATCTTGCAAAGGTACAGGAATTAATAAGACAGTTCCAAACTTGGAAAGTGATACAAATTCCAAGAGAAGAAAATTTAGAAGCGGATGCTTTGGCCAATCTCGCATCTGCACCAGATATAGCGAAATATGTGAATGCTTCAATCATACATTTGTTCCACTCCGTTCTTGACCCTGATAAAAATGAGGTAAACTTTAACCACTTAACTTGGGATTGGAGAAACAAAATCGTGTCTTTTTTGCAGCACAGAATCGTACCGGAAGATAAGGTGAATGCTCATGCACTAAGAAAGAAAGCCGCTTTTTATTGCTTATATCAAGGAAACCTTTACCGTAAAATGTTTGGTGGACCATTAGCCAGGTGTCTCGGACCTTCTCAAACAGAATATGTGATGAGAGAAATACACGAGGGGCATTGTGGAAATCAGGCAGGAGGAAGATCACTTGTAAAGACATTGATTCGAGCAGGATATTACTGGCCTAAAATGGAAGAAGAAGCGAATGATTTCGCATCTAAGTGTGACAAATGTCAAAGGTATGGGAATAACATGCATAGACCAACTGAGTTATTACATCCTGTCATAGCTCCGTGGCCCTTCATGAAATGGGGAATGGACATTGTAGGACCATTACCCCAGGAAAAAAGTTAGGTAAAGTTTCTACTCATACTTACTGATTATTTCTCTAAATGGGTAGAAGAATGAGCGTTTAAACAGGTACGAGAGAAAGAAGTTAAGGACTTCATTTGGAGAAATATAATTTGCCGCTTTGGTGTTCCAAAGGAGATAGTGTGTGATAATGGACCACAATTTATAGAAGCTCAAGTCACAAAATTCTTTCAAATTGGCAAATCAAAAGAATTACGTCGACACCGTATCATCCAGTAGGTAATGGGAAAGCAGAGTCTACAGATAAAGTAATTATCAACAACCTAAACAAAAGGTTACAATAGTCAAAAGGCAATTGGCCTGAAGTATTACCAGCGGTATTATGGGCATATCGAACGACGGCAAAGACAAGTACAGGAGAAATACCATTTTCAATGGTTTATGGTGCTGAAGCTTTGATACCAGTTGAGATAGGTGACCCTAGTATACGACGTGTTTAAGCAGAGGAAAACTCGAAGTGAAGAGTTACGAGTAAATCTTGTTTTACTTGAAGGGAGAAGAGAAGCCGCGTTGAAAAGGATGACAGCTCAAAAGCAAGTAATTGAACGATATTACAATAGAAAAACACGCCTCAGGTTTTTTAAAATTGATGACTTCGTGTTGAAAATTTTTTTCCAATCTACAAAGTGAGTTAATTCGGGAAAGCTAAGTCCAATGTAGGAGGGACCTTATCGAATTCGTAAAATTGCGGGGAAAGGAGCATACGAGCTAGAGACAATGAATGGCAAGGTTTTACCTTCACATTGGAATGTCGTTCAATTAAAGAGGTATTACTTCTAGGAAAGTACCCACCGTCAGGTATCTCCATGTTAAATTTTTTCCTTTGAATTGTTAAAATTATACTAACGATTTTAGATGCTAGGAAAAAACCCTAACTCGTGCCAAATGATGAGTCACGGCCTGCACAGCAAATTAGAATACTCTTAAATTCCTAGCCGGGGGTTTCATTAATCTGATGGAAATACACACGAGTTAGGCAGTCTTCATTTATAATCTCACATCCGAGTCCCGTTTATTTTTCCGTTTTATGAAAAGGACCAAAAATTAGGAGCAAATACACAAATGTTCGAGGCTTCATACTTCACCATTTAAATACGTGGGGGACTATGCTATATACACATGAGTATATGCATATGAATGAAAACGAGTACAGAAAAACATATACGAGTGAGCAATATTTAAGAACAAAAATCAAAATTCAAATACGAGTGAGGAAGATTTAAGAACAAAAATCAAAATTCAAGTCAAGCCTGAGGTCTACCCAACAAATCAAAAGTTAAGAGAAAAGTCACGAGCTAAGGCTAAAGAAAAACCGCATAGGTTAAAAGGCAATGTTATGAAAATCTTACAAATTATTTAAGTGAAACGAGGTTATGAGTAAAAACCTTGTGTATTATTCAAAATACTAAAACGGGTTACAAGTAAAAACCTTGCGTTTTATTTACTTTTTGAAATCTGTTGAAAGAAAATAGTTACGAGAAAGTTGTAGATGTACTTCAATGCATGTAATTCTCAAACTTGTCAAAGTTTATGAATGAAAATCTGTCAAGGTTTACAAAACATTATATTCCTATTTCTTTCATCGTATAATAACACCATTATGAAGTTGAGATGTTTTCTTCATTAAGTGTCGATAAATAAAAGGGCCCTTTTTATTTTCCTCATGATGATAACACATGAGAAGAATCATGAAAGCATTTTCTAAAAGGATAAAGATGCTAACTTATTCTCTAAGTCCAAAAAAGTCAAATAGGCAAGAATAGGGTAAATAGAGAACTATTCCATAAAGTCTAGAATGTGGTAAACAGACCAAAATAAAGAAGTATTAATCAAACTTCTTGACATAAAAGGCTGAGAGAAAAACTTAGTCATTAGAATGTAATTGTTTTTAAAACAAAAGCCCTGTAATGGAAACTGGGGACTTCACTAAGGAACCAAAAAATTACATCATCAAAGAGAAAAGAACGAAAATAGCAAGAACTTAATTGTTCAATGAAGGAGCTGGAACTTCAAAAGTTGAAATTTCACTTTCAGAGGTAGCAACTCACACAGTAACAACTTCTGAGGAAATAACAACAGGGATGGAGCCAGTGAATTCTACAGTTTCAGCAAGGGGAGTAGTAGTCATGGGAACTTCCATTCCCATAGACTTTGTCGTAGATGCTTCACCTTCAGAAACGGGAATCGTAGCTTCACCCATATCAGTAACTGCTTCTGAGTTCAATAACTCGTCTGCTCCATAAACTTCAAGAGCTGGAGAAGGGGTACTAACACTTCCAAGGGCTGGAGAAGGAGTACCAGCAAGTTGTTGGCTTTTTTCGATAGTGTCCATAACTTTGGCCAGTTCAGATTGTAAATTAAAATTTTCCTTGGAAGCCTCCATTAAGACATCACGGTGAGAATATAAAAAAGCCCAACTCACTTCTATGTTAAAATTCTCTTCAAGGGCATTGTATTCTTTTTCCAGAGCCTTGTATTCCTTCTCCCACATAGCAATGTCATTTTTTACTATTTGGTGCTCAGCTAGGTGGGAGTCCAGTGAAGCTTCAAGAGAGGCATGAGAATTCTCCAAGGTATGAATTTTTTCGGAAGAAATCCTCAAATCATTCTGAGTACAAGACAGGTTCTCTGCCAATTCCCTTGCATGTTCCTCATTTTTCTCCAAAAGAGCCTTGAGCTCTTTAACCTCATCATTGGCTTTAGATAAAGAGCATTTCAAAATCTCTTTATCCTTTTTAAGTTGACCCCATGAGGCGTTAGCAATTTCCAACTCTGAAGATAAGCTACGGTTCTGCTGCTCCAAATGAACTTTGTTCCCTTGTAATTCTTCTATAATCCCTTGAGCATTTTGATATTGGTCCTTCCAATTTGCTACTTCAAGTAACGGATCCTTAGCTATTTTCCTAGCTTCGGAGATAGACTTTGTAGACTCACGATCCTTTTTCTCCAACAAAGAAACTCGCCCCATTAGCTCAGTCCCAAAGAGATTAGCCTACGATTATGAAACATAAAAGTCAGGACTTAAAAAGAGAAAAAAAATTTCCAAGGTCAAGAAAATTACCTTTAAAGTTGAATGAACTATGTCATTCATCAAGGTGTAGCAGCTGTGGCTTTGCATCTTATTCCTCTCAATATCCCCAATAAGAGGCTCGAGCCAAGTATCTGCACCTCCAGATTTTCTTAAAAGGCTTTGAGTGGCAGGAACTTCAAGAGTAACACTCCTCTTTAGCCACGCCTTTACTACTGGAACTAACCTCTACTGGAGGGGCGGATGAAGAGGGAACAACAGATGGGGGCATAGTAGAAAAAGTAAACACTATAGGGGTCGTAGAAGTTGAGGCAGAAAGGGAAGGAGAAGCTGTAGAAATTGATTCAGGAACGGTAATGGAAGTATTCAAAACTGGTGAAGGAAAGGAAGCAATCATTGGTGATGAAACACTTACAATTGGCAAAGGAATGGAAGAAGTAGGAACGAATGAAGAAAGAGGAGCTTCATCAAAAACAGGTCCGAGCTCGCCACTCAAAAAACCACTATCCAAGGGGGTTTGAGTTGGTTCATTCGTGTCTTTTGGCACGGTCTCCTCATCATAAAGGATTAAAACAGGCTCGATGGTTGAAGGTTGAGTAGGAATATCTTCAATTTCATCATCATGGATGACTCGTCTCCTAACTCTTGGCCTGGTTATTAATGAGGTATCTTCCTTTTCTTCATTCTCCGTACCTTCTGCTAAAGCTTTTCTTTTTTGAAGCAAGGCTCGTGCCTTGTCCAAGTCTAATGCAACATTACCATACATATGAATGGCCATAGCCACTTCGGCTACCATTCCTTTGTAACCAAATCCTGATCAAAATAAGGATATGCAATCAAAATTAATGAAAAGGTGCTTAAGGCCTAAAACATGTGTGAAAAACAAATACGGTACCATGTGTTTTGACTTTCCAGTCATGTATGGCAGAGATTGATCTCCAAGTTCTTTGAATCTTCAAAATTGAATCTACCTAACCACAAAAGTTGGGAACAGGTTCCACATCTCCCATGGTTGCTACGAAAAACCAAAAAGAGGTGAAGTTAGAGTCAAAATTCAAAAACAAAAATAAGTACGGTACAATAAGAAAAACTTACGTGCAAAATTCCACTTCTCAGGGAAGGGAATGTTTGTTCGACCAAGTAAGTCCGCTGTACGAACATCAACGTAACGGGCGTACCATCCTCTATCTTTATCGTCTTCTTGGCTTATAGGATGGTATAGGTGAATGAGGTGAGAAAAAGTGAAATTGATATTGGCTTTGGTGGATAAAAATCTTAAGCAAGCCACTGTCCTCCATACCAAGGGACCAACTTGGGCTAAGCATATATTAAAGAAACGGCAAAAATCAAGAATCACCATGTCAATTGGAGGTTTAAATCCCAAAGTAACAGAATAAGTGTAAACAACAGAATACCCAATCTTGAAAGAAGAAATCATTTGATTTGGGGCAGGAATAGACATTCTAAGATTGTTTTTCCAATTACAATCTTTCCTAATGGAAAGGATTGTGAGATCAGTAACTACAGTGGGGTAAGTATCGGCCTTATCTAAACCAGCGACTTATTTTTCAAGAGATTGTCTATCACTAATAAAAGATAAATCGTTGGGTACTATTTCATCTACTAAAAGTTCTCAGGAAGAATCAGAAATTTCTTTACCTTTAGAAGAAGGTGTTTTCGAAATGGAACCCTGGAAGAGGAACCAGAAGAGCCACCTCGAGTAGATTGTCGAAGTCTACCGCCTCTGTCTCTTCTATGTCTAACAGGGGCATTTGGAAAATTATCCAATATCGAAACTTTTTTTGGATTAGGGTTTGAAGATGCCATCTTTAAACAAAGAGGGATTGAAGAGAAAGAAAAAGCAAAGAAGAGAGTATTTGCTAGAGAAGAAGACAAAGAACGAAAAAGGCTAAATATGTATACGATGACAACCGTCAAAACTCAGAAGTGTAATGATGGAAATCTTATAATAAAGGCAACTATCACTTCGTGAATAGTGGAGTAAAGCGGTTTTTAGAAGATGTGTAAAATGGCCAATCCAATCAAAAGATGACACGTGTAAGGAGCATTAAATGAGAAAGACAACTCAGACGTCAATATTATCAGATGCATTAATTGTGACAAAAATTTCCTTTTTTATGAAGATCCACTTCCCAATTATTTAATTGACAAATTAAATGGAAAGTGGGGGGACTTTCTGTATTGAGGAAAAATTCAATATTAATTGAAGATGATATGGCATGACACGTGGGCTGGTCAAATAGTCAAAGTGCAATAAACCAGCAAAAGGCACGGGAAATGACAGATACTGGAAGAGGAATGAAAATAGGTACGGGAAGAAATTTAGATACGAGTTTCGTACCTATTCAAATCATTCAATGCCAACGGGTAAAAAGAAGTGCTGAAGACGCGAATCTGGTGGCAAAGTAGTCCAAATTCATTATTAAATGCTTGATACGTTACAGAATCAACATTTAAAAGCAATGATTGTGTAACGATTCATTAAATGGTCTTTATTATTTAAATTAAGCCATTATTCCTTATTAGCTATAAAAGGAGGAAGTTTCATCATTCGTAAACACACATTACATTCTTGACATCATATTGAAATAACAAATTCCTATTGATTTATTTCTACTTTTTGAAAACCTTTTATTTTGTTTTCTAGATTATTAGTAACCCAATTTTTTTCTCTAAATTCGAGCTTTGACCAAATTATATTTTTTGGTTAAATAAATTTATTTTTGTAAATTTAAACTATATAAAATGTCTTAAATTGACCAGTTTGTCATTTGTAAAGTGAAACGAACATATAGATTCTTAACCGGGGGGGGGGGGGGGGGGGGGGGACCAAAAAAAAACATGTAGATGCTTAGGATAAAATTCCCGCGGGTGACTTCTAAGGTTGTGTTATCAAAATAATGAGCAATCATAAAATAAAGCAATCTTTTACAGTAGCATAAGAGATTATAAGCAGGTAATTTACTACAATCGGTAAGGAAATGAAACAATAACGAAAAACCATGCAACTTCAATTATGGGGCAGCATGCATCACCTTTAAAATTGAGTTCATATCAGGTGGATGGTGGCGAGTCCGGCTGAGGCGGAAGCTCAAATGGCGGAATAACCGCAACAGGTGGCTTTTCCGGCTGGACTGGTGCTGATACGAAGGGTTGTGGTAACATAGAACTATCTGGTACATCAGGAACCAATGGTGGTGCCATGAAAATAGCCGGCGGTTGATCAGGAACCACTGGAGACGGCAGAAAAGTTTCTGGTGGCTGATCAGGTGTTACCGGTGATGGAAGAAAACTGCTTGGTGGTTGATCAGGAATCAATGGTGACGGCAGAAAACTGTTTGGTGGTTGATCAGGAATCACTGGCGGCTCGTCTGATGGGGGAAAGATGGGGACAAGTGGTGTAGCTGGAGGAAAGTTTTGTTCCGGCGGCGGAAGAGTAATGAATGGAGGTGGTGAAAATATGGGGAGAAGTGGTGTAGCTGGGGGGAAATCTTGTTCTGGTGGAGAAAATATGGGGACAAGTGGAGTTTGGGGTGGAAAATCTGGTTGTTGAGGTGGTGGGAGGGGAAAATCGGGTACTAGAGGTGGAGGAGAAAATAATGGAAAAGTTGGAGTGTCTGCGTTAGGAGGTGATAACCAAGGAAAGACAGGTTCCTCCGGCGGAGGTGGCGAAGCAACTAGTGGTGGAGGAAATAAAATGAAGGGAGGAGATTCTGGAGGAGGTGGAGATGGAACTAAAGGTGGTGGTGGAATTGGTGGAGGAGAAGAAGTTGGTGGTGGAGATGGAACTAATGGAGGAGGTGGGGAAACTGGAGGGGAGGCTGGTGGTGGTGAAGCTGGAGGAGAGGCTGGTGGAGGAGAAGAGGCTACTGGTGGTGGTGATGGTGTTATGACCGGTGGAGGAGAGGAGACAACTGGCGGAGGTGAAGGTGTTACAAGCGGCGGAGGTGATGGTGTTACTATTGGAGGTGAAGGGACGAGTGGCGGCGGCGACGCGATAAGTGGTGGCGGTAGAACTTGTGGTGGAGGAGAAGGTATAAGCGGAGGACGGAGGGGCGGAGTACGGCGGCGAGGTGAAGGAGAAGGCCGGGTGGGTGACTGAAATGGGTTGTTTGGAGAATTACGAGGGAAAGGCCATTGACCACAATTTCCAAAGAGGTATGAATATAAAGGATCGCAACCCTGTGAAGATGAAGACCTTGATCTTCTTCCGCCACTGCTTCTTCTTCTACTGCTTCCTACAGTTCTACTTCTCCTTTGGCTTCTTCTCTTCTCTTCATCATTCCTACTTCTTGCTTCCACTAATAGAGTTGAAGTGATCAAGAGCAGGGCTAACAAAATTAGGGTAACAATGTTTATTTTCATCTGGATGTGTTCTTCGAATAGTTTAATACGTGTCCTTCATTCTCTGTACAAAATATCATACAGGTTTATATATAAACAGGTTTGTAGAACTTATTCAAGAAATCGAATGTGTTAGTGGCACATAGACTGATCATAGACTGATCATAAATTGCTTAAATGCGCCCCATGCAACAACTAAGCAATAGTGAGTTAATGCATGGAACCATGTCACAAATATCGATAAAATGTGGATTTCTATCCACCAAGGTAAATTGGCTTATTAAGGTTAAGGACATGTTATAATTAAAGCTTGCGTTACACTTTAGTATCAGTTCATTGTTTAATGGAACTTGTAACCTTTTGTCACTTTTAACACCTTTTGACAGTTGTATCAAGAAATTATCTTGTATTAATGTTATCAACTCATTGTATATATTTAATTTTTTTAGAAAAATATGTATCTAGACACCCATAAGACAAGGGTAATACCCTAACTGCAAATTGAGATTTAGAGGTAGGAATGAACATGCAATGCAGGCTGTAAAAGAGTTGGCAGAAAAGGGGGCAATTGAATGTTAGAATTGTCTTGTTTTATGTGCCACCTAACAGCAAAGAGCTGAGCAAGACCAGATTGGTTTTGGATGCCAATCTCAATCTTCCCGCACCACATTTACTTCTCATGCAGGCCATGGCATAGTAGAAGGATAAAGCATACCTTACTAAAATAAGGATACAGCTGCATCCTCATTTTGGGTTGTTAGTTTCTCTACTTTGTGTTGGGCAGCCTAGGCCTGTGGATCTGCCCATGTAAAGCCCAACCAATTGGATTGGCAAAAACCAGAAATTGAAACTTCAAGGTGCTATGCTGTTTTTGCTCTCCAATTAGTCCTTTAATGGCGGTGGAGTATCAAAATATAAATAATTAGATATATCGAAAACTCAAAGAGAGTCAATATATTATAAATATACATAAAATAAAAAGTTTTATTTAGCAGTATAATGTAATTTTTCGGTGAATGGGTGTCAGTTCAATATGGCTCCACCCCTGCTTGGGGCTTTCTTTTGAAAACATTGTGTCTTGTTTCTCATGAAAAGGAAGTCCTTCTATTGTCATCAAGATAAGCTTCTAACTTGTGTAACTGTAATGAATGTATTCTTTTTTCTCTGATTTGTCACGGTTGGAGCTAGTAAACACCTTAGACTTCTATTTTTCCCTTGATTTTTCGTTTAGAACTACCATATATATCCCATATCTAGTCCTGTAAGGATAGGGAAATACAATAACAACCCAGTATACTCTCATAAGTGGGGTCTGAGAAAGGTAATATGTACACAGACTTTACCTCTATTTCGAGGGGCAGAGGGCTGTTTCCAAGAGACCCTCGGCTTAAGACGGAAACAAGTAACAATGTATTAGTACTATCAATAAACTCATAATAAATGACATAAAATAGACAACAAAGCATAAAATAGCAAATAACAACAATATAAGGAATGTAAGGAATACGAGAAAGGTGAAAGTATGCTAATATCTAGAATCTAAAGCCCTGCATAAGTAGTTGATCAGTAGCACCCTAACCCTAACCCTAACTCATAAATGTCTAGTCTCATTCCAGCACGCTGTAGAAATATTCTCAACTTCCCTCTAACCTACAACCTTAATGCTCGACCTCCACAATCCCCTATCAAGGGTCATGTCCTCAGTAATCCTAAGTCGCATCATGTCCTGCCTAATAACCTCTCCCCAATATTTTTTAGGTCTACCTCTACCTCTCCGCGTGCCCACCACCGCCAGTCGCTCACAACTTCTGACCGGTGCGTCAATGCTCCTCCTCTGAATGTGCCTGAACCATTTTAGTCTTGTTTCCTCCATCTTGTCCTCCATAGGCGTCATCCCCACCCTCTCTCGAATAACTTCATTCCTAATCTTATTCATCCTTGTAGCCCACACATCCACCCCAACATCCTCATCTCCGCTACTTGCATTTTAGGGAAAATACATAAAAAATAATAATGTAGTTGTTATTGTCTAATGGGACAAACACTTAGGGGTCGTTTGGTAGGAGGTATAAGAAAAAATAATGCAAGTATTAGCTCTATGCATCACTAATACCTTGTTTGGTACCTTTTTTCAACTTGTGTGTAACTAATACTTGTATTAGTTATACATCATACTTTGCATTATCTTATGCATAAGTAATGCATAGAAAACCATGATATTAGTAATACCAAGGCTTTAATGTATGCATTGGCATGATTAAAGACAAAATTGTCCTTAAAGTCCATTAAACCTAAAGAATATGAAGGATATTTTTGTAAGCAACTATTTTTAAAAAAAAATTATGCAATGTATTATAATTTTAATACACCACACCAAACAATAGATAAGAAATAATATTTTCATAATTAATGCTTGCATTACTAATACATTTTATTTTACACTATTCTTATACACCTTATCAAACGACCCCTAAAAGCTTAATTGAACCGGTAAAGATGAGATACTTTACCAATTGCTAAAGACAAACGTCAAATAGAGCAGATACGATGTATTTATATAATATTCAATCTTTCATTTACTGAGTTTTAACAACACTTTTTGTTTTTTTACTGCCGGAGATTAATTATTGTATGAAAATGATTAATATGCACTATGTGTAAAAGTTATAGTTTGTCCATAACAAACACTTCAGCGTGCATTGTCAAGAAATGACTGTATGATAGGAGCCTTTAGATGGCCCCAACTTGGAATCCACAAATAAAGGCCCAACATACCCAACTTCATGGGTGTGCTGGAGAAAATTTATACCAGGTAACCAAGCAAATGGAAAAGTTGGAGTTGTATAATGTGCACATGGCCGGAGCTTACTGTAGCTACATTTTTAATTGAACTCATAATTTTCAGAGTGGATCAAAAATTTATGTATAAAAGATAGTTAATATTCTAAGAAATAGCAAATATGGACCCATAACTTTAAAAATATAATGGTTTCAATGTTAAAAATCTTAAATCTTGCATTATAAACAGGTCGCGTCTCCAGGGTCCCGTGAAACTAATCGTGGTGCACACATTAAAATAGCAGGTCCCAATAAATACAACCATTGAATTCGCAAAACGATACCCGAAAATTACGATTAAAAAAATATAAACTTTAAATCTTAAATCTGTATGTATATATATGTGGATATTAGATGTTAAAAGTTCAGAAATGCGCGTCTGTGTGGCTGAATTCTTTTCTTTATGATTTTCTTTGAAAGGCCTATATTTGGATTTTTGAATTCATTTCGGAGATTATGAAATATTTAGAATCGAAGCTTAAGAATAAAAAAATGCATTGACTCATAAAGTTTTTGCAGATGAAGCAAACCAAGGTAGTAAACTGACAAAATAACTGATACGCGCGTGGGAGCAAAACCACACATAACGAGCATGCGTCCCCCCGTTCAGTTTTATTATAGGGAAAAGGGTCAGAACTGCTCATAACGTATTGATTTCAGTTTAAAAATATTCTCCGTTAACCTATTTTGAAAAAAATGCCCCTATCATTAAAAATTTGGCATATTTGTGCCCCTAAGTCTAACAACTGACTGTACTTATATTTAAAATGGTAGCGGTATTTTTTTCAAAATAGGTTAACGGTAGGGGTATGTTTATACTGGAGTCAATACGTTAGGGGCACAAATATGCTAGAATTTTAACGGTAGGGGTATTTTTTTTAAAATAGGTTAACGGAGGGTATTTTTAAACTGGCGTCAATACGTTAGGGGTTGTTCTGACCCTTTTCCGTTTATTATATTATAAGCTTTTTATTTTATTTTTTCTGATTTTCGTACCTTTTTTGCCCTTTCAACAGAAGGTGAAAGTCTACTGTAGTCCAGCAGTTATTACTGTTACAAATTTGCCATGCCATAATTACTATTTACTACTACGATTATTGGATAAACACTACATAAATGATTCCTCAATTATTGCTAAGTTAAGAGGTGTATTATTGCATGTAAACGGTTTGAACTTTGAAAGAAAAGCGACTTTTACCAACAACAACAAATAAAACGAGCGATCGCTAGAGCTTAACTGATGAAAAGATTTTATATTGTTGGACTACTTAAAAATTAAAATTCAATTACAAGTAATTGCTTGTAGCATGCATGGATTTAAACCTATTACAATATATTAAATTATACCAAGGGCGTTTAAATTTAAATAAAGTAAAAAATAATTCTCGATAAAGGGCGTTCAGTATATATTATACACTTGATCTATATGCACAGTATAATTTTGCGGTGAATGATGGTTAATTGACCATATGATTACCTAATTACTAGACCAGAAACTAGGGGTGTAGGTCGGTTGGTTCTGATTTTACAATTACCAAACCAAACCAATTGTATCGGATAATTAAATTTAAAGACCAAAATAAACCAATAAAACTCAAGTTTTTCGCTCTTGGTTTTTTTGGGATTTTCTCGGATTTTCTGGTTATTCTAATTTTTTTGGGTTTTTTTCTGTAAAATCTTTGTAGAACAAAATATATAAATTATGCTCAAAATATTTCTTTACTCCTAGTAAGATACAACTATATAAAGTATTTTTCAAGAAAATAATACAAAATATGAGACATATCATGGCATTATCCTAAAATATTCAACAATAAAGACAATAAAATTATGTAACATAAATGTTGCTTCTTAAAACCCATAATAAAAATAAACATAAACTAAGAGTATTAAGTCATGCTAAAATAAGTAGACTAATAAAGGAACATTAAATACATAATTAAACGCTAAAGAAATTATGCATTTTTATTTAAATTATTACAAAATAAAAAATAGATATTCAATAAATTCATATTCGTAGTATTGAAATAAATGTCTTTTGTTAGCATTAGTATTGATTTGATTTTGGTTTGGGCTTTTGTTAGCAGTGTCTAATTTGCTAAAGTTAATGACAATAAAACTTATCAAAACATTCAAAAGTTCTAAGTTCAATCTTGAAATAATACCTCAAAAAATAAAATTATAAAATCTTTTAAAAAAGATTTATAAGTTACTTCACAGTAAGTATATTTATATAAACCGGGTTAATTTGATATCGGTTTAATTTTTTTAGTTAATATCAAACCAAACCAATTATGGTCGAATTTTTATTTTCAATACCAAACCAAATCAAATCAACTTATAATCAAATTTTTTTTATTTGACTTGAATTATCGGATTGATGCGATTTATCGATTTATTTTATACATCCTAGAAGAAACTATACCTAGTCAGGGCCGGCCCAAGGGTAAAGCTGCTAAAGCATCTGCCTGGGTCCTCATAATTTTTGGGGCCCCAAATTTTTCTAATACACCATATATTAATTTATTTTTAGAAGAATATTTAGTGTTGTGAATGAGAAACTACGTATTTTCATTGTAAAATAGTAAGATTAGATTATTTATCATAAATTGAGAATTTTTTTTATATATTGGGAATTATTTTCTAGACAAAAAATTAAGAAAGAATCCGATAATTATTTGTAATTAAAAGAAGAATGAAACTTTAATACAATCCCACAACATGTCGTTGATAAAATTTTAGCAACTAATGAAAACCTTAATTAGAAGGTATCTCAAGAAAAATTAAATAAATTAGTTAAAACTATTAATAACTTTGCATAAGAAAAACTAGAAATATTGAATTTAAATGAAATTACATTTGAATTTTTTTCTTTTATATAAAAAAATAAGGCCTCTCACTAAAATTTTGCTTTAGGTCTCCATATTTATTGAACCGCCCCTGTGGCTAGTAAATAAGTCCTGCACCGAAAAGAGAAAATATTAAGACACGACAATGCCCCTAGCTATTTTAAACAAAAACATTACCAGACTAGGCTCACAACAATACAAAGTAATGCAAAACTCAACTACCTCCTAGCCTACAACCATAATACTCGACCTCCACAACTTCCTATCAAGTGTCATGTCCTCGAAAATCTGAAGCCTCGTCATATCCTGCCTGATCACTTCTCCCCAATACTTCTTAGGCTGCCCTCTACCTCTTCTCATGCCCTCCAGAACTAGTCGCTCACACCTCCTTACATGAGCATCTAGGCTTCTCCGTTGTATTCTTATTTACATATCCCACTGTGTGAAGGTAACAATTAATTAAGAGTATATTTTTTTCTCTATGAGTTTGTATTTTCTTATGGAGATATATCAAAGGCTAAAAATCACTTATTATGGATCGTAACCAAACTTCGGCACCGCTGAGGTAGGGATCCAGAATTAATGAGAAAACAATCAAACCCTGTCATTCAAACCTACGCGGAGGAATAATTTATCACTAGTAGTCAATAGTCATGATCCGTGAAGGGCGAGATGGTAATTTCAAATATAGAAATATATTTTAGAAATTAATAGAAAAATAATGTCAAATAAAATCATGAGGGCAGTAATAATTTTCCAAGGAACCGTTTGGTTGGAAGATATTATCTCCATATTAGTTATTTCATATTTCTATGAAGATAAAAAAATATTATAATTCCAGAATAAATTAAATATATAATAATTTTATTTCAATCAAACATAAAATAAACTCCATTAAAATTTAAATTTAAAATAAATTATTCATTATCTCTGCCCCTAAGATTACAACCATATTTACTACTCTCCTTTACCCAAATCCCAACAGCAGAGTCCCTAGTATTAATGTGTGTCAAATGCCACTATCACAATCTCCAATACACAGCTACGTGAATTTCTTAACTCTGTGAAAAAAGGATTATCAACTTTTGATAACTGCCACGAGATTGTTGTGTCTCTCTTCAGTTCCCTCTCACCTTCCTTTTTAGCTTTTCCAGGTTACAAAAAGAAGCTCCCTTTTCCTTTTCCTTTTCCTGACAGTCTTTTGTCCCTTTCTTGCATTTTATTGGCAAAAAGAAGCACAATTCAGATACCCATTAACCACATCTGCGCTTTCCACATTTCAATTTTCAAAATTCCCATGGAGGAACAAAAAGTTTGAATTCTTTCCTAAATCATTGGTTTAAAATCAACAGTCTTCTTTATCAGTTTTGTATGACATTTTGAAGAAAGAACGGAGATGAAGATTTTCATTCTGCTTATACCAATTTGGGTTTTCATCACTCCATTGTTGTCAGCTCCAGTGGATGTAACTCCCCAGCCTCCAATTACAGATCCAGTTCTTCCTACTGAAAAAGGACCCATTTTTCAAGTTCCTTCTGATAAAGATGCTCCATCTCCTGGTAAAAATTCGACAATGCCTAATCACCATGTGTTTTTTTTGTTTATAACTTGTGAATCTTGGGAATTGGATCTTTTCCTGTATAATTCAATACCGCTATCCCTACTTCCCTGCAACCCTTTATTCGTCTATAGCATAAAATTTGCAGTCTGGATGTGCAATTAGTTAAATTATATTCAAATTAGATAGGAACTTGCAATTTTGATACTTAGATTTGTTACTCTGCTCTTCACTTTTTTTTAATAATTTGCAGTGTATTATTGCTTTTTATAATTTTCATTATCCTTTGATACCAGTCATAATGATGCTCAAGACAAATATAATTGAAAAAACCCACATTTTCTTCTTTAGAGGGGTGGGGGGAGGGTTTTAGGAATTGATTGCGAATGGGGCAAATCTTCATTTGCTTCATTACAATAAGTTTCTCTTTTTGTAGTTTTAGTTTTCAATCAAAGCTCAAGCTCATTGAGTATCTCTGTCTTATTTTTCAAATCAGGAGTTGCAGAGCTGAAAGTGGTTCACCACCAGGATTTAAATAAGAAAATTTTGATTTCACTTATTGTTGCGTCAACCCTCCTTGCTGGAATTCTGCTGTTGTCGTCTTGCTTTTGGATTTACAGACTAAAAATGCGGAAGAAATCCGCTGAAAAAGGCTGTCAGAAAGCAGGTAACTTTGTTATCAAGAAGTCACTGCTATGGAAGGACAATGAGTTCCTATTACTTACTTATAGTTGCACATTTTCTGTATCCTAACTTCCACATTGTTTTATTTGTCCAATTTTATAATGTAGAGCCTGCAAAGGGACTTTCTTGGGGTCCAATAATGGCCAAGTTCCCTTCTTTGAGATCTGTGGGAAGAAAAGGACTAGTTGCTGTGATGGAATACCAGTCATTAGTAGCTGCAACCAACAATTTCCAGGAACAGAATGCTCTAGGAGAAGGTAGATTAGGATGTGTGTATAAAGCTCAATTCAACAATGACATCCAAGCAGCTGTTAAAAAGTTTCGTGGTGGCGAACAGGATGCTGAAAAAGAATTTGAGGTAGTCTGATAGATTTTGACCCGAAATGTTGTTCCGTAATGGTTGTAATTATTTGGTGCTAAAAGTCATGTCTGATTGAATTTCAGAATGAGGTGGACTTGTTGAGTAAATTTCAGCATCAAAATATTATTTCGCTTCTTGGGTACTGCATTCATGCCGATGCACAATTTCTGGTTTATGAATTGATGCAGAGTGGATCTTTGGAATTCCAGTTGCATGGTAAAAACTTCTATTATTTACTTTCTGATATAAAGTACAAAAGAATATCAATTATGATATCTGAATTGTTATTAGAATTACCATAATTGAGCTGTCCTCTTGACCAGGACCTCCTCGTGGATCAGCTTTGAATTGGCATCTTCGCATGAAAATTGCATTGGATGTGGCTAGGTATTTAATGTTATGATTTATTAGTGCTAATTTTTTTCGTTTTTGCCCTCAGTTCTGCGTTTTTGGAAGTTAATACTAAAATTACGCTGTTGACATTGACCAGGGGCCTAGAATACCTCCATGAGCGCTGTAACCCCCCTGTAATCCATAGAGATCTCAAATCATCTAATGTTTTATTGGATTCCAACTTCAATGCAAAGGTAAACCACTAGCAATATAGTCACATAAATCTTAATTGCTTCTCCATTAGCAAACTTTTCATGTGGTCTGTTTTGGCTGAGTCGATATGTTTTCACTTGATCAGCTTTCTGATTTTGCCCTAGCTATAGCTGGATGGAACTTAAACAAGAGCAACGTAAAGCTTTCGGGAACTCTGGGATATGTGGCTCCAGAGTACCTCTTAGATGGTATGTTAGTTCCCTACTTTCTCACAATTAACTAAATGAAGATGGTACAGATGTTTATTGTTCGAATGTGCCTCATCACGTAAACAGTCCAATCTTATGATTCTGTCTTCTTTTTGTGTCAGAGAAGTGTCTCCCAAGAACTATATTCACTTCGCTCCTCTCAGATTAGAAAAGAATGTTCCCTCCTAGAATTCATATATCCACGTACAAAAGCATATCCAAAGAAGCACCATCATCACTGAGCTCTTGCCCTCAGTTTAGATTTTTGAAGAATAGAACTCCTAGCAGACAGATGTAATTGCTACATCTACATATTTAATTTATCAACTATTAGATTGTATGAAGAGATTAGGCTTCTCTTCTTTTGTTCACGAACTTCTCGTTTCTTCTCAAGTATGATGACTATTCTGTTTTGACTCCCTCTTGATGCACCATTTTATCTTCAATGTTGTTTCTTTGTCACAATATATATCTAAGATTGATATTTAAATGTTAATGTCCGAAAAAAATTATCTTGATTAGCTTATTTCAAAAGCAGAATCCAGTTCTGTGCATTATTGCTTTGTTCTTCCTGTAGGAAATAACATCCTAACCAGAAGTCTGAAAGTCAAACATTATTTTCCGTTTGATTGCTGCATTTCAGGAAAATTAACTGATAAGAGTGATGTCTATGCTTTCGGCATTATACTACTGGAGCTTTTAATGGGGAGAAGACCAGTGGAGAAACTAGTGGGAGCTCAGTGCCAATCTATAGTCACATGGGTATTTATGGAATTACTAATCATACTTGAGTGTTTGCTCCTTATCTCTTTATGACTTCCTGGAATACTGATGTTTCAGTAATTCCATGACAAGCAGGCAATGCCTCAGCTTACTGACAGGTCAAAGCTCCCAAATATTGTTGATCCTGTCATCAGAAACGGAATGGACCTCAAGCACTTGTATCAAGTCTGTGCAGCCACCTCCTTTGACAAATTATTACTTTCATTTTACTGCTTTAACTTACAGAATCAAAACGGACGATTTGATAGGTTGCTGCTATTGCCGTGCTATGTGTACAACCAGAACCAAGTTACCGACCACTAATAACAGATGTCCTGCACTCCTTCATTCCCCTTGTACCAATCGAGCTTGGTGGGTCCTTGAGAGTTGTGGATTCTGCACTATCTATTAACGCATAACAAAATGAGTTGCTTCATTCAAAGTTTGCTTTGGCCTACTCTTGGGATTACTTGTGTTCCTACGGAAACTGGTAACTGAATGAACAACTTGACCTTTCCTCTTCTTTTGTTCTATCCTGAGTTTGTT
This sequence comes from Nicotiana benthamiana, assembly GCA_034376525.1. NCBI lineage: Eukaryota > Viridiplantae > Streptophyta > Magnoliopsida > Solanales > Solanaceae > Nicotiana > Nicotiana benthamiana. The sequence goes on along the minus strand of CM067329.1, from coordinate 137,237,072 downwards.
ATTTGGCTAATGCAATTTTTGCTATGAATTTAGAGTAGGACCACTTACCAAAAGAAAATTTATGCTGTGTGTATATAATTGTAAATTTGAGGTAGCAAAATCTCTGATCTCACTTCAAGTTTCCTCAGGTTTTTGTTCTTTCATGGTTGTTTTTTGTATTAGTGGAATTGATATGCTTCTACTGTAAAGAATGACTTATGGTTCCAGTATTTGTGCATACAAAATTTTCTGTTCTCCTTATTTCTTGTCTGTAAATACCTGTTATGATTATCTGGCCTTTTTCTCCTACCTCTTGCTGGCAGACTGTCAAAGCCCATCTTTTTCCCACCTAGTTGGGTTTCACGTGCTGACTTTTCTGCATATCCTGGCAGATAGGATAAAATGTTGCCTCTCACTCAAGCAATTGACTTTTTATTTTGGTTTTATCTTAGTTTCCTTTTGGCCATTTTCTACACCCAAAAAAGAATTTAAGTGTCTTAAGTCATGATTGCCCACCATGTGTAGTATGGCCTACAATTTTTGTGGATCTCAACAACTATTGCATGTGCCCATGCTAAAAATGATACATTGCAATGGATCCTTTCTCATCAGCTGGTTGTTACATTGCATTGGATCTTAAATAACTATTGGAGCCTAATTTATTAAGAGACTTTATCTATAGTATAATTAATCTCTGGAAGTACAACTGGAAATTAGTTCTCATGGAGTTATTAACTAGGTTTAGCATACTTTGGCAACTCTTTATTTTTATTTTTGATTCTTTTTTTTGGCTTTGATAACTTTTATCGACAAGAGGGGTTGCTCTGATGGTAAGCAACCCCCACTTCCAACCGAGAGGTTATGTGTTCGAGTCTGAGCAAGGTGGGAAGTTCTTGGAGGGAAGTATGCCGAAGGTTTATTTGGAAACAGCCTCTCTACCCTAGGTAGAGGTAAGATCTGCGTACACACTATCCTCCCTAGATCCCACTATGTGGTTTTATACTGGGTTGTTATTGTTTGATAACTTTTATCGTCGTTGGCATATTCTTTTCCTTTTCTTTTTGTCTTTGTTGGGTGGTGTTGAGGGAGATCATCGTCGTGCAATATAATTACATGGATCACTACGTTAAATCCTAATATGGTGGGCCTGAGGGCTGCTGTTCTTCTTCTCTATTGTTTGTCCACATTAGTTTAGAATAGTAAGGTTTTAACCCCATGTTTGGTGAACTGGAAATTGGCATTCTGAAAGAGGGGAAAAAGAATATCCAGTTCGTTGTCTTAGATGACATTTTGAAGGTATCTCTTCTGCACTGTTTGGATCATTGTTCCCCGTCGTTTTATAATATATTGTATTGTATTGTATTGTATTGTACCGTATCGTTTTATGAATACAATGCTTGGATAGATTGTATTGTTTACTGTAACTGATAAGTTTACTAAAATACTCTTAATTATTTCAATATTAAATTTATTAAAATTATGTAAAAAAATAATTTGGAGAAACAAAAATAGAAGAAGGCAAAACACCTTAAGAAAGCAGAACAAAGGAGCGACACATAAGAAGGCAAAACAAAGGAGCACAACTAATTAGAATTGAGTTAAAAGTAAATTACAACAACAACAACTACCCAGTACATTCCCGCCAGGTGGGGTTTGGGGTGAGTTAAAAGTAAATTAGGAGAAGAAAAAAACAGGAGGCGTCAAACACCTTTAGCATTGGTATGGAAAAAAACAAAGTAGGTTATAGGTTGAAGATTTGGAGTAAAAATAGAAAAAAAGATAAAGGGTAAAATAGAATTGTGGAGTAACAAGTTAGGGCATAGTTGGAAAGAAAAATATGAAATTATCCCACAAATCGGTTGTTCCAAGAAATGGGACTTTTCATTGTTTCGGAACAATGAAATTAACAATGAAATACAACCAATTATAGTTAAACCATCAAAACAAATATTATTTTGGGATAACAATACGATACAACAAAGAACAACAAGCTGTTAGTGAAAGAGTATTAACTGCAGAAGGGCTACCCAGCTGCAGTTATTTCCTTTGTCAGTATCTTATACCCCGAATGCGTTTTCCGTTTAAAGAACGGTTAAACTAAATTCCTAATTGCTCGACGACACGCTGAGGAATTTATTGTTTGCATGCAAGATTCCTTTCTTAGTAACCAGATATCATTGTCACGGCAATATCCAATGATGTCTACATTAAACGCAATATATAGTACTATAAAACTTGCCTTGTTTCATTAACCATCCCACTTTAACCCTTAATTCTGCTGATTCTACTCTACCACTGGCACCCAAAAAGAAGGTAAAGGAAACAAAAGTATTTACTTAGAAAATCATGGCGTTCTCGAACTGGATATGCAGTCGTAATACTAAAAATATGTTTGTGAAGATTGTACATCCAGGAGGACATGTAGAACTGCACGACAGGCCAGTTCTTGCATCTGAGATAATCAATAGAAATCCCAAAGAGTTGGGTTTGCCATCCCAGCGTTTTCCAGTAGCCATGGGCTATTTTACCTCCCCAAACCACCCTCATGCCTGGCCAGAAATTCTATGTTGTCCCTATTTTTCCAGCAGCCATGGGCTCTGATGTAGTGCTGATGTCTCTCTCGGCCGAGACGAGGACCCAGCTGGTCCCTTCGCCCCTTATTGCATCGATCTTTCTTTGCTTCTGCTTGAACTGATGTCAGCCAATTGATCAAGCCATTGAGATCGTCCTAATCGGCTCTCACCTGGGCGCAATAGGCATTTTGAATTTCTTCCCAAGTGGTGGGAAGGTATTTCATCAATCTGCTTACTAGCTTTCTGGTTGCTCTTGACTCATTTCTGCTCAATCTGTTATGAAAGGCGGCTACCGTCATCCCTTCCGTTACATTCGATAGGCTCATTCTCACCCTGTTAAACCGGGATAGGAAGTCCTGAGTCCCTCGCCAGGTATCTGCCTGAAGGCGAATATGTTGTTACCTGGCTTATGCCTTTTTAGCCCCTTCATGGGCAGTGACGAACTTGTCTGCCATTTCTTCGAACGTTGCTATTGACCGTGCCAACAGCTGTGAGTACCATGTTAGGGATCCCCCTATTAGGGTTTCGCCAAACTTTTTCAATAGCACCGACAGTACTTGTTCTCTCGAAAGATCGTTGCCTTTTACTGCTTGTGACGTAGTGAACGATATGATCTTCTGGTCCATAATACCATCGTATATCTTCAAGTACTGTGTCATTTTGAAGGTTTTAGGATATGATAGGGGGCTGCTTCTTCATTGTATGGTTGTTCGATGAATCGGCCAATGTCCCGTTTTAGTAACAACTTTGGGCGCCTGGTATTTTATCAACCCTTTCTTGATTCTCCTTCATCTGGTCGCGAAGCGTCTTAGTTCTGTTTTTCAATTCCTCCACTTTATTTTGAATGGTTATGAGTGCATCATTACATATATCAACAATAGTGTGAGTGTTACCAGTTCCGGGGCGTCTTGCTCACCGATGTCTGTCGTGATTTCGGCTTGCGCAGCATCTCTGTCATCCCTTTGGGTGGGTTTTATCAAGTATGTTGTTCAGAGTGCTTGTTAGTCATTCTTCCTTTTTACCACCGGTGGCGAAGGAGTAACGTTTTCGGGGTGGGGGGGGGGGGGGGGGGCATTTCGCCTAGAAGTAACACTAGGCGTCACGTTTTCATTGTCTTTCCTGTCATCTTCATTGATAGTGTTCAAAATATTGGCAGTGACATCTGCTATTGTTTTCAATCTCGCATCTCTTTTTCCTGCCATTGTTAGTTTATGCAAAGCTAGGAAAAGATGACTATCCCTTTGTAAGATCTAGATGAAACTAAAATTTCAACTAAAAAAATTCCCACAAAAGGCGCCAAATTATTTGACCAAAAGATGTTAAACTCTTTGACTAGACTAATCTTAAGATTAAGAGAAGGGTAAATCTCAATTAAGAATAATAAATCTAGATGAAGTGATAAAGGAAGTAAGCAAGAGGAACCTCATAAATGCGACAACCAAAATGCGCAATCAATCTAAATAAATGCAGTCGGCACAGAAAAAAATAAGTATAAGATGATTGTGGAATCTTTAGATCTTATCAATATCGTATAATGATATATGTTAAGCTTGCGTAATCGATGAACAAGGTTGTTCTTGTATTTACTTTTAGATGAATCTTTTACAAAGTGTTTTTTTTTTCTTGCTCAGTTCCTCAAAAAAGGGGATTCATCATCCCTCAAAAGGCAGGGCTGCCCTTTTGCAAAAAGCAATGTGATAAAAAAAAAAAATTGTTGAGCGACGAGGAAAAATCCCCTCCGTTGATCGATCATTAATTCACTTCTTTAGGAAGGAGCTGAGAGGGTTCGGAGACACGGCCCGTACTCCCACGGGGGGCAGCAGTGGGGAATCTTGGACAATGGGATCCCCCTTTTCTTAACTAACTCCTCCTATTTATAAGGGACAATCTCCCAAAAAATCCTAAAAAGTACAGCATAAAGAATATTTGAAAAGCATATTCTCGCTATCTCTTACTATGTTTACACTACCGTTGACATCTCGTCTTGCCTGACCGTCTTGGTCGCCGTCCTTCTTTATGACGACGATCAGACGTTGCGTCGCGGTAACCTCGTTCCTCGTCCTACTCGGCAGCTGTTGTGGTTGCGAAATTACAAAATTTTATCGACAAACACATATTTCAAAAAAAATACTTTTTTTTATGCACGAAACAAGGCCTAAGATGGTTCCTTTTCTAATTGATTGCTCATAACTGATCAAATAGAACGATAATGAAAGAGAGATTCTTGTCAAAAAGTTTAAGTGCACAATATAATTGGCAGCTAAAATATGATATACTATCTATATACATCAAATGCACTTAAGTTACATAACTTAAGATTATTTCTTGATTTGAGCAATTGCATCAAGTAGTAAATTTTGCAATGGACAAGTTTACAGTAAAGTAAGTCTGTTTAAACCAACCCCCCATCTTTTTATTTTTTTTTATTTACATTCTGTTTACTGGAAAAGCAATTCACTAATCCTTCCTCGTTGCAACATTCAAATAATGGCGCTTTCCAATGATTTACTGCACAAATCTCGTACAAATGTGATTTTGCTGAGCCCTGATTTTGAGTACCTTCAAGAGTTATCACGCAAAGGCATAGTGTCATGGCCCGCCACATCATCATGCCACTTGGCATGTATTTTTGCCACATGGAAAGTTTACATATGAAATATACTAGCATATGTGGGAAGGTTCTAGAGAATTACGGAGATTTCTCATGGAAGACCTTAGAACCCTATAAAATTGATAGGAAAATCCTTAGAAGATTCTAGCTATGTAGAAAATTTTAGAGAAAAGACTTACTTGTAAATAATAAAGGACCTGTGTAATAATATTTACTCATTAGCTCCTGCCTCCTACGAAACTAGTATATAAAGGGATATTTATTTGTAACTCATCAAGTAAAACAATCAAATTTTCGCTAATAAAAAGCTTCATTTGGCAAATTTGTCTTATCTTTCTTATCTAATAATCCCTTAGCAGTCTTGAGTATAGTATTTTAGACTGAACAGGATCGTGACCAAATTGTCTAAGTGCTGCAGCACGTAAGCTTAGTTCAAGATTAAGGACGAGAAAAGAGGCTCTATTGAAAAAAATTAGATATACTTTGTTGCACTTACTATAAACAACCAATTGTTTTGCTTAAGATTATAATATATTTAAGTTTCCATTTATGGTTTGAGATTTTGCAGTAACTTATTACTATGATGAAAATTTAGAAAATTCATTTCATAATATTGCTTGTTAATTTCGAATTTGTATTGTTCATTGGTGTTAACCAGTAGTAGGTGACACAATAGAATAGACAACATCAACTTCTGTATAAGATAACCTTTTGAATGGGAGAATGATTTTTGTTGAGTTACAAATATCATTGACTTCACAATTTTAAAGCATCTAATGAATTTATTGATTTTGATTCAAATTATCTGACATTGGAAAAAATTAATTTATTTTATTATTTTCTATAAAACTTATAGTATTAATTAATAACGTACTAATTAAATAATTGGTTTAAGAAGAGGTAAGAGAAACTTTTCTCTCCAATTTTATGTGTCACGCTAATTTTTTTTGGTTTATCCCCAAAATAACATTATCCTTTTATATTTTACAAAATATAAACTTTAATATTCTCATTTCATTACTTGATAAATGACATATGTTTTCAAGCACAATTTTTTTTAAAAATATTTTTATTTTTATAAATTTTGTGCCTAATCAAATATTTAATGATGTCTAATCAAACACATTAACATAAAATAATAGCCCCATTAATAATAAATGAAGAATTCTTACCTTTGCCTTTGGAGTTCCCATCCACGGCAGCCCCATCAAAGCGAAGCGGGCGAAACCTATTCGGGTCGGGTACTGTTTCACTGCTACGGACAACTGGAAAAGCAGAGTCTGAATCATCTTCTCCTCTCTTAGCGACTTTCTTTTCTACCATATCCCTTGTATATCCTCCTGGAAGCCGCTGAAGAACTCTTTGACCTTTCTCATATTCCAGAAACATCCAATCCAAATCTTTTGATAAACTCCAATTCATCAATTACTACCAGTTCAATATGCAACAGAAATATAGAACTATAATCGTATTAAGGGCCGATGACAGTACTTCCGGTGGCGTAAGGAGGAGAACGATTTTGGTTAAATATATTTTTGGGTTGGGTGCTGTCGTGTCACAGTCTTTGGACTTGTTCCTTGATAAGTATTTAGGATCTTATTTACTATTAGTACATTAAATAGTTGCACAAATCTGGTAGTTTAACTAAACAGGAGGTAGAAAGCTTAAATTAACTATTCCCTCTTATTTATAATTATTTATAATAAGTGATCAATTTACTTTTTTATTTTAGTTTAAAATATGTATCTAATTATATAATTAAGAAAGAATTTAATTTATTTTTATAAAATAACTCTTATGTTTATATTTCTAAAAAGTTTTCTTACTCATCACATTAAATATTTAATTATAATAAATATTTTGTTTAAAATTTAATATTTTTTAATAAATATATTGAAAATAAATTGATCACTTACTGTAAATCATGAGGAGTAATCAATTAAAGTTAGGCTCATCTTGTATTTATGAAGTCCATTAATTTCTAGCCGCAGCTTTCAGTTAAAAGATTAGACATGTTTCCTTATCCAATTTGTCTCATACTCCATGTTTAAGCCTAAAAAAAAGGAGCAATACGTTTGAATTGGTTAATTAACTTCTTTTTCAAATTCAGTTGATAAAATTAATTAGAAGCTAACTGATTAAAGTTAGAATGAAAACTACAGATTAGATGGATGGATTCCCAAGCCTCTTTAGCACACGTGAATTGATTTTCTCTAAATTTTAGAGAATTTCAGTCATGGGAATTAACTGTGTGTTGTTTGTCCTGATTTTCCTATCATATTTATTTTTCCTACTCTTGAAGGATATGATATTATTATATAGCAAATGTCTATTTGGTAATTCGGTCCTAGCGTTGTCACCACTCGCCGGGTTAGGTCATGTACTTACCAGCACATGAAATCGGTTGTGCTGACACTACACTCTGCACTATGTGCAGATCCGGAGCGACAAATTTTGGACTGTAGCATTGGGTGGCTGCCTTCAGTTCAGTTAGAGATCCCGAGGTAATCTTGCAGGCGTCCAGAGACCCGACATCCTCTTCTATCTTTATATGTATTCTGTTTTCATTTACTTTCGAGGCAGATTGTACTTTTCTTTCCAGACATTTGTATGTATTCGTACATAGTCCGTGATATTATGACATCGGATTCCGGATAGAGATGTATGTTGGCATTGTCATACTAATTTTGGTTAAGTTATCAGATTAAGTCTTCTGCATGTGTTTACTTATCATTTATATTTCATTATTGATCACACGTTATTCTAAATTATTTAAAAAGGTCTACATAAAAGAGTTAGTGATTCTACAATACGCGACTTGCCTAGCTTATACTAGGGGTGGGCATCGGTCGATTCGGTTCGGTTTTAGAAATTATCGGTTTTGCCTATCGATTATCAGTTTACAAATATCATAACCCGATAACCAAACCGATAAGATATTAGTTATCGGTTATCGGCTTATCGGTTATTGATCATTATCGGTTCGGTTATCGGTTTACCTGATGAGATAAAACCAAAATTAAAAGTGATGAACGATAGATATTAAAAGTGTTGAATGCTGAAAATTAAAAGTGCTTTGAAAATTAAAAGCACCTTCACGTGGGTAAATTAGAGACAGAACTATGACGCTAATGTGTTTCTTACTGTCATTATAAATTAGAGACAGAAAAATCAATTTACATAACTTTTCCATATCATAATGATGAGCTTAATTCGCTAAACAACAGAGTTAAATACTGAGTTTCAGCCATGTTTTTGTGTCACTGTGAGTTTGATTTAAAAAAAACAGAGGCAAAAATCAGAAGCAAACAGAGGCAAAAATCAGAAGCAAACAAAGGCAAAATCTTGAGCAAACAGAACAATTAACAAGGTGCAAACAGAAAAATCTTGAGACAAAACTTACACGAAGCGATTGACGAGTGAGGGAGTGAGTCGTCGTGACTGCCGAAGAACTGGTGAGGCTCAGGCACTGGCGTGGCGTCTGGCGGAGAACTGGTGGTGAGCTTGAGAGTTGAGGCTCAGGCACTGGCGTTACACGATGCGATTAACTGTTGGGAGTTGGGGGCTGCGGCGGAAACATAATGAGAGAGACATACGAGAGACGACTAATGACTGAAGACTGAATGAACTGAAGAGGGAAGGGAATTAGTAAAATAAAACCCTAGTATATACTTAAGTGTAGATTAGTAAATTACTTTATTCTTATCGGGTTATCGGTATTTACCCAATAACAAAAATGTAAACCGAGACGGAACCGATAACCCAATATAATTTTTTTTATCCCGTTACCGAACCGTTATCCCAATAAACCAATACCGATAATCCTATAAAGAATTAACGGTTCGGGTTATCGGTTTTACCCGATATATGCCCACCCCTAGCTTATACGAGTAGGTGCCATCACGACTCCCGGAGGTAGAAAATTTGGATCGTGACAGTGATCTTGCTTTTTAATCGGAGTGCACATAGGTCGGATTGTTTCAAATTTTATAATTACCAAATTAAATCAATTGCGCCGGGTTATTAAATCTAAAGACCAAACCAAACTAATAAAACTCGGTGTTTTCAATCTCGATTTTTTGGATTTTCGGATTATTCGAGGTTTTTTCCGGTAAAATCTTCGTAGAACAAAACTTATAATTTATGCTCAAATCCTAATAAGATACAACTATATAAAGTATTTTACAAAACAAAATACAAAATATGAGATATGTCATGGCATTATGCTAAAATATTCAATAATAAAGACAAAAAATTATGTAATATAAATATTATTACATAAAAAGTTCATAATAAAAATAAACATAATCTAAAAGTACTAAGTCATGCTAAAATAAGTAACTAATAAGGGAGTATTAATTACATGACTAAACGCTAAAAGAAATAAAAATAGGTTATGCATTTTTATCTAAATTATTGCAAAATAAAAAGTAGATATTCAATACATTCCCATTCGTAGTATTGAATTGAATATCTATTGTGTTAATATTGATTGAATTTTGGCTTGAGCTTTCAAAAATGTGTTTTTCAAAAAACATGAAGTGATACTGCACTCATTTTTCAAGTAAAATGCATGTTCAAACATAATTTCAAATTCCAAAAAATATTTTTCAACTTAACTCCATATACTATTTTTTTCATAAATTACAATTTTTATGTCCAAACGCCTACTTAGTTTCTTCGTTAACTTTGGTTGATTATTGAGACCAGGATAGTTCAGATGACCCTCATGTTAAAATTGCTCTTTGAACCATGCACTACTCAAATCCATGTTAAAATGTAGTTCAGGTCTCACAAGTCATCCATGTTTGTTTTTATTTATAAAAACAAAACTTGAAAAGGATGAGGAAAATAGATTATATTCTTAAGCTACTAAAACATAGACACTAAACTTGAATGATGCAATTTGTAAGTCAGACTAAACAACAACAACAACCCAATATAATCCCAATTAGTGGTGTTACAGACGGCACTATTTTCGCCCCAAAACAGGCTCAAAACAGCTCCAAAATGCTTCCGGAACAGTCCTGCGTGCCCCGGAAGGCCCTGGAAGACTCTAGACCCCTCTAGAGTTATCTTGTATATTCTACTAGGTGTAGAGATTTATAGAGATCTCTAGAACTCTCTAGAGCTCTCTAGAACTCTCTAGAACTCTCTAGAACTCTCTAGAGCTCTCTAGAACTCTCTAGAACACTCTAGAACTCTCTAGAACACTCTTGTATCTACCTAGAATGTAGTAGAACTCTCTAGAACTCTCCATAGAATTCTAGGACATGTACATATCTAGAAGGCTATAGAACTCTCTAGAACCTCTAGAGCTTGTAAGCCTCCCCTATAAATATGGGATGACATTTGGAATCCAAGAAGCAATCAAGCAATTAAGCAAAGTTGTAAGCAGTCAAAGCATTGTAAAGTTCTCAAAGTTCTCTTAATAAAAGAGTTCTTTCTTCCAACTACTAGTTTCCTTCGCCAAGTTTCTACAAGCTTAGTCTTTCTTAAGTTCTACTAAGTTTCCGGGTAGGCTGACTAGCTAACTTTGGCATTGAAAGTTCGCTAGGCCGGACAGATCGTCGTGTTTAAGTTACGGTCTCGTCACAATTGGTATCATAGCGTCAGGTTCGTTGGAACATCCAAGGGAGTATGGAAGGCGGCAGTGAAATCACCCAAACCGAAAGGGACAAATCTAAGGGCCAAAGGTCTCGCTCCAGGGACGCCATGGGGGAGTTGGAGACAAGGCTGGCCAAGGTGGAGTTGGCCATTGCCGATGGGCAGGACAAGTTCATGGAGGCCGACCAAAGGTTCGAGGGGGTCGAACAAAGGGTCGAGGAGGGCCTAGACGGATTGCGGGAGGAGATGCAGTCCGCCGTGAATCAAGTCCTGGCACAATGTCTTCAGGCGGTGGAGGAGAAACACCAGACAGAGATTTCGTCCATGCGGGAAGAGCTAGGGAGGCTTTCACATGAGCTGGAGAGCACCAAGGAGGAGCTCAGCTTGTGCAAAAGGGCTCTTGCACAAGGCACTGCCACTACGTCCGAGGTAAGGACTACCCCTTCCAAAATAGATGTTCCCCGACCCAAATACTTCAAAGGGTCTAGAAACGCGAGGGAACTAGACAACTTTGTTTGGAGCATGGAGCAATACTTTAGAGCTCTCGACATGCAAGACGAGGCTCTAAAGGTAAGCATGGGTAGTCTTTTCCTCGAGGACACCGCAATGGTTTGGTGGAGGAGAAGACAAAGCGACATAGAGAAAGGCACCTGCTCTATCAAGACTTGGGCAGATCTCAAGGCAGAACTCAAGAAGCAGTTCTACCCAAGCAACGTCGAGGAGGAAGCTCGTGGCAAGCTAAGGCGTTTGCAGCACAAAGGAACCATCCGGGAGTACGTCAAAGAGTTCACAGAGGTACTTCTCGAAATCCCTGACTACCCTGATAAAGAAGCTTTCTTTGCCTTCATGGACGGGTTGCAGCAGTGGGCAAGGCTTGAAATCCAACGCCGTGGTGCCCAAGACCTGACCACTGCCATATCCATTGCCGAGTCCCTTATTGAGTTTAGGAAAGTGGAGAAACCTAAACCCAAGGACAAGGGCGGCAAGGGAAAGAGCAGGGGAGACCCGCCTAAGGGCAAGGAGGCGTCAGAAAGGGCCAAGGGACGTAGAGATTTCCCTCCCAAACCGAAGACCCCGGTCCAATGCTTCTTTTGTGATGGACCACACTATGCGAGGGATTGCCCCAAAAAGAGTAAGCTTTCGGCCTTAATCGAGGATCACGAGAAGGAGGAAGCAAAGATTGGGGCCATGCGGCTTCTAAGCTCAATTCAGGCAAAAGTTGAGGTGCCCAAGAACGAGAAGAAAGGGAGGTTGTTTGCCGAGGCCAAGATTGGGGAGCATACCGTGAAGGCATTAGTTGACACGGGAGCCGACAGCAACTTCCTCACTTTCCAGCAGGCTAAGGAGATGGGCATCCGGTACAGACAAGCCGAGGTTGGCTCAAGGGCGTCAATGCTGCACCAACAAAAACCTTTGGAGTTGCCCGCAATGTGCCGGTTCGCTTAGGCAATTGGCACGGCCACATAAACTTCTCGATCGTGACCATGGACGATTATCCACTCGTCTTGGGTATTGAGTTCATGGACAGGGTCAAGGCCGTCCCAATTCCCTTTGCGAACTCCTTATGTATCTTGGAGGAAGGCAACACCCATCTAGTTCCACTAGAGCGGGAAACCCGACTCCAAGAAAAACAAATTTCGGCCATGCAACTCTCAAAGGGCATCAAGAAGGAAGAGCCAACCTAGCTTGTTGCCTTAAAGGAAGAAGCTGCCATTCCTACAACCGAGTCCATGCCACCCGAGGTCCAGCACGTTTTGGAGGAGTTCCAAGACGTCATGCCACCGGAGCTACCAAAGAGGTTACTACCTAAAAGGGAGGTGGATCATAAGATAGAGCTGGAACCAGGTGCCACCCCGCCAGCTGCCGTGCCTTATCGGATGGCGCCTCCGGAGCTTGAGGAATTACGGAGGCAATTGAAGGAGTTGATGGACATGGGCTATATTCGTCCATCAAAAGCACCTTATGGAGCGCCGGTATTATTCCAGAAGAAGCACGACGGGTCACTTCGACTTTGCATCGACTACCGGGCGCTTAACAAGATCACGGTCAAGAATAAGTACCCGATACCACTCATTGCCGACTTGTTCGACCAGCTTGGGCAAGCTCGTTGGTTCACCAAGCTGGATTTGCGATCGGGGTACTACCAGGTCCGCATTGCGGAGGGAGACGAGCCTAAGACAGCATGCGTCACAAGGTACGGCTCATATGAGTTCCTTGTGATGCCTTTCGGACTCATCAATGCGCCTGCAACGTTTTGCACCCTCATGAACCATGTCCTACAGCCTTTCTTAGACAAGTTCGTAGTGGTGTACTTGGACGACATTGTCATCTATAGCAACACACTGGAGGATCATGTAAATCATCTAAGACAAGTCTTCCAAGTACTCCGCACGAACGAGCTTTATGTCAAGAAGGAGAAATGTGCATTTGCTCGACGAGAAGTCTCCTTTTTAGGACACATTGTTGGTGAGGGAAAGCTACGGATGGATGAGTCCAAAATTCGGGCGATACAGGATTGGGAGCCGCCGAAGAAAGTTCCAGAACTTCGGTCTTTCCTTGGCTTGGCTAACTACTATCGGAAGTTCATCAAAGGCTACTCTTCCATCGCCGCGCCACTCACAGATCTACTGAAGAAGAACCGGACCTGGGAGTGGACTGATAAGGCCCAAACAGCATTTGAGGAGTTAAAGGCCGCCATGATCAAGGAGCCGGTATTGGTTTTGCCCGACCATACCAAGTCTTTCGAGGTGCAGACGGACGCCTCTGACTTTGCCCTGGGAGGCGTCCTAATGCAAGAAGGGCACCCTGTGGCTTACGAAAGTCGTAAGCTAAATGATACAGAAAAACGCTACACGGTCCAAGAAAAAGAGATGACCGCCGTAGTGCACTGTTTACGGACGTGGAGACATTATCTCCTGGGCAGCAAGTTCATCGTGAGGACGGATAATGTTGCCACCAGTTACTTCCTTAAGCAGAAGAAGCTTACACCAAAACAAATTCGGTGGCAAGCTTTCTTAGCAGAGTTTGATTTCGTGATGGAGTACAAGCCGGGCAAGGGAAATGTTGTGGCCGACGCACTGAGCAGAAAGGCCGAACTTGCCTCCATCACAAGCCCAAATTTCCCTATAGTGGATCGCATCAAGGAGGGGCTGGAACATGACCCGCAAGCCAAAAATTTGTTGGAATTGGCACGTCAAGGGAAGACACGCCAGTTTTGGCTAGAGGACGGGCTGCTCCTCACCAAGGGAAATAGGGTTTATGTGCCAAAATGGGGAGGCTTACGGAAGGAGATCATCCGGGAAAGTCATGACTCCAGATGGGCAGGCCATCCTGGAGTCCAAAGGACGATGGCGCTGATTGAACGAGCATACTTTTGGCCCCACATGCGGGACGACGTGGAGCTATACGTAAAAACTTGTCTTGTGTGCCAGCAAGACAAGGTTGAACAACGCCCACCAGCGGGTCTTTTGGAGCCATTGCCTATTGCAGAGAGGCCATGGGAAAGCATTTCCATGGACTTCATCACATCACTACCCAAGTCCGAAGGCTGCAGCAACATAATGGTTGTAGTGAACCGCTTCAGCAAATATGGCGTATTCATTCCTGGTCCAACAAAGCTTACTGCCGAGGACGCTGCTCGACTATTTTTCAAAAATATGGTGAATTATTGGGGCATTCCGAAGACCATTATCAGCGACCGGGACCCCCGCTTCACGGGAAGGTTCTGGAAGGAGCTTTTTAAAATCATGGGGTCCGAGCTCAACTTCTCTACAGCCTTTCACCCTCAAACTGATGGGCAAACGGAACGGGTGAATGCTTTGCTGGAGTTATATCTTCGCCACTTTATCAGCGCCAACCAAAAAGATTGGGCCAAGTTATTGGACATTGCCCAATTTTCTTATAATCTGCAGAAGAGCGAGTCAACAGGGGCAAGTCCATTCGAGTTAGCAACGGGACAACAACCGATGACGCCACAAACTTTGGCCATTGGTTACAAAGGGCCCAATCCGTCAGCATGCAAGTTTGCCAAAGGCTGGCACGAAAAGGCAGACTTGGCAAAAGCTTACTTAGCAAAGGCAGCGCAGAAAATGAAGAAATGGGCCGATGCTAAGAGGCGTCACTTGGAGTTCGAGGAAGGAGACTTGGTCATGGTAAAACTCCTTCCTCACCAGCGTCGAAGATCCGGCCAGGTTCATAAAGGGCTAGTAAGGCGCTACGAGGGACCGTTTCCAGTAGAGAAACGCATTGGCAAACTAGCCTACCGCTTGACTCTTCCATCACATTTAGAAATGCATCCGGTCTTCCATGCGAGTCTTTTGAAGCCATATCATCAAGACAAGGAAGATCCAAGCCGAGGAGAGTCTAAGCGAGCACCAACGGCCATCACAACGGTACCAGAGAAAGAAGCAGAAGAGATCCTTGCGCACCGCATCATTCCAAGACGGGGGACTCACCCAAGCTACACTGAATACTTTGTCAAGTGGAAAGGGTCTCCCGACAGCGAGGCGAGCTGGGAGCATGAACTAACTTTGTGGAATCACCAAGTCCTCATCCAGGCTTACAAGGAGCACGCGCCGAGGTCGTCGCGAGATTGAGCGGGGGAGAATGTTACGGACGGCACTATTTTCGCCCCAAAACAGGCTCAAAACAGCTCCAAAATGCTTCCGGAACAGTCCAGCGTGCCCCGGAAGGCCCTGGAAGACTCTAGACCCCTCTAGAGTTATCTTGTATATTCTACTAGGTGTAGAGATTTATAGAGATCTCTAGAACTCTCTAGAGCTCTCTAAAACTCTCTAGAACTCTCTAGAACTCTCTAGAGCTCTCTAGAACTCTCTAGAACTCTCTAGAACACTCTAGAACTCTCTAGAACACTCTAGAACTCTCTAGAACACTCTTGTATCTACCTAGAATGTAGTAGAACTCTCTAGAACTCTCCATAGAATTCTAGGACATGTACATATCTAGAAGGCTATAGAACTCTCTAGAACCTCTAGAGCTTGCAAGCCTCCCCTATAAATATGGGATGGCATTTGGAATCCAAGAAGCAATCAAGCAATTAAGCAAAGTTGTAAGCAGTCAAAGCATTGTAAAGTTCTCAAAGTTCTCTTAATAAAAGAGTTCTTTCTTCCAACTACTAGTTTCCTTCGCCAAGTTTCTACAAGCTTAGTCTTTCTTAAGTACTATTAAGCTTCCGGGTAGGCTGACTAGCTAACTTTGGCATTGAAAGTTCGCTAGGCCGGACAGATCGTCATGTTTAAGTTACGGTCTCGTCACAGTGGGCTCTGGGGAGGGTAGTATGTGCACAGACCTTACCCCTACCCTTGGGTAGAGAGGCTGTTTCCAAATAGACCCCCGGCATCCTTCCCTCCAAGAACTTCCCACCTTGCTCTTGGGGAGACTCGAACTCACAACCTCTCGATTGGAAGTAAGAGTTGCTTACTATCAGAGCAACCCCTCTTGTCTTGTAAGTCAGACTAAATAACCATTTAACAAGTTAAAACTAGTAGAATATAATACTACTACAAGTTAAAAGCAAAAGTGGCTTTCCACCCTTCTTTGCTATATTATTCCTACTATCGCATATCAACATCACTATTTTAGGAAATCAACAACAAAAGGAAGGGAAAGAGGGAACCTAGAAACTGTTCTCTAATCCTTATTTCTACCTCTTGAACTTCCCCGACTGACTTGTGTACTAAACAGTGTAATGTTGCTGAATTGTCTCAATGTCAAGTCCCTTGAGCTTCACCACTGATTCAACATGCCCCTTTAGAGTATGAAGCTCTCTTAGCCTATTAACAAATGCAAAACAATCGAATAAGAAACTGTTGGAACTTAGAAAATCAATACAAACACTAAGCAGTTGAAAATGATCTATGTACCTGGCAACTTCAGCGCGCCTCTTTGCCTGTTCAGCTATTTCAGACAATTCCTTATAGCTTTTGTTGTCGAACACCTGGGAACTATCAGGAGCTTGAAGTCCATGCAATGTGCGTTGAGCCAACGCCCATTGTGCCTCTCTTTCTCCCCTACCATAATCTTTCTTGCTTGTGAAAGCAACCTGCACCGATGTGAAAAGCAGGAGAGTGTCATAACATGTTAGCTGATAAATAGTTTGACATGAATGTTGATGTGAAGTACCTTGTTCTCCATCATATTATTCCAGGCCCTGCCACTCAAAGTGTATCTGATGGCGAATTTTAAAATATCCAGAGGTATGTAGAAAATAATACTGTAAAGCCAAATAACACCAGCCCAACCCCAACCAATACCATGAATCCTAGCAAAACCCCAGTTTGCATATACTGCAATTATGGTGGCAACCTGAAACATATAATAAACAATCATTAGAGATGAAGGGGACTATAAGTTTAAGACAATATATGTTCACTACTAATCTGTAACTGGAATCTAACCAGCTAACTTACCATTTGTGCTATAGCAAAAGCAGCTAGCAGAAGGAGACCAGGACGTTCTACATAAGACCAACTCCTTGATCTAGTTACAAATATGAGTGCCTGACTGACGATGCTGACTTGAAGATATAGTGCTGAATTGAGCTCGTGTACATTGTCTCTAATCGATCTTACCCCAAACTTGTCCTGCAAATACAGCGCCAAGTTGAAGGATGAGATGGGGATAATAAATATCTAGTGGATCGATAAACAGCATGAGATAAATTTTAAGCAATAAGAATGGGGAAGAAATTCTATTATTTACTGAAGAAATTTACACAATTTACTTACACTGAAGAAATTTGACTGGTGAGCAGCCCAAAAGAAGATAACAGTCATAACGGCTAGGTAAGTGCCAAGAACTATGCCAGTTGCAAAAATTTCTCTCAGTTTCCATGAGTCAGGCATGGGTGACGGCTTCACCTTGTCTTTAGATATGGTCATGATGGTTCCGTCATTGAGAATGGCAATGATAAGAACCATGAAAGGTGAGAAATCGAACTTCCATATTAGTGCAATGAGCATGAAGCCTAGCACAATTCGAATTGTTATAGAAACAGCATAAATGGTATAATTCTTCATCCTCTGAAATATAGCTCGGCTGGTCAATACAGCACTCACTATCACACTAAGTCCTGGCTCCGTGAGAACTATGTCAGATGCACTACGGGCAGCATCAGTAGCGTCAGCCACAGCTATGCCTATATCTGCTTTCTTCAAAGCAGGGGCATCATTCACACCATCTCCAGTCATACCACAAATGTGCTTTCTTTCTTGGAGCTTCTTCACAATCTCATATTTGTGCTCTGCACAGTTGTTATTTAAATCAGGGAGGACAGCTTACTAACAGTAAATATATTTGGGGAAAAAAGGATGGAGAAAGTTACCTGGAAAGACACCAGCAAAGCCATCAGCCATTTCAATGAGATCATCGACAGGGAGGTTAGCAGTATTTTCATCCTTGTGCTGCCCCAGGAGGGAAGAAGAAGGATACATGTTTGTTCCCATACCAAGCCTCCGGCCAGTCTCCTTGGCGATGGCAAGCTGATCACCAGTTATCATTTTGACATTGACGCCAAGGACAAGAGCGCGCCTAATTGTTTCTGCACTATCATGCCTTGGAGGGTCAAAAAGAGGCAAGAGTCCTACAAAGAGCCAAGGCCCTCCTGGACTTTCCTTTGTCCTCTCTGGTACTGTCTGTATTTACAAAGAACCAAACACTGGCTTCAGTTTGATGCAAAGAAAACACACACACACACACACACACACAATACTAGAGACTTTGCTTTACTAAATTTTACCTGTTGAGCCACTGCAAGAGAGCGAAGACCACGATCAGCAAACTTGTCAATGACGGAGTGAACTCTCCTCTTTACATCCTCACTTAGGCCACAAAGTTCAATGATCTGGTAAAAAAATTGATAAAGCACTTAACATACTCAGTTTTATATATAGATAGATAGATAAGTGTCAAGTGATGGCTTACCTGTTCAGGTGCACCTTTGCTAACTCTATGCCAATTGCCATTGGCATCTATGTAGGTAATAGCTGTGCGCTTGTCGACAGGGTTGAAAGGCAGGAAGTGCACTTCTTGGATCCCAGCTCTAGCCTAGACAGCACAAATAAATCTAAAATTCAGGTACAAGTAAGTTGATGAACTTCTCTAATGATCAAAGCTGCGAATGATGCCTATCAGACGTGCAAAGATAAATTTGCCTCAAGCACGCTGAAATTAAGTGAAAGTATTTTCCACAACCAAAATTATGAGCAAGTTGAATTTGATACTACTTTTAATTACTACCTCTTTGGCATCTGCCAACATTCCTACAATGCAAGCATCAATAGCATCCTGGTTTTCCACCCTTGAAGCTCTGGCCCCGAGAAGAATAACTGTATCTTGGTCAATATCCTTTGCGAAAACCTGTACCACCCCTCCTCAACAAGAAAATGTAGTTAGCTCACTTTTGGGCTTATCGCTTCAAACACTATACTAGAACGACGTGTTAATTCACCAACCTCAACTAAGTTTTTATCTACTTCAAGCTTGTTCAATGTAAGAGTTCCTGTCTTGTCACTACATAGTACATCCATTCCAGCCATCTCTTCTATAGCAGTCATCCTCTTGGTGATGGCACCTTGTTGTGACAACTTGTGGGATCCAATTGCCATAGTAACTGATAATACAGTAGGCATAGCTATTGGAATTCCTCCAATGAGAAGAACAAGCAGATTATCAATTCCATCTCTGTACTTTCTGTGCTGAATTGGGTACATCACCAATATCTCTACGACAATTCCAACCAGAATGGAACATATGCAGAAGTTTCCTATTGCCGTCAGAACCTGTCAAAATCATCTAAATCAGTAGAAAATTAAAAATACTGAGAATCTTATACAGTTATATTAGGCTTTCAAACATCAACTATCAAAATTATTTGAGGCCTTAATATGAAATTCAACTTTTCAATCAGAATTCAGTACAAAGAAAATGTCAAATTTTACCTTTTGGAAGTGGCCAACATTATTGGTACTATCAACAAGATGAGCAGCTTTTCCGAAAAAGGTACTGATTCCAGTGGCAATGACAACAGCCTCAATTTCACCTTGTTTACAGGTGGAACCAGAGAACACTCCTTCACCTGGGTTCTTTGTCACGGGTAATGACTCACCCGTGAGAGCAGATTGATCAATTTTGAGTGGATCACCCTCAAGTAGACGAGCATCTGCTGGTATGATATCCCCCAACTTAATACTTATCACATCCCCCGGTACTAGCATTGCTGCATCCATCTCTTTCCAGCTACCATCTCTCAATACCTTTTGAGGAAACAAAATTGGATAGGAACCAAAAAGAAGACAGAAAATTCACTTCACAATGAATGGAATTGTAGGTTCTTTTTTTTATCAGTAACTTTTTTACTTTGTTATCAGTGTTTACCTTTGCCTTGGGAGCAAGGCCTGCCATCAGTGCTGCAGCAGCATTGCCTGCATTGTTTTCTTCAATGAAACTGACGGTAGAGTTGATAACAAGCAAGACCACAATACCAAGGAAATCTTGCCAATCTGGAGGCCTATTCTGCATTTGATCATCGCAAAACAATAAAGCTCATTGATAGAAACAGACTAAAACAGTACCATTATTAGATATGTGTACAGAATGAGGAGTGTGTGTGACTGTTTTCGACCGAGAACTAACCTGTCCATTTGCCAATGCAATGGCAATGACAGCAGCAACTTCCATGACCCATGACAAGGGGTTCCACATGAAACCAAAGAATTTTAAGATCTTGTTCTCCTGTTTTATATATGAAGATTCAAACAATTAGGTGTCCGTATTCTAATCACCATAGAGAAGAAGAGGAAATAAAAAACAGTAAAGATAAGAAACTTTGCCTTTTTCTCCTCAAGTTTATTTGCGCCAAAGGCAACAAGCCTTCTTTCTGCTTCATCAGATGCCAATCCCTCCTTGGAACTTATCAATATCCTAAATACATCATCCACTGGTATTCTTTCCTGTATACCAAAAAAATAGTAAAGTTTAGGATCATAAAATTTTTATGATAAAAAGCTTTAGATTACACAATGTAGATCAAACTTCTCTTTTATCTGATCTTATTACTGCCTCAGATCACCATTATCATCTCGGCTTATAAATCATAAGTACTAATCGATAGACAAAAGTTAATTACAAACGTGAATTAAACAGCCCTATTCAATTGACATATTGGAGGGAAAATCAAAGAAGTATGGTTAAAGTCTATAACATGGCCGAAATACATGTTAGAAACTTCTCCCGGCAACAAGATCGATTCATAATTAGTACATACAACTACATAATCAGAGTTTGATGCAACGCTGTAAAACCAAGTTCATGTGAACCCAATACTTTTGACGCAGAATTATGTGTAAAGATCATACGCGGATCTAGTGTAAAGGTTACAAGTTTACGTGAACCCAATAACTTTTTGTACTAAAAATTCATTAAATGCTGAAATATATTTAGCTCGAAACTCAACATGTTTATATGGTTATTATTGTATATTAGTTTGAAGACAAGAGGGGTTGCTCTGATGGTAAGCAACCCCCACGTCCAGCCGAGAGGTTGTGAGTTCGAGTCTCCCCAAGAGCAAGGTGAGAAGTTTTTAGAGGGAAGGATGCCGGAGGTCTATTTGGAAACAACCTCTCTACCCAAGGGTAGGGGTAAGGTATGCGTATACACTACCCTCCCCAGACACCACTAAGTGGGATTATACTGAATTGTTGTTGTTGTATTGTATATTAGTTTGACATCACGTAGAAACCCATCCACTAAAAATTGCAATAAATACTCCACAGATATGAACCGTAATTAAAAATACAATAGTTTCAATGCTAAGAATCTTAAAAATTGAACACATAGAACTTATATCGTGAATTCGCCTCTAAACGGAATACATACTACAAGCATATGCAGCGGAGCATTACAGAAGAGATGAAAATTGATTTTCACAATTCGTATCGCAAAACACAATCATACACACACACAGTAAGCTACCACTAACACACACACACAGAGTCTCTATTCAGGATATTACGTTTTCTAGCATGCACCAAATATGTAACTCTGATTCTTAAAATATTGCTGATTTCTAGATTAGATTGAGGTTTGAATTAAGGTGGTACTTGAACTATTATAGTATTAGGAGTCCATTCCTAATATTATTCAACCTTTCTCTTTTACTTCTCTTTTACTTAGTAGTTCATACTAATTAGTTACTGTATGATACTATTGCATGCTATTTTATTTACGGTTCTTATGTTTAGATAATTATTGACGTTATTTCTGTTGTACTTACTAATGCTTTTTTATTTTTGTTTTTGTTTTTGTTTTTTCTTTCCTTCACTAAGCCGAGGGTCAATTGAAAACAGCCTCTCTGCCCTTTCGGATAGGGGTAAGGCTCGTTTACATATTACCATCCTCACACCTCACTTTGTGGGACTATATTGACTAGTTGTTATTGTTGTTGTTGTTAGTAGTCCATACTAATTAGGTTACGGAAATGTTTGATTGAGTAAAAGATATAAACCAGAATAAAGTAGTAATTTACTCCCAGCCAAGTATTCTAAACCAATTATAATTAGCGATAATACTAATTTATTTCCCTTTTGGTCTCTCTCTTTTTATTGCTGGCCGTTCCGTTTGCTAAGGCACTCCTACTGTTACTCAACTTTTAATTAATCTTTATTTATTAGGGTTTTTTTCTTCTTTCAGTTTTCAGGCTCGAATAGAATAAGAGCCCGTTTGGCTTAGCTAATTTGGAGTAGCTGATAAGTATTATGTGCTGAAAAATACTTTTAAGTGCAGAAATTAATTAAAAAAATAAGCAGTTACGTGTTTGCATAAAAGTTCAAAAATTAATAATATGTAGCTGAAGAATTAGATATACGAAGAGTTTTGTTTTAAAAAGCAATATTTTAGGAATAGAATAGTAAATATTTTGGTCAAACTTAAAGTGTTTATAAGTTGAAATTTGATAAGTTGGAGAAGACCAACTTATGGTTTTTGGCTTATAAGCACTTTTAATTTTATCAAATACGTAAATAAGCCAAAAAGTACTTATAAACCAGTTTGACCGGTCAAACACCCTCTAAGTACACATATCTATCGAACCCTCCGTAGAAAAGAACCCTTCTCTATATATAGACAAACACTTCTCTAAATAAAATAAACACCCCAGTCTCTCCTTATTTGTCTATTTATTTATTCACAGGAAATGTAATTAGCATTTGTTCTGTTTTATTTTTATATGATAATTAGTATTTGATTCAAAATTGTTGAGAGTAATATTGTGAAAAAATTAATATTACATTTTTTTTACTCTCCTAAAAAGAGAGGAACTATATAAAATAGAATGAACAAAATAATTCTTTCTGAGGGGACCTCTAATTGTTTTTCCCAGGATCTTTACACAAATAGCCAATCATATTTATTGTTTACTTTTTCAAATTATATACATAGTTTATATGTTGAGTATATATAATTATAAATATATAATACATAAATTATGTTTATATTACACTTCCACGGCTCTACCAACTATTTTTAATTTAAACAATTGGGTGGACGATTATTTATGTTAATTTTACAAAAGTAAAGTAGTTTAAAACAGATTAAATTGAGGGCCTTGGGTTGAACCATTCGGTGTATATAGTGGACTTGCAACTACTGACTGCAATTTCAATTAATCCTACCTAATTAGGCACTAATTAACAGGGCCATTCTAGGTTTTCTCTGGTAGATGTGTTTAGTATCTTGCACGTTTCTATTGAATATTCATAATAGGTTGACGCAAGATCTGACATTATTTTGATTTTTAGGCGTGATATTTTTGGGACAAGTGCACAAATAGTCATTCTCAGTGATGTTATTTAGATATTAGTTAGTACTTATTTTGTCCTAAAATTTTAAAAATTTTAACTTCAGAACAACTCAGGATATTTTTGTCCCAAAAATTTGAATTGAAAACTAAAATTCAGGATAAGGCTGTATGGAGTAACGGTTCCGAACCGGAACAGGGACCGGAACCACGGTTCTGGCGGTTCCGCGGTTCCGGCGGTTCCGGTTCCGCGATTCCGGTTCCCGCGGTTCCGGTTCCGGTTCCGCGGTTCCGGTCCGGTTCCACCCATTAGAACCGTGGAACCGGAACCGCCAGAACCGGAACCGGACCGGTTCCGGCGGTTCCATACGGTTCCAAACGGTTCCGCCAACGTTGGCGGAACCGTTTGGAACTGGATGGAACCGCCGAAACCGATCCGGTTCCGGTTTCGGTTCTATCCGGTTCCCAAAGGACAGATTTTTTAAAAAAAAAATTTCTTTTTTAAATTCTGAAATCAGAACGTTGGTCTTGCAGAAATAGCCGTTTGGTATTTTTAAAATTTAGCCATTTGACCCCTCAAATTTAATTTAACCCCAAACTTTATATAATTACACAATTTCCCATTTCTCAACTATAAATACCCCCTCATTCTTTCATTTTAATTCACCAATTCATCAATCTCTCTCAATCTCTCTCAAGCTCTCTTTCAATCTTTCTAGTGCAAGTGCTTAATTTTTGTTGCAAATTCGTGAAACATTGTGAAGTTGTTGAATTGAAGTTTTCAAGTGTTCAATTACAACGATTTTCAATTTTCAAGAAGTTGTTCGTCAATCCGGTAAACTCGTTTCAACTCTTACGTGCTAAGAATATTTGTTGTGTGTTGTTATTTTGCTTAATTATAATTAGTATGGCATTTTCATTGAAAAAAATGTTCGGAAAAGGTACATCTAAATCCGGTGAAAGTAGTCGCCAAAATCCTACCCCTCCCCCGGCTCCCCGCCTTAGAAAAGATAAACAAGTTCAAACTAGTAGCCAACCTAGAAATACTAATGAAAACTTAGGAATACTTGATAGTGATCACCCGTGTTTTCAATTTAGCGATTTTAATTTTCTACATGATGTAGCAGTCGGTGATAGAATAGATGATGATATTATGAATTTGCTTTATCCTAATGCACCAATATCAGAGGGAAATGATGGTGATGATGATGACGAAACCCAACCTCCGGTAGATTTAGATGATACACCTACTAGTCCTGCTCCTAATGACCCAGAACACCCACCCGTACAAACTCCCACTTTTAGTAGACAACCTCGGAAACGTTCAGAAACTTCATTAGTTTGGCATTTTTTTATTCAAATAAGAGATAAAGATAAGGTTAAATGTAAAACTTGTGGTAAAGAACTTGTTCATAGGTATAAGGGTGATCGTAGCGGAACAGGTAGTTTAGTTAAACATATACTAATACATCCTAGCGATAAGGCTAGATATCTTCAAATGAAAGCGGAACAAGAGGGGAGGCCAAGTTCTGATACTACAATTAACCAAAGTATTGGTTCTAACATGGTTCAACCAGGAGTAAACACAGTCACCGGAGGTATATTGTACTATGATCCTAATAAGGATCGTGAAGAATTAGCTAAAATGATTACTGTTATGTGTTTACCTTATTCTTTTGCTTCTAATCCTGCTTGTATTCATTATATTAGACGAGTATTTAATCCTACATATAAAGGTTGGCCTCGCGCCACAGTTAAGGCCGACATTTATAAATATAAGCATGAATATGAACAGTACTTGCGCTATTTATTTACTCATATAAGTAATCGTATGTCTATTACAACTGATATTGGTAGAAGTGAAAATGACTGTGATTATCTAACTGTGACCAGTCATTGGATAGACGAAGACTGGGCCATGCAAAAACGCATTATAGCATATAGAATAATTAATTCACGGCACACAGGTAAGTTTATTGCTAGCACTGTTTCTGATGTTTGTAGATATGTTTGTTTTAGTGATAAAATTATGTCAATTTCCATGGATAACGCTAGTAGCAACACAACTGCAATAGGTATTTTAACTAGAAAACTTAATCCTGCTTTTAGAAATATTTTCCATGTTAGATGTATATGCCATATTTATCATTTAATTGTTGGAGATGGTATGAGAATTTTAACCATAGAAATTGAAAAAGTTAAATTCGCTCTTAGTTGGCTTTTTTATTCAAACCGTAGAAGTAGACTTAGAGAATATTATAAAAAATGTGACGAAAGTGGCCTTAGAGAAAGAAAGGTTCCTAAACCTTGCCCGACTAGGTGGAACTACATGTATGAAAGCTTAGTAGTGGCGTACGAATATAGAAACCCAATAACCGCTACTTATAATTCTAGGGATTGTGAGGATGAAGATAATGATATGCTAACTAATCAAGATTGGAATAACGTTAAGTTTCTTTTAGATTTTTTAGAACATTTTAGTGTGGCTACAACTGCTTTATCTGGCCAATATTATCCTACAATTTTAAACTGTTTAGTATATATTGCCGCACTTGCTAATTTATTTGCTAATTTTAACGATGGAGGGGAAATTTATGAACATGCAATATTTGAAATGAAAAAAAAATTTAAACAATATTTTTTTCCAATCCCTCCTATTTTTGGTGTGGCTGCTATGTTAAACCCTACTATGAAAGCAGGAGGTCCTAACTTTTGGTATAATAGTATTTATCAATCTTTAGATCTTTCACCAGAAGAAATGGCTACACTATCTGATGCGAAAGCATCAATTACAGTGAATGCTCAAACTGTTTATAATGCTTATAAACAGGCCTTAGAGCATGCTAGGCCTAATATTCCAACTCCTACTTCGTTCACGTCACAATCGTCTAAAAGAGTTGCTGGCTTAACAGCTCTTAAATCGTGGACGGAGTTCAGGGGTACTCAAGGTGAGAATTTAGATGATATTTCCCATCTAAACGAACTTCAAGTTTATTTGTCGCAGGGGCTAGAGAATGATAATCCAGACGGATCTTTCGACCTTTTGGATTGGTGGAAGACAAGGGAAAAGCATTTTCCCGTTCTTGCAAGGATGGCTCGGGATGTTCTGTCCATTCAAGCGTCAACTGTTGCATCGGAGAGCGTATTTAGTCAAGCCAGATTACAAATAGGAGATCATAGAGCGTCGATGCGGGACAGCTTGGAAAAATCAGTGCTCTTCCGAGATTGGATCCGCTCTGAAAGAAGGAACTTTGGGCTAGCTGAATCTCAACCCGAAATAGATGAGTGCTATGAAGAAATGCTAGCAGAACTTGCTCAAGAATCATCTTCACCTGGAAGTGGTGATGAACAAGCTTCATTTCCACCACCGCCAACACAACCACCTCCAAACCTTGAAGGTTTTATGAGATTTGTTAGAAATAATACATAAATTATGATGTAACTTGTACATTGGCATGTCTTCTTTTAGTTTTTTTTCCTTTTAATGGTGGTACTAGTACCATGTTGTGCTCATTCCATTGGGGGAAGGAAGACTAAGAAAGATATGCCATTTTGGTCAATAAATATGCTTTTTATCATATACTTGAATATATTTGTCTCAATATTTCTTTGTCTTTACTTCTATATCAATCCTTGAATATAAAATATTTATATAACATACAACACATAATACTATTTATACTAACTACTACACAATATACACTATTTATATACAATATATACTACTTTACTACAACATATACTACTTATATACAAAATATACACTACTTATTTTGAATATATACTAATTTCCAAGCACAATATATGCTACAGTAAGAACATTGTACACCATATAAAAATATATTCTACAATATACTAATCACTACTGTACAAGATATTAATTTTAAAAAAAATAATAATAAGGTCGGAACCGCCGGGAACCGCCTGGAACCGCCAGACCCGCGGTTCCGGAACCGCCAGAACCGGAACCGGGCGGTTCCGGAACCGTATGGTTCCGGTTCCGGCTCCGGAACCGCCAGAATCGGGAACCGCCAGAACCGGAACCGCAGACCCAAATAGACCCAGAACCGGAACCGGATACAGCCTTAATTCAGGATGCACTGGCTAATTATTAAAAATTTCAACCCTTTAAAGTAGCTACCTGGTTGTGAAGAAAATAAAGTTGATTTGTTGGAAAAATATAGAATTCTCTAGAATGTCCTACTATAGTATCCTTGATATTTATCTAGTAGATATATCTATAGATATTCTAGAATGTTGTGGGAAGATAGGAAATATCTAGATATTCTAGAGTGTTGTTAGAAGATAAGGTTGCTAGAATCTTCCTTGTACATTATCTAGAATCATCCATCTGCTAGTATAAATAGGGGGTGTCTTGTTCATTTGTAAGTCAAGCCAAATTAAGAAAGCCTTCTTTCCTAAACAAGGTTCTCCTTTCCAATACATTTCTTCTCTCTTTCAAGCTTCCTCTTCTTTAGTTGAATCCTCCAATATTATCTAACGATCTTGAGCTAGCAGAAGGTCTCCGAATAATACCCTTCTTCTGCTATTCTTTACATGGTATCAGAGCCATAAGTTGGCTTCTAGATTTCAGGTCGGGTTAGTGGTTGATTCAACTGGTTTCTCAAATGGATTTGGGCGGTTGTGCTAATGGACTGGGGATGGAGTTATTGAACCAGTCTAACTACAAGGTATGGAAGACTTCTATGAAGTCATACCTTGTTGGTGAGGATTTATGGGAAGTTGTCAACGGGAGTAACACAAGTCCTCCTGCTGACACATCGGAAAATAGCAATACACGTAAGAAGTGGAAGCAGATTAATGCAGAGACGGAATTTATTCTAAAGAGATCTATCTCTCCTAATTTATTTGATCATATTATAAGGTGTAAATCAGCTCATGAAATATGGAGCACCTTCGATCGGCTATTCAGCAAGAAGGATGAAGCTCGGCTACAAATTTTAGAGAATGAGTTGAATAACACCACTCAAGGTAATCTTTCTATCACCGAGTATTTCTTGAAGGTTAAAAATCTGTGTTCTAAAATTTCTCTATTGAATCCGGTTGAGGCTATCTCTGAAGCACGAATAAGAAGAATCATTATTCGTGGTTTAAAGCCAGAATATATTCCCTT
Organism: Nicotiana benthamiana; assembly: GCA_034376525.1. Lineage (NCBI taxonomy): Eukaryota > Viridiplantae > Streptophyta > Magnoliopsida > Solanales > Solanaceae > Nicotiana > Nicotiana benthamiana. The sequence goes on along the minus strand of CM067329.1, from coordinate 137,208,357 downwards.
TGTTACATCGATTCAAGGATGGGTTCAACAACCATCTTTGGAAGAATTTGAGAATTCGTTATCGTCACAAGAGCTACTAGCCAAACAGATGGCTAGTGTATCTATCAAAGAAGGGGAAGGAAATGCTCTTGTTGCCGATAAGAGAAACTATAAAGGGAAATCAAGAGATAGCATGCACTTCCAGTCCTCAAGTGGTTCAAGCTTGTCGGGAAAGAAGGGGGAGTCTTCCAGTAACGGTTAAAAGCTTTTAAAATGTTACCGTTGTGGCAAAGTCGGACACATAAAAAGATATTATCGAGCCAAAGAGACCAACATGGCTCAAACCAAGGAAGTTGCTGAACAAGAAGATAAAGAAGAAGATTGGGGAAAGTGCTTCGCAGCGGAGACTCGAGCAATAAATGCCATGGCTTCCATAAATTTTGAAAAAGACTGGATCGTAGATTCAAGATGTGGGCACCATCTTACTGGAGATCAATCCAAATTCTCTACCTTTCGCGAATACAACGGATGTGATGTCATTGTTACAGCAGATAATACAGTCCATAATGTTGAGAAGGAAGGCACTGTTGTGATCAACGAGAAGCAAAAATACAGTATCACGCTCAACAGTGTCTTTCATGTTCCAGGTATGAAGAAAAATCTATTTTCAGTTGCAAATGTTGTAGATGCTGGAAACTATTTGCTATTTGGCCCACGTGATGTGAAGTTCCTCCGAAATATCAAGGTGCTCAAAGTAGATATCGTTCACTCAGGTAAGAGAGTTAACGATTTATATGTCTTATCTGCCTCTAATTCATTTATTGAGAAGATGAGTAGCAATGATAATACACCTCTTTGGCATGCTAGACTTGGACATCTAAGCATGGATAAATTAAAGGCCATGATGAAGTTGAATCTAATAAAAGGTTTGCCTGACTTAAAAAATTTTAGTGGAGGAGGGGCTTGTGAAGGATGTCAATATGGAAAGGCACATATTCTTCCATTTGACAGATCCTCGTTACGGTGTAATGCCCCACTAGAACTTATTCATAGTGACTTGATGGGGCCAACGAGAACTCCTTCATTTTCAAGCTATTCTTATATGCTAATTTTCATTGATGATTTTACTAGATTCACTTGGGTTTATTTTGTGAAGCATAAGTCAGAAGTTTTCAGTAAGTTTGTGGAGTTCAAAGAAATAGTTGAAGGTGAACTCGATTCCAGAATAAGGCGGCTGCGAACTGATAATGGGGTGAGTTCACAGCATATAAGTTTCTTTCTTTTTGTCGTCACCATGGAATTAAAAGAGAGCTGACATGCACTGATACGCCACAACAAAATGGAGTGGATGAAAGGAAGATCCGACAGTTAACTGAGACATGTAAGAGCTGGCTTCATGCCAAGAATTTACCTAGAGCCTTATGGGCTGAAGGCATGAAATGTGCAGCGTACGTGATTAACGGGATGGCGCTTTCTCCAAACAATATGAAGTCTTCCTATGAATTAATGTTTGGAGAAAAGCCTAGCGTGAAACACCTTAGGGTTTTTGGATCTATTTGTTATGTTCACATTCCGGATTCCCACCGGAGCAAGTTAGATGCCAAGGCAAGGAATTGCATCTTTGTCAGATATGATGAAAGGAAAAAGGGATGGAAGTGCATGGATCCTAAAACTCATCTCATTGTTGACTCAAGGGATGTGATATTCGACGAAGTGTCATTGTATTATGGAGCTGCATTGGATGGAGCAAGTTCAAAAACCTTAAATAATGGATATTCAAGCTTGCCCATTGCGGGTACTTCTCTAGATAATACAGATGCTTAGGAGTTAAGATAAAGGGAGAGTCCTAGACCTCAACAACATGAAACTCAGGAAGAAGATGATTCAAGTGGTTCGGGAAGGCCAAAAAGAACTATTATCAAGCCAGCTCGCTTCAGAGATGAAAATTTTGTCAATACGTATTCCTGTTTCTTTGCAGGACCAATTGATGATGAAGAACCTTCCTCATTCGAAGAAGCTAAAGGAGTCAAAGAGTGGGAGGTTACTATGGATGATGAAATGGAGGCTCTGACAAAAACTCAAACTTGGAGCCTTGTACCAAAGCCGAATGATGTACAACCCATTTCTTGTAAATGGGTTTACAAAATCAAAAGACGAGCAGATGGAAACATAGATAGATATAAAGCAAGGCTGGTTGCTCGGGGATTTTCTCAAAAGTACGATAAAGATTATAAAGAGACCTTTAGTCCGGTGGCTAAGGTGATCTATGTTCGAGTTGTGCTAGCCCTAGCAGCCTCGCATAATTGGAAGTTATGGCAACTTGACGTGAAGAATGCTTTCTTATATGGAGATCTTGACAAAGATATTTATATAAAGAAACCACCCGGGCATGTTTCTAACTTACACCCTGATTATGTCTGCAAGCTTAAGAAGGCCCTTTATGGCCTCAAGCAAGCTCCACGAGCATGGTATAGAAAATTGTTCATTATCTACATTTCTGTGGCTATGATGCATCACAATTAGATCCTAGCCTGTTTGTTAAAAAACAAGTAGACTTCCATATGGTTGCTCTTTTGTACGTGGATGATATGATAATAACAGGAAACAATGAAGATGAAGCTGCTAGGCTTCAAGATGAGCTTTCCATAAGATTTGACATCAAGAAGTTGGGAGAGCTACACTATTTTCTTGACTTAGAGGTGACAAACATGAACAAAGGAATCTTTGTCACTCAAAAAGGATACGCCAAAAAACTTGTTGATAGGTTTGGATTGAAGCAAAGCAAAACATGTTTTACTCCTCTTGAGATAAGTACAAGGTTAAGGCGGGACGAAGGCTCACTTCTTGTAGATCCTAAGACTTTTCGAGCTCTTGTTGGAAGTCTTCTGTATTTGACTATTACAAGGTCGGATACTGCGTTCTCGGTAGGATATGTCAGCAGGTTTATGCAAAGGCTAAGAAAGCCTCACTTAGAAGTTGTAAAGAGGATTCTAAAGTATATCGACTCAACATCATACATGGGCTTGTTCTTCCAGAAGAAGAATGATTTGGTGTTAGCTGGTTATACGGATGTTGATTTTGGTGGTGATTTGGATGACCGAAGATCAACTTCGGGCTATATTTTTCTCAGTGGTGGAACAAGTATTTCTTGGTGTAGAAAAAATCAAGACTCGATTTCCTTGTCAACCATGGAGGTGGAGTATAAAGCATCTGCTCTCACTACTCAAGAATGTGTATGGCTACAAAGACTTACTGATGACTTGCATCTATCTATATCAAAGCCAACAGTGATTTATGGAGATAATCAAAATTCCATCAAGCTTGCAAACAATCTAGTATTTCATGCAAGAACTAAACACATTGAGATGGAATATCACTTTATTCGGGGAAAAGGTTCTTGATGGAACTATCAATACTTTGGAAGTACGAAGTCAGGCAGAATATCGCTGATATCTTCACTAAGTCACTTGCTAAAGCTTCGTTCGAGTTCTTCCATGACAAGCTTGGAGTAGTTTTCAAAAAATCACATTAAGAGGGAGTGTGAAGAAAATAAAGTTGATTTTTTGGAAAAATATAGAATTCTCTAGAATGTCCTAGTATAGTATCCTTGATATTTATCTAGTAGACATATCTATAGATATTCTAGAATGTTGTGGGAAGATAGGAATATCTAACTATTCTAGAGTGTTGTTAGAAGATAAGGTTGCTAGAATCTTCCTTTTACATTATCTAGAATCATACCTAGAATCATCCATAGGCTAGTATAAATAGGGGGTGTCTTGTTCATTTGTAAGCCAAGCCAAATTAAGAAAGCCTTCTTTTCCCAAACAAGGTTCTCCTTTCCAAAACATTTCTTCTCTCTTTCAAGCTTCATCTTCTTTAGTTGAATCCTCCAATATTATCTAACAATCTTGGGCTAGCAGAAGGTCTCCCAATAATACCCTTCTTCTGTTATTCTTTACACTGGTGTCATTGGATCTTTACACAAATAGCCGGTCATATTCATTATTATTTATTCTTTCTAGCCATATATATAGATTATATATCGATTATGCACGATTATACACATATAATACATAAATTATGCATATATTATACTTCTACAGACTATTTTTACTTTTAAGTGCTCGGATGACTGGTTATTTGGGTTAATTCTTCTTTAGTGTTTGAGTGGACTTGTAACCATTACAGACGGGCTGAATATAACTTGGCCCAAGGTTTTGGTATTTTGCATTTAAAATGGACAATAATTGATTTAAGGAGAGAAACTAGCTAAGGATTCCAATCCGTAAATAAAAATAAGAATTTTTTACAGTTTCTTTTCTTCTCTCTTTTGAATTTGTTTGCGGGAATCATTTTGATAAATTGACCCCATCTCTTATATATTTCCCATTTTCCTTTTTCTCCCGCCTCTTTGACACGGCAGCTTATCGTCTTATTCATCACTGTAAATATTAAGTATGAGTAAGTTTTAACTTATTTATCTTGCATTGTCATGTCCGTTTGATACATCGCAACGGCATAAACACGGACATATGACTTGTATTTATAGTATACTAGTATTTATGAACTTGGTTGCACGTTAATGATAGCACTTGATAATTTAAATATTTATTTATATGAAGGAACAATAAAATTTAATTAATGAGAGAAATTTTATGTATAATAATACAACAATCATCTAAATGTAAAAAAATATTATTACATTTGCATAATACATGAATTTAAAATTAAAGGACATCAAATTTATACAAATGATCAATTTTGTCATGTTAGTTAGATAATTATGTATTACTTTAAGTGATAAAATACAAGGACACCAAACTTACACAACTCTAGTCCGCTTTAAGTGATTTTTTGATTGCTTTCCGACATATTAAAGAATCCACTTTTTAGCATTAGTTAATAATATAGCTGACCATATTGACCTTAAAGTGATATAGTTTAAAAGCATTTAATGTGATAGTATCTTATCGAACCCTTCTTTGTTGACAATATTTTTTTGTGTGTATGTTTCATACTAATGTTTTGGTTGCTTGCCTTACGAAAGTGCAGCTTACAGATTGTTCTGCAATTCATTCACACTCTTATATTTTTTTTTGTTAGCCTAATCTTTTTGCGTAAATATGAAGTTACCATGTTGCATTTACAATTTATGTATTTATTGATTTGGAATTACGGATAGTACTTGACATAAATTACCTTCAAAAATTCTTTTTTGTCCAATAATTCCTCGGCGTCCATTATATCTTAAAGTTCATGCCGCCGGTGTCGATGATATGATGCTTCTCCATATGAGTGGTTTATCCCAGATTAGTTTTTCTTTTCTATCACTATAGCATATCTTCACAATACTTTGATTTTTTTATGATGGTTGTATCAATTATTTAAAGAAATATGTCAAATTTAGCGTGAACCATATGACCTCTTGATAAATTCATTATTGCTATATATACCACTTATTATTATAGGTAACATTATCATGCCTTTCGGTGTTTCAAATTACGTACAATATAAGAATATTCTCTCGATTCATCCTATCTATCTACAAAGAACAATCCATGAGTATTAGAGTTGACTTTTTGTAATACAGTTTTGAAAGAGAAAAAGTAAAAAGAATTAGTCTAAGGCGATTGAGGTTTAGTCCTACATTTTTTATTCAATACAGATAGTAGCTTTAAAACAATAGCCCTTAGCTTGGAAGTAGTTAGTGATGCCTAAGTTTTCGAGAAATCCCAAAGCCATAAACTTTTTTTTTGAATATTAGTTATTACTTGTAATTATTATTGATTCTCTATTAATGGAACAAATTTTGACATATATTCGCATTTTTTCTCTATTATTCGGTCTAGAACTTTTAGTTTTCAAGTATTATTACCAAGATTAAAGGAATAATTTAACTCTGTATAACTTGGATAAATATTATAAAAACTATTGCTTCTTTGGTTGAAAATATTTATTTAGCTGATTGTATACAATCAGTATATAACTTAAAGTTGTTTGGTTGTATATAACTAATATATAACTTAAAGTTATTTAATTAATTTTTATTTTGGACCGAGGAATATTTATTACTGTTGTTGTATTAAAAATACTTTATCAATCTTTTTCATTGCGAAAATTAAAAAAATTATTTCAAATTAAGATTAAGGATTTTTTCTTTCCGTAGAAGTAGATTTTCTAGGCAGTCTTTAACTTCAAAAAAAGACTTCCTATTAGAAGGAAATATGTCTTATTTTTTCTTAATTTATAACAGATGTTATAATAACTATCGATGCATCAAAATTTTAAATAATTAATGGTGATTATAGTTTTATCTAGCATATAGTGTAGCAAACTATAATTCATTTTTTTCAATACGGAATTATCTTTCGAAGAAAAAATACAGCTATTGAATGATATTTTATCGTTTGCTGACTCAAGAATTTGTTAATTATAATTAGGGTAGTTTTAATGCAGTTTCATTGGATGGGAGGACTTCAGACAATAAATATTTATTGTTTCTGTATAGTTTCGGAAGAAAGCAAAAAAATTTTATACTAAGTTTGTAGTATAGTTTTGTTCTAACGTAGAATCCAAAACCATAATCAAATAAGGAAAGACTTATAAACATAATTTTAATTGGTTTCAAAATCGTAAATATTAGGAAAATAGTAAATGACCATTTTGTCTAAGATAAAATTTATTTTTAAGGTTATCTTTATAAATCGACATTATATTCGTACTTTTATAATCATATAGATCATCGCTCAGGAGAGAATAAAGTGCTATTTATTCATCATGACCCTTTACAATTTTAAATTTAAGAAAATAACCTATTTAGATCTCTTATGTGTAAAAGACATATCTCTTACGTGAAAAAGTAAATCTTCCACGTAGGATCATAAAAACAAAAACAAGATTGTAAAAATCCAAGAAAGCAATTGACTCGAATAAAAAATTAATGAAAGTACGTGCGTTGAAGTGATCAAAAGAAACAAATTGTAACACTCCTCAAATTTATAAAAGTTTCGAGACACGATCAGGCTGAGGGTCCTGACCAAGGCGTTGACTTACTGAAACTACTTGTGCCTAAGTAGGGGGCACACGAGCCGAGGGCCTCATTACTGAGAAATTACTTAGCTAGGCTAACGTATGATACATGAGCGTTGAGAACCATGAAGCAAGTGGCACCTCATGGACTGAGCCTATTCGATCAGGTTGGGATCGAACCCATGCCGATCACACGGTGACTGAGACAAAGTTAAGTCAGAATAGTTGGAACTCCCAAAGTATAAAGTGAAGTAGTTTTTTTAAAAATAAAAGGAAAAAGAAAAGAATTTTTTTTAGAACATTCATAAATCGCTATTATGCAATTATTTTAGAATCATTCTTATAAGCTTTATGTTTTACATGCATTTAAAACATTTGCTCGTAATGTATATGTTATTAAAGTTTCTCCCCCTATTGTTGAGACTCATTGAGTACAATGGATGGTACTGACGTTCTCTTTTGGGAACCTACATTGGTCTGCGGTACTACGTAGGAATCGAATTTGCAGGCGAGCAGGCTACGAGCGAGGACTTCCTTGCCTTTCAGTGCTATTAGTGAGCTCCGCTTTTGTTCGTGGAGTATTCCTTAGAGTCATTCTTATTTAGCTACTTCTTTGTTTATTTAGAGAACTTGCCAAGAGATCTCATGTTCTGAGCAGTGCGTCAGTTTATCAGTAGAGACTTCATAGACGTCGTTGGGTTAATATTTATATGTTTTTGATAATAATTTAGCAGTATTTCATTAGTTACTATGAATAAAATTTTGCACTTGATTTATCTAAATGTTTAGATTAATTAAATTATTTGGTTAGAGTATTTCCTTGTTGTATATAAAATTTAGCATTATAATAAATTTAATAAACAGGGATGATTCGCTTGGTCATGCTTAATAATCGCGTGTCCATCCCGACCTGTTCAGAAAAATGGAACGTGACACAAACCGTTTAGAGGAACATGTTGTCTGCAAAGGGAAAAATCGGTGAAACAGCATGTGCAGGGGGGCATTGTTACAGTACAGAGGGCAGCCACTTTTGAAGTTTGGACAATATGGTTGAACATGCGATGGAACGTGAGCCAAACAAACACTTGCCCAAAATGCACTCTTCATTAGTCATCTGTCCGTACTAATTTCCCTAAATCTTTCTTATTAAACAAAGGTCTTTGTTTTTCAGATCATAGCAGTATTGATTTAATTTTCAATCAGGTGTTTAATATCTATGTTGGGATCCAATTAATTTGGATTGCATCCATATCTGGATCCGAGAACGTTGACTAAAAATAGAAGGCATATGTAGGGGTGTGCATTCGAATCGGTTTATCGGTAAATCGAATCGATTATTTGTTATCAAAATTGAAAAAATCAAAATCGAAAAAATCGAAACCTTATTGAAACGATAACGATAAGCATATGTACAAATCGATAATCGATAAGTAATTATCGATAAGGGTCAAAATCGAATCGATAAATCGAATGCACACCCCTAGACTGTAGACATTTGTAAAATAAGTAATTACCTATTTGTGTAGATAAATATAACATATAAAATGTATATATGTACCGCTACTATTTTGAAAGCGGCTATACAATATCATTTTCCCTAATCTGTACCCTTTCATTTACCCTAAGTCCCTTACCCTACTATTTCCTCTACCACATTTAAGGAATGATAAAGATCAAGGGAATGCAGTTCAAATTAATGGAAAACAAAATTAGTCGTGATGATGTATTTTGTATTGTTCTGTTTTTTTATACTGTTGGAGTGTTGGTGGCATACATTTGATCCCTTACTTTAGTTTTGTTGCATGTGCTTGTTGATACAATTTTTATGTTATAAATGGTGTTCGTCTTATTTTAGCTTCTTTTTGTCCATATAAATTAGGCGCGTTTATAGCGATATACTTTCCGTGGAATCCCGCAAATTTTCTTATTGGTGTAATCGAAACCTTATTGAAACGATAACGATAAGCATATGTACAAATCGATAATCGATAAGAATTATCGATAAGAGTTAAAATCGAATTGATAAATTGAATGCATACCCCTAGGCATATGTTAAGAGTGACAAACGAACGAATCGGGTAGGATATGAGCATGTTAAAATGGATAAATTAACAAACGGATAAATTATCCGACCTAACATTGAGACGGATAAAAAACGGGTTTATCCGATGGATAATATGAATATCTATATTATACATGGCTTGATCTTAAATAAGATTACTTATGAGAGAATTTCTTGTCTTCCAAACTTGAGAAACTTCAATTTGGGGCTTTACAAATATAAAAGTTTAATACATTAGTTATCCATTGATTATCCATTTAGTTAACCATTTTGGATTATATGATTCTTTATTTATATTAACTCGTTTTAAATGATTCATTGACTAACCCATTTTTTTTATGAATAATATGAGTGGATAACTATTTTCTTTTAACCATTTTGCCATTTCTAGCATATATTCATATTTCATCACTACGATTATTAGTGGTATGATAGCATTACTGATGCGTATTCACCTAATTTGAGTTTCAACTAATTTGATATTGTTCGAAGTGATCATTCAATAGTTAAGATGCATGTCCCAATTTTATTGTACTGATCAAACATAATTTGGCATGGTCTATGTATGGGTCAAAACTTGACCTCATGATAAAGAATGAGATCAACACATTTATTAAAATTTATTTGTGACTGATAAATGGTATGGCCATTTATTCACAAGATTATTGGGTAGTTATCCAATTTGACAACTAAGGTCACGGCCTGGCCGTCCTCACGAGGGCGTCCCCTCCATGTGGTCCCAACCCCTTGGCGCCAGCTGGCAGATCTCCTAGCTATAAGTACTAAGAGAAAGAACCCTAAAAAGGGGCTGCTTCTTCTTCACATCTACTTCTAAAAGAAGGGAGAACACATCATTGTAAGGCTCTGAACCTCTCCATAGAGAGGCAAACCAAACCAATATCATTAATAAAAGTTCTTCACACTCTTCCATTTATCTAATGTCTATTGTCTCTTATATCTTATTCCTTTGGTTTTTTGGATTTATTACGACATGCTATGATTGACCCTCCCTTTATTCGATTGTTTTATGCTTATAAAGTGAATGAAGACTTTGAGATAAACAATTTGGCACCGTCTCTGGGGATTTCATAGCATAATCACGTAGTTTATCCTTAGACCGAAAAAGGAAAATGAACAACCCAGCTCGAACGAGCCCAAGCGACATATCTGATCATAGGAAGTCAAAAACCTCGAGATAAGTTTGCTTCCACACTCCCGCGTCTCCGAGCAAGGGGAAGAAGAAGAAGAAGAAGAAGCAGATCCCCCATCCCTATGAGGAAAATAGGCCTAAGATACCTCACCCCCCTTCCACACGGGATCTTTCCAAAAGGGAGGACATCACGAAAGCATCTCTCTAACCGACATCTGTAATGGGGTGACCCACACGAGCTAGTCAAAAAGGCCACAAGCGTAAGTTGGGCAAGATCTAAAACCAGAAGCAAATCCCACCCCCAGCACGAAGCTGGTTATGTGGGAAAAATCACAAAGGTTCAACTACAGTTGAACGTCAGCTCGGGCTATGCGCCTTCACCCAAAAGTTCAAATACGGTCGAACTGGGACTCAAGCTATGTGCCTTCGACTTCAAATATTACAGGAGTTCAACTACGGTTGAACGGAAATTCAGGCTATGCGCCTTCAGTTCAGGCTACGTGCCTTCAGTTCAGGCTATGCGCCTTCGACTTAGGCTACGCGCCTTCAAATATTACAATGGTTCAACTACAGTTGAATGGCAGTTCAGGCTATGCGCCTTCGACTCAGGCTACATGACTTCAAATATTACAATGGTTCAACTACGGTTGAACGGAATTTCAGGCTATGTGCCTTCAGTTCAGGCTATGTGCCTTCAGTTCAGGCTATGCGCCTTCGACTTAGGCTACACGCCTTCAAATATTGCAATGGTTCAACTACGGTTGAACGACATTTAAAGCTATGCGCCTTCTGTTCAGGCTATGTGCCTTCAGTTCAGGCTATGCGCCTTCGATTCAGGCTACGCGCCTTCAAATATTATAAAAGTTTAACTACGGTTGAACGGCAATACATGCTACGCGCCTTCACCCAAAAGTTCAACTACGGTCGAACCGAGACTCAAGCTATGTGCCTTCGACTTCAAATATTACAAAGTTCAACTACGGTTGAACGACAATTCAGGCTATGTGCCTTCAGTTCAGGCTATGTGCCTTCAATTCCGGCTATGTGCCTTCAATTCCGGCTATGTGCCTTCGACTCAGGCTACGTGCCTTCAAATATTACAATGGTTCAACTACGGTTGAACGGCAGTTCAGGCTATGCGCCTTCGACTCAAGCTACGCGCCTTCAAATATTACAATGGTTCAACTACGGTTGAACGGAAGTTCAGGCTATGCGCCTTCAGTTCAGGCTATGTGCCTTCAGTTCAGGCTATGCGCCTTCGACTCAGGCTACGCGCTTTGAAATATTACAATGGTTCAACTACGGTTGAATGACAGTTCAAGCTATGCGCCTTCAGTTCAGGCTATGTGCCTTCAGTTCAGGCTATGCGCCTTCGACTCAGGCTACGCGCCTTCAAGTATTATAAAAGTTCAACTACCGTTGAACGGCAATACAGGCTACGCGCCTTCACATAAAGGTTCAACTACGGTTGAACTGGGACTCAGGCTATGCGCCTTCGACACAGGCTACACGCCCTAAAAATTTATAAAAGTTCAACTACGGTTGAACGGCAATACAGGCTACGCGCCTTTACATAAAAGTTCAACAACAGTTGAAATGGGACTCATGCCATGCGCCTTCGACACAGGCTACGCGCCTTCAAAAATTATAAAAGTTCAACTATGGTTGAACGGTAATACAGGCTACGCGCCTTCACATAAAAGTTCAACTACGGTTGAACTGGACTCAGTCCATGCGTCTTCGACACAAGCTACGCGTCTTCAAAAATTATAAAAGTTCAACTATGGTTGAACGGCAATATAGGCTACGCGCCTCAAAATAAAAGTTAAACTACGGTTGAACTGGGACTCAGGCCACACGCCTTCGACGCAAGCTACGCGCCCTCAAAATTATAAAAGTTCAACTATGGTTGAACGGCAATAAAGGCTACGCGCCTTCACATTAAAGTTCAACTACGGTTGAACTGGGACTCTGCCTATGCGCCTTCGACATATGCTACGCGCCTTCGACATATGCTACGCGCCTTCAAAGATTATAAAAGTTCAACTATGGTTGAACGGCAATACAGGCTACGAGCCTTCACATAAAATTTCAACTACGGTTGAACTAGGACTCATGCTATGCGCCTTCGACATAGGCTACATGTCTTCAAATATTATAAAAATTCAACTACGGTTGAACTGGAACTCAGGCTACACGCCTTCAAAAACTGCAAAGGTTCAACTACGATTGAACGATAGCTCGGACCGCGGGCCTTTACCTCTGTCGCAAAGCCGCAAGCTCAACCACGGACAACCCCAGGTCGGGCCAAGCTCCCCACCTTTCAAGTAAGTATGACTAACTCAAATTAAAGTATTGACCCGCAAAAAGTTCGAGGCCTCAAATCACAACAAGAAAAGCCGAATTCAATGAATCGAACCCCATTCCAAGCTTAATGAACTTTAGAATTTCAAACTTCTACATTTGATATCGAAACCTATCAAATCATGCCTGCTTGAACTCAAATTTTGCATACAAGAAACAATCGACATTATGGACCTCGTCCAACTTTCAGAATCTAAATCGATCTCAAAATCAAAAAGTACACTCCCGGTCAAACTTCTCAAAAACCTTCAAACTTCTCAAAAACCTTCAAATTTCTAACTTTCGCCAAACGACTCCAAAATGACCTACTGACCTCCCAATCCACATCCGAACGCGCTCCCAATACTAGAATTACCATACAGAGCATTCCTAGACTCAGAATCCCAAGCGACGTTGATAATATTGAAATGAACTTCAACCAAAATTTATGAAATTCTTCCAAAATGCTAACTTCCACAATAGGCGTTGAAACGCTTCCGAGTCATCCAAAACCCAATTCGGGCATTCGTCCAAGTCCAAAGTCCTCATACAAACCTGTTGGAACCTTCAAATCTCGATTCCGAGGTCGTTTACTCAAAAATCAAACCTTCATCAATTCTTTCAACTTAAAGCTTCCGAAATGAGAATTTCCTTTCCAAATCAACTCCGGACTTCCTGAAATTCAACTCCGACCATGTTTGCACGTCATAATACCTAAAGTGAAGTTGTTCTTGGCCTCAAACCTCCGAAAGAAGCGTTCGAGCTAAACATACCCGATCGGTTCGTTATAGACAGCTAGGGTCGGTACCAAAATCTGCACAAGAAGTGCAGAGTGGGGTATGAGTACAACCGACCCCATGTACTCGTAAGTGTCGAGCCTAACCTCGACGAAGTAGTGATGAGACTATGACAAGATACCTGCATAATAAACATGTGCGACTAATATTATATATACAATATAACAACAAATAAAAGCTAAACAAGTAATATCGGGAGGGGGACTTGGTAAGGTGGATACATGATGCGAGAGATATAACGAAAATTATAGCTAGAACAGTCAACATGCTTTTAACCAGTAAATATAATTAAGCACAATGAAGAAAATTTGCACAGCATCAATCTTCGTGCTTTTACTCTCAACCTCGCAATAAAACAATGATACTGCACGACATCGCCATTCGTGCTTTTACTATCACTCACAACATAAATCAATAGATATAGCACGGTATCGCCCTTCGTGCATTAACTCTCATAACATGGCACGGCATCATCCTTCGTGCATTAACTCTCACAATATGGCACGATAACACCCTTCGTGCATTAACACTAACATGCGACAGGATATCACCCTTCATGCATTAACACTTTCCCTTACCACATAACAATGAACAAGTAATAACAGGGAGATAGAATCAACCAGTACAAGCCTCACTTCAACAGCAGTTCCACAATACCAATATCAACTTTGGAATCAATACTTAATTATCATAAAATCCCATAAACACGGTAAGAACGATCAATTTAATAAATAACTAGTCTAAGCATGGATACATAATCGAAGAAAGCGATAATTGCAAAGAACAAGTCATACCCGCATGCTATAAATCGACAACAACACATAAGTATTCGCCACCTCACATATATGTTGTGCCCAACATCTAGACATATAACAATTTGATAAACAAATCCTAATCCCTTAATCAAGGTTAACCATGACACTTACCTCGCTCCAAAGAATCAACTCACAGCTCAACCACGACTTTGCCTTTCAAACAAGCCTCCAAACCAATAAAATCTAGAATATTACTAACCAAAAGATTCAAATTAAGCCTTAGGAACTACCCATGATTGCAAATTATTCAATTTAGTCCATTATTGAAAAAGTCAATAAAAGTCAACTCCCCGGCCTGCTTTGTCCAAACCTAAAATTCGGACCAAAATCTGATTATCCATTTACCCTTGAGCTAGATTTTGTAATTTATTTTGGAATCCGACCTCAATTTAAGGTCTAAATCCCTATTTTAAAAAAATTCTTAATTCTACCCAAACCCCAATTTCCACAATGATAACACAAGCTTTTAGGTTGAAATCTTAGGAAATGTAATAGAAAATTGAACGAAAATAGGTTAGAATCATCTACTAATGAATTAGGGAAGAAAGAGTCTTGGAAAAAATCGCTTCCAAGGTTCTAGGTTTTGGAAATTTGAGGAATGAGAGAAAAATCTCGTATAGCTCAAGTTTTACACAACTGTAGATGTCGCAATTGCGACCAGGGGTTAGCAATTGAGAATCACGCAAATGCGAGAAACACTTCGTAATTGCGAAGCTTCAACATTTTTGCTTCCATCGTAAATGTGGACAATCGTTCGCAAATGCGAACCTGTGGGGATCAGTTTTTGCAAATGCGAAAAGTTTTCCCAGCCCACTGCTCACAAATGTGGTGGTTCTTTTGCAAATGCGATGGTTACCTCGCAAATGTGAAATCTGCAGACCTGATGCACCAGCTATGTTTTTCTAAGTTCCATCCACTTTGTAGTATATCCGAAACTCACTCGAGCCCTCCGGGCTCTAAACCAATTATAAACTCAAGGCTAAGAGTATCATACGAGCTTGCTCGTATGATCAAATCGCCAAAATAACACCTAGAACTACAAATTTAGCATCAAATCAAAGGAAATTTTCAAGAAAACTCATGAACTTCTAATTTCACAACCGGATGTCCGAATCACGTCAAACCAACTCAGATTCTTACCAAATTTGATAGACAAGTCATAAATATAGTAATGGAACTTTACCGAATTCCGAAACCAAAATACGGACCTGATATGCAAAAAGTTAAACATTGATCAAACATTTCAAAGTCATTAAGCCTTTAACTTCCAAATTTCGACAAAGTGAGATAACTCTGGCTAGGGACTTCCAAATTCGATTTCAGGCATACGCCTAAGTCTAATGTCATGATACGGACCTACCGGGACATTCAAAATATGAATTTGAGCCAGTTTACTTAAAACGTTGACCGAAGTCAACTTAAATGGATTTAAGGCAATTTTTTTATATTTTCTCACTTTTTAATATAAAAGCTTTCTGAAAAAGAACAGGAGGCGCACGTTAAAATGCTCTCGGCGTACGTTTGGCAATGGAACAGTTAGTTCTCTGGCGCACGTTAGCAAGGCGCTAAATCCGCCGGAAAATGGCTCGCCGTCATCGTCCTCCACCTGCAACTGCCTCGCAGACTGTCACTCCGGCTCCTATGGAGACTAAAGTGCTAGAACCTCTCACTTTTGGTAGTTTTTTACCCCCTGCCTTGCAATCGACAGTTACAAAATCGGAGAAAGCTACTGAAATTTGCATGCAACAAGTGGAAAATCAAAATGACGAAATCGTGAGGAAATTGCAGTTCTCGAACATTGTTGATGCTGAAACTCCTCCCCCAACTTTTGCTGAAGCTGTTCGTGGAAATCAACTTACTCAGATGGGTAATTCGCTTACATTTGTGCCTCCAGTTCATAGGGGTGGGAAGACAGTGGTTACTATTAGTGAGGAAGAACTGATGCCACAAGTTGAATACTGGAAGGATTCACTAATTGGCTATATAATTGGGGATAATCCTACTGAAAAGGCTATGGAGAATTTTGTATTGCATGTATGGAATTTTGTTTCAAAACCACAAATCTTAGTTCATTCAGAAGGATATTGCATATTTCGATTCATGAGTAAAATTGATATGGATCTGGTGCTACAATCTGGGCCTTATTCATACAGGAACAAGCCGATGGTGCTGAGGCCATGGGAAATTGACTTCTCTTTTCAGAGTGATATCTTGAGTACAATACCTAATTAGGTTAGATTTCCTGGGTTGCCAGTAGGGTATTGGTCAGCTGAGGTGTTAAGTAAGCTTGCTAGTGTAGTTGGGAAGCCACTGTATACTGATAAGATCACAGCACATTATGAGAGAATTTCTTTTGCTCGTGTACTAGTGGAAGTTGATGCATCTCAACCATTGCCTGAACAAGTTGATATTGATACTCCTTATGGTTCTAAAACTCAACTGATTGAGTATGATTGGAAGCCCACATTTTGTAACCATTGTCTTAAATTTGGGCATGACACTATTGAGTGTTGGTATAATGTACAGGAGGATGATGTTGCAAAGCTGGAACCACATGAGGCACCTAGTAGGCCTAGAAAACAAGATAAAGTGACTAGGCAAAGATGGACTGTTAAGAAGGCCCCTGCTGAAATTGCATCTCAAGTTGCTGATCAGGAAACTAATGGGATACATGTGAATCCTACTCTTGAGGTAATTCAGACAGTAGCAGTGGGGAGCATGGGTCAGATTCCTCAGTAGAAAACTGATGATAAAGCTGTTGATGTCAGCTCAGGGGTATTATTGGTTAATGATATGGGGAGTATGTGTCAGACTCCTCAGCAGATAACAGATGATCAAGCTGTTGATGTCAACTCAGGGGTAGCATTGGTTAATGATGCTATACCTAGAAGCACAGGAGCAGAATTGGTGGACAATTGCAACAGGGGGAAAGCTAAAATGGAGGTAATTGATGCTGGTAGGAAAGGCCAGCATGATCCTGGACCCTCATATCTATGATAATTGTTACATGGAACATAAGAGGGCTGAACTTAGCCCATAAGCAGAAGGAATTGAAAGCATTTCTGAATGTAAATAAAGTAGATGTATTGGGGTGCCTTGAAACTAGAGTAAAGGAACATAAAGCTCAGAAGATCCAAGGAAAGATTGCTAAAGGCTGGAAGGTGTTCTGCAATTATTCTGAGGCTGTGAATGGCAGGATTTGGGTGATCTGGAAATCTCATATTCAGGTCACTATTTCCTGTGTTACTGATCAACTGGTCCAATGTCATATAGAGGATCCCTATAGCCATGTAAAAACTCATCTTAGTGTAGTGTATGCTCACAATACTGGTGTTCTAAGAGAAAGACTATGGACTGATCTTAAAGGTGTTTCCATACCTAGCCAAGATACATGGTTACTTAGTGGTGATTTCAATAATGTTCTATCTTCTGAGGATAGAATTGGATCTATAGTGACTGATGCTGAAGTTAGGGGGTTTAAACAGCTCATTTATGATCTGAAATTAACTCCACTCAAAAGGATAGGCTGGAATTACACTTGGACAAATAAGCAAGTGTATAGCAAAATTGATTGGGCTTTGGGTAACTTTCAGTGGGTGCAGCAATATGGGCACATTGAAGCTGAATTCTTAAACCCCTCTGTATCTGATCACACACCAATCTGTATAAAGTTTGGTAGCCAAAAACTCTTACATCCTAAGCCTTTCAGGTTCTACACTGGGATCATGGAATTCCCGCAGTTCCATGATATAGTTAAGGATGTTTGGCAGCAGGATTATACAGGTAGTGCTATGCAACAGATATGGTCTAAATTGAAGTTGTTGAAGATGAAATTAAAGGAGACAAACAGTTATATGGCATCTTATAAACAGAGAATCATTCAGGCAAGAGAGCAACTTGATATTGTTCAGTCCCAAATGCAGTCCATTCCTCATTCACATGATCTATTCATTGAGGAAAGGCAAGCCTTGGCAGAAATTGAAAAATGGAGCAATATTGAGGAACAAGTCATGAGGCAGAAATCAAAGGCTACATGGATTGAATGTGGAGATGCAAATACTAAATATTTTCATGCCCAATGGAAGATTAGGAATTGTCAGAATACCATTACTTCAGTTTATACTGATACTGGAATTCATATTTCTGATCCTGCTGCTGTGGAACATGAATTTATCACTGTATTCCAACAATTGCTGGGAGGTTGTGCTGAAGAACTGACTGGTGTAGATATAGCTACTGTGAAGGAAGGTAAATGTTTGAACTTAGCTCAACAGAGGATGTTAATCAGAGATATTAATATGGAAGAGATTACTAATGCTTTGAATGATATGCCAAAGGACAAAGCCCCTGGTGTTGATGGCTATCCTGTGGAATTCTTCACAAAGAATTGGGAGATTATCAAGCATGATATATTAGCAGCCACTAAGGAATTCTTCAAAACCAGCACTATGCCACATTTCATAAATACAACAGCTATTGCTTTGGTTCCTAAAAATAATTCACCTACTACAGTCAAGGACTATAGGCCAATTGCTTGTTGCACTACTTTGTATAAGCTTATATCCAAGATCATCACTAGAAGACTAAAGGGTGGTGTTAGTGATATTGTTGGATTATCTCAGTCAGCTTTTATAGAGGGGAGGAGTATTGTTGATAATATCTTGCTCAGTCATGAGATATTTAAAGGATACACTAGAAAGGGAGTTTCTCCTAGATGTGTATTAAAAGTGGACTTGAGGAAAGCTTATGATTCTCTGGAATGGTCTTTTCTTAAACAGATTCTAGTAGCTTATGGTTTTCCAGCAAAGTTCATCAATTGGATCATGGCATGCACTACTACTGTCTCATTCTCTCTAATAATGAATGGTGGTTTCACTAAACCATTTAAAGCTAAGAGAGGAATAAGGCAGGGGGATCCAATGTCCCCTTACCTCTTTGTGATGGCTATGGAATATTTGAACAGACTATTGGGACAGCTTCATAGAAATGGGAATTTTAATTTCCATCCTAAATGTAGGAAATTAAATTGCACACATGTATGTTTTGCTGATGATTTACTATTGTTTTGTCGGGCTGACACTATTTCTATACAGATATTTCATCAGGCTTTCTTAAAATTCTCTAAGGCTTCTGGAATGGAAGCTAATCCTAACAAAAGTGCCATTTATCTAGCAGGGGTAAATCAAGAGTTCAGGGCAGACATGATTGGAAGATTGGGGTTCAGTGAAGGTGTCCTTCCTTTCAGATATTTGGGCATTCCACTGGACTCAAAGAAGCTATCTGTACAGCAGTATTTACCTCTCATTGAGAGGATCACAGCAAGAATAAATTGTTGGTCTGCAAAGTTGTTGTCATATGCAGGGAGATGCCAGCTTATAAAATCTGTTATCTTTGGAATTCAATCTTATTGGTCGCAGGTATTCATTCTACCAAAGGGTGTCCTCAAAGTTATTGATTCAATCTGTCGTACATTCCTATGGACTGGTTCTGCAAGTTATTCCAGGAGGGCTTTAGTTGCTTGGGACAGAATATGTTCACCTTTAAATGCTGGTGGCCTCAACATAATGAACTTGACAATATGGAATAAAGCAGCAGTTGCTAAACTTCTATGGGACTTAGCAAGAAAGAAGGATTGTCTATGGGTAAAATGGGTTCATTGTTATTATATAAAGAGGGATGATGTTGGAACAGCAAAAGCACCCAAGCAAGCTGCATGGGTAGTCAGAAAGATCATACAATGTAGAGATGGTATTATGGAGAATCAGCAAATGGCTGGCTCACTGAATGACAAATTCAAATCAGTTTGTTGTATGGGAAGATTTCAAATACATAAACTTTATATTGCCATGCTGCCTAGTTTTGAAAGAGTTAGCTGGAGGAACTTATTATTGGTTGAAAATGTAATTCCCCGTCACAAGTTCACTGCTTGGTTGGCTGCACATCACAGATTGCCTACTGTGGATAGATTGGTTAAATTTGGAATTCAAATTCCACTTTCGTGTGTATTCTGCAAACAGCAAGAGGAGACATTTCATCATCTATATTTTGAATGTTGTATCACAAAGAGGTTATGGACTCGTATTTTATGTTGGCTGGGTAGTCCGAGACAAGTGCTTAATTGGGAAGAGGAGTTGATATGGATATGTAGAAAAGCTCGAAGTACTGCATGGAGGAATGCATTTACTGCTGCTGCTTTTATTCATGCTATTGCTTTAATTTGGAAGGCAAGGAACAATATGAGATTTCAGAATATGGTGTATGATGAGGATAAAACAGCCAGAGAAATTAATGCTGCTTCATATTCGAGGCAGACACAGTCGAAGATGGCAACATGGATTACAACAGTTAAATAGTTCTCCTTAGCTTGAGTTTTAGATACTGTAAATTACATACATAGTCATTGGTTTTTTGATAGAAGCATAGGAATGATGCTGTAATTAGAATACATAACTGGCTGTCCAACCAGTTATGAACAGGAAATTGTATATCTTTTGAGGTTATGAATAAAATGCTCTAAATTTAAAAAAAAAAAAGAACCTGGACAATGCACACAAATCGAGGTAGGCTAAAATTAGGTATTTAAGGTTTCAAAGCGCAGAATTAGTTTCATAACATAAGATGACCTATAGGGCCATCACACACTTGTCCACCCCTCACATTCTCAATCAAATTTATAGAGTCTCACATAAGATAAGGCAATGACAAGAACATTAATGGAAATTAGTGAGTCATTCAATTACCAAATATGACATGAAGTTGGTTGAACAGTGCGTTCATGATGGTACAATAGTCTGTAAATAATTGTTGATCGTCAACGAGGGAGTGCTCAACAGAACTGTGGCCTAAAACCGAAGTATATTAAAAAGACCATGAAACTTCTTTTATAAAATCCATATAATATTGGGACACAAAAAAATTACATGACTTTGATCTAATAGTGAGAGCCCAACTCATGATGTATGAGTTGCGCCCACGTTATTTATCAGTCTGAAATATGGAGAAGGAGTGTCAGTAAGAAGAGTTATTTATCAGGTGCCATCTACATTACAAGCTCTAATCCAACTGAAAAAGCCAGGATTACGTGTACCTCACAAATGGCTGGACATGCTGACAATGATGGAGCAATACACACCTAGACTGAAATACGATAAAGTGCTATGGGAATTTCCTCCAAGAGGTTGGATCAAAGTCAATACTGATGAAGCATGCAGAGGGAACCCAGGTAGGAGCTCAATTGGTTTTTGCTTAAGAGATGAGATAGGTGATTTGATATATGCAGAAGGAAGAGAAATTAAGGAGGGTTCTAACAATGAAGCTGAGGCAACAACAATAGTAGAGGCTATGAGAATTTGTAAAACAATGAACCTCAACAATATATGGCTTCAGACAAATTCAATGTTGCTTAACAAGATCATAGATGGACAATGGAAACCACCCTGGAACATTGTGTTAGAAAATACGCTTAACGCTAGAGGGGGGGTGAATAGCGTTATAATAAAATTTAGCGTAAACTTGTGGAAATTAAAACTTGCAGGAAATAATTAAGTGTGTTAAATAAATAAAAGGAAAGAACGCACCGATATATTCTGGTTCACCACAACACGTGGCTAGTCCAGTCCCCGAGAGACTCTCTCGAGATTTTCCACTAACTCTGTTAAGCTTCCGGGTGCTTAACAAACCGTTACAACTTGAAGACA
This sequence comes from Nicotiana benthamiana, assembly GCA_034376525.1. Taxonomy (NCBI): domain Eukaryota; kingdom Viridiplantae; phylum Streptophyta; class Magnoliopsida; order Solanales; family Solanaceae; genus Nicotiana; species Nicotiana benthamiana. The sequence continues at coordinate 137,186,482 of CM067329.1, read as the reverse complement.
CAAGCCTCAACACTTTTGCTCGGAGATACCACACTCCAAGACTTCAACCAAGGAAACACAAGTTCCTTACAACAAGAGAATTACAATTCTCTTACAAGTGTATACAACACTAAAGCACTCAAACAAAATACTCCTTAATGAGTAGATATGAGTAAAAGAAGTAAGCTCTGGATCACAACAACTTTGAACAAGAATATGGCTCTCAAAAGCTTTATGAAATTGAATATAAAATGATAAACAAAAGTATGCAAGCTTATAGCAATGTAATGATCAGTTGTAGTATGTTGTTGTTATTAAAAACACTGAAATGAAGCTGTATTTATAGTTGAAAAACTTGGCATTACCGTTGCCTAATTGCCAATTAAGAGTTGCTGATTTTACTCACTGACAATCGATTGTCAAACCCCAACAATCGATTGTCTGCCAGTCAGATCAAAAATCAATCCCAGATTATACGCTTGACAATCGATTACTTACAATCCATAATCGATTACTGGCAACGTTCAAAAAATCCTTTCAAGATTTTACCACAAACAATCGATTGTTCAGAATCAACAATTCGATTACTCAGCAACGTTCAAAAAATCTTTTCCGGATTTTAATCAAAACAATCGATTATACAAAATCAATAATCGATTATCAAATAACGTTCAAAAAATCTTTTCCGGATTTTAATCAAAACAATCGATTATACAGAATCAATAATCGATTACCTGACGGTATTTGAAAACTTTACGACAACGGTCAGCTTCACAATCGATTGCACAAAGTCAACAATCGATTACTTATCAGTTTTTGAAAATCATTTTAGACACTGCCTCTTGACAATCGATTGTTATATACTCACAATCGATTACTTATTATTTTTGAAAAAGTCTGGAAGTCACTGCCTTAACACAATCGATTGTCATAAGTTCACAATCAATTATTTTGTGACTTTGAAAAATCTGAAGGACACTGTCTCTTCACAATCGATTGTCATTAGCTTCACAATCGATTATTCTGAGTTTTGAAAAACTTTGATGGACACTGCCTCAGCACAATCGATTGTCATAAGGTTCACGATCGATTGTCATGCAGGTTTGAAAAAACCTGATGTTCACTGCCTTAACACAATCGATTGTCATTAGTTCACAATCGATTGTCATGCAGTCTTGGCTTAAAACATTCGATTATCATTAGTACATAATCGATTATCTTAGTCCAGTTTTCAGAGGCATTTAAAAATCATTTTGACTAATGAAAATATGCATGATTTAAAATCATTTAGCATTGAATTAAATATGCATGATTTTGGAAAATAGTTTTATGAGAGAAACCATGTTACGAGTCAAGTTGTAGGATCAAGATCATAATTAAGAATGACTCAGTTAAACTATAAAACTTTGTCTTGAGCTTGAATCTCGATGTATATCAATTGTGCGCTTGTTTCTTGAACTTCGTCATATATCAATTTTCGCTTCGTTTGTCATTCATCAAAACCTATACAAAAGAACACACGTTTTAGTATATTGCATTGAGAACGTGTTTCCAACACATTGTGGATGATGTGGAGGAAATCATCATGCTCAAACTGGGGTGTAATTTCAAGATATCTCACATTTTCAGAGAGGGAAACAAACTAGCAGATCACCTTGCAAATTATGCGCTTGACAATGGCAACATAGAAAGTTATGATTTTTGGGAACTTGATTCGACGAGCAGAAGGTTCGTTAATGAGGATAAGCTTCAATGTCCAAATCTGAGAATTACCGTTGCAAGAAATTAGCGAAGGATGCGGATGAAACAACATGTCGTCTCCAAGTTCGAACATGAGAATATGGAGATAACTTTTTTCATTAACATTTGCTTCCTTTTTGCAGGTCTAATAAAGGACAAAATTCTTGGATTCTTTTTATTTACAAGTCTCTCATATGTAGAGAAGGAGTTACACTTTCAGCTTTCGGGAATTTAATTTTACAGGGAGCAGTGTAGCACGCCTCACATCTTTCTGAAGCATGGTCTCTCAAGCACCAGAATCTGTCTTGGACTTGTTATTTTCAACAATGGTATATTCAAAATCATGCTCCATTTCATGCATGGGAATCTAATGCAAGCATGTGCAGCGTTTAAACTACTCGCATGAGGTTTCAATTACCAGCTGAATAAAGTTTCTCTCGCACGCCTCTACAGTCAAGCATGAGATTTCGAATTACTCCAGTCAAGCATGGGATTTCGAACTACTAGTGCAAGCCAGACAGCTCGGTCTTCCATGGAATTTTTTAATGACTTGCTGGTCGTTTTCCAGATCCATAACACATGGACACAGCCGATTGATTTGGAGTCCTTCCTCCAAGGAATTTCGAAAAATGAGGCCAAAATAGTTTTTATTCCACTGATCCATTTCTGAGAAGTCGGTCTCACACGCTATTTCATCGTGGTATTCGAAAGAGTCACGTTGTTCAGACGCATGATTTTTCGGTCAAACATGGGAATCTCTTCGCAATATTCGAAAGCATGTTATTCAGCAGTTACGCACAATGATTTCTTCAATTCTTGTGGAGTTGCCGTGAATGACATTCGGAATTTGGCATAATACATTCAAAACATTCAAAACAGTTGGCTATTCGAATTCGTAGCATTCTTGGACCAATGCAGCAAATTATACAACTCGATTTCACAGGTCGCAGCCGCAAAATATTGCATTGACACTCATTACGACCTCTATGGGTGGTATTAGCACATTCTCATCATTCCCTTGAGGAAGGAAAGGTGAATTTGCACGGGCATTACGTCAAGTTAAGGATCTAATGACTATTTAGTCGATTAGCATCACATTCTCTATTATAGTTTGCAATTTCTAATACAAAATTTAAGAATCTCTTAACTTTGCATTTAAGAAGATTGTAATTGTCAAATTTTAGTCTTTTCGCATGTCTGTTAGACCTTGTAATTTATTTGTACTCTGTTTCCTTTAATATTATAAAATCTAACCCTATGTGCTTGCCTAGCGGATTGCAAAAAAAAAACGTTATATGATATTGAATTCTTCCCTTGAGTGAAAATGGTACAGGGTGAGCTCGTTATCCATCGTGTTTTCAACCTTGCGACATTTATCTCGGAGATTTCTTAATTAAAAAAGAAGAGATACAAAATAACTTTCATTTTGGTGTATGGATCGATCAAATGTGACAAAAAAGAATAACTAATTTAGAGAATTTTAGTTAAAATTAAAAAGTAAAATAGTAAGAACCATGAAAAAAAAACTATACAGAAAGGAAGAAAAATAAAATTGATAATAAGGTAAATATATTATTTAATGTAGTGAAAAAAATTTATCCAATTAACTCCTCAATCTTACCTCTACCAAATATTAAAAATTATTAAATTTGAAATATTTTATTAATAATTTTATAAATACTATAAATTATGGAATATATATTAACAGTGCGGCCTCGTATTTTTGGGGCCTTAATTGTTTGGGGGTCTAAGGCAAGAACCCTAGAACCGCCCTTGCCTGGATTTGATTATCAGGCACTTGCAACAAAACGTTAAACAGAGTGAAAGAAGTAACATAGTAATGGAAGTTGATATAGGGATTCATGACCAACTTATTGTTTCTCAATCTCAATGTAAAAGAAGAAAAGTATCTCTTGACGGCGTAGCTTTAGATCAGATTTTCGGCGAGAATGAAGCTGCTTTACCTACCTTGCAATCTACTGATTATTTTACTGAACCTTGCTTGAGTGAATTGGCTATTAGGGAGCTTATGAGCCCAGGGTATTGCAGCAGTGTTCGAGATTTTACTGTTGGGAGGTTTGGATATGGGTTTGTCAAATTTTTTGGGGAAACAGATGTTAGAGGGTTGGATTTGGATCGGATTGTGACGTTTAGCAGGCACGAGGTAGTTGTATATGAAGATGAAAATGACAAGCCCCCAGTTGGCGAGGGACTTAACAAGCCTGCTGAAGTAACTTTGTTACTGAAAATGCGCTCCTCGAAAAATAGTGATGTGGATTCTTCTAGAGAAATGGTGGAGAAGTTGAGATGTAGAACTGAGAGGCAAGGAGCACGTTTTATCTCGTTTAATCCATTAAATGGAGAATGGAAATTCTCCGTTCAGCATTTCAGCAGATTTGGTTTGATGGATGATGATGAAGAAGATATGATAATGGATGATGTGTCTCCAGAAGTTCAAGACCCAGTGGATATGAATGGAGGCGACGTTTCCTACATTGGTGAAGAAGCCACCTTAGCCAATACAACTGATCTTTCACATTCGCTCCCTGCTCATCTTGGGTTAGATCCTATGAAGATGAAAGAAATGAGAATGCTGATGTTTCCAGCAGAAGAGGAGGATGTAGATGATTATCATGGCCGGCCTTCTGATAGAAAATCACAATTCAGCAAAGAGTCTTCAAAATCACCTTTCCAGCATAAATACCCGAGAATTAGTCCACCTTTGACCCGCAAGACTCCATTGGCTTTGATTGAATACAAACATGGTAGTTTTGGCTCGGACTCACCAGGGTCCATTTTGCTGACCCAACAAAATAAGGGTGTGCTTCTAAAGACAACAAAGGCTGAAGGTTTCAAGCTGGATATCAGGCAGCAAACACCTATAAGTGGAAGCCACTCTCATAATGTTGTTGATGCAGGATTGTTCATGCGTAGATCATTTGGAGTTGGCTGGGGGCCTAATGGTGTTCTTATCCATTCTGGTGCGCCAGTTGGTAGTAAAGAGAGTAAAAGTTTGTCCTCGATAATCAATTTGGAGAAGGTCGCATTTGACCGAGTAGCTAGAGATGAAAATAAAAAGTTCAAGGAGGAACTTGTTGATTTGTGCTTTGATTCACCCCTCCTTCTTCACAAGGAAATTAGTCATGAAACCAAAGAGTTTGGGGATGGAGCCTTCACGTTAAAGCTACAAAGAGTTGTGTGTGATCGCCTAATGCTTTCAGATGTATGTCGGAGTTATATTGGTATTGTTGAGAGGCAGTTGGAGGTTCCTGGATTATCTTCAGCATCCCGTGTTCTACTGATGCACCAAGCAATGATTTGGGAATTAATAAAGGTGCTTTTTTCATCCAGACAATTGAGTGGGAAATCAAAGTCTCTGGAAGATGAGGATGAGGAAGACATGATACCTGATACGAGAGAAACTGTTTCAGATGTTGATCCAGAAGCACTTCCATTGATAAGGAGAGCAGAATTCAGCTATTGGTTGCAAGAGAGTGTTTGTCACAGGGTGCAGGAAGAAGTAAGCTCTTTGAACGATTCAAGCGATCTACAACATATGTTCTTACTTCTAACTGGTCGGCAGCTGGATGCTGCTGTGGAACTGGCTGCCTCTAGAGGAGATGTGCGACTTGCATGTCTTCTTAGCCAAGCTGGTGGTTCGATGGTTAATCGTTCTGATGTTGATAGGCAGCTTGATCTTTGGAGAGTAAATGGATTGGACTTCAATTTTGTTGAGACAGAGAGGATTAGGGTTCTTGAGTTGGTTGCTGGCAACATTCATAGAGCTCTGCATGATGTAGACATTGACTGGAAAAGGTTTCTGGGGTTGTTGATGTGGTATCAGCTTCCACCAGAAACTGAATTGCCTGTTTTATTCCACACATATCAGCGGCTTCTCAATGACGGAAAAGCTCCATCACCAGTTCCAGTTTATATTGATGAAGGACCTGTAGAAGTGTCTTTGAATTGGCATGCAGTGAAACATTTTGACCTTGGTTATTATCTTATGCTTCTTCATGCCAATCAAGAAATTGATTTCAGTGCTCTAAAGACGATGTTCAGTGCCTTTGCTTCAACAAATGATCCCCTTGACTACCACATGATCTGGCATCAACGAGTTGTTTTAGAAGCCATTGGTGCCTTCAGTTCTAACGATCTTCATGTCCTAGACATTAGTTTCATTTCTCAGCTGCTGTGTCTTGGTCAATGTCATTGGGCTGTCTATGTGGCGCTTCACATGCCTCACCGTGAAGATTGTCCTTATTTGCAAGCTGCTCTTATAAGGGAAATACTCTTTCAGTACTGTGAAACTTGGAGTTCTCAGGACTTACAGCGGCAGTTTATTGAGGATCTAGGTATTCCATCAGAATGGTTGAACGAGGCTTTGGTGAGTCAGTGGCCTTACTTTGATTTCAATTTTATGTTGATCCATGCTTCTTGCTTTCCACTTTATGGCAAATCAAAGCTAATCTATGTCACCAAGATATTATTGCTTGTTGTTTCTGATAATGGTTTAACATTATGCTGAAAGGAGAGCAATTTCCAGCGTGTACTTTGAAATTTCTTTTGTTGAATGCTAGTGCTTTTTTGTCAAATTAGTGCTTTGCCTACAGTTGATTGCCACTTGTGTGGAATCACTCTTCGGCTTGCATCTTATTTTTCACCCTTGGCTTACTCTATTGCAGGCAACATATTTTAATTACCACTCTGAATTCCCAAAAGCCCTAGAACACTTTTCGGAATGCGGAAAGTGGCAGAAAGCTCACACCATTTTTATGACTTCAGTTGCTCATTCTCTTTTCCTATCAGGTACACGGTTGCTTATCTCTAGATTCATCTTTATATCTTTTTTGATCGTTTAGATTCATCTTTATATCTTACTATTCATTATCCAGAATATGTACCTAGAGACATCTGTGTTTAATATATCACTTCTTTTATTCCCAAAAGTTATATAGCTTTACGACTTGCAATACAGTAAATTCAGATCCAGAAGGATGCTTTTTTCCCGTTGTTTGCTCTTCCCTTTTTTTCTTCTATCTTCAATCTTTTTCTTACATGAACCTTGTTTAATAATTTAGAACAGAATTAATAAAACGCCGTAAATCTTGTCTTCTGATGGCCATCTGGGTCATCATCAAGTCTAAATGTCTCATCATGTAATTTGTTATGTGCTCATATACTCTGATATGCATCACTTATTTGATTTGGAGCTTGTTCTACAGCTTTATGTTTCTACTCAAAAATTGTTCTGGTGCTAAATTACTCATATATTGTTAATTCACAGAAGAACATTCTGAAATATGGAGGCTAGCAGCTTCCATGGAGGACCACAAGTCAGAAATTGAAGATTGGGATCTGGGAGCTGGAATATATGTAACTTTTTATTTGCTGAGAAGTTCTTTGCAGGAGGACAATGACACTATGAATCAAGAGGTATGAAATTTCTCTGTCATCTAGTTACATGTGTTTAAGACAAGAGGGGTTGCTCTGATGGTAAGGAACCCCCACTTCCAACCGAGAGGATGTGAGTTCGAGTCTACCCAAGAGCAAGGTGAGAAGTTCTTGGAGGGAAGGAGGTCAAGGGTCTATTTGGAAACTGCCTCTCTATCCCACACCGCCCTCCCCATACCCCACTAAGTGGGATTATATTGGGTTGTTGTTCTATTTGGAAACAACCTCCCTACCCCGGGGTAGGGGTAAGGTCCGCGTACACACCAACCTCCCCAGACCTCACTAAGTGGGATTATACTGGGTTGTTGTATCTAGTTACATGTGTTTGAATCTTTTTCTCAAGTGGATAGGAGCTATTAACCTTACAACAACAACAACAACTACCCAGTATATTCCCACCAGGTGGGGTCTGGGGAGGGTAATATGTAGACGAGCCTTACCCCTACCCGAAATGGCAGAGAGGCTGTTTCCAATCGAACCTCGGCGCATAGGCTAAAATGAAAAGCTGCATCAAAACAAAGACAAAATTAGAAATAAAAGCAAGACAAAACAAAATAATAAAGCATAAGTAATCTCGCAGAAATAACGTAAATAATTATGAAAACATAGGAAACATAAATACAGTCGCATGCAATAATAACAAGCAGTAACTACCATACTAACAACCATAAGGGGACATAAGCTAAAACACTAATCATCTATGGGCAACCCTACTATCCCACAACCAGCCCCGAGAGAGGCGTACGAAGAACTCTATGAGCCCTTAGCCTCCAACCCTGATTCTAGACCTCCAGACTCCCCTATCAAGGGTCATGTCCTCGGTTACCTGCATACTAGTCATGTCCTGCCTAATCACCTCTCCCCAATGCTTCTTCGGCCTCCCTCTCCCTTGCCGACCACCAACAATCTCCAGCCGCTCGCAGCTCCTCACCGGGGCATCGGGACCCCTCCTCCGTACATGCCCGAACCACCTCAGCCTCGCTTCCCGCATCTTCTCGTCCACCGGGGCCACCCCTACCTTCTGACGAATGACTTCATTCTTAATCTTATCCAGTCTGGTGTGCCCACACATCCACCTAAGCATCCTCATCTCCGCAACCTTCATTCTCTGAACATGAGAGTTCTTCACGGGCCAGCACTCCGCCCCATACAACATCGCAGGTCTAACCACGACTCTGTAGAATTTCCCCTTGAGTTTGTGTGGAATTTTCTTGTCGCACAGGACCCCTGAAGCAAGCCTCCACTTTGACCACCCCGCTCCTATCCGATGGGTGACGTTCCCGTCAATCTCTCCGTCCCCCTGAATCACAGACCCAAGATATCGGACACTGTCCCTCTTGGCGATGGCCTGAGAACCAAGCTATCACTTCCCTGCCTACCCCACTCGGCTCGTCGCCAAACTTACACTCCAGATATTCTGTCTTAGATCTAACTATTTTGAAACCCTTAGACAGGAGCTATTAACCTTGTTAGATCAAAATTCACTTTGTTTGATGGTTGCATATATAAATGCGGACGAATGACATTTTTGCATCCATAGTTGCGCTGAAAGTTTTGACCTCCCTCCTGGTACTATTACAATTGGGAGGTGACATACATCTTGGAACAAAATGCTCTTTTCAGGTGGATGTGGGAAGCCTATGCACTTAATGACTGGAAAACTGGACTGCAAATGAGAATTTCTCTCTGCAGCTTGTTAAGGGATCAACTTGTAGATGCACTGTTCATGTAGGAATTGAATGATAGTGGTTATCGTCACGAGGAATTGAATGACTGGCTTATTACTGCATAGTAATATGAAGTAGAGTGAATATCTGTTTACGATTATAAGTTGAAGCTTATGGACATATCTCCTAGTTATTCTAAAACATTTTAGGAGATTGACAAAACACATTTTTATTGACAGGGCTCTCTGGAAAACAAAAACAATGATTGTGCAGACTTCATCAGTCGCTTAAACAACTCTTTGGCTGTTTGGACTAGCAGATTGCCTGTTGAAGCAAGGTACTTAATATTGAATTATTAATAGTCTTTATGTTCAAATTTCAGCAGTGGCAAAAACATAAGATGATTTCTTTCCATCTGTCTAAGCCTTAGTAGGTAGAGTTTCATGGTATCTGTGTTGGTAGGAGGTAGAAGGTACCCGGTGGAATAGTTAAGGTGCGAGCAAGTTGGCCAGGGCACCATCTCCACAAAAGATACTGAAACATGAGGCTGGCAGTTGACTGTTTTCTGCTAGAGCGCCCCCCCCCCCCCCCCCCCCCAATCCCAACCAGCTCATTGAACCCATAAACCTTCCTTTCTCATTTCTAATGTTTGATTTCTCACGTATGATATGTTTGATTTCTCACGTATGATTAATTTAGTAGAGCTTTATGTTGAAGTAAAGTATCCCATAAAGCATGGTAACTTGGCATGATCCTCAAATGCTTTTTAAGTCCATTTAGTGTAGGCGAGAGCTCCTATAGTAACAACATTGAACTAATGAATGTATATTGTCTCTAGGGTGGTATATTCGAAGATGGCTGAGGAGATATGCAATTTGCTGCTTTCTGATAGCGGTGGAAGTTCAGAAAATGAGGTTCAGCTAAGCTGCTATGATACCATATTCAAGGCACCCATACCTGAAGTTACCCGTGCATACCATTTGCAGGATGCTGTATCTCTTTTTACATCTTACCTTTCAGAGGTGGCGTCATAGCCGTTATGTCAAGACCCATCTCTCTAGTTTAACAGCAAAATTTTGTATGTTTATACGCCGTGAAAAGTGTGAACATTAATGTAGTAATAGCTAGGACACCAAGAAATGTGTTTTGTCTTTGTTTTTGTTTTACTGTTGTTTTTCCTTTTATCCTATGAGCTGAGGGTCGATTGGAAACAGCCTCTCTGCCCTTTCGAGTAGGGGTAAGGCTCGTCTATATATTACCCTCCCCAAACCCCACCTGATGGGAGTATACTGGGTAGTTGTTGTTGTTGTTTACCTGGTTAAAATCCTTTTGCATTGCCGGCTAGTTAGGCGCTTGTGGTGTACGTGAAATGTTTTTCCCTCAGCACTAAGTGTGATTTACGAAAATAGAGAAACAGGAGATCTTTTGTATGGGATAAAGAATGACTTTGTTCATGTGAAGAATAGCTGCTTATTTCTATTCTTTTAGTGCATTATGATGTTCTGAATTGTATAGAAAATTGATTGTATTTCGTAATGAATCATATGCAAGCTGTCTTTTTTTTGGTATACTGTTTGTATGCAAGAATTTAGTTTCTTACATTAAAAACCCTATTAAAAGAATTTCCCACAAATAAAAATTGAGAAAAACTACAACCAAAATAAAAATAAAAATGGTTGTATTCTTCGGAAAAGAAATTGTCCCCTTACCATGTTTCAGTTTACGTCCCATAAAATAAAATAAATAAATTTACGTCCCATAATTAGTTGTTGGAAGAAGAAGAAAGTTTGGTCTCGTAATGCTTAGGTCATAGGACTTACTAGTAGCCAGTAGGTACCTCATTTTTTATGGGTTTAAGAAGAAAAAACTTACCTGCACATCAGCACGTGTAACTATGCCCTTAGGATCGTTTGGTGCACGGATTATTATTACGAAATTATAATTCCAGAATTAATTTATATCATATGGGAGGTGGGATAAAATAATTTCAAGTTTGATGGGATAAGGTAAGATATTCTGATTAAGTTCGGGGTTAAATTTATACCATATTTGGTTGGCGGTATTTTATCCCAGGATAAATTTATACCTCCAACCAAATGCAGTATAAATTTTTTCTCATATCTTATCCCACCTTATCCCTCGTACTAAACGATCAGTTATTACTAGTTACTCTTTCCGGTTCACAATAAGTGGCGATTTTACCTTTTTATTTTGATTCAAAATAAGTGTCCATTTATATAATTAATAAAAAAATATTTATTTTTCCTCAAAATTTTACCCTTATTTACATTTTTCAATGTGTAAGATAATAATTAATTAAAGTTAATTTAGTAAATATTTTTTAAAATTTTTATATTTTTTTAATGGGTGGGCTAAAAGTAAAATGATAGCTTATTACGAACCAAAGTAAACTTGTAGATTTAAAAAGGAAACTATATATATAAAAAAAAAAGAACCAATTGTACTTGTAGCCCCCGTTGGTGAGACGGCTGAGAAGTGTGTTAAGAGCAGATGATGACCTATATAAACAAAACACTTACTTGCAATTTGTCGATCCCAAACGCCAGCGAAGCTTCCTCTCTCTTTTGTTACTGCCACACGCCGCCTTCGAATTTGGACGATACGCGTATATATATATATATTCATTCAGTCATCCCCACACCAAATTCCAGAAACATCCACTTCCTCTGAAGACCCTTGGGCCGTTCACTCCGGGGATCATCATCTTCTTCTCTATTTTTTTTTCTTTTCTGACGCTCTTCCTTTTACCCCAGTTATTTTACTTGAAGATGCCTCGTACTTCATCCAAGAAGGGCGTTACTGGTTCTGCTACCTCCACCAATCCTGCCGTCGATTTGTTTCGCTCCGGTAAAACTTCCTCTTCCGATTGTTTACAATTTTAATTATTGATTCCAATGCATCTTCTCGAAAAATTAGTATTGCCTGTTTGCTTCGCTCATGGAGTTTATGTTGTTTTATGTGAATGTTCTCCCAACTAATTATTTTTGTTTTGGATAGATAATGTAACCTTCTCCCTTCCCTTTTTGTTTTTATGAGTATTAGATCATGTAGACCCCATAGAAATTGGATGTTGATAACTGATGGTTAATTCGCATTAGTGGCTTCCAAATCTTGGGACATGTACAATTAGATTAGTAACAGTGAAGTGTCTATGACAAGAGGGTAGAGGTTACCCGATAAGCCCGTACTTGTACTAGTGGGAGGTAGTAGGTACTCGGTGGAATAGCTGAGCTACGTGCAAGCTATCCCGACACCACCGCCATCCAGAGGCGGCTCGATCATGGTGGCCTAAAGCAATACTTCAATGAGCGGCCTTAAGTTTTTGGTTAGAAAAAGAACTTCATATATAATTTCATTTGAAGTTCATTTTTCTAGCTTTTTTATATGTAAAGTTAGTAAAGAAATTTATAGCCGTATCTAATAACTTTTGTTTTATTTATATTTCTAATATATCTAATCTATTTAATGTCTCTTGAGACATACTTTAGGATTTTTAATTTATTATTCGTTAAAATGTATCAAGAGTTCTTTTTGATATATTCAATTTTTTTTAGTTATGAATTCTTTCTCAATTTATGGTCTAGAGAGTAATTCTCAAAAAAGCTATTCCTTTTCTCAATTTATGCTCAATGATTAATTTTTTTAAAATTAAAATAACATATACACTAATTAAAAAATTTTGGGGCCCCAAAAAATAGGGGGCCTAAAGCGGCTGCTTTAGCACCCTTACCCTTGGGCCGCCACTGCCGCCATCAAGAAAAAAAAAGGAGGGTTGTACCGTAAGAACTTGTTCATTTATTAGAGTCTTGTGAGCCGCATGTGGGACTTGATTGCCACTTGAAATAAGCTATCTGATTAAAGTTTTTCTGGAATGTTGTTCGCGTAAAGATGATAATTCTTGAATTAGTGGTAGTAAGGAGATGGTGTAAGTAATTGTTGCTACAAGCTGGTCAAGATACAAACAATAGGGAGCTCCCCCCCACAACCCCCCCCCCCCCCCCCCCCCAAAAAAAAAAAAAAACCACAGTCCTCACACTCAGAGAAGAAGGCACTATAGGTTAGGAGTTTTAGTTTTTCCTGTATTCTGTAGTGATTTAAATTTTCACTGGTTTACCTTTACATCTTTAACCCCCTTCCTCCTGTGCCCAACATAAAAGGAAACACATTATCTTTAAGGTCATCCCAGGGTATCATCCACTTGCCATTGCAGCGTATCCAGTTGGTGTAGGCTTTGATGCTAATGTGGTTGGTGTTGTTAGGTTTTAGTCCTTTTTTTGTTTTGATTTTTATAAGTGTTTGGGTTTGGCTTTGTGAGATGTTATTCTCGGAATTTTTGGGTGTATTGAATGTGGATTTGTTGTCTCAGAAATTATGTCCCATTTGATTTGTATCTGCTGTTTGTATCTGCTGAACTTTTTGTCATAGGTGCTTGAGAACTACTCTATTAATGCACTCAGACCTCTTGGAAACTTTTTTTTTGGGTCAGTATGTGTTATGGGTAGAATATAACGTATGCAGTATAGCTGCATTACAACAGTATCTCACTTCATTTTCATTGCTTCAGCTTCAAGTAAAGCAGCAAATAAGGAATTGGAACGTATCGATCAATTCTTTCATACATATGCCAATACTTCGTCTGGTACGATTGAGTAAGTATGCATTACCCTTTTTATTTTGTATCGGTGTAATCCATGTTCTGTAATTTCCTAGCATTACAAGTACGTTATGTTGTTTGTGCTTCTAATATCCATCTTTTCCTAGAAGAAAATCTTAGATTTTGAAGCAAGAAAGTTATGCTTGGAAAAATAAAGAAGAAAAAATATGGATATTATCGTTCAAGTTTTCCACCCAGCTACGGCAGTTTCACCAGCTTGTTTAAGTTCCTCTATTTTGCACTTGATTAATACACTTCATATTTTTCATGGTTAGCCCGGATGGAATTGAGTTTCTTTGTTCTGATTTGGAAGTCGAACACACCGACGTCAGGATATTGATGCTTGCATGGTGAGATCCCTTATACTCTGTTACTTGTTAGTTTGTATGAAGTATCCTACATCTTCAGAGGTTTAATAACAATAACATCGAATTTTAGGAAGATGCAGTCTGAAAAACAAGGATACTTTTCACTGGTATGTATTTGTTTGGCTACTACTAATATTACTTTAGCATTGCAGTATGTACTACACTGCTTTTGCTGTTTCAATCATCTTCCTCAATCTTTCAGGGGTAGCTTTTGTTTGTTCCTTGCAAGATTGTCTATTTTGTCTATACTTGGAAAATTAAACTCATCTGTTATGTCTGTTTCTCTCAAATACTGTAGTTCTTAAGTAAGGCTGGTTTCTTTCTTTTCAAGGCATATAAATGTTCTTTGTTATCTTAGGGAGTTTGTACCAAAGGGTACACCCGTGAAAAGGGTGCTGAAGAGAATTGATCAAAGTCTCAGTTTCTCTTAAATGCTTAACTACTCTTAACCTGCGTTGGTAAATAGAGTAAGAACATAGGAAATAGGCACTGACTCTGCAGGATGACAGTCTTGCAGTGTTTCCCCACGCAAGCCAGTCCGTGCAAAAATTAGCAAGCTAAATGGATGAATTGGTGTGCATCTTTTTGTCTGTTTGGTCAGGATGCTTATTCAATTGGATTATTGAATTATGCTTTTTCCACCTGTGTCATAGATATGCCCATTTGAACATGTTCATACTTGTAGAATAGTCTTTTGTCCGGGATGACACGTAATCTAAAGAAAGGAATATTTGCCATGCACCTAGAGAATCTTTTTTTTAAGAATTCATCCCTGGGCTTAAGTTTTGGAAGTTTATGATCAGTGTCCAGTGAGGTCAAGAAGCTACATTCATTGAGTAATAATTCTACAGCATCTTCTGGAAGGAAGTTGGAGATACGGAAATAATAGCTGTGTATTGTAGGAAACCTAATTCCATATGGTTATTCTATTGTACTGCATTATCTGCAACATCAGTTGGGTACTACATAAGGTGTTCAGACTTTTTGTTGAGATATTTGTGTTGTCTGCTACAGTATTGAAAGCCATGCATTTAGTTGATGCTCTAATGATTCATGGTTTCTTGACTGTACCTCAATGTTTTACTATGAGTATGCTTGGGTCATTTCATTTAAAAAAATGTAAGCTTGGCTTATTGTTAGTCCAGTTAGTTTTAGTTTGCACCAAAGTTTAATGGAGGATCAATTTGTGCCAAAACAGTAAGGGTAGTGAGTCCTTTCCTTCACTAAGCCGAGGGTCGATTAGAAACAACCTCTCTGCCCATTCGGGTAGGGGTAAGGCCCGTCTACATATTACCCTCCCAGACCTCACTTTGTGGGACTATACTGGGTAGTTGTTGTTGTTATAAGCCTATCACTTAGTAAAATGCAAGAAATATGTGTATCAGGTTTTTCTAGGGATACAATTATTCTTTTTGGTCATAGTGTGGATTGTCTTGTTTGATTCTGCAAAGATTAACAAATATTCCCGCTCCCTCTTCCACAAGTCCAAAATAATGATAAGAACCCATTAATCATTTTGTTATGGTATGTAGTTGCTGGGCTCTTTGTCGGTTTGATAGCTTTCTTTGCTTATATTTGCTTGTATGCTTCTTATTGACTCACCATTGCTTTGACTACTAGGATGAGTGGCGGAGGGGCCTCAAAGCATTAAGAGCTGACACAGCACAGAAATTGAAGAAAGCACTTCCAGAACTTGAGAAGGAGGTACCTAATTATATTTGAACTTCAGCTCATGCTATGTGAAATTTTTGGTGCCCTTCTGCTGTGAGACGGATTGCTGTTCTGTTCCACTAAGATCCACATTTTCCCTTCTTTTAAAGGTCAGAAGGCCATCAAATTTTGTGGAGTTCTACTCCTATGCGTTTCGGTATTGCTTGACAGGTATGGTGCTTCCTCTGTCACATGTTGTGTGACATCAAGTTTTGTTAATTCTTGAAGGAAAGATTCATCGATCAGCTTTAGACTGAAAAAGAAAACAAAGATGGAAAGTACAGAATACATTTATAAAATATTGATATGAAAATATATAATTAAATATAAGGCTTTGGAGCTTGGAAAGAATAAGTTGTTCTATTATGCTGCGTTTAGATTTTGTTTCCCTATTACAATGCATTTATAATAGAAAATTTTATTCTTGTAGCAGAAGGTAAATTGCATATTTGAACTGTGTCTTCTTTCTTCTGATTACCGGTTTTCTCTTTTTCTTACCTCTTTTCTAGAGGAGAAGCAGAAGAGCATAGACGTCGAGAGCATTTGTCTCCTGCTTGATCTCGTTTTAGGGTCTGAATTTCGACCCCAAGTTGACGCCCTAATTCAGTATTTGAAAGTGAGTTGCACCGTGCTCCGCTTGCTATTTATAATCGGCCTCTGATAATGCCCTTAGGGTGCTTTTGAATGATATCATTTACTGCTAATCATTTATGTTCTGGAGCTCTTTCTAGAATGGAAACCATTTGTTTGACGGGGAACCCTGCAGCTTCTATATATAGCTCCTTTTATATTGGATACTTAAATCACTTCCCTTGTAAAAGGAGGCTTTCCCGTTGAAAATCTTGCGTTTTTTAGTCATTGTTCCATATTTATTGAAGAAGAACCTTCAGCAGCGTTGAAGATCAGAGTAATCTTTCTAACTTCTAGTAATTAGGAGTATGCTTATGTGGTTGGTTACTGGTGCAGACGCAGACTGATTACAAGGTTATAAACATGGATCAATGGATGGGATTTTATAGGTTTGTTAATGAGGTAAATCTTCAGTTCACTTTCAATTTGTCAATCTGTCTTGGTTATTCCATTTGTGCCATCACCTAATATGAGCAATCAGGTTATCATCTGACAGTTTCATGCATCAGAATCCTTGTGGCGACTTTGATGACTCAATGTTAAGATTAAAATCTTATCTCCTATCTTAATTCTTTTGTGTAACAGATTAGCTTTCCAGACTTAAGCAATTATGACCCCTTCCTTGCGTGGCCTCTGATCCTGGATAATTTTGTCGAGACACTGAGAGCAAAGCAGGGCTAAAGAAGCTGCTGTTTGGCATGTCACCGTGTGCACCAAATATTATTCATTAATGCGAAGTAGGTTCTCTGTTTCCACAGTGATTGACTTCTGAAATTTGTTCAACAGTGGTTTGCTGATAATAAAAATATTATCCCTGTGCAGGAGTCGTTCAAGCCGCACGTCAAGCTGCGCATACTATTGTTTGGAAATGTTTTGTTTCCTTTCCTTTATACCCGCTCCCTTCCCCCTTCTCCTGTTCCCCCTTCCCCTTTCCCGACTTGTATGCTAAGATATGGAATGGTAAGCGGAGCTATTATTCATATAACTACTCCTATTCAACATAAATATATAGATAGTTACTCTCATTGGTTATCCTTCCTTGAGGATTTTCTTTGTATCTTTTACTCTTTCCGTTTCAATTTATGTGAACTTGTTTGATTGAGCACCGAGTTTAAGAAAAAAATAAAATCTTTTGAAATTTGTGATTTTAAACAAGTCAAAAAATGATCAAGAATATTTGTGGATACAAAAATTTCTCATTAAGAGTAGAGTTGGAAATTGAAGCTAAATGTGTTCAAATTTAGGAAGTAATCATTCTTTTTGGGATGGTCCAAAAAGGAAATAAGTTTACATAAACTGGAATGGATAGAAGTACATGTATAGTCTACTTGGCCAAGCTTCTTTCTGGCCAAAATTTGAGGTGTTTGGTCAAGCTTATGTAAGGAAAAAAAATGTTTTAAAGGAGGATCAGAAGCAACTTTGGAGAAGCAAGAAAAAGAAGTTTTTCTCTAAAAATATTTTTTTAAGAAACACTTTTGACAAAAATACACTTAGAAGCAGTTTTTAAAAACTTGGTCAA
Organism: Nicotiana benthamiana; assembly: GCA_034376525.1. Taxonomy (NCBI): domain Eukaryota; kingdom Viridiplantae; phylum Streptophyta; class Magnoliopsida; order Solanales; family Solanaceae; genus Nicotiana; species Nicotiana benthamiana. The sequence goes on along the minus strand of CM067329.1, from coordinate 137,168,740 downwards.
ACACTAATTGTTGCGCAGAAGTGCTTTTCAAACTAATTAGTCAAACACAAACTGCTTCTTACCAAAAGTACATTTAAAAAAAAGTACTTTTGAAAAAAAGCATTTCTCAAAATAAACTGATTTTTGCAGCTTGGCTAAACGGAATAGTATTACCGCAAGGCTACCATATTGGGAGAAATTTAAAAATAGCTAGATTTACAATTGGTTATTCAAAAATAGCTCAGCTTCAAAAGTAATCGAAATGTAATCACTTTTCAATGTAAAGATAAATCTGAGCGAAAACATTGTTCAAAATTTGAAAAATACACCCGCATATTATACGGGAGTTTTAGGATAATTATGCTGGAAATTTCGTATAATATGCGGTTGTTCAAGTATAATTATACATCAAGTATAATGTCCAGTATAATATACTGGGGTTTTGAGCACCGGTGCTCCAGTCTTCCGTATATTATACATGAGTCAACAAAGTATATCGATCCAGCATATTATGCTGGAGTTCGTACACAAATGCATCGAACTCCCGTATATTATACGGAATCAGTCTCTATAGCAGCAAAATAATAGCTATTTTTTATTGACTTTAAACGCTGGCTATTTTTAATTTAGCAGTGCAAAAATTGGCTATACCGTTCTATTTTGACTACCATATTCCATGGTAGGTTTGAGAGAGCTACTAGTTAGTGTTTTGACTTGTGACATATGATAGGTCGGTAAGATTGCGGGTCCAATTTCAGGTATAGCATAAGACTTTAAGTCTAGAAATGGGCGCACAAGAATAAAAGATTGGTAAACAAATTTGTGAGGGGTTGGTATTTGGTAAAACTAGAGGAAAAAGGAGGCCTTTTGATGCCGAAAGCAGCAAAAGGGCAACTTTTATTATTCTCAAAAAGGAGAAGCAGAGAAGATTCCTAGTCACCCTAAATCTGATGTGTCAAATTATACTACGGTTTTTTTGTTGTTATTTTTTTAGACCAAATTAGGACCGCTTGGTCTTGAAGTATTGCTTGGTCTGAACATGTCATCCAACATACTGCCTTTCAAGACTCAAATTGAATGTTGATGCATTGAGTCTCATGATGCAAGGAAGCTGTCGCCCATTTCATAGAAATCATTCATGTACAGAAATTTCAGAGTTTTTTGCTTTATGAAGTAAAGTGGAGAGCAAAAGAACAAATGTAGAACAGAACAAATCATGTGGAGTTGCCTTCATTACCAAGAAATCTATGTGGATATCAAGGCTGAAGATGAAGGCACTGGAATTTTGCTTCTGTTGCTTCTACTTTTGATTAGCGGCGGAGAACACGACTTTTCCTCCGAAGATGAAGATGAATCCGTCGACGGAGTCAGTCTATTAGATCGGCTTCTTAGATTCTTCTTCTCTCCTTCATCGCATGCTTTGTCTTCAATCCGATGATGGCCAACTTTGGTCGAGTTCAAGCTCACTGGAATAATGCAATTGCAAAATAAACCTACACAAAATTAAGACGCAAATAATTCCCAAATTAAAAGACATTGACGTATGGTAGCAAAAACAGGAACCGACCAAATTTGAAAAGAATCAGAACAATATTTTAATCACATCAAACCATATCAAGGAAAGTTCTTGGATAAGCAAATTCCTATAATTCAGAACTAGCTTTTCAATTGGGGAATAGGACGTTTACTACACTCAAACGACTTTGAGTGGCTATCAGGCCACACTGGGCCCCATAAATTTCCTAGTATTAAGCTATCTATCAATGTGAAAACCTGATTAATCAACAGAAATAATTCAGTTATGACCGTGTGACTTATAGCTCAGTTGTCACCGTGTGACTTATAGGTAAGGGTTCAAGACGTAAAATCAGTCACTTGCTAATGTTTGTATCAAGGCAGACAGCTTACATCACATCACTTGGGGTGATCATATACCTTGGGGTGCGGCCCTTTTTCGACCCTGGATAAATACGAGATGCTACGTGCATTGGGCTGCCATTTCTTTTTTCTTTTTTAAAAAAGTAATTCAGTCACAAAACAGAACAAGAACCAGTGCTGTGAAACTGAAGAAACTTCCTAATTCAGCAACATCATGAGAAAACAAACAACTTTAATGAGGACAGGAAATTTTGAACTCCATAAAGCGACAAGAAATTATCGTATTATTGCATATTAAGAACCATTACTTCGGATTGCAGTAAGTTAAACAACAACAACAATACAACAATCCAGTATAATCCCACGTAATGGGGTCTGAGGAGGGTAGTATGTACGCACACCTTACCTCTACCCTGGGGTAAAGAGGCTGTTTCCAAATAGACCCCGTCATCCTTCCCTCCAAGAACTTACCACTCTTGGGGAGACTCGAACTCACAACCTCTCGGTTGAAAGTGGGGATTACAGTAAATTAACAACCAATAATAAACATAGTTAATCACGAGGGATCGTTTGATTGGGAAACAAGTTATCCTATGATTAATTATTTCGGGGTTAGTTATCCACCCTTCCACAGGGATAAAGAAATTACTACAATCCCGGAATAGCTAATCCTAAGATTGGTTATACTATGATTTTATGCCCGCCAAAAATGAAATAAACTCGTCTCAAATTTAATCTCAGAATTAATATCCTTATCCCTCGTACCAAACGAACTTCGACTGTTTTAGATATGAATCGTGCACTACTATTCAGATGATTCATATAGCCGACTCATAGTTAATTGATTGAATAAGAGACTTACCGATGCGTGCAAGTCGATTTACCCAACTGGGGATAGGATTGTCTGTAAGTTTAAGACAAGCATCATTACAGAAATGGTTACAATTCTTAGTTATAAGGTTGTAAGCATTTCCTCTGTATTTCTCAGCAAGTTCTTCCATTACACCCCTCACTTCTCTATGAGTCATCTCTGTCCATCCAATCAAAATTGCTTTCCGAAACGTAAATCCCTCGCACTGTTTCGGTTCCCCTTCAAATATCCCTGTTGTTGGATACTCATGAGCTCCAAATGCATACTCTACGCCATGAACTAACAAAGAAATTAACAAATTAATTAAGAAAATGTCTTGCTTTTCAAATAATTAAGCTACCTAAATATGCCTAGATCTAATAATACAAAGCACTTTGCTGACCTTGAACACCAGAATGGTAAACACCAAGACCAAGCCAATAAGCATAGCCATTAATGGGAGTGAGATCGTACACATTTAGATACACTGGCACTGTTCCACGCCCACATCTAACTGAATTCTTTCTGCACAGCATTTTTCAACAGAACCCACAAATTTTTCCTTCTCCTATCACTTTTTTACTCTGCTACCATAGCTAAAAAACAATAACCAGCCACATTATAGAGCAAAAATTGAATTTTTACAATTAAATTCGGATATGTTAGTAGGTAGAAGAAAGAGAATTATGGGTTTTCTTTCTTTTTCTCTTCTCTTGGGAGAAGATTATCGGCGGCGTGATAGTGCCGGCGCCGTCTAGTTTTGTTGTTATATACTTGTAAAAATGTATAGAAAGCAGAGGAAAAGAGGCTTTTATAAATTTGAGAGGGAATTAGGGGAAAGAAGCTTTAAAAAGATACTATAGGTTGGAAACTTAGGAATCTGAGCTGTGGGGTGATCCAGTTTTTTGAAATTTTAAAAGCTCTATTTTTTTGGGAGAAAGTAACGTACACTCATTATGATATCCACTGGAAATCCAGGAGTGGGTTCCTTATTATATTGGGATGGGGCTCTCTCTTTCTCACTAAACTAATGAAGGGGCATTTGATTACTGTTATGGAATGATTATGGACCCTTTTTCTTCAATCATTCTGGTTTAAAGAATCTAAACAAACCTTATTCACCTCTTAACATTAAAGCTCCAGAGATATAGTATAGTATATCTTGTAATCAATGGTGGTGAATGCGGCCCGTCGGAATTGAACTAGCAACCTCATACAGGTTTTGAACCCCTTAATTACTAGATTATATTTTTAAGTTGTGGTAAAGAAATTCAAAATATAATAATATAGTGTAATTTTTTAGAAGGGGGTTCGAATGAATCCTTTTTGCCCCTGCTTGTAATTGGTTTCTATATTTTTTTGTTTTGAGAGAAAGTAATCTTATATTCATCTGCATTGTTGAGTTTGTTGCCTTAGTTTAGAGTGTGACATTGTGGTTATACAAAAAATAGTTCTGTGAGCTATACGAGCTAGGACTGGGAATATATCGGGTATAATCGATAGCCCGAATCGATAAAAGCTTATGTGGTATCGATATCCGGTAATCGGGTTAATGCTTCAATAACTGTTATGTATTTTTCACTATTGGATTATCGGTTCGGGCCACGGGTTGCCCAATTTCTTAACTGGTTAACCAATAACCCAATAAGATTCAACAAAATAAGGATTTTACCCAATTTCTATGTCTTCATTCTCTCTTTTTCTCCTAATTTTCTCAGCAACATTCAAGATTGAAGTTTCAATGTTCACTCTTCAGACTCTGATACAAATTTTGAACAGTTCTTCTTTAAATTTCAATGTACAACCACATTCTTAGAATCTTAGTGTAAATTTGTATTCCAAAATTACTTCGTTGTTAAGAATAAGTTTCGTTCCTTTCTTTTCAGTTTTACAGTAGAGTTCAATAATTAAAATATAGGATTTTTGATTATTTTCGATTCTTTATTTTATGCTCATGTTTTAGTACTATGTTTGTACTTTTTAATTTTGAAGTGAAATTACTACTACTTTGTATTGTTATTAATATATATGGATTGTTGAAGAAGTAACACTATTTTAGTTGTGTTTGGACAACTTTTGATTTACAAGTACTCTTATTGCTTTTGCTACTATTGGACTCTGGAAAATGATTGATCACTTGATTAAAGTTTGGTAGGAACCCAAAAAATTGTAATTTTTGTTTATGTTAACTAATATTTCTGGTAAAATAGAGATGGAATGCTTGTGAAATTGTAGTATTAATTTTTGAGATTGCACAGGTCATGAATTTGTCAAAATGAAACATTCTTCAAATCTTAGTTGTGGCTAGAACGCAGAATTGGGTAGTATATTATATGTGAAATCTTCTCTTTTTTGCTTAACTTGGGTGAATTGTTTTCTCTTTTTTTGCTTAACTCTAGATTGAATTATCTTATCAGGTAAACTGATAACCGAACCGATAATGATCGATAACAGATTAACTGATAACCTATATGCTAAACCGTTAATATTTATAACCGAACCAAACCGACCGATGCCCACCCCTAATACGAGCTTAAGTTTTGGCTACACATAATTGTCATGACCCATATTGGAGGGCTACGACGGGCATTCGGGCCTTACTTGCAAAGCACCAACATAACGTACCTCTATAAACCTACCATCATGTATTAATGGCGGCGGAAGGGCCGTCATGACACAATCTGAATAAAACATAAGGGGATACTCGATATACGAAGACTCAACATGATATACAAACGTATATGTTTGACTCAAAAGATATTGGAACCTTTTTGAATAAATAAATTAAATAAAATGAAGGGGTAAATCTTAGTCAACTATAATAAACTCCAGATCGATAAACTAATTGAAAAAATAATACATAAGATGAGATAGAGGTAAACAATCTTATTGAAACTTTCCGTCATGGATCCCATTAATCAATGGAGGAGATCATTTTACATATTTTCTTGGAGAATGCTTCGTTCTTCTTTTCGTTATGAAGATTACACGAGAGGGGACTAGGGAGAGAGGAAGAGGTGAAAAACTGCCCCCTTTACCGAAGGTTTCCCCTACTATATATAGTCATGGGACCCTTTCTACGTACTTGGTCTGACACGCTTTCACACTATGTCTGTCTTGGTTGTCTCCTGAACATTGTTTCATCTAACTCGACGGGTATCGTGAGTACAAGATGTGAAATAGACCATACCGTCTTTTGCTGCCTTGCCTCTTGGATGAGATGTTGGTCAGCTTAACCGCAATGGTCATATTTTGACCAATACAGTATACATGTGACATAGGCCTATAAGACCGACATGACCATTTGTATACTCAAAACATAGGCCGATAAGGCCTTACAAATATTCATATACATGACAACTGTCTATAAGCTTCTAAAAGTACATAAATTTCATAAAGGTCAGGACATGGCCCCCACATACCAATCAATACATCTCAAAAGCATATTGACAAAAAAGATAATTCCGGAACGAGTGGAGTGCACCAATACTTTTTGTTGAGCTGATAGCCTACTTGGAGGACCATTAACCTGACTATTGTGACCTCGGGCATGAAAGATAATTCCGGAACAAGTGGAGTGCACCAATACTTTTTGCTGAGCTCATAGCCTACTAGGAGGACCATTAACCTGTCTATTGACTTGGGGCATGAAAAACAACATCCCCAAGCAAAAGGAACGTCAGTACGAATAAAGCATCGAGTATTTAAGGCAGGAAATTATAAGTAAGTACAACGATGTGGAGAGTGATAAAGAAGATATAACCTATAACATCTGAGTACCTCTAAGGGCGACTGACATGAAATACATGATACATATATATACATATATTTTAGAAAAACATACACCTTTGTGGGCGTCATTATCATCATATTGTACCCGACAGTAATAGGCTCGTCAACAATATATCCGACCATCATAAGGCTCGATAGAATCGTGCCCGACCATGTGGGGCATGGTAAAACCCAATAAATCACTGATTGCACAATAGGTGACATACTTGGCCGACTATAGCACGACTCGATAGCGTAAAATAGATACATATATATAATGCATGCTGGACTCACGGAATCACGTCCTTTATCTTTCAAAGTGACGTAAGATAATTGCACCTTCGATTAACATTGTGAATTCCATACCATCAATATGAACCTCAATAGGATTCAAGGATAATACATCCATAACTAGAATAAATTTATAAGAAAACAATAACATGTATAACCTTAGTTACTAGGAGTAGATCCGTTCTGAAATAGCATATCATTTACGTTCATTTCACTTTAGATCGGGTCAAAAAAAATAATGAAGTGCCTTAACATACCTGTATATCTCTTCCTTATTCCTCAACCAAGCTCAACACAACTTTTTGTGTCCATAACAAGTGAAATGATATTATCATCAATATATAATGTTGTTGTATCGTATTTAGTTAGTCGTAAAGCATATGAAAAATCGAGCAGCAACTACCTTGTTTTTATTACATCCCAAAGACCACTAACGTTCATCAACCATCCGACAACAACAAAAATAACCAACAATAGCAACAACAATTTGCTTCTATTTGGAAACCACATTTGTCATCACCACGATTTGCATGCACAGTCCGAGCGCGTTGCCAGAAAGCTTAAATATGAAAATCTGTGAAAAATATTAAGTTTTGATTATAAAATGAGTAAATTTAACTTCAGTCAACATTTTGGGTAAACGGTCCCGGACCCGAGATTTGATGGGGAAAATATGGGACTTGGTCCTGAATCGAATTCTGAGGTCCCAAGACCTAGAAATGAATTTCTAAGAAAAATTATTTTCTGAAAATGTTTAAGGAAATTTGAAATAAAATCTAATTGGAATACGATGGTACAGGGCATGTATTTTGGTTCTGGTGCCTGGTACAGGTCTTACATATGGTTTGAGTCATTCCTGTAAAATTTGGTTGAAAACGGACGTCGTTTGACGTGATTCAGACCTAAATTTCTAATTTTGGTACTTGATGAAGTTTGAGAAAGGTCATTTGATTTTGAGGTTTAATTCGGCGTTATTAATGCCATTTTGGCGATTTAATCACAAGGATAAGTTTTGTATGATGTTGTTGAGTTAGTAACTATGTTTGTTAGAAGCCCCGAGGGCTCGGGTGTGTTTCGGAAAGTTTTGAACATAAGAAAAATTGCAGAAATAACTGTTCTGGTGTACTGGTATTTCCTTCTTCGCGTTCGCGGAATAGCCCTCGTGAACGCGATGTGTAATTTGTTGCTGAAGGAATTTCCTTCCACACGAACGCGTAACCCAGGCCGCAAATGCGAGACAGTAGGGAGTTATACCTTTGCGAACGCGATCCTGGCCACGCAAACATGAAGGCCAAGTGAGCCTGGGCAGGGGTAGGGTAGTTGTCCTATGTGAACATGATCCTTTGTACGCGAACGCGAGGGCTCGAGAAGCTAATGCTTCGCGAACGAGAGACCGTGTACGCGAACGCAAGGGATTGAGAAGCTAAAGCTTCACGAGCCCGTGTACAAGAACGCGAAGGCATTACCAGCCTGACCTATCACGAACGCAAAGGGAGCAAATTCGCCCAGTTAAATTTTAAAATTTCATTACATTACCCTTACGTGATTTCATAAAATTTTAATAAACCCCTTCTTCTCCAAAGCTCTTAGGCGACTTTTGAAGCATTACTTCACTATAATCTCTTGGGTAAGTAATCTTTAGCTTATTTTCTTCCATTTTCATCAACATCTATTAGAATTCTAGGCCTAAAACATGTGATTAAGGGTAGAAAATTAGGGATTTTGGTAGAGTTAGGGATTTTTGATTAAGTGTAACTTAGACCTCATTTTGGGGTCGAATTCTAGAAATAGTTATATATTTGGGCTCGTGGGTGAATGTATGATTTGATTTTGGTCCGAACCTCGTGTTTTGACCAAGCGGGCCCGTGGTCGATTGTTGGATTTTTGGGAAGAATGATTAGCAAACTATAATTAAGCATTGAAATTGGATTATTTAGCATTTATTGATGTTATTGAATCGATTATGCGTAGATATAGTTGTGTTGGAGCCAAATTCGTAAGGAAAGTCGGTAATTGAGGATTGAGTTGGCTGTGAAAGTTTTGAGGTAAGTGTTCGGTCTAACCTTAGCTCGAGGGATTAGGAATTGAGTCCTATTTACTACTTGTTTCTTGTTGAATATTGTATGGGGTCAAATTCGACCCTCGACGTCTCTCCATTAATGGGCACGACTAGCGGACGTGCGCCGAGTTAGGCGTGAGGACAAGAACGACGTTGTTTAGATTCAGCGTCCCCACATAGTGGGTCTCACCAACTTTTGTACTATTTTTATTATTTCGAGGAGGGTCTCCTACTATATAAAGGAGACTCTAACGTTGTAAAAGGGCATTATTATCCTCTGATAATACAACTCTCTATTTCTCTCTATATCTCTCTCTACCTTTAAGCAAGCGTTCTTCAAATATCTTCGGATCTGCCAAGATTAATATTATTTCCTTCTCTAGGTAATATTATATTTGATTCTGATTTACCCTTATTTATTTTGATTGTTTTTCGCTTGGAAAGTACATTGATAACTTTTGAGCCAAACAATTTGGCGCCGTTTGTGGGGATTTCGAGAATCAAAATCATAGTTTTGCAGCTAGAGAACAACCAATCACTATTCCACTACACCACGCATAAATAAAGATGGCAGAAAACAACGCAAGAATGAAAGCAATAACAGGCATTGCAACCAACCTCGTGGGCCCTCTCAACGAGGCTGGTGACGAGGGTATTGTGAACATAACCCCTAGATTCACACCGGGTAGAGAGATCTCACCCTCTCCATCTGAGGATCTGACTATCTTGCACGAAAAAGGGTCATCAACCTCTACGGTAAAGGAAACGCCACCCCTAGTGGTCAAGAGGCTACTAGAGGAGTGCTTGATGAACACCCTTGGTAGCTTGCTCGAAAAGACACCCCAAAGTAACATGAGAAACTCATCAGCAACAGATATCGCCATGACCATCGATGAACCCGCTGTTGCACGAGCAAATAATGCCCACGTCGAAGCCACCACTAGCAAAGCACACTTGCAGTCATTCTCAAGAAAATGGAATAAATGGAAAATAAAAATAGGGCACTCTGTGACCAAATGAAGGAACATCAGGAAAGAGTGGACAAGATCCCCGGTGCTTCCAAGTTGCTACCAAAACGAGACATGGGAAGGTTCGTTGAACAACCGTACGCCGAAGAAGCTGCCCCTCACCCTATCCCAAAAGCATTTAAAATGCCACCTTACTTAATATACGACGGGACCATAGATCCCGAGGACCATCTGATCCACTATGTAACTGCTGTGAAGGGCAACGATTTATCGAAAAAACAAGTACCATCAGTGTTGCTGAAAAAATTTGGTGAGACGTTGATAGAGGGAGCACTACAAGGTACTTTCAGCTGCCAGCTAAGACATATCAACGTTCGAGAAAACGGCGGATAAGTTCGTCACCGCCCATGCGGGAGCGAAGAAAGCGGAAGAAAGAGTCAATGATATCTTTGCCGTCAGGCAAACCGCAGGAGAGGGACTCAGGGACTTCCTAGCCGGATTTAACAGGGTAAGGATGAGCCTGCCAAACATGTCGGAAGGTATGGCGGTCATCTCTTTCTAGAATGGGCTAAATAGAGACGGTTAGTGAGTGTCTAAAAAGCTACTAAGCCGTCTCATGAAGTATCCCCCTACCATATGGGAAGCAATCCACAACGCTAACTATGGTGAGGTACGAGTGGACGAGGACGACCTCAATGGGCCGACCCAACGGTTAACGATGATACACTCATGAACTAGGAGGGATCGACGCAATTAGGGGCGGCGGGAGCAAATCCCACGTCTCAACAGAGAAAGACACCAACCCTACGTCAGATCTTCCTTTCCACCACCACCAAGGCACACGAATGCACTACCGCGGTATGTCGCTCCAATCCGAAATGAAAGAGGTATGCTTCCTTTATTATCTACCCATAACTTTTGTGTGTCTCCCTCAGAAATAGTGTACGTACGGGAGAAACTGGGCACCAAGGTTCACTGGCCGCAGAAGATGAAATCAGAACCCACCACAAGGAAATCAAACGTCCCGTGTGAGTTACATCAGGATCGAGGACACAAAATTGAGGATTACATAGGCCTACGGAAGGAGGTGGTAAAGATGCTGAATCAGGGATACCTGAGAGAACTACTCAGCGACAAAGGGAAAAGCAACTTCGCACGAGGCGGGGAACAACCCCAGGGGCCACCGAAACCACCTTCCCCAGCACGTACCATAAACATGATCGTCGGAGGTGGCGACGACTCACCAATCAATCATGTCAAGTTCACCACCATGCACAAATTAAAGCGAGAAATCGCCGATGAATGGTATGACAACTTCGAAGATAGTATCACCTTCGACAAGTCTGATACAGACGGTTTGTCTTTCCCTTATTATGATGCTTTGGTTTTTACTTTACGCGTTGCCGATACTGATGTTAATAGAATCATGGTCGACGACGAAAGTGGTGCATGTATTATCCATCCAAGGGTCCTCGTGCTAATGGGACTCGAAGATAGGATAATACCACGCTGCATAACACTGACATGTTTTAATAATGAAGTGGAACAGACCTCCGACGAGATATCATTGCCCGTTTTGGCGTGAGGTGTTGTGACGACCCGACCCATTGTCTTTTGTATTTCAACCCTGTTATCCTTGTTTTATTCTTCCCCGTGTGTTGATATAGGTGTTTGGTGAGTTTGAAGTGTGTTAGGTTGGATTTGGTTAGAAATGAGACCAATGACCTCTTTAAGGAAAGCTAAAGTTAGAAAGTCAACCGGACATTGACTTGTGATTTAGAGGGCTCGAAATGAATTTTCGATGATTCGGCTAGTTTTGGGGGATGATTTATTACTTGGGAGCGAAATCGGAATTGAATTTGGAGGTCCGATGTAGAATTAGGCTTGAATTGGCTAAGTTTGAATTTTGGCAAATTCTGGTTGATAGGTGAGATTTTGATCCGGGGGTCGGAATGGAATTCCGACAGTTGTATCCGTTAGGTGATTTTGAATATGTGTGCAAATTTTCAGATCATTCGGAAGTGTTTAGGTCGGGTTTTGGATCGAATGCGAATTTGGAAAAGTTCTAGTTTGACTTAGGCTTGAATTTGAGGAATTTGGTGATTTTTGATGTTATTGTTTATGGCCTGAGCAAGTTTGAATGAGGTAATTGGTCATGTTGGTGCCTTTGGTTGAGGTCCGGGAGGCCTCAGGGTGATTTCAGAAGGGTAACCGGGCTATTTTTGAACTTGGAAGAATGCTGGTGCACATCTGTTGGTTTTGCAGAGAAATACTCTTCGCGTTCGCATGAATGAGTGGCAAACGCATAGAGGAAATTTGGGAGGCCTGGAATTTGGTATTCGCGTTCGCGTACATGGGTCGGGTTCGCATAGGGTGTTGGGCGCGTGTAGGATTTCCAAGGGCAGTTGCCCTTTGCGTTCGCAGATGGGGCCCGCGTTCGCGTGGAAGAAGGTTACTGAGTGCTTCGCGTTCGCGGTTGAGGCCCGCTTTCGCGAAGAAGGAATTTTTCCCTGTGGAAAAATGGTCATCGCGAACGCGATGTGGCCACGCGTTCGCGTAGGGTTAAGCACCTGGGCAGTGAGTTTAGTTTAAACATTTCATCCGCGAGCAAGGTCTTATTTCCTTTATTGTTGGACATCTTTGAGAGCTTTTGGAGAAAATTGAAGAGGGATTCGAAGAGGATTGGTTAGAGGTAAGTTTTATGGACTCAAAACATCTTTTTAACATGAATTTAGCCCTTAAATTTCTGGAATCAAATCAAAAAGGAGATGAACTAGGGCTTGGAATTTTGAATGTAAATTGTGGATTTGAAGGAGCAATTGGATTCCGATTTTTATGAATTTTATATGTACGGACTCGTGGCAAGGCAAGGATTCTGAAAATGTAAATTTCATAATTTTTTGAGAAGTGGGCCCGAGGCTCGGGTTTTGCCAACGTCGTATTTTTGGGTGTATTTCGAGTTATTTCGATTGGTTCATGTACCATTAGCCTATTGTAACGTATTTCTATTGGTTTTTATCAGATTTGGCATCTGCGGAGGTTGATTCTCGAGGGAAAGGCATTTGAGCTAGTTTGTGGCTGGCTTGAGGTGAGTAATAAGTGTAGATGATGACTTGAGGGTTTGAAACCCCGATATATAACATTGTGACGCTATTATGAGGCTAGACACGCACTCCATGGTTAGTGCGAGGTCGTATATTTTGGAAATTTTGACTCGGTCCAATCCGAGGCATAAATTGTGCTATGTTGGTGATTGCTTCGCATACTATATTGATGATATCAGGGCATGATGCCATGTTTGGGGCCTTGTGCCGAGTTGTAGAATCCTTCAGGGATTGTTATTTTTGAATTATCATGATTTACACATAATTTGAATTCAGTCAAGGGTTAAACACCATTTTTGCAAACTCAGTCATATTTATACGTTTTGAAAACTCAAATGATTCTTAAATGGTATTTCAAGCTGACGATTACTATCTCACTATTTTCTGGACTATATATTGTTATTGGAACGGTGGTAACTATTAACACCATATATTCTCATGGAAACATTAGTAACTATTGGCATTGTATGATATGGCGCTTGGGCTGTAGGAGCCCCTCCGGAGTCTGAACCCCCACAATGAGCGCGGGTACCCAAATAGATCGGGTTGCATGTTCTGCAGTGTTCATGCATTGCATTGCATCTCATGTATTTATTTCCTGTTGCTTTATATGTATATCTCTAAGGCTTGTACTGTATAGAACTGCTAGATATCTTCAGTTTGTGTTATTTCGTGTTCTCTTAACTTCGGGTTTTTATACATGCTTATTACTCGCTGAGTTGGTAGACTCACCCCATGCTCCCTGCACCTTGTGTGCAGATCCAGGTGCACCAGAGACCTAGTGTTGTTGTCGTTGCTTATCTGAGCTATCATTGAGGTAGCTGCCCAGCGTTCGCAGGACCGCTTACTCTGTCTCTATCAGTTTGGTTCATTGCAGTTTTTGTCAGACATTTGTATCATTTTGCGTTCAGACTTGTATTTGGTATTGTTAGAGGCTCTGTACTCGTGACCCCATGGTTTTGGGAGTATTGTTGGCTCATCTGTGTTTTCATTCGTACTGCTTATCCCTGGCTGGGAGTTTATATTTCAAATTTGCTATTATATCTTGAATTTGTATCTCTTTGGGCTGGAATGACGTTCTTTGGAAGATGTTTGGTTGGGCTTGCCTAGCCTTGCAGCCGGGCGCCATCACGATTGGGCTTGGGGTCATGACAAGTTGGTATGAGATCCTAGGTTGCTAGGCCTCACGAGTTATGAGCCGGTTTGGAAGAGTGTCGCGGATCGGTACGTACACGTTCGTATCTATCCTCGGGAGGCTGCAAAACCTTTAGGAAACACTTCATATACTTGAACTCTTTTCGTGTGGTTTTGTTGTACCGAGAACTAAACTTCTATATTCTATTCTCTTGCAGATGGTGAGAACTCGTGCTACCGGACGAGGTAGACGACCCCCACTGCCACCAGCTAGAGGCCGTGGATGCGGTCGAGGTCGTGGACGTGTTAGAGCAGCAGGGGCGGTACCAGTTTATCCACATGTGCCCCCTATTCAGGATCAGCCCCCAGTTGGTGAGGCTCCACCAGCACCCGCTCAGGCACCGGCAGTGCCTATTGTCATTCCTGGCCTTCAGGAGGCATTAGCCTAGATCTTATCAGTCTGTACTGGTTCGGCCCAGGCAGTTTCAACTACAGCTGCCGCAGCGACATCTCAGACTGGGGGTTGTCATCAGACCCCCATAGCTCGCACACCAGAGAAGGTTGTACATGGACTTCAGATGCTAGAGGTAGCCCCAGCTCAGGCAGTTGCACCGGTTGTTCCAGTTGTGCCAGCCCTAGGGCATGTTGTTCCGGTGATGCCTGACGACGAGCAGCATTGATTAGAGAGGTTTGGTAGACTTCAGCCTCCTACATTTAGCAGTATTAAGGGCGAGAATGCCCAGGGTTTTGGGATAAGTGTCAGAGGATGCTTCGTACAACAGGGATCTTAGAGTCCAGTGGGTGTATCTTTCACTACTTTTTAGTTCTCGGGGCTAGCATTCACGTGGGGGGAGGAGTTTTAGCGGCGTAGGCCCACAGGAGCAGCACCCCTTACCTGGCAGCAGTTTTCCACTCTCTTTTTAGAGAGGTATGTGCCGCAGTCCCGCAGAAAGGAACTGCGCAGCCAGTTTGAGTGTCTAGTTCAGGGGGAGATGTCAGTGACACAGTACGAGTTGAGGTTCACTTAGTTAGCCAGACATGCTATTTGGATGATCCCGACAGATCGGGATAGGATCATGAGGTTCATTGATGGCCTCAACTATTCTATTCGTATCTTGATGACCAGGAAGAGAGTGGTAGCAGCATCCTTCGAGGAGGTAGTGGACATGGCTCGCTAGATTTAGGCGGATCGTCGCCGAGAGCAAGAGGAGAGGGAGGCCAAGTGGCATCGAGGTTTGGGAAGTTATGGTGGTGCTCCATCTAGGGGCCAGTTTCGTCCAGGCAGAGGTCGTTCTTTTAGACCTCCGCGGTCAGGCCTCTTGTTGATACCCAATTTTTTCCTATGTATCTTTGTACCCAAAATACTTTCAAAATAGCCTGTGAATACATGTATGAGCATCCACAAGAGGTTTGGTATTTTTCTATAATTTTTAAAGCATTTTAAAACCAATTTATAACTTATTTTTGTACTAAAAAATCCAATATTTAGTGTTAATTCTTGTTATTTTAATAAATAAATAATTTTATTCCCTTATTTACATAAAAATATAATTTTATGTAAATTTTTACAGGTTTTACAAATCCATTAGGCAATTTTAAACCAATATTGCATTAACCCAACCCAATCTTAGAATTAACCCGACCCTTTTGATCCTGGCCGTTGATCTCATAGATTAACAGCCCACGTTATTACTTACCTAATTAAACACCCAAACCCCTCTTTACCGTAATCATTTCTCCCAAACTAGCCGCCTTTGAATACCTAAACACTCTCTAGCCTCTTTCAAACCCTAATTATCTCCAGCTCTATTTCACCGGCGTTCATGGCTGCTCAAGCCATCGAACACATCTATCCGTTATTTATCACCATCCCTGGCCTTTGGGTTTGAAGATTGGTATTTTGTTTCGAGGGTGACTGGACCAGAGGTCCTTTAATGGGGTTTCACGGCCATTTCAGGCTTCTCTCCGGCAATCCTTTGAAGCCTTGGGTCCTTACCAAGCTCCGATGAGCCATCCAGGCTTTTCTCGCCGTTTCTGAGGCCTTTTATGAAAACCCTAACTGATTCGATGTTCTTTTTTCTGTCTTTCTGTATTATTTTACAATCTTCTCTGAGTTTTATATGTTCTTTAAGGTTTTTAAATATCTATTATCTTTTGATCGCCTAGTGGTGTTTCCAAAGACTGTTCATCTTTTTCAAAACCTAGGGTTTTTTTTGAACTGTTTGATTATTCGATTTTGTTGTTTATTTCTTGTTACTATGTGTTCTTCTTCATTATTTTAAGCATCTTCTACTTTAGCTCTAAATATTTTACCTCACTGATTACCTTCATAGGGTTTTCATCTAGTTTGTGCTATGATCTCTTCACAATGTTATGCTCTTGTTCCTCTCTGTCTATGATATCCTTTGTGTTCTGACTTGTAGTGGAAACCCTAATTTCAAAGGGTATTTGTCATTCATCTTTCTCTGTGAAACCGTAGCTACCTTATTGTTTTCTCGTATATGTTTTGTTACATGTCTATTCTGCTATGCCTAGTTTTTGCATGATCAGACTTATAAATCTTTTATAGTACTATTCTTCCCTTATTCTCGAAACCCTAATTGATTTTGGTACAACTGTGTGATTCTCTAATTGTCCCCTGTACTCTGACTAAGTTCATGCGAGTAAAATCTTGACTCCTTGATTTCCTGGGTAATTATTTACCTTACATGTTTAACAATGTGATTTTTAAGTTTTCCTATGTGTATCTACCCTATATTCTGTGATTAGTACTATATTTTCTTTCCAAAATTAGACTTAGATCTATTTATTTTTATCATCCGGTTCCTTAATTGAAGGGTTCCCTTCTCCTTAGTTGATACTAATTGATTTTCTAAATATTTTCCTTGCCTTACTGTTGCTTCTCTTTCAACTATCAATAGGATCTCTCTTTTCTCACTCAACACACACTGATTCTCGAGTTCTCTCTACTCTCACTCACGAAAACTCTCTGCTTCTCTCTTCTTGCTACTTTCTCTCTCTATTAAAGGCTAGCCGGCTGAAAGCCAAGGCTAGTTATAGAATTTTCTCTTTGTTCATGTCATTCAAGTGAAACTGGTAGGTTCTGATCTCAAATACTAATCTTTCAACTACTTGTTTACTTTCACCCTGTCTTTGCATGATATACTAATAGTTTAATTTCATCATGTAATCCCTTTCCCTCTCCCATTGCTTGTTCAGTACTTTGCTTAAGTTCTAGCATGTTTAAACTCCCTCTCCCTTTCCTTGGGCTGTCATGTTTCAGTTTAAAGTTCTAACATGCTTAATCCCCTTCCTTTTATTCCATTGTCTGATTATTTTATTTCATATGAGTCTTTAGTGTGTTTAAGTCCCTATCCCTTGTCCCCTTGTTTATGTTGTAGATTTCAATTATGTTAAACCTCATTTCCCTTTATCCCTCACCTATTTGTGTTAGATTTCAGCATGTTATTCCTTTTGGTTGCTTATATTCAGTATTTCACCTTGTTAAATTCCTTTCTTCTGCTTCTGTGTTGTCCATCGCTATGTTTTATTTCCTCCTAGTCTTTTCAACTTAATTTTGTCTGTCAAATCCTATGTGATTTCCCATTCCCCTTTACCCTTGTTTGCTTATGAGTTTGTTTTCGATGAGAATGGCATCTCATTGCCACTTCTAATCTAGAACCAAGGCTTAATTTCCTATGCTCAGAATGATCCCACTCCCTTTTCCCTCTCTTATGTGTTTGAGCCTGGACAAAGGCATGTTGGTGTCTTAACCACCTTCAAGGCCCTTGTCTGACTTGCTTACAAGTCTGCTCCTGTTTGTAACCTTTTTAAGGAGTCTAGGGTGTGCCAGTCTCAATCAGTAGGCTGGGATGACCACTTCATACACCGGTTCCCTTTAATCCTCACTTTGCACTTATTCTTAGCCCTTTAAGTTCGTACCCATTTTTTGGTAAGCCATGCTTAGGGACCTTGGAGTCTCCTCTAAACTTGCATGTCTTAGGGCTGGCAATTCCACACTTGCACTATTACAACTAGGGTGTAAGCAATGCATCGGTCTCTTTTGAAGGCCTTTGGAACTTTGTAACACTCTAAAATTGATAAAAGCCTCGGATCTTGGGAGCTCGGATTTGGTAGAAGGCATACGTCAGACATTAATGTTGCTTCGAGACCCGTCGGGCCTGTTATAGCTGCTGATGTACTTTTATATTTTTTATTTCTTTAATGTCTTTACTTTTCTGCCCAGTTTGTGATACTGTGTAATGTAAAAACTCGGGGTATAGTGAAAGGGATATGGGGAATTTACTTTCTCACCTGCATTAGAGATCATGCCTATAAGGTCACTTTACTTTATTGCATCAGTTTCTATATAGTTGCATCACCACATAGATGACATGCCTATAGGAGTTTACCTTATTGCGTCAATGTCATATAGAAACCATGACTATAGGCTTATTCATCTTTGCATCAGTAGAAACCATGCCTTAGGACCTTTATTTTATCTATGTGAACTGTTACTACGCCTGTTTTTTACATTGTTGCATATTCATGTAGATGCCATGTCTATAGGCTCTTTCATATTGCACCAACTTATCATAGAGACCATGCTATTAGGTTTGCATCTTAAAAACTCACCTAGAAAGCATGCCTATTGGAATTATATAAACGCTAAGCAAACAGTAGGACGTCGAATGGTATAAAAGCAGCAACTAAAGGGTAACAACAAGTCATGAGTTCAGACCGTTAACGTTTTCAAACGTCTCTGTTTCTTCAAACTTGTCCTAACCTGGCTTATTTTAAAACGGGTCCAGCCTAGGTCTGCTCTTTTGTAACTGTAAGTTACCTTCTATGTTGAGTTTGTGATTACTCAGATCCTTCGCTTTATGATTTTAAAACTCCTTCAACGTGTTTAAAATCCCCTTCTTACTCGATT
Organism: Nicotiana benthamiana; assembly: GCA_034376525.1. Classification (NCBI taxonomy): domain Eukaryota; kingdom Viridiplantae; phylum Streptophyta; class Magnoliopsida; order Solanales; family Solanaceae; genus Nicotiana; species Nicotiana benthamiana. The sequence continues at coordinate 137,149,773 of CM067329.1, read as the reverse complement.
TGTTCAACTGATTTACAGCCCCTTTTTCTCAAGACATATGTCTGCAATTTTAAAAATTTTAACAGACTTCCGTCTAAAGCTCGTGTTTTTCTTCCTAAACCTGTCTGCAACTCTAAATATTTTTAAACAAACTCTTGTCTGCAACTGGCACCTTTTCTCTAAAGTCTTACTTATTTTCTAAAGTCTGTCAACTTCTAAAAAGGGCCCTGGGAGCTCGAAGCAGATTTCTATCTAACTCTGATGTGTTAAACTAATCCGCCCGCTCTCTTAACCTCTTTTAACCAATTCAGTAATTAAAGTCATGCTAAACTACTTGTTGTATGTTACGGGGTTTACTTGAGCTTTTAGTTGTTTATTTGCATCCCTCTTATTTGCTACTTGTTTTTTGATTGTCGCTCTAGCATTTTTACCTTTGAATACTCCATATATGTATCCTACTTCCTTTCCCCCCTTTTAGGATTAGAAGTCCTAATACCCCGGGACTAACAATTTTGGCCGGATATTAGCATGCAATAAGTAAACGATAGCAACGCGCTTTAATACCTTAGCAGGGTGGGAGGGTAGAATATGTAGATGATGACGATGCGATAATATCATGAAGCGACCCCTCTTTGGGAACATGAGCTAGCTATTTCATCAAATGATCCATATTATAGTTGAACCTAGGACCCCCTCTTTCTCTTACATGCTTTATTTAAATATTTTCCTGATGCTTTTCAAACTAATCCTCTCTCATATTTCAAACTTATGTCCTTTTATTTAAAGCTTTCAAATTTCTTGAATATGTGCACTTCATTTGTCTACTTGCTTCATCTTCTTTTTAAAGTCATAATTAGCACGGCTGGGAACCACATTTGTTGATCTTGAGGGGTACCTAACACCTTCCCCTCGAGATAATTTCAATCCCTTACCCAACTCTGGTTTCTCTCTCAGAAACACTCTCTTCGTCTTAAAGTGTCCTAATGCACTATTATCATTAGGTGGCGACTCTTCCAAATTCCGTGACCCAATTACCAAACAGGAAATAGAGTTGTTTTGCCCATAATGTCGTAAAACCCGATTTCGCCTTTGAAAAAGGGGGCGTCGACAGCATGGCGACTCTGCTAGGGATTTCTTTAAGGCTTTTACCACTACATGTTTTGTGACTTTACCGCTTTCTTTATTTATTGCTTCAATTACTTTTCTTTTATTATTTTTCATAATTAATAACTTGTTTCTTCATATCTTTTCTTTCTTTAACTGTTTTACCACTTTATTGTCTTTACTTTATTTCAATTTCGTCTTTAATTTCGAGCAATTATTATAATCATTATGAACGTGAAAATAAATGTATTTATTGTTGTAATTGCATCCTTCAACATTATTTTTCATTCGTGCCAAACAAATCCTATAGCAAAGCTTATAATGAGTGGTTGCGCCCTTCGATATTCACAAACCCCTAAATTTTCCAAAGGCATATTTGCGGAAAAACCAGTTTATCAACGGTGTAGTCGACGGTTCCACGCCTTTCCCTCTTGAGTTGTCCGCTCAAGGGTACCTTGTCTAGCAGTTCAAAAGTAGAAACCTCACTCCATTTAATTGTTCATGCATCATGGTCAAACTTAGACGAGTCAGTTATGTTGTCTGCATAATAACTCCATCGGGTTTCCTCGAAACCCAAGCGGACAATCACGTTATGTGCATTGATTTGGAGAACTAAATACCTTTTGCTAATTATTGATTTAAGTGGTTGAGTCCGGTGGGGTTAAGGGCCTACTTCTCTGTTTTGTAGGAAATGAGGCACGAGGTCCCCAGGTTCGGTATGGTATCAAACATTCATCCAAAGTTGTTGAGCTGGTAGTGATCGGGTTGTTGTCCGCAAACACTTAGGAAATTTTCCTTCACTTCTGGAAGTTACGCCAGAAAACAAGATTGTGGAAGCTGCTACTATGTTTTGGGATAGTGAACGATCTATCTTCCGCTTTGGGAATATTGAAATGACGCCGCTGTTTGAGGAAATTTGGGGTTTAGCTGGAATTCCTTGGGATAGCCCGGGTTTGCTCATGCTATAAATCCGCAAAGGTAGAGGGTTCTTGAAAATGATGGGGCTCAAAAAGAACCCTAATCTGACCAGCTTGAAGGACTCCTACATATCCTTCGATTTCATGTATGAAAGGTTCGGACATAGCAAATCATACAGCAATCACATGGACGAGTTCTCCCTCACCTCTTTGGGGCACATACATAGAAGGGCTTTTGTGTTCATGTTCTGTTTTCTGGGAATAATAGTTTTTCCGATGAAGAGGCTAGAATCCATAAAAGACTAGCCATGGTGACAAAAGCCGTAATGGAGGGTATCGACGGGCAGACGTTCAGCATAGCACCCATGATCCTCGCAGAACTATACCGAGCCTTAGAAAAATGTCAACAAGGGGCACCGCACTTAGAAGGGTGCAATTTGCTACTACAACTCTGGCTCATTTAACATCTTCAAAAGGGAGAGTATAGGCAAGAGATCGTATGCCAGGATTGGGATGATCATATTGCTTTCCATCATCCAAAGCGGATGCTCTTCATGCCGGATATGGTTGCTCATCTGGAAGACGCCAGCGGATGGGTGGAACTGTTAAGAAATCTGAGAGAAGAGCAGGTACAATGGATGTACGAGTGGTTTCCAACTGGAGAGTTTATCATTCGGTCTCGGGATGCACCATTCCTTGTACTTATCGGCTTGAGAGGAACTTACCCTTATGTCTCTCTCCAAGTCATGAGGTAAGCCGGAAGGAAGTAGATTATACCAAGAGTAGAAAAGATGAGTCATTACAGGGCAGATTTCTAGGACGATGATAGCCCACACAGGTGCCGGCTCAGCATATGTGACATTCCAAAATCATTCCAGAAAAGGAATCTATGGAACCAGAAAGGTATCAGGTGGAACATGCGCCGCTTTATCCAAGGTGGTTAGAAGGCGATCATATAGGCTTGGGGAAAATAGGTTTCTTCCATGGTCACAAGGTTATTGATGAAGAAGATGCAGCAAAGTACAATCAGCTATGCAAGCAGATACGAGAGTGCGAGAGTAAACATCGGGAAGTACTAGAGGCTCAAGAGAAGGTAATCAATGAATGGAAAGACATAGTTGTCTGTGCAAGCCACCGTTTAAGGTACTTGGAACAGGGTATAGTGGAGCTAGAAGGCAAGTTTTTGAAAAGGATCAAAGATTGTCAGGAAGCTGAAGGTAGTGAAGGTGGGCGCTTGGCTCAAACTTATTTATTGTTGGGACTGCACGAGCTAATGAAGCTGTATGAGGGAGGCAAAGATACCGAATCTGGGGAAGGTTCTTCTGGGACCAAGTAATTAGAATTTTACCGCTTTCTCGATGTAATAAGTCCATTGGCCATTAGTAACAATTTTTCTTTATTTCAGTTTGTTTTGACTCATTATATTTTCTATCAATAAAATGAGGCATTTGGTATTACGAGTTCTCCAAATCATATTTGTCAGTAGGCTTACCTCAGGCACAACGAGGAACCCAAATAGGAAACGATTTATATTCTTGCAAAAACGTGTTTTACATACCGCAATGTTTTCTTTCTCAGAATCCGCACTAAATTTTTACCTTTTGTTTTCTTTTTGTTTTTATCCCCTTCCCCAAAGGTTAGTTCCTGTATTCTGGCACCATCAACATATTCAACAATATCTAAGGGTCTTCCTCCGAGTCCTCCGAGAAACAGAAACAAAGGAAAGATGGCAGATAATGAAGCAAGAAAGAAAATTGAAGGAACTTCCCAGCGTACCACAATCACCAAGGAAATTGTTGCTCATTTGGAGCAAACTTTGCTAAGATTTCGAGAGGAACTGGACCAAGTCCGAAGTTTGGCAAGTCTATCCATCTCCCTTGCTCCTGCAGATGTCAACAATCAGGTCCCTGCACCTCCATAGAAGACCCCAACCCAAGTTCGCAACTATGCTCCCTTGCTCATCCCTGAGCCTCAAAATGCTCCAAACCACCAGGATACTCTTATCTTTGTGGATATTGTGCCATACTATACACAACCTATACCGGATGTGTCAGAATTAGATTCACTCATTCAGAACTTGGCTGCTGAACTCACGAAACTCACTAGTGGGGTTCAAGGCGTGGAAGGTAACAAGGGTGTGGAAGGTATGAATTATGAAGATTTGTGTGTTCAACCTGATGTCGAACTCCTGGAGGGGTACAAACCTCCTATGTTCGAGATGTTTGATGGTACGGGTCATCCCAGGGTTCACCTTAGAATCTATTGGGACAAATTAGTAGGAGTTTGTAAGGATGACAAGATCCGCATGAAACTATTCATGAGGAGTTTGAAAGGAAATGTTTTATCCTGGTACATTAGCCAAGATGCGAAGAAGTGGACGAGTTGGGTAAACATGGCATCCGATTTCATGGACCATTTCAGATTCAACACTGAAAATGCGCCAGACGTGTTCTACATTCAGAATTTGAAGAAGAAGCCTACTGAAACCTTTCGCGAGTATGCTACTCGTTGGAGGTCGGAAGCAGCCAAAGTCAGGGCGGCTTTGGAAGAGGAACAAATGAATAGATTTTTCGTTCGTGCCCAGGACCCACAGTGTTACGGGAGATTAATTCTGATAGAGGGGCAGAAATTCGCTGATATCATCAAGCTGGGAGAAATAATTGAAGAGGGAATAAAAAACGGTATGGTTTCCAACCTTGAGGCACTGCATGCCACCAACAAAGCCTTGCAATCTGGTGGTTCATCAAAGAAAAAGGATGTAAACTCCGTAATGGCTGCGCAAAGAAACCATTCTTCCATGAAATACCAACCCTACCTCCAACTCCACGCATATACCAACCCTCTCTAAATTACAAAAGCACCTTCACCTACCTATCAAAATCCACATTCCGTCTACCAAACATCCCCACCACTAACATATCAACCCACCTCGCTAGGATATTCCCAACCCGCAACCTTATACCAAGCCTGCACACCCCAACCTCCTCACTATCCATCACCATCTACCCGTCAAAACTTCCCTCGACCAAGACCAAAATTTGACCGCAAACCACCCAGACAGTACACTACATCGCTGAACCCATTGACCAACTATACGAGAAGCTCAAAGCCGCCGGATATGTTACACCCATCCCAACCATAACCCCAGAGAACCCTTCCCAATGGATCAACCCAAATAAAACTTGCATATACCATTCGGGGATGAAGGGCCATACCATTGACGAGTGGCGCTCGTTGAAGGATAAAATCCATACCTTAATTGACAACAAGGTCATCGTAGCTAAGGAGCCTGCTCCTAATGTTTGTAACAACCCCTTGCCAGACCATAATGGTGGGAGCATCCACATGATTGAAGTAGAAGATGACTGGCACCCCGAAGGGTCAATTGGTTTGATATCTGAAGGAGATGAGCCCAAGAAACCGGCGGTCACTCTTAATCCTATTGTTGTACAAGTCCTGCCATCTGAGGGCAATGTGGTAATATATCTGTTCCATTTGAGTTCGAGGCACCTACTGCAAAGGTGCCAAAGCTGATTGAGGTGGAATTTGACACCCTAAAAGCGCCCATACCGATTGAAGTTACTATGTTGTCTCCAAAGGTGCCCATTTTCGTCACCATGTCAGACGTAATCCCATTCTAGTCCAAAACCATACCCTAGGACTACACAGTCGAGGCGAGAAGGAAAGGAAAAGCAAGCGCGGGTGAGACAATCGCCGCGCAAGGTATGACTAGAACAGGCAGGGTATATACACCAGAGCACCTAGCCGGGTCCAGCAAGCAGACCTCTGGGCATCTAGTTGACTTTGGACCTGATGATCTCTGGAGAAAGATACAAGCTAAGGAATATTCAGTTGTTGAACAGCTAAACCAAACTCCGACGTAGATTTCCATCTTGGCATTGTTGCAGAGTTCTGAGGTGCATAAGAACGCCTTGATGAAGATATTGAGCGAGGCTTATGTCCCAAGCAACATAACGGGAGGAGAAATGGCAAACATGATAGGGCAGGTGTTGGAAAGTCACAAAATCACTTTCCATGAAGATTGCCGCTTGAAGGGATCGGTCATATCAAAGCACTGCACATCACCGTGCAATGTGAGGATCATTTCATCACCAGAATCTTAGTCGACGGAGGTTCTAGTCTCAACATTTGTCCACTGATCACCCTCAAGAAGTTGGGTAAAGGGTTGCATGAGATAAAGGATGGGGCTATTAATGTTAAGGCTTTTGATGGTTCTCGGAGGTCTATTCTCGGGGAGGTTAGCCTGGTTTATCAAATGGGACCTACTTTGTTTGACGTCGAGTTCCAACTCATCGACATACCAGCCTCTTACAACTTACTGCTGGGACGAACCTAGATCCATGCCGCTGGGGCCGTGGCATCAACTTTACATCAGGCTTTGAAGTTCGAATGGAACCATCAGGAAGTAATCATCCATGGCGACAGTAGCAACCCAATCTACAGTCACCAAACCATTCTAATGATCGGAGGCAAAAGAAGAATAGGCGAGGAGACATATCATCATATCGAGCGGGTCAACGCAGTGGATAAGGACAAACGGTGGAGTATCAAGGTTGAGAGCATTCTTAATTGGAGTGGGTATGAACCACGGAAAGAACTTGGTAAGAATCTTCAAGGTATCACCAAACCTGTCCAATTGAAAAAACATGATACTACCTTCGGACTGGGATACGAGTGCACTTGGTAAGAATTCTGAAATTGGTAACCACCATGGCGCGGCCCATATTACCCATTGGAACTCCCTATAACTCAGTTGGAGAAGACATTTCAGCTAGCCGACACTCTCTACGGTTCAGAAGAAGATGAGGCTCTTGCGGCAATGAAGAACTTTTTTCTGGAGGATGACATGGGTTGTTGTGTCACCTTCGAAGAGGAATGGGAGGAATGCCCTTCCATTCAAGCTGTAAACCAAGGGGAGCACCTCACCAACTGGTCAATTAGGACCACCGTCGCCCAGAAACCTTCGGGGTTGCAAGGCTGAACAAGCATCATGCATCTAGTTGTTTTCTTTACTTTCCGCATTCGTCTTTACTTTCCAAAAGAGCCCCGATGTTTTGAACATTTATGAATTCAATCAAATGCATTTTCAGTTTTATCAAATATCTCTCTATTCATTATTTTTCTCTGCTATTTATTTCATTTTTCACACAGCATTACTACTACGTGTCTTGATGATGAACCAACAACTGTAACTTGCAACGAGGCCATGCAACAAACGGACATAGACTCAGAGGAAGATGATATACCAGAGAAGGTTGTCAGAGAGGCCAAACATGTTGAGAATAGGCCTAAGTACAACTTGGATGAAATCGAAGTCGTCAATTTGGGAGATACAGAGAATATCAAAGAAATGCGCGTCAGTGTGCACCTATCACAAACAGAGAAAGAGGAATATGTAATGTTCTTGAAGGAATATGAGGATATCTTTGCACGGTCTTATGACAATATGACCGGTCTCAGCAGGTCCATCGTCGCTCACAAACTACTGACAGATCCTGCATGTCCACCAGTAAAGCAGAAGCTCAGAAAATTCAAGCCAGATATGAGTCTAAAGCTCAAATAGGAGGTTACCAAGCAGGTCAAAGCCAGAGTTCTTCAAGTGGTAGAATATCCAACTTGGTCAGCTAACATTGTGCCAATACCAAAGAAGGATGTGAAAGTTAGAGTCTGTGTCGACTACCGGGATCTCAACCGGGCAAGTCCCAAAGAAGGATGGGAAAGTTAGAGTCTGTGTAGACTACCGGGATCTCAACCGGGTCAGTCCCAAAGACGATTTCCCCTTGCCAAACGTACACATCCTGATCGATAACTGCACCAAGCATGAGTTGAAGTCGTTCATCGATTACTTCGCGGGGTATAATCAGATATGGATGGATGAAGGAGATGTAGAGAAAACGACGTTCATCACGCCTTGGGGAATGTATTGCTACAGAATGATGCCATTTGGGTTGAAGAATGCTGGGGCTACTTACATGACGGCCATGACTACCCTCTTTCATAACATGATACATAAGGAGATTGAGGTATATGTGGACGATATCATCATTAAATCCAAGAATGCTGCAGATCACATGGAGGACCTCCGAATGTGTTTCAACAGACTAGGAGGTATAACTTGAAACTAAATCCCGCCAAATGTGCATTTGGGATCCCTGCGGGAAAGTTATTGGGTTTCATCGTAAGCCGCCGAGGAATAGAGTTGGAACCATCAAAGGTCAAATTTATTCAGAAGTTGCCACCGCCGAAGAGCAAGAAAGAGGTAATGAGTTTCCTAGGGAGACTTAACTATATCAACCGGTTCATAGCTCAGTCTACCGTCATTTGCAAACCTATCTTCAAGATGCTGAAGAAGGATGCCGCCACCAAATGGACCGATGAATGTCAAAAGGCTTTCGACAGGATCAAGGAATACTTGTCTACGCCTCCAGTCATGGTTCCACCTGAGCCTGGGAGGCCTTTATTGTTCTATCTTGCAGTTTTGGACGGAGCATTTTGTTGTGTCTTGGGACAACACGATGAGACGGGGAGAAAGGAGACAACTATATTACTACCTCAGCAAGAAATTTACCCTGTACGAGGCTCGGTATTCCTTATTAGAACGCACCTGTTGCGCTTTAACTTGGATAACTCAAAAGTTGAGGCACTATTTTTGTGCTTACACCACCTACCTTATATCAAGAATAGATCCACTAAAATATATTTTTTAGAAACCCATGCCACTAGCAAGCTCGCCAAGTGGCAAATTTTGTTGAGTGAATTCGACATTGTCTATGTCACCCAAAAGGCTGTTAAAGGACAGGCTTTGGGAGATCACCTCCTAGAAAACCCTGTGGAAGGGAAGTATGAACCATTGAAGACATATTTTCCCGACGAGGAAGTAGCTTTCATAGGAGAGGATATTGCAGAATCATATGATGGTTGGAGGATGTTTTTTGACTGAGCCGCAAACTTCAAAGGAGTTGATATTAAAGTGGTCCTGGTATCAGAAACCGGTCAGCATTATCCGGTATCCACCAAGCTCAGGTTCCCATGCACCAGAAATATGGCCGAGTATGAAGCTTGCATCTTAGGGCTTAAACTGGCCATTGATATGAACATTCAGGAGCTGCTAGTGATTGGGGATTCAGACCTACTCATACACCAGGTTCGGGAAGAATGGGCAACCAAGAATTCCAAGATACTCCCTTACTTGCACCACATACAGGAATTGAGAAAGAGGTTCAGAAAAACGGAATTTCAGCATGTTCCAAGAGTACAGAATGTGTTTGCTGACGCCTTAGCCACTTTATCATCTATGATTCAGCATCCAGACACAAATTTCATCGAACCTATCTAGGTCAAGATTGAGGATCAACCGGCTTATTGTGCACATATTGAGAAAGAAGCCGACGGAAAGCCCTGGTTCCACGACATCAAAAGATACCTGACAACAGGAGAATATCCACATCTTGCTAATGCTACTCAGAAGCGCACGCTTCGAAGGTTATCCAATAATTGCTTTCACAACAGAGGAATCTTGTATAGGAGGACTCCTGATTTGGGACTGTTAAGGTGTGTCGACGCGACAGAAGCAACAAAGTTACTAGAAGAAGTGCACTCAGGGACTTGTGGACCACACATGAGTGGTTTTGTTCTGGCAAAGAAGGTACTAAGGGCAGGATATTTCTGGATGAGCATGGAAACAGACTGCGTTCAGTATGTCCGAAGGTGTCACCGCTTTCAAATACATGCGGATATGATAAAGGTACCTCCAAACGCGTTCACCGCAACAAGTGCACCATGGCCGTTCGTTGCTTGGGGAATGGATGTCATTAGTCCAATCGAGCCTGCCGCATCAAACAGACACAGATTCCTTCTAGTGCCGATTGACTACTGCACTAAATGGGTTGAAGCCGCTTCATACAAAGTGGTAACCAAGAAAGTAGTGGCAGGCTTTGTCCGAGATCGGTTGTCTGTCGGTTCGGTGTTCCAGAGTCGATCATCACTGATAATGGTTCCAATCTCAACAGCGACTTGATGAAAGCAATGTGTGAAACTTTCCAAATCAGGCACATGAATTCTACATCTTATAAACCTCAGATGAATGGAGCTGTACAAGAAACAAACAAGAGCATCAAGAAAATACTAAGGAAAATGATCGAAAAGCATAAGCAGTGGCATGAGAAGTTTCCATTCGCTCAATTGGGCTATCGTACTACAGTTCGCACATCAACTGGGGCAACCCCCTACATGTTGGTTTATGGTAAGGAGGTAGTAATTCCTGCCGAGGTAGAGATTCCATCCTTTAGAATCATATAAGAAGCCGAGCTAGATGACGCATAATGGGTTAAGGTTTGATGCGAGTAGTTAGCCTTTATAGATGGGAAAAGAATGAACGCCGTCTGCCACGGTCAATTATATCAGAACAGGATGTCTAGAGCCTTCAACAAGAGAGTTCGACCAAGGAAGTTTACACCAAGACAACTGGTGTTGAAGAAGATATTTCCACATCAAGACGAGGCCAAAGGGAATTTTTCTCCCAACTGGCAAGGTCCGTACATGGTTCACCGGGTCCTAACTGGAGGAGCCCTTATTCTTGCAGAAATAGATGGAGAAATCTGGCAAAAAAAAAATCAACTCAGATGCAGTGAAGAGATATTACATTTAATCAGTATGCTTTCTTTATGATGTAATTTGAAGTACGCCTGACCTGATTCCCGTTTAAGAGGGGATACGTAAGCAGTCCTATAGGTTCGGTAAAATTCCATTTTTCTCCACATTTGTAACTGGGGCAGAATTTTGATATGGACCCTCAAAATTCCGAAGTCATCTTGCCAACTTTTATATCAGCATCGACCCACTAAACTGGGGCAGAATTTTGAGGAGGACTCTTAAAATTCTAAGATCAATCCGCTTTCAGTCATTCAGCACCGCCGTCAACAGCACCAGCACAGCAAACTGGGGCAGAAATTTGACGAGGACCCTCAAAATTGCGAAGCCAGCGAGGTTGTCATTCCTGGAACCATGTTACAGTTGTGGTTCATCATAAAACAAAAAATATCTTTTGCTTTACTTAGATACATGCACTTGTATCATATTTGTCGAAATTTTGCATGAAATAATTTGGATCGCTACCATTCAGCAACGCTGCCCCAAAGGGTACAAAACGCCACGGGTCAAAGAATGCGGACTAACCTCCCCCTTTCAAAACTTAATTTTTCTTTGGATGCAGGAACCCATGATGCAAATAGACGATGTAGGAGCCTTACAGAACCAAAACCACTACCTAACAAAGGCTTACTATCTACATTCAACACTTCCCCAGCAGTCATCAATAGCATGATCATCTACCAGCTAAGAAAAACCACCATCATCCTCTCCTTTATATTCCTGCATTGCATAAGGCTATTTTTTGCCTTTCGAGACTAAGCTCTGTCTCCATCTGCATCTTGCATTAGTCTATTCTCTGCTTTTTGAGGTTAAGATCTACCTCCATCTCGCATAAGGCTATTTTCTTCCTTTCGAGACTAAGCTCTGTCTCCATCTGCATCTTGCATAAGGCTATTCTCTGCCTTTCGAGGTTAAACTCTACCTCCATCCTGCATAAGGCTATTTTATGCCTTTCTAGACTAAGCTCTGTCTCCATATGCATCTTGCATAAGGCTATTCTCTGCCTTTCGAGGTTAAGCTCTACCTTCATCCCGCATAAGGCTATTTTTTGCCTTTCGAGACAAAGCTCTGTCTCCATCTACATCCTGCATAAGGCTATTTTCTGCCTTTCGAGACTAAGCTCTATCTCCATCTGCATCTCGCATAAGGCTATTTTCTGCCATTCGAGACTAAGCTCTGGGTCCATCTGCATTTTTGCATAAGGCTATTTTCTGCCTTTCGATACTAAGCTCTGTCTCCATCTGCATTTTTGCATAAGGCTATTTTATGCCTTTCGAGGTTAAGCTCTACCTCCATCCTGCATAAGGCTATTTTATGCCTTTCGAGACTAAGATCTGTCTCCATATGCATTTTTGCATAAGGCTATTTTCTGCCATCCGAGGCTAAGCTCTGCCTCAATCTTTGCATAAGTCTATTTTCTGCCTTTCGAGGCTAAGCTCTATCTCCATCTTGCATTATTGCATAAGGCTATCTTCTGCATTTCGAGGTTAAGCTCTACCTCCTTTATTTTGCTTCTTTGGCTGAAATATCGCTGCCCCACATTTTAAATTCCTGCTCGGCTGAAAGATCGCCACCCTCTGCATTTATTCGGCATAAATATTGCCACCTTTTCATTGGCTGAAATATCTCCAACTTATTCAAAGGCGTCATAGTTCCGAGGCACCATCTTCATGGCCCGAGAACACCATTTCATGGTCTACGAATCTTTATTTTCATGCTCTTCATAGCCCGGAGGTCATAGTCTGAGGGCGCTATCCTAGCCGTCTGAACACAGCATTCATGGTCCAATTGGAACTTGCATCACGTTTAAATTATGCAATGTACATGCACATCTTTCATTTGCAGGTATGCCAGCTGGCACGATTGTCCCAGTAGGAGCGCTCCCGCTCCAGTTCCCCGCAGCTCGTCCGATCCTCGAACCCTTGCCAAATCTCAAGCCAGTTGCGTCCACCGTTTCAAATTTTTATTGGAACATTCCGCTAATGGCTCCTGAACTACATATGGCATGATTCCTGTAAAACCAGGGATATGTAGGCAGCTCAGAGGCCAGAGCGCGGTCGAAATTCTAGTACAATTGTCACTTCCGGTCAAAATTGGTCATCTTGTCTTTACCCGACAACTCTTTCATCCTCCTCGGGTGAAGAGGGGCAGCTGTTGATACCCAATTTTTTCCTATGTATATTTGTACCCAAAATACTTTCAAAATAGCTTGTGAATGCATGTATGAGCATCCGCAAGAGGTTTGGTATTTTTCTATATTTTTAAAGCATTTTAAAACCAATTTATAACTTATTTTTGTACTGAAAAATACAATATTTAGTGTCAAATCTTGTTATTTTAATAAAAAATTATTGTATTCCCTCATTTACATAAAATATAATTTTATGCAAATTTTTACAAGTTTTACAAAGCCATTAGGCAATTGTAAACCAAAATTGCATTAAATTGCAATTTTAGCCTATTTATCAATGTAACGAGTATTCAAAGTATAAAATGATTCCTAGTATTTTTAATTAATTCCTAAATGTATTTTATTAGCTCAGTAATTTTATTGGATTTTTATCAAATTTTTTACTATTTTTTAAAATTAAATTTGTGAAAAATTGGTCATTTAAATTCTGGCCCATTTGTCTTTCAATTTCAGCCAGATTTTCAACCCAATTTCCCAATCCAATAACCCAACCCAATCTTAGAATTAACCTGACCCTTTTTCCCTTTTTTGATCCTGGCCGTTGATCTCATAGATCAACAGCCCACGTTATTACTTACCTAATTAAACACCCAAACCCCCTTTTATCCTAATCATTTCTCCTAAACCAGATGCCATTGAATCCCTAAACACTCTCTAGCCCTTTTCAAACCCTAATAATCTCCATCTCTATTTCGCCTGCGTTCATGGCTGCTCAAGCCATCGGACACCTCTATCCGTCATTTATCACCATCCCTGGCCTTTGGGTTCGAAGATTGGGACTTTGTTTCGAGGGTGACTGGACCAGAGGGCCTTTTAATGGGGTTTCACGGCCATTTCAGGCTTCTCTCCGGCAATCCTTTGAAGCCTTGGGTCCTTACCAAGCTCCGATAAGCCGTTCAGGCTTTTCTCGCCATTTTTGAGGCCTGTTATGAAAACCCTAACTGATTCGAGGTTCTTTTTTCTGTCTCTCTGTATTATTTTACGATCTTCTCTAAGTCTTGTGTGTTTTCTATGGTTTTTAAATATCTCTCATCTTTTCTTCACCTAGTGGTGTTTCCAAAGTTCGTCTTTTTCAAAACCTAGGGTTTTTTATGAACTGTTTGATTCTTTGATTTTGTTGTTTATTTCATGTTACTATGTGTTCTTCTTTGTGATTTTAAGCATCTTCTACTTTAGCTCTAAATATTTTACCTCACTGATTACCTTCTAGGGTTTTCATCTAGTTTATGCTATGATCTCTTCACAGTGTTCTGCTCTTGTTCCTCCCCGTCTATGATATCCTTTGTGTTCTGACTTGTTGTGGAAACCCTAATTTCTAAGGGTATTTGTCATTCATCTTTCTCTGTGAAACCCTAGCTGCCCAATTGCTTTCTCGTATATGTTTTGCTACATGTCTATTCTGATATTCCTAGTTTTTGCATGACCAGACTTATGAATCTTTTATAGTCCAACAAATAGAATATGAATGGAAACCAAAGTTTTGTGAACACTGCATCAGATTTGGGCATAGTTCTGCTGACTGTTGGTATAAAGAAGAGTAACAAAATTCAAAGGAAGACAGTAGCAAGCCTAAACCAGGACAGCTGAAACAGAAATCCAGAGTAGCCAAGTGATGGACTCCAAATATAAAATCAAAAAATGTGGCAACTCAACAGGAAAACAAGATTGAGGAAAAGATGGAAATAGAAGGAACAAACTGTACAAATGCAGTAGAAAGTGTGAAACAGAATGGGAAGAGTGTACATCAAACAGAAACTTGCAAAATGAGCTCAAGTAATAGATTTCTCCCTTTACAGATGGAAGACACTCCTGGGGACGCTGGCCCATCCAGCTTCACCCCTAAATGATAATCTGCACATGAAATATCAGGGGCCTGAACAAGGCTCATAAACAGAAAGAGTTAAACATCTTTCTGGGGAAGAATAAGGTGGATGTCATAAGGTGTCTAGAAACTAGAGTAAAGGAAGGAAAATGTAGGAGGATACTAAAAACTGCCTATGGAGATTGGAGGAGCTGCTGTAACTACACAGAACATTCAAATGGCAGGATCTGGCTATTATGGAAACACAGTAGTGAAGTGACAATTTTGATGACTGATGAACAATTCATTCACTGTGAAGTTCAGGAAAGAGGTACCACCTTTAAAACACTTCACTGTGGTATATGCAAGCAATGACATTCATAAAAGAGAGCAGTTATGGAGAAGCACAACAAAGCTGGTTGATCAGTGGGGATTTCAATAATGTTCTTCATACAGACGACATAATTGGATCACCAGTAACACAAAATGAACTCAAAGGTTTTCAGGAAGCAATCAACACTCTTCAACTTACTCAATTGAAAAGTTTGGGCTGCTACTTCTCCTGGTGAAACAAACAACAACCCAGCAGAAGGGTGTATAGCAGGATAGACTGGACTTTTGGCAATATGACTTGGATGCAGCATTACAGTAACATTGAAACTGATTATCTGAATCCGGGGGCATCAGACCATTCTCCTATTCTAATACATTGCAAAACTGGATTCCAGAGGAACAATTCCTAAACCTTTTAAACTGTACAAACCTGCGATGGAGCATGCTGACTTTAGTGCTATAGTGGAAAAGGTTTGGAAACAGAGGAGAAATGATGAAACTGGAAGCATGCACAAGATATGGAACAAGCTCAAGACTTGAAATGGGAGTTGAAAGAACTGAATTTGCACATAGCTGCCTAAAGAACCCATCTCAATGCAGCAAGAAACAAACTAGAAACCATTCAGTTTGAATTGAGAAGCCACAACCTAGACCAGCAGTTGATAGATCAAGAAAGGACAACCTTAGCAGAAATAGAGAAATGGAGTAACATAGAGGAGCAGATTCTGCACCAAAAATCCAGAGCACAGTGGATCACATGTGGAGACTCAAACTCCAAATACTTCCATGCACAACTGAAGCAGAGGAAAAACATAAACACAATTGGCTCCATATACACTGATTCAGGGGAGAGGCTGTCTGATCCTAAACTAGTGGAAGAAGAGTTCCAGACACATTCATCAAGATTCTGGGAGAAAAAAACCCTGTCTGTAAATGTCCAAACACTGTCATAATTCAACAGGGACCATGTCTAAACATACAACAGAAGCAGTCACTGATTAGGCTAGTTACAAAGGAGGAAATCTCTCAGGCAATAAATGATATGTCACATGAAAAAGCACCAGGAGTAGATGGCTTCCCCGTCGAGTTATTCACTCGACACTGGAATACTATTGCAGATGATGTTTATAGAGCAACGAAGGAATTTTATACAACAGGAAAGTTGCATAAAGGAGTAAGTAGCACAGAAGTATCATTGATTCCTAAAACACAAAATCCTACTACTGTCAAAGACTATAGACCAATTGCTTGTTGCACAACACTTTATAAAATAATCACCAAAGTACTCACAGCAAGAACCAAAACAGTCATAGGTGGTTTGATTGGAAATTCACAATCAGCTTTTATTGAGGGCAGGAGCATAACAGACAACATTCTCTTTACCCAGGAATTATTTAAAGGGTACAACAGGAAAGGTGTCTCCCCTCGGTGTGTATTAAAAGTTGACCTGAGGAAGGCCTATTACACAGCGGAATAGTGTTTTATTGAGAGATTGATGCTGGACATGGGTTTCCCCTACAAATTTACAAACTGGATAATGGAATGCATCTCTTCTGTCACATATTCATTAAGTCTCAATGGAGGGTTGACAAATCCATTTAAAGGAAAAAGAGGTATACGGACCCAATGTCCCCATACCTTTTTGTAATTGTCATGGAATATTTGCACAGGGAACTCAAGCATATGATGGAAAGAAAGGAATTCAAATTTCATCCTAGATGTAAGAAGCTAGGCGTGCCACATATCTGTTTTGCGGATGATCTACTACTATTCTTCAAGGCTGATACCCAATCTGTAAGACTTATAAAACAGACGCTCCAAAACTTTGCGGAAACCTCAGGATTGCAAAAAAATGCAGAAAAAAGTGCAGTCTATATAGCAGGGGTATCAAACTGGACAAAGGAGGAACTCTTGCACGAACTGGAATTCCCTGAAGGGTCTCTACCCTTCAAATATCTTGGTGTCCCCATGGACTCCAAAAAATTAACAGTTACACAGTGTTGGCCAATGGTAGAGAAGATAACACAGAAAATCAACAGCTGGATATCAAGACTTCTATCTTATGCAGGTAGGCTCCAGCTGATCAGGACATTATTATTTGGAATGCAATCGTACTGGTCTCAAATCTTCCTACTTCCAAAAAAGGTAATGAAGATGATCGAAACAATATGCAGATCCTTTCTATGGACTGGTGCAACAAATGTGTCCAAAAAGGCATAAGTCGCATGGGAAACTATTTGTCTACCGTGTAGTGCCGGGGGTATAAATGTTTTGAAATTATCAATCTAGAATAAGGAAGCTGTAGCAAAGCATCTGTGGGCAGTAAAAATGAAGAAGGACAGCCTATGGATCAAATGGCTGCACACATACTACATTAAGAACAATGATGTAGAGGATGTACCTACTCCTAAAACAGCTGCTTGGGCTGTGAGAAAGATATTTGAGACCAGATCACTGATAACAAATACATAGGGTATACATGGGGACCAGAAATGTCGATTGATCCAGCTACAAAGGGGAGAACGGTTCAACATCAACAAACTCTACAGACTCCAGCTCCCTCAAACCCAAAAAGTACAATGGAAAAGCATAGTACTGCAGCCAAAACTACACCCAAGATTCAAATTTATCGTCTGGCTGGCTGTACGCAAAAGACTGACAACAGTGGAGCGGCTAAATGCACTTTGGGATACAGATTCCGCAACAATGTGTGTTCTGTAAGCAAGTAGATGAATCTTTTGACCATCTATTTTTTACTTGTCCGACATCATGGGGGTTATGGAATAGATTGCTCATATGAATGGGATACCAGATAACCATTTGTGATTGGAACAGTGAAGTAGAATGGATTAGCAACATTGCAAAAAATAGAAATGGACATGCTGAAATAACCACCAGTGTGTTTGGAATGTTAGTATAATGTCTCTGGCGAGAAAGGAACAAGATTAGGTTCCAAGGCGGAAGCATAGTTATAAATGATACATGCAAAGAGATAGTAGTTCACGTGCATACACAGGGAACCTGTCTTAAACACTGGAAGAATGTTTTGCGAAGACTGGATCACTACCCCTAGAAAAAAGAAGAAAAAGAATTATGTGTTTCTTGAAATTTAATGTATATATAGCATATAGCAGTGAATTCATATTGGACTGAGTGGAAACAGTAGCTAGTCAGTGGCTACTGGTAAAATCTATATTATTCTGATCTATTGATCAAATGGAAATTACTTTAAAAAATAAATCTTTTATAGTACTGTTCCTCCCTTTTCCCGAAACCCTAATTGATTTTGGTACAACTGTGTGATTCTCTAATTGTCCCCTGTACTCTGAGTAAGTTCATGCAAGTAAAATCTTGACTCCTTCATTTCCTGGGTAATTATTTACCTTACATGTTCAACCGTGCGATTTTTAAATTTTCCTATGTGTATCTACCCTATATTCTGTGATCAGTACTATATTTTCTTTCCAAAATTAAACTTAGGTCTATTTATTTTTTTTCATATGGTTCCCTAATTGAAGGGGTTCCCTTCTCCTTAATTGATACTAATGGATTTTTTGAATATTTTCCTTGCCTTGTTGTTGCTTCTCTTTCAACTATAAATAGGATCTCTCTTTTCTCACTCAACGCACACTGATTCTCGAGTTCTCTCTACTCTCACTCATGAAAACTCTCTGCTTCTCTCTTCTTGCTGCTTGCTCTCTCTGTTAAAGGCTAGCCGGCTGAAAGCCAAGGCTAGATATAGAATTTTCTCTTTGTTCTTGTCATTCAAGTGCAACTGGTAGGTTCTAATCTTAATTACTAATCTTTAAACTACTTGTTTACTTTCACCCTGTCTTTTCCTGATATACTTACAGTTTAATTTCATCATGTAATCCCTTTCCCTCTCTTGCTTATTTCTTTCAGTACTTTAATTGAGTTCTAGCATGTTTAAACTCCCTTTCCCTTTCCCTGGGCTGTCATGTTTCAGTTTAAAGTTCTAACATGCTTAATCCTCTTCCCTTTATTCCCTTGTCTAATTATTTTATTTCATATGAGTCTTTAATGTGTTTAAGTTCCTATCCTTTGTCTCATTGTTTATGCTGTAGATTTCAGTTGTGTTAAACCCATTTTCCCTTTATCCTTCACCTGTTTGTGTTAGATTTCAGCATGTTAGTCCTTTTGGTTGCTTATATTTAGTATTTCAGCATGTTAAATTCCTTTCTTCTGCTTGTGTGTTGTCCGTCACTATGTCTTATTTCCTCCTAGTCTTTTCAACTTAATTTTGTCTGTCAAATCCTATGTGATTTCCCCTTCCCATTTACTCATGTTTGCTTATGAGTTTGTTTTGGATGAGAATGGCATCTCATTGCCACTTCTAATCTAGAACCAAGGCTTAATTGCCTATACTCATAGTGATCCCACTGCCTTTTCCCTCTCTTATGTGTTTGAGCATGGACAAAGGCCTGTTGGTGTCTTAATCACCTTCTAGGCCCTTGTCTGACTTGTTTACAAGTCTGCTCCTATTTGTAACCTTTGTAAGGAGTCTGGGGTGTTCCAGTCTCAATCAATAGGCTGGGTGTGACCACTTCATACACGGGTTCCCTTTAATCCTCAGTTTGCACTTATTCTTAGCCCTTTAAGTTCCTACCCCCCTTCCCCCTTTTGGTACGCCATGCTTAGGGTCCTTGGAGTCTCCTCTGAACTTGGATGCCTTAGGGCTGGTAATTCCACACTTCCACTATTCCAACAAGGGTGTAAGCAATGCCTGGGTCTCTTTTGAAGGCCTTTGGAAGTTTGTAACACTCTAAATATGAGAAAAGCCTCGGATCTTGGGAGCTCGGATTTGGTAGAAGGCATACATCAGACAATAAAGTTGATTCGAGACCCATCGGGCCTGAATAGCTGCTGATGTACTTTTAAACTTTTTATTTCTTTAATGTCTTTACTTTTCTTCCCAGTTTGTAATAGTGTGTAATGAAAAAACTCGGAGTATAGTGAAAGGGACACGGGGATTTACTTTCTCACCTGCATTAAAGATCATGCATATAGGGTCACTTTACCTTATTGCATCAGTTTCTATATAGTTGCATCACCAAATAGATAACATGCCTATAGGAGTTTGCCTTATTGCATCAATGTCATATAGAAACCATGACTATAGGTTTATTCATCTTTGCATCAGTAGAAACCATGCCTTAGGACCTTTATTTTATCCATGTGAACTGTTACTATGCCTGTTTTTTACATTGTTGCATATTCATGTAGATGCCATGTCTATAGGCTCGTTCATATTGCACCAACTTCACATAGAGACCATGCTATTAGGTTTGCATCTTATAAACTCGCCTAGAAAGTATGCCTATTTGAATTATATAAATGTTAGGCAAACAGTAGGACGTCTAATGGTATAAAAGCAGCAACTAAAGGGTAACAACAAGTCATGAGTTCAGATCTTTAACGCTTTCAAACGTCTCAATTTATTCAAACTTGTCCTAACTTGACTTATTTTAAAACGGGTCCAGCCTAGGTCTGCTCTTTTGTAACTGTAAGTTACTTCCTATGTTGAGTTTGTGATTACTCAGATCCAGTGCTTTAGGATTTTTAAACTCCTTCAAGGTCTTTAAAACTCCCCTTCTTACTCGATTTGTTCAACTGATTTACGGCCCCTTTTTCTCAAAACATTCGTCTGAAATTTTTAAAAAATTTTAACAGACTTTTGTCTGAAGCTCGTGTTTTTCTTTCTAAAACCTGTCTGCAACTCTAAATATTTTTAAACAAACTCATGTCTGAAACTGGCACCTTTTCTCTAAAGTCTTACTAATTTTCTAAAGTCTGTCAACTTCTAAAAAGGGCCCGGGGAGCTCGAAGCGGATTTTCTATCCAACTCTTATGTGTTAAACTAATCCGCCCGCTCTCCTAACCTCTTTTAAAGACCAAATCAATAATTGAATTCATGCTAAACTACTTTTTGTACGTTACGGGGTTTACTTGAGCCTTTAGTTATTTATTTGCATCCCTCTTATTTGCTACTTGTTTTTTTTATTATTGCTCTAGCATTTTTACCTTTGAATACTCCATATATGTATCCTACTTCCTTTTTCCCCTTTTAGGATTAGAAGTCCTAATACCCCGGGACCAACAGGGTTGGGCAGGTATTAGCATGCAATAAGTAAACGATTCCAACGTGCTTTAATACCTTAGCGGGGTGGGAGGGTAGAATATAAAGATGATGACGATGCGATAATATCATGAAGCGACTCCTCTTTGGGAATATGAGCTAGATATTGCATCGAATGATCCATATTATAGTTAAACCTAGGACCCCTCTTTCTCTCACGTACTTTATTAAAATATTTTCCTGATGCTTTTCAAACTAATCCTCTCTTCAATTTCAAACTTATGTCCTTTTCTTTAAAGCTTTCAAATTATGTGAATATGTGGACTTCATGTGTCTACTTGCTTCATCTTCTTTTTAAAGTCACAATTAGCACGGCCGAGAACCACATTTTTGGATCTTGAGGGGTGCCTAACACCTTCCCCTAGAGATAATTTCAAGCCCTTACCCAACTCTGGTTTTTCTCGCAAAAACACTCTCTTCATCTTAAAGTGCCCTAATGCACTATAATAATTAGGTGGCGACTCTTCTAAATTTTGTGACCCAATTCCCAAACGGGAAATAGAGTTGTTTTGCCCATAATATCATAAAACCCAATTTCGGCTTTGAAAAAGGGGGTGTCAACACCGCCCAGAGCACAATGGAGCTTCTTCCGGTCGCGGTCGTCAAGGTCAGCAGCACGGAAAGTCTTCACTCACCGCCCTCCCAGCTCAGAGTTTTGCACTTGCTTCGTCGGCCCAGGGTTCTTCTGCGGTGAGGGGTTCTCTTCAGTCCCCTTCTCCAACTCCAGGTAGTTGTTTCGAGTGTGGGGAGTTTGGTAATTTGAAGATACATTGACCTCGACTTCATGGTGGTAGGTATCAGCAGAGGGATCAGCCCTCCTCTTCTTCTCCATCTACTTCAGCACTATCCCAATCCAGTAGAGATGGGGGTTAGTCATCTAGAGGCCGCCCAAGGAGGGATGAGCGATCGAGCGGTGGTCAGGTTCGGTTTTATGCACTTCCATATGTGAGAGATGTTCTTGCTTCAGACGCAGTGATCACGATATTATATCAGTTTTCCATAGCGATGCCTCAGTTTTATTTGATCTCGGATCCACTTATTCTTATGTATCTGCTTACTTTGATCATCATTTGGGGACTACCCGAGGTTGTCTAGCGTTGCTTGTGCATGCATCTACCGCGGTGGGCGATACTATTATTGTGGACCACGTGTATCGGTCCTGTCTTGTTACAATTGAGGGTCTAGAGACCCGAGCTGACTTGCTACTATTGAGCATGGTAGATTTTGATGTTATTCTGGGCATGGATTGGCTATCGTCATGCCATGCTATTCTGGACTGTCACGCCAAGACAGTCACTTTGGGTATGCCGGGTATCCCGAGGATTGTGTGGCATGGTTTGACTGGTTATGTACCCAGTAGGATAAACTCTTTCTTGAAGGCCCAACGGATGGTTGCGAAGGGATGTTTATCATATCTAGCATTTGTGAGGGATGTTGGAGCTGAGGCTCCTAGTCTTGATTCAGTCCCCGTAGTGAGGGAATTTCCTTATGTGTTTCCAGAAGACCTACCGGGCATGCCGCCGGACAGGGATATTGACTTCGGTATTGATTTGGTGCCGAGCACCCAGCGCATTTCTATTCCTCCCTATCGTATGGCACCAGTAGAGCTAAAGGAGTTGAAGGAACAGCTGTAGGAACTCCTAGATAAGGGGTTCATTCATCCGAGTGTGTCGCCGTAGGGCGCACCGGTCTTATTTGTTAAGAATAAGGATGGAACAATGAGAATGTGCATTGATTATAGACAGTTGAACAAAGTGACAGTAAAGAACAAGTATCCACTAGCCCGTATTGAGGATTTGTTTGACCAGCTTCAGGGAGCGAAGATATTCTCCAAGATTGATCTCCGTTCAGGCTATCACCAGCTGAATATTAGAGATTCTGATATCATGAAGACAACTTTCAGGATGCGATATGGGCATTATGAGTTTCTGGGTATGTCGCTGACTAATTCCCCGGCAGCATTCATGCACCTGATGAACAGTGTATTTCGGTCATATTTGGATTCTTTTGTGATCTTGTTTATTGATGATATTCTTATTTACTCACGTAGCCAGGAGGAACACCATAATATTTGAGGGTGGTATTGCAGAGGTTGAGAGAGGAGACGGTCTATGCAAAGTTCTCCAAGTGTGAGTTCTGGCTCAGTTCCGTGGCTTTTTTGGGACATGTGGTGTCCCGTAATGGTATTCAGGTTGACCCAAATAAGATCGAGGCGATTCAGAGTTGGCCCAGGCTGTCCTCAGATTCCGAGATTCGGAGGGACTCGTCTCATGTATTAGACTTCAGCACGATCTAGTTGGATGAGGACTTGACCTATAATGTGGAGCCAGTGGCTATTTTGGGTCGACAGGTTCGATAGTTGAGATCAAAAGACATAGCTTTGGTGAAGGTGCAATGGAGAGGTCGGCCCGTGGAGGAGGCCACTTGGGAAATCGAGTAGGAGATGCAGAGCAGATATCCTCATTTGTTTGAGGCTCCAGGTATGTTTCTTGACCCGCTCGAGGATGCGCGTTTGTTTTAGTTGGAGAGGATGTGACTACCCAACCGGTTGTCTTTTGTATTTCAACCATGTTATCCCCGTTTATGCTTCCCCGTGTGTTGATATAGGTGTTTTGTGAGTTTGAAGTGTGTTAGGTTGGATTTGGTTAGAAATGAGACCAATAGCCTCTTTAAGGAAAGATTAAGTTGGAAAAGTCAACCGGACATTGACTTGTGAGTTAGAGGGCTTGGAATGAATTTCCGATCATTCGACTAGTTTCGGGGGATAGTTTATGAATTGGGAGCGAAATCGGAATTGAATTTGGAGGTCAGGTGTAGAATTAGGCTTGAATTGACTAAGTTCGAATTTTGGCAAATTCCGATTGATAGGTGAGATTTTGATCCGGGGGTCGAAATGGAATTCCGATAGTTGAAATAGCTCCGTTAAATGATTTTGGATATTCTTGCAAATTTTCAGATCATTCGGAAGTGCTTAGGTCGGGTTTTGGATCGAATGCGAATTTGGAAAAGTTCTAGTTTGACTTAGGCTTGAATTTGAGGAATTTGGTTATTTTTGATGTTAATGTTACTGTTTTTATGGCCCGAGAAAGTTTTAATGATGTAATTGGTTATTTTGGTGCCTTTGTTTGAGATCCCGGGGGCCTCGGGGTGATTTTGGAGGGTTAACCGGGCTATTTTTGGACTTGGAGGAATGCTGGTGCACAACTGCTCGTGTTGCAGAGAAATACTCTTCGCGTTCGCATGGGTAAGTCGTGAACACATAGAGGAAATTTGGGAGGCCTGCAATTTGTTCTTCGTATTCGTGTACAAGGGTCGCATTCGCATAGGGTGTTGGGCGCGTGTAGGATTTCCAAGGGCAATTGCCCTTCGCGTTTGCGGCTAGGTCCCGCGTTTGCGAAGAAGGAATTTTGCCCAGCGGAAAAATGGCCATCGCGAACGCGATGTGGATACGCGTTCGCGTAGGGTTAAGCACCTGGGCAGTGAGTTTAATTTAAACATTTCATCCGCGAGCAAGGTCTTATTTCCTCCATTGTTGGACATCTTGGAGAGCTTTTGGAGCAAATTGAAGAGGGATTCGGAGAGGACTGATTAGAGGTAAGTTTTATGGACTCAAAACATCTTTTAAACATGAATTTAGCCCTTAAATTTCTGGAATCAAATCAAAAAGGAGATGAAGTGGGGCTTAGAATTTTGAATGTAAATTGGGGGTTTGAATGAGCAATTGGACTCCGATTTTGATGAATTTATATACGGACTCGTGGCGAGGCGAGGATTCTGAAAATGTGAATTTTGTAATTTTTCGATAAGTGGGCTCGGGGCTCGGGTTTTGCCAACTTCGTATTTTTGGGTGTATTTCGAGTTATTTCGATTGGGTCATGTTCCATTAGCCTATTGTGATGTATTCCTATTGGGTTTGATCAGATTTGGAATCCGCGGAGGTTGATTCTCGAGGGAAAGGCATTTCGAGCTAGTTTGCGGCCGGCTTGAGGTGAGTAATGGGTGTAGATGATGACCTGAGGGTTTGAAACCCCGGTATATCACATTGTAACGCTATTATTAGGCTAGACACGCACTCCATGGTTAGTGCGAGGTCATATATGTTGGACATTTTGACTCAGTCCAATCCGAGGGATAAATTGTACTATGTTGGCGATTGCTTCGCATACTATATTGATGATATCAGGGTTTGATGCCATGTTTGGGGCCTTGTGCCGACTTGTAGAATCCTTCAGGGATTGTTATTTCAGAATTATCATGATTTGCACATTATTTGAATTCAGTCCAGGGTTTTAAACACTATTTTTGCAAACTCAACTATATTTATACGTTTTGAAAACTCAAATGATTCTTAAATGATATTTCGGGCTGATGATTACTATCTCACTATTTTCTGGACTGTATATTGTCATTGGAATCCAGAGCTAACTTTTCAAGGTGTGGATACCGTGTTTTGGCGTCCACTAAGGTTTTTCTAATGTAATAAATGGGAGATTGCGTACCTTCATTTACGTGAACCAAGATTGCAATGGCGGCGACTTCGGATACGGTCAGATACACCAACAGGGGTTCGCCTGGGTTTGCTTTGACCAGCAATGGTGGTGAAGACAGGTATGATTTTAGAATTCTCAAGGCTTCTACGCATTCCTCATTCCATTGTAGCCCGTGATCTTTTCTCAATACGTTGAAAAATTTGTGGCATCTGTCGAAGGACCTTGAGATGAACCTGGATAGGGCGGCTATTCGCCTAGTCAGCTTTTGTATATGTTTTTTGCTGTTCAAAATTTCAGGTATTGCGTCTATTACCTTGATCTTGTCCGGGTTGACCTCGATACCTCATTTTGGTACGAGGAAACCTAAGAACTTCCTCGAGGCCATACCGAAGGCACATTTTTTCGGGTTCAGCTTCATCCTATACCTTCTCAGAATCTTGAAGGCTTCCTTAAGATGGTCGATTTGGTCCTCTTTCTTTGTCGACTTTACTAGCATATTGTCGATATAGACATCCATGGTCTTGCCGAACTGCTCTTTGAACATTTTGGTGACTAGCCTCTGGTACGTAGCCCCTATGTTTTTGAGCCCGAAGGGCATTACCTTGTAGCAATACGTCCCGTGGTGGGTGATGAAAGTCATTTTCTCTTGATCCTTCTCGGCCACCATGATTTGATTGTAGCAGAAGTAGGCATCTAAGAAGCTCAACAGTTCACGTCCTGCAGTGGCGTTGATCAGCTGGTCGATGTGGGGCAGTGGAATGAATCCTTTGGGCATGCCTTGTTCAGGTCGGTGAAATCCATGCACATTCTCCACTTCCCGTTTTTCTTTTTGACCATGACGACATTGGCGACCCATTGGGGGTACTTTGATTCTCTGATGGAGCCATTGGCCAATAACTTGTCTACTTCTTCACTGACCGCTTCATTGATTGCGGTGTTGAATTTCCTTCTCATCTGCCGCACGAGCGGATGTAATATATCGACGTTTATCTTGTTAGTGGCGATGTCTTTTGGGAGTCCTGGCATATCTGAGGGGGAAAAAGCAAATAAATCTGCATGGTTAGTTAAGAATTCATGGTACTTGTGGGCTGTCGAGGTCGTGCCCAATGTAGGCTTTATTTGTAAGGTCGGCACCGTCTAGTTGGACTGGATCGAGGTCCTCGACCATCCTTTATAGGCCTCTACGATGTCGGGGTCTCTGATGGAGTCCATTGTCGTGTTGACCTTAGTCCCCTAGGTAATATTATAATTCAAATTTGTGTTGATGATATTATCTTTAGTAGTGCTAACCCTCTTATGTGCAAGGAATTTGGAAATCTAATGCAAAGGGAATTCAAATGAGCATGATGGGTGAACTTACTTTTTTCCTTGGGCTTCAAATTCATCAGTCTGAAGAGGGAAATTTTATCTGTCAATCTAAATATACCAATGAGCTGATAAAAAATTTGGTATGAGCAATGCAAAATCAATTGGAACTCCGATGAGTCCTGCTACAAATTTGGATAAGGATGAACATGGCACTCCTGTGTATGAAACCAAATACAGAGGAATGATTGGACCTCTATTGTACTTGACCGCAAGTCGAACGGATGTTATGTTCAGCGTGTGTAAATGTGCCAGGTTCCAGTCGGCTCCTAAGGAGTCACATCTAATTGCTGTAAAAAGAATTATTAGATATCTTATTGGCACAGTATCTCATGGGATTATGGTATCCTCGATCTAATTCTTTTAAATTAGAAGGTTTCTCAGATGCAGATTTAGCAAGTGATAAAGAAGAACGGAAAAGCACAAGTGGCACATGTCAACTACTAGGAAAAGCTCTAATATCCCGGAATAGTAAAAAACAAGCATCAGTCGCATTATCAACTACTGAAGCTGAGTACATTATTGTTGTTCAATGTTGTGCACAATTGCTATGGATGTCACATCAACTGGGTGACTATGATCTTTGGTTCAAACCTATACAAATTTTGTGTGATAATTCTAGTGCTATTTGCCTTTCGAAAAATCCTGTACATCACTTTAGAGCAAATCATATAGACATCAAACATCATTTTATTAGAGATAATATCCTTAAGGGTGATATAGAATTAGCTTTTGTTGGCACTTTTGCTTAATTAGCCGATATTTTTACTAAGCCCTTGTTGGAGGAAAGATTTTGTTCTCTAAGGGAACTACTTGGGATTATTTATTTTACAAAAACCCCTTAGGGTCAAAGTACCATTTTTCGAAAACTTGTAATAATTGTTTTTGTTCAGTTCATTAATTACGCCACATCTTTTCCCTCTATTTCTTGTCTAATTTCCCATCAGTTTGTAGCCAAAGATGGAAAGCCAATCACCGCGTCGGTCCATCTGACAACCCTTCCTTTTCTACTCAATCGTCAAATCCCTCTCCTTTAGATAGTTCCTTTCATCTCTTTCCTTTTCATCATCTCCACTAACTCCTTATGCTTCATGTTCCAAACCTCTAATTCTCTATGGCCAAGTCCTCCAAAAACCCCTCTGTCTCTACCAGAAAAAGTACTCGATCTAAAATAAAACCCTCCTCCGCTCCTCTTGAGCAAGTAGACCTAGGGTCTGACCGTCTGAGGAGTGTGCCTCTTCCCAAGGTGCGTACTCTGAACACTCCCTACCGTTAGGTGACAAAGCCGCTGGTAAGCATCCCATGGATGATCCCCTGTCTCCAATCTAAAGAAAACAAGTTCGATTTCTCTGCTTCTCTTGAATTTGACCTAAATTTCCGGGACTCCCCAAATAGGGACTTTTTCATTTCTCTCAAAGAAAAGCCCATAGCCCATGGAAGATTGGTTGACCTCGAGGGTATGGAATCCCTCAACTGTAAGGTAAAAGATCTCTTTGTGTATCAAGGGTTG
Organism: Nicotiana benthamiana; assembly: GCA_034376525.1. Classification (NCBI taxonomy): domain Eukaryota; kingdom Viridiplantae; phylum Streptophyta; class Magnoliopsida; order Solanales; family Solanaceae; genus Nicotiana; species Nicotiana benthamiana. The sequence goes on along the minus strand of CM067329.1, from coordinate 137,121,256 downwards.
GAAAAATTTCTCTCTATTTCTCCGCCTACAGTATATGAACCCCTGGTACGTAAGTTTTATGTTAATCTTCGCTCCAGTAAACCTGATAGGCTTGAAACCCTTGTTCTTAGTAAATGCATTGTTCTTGATTGTGGTCTGTTTGATTATCTTTTACTTTGCCGATGCTCTGGTTTTCCTACTATTTTGGAAAATGTCTGGCCTGAAGATTTTGAAATCACCTTTGATCAGGCAAAATAGATTATTGCAGAAAACCCTTCTGAAACCCTTCCAAATCAATTAGGGCCCAGTGATTTTAGCTTTTTGACTAGGGTTCTTGCTCACATTGTTGCAACCACTCTCCTTCCCAGAACTGGTTCCTTCTCAACTCTCTCTCAAAGGGACACCTTCTTCATCTACTGTCTCATCTCTAAACTCAAAAGCAAGTTGTTCTCCTGGGTTATCAATTTTATGATTGAGAGTGCTGAAGATCCTACTAGCCTTCCTTACGATATGGCCATTACCCACATTCTAGAAGCCCATCAAATTTCGCTTTCAGACTATCCCTTTGTTTCTGTGTCCAAATTTTATAACAATAGAGCCTTCTCTAGCATGGGGTATGTGAGTATCAAGGGGGTCTAGGTCAAGAAGGGTGAAAGTGATGCCAATCCCACTCCTGAGGAAACCAAACACTCTCCCCCCGTCCTGCCCTCTTATATTTCCACAGACCTTAGTGAAAAGCTGCGCTTTTTGAATCTCAACTCTCCGACATCAAATCCACTGTGGAAGCCATTCATGCTATTTCCAAGGAAACATGGTCTGATGTCTCTAATATCAGGGTGGCTGTGCAATAGGTAAGGGAAGATGCAATCAAGGCATTCAAGGAGGTGCATGACAAGCTGGATGGAATGAGCATTGCAACCAACACTAGCTTTGACCAGTTGAAGGAGGCTATCTGCAAAACCGTTACTTGCATCTTGCGTCGTTAGATGGTTGTGGTTTACAAACAATTTTTTTTGGTTGTTTAAATTTGTTTTTGGTTGTGGTTGGGCTATGCCCGTGGATGCTTTATTTTGCTTTTCTTCTTCACCTGTGGAAAATATTTTGTTGCCTCTGCTCCCTCTTTGTTGATGTCAAAAAGGGGGAGAAATATATACTTTTTTTCTCTCATATGCAGGATGAATATGTTGTGGTATTATCTCATCTAAACATGACAAGTCGACTATGCAATATGTATAGACAATACCCCTTTCTCTTTGAACTAGTTAAAAACTGCTTAGATAATAATTGACAGGTACCAGTCGACTGCACCCATTGAGGGGGAGAACAAGTCGACTGCACATAATGAGGGGGAGATCAAGTCTAGTTGACCATACATTAAGGGGGAGCCAAGTCGACCAATCCTAAATAGGGAAGTCAACTGTTATTTACTCTCTTGTGTATATTAATTTTCCATCATAAGAAAGGGGGAGATTGTTAGATCATATTTTAACGATACAATTAATATACGTGTACATGTATTGAAATAAGGAAGCGGAATTGGAATTGATATAGCAAACAAGGAAAGAGCTACGCCTAAAAGGGAAGCTGTCGTTATGTCAAACAAGGAAGGGGAATTGCTATAACAAATTAGGAAGAAAATCTTCCTAAAAGGAAGCTGCCATCGTTCAAGGAAAGGATCAACATCTCATCAATAAATCAGGAATTTCCCCATGATTTTGGGAAATCAAATCTACCCGGATGAAATAAAAGATTTAACGCAGTCCTTAATGGACGAGTAATACCTATCACTGAAGATAATTGATAACGGAAGATCTGTATAGCAATCAAGACTGGAAGGCATAATAATCAAGGAAGAACTTTGTCAAATCATATCTCTAGCCAAAGGAAAAGGATCTGAATTGAAGCAATGGCTAGTGCCTTATTCTTGGAAAGAATCAACTCGTTCCAAGGATCAAAACCCTTGGGTTGACAAGCCTTCACCATCCTCTTGTTGTATAAATTCCTAGTGCAACCTTAACCTTAGTATACTTTGATCGAACCAAAATAGCTCTCTTCAATTTACTGCAAACAAGCATAGTAGTCTAGATAGATTGCATGTGTACCAAGTAAGGGATAGAAAGAGAGTTCTCAACTGGTAAGGCATTGTATCAAACAAGTGATAGAAGACTGTGCGACAAATATCGAATCTGTACTCGAAAGAAAATCATTGATCTGAAGAGAAATCTGTTGCAACCCAAGGGGACTTGGATTAGGATTCACATTGAATCCGAACCAGTATAAAATTCTGAGTGTCTTTACATTTCCGCACATACTTTCTGCATAACTATCTTTAATCTCTCCATCTGCAGCATTGCCATATTAAGTTGACTAATAAAGTTTTAAGTCAATTTATTTACAATTATTTTAATTATTCACAATTCACCTCCTCTTTTACTTTCAGTTCGGAGATGCGTCGTTTGCCGTTCGTGGTTCGTGGTTTCAGATGATTTCTACGGTGTCGAGTTGGTAGCTCAAAGTGTATTCACTGTCGATTTTGATTTTATCAAAGTTTCTGCTTCAACAAGTTCATTATGTCATTTCATCTCAATGTTTATTAACTGTATTTAATATTTTGTTGATGTGCTAGCTTTACGTGATTGGGGTTGCTTATTTCTTCCTTAGTGTCTTTTGGTTCATTGTTTAGCATTTAAAGTAAGAATACATGTTTGATCTTGTAGTTTTATATCTTCTATGTTAAATGTGATAGTTGAATGCTAAGTAAAGTTGGTGACAAACCTCATGTTTAGTTTTCAACTCAAATAAGTATATCAATTTGTGAGTGAATCAACTAATTTTCATGTTTTGAATATTAGTGCCCATGCCTATTTACTTTGCTGTTGTACTTTTAGCCATTCAAAGGTTATGTGGAATTCTTCCGTTGTTTGGAATTCATAGATTCCATTTCAGAGGCCTATGTACCACGCCTTCTTTAAAATATTCAGCTCTGTTGACGTTTGATTTCGTTTATACGAACTGTTCAGTTTTGATTCCTGCCTGTGTGCAATAGAGCTGATTTTCTTTTTGTTAATTTTGAATGTGATTAAAACTAGCAATAAATCCGGGGTGCATTTTCATGTGACCCGATTCTAATTGCAACAAGGTTAAATAGTAGGTGTCGTAAATTACGGGTGTATTTCATGTAGCGTGGTTTGCGATATGTTTTAAATAACCTTGAAATAATCTTCTAAATCAACTAAAAGTGGTTTAAAGTTAAAATTTACACATAGGTCTAAAATGTTTTAAATAAGATAATGAGCTAATTATAACAGTTGAACGACCATGCTAGAACCACGGAACTCGGGAGTACCTAACACCTTCTACTGGGTTAACAGAATTCCTTATCCGGATTTCTGGTTCGCGGACTATAAATAGAGTCAATCTTTTTCTCGATTCGGAATTTAACCGGTGACTTGAGACACAATAAATTATCCCAAGTGGCGACTCTAAATTCTTCAAATAATATAATCCTGTTTCGATTGTTCTTTAATTGGAAAAAAACTTCATTTATACCCTTCCCGGGATGTAGGAAAAAGGAGGTGTAACAAATATAATTGGTAAGAAGATTTAAAGCAAAAAACTAATAGTTTCAAAGTTCATGGCTAGCATAGCTTCTACGAGTAGGCGCCGTCATCTTATGTGTAAAAGTCATATTTCTTACGTGTAAAAGTAAGTCTTCCATGTGTAAAAAGAGAGATAGTATCATAAAACTAAAACAAGTTTGTGAAGAGTCACAAAATCATATTTGTGCTATTATTTAGTATTTAATGGTGAGAAATATAGGTTAATTATGGTAATACTTGTGAACACCTAGTATTTGACCGAACTTGAACTTGAGTTTTTACACTATTTTAACATTAAATATTCCTTTTAAGTTTAATCTTTATATTTTAGCTTTTATTTTATTTCTTCGTAGATTTTATTTGATAAATTGAAAAACAATAAAATAGTCATACTTCTATATATTAGTTTTATTTTTCAGTTACAGAAATAAATTAAAATATTATATATTTTTTCATCTAATCTAGTTTACTTTCAATGAGAGGATTTAATAATAATTAAATATTGAATAATTAGTGTTTTTGTCTTGCTCTTTTTTATTTAGGAGTAGTATTTATTTTGTTTGTTTTTAAAAAGAAAACCAAAAAAATACAAAAAGAAAGAACCAATCACAATTGGCCAACAATTTTTTTTCGAAAACACGGCAAAATCAAGCCTATATTCCAACAATTTTTTCATTAAAACTCAGCTCAAAACCAGCCCCGAAACACCATGAAAGACGTTGAGTTCGAGGTCGCGTTTCGGTTGCTCCTTTTCGAGTTTGTCCCGATTTCGTTTGCTACTTATCCAACAGTTAAGCTTTCTTTCGAGATTCTTGTTAAATTGAAAAGTGTCATCTTAAAGGTCCATATCTAACCCCCCCCCCCCCCCCCGGGTTCTTGTTTAAGGAACTTGCATGTTAATATGATTTTTTTTGGTTAAGTTTTGATGGTGTGGTGACTTTGTGATTCATGCTTATAATTGTTGAGGTTCAATATTCTGTCTTAGTAAATGTTATGAGATCTGGCTGTTCAATTTAGTTTTATTTAGGCCATGTACTGTAGAGTAATTTAATTTATGTCCACAACGCCTGCAAGGTGTTTGAGTTTTTACTCATTTGAGTTAAGGCTGTATCCGGTTCCGATTCTGGGTCTATTTGAGTCTGCGGTTCCGGTTCTGGCGGTTCCGGAGCCGGAACCGCTGCCATACGGTTCCGGGCACCATCCGGTTCCGGTTCTGGCGGTTCCGGTTCCGACGGTTCTGGCGGTTCCGGCGGTTCTGAATTTTTTTTTAAATCAATATCTTGTATAGTAGTCATTAGTATATTGTAGAATATATGTTATATGGTGTACTATGTTATTAGTATAGTATATATTGTGTTTGGTAATTAGTATATATTGTGTATAAATAGTGTATATTTTGTATATAAGTAGTATATATTATATGTAAGTAGTATATATTGTATATAAGTAGTGCATATTGTGTTGTAGTTAGTAATTAGTATAAATTATATATAAGTAGTATATATTGATAAAGAAATATTGAGACAAAAGATATTCAAAGATATGATAAAGAGCATATTTATTGACCAAAATGGCATATCTTTCTTAGTCTTCCTTCCCCCAATGGAATGAGCACAACATGATACTAATAACACCATTAAAATGAAAAAAACTAAAAGAAGACATGCCAATGTACAAGTTACATCATAATTTATGTATTATTTCTAACAAATCTCATAAAACCTTCAAGGTTTGGAGGTGGTTGTGTTGGCGGTGGTGGAAATGAAGCTTGTTCATCACCACTTCCGGGTGAAGATGTCTCCTGAGCAAGTTCTGCTAGCATTTCTTCATAGCACTCATCTATTTCTGGTTGTGATTCAGCTAGCCCAAAGTTCCTTCTTTCTGCGCGGATCCAATCTCGAAAAAGCACTGGTTTTTCCAAGCTGTCCCGCATCGACGCTCTGTGATCACCTATTTGTAGTCTTGCTTGACTAAAGGCGCTTCCGATGCAACAGTTGACGCTTGAATCAATAGAATATCCCGAGCCATCCTTGCAAGAACGGGAAAATATTTTTCACTTGTCTTCCACCAATCCAAAAGGTCTAAAGAGCCGTCTGGATTCTCATTCTCTAGTCCCGCGACAAATAAACTTGAAGCTCATTTAGATGGGAAATTTCATCTAATTATCCCCTTGAGTACCCCTGAACTCCGTCCACGATTTAAGAGCTGTTAAGCCAGCAACTCTTTTAGACGACTGTGATGTAGACGAAGTAGGGGTTGGAATATTAGGCCTAGCATGCTCTAACGCCTGTTTATAAGCATTATAAACAGTTTGAGCATTAACTTTAATTGATGCTTTCGCATCAGCTAGTGTAGCAATTTCTACTTCTGAAAGATCTAAAGATTGATAAATAGTAGAATACCAAAAGTTAGGACCTCCTAATTTCATAGTTGGATTTAACATAGCAGACACACCATATATAGGAGGGATTGGAAAAAAATATTTTTTAAACTTCTTTTTCATTTCAGATATTGCAATTTCATAAATTTCCCCTCCCTCGCTAAAATCAACAAACAAATTAGCAAGTGCAGCAATATAAACTAAACAGTTAGAAATTGTTGGATAATATTGGCCAGATAAAGCATTTGTAGCCACATGAAAATGTTCTAAAAAATCGAAAAGAATTTTAACGTTAGTCCAATCTTGTGTAGTTAGCATGTCATTATCGTCCTCACCACAATCCCGAGAATTATACGTAGCGTTAATTGTGTTTCTATATTCGTACGCCACTACTAAACTTTCGTACATGTAATTCCACCTAGTCGGGCAGGGTTTAGGAACCTTTCTTTCTCTAAGGCCATATTCGTCACACTTTTTAAAATATTCTCTAAGTCTACTTCTACGGTTTGAATAAAATAGCCAATTTAGAGCCATTTTAACCTTTTCAATTTCTAAGTTTAATATTCTCATACCATCACCAACAATTAAATGATAAATATGACATATACATCTAACGTGGAAAATATTAGTAAAAGCAGGATTAAGTGTTCTAGTTAGCATACTTATTGCACTAGTGTTGCTAGAACCGTTATCCATAGAAATTGACATTATTTATCACTAAAACAAAAAAATCTGCATACATCTGAAAGAGTGTTAGCAATAAACCTACCCGTGTGCCGTGAATTAATTATCCTATATGCAATATTGCGTTTTTGCATTGTCCAGTCTTCGTCTATCCACTGACTGGTTACGGTTAGATAATCACAATCATTATTACTTCTACCAATATCAGTTGTAATAGACATACGATTAGTTATATGGGTAAATAAATAGCGCAAGTATTGTTCATATTCATGCTTGTATTTATAAATATCGGCCTTAACTGTGGCGCGAGGCCAACCTTTATACGTACGATTAAATACTCTTCTAATATAATGAATCCATGCAGGATTAGAAGCAAAAGAATAAGGCAAACACATAACAGTAATCATTTTAGCTAATTCTTCACGATCCTTATTTGGATCGTAATATAATATACCTCCGGTGACTGTGTTTATTCCTGGTTGAACTAGATTTGAACCAGTACTTGGGTTAACTGTAGTATCAGGACTTGTCCTCCCCTCTTGTTGCGCTTTCAATTGCAAATATCCAGCCTTATCGCTAGGGTGTAATCTTATATGTTTAACTAAACTACCCGTGCCGCTACGATCTCCAGTATACCTATGAACAAGTAATTGCCGACAAGATTTGCACTTAGCCTTATTTTGTTCTCTTAGTTGAATAAAAAATTGCCAAACTAATGATGTTTCTGTACGTTTAGGAGGTTGTCTACTAAAAGTGGGAGTTTGTACTGGTGGGTGTGTCGTTTCATCACCTAAGTTATGAACAGGACTAGTAGGTGTATTATCTAAATCTACTGGAGTTTGGGTTTCATCATCATCATCATCCTCATTTCCCTTTAATATAGGTGCATTAGGATAAAGAGCATTCATAATATCATCGTCTATTCTATCACCAACTGCTACATCATGTAGGAAATCAATATCGCTAAATTGAAAACACGGGTGATCACTATCAAGGATTCCGAAGGGTTCACTAGGATTTCTAGGTTGGCTACTATTTTGAACTTGCTTATCTTTTCTAGGTCGGGGAGCCGGGGGAGGGGTAGTATTTTGGCCACTACTTTCACCGGTTTTAGCTTTTCCTTTACCGAACATATTTTTCAGCGAAAATGCCATAATAATTATAATTAAGCAAAATAACAACACACAAAAATATTCTTAGCACGTAAGAGTTGAAACGAGTTTACCGGATTGACGAACAACTTCTTGAAAATTGAAAATCGTTGAAATTGAACACTTGAAAACTTCAATTCAACAACTTCACAATGTTTCACGAATTTGCAACAATAAATTAAGCACTTGCACTAGAAAGATTGAAAGAGAGATTGAGAGATATTGATGAATTGGTGAATAAAAATGAAAGAATGAGGGGGTATTTATAGTTGAGAAATGGGAAATATTGTAATTATATAAAGTTTGGAGTTAAATTAAAGTTTGGGGGCCAAATGGCTATATTTTAAACTTCCAAACGGCTACTTTTGAAAAAGAGCCGTTTGGAAATTATTTTAAATTATTTTTTTTTTAAAACATTACCGTTACAGAACCGCCGGGAACCGTTTGGAACTGCCAGAACCGGTCCGGTTCCGGTTCTGGCGGTTCCAACGGGTAGAACCGCCCTGCCACGGTTCCCGGGAACCGCCAGAACCGGAACCGCCGCAACCGGCAGAATCGCCAGGGTCGCGATTCCGAACCGGAACAGCGAAATTTACACCCTTAATTTGAGTTACGCCATTATGATGCTCATATTCATCCTTTATTTTGCATTATATGGATAATCCCTGAATTCTTCCATGGCATTTTTACCTTATTAGCTTCATCAATATCTAATGTCTTTACTAGTAAAAGTTATGAATTCAAACATGGTTACAGAGGATCTGCTTAGTAGACGATTTTGTGGCTATTATAAGTTAGATTATTGCTCAGTCTTTGAGAGTTTGAAGTATTCTTTATGTTGAAATTTGAGGTTGTGCATGTGGCAGAGGGGGAAAGAATAATATGAGAGAAATATTTTACTTTGTTTGATATTGGATTCATTGGGATTATTTAATGAACATGAATAGTTGAATCGTATTGCCTTTCGGGTAGGGGGTAAGCCTTGTCTACATATTACTCTCCTCAGACCTCATTTTGTGGGACTATACTGGATAGTTGTTGTTGTAATAGTTAAATCGTATGAAATTCTTTTTTCAGAACGAAAGAGGATTTCCCTTATGAGTTTCGATAAACTTATGTTAATCTTTGAGGTTTGGATAGAGTAGAATACTAGATATAATAGTTAGATTGATGTACTAGTTAATTTTGTTAATATGAATAGTAAGTTGTAAACATCTCCAAATGTGAATACCTTGTTAATATTCCAAACAGCTAAAATATTTTTGACTTCCAACAATCCCATGTCCATAAACTTTTGGCCTTACAATAATCTCGAACTTACTAAGAATAATCTAAACATCGCTAGCATGTTGTAGACGCGTATAATAATATACCATCAAGTTATAGGTATGATTTCTGTGGCGTAACTATGATACTTAATCCTAAATTCAAGTGTGCGCTCGCATGCTTTGATCCTTAACTTTAATTAAATAATAACGAACATATTGTAAATTATGGTTACATTTGCGTGATATGATTTGCAATACGTGCAAAAAAAAACAAAAAGTCATGACATTGACTTGTTCAAAATAAACTTCATAACTGCTTAAAATACATGGTTAAAAGTGGTACTGCATAAAAAGCTCTAAAAATGTAATGACCCGGATAAAATAAGCCAAGTGTAAATTGTTAAGCGATAATGCTAAAACCACGGAACTCGAGAGTACCTTACACTTTTTCCCATGTTAACAGAATTCTTTACCCGGTCTTCTGTGTTCGCATACCATATTCAGAGTCAAACTTTACCTGAATCGAGATTTTTAATAAATTAGTGACTTGAAACACCGTAATAAATTTTTCCAAATACCGGCTCTTTTAAAATTAAATAAAGCAATCACTTTTCAAATAATATCACTTAAATTTAAAAACTCTTTTCTTTCTGCAATCCCGGAAGTGATAATTGTAAAATTAATGGACAAAATAATCTGACGTTATATATTGATTTGATGTCCCCAAATAGAGTAAGAAGGCGATATGCGAATTTTATTTATTAAGAGGAGGAATGACTACAGTTATCTACTGTTACTGATTCAATATATAATGACATCCATGTTTGATCTTAGATCGGTTTAGACAGTTTATGTAGCATTTTATGAGCTTTTGACCTGGTCTATTTCCACCTCCCATTTTCTTCTCCTAACTTTTACTTTCAATATTAAAAAGATTTGGACGCTTTTTTAATCCATTACCCTTGGGTAGAGAGGCTGTTTTTAAATAGACCCTCGGCATCTATCGATTGGAAGTTGGGGTTGCTTACCATCAGAGCAATCCCTCTTGTCTGATGGATACTAATGTCGAAACACAGAAATAATTAGGCGAAATACATGAGATACCACCTGATCTATGGATCAAATCCCCCTTACGCACTTTCTGACAGCAAAAATCGCCTTACACACTTTACCTTTTAAAATTGCATATAATACAATATCTTTTTCTTGATCAATTTTGTAGAACATGTGTAATGTCACGCAGACACGCCAATAAAATTGTGACACGTGTCAGTACTGTTGTTAAAGAAGAAATACTTAAATTTTTAACTTCACCTTTTAACCATATTCTCCCTTTCATCTCTTTCTCTTCTCCGGCAAAGTATCCCCTGCCGACGACAAGAAAAAATCCACCAAAAATTAAAAGTTTTTTTCCTTCCTCCATTATTACCACCTTATCACTGTTGTTATCGCCATAGCTGCCACCAATGTAGCAGCTACCACCATCACCATTAACGTTCAAAACAAAACAACAAATACCATAGTCTCCCTTCTCCACACCCATTTAAAAAAAAAAACCTTTGTTTGAAAACGAGAAATCCAGCAACAATTGAAGAGGAAAATATTTTAAATGTTTGTTATGATTCTTTTTATACATGGGAAGAAACATAATATCAAGCTGGATTTATAACTTCAAATGCAAAACCCATTTTAAAATGGCTTTAATTTGTTATAGTGAGAGTTTGCCGGAAGGTGATTTGGGGAAGAAATAATAATTTATTTTAAGGGGGATTTCAAATATAAAATAATTGAATGTGTAAGATGATTTTTGCCGTCAAGTGTGGAAGGGAGATTTGGTCCATAGTCAAGGGTAACTAATGTATTTGCAAAATAATTATTTAACTTTTTCAAGTTAGCATCCCAACTACAACACTTGTACAAGTCCAATTTATTTCTGTCACATTAAATAGCTATCTTCATATTTTTTTATTTATGTCCATATAAGTAATTAAGCTGTCCGGTTTAGGTTCCGGTTCAAGTTTCAGAAGAACATCACTCCCGTTCCTCCGTAACGCCGCTTGCCTTTGGCTTCTCTTTGGACGGTGAAATGTTGGGGGAAGGATGAGTGTAATGTTTAGAGGTAGAAGCATTTTGGTCCGTCTTTCACGGCTATCTACGTTCCTCCAGAAAAGAACACTTTGCGGCAACAACAAGCAAATCACCCTCGGCAACAATAACAAAGGCAAGGTCAGTAGTAATAGTGCCGAGGAAGTTAACAACTCTGTTTCTTTAAGTCGTCACGATGCCTATAAACAGTTGGAGAACCTGGACTTTATGACTGCTGCCAAGATGCTTTTTACGGACCCGCCCAAGAAGAAGAAATTCGGGTACTTTGCTTATTGATTTTGCTGTTGCATTTCTCATTGGCATTTTATCAAACAATTTGCTTCAGTTCTCTTCATTCCACTCGAATGCGTTTAAACCAAGCTTATGCTTTCATTTATGCTGTGGCATAATTAATCAGGTCAAAATGAAAGTTGTATAGATTTCAATGTGAACTGTGTTGGAAAATTAGTTAAAACAATATGATCAGGAAGCATGCTACAAGTGGTATGTAAATGCTCATTGGACACTAGCTTTGAGATTCTGAATGCTGAATTTAACATGTCTTATAGGAAGTAGTAATGTTTTCTGAGTTGCCTAGATATGAGGTATGTTGTAAAGTAAGATTGCATGGTTGGAGGGTTGCGATATGTTGCCACTGATTTTCACTAGTGTGTGATTCATTTTAACTAAAAGTAATTTTTTCACATTTCTGCTTTGCACAAGCTAAAATATATTAAGTAACATGGTCACTGACGATTAAAATAGCCGAACCCAACTTGTTTGAGACTGAGACTTAGTTGTTATTGAATAAGCTAAAATATAAAGAAGGCAGGCTCTTAAGTTGCTAGTTTTTTTTACAAATGCGATTCTGATTACTCATATGATATTTTTGTTCAGTCCAAGAACTGCTAATCTACCTGCAGATTTTCTACCAATTTGGAAATGCATTTCCATAGAGCAATTAGTATGCTGCGGTTTTAATCTCCTCGACAGCCAATAGATGTTTCCCGTTTCACCAGCTATATCTTAAAGTTTGAATGGGTTTTTGTTTCCGCAGTTGCTAGTTTGTTGCGAATAACATATTTTGTTCAGGTATTATCACTTGAGACACAAGAATTTTGAATACCACCTTCCTGCTATTTTATGCCCGCTTACACAATCTGGTCACATGCATAACTCATTTCACTTTTCTTATGTGCTTGAAATTAGAACATGCCTTCTATTCTTCAACCTTTAAGTTGCATCAGCATGAATATTGTCTGTTTGTCATGGAATCTGTTGAACTCCGGATGTAAATGTCTCTACTTATTGTTCTTATATGTTCTCTTTCTCCTGTCAGGTTGTTAATATTGAATTACAAGCGCACTTCTAACAAAAGTGCCCTCCTTATTTATGTTGTTTGACATTTTTTCCCTCTTCTTTCGTGATCAGGATTGATTTTCATCTGGTACAATTCTTCTTTGCCTGCTTGCCTTCACTTGGTACCTCTATTTTCATGTTTATCACATTTTAATTTGATGTTTGAAGTACATTTCATCTGATAATTCTGTCTGTAATGCCATTTCCTGTACAGCTGTATATTTGGTGGCTCAGTATTCTCGCTACGAAATGAGAAGAATGGAAGCGGTAAACTACTCCTTTGATTTCTTTATTTTTTTCCATCTTAGAATGATACTTGCTAGTAGTAGATCTCCATTTATCAAGGTCACTTCTTGTTTATACTACGTGATTGTGGGATATCTTTTAAGAGTCTTCATGGGATACTTGTGCCCACGGGTATAAGAGACTGCAGACTTCTCTAAATGGCTGATGAGGCATGTTTGGAAGAGTGAGTTTTTAGATGAAATGCATTTAATTACTTTTTAACATGTAACTGAATAAGAAACCGATGCAAATTCTTCTCCGGGATAATTTGAAATATAACACCAAAATGGCAAACAATGTGAATGGTGCTTTCAGACCCAAAACTGTGAGCATTGGCTATGCCCTGCTATCCAAAGTTATACTTATGCCCCTTTTATTGTTTTTTTCCTTGATGGCATGAGATTGCTTTTCCTTGAAGAATTTATTTAATTTCAAATACATTTAGTAGGAAAAGAGATGTTTAGTCGATTTTAATCTAGTTACAGAACTTCTTTAAATATTTTTAGGAGTTCAATGATATTTTCCCAGAAAAAGTAAAACGTCTGAACCAATTTTTCCAAAGCAAACTAAACAGCTCAAGCACTTACATGAATCCCCAATACTAATTCAAAAACCAAACTGTTTTCTTATTTTTATTTTTAATTATTTTTATATAATCTTGGACTGAGATAGGGGTAAGGTCTGCGTGCACATTACCTTCCCAGACCCCACTCTGTGGGATTGCACTGGGTTTGTTGTTGTTGTAATCTTGGACTGAGATAAGCTTAAATGGGGCGACGGACAGTGAAAATTCATATAGTGGACCTGACTTGCTTGGCATTGAGGTGTTGGAGTAGTTTATTGTAGTAGTTGCTGTTGCCCTGTAGATGGATAAATATTTTTTAGTTGCTACTGAGAATTGCAGATGAGACAGTGAGTTGGAAGATTAATATAGTCGGAAGGGAAATGAGTGCTTTTTGGGAAACAACACCATTGTGTAAATTTTGGACATTTGGAATTGGAGGAACAAAAGAGTGTTTTGTCACATAGAATGGTATTTGGGCAGTCTGAAGAGATCAGTTTTTTTTCCCTAATAGTGTGAAGAGAAAATATTTGGAAACAGCCTCTCTACCCTAGGGTAGGGGTAAGGTCTGCGTACACACTACCCTCCCCAGACCCCACTAAGTGGGATTATACTGGGTTGTTGTTGTTGTTGTTGTTGTAGTGTGAAGAGAAAATAGTATTTTGCTTTGATAGCTGGGCAAGAATGGTAGAAGAATGTGAATACTACATAGACCATTATTGGTTGTAAATCTGATGATGTCCTTTGATTAAAAAGAAAATGGAAAAATAATGCCTTTTAGTATAAACATAAGATTGTTTCTTGCAATTTTATAGTAGCGTTGGGGATGCTGTCATAGAAACAACGTCTCTACCTTCAAGGTATGGATCAAGTCTGCGTACGCACTACCTTCCCAGACTCCACTTGTAGGATTATACTATGTTTGCTGTTGTTGGGACTGCTGTCATCAATTATAGTGTGAAAGCTAAAAGGAAGGGGCAGAGATCTTTCGAAAGGGGTGAAAGAAAAGGCTGTAGTCTCATAAGATAGTGAAAAGCATAAATTCTCCTTACTACCTAGGACTGTGTAATGCAGAAATGCAGAAGAAGGTTTAAAAGGTGTTCCTTTGCAAGCTAAATCAGTTTTAACTTCCGGGGAATTGGGGGAAGTTGCATCCACATATCTAGAAACATAATCATTTCAGCATAGTTCTTGCTGTGGTAAGTTATACAGTGCTGCTAGGTTTTTTGGAAGTTGAAGATTTAATTTGAGATGTGAAATGGATTGTTTTAGGAAACATTTGTGTTCTATATGGGATTATTACATCAACTATGGATCTCATCTAAAATTTTACCATTTGAATAAAGTAAATGATAAATTGTCTAAAGAATAGATAATTAAATTAAAGGCAGTCTTTTCAAATTTTCTTGACTCTCTACAAAGTATCATATTTTATGAAGCTACTTAATATACTTTCTTTTGTCTAGTGAAATTCTGTCTATTATGCTATCTAAAAAACATGTCATAATGACTGTCTCATCTTAATTTTTTCCTCTAGGTGTCATCCTTTTTTTTTTAAATTAAATTCGTTAATCGGAAAAGGTAGGAGAGCACTCTTCTGATAACATTACCTATATGCCTCACTTGAAAGATCAAGCTTCTTTGCTTACGCATACTTCAATTGCTTTTCGCTAGTATTAGTTCTTAGTTCTCTATCTTGTTCAAAAAATGATCAGGAAGCCGAATTGAAAAAGAGAGCTGAAGAAGAAGCAAAAGCAAAAGAGCTGGAATTGATGGCTGAGGAGGAAAAACAAGCGACTGATCCACAACTTTCTGAGGTGAAAGCAAGACTAGATAAGTTGGAGGAGACCATAAAAGAAATTGTGGTCGATTCCAAAAAACAATCAAGTGATGTTGCCGAAAGATCAGTCAGTAATGCTGTCAAGAAAGGCCTTGGAACAACCGAGCCAGGAACTCCTGACGCTAAGGAAAAGACAACTCCCTCTAGTGATGGAAAAACTCAACCAAGAACATCTTTGCCTGATCAAAAGCAAATAAAAAATGAAGGTTCCTCCCCTGACGCGAAGAAATGAATTCATTAGCATATATTATTTCGCATAGTCAAGCTTTTTGAAGAGTTCGAAGTGCACAGCTTTGCAGAACAGGGAAAAGCCACTGCTTTTAAGTGCTGTTGCTTCATTTTTCTCAAATCAATGTGAATTGAAGACATTTGGAAGATGTAACATTTGCTCCTGCCATTTTAATGGAGGTTTTCATTAGCAGACAAGTTTAGTTTTGAAGCATCAGACATTTGACAATATCATTGTTTTGTTAAGAATCTGGGTACACGGGAATGTATAATTTCTATAATAGAAGGCACTTAAGCCATTTTTCTGCTATCTGTCCGAATTCGAACCAGGCGTCGTTTAAATATATTACAGATATGAGATACCTGTTAAAATGAGTATTTACTGTTACAATTCTTTCAGGAATCTACGGCGTCCTTTCTTTTACAGGACTAACCAAGTGTCTTTTTCTTTTTTAATAAGGAGGACTACCTTAAGTACCTCGAGTCTGGCTGGATTCACTGTTTACTTTTCTTAGCCGGTTTATATATAGATTATACACTGGTTATACATGATTGCATGCATTATATATGGAATATACATATATTATACATCCACCGACTATTTTAAGTTTCAATTGTTGGGCGGTGGCTATTTAGGTTAGTTCTTATCCATCCCTCTAATCATGTATGCAAGTATAAAATCCCAACTAGTACATAGTTGAGAATTAACAGGGGATATGGATTATTTAGCCCATGAAAGATTTTCCAGTTGGGAAACTTACAGAAATATACCATATAAGTTTCAGCTTACCAACCTCTAGCCAATATTTCATAAATCAAAAAAATAAGGAATTTTTTAATGGGTATAGTCGAAATTCATTGAAAACATATAGATAATTCAATATACAGAATTTGATAAAGATTGGAGGTGATTTGGACTAGTTTCGTATTAAAATTAATAATTAAATCGACGTCAAAAAATTCTTCTGTGATACATATATCAAACATGTATCACGCATGTATCTCACACACAGATATATATGGATATACATGTGATACGCAATCGATAAAAATATGATAAATATGTGATACACAGTGCGCTACACGTATCACTTTTTTCATATTTAGTTTTACTTCGAATTTTCAATTCAAACCACCTCAAAACTTCACCACATCATCCCAAAATTGAGATTCAAGCTCCTTAAGATATACCCAATCTATTCTAATAGCACCCACTCAAAAGAAAGTAAAAATTTGATATTTTTTGCTACAAATAGCTAATTGGCCATTTTGGCTAATATTAGTAATATTTTATTAATTGGCCAATTTTTGTAATGAGCTACTTCTAAATGAACATAGCTGGCAATTTCCCTTTCCAGTTTCATAACGGGGTAGCTTAATGGAGCAACAGATAAAAGTGGTAAAAATTGCACGGGGCGCCCAATTTGGGCGACCCTTTTAACCTGTAGCCGCTTTGTCTTTCTGTTTGCATCAATACCCACTTTTCACATAACTTCAGCCCACGGGGTTGAAGTGTTCTTTTGTACGAGAAAACTTAAGCTGGAAACGGCCGAAGATTTATTTTATAGCTGGACAATTTAAGCTGGAAACGACTTAAGTGTTTATTTTATAACTGGACAACTTAAGCTGGAAACAGCTTAAGTGTTTCTTTTATAACTGGACAACTTAAGCTGGAAACGACTTAAGTGTTTATTTTATAACTGGACAACTTAAGCTGGAAACGACTTAAGTAAACTTAAACTCTAGAGCTTAAGTAAAACTTCAGCTGAAGTTTTCCAGTACAAAAGATGCACTTCAGCCCCGTAGATTAAAGTTATGTGAAAAAGCGGGTATGCTTGCAAGCAGAAAGACAAAGCGGGCACAAGTTAAAATGTGGCACAAAAAATGAGTACGGATGCAAATGCCCCATAAAAATGGTCTAGTTAGTTTTCGGACAGGTCATTCAAAAATAGCTAGCATTTGCCAAGTCACTAAAAAATAGCCATTATTTTGCTACAATAGAGACCGGTCTAGCATAATATACTGGAGTTCGGTTCACCTATGTATGAACTCCGATCATATTTTATTGGATTGATTAATATACTGGAGTTCGGTTCACCTGTGCATGAACTTCGATCATATTTTATTGGATTGATATACTTTGCTGGCTCCAGTATAATATACTGGAGTTGCAGTATAATTATACTGGAGTGGAGTTCCAGTATATTTTGCTGTAACTCTATTATATTATACTGGAGTATTTTCCAAATTTTGAACAGTATTTTCGTTCATATTTACCTTTAAATGAAAAGTGGCTAAATTTGAATGACTTTTGAAACTGTGGCTATTATTTAAAGACCACTAAATCTGGCTATTTTTTAATTTGTCCCATAAAATTGAGGAATGGTTGAAAACTGTTATAAACCCTCCTTAAGCCCTTCGCTTTCCTTTGGGAACTAGCCTATTCATTCCATCGGCAATGGCTCGGCGATTAGTCAGACCCTTAGGAGGAATGGCCAAAAGGCTTTTGCTTCAGCAGCAACCCCTGCCAGTCATCTTTAATTTGAGTAGAAGTTACATATCGGAGATGCGCAAGGAAGCATTTGAAGGAAACATTCTGAGACTCCTTCGCTATGAGATTCGCTATGAACTTGAGCGGTCTCCTCCCTCTCAGGTACCCTCTTTTTCATTCCTTGTTAGTTTTGGTCCCTTCCTTGTCGGAGGTATGTGGGAATTGGTTGCACTAAAGTGGGATTTGAAACAAGAGAATTATTGCTGCGCCGGGAAGTGTTCATTTATTTTTCAATTGATGTTTCACTCTTCTGAACTGCTGATTTAGTGTACAAAATTTGGTGAATAAATGGATTGCCAATAGAGAAATTGCCAGTGCTGCTGCTACTACTACTACGCCTCAATCTCGAGCTATACATACATTAGGCTCAGGAAGAAAAGCTAGTACACAAAATACGAGATTATTTGCTTATTTGTTAAAGTGGTGGCTGCAAAGTAAGCTAATGTATGATGTTATTCTAGCTTATTAGTTTATTTTGCTTATTTCAGGTAGTCCCATTGAGCAGGCAATTGAATCTTTATCAATTTATTAGGTTTAGTTGAGCTGAATAGACATAGGAGTTTCATATGATACCTTCTTAACCATGGAAAAAGATGAACCTTGTCAAGCCCCATTATTCTTAACCCCCCTTATGTGAGTATTCCATGTTAAAAGCACTGATCTGTTCCACACCATAGATAGGATAAGCCGATGCTCGAACCAAAACGAGAAAGTTTTGTTTACTTTTGAAAAAATCACCAAGGACAAGAAGATCTTGGATATTGCTTGGTAGCTAAATCATCATATGATCTAAAGTATCCAAGACTTCAAAATATTGGGTCGCCAAATAGATGAGACATATATTTGTTCATTTAGCACAATTTCCTGTAATATAAAACTGTTAGTGCTTTACATGATCAGATCTGAATGTTACTGCACCCAGATTTCTATTACACTACATATGTTACTGAATATACTTTGTGGTAATTAAACCCTGAAAATGCTAGAACAGGAGTTTGCAGTGATATAGAGATGTGTACTCTTGGCTGATACATGAGATGTGATTAGCTTTAACCGAAGGCGGAGCTAAGTTTAATTGAGGAGATTCAATTGAATCCCTTTAGTCGGGAAACTATACCGTGCAAATGGAGTAACAAAACTTTTTATACATATATTAATTGTTGAATCTCCATGACGTAAGGGAAACTTCTAGTATTGTGTCAAATTCCCTGGTGTTACATTCTATTTCTTTTTGGAATTCCATTGAAATTTCTGGCTCCACAATTGTCTTTAACAATAGCTATCTAATAATTTTGTTTATTTATTTATGCTCTGTTGTATGGATGCAACACGTGGTATACTTATTCGTGTTGCATAAGGTAATTTATGGATTGTATTATTTAATTATTTTGACTAGTTGTTTACTTATTTGGTCAGATATTGAATTGCGTGATTCAGCAATGTCTCTTGTGCTAATCTATTGCAATTACCGAACTGCAGCCTATTGCAGAATTTAATTCATTTATCATTGATGAAAGACCTGGAGAGCAATGGATTAAATTAAACAAGAAATTTGGAGAGAATGAAGAAATTAAAGTTGAAGTGACCATGTTTGATGCTTCTGTTCCTGTTAAAAAAGGTAATGATGCATCTGTTGCAGATGATGTGCAACTTCACATAACCATGATTGTGAACGTTTTCAAAGGAGAAGGCAATGATGTGCTGGAGTTCGTTTGCTCTGCCTGGCCGAACAGCATTGAGATTCGTAAAGTTTACGTGCGTGGGCAAAATGGCAGAGTGGATCAGCCTTATGCAGGCCCTCCTTTTAAGTATGTATCTGAGATTTAATTACCTAATCTCCATCTGGCTTGCCAAAAATTCTTATTTGAGTTTTCTGTTGAACCTGCTTATGTGGTTGGTATGAACTTCAGGAGTCGGAAATGTGTGAAACTGAACATTTTGAAATTTCCTCAACTCTTTTACTGCCATTTTTTAATCATTCTTGCATTGTTTAATAATGAATAATCAAATTTGAGAGTTTGTGAGCAGTCATTATTTAGTTTTGATCAGTTTTGTTTTGGTGATCTTACTCCTAATTGTTCATCTATATTTCTCTTTCTTTTTCCTTTTCCTGTGCTACTGATGTACTTCAATTGCTAGCAATTGCAGTTTGCCGGATAGTTTGATTGGTTTTCTTTTTTAACTTGTGATTTGCAGGGAATTGGATGATGAACTGCAGGATTCTCTTTATGATTTCCTAGAGACAAGGGGAATAAATGATGAATTTTGTGTATTCTTACATCAATACATGGCGAACAAAGATAAACTTGAATTTATCCGCTGGATGGAAAAAGCCAAATCATTCATGGAGAAGAAATAGAGAGAGGGGTTGCATTTCTCCTGCCAATGTTGCGTTGTTGAGTTACTTTAAATTATGGAGCATGCTCTGGGTGTCATAACTTGAGAGATACTATAATTGGAATGAGGAAGGGACACTTTTGTTTTAGCTCAATTGGAAGTCGGGCCATGCTGATTTGTTTGTCTTCAAGGTTTTGTTCTACATCAACCAAAATCAGCATTTACTAACAAGAAAGGAAATAACATTACTAATTAGTTGATGTATTGTTGATTTTGAAAATTAAGACCACATTCTTCAATTTACAAGGTTTTCTCTACGTGGTTAGCAAAGTGTAGGTAGGGGCTTTGCCATGAAGCCAATGTGTTTGGGGTTATAGGTTTCTACTTTTACTTGACCTCTCTGCCACACCACTTTTAGTTGTTAAGTTTCCAGACTGCTATATGTTGACCTTCTACTCAAAGATACTACTGATGCATGGAGAGTATCCAGTACGTTATAATTTTTAGTACCAAATTGGTAAGTGTGGCCTACTTCAGTAGAAAGGTTCCTCTTTTGACTTCGGGAAGTTTTGTTTTAACCATGTCCTCTTATGGCTGTTGTTTCTTCCTGTTTCAGAAGACACTATCCAGTTTCTATATTGCTGGTAAAGGTAAATTATATTTGGCTAGAGCATCTTATTTTCTTTTGTCCGTTTCTTTTTCTTGTATTCTTGATTTCATGGTATAGACTGTTTCGCATTTTATGCTGCAGTTACTGAACATCTTCAATCATATCTTTTTTGATGCGGATACATGCTTCCTTCAGCTTTCCTCCAACTTTATCCGTTTGTAACTTATAGTATAACCAAGATACCTTTAGCTTTTAATGGTGGTAGATGTCAGCATTAGCTGAAGATGCATGGGATATATTATCTATAAATCTAGTCAAATTTTCTTTCTTTCTTTTTTTTTTTGTTGGGAAGGTTAGGTTTATTGCATTATACTTGTCTGCATTTGACATTTGATGCTGTTTTAAGTGGACTCTTGCACTCCTGTTTGTATGCATGCTTGTGAGATTATTAGTAGGTATTCACTATTTCTTAGACTAACTCAACTCTCTTTGTTTAGAGTTCTTATGGAAAAACTACTCACTGTTATATGCTATTTCTATATCTGGAGTCGTCTTACCCATTTAGTAAGCTAATTAATGTTGTCCTGGAGAATTTTTGAAAGGTACAGCTTTATGTAGAAGTATTTTTGCTTGAAGGTTAGTTTTTCATTGTAATTCATATAGTTCTCACTGTTTAGCTGCATCCACTCACTATGATTGAGCCCAAGTATGATGAATATATATTCAATGATTCAACAGTCTTTTTATGGGGAAGCGAGGATTGGTCGCCTAGTCTCAAGTTACTGGCCATCAGTTTTCTACCACTACCAACACCTGTACTGTATGTTGAGTTTAATGGTTTAAAATGGTCAAAACCTCAAAAAAGAGGAACCTTTTATTGCCATTAGTCGAACTGTGAGTTTGACAGAAAACATCTTTTTGTTGTGCTATGTTTTAGTGGTTGAATTGATTTATTCAATGTTGTTGCTTTCCTTGTCTAAATGTTATCGTCATAGGTGGGAGTTGCTTTGTAAAGGGAAAGCAACATCTGAGACAACTAGTAGCATTATATATCTCCTCTGGGTCATACCATATTGGCTGGTTTGTGCTGGCTACAACCAACTTGTACATTATTTAAGCATACAGATAAACTGGCAGTTTCTCCCTGAAAAGCACATGAAAGGGAAAGTGGAGATTTCCTTTTTCTTCAACAGTTTATTAACCTACCAAACAGGGGAAAAAGCATTTTCAGTAAAAATGACATAAGTCTAAGTTGCAGGTTGCTTGTTATTACTTCATGTCTTTTGATTATTTAGTACTACCTTTTCTTTTAATGACCTCTTAGCATTGTTGTCCATGTGCGAAGCCACCTTTAGCAAAGGATGGTCAACTGACCACCCTTCGCCGAAAAATTATAATGTACAACAACAACCCAATGTAATATCACTTAGTGGGGTCTGGGGACCACCTTGCTCTTGGGGAGACTCGAACTCACAACCTCTCGGTTGGAAGTGAGGGTTGCTTACCATCAGAGCAACCCCTCTTGTCGTTAAATATTAATTTTAGATATATAAAACATACATTAACACCCTTTGTCGGAATGTTTTTCCACTTATTTCAAGTTTGAATACCTTTCGAAATATTTCTGACTTTGCCATTGATGTAGTCCTCTTATCACATGATCTTTTTGATCCTTGATTAAAGGTGGAAAGCAATTTCCTTCACCTCATAGTTAGCAAAGAATTACTGGCAAATTCCTTGTCAATTAATCTTAATGGAAATATGGGATGTAACTAGAACCCACTTTGTGGGATTATATTGTGTAGTTGTTGAAATATGGGATGTAGAAAATGAGTGACTCGCGAATGAGTAAAGTACTTTTCACGTCACCACCAAAAATAACTAAGACATGCAGTGTCCAACGTATTGCATCATTTTAATGTGAAACTTATACGTTATATGTTGCTTCCTCTGTTCCGCTTTAAGTGATTTTTTGGTTTTTTTTTTGCGGTCCACAATTATTTTGATTTTTTCATTTTAGAAGGAATTAAACTTCTTTTTCCAAAGTTACTCTTGGGGTAAAGAGTTTAAGAGTAATTTCTTATATTTCAATGAGCAAATTAAGGTTAATACGGTCAATTTTATTCTTAATTAATGCTAAAAGGTGAATTCTTTAATATGTGTGGAAAAAACAAAAAAATCACTAAAAGTGGACAGGAGTATAGAAAATTAGTTGAAGACTATTCTTTAATTTTTGTTTTTTTGGTATAGATAACTCTTCTTGCATATGTGCAAGTGGCATTATCGGTAGTTAACAATAACTATTACCACTACTATACTACAAGAAGCAAATTGGGGTCAGATATATGAATGCGTTAACTGTCTATGTTGTTTTATTTAGGCTCTAATGAATGCAGTTTCTTAAGAGACCTCCTTAATTAAGGTGTAGGAATAGTAACGTGTACGCAGATCTTACCGATCTAGGAAAAATAACGTGTATGCAGATTTTACCTCTTCTCGATAGAGCAGAGAGACTATATGGATCAAAGTAGCAAAATGAGATTAAGTGTGGTGGTTGAGGAGCTTTTAAGTTGTACATATTGCTTTCATTAGCTGCTGAAAAAATGACAGGAAGAAAGTACCATCAATCAAGCAATGAAGATACATAGATTTGGCCCATGTTGTCCATTTTATAATCAGTATGCCCACCAACCCTACAACCTTTAATTTCGTTGGATTTCACGTACATTGACAATTTAGGATGTTCTCTTGCACGCGCCAAGTGTCTCTTCTTCACCATTAATCATGAACTATCTTTACATGCACATCATGCTTTGTAATTAATTAAGTGGAGGTCAGTTGTTCTTGTTTGTTGCTTTGAGTTGGATTTTACTTTGGGAAAATGACATGATTAAGTTTTAAATTCATCATAAAGTCTAATTTGGTCCCACCTAATTGTGGAGTGTTCCTGTTTAAAAGATTTCTTAGGTAAGAAATCAATGCAATCAAGATTTTACAGCATTAAAATATATGACGATAATGATGTGATTGAATAGCTTAAAAATGTTTTATTAAACTTGAAAAGATATCAAAGTGAGCCTGGACAAGAGTCATTACAGAAACTTATATACTTTCCACATGCTTCCACTATCTCAATGAGAAAGACCCTTCAATAGATAGTCTATTTCATCAACTGTTCACTTTTTGGATAAAATCTCAGCCATAGAAACTGCAAGATTATTTGTAGAACTATAACATCAACTACCCAGTATAGTCCCACAAAATGGAGTCTGGTTTATTTGTAGTAATAATAGTTGTTATTGATTCATTAACAGTACGGATTTTTGTCAGCATGTAACATATTCTTCACGTTCAAGATCAATCGATCTCATGATCTTACATATATATAAAAGGTCTGCGTTTATACAGGGTTAAGGAAGAAATGTGATGTAGGTAGCCTAAAATATTAGTGGATGATTTTACTACTCAAGCCCCGATACAAATTGACCGTTGTTTCAAGATTCCCTTCGTTAATTTTCAAGGCCAAATGTACAGTTAATTTGTGTGTATGGGCTGTGAAACATGCATTTCTTGTACTTGTAAACTTTGAACTCAAATATTTAATGTACCCATTGAAGACAAGATTTGAGCATGATGTTAAACCAAAATGTTGCAAATCACATCATAAGAATTAACTAGTCGTCTGCAGGTAGAGTACTACTGCAGCCGGCCGCATAAGAACATTTACAGTGGACCTAAATTAATCCGACCAGATATGCTACTAAGTATGAAACTTGAAAAAGAAAGTAAAATCTAAATAAAACAAAGGACGAAAAACCAACTTAAAATTCTACTACTACTGACTCAGAGTTTGAGAGACAAGTCAAGTTTCTTCAATTCTTCTTGATTATTACTCTTGGAAATATGAGGACCACCACCACTATCCCATCTGTATGCTGAAATACCATCAACCACAGTAGGAAACTTTTGAATATTGTTATCAAACCTAGCCGCACCACCACTTGACGGCGCTCCTCCGTTGTAAGTATTATTGCTATAACAATCTGTCTGAGCAAGTCGACCAATAGCCGGTTGCTGATCAATAGGCCGTCGAATTGACCAACCTGGATGTCCGTACAAGGCCGGTGCACCAAATGGGCTACTGGTTTTGTGAATCATAGAGTGGGCTTGAATCCCTAAAGACCTATTGAACGAGCCATGCAATGGAAGTGAAGCCATACTTGAATATTTGTCGTAACCAAAATTAGCAGCTGCTGAATTAATCTTTTGACCTCTTTTCGCCATTGTTCTCTCTCGTTTATGTGCGTTTTGATGGCCACCAAGTGCCTGAGAACTGTAAAATTTTCTTTGACAATAGTTGCAAGAAAATACCCGAGGCTCAGTTCCGTTATTATTATTACCTCGAGAATTACGATCCGATGAGGAAGTTGTCTGAATATTTGACTTGAACAAGTGTTCTGTATTACATAGGCTTAGATCTAAAATAAGATCATCGTTTTCTTGTTCATCTGTTGTTTGATTTTGTGACACTTCTTCTGTTGTTTGACTTTCCATTTACTGCTCGGACTGCAACTTATTTTGGAAATTGGAGAGTACAGTAGTTGGGACAGAAATGGTGCTTCAACTTTGAGAGAAGTACATGAATTATCTGATGTAGGAAACTTCATATGAATCAATAAGGTAAGGGGAAAGTGGGACTAGGACTTGCACTTTGTGCGTGATGATGAATGATGAAATATTATTGGGTTTAATAGCAAGAAAAGGAGTCGTAAATGTTTATTGATTGAGAATTTAATGCGATGGTACTATGTAAGGAAGGAGGCATTACAGTTACAATAGCTTATTATAGTAAAATAAAAAAGATACTCCAATGGGAATTTTAGTAATAGTTATAATACAGATATCTATATATAGAGAGATATGCATGTGTTATTTTGATGGAAACTAATGAAGAAAAAAGCATGTCTCAACCTGAGAAATTTTATTTTGTGTCTTATACAATTGACACTAATTATATGAATTTTCTTTTTGTCTCACAAAATTGTCGGATTCATAAATTGTGACACAAAAAATTTGTATAAGGAACAAATTAAAATTTTCCTCTCAACCTCTTCTGCTGACATATATAGCCCATTTAATGTTTCTTCTACTTTTTACTTGTCTATCTATTCCCACGTTTCCTGCCTTTTTTGGTCACCATCTATATTCTTGTCCTTTTTCCCATTTTTGGAAATTTTCTCATCAAATTTTATCAGTTTTAAAAATTCCCGACTAGTAAATTAAACGTGCAATGAGTAAATTAGGGGTGTACAAAAAAAACCGATAAACTGCACCAACCCGATAATTCGAGTTAAACCGAGAAAAAAAACCCGACTATGGTTTGGTTTGACTTGGTTTGGTGTTGAAAAAAAAAACCCGACCATAATTGGTTTAGTTTGGTTTTAATTAAAGAAAGTCAAACCGAAATCAAACCAACCCGACATTACATATATAACAATTTTAGATATATTTAATATATAAATATACTTATTGTAATGTAATTTATAAATATTTCTTAAAAAATTTCATCATTTTATCTTTTAAGGTATTATTTCAAGGTTTGATTTAGAACTTTTGAATGCTCTAATAAGTTTTAGCCATTAATATTAGTAAATTAAATAATGCTAGCAATCAATACTAATGCTGACAAAAGACATTCAATTCAATATTACAAACGGGAATGTATTAAATGTCTATTTTTTATTTTGTAATAATTTAGATAAAAATACATAACTTATTATTATATTTCTTTAGCTTTTAGGCATATAATTAATACTCCCTTATTAGTCTATCTGGTTTAGCATGAATTAGTGCTTTTAGATTATATTTATTTTTATTATGATTTTTTAATTAGCAATATTTATAGTACATAATTTTATTATTTTTTTATTGTTGAATACTTTAGGATAATGTCATGAGGCATGACATGTCTCATATTTTGTATTATTTTCTTGACAAATATTTTATATAGTTGTATCTTACTAGGATTAAAGAAATATTTTGAGCGCACGTTATATATTTTGTTCTACGAAGATTTTACCGGAAAAAAATCCGAAAAACCCGAAAACCCAAAAAAACCCGATATTGAAAAACCCGAATTTATTGGTTTGGTTTGGTCTTTAGATTTAATAACCCGACACAATTGGTTTGGTTTGGTAATTATAAAATTCGAACCAACCCGATCAATATACACCCTAGAGCAAACCATAAAAAAGAGAAGGGTGAATGAGGAATAAATATCTACCCCTTCCGGTATTTGTATCAAATTATACTAATTTATCATAGTTAAAAAATAATTAAATTGTGAGAATGTGCATTAATGTATGATTTAATATAACAGTGTATGTTGAGACATATTGTGCCTCACTGGATGCTGATAAGTTTTTACCGGAGAGGGGGGTTGATGTTTAACTGTTAATAGATCAGGAAATTAAAGATGAAAAATCTTTCGTTTATTTTTGACAGAATAAAATTCAGTATTTGTTACTCCAATTTTAAATACACTTCTCCTTAGACATCAAGTAATACTTCAGAGTTATAATATAGGCATTGATTATATTTTTCAGAGCCAGCCATTGCTAAAGGATTATGCTTAAATGAATCAACATATATCACGCATATTATATTTTTCGCATCAGTTACATATATTCCTAATTCAAAGATTCAAATTAAAATTTTTGGCGCAAGCATGAGGTAGCATTTAATTTAGCGTGTCTTTTTTAAAACTTTTTCAAAATAATCAGTAGTGAACGGTAATACTACTTAATGTTTATTATTGTGAAAAAACACTGAGTACGTAGTATTTAAGATCAGCTCCAAACGGGGTGGTGCTGTTACTCCATTACATTAATTAGCATATACTTCCTCAGTTTACTCTTACTTAATACGTTTTGATTTTTTACGCCCCTTAAAAATAGTAATAAATGAAGTGCATAATTTACCATAATACTTCATAATAGATTATATAGTTGTTGTTTACATCATAATTACCCATGCTTTGTTGTTGTTTTATATTGTAAATTGCCAATAAAATAATTTAATTGGTGCTATTTGGTTTCGCAGAGAATATTAGATGTGAGGAAGCAAGATGAAATATTTGGAGGTAATAATGTGAAGAGAACACACACTCAAGAAGTACCCGAACACAAAAGGGTTATAGAGAAGGAACGCGGAGACAAAAGCCCAGGCAGTGCTCACCGCGGTCGTCACCGCGGTCCTTGTCGCGGTTGGAGGCAGTGCCTTCCGTGGTCGTCACCGCGGTCCACGCTGTGGCCGTGCCGAACTGTTCACAATCCAGAAATTCAAGGGGCCAAAGTTTCAATTCGGAAAAACTTTTTGTAAAACCCTTATAAGATGTAGAAACTCGCCCAAGACAGGGGAGGCTGATTTTTGAGATTATTTTGGGAAGAAGAACAAGTGTGAGAGATCACCCAAAACATCATAGTTCTTTATCTCATCTATTTTTCTTGCAACTCTTCCATTATGAATAATATATTAATTTTATCTTCCATTGTTATGAGTAGCTAAATACTTTAACCTAAGGTTTTGGTGAAACCCGTTGGGGATAACTTGGTTGTTATATTAATATAGCTTTGAATTGATTGTTAATCTCTATTTGTTCATCTACGTTATGATTGTGGTTAGTTGAAAGGGTATCAATCATCCGTCCCTATTTAGTATGTATCTGCTTGAGGGAGAGTGCATATTTAGGTGATTGTATGAACAACATCACTCCCGGAGTATAGACGAGAGTCATAACCATGGGTTTAGAGGTTGAATTAGAGATAACGATACTTCTGGTACATTCTAAGCGAACCGTAATGTGACTCTAGCTAGTGTAGCTTGAAAAGTGTGTCTAGTAAATTATCATAATTACTTGATAAAGATTTATAATAGATGAGCGTTCATGATTGATGGAGACAACTAAGTCTCAGTTATAAAACTTATTCAACCAAGGAAATCAACAACGGGGGAAATCATTACTTTAGACCTTATTCCAATTATATAGAAGCAAACTTAGTTAACTTTCAACTGTTATTTATTTTCAGTTTAGATGTTAGATAAACCATCAACTGTGAATTGCAAAGTTTGAAAAATTGATTGTACAAATTGTGACGACCCGACCGGTCGTCTTTGGAATTTATGCCACGTTTCCCCATTAACTGCTTCCCCTAAGTTCATTTCTACTATTTTGGTTTGTCGGGATGTTCAGCAATAGAATTCGGAGTGTTTTGGGACACTTAAAACCTAAATGAGAGCTTAAGTGTTGAAAAATGATCTGTAATCAGAAAAGTATCAAGACAACCTCGGAATGGAAATCCGATGATTTCGATAGCTCCGTTAGGGGATTTTGAGTTGGGAGCGTGTCCGGAATATGTTTTAGAGGTCCGTAGCTCAAATTGGCTAGAAATGCCAAAAGTTAGAATTTTGAAGTTCCCGTTCGATAGTGAATTTTTGATTCGAGGGTCGGAACGGGATTCCGGAAGTTGCTATAGCACCTTCATGTCATTTGGGACGTGCGTGCAAAATTTCAGGTCAATCAGGCGCGCTTTGGTTAGGTATTGAATCCAAAGCGAGTTTGGTTAAGTTTTGGAAATTTTAAGTTCAAATCATTGGTTAAATTGTGTTTCCGGCGTTGTTTTAGGTGGTTTAAGGATTGATGCAAGTTTGAATGATGTTAAGATATAGGTTCGTAGGTTTGGTTGAGGTCCCGGGGGCCTCGGGTGTGCTTAGGATGCTCGACGGGTTGGTTTTGGAATTTTTGGATGAAGTTCATGTGTTGTTTCTATTGTTTCTGCTTCTGCGGCTTGGGGACCGCATAAGCGGTGCCGCAAAAGTGGCTCAGCAGTCGCAAAAGTGGAAGGAGACCATGAGGCCAGGCGCCGCATAAGCGGTCTTGGTTCCACTGAAGCGGACTCGCTTCAGCGAGTGGTAGACCGCAGAAGCGGAACTTGATGGGATGAGTGAGGACCGCAGAAGCGGTAGATTTTCCGCGAAAGCGGGAGTCGCTTCCGCGACTTATGGTTCGCAGAAGAGGAAAATGGTATTTTAAGTGGGAGCCGCAGAAGAAGTAGTTAGACCGCAAAAGCGGGACCGTAGAAGCGGTCCCTGGTCCGCGAAAGCGAAAATACCGTGTGTTAAGAGAAAATCCGGGGGTTTAATTTCATAAGTTGAAAATTCAATTGAGATCACGGGAGAAGGCGGTTTCGAGTGAGTTTTTTGAAGAAGAGATTATTGGGTAACATTTCTATGATCCTTTCTAGCTTCAATCCATCATTTAGTTGTTAAATTTATCTTTTAAATTCGTATTAAGGTCCAAAAATGGAGGAATTTGAGTAGAAGTTCAGCATTTGACCTTCGATTTGCGAGATTTTTATATGGTTAGACTCGTGAGAGTACAAGGTTTCTGAAAATATGAAAAGTATTCGATTCCGAGACGTTGTCCTGAGGGGCATTTTTGTCATATCACATATTTTTGCGCCTTAGCTTTAATTTAACAGTGTAATCAGTTACTTGCGATGTTATTTACAATGTGTAATTGGTTTGAATAGATTTGGACCATTTGGAGTCGGATACTCATGGCAAAGGCATTGTTTCTTAGCAGTTTTATACCAATTCGAGGTAAGTGGCTTGCCTAACTTTGTGTGGGGGACCTCTCCCGTTAGGATATCTTTGCCATTGTTTAAATGCCTTGTGCGGGAGGAAAAGGGCATGTACTTGGGCTAGTTGTTGAAAATTTACCTTACTTGGCTTATTTAGACTGTGTTTCTTCACATATTTAATTGTTAAAAAAATGAAAGTTCACTTGTTTTGACTTAGGAAAAGCATGTTAGTAATTTGTTTACCCTATTTGACTAAATTGCAATATTTGCCTTTCTTGTGAAGCATGCTAGATTCTCAATTTTACTTGTTGTTCGCATTTCGCTTTCTTTCCATTAAATATTGGTTGGTTGTGGTGTATTTACTATTGGGACTACGGGACGGCATCCGGGGAGCTCCCCCTGTTTTGTATTTTTTTCCAAGGTTTGGAAGTGCGGGATACCAAGGGATCCCTGGCACTGGATTATATAACCGGCGGATACTAAGAGATCCCTAGTGCAAGATTGATTAACTGGCGGATACTAAGAGATCCCCAGGGCATGACTGATTAACTGGAGGATACTAAGAGATCCTCGGAATACATGGAGATCCCTTGCTTATGTGATGAGGATACTGGGAGATCCTCGCGATACTTGGAGATCCCTTACTTATGTGATGAGGATATTGGGAGATCCTCGGGATACTTGGAGATCCCTTACTTATGTGATGATGATACTGGGAGATCCTCGGGATACTTGGAGATCCCTTGCTTATATGATGAGGATACTGGGAGATCCTCGGGATACTTGGAGATCCTTTATGTTTATGATGAGGATACCGAGAGATCCTCGGGATACCAGGAGATCCCTGATGACAAATAGCCTGTAGTGATTGTTCTTGTTTTGTAGAATTGTAATATAGCCTATTCCGTTCTTTTTATTATTTGTTAGATATTCGAGATTTACGTATTTCCTACGTTTATTCCATTTCATATTTAATTCTTATGTTTATCTCAGTAGGGGCCTCGACCTTCCTCGTCACTACTCCACCGAGGTTAGGCTTGGCACTTACTAACTACTGCTGTGGTGTACTCATGCTACTCTTCTGCACTCTTTTGTTGTGCAGATCCAGGTACTACTGGTTAGGCGCGTTGTTAGCAATTTCGTAGCCACATTGGGAGGCTTGAGGTATGCATCTGCCGCGTCCGCAGATCCGAAGAGTCTCATTCTATTCTACATTAGCTAGCAGTTTCACTCACCTACTCACTTATTGTAGACACTTCAAGATGTTAGAGCAATATGTTATATTTTACTCTTAGCCTATGTTTCCCGTGGGTTTCCAGGTCTTGGAGGTTTCACATTATTGGTTCGACGTGTATGTGCCAAGTGACACCCTATACATTTTCTTATGTTATTCAGTTTTACTTATCGTTTTATAAGGATTGTTGAATTTCCACAACGTATCAAGCTTTCCTAGTCGCGAAGACTGGGTGGCGTCATGACAGGTTCACGATTGGTGAACTAGGGTCGTGACAAGTTGGTATCAGAGCTCTAGTTTTATAGGAGTCACGGGACACATGCTGGTTTTTTAGAGTCTCGGTGATCGATACAGAGATGTTTGTACTTATCTACGAGAGGCTATGTAACTATTTAGGAAAAAAAATCTTTGCTTCATTGACCCGGGACGATCAGGCACCAGCACCCCCTCCTGCAGCAGCTAGGGGCAGGGGCCAAGGAAGGGGTCATGGACGTGCGCGGGGTGCAGCCAGAGCACCTGAGCGAGCAGCTGCCGAGGTGCCACCAGTGGACCCAGTCAGGACTCAGGCACCAGAGACGCCCACATCCACCACTACTCCAGCTGTTCAGGAGGCCTTGGCGTAGTTTATGAGCATGTATACCACGCTGTCACAGGTAGAGTTACTTCCACCTCCTGCAGCTACGTCCTAGGCCGGGGGAGAAGCCCAGACTCCCGCAACCCTCACTCCAGAGCAGAGGGTGCACCTGAGGCCGATTCAAGATATTATTCCTGTCCAGCCTACAGTATTGGTTCAGCCCGAGGATAGGGCAACTGCTTCAGAGGATGAGCATCATAGATCGGAGCGGTTCAATAAGTATGACCCTCCTATTTTAAGCGGGCTAGCTACAGATGATGCCTTAGCTATTTTTGGAGGATTGTCACCGCAATTTTTGCACCATGGGTATTACTTCTTCGAGTGAGGTTTCCTTTGCAACTTTCCAGCTTCAGGGAGCCGCCTATGACTGGTACTTTTGAGCTAGACAGTCCGGACGAGGCTGCCTCCCTGACTTGGACTTAGTTTTCAGATATGGTTCAAAGGGAGTTTGTTCCCTAGAGCCTCCGAGATGCATGTCTCGTGGAGTTTTAGCATTTGCACCAGGGCCCTATGGCTGTTTCTGAGTATGCCATCCGTTACACTAGGTTGGCCAGGCATGCGCTTGCTTTGATGGCTACTGTTCGTGAGAGGGTTCGCAGGTTTATCGAGGGTCTTATTCCTTCCATCAGGTCTGGCATGGCACGAGAGTTGGAGATGGATATACCCTATTAGTAGGTGGTGAGTATAGCTAGGAGGATAGATGGTATGCATTCCAGAGAGAGAAAAGAGAGAGAGAGAGAGGCCAAGAGGTCTCGAGACTCTAGTCATTTTTCTGGTACCCCTACTTCAAGAGTAGGACGTCATGGTAGGGGCCATATGGGTCGCCCAGTTCACTCAGCTCTTCCTTCACCCAGCATTACTCCAGCTCCTCCCTGATCTCAGGATCCTTATTATGCACCTCCGGTTTCTAGTGCGCCATCTGCGCGGGGTAGCTCCAGAGGCCAGTCTAGCAGGGGTGGGGCCAGTCAGTCACAGCCATCGCACCCTCCCAGAGCTTGTTATGAGTGCGGGGATACCCGCCATGTAGTAAGGGATTGCCCTAGGCTGGGAGGAGTGCACCTCCACAGCAGCCTCAGCAGGAGGTACCCATCGGGACTCTCAGTCCCTTGTTCCAGCTCCAACTACCACCCCACCTGCCCAGCCAGCCAGGGGCAGAGATCGGGGAGATAGAGGTCGCCCTCGAGGTAGGGGCCGAGCCAGATTTTATGTCATTCCTGATCATTCCGAGGCTGTCGCCTCTGATTCTGTTATCACATGTATCATTTTGGTTAGTCACAGAGAGGCATCATTTCTATTCGATCCAGGCTCTACTTATTATATGTGTCATCTTTTTTTTGCTCCGCATTTGGGTACAGTCCGAGAGACCTTGAGCTCTTCTTTTTATGTTTCTACTCCAGTGAGAGATTCCCTTATTGTGGATCGCGTATAGCGGTCGTGTTTGGTTATTATTCGTGGTTTTGAGACCAAAGCAGATCTTTTATTACTTGATATGGTTGAATTTGATATTATCTTGGGCATGGACTGGTTGTCGCCCCAGTATGCTATTCTTGATTGTCACGCTAAGACCGTGACAATGTCTATTCCAGGTATTCCGCGTATTGAGTGGAGTGGTACTTTTGATCACACTCCCAACAGAGTTATATCTTTTCTTAAAGTTCAGCGTATGGTTGAGAAGGTGTGTGTCGCGTATTTAGCCTATGTGAGAGATTTCAGTGCTGATACCCCTCATGTTGACTATGTTCCAGTAGTACGGGATGTGTTTCCCGCTGATCTTCCGGGCATGCCACCCGATCGAGACATCGATTTTGGTATTGATTTGTTGCCGGGCACTCTACCCATATACATTCCTCCTTACCGTATGACTCCTCCTGAGTTGAAGGAGTTGAAGAATCAGTTACAGGAATTGCTTGAAAAGGGTTTTATTCGACCCAGTGTTTCACCATGGGGTGCTCCTGTCTTGTTTGTGAAGAAAAATGATGGTTCTATGCTCATGTGTATCGATTATTGTCAGTTGAAGAAAGTTACAGTGAAGAACCAATATCCTTTGCCTCGTATTGATGATCTATTTGACTAGCTTCAGGGCGCACATGTGTTTTCTAAGATTGATTTGCGCTCAGGTTATCACCAGCTAAAGATTCGGGAGCTGGATATCCCGAAGACTGCTTTCAAGACTCAGTATGGTGATTACGAGTTCCTTGTCATGTCATTTGGGTTGACCAACACCCCAGTAGCTTTTATGCATTTGATGCACAGTGTATTCAGGCCCTATCTCGACTCGTTTGTCATTGTTTTCATACATGATATTCTTGTATACTCCCGAAGTCGGAAAGATCATGAGCAGCACCTGAGGACAGTGCTTCAGACCTTGAGAGAAAAGAAATTATATGCAAAGTTTTCAAAATGTGAGTTTTGGTTGAGTTCTGTGGCATTCCTAGGCCACGTGGTATCGAGTGAGGGCATTCGGGTAGATCCGAAGAAGGTGGAGGCCATACAGAGTTGGCCCAGGCCCCCCTCAACTACAAAGATCCGCAATTTCCTTGGCCTGGCGGGGTATTACCATCATTTTGTGGAGGGGTTCTCGTCGATTGCAGCCCCTATGACTAGATTGACCCAGAAGGGTGCTCCTTTTCAGTGGTCAGACGAGTGTGAGGCGAGCTTCCAAAAGCACAAGACGGCTTTGACTTCATCCCCTTTTCTGATTTTGCCTACTGGTTCGGGGTCCTATAAAGTATATTGTGATGCCTCACAAGTTGGACTTGGAGCGGTGTTGATGCAGGACGGTAGGGTAATTGCCTACGCGTCCAAACAGTTGAAGGTGCATGAAAAGAACTATCCTATCCATGACCTTGAGGTAGCTGCTATTGTTCACGCCTTGAAGATCTGGCGTCATTATTTGTACGGTGTGCCTTGTGAGATTTACATGGATCAACGGAGTTTGCATCACTTGTTAGAGAAATAGGACCTGAAGTTGCGCCAGAGGAGATGGTTTGAGCTACTAAAGGATTATGATATTACTATTCTTTATCACCCGGGAAAGGCCAATGTGGTAGCTGATGCCTTGAGTCACCGGGCGGAGAGTTTGGGGAGTTTGGTATATTTACTAGCGTCAGAGAGACATATGGCGATGGATGTTTAGGCTTTAGCTGGTCAGTTTGTTAGATTGGACCTTTCGGAGCCCAGTCGGGTTCTAGCCTGTGTGGTTTCTCTGTCTTTATTGTTGGATCGTATCAAGGAGCGGCAGTATGATGACCCTCGTTTGCTTGTCCTCAGAGACAGAGTTCAACATGGCGATGCTAAGGATGTGACTATTGGAGATGACGAGGTATTGAGGATGCATGGTCAGATTTGTGTACCCGATATTGATGATATTCAGGAGTTGATATTGACTGAGGCCCATAGCTCGCGGTACTCCATTCATCCGGGTGCCGCGAAGATGTATCAGGACCCGAGGGAGCATTACTTGTGGAGGCGGATGAAGAAAGACATAGTCGAGTTTGTAGCTAGATGCCTCAACTGTCAGTAGGTAAAGGCTGAGCACCAGAGACCGGGCAGATGGAGATTCCGGAGTGGAAATGGGAGAATATTACCATGGATTTTGTAACTGGTCTCCCTCTGACGGTGAGGAAGTTTGTTTCTATTTGGGTTGTTGTGTATCGGTTGACCAAGTCCGCTTATTTCATTCCAGTGTGTACTTCTTACCCAGCGGAGCAGTTAGCAGGGATTTATATCAGGGAGATTTTTCGTCTGCATGGAATTCCAGTTTCTATCATCTCAGACATGGGTTCAGTGTTCACATCACGGTTCTGCAGAGCCATCCAACACAAGTTGGGTACCCGGATAACCATGAGTACAACTTTTCACGCTGAGACAGACGGATAGTTCGAGTGCACTATTCAGATTCTTGAGGATATGCTCCGTGCATGCGCGATTGAGTTTAGAAGGTCTTGGGATCAGTTCTTGCCATTGGCTGAGTTTGCATATGACAACAGTTATCAGTCCAGTATTCAGCTGGCGCACTATGAGGCCTTATATGGTAGGAGATGCAGATACCCTATGGGTTGGTTCGAGCCGGGAGAGGCCAGGTTATTAGGAACTAATTTGGTTCAGGATGCGGTTGAGAAGATTAAGGTGATCCAGGACAGACTCTGTGCGGCCCAGTCCAGACAGAAGAGTTATGCGGACCGAAAGGTTCGTGATGTTTCCTTTATGGTAGGTGAGTGGGTTTTGCTTTGGGTCTCGCCTATGAAAGGCGCCATGAGTTTTGAAAAGAAAGGAAAGTTGAGCCCGAGGTTCATTGGTCCATTTGATATTTTGAAGCAGGTTGGGAAAGGTTCTTGTGAGCTTGCTTTGCCTCCCAGTTTGGCCGGGGTTCATCCAGTGTTTCATGTTTCGATGCTTCGAGGTATTGCGGTGACCTGTCTCAGGTGTTGGTGTTCACTTCAGTCCATTTGGACAAAGACTTGTCCTATGTTGAGGAGCTAGTGGCAATATTGGATAGACCAGTTCGAAAGCTCAGTTCAAAGGATATAGCTTCAGTAAAGGTTCAGTGGCGGGGTCATCCAGCCAAGGAGGCAACTTAGGAGACCAAGCGGGATATGCGCAGCTGATACCCTCATCTTTTTACTATTTGAGATATGTTCTCTACGCTCGTTCGAGGACGAACGAATGTTTAAGTGCAGGAGGATGTGACGACCCGACCTGTCGTCTTTGGAATTTATGTCCTGTTTTCCCATTAAGTGCTTCCCCTAATTTCATTTCTACTATTTTTGTTTGCGTGGATGTTCGGCAATAGAATTCGGAGTGTTTTGGGACACTAAGTCCCTAAATGAAAGCTTAAGTGTTGAAAAATGGTCTGTAATCAGAACAGTGTCAAGACGACCTTGGAATGGAAATCTGATGGTTCTGTTAGCTCTGTTAGGTGATTTCGGGGTTGGGAGCGTATCCGGAATGTTTTGGAGGTCCGTAGCTCAAATTAGCTAGAAATACCGAAAGTTAGAATTTTGAAGTTCCGGTCTGATAGTGATTTCTTGATTTGAGGGTCAGAAAGAGAATCTGGAAGTTGTTGTAGCACCGTCATGTCATTTGGGACGTGCATGCAAAATTTCAGGTCAATCGAACGTGCTTTGGTTAGGTTTTGAATCGAAAGCGAGTTTGGTTAAGTTTTGGAAATTTTAAGTTCAAATCATTGGTTAAATTGCATTTTCGGCGTTGTTTTTGGTGGTTTAAGGATTGGTGCAAGTTTGAATGATGTTAAGGGATAGGCTCGTAGGTTTGGTTGATGTCCTGGGGGCCTCGGGTGTGTTTCGGATGCTCGACGGGTTGGTTTTGGAATTTTTGGATTAAGTTCATGTGCTGCTTCTGTTGTTTTGCTTCTGCGGCTTGGGGACCGGAGAAGCGGCGCTGCCAAAGTGGCTCAGCAGTCGCAGAAGCGGAAGGAGACTATGAGGCCAAGAGCTTTAGAAGCGGTCTTGGTTCTGCTGAAGCGGTCTCGCTTCGATGAGTGGTAGACCGCAGAAGCGGAACTTGATGGGATGAGTGAATACCGCAAAAGCAATAGATTTTCCGCGAAAGCGGGAGTCGCTTCTGCGATTTATGGTCTGTAGAAGCGGAAAATGGTATTTTAAGTGGAAGCCGCAGAAGCGGCATTTTGACCGCAAAGGCAGGATCGCAGAAGCGGTCCCTGGTCCGTGAAAGCGGAAATTGATGTGTGTTAAGAAAAAATCTGAGGGTTTAATTTCATAAGTTGAAAAATCAATAGAGAGCTCGGGAGAAGGTGTTTTCGAGTGAGTTTTGAAGAAGTGATTACTGGGTAACGTTTCTACGATCCTTTCTAGCTTTAATCCATTGTTTAGTTGTTAAATTCATCTTTTAAGCTGGTAATCAATTACTTGCGATGTTATTTACAATGTGTAATTGGTTTGAATAGATTTGGGCCACTCAGAGTCGGATACTCGTGGCAAGGGCATTGTTTCTTAGCGATTTTGTACCAATTCGAGGTAAGTGACTTGCCTAACTTTGTGTAGGGGACTTCTCCCCTTAGGATATCTTTGCCATTATTTAAATGCCTTGTGCGCGAGGTGATGGGCGTGTAGTTGGGCTAGTTATTTAAAATTCACCTTACTTGGCTTATTTAGACTATGTTTCGTTACATATTTAATTGTTACAAAAATGAAACTTCACTTGTTTTGACTTAGGAAAAGCATGTTAGTAACTTATTTTCCCTATTTGACTAAATTGCAATATTTGTCCTTCTTGTGAAGCATGTTAGATTCTGGATTTACTTGTTGTTTGCATTTCGCTTTCTTTCCATTAAATATTGGTTGGTTGTGGTGTATTTACTATTGGGACTACGGGACGACATCCCGGGAGCTCCCCCTGTTTCGTATTTTGTTCCAAGGTTTGGAAGTGAGGGATACCAAGAGATCCCTGGAACTGGATTATATAACTAGCGGATACTAAGAGATCCCCAGTGAAGGATTGATTAACTAGCGGATACTAAGAGATCCCCAGTGCAGGATTGATTAACTAGCAGATACTAAGAGAACCCCAGGGCATGACTGATGAACTGGAGGATACTAAGAGATCCTCGGGATACTTGGAGATCCCTTGCTTATGTGATGAGGATACTGGGAGATCCTCGGGATACTTGGAGATCCCTTACTTATGTGATGAGGATACTGGGAGATCCTTGGGATACTTGGAAATCCCTTGCTTATATGATGAGGATATTGGGAGATCCTCAGGATACTTGGAGATCCCTTGTGTGTATGATGAGGATACCTAGAGATCCTCGGGATACCAGGAGATCCCCGATAACAAATAGCCTGTAGTGGTTGTTCTTGTTTTTTAGAATTGTAATATAGCCTATTATGTTCTTTTTATTGTTTGTTAATTTTCGAGATTTACGTATTTCCTACTGTATTCCATTTCATATTTAATTCTTATGTTTATCTCAGTAGGGGCCTCAACCTTCCTCGTCACTACTCCACCGAGGTTAGGCTTGGCACTTACTAAGTACAGCTGTGGTGTACTCATGCTACTCTTTTGCATACTTTTTTTGTGCAGATCCATGTACTACTGGTCAGGCGCGCTATTAGGGATTTCGAAGCTACATTGGGAGGCTTGAGGTATGCATCTGCCGCATCCGCAGATCCGAAGAGTCTCCTTCTATTCTACCTTAGCTAGCAGTTTCACTCATGTACTCACTTGTTGTAGACACTTCTCGATGTTAGAGCCATATGTTATATTTTACTCTTAGCTTGTGTTTCCCTTGGCTTTTCGAGTCTTGGAGATTTCACATTATTCGTTCGAAGTGTATGTGCCAAGCGGCACCCTATACATTTTCTTATGTTACTCAATTTTATTTATCGTTTCGTAAAGATTGTTGAATTTCCGCAATGTATCAGGCTTACCTAGTCGCGAAGACTGGGTGCCGTCATGACAGGTTCACGATTGGTGAACTAGGGTCGTGACACAAATTTAGTAATTCGACAAAAGAAATTAATAGGTTAATTCTCTGTGGTTCGACTGTTGGCAAAATTACTCAGAATATATTTGCTATGTCGGTCTGTGTCTTTTTATAAGGCATAGTTTGGCGTTATCAATTTTTTTTGTTATTACCGGGGAATTAACGGTGTTATCAATTACAATTGAAAGAAGTACAAAATTTCTAAGTATAGTCAGTTTTCTCTAGACCCAATCTTTTCATTGAAATTCTAACGTTTGAACTCTTGTGGAAATTAGGTGTATGCCTAGAAGTTCTTCGAGGGCTGAAGCAGTGCTAGAAGGACACTCATACCCCGAGAAAATATTCAGGGCATTGAACCATGCCAACAAGAGACTTCAACTGACGTAGACAACTTCAATGGAAATGTTGGGGATCCACTAGCAAACCGAAACGTAAGAGCAGCAGCACCTCTTGTGCCCGAAACTGCACTTTATGACTGGGCACAATCTAAATCTAATAACCTAGCCACTGGCATAGATGTGCCTGCAATCCAAGCGGAGACCTTCTAGATAACCAACAATATGCGGCATCTACTGCAAAATAAAGGATTATTCTCCGGGTCACACGTTGAAGACCCGCAACAACACTTGAAAAATTTTCTGTCAATTTGTATGATCCAAAGGCAGCCAAATGCGACTCCGGAAGCTATCAAGTTGCTACTGTTTCTATTCTCTGTAATCGGGGAAGCTGAGACGTGGCTAAATTTTCTCCATTACCACCTGGGAGGAGTTAGTCAAGCAGTTCCTGAACAAGTTCTATCTGCCTAACAAGACTGCAAGACAGGTTGATGAAATATTCTTGTATAAACAGCAACCAACTGAGTCCATGCAAGAAACTTGGGAAAGATTTAAAGGAATTTTAGCGAAGTGTCCTCACCATGGAATTCCAGACCAGATAGTCGGTCAGAAATTCTACATGGGGCTAGCTGACAATTTGAAAGTAAATGTGGATGCTCTAGCTGGAGGTGCATTCCTAAATGAAACATTCACCTAGTGCAAAATCCTTCTTGATAAGATGTCACAAAATTTAGGGTGGATGAATAGAGGTACAACACTGGCACCCATAGTGCATTCAGTTCCTCTTGATCCCAATAATTCGCATGCAGAGAACATGGCCACACTCATGACCCAGGTAAGCATACTGACAAAGAAGATTGATGAGATGGGTACAAAACAAGTGAAAATTGTTGATACAACATATGGAGGATTGTGTACACCTTGTATTAATCAATCTTATGTGTGTTCATGGAGCAAGGAAGGTGAAAATCAAGGGGCACGATCAACCGTCCTCAGGGAATCTTGCCTGCAGACACTAACATATAGCCCAAGGAGTAAAACCCAAATCAGTTGATGGCAGTAAGTCTCTGGAATAGGAGAGATTTTGACAGAGAATAGGAGAATCTACGATATGGGAAGGAGAGTACAACACTCACTCCAGTTCTGTTAGAGGTGGAGGATCTAACAGAGCTTACTGAAGTGGTGGTTGAGCAGAGTCAGGAGGAAAAAGTCAAAGAAAAGATGAATGAGCAAGCGACAGAACAAGTGGCACCTCTTGTGCCAGAAAGTTCCAAGAGAGAGAAGCCGGCAAGCAATGTACAAAGGGTGATACCTGCACCCTTCCCTCAGAGACTATTTAAATGAAAGAAGGAAGTTCAATACAAGAAATTCATGGAGATGTTGCGTCAAATTCAGTTGAATATTCCTTTGATGTATACTTTGAGAGAGATGCCTGGTTATGCAAAGATGATGAAGGATCTAATGTAGTGGAAGTTTGATTTTCAGGATCTTTCCACTATGACTCTGACGCAGACCTGCAGTGCTGTAGTGACAAGACCGATGGCTCAAAAGATGTCTGATCTAGGTAGCTTTACTATTCCGTGCACAATTGGGAGCTACGCCTTTGCAAAGGCATTATGTGGTCTAGGGGCCAACATAAATATGATGCCACTAGTTGTGTACATTAAATTGGGCATCGACAGAGCTACACGGACTTCTATGCTGCTATAGCTAGCTGACCACATGGTGAAAAGGCCAACTGGTATTCTGGATGATGTGTTAGTACAAGTTGGGAAGTTCTTGTTCCCAGCAGACTTTGTTATTTTGGACTTCCAGGTAGATGAGGAGATACCTCTTATTTTGGGTAGACCATTTTTGGTGACTGGCAGAGCACTGATCTATTGCTAGACTGGGGAACAAAAAATGAGACTGAATGATGAATAAGTCATATTCAATGTTCAGCAATCTATGAGAAGACCCAAGGAATATTCAAATTACTCGTTAGTGGATGCAGTAGATGTGATTCTGCAAGAGGACGACGCAACCCTGACTGTTAACAATCCATTTGAAGATGTCTAAAAAATCTAGAAAAGATGGATGGTGAAGGGTTAGCTGAATGGGTCATGGCACTTGAAGGCCAGGATAATAGACAAGGGAACCTCAATTTGAGTCCCTTGAATTATAAAAAGGGCTACACCTCCAGCAAATCCATCAATAGAGGAACCACCCAAATTGGAGCTAAAGCCACTCCCAAATTACCTCATGTATGTGTTCTTGGGCCCTTATTCGACCTTGCCTATTATTATATCATCCGCTTTGCTAGATGTGCGGGTAGAATAGCTTTTACAGGTACTGTAGGAAAACAAGACTGCCATTGGCGGGACCATAGCAGACATAAAGGGTATCAGCCCAGCCTTCTGTATGCATAAGATTCTCCTGGAAGAAGGGCACAAACCTTCTAGAGAACATCAGCGAAGACATAACCCAAACATGAAAGAATTCATAAAGAAGGGAGTAATCAAATGGTTAGATGCGGGAATTATCTTCCCCATATCTGATAGCAATTGGGTTAGCCCTGTCCAATGTATGCCAGAAAATTGGGGAATGACTGTTGTGAAAAATAAGAACAATAAGTTGATCTCAACTCGTACAGTCACAAGGTGGCGGATTTGCATAGATTATCAAAAATTGAACACCTCCACCCGAAAGGACCATTTTCCCTTGCCTTTCATTGACCAAATGTTGGACAGGCTGGCCGGAAGAGCACATTTTTGTTTCTTGGATAGATATTCAGGGTATAATCAGATATCAATAGCCCCCAAAGATAGAGAGAAAACATCCTTCACCTGCCCTTATGGCATCTTTGCCTTTCGGAGAATTCCTTTAGGGCTTTGCAATGCACCAGCGACTTTTCAACGGTGCATGTTAGCCATCTTCAAAGATATGGTAGAGGATACAGAGGTCTTTACGGATGATTTCTCCGTGGTGGGAGATTCATTCGAAGACTGTGTTCACAACCTAAGCAGATTGCTCAAAAGATGTGTGGAGACAAACTTAGTGCTAAACTAGGAGAAGTGCCATTTTATGGTACAAGAAGGGATAGTCTTGGGACATCGAGTGTCTAGTAAAGTAATTGAGGTCGACCATGCTAAGGTTGACATGATTAAGAAGCTACCACTTCCCACTTCAGTCAAGGCGGTGAGAAGTTTTCTTGGACACGCCGGGTTCTACCGGCATTTCACAAAAGATTTTTCCAAAATTGCTAACCCATTATGCAAACTCCTTGAAAAGGATCAGCCCTTTGTGTTTTATAATGATTGCAGGTTGGCATTTGAGGAACTG
This sequence comes from Nicotiana benthamiana, assembly GCA_034376525.1. Classification (NCBI taxonomy): domain Eukaryota; kingdom Viridiplantae; phylum Streptophyta; class Magnoliopsida; order Solanales; family Solanaceae; genus Nicotiana; species Nicotiana benthamiana. Next base: position 137,077,705 of record CM067329.1, on the reverse strand, counting down.
AAGAAGAGGTTGGTAACTGCACCCATCATTGTTGCACCCAACTGGGAACAACCATTTGAGCTCATGTGCGACGCAAATGACCATCCTCTAGGAGCATTCCTGGGACAGCGGAAGGATAAGTTGATACATTCGATGTACTACGCAAGCAGAATGCTAAAGGGTGCACAACTCATCTATACTGTGACGGAGAAGGAGATGTTAGCAATGGTGTTTGCTTTTGGCAAGTTCTGATCATATTTGATTGGTTCCAAGGTAATTATATACACTGACCATGCAGCTCTCAGGTACCTAATTGAGAAAAAGGAGTCTCAGCAGCACCTAATTCGTTGGGTGCTACTGTTTCAAGAATTTGACCTCGAAATTCGTGACCGTAAGGGCACATAGAATCAAGTCGCTGATCATCTATCACGACTTGAAGGAGCTGAAAAAGTAGTCAAGGTCAAAGAGAATTTGGAACCTTTCCAGACGAGCAGCTGCTCGCTGCTAGCCTTGAGGATGCGCCATGATATGCAGATTTTGCAAACTACCTTGCCTTCTGTATGGTTCCATAACCTTTCATCTGTCCAAAATAAAATGTTCTTTCGTGATTTCTGCATGTATTTTTGGGACGAGCTTCATTTGTTTAGAATATGTGTTGATAACATTATCTGGTGGTGGGTCCCCGAGATAGAACAATTTTCGATTTTGCAGACTTGTCATGCATCAGCATATAGAGGACATTTTGGAGGGGTCAAGATAGCTGCAAAAGGGCTAGAGGCCGGATTCTTTTGGCCAACTGGGTTTAGAGATACGCACCTCTAGGTAAAGGGCTGCAATGAATACCAGTGGACCGGGAACATTTCCTATCACCATGAGAGCCAATGAACCCGATTCAAGAGGTAGAGGTGTTTGATATTTGGGGGATTGACATTATGGGTCCGTTTGTCCGCTAATTTGGCAATAAGTACATCTTTGTTGCTGTGGATTAGGTGTCTAAATGGGTAGAGGCTGCAGTGTTTCCTACTAATGATGCAAGAATGGTGGTAGGATTTCTGAAAAAGAACATATTCCCCGGGGTTGGGACACCAAGAGCGATCATCAGTGACGGATGCACTCATTTATGTAGTAAAGGCTTCGAGAAACTACTTGCAAAATATGATGTACGCCACAAGGTGGCCACCCCTTACCATCTGCAAACCAGTGGGCATGTTGAAGTGTCCAGCATGGAGATAGAAAGTGTACTAACGAAGACAGTGAATGTCACACGAACTGATTGGTCAAAGAAGCTTGATGATGCACTCTGGGCCTATAAATCTGCATTTAAAACACCAATAGGCATGTCTCCATATAAGTTGGTATTTGGGAAGGCCTGTCATGTACCTGTAGAGCTAGAACATCGAGCGTGGTGGGCACTAAAGCAATTGAACATGGATACCGATGCAGCTGGATAAAATGGACTTAAATAGTTGCATGAGCTGGAAGAATCTAGATATCAAGACTTTGAAAGCATAAGACTATACAAGGAAGGAATGAAGAAGCTGCATGACAAACATATCGTGGACAGAAACTTCAAACCTGGTGACAAGGTATTACTGTGTAATTCAAGGTTGAGATTGTTTCCGGGTTAGTTAAAGTCCCTATGGTCAGGACCATTTAGAGTGGTACAAATGTTCGCAAGTGGAGCTATTGAGATCAAATCAGAAGACAGTACAAACAAGTTCTCAGTAAATGGGCAAAGGTTGAAACATTACCTTGGAATAGCTGAAGAGAAAGGGGATACAATGGTGATCAATCTGAAAGAACCCCTATACGCGACTAAGGTGTGATGGCTCAACTACTTGCGTCGTGTCACGATGCTAAATCAAGCGCTGTGTGGGAGGCAACCCACGAATGTGTTGTAAGTGTAGTGCGTAACTTCATGTTTAGAAGACAAAAAACATTCCCCGTTCATCGCACCCGCAGCGCAGACCGCGGTTGGCGGGAGGCATTGCCTCATACCGCAACATCGACCACAGTGATAATTGGAACTTCAAGATTCCACCGCGACCGCGAAAATCCCAAGACCGCGATGAAGGCCGCGGGAAACACTGTCTCAAACCGCAGCGTCGGCCGCGGTGATGACAGCGATCGACTGCGAGAGGGGGTTACAAGGTTCTTAATTTTTTTTTCTTTTTTCTATTCTTTTCTTTTTTTCTTCCCTTCTTCTTTTAAATTTAAAAAAAAAACAAAACAAAATAGACCCCGCTCTTCCTAGAAAACACAACCCTCCCCCATCAATCCCCAATCTCTCTCTCTCTCTCTCTCTTTAAACCCTAACCCCCATCCATACTCTCATCTTCTCCTTCTTCCTTCGCAAGACCCATCCTCTTCAGCCAAGGTATGAATTCCGACCTCCCCCCCTTCTTTTCTTCTTTTCCTATCTATTTTGTTGTATTCTAGTTCAATGTTGTATAATGTAGTACTAGTGCTTGGGTTTTTGTTTAGTTTTCTTTTTTTTCTTCTTTTATTGTGTAATTTCATTTGTGTTGGATATGTTGTGAATGGGATGTATATTGAATATTGAAAGGGTATTGTTGGTGGGTGATTGTTTGTAGCTAGTGTAGGGTGTGTGAGTGTTGTGAATATTTGGATTGGGGAAGTTTTCTTGATTCCCATGGGCCATGAATATGAAAATAATTGCCCTGCCCATAATGTGTTTGGAAAATTGCCTCAATGAAGTTATACGGAGATTTTGTGACACGGTTGTGGTGAAGTCTGAGTAACCACCCACAGTCACACATTTTAGGCTCATCCTAATATGCACTTCTCTGTTTTGACAGGTACTATGAGTTCATCCCTTAAGATATGAAACACAGGGTCCTCTGCCAGTGGCCTAGGAGGCTCCTCACGAGCTAGAGTTCACTACGGTTCATAGCACTCGGTTCGTCTCTGAAGAAGCAGAGACAAGGTACAATCAGAAAATTGCAACAAAGTTACTCCATGAGGTCCAGATCGATAAGAAGGCATTGGTGAAGGAGTGCCCCAATATTCTAAATGAGCTAATGATTTGTCAGTTGGACATCTTCTTTTAAGCTTCCGAGGAGGCCAATATTCAGCTAGTGAGGGTGTTTTATGCAAACCTTCCAGAACACGAGGATGGGGTTGTGACTGTGCGCAACACCCGGGTTAATGATTCTATAGAGGTCATCCACAGAGTTTATCGCCTCCCCATATTCATGTGTGACGATCACTACATCATGTTTACTCACTCGACGATTGACTGGGATAGAATTCTGGAGGTCATCTGTATACTTGAGAGACAATCCAAATGTGTAGCACAACCGAAAACTACACTCTAAGTCTCTTACTTGGGAGGCCAAATGTTGTCTCACTGTCATCACCACTCGGTTGCTACCATACATCAATACCACCGATATGAATGGGCTATGAGCCTCTATGATCTACTTCTTTATGACTCACCAAGGGTTTGATGTCGCTCGAGTCCTCTATAAAGAAATGTTCATTCGATTGCCCGAGCTACTCAAAGGACACTACTTCTCTTCGCTTGTTACCCGTCTGTGTCACCTTGCTAATGTCCCTAAGAACTCTCGAGTTGATGGGAAATTACCTCTAAAAACTCCTTTTTGGCAAAGAAAGCCGGTATAACACAATGATGACTCGTCTGATGAGTCTGAGTATGATGTTGAGGCTACCGAGATCACAGCTCCTCCTAGAGGAGACGTGGCAGGATCATAACAGCCACGCCGAAGCACTCGCATCGCTGCATTGGAGCAGGAGATGACTGGACTGCGGACCTCTATCGCTGACTTGGGTACCCGTATTGATGCAGTGGCTGACCGACAGGTAAAGTCAGAAAAAAATTCATGGGCTGGTTGAGAGCTCTGGGTCGAGCCTGCAACATGAACCCAGACACAGTTTCAGATCAAGAGTGACCCCTCAAGAAAGTTCCTCTACCCTCATTGCTTTTTATATAGTCAAGCCATAGGGATGTCGCCCTTTAAGTGTGAGTTAAGGAAAACTTCGTTGTATGTTGTACTTGTAAAAATTATCTATTTGTTGTTCTTGGTTTTGTTTTGCGTTAATTGCTTTAGAAATAGAGTAACCGTTCTTTAGAAAAGTTAAAATAGTAAGTGACTTGTACCAAAGATGGATCTCTTTCGACGGAGTTCTTTGGGGACTAAGTCAAGAGAAGAAAAAAATTAGAATATAGAGACTTTTCCTAATGACGGATCCTTTTGATAATTTTCTTGAGGGAAGCTTGTCTAGATAAAATACCAAAAAGATTTTTTTATTTTTTATTTTTTAGGTAGTGCAGTAACTCCCCCTTGATTTTTCTTTGGGCCACGATTCTTTTCTAAGGGTTTAGCTTGAACCTGGTATAGGTAGATTTTTCTCTCTCTATTTTTTAGGTTAGGATTAATGGGCAACGAGTTTAAAATTGAAGAAGAAAATAAAAACCGTAGCATTCTTACACCTGAGCATGATAGACGCTAGAGTGTAGTGCTTAGCTTCAAGGGTTGAATCTCATTTAAGTGCTTTAAAAATTGTATGTTTGTACCTAACTTGAATACTCAAAGAAAATGTCTTGATAAACTAATTCAGAGTGAGTCACGTGCCATGTGTGTGTGAGTGTTACTGTATTCCATGCTATACATTTGATGCCTAGAACTTACCCTGTTTGTTTGCAAAGCGAAATAGTAGCTTCATTCAGTCTTAGAAGTGATATAGACATTTCTTTGTTGAGCCAGATATGTATATTTGACCCACCTAATTATTATGTATCGTAGTTAACCCCTTTGAGCCTATAATCCTTTTTCTTTGGAAACTACATTACAAGCCTTACTCATTTGTTTGAATTAACCATCTATTTGAATCTTTTCACCTCTCATGAGCACTTGAATTGTTATGAACTTTGTAAAATCTAAAGTGTGGGGTGGTTGGTTTGGCTTTTGAGTGGAAATAATTGAATAAGGAGAAAGGTGCACTGTTTTTAAAAAAAAAAGAGCTACTTGAAATATATATATATATATATATATATATATATATATATATATATATATATATATATATTTCCTTGGTAAGTTGTGGCTCTTGACGTAAGTGTTGTTTAAAGAAGAAAGGGGTAATTTACATTAATGTGAAGGTGAAATTTTGGTTTGACATAAGTATATGGTTTGAATGTTAAAAATGTATTTATTAAAGTGCTTAGGGAGGTGTAGACACTCTTATATCTAAATATATCCTACCCATCCCGCAACCTACATTACAACCAAATAAAGTCCTAATTGATCCAAGATTGAATGGGTTCGATTAGTCGAGTACTATACTACGGTCAAGCTTATGGTGCATCTTTGTGGCATGTGAATATTCTTTTTGGAGAGTGAGCGAATTCTGTCTATTTGAGTTCCTAAACTATCATTATATATATGGAAGTAATCTCTTGTGTAGTGTGAGGGCATATGATTTACAAAGGAAAGGTGCATCTTGACTATTGTGTAAAGTGGTTTGAGTAAGTGCAAATGTTATGGGGTACGGGAAATTTGATTCTTGAGGTAAAAACTGCTCAATACTTGGTGTAACTCTTGTAAAATATTCATGGTGTGAGTCGTCGAGGGAAAAGCATAGGGAATGATTTTGATAGAGTGCGGTGAATTGCTCGAGGACTAGAAATAGTTTAAGTGAGGGGCATTGAAAATAGGCTATAGAGTTGTTATTTACACCGTAATTGCCCATGCTTTGCTATTATTTTATAATGTACAAAATGTATTAATTGGTGCTATTTGATTTTGCAGGGAATATTAGATGTGAGGAAACAACATGAAGTATTTGGAGGTAATATTGTAAAGAAAACACCCACTCAAGAAGTGCATGAATACAAAAGAGCAAAAGAGAAGGAACTACAAAAACTCAGGTAGTGTTCACCGTGGTCCGTGCCGCGGTTGGAGGCAGTGCCTTCCGCGGTCCATGTCGCGGCCACGGCGAACTGTTCACAATCCAGAAATTCAAGGGGCCAAAATATCAATTCGGGAAAACTCGTTGTAAAACCCTTATAAGATGTAGAAACTCGCCCAAGACAGGGGAGGCTGATTTTTGAGATTATTCTGGGAAGAAGAACAAGTGTGAGAGATCATTTAAAACATCATAGTTCTTTATCTCTTCTATTTTTCTAGCAACTCTTCCATTATGAATAATCTATTAGTTTTATTTTCCGTTGTTATGAGTAGCTAAATAATTTAACTTAAGGTTTTGGTTAAATCCGTTGGGGTTAACTTGGTTGTTATATTAATATAGTTTTGAATTGGTTGTTAATCTGTATTTGTTCATCTACATTTTGATTGTGGTTAGTTGAAAGGGCCTCAATTATCTGTCCATGTTTAGTATGTATCTGCTTGAGAGAGAGTGCACAGGTGATTGTATGAACAACATCACTCCCGGAGTATAGACGAGAGTCATAACCGAGGGTTTAGAGGTTGGATCAGAGATAACGATACTTCGGGTGCAATTTAAGTGAACCGTAATATGAATCTAGCTAGTGTAGGTTGAGAAAGTGCGTCTAATAAATTATCATAATTGCTTGAGAAAGATTTATGATAGCTGGAGCGTTCATGATTGGTGGAGACAACTAAGTCTCAGTTATAAAACATATTCAACCAAGGAAATCAACAACGGGGGGAACCATTACCTTAGACCTTATTCCAATTATATACAAGCAAGCTTAGTTAATTTTCAGCTGTTATTTATTTTCAGTTTAGTTGTTAAATAAATCATCAAATGTGAATCACACAGTTTGGGAAAATTTATGGTGCGAATTTAGTAAGTCCGACAAAAGTAATTGATAGGCTAATTCTCTGTGGTTCGACTCTGGGCAGAATTACTCAGACTATATTTGCTACGTTCGTGTGTATCTTTTTATAAGGCATAGTTTGTCGTTATCAATACCTATATTAATTGATGCATACTTTATTGGATTTGAAAAAATGATTTGAAATGAGTAAAAAATACTGCAGATATAACAAGAAAAAAAAATTATTTCTCTTAATATACATAAAGTAAAAAATAAAAATAAAAATTTATTTTTAGTATACCTGTTAAGTAAAAGTGAACGGAAAAAGTATATGATTTCAACTACAAACTAACGGATGCCTATATTTTGGAATTACTATATTTTTCGGAGAATGGAAGGCAAAGAAAAACATAAGTAACCATAAGCTGATTTGCTGTAAGAGATCAGAGTAGAAAAGGCAAGGAAGTTAAAGCCTGTTTCCACAATTTTTTCAACACTAGCTATTTTACTTTTTCTAACTGAGATCTTTGTTCATGCAAAAGGGCATTCTCGTTTCAAGTAGTCGATATATCCGTGGTAATTTACTTTCCGGAGGGAAAATATTATACTAATTTGCACTGTTTTAAAAGGCGTGGACATAACACGAGTATTATACAGGCGTAAGTCTTGCAGCATGGGACGTAAGCCCTGAGGTATGGGCATAAATCTCGTGAGTATTTAATTTTTAATGTTTTATAAAATATTTAATATAATTACACTAAATATTTATAAATAGGTAAAATTGCATAAAAATTAAAAAAAATATAAATATGTGAAAAATAAATAAATAAATAAATATATATATATATATATATATATATATATATATATATATATATATATATATATATATATATATATAAATATATATATATATAAATAAATATATATATATATATATATTCTATGTGGAGAAATAGAAAGGATGACTAACGTACAATTTGAACTTTGAACTTGGTGCTATGAAGGAAAATGAAGTTCTCTTTGTATTCATAATAAATAAAAAATTGATTATTTGTTGCTTTTGGAAGATAGTAACATACTTGTGGAAAAGATTAAAAAATGGGAATAACACTATAAAATAGAGCTTCTATCAATAAAAAAAAGGTCATGATTTTTAAATTTAATATTTCAATTTCTTTTTTAAAATTTCTGAGTAATTACAAGCTGACTTTTGAGAATTTGGGTATTATGAAGGACTTATTCAACAAAATTTATTTTAATTTGAAATTTTTTTTGGCCTTACACCTCACTATAAAAAGGCGCCTCAAATATCCGGACGCATATCTTGAATTGTTGGACGTATGCCTCTTGAGACTTTCGCCCTACTTCAGGGCATTTTCGATGCACCTCGGCTCAAAGCTCGCCCCAAAACCGGCTTTTAAAACAATGTTATTTCGTAAAATATTGGCCAAATTGAGAAAGGAAATAGGCACTAGTAATTAAGATGTGCCCGGGCCTTTAATTAAATATATAAGCTTTTTGATGACATAAAGTGTGAATTAAGTAGCACCACTTGCTGTATCTTTATAATAGTAATCAATAATGAGAAAGCAGTGGGCCAACCTTTTTCCAAATAAAACAAAGAAGCAAAGCATGGAGTTTGGCCACTTTATTAATTTGGATAAAAGAGACCTACATTTGCAAGTGAAACTGCTTTCATCAATGCAAACAGATATTACTCCGTTATTCAAAAAGAGTAGTCTCAGATATTACACACACAAACACAAGTATTGTTGTGCTAATTTCAATTATGAATACTAATAAACAATGCACCATTATGCCCATGTTGTTTGAAACCTACCTACGGCTACAAGTAGGGTAGAAAACGGGCTGATCGGATTAGATATGAGCGGATCAGAAAATATATAATGCAAAACATATAAATTATGTAATCTCACTCATATTTAGTATGGATAAAAAATAAATTAATCGACGGATAATATAGATATGACTTCTTAAATATGATCATTTTTCATAGTCATCCAAACGTGAAAATCCCTTAATTTGAGGCTTTACAAATATAAAAGTTATAGGAATTTTTACTTCCTATAGTAAAAGATTGATACCTTATTTATTTCAAACAGATACAATTTTAAAAAATTATTTTTCATAGCTACCTTTTTTATTTTTGTAGCAAAATATCTATTTATGGTCAGCTCCAACCCTTAAGCCATAAAATACGCTTTGTATTATTTTTATCTCTCGTTCTTTTAAATTTTTCTCCACCCTCCTCTCTCAATGCTAATTTTTTCTCCATGAATACAAATTCATGGATTCTCTCTCATCAGTTCCTCCGTCGAAGGTAGTTCCTTGTGTTGAATTTGACGATTTTGAGGACACCAAACATCTTTTGAGGGTTTCCCTGATTCATCAATAATTCAAAGATAATATATCACTACAAAAAAACCAGCATTTAACGACGGCCCAAATCCGTCGTTAAAGAGCCTTTTTCCGTCGCTAAGCAGGTTTAGCGACGGATTAGCGATGAATTGCCATTTGTTGCTGATTTGCTCGTTGCTAAGCTCTTTGCGACAGAAAAATGGAATCTGTCGCAATTTTAGCGACGTTCTAGCGACAACCACTATCCGTTGCTACAATTTGCGACACAATTTCCGTAGCTATATTAGTAAATTGTGTCGCTAAATTAACAATGTAGTTCGTCGTTGTCTACATTTGCGACAGAAAGTCGGTCGCAAATCCGTCAATAATTACTTTTTATTTGGTAACCAAAATCGTCTGTTGCAATTTGTCGCAGTGTTATTTTATATATTTATTTTTATTACAAAAAATATCCGTCGCAATCTGTAGCTATATTTTTGCTTTTTAGATCTTTTTTATCGAATATTTTAAATTTTCTCTCCTCATGCACATTTTATGTAAATTATGAGATAGATTTAATAATAAATAAAATTCATACAAATTAACATACTCCAAGGTCCAAAATGATATCAATATGCATATAGCTAATACAATTAAATTTGAATTATCCCTAACACCAATAGTAAAGTTCAAACCAAAAAGGTGCGAATTATCCCTAACACCAACAATAAAGTTCAAAACAAAAAGCTTCCAAACCAAAAATGTGCGAATTGTGCCTAACACCAACAATAAAGCTCAAAACAAAAAGCTTTCAAATACGAGGCTTATGGGTTAAGGTCATCATCGAAAACCGATGGATGAATCCCATGAACAGTAGCAGTAGGAGGAGCATGAACTGTTGGTGCCACATCTGATGGGTTGTTAGTAGAAGTCAGTGAGGGTGACGAAATCATTTCACGTACCCGCTCAGTCAATACTGGAAGCATATGATCAGTTAGCACATGAACTATGTGCTTTGTTAGTGCAGGAATCAAACGCATCACTAACTCATCCAGGTTCGATGCGGATTGAGAACTCGAAGGTGGTACTGATGACGAAGCATCTGATCCAGAAGAGCCACGAAGATTCGGTCCATAGTAGCATTTTGCTTGAGATCCAAGACCATACACTCTTCTCTTCATTTCCCCTCCCGCGACTTCGTAATGCGCTTTCAATTGATTAATATCATATTGAGTTTGTATTTGTTCCTGTAATATTTACTTATACCTTTCCTGTAAAAGAGGTGTAATAAGTAGTGAAATTAAAACAGCTAAGAATGTTGAGCATTTCATTAACCAACAGAGAGGATACTCTTCATATTCTCTTTACATTGTTGTAAATAAGATTATAAAATATTGGACTTACATTCACAATTCGAGCTTTCTCATCAAGAAATTTTTTTTCATCATACCCATGTGTATGGACGTATAAATGTAACTCACTTGGTGTTGGGTCTCGACCCTTTTCAACAGCCTATACAAATAAAAATTATGTTTAAAAGGTTGAAAATATTACTTCCGAGTGCTATTGTTGTCTCCAATCTATTTTTGAAACAGTGGATCACGTATTTGGTAATGGGGAAATGGCTTGCACAATTTGGAACTACTTTTCAAATGCTTGTGGCATTCTTATTTCATCAACTTAAACTTTAAGGCCAAAGATCATTAGCTGGTGGTTAACCAAGCCTAAGAACAAGGTTCATGAGCTATTACAATTATGGAATTCCATATATAAATTAATTATACTACTAAACATTCTTCTATATTTCTTATAACCCTTTCTAGTATAAATAAGTTCCCAACTTTTGGCACATTCCAACTGAGATCATCCTCAAGAGCTTATTTTACAGCAGATACACACAACTAAAGTGAGCTGCCAAGAATTAGGAGGTTTAAAAGAATGTATCATTGGACAAATGTTCGCAACTTTACTTATTGACTTAACAAATACATACATGTTCTTGCATCTGATGCCACACAATTTTATACAGCATAATGACATAGAAAAATTCGGCTATTTTCATGAAAAGAAGAAACTGATTTTTATATACATAAATTGGATAATGCATCAGAGTTATGGAAATATGTCAATCCATGTATTCAAGTCTAAAGTGTGTAAAGAGTTTTGAATCAAGTAAAAAACACAATAAATAGCTCATCATACATGAACAACTAGGAAGTAGAATGCAAATAAATTGAGTGACATGTTGGGTTCAATCATAGTCCTACAATTATGAGTGTTGGGTGTTTGTCTATACAGTTAAAGCAAACTTTTCACCAACTAAACCACTTCTCAACAACAACAACAACAACAATTAATAGGGAAGGATAAAAATGAAGTGTCTTCGGGCACATTGGAATAGCAACAACAACAACAATAACTACCCAGTATAATCCCACCAGGTGGGGTCTGGGGAGGGTAATATGTAGACGAGCCTTACCCCTACCCGAAAGGGCAGAGAGGCTGTTTCCAATCGACCCTCGGCGCATAGGATAAAAGGAAAAATAGCAGTAAAACAAAAACAAAGACAAAAACAAAAACAAAAACAAAAACAATAGAGCATTAGTAACTCCCGCAGAAATAGCGTAAATAATTATCTAAACATAAGAAACATAAATACAATCGCATGCAATAATATCATACAGTAACTACCATAACTAACAACCATAGGGGGGACATAAGCTAAAACACAAATCATCTATGGGTACCCTGCTGACCCACACCCAACCCCGGATGAGGCGTACGAAGAACTCTAGGAGCCCCTAACCTACAACCCTGATTCTAGACCTCCAGACTCTCCTATCAAGGGTCATGTCCTCGGAAACCTGCATTCTAGTCATGTCCTGCCTAATCACCTCTCCCCAATGCTTCTTAGGCCTCCCTCTGCCTCGCCGACCGCCAACAATCTCCAGCCGCTCGCAGCTCCTCACCGGGGCATTGGGACCCCTCCTCCGTACATGCCCGAACCACCTCAGCCTCGCTTCTCGCATCTTCTCAACCACCGGGGCCACCCCTACCTTCTCTCGAATGACTTCATTCTTAATCTTATCTAGCAAATAATTAAAATCACCCGGCCCATCCAAATAAGCATCTTGCACACAAGCATGCAAGAGAGAAGAACTTTCTATGTTGCTGATCGTCAAATACGTTGCTTCTTTGAATATTTATGTCAACTTAATTTGAAAATTGAACTCAGCGTGCTTTTAAATTAACAATGAAGAAGTAGGAGAGCAAGAGAGTAATAATGCAGCAAAGTGTAAGAGTGGACAGAGCACAAGCAGTTGTGGATATATGGAAGATTCCAATGCTTCTCAGGACTTAAAAAACAAATTCTGACACTCAAAGCAACTTGAATAATAAAGCATGGGCCAGCAGAGGGACTGCAACAGATTCCCAGAGCCTTTATGCCAGCAGAGGGACTGCAATTACTGAGTTGCAATAAGGCTAAGGTTGCGATATACTTACAAGTCTCTTGCGATACTCCCCAATGGAAATAGAACCCCCTGTGTGAGTCCCTGTGGAGACTCCACTCCTACCGTCACGGCTATTATTTTCATTTATTTCTGAATTTTTAACACACTTGGGATCTTTCCAATGTTGTTCCCAACTTTCCCACACTTCTTCTGGAACACCTCTTGGCCTAATTTTTCTAGTTTTCATTTTAGAAATGAAATCTTTGTACCTTATTGAAGCCTTATTCTCCCATTGACTTCTCACTTCACAGTCAATGGAAGAGTCCCAATAGAATTTCTCCTGTAATAATTTTGAGATAGATTTAACATTAATATCTTATTTATAATAGTTAATACACTTCCTAAATTCATTATATAATTAGAAGTTATACCTTGAATTCTCACCAATAAAAGTTTTTTATCTCGCCAGACACACTGTTTCAATTGATTCCATTGGGATCAAGTTCATGCTTGAAAGATTTAAATATTTTCGACGAGCATAATCCGCTAGGTTCTAACCGGAAAAAAATTTGAAGACAATAGTTTAAGGGGTATCATAAATTAAAATTTTATTTAAAAATAATAGTAAAAACATGGACTAACCCTGTAGGATCAAGAGTAATAAGTATCCGCTGCCCGCAGCTACTGGTGCACTCACCTTCGCCAATTGTGTTGCTTTGAGTAGATATACCCTCACCTATTGGGTTACTCTGATCATGTGTATTAGGAGATGATTTAGAATGGATAGTTGGGGTACTACCATGACCTGATGTTTGAACAAGTGTAAGTTTGTTCTATGTGATTCTTCCCAACTAAAGAACTTGTACCACCTTGTTGAGGACTAATTATGGGAATGGGAACAGAAGGCATATTTGCACGAATAGCAGAATTACCCCTACCCCTAACTGAGGACTTGCCTCCACGAGCTATGATATCTCTGCCTCTCCCTCGAGTCATATCTACAAAAAAATTACATGTAAGAAACTTAGAGTCATAAATTGGTATAAGTCAAGAATTAAGTCCCCGCAAACAAAAACATTAGTATAAGTCAAGCATTGGGCCAAAATTACTGCTAGATTTTTCAATTTTATAGTAAGTGATAAATTTAGGGAAATGAGTGAGAAGTTAGACACCAAATAAATGCAATAAATATGGATATATTCTTGCAGATAGCATTCAACTTAGATTACAACAAATTAAATACATGGCATTCAACTTAGATTACAAACAAAATACAGTAAGATACATCAATATATTTTTAATTAACACACTAGTCACTATCTATTTCTTTTACGAAATCTTCCTCATCATCCTCTGTATCTTCCATTTCATACTCTTCTTCTTCTTCTTCCTCTTCTTCTTCTTCTTCTTCTTCTTCTTCTTCTTCTTCTTCTTCTTCTTCTTCTTCTTCTTCTTCTTCTTCTTCTTCTTCTTCTTCTTCTTCTTCTTCTTCTTCTTCTTCTTCTTCTTCTTCTTCTTCTTCTTCTTCTTCTTCTTCTTCTTCTTCTTCTTCTTCTTCTTCTTCTTCTTCTTCTTCTTCTTCTTCTTCTTCTTCTTCTTCTTCTTCTTCTTCTTAAGTTTCATGATGATCTAGCAATAAGTCATCATCCATTTCAATTAAATCCCCATTTGGATCATGTAAGAGTATATTTTTATCAACGATAATGTTCATATCTATCACATGATCTTCAACTTCTTCAACCCGGAAGGGGAGATTTGCATCTGAAGTTGCCATCACTTCCTTATCGAGTAATTCAACAACATGCCGAGGTTTAACTTTCAATACAGCTAACAAATCCTCCTTGTCCTTTCTCTTGCTAGGATAAGGAACATAACACACTTGAGTTGCTTGCATCGCAAGAATAAAAAGTTCGTATTTTTTATATCGACGTCGATGGTTAACATCCACCAATTTGTATTGATTATGCTTTTTAGCACCAACATTCATTGTTGGGTCAAACCATTCATACTTGAATAATACAGTATTCTTTAATGGTTCTTCATGGTATTCTACTTGTATAATCTCTTGTATCCGACCATAGTAGTCACCAACATTTGGAGCCGATATACAAACTCCACTGTTCATTGTTGATCTTGCGCTACCATAACTTTCTGTGTGAAATTTATATCCATTAACAAAATACACTGAATGACATATCGCGCTTGTCAATGGTCCATGAGCAAGGCTACACAAGAATGCATTCTCAATATGGTTGCTTTGGACCTATTTAAAAAATTATGAGATTTAGTTAAATTTAACAAATCAATTTATGTACATTATTATATAAAAGTAAATTGTTGTTGGTGTCTTACATATTGCTTGAACCATTTAGAGAAATATGTTTCGAGATTCTCATCTATTTGATCTTGAGATAGATTCGGATATTCTTCTTGCAAACGTTCCACATACATACTTCGTTGCAACAAAATAAGTTAAAATTCGTGCTTATGATATAAGAACATTATATTAAGAAAGTATAACTTTCAATTGTTACCTTACAAATGGCTCAACCTCTTTACAATTAAGTAGAATGTAAGTTTGGGCAGCCTTGATTTCTTCCAAAGATAAACTCCTTTTTTTCTTCTCCCGATAGTCGACCTGGATGTGTAAATATTGATAAATTTCCTTTATGGTCTTCCACAACACCACCATCATCATTCTGGTCCACATTATGATTACGTGTAATCACATGAGGTTCAAAATAATGAGAAAATAATTTTGTTGACTCTGTCATCAAGTATACTTCACAAATAGATCCCTCAACACTAGCTTTGTTTCCAATTATTTTTTTCAAAGTTCCAAGGTAGCTAAATAGATAAATGAATGAGCAATTAAATTAGAAAGTCATGTGTAGCATACTTGTCACTGTTATGACATAGAAGTTTTAAATTTACCTCTCAAAAGGATACATCCATCGATATTGTACAGGTCCAGCAATTCTTGCTTCATATGGAAGGTGCACAAGCAAATGTTACATTGATTTAAAGAATCCTGGTGGAAATATACGTTCTAACTTACACAAGATATGTGGAACGTCTATTGCTAATCTCCCCATGTCAGCCACTCGTAGAGTGGTCGAAGTAAGATCTTTAAAAAATAAGCTCAATTTTGTAAGTGCCTGCCACACATTACTAGGAAGTAGTTCACGAAAGGCAATAAGCATTAATCGTTGCATGAACACGTGGCAATCATGACTTTTCATGCCAAATAACCTAGACTTGTTCGTCTCTAGACATCGACCCAAATTTAAAACATACCCATCAGGAAACTTCAAACTTTTCACCCAATCGAATAAGATATCTTTTGCTTCATTGTCTATTGTATATGAAGCTTTGGGATATTTTCCAGTAGCATCCTTTGCCAACTGAGGTCTATCGCAATCGGTTAGCATATCCAGACGTGCTTTCAGATGTCTTTGGTTTTGTCTTTAACATTAAGAACTGTGTTAAATACATTATCAAAGACATTCTTTTCAATATGCATGACATCAAGATTATGCCGAATCATGTTAGAACTCCAATAAGGAAAATCCCAAAAGATGCTTCGCTTTTTCCATCCACAAGATTTACATATTCTCGAATTAACTACTTGTGCATCTTCCTCTGTTACTTTCCTTAGCCCTAACTCACTAATTTGGTTCAAAATTTCCTCTCCTGTTCTAACTGCTTGTGGTAGCCTTTTGACAGTCTGACCTTTAAGAAAGTTTTTACGATCTTTCCTAAATGGATGTTGTTGGTGAAGGAACATTCTATGACTATCAAACCAAGTTATTTTCCCACCGTGACGTAATCTAAAAGATTGTGCTTCCTCCATATAATAAGGACATGCTAACTTGCCACCAGTTCTCCATCCTGATAACATAGAATATACTGGAAACTCACTGATTGTCCACATCAAAACCGCCCTTAATTGAAAGTTTTGTTTATTAGAGATGTCAAATGCTTCCACACCATGGTCAATTATTTTATTAGAGGTTGTAGAAAAACATCAATTTTTTTTTTAGGATTGGTTGGCCCTGGAACAATGACAGTTAAGAACATGTACGCCTCTTTCATACACATCCAAGGAGGTAAACTGTATGGAGTGACAATCACTGGCCACGAAGAATATTTTCTTCCTTATTGACCAAATGGCTGGAAACCACCAGTACATAACCCCATCCTTGCATTCCTTGGTTCAGCAGCAAAAAATGAATGAGTTTCATTGAAGTGCTTCCAAGCCTCAGAGTCTGATGGATGACGCATTACCCCCTCCTTTTGTATATGCTCATGATGCCATCTCATGTCACAGGCTGTAGCATGAGATGCACATAATTTTGCAATCTAGGAATCAAAGAAAAATAATACATCCTTTTATAAGGGACTAATTTCCTCATACGAGAACCAACGCGACGTTTAAACCTGTCGTAGCCACAAAACTTGCAAGATGTGAGGTCTTCATAGTCACACCAATACAACATACATCCTGAATTACAACAATCAATATTTTCAACTAGCAAACCCAAGCTACGCACTAGCTTCTTGGTTTGATAATAACTTTCAAGCATTATGTTATCTTCAGGTAAAGCATATTTCATAAATTGCATCATTTGGTCATATCCCCTTTGTGATAAAGTATTCTACATTGTAACGTTTAACATCCTAGAAACTACTGCGAGTTGAGAGAGGGAAGAACCAGGATACAATTTTGTATCAGCGGCCTTTAGAATATCATAAAACCTTTGAGACTCAAGATTAGGCTCCTCCTCCATTGAAGGATTAGCCTCGTCCTCCATTGAAGGCTCAAAATGACAAGACGACTCAAATTCAGTATTACTATAAGATTGCCAACTAGAACCCTGGCCAAAGTTGGGACCAACTGCATCTAAAATCATTTGTCGGTACGGATTGTCATATCCAAATGCAGGTTGAACACCACCATGTAGATCACTGCAAGAAAACGTCACACCAGTCATATCTTTTTCCCTATGATACTTCCAAACAGAATAGTTTTCAACAAATCCAAACTTAAAAAGGTGCAATCTAACTGGTTCAACACCCATGTATATAATGTTGTAACATTTTTTATATCGACATCGAACATTCTCACCACTCATGAGATTTTGTTGAGAACGTGCAAACAGGAGAAAGCAATCCACGCCAGTTACAAAATTAGAATTAATACCCCCTCGGCCATCCAACCTCTCGTACATCTAAGCATGCTCTAAATTATCCATATTCCTATTTAATATAGAAACAAAACAGGATATTCATACTTCTTTTTCGACGAGTATGATAATAAGAATGTTCTAAGATGAAATAAATTCTAAATAAATTTGACACAAAATATCTAAATATCAACTAACTAAAGAAGCACCATAAAATCTTGCCAAAGAAAATCATATCAGTTAACGCTTAATAAGATTACCAAGAACGGAACAATTATTCTCCAAAAGCAAGAATTTATCAAAGAAAAAAAGTAAGGAATCAACCTAAAAAAACAAAAGAGAGACAACTAAGAATCCAATCTACAAAATTCATAGATTTTGAAATTTCAACAACTGCTTAACATAATTCACTTCAATCCCAACCAAATACCACCACCACCACCACGCCCCTCCCCAAAAATGAAGAAGCAACTAAGAATCTTATCTTTAAAAGTCATAGATTCAGAAACTTCGAATGAGAGTGCCACCATTTTCAAAACTGGAATTGTGGTAAATAATTAAGTGATATTCAGCGACGAATTTAGCTACGACATAATTTCCGTCGCTATAAATAAAATTATTTATTCATTAGAGGGTATATTATCGACGGAAATTTCCGTAGCAAGGAGTTTTAAAAAAAATTGATAAAGAAATTAAGGCTAGCGACGGATTTGTGGTTGCTAATTCCGCCGCTGTAGTTAAATAAATTTTGTCACTAAATCCGTTTATAAATTGAAGGCGCCAATATTTAACGCCCACAATTAGCGACAAATTTTCATTTTCGTCGCAATTCCGTCACTATATTATATACTAACTAATTTTTGGCTATTTTTGCAACGAAACTATTATTCTGTAGCAAATCCGTCGCTTATTAGCGACGAAACTAAATTTGTCGCAAAAATCCGTCGTTAAATGCAATTTTTTTTTGTAAATCATCTTCAAGAAACTGCACCATTGCAAACAAAGGACGAAAATTCCTTCTTCACATTCTTCTTTTTTCATTTTTAAAACCCTCCCAAATTAGGAGGAACTATAGTGCTTCCACGCTTTTCCTCCCTCTCGAACCCAGAACCTAACAGTCAGAGGTGGAGGTGCTTTATCAACTGAGCAAGCCTCACTTGTCTTCACATTCTTCTTCACCAGGTAACTGACTGGAAAATGCTTTGAATTTCCCATTCGACAGCCAAAACGGAGCGTTGAAGTTGGTAACATAGGGATTTTCAGCTTTTCATGATCATACTCCTCAATCTTTGATGTCGAACAATAGTTCCTTTTGTTGGAATTATAAGCAGTGATTGGAATGGAAGACATCGAAAACGACGACGAACAAGACGATGAAACAGTATTTGTGCTGCAAAAGATGTTTGGTTAGGGCTGCAACTCGACGAGATCACATTAGGGTTCTTCTTGAACAAAGACGACGGAATTTGGGGCTGAGCAACTTGAAGATTCTGTTACTTTTTTTAAGTGTATTTCAATAAATCTCGTTGTATTTCATTGTATTCATCACGTTTTTTATTGTATTTCATCTTATCTCGCTGTATTGCATGTATTTTATTATATTCACTGTCTCACTATATTTCATGAATGTATTCATATAATTTTTTTAATTAATATAACTTATATATTCATATGTATATATGTATTCAAATGTATCTGCAATATGTATTCATATATTTTTGCACTATAGATGACCTGCTATACTTCATGTATTCAATGTCTTTTTTATAACTAAAAATACAAAAATTACATGTTATAATTGAGTTTGTTGAGTTATATTAGGAGTCTATTATGTTAATTGATTCACTTTCCATTTAAGAACAATTGTTATTGTTTCACTTTTCCTTTAAAAATAGTTGCAATCCCATATTTCACACCGTGAATACAATAATCTGTCTAGCTGTATTCCATGTTTCATGCCTAGACATGCTACTGTATTCATGAATACAGTAGCTTCAATACATCGAGTACACTCTAAAAAATTCTAAAAACATATTTATAGGAAGTAATATAGCAAATGGTAGCTACAACTAGCTAATAGTAATAACCACTAAATAATAATAATTTATGAAAATTTTTCAAAGTTGTACCTATTTGTTATCTATTCGTTATCCCTAATTACAAGTACATATTCTTGTATTTCATACATACAAATATCTGAATTTAGAAAACATTTACGCAACATAAGGAATATTCATGGTTGTCACAACTTTATCTAATGGAAAGTTATATATTCCATGTACCTCTCTGGGGAAAGGGGGAAAAAAAAGGGAAATGGATGTACATCCTTTTCAAATGTTACCAGAAGAAGCTAACCCAAAAGTTATCTATTTGATTGATCCAAAGAAGAAGGTAAATCGATTCTCATTAGTATTTCCAACTCCTCTAGATATAAAAATTAAAAAGGATACAAAATGATGAATAGTACCACATCTTTTAAATGGTTAGAGAAAAAGTAGTATTACATCATCTCCTTTTCTCCTCGCTAGAAGTTGGTGGTTGCTACTATTTTAAGAAGGATCTTAGAGTACAATTTAT
Source organism: Nicotiana benthamiana (assembly GCA_034376525.1). Classification (NCBI taxonomy): domain Eukaryota; kingdom Viridiplantae; phylum Streptophyta; class Magnoliopsida; order Solanales; family Solanaceae; genus Nicotiana; species Nicotiana benthamiana. The sequence goes on along the minus strand of CM067329.1, from coordinate 137,057,366 downwards.
ATGTTTACACTATCATTGTAATTTAAAAAACGAGTGTGTTAGTTAGAGTCCGAAACTTTTTTAATATTTTTTTGATAAAAAATACGTTTGTATTGTTAAAAAAAAGTTAAATAAATAGGTAAAATACAATACTATACTGCGAATTACTTAAACGGAAAGTTAACCGTAAAGTAATTCGCAGTATAGTACTACATTTTATCGAAAAATTAATTTTTTTAAAGTAATTCACAGTACTATAGTGCATTTTACTTAAACGCAAAATAGTACTGCGTTTCAATTATTAATATGGGCCCACTTCTGAAGGAATGTAGGGAACATTTTTTTTGTAAAACGCAGTATAATACTGCGTTTACACTGAAACATACTATTATACTATATTTTACACTGATTTTTATCTCCACCAATAATTAACTGACATAACAATAATTCAAATACATAAAACGTGATATTGTACTATATCTTACATAGAAAAATTCTACACCCTAAGCTCGGACTTGCCTTATTTAAAGGCGTTTTAATTTTATAAAAATACATTCAATACTTTACTTCAAACTTATATTCATACTTTTCTCTTCTTCTTATCAATCATTTTTTATAATGTTTGAAGTGCCAAACATAAGGGTTTCACTATATTGGGGGTGGGGGTGAGGTTGTGTTAGAGAATAACTCTGTGAGGTATAGCTCATCTCCACAATGTCAGGTTAAATTGCCGCTTACTATGGAGTACGATATATTGGTATCGTTGTTACGTAAAAAAATGAGTGAGACGAGGCATTCGGTTAACCTTTAAGTAATCGGTAGATTTCCGTATTCAGTGACTCCGCAGGGGTTTGCTTATTATTCTGAGTTAACATCGAGGATGATGATACTCTTAAAGATTTTCTGCGGATTTCGGATGAATACAGGAAATTTATTGTAATAAAATTATTGGAAATGTACGTCAAGGTAGAAGACGTTCCCAATAATGAGGGCGTTCATAGTAGGGATAACCCCCAGTCATCGGGTGATTATTCTGGAGCAGTTTTTGCCGGACAGATTGTTGATGAAAGAGCTTGCCTTGATTTAAACTTACCACCACTGGCGAATGAGCAGCCACAAAATAATTTTTCGACTTTGTATAATCAACAAGACGATGTTTAAACTTCAATTTTACTACGCTTTCGCGATATTTATTTTATGTTTTAATTGGATTTGTATTAACACTCATATTTTTCATACGGGGTATCGTCTGGATATGAATTTTACAAGTTATGACCTCGTCCTTAGTTCGTATATGCGTAGTTCTGGAGTAATGGATCACGGTGGTCCATCCGGGAGTCATCACCAACAAGAAAATATCCATCATGAAACGTCAAGACAGTGTAAGCAAAGTGATATAGCTATATCTAAAGTATTTATCTAGTTGGATAACTTATCATTTTGTTCTTTTTGTGTAGTGAAAACAAGCTTCTGTAAGCTCCTGACCTCACACAGTTGCCCATAGACGACGTATTTACTCGTGATTTAGAAGATGCGCAGATTCAAGAAGATGATTGTGATTATGACAACAATGCGGATGAGTATGGGATGACACACCCTTCCATGATTAGGGTAATGATGAGGAAGAAGTGAAAGTTGAGCCTGAGCTGACGAGGGAGCATGTTCCTCCACCTCCCGCTAGACCAAGAGTGTACGAGTCCCACGTGCTATTTCATGAACGGAATATTCCCTACCTTTATAATTTTCCAAGCATGGCGAATATGGATGCCTTCACAAGGAATAATGATGAATTTCGGTCAGCAATGTGGGATGGGTCTAGACCAGCTGTTCTGACAAAGGGCATGTATGACGACCCAAAGGGTCATCACTGTAATTATCCCCTTTCTTGCGCTACTGAGGTCTTGAAAACCTCTTATTTGTTTGCCTCAATTTACGTACGCAGTCCGGGCACGAAGCCAGAAAATGTTTATGTGATAATATTTGAATTCTGTGTTAAAAACTATGAATTTTTATTATAATATTGCTATAGTTGACTTTGGTCAACGTTTTGGGTAAACGGACCCAGACCCGTGATGTAACGATCCCGAAGGGTCCGTAAGGAAATTTTGGACCCGGGCGTATTCCTGTAATCGAAATCCGAGGTCTCAGGCTCGAGTACGGAGCTTTTCTATGAAATTATTTTCTGAAAATGCTTAAGGAAAAATGAAAATGAAAATTGATCAAAAGTAATGGTATCGCGCTCGTATCTTGGTTCTGACGCCCAGTACATGTCTTAAATGGGCGTTAACCGCTATCTGTAAAGTTTGGTTGAAAACGAACGTCATTTGACGTGTTTAGGACTAAAAATGGAGAATTTGAAAGTTTTGAACTTTGAAATGAAAATCATGAGTTTTGGAGGTTGATTCTTTGATCTTGATATTATTTTGGCAATTTGATCGCTCGATCAAGTTCCTAGGATGATATTGAGTTAGTGTGTGTGGTTGGTTGGGAGCCCCGAGGGCTCGGGAGTGTTTTCGGGGGTGGTTCGGGGTGTTTTTAGTTCTTTAGACTTGGCAGTTTTTGCTGCAATTTTTGCACAGATATCTTCTTCTATGCAATTGCATAGTCTCCCCTTGCGATCGCATAGAGTCCCTTGCCAGCCCTCTAATTTTCTTCTATGCGATCGCATAGTTTGACCTACGATCGCGGAGTTTGACCTGCGATCACATAGCTTCGCCAGTTACTTCAGTGCGATCGCATACCCTCCACCGCGATCGCATAGCGTATAGACCCCACCCAGGCCAGACTCGTCTTTCTTCTATGCGAACTCATCTTTCCCCCTGCGATCGCATTGGCCAGTCTCCATATCTCTATGCGATCGCAACCCTCTTCATGCGATCGCATAGGCCAAATTCCTTCAGTAGTTTAATTTAGTCCAGAACAGTGTTTTCTCCGCATTTCTTCAAAACTTTCCACACGAGCTCTCCTCCTACACTCTCCATTGACAAACTCCAAGTCCCTACTTCACCATAACTCTTTGGGTATGTGATTCCAACTTCATTCTTCCAATATTTCTTCATCGAATCATAAATTTTCTAGCCCTAAATCATAGAATCATGGTAGAAATTAGGGCTTTCGGGTAGAGTTAGGTTTTGAGAATTTTGGGCGATTCAACCTTAATTTGAGGTCGAATCTTAAAACAAATCATATATTTGGACTCGTGGGGTTATGGGTGATTGGAATTTGGTTCGAGCCTCGAGTTTGGACCATGTGGGCCCAGTGTTGGATTTTGGTATTTTTGGAAGAAAAATTAGAAATAAATTTTTAAGCTAGGAAATTGTGTCCTTGTGTTATTATTGATAATATTGAATCGACCTATGTTTGATATCGTTGGTTCGGGATCGAATTCTAGATGAAAGGCGATTGTTGAGCTTTGAGTTGCTATTTTCGGATTCGAGGTAAGTGTTTGATCTAACTTTGGCTTGAGGGAATGTGCTATATGGGTAGGTGTATAGGTATGGTGACAGTTACCTATGCGCCCGAGCCTAGCATGACCGTGATTCATAATTGCTATTAAATTTCGAAAGAAGTGAACAATTGTGCTAATTACTTGTTAAATAAACTATGAAGTGATAGTTGAGAAGCAAATGAACTAAAAAAAGAATTTTTGGTGCTTTTCCCTTGCTGGGACTATTTGTTGAGCTGTATTCCCTTGCCGAAATTTATTATTGAGTTATTCTCCTTTGACGGGATTTATTGTTGAATTATTCTCCTTTGACGGGATTTATTGTTGAATTATTCTCCCTTGCCGGGATTTATTGTTGATTTATTCCCCCTTGCCGGAATATTTTTTCTTGTTATACATTCCTTTCCCGTTTGGTTGTGACCATTGATTGGGTGAGGAAGAGAGAGTAAAAGCACGAAGGGTGGTGCCGTGCACTATGTATTTGAGAGTAAAAGCACGAAGGGTGATGCTGTGAACTGTATATTGAGAGTAAAAACACGAAGGGTGATGCCGTGCATTATATTTGATATTCTTGGTGAGAAATGAGAGTAAAAGCACGAAGGGTGATGCCGTACATTATATTCGACAGTTTTGGTGAGGAATGAGAGTAAAAGCACGAAGGGTGATGCTGTGCAGTTGTTGCTTCACTGGTTTTCTTTATTTAATTATTATATATTCAGTTCCATTTCTTGTTTGTTGAAGTTATAATTGAATTGTTACTCCCCCAGCATGTCCCCTCCCCATTATCTGTTTAAATTCTTGTTCTTTTTCTGTTATTGCACATATAACTGTGCAGATTGATTGTGGTAGGTCCGGTTTAGCCTCGTCACTACTTCACCGAGGTTAGGCTGGGCACTTACCAGCACATAGGATCAATTGTCCTGATACTACACTTCTGTGCCTTTTTGTGCACATGTCAGGACACATCCTATGGACCGCAGCAGTAGTTAGGGGGCGATCCTTCAGTCCAGAGACTCTGAGGTAGTTTGCTGGTATTCACGGGCCCTGAGTCTCCTCTATCTTTTCCAGTTTGTTTAATTGTATCAAACATATATGTTATGTATTTCTTTCAGACTATTATTTTTAGTACTCTTTTAGTCATATGTGAGTAGTGACACCAGATACTGGGTAGATGCATGTTGTTAATTTCTGTATTTTGTCATTGCTATTATTGCTAAAAGTCTTCCGCGTGTTTTAATTAATTATTTCAGTATTTAATTTTCTTTAGATTAAGGTTATTGTGAAAATGATTAAAAAGGGGTTGGCTTGCCTAGATTCGACAGTAGGCGCCATCACGATTCCCGATGGTGGGTAAATCCGGGTCGTGACAGCATGTATTTCCCCGATAAAGTCGCCTAATTAGGGATGTAAAAATCTACAGTATAAGAAAGTGTCGTGAGTTGATGGTAAGTGAGTCAACTATGGAGAAATACATGGCAAGTGAGTCAACTGTGGAGAAATACAAGGTTGTATGCCGTAGAGACTTTATGGGTTATCACTGGATGTTTCGTGCCAGCAAGAAGAAATCAGGTTTGTGGAAAGTGGGTAAATTTATTAGCGAGCACATATGTGAAATGAACATATACAATGAGAATCACTTCAACTTGGATGTGGACTTGATTTCTCTTTTTTTGATTTCATATTTGGAAGTGTCCATTAGGTTCAAGATTAAAGAGTGTATTACAGCCGTCCACAGGGAGTATGATTGTACTATAACCAAAAGAAAGGCATATCTCGGTCGCAAACGTGCCTTTGAACTTATTTATGGCGACTGGGATAATTGTTTTTCAAATATGTCCAGGTATATGGCTGCACTGCAACACTTTAACCCTGAGACTGTTGTTGAATGGAGGCATGAGTGGAGTTCGGACAGACCCAAATATATTTACAAGTCCGAATATATTTACAACTATGTGTTCTGGTCATTTAAACCAGTAATTGATGGTTTTGTGCATTGTCATCCTGTTATTTCCATAGACGGTACTCATGTCTATGGAAAGTATCATATTAAGCTTTTGATTGCAGTTTCAGTAGATGCCAATGGGCAAATATTTCCACTAGCTTTTGCCATATGTGCCAACGAAAGCGAAGAGACGTGGATGCTTGTTTGAACCAATTGAAGTAGCACGTTGTCCAACAGCGTTCAGGTATTAGTCTAATATCCAATCGACATGGTGGTATTTTAAGTTCTGTACGTCACTTGCCTGAATGGCAGGAATCATATGCATATCACTGGTACTGTGTGCGGCACCTGAAGGCCAATTTCTAGAAGAAATATCCTGACAGAGCCTTGCATGACTTAATGTGGATGGCTGCACTGAGCACCAACTCTGCAAATTCACGAGGCGCATGGAAGATATCCGCCAGCTGAACCACGAGCCTATACTTTGTTGATGGGGCATGAGCTTCACATGGGGACATTGCATGCTAATGGCAATAGACGACGGGGAGCCCTCACTACAAACATGTCGGAGTCATTCAACGTCTTGTTGAAGTGTGCCCGTGGACTGCCCGTCACTGCCATAGTTCGCATGACATTCAAATAGAATGCGGAGAGGTTTGTTGAAAGGCATGCAGCTGCATCAGCATTGATGGACATGAGTGTTCAATTTATTCCAATACCCATGAGATGATTTGAAAAGGTCATGGAGGCGAGCAGAGTGTCATTCATTTCTTCAATACGATTATGAACGGGATGTTTTTGAAATTAAGAACACTATCCGCAGAAATCGTGGGAATAATCTACAGACGATGAATGAAAATAGAAGGTAATGTTCATGTGGTAAATGGACCATCTACCACATGTCGTCCGCACATGCATTGAAGTGCCTTCAACAAGTTGGAAATGGGCCAACAAACTATATTGATATGCAATATAGTGTAGCTGCATACGTAGACACGTATAGTGGGAAGTTGCAGCCATTAGGTGCTGAGCATTATTGACCACCAGAACCTTTTAAGATGGTATGTAAAAAGAACTATTTGCGCAAGCTACAACTTGGCCGCCCTAGTGGGCAAGTGAAAAGTATGTGCCTTCGATCGCCACCGCTCTACCAAGGCCGTGATGAGAGACCAATCAAGATGCATCCGTCCAAGCTCAAAAATTAATAGAAGCCCATAGCCTGTAAGCGCGCGACTACGCGGGCATGGAAAGGATGCTCCACGATGAACTCTCACAAATCATCAAGTCTCCTGGGGCGGAGAGGCTGATCCAATAGATATCCCTCCCATGCAAAGGAGGGCCCATGGTCGCCCTCCAACACTAATAGATGATCCTCGGCAGGTCCAAGATGCGTAGGCGGAGGAAAGGCCATATCGTCTGCTATAATTTAAATAAAATTAATTGTGTGTGTTAGTTTAATAAATTAAATAATTATTTTTAATATTGGACAAATTATCTATGGGTTCAACGCTCGAAATTTGAGGCCCTGTAGCAACAAGCTATCCTTAATTATTTTGTGTGTCATTTTCAATATTTTTAAAATTTTGTTAGTTTAATAAATTAAATTAAAAATTCTTGAATTGGACTTAATAATTATGTATGGCTTCCAAGCTCGATATTTGAGGCCTGGTAGCACCAAACTATACTTAATTATTATGTATGTCATTTTTAATATTTTTAGAAATTTGTTAGTTTAATAAATTAAATTAAAAATTCTTGAATTGGACTGAATAATTATGTATGGGTTTCAAGCTCAATATTGAGGCTCGATAGCACCAAGTTATCCTTAATTATTATATGTCAATTTTAGTTATCGATGGAATTTTGTTAGTTTAAAGAATTAAATTAAAAATTATTCAATTGGACTGAATAATTATGTATGGGTTCCAGGCTCAATATTTGACGTTCCGTAGCACCGAATTATCTTTAATTATTATGCATTTCAATTTTAGTATTCTTAGAACTTTGTTAGCTTAATAAATTAAATAATTAATTAAAGTTATTATTGGATTGAATAATAATATATGGGCTCCATGCTCGATATTTGAGGCCTGGTAGAACCAAGTTATCCTTAATTATTATGCGTGTCACTTTCAGTATTTTTACAATTTTGTTAATTTAATAAATTAAATAATTAATTATTAAATTGCTAATAATTAATTATCTATGAGTTTCGAGCTCGATATTTGAGTTTATTTGGCAACAAATATTAATCTGACTTTTGTAAATTTATTTTTGTAAATTAAATAATTAATTTTGTGTTGTGTAATTGGATAGAGTTTGCAGTTACTACATACTTAAACTACGGAGACTCTACGCTAAAAGGCTCTATATTTACTACGCTAAAAGGCTCTATATTTTACTACACTAAAAGGTTCTATATTTTACTACGCTAAAAGACTATTTATTTTACTGCGCTAAAAGGTCACTATTACATATAAAAATAACAAACATAACATACAAATATTAACGAAAAACAAAATAAATAATATTTATTTATTACTTAACCAAATAAAAATATAACATTAACAATACAAATTATTTATCAATTTTTAATAATTTTTTCCCAAAGCTAATAAATCAATTCGAATATAAAAAAGATACAAATTTAAACACAAATTAGCATGGAAACAAATTAAACAATACAAATATGCATGTACTATACGAGTTTCGACATAAACAAAATCGAAATACCTCGATTTAAGTTTTTTGAATTTGATTGAAATCGAATTTTTGGTCCCAAAAGAAGGAATTCAAAGCTTGTCTTGTGTGTGGGACATACACTTCTTGCTCTTTAGGTGACGGGTGGGGCCCAAATTGTTTTTCAAACGTTGATGTGGGGGGAGGGGGAGGGGGAAGCAAAAGCGGAGATCGAAATTTTTTTAATGGGGAATCGGTTCTGTTGTTGTCCAAAGAGGAAGAAGGGGTTTTAGTTAAATGCAGTGTAGTACAGCGAATTGTTTTAATAAAATAAAGCTGGGCCCATATTAATAATTGAAACGCAGTACTATACCACGAATTACATTAACGACTAATTTTCTATTAAAGTAATTCGCAGTATAGTACTGCATTTTTACTTAGTTATGTAACCTTTTTTTAGCATTAAAAATGTGTATTTTTCCAACAAAGCATCAAAAAAGTTTCGGACTCGTAGTAGTTACCTAGTTTTATCAAGTACTAACTAATTATTCTTTATTATAAATATTTAATTTTAATTATTTTGTACATGACCTGATTGTGTACCACAAAAGTTAGATTCAAGAACAATAGTGCCATTTGAGCCCTTTTACCACACCTTTATACTTGTATGGGTCAAAACTTAACTTCGTGTTAATTAATGGGACTGACGCGTTTATTGAAGCCTATTTGTGATTAATAAATGGTATGGCCATCTATTGGTACTGCTCTCGGGCGACTATTCGATTCGACAACTAAGGTCACGGCCTGGCCATCTTTACGGGGGCGTCCTCTCAATATGGTCACAACCACTTGGCGCCAGCTGGCAGGTCTCATAGCTATAAATACTAAGAGAAAGAACCCTAAAAGGGGGCTGCTTCTTCTCTCTCTTCATACTTACTTCCAAGGGAAGAGAATACACATCATCGTAAGGCTCTGAACCTTTCCATGGAGAAGCAGACCTACCAATATCAATAAAAGATCTCCATCCTCTTCCCCTTAATCATTAATGGTTGTCTCTTGCACTTTTATTCATTTAGCTTATTGATTTATTACTGCCTGCTATGATTGGCCCTCTATCAATTTTAATTGATTTATGCTTAGAAAGTGTATGAGAACTTTGAGCTAAACAATTTGGCACTATATGTGGAGATTTCATAGCAGAATCGCGTAGTTTATCCTTATGACAAAATAAGAAAGAAAGCAACCCAGCTCAAGCGAGCCAAAGCAGCATGTCGGATCAAAGGAAGTCAAAAGCCTCTAGATGAGCTTGCTTCCACATCCCCGCTTCTCCGAGCAAGGAGAAGAAGAAGAAGCAGATCCCCCATCCCAATGGGAAAATGTGCATAAGGTACCTCGCCCCCTTCTCACACGGGATCCTGCCAAAAAGGAGGAAAGCACAAAAGTATCTCGAACCGAGATCTGTAACCGGGTGACCCGTGCGAGCTAGTACAAAAAAACTACTACAAGCACCAGTTAGGCAAGATCGGGAACCAAGAGAAAATTCGAGCCCCCAACACGAAGCGAGTTATGCGGGAAAACAAAAGGTTCAACTACGGTTGAACCGGGACTAGTCTATGTGCCTTCGACTTCAAAAATTACAAAAGATCAACTACGGCACGGCAGCTCAGGCTACGTACCTTCACTCAAAGGTTTAACTAGGGTTGAACCGGGACTCTAGCTATGCGCCTTCAACTTCAAAAATTGCAAAGGTTCAACTACGGTTGAACCAGGACTCAGACTATGCGCCTTCGACTTCAAAAATTGCAAAGGTTCAACTACGGTTGAACCGGGACTTAGGCCATGCGACTTCGACTTCAAAATTTGCAAAGGTTCAACTACGGTTGAACCGGGACTCAGGCTATGTGCCTTCGACATAAAAAATTACAAAAGTTCAACTACGGTTGAACGGCAGCTCAGACTACGTGCCTGCACCCAAAGGTTCAATTACGGTTGAACCGGGACTCAGGCTATGTGCCTCCGACTTCAAAAATTATAAAAGTTTAACTATGGTTGAACGGCAGCTCAGGCTACATGCCTTCACCTAAAGGTTCAACTATGGTTGAACCGGGACTCAGGCTATGTGCCTTCGACTTCAAAAATTACAAAAGTTCAACTACGGTAGAACGGCAGCTCAGGCTATGTGCCTTCACCCAAAGGTTCAACTAAGGTTGAACCGGGACTCATGCTATGCGCCTTTGACTTCAAAATTTTCAAAAGTTCAACTACGGTTGAATGGCAGCTCAGGCTACGTGCCTTCACCCAAAGGTTCAACTAAGGTTGAACCGGGACTCATGCTATGCGCCTTTGACTTCAAAATTTTCAAAAGTTCAACTACGGTTGAATGGCAGCTCAGGCTACATGCCTTCACCCAAAGGTTCAATTACCGTTGAACCGGGACTCGGGCTATGTGCCTTCGACTTAAAAAATTACAAAAGTTCAACTACGGTTGAACGGCAGCTCAGGCGACGTGCCTGCACCCAAAGGTTCAACTATGGTTGAACCGGGACTCAGGCTGTATGCCTCCGACTTCAAAATTTATAAAAGTTAAACTATGGTTGAACGGAAGCTCAGGATACATGCCTTCATCAAAAGGTTCAACTACGGTTGAACCGGGACTCAGGCTATGTGCCTTCGACTTCAAAAATTACAAAAGTTCAACTACGGTTGAACTGGCAGCTCAGGCTACGTGCCTTCACCCAAAGGTTCAACTAAGGTTGAACCGGGACTCAGGTTATGTGCCTTCGACTTCAAAATTTACAAAAGTTCAACTACGGTTGAATGGCAGCTCAGGCTACATGCCTTCACCCAAAGGTTCAATTACGGTTGAACCGGGACTCAGGTTATGTGCCTTCGACTTCAAAAATTACAAAAGTTTAGCTATGGTTGAACGGCAGCTCAGGCTACGTGCCTTCACTCAAAGTTTCAACTACGGTTGAACCGGGACTCAGGCTATGCGCCTTCAACTTCCAAAATTACAAAAGATCAACTACGGTTGAACGGCAGCACAGGCTACGCTCCTTCACCCAAAGGTTCAACTACGGTTGTTAATGCCCAATTTTTCCCTACGTATTTTTCTATCCAAAATACTTTCAAAATAGCTTGTGAATGCATATGTAAGCATCCACAAAAGATTGGGTATTTTTCTATAATTTTCAAGCTTTTTAAAACCAATTTATAACTTATTTTGTACTATAAAATCCAATATTTAGTATCAAATCTTATTATTTTAATAAATAAATTATTCTATTCTCTCATTTACGTAAAAATATAATTTTATGTAACTTTTAAAGGATTTTACAAAGCCATTAGGTATTTATTTTTAAATTAAAATTGTATTAAATTGCAGTTTTAGCCTATTTATCAATTTAATGAGTATTTCAAGTGAACAATCACTCCTGGTATCTGTAACTAACCCCCAAACATATTTTAATTATCCCATTATTTTATTGGATTTTTATAAATCATTCGTTATTTTTACAAAATTAAACTAAGGGAAATTTGGGCATTTAAATTATAGCCCTTTTAGCTTTCAATTTTGGCCACATTCTAACTCAAATACACCCCCCAAATCACGACCCAATAACCCGACCCAAACCTTTTTGGACTAACCTGCCCGGACCCCCGTTTATCATTTTGATCAACGGTCCACGATTGATCTTACCTTAATTAAACATATGACCCCTTTACCCTAAAATCATTTCTCTCAATCCGCCGCCCTTGTATCCCCTTTAACTCTCATACACTCTCTAACCCCTCATCTCTTTAGAACCTTCTGCTTCTCTCATGGCTTTCATCGACATACCAGCTCACTCCTCCCTCACTCCTCTCGATTCCCAGCAACCATGACATCCCTATATCATGGTTTTCTCTCAAGGTTGAATCCTAGCAGCTTCCGCCATGGAAGACGGTCACTGAAACCCTATTTGGGATCTATTTCTGGTGCTTCTCCGGTGATCTTTGAACGATGATGCCTTCTACGGCATTGTATACAAGTTTCACAGCCAAGTTCTTCGTTTCCCTAATCTATTTGAAAACCCTAATTTTCTCTTTAATCTCTACTCTTTTAAATGACTTTTAGTTTGATTTTCTTGTTTTCCACTCTACTTCTACTTAGTTTCTTCGGGTATTTCAAATTTTTTGATTCTTCCAGATTAGGGTTTCTAACCCTTTCTTCAAAACTGTTTCTTCTACCGTTTCTGAGTGCCATGTAGTCGTTTGGGTTATTTATTTTACTTGTTTGTTTGTTTCTTTGACAACTTGGGTTTCATACTGTAATTTCTATTTCTAGGGTTTCATAATCCCCTTTCAAAAATACTTTACTTTTCTGGTTTTTAGCACTAATCCATGGCTTTCAGTACTACCTCTGAACTTTTTGTCGAAATTTGATAAAAAACCCTAACCCTACATGTTTGTATCTGTGTTTGCCTATTTGCATGTTCTTCTATGAGCTCCGTGCCCTTTACTTTGATTTTTGGTGCCAATGCTTCATTCCTATACCATGTTGTTGTTCTTCTTTTGAGAATTTTGGTTGTTTATCTGGTGACTTTATACTGACTCTTGCAATCTATGTAAGGCTGTGATTACTATCCTTAAATTGTGATTGTGTATCTTTCTTACAGTCTTGGTATGGATTTCGAATTTCATTCCTCAATTAGTGGGATACATTCCCCAATTAGATAACTGATTTCCCAAGTTTTCAATTTCGAAATTATTTCCCATAATTAAAGTGATATCTTTCCTTATCTGTGTGCACAAATATGCTGATTTACTTGCTTGACATATTTTCCTACTTAATATCTTGCACCTAGTCTGCAATATATACCTTATACTATTCTTTTCTTCCTTATGTGGCCAGGTCATACTTTGTGATTTCTTTCCTTTTTAATGGATTGTTTATTACCGTTTGCCTATGACTCCTTCTTTGTTACCGTTTGCCTATGACTCCTTAATTAAAGGGGAGTCCCTATGCTTGTGTGATTGTGATTGATATCAGTTCCTTAAATACAAACTGATACCTTATTTGTTTACTCATTTTAATACTATTAATACTCCTCTCTTTTCTCTTTTGAAAACAACACACACTGCTCAGAACCAAATCTCTCTGAACTCTCTTTTTCTCTGCTATTACTATACTATCTTATTCCTTTCTTTGAACACTCAATCGGCTAACAGCGAAGATTGAGTAACTTGATTGGTTACTTTGCACTGTTGGGTTCTATTTGGGTCTGTTATTGTTGCTGTTCTCACATTACTGCTATTGTTCTCACATTACTTCTGCTATTCTCATATTGTTGCTACTGTTTATCCTGCAGCTGCTACTCCCATATTGTTGCCCGCATCCTTTGCACACTTTGTTCTCTCTTTGTGCACTATTACATTGCAATTATATCCTATTTTTTGCAATTGGTATGTCACATATTTGAAGTACAGTCTCCAAAACAACATGTTGCTATTAATTTTGCAATTCATAATATTTCTTGTGTGCTTTTGTCTGTGGTTTTGTTGCTATCTTTGTCATTAGCATGTTATTTACTGGTCTATTAGTTCAACTTAGCATATCTTTACCCTATTCCCCTATCCCCATCTCAATGCATTTTCTTCCTCCATGTGTACTACTGCTTGGCTACTTAACGGCTATGAAACCTCTCCATGAGGTTGACTATATTTTGGGGTTTAGTACAGTAAGAGCTAAACCTTTGTATTAACTAGATCTGATTACTTCTGCCCAACATGTTTTCTGTTCCCTTCACTTATCTACACTTTACTTATTTGCTCCCTTATCCCCTCCATGTCTCAATGAATGTCTTCTTTGAGCATTGTTTCCATGCATCCATGTCTGCTTTCCTGCTTGTTTAACCAAAAATCTCTATTTGAAGCTAAGCAAAATATAACTTAATAAAAATAAGAAATATGACATTTGGCTTGCAATCATATCAGATTACTTCCTCCAACCTGATGTATGTATGTATGTAGTTCACTTTACTTATGAGTGTGTGTCCCCTTTCCCCGTCTCCTGTTTGTGTGATGCCCTGCCGTTCTAAACTGGTCAGTCTGAAATAATTTAAAAGAACCTTTTCAACTCTTTCAACCGTTTCTTCAAACTTTCTCAACCTTTCAATTTTCCCAACTGTTTCTTATAAATTGTCTCTCAACTATTTTCAACTCCCTCAATTACAATCTCACTCTTAGAGCTTTAGGGTCTACCCTCTTGGTGTAAGAACTGCCATGGGAGCCTTGAGCACCCTTGGAACTTTGATGCACAAGGCTGGCACTTCCAATGTTTGCACTTGTCTAATTGTGAAATCTTTGGATGCCTAGTATTGGCCAGGGGTTCAAACGAACCCTTAGGCAACTTTTCCGCACCCAAGCATTGGTAATGGCTGTGAAACTCGAAAGGAATGAGGTTGGAGATGTTTGGGCCTGGCTGAAGGCTCTCTATAGAATACCTTCTTATTTTTCCTTTTATCACTGTTGTATTTTTAATTACTTGGCTGTAATAATTTGTAAGAACAATGGGGGATTATAGTGAAATTGGGGAGGGTTATGCATGATTATTAAGGGTATGGGTAGAAAGCATGACTATAGGATTTTACTTATCTATCTGTGCAATAGAAATCATGTATAGGACATGCATCTCACATATAAAAATTCTGCTCCTATGTGTCTTTTCTTTCAGCTTGTTGTTTTATGATCACAAACAGTCAATAATCCACAAGTTACTACATTTAGATACTATGCCTTAGGATTCTTATGTGCATTAGATATCTTATACTTAGGTTTTTTTAATCGCAACTATTGAATATTTCGTTAATCTGGAAAATACTGGATAAACAAAATCTTTTAACTAAGAAACCAATATGCATGTTCACCATCTTTTATAACGCCTAGGCAAGCCTTAGGCCGGATAAAACGGACTAATCGCCTTAGGTCTTGTTTCCATTAATCCACCTCCGCCTGAATTCGTTTGTCCCTGAGGCTCCCCTGAATTTTATACTATAACTTTTGCTTATTTTTATCACCTGGACAAATACTTTTACTGAATTACATTTCTTCCCCCAACCCATAACTGAACTACTATTTTTCTAAAGAACTATATAAGTACTGTACATTCTGTAATTTTCCAAACTGTAGTCCTAAGTTAATATGTTTTACCATTTATCTTTACATTTCTGCAGCCTTAAAAATACTATCTGTTACTCCTCCTGTCCGAAACTTCCTTTACCATATGTTCCACAAGTGTTTTTAAATTCCTAAAAACTGCTACTGTCTTTTAGAAGTTCTGAACGTTTTTTTACGACTCTTTTGTACAAAATTCTCCAGCTTTTGTTTTAATCTTATGCTCCATCTTTTAAAAATTTTTCCTTCCTTAGACCTTAAATGTGTTTGAGACGTGCTAAATACATGTTTGTTCATGAAGGGATACTTGAGCCTTTACATGTTTTACGTGATTCCATTATATGTAGTCCTGCCTGTTTTTGTATGTCGCCTAGCATTTTTTAACCTTTAAACTTAAGGGTTCAACCTTGTTCCAACCATGTAGGAATAACGATCCTAAATGCCCTCTAGGATCTATAGGACGGGACGGGTAATAGCACGCAATAAGCATTCGTGACCAATTCACACGCTTAAATAACCTCTAAGGGGTGGGAAGGGTAGAATATGGAGATGATGACGATGCGATAATATCATGAAGTGACCCCTCTTTGGGAATATGAGCGAGATATTGCATCGAATGATCCATATTATAGTTAAACCTAGGACCCTTCTTTCTGTTATGTGCTTTGTTTCAATGCTTTCTTAATGCTTTTCAAATTAATCCTCTCTCTTATTTCAAACTTATGTCCTCCCTTTTTTTAAGTTTTCAAGTTGTGTGAATGTCCTACATGTGAACCTTATTTATTTAATTGCTTCATCTCTTTATAAAGTCACAATTAGCGCGGCCGGAACCACATTTGTGGATCTTGAGGGGTGCCTAACACCTTCCCCTCGAGATAATTTCAAGCCCTTACCCAACTCTTGTTTCTCTCTCAAAAAACACTCTCTTCATCTTAAAGTGTCCTAATGCACTATAATCATTAGGTGGCGACTCTTTCGATTCCGTGACCCAATTCCCAAACGGGAAATAGAGTTGTTTTCCTATAATGTCGTAAAACCCGATTTCGCTCTTGAAAAAGGGGGCGTCGACAACGGTTGAACCGGGACTCAGGCTATGTGCCTTCAACTTCAAAACATTACAAAGGTTTTTCAACTATGGTTGAACGACAACTCAGGCTATGCGCCTTCGACTTCAAAATACAAAAAGGTCCAACCACGATTGAACAGCAAGTCGGGCCTCGCCTATATGTTCAACTACGATTAAGACTAGGACTCAGGCCACGCACCTCCGCCACAAGAATCGCAAACTCAATCACGGATGAATCAAAGCTAAGGACACACGTCCCGAGGCTATAAGCCGGGCAATAATCAGGCGAGGACGAGCGCTCCCAAATGTCCAACCACGAACGAACCCCGGGTCGGGCGTAGCACCCCCGCCACTCAAGTTAGTACGACCAAATCGAAACTAAAGTGTTAGCCCGCATAAAGTTCAACCCAAGTTGAACTACAAGGCTGTGGTTTTCGTTACCACGGCCAGTAGTTCAACTAAGCCCGAACTGGGACTAAGGCTATGTGCCGCCACTGCCCAAACACGGCTATAACCAACTCCCATCAAGCGGAGGAAGGTGACGACCAAAAGCATCTATCTTCGGCCAAGGCCATCTACACCATTGTCCCTTAAGACTTAGAATCGATCAAACAATGGTCGAAATCACCTAACCGGTTGAAACTATTAACGTACCCACTAGAGAAACTATAAGGCAAGGCCACCTCAAACGAGCACAAAAAAGAAACGAACAAAATCGACATAAAACAAACAGAAAGGAAGAAAGTATATTTACAATATTTACGCGGGGTTACCCCCAATTACACTTGCCCAAGGCCGGCAAAAATAAAAAGAAACGGCCGAACAGTAACAAAAGATAAAAAAAGAAAATAAAAGTTAAACAGATATTACAAATTTTATCTCCATTTGTCACTCGGCGCCCCCAGCGCCCTCTTCAACGTTGTAAGTGCCCTCGGCGCCATCATCACCTCCGGGCGCGGATGGATCAAAACCGCAGTCAAGGCAAGCTTCATGAGCCTTCTGGCATGCCTCCTTATAGGTAGCCTCAGGCACAATGCCGGCTTCCTACAACCGCTATACACGTCAAGATGGGCCTCGGTATACGTCCAAAGCTCACGAGCAGGACCAAAAGAAGCGGCCTGATTCCTCAGCCGCTGGTTCTTCGCTTCCAAGGCCGCAATCCAGTCCATTGCAGCACGGGCATCCTGCTCACAAACAGCAATACGCCCCTCCAATGCTCTCTCTCGAAAAGTGGTAGCGACCCTATCAATTCCGCGTTCCCTTTCTTAGGCGCGGTTGGCTGCCTGCAACGTTTCGCCCCTCTCCAGGGCATCCTCCGCTTGCTTCCTCAAAGTATCATTCTCCGTCTCTGGAGCGGCCACCTTCCTAGTTAAAGCCTCAGCGTCCTTTGCTACCGTAGCCCGGGTTTACCGCTCCCTCTCAACAGTCGCCCTCCTTTCAGCGTCCATCTCCTCGTTTCTTTGACGAAGCTGCCCATCAAGAGTGTTCACCCTATTAAGGGTCTGTTGCATGTGAAGCTCCCTCCTCGCCAACTCTTCTACCAGCTCCCGCTTTCGCGGGTGTTCCTTAGGCTTTAACGCAGGTCACAGCACCAGTTCAGGTAGCGGCGGTACTTCTCCAACAACCGCACAAAGACTGCTGAGCGGACGTTAGCCCGCCGAATACGCTCCACCTCTAGTAAAAATGACTACATCAAACAAAGCAGTAGTTAATACAAGAAGACGTACTAAGGAAAGAAACAGATCAGGGCATCAAACGTACCTTTATACTCAGAGCGGCCACCTCGCCCATCAACCCAACATCTGAGATGCCCCTCAAGGACGGGCTCTCCGCCTCCAAGCACAGAACCCCGAACAGCGTCAACAGATTCTCCTCCTCGAGTAGCAGATTCAGGTCATTAGGGGTCTCCAAATAATGGTAATCCTCTTCGGTGTGTAACCCTTTTGAAACAAACGGACGTACTCAGGATCCATGTCGGACTCCGAATCATCCCCATCTTTTGAGGCGCCCTTTCCTTTCGCCGCCCTGGAAGTCGAGGCCTCCGCCGCTCGGGACGTTTAAGCGCCCGCGTTCGCCAAAATATCGGCGCCTGTATCCACTGCCAAAATAGTCGCTGAGGAACCACCTTCCCTCTCAGCAACACGAACTGAAATTTGAATCGCCTAATCGATTGTGTCACTTTGGCCTGAGTCAACCAGGGCAACCCCCACTGACTGCTCGCCCTGAAAAGCAAGGTCCGCTGCATTCCCCTCCGCTTCCAATGGCGAAGAATCCAAACTAATCACCACCGGAAGGACCGGGGTGAACGCCACCCTGCGCCGAACCGGCGGTCTCTTGTCTTCTTCCTCGCCTTCATTCGGTGGCAGCTCCGCCCTGGAATGCACAACCCCTGGAGATTCTTCAACTCGAGGCACGGACCGTACCGGAGAGTGAGCCGCCGAGGATTCTACTAAGGTCGCCCTCGGTATTGGGCGAGGTGCCGGCATTGTAATCAAGCGGGAAATCGCCCCTGGCTTGCAGAAAGCAAGCTGAGGAGCCCTCTTGCGACTTGGTCGTTCTAGCCAGCAAAGGAAGAAGGGTCAGGGAAAAGAGTCTAAAAACTATGAAACAAGAACAATGCGGCAAGTAAAATTCTTACCAGCGGCCGGCCTACGGCTATGGACCTCCCAGAAAGACGCCCACGTGCAAATCCCCGCCGTAATAGGGAGCACGACCTCAACCCACTCGCGGATGCCAGAAAACGGCACCGGTGGCGCACCTCCCGATATGACACAAGTAGAAGATCAGTACGTACGAACATAAAGCGGGACAAGTAACCAGAAGAAATCAAGGCCAGTGTAAAAGAAACTTACGTGCATGGTTCCACTCCTCCGGGAAGTCAGTAGCGCAAGCCACCAGGTGCTCACTCCTGATATAGAAAAAGTGCTCGTAAGCACGGGTAGCGACATCATGATCTAGCTCTGTAGTTAAGTCGCTGACCCCATGAGGGACCAACCGAATCATGGTGACACGTACCATATGAGGGTCATAGATAGTTAGCACGTGCCCAAGAGTAATCTCCCTCCGTGCCATCTCCGCATATTTGATCAACATTGCTAATAACTTGTAGCAGGAAGGGACGAGCTGACCAAGGCATGGCCTGTAGTAGCGACAGAAGTCCACCACCAGCATTGGGAGAGGACCTCTGAATCCTAGCTTGAAAGGGTAGGAATAAAAGATGCAATACCCTCGGCGGTCGACGTGTACCCTATCGCCGCTCCTAGCAAAGCGGGGAATATCACACTGGTCCTTCAGATGGGCGATGCCAACTTCCCTCATCAATGGAGCTTCATCCACTTGGTTCTCTCCCTCAGGGTCGGAGAAATCAGTTGCCGGACCGTCGGGCAGAGAAAGAATGTCGGTCACCAACGGGGGCCGGTTAATATTCGTTGAATCAGTTGTTCTCACCAACGTAGATGGATCCTCAGCCGTTGCAGCCATCACCGGAGCAACATCGAAATGAGAGCTGCTCGCCATTGTTGGTATAACGAAAGAAAGTAAGCAAAATTCAACGAAAAAGAAAGAGAAGATGAAGATCTAACAGTAAGCGATAAAGAATGAAGTGACGAGGAGCAAAAGATATATTAGTCTGAAAGAAAGAAGAGCTATCTCAGAACTTCACTTAAACGAATATCGGAAAAGTGGGAACTAAACGATACAATCCCTTATTTATAGACGAAGCATAAATGGCTCTCACGAATCCCTAAGGTCACTACTAACTACCTGACCAACCGCAAAACGGTTCAGGCCTATAGTAACGTGCATCATTATGACAGATACCATGGAACGGTCATTCAACAGTCAATCAACACATCACCCATTAAATGGTTGTAACGGCCCCAAGATACCAAAAGTACGCCTCGTGCGTCACCATGCATATGACGCTTTCCTTGTACGCGGTAAGCACGATCGCATCCTCCCCAGTCATGTGTAATGGGATACTGGCGTCCCCAAACCTTTAGTAGCTACGGCCATCCTCAAAGTAACGCTGGCCACGGCCGCCTCCAAAAGTAGTATTGACTGCATCCATCTCTGAAGTGATAACGGCCACGACCGTTTCCAGAATACAAAACGGCTACGGCCACTCCCGAAATAAGGACGGCTATGGCCACCTCAAGAAAACAGGCTATTGCCATCCCTTGGCAATAAGGCGACCGCGGCTTCCTACCAAAAGAAGAGTACATGCAAATAAGTGGCTACGGCCATCTCAGATATGTGAACGGCTATGGCCGGTCGCTCATACGGAAACCAACAAAGGGTTACGTCTACGGTCGTCAGCTATGAACTCACTTAATAAACAACTCCATTGCAGTCAAGGAATGTCCGTGCCAGAAGGCTACGACCATCTCTAAAATATAAATGGCTACGGCCATCTTCAAAGAATAAATGGCTACGGCCATCTTCACAGAACAAATGACTACGGCCATATTTAAAGAATAACTGTAACGGCTACCAGCAACATCCGCTCGTCGAGCTCAGCAAGATCCCGTCCTCAATAAGTGGAGGGACTATCTGTATGGGTCAAAACTTGATTTTTTGTTAATTAATGGGACTGACGCATTTATTAAAGCTTATTTGTGATTACTAACGGTGTGGCCATCTATTGATAATGCTCCCGCAACTATCCGATTCGACAACTAAGGTCACAGCCTGGCCGTCTTTACGGGGGCGTCCTCTCAATATGGTCACAACCACTCGGCGCCAGCAGCAGATATCATAACTATAAATACTAAGAGAAAGAACCCTAAATGGGGATTGCTTCTTCTCTCTTTTCATACTTACTTCCAAGGGAAGAGAATACACATCATCGTAAGGCTCTAAACCTCTCGATGGAGAGACAGACCTACTAATATCATTAATAAAAGATCTCCATCCTCTTCCCCTTAATCATTAATAGTTGTCTCTTGCATTTTTATTCATTTGGATTATGACCTGCTATGATTCACCCTCTGTCGATTTTAATTAATTTATACTTAGAAAGTGTATGAGAACTTTAAGCTAAACAATACTCTTACATGGTGTTTGACATAGAGTTAACTATGTGCATGCATATTAAAGAATGATAAGAGGATATGAAATTATGATTTAGTATTGTTAGGTATTACTCCATGGCATCAAATTGGATTCTGAGGCTTAGCTTAGGAATCTATTCACAGTACTGTTGTCAATGTTTGAAAATCTTTTTCATCGGACTTTTTTTAAGATAAGTATTATTGCCTTGTCTAGTATTCAGCTAAAAACTATTTAACCACACCCCCCCCCCCCCCCCCCCCCGCCTCCCGAAAAAAAACCTTTTGCTTTCTCGTGTCATACTACACGTACACGCAACTATTTACGTAATTAATAATTATCCATTTGGCTTGCGATGGCTATTTGGCTTTCACGAGATGAATATACATATTATATGCATACACATTAGAATCTAAACTGTATCACTTTAATCAAAATCCTATAAACGAAACTGCTAAAAACCAAAACTCAAGACAATATATATAGTTTATACTCAGAAAAAAAGAAGATTGTAATGGATCGAATTTTAATTTTTAAATCTAACTTTAACTGTAAAAGCCAGGTCATGAACCAATAATTGGTAGAAATATTATAAGAAGACCCCAAACATGTTTTCTCAACTGATGTGGGACGTGATAAGACCAAACCTCTGAATAATTTGAATTATATCTCCTCTATTTGCAACTTTGCAGAGAAAATATCTAGAATCAATACTATATATTGCTTGGTATGGAAATTGTCTTGATGCAGTTTGGGGAGAAGACAAATGGCCGACAATTAGATTGGAAGCAGATGGAGAAAAAGGGACCCAAATGCAAAGGAGTTAGTGCTGTCCTAGGAGAGGCACTGGCCAGGTGAAATATCATTAAAACATGAAACAACATAACATTATCATTTGGTTTGCGGCCTATTAAATGGAAGATTGATCTGTGCGTACAAAGCAGGGGCGTACGTTGAAATTTTGTAAGTGGTGTTAAAATTTACAAAAGAATAGGAATTATCATACTTCTAGATAAGAAATAACTTTAATCTATTAGTTTTATTGAGTTTTAAGATAAAGAAAACCAAAATTAAATTCTACTTCATGACAGTTTTTAACCACATAAATTTTCTCAAATATTTGCAAAAAACAGATGCACTAGTTGAGGTTCAAATCTTTTGACCTTTTAGAGCAAAATCAAGTACATAACCAATGCACTAAGAAATAATTTATGTCAACTGATGTTATTTTTTTCTACTTATCTGCTTCTTCATAGTATTAACACATATATTTAGTAAAAAAATTCGACAAAACGGTGTTGCGTGATACCGCTTTAATACATGTGCATCCGCCCCTGATACAAAGTACTCACTATAGAATACTCACTCGAAAAACAAAGGTTGTGACAAAAGTTATAGCGCGGCAGCTGCAAGTTTCCCCTCTTACCAAAAAGACATCATATTATCGTATTTTAACGTTAAGTAAAGCTTCTTTAGAGATAAACATCATTCTCCATGAAACATATATATACATCACTACAATTACTTTGATTGAGGAAAAAGAAAAAATAAAATGGTTTTTTTTCTTATGGAATGATCCAAAAGGAGGTGCTAGTAATGAAGATAGCAACATCTTAGTTTTTGTCCAATATAGTGCTGAAATGAGAGGACAGAAAAAAGTTTTGGTCTTGGAGGATTCTTAAAGATTTTGTGTGTGTGGTTAAGGGGTTGCTTTATCTAATCAAAGTAAAGAGTTGGGACCCAAAGTCTCTCAACTCATGTTAGATTTCTTTGTCTGTGTATCTTGTACAATCAAATGTTTTAGGGAAGGAGAACGAAACAACACATTGAAAAAGAAAGCAGTTTCATTGCCTTTTTTTCCCCAAATATATAATCCACATCCTTTTTATATATATCAAGCATTTCATGCAATGTTGAGCCTAGAAGCGATAATAAAGTTATTTTGATCAGGTTATATATTCGAATTGTAAAATTAATTCCTTATATTTGTATTAAGGTAGGCTGTTAACATTAAACTCCCTTTGGATGCGAATTTCTTCAAATCCTGTGTGAACGTGAATGCTTTCTGCACAAAGCTATCATGATATTTCCTGTACCATGATCTATTTATTATTTCTTTGGACACAAACTTCCTCAAATCCTATGTGAACGTGAATGCTTCATGCACAAAGCTGTCATGATATTTCTTGTACCATGATCTATTTATTATCTTCTCCTTACTTTCGGCTTTTAGTCCATTCCAAAAGCTGCTTTCAGTAAAATACACATATATTGTCTAGTTAACATCATCAACATATCTTCATTCATGGGATACATTAATATGAATGCTTTGACAAAACGTATACTCCAAACGCTTAACGACTAAATTCATTGGTCTATATTATCGTATAATGAAATATTTGACATTTGAAAATGGCCCAAATTTTGGTTACTAATGTATCTATATATATGACCCTTTTTATCCACACACACGTTTGGGTAAAAAGAAAAACAAAAAAAGATAGACATGATTTGGAACTAGTCATTCATTGTCATGGAATCCCTTTCTTCCAAAACAAGAATAATAACTTTTTCGAAATGCCCAAGTACATTTGTTTTTTCGAAATGGCCAGTACATATTTGTTTGACTAAAAAATAGAAATATTTACTTAGCTATACTATATAAAAAATTTCTTTATGTAAGAAAAATGAGTAGATAATATTAACTAAGAAACAAGAAGAAAAGAAGAATAATTTATTAAAAATACTGTATCGTGGCAAGCTACTGTGTTGAAAGCGATTTCGGCCAGATTAGGTGCAAATCGTTAAGGTCGGTCGCTCCCCAAGGTTCCACAGCACCTCCAAACACGTGCACTCGTGGCTGGAAGTTTAGAATTTGCACAAAACAGTTGCCTAGAAAGAAGAGAAAATGAAGGTATTTTCTATTATTGTTACAGAAATTAAAGAATGGTGAAGTAATGATTAGCAAGATGGATTCTTAGTTAAGATTGAGTGATTATGATGGCTAATTCATAACCTATTAATAGGAAATTAAGGAGGTTGCATGTATGACAAGTGTCAAGAGGCTTTTGACACTTGTCCCATTATGTTAGTCCACTTGGTTCCAATATTGACAAGTGTATCTTGTCTTCCATACATGAAGACATTTGGCTCCAATATTGACAAGTGTATCTTGTCTTCCATGCATGAAAACATATGGTAGATTTGCATAGCCATTTATCAAAGCCATTCAACACTTGGCTTTAAGGCTTCATGCAAGAGGCCACTTGGAAATAGATATGACATTTGAAAAATAAAAAACTCATGGCTATTAGTTGTAAATGGGATTTCAAAAAAAAATTGAGTTTGAGCTATGAATAATTCCAACAATCCCCCACTAACGCAAAGACAAAAATAGAACAGTTCTGGGCAAAAGACGGAACATGTACTTAAGTGTCAATATCTTTCGATTTGAATTGATACATAGTGAAACGAGGCAACAACTAACATCCACAAAGTGAAGTACTCTTGAACTGAACGGACGTTAGCTGATACCCCCACAATACATATTATATCCATAATTTTATGCAAATTCTGCAATACTAACAAAGTGCTTTTATGGTCATGCACATACATTGGGTCTCATGAGTGCTCTAGAAAGACATCCTAAGTCTTTCATAAAAGGCGACTGCACCTTTACACTCACGTAGTTGATTCCATCAAGCCTATCTACACATAAGCTACCTTAAGGCCATGGAATTATTAAGAGCAAAATAAGCTCAACCTTGTAAAGCACTACCATACGCCATAGGATAGGACATGTAGTGCATATTAAGGTCTCATATGGCTTCGTTTGACCACAAACAGGTATCCACCATACTTCCTCAATCCATGGGCTTTAGCCCCATCCCCCTCGACGTTTTAAGGGTAACTCTCCTTGATAAACCCTTGGTTAAAGGTTCTGCCAAATTTCTTTCGGATCTTACATATTTCAAGAAAATAACATCATATTTTAATAATTGTTTTACCGCATCATGCCTAATGCGAATATGTCTTCTTTTTCCATTGTACACACTATTTTTGGAAATTCCAATTGCTTCTTGTGAGTCATAATGTAGAGAAATTGGTGAGCCACAAAGGCACGTCTACCAATAAGTTTCTCAACCACTCGGCTTCTTGCGCTGCCAACTTAAGAGCAATGAATTCAGACTCCATAGTAGATCGTGCTATACAAGTCTGTTTTGAAGACTTCCATGAAATAGCACCTGCACCCAAAGTGAACACATAGCCACTAGTGGAGCTAACTTCATTATTGTCAGTAACCCAGTTTGCATTACAAAATCCTTCTAAAACAGCAGAAAATTTATTAAAATGCAAACACCAATCCATAGTACCTCTCAAATATCTTAGCAAACGATGAAGAGTATTCCAGTGTTCACTACTAGGGTTGTGATTATATCTACTCAATCTACTAACAGCATAAGCAATATCAGGCCGTGCATAATTCATGAGAAACATTACACTACCAATTATCTTAGCATACTCAGTTTGAGAAATACTAGATTCCTTATTCTTTTTCAAGTGTATGCTAGGACCATAAAGAGTTCGCATAGGTGCTACATAAAAAAAAAATCTTTTCAACATTTTCTCAATATAATGAGATTGAGACAGTGAAAAACCATTAGAAGTTCTTTTATTTTAACTCCTAAAATCACATCTGCTTCTCCAAGATCTTTCATTTCAAATTTATAAGACAAAAAATTCTTAGTCTAATTAGAAACATTCACATTAGGCCAAAGATTAACATGTCATCCACATACAAACATATAATAATACAATCTGATCCTATCATCTTGGAATAAACACAAGTATCAGATGCATTAACAGCAAAATCATTATCCACTAATGTGCTATTAAATTTTTCATACCATTGCTTAGGTTCCTGCTTTAGACCATATAAAGACTTTCTCAATTTGCAAACTTTATTCTTGTGACGACCCAAAGGGTCATCACCGTAGTTTTCTCTTTCCTTGAACTTCTAAGGCCTTAAAAACCTCTTATTTGGTTGCCTCGATTTGCGGACGCAGTCCGGGCGCGAAACCGAAAAATATTTTATGTGAAAATATTTAAATTCTGTGTTAAAAACTATGAATTTCGATACTAATATTGCCATAGTATACTTTGGTCAATATTTTTGGGTAAACGGATCCGGACCCGTGATCTGACGGTCCTGGAGGGTCTGTAATGAAATTTGGGACCCGAATCATATTCCCGAAATCGAAATCCGAGGTCCCAGGCCCGAGTACGGAGTTTTTCTGTGAAATTGTTTTTGAAAATGCTTAAGGTACAATGAAAATGAAAATTTGATCAAAAGTGGTGATATCGGGCTCGTATTTTGGTTCTGACGATCGGTACAAGTCTTAAATGGGCGTTAAGCGCTATCTGTAAAGTTTAGTTAAAAACGAACGTCGTTTGACGTGTTTCAGACAAAAAGTGGAAACATTTGAAACTTTTGAACTTGAAATGAAAATCATGAGTTTTGGAGGTTGATCATTTGATTTAGACGTTATTTTGCGGATTTGATCCCATGAGTAAATCCGTAGAATGTTTTTGAGGTTGGGTGCATGTTTGGGTTGGAACCCCGAGGACTCGGGTGAGTTTTGGATAGGTGTTAGGCTCATTTTGTTACATTTGGATCTGCTGGTGTCTGCAGTCTTCGCAATTGCGAAGACTTGTTCGCAAATGAGAACATCCCTTTTAGGCCTGCCATCGCAAATGCGACATCCCCCCTCCCTGGCAGCCAGACTTCGCAAATGCAAATTCAATCTCGCAATCGCGAGTTTCCCCCAGCCTAAGCCTAGTTCGCATTTGCGAACATCTTCTCGTAAAAGCGAGTTCCCATCTTTCTCTACGCAGTTCGCACTTGAGAACATTTTCTCACAAATGCGAAGCCCCATTGATTTCTCCCCAGTTCGCAAATGCGAAGTTAATATCGCATTTGCGATATATACACCCCTGCAACTGATACATAAACAAATTGAGACCTCACTTTTCATATTTTTCAAAACTCAAAACCTCCATAGGTGATGTCGTGTAATTGCTTGGGTAAAGGAAGAGTGATAAAGCACGGGGGTGATGCCGTGTAACTACTTCATGCTATTTGTTGGGTGAGGAAGAGTGATAAAGCACGATGGGTGATGCTGTGTAACTATAGAGACTGCTCGGGGTCTTATCTCGGATCATGATCATAGGAGGTCCTTCGTCCCTTGCTCTTTTCTGGCCATTTCTTTGTGGAGTACCCATGATGATCCTAAAGATAAAGGAATAATAAAGAATTAAGACTCTCCTAAACCATATACAGACTCTGAGAAGAAAATTTGTTGTCGTTTCCCCTTATTAGAAAAAATTGGTGTCGTCAATATGGCCTTTTAGCACTTGAAGAAGATTTTAAGGTTGTGTTTTGTTCACCGAATAATTTTAAATAAATGAACATAGGTAGATGTTCTTGCGAAAATATCCTCCGGCACCCCTCTTTTTTAGGCGTTTGGTTGTTTTGCTCAAGAACGACATCATTGAAATTTTTAAATATATATATATTTTTTACAAAACAGTTGAACCCGATATAGGTCACCTACGTATCTCACATCCGGTGAGAATCAAACTTACGTAGTTCTGCCAAACTAATTAAAAAACAAGACTTCTTCTCTTGACAAAATCCCCTTTTTCGCTTTTTGAATAAAACAAAACTATAAAAAAATATTTTCTCTTTTTTAAAAAAAAATTTCGGCAGAGTACGGCAACATTCGGGTATTGGTTTTTTTAGAAAATTGGCTATTAACTCTCTACACTATTATTCTCTCCTTTTTTTCAAATTTTTTTTTAATATTCCCGAGATTTAGAAGTCGGTCAACATGTAGGTCCGAAACGAATAAATGCACAGAGAAACAAGTATGATGCATCAGGATGGTCTTCTCATTTCAGGTTGCTAGTCCTAGACGGACCCAACCCCTGTGTTGAGTCCCCTAAGTCAAATGCACATGATGCAAATAAACGTTCCTACTAGGGATCCAGCATGAAGCTTTGTTATACTAGGTTAAAAACCCGGGTTTATTGTTCTAGACCTGGCTTACTCGAGAGGACGACTCGATCCGAGGAGGGCCAGCGTATCCGGTAGCATTGCTTTACGGCTTAACTAGCGGCGCTCCCCGCCTAAAAGATGTGTGACTAAAATCCTTCAATGGGTACCAAGCACCTCAGCTATCTCAAAGAAAGCGGGCTATGTCAAGCAAATGCCCAATTATGATTTTAAGAAGACTCAGATGGAAAATGGGTTTAGTAACAGTTTATATGTACAATTCACCAAATATCAAAGCGGTAAAGCATTTAGCATATTAAGCATGAAACATGTAGGAAAATCAGATATAACCAAATACAACAATTTATGTAAGCTCGAATTCTGAACCCTAAACAAAACGTTCTGGGTTCTATTCCCCGGCAGAGTCGCCAGAGCTTTCACACCTCCTTTTTGCGCGCTTTACCCCGAGGGATAAAATGCACAAGGTGTTAGGAACTACGCTTTACGCTAGAGGGGGGGTGAATAGCGTATTAATAAAATTTAGCGTTTTCTTGCGGAATTTAAACTTTGCAGGAAGTAAAATAAATGCAGAAAAATAAACTTACACAAGGATGTACACTGGTTGGCCACCAACGTGGTTAGTCCAGTCCCCGAGAGACTCTCTCGAGATTTTTCACTATTTTGTTAAGCTTACGGGTGCTCAACAAACCGTTACACACTTGAGGACACAAGCCTCAAACAGTTGCTCGGAGATCGCAATCTCAAAGACTTCACCCAAGGAAACGCAAGTTCCTTGAAACAAGAGAATCGCAATTCTCTTACAAGTATATCAAATACTTGGACACTCACTTAACTAAAGTACTCCTTATTGAGTAGATATGAGTAAAAGAATATGTTCAAGATCACAACAACTTTAAGCAATAGTATGGCTCTCAAAAGCTTTATGAAATGAGTAGAAAATGAAGAATAATTGAATGAAAGCTTATAGCAATGTAATGATCAGTTTGTGTATGTTGTTGTTGTTAAAACACTGAAGTAAGCTGTATTTATAGTTGAAAAACTTGGCATTACCGTTGCCTAATTGCCAATTAAGAATTGCTGAAATTACTCAGTGATAATCGATTATTAAGACCACATAATCGATTATCTGCCAGTCAGTTTAAAAATCAATCCCAGATTTAACGCTTCACAATCGATTATACATAATCTGTAATCGATTACTGGCAATATTCAAAAACAGAAAATCGATTACACCAAATCCATAATCGATTACTTTGGCAACGTTCTAAAAATCATTTCCGGATTTTAAGCAAAACATCGATTATATAAAATCTATAATCGATTACTTCAGCAACGTTCTAAAAATCATTTCCAGATTTTAAGCAAAACATCGATTATATGAAATCTATAATCGATTACCTTATGGTATTTGAAAATCATTTGACAACGGTCAGCTTCAACAATCGATTGTCCTTTGCAACAATCGATTACTTGTTATTTTCTGAAAATCATGAAACTTACTGTCTCAGTGATAATCGATTATCTAAAGCCATAATCGATTACTTGTTATTTTCTGAAAATCATAAAACTTACTGTCTCAGTGATAATCGATTATCTAAAGACATAATCGATTACTTAATTAAATTTAAAATCACTGGAAGACACTGTCTCAACATAATCGATCACCATTAGTTCATAATCGATTATTTTGAGTATTGAAAAACTTTACCTCAGCAACAATCGATTGGCATTTGATCACAATCGATTATCATGCAGATTTGGAAAAACCTGATGTTCACTGTCTTACTCACAATCGATTACCATTAATTCATAATCGATTGTCATGCAGTCTTGGCTCAGAAACAATCGATTATCATAAGTTCATAATCGATTATTTTAGCCCAGATTTTTGAGGCATGTTTAGAAAACATTTTGTCTAATGTCAATATGCATGATTTAAAATCTTTTTGACACAGAATTAAATATGCATGATTTTGGAAAATTGTTTTATGAGAGAGGCCATACTATGAGTCAAGTTATAGGATCGAGATTACAGTTTAGAACAACTCAATAACAATTAAAAGCTATATCTTGAACTTCAATCTTATTCGCAACCATTGTGCGCTTGTACTTGAATTCCGTCATATATCAATTTTTGCTTCGTTTGTCATTCATCAAAACCTACAAAATAGTACACGTTTAGTATATTGCATTGAGAACGTGTTTCTAACAATTTCCCCCTTTTTGATAATGGCAAACATTAAGCGGGATATGCAATTAAGGCAAAAGATATTGACAATTCAAGACAAGTAACAATTATGCAATTCCGTTCTTGTTCCCCCTCAATTTAAGAGTTCCCCCTCAATTTTAGCTTATAAGCAATCAATGAATTAAGAGAGGTGGTGCATACCCGATATCCCGTTTTCTTCCCCCTTTTGCCATTAGCAAAAAAATAAGGAAAGATGCAAAAAGATGAAATAAACACGGTTTATTTATTGGAAAGAAAGGGTACATCAATGGGAACAACAGAAAAAAAACACACAAAACACAGAAAAATTTATTCATTTCCGTCGTTGTCCGCCTCGTTATCCGGCGCTGCTTCAAAAGGAACGAGAGCTGCATATGGATAATTGACATGGTCAAAGTATCCATGGATCTCATGAGTGAGTTGAGCAAGCTGGTCGGATATGGTTTGGAGAGTAGGCTCTTGAGCACGACGGGGTGGACGACTTGAAGACGGAGCTGGAGCATGGTCACCATCATGATGGAAAGAAGACTCCGAGATTTCCCAAATTTTGGTACTCCTTTTGAGAGGACCATTTTCCGTGACAAATCCGGATGCTTCAAGGAAGTTCATAATGAGGAGGGCATAAGGAAGACGCATGTCATCACCGATGGCATCGAGCATATGAATTTTGATGAGCCGACACCAATTTATTTTGGCTCCGGTGACAATGGCATGCAGAAGTTTGGTATCCTCCTGGGAGATGGTGGTGTGATTGTACCGTCTAGGCTTGAGGACTCGGGTGATGAAGTAAAGAATCAACCGGTAGTTTGGATCCATTCCCGTTATGGTAGGACGACGGGTAGAGATAGATGGATCATAGGAAGTTATACCGGCTTGGTGGAGAAGGGTGGTTTCATCAAAGAGAGCCCCGGCCTTATCAATATACCGGTAAAGGTCTTCACCTTCATTTGGAAGGCGGGCAATGGTGTGGAGATTCTCTTCAGAGAGAAGAATTTGAACCCCATTAATGGAGGTGACAAGTTCGCCATCTTCATCTTTACGGAGGTTTGAGTAAAAAGCTTGAACGAGAGTTGTGTTTATGTGAGGATGAGTGAGAAGCAAGAAGTCATATAGTTGACACTCCTTTAACATATTTGCGGCAGGGGTAAAAGGTTCAAGGAGTTTACTATTTGAGAACCGAGGAGGAAGAATGGTGCGTTTCTCAAATTTTGAGAGGAACCGTGTGAGTTCATTTTCATTTTCAAAGAACAAGACGGAACCGTCTTGGTATGGAAAATTTAAAGGAGGAGGGGCGGTTGAGGCTGATGCGCCATGTTTGGATCGGGAGCGTTTTGAAGATCGTCCAGACATGTTAAGAGAAATCTGCTGGAATTTGGCAAAGAAAATAGAAGAGATTTAGCTTTTGAATACTAGAGATAGTGCTTGAGTGGGTGAATGTGAGCTCTTATGATTCCTATTTATAGAGGAAAGGATTATCAAGCATTGAATGGAGACATTTGCTGAGATTTTGGTTTAGGAGCAGTCAGAAAACGGTAAGAATTAAAGTTACTGACCGTTAGATAATCGATTATTGAACTGAAATAATCGATTGTTTTTACTGTTTGATTGAGATTTTGAATCTGACAAATCGATTCTTGAGTCAAACGGTAAAAAAATTTGAATGAAATAATCGATTATTAAGTTTTGGTAATCGATTATGGAGCATTTAAGACCTGACAGGAATCGATTGAGGAGCCAAACGGTAACAAAAATTAATACGAAGTAATCGATTGTCAGTTCTGGGTAATCGATTATTTAGTGAACTAGTTTGATACAGTGAACTGGGAGAATATCAGAATTTGTCAAATAATCGATTGTATGAAAAAATAATCGATTGTTGTAGAAAGCATTGCTGAATGACTGAGGCGGAAATCGATTATGCAATTTAGGAAGTGAAAAACTTAAACATAGATGCATAATATTAATAATCAGTCATAAACAATCGATTATTGATACTGATAATCGATGTACTGCACAGAAAATAATCGATTAGTGACTTGAAATAGTCGATTATTTTGTGCTAAAACTTCATAATTCCCCCTACCTTTAGGGTGGTACCTGCAAAATAGATTTAAACGTCTCCGACGCTCAAGTTAGTAATTTATAGCGAAATTAATAAATTACACTAGTGTTAACAAGTAATGCCGTGAACTCTTAAGAATTGTGTCCTAGAGTGTTCTTAAGAGAGTTTCGGGTACTTACCTTTTCTCCAACATCGCCAATTACCTGTTCTAGAGGATGATCCTTGATCGTTCTCCACTCGTTAGGCGTATTTATTCCTTTCTAATTGTGGCGCTTCTTCCGTTGGTTGTTCCCCAATTTCATTTTTGTTTTCCTTTGAAGGTTCTTCTTGGATTTTGTCTTTCAAGCTATCCAAGATACCTGCAAGATCAAAACTGGATTCCTTTCTCGCCAAGCGAGTATTATCTTCGGAAAACACAACATGAGGGGATTCCTCCACAATTTGGGTTCTTTTGTTAAAGATCCTATATGCTTTGCTACGTGAGGAATAACCAATGAAAATACCTTCATCCAATTTAGCATCAAACTTACCCAATTGGTCCTTGCCATTATTATGAACAAAACATTTACAACCAAAAACACGTAAATGAGAAATGTTGGGTTTTCTACCCTTATAAAGTTCATATGGGGTTTTCATGAGTATCGGCCGAATTGCTACTCTATTTAAAACATAGCAAGCGGTACTCACGGCGTCCGCCCAAAAGTATTTGGGAATCTTAGCTTCGTCGAGCATGGTTCTTGCCATCTCTTCGAGACACCTATTTTTCCTTTCCACCACCCCATTTTGTTGTGGTGTCCGTGGAGCGGAAAAGGTGTGTTCGATTCCGAGTTCGTCACAAAAATCCGCAAAGAGATTGTGATCAAACTCTCCCCCATGATCACTTCTAATCGAAGTGACGGTTGATTCCTTTTCGTTTTGAACACGCTTAAGGAAATACTTGAAATTTTGAAAAGCATCACTTTTATTTGCAAGAAATAGAGTCCAAGTAAATCTAGAAAAGTCATCAACAATTACAAAAACATATTTATTTTTACCAAGGCTTTCAATACGCGAGGGACCAAATAAATCCATGTGAAGTAATTGCAAAGGTCTAGACGTTGAAACAATATTCTTGGATTTAAAAGATGCTTTGGTTTGCTTCCCTTTTTGACAAGAATCGCAAATAGAATCATTTTCAAACTTTAAACAGGGAAGACCAACTACTAAGTTTTGAGAAAGAAGCTTGTTCAAAAGATGCATGTTCATGCGTGCTACTCTACGATGCCATAGCCAAGAGTTATCCTCTTTGCTTAATAAACAATCAACATATTCGGGTGAGGAGTTTGCAAGATCAACCATATAGATATTATCAATTCTAAAACCACGAAGTATGATCTTGAAATCACTACGTCTAAATACAAGACATTCATCCGAATCAAATAGAGCAAGATTTCCCTTGTCACATAATTGGCTTATGCTCAAGAGATTATGCTTCAAACCTTTCACAAGTAGTATATGTTTAATGGAGGAGTTTTCGTCCTTACCGACCGAACCAATGCCGATGATTTTTCCTTTATTGTTATCACCAAATATGACACTTCCTCCTTCTTTGTGCTCTAGTTGAAGGAATTTGGATTCATCTCCCGTCATGTGTTTGGAGCATCCACTATCAAGGTACCATAGTACATTTGATCCCTTCAAGCACACCTACAAAACAAATTAATGTTCTTTAGGTACCCATGCCATCTTGGGTCCTTGAGGGTTAGGCATGTTATAATGATGCAATTGATTTATATGTCTGTGACGAGTAAAGCAAGCGGGAGCAATATGACCAATACGTCTACAATAATGACAAGTCACGTTGGGATTATGCATTTTTCTAGGTACATAGTAACTAGATGAATGAAGGTTGCTTACTCTACTTTGAACACCAATGTTTCTCCTATTATGAGCTCTAGGAGGTTCACAAGTTTGTCTAAAATATGCATCATTTCTAGAATATCTATTTCTAGGTGGAGGGTCATTTCTTGGTCTTCTAAATTGTTCAAGGTTTGGCCTAAAATATGCATCATTTCTAGGTCTTCTAGCATTTTCACTATTTGGTCTAACATGCAAGTTATTTCTAGGATTTCTACTTCTAGGATAAGCATTTTGGTTATTAGTCCTAAGTTGAGCTCTAGGTTGTTGTGGTTTAGCACCAACCTTTTCTTCATTCTTGAATCCTATTCCATGTTTAGTTGATTTTAGATTAACAAGCACATCATTCAAGTTTTTATGCGAAGAATTAAACTTATCTAATGTGCCTTTAAGTCTAGCTACTTCATTCTTAAGAAGCACACAAGAAGAACAGTTTCTAGTAGAACCTTCAGGTTTATCAGCACTTCTTTTTCCATAAAATTTGTTTTCCTCTTTTAGCTTCTCATTTTCGAAAACCAGTTTTTCTAATTCTTTTTCTTTTAATGAAAGCTGTGTTTGAAAATCTTTTTCTTTTAGAGAGGCGCTTTCTTTAACACTTTTGACAGTTTTTGAAGCTTTGATAAATTCAGCATATAGTTCATCAAAAGCATTTCTCATTTCATCAAGAGTAAAGAAATTTTCAGAGGAGATTTGACTTACCTCGTCTTTGCCATCTTCTTGAGCCATGAGACATAAATTTGCTGCTTCATCGTCTTCTTCTTCGCTTGCTTCATCTCCGGAATCTCCTCCCCAAGAGATGTATGCACGTTGCTTTTTGAAGGGTTTCTTCTCCTTTTTGATGTTAGGGCAATTTGATTTTATGTGCCCGGTTTCTCCGCATTCATAGCATTTTAGTTGATCGCCTTGCTTTTTGTTCTTGCGTTCATACTCCTTGCGCATGAATTTTTGAAACCTTTTGATAACGAGTCCAAACTCGTTGTCACCTTCCTCATCAATTTGTGATTGACTAGCCTTTAGAGCAATCCTTTGCCTTCTTTGATCATCAACAAACGGGTTAAGTATAGTTGATTCATAGGTTTTGAGATTACCTCTTAATGCGTCAATTGTGACATATGTGATGCCAATGGATTCTTGGATTGCATCGGCCTTTGATCGCCATGCCGGAGTGAGACTTCTGAGGATCTTCCGGACAAGTTCTCTATCCGTAAACGTCTTTTTGAGGGCGTGTAGATCATTTACGATCATTATGAATCGCTCAAACATTTCGTCTACTTTCTCTCCTTCCTTCATGTGGAATAGTTCATAAGAGTGAGTTAAGAAATCAATTTTAGCTTCTCGTACCTGGTCGGTTCCTTCGTATGTCACTTCAAGCTTATCCCACATTTCTTTTGCTGTTTTGCAACATGATATCTTCCTGTAGTCGTTAGCATTAACAGCACAATATAATAAATTTATAGCTTTGGCATTATTTTGAACCTTACGAATATCCTCCGCGGTATATTCCTCTTCGGTCTTTGGAACCCATTCGTCTTCCACCTTCTTGGTTGGAATTTGGTTTCCATTGGTGAATACTTTCCACAAATGAAAGTTATTTGATTGCACAAAGATTTGCATCCTCTCCTTCCAGTATGAGTAGTTTGTGCCGTTGAATAGAGGAGGTCGTGTAGAGCATTGTCCTTCTTCAATTCCTGCAAAAGAGTCAAGAGTAGAAGCCATGGATGGTTCTCTCAAACGGTTAAGTTTTCAGAGAGTTGGGCTCTGATACCAATTGTTAGGAACTACGCTTTACGCTAGAGGGGGGGGTGAATAGCGTATTAATAAAATTTAGCGTTTTCTTGCGGAATTTAAACTTTGCAGGAAGTAAAATAAATGCAGAAAAATAAACTTACACAAGGATGTATACTGGTTGGCCACCAACGTGGTTAGTCCAGTCCCCGAGAGACTCTCTCGAGATTTTTCACTATTTTGTTAAGCTTACGGGTGCTCAACAAACCGTTACACACTTGAGGACACAAGCCTCAAACAGTTGCTCGGAGATCGCAATCTCAAAGACTTCACCCAAGGAAACGCAAGTTCCTTGAAACAAGAGAATCGCAATTCTCTTACAAGTATATCAAATACTTGGACACTCACTTAACTAAAGTACTCCTTATTGAGTAGATATGAGTAAAAGAATATGTTCAAGATCACAACAACTTTAAGCAATAGTATGACTCTCAAAAGCTTTATGAAATGAGTAGAAAATGAAGAATAATTGAATGAAAGCTTATAGCAATGTAATGATCAGTTTGTGTATGTTGTTGTTGTTAAAACACTGAAGTGAAGCTGTATTTATAGTTGAAAAACTTGGCATTACCGTTGCCTAATTGCCAATTAAGAATTGCTGAAATTACTCAGTGATAATCGATTATTAAGACCACATAATTGATTATCTGCCAGTCAGTTTAAAAATCAATCCCAGATTTAACGCTTCACTTTTTACAATGGGTTATTGAACCCCAAATCATGAAAATCGACCAAACTTCACTTTGAATTAATGTGTACTCATGAGACTACTCTGGATTGTTCAAAAATGTTCAAACCATTGGTAATCAACGGAAAGCAACATTCACCGATTCGGATTAATTACACGTTGATCAATGGCATTTCAATTGAAAGCTCATATTATGTTATTCAACTAGCTGCTGATGGGTTCATGGATATTATCAAACTTAGATTTAATCTGCTCAGATCGTTTCAACACAGTCCTAATGCAGCACATCACTATTATAAAAAGCCAACTTTTGTTCATAAACTATAACTACTATCCGCTATACAATTCAATTTCCAATACAGTTTTCTAGGAAACTTATATGAACTAGAAATAGTTCTAATTAACAATTCCATGTCTACTACAACTCAAACCAATCAAACTAAATAATTAGGCATCAATTGACTGACCGAAACTAACAAGCAAAGCTAAAAAAAAAATGCAGCAGCAGAGGTTTGGTCCATGCTTCATTTCATTTCACAATGCCTGAATAGTACAGAGGTGTACCTGGAGATGTTTACAATGGAAGAAGAAGTCAGCAACAACAATATGGCAATAGTAACACAGAAAGCAACAGCAACATAACTAGCAAATAACCCCAGAATTAGCGACGAGTTTAGGCTTGAAGATACCCAGCAACACTTGGAATGTCAACTGACCACTACTCGTACTGAAACTAGTTTAATTGGACCCAAAGCTACTTGAAATAAGATTCTGAACTTCAACCAACAGTGATTTAACCAGACAACCCAACAAGTTATGGAAAACAAATAACCAAAGTTCACAATTTCTCAATGGAACAGTCTTTCTCAATAGAACAGTACTTTTCTCACAACTGAAAAATGACTTAAAGCACCGAAGAAAGCCAACTCTAAGAACTGATTAGATTTTCAAAAGAAACTCCTCCCAAAAACTCTCAAACAACTGACTAAAAAAAACCTCTAGTTCGAAGCACTATTCTGGTTTTTCAAGAGCTTTTAGAAACTGAAATTCAGTTGAAAAATAAACTCAAGAGGAGACAATGGAACAGTCTTTTTCTCTCTAAGCTTTTCTGATTTTCAAAAGACTCTAAAACTGATGCACAAAAAAAATGTCCTTAATCTGCCCTGATCCCTTTCTTTTATAACCAAACTAGAACCTCTTTCCAACATGTTTTTGCACTCAGTTCATTAAAAACGGATTATCTTCCCATTGTATTCCCTCTGTTTTCCCACTCAGGAGTGTATTCTCCTGCGATTCCCCTGACAACCCCCTCTTTTATTATTAAAGTGTTCTCTTTTTATAAACTAAACAAATATGGACAAGTTGAGTCAGGCATGTCTGACAAACCACATTGTTTTCCACTCAAAATTCCATTCAGCAACTAATACTGGATGCCCATTACCCTTGCATCCTGTGGCTCTTGTATATTTGCTTAATGTTAGGTTGCCTTTGGAAGTTGTCATGTTAGTCTTCCTTTTCGCGTCACTTGCTCTTTCTACTGCTACAGCCATTCATGGAGCTCGCCTACAGTTGGCTTGCAGTAATCCAATTTATGAATTGTTGTATATTGTTTGTCCAACATTCTTCTCAACCGAGCTGTTGTATGTATATCTAGGAGATGAACCTTGTCCAAATGAAACAAAGGGGTAAGAAAAGATCCAGGCGAGCATTGGTCACGTCTGATTCCAATCTCCTTTATGTCAGACGCATTGGAGGGTGAGTTCCTGGTTTTCCAATCATTCTTTACTTCTTGGCTAAGGTAACTTGGATCCTAAGATTTGTGATTCACTTCAGGAAAAGTGATATGCACCCAAGAACGCGAAAACTTTTGTACTCTTTGAGGCTGCGGAAAATCTTCAGTGGTGTCTTTGTGAAGGCAGATGCAAGAATATTGGAAATTCTGCTAAAGGTGGAGCCTTATGTCACATATGGGTAGGTTGAACTATCCTTTTTGCTAGTTTGCTACACACATTTAATGAACTCACATTACTGGATATCCCCAAAGTACTTGACCTCAAATTAGTAATAGGCATTATGCTTGTTGGAGAGGGAGTGACTGCACTTTTTTATTTTACTGGTGTCGTAGAGCTGCCAAAGAGACCTTAATTTGAATATTTAATTGGTCTTGGACTTTCTCATTTTCTTTTTTTTTTTCCTACTAACAACAACAACAACAACTACCCAGTATAGTCCCACCAGGTGGGGTCTGGGAGGGTAATATGTAGACGAGCCTTACCCCTACCCGAAAGGGCAAAAGGCTGTTTCCAATCGACCCTCGGCTCAGTGGAGAAAAGGAGAAACAAAAATAAAAACAAAAGCAAAAATCTGTGTTTGCTTTGTCTTTGATAGTTAAATTTATGTATGTCAAAAAGAGGAAAATGAGACCCTTAATTAAGTCTATGTAATCCCTTGGTATATTTAATTATACAACCACTTTAATTTCAGCTATACCTAAATGAATATCCATCTACCGTTCCACCAATTTGAAGACAATGACACTTAAAAGAAGAAAGTTTTTGCATGTACCTTATGATGACAACAACGACAACTCAGTATAATTCCATTTAATGGGGTGTGGGGAGGGTAGTGTGTACGCAGACCTTACCCCTACCCTTGGGTAGAGAGGCTGTTTCCAAATAGACCACCGGCATCCTTCCCTTCAAGAACTTACGACCTTGCTCTTGGGGAGACTCGAATTAACAACCTCTCGGTTGGAAGTGGGGTTGCTTACCATCAGAGCAACCCCTCTTATCTTAAATTCATTAATTAAACAGTTCCTAAATTAATCAAAAGATTGATACAGAAACTAATGACCAACTCATGACATTTTAATCGATCAAACAGTTCGATTCGATGAACGACTCAATTAAGCAATTCAAATATTGGCCAGAATTAAACAAATTAAGCAAATTCAAATACTGACGAGTTAATCTCACACAAACAGACACGGTTCAATTACAGAATCAGAAACAGAAATGAAGAAGGAGAAGAAGAAACAATGAAATTGAGACGAAAGCTAAACAAGCAAAAATAAAAGGAAAAGGAATTGAAAACAACAACAACAACTACCCAATATACTCCCACCAGGTGAGGTCTGGAAAACAATTACTCAAAAATTAAAGCGGGACTAAAACACTGCCATTCGTCCCTCTTTTGATTTGGATTTGAAACAGATTTTAACCGTGTGTTTTCAACATGAAAACACGCGGCTAAAATCCAATTCAAACCAAATGGACCCTCTCAGACCAAATTCGGACTTCGAATCAAAGTCGGGGGTTTTCTGTGATTTAGTGTTCAGGGAGTTGGGGTGATATTTGAAGGGAAATGGAGCTAGGTATGGGATGAGGGAGGTCTAATGGTGATGGGGTGTGGATTTGAGGTCAGAAGGAGGCGCCGCCGCCACTGGGGTCTTGTGGCGGCGGCTAGGGTTCTTGAATTGGAATCAAGATTCAAGACGAACCAGTTTGATTCGAAGGAAAGTGAGCACGGGAGTGGAGTGAGGGGGTCGTGGGGGTTCGATGGTGTGAGTTTGGTGGTCATCAGAGAGGTCGTGTTTTCCGGCTGATCATCGATCTGATGTTCGAAAAGGTCAGGGATGATCGAAGAAAGCAAAGGGTACATTCTAAGAGAGGAAGGTGAGGCGGTTCTATTGGGTGACGGTGGGGGTGGTTTGGACCAACGTAACCGCCCTGAGGCGATTCCCGGTGGGCGGAGCTCGGTGGTTGGGGGCGAAGCTATAGGGAGGCTCTCTGAGGTTAGAGAGATGGCTAAGAGGGGGTACTGGCTTGGGGTGGGGTACGGTATTGAGCTTATATACCAAAGGGAGGATTTGATCTTGGTCGTTGGATAAAATAAGATAAACGGCCAATAGTGTACAATTAAAAGAAACGGTGTCGTTCGGTAGACGGGTGGGGAATGGGTTGAACCGAAGTTAAACGGATCGGGTTATGGGAGAAACGTGTGACCGTTAGATCAAAGAGTAATGGACGGTTCGGATCAAAACACCTGAAACGGTGTAGTTTGGATCAAATTGGGACCTGAAACTGGCCGTTCGATCTGTTTGATCAACGGCTCAAATATGACATGCCAAAACGCTGTCGTTTGGACCATCAGAGAGACTTGGTCAGTTGGACTGGGTATGGCCACGTTTGGGCTTAAATTAGCTAGGAATTTTACTCTTTATTTTCAATTCCTTTTTTTCTCTCATTTTTCTTCTTATTGCTAATTTATAAAAATCCTAGAATAGACCAAAACAAAAATTATTTTGAAAAATGTTAATTGATTCTTAAAAAATAAAATAATTAAACACACAAGAAGAAACACCAATTAAGACAAAAATCATACAACTGGACGTTAAATGATAAAAATACCAAAAACACGTATCTTTGTGATCTTCTTCTTTTTAAAATCAAATATGGTTCAATTAATTCCTAATCGTAAAATTTTCTAAATTCAACGCAACATATTTTTGTATTTTTAATTAATAAAAATAAATATTCAACAGACAAAACTACAAATAACTATCCAAAATGCCATGCAAATTCTCAAAATTGTACACAAGACATTTTGTTTTATTTTTTATTTCTTTTTGGAGTAATCGTCGTGGAGCAAAAATCACGTGCTCACACACACTGCACAGTTTCTAATTCTAATGGGTATCGTGGGTGTAAGCAATGCTGGGAATTCCTGAAGTTTCTTGGAACTTTTAAACACCTTAGATAAAGAGAAAACCTTGAAAAATCTGGATCCCGGAAGTGGCACAATCGTATATTATTAGATACTAAGTCTGAATTAGGCTGCTCGGATCTAGCTGTTAGTTTGTGATGTATTTTTTCTATTTTTTATGGTCTGTAATAACTTGTACAAACTCAAGGAATCTAGTGAAAAGGGTGGGGGTTTACTTATTTGCAGTAAAGGGTAAAAATCATGCTCCTAGGATCATCACTGTTTGTATGCTAATTCAATCACATAGAAATTATGCCAATAGAGTTAACGTCTAATTTTCTGCAATCATGCATATAGATATCATGCCTATAGGAATGTGCATATTCATGATATTAGGCAAACTTTTAGGATTAATCAAATCAGCATCTATTTGTTAACGCTTAAAAAGGGTTTAAAATCAATGACTCGTAGAGATCATGCCAATAGGAGTTCTTAAAATCAAACTCATCTCGCCCGTTTAAAAGCAGTAAGTAATAACAATTGATTAAAACAACTGGTTCCTCCATGCTTAAATCAGTATATCTTTTTTCTAAAAACTTAATCTTTTTGGTAAATTTTCTCAAATCAATGTATTCTCTTTCTAAAATCTACTGCCTTTCTAATAATTTGATAATTTTTTTTCAACTCAGCTCCATTCTTTTTTTTGAACTTGTCGTCTTTAAACCCTTTCTGCAATTCACTATTTTTCTTTAAACAATATGCCTCTTCTGAAACGTTTAAAATTACTCTTTCTGTGTTTATCTACAACTCAGTAGTCCGTTTCTCTTTTGAATTTGCTCCCAAAATATTTTTTCCTAAGTCTGCAGCATACCTTTTCTTCAAAACCTTTTTATACTAGTGTGTTTTCTAAAGTCAGTAATCTTATTCAATCTGTGTTAATCAAGTGCTTTAATCTCTGACAACTGTATCCGAGTATGCCAAATGCAAATTTTCTATCTAAATATATGTGTCGGAATAGTTTGCTCACCGCTTAATCTAATTAAAGACCAAACCAGTTGTGAGAAAGCACGGGAGAAAAATATAATTGATATTAAACATGGTACAATGAGCCCTATATATATATACACATAACCTATCCTACTCCAAATACACATTGGATTAGGGTTCTACTATTTACATATTCTAACACTCTCCCTCAAGCTGGTGCATATAAATCATATGTACCGAGCTTGTTACATATGTAGTTAATACAAGGACCAGTGAGGGAATTGGTGAAAATGTCTGCAAGCTAATCATTTGACTTTACAAACTTTGTAGCAATATCTCCCGAGAGTATCTTTTCTCTGACAAAGTGACAGTCAATCTCAATGTGCTTAGTTCTCTCATGGAACACTGGATTTGACGCAATATGAAGAGCAGCATGATATCACACAAGTCCCATCTCACTAACATCACCAAATTTCAGCTCTTTGAGCAACTGTTTGATCCAAACTAGCTCACATGTCGCCATAGCCATTGCTCGATATTCTGCTTCTGCACTAGACCGAGCAACCACATTCTGTTTCTTGCTTTTCCAAGATACCAAATTTCCTCCTACTAAGACACAATATCCAGAAGTAGAACGTCTGTCAGAAGGCGATCCTGCCCAATCAGCATCGGAGTATCCAACAATCTGCTCATGGCCTCGATCCTCAAACAATAAACCTTTACCTGGAGTTGATTTTATATACCTGTGAGAAAGCACGGGAGAAAAATATATATCTTGATATTAAACATGATCAATGAGCCCCTATATATAATACACATAACCTAACCTACTCCTAATACACTTTGGATTAGGGTTATACTATTTACATATCAAACACTTCCCCTCAAGCTGGTGCATATAAATCATATGTACCGAGCTTGTTACATATGTAGTTAATACGAGGACCAGTGAGGGACTTGGTGAAAATGTCTGCAAGCTGATCATTTGACTTTACAAACTTTGTAGCAATATCTCCCGAGAGTATCTTTTCTCTGACGAAGTGACAGTCAATCTCAATGTGCTTAGTTCTCTCATGGAACACTGGATTTGACGCAATATGAAGAGCAGCTTGATTATCACACACAAGTCCCATTTGACTAATATCACCAAATTTCAGCTCTTTGAGCAACTGTTTGATCCAAACTAGCTCACATGTCGCCATAGCCATTGCTCGATATTCTGCTTCTGCACTAGACCGAGCAACCACATTCTATTTCTTGCTTTTCCAAGATAGCAAATTTCCTCCTACTAAGACACAATATCCAGAAGTAGAACGTCTGTCAGAAGGCGATCCTGCCCAATCAGCATCGGAGTATCCAAAATCTGCTCATGGCCTTGATCCTCAAACAATAAACCTTTACCTGGAGTTGATTTTATATACCGAAGAATGCGAAAAACTGCATCCCAATGACTATCACATGGCGAACCCATAAACTGGCTCACAACACTCACAGGAAAGAAAATGTCAGGTCTTGTCACTATAAGATAATTTAATTTACCAACTAACCGCCTATATCTTGCGGGATCGTTAAGAGGCTCCCCCTGTCCTGGAAGAAGCTTAGAATTCGGATCCATTGGAGTGTCAACAGGTTTACAACCTGTCATTTCTGTCTCCTTAAGAATATCTATGGCATACATCCGTTGTGAGATCACAATACCTGAGCTAGACTGTGCGATCTCAATACCCAGAAAATACTTTATTGTGCCCAGATCCTTAGTCTGAAAGTGTTGAAAGAGATGTTGCTTCAATTTAGTAATACCATCCTGGTCATTGCCGGTAATAACAATGTCGTCAACATAGACCACTAGATAAATACAGAGACGTGAATCAGAATGCCGATAGCATACAGAGTGATCAGCTTCACTCCGAGTCATGCCAAAATCCTGGATAACAGTGCTAAACTTACCAAACCAGGCTCGAGGAGACTGCTTTAGACCATAAAGTGACCGGCGCAAACGACATACAAGGCCACGAGACTCCCCCTGAGCAACAAACCCAGGTGGTTGCTCCATATAAACTTCATCCTCAAGGTCACCGTGAAAAAATGCATTTTTAATGTCCAGCTGATA
This sequence comes from Nicotiana benthamiana, assembly GCA_034376525.1. Taxonomy (NCBI): domain Eukaryota; kingdom Viridiplantae; phylum Streptophyta; class Magnoliopsida; order Solanales; family Solanaceae; genus Nicotiana; species Nicotiana benthamiana. The sequence goes on along the minus strand of CM067329.1, from coordinate 137,012,517 downwards.
CAGGGGCCAATGGCGAACAGCAGCCATAGAGAGAAAAAGGCGGACTGATGCTATCTTATCCACGGGAGAGAAGGTATCACTGTAATCAAGCCCAAATATCTGAGTATATCCCTTGGCCACAAGACGAGCCTTAAGACGATCAACCTTACCATCTGGACCAACCTTGAAATGCATACACCCAACGACAACCAACAGTAGATTTACCTAAAGGAAGAGTGACGAGCTCCCAAGTACCACTCGTATGTAAAGCAGACATCTCGTCAGTCATAGCCTGTCGCCACCCTGGATGAGACAATGCTTCACCTGTAGACTTAGGGATGGAAACAGAGGACAAAGAAGATAGAAAAGCATAATAGGGTGATGACAAACGATGATAACTTAAACCGATATAATGGGGATTAGGATTAAGGGTGTTCCGTATAACTTTCCGAAGTGCAATCGGAAGAGACAAGTCCGCAGTAGGAGCAGGGTCAAGTGCAGGACGTGAATCAACCGGGCCAGATGCTGGGCGAGGACGACGATGATATGTCAAGAGTGGAGCGTCATGTGCAGGGAGTCTAGGAGGAGCCACAGTAGGCGTTCCAACGTTTGGAATGGGTAAGACTTCTGTAGCGGAACTTGAAGGAGGAGATATAGTAGACTCCCTAAACTCCGGTATAGGTAAAACCTCAAATATATCAAGATGGTCAGAATGCTCAGAAGAGGTAAAGAAAGGTTTAGACTCAAACAATGTGACATCGGCTGATATAAGGTACCTACGAAGATTAGGTGAATAACAACGATAGCCCTTCTGAGCACGAGAATAACCAAGGAAGACACACTTGAGAGCACGAGGAGCTAACTTATCTTTCCCAGAAGCTAAGTTATGAATGAAACAAGTGCTCCCAAAAATACGAGGGGGAACAGGGTATAAGGGTGACTGGGAAAATAATACCTCATGTGGAATCTGATTCTGGATGGGAGATGAAGGCATCTGATTAACCAAATAACAAGATGTGAGAACTGCATCGCCCCAAAAACGCAGCGGAACATGAGATTCAATGAGAAGTGTGCGAGCAGTCTCAATAATGTGCCTATTCTTTCTCTCTGCAACCCCATTTTGCTAAGGGGTATAAGGACAAGGCCTGATTAATAATTCCATGAGAAGACATAAACTGCTGAAATTGAGAGGATAAATATTCTATGGCATTATCACTGCGAAGAGTGCGTATAGAAACACCAAATTGATTTTTAATTTCAGCATAAAAATTCTGGAATATAGAAAACAACTCAGAACGATCTTTCATTAAGAAAATCCAAGTACATCTTGAATGATCATCAATGAAACTAACAAAATAACGAAATCCCAAGGTTGAACATACTCTACTAGGACCCCATAAATCCGAATGAACTAAAGAAAAAACAGACTCTGGACGACTCTCAATACTATGAGGAAAGGAGGCGCGGGTATGTTTCCCGAGCTGACATGACTCACACTCTAGTGTGGATAAACTGGACAAACGAGGCACCATCTTCTAAAGCTTGGACAAGCTAGGATGTCCTAAACGACTGTGAAGTAGGTCTGGAGGATCTGCAACTAGACAGGCCTTAGAGAATGTTAGTGAGTTAAGGTAGTAGAGTCCGTCTGATTCAAGTCCTGTTCCAATCGTCTGTCCCGTACTGCGGTCCTGCATAATAAATGAGTTATCAATAAAATATATTCCGCAATGGAGGGCACGAGTCAAACGACTAACAGATGCAAGATTAAAAGGACAGCCAGGGACATAAAGAACGGAATCTAGCATGACAGAGGGTAGAGGATTTGCTTGTCCAACTCCTTTTGCTTTAGTTTGAGACCCATTAGCTAAAGTAACGTTGGGAAGAAACTATGTGTATACGCAATATTTGACAAAAGGGATTTATTGCCAGAGATATGATCAGAAGCAGCTGAGTCCACAACCCATTGTTTTAGAGGACTAGAGTGGGAAACACAAGCAAAAGAATTACCAGCAACAGAAGTATCAGGCTGAGTAATAGTGGCTACATGTGAAGACGTCTGCTTACCTGCTCGATATTTAAGAAACTCATTATACTCCTTTTCAGATACAGAAAATCCCTGGTTACCTGTAGTCTCGGTCTGAGCAACATAAGCATTTTTTGTTGGTCGACCATGTAAAGAATGGCACACGTCACGAGTGTGACCAAATTTATAACAATAAGAACACTTGGGTCTAATCTTCCAAAACGACCTCCTCCTCGTCTATACTCCATAGTATGAGAAGCCCGATTGTCCACGGATTGGGAGACGAGGATAGAGGAATCAAGTGTCTGTGATGAGCTCATCGGGTGACTTGGTGCTGCAGCAAGGCGAAGTAAGCGAGAGAATAATTCATCAACTGTGGGGACAGTCGGACTAGCCAAAATCTGATCGCGTACTGAGTCAAGATCATTAGGAAGCCCAGCAAGAGTAAAGAACTAGAAACAGCTTTTGTCGTTGCTCTTGCTGCTTTGCAACGCTAGCAGAAACTGGCATCAACGTCTCAAATTCCTCCATAACTGCCTGCACTTGACCCAAGTAAGTAGACATATCTAATTCCTGTTTCTTTAAATTTGTCATCCGCGATATCACATCATAGAAACGAGATATGTCATTAGTGTATAAAGTACGAGCCTTTTCCCAAACCAAATAACATGTTTGGAATGGACGAAACAAGGGCATCAACTTGGAATCAATAGATCGCCACAAAATACTGCATAATTGAGCATCGATCTTCTCCCAATGTGCTTTGGCTTTTTCATCTCCGTCACTAGACCCCTTGGTTAGATGATCCTGAACATCTTGACCTTTACACCACAACTCGACAAACGAAGCCCAAGCTAGGTAGCTTGAACCTCCCATTAAAGGTTCTGAGGTAATCATAATACCGGAACTGCCAGAACCCAGGTTTCTAAACCCGAAAGCATCTAGTCCCAAAGACATCTTTGGATTATCAACTGAAAACTCGCTGAAACTGAAACAGAGAACTGAAAACTGGAGCTGCCGGAAAACTGAAACATTGTATCGCCGGAAAAAGTACTGTAGCTGCCGGAAAAATTCAAAGTTGCCGGAATTGAAAAATAAAAATATGGATAGGCTCGGAATTCAAGGGTGAGCAGACTATCTTGAAGAAATTCTGGCTGGAAAGTACTGTAGCTGCCGGTAAAGTCAATAAAGTCACTGGAAAAAAAACTCAAAGTTGTCGGAATCGAACGAAAAAAGGATGGGTAGGGTCGGAGTTGAAGGGCGAGCAAACTGTCCTGAAGGAGTCACCGGAAAAAATGGCCGGAAGTGGTGCCACGCGCTGGCGCGTGGGGGCGCGTGTGTGGTTTTTTTCCGGTGATTTTTTCTGGGGTTGGTCGGAATTCTCTTCCGAACCTCGTGGTGGTCTCGGATTTTGCACAACACCAACAAAAAAGGTGGTTTAGTTACGGACAGCCTCTTAAGTCGCTGGAAAATTGCATGGCGATGAGGTCTTTCTTCCCGGAAGTAGCTGGAATGACGCACAACTATAATATTCTCACTGTAGCTCTGATACCATGTGAGAAAGCACAGGAGAAAAATATATATTTTGATATTAAACATGATACAATGAGCCCTATATATAATACACATAACCTAACCTACTCCTAATACACTTTGGATTAGGGTTCTACTATTTACATATCTAACAAAACCGAAGAATGCGAACAACTGCATCCCAATGACTATCACACGATGAACCCATAAACTAGCTCACAACACTCACAGGAAAGGAAATGTCAGGTCTTGTCACTGTAAGATAATTTAATTTACCAACTAACCGCCTATATCTTGCAGGATCGTTAAGATGCTCCCCTGTCCTGGAAGAAGTGTAGAATTCGGATCCATCAGAGTGTCCACAGGTTTACAACCTGTCATTCCTGTCTCCTCAAGAATATCTAAGGCATACTTCCGTTGTGAGATCACAATACCTGAGCTAGACTGTGCGACCTCAATACCCAGAAAATACTTTAGTGTGCCCAGATCCTTAGTCTGAAAATGTTGAAAGAGATGTTTCAATTTAGTAATACCATTCTGGTCATTGCCGATAATAACAATGTCATCAACATAGACCACCAGATAAATACAGATACGTGAATCAGAATGCCGATAGAATACAGAGTGATTAGCTTCACTCCGAGTCATGCCAAAGTCCTGGATAATAGTGTTAAACTTACCAAACCAGGCTCGAGGAGACTGCTTTAGACCATAAAGTGACCGGCGCAAGTGACATACAAGGCCACGAGACTCCCCCTGAGCAACAAACCCAGGTGGTTGCTCCATATAAACTTCATCCTCAAGGTCACCGTGTAAAAATGCATTTTTAATGTCCAGCTAATACAGGGGCCAATGGCGAACAGCAGCCATAGAGAGAAAAAGGCGGACTGATGCTATCTTAGCCACGAGAGAGAATGTATCACTGTAATCAAGCCCAAATATCTGAGTATATCCCTTGGCAACAAGACGAGCCTTAAGACGATCAACCTTACCATCTGGACCAACCTTGACTGCATACACCCGACGACAACCAACAGTAGATTTACCTGAAGGAAGAGGGACGAGCTCCCAAGTACCACTTGTATGTAAAGCAGACATCTCGTCAGTCATAGCCTATCGCCACCCTGGATGAGACAATGCTTCACCTGTAGACTTAGGGATGGAAATAGAGGACAAAAAAGATAGAAAAGCATAATAGGGTGATGACAAACGATGATAACTTAAACCGATATAATGGGGATTAGGATTAAGGGTGTTCCGTATACCTTTCCGAAGTGCAATCGGAAGAGACAAGTCCGCAGTAGGAGCAGGGTCAGGTGCAGGACGTGAATCAACCGGGCCAGATGTTGGGCGAGGACGACGATGATATGTCAAGAGTGGAGCGTCATGTGCAGGGAGTCTAGGAGGAGCCACAGTAGACGTTCCAACGTTTGGAATGGGTAAGACTTCTGTAGCGGAACTTGAAGGAGGAGATATAGTAGACTCCCTAAACTCCGGTATAGGTAAAACCTCAAATATATCAAGATGGTCAGAATGCTCAGAAGAGGTAAAGAAAGGTTTAGACTCAAACAATGTGACATCGACTGATATAAGGTACCTACGAAGATTAGGTGAATAACAACGATAGCCTTTCTGAGCACGAGAATAACCAAGGAAGACACACTTGAGAGCACGAGGAGCTAACTTATCTTTCCCAGGAGCTAAGTTATGAACGAAACAAGTGCTCCCAAAAACACGAGGGGGAACAGGTTATAAGGGTGACTGGGGAAACAATACCTCATACGGAATCTGATTCTGGATGGGAGATGAAGGCATCCGATTAACCAAATAACAAGATCTGAGAACTGCATCGCCCCAAAAACGCAGCGGAATATGAGATTCAATGAGAAGAGTGCGAGCAGTCTCAATAATGTGCATGTTCTCTCTGCAACCCCATTTTGCTGAGGGGTATACGGACAAGAGGTCTGATGAATAATTCCGTAAGAAGACATATACTGCTGAAATTGAGAGGATAAATATTCTAAGGCATTATCACTGCGAAGAGTGCGAATAGAAACACCAAATTGATTTTTAATTTCAGCACAAAAATTTCGGAATATAGAAACAACTCAGAACGATCTTTCATTAAGAAAATCCAAGTACATCTTGAATGATCATCAATGAAACTAACAAAATAACGAAATCCCAAGGTTGAACTGACTCTACTAGGACCCCATATATCCGAATGAACTAAAGAAAAAATAGACTCTACACGACTCTCAATACTACGAGGAAAGGAGGCGCGGGTATGTTTCCCGAGCTGATATGACTCACACTCTAATGTGGATAAACTAGACAAACGAGGCACCATCTTCTGAAGCCTGGATAAGCTAGGATGTCCTAAACGACTGTGTAGTAGGTCTGGGGGATCTGCAACTAGACAGGCCTTGGAGGATGTTAGTGAGTTAAGATAGTAGAGTCCGTCTGATTCAAGTCCTGTTCCAATCGTCTGTCCCGTACTGCGGTCCTACATAATAAAAGAGTCATCGATAAAATATAAACCACAATGGAGCGCACGAGTCAAACGACTAACAGATGCAAGATTAAAAGGACAGCCAGGGACATAAAGAACGGAATCTAGAGTGACAGAGGGTAGAGGATTCGCTTGTCCAACTCCTTTTGCTCTAGTTTGAGACCCATTAGCTAAAGTAACGTTGGGAATAAACTGTGAATACGCAATATTTGACAAAAGGGATTTATTACCAGAGATATGATCAGAAGCAGCTAAGTCCATAACCCATTGTTCAAGAGGACTAGACTGGGAAACACAAGCAAAAGAATTACCAGCAACAGAAGTATCAGTCTGAGCAACAGTGGCTACTTGTAGAGATGTCTGCTTACTTGCTCGATATTTAAGGAACTCATAATACTTCCTTTCAGATACAGAAAATCCCTGGTTACCTGTAGTCTCGGTCTGAGCAACATAAGCATTTTTGGGTGGTCGACCATGTAAAAATTGGCACACGTCACGAGTGTGACCAAGTTTATAACAATAAAAACACTTGGGTCTAGATCTTCCAAAACGACCTCCTCCTCGTCTATACTCCATAGTATGAGATGCCCGATTGTCCACTGATTGGGATACGAAGATAGATGATTCAAGTGTCTGTGATGAGCTCACTGGGTGACTTGGTGCTGCAGCAAGGCGAAGTAAGCGAGAGAATAATTCATCAACTGTGGGGACAGTCGGACTAGCCAAAATCTGATCGCGTACTGAGTCAAGATCATTAGGAAGCCCAGCAAGAGTAAAGAACTAGAAACAACTTCTGTCATTGCTCTTGCTGCTTTGCAACGCTAGCAGAAACTGGCATCAACGTCTCAAATTCCTCCATAACTGCCTGCACTTGACCCAAGTAAGTAGACATATCTAATTCCTATTTCTTTAAATTTGTCATCCGTGATATCACATCATAGAAACGAGATATGTCATTAGTATATAAAGTACGAGCCTTTTCCCAAACCAAATAACATGTTTGGAATGGACGAAACAAGGGCATCAACTTGGAATCAATAGATCGCCACAAAATACTGCATAATTGAGCATCAATCTTCTCCCAATGTATTTTGGCTTTTTCATCTCCTTCACTCCTCTTTGATTAGATGATCTTGAACACCTTGACCTTTAAACCACCACTCGACAGACGAAGCCTAAGCTAGGTAGTTTGAACCTCCCATTAAAGGTTCTGAGGTAATCATAATACCGAAACTGCCAGAACCCGGGTTTCTAGACCTGAAAGCATCTAATCCCAAAGACATCGTTGGATTATCAACTGAAAACTCGCTGAAACTGAAACAGAAAACTGAAAACTAAAAACTGGAGCTGCCGGAAAAAACTAGAACACTGTAGCGCCGGAAAAAGTACAGTAGCTACCGAAAAACTTCAAAGTTGTCGGAATTGAAAAATAAAAATATGGATAGGCTCGGAATTCAAGGGCGAGCAGACTGTCCTGAAGAAATTCTGGCCGGAAAGTACTGTAGCTGCCGGAAAAGTCAGTGTAGTCGCCGGAAAAAACTCAAAGTTGTCGGAATCGAACGAAAATAGAATGGGTAGGGTCGGAATAAGTATCTGACCAAACTATCCTGAAGGAGTCACCGGAAAAACTGGCTGGAAAGGGGGTCACGCGCGCGGCGCGTGGGCTCACGCGCCTAGCTTCTGGCGGCGCGTGGCGGCGCGTGGGACTGATTTGACCGGAGAAATTTCTGGGGTTTTGTCGCCGGACAGAGGCAAGTCTGTTGGTATTGCTGGATTTTGCGTAGCACTGACCGAGACTGATTTTACTTGAAAAAAGTCGCCAGAAAAAGGTTCCAATGACTGATTTTACTTCCCGGAATCGCTGGAATTTATGCGCAGCGATAATCTCTCATGATTGCTCTGATACCATGTGAGAAAGCACGGGAGAAAAATATAATTGATATTAAACATGGTACAATGAGCCCTATATATATACACATAACCTATCCTACTCCTAATACACATTGGATTAGGGTTCTACTATTTACATATTCTAACACCAGTATTTGCAAAGACATGCTAAACCACATGACTTATCTGATTTAAGGGGTTTATTTGAGCTTTATTTGTCTGATTGCTCCTCCCTTATTTAATACGTGTTTTGAATGTCGAACTAGCATTTTGTCCTTTAAACTCCATAAAGGCACCATCCCATTCTCCCTTTTAGGATTAGAAGTCCTAATATCCCAGGACTAATAGGATTGGGGAGTGTACTAGCATGCAATAATTAAATGAGATTAGTCGCGCTTTAATACCTTAACGGGGTGGGAAGGGTAGGATATGAATTTGATGACCGATGCGCTAATATCACGTGCGACCCCCTCTTCTGAGGAGGGTACGCCGGGTATTACATTAATGTGATCCATATTATGTATAAACCTAGGACCCCCTTTCCCTTTATTTATAATGTTTCTTTTAATTTTGTTTTTTTAACTCACTTTCTAAAAAAATTCTATTTCTTTTAAACTAACGAACTTATTTGCACTAATTATGTGAAAACCTTATTTGCTTCTTCCATCTTCAAAAGTCACGATTATAGTATGGCCGGGAACCACACTAGTGGATCTAGAGGGGTGCCTAACACCTTCCCCTTGAGATAATCTCAAGCCCTTACCCAAACTCAGGTTCTTCTTCTCAAATCTCTTTTCTTTTTTTTCTTTGAAAGTGTCCTAACGACTCTCCAAATTCCAAAACCCAATTTTCGCAAGAGAATAAGAGTTGTCCTCCCATTATGTCGTATACCCGATTCCAAACACCGATTTGGATGGAAAAGGGGGCGACCGACAGCAAAGGCTGCCAGTAATTGGACTTACCTTCCACACGTTCGCAAAGGTTTGAACAGCCCTGACCTTCGCATTTGCGGACACAGGTACATGTTCGCATAGAAGAACGACCAAAATACCATCCCCCTCCAATTAACTCTAGGTGTTCGCATCACACAGATCGCGTTTGCAATGAGCAATCCCCAGAGCTCCGTGTTCGCGACTGTGGCTTCGCGGTCGCGATAACCAAACCCACCCATGTCTCCATTTACCTGTTGCGGATTTTCTGCAATTTTTCCTAAGCTTAAAACTTCCCGAAACACCTCCGAAACACACCCGAGCCCTCGGGACTCCTAACCAAATACACGTACTAACTCAACAACATCATACGAACTTATCCGTGCAATCAAATCGCCAAAATAACCTCAAATTACGAACCCTCCGAAATCGTCAAATTACGGTTACGGGTCCGTTTATCGAAAATATTAACCGAAGTCAAATCTATTCATTTTATAATCAAAACTTAGCATTTTTTTATACAAATTTTCATATTTAAGTTTTCCGGCTACGCACCCGGACTGTGCATGCAAATTGAAGTGAGGACAAATGAGTTTTTCAAGGTCTCAGAGACACATAATTCAATTAAAAGCAAGTGATGACCCTTTGGGTCGTCACATAATATAATTGGATATAAATTATATGTAAATTGTAGTTTTATTATGGGATTCTATAAAAAAAAAATTATACAAGTTACATAAGTTGTGTATAATTTAACCTGATTGCATACAATAAAGAATTATATTCGACTTGTATATTAATTGTAGCTTTCGACCAAAGTTTTAAATATTTTATAAAAACTTTACTTACTTTATTTAAATAGGAAAACCTAGCTGAAATCAGTTATGCTGGTAGTTATATGCAAATGCAAGCTGAACGTAAGTCATGGTAAACAAGCAGCATTCACATGAATGATTGCTCGTATTTTTTTGGCAACCCAAGAGCAAGGTGAGAAGTTCTTGGAGGGAAGGATGCGGGGGGTCTATTTGGAAACAACCTCTCTATCCAAGGATAGGGGTAAGGTCTGCGTACATACTACCCTCCCCATACCCCATTAAGTGAGATTATACTGGATTGTTGTTGTTGAACATATGTCAATGTGGTCATTACGTGGCTGCTGCTACAACTAAACTTAACTGTATCATTGGCAATTATATCATAGGTGGCCAAGTATTTGTCCACAAGCTATAAACCAATTGAGTAAAGAATATTGCATTCAAATTCTTGCTTACAATATCTATCTTACATATATCCATTCGTATTTTGGATGCAAGACTTTTTTAAGACACCTGCCCCAGTTTAGTTAAATCGAATGTTTTCTAGTTGACATTATCCCGCCAACTTTCTTGAAGTGGCTTTGAATTGATAGAGAATCATTAGACCAGGATAAGTCTAGGAACCTTAAACAAAAATAATAATAAAACAAAATGAGAGAAAAGTTATGCAAAGAAATAGTTTCTTTAAATGCATAGGAACGTTGTTATGTATTAAAAATAATATCTTGCTACATCTGTTCTTCTATTAGTATAAACAATTACTTTCAAAAACAGAAAGGGAAAAGAAATTGTATAATAAAATGTCCAACCTTGTTAATACGGCCACATAATAATAAACACCACAATACTTCATTTAAAATTTCATCTTCACTGTTTCTGTGACCCCGCCCGACTCAAAATTCTCCATTTCATACTATGAATATCATATTAGGTGACACACATTGCTAAAAGAAAGGAATCATGCAATAAGGAAAGATTTATATAACCAAACACTTGAAGAAGAGAGCTATATTTTCGAGGAGTATAATAAGTAATAGAAATCTACATCCAGATCGTCTTATTTTTTCCATTTTGTATATAGTGTGTCTAGAAGAGATTTTTTTCTTTCATGTATAGGGTCCAAAAGAGTAATAAAACACAAACTACAATAAAGTAGCAAGAGAACAATCTCCTTTCTTACCTTTAAGTAGTATACATATAGGCAAACAAAATAACAATGCTAACTGATATGAATCATAAGCCAACATGGAAGTCTTGCTTATTTTGTTAATATATTTTTTTTGATAGAAGCCATCTTTTTTTTTCTTCAATTCATTCTATCTAATTTATATCTAATCTATTTTTCTAGCTAGGCTAGGTGGGATAGCTGAACCATTCCCTTTTCTTTCGGATAGCAGGTTGGACAAAATCACTAAAGAAAAAGTCTATCCATTTAGCAAAAAAGGAGGGGAGGATTGAAATCCCCAAAAAGCATGTTTGTTCTTTTTACCGATGCACAAAGAAAATATTTTATTAGGAATGAACAAGATATTTAGGAATTGTCCATATATAAAATCATAATTGTATATTCATAATGATATAAAACTGATCTCCAAAATAGAATTTTATTAAAGATGCTTTCTTCATAACAAAGAGGAAAAGTAGGATGACAAGCGTGCAAGCACTGAAACCGATAGCATGCTTCGAGATAATTGTTCATTGTTTGCATTTAGTAGCAGTGTATTTGTTTAGACTTTCAATTTATCCTTTCAAGCTTTGATGTTCAAAAAGGACTCACATTCAATGCCTGGGAGTTTAAAGGAAGCCTTTTTGAACTGGAATAGTTGGAAAGTTGCTACAACCATCAAGAAAATCTAGAAACTAATCTATTTCTGTATTTTTTGGTGTATTTGGAATGAGAGGAGTAGACCACTTCCTTAAGGCTAAATGCCTTTTACTTTTGTAAAGTTGGAGTACCTTAACACCTGTAAACTCCCCTGACAATTTTTTGGACTTTGTTAGCTCTTTAACATTAGTAAAGGACACTTTGTACCGGAGCTAACAAATCTTATGTATCTATATTTCTGCATTTTCTTGATGCCATTTATATATACACCCATATAGCAAAAACACCACGTATTCCATCAAGAATTTTGTAATTTTATGGATTTAAAGAGCTCTTTGAAGTCAAAATTTGAATACTCCATATTATAAATATCATATGTAACAGGCAGCTCAACAAAGGAAACACACAATGATAGAACTAAAATAGCAAATCATGTAATGATCTTACCACTTTAACTTACATAAAAAGAGGTAAAAGAATGAAATATAAATAACATCCTTGTCTTTAAGAATAAGAAGTTCAGCAACTTTGTTGATCAATTACCTGGATTCCCAAATATATGTAACCAATAGTGACTCATTCATATTCATCCAAGCTCATCATAAGACGACCACTTCTTCTGATCTCTTATTGGAGTTAACATGTCATTATAGAAGTAAAGATCCCTATGCACATCAATAAAACAAAACAATTCTTGAGTAGTGGGACCAAAAATAGACCAGACCTATATGGCTATCACAAGTACTCAAGATTTCGTCTTTTTTTAATGAAGTAATATGTAAGATTATGCCATCAAGAAGATGCAAAAGACTACAAAAAATTTACGTTGCTCCTAACACAAAAAGTTACTATATCTTGTGCAGAGAGTCAAACCAAGACCAAAAAGCTTTGGCTGTTAAGCCAAGTAAGAATGTTACTCCAGATTTAATTTTTACTGAAGACAAATTTCTAAAGTCTGTGAAAAAGAGCAAAAGCAGACAAGAGGGGTTGCTATGATGGTAAGCAACCCCACTTCCAACCAAGAGGTTGTGAGTTCGAGTCTCCACAAGAGCAAGGTAGGACGTTCTCGGAGGGAAGGATGTCGGGGGTTTATTTGGAAACAGCCTCTCTACCCCAGGATAGGGGTAAGGTCTGTATACACACTACCCTCCTCAGACCCCACTAAGTGGAACTATACTGGGTTGTTGTTGTTGTGAAAGAGCAAAAGCATATTGGCTTTAATTCCGAAACAAAAACAAAAATACCAATTGATAGCATATTATACATAAAACAAAAATGAGACCATAATAGTAAGACTTTGAAAACCTTGCACAAGACGAAAAAGTTTCCAAATTTTAGTCCTATTCTTCATCTTGACACATCTTACATTCAGCAATCAACCACTGGATTGTTGATGTTGAAGATGCTAGCTATTTTTTATTCATGTTCAAAGAAAAGGGAGAATAATTAAAGACGAAAAAGTAAACCCTGCAAAATTGACAAAAAAAGAAGGGAGAATGATGCTTATTTTGAATTTCAGAGACAACAGATCCAAAAAAGAAAATGCATTTGGCATCCAGAAAATAGAGAATATATTCATTAGAAGTTGCACTCCTTCGATTCCGAAGGAAAAGGTACAACTATTACAATCACAAAATATTAAATAATAAAATAATCATAAAATCTCCAACTTAGAATCATAAGTTAAAATCATAAAATTCATCGATTAATAAAATTAGCTTTCCATCTAAACGTATAAAATAATAAAAAGAAAATGCTTATGGGTGCATTCATATTAATATTTCTATTTTGCCGGGCAATATGTCTAAAGACCAAATCAGTTCACATTTAAAATCCTTTTGTGTTTTATATATCATTTGCCGCTAGCCATTTATTCACCCTACATAATCACCTACCTCCTCGGTTGATACCTATAGACAATCTAAAAAGATTCTACAGCATATTAAACTCAAAAGATGTAACTATTGTCACACCTCTCGGGCGAAGGAATTTTTTCCAATTAAAGGACAATCAAACGGGAATTGTTTATTTTTTTTAGAGTCGTCACCTGGGAGATTTATGGTATCTCAAGTCACCGATTTTAATCCTAAATAGAGGAAGGAATTGACTCTAAATTTCGGTCTGCGTACCAGATATCCGGATAAGGAATTCTGTTAACCTAGGAGAAGGTGTTAGGCATTCCCGAGTTCCGTGGTTCTAGCACGGTCGCTTAACTGTCATATTTAGTTTATTTATCTGATTTTATTACAATTATGAACTTATTTAAACTAAAGCTAAAGCCAAAAGAAAGTTAAAGCTAAAGTTTAAAGGAAAAGTAAAAGTTAAAGCAAAAGTTAAAATTAAAGCAAAAGTTTAAGCAAAAATGGTGAGTTCTGTGGTTCTAGCACGATCGCTCAACTGTTGTATTCGGCTAAATTATGTGATTTTAACAACAACAACCCAGTATAATCCCACTTAGTAGGGTCTGGGGAGGGTGGTGTGTACGCAGACCTTACCCCTACCCTTGGGTAGAGAGGTTATTTCCAAATAGCCCCAGCATCTTTCCCTCCAAGAACTTCCCACCTTGCTCTTGGGGAGACTCGAACTCACAACCTATTGGTTGGAAGTAGGGGTTGCTTACCATCAGAGCAACCCCTCTTGTCATAAATTATGTGATTTTAACACTTATGAAATTTATACGCAATTAACTCTTTTACTGCTTTTATTACTATTATTATTGTGATTTTAACAAAGAATTTCAATGTCATGAAAAAACTTATTTCTAACCACGTCGCAATCAATGCACCGGTGGTTGTCAACACATTTCGACTTCGTCGAGATTTGGATTTGGGTCGTGTCAATGCGCACCCAAATTTAAGAAAGTAATTTAATTAAATCGCGCCTAAAGATTCTAACGCAATATTATTTTGGGGAAGGCCGTGAAATTCACTAAACGGCCCTCCCAAATTCTAGTATTTTCATTAATCAACTATTCTCTCTCTCTTCTCTCTCCTCTCTAACCTCAAACGTCTACTTCCATCAAGCCCCCCCTCCCCAGCTCCCAGCCCCCCTCTCCCCCTCTCCCCGGCGACCCCCTATCCCCAGACCCCCTCCCCCTCCGGCAACCCCCTAAGTAAGTTCTCTCTCCTCTGTTTCTCTCCTTTATCTTCACTACCAAACCCTCACCCCCTACCCCTACCAACCCTAACTCCGGCAACCCCCCCCCTCTTCGGCGACCCCCATTAAAGCAACCCCTCCCCTTTCCCGAGCTAGGCAGCCCTTTTTTTTTCAGGTACAAGCCGCGGCGGACAAGGAGAGCTTACGACATTTGGACGCGAAGAGCAAAGCAACACCGGACGAAGTGTGCAAGAGCTAACGGTAGTTGATATCGGGCGAATCAGAACATACTTCCAGGTTTTTCCATCGGGAGTTGGTACCTCCCGACCTCCCCCGTTTTTACTCTGTACACCCTTTTACGTTTTCTATCTAAGCACCCTGTGTGTGGTTTACTTTGTCGATTCCTAGCTTGCATCCTTTTGCGTATTCCGCTGTAGTACGTGGGTGCATCACTGTTTTCCGTAATCAATTGGGGATAGTGGCCGCGTTGGGAGATGGTAGAGTAAGGTCATATCCTCGAGGGGCAGGGGTGGGGGCAGGGGCGAGCAGGAGGGCTGGGAGCGGTTCTGCGAGTAGGGCCGGAGGCAAGGGTGGGAAGAGGGTAGCGGATGCTCATAGATTAAGGATCGGGTTGTGAAACGTAGGCACGCTGACGGGTAAGTCCATTGAGCTGGCGAAGGTTCTTCAGAAGAGGAGGGTTAACATAGCCTGTGTCCAGGAGACTAGGTGGAGATGGTCAAAGGCGAGGAATGTAGACAGGTTTAAGCTGTGGTATTCTGGGGTCATGAAAGGTAAAAATGGAGTGGGCATCTTGGTTGATAAGGATCTAAGGGAGTCCGTGGTCGAGGTTAGGCGAGTGAATGATAGGTTAATGTCAATTAAGTTGGTTATTGGGGGTTGCGTCCTCAACGTCATCAGCGCTTACGCGCCGCAAGCGGGCTTAGACGAGGAGGTTAAGAGGCGCTTTTGGGAGGACTTGGATGATATGGTGAGTAGTATTCCCGATCTGAGAAGTTAGTTATTGGAAGGGACTTTAATGGCCATATTGGGGCTGATGCTGGTGGTTATGGTGAGGTGCACAGTGGCTTCGGCTTTGGGGTTAGGAACGGAGGAGGCACGTCACTGCTTGATTTCGCCAGGGCTTCCGAGCTTTTGATTGCGAACTCGACATTTCAAAAGAGGGAGGAGCATTTGGTCACCTTCAAGAGTTCGGCGACGAGGACTCAGATTGATTACCTCCTCCTCAGAAGGAGCGATAGGGGTATGTGCAAGGACTGCAAGGTTATTCCGGGAGAGTCCCTTTCGACTCTTCATAGACTCCTAGTGATGGATGTCGGTCTCTGGGTGAAGAGGAAGAGGAGGGGTGCTCGGGGACAACCGCAGATTAGATGGGGTGTTTTGACTAAGGAGAAAGCACAGGAGTTGGAGAGGAGGTTAGCTGAGGGCGGAACTTGGAGGAGTTCTGGGGAAGCGAATGATATGTGGTCAGAGACGGCGAACTTGGTTAGGGAGGTAGCACGAGATGTGCTCGCGGTAGCCAAAGGCTATTCAGGCAGACATCGGGGTGACTGGTGGTGGAACGATTTAGTCCAAGGAAAAGTGGAGGCGAGAAGGCGGCGTTTGCTAAGATGGCAGGGAGCACAAGCGAGGAAGAACGGAGAGCGAACGGGGAGATCTACAAAGCGACGAGGAAAGAAGAAAAGATGTCGGTTACGGAAGCAAAAAACGCGGCGTTTGGTCGCATGTACGAGGAATTAGGGGAGAAAGGCGGAGACAGGAAGTTATTCCGGTTAGCTAAAGAAAGGGAAAGGAAGGCGCGTGATCTTGACCAAGTTAGGTGCATCAAGGGCGAGGATGGTAGAGTTCTGATGGGGGAGTCTCAAGTCAAGCAGAGGTGGCAGGCGTACTTTCGAGACTTACTTAACGATGAGGGGGATCGTAACATAGAGCTAGGGGAGTTGGGGCATTCAGAGCAACATAGAGACCTCGGGTACTGCAGGCGCATTAGGGCGGAGGAGGTCATGGGGGCTTTGCGTAGGATGAGTAGGGGTCGAGCGACCGGGTCTGACGAGATCCCGGTAGAGTTCTGGAAATGCATGGGTAGGTCAGGAGTGGAGTGGCTCTCCAGGTTGTTCAATACGATCTTCTGGACCAAAAAGATGCCGGAGGACTGGAGGTGGAGTACAGTGGTGCCCTTGTACAAGAACAAAGGTGACATCCAGTGCTGCAACAACTATAGGGGTATCAAATTAATAAGTCACACCATGAAGGTCTGGGAGCGGGTGATCGAGGTGAGGGTGAGGGAGATGACATCTATATCTATGAACCAGTTCGGTTTCATGCCGGGTCGCTCCACTACAGAAGCTATCCACCTTGTCAGGAGGCTGGTGGAGCAGTTCAGGGATAAGAAGAAGGACATGTACATGGTGCTTATCGACTTGGAGAAGGCGTATGACAAGGTCCCAAGGGAGGTGCTATGGAGGTGCTTGGAGGCGAAGAGCGTGCCAGAAGCCTACATCAGAGTAATTAAGAACATGTACGATGGAGCTAAGACTAGGGTTAGGACGGTGGGTGGCGACTCAGACCATTTTCCAGTGGTTATGGGGCTCCATCAAGGATCGACGCTTAGCCCTTTCTTGTTTGCCTTGGTGATGGATGCTCTTACCCGACATATTCAAGGGAATGTGCCTTGGTGTATGCTATTTGCTTATGACATAGTCTTGATAAACGAGACGAAGGCTGGTGTTAATGAGAGGTTAGAGGTATGGAGACAGACTCTCGAGTCTAAGGGTTTCAAAATAAGCACATCTAAGACAGAATACCTAGAGTGCAAGTTTAGCGCCGATCCAAGCGAAGTAGGCAGGGACGTGATGATTGGATCATAGGTCATCGCCAAGAGGGACAGTGTCAGATATCTTGGGTCAGTGTCAGATATCTTGGGTTAGTGATTCAGGGGGACGGCGAGATTAATGGGGACGTCACTCATCGCATAGGAGCGGGGTGGTCAAAGTGGAGGCTTGCATCAGGAGTCCTGTGTGACAAGAAAGTTCCACAGAAACTCAAGGGGAAATTTTATAGAGCTGTGGTTAGGCCTGCCATATTGTATGGGGCGGAGTGCTGGCCAGTGAAGAACTCTCACGTTCAGAGGATGAAGGTTGCGGAGACGAGGATGCTCAGGTGGATGTGCGGACTCACCAGGTTAGATAGGATTAAGAATGAAGTTATTCGAGAGAAGGTGGGGGTGGCCCCGGTGGATGAGAAGATGCGAGAAGCGAGGCTGAGGTGGTTCGGGCATGTGCGGAGGAGAAGTCCTGATGCCCCGGTGAGGAGTTGTGAGCGGCTGGCGATGGTCGGCGTACGGCGAGGCAGAGGGAGGCCTAAGAGGTATTGGGGTGAGGTGAGGCATGACATGGCTAGAATGCGGGTTTCTGAGGACATGACCATGGATAGAAAAGTATGGAGGTCTAGTATCAGGGTTGTGGGATAGGGGCCCCTGGAGGTTTTCATACTCCACACCCGGGGTTGGGTGAGGCTTGGCAGGGCTATTCATAGATGATTTGTGTATTGGATTTTGTCTTATGCTAGTTACTGTCCGATATTATTGCATGCTATTTTATTTATAGTTTTTATGTTTTTTATTTTTAGGTTTTTATGTTTAAATAATTATTTACGTTATTTATGTTGAAGTTACCAATGCTCTTTTGTTGTTTTTGTTTTTGTTGTTACTTTCCTTCACTGAGCCGAGGGTCGATTGGAAACAGCCTCTCTGCCCTTTCGGGTAGGGGTAAGGCCCGTTTACATATTACCCTCCCCAGACCCCACTTTATGGGACTATACTGGGTAGTTGTTGTTGTTGTTGTTGTCATTAATTAATTATTGAGGGCCCCGTAATTTTGTATCTTTATTGGGCAAAGCTCGTCTTAAATTATTCCAAATAAAATTACAATTTTTGAACTTAAACAGAAATAAATACATCAACGCTCTATCAAATGATTTATTTTACCATTATTCAGACTGCTCTAAAATGTCAAAAAAAACTAGTGGGGTTATGTGAAAAATACTTTCCTAGCACTATATATCAAATATGTGTTGAACTTGATAACTTTCCCTTTTATCAATAAGACTCGTCACATAGCTATGGCCATCCATTTTCATATTAGCAGTATATCATAACCAACTCTAACCATTAAAGCTAAAAGAAATATAAGAAATAAACATGTCAACACAACTCCTACATTCATATTTAACCATAATATAAGAAATAAACAAAATGAAACAAAAGGATGAAGAACACTAACCTTAGAACCTCGACGAACTCAGAACGACAAACTATAACCTCGGCGGAACTCACGCTGGACCTCACCGGACGACGAACAAGATGACGCAGAAGGGGTGGTCAACGTTGGTTCAGGAGATGGCTGCTGCTGCTGGTCGACAACGCAGCAGCTTGTTCAATGAAGAAGATGAAGCACGACGGGCTGGGAAGGGTCGTTTACTGCTGGTTCGCTGGTTGGGACGGGGACGACGGAGGTGGTCGTCTCGTGTTTGGTCGATGACGGAGGACTGTTGCTGTTCGGGGTTATTTGGTGGAGGCTGGACTGTTTCGTTGGTTAGTGGGGGCGGGTGCGAGTTCGGGCGAACCCAGTGACTTTTTTCGAAACTTTGTATTTGTATTGAAATATTTATCACATCTATATAAATATATCATGCTGAACCCCTTAACAAAAGAGGTTTGGGTTCAACGGTAAGGGCTGTGGTTCTTTGAAAACAAATATGTGTTCAATTCCCCACAAAAGCACATTTTTTTTGTTTCGTATTTTTTAATACATAAAACCACTACGACATCGTTTTCTTACCTGTTTCTTTTGTTTAAGAGAAGCAATTATTTCGTTTTCTTTCTTTCTTTCTTTAAACACAATTTTTTTTCTCCCAATCCCAAATAAAAGAAAAAGCTAGGGTTCTGCTCCTGCCTCTGCTAGGGTTCATCAGTTCATCTCATCAGGTAAATTTTGCTTCTCACCAACCCTACCCATCTTGACAAAAGTTCTGAGTTTCATTAGTTTTATTTTGGGACCAGTAAAGAAAGAATCTTAGGGTCCCAAGTTCTGGGCACTTCAATTTGCGTATTTGTAGCTCTAATTTATGCTATTTTTAGGTCCTTTTTTTGGGCTACCCATTTTAAATCTGCTTTTGATTTTTGTTCTTTTTGTGTGTTTAGCTCTAATTTGCAAGTGTGTGCATTTTATTTGTTTGTTGAGATTATTGTCTTGATTGGTTATGTGTTCTGTTCTTTGTACCCCTTATATTTCAAGACAAGAAAAAATGCAGCCAGTTTGGGTGTATGATGTATGACACATTAGGAAAAATTCACAATTGTCATTGCCCGTAAAAAATTTCTTTCCTTTGACCCGCCTACATGAAGGAAAAAATATTTTCATCTTAGATATAAGTACTCAAATAATAGAGTCAGCCAACAAAATTTTCCTTGGTGGATGGTCTAAAACTTAACAGTTTACTCACAAAAGAAAAAATAATAATTAACAATTATCACTAAGTATTATGTATGCCTTACACAGATACCATAAACTTTACGCTAACCAATTCTACTTTTGAACGAAAGAAAATCAACTTAAATCCATGTTCTTCAGAAGGAAATAACATAATGTAGTAATTTACGAAGCATTGAAAGTAAAAGATATCAGTCAAAAGCATAAACATAGCATTGGGCAATTCTCAAACCCAAATTCTAGACCTGATTACCTTGAATTTGTGAAGACTTTCTGGAAAGGTGGATTCTGCTGGACCACATATATAGATTACGGATGTGTATTCGTCATTTTTCTCCTTCTCTGTTCCTCTTCGCCTCTATGCCTATTAGCGCTTCTTCTCCATTTTAACTTAGCCGTGGACCCATATTCAAGAGGATAAGGGAGAATAATTGAAGACCGAAAAGTAAAACATGCAGAGTTGAAAAACAAAGATGGGAGAATGATGCTTACTTTGAATTTCAGAGACAACAGATCCAAAAAAAATGCATTGGCATCCAGAAAATAGATAACATATTCATTAGAAGTTGAACTCCTTCGATTCCGAGTGAAAAGCTACAACTATTATTACCACAGAATAATAAATATTAAAACAATCATAAAATCCCCAATTTAGAATCCAAGGTTAAAATCATAAAATTTACCGATTAATAGAATTAGCTTTCCATCTAAACTTATAAAATAATGAAAAGAAAATTTATGTTCTACTATTGCTTCTCAGACATATAGACTTCAGCACAACTCAGTACCTGAAAATGGAAGACTGAGAATAGAGATTGAAGAAGAAGATGATGAGTCGACAAGGCTTTTGAGCAGAGAGAAAGATGAAGCAAATGAAGAGAAATGGAGAATTTTTGTCTTGGAGAGTAAAGGCGGTGGCTACATGTTGAGACACAAATGTAATACGGAATAACCTAAAAGCTACACGTAACATTTGTGTAGCTAGAAAAAGACCACGTATAATAATCATGTGAAATGACCTAATTACACTCAAACTTTATTGAAATGATCATAAGCACACATGTCGAAACTCTTTCTCTTCTAAAGAAGAGAAATATAGACGAGGGGCGAAGTTATATTTGAATTTAAGTTCGGGATCATTATTCTTTTAAGTTTTGGGTTCTAAATTAATAATTTATACATATTTATAGGATTTCTTAATACAAATATACGGATTTGTACTAAAAGTTACTGGGTTCGGCCAGACCCGCAATCAACATTGTGGCTCCGCCCCTGATATAGAAAACACTCATAAATCAGAGACTTTGTGAAAGTATAATCGAAATAAATGTATGTAATTCCAAGTCCCCAACTATTAGTTCTCGTTTGACTATAAAATTTGGGAGCTTTTTCCAAACTTGTTTTCAAATATATGTTTGTTTGTAGATTTGAATATTTTTTGGCCGAACTTTGAAAACAAAATCTTCACATTCTAAAAACTGCTCTAGAGTAGTTTTTGAAGTTTTTTACTCACAAAATTTCAAATTCTTTTCAAGTAAAATGTATGTCCAAACATAATTTCAACTTTTAAAAATTATTTTTCATCTCATCTTCAAAAACTTATTTTTTTCTAGTTTCAACTAAATTTAGTCCAAATGCTAGCTTAATTGTTTGACATTATATTTATTTATCGCAGAGGATTATTATTTATATTAGTAGTCTAAGTTAAGAATACAAGTTTTGTGTTGATATATATTCCGGCCTATTATTTTTTAGAGTAGCATACAGTGTAGTTTTCCCAACTAGTAGCTATGGTAAAAAAAAGCCCAAAATCTGTCTTGTCTAGGTTGGCTGGGTTTTCAGAAAGCCCAATTCTTTTGTAAAAATTGCATGAGGGCGCCCCCTTTTAACCTGTAGCCGCTTTGTCTTTTTATTTGCATCTGTACTCATTTTTTCACATAACTTCAGCCTACGGGGTTGAAGTGTTTCTTTTGTACTGGACAACTTAAGCTGGAAACGGCCTAAGTGTTTATTTTATAACTGGACAACTTAAGCTGGAAACGACCGAAGTGTTTATTTTATAACTGGACAACTTAAGTTGGAAACGGCCGAAGTATTTATTTTATAACTAGACAACTTAAGCTGAAAACGGCCTAAGTGTTGGACAACTTAAGCTGGAAACTGCCGAAGTGTTTATTTTATAACCGGACAACTTAAACTGGAAACGACCTAAGTGTTTATTTTATTACTGGACAACTTAAGCTGGAAACGGCCTAAGTGTTGGACAACTTAAGTTGGAAACGGCCTAAGTGTTTAATTTATAACTAAAACTTCAGCTGAAGTTTTCCAGTACAAAAGAAACACTTCAGCCCCGTGGGCTGAAGTTATGTGAAAAAGTGGGTACGGATACAAACAAAAAGACAAAACGGCTACATGTTAAAATGTGGTATAAAAAACGGGTACGGCTGCAATTGGATGAACAAGAATTTCATGAGGGCCCAACTTAATATGGATCCGGCCCGTCAACTTATAATGCTGGTAAAGAGTTGATTTCTCTCTTTTCGATTGATAATACTCTCGGAGTCTCGTCCTTACCGGTCCAAAATCCAAAACCCTAAACCTCGCTCACCCTACCTCGTCTTCAAACTTCCTCCTCTCCGGCGAATAAAGTAACCTCTATCTGTGTTTTCTTACTAAGTTTTACGGATAGAATACTCATTATATGTGAGCATTGGCTACTTGTGCATTGTTGTTTTTACTATTTAATTTTGACTCGTGCTTTGTTTCCCGTATGTAATCAAATGTTTTTAATTTAATCAGAAGACTTGAAATATTTATCGTAACGTTTCAAATTTTGATTTTAGTGGAATGAAGTTCATAAAATTCAATTCATTTTCCAATCATTCTATGCGGACCAATGATTTCAGTGTTACCATCTTTTTGTTTTCCAACTTTTACCATATGTTATGAGATTAACAGTATTCAGCTGCTAAATTGAGTTAAAGTCAGTGTTTGAGAAGTTGGATAGTCCAATATATCTAATAAATGACAAAGGTTTGTCTAACTTTGCTCATTGTTAGCTCAGAGATAGAATAGCTAAGAATGGCCGAGGAGGTGCCACAACCTTTAAATTATATACCAGAAGTGATTCTAAAGAAGAGGAAGAACAATGAAGAGTGGGCAATCAGAAGAAAGCTCCAGCTTGAGCAGAAAGTCAAGAGACTTAAATCTGATAATTTTGTTATCAAGAAGCCTGAGCAGTTCATTCGAGAGTATAGGGATAAGGTATCTATGAATTGTTTAAATTGTTAAATTGCATTGTTTGTTTAGAATTGAGCCTTTTCCATTTATCTTATACTGGCTGTAAGACTTGTATTTGCACATGTCCCATCTTGTTTTTCCTTTTTACTTGTATTTCTTTGTGACATATTGCATTTATTTCATGAAGCAATTGCTCAATCTTTCCATTTTTTCTCTTGGCTTCAGCATTGTATTTTCGTTTTGAGTCTTTTTACCAGTTATAGAATCTATAAGAAGGAATTTTGTGGTGCAATGACGTTTGTTAAGGATTGATATATTTATGGTCTGTTATTTACTTTGGTTCACTTATCTCTTAGATTGGTGGGCGCTAAACAAAATGATTTCCAATTTCTTTTACACTCTTTTGCTAGTAACCGGCATCTTTCTGTCCTTCCTGGATATGCAAGTCTTTTTTTCCGGTCAAAATTCCTGGATCTGAAAGTCATTGTGGCCAAAAACAATTTAGACTTGCAACCAATAGCCATAACACAGAAATAGTGATGTTCTAACTTCCGAGAAAGGAACAAGAAAGTATTGTAATTAGAAGTAAGATGGTAAAAGACCTTCTGAAGCAGTACGTACAACAATGTGTTAAGGAGAGACAACAGTTTTAAATTTTCAAATTAAGGGGGCTCAGGACTGCAGCTATTTATTTTGGGTGGCACCAGCACTCTGGAACTTTTGTTTTTGTTTTTTTTTTCCTTTCCTTCCCCGAGCCGAGGGGCGATTGAAAATAGCCTCTCTGTTCTTCCGGGGCAGGGGTAAGGCCTTTCTACATATTACCCTCCCCAGACCCCACTTTGTGGGACTATACTGGGTAGTTGTTGTTGTTGTTGGCACCAGCACTCTGGAACTACTTCTGGCCTGTACAATCACAAGATAATATTGTTTTTTTTTTCCTGGGAGTTAACTGAAAGTGTTATATTATCATTTGAATATTTTGAACTACACTAATATGCGAGGTTAGCTACTGAATTTCCAGTTTTTTTTTTCCAGAAGATAACAGGTTGTAGTTCTCCCCATCTGTGCCTGAATTGAAAGCTAGTGGAACCTACCCTTGATAGTGAATAATGACAATTAAAATGGAATTGGCATGGTATATTAATTTACCTCTTTGGCCAAAGATGCCCATTACCCTTGCATCCTGTGGTTCTTGTATATTTGCTTAATGTTGGGTTGCCTTTGGAAGTTGTCATGTTAGTCTTCCTTTTCGCGTCACTTGCTCTTTCTTCTGCTACAGCCATTCATGGAGCTCGCCTACTGTTGGCTTGCAGTAATCCGATTTATGAATTGTTGTATATTGTTTGTCCAACATTCTTCTCAACTGAGCTGTTGTGTGTATATCTAGGAGATGGACCTTGTCCAAATGAAACAAAGGGGTAAGAAAAGATCCAGGCGAGCGTTGGTCATGTCTGATTCCAATCTCCTTTATGTCATACGCATTGGAGGGTGAGTTCCTGGTTTTCCAATCATTCTTTACTTCTTGGCTAAGGTAACTTGGATCCTAAGATTTGTGATTCACTTCAGGAAAAGTGATATGCACCCAAGAACGCGAAAGCTTTTGTACTCTTTGAGGCTGCGGAAAATCTTCAGTGGTGTCTTTGTGAAGGCAGATGCAAGAATATTGGAAATTCTGCTAAAGGTGGAGCCTTATGTCACATATGGGTAGGTTGAACTATCCTTTTTGCTAGTTTGCTACACGTTTAATGAACTCACATTACTGGATATCCCCAAAGTACTTGACCTCAAATTAGTAATAGGCATTATGCTTGTTGGAGAGGGGGTGACTGCACTTTTTTATTTTACTGGTGTCTAGAGCTGCCAAAGAGACCTTAATTTGAATATTTAATTGGTCTTGGACTTTCTCATTTTCTTTTTTTTTTCCTACTAAGGAGAGCAATATTCTTGTAATGCCAAAATCCTTTGTCTTCGATAGTTAAATTTATGCATGTCTAAAAGAGGAAAATGAGACCCTTAATTAAGTCCATGTAATCCCTTGGTATATTTAATTATACAACCACTTTAATTTCAGCTATACCTAAATGAATATCCATCTACCGTTCCACCAATTTGAAGACAATGACACTTAAAGAAGAAAGTTTTTGCATGTACCTTATGATGACACCAGGAGCTTACAACAACAACAACAACTACCCAGTATACTCTCACCAGGTGGGGTGTGGGGAAGGTAATATGTAGACAGCCTTACCCCTACCCAAAAGGGCAGAGAGGCTGCTTCCAAGCGACCCTCGGCGCATAGGACAGAATGAAAAGCTGCATTGGAAAATTATGGGACACCAGGATAACATAGGTCTACGTTTACAGCTAATGGTCACTAGTTCTACTTAGAAACATGCCTGATCTTGGTGGAATACTAAATTGCAGTTATTTATTCCTTGAGCAGGAAATTTTAAGTTTTTAACCACGTAACATGTGACGGCTTTAGCAAGTCTATGTATTCTCTTCTGTGAAAGACTATGAAGCTGTTAAATATTTCTAATGGTTTTGTTCATGCTTTTGAAGATATCCGAATCTCAAGAGCATCAAGGATCTAATTTACAAGAAAGGTGCTGGAAAAATTGACAGCGAGAGAGTCCCTTTAACCAGCAACGAAGTTGTCGAACAGGTACCGTGAATTGCTTATTTTCTCTTTTATAGTAGTTTGTGGGCGGCCTGTGTAGTAACTATTTATTGTTTGCAGGCATTGGGTCAATATGGTATCATATGCTTAGAAGACCTTGTGAATGAGATTGTCAATGTTGGTCCCCATTTCAAAGAAGTCACTAGTTTTTTGTGTCCCTTTGCTCTCAACAAGCCAGAAAAGGCATTGCAGGGTAAGAAAAAACGATTTGTGGACGGGGGTGATTCGGGCAATCGTGAGGGTCAAATCAATGAGTTGATCAGCAAGATGAATTAGCATATTTAAGGGGTCTATTTGTTGGGTGTATTATTGTTGTGATAACGTCATTGGATAATGTAGCACTTAAAACTCTGGTATGATGTCAGCAGAATTGTACTTATGATGCTAAAACTGATCTTCAGTTTTTTTTTCTCCGTCCATTGATCTCAGTAGCCTTTCCATGGGTTGTTTCTTATTTTGTGCCTTGATGCCGAAGCCATTTATTCTAGTCCGACTCTTTTTTTGTTTACCAAATTTTCCTGTCATCAGTTATCACTAGATTTTATGCAACGGCTGAAAGGTTCTGGACTGATCCTGTAGTAGAGAAAAGAAAAAATAAGAAGAAACGGGGTACGTTTAGCATTATAGGGGTGTTGTCGGTACGGTACTGTATGATATTTAGATATTTTGGTTCGGTATTTTTTATATTTGGTTTCTTAAAATCCTACACTAATACCGTACCTAATTAAATTCGGCGATTCGATTTTTCTTCTTTCAGTTTCAGTTCGGTAACTTCGGGTTATTCGGTTTGACTACTAACTAGTGCATAGAACCATACACTCTAATATTTTTAATTAAAGTACTCTAAAATACAAAATTAAAAATGTTTGTTGATAAAAATTTTGCCCAAAAGTAACAAATATTGATCCAATAAAGAAAATTATACATAAAAGGGTATTTTATCATTAGAAATGTGTCATTACTTGTTTAGAGTTAATTGATAAACTTTGAGAATAAAGGAAAGTAAAATTTTAGATTTTTTATGTTTATTTTATAATTGATAATATGTGTTTTGTGTAACATAATATATATTTTGGTATCGTATCGATATTTCGATATTTTATAATAAGAGTTAATTGATGAACTTTGAGAATAAAGGGAAGTAAAATTTTAGATTTTTTATATTTATGTTATAATTGATATTGGAAACAGCCTCTCTGCCCTTTCGGGTAGGGGTAAGGCTCGTCTACATATTACCCTCCCCAGACCCCACTTTGTGGGACTATACTTGGTAGTTGTTGTTGTTATGTTATAATTGATAATGGAGAAATTACTATCTATGTCCATTTAGAAGTAACTCATTATAAAAATTGGTCAATTGATAAAATATTACTAATATTAGCCAAAATGGCCAATTAGCTATTTGTAGCAAAAAAATATCAATTTTTTATTTCTCTTGAATGTGTGCTATTAAAATAGATTGGGTATATTTTTAAGGAGCTTGAATCCCAGTTTTGGGATGATTTGGTGAAGTTTTGAGGTGGTTTGAATTGAAAATTTGAAGTAAAAACTGAATATGAAAAAAATTGATACGTGTATCACACTGTGTATCACATACGTATCATATTTATATCGATTGTGTATCACACATATATCCATGTATATCTGTGTGTGAGATACATGCGTGATACATGTGTCACAGAAGAATTTTTTGACATCGATTTAATTATGAATTTTGATATAAAACCAGTCCAAATCACCTCCAATCTTCCTCAAATTTTGTATATTGACTTATCTACATGTTTTCAATGAATTTCGACTATACCCATTAAAAGAATTTCTTGTTTGTTTCGATTTTTGAAATATTGGCTAGAGGTTGGTAAGTTGAAACTTATATATGACATTTCTGTAAGTTTCCCTTGATAATATGTATTTTGTGTAACATAATATATATTTTGGTATGATATCGATATTTCAATATTTTATTTTAAAATACCAAATACCATATCTAATACCAATTTTTTTAAAACTTAAACCAAATACCGTGCGAAATACCAAAATATCGTATACCAAACCAAAATTTTCGATTTCGATTTGGTAATTCAGTATCTACCAGATTATGCCCAGCCCTAGTTAGCAACCAGAAATAGATACATATTACGTACTGGTGCTGTAGAAATTAGAAAGTGTTATAAACTAAAGCAAAAGACAAGAACAATAGAGCAAGAACAATAGCAATAGAGAGAAGAGTAGAGAGAGTTCTTCTTATTGTGTTGAGAGGGGTGTATTACAATGGTAGAGAGCACCTCTATTTATAGGGAGGAGGAAGATCTTGCTACCAATAATAGGACTCTAAAATCTCTCTAATTAAGTACATTAAAGACATTCACCTTAAATAGAAGTGTAAGAATCTTCTATTTCATAACATTCCCCCTTGAATGTCTATTCAATGATGTGCCTCGTTAAAACCTTAAAACAAAACCCAATGGGAAAAATTAAAGTAAGGAAAGAGTACACATGTTTGAATATGCGCCTATTGGTTGCCTCGTTAAAAACCTTGCAAGGAAAACCCAGTGGGACAAAACCTTGTAAGGGAAAAAGAGTGCAACGCGCATTGACTCCCCCTAATGAGTACATCGATTTATATCCTTGAGCATTTGCATTCCAATCTTGTGCATCATCTTCAAAACGATCTTTGGTAGACGTTTGATAAGTAAATCAACCATATTGACTTGAATAAATATTCCGCACCTTGAAATCATCATTCTTGATAGGTATGAACATCTTCATATGATGTCGTGGAATAGCTCTTCAATATCTCCATAGATGCATTCTCAATGCCATCATGCTTATAGTTATAGCAAGATACATATGGACACAAATTGTACTTAGGATGTGGTACTTCAGGACCAAGAATTGCATATGCTTCAAGCAACTTAAATTTTTCAAGTTAAGTCATATAAGTCGCATAATAGACTTTAGCTGCATATCAATCTTTCATTAGTGATACTAAACAAATAAGATATCGAAAACTGACTATACATACCTTTGACTTTTATCTTTCAAGCATTTGAACTATAGGTTCAAAACTACATGTCTTTCATATGGAATCAATTCTTCTTGAATTGTATCTCTTCCATTTAGTTACTTTCTTTGAGTCAGCAAATGCGTATAGCATGCTTTGCAATATGTTGCAATTGCATTTCCCTTTTTATGAACTACAGGTTCATATCATGATATTCGGGGATATACATATACAAATGAAAATTCATCCCATGTAACACTTTCTCAAGTGTTTATCATGTCTCCCCCTCATGTTAGTAAAGCTAACATGTTTCCTCAACTTTGGAAAATCATCTTTGTGCATTATGTCAATATACACAGCACCTTAATAATAAGATGAAATTATTTGGTTCCTGACCCTGAACCACTTGTGAGGGGAGAATATACTCTCGTATACAACTTATATCAAACTGATATATATATAACTTAGTTCTCATAAGAAACATTTTAGTTATTAAGTGGAAGCACTCAATAATTATCTTGCTAAACCAACTTTAATATAAACCAACTTATCAAGATGAACTGTCTTGAGTAGAGAATCTGGAAACTATGCTCGAAGTTAGATTACTGAGCGATTTACCCCGCAAGCACGGCCAGGCTGCGGGTTAATAACAATTGCGCATGTAACCATTCCATAGATGCATCATATGTGGTATACATGGCAGGTGAATGGGCCCATATTCACCTTTGATATTTCCAGGATTTAGGGGCTTCAACCCGAACTCTTTAGTTGGTCAGTTCATTACTGAGAACAAGAACTTCTAGTTCTTTGATATTCACCTATGTGAATTTGCACATCATACTTCAAATGAGATGGCTAACACGAATGTCAACTGAATAAATTATCAATATTGGTAAACTTCAAATTTACCATGATATGTGCACTTATCAATAAACTTCGGGTTTATTATGACATGGGTTTTATACCAATAGATATCCACTTTATTGTGGCATTCTTTCGTTTGTGTAGTACAAACTGGAGAACAAAGCGGGTAGCTTTTCATATACAATTACCCCGCTACAAGTTGTAGTAATAGGAGAATCAAAGCCTTCCTTTATTTATAGTCTCAATATAATCAATCGCTTTCGCGTGTACTTTGGAAACTGAATAAGTTTCTTTGAGACTTACTACAGCACAATACTCAATTGTGTTTCTCCAACATAGTAATAATTGGCTCTTCGAGAGCTCTCAATTAATTTTGTACTACCACAGACTGAGGTTCGAGATCCTCACATTCTTGCATTCCGTATTTTCAAGAGTCTCAGGCTCAATAGATTCTTCGTGAATCTCGGAATTAATCAAATCATGAGCGTCCTCATGTGATTCTTTCATAGTGTCATTTAGATCGTTCTTTTTCCTCTTTCTAGGATTTCGATCTTTGGAACCTAATGGTCTGCCACGCTTCTGGCGTGCATTTGACTCATTGGATATGACACTAGATATTTGTCCAATAGGGTCTTCAATACGGATCGGAACATTTTTCGCGTGAATGTGGGATTTCGTTATCCTCTTCAAGTCCGTAAATGCGTCAGGCATTTGATTTGCTATTCTTTGCAAATGGATAGTCTTTTGTACCTCTTTCTTTCAAATAGAGGTATGTGGATCAAGATGAGATAATGATACATTTTTCCACAAAATTTCCCATTTGGTTTCACCGACTTCTCCC
This sequence comes from Nicotiana benthamiana, assembly GCA_034376525.1. Lineage (NCBI taxonomy): Eukaryota > Viridiplantae > Streptophyta > Magnoliopsida > Solanales > Solanaceae > Nicotiana > Nicotiana benthamiana. Next base: position 136,981,779 of record CM067329.1, on the reverse strand, counting down.
CCTAATTTTGGGAAAAGTGTCTCATCAAATTGACAGTCTGCAAATAGTGCAGTGAACAAATCTCCTGTCAATGTTTCGAGGTAGCGAATAATGGAGGACGATTCATACTCAACATATATTCCTAACCTTCTTTGCAAACCCATTTTGGTGCGGGATGGCGGTGCTACAGGCACCTATACTGCGCATCCAAAGCTTCTTAAATGGGATATATTGGGTTCATGACCCAAAACCAATTGCAATAGGGAATATTTGTGATAATTCGTCAGTCAGAGACGAACTAGCATTTCTGCATGCGAAATGGCGTGACCCTAAGCCGAAGCGGGCAGCCGACAAAGTAGCATTGCTGCATGCAAAATGGCGTGAACCCAAACCGAAATGGGCAGCCTCGTTTTCATGAAGAATTCAAGATTATTCTCATCTATTATCCATTAACTTTGCAAACGCAAGGTTGCGTGATGGCAACAAGCACACATTAGACCATCTACAGGATGCGTCTATCAAGACCATGAAATACCTAAACTACCCACTAGGTGGGTGAATAGGTCCCCAAATGTCCCCTTGTATACGTTCCAGAAACTGGGGTGACTCAGTCCCAACCTTTGTTGGGGATGGTCTGATAATCAGCTTGCCTTGATAACACGAAGTGCAAGGATATTCATTACTTGAAAGAATTTTGAAATTCTTTAACGGATGCCCATATGAGCTTTCTATAATCCGTCTCATCATGGTTGATCCTGGGTGACCCAGTCGATCATGCCAAAGTACAAATGTATTGGACTCAGTATTCTTTAGATTTACTGTTGAATGTGCCTCAATTGCACTAATTCTTGTCCAATACAGGCCACAAGATAAAGACGGAAATTTCTCAATAACCCTCTTTTGGCCGGAGACATTCTTTGAAGTGAGGACGAGATATTCGAGATTATCTTCATCCATTGTCTCAATATTGTAGCCATTCCGGCGTACATCTTTAAAACTCAACAAGTTTCTCATAGACTTGGAGGAGAACATAGCATTCTCTATGATTAACGTCGTGCCCTTGGGCAGAGTTACAATGGCTCTTCCGGAGCCTTCAATCAATTTACTACTTCCAGAGATTGTAGTAATGTTTGCCTTACACATATTCAGTTGAGAGAAATACTTCCTTTCTTTGAGTATTGTATGTGTAGTACATGAATCAACTAGGCAAATACTTTTACAGTTGGATGTTGATCCAAGTTCGCTTTGTGAGATATCCATTTTGCTTGGATTTTCGAGAATGATACTTGAGACGGTAGAGTCTCGTGCTGATAACGTGTTATAAACTAAAGCAAAAGACAAGAACAATAGAGCAAGAACAATAGCAATAGAGAGAAGAGTAGAGAGAGTTCTTCTTATTGTGTTGAGAGGGGTGTATTACAATGGTAGAGAGCACCTCTATTTATAGGGAGGAGGAAGATCTTGCTACCAATAATAGGACTCTAAAATCTCTCTAATTAAGTACATTAAAGACATTCACCTTAAATAGAAGTGTAAGAATCTTCTATTTCATAACAGAAAGAGCAAACTTCATTTATAGCTCATCGACCCAAATATATATACCACCCGATAGCCCAAAAACTATAACATGCATTTTATAGCCCCCAAAGTAATTCTACTGGCTAGACCTCCTCCGGGAGTACACCATCCGAAACGAGCTCCATAAAATTAGGCGCGTCGGCGATGATTACCATTTCGGCTACGACTACTCTTTCCGCTGCACCATTAAAACCGCTTAATGCTCTAAGCACGCAAAGCCAATCGCTACACTCTTGAAACCCTAATCAACTTCATCACCAACCACCTCAAACACACCGATTACATCCAGCAATCACGTTTCCTTCGTATCTCTGCCGTCACTCTCCCAGATCATAAATCACTCCTCAATTATCTCATCGGGAAAACTTCCTTGTCTGACTCCATTGAATTTATCAAATTCCCTCATCCCAATGGAACTACGATTCCTATTTTTATTTCAGCAGCTGGTGTTGGTAACGATGAGAATTTCTTAATGGATGTTTCGGGCTATTATATGTAATATATTTGGATCGAAGGACTATTTCATGTAAGTGAAAAAAAAATATGGACTATTATAATTTTGAGGGGGCTATCCAGGTAGTTTTCTCAATTAGAAAGCCAAGTCACCATTTCCCTGTAGTTTTGCAGCTTGGAAGTGAGCTGGTGATTCTCAGGTTCATTAAGTACGACTAAGTCCTAGGCCTTAATAAGTAGATAAACTAGGCTAATAAAGAAACAAAGTTCTTACTATGAATATAGTACTACCTTTTAACAGATCGATAGTCAATTTGAATCCAAGTGATTCATAATTGAAGTTCAATTACTTCTTTTTGTGGCAAGATTGAAAAAGCAAGATATACAGAAAGAAAAAAATGTATAGTGAAGATCCAACGACGTGACTCTTCTAAACCTCCCTTCTCCATTTTGTTGGCGCAATTGCTTAGAAAGGTGGTTGTCTCCAACTCCCTAAATCAATTTCTTATAATAAAAAAGAATGGAGGACGGAGATGATTGGATAGCCCGAGATAAGCTTTACCACGTCCTGTTCTGCTTCTTCATTGCTATCGTTACCTCCTTTCTCGCGCAAAGAGCCCGTTACCTTTTCATCCGCCGCCGGAACATCTGGGTCGGATCCATTGTCTCACTCGCTGCCGGCGCCGCTAAGGAGGTGGCCGATCAATTGGGTTATTTCCGGTCAGCAGGCGCATCTACCAAGGACGCTGTTGCCGACGTCTTTGGTACTCTTACCGCTGCTCTCGCTCTTTCTCTCTACAAATCACCCTTCTTTTACCGCAGCCCCGATCAATCTGTTCCAGCTAAGGCACTACAGATGGTGTAACCGGTTACTTGATTTAAATCCATCAGCTGATTCGGTACTTCACCATCCTCAATTTCTTTGTTTAACCTCCATCATCATATAAATGTTCTCAAATTTTGAGCTGGAAATAGTTTTGGTTTTTTATTCTTTTTGAGGAAAAACTACTGTAGACTGATCGACTATAATATGAGAGTTAACAATGTAGAGTTATTAACCTATTTACTCATGAAAAACTGTTTCATGTAAAGTTTATTACTACTAGTAGTTAAAAATAAATTAGCCTAGAAAGGAATGAATTTTAACGTTATGGCAGCATAGTGTAGATTAATCGAGTATATTATATGCATATCACCCTTTGGTAGAATAGTTATTATTATAGAGTTGTTATGAAATAATGTAAAAGACAAGAACAATAACTCAAGAACAAGAGCAAATAGAGAGAAGAGTAGAGAGAGTTCTTCTTATTGATACTTAGAGAATGTTAGGAGTTATTTACAATGGTAGAGAGCACCTCTATTTATAGGGAGGAGGATGATTTATCTACCAAGAATAGAACTCTAGAATCTCTCTAATTAAAGACATTCACCTTAAATAGAAGTGTATTTATAACACTCCCCCTTGAATGTCTATTCAATGATGTGCCTCGTTAAAACCTTAAAACCAAAACCCAATGGGAAAAATTAAAGTAAGGAAAAGAGTACACATGTTTGAATATGCGCCTATTGGTTGACTCGTTAAAAACCTCGCAAGGAAAACCCGGTGGGACAAAACCTTGTAAGGGAAAAAGAGTGCAACGCGCCTTAACTCCCCCTGATAAGAACATCAATTTATGTCCTTAAGTCTTCGCATCCCGATCTTGTGAATTAGCTTCTTGAAGGTTGACTTTGGTAGAGATTTTATGAACAAATCAGTCATATTGTCGCTTGAATGAATCTGTTGAACATTGATATCACCATTCTTTTGAAGATCATGTGTGAAGAATAACTTTGGTGAAATATGCTTCGTTCTATCTCCTTTTATGAATCCTCCCTTCAATTGAGCTATACATGCTGCATTGTCTTCATACAAAGTTGTGGGTAGTTTATCACACTTCAAACCACATTTGTCTTGGATATGATGTATTATCGACCTTGACCACACACACTCCCGACTTGCTTCATGAATAGCAATTATCTCGGCATGATTAGATGAAGTAGCCACAATTGATTGCTTAGTCGATCGCCAAGATATGGCGGTTTCTCCACAGGTAAACACATAACCCGTTTGAGATCGAGTCTTGTGTGGGTCGGACAAATATCCAGCATCAGCATAACCAACAAGATCCGGGCTGCAATTCTTTCCATAAAATAAGCCCATATCGGTAGTTCCCTTTAGGTACCGCAATATGTGTTTGATCCCATTCCAATGTCTCCTCGTAGGAGCCGAGCTAAATCTTGCTAAGACATTAACTGAAAATGATATGTCAGGTCTTGTAGTATTTGCAAGATACATTAGTGCGCCAATTGCGCTAAGATATGGTACTTCAGGACCAAGTAGCTCTTCATTCCTTTCTTGTGGTCGGAATGGATCTTTGTTCACATCAAGTGATCGAACAACCATCGGTGTACTTAAAGGATGTGCTTCATCCATGTAAAACCGTTTCAATACCTTTTCTGTATAGGTAGATTGATGAACAAAAATTCCGTTTGCCAAATATTCAATTTGCAAACCAAGACATAGTTTAGTCTTTCCGAGATCTTTCATCTCGAATTCATCCTTTAGATAATCAATTACCTTTTGGAGTTCTTTAGGGGTTCCAATAAGGTTTATGTCATCAACATATACGGCAAGTACAACAAATTCCGATGTTGTTTTCTTTATAAAAACACACGGGCAAATGGCGTCATTTATATAGCCTTCTTTTAACAAGTACTCACTAAGACGATTATACCACATTCGTCCAGATTGCTTTAGACCATACAAGGATCTTTGCAATTTAATTGAGAACATTTCCCGAGATTTTGAGTTATGCGCTTTTGGCATCTTGAGTCCATCGGGAATTTTCATGTATATCTCATTATCAAGTGAGCCATAAAGATAGGCAGTAACCACATCCATTAAGTGCATGTCAAGCTTTTCATGGACAGCAAAACTTATGAGATAACGAAAGGTTATCGCATCCATTACAGGCGAATATGTCTCTTCATAATCGACACCAGGCCTTTGAGAAAAACCTTGTGCAACAAGGCGTGCTTTATATCTTTGTACCTCGTTTTTCTCATTTCTTTTGCGTACAAAGACCCATTTATAGCCGACAGGCTTAACACCATTAGGTGTTTTAACTATAGGGCCAAAAACTTCACGTTTTGCCAGCGAATTCAATTCTGATTGAATTGCTTCTTGCCACTTTGGCCAATCCTGTCTTTTTCGACATTCTTCAACAGATTGAGGTTCGAGATCCTCACATTCTTGCATAATGCTAGATGCTACATTATAAGCAAAGGCATTATCCACCACAATATCCACTCGATTAATATTTGCCTCAATATTAATTGGATTTAGGGATAGTTCCGTATTTTCCAGAGTCTCGGGCTCAATGGATTCTTCATGAATCTCAGAATTTGTTAAATCATGAGATTCTTTCGTGGTGTCATTTTGATCGTTCTTTTTCCTCTTTCTAGGATTTCGATCTTTGGAACCTAATGGTCTGCCACGCTTCAGGCGTGCATTCGACTCATTGGATATGACACTAGATGATTGTCCAACAGGGACATCAATACGGATTGGAACATTTTCCGCGGGAATGTGGGATTTCGTTATCCTTTTCAAGTCCGTAAATGCGTCAGGCATTTGATTTGCTATTCTTTGCAAATGGATAATCTTTTGTACCTCTCTTTCACAAATAGAGGTATGTGGATCAAGATGAGATAATGATGCATTTTTCCACAAAATTTCCCGTTTGGTTTCACCAACTTCTCCCCCTAATTTTGGGAAAAGTGTCTCATCAAATCGACAGTCTGCAAATCGTGCAGTAAACAAGTCGCCTGTCAATGTTTCGAGGTAGCGAATGATGGAGGGCGATTCAAACCCAACATATATTCCTAACCTTCTTTGCGGACCCATTTTGGTGCGGGATGGCGGTGCAATAGGCACATATACTGCGCATCCAAAAATCCTTAAATGGGATATATTGGGTTCATGACCCAAAACCAATTGCAACGGGGAATACTTGTGGTAATTCGTCGGTCTAAGACGAATTAACATTGCTGCATGTAAGATGGCGTGACCCCATACCGAAGTGGGCAGCCTCGTTCTCATAAGTAATGGCCTTGCAATCAATTGCAGGCGTTTAATTAACGATTCTGCAAGACCGTTTTGAGTGTGAACATGAGCTACAGAATGTTCAACTTTTATCCCGATTGATAAGCAATAATCATTAAATGCTTGGGATGTAAACTCAACAGCATTATCCAGTCTAATGGACTTGATTGGATTATCTGGAAATTGTGCTCGTAGTCGAATTATTTGTGCCATTAATTTCGCAAACGCAAGGTTGCGTGATGACAACAGACACACATGAGACCATCTACAGGATGCGTCTATCAAGACCATGAAATACCTAAACGACCCACTAGGTGGGTGAATAGGTCCACAAATGTCCCCTTGTATACGTTCCAGAAACGTGGGTGACTCAGTCCCAACCTTTGTTGGTGATGGCCTGATAATCAACTTGCCTTGATAACACGAAGTGCAAGGATATTCATTATTCGAAAGAATTTTGAAATTCTTTAACGGATGCCCATATGAGCTTTCTATAATCCGTCTCATCATGACCGATCCTGGATGTCCCAATCGATCATGCCAAAGTACAAAGGTATTGGAATCAGTAACCCTTTGGTTTACTGTTGAATGTGCCTCAATTGCACTAATTCTTGTCCAATACAGGCCACAAGATAAAGACAGGAATTTCTCAATAACCCTCTTTTAGCCGGAGACATTCTTTATGATGACGAGATATTCAATATTATCTTCATCCATTGTCTCAATATGATAGCCATTCCGGCATACATCTTTAAAACTCAACAAGTTTCTTTTAGACTTGGAGGAGAACATTGCATTCTCTATGATTAACGTCGTGCCCTTGGGCAGAGTTACAATTGCTCTTCCGGAGCCTTCAATCAATTACTACTTCCAGAGATTGTAGTAACGTTTGCCTTACACATATTTAGTTGGGAGAAATACTTCCTTTCTTTGAGTATTGTATGTGTAGTACATGAATCAATTAGGCAAATACTTTTACAGTTGGATGTTGATCCAAGTTCGCTTTGTGAGATATCCATATTTGCTATCCCATAGTTTGACATACAAAAGAGATACAAGAACATAAGAATAAACAAGTTCAATTCTTTTGTGTCACATAATATTTTCAAAATCTGCTGCTAACATTTGACTAACAAAATCAGATATGTTATTCATTACTTTGCAGTTTGAAAATTTCAGTTTTTAAACGTTTTCTTCAAACAATCGATTGTTACTTACGAACAATCGATTGTTGAACATTGACAATCGATTGTTATGCATAGACAATCGATTGTTAGCTATTTTGAAAAAACTTCAGATCACACTGTCTTAAGACAATCGATTGTTATGCATAGACAATCGATTGTTGGCTATTTTTGAAAAATTCCAGAGCACACTGTTTCAAGACAATCGATTGTTATGCATAGACAATCGATTGTTGGCTATTTTGAAAAATTCCAGACCTTACTGTTTCAAGACAATCGATTGTTATGCATAGACAATCGATTGTTGGCTATTTTGAAAAATTCCAGAACACACTGTTTCAAGACAATCGATTGTTAGACAAATACAATCGATTGTGGATGATTTTTGAAAAATTCCAGATTACACTATCTTAATGACAATCGATTGTTAGACAAAGACAATCGATTGTGGATGATTTTTGAAAAATTCCAGATTACACTGTCTTAATGACAATCGATTGTTAGTCAACGACAATCGATTGTTGATCAATTGTTTTTCAACTTTAATGCGAAAATAGTAGATAATCGACTAGTTTTTCAGGCTAGTCGATTACCCCTACTAGAAAATAAAAATTTTATTGATATTTGAGCATATTGAAGATATTCTAAAGAACTACTGCTAACATTGCATCATGAACTAACTAATACGAGCTAATACTAATGACTATTAGTTTATTCACTAACTAATACAAATAAGTAGAACAAAATCAAATAACTCCATCTTCTTTCATCACGGATCCATCGCCGATTAGGTGGTCTATTTTCCCCTCGGGTTGCTCAAAGAAGTCTGCCACATCCAGGTGGGTGATGTCCTCATTGTCGTCATAGACAAAATTTGTTTCAGGGCCTTTTCTCTTTCGAGATGCTTGATAAAGGTCAACCAAGTGTCTTGGTATACGGCAAGTCTTTGACCAGTGCCCTTTCCCACCGCAACGATAACATATCGTTTCTGAACCATTTTCCTTAGGATCTTCATGACCCCGTTTCTGCTTTCGGTGGTTATCTCTCTTCGGGGGGTGACGGACTTCATTGGAATTTCTTCCTTGTCTACGTCCCTGGCTATGACCCCGTTTACGACCATGACCATGGTCCTTTTCATGTTTGGCATAATGAGAGTGCACCTTATCTGCTTCAGGCAGTGGTGTAGACCCAGTGGGTCGATTTTCATGATTTCTCATGAGCAGGTCATTATTTCGCTCAGCCACTAGTAGAAGAGAAATCAGTTCAGAGTACTTTGTAAAGCCTTTCTCTCTGTACTGTTGTTGCAGTACTATATTGGAGGCATGAAACGTTGTAAACGTTTTCTCAAGCATATCATAATCGGAGATATTATCCCCGCATAGCTTCAATTTAGAAGTAATTCTGAACATAGCAGAATTATATTCAGAAACGGACTTAAAGTCCTGGAGCCTCAGATGAGCCCAATCATATCGTGCTTGTGGCAGAGTGACCAACTTCAGGTTGTCATATCTTTCCTTTAAGCCGTTCCACAAGACGAGTGGATCCTTGACGGTGAGATATTCAATCTTCAAACCTTCATCAAGGTGGTGGCGCAAGAAAATCAAGGCCTTCGCACATTCTTGGGTGGATGCTTTTTCTCTATCTTTGATGGTGTCTCCGAGACCCATAGCATCTAAGTGGATTTCAGCATCCAACACCCATGTCATATAGTTCTTGCCCGAAATTTCAAGGGCAACGAACTTTCTTTTCGTAATGTCAGACATAATCGAAAATTAAATTAGGAAGAGGGAAATACCTTAGATTACTCGAGAATGGTTCTTGAGACGGTAGAGTCTCGTGCTGATAACGTGTTATGAAATAATGTAAAAGACAAGAACAATAACTCAAGAACAAGAGCAAATAGAGAGAAGAGTAGAGAGAGTTCTTTTTATTGATACTTAGAGAATGTTAGGAGTTATTTACAATTAGAGAGCACCTCTATTTATAGGGAGGAGGATGATTTATCTACCAAGAATAGAACTCTAGAATCTCTCTAATTAAAGACATTCACCTTAAATAGAAGTGTATTTATAACAAGAGTAACACTTATTAAGACTTGGATCTTTTTTCTGCCCGCGTTGAATAGCCAAGTGAACCAAACAACTACAACAATAACCCAGTAAAATCTTATAAGTGATGTTTGGGGAGGATAGTGTGTACGCAGACCTTATTCCTGCCCCGATGGGGTAGAGAGTCTGTTTCCGAAAGACCCTCGGCTCAAGATAATAAAAAGACAAAAGGAGAGAATATTAGATTCACCACGGAGAGCCAAGTGAACCACGGAAAGCATATTTTCATTTTCTTTCTTTCTGTCAATATAGTACCTCTTTGAAAAAAACATTCGGCTTTGCATTTCACATTGATTTAGCATTCAAGTGACATAGCAAGAGCATCGTCTTTCTTTTTTGAATGACCAGAATATTTGTCAATTGAAATTGGAAGTTATTGAATATGTGAAGATCTTAGCGGATAAGATAGGACCAATTTGTTTGTCAGACTCCAACTTATAATCAGCTTTGTTGTAGCTGCATATCACCTTGTTAAATCCAGTAATTTCAGAGATTATTGAGGTAAATGATCGACACTGAATCATGTTTAGGAAAAGAAATTATTGTGGTGGTGAAAATTTAAAATTTTGAATTAAGTCGGCAGTGCACAAACAGAGGTAACAGTTTCATATCACGTCGAGCTCAATACATATATAGTTATATTCAAGTTATGCAGTGTTCTAATTTCAACTAGTACGACTTTTAATATGAGAATAAGCAGGATTCCCGAATTTTAATATGGCAATTCTTTATGGAAGAACAAGAGTTCCTTTTTCTGATAGGCTTAAGATGAACAAGAGTTCCGAATTTTAACATGTTACATGGAAGTCTCCTCTACAATCCAGTAAAAACCTCACCAATAGTACACATTGCATAAGTTTGCCAATATTAGTTCTCTTCTCAAACTCAGGCTTAAATCTGTTCTTTGATAAGTTATACTCCTATCTTGCTAAAATCTGTACATTTGGAGAGAGTGGAAAGAGTTTGTTTTATTCAGCTCACCCTTGCCTTCCAGATGCAAAATGGTACACAAGTTTTTACGTTCATAAAACTGCACATTTTCTACTAGAGTATGTGACTATCATGGTCTGATGGTATTACTGATGAATCATCTTCTGAAACTATGTTCCACTGAAGGCTTTCCATGATTGTTGTCATCCTCATTTGGCAGTTTGACTGCAGAGTAAACACCTGCCCCAGCAAGAGCGCCAAGAATTGGAGCAGTCAGGTAGATCCAAATGGCTTTATAGTTTCCTGCTGCTACTGCTGGTCCCAGTGTTCTCACTGGATTCATTGAAGCCCCAGTTGTCTCCCTAAAACACAAGAAATCAAAATTTGAGGAAGGCCGTTGAATAAGCTAGTAATTTATTGCACAAGCTATGTCCACCGTCAAGAAGTGATTTCCTGTGGAATTAGGCTGTGGTTCCTTTGTCTCATTTTATGTCACATCATTTGATTGAGCTGAAAGTGTACTAGTTTAACCTACTTATTAATCTAAGTAGGGATGTAAAAGAATTCAAGATTTTGAGTGAGAAAAAACCACATCAAACTTTAATTTGAGAAAGCTGTAAAAGATGGTGTTAAACATTTTGAGATACGTCAAAGTGCGAGAAAAAGTATTATTCCCTCCGTTCCAATTTATGTGAACATGTTTGACTTGGCACGGAGTATAAAAAAATAATTAAGACTTTTGAAATATGTGGTCCTAAACAAGTCCAAATGGAGCCTAGAGTATTTGTGTGGTTATAAAAGTTTCTCTTTAAGGATAGAGTTGTAACTTTAAACCAAATTGTTACCAAATTTAAAAAGAATTTATTTTTTTCTGAACGGACCAAAAAGGAAATAGCTTCACGTAAATTGAAAGAGAGGGAGTAATACATAAATAGGGATGGAGGGATTATTTTATTCAAGAAAGCTGTCAACTTTGTGTTCTAAAGTAATCTCCAAAGCTTTAATATAGTCGGACAAAGAATTCAGACACGTTAGATAGTACATCTGTACATGATTTTTGTTCAGCTTTTCGCATCAGCATGAAAAGCACTCAATAGAAATAAAGGCTACTAGACCAAGTTGTGCTGCAAGATCTATCAAAACAATTAAAGGAGCAGCAAAACCTTAAGGAACATTCGAAGATGCATATATGAGCGAGAAGTTTTATTTTGTATCTCATACAACTACTGAGCCTAGTTATATGAGGCTTATTTTGTCTTGCCAATTTGTAAGACAAAAAAGTTGACTCATACAACTAGTATCAGTTGTATGAGACACAAAATAAAATTTTGCTAAATGTACACCAGATGGTTAAAAGGTTAAACACCAAGATTTGCAGATTACCCAGCTATTAGAATGTTGAGCATGACAGTGGCTCCTACTGCTATTCCTGCAAGCTCTCCCACCTGTATATTTGCCAAGGAAAGATGACCTGTAACTCAGGAAACTCAGAATAAATTTATTTGGCCTGTTGTTAGTTTACTACTAGGGAGTACCACCATTTTAATAAAATGATTGTTTATACTTTACTACCATAAAAATATGCAAAAGAGGGGCAACCAGATGCACTAAGCTCCATTATGTGCCGGACTACAAGAGTCTATTATATGCAGTTTTACCTGTATACTCGAACCCATGATCCATGATCAGTGGCAAAGCCACATGGTAACAAGGATGGTCAGCTGACCGCCCTTCGTCGAAATATTGCACTGTGTATATAGATAAAATATTATGTTTTAGAGGTATATAACATATATTGAACGCCCTTTGTCAGAATTTTCTTTTTTCACTCTTTTCAATTTTGAATACTCTTGGAAAAATTCCTATACTGCCCCTGATCACATGACAATAACTTTATCAGTTGCGTCAAGGCTCCTTTTGCCCTTAATTTATGCAAGTGAATATAAAAACAAACCACAACATATTTAATAAGGGTCTAGACCGAAATTATTATGGGCATATGTGAAGTTTGTCCAATTGACAATTAACCAAGTAGGAGGAGAGAGCAGAGAATAAATGCTTACAGCTCTAGTGTCGGTGGCCACGGCAGTGATAACAAACATGAGGTTAAAGCTGATGATGAATTCCAAAGCAAAAGCTTGAAGGTAACTACCAGAAGGAACAGTGACTCCACCACCCATTATTGGGTGCAAAACTACCTTGAGTGTGAATACAGCACAAAATGATGCTATAATTTGTGCTCCAATGTACACAGGAACCTGTCAAAAACAATATTAACACACTTATAACAACATAAACAAGAGCCAGAAACTAAGTGGTGAACGAGTGTTTATATGCCATACATTTTTCCATGGGAAATGCTTGAGAACAGCAAAAGCAATGGTCACAGCTGGGTTGAGATGAGCTCCAGAAATGTGGCCAGTTGACAGAATCACAATCATTACAGCAAGACCACTGGATGCTGCCAATCCAATTAAGGTTTCAGATCCCTGTGTCTTTTGGTTCACAATTGCTGTCGCTGTCCCTGCAAAAATTAGTATCATAGTACCTATGAACTCTGCTCCTACCTGATAAAAACACACACAATAAACAAGTTAGTTTTTCTTGATATATAGTACTCTCTTACGCCAGGGTAGGGGTAAGGTATGCGTACACACTACCCTCTCCAGACCCTACTAGATGGTATTATACTGAGTTGTTGTTGTTGTATAGTACTCACTTACATTTGCTTATTAGACAAGAGGGATTGCTCAGATAGTAAGCAACCCACTTCCAATCGAGAGATTGTGAGTTGGAGTCTACCCAAGAACAAGGTGGGAAGTTATTGGAGGGAAGGATACCGGGATTTATTTGGTAACAACCTCTCTACCCAGGGTAGGGGTAAGGTTTGAGTACACATTACCCTCCCCATACCCCACTAAGTGGGTTTATACTGGATTGTTGTTGTTGTTATATTTGCTTTTTCTGTTTTCTTACCTTTCTGGCTAGTGAGACAGGAGGAGGAGGTAACGCGCATGAAACAGGCGGCAAGCTTCCTTCTTCTGAAGCCCATGCTTCCACACTGAAGCATTTTAAGCTCTTCAGGAGAGAGTTTCTGCCATTGTTGTTTCTTTCATGTTTGAAACCACCAAAAAGAGGAGCACCAGGAGTTCCTGGAGTTGCTGGTGTTGAAGGGGCTGATATTCCATCTTCAGGATCCATACCTATAGCTCAAATTAAGATAAAACTATAATATTATAGGACAAAGAATTAATGAACAGCTAGATAAACTTGAGTTCACTGTTCTATGTCCTTATAACAGTATGACTCCAATGAATACTATTTATAGTACTGATTAGTTGTATCAACCAATTAAGAATGTTTGACTTAGGAGAACCCCAAGAGTGAGAAAAAGCTAGTGGATGGAAATGAAAGATTGAAAAAGGAAAGTGGGATTCGGAAGTGGAAAGTGGGACACAAACCGAAAACCTTTGCATTTGGAATTTAAATGAAGATTTGAACTCTAAGTATCAGTCATGTGGTTCCTGTCCCGGGCCACTAGATCTTGTTATTTAATTAACACAAAGATCACGGAGCTGACCATTGTGCACCAGGTATTTTAGTTGTCCATGCCACCATATTTGCTTCCCAAATGAAACAATAAACAGGAGGGAAAGAATCATGGTAGGTGAATGAATTGCTTGGAAGTGGGCAATAATCAATTTATAATTCATTTCCTTTAATAAAGTTGTCATTATTTGGATTATTGTCATGATTGCTAGGAGAAAAGATTAAGAAAAACCAATTAATCAACCTTACTCCACATCAAATATTAATGTAGCTAAGTACGTGGCTTGTTCTGCCACCTTCCTTTAGACTTTCATTTTACTTGTATCACATGTGACGAGGTCATGTTACTTAATTTTTTCACTTTAGGCGTCCTAATTAATCTTTGATAAGATCTCCATTTTTCTTCCACTTTATCAACGTACTGGTTATAAGTCTAGGATTCATTAAGAATTCTAAGTACTTCACTTAGCATTCCATATTTAGAGTTCTCTGCATTTCATGACCTTTAGTTTAAGGCAATTTATGCGTTTTTTTCAGCCGAAGATTCGTCAATCAAAAACAGTCTTCCTACCTTTTCAACGTAGGGACAAAATATGTGTATACACTAACCTTCCCATACTTTGCTTGTGGAACTATACTCGGTATACGATACTTAACGATCTTACTTGGAGATTTCAATTTTGCCGATGACAACTTAAGGACGTGAGTGGAATGCATCCACGCACATGCAGGGTTTCATACTAAATATACTGCTTTTAGTAAAAATATTAACTGGAAACCAATACTAAAAGTACATAGGGAATCTTTTTTAATGAATGTCAAAGCTTTTGGCAATCAATAACGACGTAGGCCTACTTTGATCGAATGTAATACAGTTTATCCTTTTTAATTTGTTGTTCTCGTTTCTTCTCCTTCTCTTTTTTTTCTTTTTCTTTCGATTTTGGTGGCTCTCACTTCACTTTTCATTGCATCCACCATTTAAAGCGTAACCAAATGCAATCAAAAGGAATGTCCCTTCATTATTCATTTCATTTTTCCAAACATAATCATTAAGCAAAAGAAGATCAAGAAGGATCCATGATCTGTTAAATCAATGGTGATATTCGCACTTAATTAGTTGATGAAAATATACTGCTTTTTGGCTTTCTTTTCTTTAAAAAATTTTATAGTAAGTTCTTTATTATGCCTCATAATTGTTGGTGGTAAATGTAGGTGGAGTCATAACTCATGTATATACTGCTAGAGATAGAAATTTACAGCAAATGGCGAAAGACATATGAGAAAAGAGAAGTGAAAAACATTGAAAAGATTGGTAACTGATTGAAGAATGGGGCCGGTGAGAACAAATGCTTTTGTTTCATATGAATGAATGTGTAACTCTCTAATATTTGGTGTATTCTTTTTTCAAACTCAAAAGCAATAATGGCAACAATAGAAATTTTCTTCCAAGGGTCATTTCAATGGTAAAAAGTTGCGTATTGGCAGGGCATAGAATTTAGAGGTAGGAAATAGATCATAGACCAAACGTATATTGGTGGAATCTCCATGTCATTCCACTTTGGCTTTCTTATTTGTACGTGAAGTAGAAATGAAAACGTATAAATTCTTTACAGTTAAATGTTCAGCTCATTGTCACGACCCGGCGGATCATCATGCCACGTAGGTACCACTTGATATATATTTTTGTTATATGGAATGATTACACAAGTTAGTAACTAGATTTTAATGGAATATTCTAGAACTATGGAGAATTTTCTTAGAAAAGTTCTAGATATTTATGCATTTATAGGAAAGTTCTAGAGAAATATAGAGGTTTCCTTGTGAAGACCCTAGAACCTTATAGAATTGTTAGGAAAGTCCTTAGAAGAATCTAGTTATGTAGAATATTCTAGAGGAGGGACTTAATTGTAAATATGAAAGGACTTGTAGAATAATTATTATTTACGTACTAGTCCCTAGGTAATTAGTATAAATAGGAGGCATTCATTTGTAATTCATCAACCAAGAAAAACAATCAAGTTCTCTCTAATACAAAAGTTTCCTTTGGCAATTCTCATGTGTTCTAACATTTCTAAGCGATCTTGAGTGTAGTAAGACTAACTTGGCATAGCAAGAACGTGAGCAGAATGTGCAAGATCGTGAGCGAGTTGTCAAGTGCCGCACGTGCGCTTAGTTTAAGACTAAGGACGTGACAACGTGGTACCAGAGCGAAGGTTTCAACTAAGGGAATGGCGAATGACGGAGAAACTAACGCTGCTAACACCCAAGCCAAGTCATCCAGGATGTTGCTGGCAAGAGCGACCGTAGCAAAAAGAGGAATGCCACCAACAAGAACCAAGAGGTGACACTTGAGGCTGTGTCAAACGAAGGGCTTAAATCCCAAGAACCATCTGCCACTGAGGCGAGCGAGGATGGAGTGGAGGTCCTTCTAGAGGACGTCTCGCTCGGTAAAGAGTGGGTGATGAAGATGAACGCGGGGATGGACGCCATTGGGATCTTTGGCCAACGCTTGAGGAAGGTGGAAGGCACCCTTAATTTTCTTGAGGGGCACACTCTTGAAGAGATTGAAAGTATCCGAAATGACTTAGAGGTACGTACACAGACTGAGATGGAACTAAGGCAAACCATCACTGCCTTACAGTGCAGACTTATGGAGGCTTTGAGTACTATCGATGCTATGAAGGCAAAGATAGAGTCACTCGAGGAGCATGTCAATGCTGGCGTGACTGAGGCAGCCAGCAATGTTGTGGTGACGAAGGAGGCCAAGATCGAGGCTCCCAAACCCCCAGTATTCAAAGGTGTTCGTGATACACAAGAAGTGGAAAACTTCCTTTGGCACTTGGAGAACTACTTCAGGCACGGCAAAGTGAGGGAAGACGAGGCCAAGATTAACATTAAGGTAATGTACCTCTTAGAGACTACCATGCTATGGTGGAGAAGGAAGATGGCGACGTGGATAAAGTTCTATGCAACATTGAGACGTGGGAACAATTTAAGAAGGATTTGAAGAAACAATTCTACCCAGTGAATATGGTGTATGAAGCTAGGCGGAAACTAAGAGAGCTACGATAGGCGACCATAATTCGGGAGTATGTGCACGAGTTCACTACCTTAATACTGCAAATCTCGTCATTATCTTAGGAAGATTCACTCTTTCACTTCATGGATGGGTTCTAAAATTGGGCAAAGCAGGAGTTAAGAAGACATCAAGTATCCAATGTGGATGAGGCCATAACGATAGCCGAGTCACTTGTTAACTTCAAGATGGAGTCTGTCAAGTCCAAAGAAGGCAACGTCGAGAGGGATGAGGGAGATCATGACGAGGACAGTGGCAAAGGTATAGCCGATGTATACAAAGGTAATGGCTAGGGGATATCATATAATGGACAGGGGTCCAAGAGAAATGGCAACGGGCCGCAAAACAATAGCAAGTACGTGCCTAAGGGAGGGTGCTACTTTTGTAAAGGATCACATTGGGCAAGTGAATGCCCAGAGTTGGATAAGCTTGCAACAATGATCGGGAATTTTGCTCAGGGACACAAGGGTGGCACACGAGAGATCACCAATATTGGAGGGATGTGTTTGGAATGTAAGCCGAAAGCAGGGGATTCCGAAGCCTATCTTAGCGCCATACTATTAGAACATGGTGGTAGTAAGAAACGTTGGGTGAACATAGTTGAAAGGGATGGTAAGTTACAAAATGGTAGAACACTATCAGACTTAGATGATGCACCAAGCAGAAGGGTCAAGTTGGCTAGCAAGGATGGGACCACGGAGGGAAGCCAAATAGGGAGTGAAAGCATAGACCCGATGCCTGAGAAGATTCTGGACATGGTTGAGTCATGGGGAGATTCAGGCCAAGAGAAAGGGGAGGCATTAGATGGGCGGAGGACCGGGGCCATTATTGCTAGCCGTCCAATGTACAAAACTGCATAAGAAGAGAGGTAAGCAGTGCTTTGTCAAATTTAAAGGTGAACCGCTTCATAGAGCATCATGGGTAATGGATAGAGATCTCCAGCGACACCAAGGTGAGGTGCGCGCATACGTGTCGATGCTTTGTGCCGAGGATGGCACAAAATTGGGTGGGGGAGAGTGTCATGACCCGCCGGATCATAATGCCACGTAGGTGCCACTTGGCATATATTTTTGCAATATGGAATAGATAGGGACTAGATCTTGGTGGAATAATCCAGAACTATGGAGAATTTTCTTAGAAAAGTTCTAGATATTTATGCATTTTTAGGAAGGTTCTAGAGAAATATAGAGGTTCCCTTGTGAAGGCCCTAGAAGAATCTTGTTATGTAGAATATTCTAGAGTAGGGACTTAATTGTAAATATGGAAGGACTTGTAGAATAATTATTATTTACATACTAGTCCCCAGGTGATTAGTATAACTAGGAGGCATTCATTTGTAATTCATCATCCAAGCAAAACAATCAAGTTCTCTTTAATACAAAAGTTTCCTTTGGTAATTCTCATGTGTTCTAACATTTTTTAGCGATCTTGAGTGTAGTAAGGCTGACTTGGCATAGCAAGAACGTGATCAGAGTGTGCAAGATCGTTAGGGAGTTGTCAAGTGCCGCACGTGCGCTTAGTTTAAGACTAAGGACGTGGTGCTTATCGATCTAAAGAAAACATACGACAAAGTTCCTAGGGAGGTTTTATGGAGCTGCTTAGAAGTTAAAGGGGTCCCGGTAGCCTACATTAAGATAATTAAAAACATTTATGATGAAGCTAAGACCAAGGTTAGGACAGTAGGAGGCGACTCCAAGCACTTTCCGGTTGTTACGGGGTTGCACCAAGGGTCTGCTTTCAGCCCTTTCAAGGGGAGGTGCCATTCTGCATGCTATTTGCTGATGACATAGTCCTAATTGATGAAACACGACACGGTGTCAACAGGCTAGAGGTTTGGAGACATGCCACTGAGTCTAAAGGTTTCAGGTTGAGCAGGACGAAGACGGTATACCTGGAGAGCAAATTTGGGGCCAAGCCGACGGAAGCGGGAGTGGAAGTGAGGCTTGACTCCCAAGTCATCCCTAAGAGGGGTAGTTTCAAGTACCTTGGGTTAGTTATCCGGGGGAACAGAGAGATCGGCGAGGATGTCATACAATGTATATAGGTGGGGTGGATGAAATGGAGGTTAGCGACGGGAGTCCTGTTTGACAAGAAAGTTCCAAAATTACTAAAAGGTAAGTTTTATTGAGAAGTGGTTAGGCATGCCATGTTGTATGGGGTCGTGTGTTGGCCGATTAAGAACTCACACACCCAAAAGATGAAAATAGCAGAGATGAGGATGTTGAGGTGGATGTGTGGGCTTACAAGGATGGATAAGATTATAAATGGAGATATTCGAGAGAAAGTGGGTGTGGCCCCATGGAGGACAAGATGCGGGAAGCAAGACTCAGATCGTTGGGGCACATCCAGAGGAGGGGCACTGATGCACCGGTGAGAAGGTGTGAGCGACTGGCTGTGGTGGGCACAAGTAGAGGTACAGGGAGACCTAAGAAGTATTGCGGAGAGGTGATTAGGCATGGCATGGCGCGTCTTAGGATTACTGAGGACATGGCTCTTGAGAGAGAATTGTGGAGGTCGAGCATTAAAGTTGTAGGTTAGGGGGAAGTTGTGGATATTTCTAGAGCGCACTAGAGTGATACTAGCCAGTTAGGAGTTAATCTTAGGGTGCTACTGATGCAGGGAGTTATCCGTTGGATATTAGTATACCTTCCATCTTTTTCGTATTTCCTATATTTCTTATATTACTGTTATTTTATGTTATGTTATGTATTTTATGTTATTTTAGTATGAGTCTATGGATAATACTAATTGTTTTTTGTTATTGTCTTGAGCGGGGGTCTCCTGAAAATAGCCTCTCTGCCCCTCGGGATAGAGGTAAGGTCTCCGTACATATTATCCTTCCCAGACCCCACTTGTAGGATCATATCGGATTGTTGTTGTAAATGTTCAGCTCATGCTTAAGAATTTGACAAGGTACGGGTAATAGTTCTTCCAAAATATTTCCTTTAAAAATTTCATACTTAGAATTCTCTAGAACTAAAAGGTTAGCTATGGATTCGACCGAATCAGGTAATTTTATTTTTAAAAAATCGGTTAAACATATATAAAAATAAATTTAGAATCCAAGTACTAACACTTGATATTCTAACCCTAAAATTTAGAACTTATTAAATTCAAATGTTTGGCTCCACCTCTAATTCCGTGGCTTTTTTAAGTACTAATGTTCGTCGAATCGTCGGAGGTTTCAAATTTGCTGATGACAACTTGAAGTGGGTGGGTTGAAGCATCCATATGAAGGGCTTTGCACTAATTAATATGATTGCTTTTAGTAAAACATTAACTCGAAAACAATATTTAACGTACATAATTATGCAGGGAATCTTTGTTATGAATACTAGTCATTAGTAAAGCTTTTCTGAATCAACAACTTAGTCTTACTGATGAAGTACTATAATACGGTTTGTCTTTATTTCCTTCTATTCTTTATCATTATTTCTTCTCTTTTTGGTTCAAAAATTGTTGTGGTTCTGATTTCCCATTGCATCCACCATTTAAAGAGTGACAACTGCTATAGAAAAGAAAGCATTAGCATAATTCAATTTCCAGACATAATCATTAAACAAAAGAAGATCAGAATAATTGACTTTCATATTAATTGTGATAATTAGCAATTAGTTGATCAGTGTAATTTTTTATTTTTATTTTTAAGTTTAATGAGAAGGAATGTGTCATTTCTTGTGCTTCGTTTGGTAGAAAGAAACTCTATACTCTTTTTTCGGAATACATCTCCAAAAAGCGTATGCTTTATTGGCACTCTCAAATAGTATAAGTCACTAGGTTGGCCCAAGACAAGTTATGCTTGAATTAATTATGTTGGGTTTAGTTAGTCTCGTATTATTTTTTGTTGATTGTTCGGTATATTGTACTGTTTTTAGGATTGTCAATTTTAAATCTTTATCTTTGGATATATCGGGAATGATTATGTTGGGATTAATTAGTTTGGTATTATTTTTTATTGATTGTTCGATATATTGTATTATTCTTGAGATTGTCAATTTTAAATCTTTAACCTTGATTATTATTCCATCATATGGCAGGTATAAATAGGGGCAGATGCACGCTTAACGAAGCGGTGTGACTGTATAATACGATTTCATCGGAAAATTTTACAATAATATGAGAAAACGTATAAGTAGAAAAAAATGACAGCACTAAATATAACTAGTGCTTTGGCACATTGGTTATGTGCTTGATTTTTATCTAAAAGGATAAATGTTCAAACCTCAATTAGCATATTTTTGTAAATATTTGAAAGTTTGTGGTTAAAAATTATGAGAGTCTTTGTAGTTAAAACTTGTGAGTAGAATTGAACTCGAGATCTTTTCTAACTTAAAGACTTAACAAAACCAATAGATTAAAGTTATTTCTTGTCTAGAAGAATAATAATTAAAGTTGTTATTCCAGTTCTTCTATAAATTTCGGCACCGCTTATAAAAAATTAATGTGTATGCCCATGGGTATAAGTTATCCCGGTCAGTGGCGGAGCCAGAATTTTCGTTATGGGATGTGAAAAAATATAAAAGTAAATATACCAGAAAATTAAGGGGAGTTATTACATAGTATATATATATATATATATATATATATATATATATATATATATATATATATATATATATATATATATATATATATATATATATATATATATATATATATATATATATATATATATATATATATATATAATTTATTTTTTTACCTACCTACACAATGTATTTTTTCCTCAAAGGGGCACCCCTACTTATAATATGGCTCCGCCACTAATCCTGGTCCTAGGATCGGGATAACTTATCATACCATTAGTAATCAAACAAGGAATAAGTTGATACTAAATTTTTAATCCATAACAATTTTTGCTTATCCATAGTACCAAATAAAGGTGTGCAGACTCGTACACGGCTAGTAATAAAACTTATAACATGGAGACGATACAAACAAGAAGAGCAAAAATGAAAAGATTTTGGGGAGTAAAGAACAAATGCTCGTGCTTCAGATATGAATGTTGAATGGTTTCTCTGGCTCTTTGCTTCATTTGTTTTTCAGAATCACATTCACACGTCAAGATGTGCAACAAAACAAATTTCTTTCAACTTACGGTGTCATTTCAAAGGCACAGGGTTCCAATTAGTGCTTATTGTCTGCAACTTATAATGGGTGTAGAAATTTTAGACATAGGAAATAGAGTATTAGACATACTTTTTTCACATGGAAGAATCTTAGTTACTTGAAACAAGTTGATCGTTGGAGTAGTAAATAAATATTCTCTTTAATTATATTTCTTTCTTCCTTCAATAGGAGTAACATTTTCTTTCTGCTTTTCTTAATCGGATTACGGATAGGATTCGATAGTTATGATGAGACGAGTACTCATCCTAGCTAAAAATTTTGTTAAAATCATAAGGCAAAAAATAAAATTAATCGTGTTTAGCTCAAAAATTATATTCGCATTTCGTAAGCTTAAAAACAATCAAATATATATAGGGGTTGATCGTACCAAATATAATAACCCCAAGAGATGATTATCGCTTTTATAATTTTTGTAGATCTGTCAATGAGTAGTAAAATAGACTTAGCTTAAGAAGGAAGCAATGGTTAGGAGCTCAAGAGAAAAATAGAGATAGAGAGAGATTGTATTACTCGATAATAATCATGATGCCTCTTACAATGGGAAGGTTTCCTTTATATAATAGGAACCTTCCTCGAAATAATAAAAAAAAGTACAAAAGTTGGTGGTTTCCACTCAGTTAAAGGGTCAGGTGCTAAACGACGTCACTTCTTCTTCACCGATTTGGGTCGTACCTTTGCTTGGGTCGCCTTTATCATAGAAACGTGCTCATGTGGCGTGAGGATGTTGTGAGCCAAATTTAGCCCCATATAGTTAGTCCCTCTGTTCGTTGGAGACGTACTCGATGATCGTCTTCACTGGACGAACATTCACGATTTGCTTTTTATGGAAATTTGACCACGCCCATAGGCGCCTCCTTTGCAGAGCACGAGCGTGGATAGTATTTGTTGGGCCGTTGACTTTCGACTCCCCTCTTTTTTAAGGTGAGCTCAACAGTCACATGCGTTATCATTGTACCTGTTCCCGAGACTCTTCAGAATATGACGTGACGTTTCAGTTTCCCGCGCTGGTTTTAGAATTGAGCCCCTTCGATTTTCGTGTGCCTTACTCCTATAAATAGAAGAGTGGTTCAAAGAGTTTCATCTTTCGAACCTTTGGGGAGTTGCCTTTTGTTTCTTTTTTCATCCTTCTTTCTTGCAATAGCTACATTGTTTTCAGAGAGATACCATTTCTGAGAATTGTCTCACTTATTACTAACACTTTATTCTTTTGATGTGTATCACGGCAAAATGCCGTCAAGGAAGCAAAAAGGCTCAGGACAGTGCTCCTTCTAGGGTTCCGCCGTCCTGGTGAAGGGGAGGAAGCGGGAAAAATCCTCATTCCTTTGATGGTAAACAATGTTTTGCCGAAGGATTTGAATGTAAGGAAAGACTTCAATAATACATTCCCCTCTTATCCCTAGAAGCAGTGATTTACTCCGGTCTCACCTGGGCGTTATCAGAACTAGATACAACATTCTTGATCATGTTGAAATAGCTCCGGCCGGGACGGACTATGCCAATGCGCATAGGCCCGGTTTTTGTACATTCTATGAGTATGCTCTTAGTATCGGGTATAGTTTTCCACTTAACCCTTTGGCGGAAGAGCTCGGCCGCTTCTACCATGTATGCCCGGCTCAGCTCATACCTTACGCCCTAAAGGTGTGTCGGATTCTTACCAAACTGCAGGTGAGGCCGGGACCGTCGTTTTCGTTCACCACCTGCTACAGATATTCAACCCTAGTTGCACGAGGCGTACCACGCTCTAACTGATGAGCCGTGGTAAGAAGAGCTTTGTCGTGAGGGCTGACGACAAAGCTAACCGTGAGTTATGGCATAGATTCTTTTACGTTAAGACGAGCCATCTAGTGTCCGATCCTGAAGGATTTCCAGAGACGTGGAATGCAAGATGTAAACATCTCTGCATGTAATTTTGCGACGCCCTGTTTTGACTGACCAATCACTCTTGAATTACTTTCTTCCCTTTTTTATAGTGGTGGCTCGCTCACCCCGCCCCATCGACGATATTAGGTCGTGGGTGGCAGAGTTGATACCGTATGCGGAGAGATGCTGCACTTGGCTTGAATTCCGTAGGTTGTACGGCACAACTCGTAACAACCTTCCCTATTTCCTTTCATTTTGTTTTGGCTTGGAGACCTTCTTACCTGATGTTCTTTTCATTTGCTAGGTCGGGGTGCTTCTACAAGGAAAAAGAAGAAGAAAACCGACGCCAGCCCATCTAGGGCGGAGTCTGACTCCGACGGGGGAGACATACTTGTAGGCGGCTCACCTAGAGGTAGCCCCTTTCGACTCCCCAGCAAGGGGCTACATCGGTAGCTACATTGGAGGCGGCGTTTGAGGCTGCTTATGCGGAGATACCATAGGCCGTAGCAACAACGACACCTGAAACTGTCCCTATGCCGGTACCCGAAGTCGCTTCAGTAGAGGCGGCTTCCGAAGGAGAGAGCCACATGAGAAAAAGAGGCGGCGACTAATTACTGGCAAAGGAATTGTCGTCGAGGGCGTGAGGATGCCCAGTAAGACCCGCCAAGTGCCGAGGTCAACCTTTATGGCCGAGCCCATTCGTTCTAGGTGAATGGTTCCTCAGAGAACGACTGCCACTGCCCGTTCTGTTCGTTCCCTAGGAGGTGAGTCATCTTCTGCTGTTAATGTAGTGGATGTGGAGATTGAGTGGACAGGCTCTGAAGCCGCTCTTGGGAAAACACCGGGCAGCTCGGCCCGTGTGGATATGAGGGAGGGCCGATCTACTCGCCGTATTGTGATACCTGGTGGATACAATTTATTAAAAGATAGCCAGTAGGCCGTGGCGGACATGATCTTGTTGTGTGCGGCTGCGGAGCATGAGTTGTTGAGAAGTGTTAGCAACATGGACTTGTCGAGGCAAGTAGCCGGCTCAGCTTTACAGGTAGCTTTTAGCCCCTTTTTTGTTTTGTCGTACAAAGCGACTGTGGTACGTACTGACGCGTTTCTTCTCTTCTTTTTTAGACCCTCATCTTAGAGGTAGTGAGGAGGTGGCGTGAGCAAAAGAAGGCGGCCACCTTCACCAAAATGGTGAAGAATTACAAAGAGGTTTGTGCCAAGCATCAGGTGTTGACAGACATGCTTAAGTAGGACCCCCACTTCCGGACATTGCGTGAGGGCCTTGAGGAATCAGAGGCTCTTTTGGAGAAGAGAGCGACTGAGCTGAAGGAGATAGACGAGCAGATGATGGATACCTTGGCTCAAAATAACGAATTGGAAACTCTCCTTCAGTCAAAAGAGGATGACTTGGATATCAGTCGTGGGGTGGCGGCCGAGGCTACAGAACTACTGTCTCAGGTAATTGCGCTTCCAGGTGGGCTTGATGCCAGGACGGTCGAAGTTGAGGCCCTCAAGCAAACGCCCCCACAGGATGTCGTGCACCGTGAGGCACACGAGATGTGGGTGTATCATGACGCCAGACTAGTCATTTTTAGGAGCTTTTGGCGGTGGGTCGAGCTTCCGAGGCGGAAGTAGAAAGGCAACGACACTTGACTCTTGTTTCCCGTGAAGTGGACGGTTATAGCTCCAACTCGCCTTGTAGGGAGGGCCGTATTTCTGAGGATGTCAGTCGTCTGGACTATAGCAGGTGTATTTCTAGGGCTTATCAATCTAGAGACGGCAACGGACTAGACGTCGACCAGGCGGGTTGCGATGGGAGGGGTAATGAAGGCCCTCGGGGCTTGTATGTATGAATATTTTTTGTGTAGATGGGGCCTTTTCTAAGGCCAGTTGTATGTATATCTTTTGGAGACAAATGAAAAATGATTTCTCTTCCCTTTTTTTTCCATTGTTCTTCTTTCGTTCCTTAGAGCTTTTGTTACGCTCTTTGTTGACCGTCAGCGTTGGCGGCCCTAGTTAAACTTAGATCGATGATTTTAGTCATGATGGAATCGACGTCCTTAGCCATAATGGTGATTTGACTGTCATCGAGTCATTTACTTTCCGCAGTTAAATCTAGGTCGACTGTTAGCGGCGATGGCCTTATCCATAATATGGTTGATGGCCTTAGCCATGTAGGCGACTTTGACTGTCGTCGAGTCATTTACTCACCGTAGTTGAATATAGGTCGACTGTTGGTGGCGATGGCCTTAGCCATAATGTAGTTGATGGCCTTAGCCATGTAGGCGACTTCGACTGTCGTCGAGTCGTTTACTCACCGTAATCGAATCTAGGTCGACCGTTGATGCCGATGTCCTTAGTCATAATGCAGTTGATGGCCTTAGCCAAGTAGGCGACTTCGACTGTCGTCGAGTCGTTTACTCACCGTAGTTGAATCTAGGCCAACCGTTGGTGGCAATGGCCTTAGCCATAATGTAATTGATGGCCTTATCCATGTAGTCGACTTCGACTGTCATCGAGTCGTTTCCTCACGTAGTCGAATCTAGGTCAACTGTTGATGGCGATGGCCTTAGCCATAATGCAGTTGATGGCCTTAGCCATGATTGAACTAATGGCCTGATCCAAGTAGGCGACTTCGACTGTGGTCTAGTCGTTTACTCACCGTAGTCAAATCTAGGTCGATCGTTGGTGGAAATGGCCTTAGCCATAATGTAATTGATGGCCTTAGCCATGTAGGCAACTTTGATTGTTGCCGAGTCATTTACTCACTGTAGTCGAATCTAAGTCAACTGTTGATGGCGATGGACTTAGCCATGATACAACTAATGGCCTTATCCAAGTAGGCGACTTCGACTGTGGTCTAGTTGTTTACTCACCGTAGTCGAATCTAGGTCGATCATTGGTGGCGATGGCCTTAGCCATAATGTAATTGATGGCCTTAGCCATAATGTAATTGATGGCCTTAGCCATGTAGGCGACTTTGATTTTTGTCGAGTCATTTACTCACCGTAGTCGAATCTAGGTCGACCGTTGATGGTGATGGACTTAGCCATAATGCAGTTGATGGCCTTAGCCATGATAAAACTTATGGCCTCATCCAAGTAGGCGACTTCGACTGTCGTCGAGTCGTTTACTCACGGTAGTCGAGTCTAGGTCGATCGTTGGTGGTGATGGCCTTAGCCATAATGTAATTGATGGCCTTAGCCATGTAGGCGACTTTGACGGTTGTCGAGTCATTTACTCACCGTAGTCGAATCTAGGTCGGTCGTTGATGGCGATGGCCTTAGCCATAATCTAATTGATGGCCTTAGCCAGGATATAACTGATGGCCTTAGCCATTCATTCATTGGAGATGGCCTTATCCATTCATTCATTGGAGATGGTAGTAGCCCTTCGTACATTGGAGATGGTCGTAGCCTTTCGTACAAAGGAGATGGCCGTAGACTTTCGTATGTTGGAGATGACCTTAGCCTTTCATACTTTGGAGAAGTCCATATCCTTTCATACATTGGAGATGGTCGTATCCTTTCATACATTAGAGATGGTCGTAGCCTTTCATACATTGGAGATCAAGCTAGTCCAGTCCCCTTCTCATGTCGGCCTGGAGGTCGTAAGGAGAGGTTGATATGATAAACTTTGTTCCGCAATTATCTTCAGGTGTCCCCTCCGCCGCCTCGTTAAAAGCCTCCCCGAGAAAATCTAATTGGGACAAAACTCGGGTAAGGAAAAAGAGTACGACTCGGAAGACGCCTTTTAGAAGTGGAAATACTTGAGGTGAGTAATGTTCTGGTTGTTTTGGAACGTTTTCCCTTCCATTGTTTCCAACTGGAATGTGCCTTTGCTGGCTACTGCTGTGATTTTGTAAGGTCCTTCCCAGTTGGTGCCCAGTTTCCCTTCACTTGGGTATTTGGATGCTAGTGTCTTGGCCTTGAGGAAATAATCTCCAACCTTGAGTGGTCTTACTTTCGCCCTCTTATTGTAGTATCTTTCGACTTGTTGCTTTTGGGCCACCATTCTGATATGGGCCATTTCTCTCCTTTCCTCAGCATCGTCGAGGTCTTGGAGTCTGTTGGCATCGTTTTCTATTCCACTGATGTGTGAATCTTAGACTTGGTTAGCCAACCTCGACAGGTATGACCGCATCGGTTCCGTAGACCAGCGAGTACGATGTTTCCCCTGTGCTAGATTTGGGTGTGGTTCGATGTGCCCACAACACTTCGGGTAGCAGCTAGGGCCATAGCCCTTTGGCGTCCTCGAGTTTCTTCTTCAGTACGTTTAATATTGTTTTGTTAGAGGATTCTGCTTGGCCTTTGGCGGCAGGGTGATAAGGCGTGGAAAGTATCTTCCTGATGCGCCATTTCTCGAAGAATTCGATCATTTTCTGACCGATGAACTGTCGTCCATTGTCACAACTGATTTTTATTTGGGATGCCGAAGCTCCATATAATATTTTTCCATATGAAGGCGATTACCTCCTGTTCGCGTATTTGTGCGTACGCACCTGCTTCTACCCACTTAGAAAAATAGTCAGTTAATACTAATAAAAATCGTACCTTTCCCCGTCCTGCGGGTAGGGGGGAGACTATGTCCATTCCCCATTGTATGAAAGGCCGTGGGGAGGTGACTGAATGAAGGGGCTCTCTTGGTTGGTGTATCATGGGGGCATATTTTTGGCATTGTTCGCATCCGCAAACGTATTTTGTCGCCCCTTCTTCATGGTGGGCCAGTAGTATCCGGCCAGTATGATGCATCGTACGAGAGCGACATTGCCTGTATGCGCACCACAGTGACCCTCGTGTACTTCTTCGAGTACCGACCTTGTTTGGTGTGGCCCTAGGCACTTTGCCAAGGGTCTGCCAAACATTTTTTTGTAGAGGTCGTTATTTATAAAGCAGTATCGAGCGGCTTTTATGCAGAGTTTCTTTGCCTCGTTCTTGTCGGATGGAAGCGTTCCTTCTTGTATATAAGATACAAACTGGTTGAGCCAGTCCCAAGTCAAATTTAAAGATAATACCTCAGTGTGATCAATGGCGGAGTGGAGGAGGGTGACTACGATTTCTTTGCTGAAGTTCTTAGCAGCCGTAGCCAGTTTTGCTAAACCGTCTGCTTCAATGTTTCGTGCCCTTGGGATCTGTTCCAGGTGGCATTCGTCGAACTCAGCTATTAACCTATAAATTTCTGACTGGTATTTTTGCAGTCAATGTTCTTTGATCTGATAAGTTCCAGTGACTTGGTTTACCACGAGTTGGGAATCAAAGTGGAGGGTGAGTCAGTGGCCCCATATTTGATGGCCAGTTTCATGCCTTTGTTTTCGCGGACTAGGACGGTGCTGATTGCGACCTCAGATACCGCCAGATATACTAGCAGGGGTTCACATGGCCTTGCCTTGACCAATAAGGGTGGCGAAGACAAGTATGCTTTCAGCTTCCTCAAGGCTTCGGCGCATTCCTCGTTCCATTGTAGTCTTTGATCTTTTTTCAGTACGTTGAAAAATTTATGGCACCTATCGGATGACCATGAGATGAATCTGGACTGGGCAGCTATACGCCTTGTCAGCTTCTGTACATGTTTCTTGCTGCTCAGCACCTCAGGTATTGCGTCTATCGCCTTGATCTGATATGGGTTGACCTCGATGCCTTGTTGCGATACGAGGAATCCTGATAATTTCCTGAAGCTACACCGAAGGCGTATTTCTCGGGGTTCAACTTCATCCTGTATCTCCTCAGTATCTCGAAGGTCTCTTTTAGGTGGTCGATATGGTCCTCTTTCTTTGCCGATGTTACCAGCATATCGTTGATGTAGACTTCCATGGTCTTACCGAGTTGTTCTTCTAACATTCGGATGACCAGCCTTTGATATGTGGCTCCTACATTCTTGAGCCCGAAGGGCATTACCTTATAGCAGTATGTCCCCTGGTGGGTGATGAAAGTTATTTTTTCCTGGTCCTCTTCGGCCATCATGATTTGGTTGTAGCCGGAGTATGCATCAAGGAAACTTAGCAGCTCATGCCCTGCGGTTGCATCTATTAGCTGGTTAATATGGGGTTGTGGGAAGGAGTCTTTTGGGCATGCCTTGTTCAAGTCGGTGAAGTCTACACACATTCTCCACTTCCCATTCTTCTTCTTGACCATGAAGACATTAGCAACCCATATGGGGTACTTTGATTCCCTGATAGAGCTGTTGCCGAGGAGTTTATCCACTTCCTCGTTGACCGCTTCATTGATTGCAGAGTTGAATTTTCTACTCATTTTCCGAACGGGCGGGTTAGTGGGTCGACGCTTAGCTTGTGAGCGGTGATTTCTCGTGGGATCCCCAGCATATTTGAATGGGAAAAATCAAACAGGTCCGCATGGTTAGATAAAAATTCACGATACTTACTTAGATTGGAGAGGTCGTGCCCGATATAAGCTTTCTTTGTTGAGTCGTTATTGTCTAGTTGGACTGGGTTGCGATCTTCGACCGTAGCCTTACAAGCTTCGATGACATCAGGGTCTTTAATGGCGTTCTCTATCGGGTAAACCTTAGTCCCCAACACAGCTGATTGTTATACGTCTGCGCTCACCCCTTTAAGCTGGTTGGTATGGGCGCAGTCTTGAGCTATTTTATAGCATTTCTGAGCGGTGCGAGGCTTGCCTCGAATGCTGAATACCCTCCACGGGGTGGGAAATTTGATCATTTGGTAAAAGCTCGACGGGACTGCTCCCATGGCGTGTATCCACAGTCGTCCTATGATGGTGTTGTATGTCGTTTCTTGGTTCATCACATGGAAAATTGTCTCTTTCTTTTTTTTGGCCGTGCCGTGAAGTGAAATTGTATCGTATGTTAGTTTCCAAAGGGACCCCTCCTGCTAGGACGGGTAGTGATATTTCCCCAGAGGTTCTCTCTACTGCATTATTGAAACCAGTTAGTGGTATGCAGCACGGTATTATCTTATCCGCGAGTCCCATCAGTACTAGGACCCTCGGGTAGATAATATAGGCGTCACTACCGTAGTCGACCATAATTCGTTTAACATCCGTATCAGCGATACGTAAAGTGATAACTAAAGCATCGTAATAAGGGAAAGACAAACCATCGGCATCGGACTTATCGAAGGTGATACTATCTTCGAAGTCGTCATACCGTCCGTGGGTGATGGTTCGCCTCAGCTTGTGCGTAGTGGTGAATTTGATGTGATTGATCGTCGAGTCATCACCGTTTCCAATGATCATGTTAATCATGCGTGTTGGTGAGGGCGGCTTTGGTGCCCCGTGATGCTGTTCCCGTCCTAGTGCAAAGTTGAATTTTCATTTGTCACAGAGCAACTCTCTCCAGAACCCTTGGTTCAACATCCTGAACACCTCTTGCCGTAGACCTATAGTCTTTGGTTTTGTGCCCTCGCTCCTGGTGGAACTCGCACAAGGCGTTTGATTTTCTGGTGATGAGTTGCCGGCCATTGTACCTTATTGCCCAGCTTCTCAAGTGCGTACACTATCTCTGAAGGAGACGCACAAATATTATGGGCAGATAATAAAAGGGGCATACCTCTATCATTTCGTAGTGGAGCGACGTGTCGTTGTAGTGCGTCTGTGTGCCTGGGTGGTGGTGGGTGAGATGATTTGGCGTAGGGTTGATGTCTCTCCCTATTGGTATGTGGGACTTACACCCGTCGTCCTTCATTGCGTCGGTCACTCCTGATTTTTGGATGTAATGTCGTTAAATGCTGGGTCGGCCCATTGAGGTCGTCCTCATCTGCACGTACCTCAGCACAATAGGCATTGTGAATCTCTTCTCACGTGGTGGGCGGGTACTTCATGAGGCGATTTAGTAGTTTTTTTGGTTGCCCTTGAGCAGTCCCGGCTCAGTCCGTTTTGGAAGGCAGCGACCTGCATTCCTTCTAACGCGTTTGGTAGGCTAATCCTTACCCTGTTAAACCTTTCTAGGAAGTCCCTGAGCTCTTCCCCTGTGGTTTGCCGAACAACGAAGATGTCGTTGACCCTTGCTTATGCTTTCTTTGCTCCTGCATGGGCGGTGAAACTTGTCTGCCATATCCTCTAACGTGGAAATGATTTTGGCCTGTAGCTGGGAATACCAGGTCAGTGCTCCCACTGTTAGTGTTTCGCCGAACTTCTTCAGCAGCACAGATGGTACCTGTTCTTTTTAGAGGTCGCTACCTTTTACAGCAGGGATGTAGTGGATCAAGTGGTCCTCGGAATCTGTAGTTTCATCGTACACTCTCAGGTAAGGCGGCATTTTGAAAGTTTTCGGAAGGGAGTATGGTGCAGCCTCTTCCATGTAGGGTTGTTCAACAAACCTCCCCACATCACGCATTGGCAGCAATTTGGGGGCACCAGGGATTTTTTCCACTCATTCATGGTGTCCCTTCATCTGGTCACGAAGTGAACTGTTTTCGTTTTCCATTTCCTCCATCTTCTTGATTATGGCTGTGAGCGTGTCGCCGTTTGCCCGAGTATCGAGGAGCGCATTGTTTGCTCGTGCGATCTCGGGTTATCCTCCGACTGCAGCAAGATCTGCGATCGGCCTACATCTGGCATTGTTCTGGGGTGACTTCTCAACCAAGCCACTTATAGTGCTCATTAGCCAGTCTTCCAGTAATCTCCTAACCTCTGGGGCTGCTTCTTCATACGCATACGTAGAAACGTCTTTTTCCCGCAAGATCGTTAGATCTTCGGGTGGTGGAGGTGGGATTACTCCGCTTGTGGTGGTGCTAAACTCTTTCTTCACCAGCTTCATTGAGAGGACCGATGAGGTTGGTTGAAACATCTGCTATTGTTTTCATTCTTGCGTTGTTATCAGTCATTTTTCGTCTTTGTGTTGTAGAGAAGGATTTCCTATGGTTCTCTAGGTGCAAACTATGGTTTTGATTCTCGAAATCCCCACAGACGGCGCCAAATTATTTAGCTCAAAAATTATATTCGTATTTTGTAAGCCTAAAAACAATCAAATATATATAGGGGTAAATCGTAATCAAATATAATAAGCCCAAGAGATGATTATCGCTTCTAGAGATTTTGTAGATCTGTCAATGAGTAGTAAAATAGACTTAGCTTAAGAAGGAAGCAATGGTTAGGAGCTCGAGAGAGAAATAGAGATAGAGAGAGAGATTGTATTATTCGATAATAATCATTATGCCTCTTACAATGGGAAGGTTTCCTTTATATAATAGGAAACCTTCCTCGAAATAATAAAAAAAGTACAAAAGTTGGTGGCTTCCACTCAGTTAAAAGGTCAGGGGCTAAACGACGTCATTTCTTCTTCACCGATTTGGGTTGTACCTTTGCTTGGGTTGCTCTTATCATAGGGGACGTGCTCACATGACGCGGGGACGTTGTGAGCCAAATTTAACCCCATACAAATCGGTAGACTGAAATTAATTGCATTCGTCATCATTTGCCTAACAGTGTATGTATGTGTGTGTGTGTGTAAGTATGTATGTATGTATATATATATATATACTCACACATATATACAAAAAAAAATATACATTTTGTAAGCTATTGTTTTTAGTCGCAGTTAAAAATATGTCATTTTTCGAAATTATATACGAGTCATTTTTGCTATTTTACACAACCACGCTAATAGTCTAGAATGGCCATAGTTAGTAAGAGAGCTCCTTAGGGCACTCCAACAATCGCTTTATTTTTTGCATCATTTTTCACTCTAAAATGGTGCAACACTTAAAAATGATGCAACACTAAATCTACTCCAACCATTACACTATTTTTTACACTAAATTTTCTCTCTCTTCTATATTATATTATTATTTTCTACTCCAACCACTTTATATATCGCTCTTACCTTATATTTACTTTACACCAAATGAATAAAATATTATTAAACCAAATATAGAGTAATGAATAGTGTTGCACCAAATTTGGTGCAACACTATTTATGCTCTATAATAGAGCAACAAATAAAGTATCATTGGAGCAATATTACTTTATTTCTTGCACCAAATTCAAATTTTGGTACAAAAAATAGAGTATTATTGGAGATGGTCTTAGAAAGAAAATTTAAAAGTAGAAGTTATATAATAGGAATGTCCATAAATGAAATATAAATAGAACAATTGAAATACATGGTTTGTATCGCGTTTTTGTGTATCACCACTTCTCAATAATCTTTTGAACTATTTAAACAATAGACCACTCAATTATTCTTTTTCGATTGAATTGACACAGATAAAAGGAGCATCAAATTCTAGCTATGAAAATAGACTAAAAATTAGAGGCTACTAGGAGCTAGTTGAGTATGCTATTTTACGACAAGGACATAACGTCGTTCCAAAACGTTAGGCTCAAGCTTGTCTTGGTATACTTTTAATTCATTCTTCTTCTATCCAGATTTGAAAATTGTTCTCCATCATCATCATGAGGAAGACGAAAAGAACAAGTGAAGCTTGCTCAGTTGGTAAAGCACTTACACCTACGACCGTTATGTCCTGAGTTCGAATCACAGGGAGGAGAAATATGGAAGCACTATAGATCCTCCCAATTTGGGAGGGGTAAAAAAAAAGACGAAAAGGACAAACACAATATCAAAAGTGTAGTCTAAAACTGGGATTATCTCAGCTCCCCAGTAAATTGGGTGATTTGCAAGAATAGCCTTAGAGGTACGTGATCTTGATTTTTTGACTCTTACTATCTCATGGAATGAACTTTTAAGTTTAACAAGTGTTGTCTCTGTTTGCCTCATGAGAATTTTTCTTGATCTTTGACATTAAAGGTTTGCCCATGGGGCAGCGGGGGCCAAAAAATCAAGACTATCCGTTTTCAAAGTCCTTGGGAGTAATTTACTGCGGTAAACTCGAACCAGCTAGGTCATTTCAGAATGCACCGGCTAATTTTTAAATAGTAACACATTAAAGTGGCTACCTAGTGTCATTTCAACGCTAAAAATGATCTTTGCCCAACTATCAAGTCCAATGACAAGCCCATGATATATCTTGGGCTAGCGTCGGAAAGCCCAATATTCCCGGATTAATTCAGCTCCATGCAACATTTCCTTTTTCCGGTCAGTGTCTGGGAAAATGACAGCTGTCCTTAGAGCACAAGGCAGTTTCTTCGTGAAGCGCGTCACTGAGGACTGAGCAGAAAAAGGACACTCTCCCTTTCCCCCCCTGCTGGACTGCTACCACTTTAGGTTGTTTGTTTCTACTCTACAAAAAGTGAAAAGACGACGGGACACTCCGTACAACGTCGATCACCGCCTGCATTTTGTTGTTAGAGCTCACAGATTTCTAAGAGGTATTAGAATATAATGCAGAAAATTGCTTTTGTTTTCTCCACATTGTAGTTATTGATTTTGTCTCCAAGCTTTTTCTGCGTTCTTTCGTTGTCCTTAGTTCTGTGGGAATCGGGATTGGAGTTTCGCTGCAGTAGTGAGTGGCTTTAAGAATTTAAGCCTCAGAGGAGCAGCTGTAACTTGATTATTATACTACCGCTCCTTCGAGTCGTTCGTTGTAATTTTATATCCAAGTAACTCGGTAAAATCTGACCAGTTTTCTTGTTATATGTGAAATGTTATTTTACTTTCAAAGTTTTTGTCTTTGAATCTCTGGATTTTAAAAAAAAAAAAAACTCTGGATTTCCTTGCGTTGTATTTTAGAATGTAACCACCTCTTAGCTATAGAACTGTTTGTTCATTCACGATATTCAAATGTTAGTAAGCTATAGTTGGGTAGAGACTTAAACTGCATTTATGAACTAATTTGTTAGTGTAAGATTGTACAGGGCCTATGGGTTCTGAGTCAATATTTATTAATCTTCTCCTTACTGTCCACAGTTTTTAAGTATTCAAAATCAAGTGCGCAAAAAACTTATCCCCTCTCAAAGAGGCTTATGGTTATCTTTAGTTCATGCAGAGGTTGGAACGTTATAGGTTCGCGTTTGCAATTTCATCACAGCCCGTTTGATTAGTGGGTTCGAAATATATTTTTTTGTGCTTATCTATTTGATTTTCTTAACACATACACAAGGTCCGAGCCAAAGCTGGTGGATTCGGATGAACCCATAGTGGTAATTAGATCCGCCCCTGAGTTCATGCGTCAACTAAGGTTATGCGTTAGTTTGTCCAGTAACCATGAACATCACCCTTAATATTATGACAAGATTTTGCGCTTCTGATAAAACTCTTTTATTTTATTTTGATATATATTTTCCAAATGGATCTTTAATCTACTTGTTTTACTTCCTTGTCATCTTCCTATTCTGCCTCATCAAAGGGCAAATTGAACGGTTTTCGTTGACAGCATGGCTAGAATTGAGTTTCAGCTTCTTAACCTGTATTGAGTTATACTGATCACCATATAAAATAGTTAATCATCCTTTAAAATAGTTTTGACTACTATTTATAATTTTAAATTAGAGTATTTGGAAATAGTGCATTTTGACCATTCTGAGATAGAACAATTCAGAACTTGGCTTTAAATTTCTTCTGATTATTCTTCTTTTAGAAAAATGATCGGTTTTGCATGAAACACCCTAATCTCTTCGTCTGATATTTTTCGTCACTCTAAAATTATTTATCTAAGTGGTCGTCAGGTGGATTGAGGCAAAAATATGATGTGCCAGTCAAAATACCTTTTTATTCTCCAAGTAGTATCTATTTATACAATAAAAAAGTCTCCAAGTAGTATGTAATGTCAATAAGTTTAGTCTGGAGGACATGACCCTTGATATGAGAGTCTGGAGGTCTAGTATCAGGGTTGCAGGATAGGGGCTTCTAAAATTTTTCGTTCTTTTTTCCCGGGGCTGGGGGAGGGTTTGTTAGGCTTCTTTACAGATGATTTGTGTATTGTATTGTGCCGCAAATTGCATGTCATTTTATTTATGGTTTATGGTTTATGTTTAGATTAGTATTTATGTGAGCATAAGAGTTCTTATGGTAATTACTTGTCGATATTACTGCATGCCATTTTATTTATGGTTTATGGGTATGTTTAGATAATTATTTATGTGATTTCTGCTGGAGTTACTAATGTTATTTTGTCTTTGTCTTTGTTTTTCTTTTTCTTTTCCTGAGATGAGGGCCGATTGGAAACAACCTCTTTGCCCTTTCGGGTAGGGGTATGGCTTGTGTACGTATTACGCTCCCAAGACCCCATTTTCGTGGGACTATACTAGGTAGTTGTTGTTGTTGTCAGTGTTGTTTCATTAAAGTTACTGATTTATCTCGTTCTATTGATCGGTAAGACTTTTATGTTTGTACTTTGTTCCGGTCTGCCCTAGGTTACTTGTAACATCTTCAGCTATGATTCAAGTCCTCTAAGCTGCTTGTTCCACAGTTTCGATATTTTAACTGATTTATGCATGATACCTGCACCATATTCAGCTATGATTCAAATCCTCTTTGTTGCTAGCTCCACAGTCTCTGCGTATTAACTAATTTTTACTGCATCTTAGACTGTCTTTAACATCTTCAGCTATGATTCAATTCCTCTCAGTTGCTTGTTTTAGATTTAACTTGATTCCCTTGATATTTGTTTGCATTATGTACATTTTAGGATTGACTCTTCTTTTATATTAGATCCAGATGAGCAGCAGCTCAGATGAAGAACTAGAGTTGAGTGACTCTGAGATTTATGAGTTCAAAGAGAAGCCTTATGAAGAATTACGAACTGGAAAGCTGAGAGTGAAGGGTCCAAATGGGTCCCTTAGATGTCCCTTCTGTGCAGGGAAGAAAAAACAAGACTACAAGTACAAGGACCTTCTTCAACATGCTACAGGGGTTGGCAAAGGTTCTGCCAACCGAAGGGCTAAGCAGAAGGCAAACCATTTGGCTCTTGCAAAGTATCTGCAAACAGACCTAGTAAATGAGGCTGAGCCAATACCTGCACGTGCTGTGACACCAGAATGTTCCGAACCTGAAAAAACTGAACTGTTCTGTTGGCCTTGGACTGGGGTTGTCGTTAATGTACCAAAGGAAGCAGCAAATGGCAAATCTCTAGACGACAAGGAGTACTGGTTGAGAAAGTTTTCTATCTATATGCCTTTGGAAGTCAAGTTTTTCTATGATAACCAAGCTAGGGTCTCTGGAGCTATTGTGAGGTTCAATAGTGATTGGACTGGTTTTAAGGGTGCAATGGAGTTCGAGAAGTCCTTCAAAGCCTCTCGATGCAGCAAACGAGAATGACAAACCAATAGAAATTGCCCTGGTCCATATATTTATGGATGGGTTGCTCGAGAAGATGATTATATAGCAGAAGGGGCTGTAGGAGAATACCTGCGAGAGAAGGGGGAGTTGAAAACGATCTCTGGCCTTATTAATGAAGAAACACATGATAAAAAGAAGGTTGTAGCAAATCTAGCCAATGAAATTGACATGAAAAATGAAAATCTGGATGAGCTACAGACAAGATTCAATCTGAATACGCTATCTCTTAGTCAGATGCTTGAGGAGAAAGACATGCTACACCGTGCTTTCTTTGAAGGTTTTCAGTTGCAAGCCTTTTCTGTTTTTTTTTTTTTTTTTTGATCTGCAGATAGTGTATGAAATTTATGTTTCTTATCCCTGCCATGAGTCAGATTTTGTGGACTAGATAGGTGAGAATATCTAGACTTGACACTATAAAGTGCCAGTTCTGGTGCATCTTCTCTAAAATTGATCTGTTTCATTTGTTACTTGGACGAAGGGGGTTAACTGGAGTTTATCTCTTGAAAATTGTTTTCTTTAACATATCACTAACTCTAAGTATCTTTCATTTGCTTCGAAAACTAAGGTGATTCTGGATACTCGATTTGACAAAGTTCACAAGTTAAAGAGAAGCTCCTTTTGTTGGGAATTCATCGGGTAATAGAAGTGCCACGATTTTTATACTATAACTAAAGTTTACTTGTGCAGAATCAAGGAAGATGCAACGCGTTGCACGTGAGCATGTAAAGAAGGTCCTGCTAGATCAGGAAATGTTGAGTGTAAAGTTGGAGAGCAAGAAGAAGAAACTTGATGCTTGGAGCAGAGAACTGAATAAAGGTGAGGCCTTAACTGAGCTAGAAAAGCAAAAGCTTGACGATGAGAAGAAACAGGTATTGAATTCCAGCATGAGTCAAAGTTATATATAGATATTTCTCTTTATCATGGTAGTCTAGCGATGGGTTTATATTCTTTCAGCAGTCTCACCTGTGCCTATCTTTTATGGGGTAGAATGGAACTCTCTAGTTGACGGTCCTCTAAAGCCAATTTTCGAACTAATGCTCAATACTTTCAAGTCAGCTTGTTGAAGAAGGGGAGCTTTGGCGTAACGGATAAAGTTGTTGCCATGTGACCAAGGGGTCACGGCTTCAAGCCGTGGAAACAGCCTCTTGCAGAAATGTAGGGTAAGGCTGCGTACAATAGACCATTGTGGTGCGGCCCCCGGATCCTCTGCATTGCGGGAGCTTAGTGCACCGGGCTGCCCTTTTCTGTTGGACTTTCACTTCTAGGCTGCACTATGCTGTGTTGAATTTTATTTTGTTGATTCAGAATGATTAGAGAAATTCAGCACTTCAAATGGCCTCTGTGGAACAAGAAAAGCTGATGAGAATGTCTTAAGACTGGTCGAAGAACAAAAGGTGCGTCATTCATAATCACATCTCTCCCACTCTCTGTCTATCATGTCTTTGCATCTATATATTTCTGCATATGCTTCTTCCAAAACCTGCAAGTTGGTGTTTCTGCTATGGTTGTTAGCACAAAGTAAACAGAGCTTTACTCATGTTGATGTTAAATATCCAGAGGGAGAAGGAGGAAGCCTTGAGAAAGATACTTGAGCTAGAAAGGGAAATAGATGCTAGGCAAAAACTGGAAATGGAAATAGCGGAACTCAAAGGAAAACTAGAGGTTATGAAGCACCTTGGAGGCAATGATGATGCAGCTGTCCAAAATAAGAATAAGGAGATGAACGAGGAGCTGAAACAGAAAATGGAGGAGATGGATGATATGGAGTCCCTGAACCGGACTCTCCTTGCAAAGGAGCGCCAAAGTAATGATGAGTTGCAAGATGCACGGCGCACCTTAATTGATGTATGATTTCGGTGTCATTGCAGTAAGATTTTCAATTTCTTTATAAAGTTACAACCTTATGACATGTTGGAGTTTCATGTTGTAAGAATGTATAACTTATGAGATGCTGAGGCTTTTGGAATAAACTCTCGTTAGGGATTGAAAGAGATAGTGGCCAGTGGGCGCTCCCAAATTGGGATAAAAAGAATGGGGGAAATTGATGCAAAGGCCTTCCAGAATGCATTGAAGCAGAGGTTACCAAGTGCAGAAGCTGATATCAAGGCCTTGGAACTGTGTTCCCTGTGGGAGGAAAATCTAAAAGCCCAAGAATGGCATCCCTTTAAAACTGTTATGGTTGATGAGTCGCATGTGGAGGTTTGTTCTTTGATTTCGTTTTTTGTTTTATCTCTTTTTCTGCCCATTTAGTTCCTTTCAGTTAAAAGTTATGGATGGCATCTAAAGGTTTGAGGTTAAGGACTGACGACTTCTCTTGTCTTAGTTAGCTTCCAAGGTCATCCATTTTTTTATGGTTTTCCTTTGTGTCTGTCAAGCTGAAGAACTTCATTAAAGGCAAAGTGCACTAGTACGTTGTTGTAATCACCAATATGGCCTATAGGTCAGGGGTTCAAGCCTTGGAAGCAGCCATTAATGCTTGCATTAGGGTAGGTTGTATACATTACACCCTTTGAGGTGCGGCCCTTCCCCGAACCCTATGTAAATGTAGGATGTTTTGTGCACTGGGCTGCCTTTTTTTTTAGTGACATATAATCTACTATAAGTGTTAGGATCACAAAGTTTGAATAATGTAAAGTCATCTTCACTGCTAAATATAATTGAAGGGTTAAATTGCTTACCTAATTAAAGTTTGCTACTCACTCTATCTTTTTTTTTAAAGGATTTTTTATCCTAGAAGAAAAATAAATACTTTTGTCCCCAAAATTTACTATGCACTCTGCTCTAGAATAATCAAAAAGCAAGAGAAAGAGATAGGTAGAAGCCTATCATGTCATGTTGAAGCTTGGAGTGACCATTTTGCTGCAAACGCAAGTGATAGATGAGATGATGAAGCATTACAAAAGCTGAAGGAGGAATGGGGGGATGAAATCTACAATGCGGTGACTACAGCTCTGAAGGAGATAGAGGAATACAATCCTAGTGGTAGATACATAATTAATGAGCTCTGGAATTTCAAGGAAGGAAGGAAGGCCACGCTGAATGAAGTTACCAGCTATATTTTCAGGCAATTGAAGACACATAAGCACAAGAGGCCATGATTGCTTGGTGCTTTTTGTTTCCCTCTCCTCTCTGATTGTCAGATGGAATCCTGCTTACAATTACACTTGCTCTTTGTTTAGGCATGCAGAACAGTAGATATTACATGGTAAATGTATATATGAATTTAGATATTTTTGCAAGTTTTGCAAGATGGCTCTGATGGTAAGCAACCCCACTTCCAACCGAGAGGATGCCGGGGGTCTATTTGGAAACAGCCTCTCTACCCAGGATAGGGGTAAGGTCTGCGTACACACTAACCTCCCCAGACCCCACTAAGTGGGATTATACTGGGTTGTTGTTGCAAGATGGCTGTCATCTCTAGCTGCAGAGGTCCAGTTAGCCCTTATATTTTTGACTGTGGAGTTTATCCTTTCTGGGATTTGACAGGTTACAGTTGAAAATATGATTATCTTACTCTGATATGCCATTGAGAAATGGTACTTAAATTTCAATTGTCTTTTGGAATTTTTATTTGAAACTGTTTTTGCGACCAGATTTTGTGCCCCTTGGCTTTTCTCCTTTGAGACAATACGTTGAAGTATGTGATACCAAGCATTACACTGGGTAAGTTGTTGTATGCGATACCAAGCATATAGAGATATAACAGCTTTCCATGCGGCCTACAGTATAACGTGTTTATGGACGGGTTCATGTGCAAAACCCAAGAAAATTGTACATTTTGCAATGCTATCCATGGGACATGGCCTCCTTTCATAGGCCATGTCAATCACATTTTGCAACAATGAATATCAACAGAGAGAAAAAATCGGAAGAAAATATTTTCTATAGACCAAGGTATGCACCATAGTCCAAGAATTTCCT
Organism: Nicotiana benthamiana; assembly: GCA_034376525.1. Classification (NCBI taxonomy): domain Eukaryota; kingdom Viridiplantae; phylum Streptophyta; class Magnoliopsida; order Solanales; family Solanaceae; genus Nicotiana; species Nicotiana benthamiana. Next base: position 136,939,716 of record CM067329.1, on the reverse strand, counting down.
CACAATTAATCAGAAATCCCAAGGAAGTCCGAGAAGGTCAATCTTCCCAACTCTTTGCCGAATACCACTGTAAACTATGTTTCACTTTGGCTCGTTTATGTGTGATGAGAGAATTAGCATGTTGATCCAAGGATCCTGCTGTCTATGCATAAATAACAAACATCACCAAGGCTTAGGGGCTAGAAGAATAGCACAAGAAGATGTATGCAACCAGCAGCAATCGTCCATGTGATTTCGGCTTCTTTTAACCCAGACTACATCCAAATATCCAAGGTATAAAATCCGGTGAAGAAAACAACACATCCATTCAAGGAAAGCCTGTCAGAGAGTTCACCAATAGAATCGGACAAGCGTTAACTTACATATGTTCAGCATTGAACATGCTCGTTACTAAGAAATCATCACTAGTCACAGTTATAAGGCCAAACAAAGCACAGCCAACCGTAGGAGGCTAGCAGAATCCTTAAATGTGATAACCCGATTTTCATTGTTCTTAATTATGAAGTAAGATCAAAAGGATAAATGTAAAGAAGGTTCTGACGGTCAGAATGCATGCTCCGTCTGATTTAACTAATAATATTACTAACGAACATATCAGCAAATATGTCATAACCAAACAAGCCAACAAGATCCCGCCCCTCAAACCATTAGGAAGTCTGTTGTTCAGCACTCACCTACATTGACGTATGACACAATCAGAAGCCTCAGTCTCAATGTTATCCAACAAGAGGACTCAGTCTATGACACCAACTACAAACTTGAGGCCTGGGATTGGGGGGAAGGGTGGCTTGTTTCCAAAAAGTTCCTATCCTCAGGAGCACCATATGCACAAAGTTGTGTCATGACTACATAATAGATAAGAAGTATTCACTTTCAACGCTTCCTTTCCTACAACTTCATATTTGCTTAGAGACCGAATCTACAACAACAACTACCCGGTATAATCCCACATAGTGGGGTCTGGGGAGGGTAATGTGTACGCCGACCTTACCCTGCCCCGAATCTGTCAAAGCTAATTCGTTTCTTAAGTGCATCTTCCAAGTCAAATATTCTAAGTTAACAAAGCATAATACCTACATGGAAAGATTAGAGATATTGGGTCGGCTTGCCTCAAACCTTTGTAAGTATCTATTTCCACTACACCCCAATAAGTTCTTTAACAGTGAATCAGCTCCTAACACTATATCATAAACGGTACTAATAAGCAGTTACCTTCTGTTAATCAACCCAAGTTAGAACATACCGAAGTAACTTTCAATCATGAGATTTCCCGTTTACAAATCTTGAATAACAAGTTTCCGCAGAAGCAGATCAACAATATATGTCAGCAAGTGTCTCACATCTTCTTTTGATTCACAAGATTAAGACGTGCCAGTCACATGAATTGCAAACAAACTGTAAAACCAGTTTTCTACCATTAAGCTTCTTCATATTCCACATAATGCAGCAACAAAAATTAGGTGATGTCCTTTTTTCGTTGATAGCAAAGTGAATGGATCTCCTTTCTACCTCCTCTTCTCCTCTATTACCTTTACTCTAATTTTTCTCAAACTCAAAGTACCAATTCAAGACTCCAATAACCAAATTCACCTGCAGCCTTTAAAACCAGAGTACAAGAATATCAGAATAGCCTGGTCATTCAACAGCACTAATGAACAGCTCTAAAAACTTCCGCAATCTGAAATAACTGTGAATTAACATTATTAAATAATCACGGTAGACAATTAAATGTTAAACCAAGAGTCTTCCCATAATATAAGTACGTAAGAAATTCAAGGACAACGAAACTTCCATAGCTCAGAAAAAAGGTCCCTCCTCCCAACAGAAAATCACTCGACAAGTACTACAAGGAAAAAGGAAAACCAACTATCCATGCACGGCAGTAAATCAGGAAACAGAAATCCTGATGCTGATGCAACATGCCAACCAAGCTATCCTCCATAGGACATATATGGGACAAGTAAATTGCAGAATTGACAGGTAGAAGGTGCTGAAAAATGGGGTGATAAGATCGCACAAGAACAAGAGGAATAGTTCTAAACTGCAACTGACTCCACTAAAGAAGAGGGAAGGGGTTGCCCACAGACTCTCTCCTGATCTCTCGTTTCTTTCTTAGTTAAAATTGGGAAAAATCTTTTGGAGTCTACATGGCTATAAGTAAGTCCCAAACATAGTAACTGAACAGGAACCTCTTATTGGTTGTAAATCGTGTGATAATTTATATTCAGTTAGAGGAAGACCTTGATTAAGGATAATCATTTGACAGTCATTGACAAACTTAATCACTACCACCTTACCCAGAACCTTTTTCTAATAAGTAATTAAAGATTTTATAAATGTATGCACTAAAGCCACCCAGAACCTTTTTCTAATAAGTAATTAAAGATTTTATAAATGTATGCACTAAAGCCATTGAATCAGGCATAATTACAGGTTGTGCAAACCCTCTATTGTGCCCATGCACTCACCCAGCACCATTTGTTTTCAACTCCAACCAACATGTCACAACAGTACAAAAGTAGTTCTCAATGTACAACATTATCTCCTTGCATATGCTCGCTTTCCATAACTCAACGAAAAGCAGAGGAGAAAAATCAGAACGAACCTGGAAACTGCTAGCTAATGCCCACATATGCAAGCTTCAAAATTATATCTTTCTTATACCTGGAGCAAAACAATGAGCATTCCCACAGAAATGACACCATTGACAAATCTAAACATGTCCACATTGACATTAATAGCAGCAAAAAGAATGGAAGAAAAAAGATGTATTAAGCCAAAATAAGGTGGATATCATAAATAACCACAAACCTTTTACCAAAAGTATACATTGGAAGTGCGGCATCATACAGCACACACAAGTAATACATATCTATCTTTTTTCATATTTTTATTTTTAATTTTTTTTTCTTCAATGGGTATTGTTCTGCCCATTCTCAACACCTAGACCATACAAGACACCTGCATACTTCTCCAATGAACAACTGAAGAAGTTTTCTTTCAACTTCCTAAAGGTACAAGCTGTGAGCAAGCTATCTGAACCCGCTTGATGACAAACACCAACCCTCTCAACCTCCAAGAGCTCCGCTAGTTTGTTCAACCCACCATGAAGGCTATTACAGAACTTCATTAAGTGCTTGATGTCGAAAATGACAGGAAAGTACACGTTCATCAAGGTAAAGAAATCCGCCTGTGTATCAGGCAAATCCTGGCAAGTCAACAGCTTCAACAGGTACCCGAAATCATAGCCACTATGAAAAGTAACCCAATAAACATTATCATTCAGCACAATCCCTGAAGACATCAAGAGCTCCCCAAAGCGCTTGGCATCAATACCCTTTTCAATGTTCTTGGTAAAATCAATGCCACTCTGGCGCAACAACTCAATCGAATCATTGGCGAAAACATCCTCGTTGGGGTTGAACTCGCGGAAATTGAATTGCCAAATGCAGTACTTGTCGGTCCCACACTTGGGAAAGTTGCCCTTTTCATCCGAAAACGTCAGCCCTAACTGAATCAATTTCAACATATCCACGTTATCCTTTAGGGTTTGGTAATGATAATCGTAACCATTCCTAAAATTCCCGACCGGCCGGATTACGACACCGGGAAACTCCGTATCCATTGCAATGTATGGAAATTCATCGACAACTTCGCGGATTAACGCGAATTCTTCCTCCAGATTGTCAATCCAAACCTCTCGGATGTGAATCGAATCGGTTTTCGGCAAAATCGACATTTTCGCCCAAGATTTTACTTTCAGTCAAATGATAAATTAACCCTCACCAATTCCGACAATACAATCGCCGGAAAAAAAACGGATTCCTTTGAAACTCTCAAACCAAAATCAGATCTGCAAGAAACAAAGTGAAAATTAACTAAATTAGCCCACCGTGACATAAATTTTCACATAAAAACGATTATTAAAAACAAAGTAATTACCTTTCAATAAATAATGATTCAAACTTTCAACCATGAATCGATGATTGAAAATGAGACAACAACACCGAAATATATACAAATAAATTTTTGTGTGGGGAGAGAGAGCGATTTGTAAGATTAGGGTTTGAACAGGAACAATATGAGGCGGCGAAGAGGAATAAGAATATGAAATTTTAGGGCAAAATCGAAGTGTGTGTTTTTTTTGGAGTTTTTCTTTTTTTATTTTTTTTGGATTTTTCTTATTCTAGAGTCTAGACTCTAGAGGGAGAAAAAGAGACGGAGCCTTTGCGGCAAACGAGAATGGGGCCCTCCCTTCTTGTCCACCTCCTCACTACTCCAAAAACAAACAAATATATAAATGTTTTTAAGAACTGTTATAAAATCTCCTATTTTAGGTGAATGTTCATAGTTAGAGAGATTTTAGGTTTTACTTTTTGGTGGCTAAGTCACCACCTCCCTATAAATATAGGGGTTCTATATCATTGTAAATCATCCCTAAGTATCAATAAGAATACTCCTCTCTCTACTTTTCTCTCTATTGTTCTTGTTCTTGTATTATTGTTCTTGTTTTTATATTATTTCATAACACGTTATCAGCACGAGTCTCTAACCAATTGAAATTTTCGATTATTTTAACTTTTGTTTGTAGGGTTTTTGCTTCATAGCCGATTCGGCTCTCTCAACTCAATCGCCGCCTTTTTCTAATTTCTATACGGAAAAATAGAAGAGATGGTATCATCATAAAGTAATGCAACGGGATGGAAACTCAAGAGGTATATTTGATATCACAACATTTATTGGTATACCTTAAAGGTAAGTAATTTACTTTTCCCTTTCAAATTCTTGAAATTCTACGATTTGATTCTATATACAAACAAAAACAACAAAGTTTGATTATAACTCTAATGGAGTTCATAAGAAATTACACTCACATGAAGTGGTAAAATTTATAAGCGTTGCCATGATCAAATTCATGAATGATTGTGGGCAAAGAATTGAAAATCTGTCCCATTGAATTTGCTCCATTCCCTTTAGAGAATGTGGTAGCAGTATGTGATAAGTCTGAAAGAAGACAAAATTATTACCATGATGATATCAATGAATGTGGACGTGGCAATAGACGAAATTATAATCGTCATTATTGTGATAATGAGAATAATAAAGATTCTCAAAATAATCTTTCACTTTATGAAAGTAATATTTGATACGAGATTGGGTAAAGCACATGATTATGGTCCATTCCCTGAAGTGAATGTGATAATTGTAATAGAGCCCGTAAGTATGAACACGCTCTTGATATAATTTTATTTTATGTCTGACATTATGAAAAGAAAGTTCGTTGCCTTTGAAATTTCGGGCAAGAACTATATGACATGGGTGTTGGATGCTGAAATCCACTTAGATGCTATGGGTCTTGGAGACGCCATTAAAGAAAGAAATAATGCATCCACCCAAGACTATGCTAAGGCCTTGATTTTCTTGCGCCATCACCTTGATGAAGGTTTGAAACTGTGCTAAGGCCTTGATTTTCTTGCGCCATCACCTTGATAAAGGTTTGAAAATTGAATATATCACAGTCAAAGATCCACCTATCTTGTGGAATGGCTTAAAGAAGAGATATGACACCCTGAAGTTGATCACTCTACCACAAGCACGATACGATGAAAATCTAAAAGCAAATAGTTCATAAACTATATATTATCGTTGCGGTGGAAAAGGCACTGGTCAAAAGCTTGCCGTATACCAAGACATTTGGTTGACCTTTATCAAGCATCTCGAAAGAGTAAAGGCCCTGAAACAAATTTTGTCTCTGACGATAATTTTGACATCACCCACTTGGATGTGGCAGATTTCTTTGAGCAACCCGATGGGAAAATAGACCACCTAATCGGTGATGGATCTGTGATGAAAGAAGATGGAGTAGTTTGATTTTATTTCACTTATTTGTAATAGTTAGTGAATAAACTAATAGTCATTAGTATCAGCTCGTATTAGTTAGTTTATGATATAATGTTAGTATTAGTTCTTTAGAATGTTTCAATATGCTCAGATTTCAATAATATTTTTATTTTCCAGTAGCGGTATGACTAACCTAACAGTTAGTCGATTATCCAATATTTCGCATTAAAACTGCATAACAATCGATTGTGTACGTTCAACAATCGATTGTCAAGTTCAACAATCGATTGTGTATGTTTAACAATCGATTGTCTTAAGACAGTGTGATCTGAAGTTTTTCAAAATAGCAAATAATCGATTGTGTATGTTTAACAATCGATTGTCTTAAGACAGTGTGATCTGAAGTTTTTCAAAATAGCAAATAATCGATTGTGTATGTTTAACAATCGATTGTGAATGTTCAACAATCGATTGTGTATGTTTAACAATCGATTGTCTTAAGACAGTGTGATCTGAAGTTTTTCAAAATAGCAAATAATCGATTGTGTGTGTTTAACAATCGATTGTCAATGTTCAACAATCGATTGTGTATGTTTAACAATCGATTGTTTTAAGAAAATGCTTAAACTGAAATTTTCAAACTGCAAAGTAATCGATTATGGAAAACATATAATCGACTATCTGATTTAGTTAGTCAACTGACCTCAGCAGATTTTGAAAATATTGTTTAAGTATGAAACAAACGGATTGAATTTGTTTATTCTCATGTTCGTATATTTTCTTTTGTATGAAAAACCATGGGAATTAAATTGATTGAAGGCTCCTGAAGAGCAACTATAACTCTGCCTAAAGGAACGATATTTTAGAGAATGCAATGTTCTCCTCCAAGTCTAAGATGAACTTGTTGAGTTTTAATGATATCAGTCAAAATGTTCTCCTCCAAGTCTAAAAGGAACTTGTTGAGTTTTACAGATATCATTCAAAATGGATATCAGATTAAGACAATACATGAGTATAATCTTGAATACCTCATTTACTCATGAAACGAGGCTGCCCACTTCGGTTTGGGGTCACGCCATTTTGCATGTAGCAATGCTAGTTCATCGGCTGCCCACTTCGATTTGGGGTCACGCCATTTTGCATGCAGCAATGCTAATCCGTCTCAGACCGACGAATTATCACAAATATTCCCCGTTGCAATGAGTTTTGGGTCATGAACCCAATATATCCCATTTAAGAATCTTTGGATGCGCAGTATATGTGCCTATAGCACCGCCATCCCGCACCAAAATGGGTCCGCAAAGAAGGTTAGGAATATATGTTGAGTTTGAATCGTCCTCCATTATTCGCTACCTCGAAACATTGACAGGGGATTTGTACACTGCACGATTTGCAGACTGTCAATTTGATGAGACACTTTTCCCAAAATTAGGGGGAGAAGTTGGTGAAACCAAACGGGAAATTTTGTGGAAAAATGCATCATTATCTCATCTTGATCCACATACCTCCATTTGTGAAAATGAGGTGCAAAAGATTATCCATTTGCAAAGAATAACAAATCAAATGCCAGACGCATTTACAGATTTGAAAAGGATAACAAAATCACATATCCCCGCAGTGAATGTGACAACATCTGATTCACGAATACATATTCATTATTGGAAGAATATGAACATGTAATTGGTATAGAATATACCACACTCACCCATAGAAGGAGGTTTGAGATGATACCACACTCACCCCTAGAAGGAGGTTTGAGATGATATATGGCATGAATGATCGTTGATCACGTACCTATTGTACGCCAAAGTATTTTGGAAATATGACTATTAAAGGACAACGATAATGCAAGAAACCTATCTTGCATATAAGTTTGACATGACCATAATGGTATAACTTTCTCTTTAAGAAAGATATTCACCACATGGATGTTGATGAATTTGTGGTAGTACAAAATTAATTGAGAGCTCAAGAAGAGCCAATTATTACTATGTTGGAGAAACACAATTGAGTATTGTGCTGTAGTGAGTCTCAAAGAAACTTATTCAGTTTCCAAAGTACACGCGAAAGCGCTGATTATATTGAGACTATAAATAAAGGAAAGATTTGATATCTTCTATTACTACAACTTGCAGCGGGATAATTTGTATATGAAAAGCTACCCGCTTTATTCTCCAGTTTGTACTACACAAACAAAAGAATGCCACAATAAAGTGGATATCTATTGGTATAAAAACCCATGTCATAATTAACCTGAAGTTTATTGATAAGTGCACATGTCATGGTGTAAATTTGAAGTTTACCAATATTGTAAATTTATTCAGTTGGCATTCGGGTTAGCCATCTCATTTTAAGTATGATGTGCAATAATAGAGAATTCACATGGGTGAATATTAAAGAACTAGAAAGTTCTTTACGAATTCTCTTGTATCACTTGTTCTCATTAATGAACTGACCAACTAAAGAGTTCGGGTTGAAGCCCATAAATTCTGGAAATATCAAAGGTGAATATGGGCCCATTCACCTGCCATGTATACCACATATGATGCATCTATGATATGGTTACATGCGCAATTGTTATTAACCCGCAGCCTGGCCGGTGCTTGCGAGGTAAATTGCTCAGTAATCTAACTTCGAGCATAATTTCCAGATTTTCTACTCAAGATAGTTCATCTTGATAAGTTGGTTTATATCAAAGTTGGTTTAGCAAGATAATTATTGAGTGCCTCCACTTAATAGCTAAACTGTCTCTTATGAGAACAAAGTTATATATATCAGTTTGATATACGTTGTATACGAGAGTATATTACATTCTCCCCTCACAAGTGGTTCAGGGTCAGGAACCAAATAATTTCATCTTATTATTAATGTGCTGTGTATATTGACATGATAATGCACAAAGATGATTTCCCAAAGTTGAGGAAACAAGTTAGCTTTTCTAACATGAGGGGGAGACATGATAAACAATTGAGAAAAGGTTACATGGGATGAATTATCATTTGTATATGTAAATCCCCGAATATCATGATATGAACCTGAAGTTCATCAAAGGGATAATTCAATTGCAACATATTGCAAAGCATGCTATACTCATTTGCTGACCCAAAGAAAGTGACTATATTCTCACTACAAATGCTCATATTAAGTCCCAGAAGGACAAAGTCTTTGATACCCTTAAAGCGTATAGACAAATACTTGATTCCATGTAGATTTGGACATATAGTTCAAATACTTGAAAGTATAAAGTCAAAGTTGCTTGAAGCATACACAATTCTTGGTCCTGAAGTACCACATCCTAAGTACAATTTGTGTATATATGTATCTTGCTATAACTATAAGCATGATGGCATTGAGAATACATCTATGAAGATATTGAAGAGTCATTCCACGACATTATATGAAGATGTTCATATCTATCAAGAATGATGATTTCAAGGTGCGGAATATTTATTCAAGTCAATATGGTTGATTTATTTATCAAACATCTACCAAAGATTGTTTTGAAGATGGTGCACAAGATTGGAATGCAAATGCTCAAGGATATAAATTGATGTTCTTATCAGGGGGAGTTAATGCGCGTTGCACTCTTTTTCCCTTACAAGGTTTTGTCCCAACTGGGTTTTCCTTGCAAGGTTTTTAACGAGGCAACCAATAGGCGCATATTCAAACATGTGTACTCTTTTTCCTTTTCTTTAAATTTTTTCCCATTGGGTTTTGTTTTAGTTAAGGTTTTAACGAGGCACATTATTGAATAGACATTCAAGGGGGAGTGTTATAAAATCTCTTATTTTAGGTGAATGTCCATAATTAGAGAGATTCTAGGGTTTACTTCTTGGTGGCTAAGTCACCACCTCCCTATAAATATAGGGGTTCTATACTATTGTAAATCATCCCTAAGTATCAATAAGAATACTCCTCTCTCTACTTTTCTCTCTATTGTTCTTGTTCTTGTATTATTGTTCTTATTTTTATATTATTTCATAACAAAGAACTAAATGTTTTGGATTTTTCCATATTGGAATATTCTGTCGGAATAAAAAATCGTTTGTTACGGTAATAATAGGGGGACAACTTGTTGGTTGGCTGCATTTATGGTTCTTTTTTTTTTTCCTCGAACATATATAATTTTAAGGGTTATTGGTTTTCTTTTTTTTTTATTTTATTTTTTGAGCTTTTGATTCTTTTGGGATTTTTAGGGATGAAGAATATGAAATGTCATTTTATGTAGGAGGAAGAGAAAAGGGTGAAATGTGGACATTTACTAAAAATAAACACACAATCTATTAATAACCACACGTCTTAAACGCTGTAGTAGAAAGAGAAAATAAACTCTTTTAATTTTACCTGAAAAATAATGGAAAAATTATACAATTTAATTTACACTTTAAGCACCCACAATATTTTGGCTATAAAAGTTTTAGAATGCTTAGGAAAGTCGCCAGCCAATTATTGGCAACAAATTTCATGTCTATGAATGGTGCCTCTCTCTACTAGTATTCTCTCTATCTGAGATGCTTTGTTTGTAGCAGGAGTGTACATGTTATTTTCCAGACGGGATAAATTACACTAAAAAAGATGCAGCGAAATGCCTTTTTTTGGTCCTTAGGTTGTTCAATGTGGATCTGTCCCAGGTCCCTTGAACAACAACAACTAACCAGTATAGTCCCATAAAGTGAAATCTGGGGAGGGTAATATGTAAACGAGCCTTGTCCCTAAAAGCAATTAGAATTGACTTATTTCATCTCCGGTTCATACACACAGATTCCAGCACTTACCTTTTTATTTGTTTCCTAGACCAACAAAATTCCAACCATCATAATAACTCAATCTTCTTAAAAAGTATTAATAGTGGATACTACCTAAAGGAGCTTGGTGCTTTTGAACATCCGAGTAATAATCTTGATCTCCCATGGCGTGCTTGCTTCTTCTTTTTAGGTAAAAATAGGCGTCTTTATTATATAACTAGCCTTCCTAACTACTTGCAAAGCAAGAATCATGACCACAAATTTAATAATTCCGAAGCGCTCAAGGTATAAGGATATAGAGGTTTTACGTTTAACTCTTTCTAATTATTGATCCAAGATCGAGAAGGGAGGAATTAGCACTCAATTGTTACTATTTTCAACTGCAACTTTGCTAACAAGAACAGCACAAAGTAATATAGCAAAAGATATGGTACACTTGTAATTAGCCTGCCTCTACTGATAAAATTCAGCTAACATGCTGTTAGAAAATGCTTCTATTAAGTGACGATGACAGTGAACAAATATGCAGAGTACTCAGAGCCATCTCCCATATGAGACGAAAAGCAGAAGAAAATTGTTATGTGATCCAGAGGACTGACGCCTTCAACAATCTTTACTTGCTTTCATTAACTGGGAAGTAGACACCCTCTGCTGCCAACCAAACATTATCTGGACGTTTTTCCCTCACACCGCAAACCTGCATATAAGGAGATTTTAGGGTTATCAGCGTGGCAGAAGAAAAATACTAGAAAGGTTAACTATGAAATACAGAACTCTCAGAATGCAAGTACAACGTTGAGCTCACCTCTTGCTGACCCCCAGCAATTCGGGTGTATTTCTTATCATGACTGTGAAGATAACCAGCAGTGTCCATGTGTTGAAGCCTGATTCTTTGGTCTTGCCTCCAAGTTTTACCACTGCCCTCAATTTCAAGTCTAGCAAGGGAAAAGAAGAAACAGATCAAACAAAGAGGTGGTGGTGGTGGTCAGTAAAAGATGGAGGCGGCAACAAATGTCAGACTGAATCCAAAAGGATGAACCAGCCTTACTTCCAATAATCCCCAGTATCAGATTCATTGTCATCACCGAAACAGCTCACCTGCAAAATTCCACCAATTACTGTCAGCTGGAAAACATCAGAGAAACTAACATCCAAGCATTTATTTATTTTTGCTGAGATGGAAACAGTTATTCATAGAAGTTGTCGATATCAAAAAAATACAACAAAAAAGGATGTAGCTGAGACATCAGAAAACTACAGCTAATGTGACTCTAAATAGGGAGCATCGAAGGGGATCTTAAATTATAGTAGCACTGCCAACCCCACCCCACCCACCACCCAAAAAAAAAAAAAGTAAGAGCACATAACCATAATGTCCTTTGCTTGCAGCTATCATCAGCACCTTGTGTGAACTAAAATTCCTCATTTTGATAGGAAAATTGTAGCATGATTTTTTCTACTGCCGTGGCCTTCAACGATATTTTTTCTACCCTCCCAGACCCCATTTATGGGATTACACTGGGTTCGTTGTTGTTGTTGATGAGCAAATAAGCTTCCAATTTACCATTCAAGGATAACCAACTACAACTATTTATTTCCAAAATTCGTATGTAATTTTTGTAAGTTAGGAGTTCTAACCATATACAGACAGACTTATGAACACATTTGCATAATGGCAAGCCTAATATTAGTGTTAACACCATCTGAGTGTAATCTATCAACTTGGTCATTCATCAAACAGAAAATGTAATACATTCATTTGGTGATGTTACTAAGGAGGAACAAAAATGCATATTTTCCAGTATGAGCTAGGGACCAACATAGGGGGAATATTGTCACCTTTGGTTGTTCAATAGAGTACGATATACCTAGCGCCATAACTCACAACACAGAACCCATGCAAATAAGCAATAATGGGCATTATCGCAACGTAAACCAAAGAAAAGGTTTGACTTTCAATTCGTGATGGGAGTTTCTGATAAATGGCTACATGCAACAATACAGAGAAAATTTTCTTTCAAAAACTAAATGTTCAAATAATCATGACGGCATAATCATAATTACGCTGCATCTAAATGAGAATCATCTGCTGATGCCTTCTTGTTACTTTCATATTTTGCATTCTCCATTTTGGTTATTGAAGCACCTTCTATCCTACTTTACTTTTTTCCATAATGGTGAAATGACATATTGCCATATTCTATCTGTTGATGAATCTCAAACACTAAAACTAAGGACAAATGCAGGTAGAAATTTCTGAGCATGATTAAACAACACATATGTTAGGCAGGGACGTGATGATTGGATCTCAGGTCATCGCCAGGAGGGACAGTGTCAGATATCTTGGGTCGGTGATTCAGGGGGACGGAGAGATTGACGGGAACGTCACTCATCGTATAGGGGCGGGTGGTCAAAGTGGAGGCTTGCATTAGGAGTCCTGTGTGACAAGAAAGTTCCACAGAAACTCAAGGGGAAATTTTATATAGCTGTGGTTAGACCGGCCATGTTGTATGGGGCGGAGTGCTGGCCAGTGAATAACTCTCATGTTCAGAGGATGAAGGTTGCGGAGATGAGGATGCTCAGGTGGATGTGCGGGCTCACCAGGTTAGATAAGATTAAGAATGAAGTTATTCGAGAGAAGGTGGGGTGGCCCCGGTTGATGAGAAGATGTGAGAAGCGAGGATGAGGTGGTTCGGGCCAGTACGGAGGAGAAGTCATGATGCCCCGGTGAGGAGTTGTGAGCGGCTGGCGATGGTCGGCGCACGGCGAGTCAGAAGGAGGCCTAAGAGGTATTGGGGAGAGGTGATTAGGTATGACATGGCTAGAATGCGGATTTCTGAGGACATGGCCCTTGATAGGAAAGTCTGGAGGTCTAGTATCAGGGTTGTAGGGTAGGGGCCCCTAGAGTTTTTCGTACTCCTCACCCGAGGTTGGGTGAGGCTTGGCAGGGCTATCCATAGATGATTTGTGTATTGGATTGTGTCTCCCTTATAGTAGTTATTTATGGTAGTTACTGTCTGATATAATTGCATGCTTTTATTTATGGTTCTTATGTTTAGATAATTATTTACGCTATTTCTGCTGAAGCTACTAATGCTCTTTTGTTGTTGTTTTTGTTTTGTTATTCCTTTCCTCCATTGAGTCAAGGGTCGATTGGAAACAGCATCTCTGCCCTTTCGGGTAGGGTTAAGGCTCGTCTACATATTACCCTCCCCAGACCCCACTTTGTGGGACTATACTGGGTAGTTGTTGTTATGTTATGCTCATATGTAAAAGGATAACAACTTTCTGATATTTCCTCTTCATTATAAATAATTTGAGCACCGAGTGCTAGATGAACATGAAAACAATACTAACATCGTCCATGGTTGCTTCTTATACCCAAAATATAACTCCAGAATTTAGAAGGTTCATGGATTAACTAAGATTCAAAACATGCTATCTACATTCCAGATGGACGAAGTATCATGTAACTGATAAAAAGAAATAAACCAGCCTACGAACCTCCATATTCCCTGAAATGGGAGATGCATGCAAATGGCTGTGCAGCCATCTCCTGGTCTTCATGTGCTGCAGCCTGATGATGCTTCCACTCTTAATAGGATCACCTTGCTTCGATGAGTCGGTACTCCTAACAATCTGGTGAGAGATCACAGATCAATTAGAACAACCAAATCTAATGAAGTTAACACATGTTGAAGTAAAATGCAAGAAGATAATACTTCAAAGAGTCAAGACAATCATCTAACATACCCAGTAGCTGTTAGCATCATCTACACCAGGAAATCCAGTGACCGACTGCTGTCCACTGCCCGAACCATATGGCACATCGTGTGAATGCAACCGAAATTTCGTCTTCTCGTGCATCAACTTAATCGTGGATCCATATGTAATCTACGAAAACATAATCAACATCATTTGTAGAATCAAAACATAAATACTGCATATTAACATTACGTAATGTTAAACTCAGATCGGAAACATTACGTAAGGTCTGCGTACACATTAACCTCTCCAGACCCACCCTCCCCGGACCCCAAGGGACTTTAGTGGGTAGTTGTTGTTTGTTGTTGTAAAGTTAAACTCAGATCCAGGTACGCCTAATATTCTAACAACTAAGACAAATGAAGAAACCGCATACAACAAGCTATAAAATTAAAACCTAAATTAGAGCAATGTCATTTTGATGACCTAACTTAAATTATATCAGTCAGAACAAATATAAATACATATTGGGCTTCATATGAAGGATAATAGCATAGTGAAGAATATTTTATTACCTGGACGCCTTCAGAGGCAGCGGAAACCGGCGAGGCCGTGTAATCAGAGTCGAGGGTGAGAAAAAGGAAGATAGCGAGGGCAAAGAAGGAAATTGCCATGAGAAGTAGCAGCACTATGAACCAGGTTCTTTGCCAAAAAGGAAGATCGAGATCCGATTCGGATGTTTGACCTAAGGATTCTTTGAGCACTATTCGTTTCGGTCCAGATGCTACGGCTTGACTCAAAGTCGACGGCGGTGCTGATTTCCTTCGAGTAAGAGTTTGATGCTGGTGTTGTTGTTGTTGGCCTGAGGGAGCCACGATGAAGCTCTTTTGCGGATGCCCGGTGGAGCTCCGACGACGTTCCGATTATGAGTTGAAATGAAATTTCTAGTGGATTTGTATTTTCCTCCTAATCTCCGACGATGTTGATGATCCTTGTGCGCTTGGGTCGATGAATGAGTTTTTTTAGTGTTGGGATGCCACGTTGGAGGAGTAGCCTGAGCAAATAGATTTTCTCCACGTGGAATTTTGATGACTTGGCCGGTTTTGGTTGGAAGAGCAGTTTGTTCTCTACGTGTTCGTGAAGACTAACAGAACCGGTCGACATGGACCGCTGTATAGGCTTAAGGTAGGTCCAGGAAACAAATTGAGAAAAATAGGGAAATTTTCATAACTGTAGAAGGGCTAATGCTCTCAAATAGCCTTCTTTGTGATCACAGTTTATATTTGGTTCCTACTTTAAAAAGTTTTTAAAATATACGTAATTCATATGCTTCACAATCGATAGAAAAAAATTTAACATATTGATCCCAAAGTGACCTAAAATTTGAATGTAAATCTATAGGTTGTTCATTCTTCTTTTAACTTCAAAAATTAATTTGAAATTTTCAAGAATTTATATTAAACATGTTGTCCAGCTTTAAACGTCTAGAGTTTTATCAATTTTTTTCTTACAATAGTTCAACTCACTCTAATACATCAACCATAGATCTAAAAATCGCATTTTATGCCATACCAGTTCCTTCTATCCATCTTATCTATTACTTTTACTTCTTCAAATTTTAGAGAAATTACAAAGTTGTGTCATATGATCATTTCAGTATAAGGATTTTATGTAGCAAATATGCTTTTTAAAGTTAATAATATATTAAGACTATACAAGAGAGACAAAAGATAAAGGTGAACCATCTACATATGTGGGTAATGAATTGCTGCACATTTGGTGTTTTGTACGTTGCTTTCCACAAATTGATTTGTTGAATTTTATTTCAAATTAATTTATATGTGAAAAATACATGAATGTTGATTGCAATTCAATTTAAGTACGATATTGCTTTAAAGTACAACTAGTATAGTACTCGCGCGATGCGCGGTTTATTTTAAATAAACTTATCATAGCAAGGAATACTCTGTACATAGTAGAAAACAACAAATTCTTCAAATTGGATCACATTATTAAGAAAAGGTTCTTACTATTTTTATGAAATTTATGAAGTGTACATGTTGAGGGTCTTTGATCAACTGTTACATATGTTGGGTTGTCCTACATCGGAGGGATTTGAGGTCCTTGGTCTCCTTATATGGCTTGAGCAATCCTCACCTCATAAGCTAGCTTTTGGGGTTGAGTTAGGCCCAATGTCCATTCTTATCATGGTATCAGTGCCAGGCTCATCCCAATTACTGTTACCGATGTTGGGCCCCCATTTATGTTGTCCACGCTCTAGAGATCTGGGCGTGAGGGGGGTGTTGAGTTGTCCCACATCGGAGGGATTTGAGGTCATTGGTCTCCTTATATGGCTTGGGCAATCCTCACCTCATAAGCTAGCTTTTGGGGTTGAGTTAGGCCCAATGTCCATTCTTATCAATATCCAGTAACTTTTTATTATGTTCTTCCAATATTTGCTTGGAAAATTGAAATTAAATAGCGTTAATGCAACTACACTTCTTTCAAACAATATACAACACAACAAATTGG
This sequence comes from Nicotiana benthamiana, assembly GCA_034376525.1. NCBI lineage: Eukaryota > Viridiplantae > Streptophyta > Magnoliopsida > Solanales > Solanaceae > Nicotiana > Nicotiana benthamiana. Next base: position 136,922,893 of record CM067329.1, on the reverse strand, counting down.
GAAAGGCTGATGCCATACGTTATTCTAATTTGGAGAAGAATTATGGGTAGATAATCTAAGGAAAAGGACTCAAATTCTTCATGTCTTCAAAAATAGCCACTGCACCCTTTCCATAAAAATTTAGCTCATCACAAAATGCAGATAACATATGGAGCAAATTGACATAAAAACACCATCAACTGCAGCTAGTGCTGGCTTTTTACTCTCATTTGCAACAGCATCACTATGAAAAAACATTCAAAGAAAATTCAAAGCAGCATTATGCAACTGCTAAAAGAGCACTGGAACCAAATAATAGCTATCATGTGTTACATGAATTTGCAAAGACTCAATCGAAGTTAAGAAAAATAAAAATGATGAATCAAAAAATTGAATTCAGAATACACTGGCTAATTCTTAAATAGCAGGCCCTTAGAGTGGCTACCTAATGTCATTTCTACGATCCGATACATCCATCAATTGCACCTAAGCACATAAACTTAAGCAGACTTGAGAAATAATTTCCAACCATAAAATGGTTTGGTCACTCATAGCAAGAAATCACAAACTGATCATCTCACCCATAAACTAACTTGAATAAATGCATTATTTTCAATGGCAAACTTGAGCTGCAGTTGCCTTATACTCTTTTAGCCAAACTAAGTATGTGGCATACACGTTTGGTTTCTACCATTTAGGATTATCTTTGCTGCACTCATCAACATTCAATTTTACTCGGCCCTTATCTGGTTTGCTCCATCTAACAGCTTGAGAGTGAATAGAAAATTCTAACTTCTCCACATACTTACACTTGTCGATCCATGGTTGTGGAAGTTGTAGATTAGGAAACTGACATCTAAGGATTAAATTTAAATAATTTGAAACCTGTCCGACGATGTGCCACCCTGACATGGGTTTATTATCAAACTTTGTTGCACATCTGTTCAATCATATTTCCCAGCAAATCACTGTCGGAATACACTAGAGTAACACAGAGTGAACTCCATTTCTTCCTTTAGCCAACGACCAATTCATGATAGTTTGACTTAGATGACCATTGTTAAATCTAACTCCAGCAATATTACAGAAATATAACCAAACATGTCTAGCAATTTGCGTAAAAGAGTATCGAATTTGAAGCACAAATACAAAAACATGCAAGGACTAAATGTACCAGTAATATAAAAAGTGCATGAAACTTATACAAACAGAGGTAACTTAGCACAACGACAACCATTCCTCCGCTCAACACCTCAGACTCCTTAGAGTTAGTCCAGCCAGCTTCCTCAAGCATCTGCACACAACAAATGCGCAAGAGTTATGATAATCTTGCTGTAATTAAAGCATGAGACTAACACCCAATATTATACCTCAACAGTACGAACAACATTAATAAAACCGTTTGCTTGAGCAACTTCGAGTAGAGTTTGGCAGCCATCATTCCTTGATCAACAGATTTGCTAGTGCAAAATTTTAGTTGTAAATTAGATCAATACATTAGAGCAATTGAAAACTATGTAGTTCTGATACTAAATCATCCAGGAAAGCAGCCTGAAAAACATCTTCCGAGCAACAGGAGAAAGCACAAGCATTGGCCTTTTTGTTTTTTGAGATATAGAGTCGGTGCCTCGAATTGTCTCTTGATGTTTTGCACATTTCGCTGAGCTGAGAAGTTTGGAAGAACCTATGTGCAGAGATGTAACCACATGGGCACTTACAGAGTTTGTCTGCTTGAGAGGAAGGGGAATTGTAGTATTTGGTCGCATAAAAATTAAGGCGCAGGGATCACAATTTTAGGGATTTTAGGAATGATCCCCCTGTTAATGAGAGTGAGATATGTAGATAGTTGAGACAACACCTTTTGTAAAACTGTTCGTTACACTAATACATTTGATTGTTTTCTTGAAAGAACATCACACATTTGTTCTATTATTCAATTCTAGCAACTTAACTCCCTTCCCTTTTAGCACAAGACTCAAAGTTTACATTTAGTTCACACTAGACAAAGTTTAATTATGAATTTATTACAACAAACACTAACACAATTATGTCATTTGCTAAAAATCAGTAATATATTATAAGCAAATCAAATTTGACGAAATTACTAAAACAGCAACATATATAAAAGCAGAGTAAAATAGCTTCCCATTTACAAAGCATATTCAATTCCCTATATAAATGTTTTCCTTTGATTTTAGCCTCTCATTTCATATTAGTTAAATCTTAGTTTTCTAAACATACTTCCATTCTCTGCCTGTCAATGTATTCTGGAAATATACAGGTTGGTTTTTTTCAGAGGTTAAAACAACCACAAACAGTATTTTTTTGAAATAAAAGTGTTATACATACACAACATAACATTAGTTAAATGCTAAAGGAGTTCAATAGATTTGTCACCTCCATAAAGTTGACCAATTCGCTAATAGTCTTAACTTCTACAGTTTCATTAGCCAACTCATCAGAAACAGAATAACTATGCTGAGAAGGTATTTGATTAATCCTGTCAGAGTTAGCTTCATTCACACTTGCCATTCTGTATTTACACAAGCTTGTATTAGTTCTAACCATAAATTGTAGTTATTTGTGTAGTATCCACATAAACTTAATTAATGATATAACTAACATGGACTTAAAATCAAGCGCTTGAGGAAGATCCGGGTGAATCCAGAGCTTTGAGGCATTCAAAGTATTACGCATTAAATAGTTGCCTATACATAACTACTTTCTGAACCAAAAATTTAACATAAATCTATATATATCAAATAACATCATTACAATAGAAATACCTTGAAATTTGTGCGCTTTTATCAACTGCATAACCGGCTGATGGGATGATCCTTATAAAAGTGGCAAGATTTGGTCAACAAATTCTCCCCAAAATGTTACAGAGATATTATTCCTCATGTGTTAATTGATATAAGAAATTAATTAGATTACGGCCATAATCATGTTAATATATAACAATTTAATTAGACAACGATAAGTAGTGATGATAAAATATATAACAAAGTAAATTGATAGACGTAATCTTACTCATGATCTTCAAGCTCCACATGATATAATTGCTGGTTTTATCGCCTTGGTATGGGATTCTACCTTACCATAACTTACAACCTCTCCAATGACATCTATAATAATTTTAAAAATAATCAGGAAAAAGTTTATAAGACAACAACAACAACAACTAACCCAGTATAGTCTCACAAAGTGGGGCCTGGGGAGGGTAATATGTAGACGAGCCTTACCCCTACCCGAAAGGGCAGAGAGGCTGTTTCCGATCGACCCTCGCCTCGGTGAAGGAAAGAAAAAATAAAAACAAAAACAAAAGAGCATTAGTAACTCCAGCAAAAATAGCGTAAATAATTGTCTAAACATAAGAAACATAAATAAAATAGCATGCAATGATATCATACAGTAACTACCATAAATAACTACCATAAGGGAGACACAAGCCAGAACACAAATCATCTATGGATAGCCCTGCCAAGCCTCACCCAACCCCGGGTGAGGAGTATGAAAAACTCTAGGAGCCCCTATCCTATAACTCTGATACTAAACCTCCAGACTTTTCTATCAAGGTTCATGTCCTCGGAAACCCGTATTCTAGCCATGTCGTGCCTAATCACCTCTCCCCAATACTTCTTAGATCTCCCTCTGCCTCGCCGAACACCGACAATCACCAGCCGCTCACAACTCCTCACCGGGGCATCAGGGCTTCTCCTCCGCATATGCCCGTACCACCTCAGCCTCGCTTCTCGCATCTTCTCATCCACCGGGGCCACCCCCACCTTCTCTCGAATAACTTCATTCTTAATATTATCTAACCTGGTGAGCCCGCACATCCACCTGAGCATCCTCATCTCCGCAACCTTCATTCTCTGAACATGAGAGTTCTTCACGGGCCAGCACTCTGCCCCATACAACATTGCAGGTCTAACCACAGCTCTATAAAATTTCCCCTTGAGTTTATGTGGAACTTTCTTGTCACACAGGACTCCTGATGCAAGCCTCCACTTTGACCACCCCGCTCCTATACGATGAGTGACGTCCCCGTCAATCTCTCCGCCCCCCTGAATCACTGACCCAAGATATCTGACACTGTCCCTTTTGGCGATGACACGAGATCCAATCGTCACGTCCCTGCCTACTTTTCTCGGCTCGGCGCTAAACTTGCACTCCAGGTGCTCTGTCTTAGATGTGCTTGTTTTGAAACCTTTTGACTCGAGAGTCTGTCTCCACACATCTAACCTCTCAATAACACCGACCCTCGTCTCATCTATCAAGACTATGTCATCAACAAATAGCATACACCAAGGCACATCCTCTTGAATATGTCGGGTTAGAGCATCCATCACCAAGGTAAACAAGAGAGGGCTAATCACCGATCCTTGATGGAGCCCCATAACCACTGAAAAATGATCTAAGTCGCCACCTACCGTCCTAACCCTAGTCTTAGCTCCATCGTACATGTCCTTGATTACTCTGATGTAGGCTTCTGGCACGCTCTTTGCCTCCAAGCACCTCCATAGCACCTCATTTGGGACTTTGTCATACGCCTTCTCCAAGTCGATAAGCACCATGTGCATGTCCTTCTTCTTATCCCTGAACTGCTCCACCAGCCGCCTGACAAGGTGGATAGCTTCCGTAGTGGAGCGACCCGGCATGAAACCGAACTGGTTCCCAGATATAGATGTCATCTCCCTCACCCTCACCTCGATCCCCCGCTCCCAGACCGTCATGGTGTGACTTATTAATTTGATACCCCTATAGTTGTTGCAGCACTGGATGTCCCCTTTGTTCTTGTACAAGGGCACCACAGTACTCCACCTCCACTCATCCGACATCTTTTTGGTCCTGAAGATTGCATTGAACAACCTGGAGAGCCACTCTACTCCTGACCTACCCATGCACTTCCAGAACTCCACCGGGATCTCGTCAGGCCCGGTCGCTCGACCCCTACTCATCCTACGCAAAGCCCCCATGACCTCCTCCGCCCTAATGCGCCTGCAGTACCCAAGGTCTCTATGTTGCTCTGAACGCCCCAACTCCTCTAGCTCAATGTTACGATCCCCCTCCTTGTTAAGTAAGTCTCGAAAGTACGCCTGCCACCTCTGCTTGACTTGAGACTCCCCCATCAGAACTCTACCATCCTCGCCCTTTGATGCACCTAACTTGGTCAAGATCACGTGCTTTCCTTTCCCTTGCTTTAGCTAACCGGAATAACTTCCTGTCCCCGCCTCTCTCCCATAGTTCCTCGTACATGCGACCAAACGCTGCATTTTTAGCTTCCGTAACCACCAGCTTCGCTTCTTTCCTCGCCACCTTGTAGATCTCCCTGTTCGCTCTCCGTTCTTCCTCGCTTGTGCTCCTTGCCAACTTAGCAAACGCCGCCTTCTTCACCTCCAATTTTCCTTCGACTACGTCGTTCCACCACCAGTCACCCTGATGTCTGCCTGAATAGCCCTTGGCTACCCTGAGCACGTCCCGTGCTACCTCCCTAACCAAGTTCGCCGTCTCTGACCACATAGCGTCCGCTTCCCCAGAACATCTCCAAGCTCCGCCCTCAGCTTACCTCCTCTCCAACTCCTGTGCTTTCTCCTTAGTCAAAACACCCCATCTAATCCGCGGTTGTCCCCAAGCACCCCTCCTCTTCCTCTTTACCCAGAGACTGACATCCATCACGAGGATCTATGAAGACTCGAAAGAGACTCTCCCGGAATAACCTGGCAGTCCTTGCACATACCCCTATCACTCCGTCTGTGGAGGATGTAATCAATTTGAGTCCTCGCCGCCGAACTCTTGAAGGTGACCAAATGCTCCTCCCTCTTCTGAAATGTCGAGTTCACATTCAGAAGCTCGAACGCCCTAGCGAAATCAAGCAGTGAAGTGCCTCCTCCGTTCCTAACCCCAAAGCCGAAGTCACCGTGCACCTTACCATAACCCCCAGCATCAGCCCCAATATGACCATTAAAGTCCCCTCCAATAACTAACTTCTCATATTGTGGCATACTACTCACCAGATCATCCAAATCCTCCCAAAAGCACCTCTTAGCCTCCTCGTCTAAGCCCGCTTGCGGCACGTAAGGGCTGATGACGTTGAGGACGCAACCCCCAATAACCAACTTAATAGACATTAACCTATCATTGGCTCGCCTAACCTCGACCACGGACTCCCTTAGATCCCTATCTACCAAGATACTCATTCCATTCTTACCTCTCACGACCCCGGAATACCACAACTTAAACCCGTCTACATTCCTCGCCTTCGAACCTTTCCACCTAGTCTCCTGGACATATGCTATGTTAAACCTCTTCTTCTGAAGAACCTTCGCCAATTCAATGGACTTACCCGTCAGAGTGCCTATGTTCCATGACCCAATCCTTAATCTATGAGCGTCCGCTACCCTCTTCCCACCCTTACCTCCCGCCCTACCCGCAGGACCACTCCCTGCCCCCCATCTCACCCCTGCCACCGCCCCCACCCCCCGAGGACATGACCTTACGCTATCATCCCCCACCGCGGCCACTATCCCTCCAGCCGACTATGGAGAATAGTGACGCACACACGCACTATAGCGGAATACGCAAAAAAGATGCAAGCTAGATAACAACAGAGTAAACCTCACATAGAATGCTAGCTAAAATACGTAAAAAGGTGTACAAAGTAGACAAGAGTAAACAAGAGAGCGGGAGGTACCAACTCCCGGTGGAAAAACCTGAAAGTGGGCTGAATACTTACCGAAAAGTTCACACTTCAACATTAATTTTGTTTATCAAATAATCATAAGGTTTTAAGTCGAAGATATTCATACCAAAAAGATGATCATTTGCTTCCTCTACAATTGTCATATGAGTAAATGCCAACTTCAAATTATGGCGCGTGTATTTAAGTTTTGTATAATTTGGTCCAACCACAAAGTTCTTCATAACGTACAAACCCACTTCTTTCAACTTTAGTTTGAACATACGTATAAGTGACCGACCAACGGTCACATAAATGCGATCGTCCTAGAATCAAAAAAATTCATAACTAATAACGTAATGAATTTTATAGTTTGAAGCATAATATGAGATTCTAGTCAAACATATATCAAAAAATAAGTTTTTTCCAAAAAGAATGCTTATAGTTTGATACAGAATATGAGATTGTACTCAAACTTGTATCAAAAAATATGTTGAAAATAATGTACCTTTTCCTCTTGAATAATTAATTCAAGGGAGACGGTGTTGTCTGATTTGTTGCGGTCGGGAACGTGCCACAATCTCACTATTCGTACCTTCAAATTTCAATTCATCTTGTTACTCGATATATTGCAAATATAGTGAAATTCCATCATATTTCTTATCAGAGAAAACTTTTTATGAGGATTGTCTGTCAAATGGCGTCAAATGTCGTCATATAATTTATTGCTATTCATTTATATTGAATGCTATATTATTGCCTCTGATTTCTAGAATATTTATTGTATGCCACTACCATTGTCCAGCTATATATACATAGTAAGTGTTGCTTCTTCGGGAGCTCCATCTAGGAATATTATCGTTAGCAAAGATTAACCCTTATTTATATAAATTTAATTATTTGAACCAAGATCTATATTTTTTTATCAAACAATTTGGCGACGTCTATGGGGATCTCTTAGTTAAATTTTTAGTTTCCTCTAGATCTACAATTAATGCAAATCACTAGCATCAAAAAAACACGAATCTCCTTTCTCCTTTCTTTGTGTATACAAAACCCAACATGGTAGGTAATCAAGGAGAAAGGACAAAAATAATAACTGACTTCCCAACCAATCTCATGAATATCATCAACGAAAGTTGTGAAACAATATGTGAGGACACGACGCCCAATGCGTCCCTAGGTAAGAGAGGATGTGACGACCGGCCAGTCGTCTTAAGAATCCCGATCCCCCATTAACTGCTTTCTCCAAGTCTATTTCTGCTAATTTGATTTTTCGGGATGTTCGATTTTGAATTTCGAAGAGTTTTGGGACACTTAGTCCCTAAATGAGAGCTTAAGAGTTGGAAAGTTGTTTGTAATCGGAATAGTGTGAAGATGACCTCAAACTGGAAATTCAATGATTTCGTTAGCTGGGTTAGGTGATTTCGGGGTTAGGAGCGTGTTTGGAATGTGTTTTTGAGGTCGTAGCTAATTTAGGTTTGAAATGCCGAAATTTGAATTTTTGAAGTTTCCAGTTCGAGAGTAAGATTTTGATCCGAGGTCGGAATGGAATTTCAGAAGTTACAGTAGCTCTATCATGTCATTTGGGATGTGCGCACAAAATTTCAGGTTATTCAGACGTGTTTTGGTTAGGTTTTTTTTTATCAAAAACGTATTTTGAGGGAATTTGGAGTTCTTAGGCTTAAATCCTTAATTAATTCGAGTTTCTGATGTTGTTTCAGGTGGTTTAAGGATTGGTATAAGTTTGAATAATATTATGGGATATGTCAGTAGGTTTGGTCGAGGTCTCGAGGACCTCGGGTGTGTTTCGGATGCTCAACGGGGTATTTTGAGTTGTAAAAAGTTGAAGATTTTTTCTTCATGTGTGTTGCAGACATTCCTTCAGTGCGATCGCATCCCTCCTTTCTCCGCGTTCGCATAGTGTAATTCCGGAGGAGGCCAATTCCTTCTACGTGTTTGCATTACCTGGATCGCATTCGCAGAGTGCTGCCCCTTCCTTCTTCCTTCGTGATAATAGGCTATAATTATGTATTTTAGTCGATTATTACACTTTAATTTATTGCACTTTAGTTGAGTTTGCGCTTTAATCACTATTGTATTGCACTAACGGTGTGTTTTATACCCTGTATGAATGATTTCGAGCTATATTGATGTTATATAATAAATTCAAGTGATTTGGAGCTTTGAAGTCTGAGTAAAAGCCCAAGGATTTAAGTTGGGATCATATTTGGGGATCAACGGATGATAAAACAACAAAACAAAGACTCGAGTAGGCATATTGGGCACTGTCTAGTAAAATATACATACCTTTTTTCTCTGAACTCCATTTGGGCTTCACAATATATGGTTGGAAAGATAACTCAAGGTGCTACAACTTTCATGTTTTATGTTTTTCCAAATTCCAAATGGAACAGGGTAAACAATGGGGTCGAAATCGTAATTGCGGTAGGACCGCGGCAGAACACTGTTGCAGATGAATTAGTTGTTATATTAATATAGTTTTGAGTTGGTTGTTAATCTCTATTTATTCAACTACATTTTGATTTTGGTTAATTAAAAGGATCATCAATTAGTCGTTCATATTTATTATGTATCTGCTTGAGAGAGAGTGCATATTTAGGTAGTTGTTTGAACAACATCACTCCCGGAGTATAGGCGAGAGCCATAACCGGGGGTTTAGAGGTTGGATTAGATATAATGATACTTTGGGTGCGATCTAATAGTGAATTTTATTGTGAATCTAGCTAGCGTAGCTTGAGAGAGTGCGTCTAGTAAATTATCATAATTACTTGAGAGATATTTATGATAGTTGGAGAGTTCATGATTGATAGAGGCAATTAAATCACAACTATAAGAAATATACAACCAAGAAAATCAACAACGGAGGAAACCATTACCTTAGACCTTCATTCCAATAGTTTACAATTCAGGCATAATTAGTTTTTAGCTGTTTATTTATTTTCAATTTTAGAAAATTGTGCAATCTTGTATTCTTAGTGATATTAAATAGATATAGATAAGCCTTAGTTCTTTGTGGGATTTGACTTCGGACTTTTAGACCGGATTATATTTACAGCGATCGCTTATCCTTTTTAGGACAAGAGTTGACATGATCAAATTTTAGCATCGTTGCCGGGGAACTAACGGTGTAATTGCATATATTGCTAGGTTACGAGTTTGAATTTTTATTTTATTTTCTTTTGTTTTGTTTTGTTTTTATTTTTTGTATTTTTTTTATAAATGCCGATTTGAGAAACATGGCATCTTGGAACTATGGGAATTTAGGTGTAGATAATTCTACTATTGATCTCCATACATTTGTGAAGGAAACCACCCGTGGCAAAATTTTCAAAACGTTCCTAAGAGCGAGTTACGTGCACCAACTCAATCTTATTTGTAGATTGCGTGTGATGTGTGTGGTGATAAAAATGGTCACATTCATAGTTGTGCTTATATCTTTTATTTCCCCAACCCCTTACTATGATGGTTCTACATTTTATTGTGAAGTTAGTAGGAACAAAGAACCTGGGAATGCGGACTTGAAGGAGATCAAGGATATGATAAAGTTCCTTCTAGAACAAAACAATGAGAAACAATTGCACATATAAATGCGAGAGGAAACTATTCGCAAGTTGGAGGCTCAATTGAGTCAAGTGGTTGGAGCTTTTAATGCTCAACAAGACAATATTAAGGATAGTAGCGAAGAAGAGCATGAATTTGAGATCTTAATTGAGGAGGTCAGAGTAGAATATCAACAACCTAGCCAACTACAATTTGAGGATGTCAATATTGAAGAAGTGAGACTAGAGTCAGCCAAGGACATTGAGGATACGAATTTTGTTGACTCTAGTATCATTGATGTTGATGATGTTGAAAGTTCTGAAGTTCATGTGTTTGAGTGCATTGGCCCTCACTCCAAATATTTTTCTACATTGTGCTTGGATGACGATATGAAAATAGAGTCATCCGAGCCGATCGAGAAGTCAAAGAATGAGGAATAAGGTGCATATATTATGGCATTCTTTTTGCCAGAAAGTCAAGATTACATACCTCATACAAAGGACAGGGAATGCATGATATTACATTATTTTCTTGGACCAACTAGATTCGTTCCACCGCCCTATGACCATAATCATAAGCTTGAGTCAAAATTTGGGGTTCAGCTCGAGTTGGAGGCAAAAAAGTAATTCGCATTGTGCCGCGACATTAAATCAAGCGCTTGTTGGGAGGCAACCCAGATTTATTATTTTTTTTATATTTTTTAAATATTTTTAATTATATTATTTTTGTAGTGTCAATTTATATTTTATAGGAGCATGAAAATCAAAGAAATTGGAAGGATGCAACAACAAACCAAATGGTTGGAACTAAGTGTGAGGTACCCACACGAATGATCAAGCTTGGGAGAAGTCTGAGTATCTCATAAGTTGCTAATGCTCCAGCCTTTGGTCTATTAGATAGTCTCTTTTACCTTTTTATTAGTTATGGTGTTCACTGGGGACAATGCATAATTTTAAGTGTGGGGTGCGAAAATTGTTTGGATGACTTTTTATGCTATTTTAGTTGTGTTAGTTTAAATAAATAATTCTTGTTATGAAATAATATAAAAGACAAGAACAATAACTCAAGAACAAGAGCAAATAGAGAGAGAATAGGGAGAGAGAGAAGTATTCTTATTAATACTTGGGGTTATTTACAATGGTAGAGAGCACCTCTATTTATAGGGAGGAGAATGACTTAGCTTCAAGCTAAAACTCTTAGACATTCACTCTAAATAGACTTCTATTTTATAACACTCCCCCTTGAATGTCTATTCAATAATGTGCCTCATAAAACCTTAAAACCAAAACCCATTGGGAAAAATTAAAGAAAGGAAAAAGAGTACACATGTTTGAATATGCGCCTATTGGTTGCCTCGTTAAAAACCTTGCAAGGAAAACCCAGTGGGAAAAAACCTTGTAAGGGAAAAAGAGTGCAACGCGCATTGACTCCCCCTAATGAGTACATCAATTTATATCCTTGAGCATTTGCATTCCAATCTTGTGCATCATCTTCAAAACGATCTTTGGTAGAGATTTGATAAATAAATCAACCATATTGACTTAAATAAATATTCCGCACCTTGAAATCATCATTCTTGATAGATTTGAACATCTTCATATAATGTCGTGGAATAACTCTTCAATATCTTCATAGATGCATTCTCAATGCCATCATGCTTATAGTTATAGCAAGATACATATGTACACAAATTGCACTTACGATGTGGTACTTCAGGACCACGAATTGCATATGCTTCAAGCAACTTAAATCTTTCAAGTTAAGTCATATAAGCCATATAATAGACTTTAGATGCATATCAAGTTTTCCATGTCATGCTAAACAAATAAGATATTGAGAACTGATTATACATACCTTTGACTTTATACTTTCAAGCATTTGAACTATAGGTTCAAAACTACATGTCTTTCATATGGAATCAATTCTTCTTGAATTGTATCTCTTCCATTTAGTTACTTTCTTTGGGTCAGTAAATGCGTATAGCATGCTTTGCGATATGTTGCAATTGAATTATCCCTTTTATGAACTTCAGGTTCATATCATGATATTCGGGGATATACATATACAAATGATAATTCATCCCATGTAACCTTTTCTCAAGTGTTTATCATGTCTCCCCCTCATGTTAGTAAAGCTAACTTGTTTCCTCAACTTTGGGAAATCATCTTTGTGCATTATCATGTCAATATACACGGCACATTAATAATAAGATGAAATTATTTGGTTCCTGACCTTGAACCACTTGTGAGGGGAGAATATACTCTCGTATACAACGTATATCAAACTGATATATATAACCTTGTTCTCATAAGAAACAGTTTAGCTATTAAGTGGAAGCACTCAATAATTATCTTGCTAAACCAACTTTGATATAAACCAACTTATCAAGATGAACTATCTTGAGTAGAGAATCTGGAAATTATGCTCGAAGTTAGATTACTGAGCAATTTACCTCGCAAGCACCGGCCAGGCTGCGGGTTAATAACAATTGCGCATGTAACCATATCATAGATGCATCATATGTGGTATACATGGCAGGTGAATGGGCCCATATTCACCTTTGGTATTTCCAGAATTTAGGGGCTTCAACCCGAACTCTTTAGTTGGTCAGTTCATTAATGAGAACAAGTGATACAAGAGAATTCGTAAAGAACTTTCTAGTTCTTTGATATTCACCTATGTGAATTTGCACATCATACTTAAAATGAGATGGCTAACACGAATGTCAACTGAATAAATTATCAATATTGGTAAACTTCAAATTTACACCATGACATGTGCACTTAATAAACTTCAGGTTTATTATGACATGGGTTTTTATACTAATAGATATCCACTTTATTGTGGCATTCTTTCTTTTGTGTAGTACAAACTGGAGAACAAAGCGGGTAGCTTTTCATATGCAAATTACCCCGTTACAAGTTGTAGTAATAGGATATATCAAAGCCTTCCTTTATTTATAGTCTCAATATAATCAATCGCTTTTGCGTGTACTTTGGAAACTGAATAAGTTTCTTTGAGACTTACTACAGCACAATACTCAATTGTGTTTCTCCAACATAGTAATAATTGGCTCTTCTAGAGCTCTCAATTAATTTTGTACTACCACAGATTCATCAACATCCATGTGGTGAATATCTTTCTTAAAGAGAAAGTTATACCATTATGGTCATGTCAAACTTATATGCAAGATATGTTTCTTGCATTATCGTTGTCCTTTAATAGTCATATTTCCAAAATACTTTGGCGTACAATAAATAGGTACGTGACCAACGATCATTCATGCCATATATCATCTCAAACCTCCTTCTAGGGGTGAGTGTGGTATATTTAATACCAATTTCATGTTCATATTCTTCCAATAATGAATATGTATTCGTGAATCAAATGTTGTCACATTCACTTCGAGGATATGTGATTTTGTTATCCTTTTCAAATCTATAAATGCGTCAGGCATTTGATTTGCTATTCTTTGCAAATGGATAATCTTTTGTGCCTCTTTCACAAATAGAGGTATGTGGATCAAGATGAGATAATGATGCATTTTTCCACAAAATTTCCCGTTTGGTTTCACCAACTTCTCCCCCTAATTTTGGGAAAAGTGTCTCATCAAATCGACAGTCTGCAAATCGTGCAGTAAACAAGTCGCCTGTCAATGTTTCGAGGTAGCGAATGATGGAGGGCGATTCAAACCCAACATATATTCCTAACCTTCTTTGCAGACCCATTTTGGTGCGGGATGGCGGTGCTAAAGGCACTTATACTGCGCATCCAAAAATTCTTAAATGGGATATATTGGGTTCATGACCCAAAACCAATTGCAACGGGGAATACTTGTGGTAATTCGTCGGTCTGAGACGAATTAGCATTGCTGTATGCAAAATGGCGTGACCCCAAATCGAAGTGGGCAGCCGACGAACTAGCATTGCTGCATGCAAAATGGCGTGAACCCAAACCGAAATGGGCAGCCGACGAACTAGCATTGCTGCATGCAAAATGGCGTGAACCCAAATCGAAATGGGCAGCCGACGAACTAGCATTGCTGCATGCAAAGTGTCGTGAACCCAAACCGAAATGGGCAGCCTCGTTTTCATGAAGAATTCAAGATTATTCTCATCTATTGTCTCAATATGATATCCATTTTGAATGATATCTTTAAAACTCAATAAGTTCTTCTTAGACTTGGAGGAGAATATTGCATTCTCTAAGATAAACGTCATGCCTTTGGGCAGAGTTACAGTTGCTCTTCCGGAGCCTTCAATCAATTTAATTCCCATGGTTTGATATACAAAAGAAAATATACGAACATGAGAATAAACAACTTCAATTCGTTTGTGTCACATAATATTTTCAAAATCTGCTGCTAACAGTTGACTAACAAAATCAGATATGTTATCCATAATTGATTACTTTGCAGTTTGAAAATTTTCAGCATTTTTCATAAGACAATCGATTATTAAACACACACAATCGATTGTTTGAACATAGACAATCGATTGTTAAACACACACAATCGATTATTTGTTATTTTTGAAAAACTTCAGATCACACTGTCTTAAGACAATCGATTGTAAGATATAGACAATCGATTGTTGGCTTATTTTGAAAAATTCCGGATCACTGTTTTAAGACAATCGATTGTTAAACATCGACAATCGATTGTGGATGATTTTTGAAAAATTCCAGATTACACTGTCTAACGACAATCGATTGTTAGACATAGACAATCGATTGTGGATGATTTTTGAAAAATTCGAGATTACTGTCTAACGACAATCGATTGTTAAACATTGACAATCGATTGTTGACTGTTTTTGAAAAATTCCAGAACACTGTTTTAAAGACAATCGATTGTTAATCATAGATAATCGTTGACTGTTTTTGTAAAATTCCAGATCACACTGTTTTAAAGACAATCGATTGTTGATCATTGACAATGATTGTTTTGCAGTTTTTATGCGAAATATGAGATAACCGACTAGTTTTTCAGGTTAGTCGATTACCTCTACTGGAAAGTAAAAATATTATTGATATTTGAGCATATTGATACATTCTAAAGAACTAATACTAACATTATATCATGAACTAACTAATACGAGCTAATACTAATGGCTATTAGTTTATTCATTCACTAATACAAACAAGTAAAATAAAATCAAATATCTCCATCTTCTTTCATCACGGATCCATCACCGATTAGGTGGTCTATCTTCCCCTCGGGTTGCTCAAAGAAGTCTGCCACATCCAAGTGGGTGATGTCAAAGTTGTCGTCAGAGACAAAATTCGTTTCAGGGCATTTACTCTTTCGAGATGTTTGATAAAGGTCAACCAAAAGTCATGGTATACGGCAAGCCTTTGACCAGTGCCCGTTTTCACCGCAACGATAATATATAGTTTATAAACTATTTGCTTTTGGGTTCTTATCGTATCGTGCTTGTGGCAGAGTGACCAACTTCAGGTTGTCATCTCTTCTTTAAGCCATTCCACAAGATAGGTGGATCCTTGACGGTGAGATATTCAATCTTCAAACCTTCATCAAGGTGATGGCGCAAGGAAATCAAGGCCTTAGCATAGTTTCAAACCTTCATCAAGGTGATGGCGCAAGAAAATCAAGGCCTTAGCATAGTTTTGGGTGGATGCATTATTTCTGTCTTTAATGGCGTCTCCAAGACCCATAGCATCCAAAATGGATTTAAGTATCCAACACCCATATCATATAGTTCTTGCCCGAAATTTCAAGGGCAACGAACTTTCTTTTCATAATGTCAGACATAAAACAGATTTACATCAAGAGCGTGTTCATACTTACGGGCTCTATTACAATTATCACATTCACTTCAGGGAATGGATCATAATCATGTGCTTTACACAATCTCATGTCAAATATTACTTTCATAAAGTGAAAGATTATTTTGAGAATCCTTATTGTTCTCATTACCACAATAATGACGATTATAACTTCGTCTATTGCCATGTCCACATCCATTGATACCTTTACAGTAATTAGTCTTCTTTCAGACTTATCACATACTGCTACCACATTCTCTAAAGGGAATGGAGCAAATTCAATTGGACGGAATTCTTTGCCACGTCCACATTCATTGATACCTTCATGGTAATATTTTAGTCTTCTTTCAGACTTATCATATACTGCTTCCACATTCTCTAAAGGGAATGGAGCAAATTCAATGGGACGGATTTTCAATTATTTGCCCACAATCATACATGAATTTAATCATGTCAGGTCATAGAGATTTTACCACTTCATGTGGTTATAATTTCTTACAAACTCCATTAGAGTTATAATCAAACTTTGTTGTCTATGCTTTGTATATAAAATCAAATTATAGAATTTCAAGAATTTGAAAGGGAAAAGTAAGTTACTTACCTTTAAGGTATACCAATTATATTTTCAATGTTTTCTTCCTTTTCTCTTTGTTTTTCGTTTCTTTTCCTCCCTTTTTTCATTCTTTCTTTGAAGCAAAACCTTGCACAAACAAAAGTTAAGACAATCGAAAATTAAATTAGGAAGAGGGAAATACCTCAGATTTCTCGAGAATGGTTCTTGAGACGGTAGAGTCTCGTGCTGATAACGTGTTATGAAATAATATAAAAGACAAGAACAATAACTCAAGAACAAGAGCAAATAGAGAGAGAATAGGGAGAGAGAGAAGTATTCTTATTAATACTTGGGGTTATTTATAATGGTAGAGAGCACCTCTATTTATAGGGAGGAGAATGACTTAGCTTCAAGCTAAAACTCTTAGACATTCACTCTAAATAGACTTCTATTTTATAACAATTCTTTTTTTAAAATAGAAAAAATTGGACTTTTCCCGACGATGGATCTATTAGACAATTTTCTTGAGGAATTTAAGTCTAAAGGAAAAAACAAAAAGGTTTTCTATTGTTAGGTAGTGTAGCAATTCCCCCTTGATTTTTCTTTAAATCACGATTTTTTTCCAAGGGTTTTGTTTGAACCGGGTGTAGTTATTTTTTTTTATTTTGGAGTAGGAGCCATTGCGTTCTGTTTTGAAGTGAAGCAACATCTCTTGACTTTGTTATGCCTTGAGAATAGTGAGTACTTTAATTGTGACACTTAAGCTTAGTTTTTAACTCTTGTATAAGTATCTTAAATTGAGTGTTCTTAACTTTGCTTAACTGTTTTGACTAGAGTGTCTTGATGATTCAATCTTGAGTGAGTCATGTGCCATGTGTGTGTAAGGATTTATTATATTTTGTGCATTGCATTTGATGCCTAGAACTTTTCCATGTGTTTGCAAAGTGAAATAATAGTTTATTCAGTCTAGGAAGTGATATAGGTATTTCTTTGTTGAGCCAGATATGTATATTTTACCCGCCAAATTGTTATGTATCGTAGTTAACCCCTTTTGAGCCTGTAATCTTGTTTCTTTGGAAACCACATTACAATCCTTATCCATTAGTTTGAATTAACCTCTATTTGAACCATTGTAATCTCTCATGAGCACTTGAAGTATTTATGAACTTTGTAAAAGTTAAAGTGTGAGGTGGTTGATTTGACTTTCGAGTGAAACTAATGAAATAAGGAGAAAGGTACACTATTTTGAAAAAGTAAAAACCACTTGAACTGAAGAAAAAAATATAGCTGGATTGTTGTAAAAAACCCATGATAAGTGGTGACTCTTTATGTAAGTGTGCTTAAAGAAGTATGGGGTAATATAAGTGGAGTTTGGTTTGACATAAGTATGGGGTTTGAATGTTAAAGTATATGTATTAAAGTGCTTAGGGAGGCGTAGTCACTCTTATATCTAAATGTATCCTACCCGTTCCGTAGTCTACATTAAAACCAAATAAAGTCCTAATTCATCCAAGATTGAATGAGCTCGATTAGTGGAGCAATACACTACGGGCAAGCTTATGGTGAATCTTTTATAGCATATCAATTATATTTCTGAGAGTGAGTGAATTCTTTCTATCTTGAGTTCCTATGTGTTCTTAAATTTTATTGTGTGGAACTACTCTTTTTTGTTGTATGAGGCACTTGATTCATGAAGGAAATGTAATGTCATTGATCTCTATGTTAGAGTAAGTAGCTGAGTTGTGAATAATGCATGGTACTTGTGAGTCAAATCTTGAGGTGAAGATGTTACACTTTTGTGCTTAGTCTATTTTAAATATTCTTGGTGTGATGAGTTAAGAAAATTACTTAAAAAGGTCGTGTCTATATAAAGTGTAGTTTGATTTCTCGAGGACGGGAAATGATTTAAGTGTGGGGTGTTGATAATAGGCTATAATTACGTATTTTGATCGATTATTACACTCTAATTTACTGCACTTTAGTTGAGTTTGCGCTTTAAACTCACTAACGGTGTGTTTTATACCCTGTATGAGTGATTTCGAGCTTTATAGACGTTATGAAATGAATGCAAGTGATTTGGAGCTTTTACGCCTGAGTAAAAGCCCAAAGAATTAAGTCAGGATCGTATTCGGGGATCAACGGATGATAAAAATAACAAAACAAAGACTCGAGTAGGTATATTGTGCACTGTCTAGTAAAATGCACATAACATTTTTCTCCAAAGTCCATTTGAGCTCTACATTATATGGTTAGAAAGATAACTCAAAGATCTTTAACTTTTATATTTTATATTTTTCTAAATTTCAAATAGAACAGGGTGAAAAATGTGGTCAAAATCGTAACTACGGTAGGACCGCGGCAAAACACTGATGCAGATGATTCTGAAGGCCACTCTGGCTGCGGTCCTGGCGTAAACGCAGTAGGACCACGGCGTGACGCGTAAATTTCAGGGACCAAAGTGCAAAACACAGGATTTTAAGCCCTAAACCCTATACTAAACGAGGGGCCGGCCAAAACAAAGGAGAAGGATTTTTGGGAAGTGAAAAACATCAGAAGGAAGGGCAAGAGGCAAGAAGGATCATTGGGCATCAATCTTTAATCTTATTCTTTGTTCTTTTACCCTTGACTATGAATTCTTTTGTGATTTTTATTATTTTCATGAGTAGCTAACTTTTTTAATCCAAGGTTTTGGGTGAAACTAGTTGGTGATGAATTGTTTGTTATATTAATATAGTTTTGAGTTGGTTGTTAATCTCTATTTGTTCAACTACGTTTTGATTTTTGTTAATTGAAAGGATCTTCAGTTAGCCGTTCCTATTTATTATGTATCTGCTTAAGAGAGAGTGTATATTTAGGTAGTTTTTTGAACAACGTCACTCCCAAAGTATTGGCGAGAGCCAAAACCAGTGGTTTAGAGGTTGTATTAGAGATAACGAGACATTGAGTACGATCTAATAGTGAACTGTAATGTGAATCTAGCTAGTGTAGCTTGAGAGAGTGCATCTAGTAAATTATCATAATTACTTGAGAGAGATTTATGATAGCTGGAGAGTTCATGATTGATAGAGGCAACTACGTCACAACTATAAGAAATATACAACCAAGGAAATCAACAACGGGGGAAACCATTATCTTAGATCTTTATTCCAATTGTTGACAATTCAAGCATAGTTAGTTTTCAACTGTTTATTTATTTTTAATTTTAGAAAATTGTTCAATCTTGTATTCTTAGTGATATTAAACATATATAGCTAAGCCTTAGTTCTCTGTGGGATTCGACTTCGGACTTTTAGATTTATAGCGATCGCTTATCCTTTTTAGGATAAGAGTTGGGCGTGATCACTTCACAATCCCCTCCTCGCATTCGCATAGCAGAAACTAAGTCGTGGCTCAGTGGCCAAGTCCTTCTACACGATCGCATGGCCTTGTTCGCGATCACGTACATCTGTTTCTTCCTCTTATGCGATCACATACCTTAAGCTGCGTTAGCATAGGCCATTTTCTAAGCCTTTAACTTTTACTCTTTGCGATCGCAAATAATTACCAACGATCGCATTGAACAACATCTGGGCATAAATATTAAAATCCTAATCCGAGGGCTTAAGCCTATTTTAGTAAATTCGAATTTGGAAGCTCGGGATGGGTGATTTTTGAAGACTTTTGCACCTGGGAACTTGGGTAAGTGATCTTTACCCAACTTAGATCAATTTCCAAGATTTCTAACTTAAATATGGCTTTTATATTTCGAATTTGGTGGAGCAATTTGGGGAAAATAGGGTAAATTTCATAGACCAAATTATTGAATTTTGAGAGGTTTTTGGCATCCGATTTGGGAGATTTTTATATGGTTAGACTCGTGAGAGTACGAGGTTTCTGAAAATGTTATTTTTACCCGATTCCGAGACATTGGCCTGAGGGGAGTTTTTGTTATTGTACCTAATTTCACATCTTAGTTTTGAATTAAAATGTAGAATCAATTGCTCGAGATGTTATTTACGATATGTAATTGAATTGAATAGATTTGGGTCATTTAGATTCGGATACTCATGGAAAATGTGTGGTTTCGAGTTAATTTTGAGCCGGTTCGAGATAAGTGGCTTGTCTAACCTTGTGTGGGGGACCTTTCCCCTTAGGATATGATATTTGGTAATTGAATGCCTTATATGTGAGGTGACGGGTGCGCACTTGTGCTAATTATTAAAAATTTGATTTTACTTTAAGTATTTAAACTGAGTTTCTTTCTTGCTTGCTTTATTCTACTTGAAAATATAGCATATGTTAGTTTAGAAGAAGCATGCTTAGTTAACCTAAATTGCCTATTTGCTTAAGTTGTTTCGATTGTATTACGTGAAGCATGTTAGGCTAGAACTACATGTTGCCTTGTTATTGAGCTCCATTTCTGAATATCTTCTTATTGTGGGTATGTATTTACATTGGGACTACGGATGTGGGATTCCGGTAGCTCCCCCCTGTTTGTTTACTATGGGACTACGGGTTAGATTACCGATAGATCCCCCTGCACATTTATTTAGGACTACGGATCGGATTTCGGTAGATCCCCGCGCATTGATTGTTGGACTACGGGACAATATACCTGGAGATCCTTCAGATGTATAAATATGATGGACTACGCGACGGTATCCCGGGAGATCCTTTGGACAATTGATGAAAGAGACTACATGACGGTATCCTGGGACTCATTGTTGCTATTGGTATTGAGCTGTTTTATTTTCGTGTTACTCTGTTTCTTGTGTATTGTTGTTGCCTTTTATAACCTGTTTATTTCATTGATGTACTCATTATATATATTTCATACTATTGCAACTTATTATTATGTTTAACCTCAGTAGGGTCCTGACCTTCCTCGTCACTACCTGACCGAGGTTAGGCTTGACACTTACTAAGTACCGCTATGGTGTACTCATGCCCCTTATGCACATGTTTTTCATGTGCAGATCCAGGTACCTCTACCTAGGCGTATCACCCTTGAGGCGTGGAGATCTATCGGAGACTTCAGGATATATCTGTCGCGCCAGCAGACCAAGGAGTCCCTATCTTATTCTATCTTTTAGTAGTTAGCCTTCCTTCTTACTGTTGTTTTTAGACATTATGGAGTTAGAGCATTGTACTACCTTTCTTTCAGCTTATGTTCATTTTCCGGGTTTTGGGATAGTATTGTATGATGCTGTGATGTGGAGTGGTATATGCCGAACGACATTTTATATATTATTTTCTTCCAGTTGTTCAGTTTGATTGCTATTTTGCAAGTTAATTATTTTTCCGCAATATTAGGCTTACCCAGTCGTAGAGACTAGGTGTCGTCATGACATATTCATGGAGGGTGAACTGGGGTCGTGACAAGTTGGTATTAGAGCTCTAGGTTCATCGGAGTAACGAAACACATGCTGGTTTATTAGAGTCTCGCTGATCGGTAGGGAGACGTTTATACTTATCTACGAGAGGCTATGTAACTGTTAGGAAAATCTTCTCTTCATTTTATTTCCTTGTCGTACGATATTTTGACATCACATTTCTAAACTTATGTCTTCTATTCTATCACAGATGGTGAGGACACGTGCAACTCGAGATGATCAGACACCCACGCCCCATACTTCAACTGTTAGAGAATACCTTTGCTCCCTGAAGTTGGTCAAACAAATCCTCAATATGAGATAATGGATACTTGTTCTTCACTATCACTTTGTTCAATTGTCTATAATCAATGCACATTCTCATTGTGCCATCCTTATTCTTAATAAATAACACCGATGCGCCCACGACGACACACTCCGACGAATGAACCCCTTATCTAGGAGTTCCAGCAGCTGCTCCTTCAACTCCTTTAGCTCTGCTTGTTCCATACAGTAGGGAGGATAGAAATAGGCTGAGTGCCTGTCATCAAATCAATACCGAAGTCAATATCCCTGTTCGGCGGCATGCCCGGCAGGTCTGATGGAAATACATCAGGAAACTCCCTCACCACGGGAACCGAATAAAGACTAGGAGTCTCAGCTCCAACATCCCTCACAAAAGCCAAATATGATAAACACCCCTTCCCAACCATCCGCTGGGCCTTTAAAAAAGAGATTACCCTGCTGGGTACATAATCAGTCGAACCACGCCACACAACCCTCGAAATACCCGGTATAGCCAATGTGACAGTCTTAGTGTAATAGTCCAGAATAGCATGGCACGGTGATAACCAATCCATGCCCATAATATAATCAAAATCAACCATTCTCAAAAGCAGCAAGTCGGCTCGGGTATCCAGACCCTCAATAATAACAAGACAAGACCGATACACGTGGTCCACAATAATAGTATCACCCACCCGGGTAGATACATGCACAGGCAACGGGAGACACCCTAGGGTAGTCCCCAAAATGATGGGCAAAGTAAGCAGATACATAAGAATAAGTAGACCCAGGATCAAACAAAACAGAAGCATCCCTGTGGCAAACTGATATAATACCTGTGAGCACTGCATCTGAAGCAACAACATCTCTCCTATTTGGGAGTGCATAGAAATGAGGCTCACCACCGCTTGATCGCTCATCCCTCCTGGGGCGGCCTCTAGATGACTCACCCCCACCCCTACTAGACTGGGGTGGTGATGAAACATATGAAGAATAGGAGGAGGGCTGATCCCTCTGCTGAAACCTACCACTACGAAGTCGAGGACAATGTCTCTTCACATGACCAAACTCACCACACTCAAAACAACCGACTGAAATTGGAGAAGGGGACTGAAGGGAACCCCTTGCCGCATATGAACCCTGGGCTGATGAAGCGGGTGCATAACTCTGAGCTGGGAGGGCACTCAGTGAATATTGGCCATGTTGGTGACCCTGACGGCCACGACCGGAAGAAGCTCCACTATACTCTGGGCGGCCTGACTGAGGAGGCCTAAAAGAACGACCTCTGCCCTGATGAAACTAGCCCCTAGACGGAGCGCCACCATAACTGCCCGAACCTCGAGGCCTCTTGGCCTCCCTCTCCTCTCGCTCCAGACGGCGAGCCGTCTTAATATCGCGGGCAATATCCACCGCCTCCTCGAAGGTATGACTCAGGACTCTCTCTCGAGTCATTAGAATACGAATGGGATAAATGAGCCCGTCCACAAATCGTCTAATCCTCTCCTGATCCGTCTGGACCATCCATGGAGCCTAACGAGCTAACTCTGCAAATCTCATCTCATACTGCATCACAAACATATCCCCCTAGCGAAGCAACTCAAACTGCCTGCGTAACTCCTTCATCTGTGACCTAGGTACCCACTTCTCCAAAAAGATAGTGGAGAACTCCTGCCAAGATAACGGTGCCAACCCTGCTGGCCTACACCGCTCATATGCCTCCCACCAGGTGAAGGTTTATCCTGAGAACTAAAAAGTGGTAAAAGATACCCCACTAGTCTCCAAAATCCCTGCTGTCCTGAGCATGCATCGACCCTTGTCGAGAAACCCCTGGGCATCCTCGCCTGGAACACCGATAAAAGTTGGAGGTGAAAGTTTGCTGAACCTCTCCAGACGATGCTGCTCGTCATCTGGCATCACTTGTACCCCATCACCCTGAACTGGAACAACTGGCTGAACAGGAGCAACTGGCTGAACTGGTGGTGCCTCTAGGCTCTGCAAACCCGGTGCACCCTAATCCGGAGTGCGGGCTGAGGGGGTCTGATGACCACCCTCCGTCTGAGAAGTAGCCGCTGCAGTGGTATTTGATACCACCTGAGCTAACCCGGTGCAGACGGATAAGATCTGAGCCAACTCTCCTGGAGACCAGGTATCACAATAGGCACTGCCGATGCCTGAGTAGGTGCTGCTGGAGCCTCAACAACTTGGGATGATCTTGAATAGGGGCAACAGGTGGATCAACTGGTACTGCCCCTGCTGCTTTACCACGACCACGGCCATGACCGGGTCCACGGCCATGACCGGGTCCACGGCCATGACCGGGTCCACGGCCTCTAGCTGGTGGCAATGGGGGTCGTCCGCCACGTCCGGTAGCACGAGTTCTCGCCATCTGCAAGAGAATAGAGTAAGAAGTTTCTGTTCTCAAATCAACAAAGCCGCACAATAAGAGTTCAAGAATATGAATTATTTCCTAAAGGTTTTGCAGCCTCCCGAGGATAGATACAAACGTCTACGTAACGATCTGCGAGACTCTACCAAACCGGCTCATAACTCGTGAGGCCTAGTAAGCCTAGGCTCTGATACAACCTTCTCACGACCCTAAACCCGATCGTGATGGCGCCCAACACATTGCTAGGAAAGCCCAACCATTCACCCAATATTCCGAGCTATGAGCTCACATCCTTATTTCACAAATCATTTACAACGAAAAGAATCCGAAATATTTTAGCAGTTTAATAGAAAATATCCCAACAACTAATACATAATATCCTCTCATAGATCTGGGGGTCACGAGTCAAGAGCCTCTACCAGAATAGCATAATAAATGCCAAAATATCTCATAATCTGAGTATGCGGAAATAACAAAAATACAGGAAATATAATGGAGAGTCGGGTCCTGCGGACGCCATGCAGCTACCTCGACAAGCTCCGGATAATACTCTGGAAAGCAACTAAAGTGATCAACTCTGCCCTGCGGTACCTGGATCTGCACACAAGGTGCATGAAGTATGGGGTGAGTCTACCAACTCAGCGAGTAATAAGCATGTATAAAAACCCGAAAGTTAGAAAACACGAAATAACACAAAATGAAGCTATCTAGCAGTTCTATACAGTACCAGTCTCAGAGATATACAGAATAAGCAACAGTAAATAATGTATGAGATGCAATACAATGCATGAACACTGCGGAACGTGTAGCCCAATCCATATGGGTACCCGCGCTCACTGTGGGAGTTCAGACTCTGGAGGGGCTCCTACAGCCCAAGCGCCATATCATAAAGTGAAAATAGTTACCACTGTTTCCATTATAATACACGGTGTCCTTAGTTACCACCGTTTCCATCACAATACCCGGTGTCCATAGTTACCACCGTTACTATTTAAAATACACGGTGTCCATAGTTACCACCGTTTCTAATTAAAATCCACGGTGTCCATAGTTACCATCGTTTCCATTTAAATATACACGATGTCCATAGTTACCATCGTTTTTATTTAAAATACACAGTGTCCATAGTTACCACCGTTTCTATTTAAAATAATATACAGTCCAAAAATAGCAAGATATTACTCGTCAGCTTGAAATATCATTTAAAAATCATTTGAGTTCTCAAAACGTATAAATATGTCTGAGTTTGCAAAAATAATATTTAAACCTGGACTGAATTCAAGTAATATGCAATTCATGAAAATTCTGAGATAACGATCCCTAAAGGATTCCACAAGTCGGCACAAGGCCCCTAACATGGCATCAAGCCCAGATATCATCAATATAGTATGCGAAACAATCGCCAACATAGTACAAAATATCCCTTAGATTGGACCGAGTCACAATTTCCAACATATACGACTCCACACTAGCCATGGCGTGCATGTCTAGCCTAATAATAGAGTCACAAAGTAATATTCTAGGGTTTCAAACCCTCGGGTCATCATCTACACCCATTACTCACCTCAAGCCAGCCGCAAACTAGCTCGCAACGCCTTTCCCTCTAGAATCAACCTCCGCGGATGCCAAGTCTGGTCAAAACCAATAGGAATACATCAAAATAGGCTAATGGAACATAACCCAATTGAAATAACTCGAAATACACCCAAAAATACGAAGTTGGCAAAACCCGAGCCTCGGGCCCACTTCTCGATAAATTACGAAATTCACATATTCAGAATCCTCGTCTTGCCACGAGTCTGTACATATAAAATTCATCAAAATCGGAGTCCAATTGCTCCTCCAAATTCCCAAATTTCATTTGAAATTTTAAGCCCTAGTTCATCAACTTTTACACCCAATTTCAGAGAATTAATGGTTGATTCTTCAATAAAATGACGTATTAAGACCATGAGACTTACCTCCAATCATTTCCCATTGAAATACCCTTCAAAATCCATCAATGAGCTCTCAAGTTATTGTTAAAATGGAGGAAATATAGCCCTTGCTCGCGGATGAAATAACTTAATTAAACACACTGCCCAAATGCCTCCTCCCACGCGAACGCGAAGGCCAAAATGAGTCTGCAGCACTATTCAACCTCCAAACTCCTCGTTTAATCATGCGGAATCACCCCGAGGCCTCCGGTACCTCAACCAAAAGTACCAACACGACTTAATACCTCATTCAAACTTGTTCGGGCCTTAAAAACGCTATCTTTAACATAAAAAATCACCAAAATCATTGAATGTCATTCTAAGTTAAACTAGAACTTTTCAAATTCGCATCCGATCCAAAACCCAACCAAACGACGTCTGAATGACCTGAAAATTTGCACACATATCCAAAATCACCTAAAGAAGCTACTACAACTCTCGGAATTCCATTCCTACCCTCTGATCAAAATCTCATTTATCAACTGAAATTTGCCAAAATTCGAACTTAGCCAATTCAATCCTAATTCTACACCGGACCTCCAAATTCGATTTGATTTTGCTCCGTAGTCATAAATCACAATCCGAAACTAGTCGAATTATAGAAAATCCATTTCGAGCCCTCTAACTCACAAGTCAATGTCCGGTTAACTTTTCCAACTTAAGCTTTTCTTAAAGAGACTACTGGTCTCATTTCTAACCAAATTCAATCCAACACATCTCAAACTCACCAAACACATATATCAACACACGAGGAAGCATAACACGGGGATAACGGGGCTGAAATACAAAAGACGACGGGTCGGGTCGTCACACAAATCTCCATCACCGGGCAAAGGTTCGTCGTCCTTGTCTATGAGAGCATATAAAGGAGAAGCCAAGGTCTCCACATCTAAAGGAAGGATAGATTCGAACGCATCGAAAAGATAGACCAGTATAATGGCAGGGTTAGCCGTAGTTGAAGCAGGGGCAGGAGCCGAGGACCTAATAGCTTTATTCTTCCTAAATGAGGGTGCAAGTGCTCTTGACCTCCTCGA
This sequence comes from Nicotiana benthamiana, assembly GCA_034376525.1. Classification (NCBI taxonomy): domain Eukaryota; kingdom Viridiplantae; phylum Streptophyta; class Magnoliopsida; order Solanales; family Solanaceae; genus Nicotiana; species Nicotiana benthamiana. Next base: position 136,895,296 of record CM067329.1, on the reverse strand, counting down.
AGATTCCCAAACTGGAGCTAAGAAAACACAAGGAAAGGGAAAGGTAAAAAAAAAGCTAAGACACTGACGGTAAAAGGGGATTACCAGTCAAAGAAAGAGCGGGCGCAGACTTCTTGAAAAAGTTGGCCATGCACGAATACCGACGATGTGATGGAGGAGCCGGTCAACCCAGTCAAAAATGTAAGTGATCGAAGGAGGAGGTGAGGAATTGGCTGTATAAGAAGAGTACAAGAGTTCAAACCCCATAACCAAGCACAGGAGGAAAATCAGATACGTACAAGCAAGGATTTTAGGTACTTACACGCATAATTCCAAGCCTCGGGAAAATCGTCGACACCGGCCACCATGTCCTCGGCTCTGACAAAAAGAAGTTGAACTAGAATTAGCAGTTAATTTTGTTGTCCATATTCACCACCAATCACTTGCCCGCTCGGTGGCGACGATTCAATATCATTCCCCTATAAAAGCTAGGGGTGAACAGGGTGTATTAAGTGCCGAAGTGCCAACTCGAGCCCGGCTAGCTCGACAAATTTGGTGAGCATATTTATAAGTTTATAAACATATGACGCGGAAGGAGAAAGGGAGAGTAGATGACTTGGAAAGTGTAGACGTAGAAGGCGCAATACCAGAACGATGGACCTGCACCGTATCCCACCCAGTCGTAATTAATTCAATATGATTGGAAATGTGGAACTTAACCGTAAGTTCTTCTAATTCCTTCAATGTCATCATTGACCAAAAAGCTCGAGGTTCAGCTTCTAGTGATTTAGTGAAATTAGATCTGGAATCGGGGTTGCGAGAAATTATCTCCTCTACCGACGGGAAGGTTCTATCCTCAACGGTGGTAGGAACACTCTCTTCATGAGAGGGAAACACCATTGTTAAGGGGGTCACATGACTTCCTTCACCAGACTCAGAAGGCATGTTAGACATAGTTTGATATAGGAAAGAGAGACATCAAACGAGAAAGAGGTAAGAACAATACAAATCACTAGAACGGAGAAGAGAATATCAGAGCAAGAAGAGAAAAAAAGTACAACCCAGTATAATCCAACTTAGTGGGGTCTGGGGAGGGTAGTATGTACGCAGACCTTACCCCTACCCTGGGGTAGAGAGGCTGTTTCCAAATAGACCCCCAGCATCCTTCCCTCCAAGAACTTCCCACCTTTGCTCTTGGGGAGGCTCGAACTCACAACCTCTTGGTTGGAAGTGGGGGTTGCTTACCATCAGAGCAAGCCCCTCTTGTCTAAGAAAAATATGGGATTTCAAAACAACAAAAAACTTAAACCTCAAAATCGCATCCAAATACCTCTATTTATAAAGGTCTTGGTGTCAGAACAAAAAACGACTCATCATTACTAGATATGTTTAATCAGAGGTCATATGCGAAAGTCAACACGAACCAACATATTGGGAATATGCGTCATAATGATATATGAGATCATGGCGTCATCCTAACTCGTGGATAACATAATTCCAAAAAATCACCCGAGAAAATCGAAACTTTTGAAATGTGCGGCCCACGTAGAGCCACGCTACCAGTTCGCCACAACCACCACGACCTGCATAGCTCTCTCGATTTTTTCAACCACAAAGAACAAGATCCGCTCATCTAACCCGCTTGAAGTTGGCCTCAATAAGCAGTGGGACTAACTATATGTGTCAAAATCTATCTTTAGAATGTTGAAGCCAGGATAGTGCTAGGGGAATAACTCCCAAGTCGTCACTTGTCAAAATGGCCCAGGAAGCGGCAAAGTCTAAGGTTGAAGAGTCAACAAGGGTCGAGGTCGAGGTTGAGGATTCAACAAGGATCGACTAATTTGACGAAGTTATAATGGCTAGTTTCAAGATAGGGCACTAAAGAGAATATTATAGTGGATATTTTCTGCATTTGTACTATTAAAGTTTTTTAGGAGCAAATTTTCTATAAATTAAAAAAGACACAATGACAGTGGGCATGTGACATTTGTAAAAACCACACTTTGACTTGAGAAATATAATCATGCCTCATTTGCTAAGAGAAAAGTATCACATTTTCACTGAGATTCTTGTCTATATTTTTCCACTAGATACGAGAATAACTCAAACATTCAAGTGATTATCTATTATTCATCATTGTTTGAATGAACATCCACTTATTTCATGCTTTCTTGGGTGACTTATTCATTCTATTTATTTAATTTCCATTTATTGCTATTCATTGATATTGAATGTTATATTATTATCTCTGATTTCTAGTATATTTATTGTATGGCATTGCCATTGTCCGGCTATATCTACATAGTATTTGTTGCTTCTTCGGGAGCCCCATCTGGAGATATTATTGTGAGTTAAGATTAACCCTTATTTATATAAATTTTAATTATTTGGACCATGATCTATATTTTTTAGTCAACGCTTTCCATAAGAACTTATTACATATGCGATGGAACCAAAACTAACCATTATGAGCAAACTTAAAGGAACAAAACTGTTGAAAGACATACTATAGGACCACTTTGAACATAACTCAAACAAGAGGGACTATTATTGTTATTTTCTATAGTTATTTAATTGAATCCAATTAAAGAAATTCATTCGCATAAAGTCGATGAGAAAGGGATCTAACGCGTCGCATTCCCGCCCTTCGATAGACTCGAAAGTTTTTCTATATAAAGCACTACTCCTGAAAGCTTTCATCATTTTCGTATCAGGTACCCTCTAAATTGTTCTTACTTCTCAGTCGTCCAGAGAATATGTATATTCACCACTGCGCGCAAGTCACTGCTAGGGTTCCGCGAGCATCACGCACCAAGAGCTTACTATATTGTAGTGTCGAGCAGGGCAACCCCTAACAGAGTTCCTACTCAATCGAAGGACGTTTACGATCGATATCCTCTGTATTGCATAATTCCATGTACAACAACAATCCAGTATAATATTACTTAGTTGGGTATGTGGAGGGTAGTATGTAAGTAGACCTTACCCCTACCCTTGGGTAGAGAGAGAGTCTGTTTCCAAATAGACAGCCTACCATACTTACCTCCAAGAACTTTCCAAAAACTTACCACTTTAGTCTTGGAGAGACTCGAACTCACAACCTCTCAGTTGTAAGTGGGGTTGCTTAACATCACACCTCTTGTCTACTGATAAAATATAAAAGAGAAGAAAAATAGATGAATGATAGAGAAAACCCAACATAATTCCATGTTGCTACGGGAAGATAACTGAAGATTTTCAGTTGATTTTGAAGATTCGCACAACTTCTAATGCATAGTATTGGTTATGCTGATAGAGTTCTCATGTAGCTACTTAGTTATCTGTTACCTTGCTGGAATTATTGCCATCAGTCGCCACAATTACTGTTTTTAGTTGTGCAACAAGGATGACTCACCCAGACAGATCGCGGTGACAAACTTCTAATGCGCGGCATAGGTTAGTAGCTAATGAGTACTTTTTGTTGCAAATTTCATATTTTAGGTAATTTTATTGATATCTCATGATTTTATTAGGAGACAATTTAAATTGGACGACTGTCGCATCATGCTTGGGCAGATGGTGCAGAGTTGGTATTATGTATATACGGTTCTCCACTTCTCTTTCTTATCACATTCGTCCAAGATCAAACATCGCCTTATTCGGTATATGTACATATATTTTAGTTGTCTTTTACAATAGCGTTCTTCAATAGGTGAACCCATCACCATCGTCTTGAATCTTGATAAGCAAGTATCTCAAAAACTTCTATATGGCCCTCCAATATTGAAGATTTGGTGGGGAAACACGTTAAATCATTCGAGATTTCTACACTTTTAGTCAAGCTCATCTATCTTTCCCCTTAACTCGCATATTCGAGCCTTAGTTTAGGTTGGGCGTACTGTTTGAGCGCTTTTGAGTAAATGCGTAATGTTTGAGATCTTTTGAGTATATGCCCGGTTACTTGTTATTAGCACTAAAATTAAAATATTGTACGGATGAAATGGCATATGCAGGTGAAATAGTCCTGGTCTAGACAATTTATCCTTGTAATAATGCTCATGAAGATGGATGAATTGGCCTTGATTTTAATGTAATGGAAATGATAAATAATGCATGATGCCATGATCATACACAAACAATGAGCTATTGTCAATTATCTAAAGTGACTTGTTCATGACCTTCTTATCTTCCATTGATTTTCTTTATCTAACTTCAGGAAACGCTCCCTTCTTTTTTGCTCTGCATTTAAAGAAGATGTGATTTGGAGTCTGGTGTTCTATGAGAGTCTCTACCTGGATTTTGTTGAACTCTCATATGTACAAGATTGCCTTTTGCAGAGAAGGTTAATGTTTTTCAGCTTTAAGGTTTCTTGATTGTCTTTGTAGTACAAAGATTTGTTATGCTAAAAAGTATAGGAGTTGTGATCAATATCGGCATAAGAGTGAATTTTACTCTCAGTATTGTGCTAAATAGAGGTTGCTCTGATGGTAAGCAACCCCACTTCCAACCGAGAGGTTGTGAGTTCGAGTCTTCCCAAGGGCAAGGTGGGAAGTTCTTGGAGGAAAGGATGCCGGGCACTATTTGGAAACAACCTCTCTACCCAAGGGTAGGGGTAAGATCTGCGTACATAGTACCCTCCCCAGACCCCACTAAGTGGGATTATACTGAGTTGTTGTTGTTCTATTGTGCTAAATAGAGGCTATAGAGAAATTACATCAATTACCTTTGGGATGTCAAATTCAAAAATTACCTAGCTTTCTTTTTCTATTACTTTGTATATGCTAGATTGGACAAAGCAGATAAATTGACTGATATAAAGAGGATAGTTCTAACCTATTTACTTGTAAAGCTACCTTTATATTTCAGTATAGGATCTTATATAGCGGGACTATTATTTCTAATAATCCGCTGATATGCAGACCCACTGATATGCCATGGACTCTCAGAACCAGATACCGAGATGCCATGTCTAAACGCTGTCGCTGCATGATTAAGGCCGACACTGCACTTGTGTCTAAGGCCATCGTTACAAGATACTCCTACATTTGGTTTGGTTCTACAACAAACTGTCCATTAAAGTCCTGATCCATGAGAGCTTCCTTGATCAAGATCATATGACACAGTGTAATGAGTGTCTACAACAGTATGACCCTAAAGCCATTGTCTCCGAGCTTAGAGCAATAAAAGAGATCTTAGATGCAGAGGCTGCGAAGTTTGACGAAATATTTTCTATTTCTTTGAAGCATGGGATGATAACAACACGATCATTAAGCGAATAGCCTCTAAAGAGATGGAACACAGGCAAGTTGAATTTGATATAGCACCTCAACAAATTGGAGAGGGCGAAAAGCTGGTGAATGCCTCAAAAATAGTTTGTCGAGAAATTGATTGGTCTTTTCACCTATTCGTGGAAACATTGTTTACAAGAAGGCAACTGATATATATATATATATATATATGGTGAGTGAAATTTTTGCGACCTCTATCAGTAAGTTTATTAGTACTATATCTGTATGTATTTTAAAAATAATTTTATGAATTAAACTTTTAGCAGTGGTTTTGTTTTGATTAGACTCGCCTCCCTAAAATTGTCTCTGAACTGGACCCGAGGCTCTGTTCCTCAACCTTTTTAGACTTTTTAATTAGCAGGGTCCTCCTATGTTCCAGGTGGCGACGAAATTGGTTTATTAATTTTTTTCCCTATTGAATAACTTTAGGGTCGTTTGGTCGAAGGACTAATTATTTCGGAATTTGTTACATCGGGATTAATTATTTCACCTTTCCATACAATAATAACAATAATAATAATCAGTATAATTCTAAAAGTAGGGTCTAGGGAGGATAATATGTACGCATGCGTTACCCCTACCCCGAGGAGCAGAGGAGACTGTTTTCAGGAGACCCTCGGCTCAAGACAACAACAAAAGACGATATATTAGTACTATCAATAGACTCATACTAAAATAATATAAAATGCACAACATAACATAAACTAATAAAATAATAACAATATAAGAAGTATAGGAAATACGAAAAAGATGGAAGGTATACTAATATCCAACAGATAAATTCTTGCATCAGTAGCTGATTAGTAGCATCCTGATCTCGGATTATCCTAGGATAACTCTATCTCAGATTAATTATACCATATTTTTTTCTTCCAACCAAACATAAGATAAATTCTTAAATTTAATTCCGAGATTAATTATTCCTTATTCCTCGTATCAAACGCGTCTTAGTAAGTATGTTTTTCTTGTTCTGTTTCTTATATATTATTTTATTTCAAATGGAGTAATGGTTTCGATGACATGGACAGCAACTGCATTCCAAATTTCCAGTACTAAATCCATATGCAAGAACCGATATCTGTATTTCTGATATCCAGAGAAAGACTACAGAATAGAATCTAATTTTCTTTTTTGATTACTCCTCCTATTAGTCCTAAAGTTGATAATTGCTAGCTTGAGCATTACTTGCAGTTTCATTAAGACATTTAGAATACATTAACAAAAAAGGAATAAAATCTAGGACTGATAGCTTCTAATTATTATTGTTATTCTTATTTATAATCATCTTATATAGTAACTCTTTTTGATATTTGGTTGTGGCTGTATTTGTTCATAGCAGAAGTGCCAGGAAAATTAGGGAGGAAAAATGAAATTAAACAACCAAAGGGGCAGAAGAGAAGTGAGAAGATGTACAGATTACTGTAATCTAAGCTCGTATTTACTATACCCTCGGGAGCAAAATTTCAATGAAACCCAACTTTTTAAGAGGGGCAAACCAGAAATTTTATGCGGTTAAGACAACCTGAGTCCTACTCACACACACGTTGAAGTTGTTTTACATCTTCTCAAGAGCACAAAAAGTTAATTTTGTTTTTAAAACGGTGGTGATGTAGTAAGTGGGTTTTGAAATACTCATTGATAGATGTGCTCCGATTCTGCTGCATGCCTTCCATTTTTCATATAACCCTCTTTTCTCTCTGTCTCTTTCTGTTACTTGTCCTTAGTACTGGCGTCACCTTTTGGGGTTTCTATTGAACTTCCGTTTTTGCTTTTGCTCTCTGTTGATTTCGTTTGGGTTTCAAAATTGCAGTGCTCTTCTTGTTCTGTATGTGCTGTGAGAAAACGGAATGGGTGCTTTATCTCGTGCTTCTCTTTCTGAAGAGGAACGCAACAAAAGACTTGTTGAAGCTGGGAATGAGCTGCTTCAGCATCTCCCTTCTTCTAAAGAGGAGCTTCTGGAGAAACTTGATGTGAGACCCTTTTCTTTTCAAATGTCACTGTATTTTTTTTATTTGCAATTTTATTCCTGACCAAGATCAGAGGTTTTGCGTTTTCTTAAATGATGCTTCTATGCAAATGTGCGTTTCTTCAACACTGCTGTTTTGTTTAATAGAAGGTCATGAGATAGTAACTTGTTTAATTTTTTTATTACTGACTTCCTAAACTGATTGAAATTTGTTTCGGGTAAAAATTGTTAGTTAATCCTAGGATTAAATGATCATTTTCTGTGTATGTAGGGGCGATTGGTAATGGTTTACCCTATGAGTCATTGATTGAAGCAGTTGGTATTTTAGGGAGGGGGGAGGCGATTCCTCCCGCTATGAATCATCCATTTTGTGCCTCCTGTGGGTATTTTTTTTTTGAGAAGGTAACATATTAGTATATATAATGAGATTACACAAAGCAGTGTAGTCCTATTCCTATACAATTACAAGGAGAGTTGGAGCTTGAGTTCCTAAGTCTTAAACTATCATAAGTAAGCTAAAATCTCATAAATAGACTCAGCTTCTTGTAAGTACTCCTGCTTACACCAAAATAAAATAGGACTAGACAATTCATCTTCAGCTTCTGAATGGAACTTCTGTTATCTTCAAACATCTATGGTTTCTCTCTTTCCAGATTGTCCACTTGCATCTCCACTTGCATCTGGGACAATCTTCCATCTCTCTTTGTGTCTTGAAAGGTTCTACAAGCTAGGACTCCCTCGATTCTCCTTGGCACGGTCCACCTCGTGTGGGTATATCTCCTCCTTGAGCAAAAGTTAAGTGGAATTACAGCAAGGTTTAACAAATTCTTTGAATTATCTTATGGTCTCCCTAAATTATTTGTTGCTTTGGATGAAAACCAAAGGTTTATGGGATCAGATGTGTATGGACTCATTAGAAGGCTTTGAGATCTCTAAACACCAAATAATTTATGCTTGAACTTTGTGGTGAGCCAGGACAAAGCCAGAAAAGTTGTCGACTTGACTATTCAAAATAGTACCAGAACATTCTTTCACTTGTAAGCTTGAATCGCATGTTGCCTTTTGTAGATTTGGGATAGTGGGTTAGGTGTTCACCCTAAGGAAGTTTTTAGGCTTGAACAGGAGACAAATGTGATACCTTATCCTTCAATAAATATTATACTATGTTTACTGATTCTTAAGTTTTCTAACTCTTCGTTGTTTGTTTAACATAGCAGCTGGACCTAGGATATCTACAGTTATCAACATGTTCCTCGCATAAAATTAGCGAAGAAGGTTTAGTTTCCGATACAACGTGATCCATTTTAAATCTTTTTTAATGTTAAGGAACTTGGCCAAGCTTTTACCTTGTGCTTATATTAAATTTTTTATCTGAGTAGGATTTTCATTTGGCATTGCTTTTTCACTTTTCCTGGCTGTGTAATCTATTATATGCTCTTATACTTGCTGTTGTGTAAAGGACAAAATCAAGCTTCCAGATGGTAAAAGCACGTAAAACTATGGAGCGAAAGAGATATGCTTGACCTTGTGACGTACTGTAGAACTTTATTTGTTTCTTTATTTTCTGCAAAACTTCATTATTTAGACTTCATCTGTTATACAGAAAAGTGTTTCCAATGTAATTGATGTGGTTCACCATTTGGTTTTGGTATGAATTCAGAATTTAGAGCATCTTCTGTCAACGGTGGAGCAAGTTCCATCTGCATCGGCGCGAGATGCGTTTCAACCTGCAAGGGAAGCACTAGCTGCAGATGGACTTCTACGGCATCCTGACATAGATGTGAAGGTGTCAGTTGCATCTTGCATCGGTGAGATCATGAGAATTACAGCTCCAGATCAACCTTATGATGATTGCATAATTCAGGCAAATACAACTCTTACAGCCTTCTTTGCTTCAATATAAAGTCAGACTTGTTGCTAGTCTCTTTTCTAACTAAGCTGTTTTTCTTTTAACCGATGATTCAGATTCTGTAATAATTATGCACCTATGATTTACTTGGTTAGTTGGATGCATGAATAGTATTTAGATTCTCAGTTTAGTTTCTTGCACAATTGCTGGACAGGAATTTTTTGAGCTTTCAGTATTGGCATTTGGGAAATTGTCTTGCATCGATGGTTGTGGTTATTCAAAGGCTGTTTCAATTATCGAAGTTCTTGCGAAGTACCGAACATGCATTCTGATGTTGGATCTCGAGTTAGACGCATTGGTTGTTCAGATGTTTCAACATTTTCTGAATAGCATAAGGTTTGATCTCCAATTATGTTATTTGTTCATAATTTGTCTAAAGGAAGAGGGGATGAATTGTGATGGAGGGAGTAATTGGATATTTTTTTCTCAGTGTCACTAATTAATGATGAGTCATGTTTGAATATATATTTTGTACCAATCAAACACTGTTATCACAAATGGGAATGAGGGAGTATATAACAGAGTTCTAGCATGCATGCGAATATTCACTGTTGTATCTTTATATATTGGAGACAAGAGGGGTTGCTCTGATGGTAAGCAACCCCCACTTCCAACCGAGAGGTTGTGAGTTCGAGTCTCCCCAAGAGCAAGGTGGGAAGTTCTTGGAGGGAAGGATGCCGGGGGTCTATTTGGAAACAGCATCTCTACCCCAGGGTATAGGTAAGGTCTGCGTATACTACCCTCCCCATACCCCACTATGTGGGATTATACTGGGTTGTTGATGTTGTAGTATCTTTATATATTGGATACAGTATAAATAAACTTATTTGCTAAGGTATATAGCATGTCGAAAACTACCAGCTTATTTATGAAGTTCAAAGACTACCTGTTCCTCATGCCATTCTTTTTTTTTTCTGGAAATGGCTGACAACGGTTTTTTGTATCTTGCACCGTTTTAAGGCCGGACCACCCTGATCATGTATTCATGGACGTCGAGGAAATAATGAGCATGATGATAAAAGAGAGTGACGGAATTTCAATGGAGCTTCTGAACATCCTGATAAGTAGTGTTAAGAAGGAAAACCAGGTATTGCTTCTCCTCTACAACTCCATTCATTTATCTTTGATGCATCTTTCTTATTGAATTTTTAATGAAGTTGTCTTTTGGTTCAGAATGTTTCACCTCGCTCCTATATGCTAGGAGAGAGAGTTCTTCAAGTAAGTGCTGTCAAACTTTGTCCATATCTTCCAGAAGCACTGAAGTCCTTGAGCATTTCCACTGATGATTATTCTGAAGTTGTTGAATTGATATGGAGAGAGGCAACTAAAAGTAAAACTACGGTAGGTCTATCTGATAGGATTGTTCAGTTAACATGTGGTATTGATGAAATCATGTTTGGTTATTTGTTCTGGATTTATACTAATGATGTGAATGGTTCCTTCGCTGTGCCCTTGTCAGAATGGTACAAAGTCTCTCCCTAGTTCTAGGCCAGGAGAAATTGATCAATTTGTGGACGGAGCATCAAAATCACAGGTGGAAAATGGTCCTGAAGAACGCAAAGCTGCTTGCTTTGATGATGCCTGTCCATCCACAGAAGCAACTTCCAAGTGTCTTCCAGATGCTGACTCTAAAGTTATTTCAGCTGATGACACTGTTGTACTATTTGAGCGATCTGGAGAGGATTCCTTTAAGACACCGGTCAATAATGACTCAAAAGAGCTTACCCGCGGAGCTGATTATGATAGCAAAGTTGGTCCATCCGGACCTGGATCTTCCAAGTCACCTACAAATGACGACTCTGGCGAGCTTGCACCACATGGTGCACCTGAGAAAGTTACTCCATTCTTAGATCAACCATCTGACTTACTGGGGAAATATGACCCTGAGCATAAGGAAGATGATGTAGTTCCAGAGACAGATATATCTTTGAAAGGATCACAATGTGGAGATGCAACAAAGCAGCAGAAAAATACAGATTCAAGGACCAATTCTCGACCTGAAAACTTAGGTTTCGTACATGCAGCCGAAAAAGATCTACATTCAGAAGCCACTCAAGCTTCAAAGAAAAGAGGTTGGAAACCTAATTTTTTGAAAAAGCCAGAGGAAGGATATGATCATGTTTGGTTAAGTGGAGAAAGGAGATCAAAAGCCTGTATTCGCTGGAAGGATTATGGGAAAGATACTAAAAAGAGAAGTAGCTGTTCACCTAAATGTGCTATCTCCGATGAATTGTACTTGTCATCTGGTGTGGAGAAGACTCCGAAAATGACTATAAGAAGACACCAAAAGGAGCAAAATGACATAATAGGTCAGAATGATGGTGCACAAATTTCATCAATTTCAGCAAGAAATTTACCCGGAGTTCTAACAAAGAAGAAAGTCTCACAACCTAAATTGATTACTTCAGAAGAATTTGTTTTCTTGGAGGCATTAGAAAAGAAACATGAAAAAGGTGACAAGAAAAATTTACCTGCCAGCTATCGTGATAGAAGACGGCGGTCATCAGTTAAAGAATCAGGAATTGAGGTAGTAAATATAAACAGTTAGCTTCAATTTACTGAATATGATTTGAAAGTTATTCGAATTTTGGTAAGGTATTTGTTGTGCCCCTTAGTTCTTGACTTATTAATACATAAATTGGATTTTGCAGGCATTGGCTTCTCTCTCGATCACCAACAAGAGCAACTTTGCCAATACCTCTAAAGGTCAACGTAAGAAGGAGAACTCGTCATCACAGGAAGAGGTAAACATTTGTTATCCTTAATTAGAGCTGGCTTTTATAGTTAATGGTATTAGACAACCTTCAATAAGTGATTACTAAAGTGAATGTTCTCGTCTTGGAAGTTATGTGGATTCAAGTAAAGTATTTATTGTACCTCTCAATTTTGGACTTATTGTGTACATAAATTGAGTTGTGCAGGCATTGGGTTCTCTCTCAATCGCCAAAGAAAACAACTTTTCCAAAACCTCTAAAGGACAACATAAAAGGAAGAACTCGCCATCACAAGAAGAGGAAAACATTATTATCACCATCAATTAGACCTGGCTTATAGTTAATGTCTTAATGATATTAAACAACCTCGAATAAGTGATTACTAAAGTGAATGTTCTCAATTTGGAAGTTATGTGGATTTAAATAAACTATTTGTTCTACCCCTTTAGTCTTGGATTTATTATGTTGTGCAGGCATTGGATTCTGTTTCAATAACCAAGAAAAGGACCTTACGGAAAGCCTCTAAAGAACAACGTAAAAGGAAGAACTTGCCATCACAAGAAGAGGTAAACATTTATTATCACTTATTAAAATTAGACAACCTTCAGTAAGTGATTACTAAAGTGAATGTGAACAGTTTACGAGGTTATTTATATGCTGAAACTAGTTTTCCATAAAAAAATCTAGTTTTCTTTTGTAACTGAAGAGAAAAGACTTTTGACCAATTAGAAATTTGAAGTGTGTAATGTCCATGCTTCCAGCTCATCTCTGCATTGATTAATGTTGTTTGCTTTCAAGATTTATGAGCCTCTCTATAATCTTCTCAGTATTCTGATAAGGTTGTCAGAGAGCACGGTGAGGAGCTGATTGGCTGCAGAATAAGGGTTTGGTGGCCACTGGATCAAAGGTATGTGATTTAATTATTATGCAATCTAGCTTCTGCTATTCCTGTTAAAAGCTTCTAATGTTTTAAGTGCTCTTTCACTGAGTGAGTACAAATTTTTTCATCTGAACAAACTCTGAATGAATTATTCTGTCATAATATTCTGAATATGACTAATGTTTAAGAATCAGCCTCAATTATGATGGTATGTGCAGAAGGTAGGTAAAATATTTTTAAATGTTAATGATAAGAAATAGATGTCTAGAATGCATAAAGAAATTCTGGGATCTGTTTGAATCATGAAGGAAATAGTGACTACATCGAACCCCTAATTAGCTGGACGGGGCAAAGAAGATGGATTAGTATGGGCAATTGTAATATTAAAGTTTCTTGTTGTAAAAATTAAATAAAAGTACTTGGTATAGTCCAGCCATCATAAGGACTTGTGAGCATCTAAACTCCTGGCATGAAATTCTGAGTTGACTTGTTTTAGAGAAGGGGAGCCTGGTACACACCTGCATGTTAACAATGTATGACTAAAAGCCGTAAAAGGTTGATTGGACTGAGTCAAACTATGCTGTGAGTGATTCCTGAACGCTTGGACTAGTTCCATGGAATATTTGCTGCCTCCCACTAGCACAGGTACCAGATAACTTTTTCCACCAATGCTTGGGATGGGAAGAAATCACCTAATGTTTTTGCCTCCATTCGGATTTGAACCCGAGACCTCATGTTCGAAACTCACTTCATTAACCACTAGGTCACACCCATGGGTGCAATTGGAGGTCTAACAGGTTATATTTGAGTAAAATAATGGTGAAGCTGATTCTTTTTGTTTTAAAAAGAAAATTGGATGCTCCCCCCCCCCCCCCCCCTCCCCCTCAAAAAAAAAAACAAATGAAAAGAAAAGGTTTTCAGTACGGGAATATGCGTTTCAAAATTCAACCTATAGAAACCATTCTTAAGGAGTAATATGACAACTTTAAGATGCTAAGCAAATGTATCTTGTTGGTGCTTGGTTCAGTCATTGTGTCTTTAGAGATTTGGTAATATCATTGTGCAAAGGACATTTAATTAAAGATTTAGTAGTATTTTTATGATTCTTTTTTCAGAAAAAAATTGTCAGGTCTGTAGAGGCAGACTTTTGAGTATTTAGCTGCTTCCTTTTTATCCTCTATTTACTTTGACATATTATTTTGTTTCGTTCTAATGTAGTATGTTTTTTAGTTCATATGTTACATTACATAGAATTCATATTCTGTAGGTTCTATGAGGGACATATCGCGTTGTTTGACCGTTCAGAGAAGAAGCATATGGTAAAGATTTAGCATGTTTTAGTAAGACATTATTTATCTTGTATATTAACTGACGTCAACTGCTATATGTAATCATACTCCCTTGGTCTTCAGCTTGTTGATGCTATGTTAATAGGTTGGGTGTCGGTATATATTTTCACAGGCAGAATTATTTTCTGAATCTAATTTGGAGTTAATTTGACGAGCAGCTTCTTGTGTGTTGGTAATGTTTTATCATTTATGTTTTTTCTCATGGTATTCTAAGGTGATCTATGATGATGGTGAGGAAGAAACGCTAGATCTTACAAGCGAACGCTGGGAACTTGTTGTAGAGGACAATGCATCAGATCCTGTGGGTTCCTACCAGTCTTTTCTTTTCCCTTCTCTTCTCTATTCGTCTGTTCTGTACTTGTCTTTAATTGCATAACTTATTGGTGGATGTATTTCAGAGGCGAGAGATTGTTTCTGGTCCCACTGATTCGTTTGACATGTAAGCTTCCTTCACCCAACTTACTCATTTGTGGAAAGTCATTATGATGATTTAGAATGCTGCTTTAAAGTTGACATGGGGAAACATTTTGTCCCTATCGTCTCGAGATTACGGTAGTGAGAACTGAGGGTGCAACTTTTACAGTTGGCATCTCATTGGTTACAACTGTGTCTGACAGAGAGTGAAATAATATTAGCAGTCAGAGTTAAAACTTAGATCATTGTTACGTGCTGGATAGTTATAGATACAAGAGTGAACGACCTTTGTTTAGCTTTTCCTGTACTTCTTGGCGCCCTTTCATTTTCCTCTCAGTACTACTACTACAACAACAACAACAACAACAACCCAGTATAATCCCACTTAATGGGGTCTGGGGAGGGTAGTGTGTACGCAGATCTTACCCCTACCCTTGGTAGAGAGGCTGTTTCCAAATAGACCCCCAGCATCCTTCCATCCAAGAACTTCCCACCTTGCTCTTGGGAAGACTCGAACTCACAACCTCTCAGTACATTGAATCTAAATTCAACAATCCAATTTTATTGTAGTTGTCTCGCATAGACATGGATTTACCTGCAAGTCTCTCACTGAAAATGTCACATCCTTTTATTTTCCTTTCTTCCTTTTTTTTTCTTTAGCAAAACTTCTCGATAGGTTGGATGTCCAAACTTTATACATTTGCCTTCCTTTCCCTGTTTCACTAGTTTGCTTCTCTTGCTGTGCTATTGGTGTCCTCATTTTCAGGTAAACTACCCCTACACATCTATCTTCACCCTTGGTTGGAAGTGTATGCTATATTCTTTAATGTTATATGTTAATTGCATGCATCAGAATAGTGATGGTTGTGTCCAACCATAAACCTTGTTCAAATCTTCTTGCAAAGGTGGATTCTTAAGTAATGCATCCATCACTGAAAGTATCCTAGCAAGCTTTGGAGCTAAAAGCAATGCCCTTAAAAATGAAACCTTCTTTTTTGCCTCCTGCCTTCTTTAATTTAATTACAGAATTACTGACATACACCCTTCCTAATTTTTTAAGAAAACAAAAAACCTGAAAGGTTACTTCATTTTCCAGATAATTAAACTTATCAAAAGAAGTTCCAGATAATAACAGTGTCTTTCTAGTTTTTTGTGGATAGGCAATTTCTTTCTAGTATATTTGGGATTTAAACAAGATATAAGACTTTTTTAGAATTTATTCTGAATGTACATGCTAAAATGAAAAAACTAAAAGTCAAGCACGGCTTTAGTATATACTTGATAAGTTGTATATGAATAATAAACAACAGACTAATGTTATGTTTGTGGCGAAGTTTTTCTGTTGTCCATTTTGAAGTATTAATAAACTTCTGAAATAAACCCCAGTAAAGGTAGAAAGTGAATGAACTTTTTTTGAAAAGAAAATGTGAATGAACTTTTTTTGGGTGTTCAATGTGTTTACTGATTGCATTCCATGTTATTTGTGCCGAGGTGCAGATTTCCATTAAATTCTTTTTAATGCATCAGAAGGACTAGACCAAATACTGGGACTCACTGTAGTAATGAAAAAATACAGTCGATAGGAGATATTTTTTGTTATGAACTAGGATAAGATACTATGTTGCATTTTGAAGTTTAAAACTTTCACGTTATATTCTTTACAACTCTTGCTTTCTCAAATATGTGCGAAACAATTTAGGGGTTGATAACATAAGTTGTTAATGTGCAGGCGCCTTGGTTGCATCATTGATTCATATCGTCATTTAAGGAAAAAGAAGAAGGTGAGAGTACTTTTGTGGAAGATTTCTGCCTGTGAGCTACACATGTTTTTGTTCTGATCTCTTTCTAAGATTACATTACTCTATTTATTTTTTATTGTTTTCATATTTCATCATCAAATTTTGTATAAGATAAGTTGATTGAAGAAGTTTTAGTTAATTAATAATATTTCCTCTCTTTTTTTGTCGCGTTGAAAGAATTTGATTGGAACAGGCAACATTTTATGTTTCTACTGCAAAGCTTACATAGTTGTAGTTACCGCATCTCCTTTTACACAATACCTTTTGTTTCTCTGGTGGTGTAAGCGCATAACTGAATTTATTATTTCTCTTGGTGTAAGAGTTTTTCTGTTTTCTTGGTTGGAGGTCAGCAAAGGCCTGCTAGGCTTCTGTGATAACTTCTGTCTTGAGTTACATTTGATCAATGGCAGTTGCTTTTTGATTGGTGATCAGTAGTAATTTAAATCTCCAACTTCCTCTATGTTTCCCTTGGTAAAAGCTGAAAGGGCCTCATTCTTATTCTTTTACCATACTTGGGTCTTGAGAAAAGTCGTTCATGGTTCTGCCGTTTTCTTTAGCCTTTCTTTTGTGAATATATAGCAAACTCAAAACCAAAATAGGCAGAAGATTCTTTATATTACTACAAATCACACTATTGATCAAACTCTTAGATCCCGGGGAGAAAAGATTATAATGACACTCATCTCTTTCTGTTTCTCTGTTGAGCTTTCAAGCTCATGCTCTGCTTCATCTCAGCCATCCATGTTTCCTCTACAACTACAATAACAACAACTGTGCTTCAATTTTAAGTTGGCTATGTGGATCCTCACTATCCATTTCACTCCATTTGGACCCACTTAATCTAATACTCGATTTGGGTTATTACAGATATTCAATAACTTGGGATTCTCTAGATTCAGAGATTCTCGACAGTTTCGACTCACATACACATCTCAAAACAGACTAAAAAGATTCCTATCAAACATTACACTGCATACTGTCAAGACTAAGTTGTGTTTCCTCCTGTATTTCTTACAATTTCCACTATAGTAATGTCCTTTACTCATCTGATCCCAAAAGACACCCATTGTCCATATTTCCTTAATTTTCTCCCTTGCCGATTATCATTAAAGCAGATATATGGTCCATTTGTGAATGATCGCTAATGATTATCCAAGGAGCATTGAATTCTTGTCATATACGTTAGCTTGGCCAAGATGCTGTATTGTGCTGCCTTGTATGACAGCGAATAGATATGAAAGAATGTATAACTTTTCACACCTCTTCCCTCTTGGCTGCTAGATCCCCAAATAAGATTCCATTTAGATGATTCCTGGATCATTATCCACGTAATACCTTCTTATGGTCGGTCAGTAGTGCTATTATTGTTCTCTACTGCATTTCCATCTTAGTCTATCTGCCTTTTCATCCCCAGTAAGGGTGATGGCATATCATGCTGCTGAGTGGTGCGATTCAACAATTATTTTATTTTCGCTAAAATCCATTTACCTCTTTGGGGAAGTTGTCATACCTTAAAATGCATTAACAAGTTTCCATAACAAGGCTTCCCTTTTGATCGTCCAAATCCAACGAGATTTTCTTGCAATTTCTTTAACCCTGTATTTTGGAATAACATCCAACTTTTTCCCCTTTAGTGAAATCAGTGAAATCACGGGAAGACCGCCCTAGCTGTCAAATGCACTAGCATTTTCCTATCTGATAAGACTATCATCCATAAATTCCGATTCAAATTATTGTCCCTCATTTTTTAGTTCTCTTCATGCTATAGGATTATTAAAGTAATTATCTTTAATCTTTGAGTTCAAGTAAAAATGTAGAGATTCAAAAAAATCGGCGACAGTTTTCATTTGCTACTGGATAATGTTAGGTTATAGTGTTCTTGTGTCAAATTTCACAGAAAAGAGGCAGAAAAGTTGCCTTTATATAATGTCGAGGGAGAGGCAGAAAAAGTTATATAACGTTGACAGAGAGGCAGAAAAGCGTCTTCATATAATGTTGAGGGAGAGGGAGAAAAAGCTGTCCTCGTGTAACTGTTGCAATAGACGGTCTGCTCATGGGATTCTTAGGAGTTATGGATTAAGCAATCAGTGGCTGTTTTTAGTTGGAACTTGTTCCACCACTGCACTCAACAATTTAACTGTGGCAGTTCAATTTGTAAGTTTTAATTAGCTTACTTTCCAATTCATTCCCATCTAATCTTATGGATAGGTCTTTCTATATTCATCCTTTGACTTAAACTAGAGTTAAGACAATCTAATTGTGCGTGTCTTTAATGCTTCAGCAAATAGTCTCTGAGGTTCTCTAAGGATAAAGAGAGAATTAAACTGTGGAAGTTCAATTTGTAGGTGTCAATCAGCTTACTTTCCTATTAGTTCAAGCATCTAATGAAGGCGTCTAGTTATGGTTATCTTGGATTTAACTTGAGTTAGCACAACATAGTCGTACGTGGCTTTACTATGATTAACAGAATGCTTCAAGAAACAATCTTTGAGGTTCTCTTAAGATAAAGGAGAAAAATTCAAGTCGCGGCAGAGTTTGCTGCTAGTCCACATTAGTTTACGATTTCGTATATTCCCATGCTTTAAATTAGAGTTTGAGACAACCTTTGAGATTTGTAGAGAGAATTTAGAGTTCAAAAGCTCTTAGATTATTTACGCACGTTTAGACATAGATACAGACATTCCATGGGTACATCGCATTCTGAGACATATTCATGCTCAAGTAATGCTAATGTCCAATGTATCAAACAATATTTGACATTTTGCCTTGGGATGTACAGATCTTAGATATCAATGTTATTAAAGGCTCGATTAAGGCACCCTTAAACCCTGAAATGTGATGACACCCAGGTTGTGCGCTTCGCCTCGCTTAATTGGCGCTACTGTCGATTTCTAGATAGAAGATTATTTTCATACTGAGCTTGAGATTATAGGCCCCTGTGTATACACTTCTTCCACATCGGGACAAGAAAGAGCCCTCTATCGCAGGGGCCAAGCGGCAAGCGTGCCCCTCTCATCGATGACCTATGTCTTTAAAAGCACCTAGACAATGAATTTAGTTGACAAAGTTATACACTAACTGTTAATAAAATGCTATGACTAAACTTTTAATGGTTAGGAAAAGATAATTGGAAATTTAGTATAAGAAATCTAGCCACTAAAAAGTTAAAACATCTTTCATCTGAATAAAAAAAATGGGGTTTTAACTTGATTGACTTGATTTTCATTTTACTTCAAATATATGGCTTAATTATTGTTTTTTTCCCTTCTTTTGTCAAAATATTTATTGTTTGGGTCTATAGTTACATCTTCTTGCATTACTTGTATAATTTCACTGTTTTCACTTTTCAGTTGCGCTTTTCTTCGTTAAAACCAACGGTTTAATTGTGCATTGCTCTTAAAGCCCCAATTGACTTTGGCACTTTTCTGCACTTTCCACTTTTGACTACTCTATTAGATACCTTAATAGAAATTTAAAAGCCCATTTTAAATTTATTTCATAACACCTTCTATGCTTGGAAAATTGGCAGGGGAAAACAACTGATGGTCTGACTCCTCGTCCAACAAAGTAAGTTATTTATATGGCATTTAACCCCCTCTGCTTAATAATTAATGGAATTGGAGCTGAATGAAGTATTTCTATATTAAGGACCATGCAATGTGATTTAACTCAAAAAGGAATGCACCAAATTAAAAGGATCAAAGTTGAAGTTTCAGAATCTGAGATAGAGGGAAATCCAATGAGCTTGACAACACCTAGAAAGGTTTCCCTAGGTTCTCCTATCGAAGATGGTGATGAATGCTGTGAATTGGTTGATGTGCATGGCTATAAAGTAAAAGTGAGCAGTGCTCCTACACTTGCTGCCATTTTTAGCAAGTATGGCGACATTACAGCCAACTGTCAGTATAAATCACCTACCGTCAAAGCTTCCCTTCTTGAGGTGGTTGGTGATGTTGTCAGGCAGCTGAAAACCAGTGATATTGATGCTAATTTTTCTGCCATTCAAGATATGAAATCTGTAGTCTCTGATGCTGCAGATGCAAAGCTTGATGTTTCTTGGCTGCAGCAGTATCTTGAGGAGATATCCGAAGAGGAAGATGTGAAGAAAAAGTCTTCCAATCTAGTGGAGTTAAGGTTGACTACAATGCTGGTCTCTAAAGCAGCTAAAAAGGACTTGGTAGAAAGGAATGGGGAGGTCTTAGCAGCAGAGAAACGGCTCAAAAAGGCTGAAAGGCGCTTGCAAGAGGCGAAAAGCCGAGCAGGAGAGGCAGAAAGGTCTGTCAAAGTATTTGAAATACTGGGTGAAAAGATTCATCAGGACATCGAGCAGTGTAAGGATGCACTATATTGGCAGAGTAGGTCGAATGACCTTCTGTAGCCTGCATGAAGCTGGGAAGATGGCAGATGGTTGAGACTTGTTTTGTACATGATGTTGACATTTATCTCATTGCAAACTTTCGCATTTTGTGCAGTTTCAAGTTTGTCATATAACAAAAAACTGGACTTGGTTTTGTATGTAATGTGATGTGCATGATTGGAAAAGATTATAAGGTTACTGTGTACTGTCTAAAGGAAGACTAATACCATGGTCTCTACAACACCATGAACAATTGGGGTGATGTGCTCAGTGTCTTTCTTTAGTTTTTTTTTGAAAAGGAGCTGCTTAAGGTATACTTGAACTAATCCGCTTCAAATTAGATAACTTTCTGTTACAGAACCTGCACTGATGTGTTTCTTAAATTTTTAGTTCTCTTCAGATGCATTATGAAGTTGGTCTGATTAGGGACAAGGAAGATATTTTCTTCCCCCTAGCTGTGGGCAGATGTTGAAGGGGAGCCTTGGCGTAACTAGTAAAGTTGCCGCCAGGTGGCTAGGATGTCACGGGTTTGACCCGTGAAAATCACCTCTTGCAGAAATGCTGGGTAAGGCTGCGTATAATAGATCCTAGTGGTCGGGCTTTTTTCCGGACCCCCCCTCCCGAATAGTGGAAGCTCAATGCACCGGGCTGCCCTTTAGCTGTGGGCAGGTCATTTGAAATATGTAATAGGTTTTTACTGTAGTCATTTACTCTTTGGATGAGTGTTGGTTACTTAATTTCAAGGTGTCCTAAACTGAAATGAGAATTTACATCTTTTCTCAAGAACCAGGACATTTGAATAAAATCTCTTGCTCTGGTAGAATTTTATCTATTGGGTCGAGTTATGATGCTTCGTCAGCATTTGAGACCGAAATAAATACTCAATGAAATTACTGTTGGGGGTAAAGAATAGATTTAAATCTCGTGTCGGAATGGAATATTTGTCCTGTGAGAAAAGGAAAACATATCCTTCACTTTTTCCAAACATTCATCAGGGATTATTTCATTGTTCAGATTTTATTTTTGATCAGCATTTGTATCTTGTTATCTAGTCTGGTAAATATTAGATACCAAGATATATACTAGTAAAACTACTAAAATATAGTATGTAAAACCATAGTACCTAATCAAAATGACTGTTACTTCACTGAACCCCTTGTCAGGTTATGATATTTTGGAGTGAGATATTGATTTTTCTGCAAAATAAATTCTTCAAAATTCTTTTCTATCAAATAGGATTCTTTACTCTGATATCTTACAAGTGTATTCGTGAATTGGCATATACTCCTATGTACATTGCGTAGTTATAACAAATTCATTTACGCACATTGACCACATGAAAATTCTTCTACATTTAATGCCGAGTGAATATGGTAAATCTTTGATATGTCTATATACAAAGGTAAAGAATAAATGATTAAAAAAATATACATAAAGGGGCAACCATGAGATCCCTTACAAGATTATATACTCAATTGATCCTCAAGTACATGATTATCTGTGAGAGGGAAATATCATATTTCCCTTTCGGGTAGGGGTAAAACTCATCTACATATTACCCTCCCCAGACTCCTCTTTGTGGGAATATACTGGTTAGTTATTGTTGTTGTTGTTGTAGGGAAATATCATATTCACGGGGATGAATTCCACCACGAACTAGAAGCAAGCAAATATGTGCAACTTCCATTTTTGAGATACTTGTACTTATTCACTTTGGAGATTTGAGAATAAGAATTGAGTAATTTGTAAAGGAGAAGCAATATATATAGAACGTAACAGATATTTTTTGAGATAAGGGTGCTTTAGTCTTTTGATCTTGCATCGAACAATCCGTCAAGGTTATATCGGTCTTTTTATTTCTTGACGGATTGTTGATGTTTCAAAATAAGTAAGTCAATCAAATATCTTAAAAACTTGAGGAAAAATTAAGTACCATAAAGAATGCCAATTAGGTTTCTTTCAAACCAATAGATATCTCTTTCTCATCTCTTAATAACTTAATTTTCTAGGTTACACGACATATTTTCATTTTTGTACACTTATTCCAGATTTTATGCAAGATATACTCACTAACAATTGTTTATTCGTGATGAATTTGATATATATATCTCATTTTTATGTCGTCAAAAGAGAATTTTAATTTTGGAAGAGTTTCAAAGAATCAATCTGAATCGATGTAAGTATTTTTATACACTTCTTTAATCAATTATTTCACAACTTTTTGTGAGGCTCAGCGATTCGATAATTAAAGCTTCACGACTCTATTTTGGTTCTTACAGTCCCCTTAGGTATCAACTAATAAGAAAGATATTAGACAATCTCAATTCTTCCTGCTTTCTTCCATAATTGTATAGTCTGTCTGATGTCAATTGATCAATTTTTTAAATAATACTACCTATTAGAGGGAAAAATATTTAGATGTTTGAAGATTAGGAGAAATGGTTAACTTTTAATTCATCAAAGTCCAACTATTCATACTTGCAAGTAGGGGTGTAAAAATGAAATCGACAAATCACATTAATTAATAATTCGAATCAAACCGAGAAAAAAAATCTAACTATGATTTGGTTTGATTTGGTTTGGTGTTAGGAAAAAACCCCGACCATAATTAGTTTGGTTTGATTTTAACTAAAAAAAGTCATACTGAAACTAAACCAACTCGACATTACATGTATACAAGCTTTAAAATATTTTATACATAAAAATAATTATTGTAATGTAATTTATAAATATAATTTAAAATCTTTAATAGTTCTCTTTTTTAAGTATTATTTCAAACTTGGACTTTGAACTTTTGAATGATCAAATATGTTTTATAGTCCATAACAAGTAACTCAAATAAAATCCAAAGCAAAATTAAATCAATACTAATGCTAACAAAAAAATTCGATTCATTACTAGAAATGACAATAGTATTTTTTTTTAGTTTCTCATTGATTTAGATAGTGAAAATGCATAACTCACTTTTAATATTATTTAGTTGGGTAATTAATACTTACTACTTATTGGTCATACATATTTTAACATGACTTAGTACTTTTAGATTATGTTTATTTTTATTATGGCTTATAAATTAGTAATATTTATTTTATGTGATTTGTTGAGTATTTTAATATAATTATGACTCATCTCATATTTTTTTAAATTATTTTATTGGATAACATCTTATATAGTTTTATTCTACTAGGACCTAAAAATATATTAGAGCACAAATCATACATTTTATCCTATGAAGGTTTTGTCGGAAAATATCAGAAAAATCGAAGAAAATAAGAAAACCCGTGATTGAAAAATCCAACTTTTGTTGGTTTTATTTGTTTGTAAATTTAAAAATCAGAGACTATTGATTTGGTTTGGTAATGAAAATTTTGAAGCAACCCGGCCTATGTATACTCCTACTTGCAAGTAACATAAGTTTCCAGCACCTTTATATCTCATTATTCTTTGTCAGTGAAGTATACTTTATTTCTTTTCTTTTTGTTTCCCATCTGATGTTCGGTACCTGTATTGGAGCCCGACTATGTTTGGATTCGCGCTGGGCAAGGCCCCATTCGGGGGGTAGCGCTCCCTACCAAGGAGTTTTCCATACCCATGGCTCGAACTCAAGACATCTGGTTAAGGGAAGAGCAGCAGCATCCACCGCACAATATCACTTGATGGTAAATGATACTTTATTTCTCTTTCTAGTCTTATTGCTTCAAGTGGATAAATTTCACAATGGTTATATAATTATATTTTTTTTCCACTAAAGTAATATAACTTTATTTTTCACACATAAATCATAAAACTTTTATACATTCACATAAAAATCATATTGACCGAAAAATATAAAATTTCGATATATTTTCTTATTCCACGTTTTTTTATTTTTTTATTTTCAGTATAATAAATAATAATCCAATTAAAATAGGAGAAATATATATTTTTTACCGCTTTGTGTGTGTGTGCGTGTGCGTATTATATATCATGTAATATATTCTTTTCATTTTTTGCCTAATGAATGTAATTAGTTCTGGCCAATCGATCATTTCTGTATTTTTTTTTCTTAAAATAAAAATGGCCCTACCCAACCCCACCCAATACCCATATACATACCGTTAAAATACTAGTATAATTGAATCACTCCCCCACAAAAGATTTAGTTTGGAATGCATGAGATTATGACCAAAAAAAATTAAAAGGCATAATTAGGGAGAACTTATAATATAAAGAAATACTATAAATTTGAATGAGAATCTTAAAAAGAAAATAAGATAGAAGTAAGGTGTTTGAAAGATTCACTTTTAGTATTATATATATATATATATATATATATATATATATATGAGTATTAGGTTGAGTGAGTCGGATCAAGCGCATTCCTATTTTAATTAGATTTTTATTTATTAGAGGAAAAATAAAAAAATAAGAAAATAATACTAAAAAGTTGTATTTTCGGTCATTATAATTTTTGTGAAAGTTAGTAAAAAAAAAATTATTTTTGTGTGGGACATCAAAACTATATGACTTTGATTTAAAAAAAAAAGCTATAGTTATATGATCATTTGTGAAATTTACCCTGCATTAAGTTAATAAAATTATTTCTGTTAGAACATGCGCAGGGGAAGCAAGCATACAATACAGTCATCAGATACATGTAAACTAGACAACGTAATAAAACGAGTTTAGAAGCACTAACCTTTTGAAGTAGTTGCACAAACCTTCCAAGCAGTAAGAATCGAGGGTTGCAGTCTTCTGCTATTTGCCTAGTAAAACCTTTGGACGTTTTGCTATTGGGTGGGCAAGAACAATACAATTAAAAGGTAAGTAATTAGGTGAAACTAGTCTTCCTTTAATAGAGTTATTTTTGGCCGAAAATCCTCCTCCAAAAATGTGTAGGATTCTTCTTCTACAAGTAGAATCCTCCTTCAACTCTATTAGATAACTTTTCTCCCAAGTCACTTTTAACCCAAGTTTGCCCAGATTTTTACTAGGTATAGCAGGGACCACAGAAATAATAAGAGGCTACTAATTATAGTTAATTCAAAATTAGCATGAATTAATTATTACTATAATTAATTGTAATTTATTCCACTAAAAAACTGCAATTAAACTTCTCAATATGAATTTCGAAAATTCATTAACACTTATTTTAACTCCTCATGTTAAGATTTCAAATACCAGTTAATTAAGTTAAAAACTGAAAATTTAATCCAATTAACTAATTAAATCCTTTAAACTTCCGCTTAAACCATTTCATGTGACGGATACAAAATTCACCGGCCGGGTTTTCACATGAAATTTATAAGCTTACATAAAGGGGTACCATCAAACCTAAAATCAAGCCATGAATTCTATCAATTGTCCAATCTATTAGGAATATACTAACTCTAAATAGAGTCGTACTTTTTTATAAATCAAAACAATAAACAAATTACATTGATCATAATAATTATATCAAGATTAGGAGTATAAGTTCATTTAATGAAATTATAGAAAATGTATATTCAGTACAAAAACATCTTTTCTCTACTTTGTCCGTTTAATATACATTGAGTATACTAGCACAAGAAGTTAGAGTAAAACTACTCCCATAATCAAGATAAATTATACAATAATCTTGTGCTACAATCATCAAGATATTTTGTCTAATAATATCTTTGATTGTGAACATAGTTTATTCATTATGAAAACCAACAATTTAATCTTTTGTGCATGAGCTAAGACTCCATATACTAAATTATCTACTACATAACTAAAAGGACGCACATATAATAAATGATCTATTTAAAATAGTACTTTATTAAATTAAATAAATTAAATAAATAATTATTCCATAAAAAATAAAATATAATATTATATTATATCTAAACCGCATGGTTAATAGTATATCACAACAACTTCTACGATACTGAGGTAGAAAATGAAAATGAAATACTTTGGAAGGTTTCAGTTTTATTTATTCTTTTAAGACATCGATTCTTGTGTGAATGTATTTTGTGAAAAAAAAAGATAGTCAAAAGTCAAAACTCTTGTATTGGAAGCTCGTCATTTTTCCTTTTGTTTTTCTATTAGCTTGTTTGGAATTAGTGCAAATTAACTTTAAATATGTCCCTTTTCAAAGATAAAAATTTAAATTTAACGTTTTGCTTCTTCATTAATGTTTAATCTGAAAAAGACTCAACAAGTAGATTCATGGAATACTTTTAGAGCACGTTTGGGCGTGAAATTTTTTCCACTTTTTTTTTCGAAAATTGTTTACTTTTTTTTTTTTTTTTTTTTTGAAAATCAGTGTTTGTTTATAAAAATTTCAATTATCATTTGAAAATGAATTTTAGAATTTTTTCAAGATGTAAAAAACTCAATAAAATTATTTTTCAAAACTTTCACTTAGATCACTCACAAAAATTCAAGAAAATTAAAATTTTATTCATGTCCAAACACAACTATAATTTTCAAATACTATTTCAATTGAAAAAAATGTTCACTTTTTTTTCGAAATTTTACAATTCTTTTGTCCAAACGCCCACTTATTAGGCCAATTCTTTCTGAAGTGCAAGAGTGGTATTGTATCTATTTTCTTAAGGACATACAATTGTAGCATTTTCCTAGCATTTTAACCACCAATTCTACTTTTTTCTTGTCATATACTTTAGAACTACAGAACGCTTGAAGCTTAAATCCTACAAAATCCAACGGCACCACACAGGCCTTGACATCTGCACCTGTTTCAAAAATATGCACAGCCTTATAATAACAATAGCTTAATATTGGAGAATACCCTTACAGTAAGTTGGAGACTTTCCTTATATTTATAGTTCTAATTTCAAAAATTAACCTAAATAGCCGCTCACCCAACCGCTTAAACTATTAATAGTCGTCTGATACATATATATATATATATATACACACACACACACACACACACACACACACACACACACACACACACACATATATATATATATATATATATATATATAAAATCATGTATAATATCAGCATATAATTTATGTATACGGCTACAAAAAGTAAATAATGTATCCGACCGGCTATTTATATAAAGATCCGCATGTAAAACAAAAGGTAATGAATATAAAGTGGATGATATAAAATAAGCTATGTTGAATCAAGTGCTATTGATAGCTATGTACAACTAATTATATGTAATAAATTAGTATTGTGATTAGCAGGTAGTTAGGAGGAGTTAGGCAATTAGAATAGTATGAAATATACAATAATATATTCTATTCGTTAGTTGAGATAATAGAAACGGAGCATAACCGCTCATTTCCTCTCATCTGCTTCTTCTTCATCTTAGCTTCCATCGCCATAGTTGAGGGATAAATCTAGAGTTCATCATGGTATCGGAGCTTAAGTTAACGATATACTTCTAGTTCAACTCCAGATTCATCTTCCTTGATTGGATTGGTTAATTACTCATTCGAATTGAGCAATTGCTTCGATTCCCAAAACTTAGAGTTAGATCGATTTCTGTCGACAATGACGATTACTAACGAAGATATCACGAAGATGTACCTGTATCACCAGTGATCGATCAACATCATCCATTATTTTTGCAACCAAGTTATGCTCCAAGTAGTTCTCTTATCTCTGTCAAGCTCACAGTGTTGGGATTTTTCTTTAAAATGAGAATGGTCATTGTCCCACATTGGAAAAATATTGAAGAGTAGCTTGGAGGCTTGCCTATATAAGGGGCCCTAAGTTATGTTTTCAAATGTACCAAACCAAATGTATTTCTAACATTTTTTGTTAGGAGAAAGTACTAAGGTTTACGTGATTGTAAGAATTTTTCACATAGTGGTTAGTTGTTGTCTTTTGACAACGGTTGTGGTTTTTTCCCGGTTTTGGATTTTCACGTTAAATTCTTGTGTTGTTTTATTTCTCATTTTTTCTCTTTACAAAAGGGGCGGAGATCTCGGGGTTTACGGAAAATGGTCATTTCTTTTTTCCCAACAAGTGGTATCAGAGCGAGGTCGCGTAACTTGAGGGGGGAATCTTAGTATGCTCTCTGGCCGCAGCTTTGGCTGATCTTCCACATCAGAAAAGATTTTCTGGTTCAAGAAGCTTGTAGGAGGGGAAGTTGGTCCAATTGGAGTATCGAGGCTTGTGATGAATTTTGGCGGTTAGAATCAAGTGTGGAGGTACATGTCTAGGTAATCTCTGGCTAGGAAAGACTTGGTAATTGAGTGGTCACGCCGGACCCACCTCTCTTTCCTAAGAACTTACCTGGTGTGCTGTTCACGAGCTACAGACAAGGTTCTAAGCAAGTGTTTTTCATCCACGGATATTGGTTAGAGATACGGTTACAATGGGAAGCATCAAGTTTGATATTGAGAAATTTGATGGAAGAATCAATTTTGGCTTGTGGAAAGTTCAAGTCAAGGATATATTGATTCAATCAGGTCTACACAAGGCCCTTAAGGGAAAATCAGAAGCAGGTTCTAACGATGATTCATCAAGCAAGAGAGATGAAGAATGAAATGATTTGGATTTGAGAGCTGCAAGTGCGATACGGTTATTATTGGCAAAGAATGTCCTTGCAAATGTGCATGGAATTGCGACGGCCAAGGAGCTATGGGAAAAGTTGGAAAAGTTGTATCAAACAAAGGGAGTCTCAAATCGGGTGTACCTGAAGGAACAATTTCATACATTGTGTATGGGTGAGGGTACTAAAATCTCGGATCATTTGAGTGTTCTCAATGGGATTGTCTCTGAGCTTGAAGCTATTGGGGTGAAGATAGATGAGGAGGATCAATCCTTAAGGCTCGTCTGGTCTCTTCCTTCATCTTTTGCGCACATGAAGCCAATATTGCTCCATGGGAAGGAGGAGGTGGATCTTGTAGAAGTTATCAGCACGCTCATCTCTGAAGAAAGAAGACTCAAAGGATATGGGAGGGATACTTCTTCTGAAGGACTGTATATGTGCTACGGGAAACGAAAGGAAAAGAGGAACCCCATGAAGCAGAATGTTTGCTGGAAGTGTGGAGAGCCTGGACACATGAAGAAGGATTGTCCAGCAGGTGAAAAGCAGTTTCGACTACAGGTTCCAAGTCAAGTGATGATATTAATATGGTCTTTGATAGGGACCCATATGACCTTATTTGACCCAAAGACATGTAAATCCTTATGGCATGCTGCTATTTGCCATGGTGAAGGATGTGAGATTAATAGCAAAATTACACACGGGCATTGGTTTGGCAGGAATGCAAGGTGTGTGATGAAGCAGTTATGTCGATAGCTGATGGACTTCCAAGGAGAGCCAATAGTGGAGGTTGCACCATAATAATCAGCAAGGTGTTTTTCGACATGAGCCGAAGTGGAAATTCTTAGAATGGTTTATTCTAAGTGGCGATACTCTTTATGGTGGAGTATGACAGGTGTTCAACAATGTGGAGTATGACGGATAGCTGCTGCTATGATCATTTTTAATCAAGGTGGAGTTTGTTGGGATTTTGCTTAAAAATGAGAATGGTCATTGTCCCACATTGGAAAAATATTGAAGAATAGCTTGGAGGCTTGCCTATATAAGGAGGCCTAAGTTATATTTTCAAATGTACCAAACCAAATGTATTTCTAACATTTTTTGTTAGGAGAAAGTACTAAGGTTTATGTGATTGTAAGAATTTTTCACATAGTGGTCAGTTGTTGTCTTTTGATAACGGTTGTGGTTTTTTCCGATTTTGGGTTTCCACGTTAAAATCTTGTGTTGTTTTATTTCTCATTTTTTCTCTTTACAAAAGGGGCGGAGATCTCGGGGTTTACAGGAAAGGGTCATTTCTTTTTTCCCAACACACAGGACCTGGAAATTACACTTTGTGAAGTAGTACTATGGGTGTTAGTCTGCTAGGTAACAGTAAGTTAGGATTTGAAGATGGAATATATTCAAAAGAAAAGTTTTCTTTCGTTCTTCACGAACTTTAGGAAGAATGTAATTATATAGTCCTATCATGGATTATGAATTCTGTGACTGCTGAATTGCTAAATGGCATGGTTTATACTTCGAGTGCTCACAAAGTGTGGATAGATCTTAAAGAGACATTTGATAAAGTTAATCGTTCTACAGTGTTATATATGCATAAACAAATTGCAACTCTAGCTCAAGGACTGTCATTTGTGTCTACTTACATCTCAAAATTGAAGGAATTATGGGCAGAGTTTGATGCTCTTATGCCCAGCCCTAGGTACGACTGTGAAGAGTCGAAGAAATATGTTGAGCAGTTTGAGTACCAAAGGCAGTTACAGTTTCTCATGGGTCTAATGAGACATATTCTCAATCAAGCAATCAGATTTTTAACATGTCTCCTAGACCTTCCATAAACAAAGCTTATTCAATGATTATTCTGAAGAAAGCAGAAGAGCACAATCCCAATTTTCTCAAGTTTCTAAAGTTAATGAAGGTACAACCTTGTTCAGTAATAATGGAACATCATCTGGAGCTCCATTTTAGCTGAATGCAAAAGGAAACCATGGACAAAATCATAGCTTCATGGGAAATGAGGTGACAACTTTGTTTAGTAGTAAAGAGAATACAGGTGCTAATTATGGTCATTTTGAAGGAGGAAATCACTCAGTTTCTGGCTACAAGTCCATAAGAAACAATCTACAATGTGACTATTGCAACTTCAAAGGTCATACTAGGGGAGACTTAATACAAATTGAATGGATATCACAAGATTTTAAGTCAAAAAAGAAGGGCGGATTTTGTATAAAGTTAACTATGCTCAGACCAATGTTGACAACTCTATGACCGATACTTCCACTAGCCCTGCATAAGCAGGACCTACTGCTAACGTTACAGGAGTTTTACAGGTGCAACAAGAAAGCCAGAACTTCCAAGTTGGAATCCCTCAATTCATTCAAGAACAATACAACCAGATTCTTCAACTTCTAGGCAAGCAACCTGAGTGCAGTAGTTCTGCTATGGCAGCATGTATGCCATTATGTGGTGATATTACCGAAATTCTAGCTAAATGGATTGTAGATTTAGGGGCTTCAAGTCATATGATGAATGATTCTAGCTTGTTGATTGATGCTAAAGTTGTTGGTAACAAAGGTGAAAAAGTTCACTTACCTACTGGTAATGTCATTCTTAAGGACCTCATAGTGTGCGATGCATATTCCTGACTTCAAGTATAACCTTTTATATGTGCCCAAGCTTACAAAAAAGATGGGTTGCTATGTTCTTCCTTGATTTCTTCATTTTCCAAGATCTCTTCAGTGGATGGGTGAGGGGATTTGGTGGAGAGGAAGATGGACTATATGTGTTCAACTCTACTCCAAAGAAGTCGATAGCACTACATGCTCAAAGTCAAAGTTCAGTTGCAGATACCTTGAATGTTCCAAAGCCAATAAACACTATAAATATAATTAAATGACCTAATAAAGTAGTTATTATAGCTTTGTGGCATAAGAGATCGGGTCATGCACCTCTAGATACTTTGCAGAAACTGAATGATTCTCATGATTTTCAAGTTGTTGAATGCAGTAGTAAAGACAAGCATTGTACATTATGTCCTTTTAGCTAAACAAACAAGACTACCTTTTTCTCTTAGTCCTACATTGTCCAAATCCTACTTTCATACAATTCATGTTGATGTTTAGTGTCCTTATAAAGTCCCTACCTATGATGGAAAGAGGTATTTCTTGACCTTGGTGAATGACTGTTCTAGGTATACATGACTCTTCCTTTTACCTACTAAAGCTAAGGTTGTTATCGCTCTTAGATATTTCTTCACTATTATTAAGAATGTCTACTCAACGTTAAGTTTTTCAAATCTGATAATGGGTGAGTTCTTCAATTCCTATATGTCAGAATTATTACAATCTCTGGGAATTATACATTAAAGCTCATGCATCTACACTCCACAACAAAATGGAGTTGCTGAAAGAAGACACAAGTATATTCTGGAAGTTGCTCGAGCACTCAAATTTCAGGATTTAGTACCAAAATTCTGGGGAGATGTGTTAGTACTGATATATACATCGTTAACAATCTCCCTTCAACTATCCTTCACAAAAAATCCCCTTTTGAGATCATGATTGGTCATTCACCTTCTTTACAACACACGAGAGTCTTTGGGTGCTTAGGATATGTGATTACGGTTAGAAGACCTGATAAATTTGCTACCAGATCATATCCTGTAGTCTTGCTTGGTTACTCTGCTACACAAAAGGGATATAAGATGTTTGGACTTTACACAAAGAAATTTTATATTAGCAGGCATATAGTGTTTAAGGAGGATGTATTTCCTTTCTAGCACATAAGTTCAACCAGTTCAACCCTATTTCCTGTTTTATATATCTCTACTGTTTCATAATTGATCCTGCAAATGCTCGGTTACCACCTCCTTCTTCTTCTTCTCCTGCCTCTCCTTATTTAGTTGGGCCTTCTATTCATCTTTCACCTGCTGATAATCTCACTGATTATCTTGTTTTTAATGATCCCACAATCACTGATATCCCTATCATAGATCTTGGTGCTGAGTCACAGGATGATAGCAGAAAGTCCATTAGGGTGAGCATGCCACTAAGAGCCTAGCAGGTACCTCTCCTTCTTATTCTTCTTCTCATGTCTCTCCTTATTCAGTTGGCCCTTATATTCCTCTTTCACATGATGATAATCTCACTGATTATTCTGCTGTTGATGATCCCACAGTCACTGATTGTCCTTATCATAGATCCTAGTGCTGAGTCATAGGATGACACCAGAAAGTCCACTAGAGTGAGCAGGCCACCCATATGGATGAAAAACTACATTGTTCCTGCCAAAGGAAGAGCACATTGTTGTTATCCTATATTAAACTATGTCAGTTATGCCAATGTGTCACCTTCTTTTGGAGCTGCATTAGCTGCTTACTCAGCTATTGTAAAACCTAAAACTTACAATGAGGCAGTCAAAGATACCAAGTGTATTGAGGCAATGAAGTGTGAGACATCAGTTTTAGAGAACAATCACACTTGGACAGTGGTGGATCTACCTCATGGGAAAGTTTCTATTGGATGTCAATGAGTGTTCAAAGTCAAATATATTTCCTCAGGTGTAATAGAGAGGTTTAAGGCTAGGCTTGTAGCCAAAGGGTATAGCTAGCAGGAGGGGTCGGACTATACTGAGACTTTCTCTCATGTATCCAAAATATTTACAGTCAGGTCAGTTCTAGCCATTGATGCAGCTAAACATTAGGCCATCTTTCAAATGAATGTGCACAATACCTTTCTACAGGGAGACATGGTTGTAGGTGTTTACATGGAGGTTCTTCCATGTTTTGCTTGCCATGGGGAAACACAGTGTCTGCAAACTCCATAAAGTCCCTATATGGACTTAAGCAAGCTCCTAGGAAATGGAATAAGAAACTAACAGATACTTTACTACATCTTGAATTTATTCAAAGTCACTTTGACTATTCTTTGTTTACCAGGAGAGTGGAGTCTGGGTTAATAGTGGTACTTGTCTATGTGGATGACTAACTTGTAACTGGAAGCAGTCAAAGGTTGATTCTTCATACCAGAAATGATTTGAAACTGAAGTTTATAATGAAAGACTTAGGTGAACTCAAATTCTTCTTAGGAATTGAGTTTGCTAGATTATCTAAGGGAATTGTGATGATTCAAAGGAAATATAACTTGGAACTCATCGTAAAGATGTGTCTTGGTGGTGCAAAACCATCCGGTACATCTTTGGAAGCAAATGTAAAGCTCATATCTAAAGAATATGGCAAGTTCATTCATTGTCAGTCTTCCTCTGAAATAGAAGACAAGTTGCTAGTTGATGCTGGAAAATACCAAAGACTGATAGGCATATTACTCTACCATACTACGACTAGAGCTGACATTGCTTATGTACTACAGATTCTAAGTCAATACATGCACAAACCAAAGCAATCATACATGGAAGTTTCATTGAGAGTGGTAAGGTATATCAAAGGTTCTCAGGACTTAGTCTTCTAATGCCATTTGTAGACTCGTGAAACTGGAAGGTTTTTGTGGCTCAGATTGGAGAGGATGTATACAGACTAGTCAGTTAGTGAGAAAGCACGGGAGAAGAATATATAATTGATATGTAAACATGATACAATGAGCCCTATATATAATACACATAACCTAGCCTACTCCTAATACAGCTTAGACTAGACTTCTAATACAGTTAGACTTCTAACACTCCCCCTCAAGCTGGTGCATATAAATCATATGTACCGAGCTTGTTACATATGTAGTTAATACGAGGACCAGTGAGGGACTTGGTGAAAATGTCTGCAAGCTGATCATTTGACTTTACAAACTTTGTAGCAATATCTCCCGAGAGTATCTTTTCTCTGATAAAGTGACAGTCAATCTCAATGTGCTTAGTTCTCTCATGGAACACTGGATTTGACGCAATATGAAGAGTTGCTTGATTATCACGCACAAGTCCCATCTGACTAACATCACCAAATTTCAGCTCTTTGAGCAACTGTTTGACCCAAACAAGCTCACATGTCGCCATAGCCATTGCTCGATATTCTGCTTCTGCACTAGACCGAGCAACCACATTCTGTTTCTTGCTTTTCCAAGATACCAAATTTCCTCCTACTAAGACACAATATCCAGAAGTAGAACGTCTGTCAGAAGGCGATCCTGCCCAATCATCATCGGAGTATCCAATAATCTGCTCATGGCCTCGATCCTCAAACAATAAACCTTTACCTGGAGTTGATTTTATATACCGAAGAATGCGAACAACTGCATCCCAATGACTATCACATGGCGAACCCATAAACTGGCTCACAACACTCACAGGAAAGGAAATGTCAGGTCTTGTCACTGTAAGATAATTTAGTTTACCAACTAACCGCCTATATCTTTCAGGATCGTTAAGAGGCTCCCCCTGTCCTGGAAGAAGTTTAGAATTCGGATCCATTGGAGTGTCAACAGGTTTACAACCTGTCATTCCTGTCTCCTCAAGAATATCTAAGGCATACTTCCGTTGTGAGATCACAATACCAG
Organism: Nicotiana benthamiana; assembly: GCA_034376525.1. Taxonomy (NCBI): domain Eukaryota; kingdom Viridiplantae; phylum Streptophyta; class Magnoliopsida; order Solanales; family Solanaceae; genus Nicotiana; species Nicotiana benthamiana. Next base: position 136,859,680 of record CM067329.1, on the reverse strand, counting down.
AGCTAGACTGTGCGACCTCAATACCCAGAAAATACTTTAGTGTGCCCAGATCCTTAGTCTGAAAGTGTTGAAAGAGATGTTGCTTCAATTTAGTAATACCATCCTGGTCATTGCCGGTAATAACGATGTCGTCAACATAGACCACTAGATAAATACAGAGACGTGAATCAGAATGCCGATAGAATACAGAGTGATCAGCTTCACTCCGAGTCATGCCAAAGTCCTGGATAACAGTGCTAAACTTACCAAACCAGGCTCGAGGAGACTGCTTTAGACCATAAAGTGACCGACGCAAGCGACATACAAGGCCACGAGACTCCCCCTGAGCAACAAACCCAGGTGGTTGCTCCATATAAACTTCATCCTCAAGGTCACCGTGTAAAAATGCATTTTTAATGTCCAGCTGATACAGGGGCCAATGGCGAACAACAGCCATAGAGAGAAAAAGGCGGACTGATGCTATCTTAGCCACTGGAGAGAAGGTATCACTGTAATCAAGCCCAAATATCTGAGTATACCCCTTGGCCACAAGACGAGCCTTAAGACGATCAACCTTACCATCTGGACCAACCTTGACTGCATACACCCAACGACAACCAACAGTAGATTTATCCGAAGGAAGAGGGACGAGCTCCCAAGTACCACTCGCATGTAAAGCAGACATCTCGTCAGTCATAGCCTGTCGCCACCCTGGATGAGACAATGCTTCACTTGTAGACTTAGGGAGGGCAACAGAGGACAAAGAAGATAGAAAAGCATAATAGGGTGATGACAAACGATGATAACTTAAACCAATATAATGGGGATTAGGATTAAGGGTGGTCCGTATACCTTTCCGAAGTGCAATCGGAAGAGACAAGTCCGCAGTAGGAGCAGGGTCAGGTGCAGGAAGTGAATCAGCCGGGCCGGATGCTGGGCGAGGACGACGATGATATGTCAAGAGTGGAGTGTCTTGTGCATGGAGTCTAGGAGGAGCCACAGTAGGTGGTCCAACGTTCGGAATGGGTAAGACTTCTGTAGCGGAAGGTGAAGGAGGAGATATAGACTCCCTAAAGGCCGGTATAGGTAAAACTTCAGATATAGCCAGATGGTCAGAATGGTCAGAAGAGGTAAAGAAAGGCTTAGACTCAAAAAATGTGACATCGGCTGACATAAGGTACCTACGAATATCAGGTGAATAACAACGATAGCCCTTCTGAACACGAGAATAACCAAGGAAGACACACTTGAGAGCACGAGGAGCTAACTTATCTTTCCCAGGAGCTAAGTTATGAACGAAACAAGTGCTCCCAAACACACGAGGGGGGACAGAGTATAAGGGTGACTGAGGAAACAATACCTCATGCGGAATCTGATTTTGGATGGGAGATGAAGGCATCCGATTAACCAAATAACAAGATGTGAGAACTGCATCGCCCCAAAAACGCAGCGGAACATGAGATGCAATGAGAAGTGTGCGAGCAGTCTCAATAATGTGCCTATTCTTTCTTTCTGCAACCCCATTTTGCTGAGGGGTATAAGGACAAGAGGTCTGATGAATAATTCCATGAGAGGACATAAATTGCTGAAATTGAGAGGACAAATATTCTAAGGCATTATCACTGCGAAGGGTGCGAATAGAAACACCAAATTGATTTTTACTTTCAGCACAAAAATTTTGGAATATAGAAAACAACTCAGAACGATCTTTCATTAAGAAAATCCAAGTACATCTTGAATGATCATCAATGAAACTAACAAAATAACGAAATCCTAAGGTTAAACATACTCTACTAGGACCCCATATATCCAAATGAACTAAAGAAAAAACAAACTCTGCACGACTCTCAATACTACGAGGAAAGGAGGCGCGGGTATGTTTCCCGAGCTGACATGACTCACACTCTAATGTGGATAAACTGGACAAACGAGGCATCATCTTCTGAAGTTTGGACAAGCTAGGATGTCCTAAACGACTGTGAAGTAGGTCTGGAGGATCTGCAGCTAGACAGGCCTTAGAGGATGTTAGGGAGTTAAGGTAGTAGAGTCCGTCTGATTCAAGTCCTGTTCCAATCGTCTGTCCCGTACTGCGGTCCTGCATAATAAAAGAGTCATCAATAAAGTATATTCCACAATGGAGGGCACGAGTCAAACGACTCACAGATGCAAGATTAAAAGGACAGCCAGGGACATAAAGGACGGAATCTAGAGTGACAGAGGGTAGAGGAGTTGCTTGTCCAACTCCTTTTGCTTTAGTTTGAGACCCATTAGCTAAGGTAACGTTGGGAAGAAACTGTGAATACGTAATATCTGACAAAAGGGATTTATTACCAGAGATATGATCAGAAGCAGCTGAGTCCACCACCCATTGTTCAAGAGGACTAGACTGGGAAACACAAGCAAAAGAGTTACCAGCAACAGAAGTATCAGGCTGAGCAACAGTGGCTACTTGTGGAGACGTCTGCTTACTTGCTCGATATTTAAGGAACTCATTATACTCCCTTTCAGATACAGAAAATCCCTGGTTACCTGTAGGCTCGGTCTGAGCAACATAAGCATTTTTTGTTGGTCGACCATGTAAAGAATGGCACACATCACGAGTGTGACCAAGTTTATAACAATAAGAACACTTGGGTCTAGATCTTCCAAAACGACCTCCTCCTCGTCTATACTCCATAGTATGAGAAGCCCGATTGTCCACGGATTGGGAGACGAGGATAGATGAATCAAGTGTCTGTGATGAGCTCACTGGGTGACTTGGTGCTGCAGCAAGGCGAAGTAAGCGAGAAAATAATTCATCAACTGTGGGGACAGTCGGACTAGCCAAAATCTGATCGCGTACTGAGTCAAGATCATTAGGAAGCCCAGCAAGAGTAAGAACTAGAAACAGCTTTTGTCGTTGCTCTTGCTGCTTTGCAACGCTAGCAGAAACTGGCATCAACGTCTCAAATTCCTCCATAACTGCCCGCACTTGACCCAAGTAAGTAGACATATCCAATTCCTGTTTCTTCAAATTTGTCATCCGCGATATCACGTCATAGAAACGAGATATGTCATTAGTGTATAAAGTACGAGCCTTTTCCCAAACCAAATAACATTTTTGGAATGGACGAAACAAGGGCATCAACTTGGAATCAATAGATCGCCACAAAATACTGCATAACTGAGCATCAATCTTCTCCCAATGTGCTTTGGCTTTTGCATCTCCGTCACCAGACTCTTTGGTTAGATGATCCTGAACACCTTGGCCTTTACACCACAACTCGACAGACGAAGCCCAAGCTAGGTAGTTTGAACCTCCCATTAAAGGTTCTGAGGTAATCATAATACCGGAACTGCCAGAACCCTGGTTTTTAGGCCCGAAAGCATCTAGTCCCAAAGACATCGTTGGATTATCAACTGAAAACTCGCTGAAACTGAACAGAGGACTGAAAACTGGTGCTACCGGAAAACAGGAACACTGTAGCTGCCGGAAAAGCACTGTAGCTGCCGGAAAAGCACTGTAGCTGCCGGAAAAATTCAAAGTTGTCGGAATTGAAAAGTAAAAATATGGATAGGCTCGGAATTCAAGTAGGAGCAAACTGTCCTGAAGAAATATTGGCCGGAAAGTACTGTAGCTGCCGGAAAAATCACTGTAGGTCGCCGGAAAAAATCAAAGTTGTCGGAATCGAACAAAAAGTGGATGGGTAGGGTCGGAATTATATTCCGACTAAACTGTCCTTCTGGAGCGATCGGAAAAAGTGGCCGGAAAGGCTCTCACGCGCCGGCGCGTGGGCTTCACGCGCCGAGGGTCCTGCCGCGCGTGGGGGCGCGTGAAGCGTCGGTTTCCGGTGATTTTTTCTGGGGTTGGTCGGAATTCTCTCCCAAACCTCGTGGTGGTCTCGGATTTTGCACAACACCAACAGAAAAGGTAGTTTAGGTTACGGACAGCCTGTTAAGTCGCCGGAAAATTGCACGGCGACGAGGTCTTCTTCCCGGAAATAGCTGGAATGACGCACAGCTATACTATTCTCACCAAAGCTCTGATACCATGTGAGAAAGCACGGGAGAAGAATATATAATTGATATGTAAACATGATACAATGAGCCCTATATATAATACACATAACCTAGCCTACTCCTAATACAGTTTAGACTAGACTTCTAATACAGTTAGACTTCTAACACAGGTTACTTGGTGAAGTTTGGGGATGTATTGATTTCATAGAAGTCAAAGAAACAAGAAATTATCGACAGAAGCTCTGTAGAAGCAGAGTTCAGGAGTATGGCTTCAACAGTTTGCTGAACTCACATGGCTTACAGGGCTATTCAAAGAGTTAGGTGTGGAGATCGAGCTACCTATAACTCTTAACCATGACACTAAAATTTCTATACAAATAGCAGCCAACCCTATATTTCGTGAAAGGACCAAACACATTAACATTGATTGTCATTTTGTTCGCAAAAAGTTAGTACAAGGTTTGATCAAATTCACACCATGTGCCTACAAAAGAGTTGCAGGATGATCTCCTAGAGCCTTGGTCGAGTAGCATGACTACTTAATGTCCAAGCTAAGGCTGAAAGATATCTTTCAACCATTAGCTTGAGGAGGGGTGTTGAATCAAGTTCTATAGACAGTTGTGTACAACTAATTATATGTAATAAATTAGTATTGTGATTAGTAGGTAGTTAAGAGGAGTTAGGTGATTACGTAGTTAAAATAGTGTAAAATATACTATAACATTATATTTGTTAGTTGAGATAATAGAAACAAAGCATAATGCTCATTTGCTCTCATTTGCTTCTTCTTCATCTAGCTTCCATCGCCATAGCTGAGGGATATGAATCTCGAGTTCATCAAGCTAAACTAGTTTAATCTATGTATCTCTCCATGTGTATTATGGAAAAAGAACAAAAAACTAAAACGTTATATCTTGGATTCACACTCTAATAAGCGCTTTATAGTTCTTATATCTACATAGGTCATTTCGAGAGTTCGAATGAGTTTTTTACAAAAATATGAAACCTTGACTAAGACACGTAAGGCGGAAAGGAGTACACTTGCAGTTTACATAAATTACCAAAATACGAGAAACCAACTTCAAGAAAATATAGAGGCTGTTTATAAGACTAAGCCACGAACATGAAGGCATTGCTCTTTCGTGACATTCATGCTATTTCATCCATTAAATAATGGATATATTGTCTTTTTCATGGTAATTCCGACATCATTACGCTAAAATTGTAATTACCACTTTCATTCCTCCTATTCTAATTCAATGCTATGTATGGAATAGGTATAAGAACAAAATATTTCAATTTGGAAATAAAAACCCATCCTAATAACACAAGGAAAACTAAGCACCATATTTAATTGACAAAAAATATTTGATCTGATTTTTTTTGTTATTATCAACATCAAATCAATCTACAATAACATATAAAGGAGGAAATAGAAGACGTGTAAAGATGATATTTACTTTGTATGTAAAGAACATGATTTTTTTTTGAATCTTTACATGAAGAAGGTTGAGAAAGAAAATGCAAGCTCAGACATAATCAGTGCTGATTATATAAGAGGAGAGACAAGTGCAACTAGTTTTTATTAGGGGTAAATTTTGAGACCAAATGGGAAATGGCTAACATGCAGAATCTCTCCAAAGCGTAATCTCCACTCGACTTATTCACATTGATCGGGATTTTATTTAATTTTGGCTTGAAGTTCATGACCTTTTCCAGGGTTTCTATGCTTTTATTGTGTGCTTAATTTTGTATGCTATTTGACGGTAAATTAGACGTGGTCTAGTGATAGCAAATGGACGGATTGGATCTGATTTGGACTACTTAAAAATAGATTGAGCAAAATGAGTTATGTCTTAACTCACCCATATTAAATGGAAATAGGACGATTCACTTAGTTGAGAGAATGTTATGTATTCAACTATTTATATTTGAGGAATATCCTCTCATTCACAATTTCTTTTTTGGTTTAGTCATAAAGTTTCAACTTTGTGAAGAAGATTGAGTGTTGTTCATAGACAATCATTTATGTTGGAGATTTTACACTTTTTAGGTGTATTGCTTTTATAAAACATTTTTTTAATTATTAATCATAATAAATAGTAATACAAATATTTCAGAAAAAGTAAAAGCTATATATATATATATATACATGGAAAAGAGAGCCGTTATATCATAAATCTAACATATTGCAACAAAGGAAAATAAAATGAAATTGTGCAATTGCATCAACATTTATAAAAAAGTGAACCGACAGGACAAATTACGTTAATTAAATTAAATTAAGAATTACAATAGAACATAAAACAAGAAACAACATTGATGAAACAACATTGATGAACTAAATTGTATAGTCTACTCAAATTATTAGATTTTTCCCCCAGGAGAAAGATAATTTCTGAATTCTATCGGAATAATTTTATTTTGTCAACTCGCCCAATTCGCGCATATTTTAAAGGGTTGGACGAGTGATATTTAAGTTGGGTAAAATTTGGGCTTCAGCCCATATTCAACCCATAGAAATATGGATATTCATGGGTAAAATGTGGGTAAAATATGGATTAGCTAATTGGGTTATCTTTCAACTTTTGCTCACTCAAAATACATGCTATCATTTTTTAAACCAAAAATGCTATAAAGGTATTCCAACTCCTCTTTCTTCGTCTTTTTCTTTACCTACCAAAAGTGAATTTTTATGTTAGACAAATGTAATATAATTACTTTCCTACTATCTAGGATATTTAAATCAATTAAACTTTTGGTTATTAAATTGTACCTTATTGAACTAGGTAGCAAGTATTTAGCAATGCAAAATAATTGAAATTTTACCGTGTAAAAATCAAATTGAAAAAAGTTAATATTTGTTTCAACTTGTTTTATAGGAGCTCTAATTAATCTACTAAGTAAGAATTATTTACAGTAAAAATATTGTTTTGCTCAAAAGATCTATGCACTTTATAAGCTAAAAACAATATGGAGGTAAATCGTAATCAAGTATAATAAGTCCTAGAAATGGTTATTGTATTGGGATTGTGGTAGATCGTTAAGGTATATAAGATAACAGAGAGTTCTTGCTGTTAGAAAAATAAAGAAATGTGAAGAAGTTTGCTTGATAACAGTAGAGAGAGAGAGTTTGATAACAGTAGAGATAGAGAGAGTTTGATAACAGTAGAGAAGGAGAGAGAGTTGGTATATTCTGCCATATTACAAGGTAAAGGTCCCCTTTATATACTAGGAGACCTTTTCTTGAAATACATGAAAAATAAAGTACAAGGTTGGTGAATGTTTGTGCGGTAGAAGCTTGGCTCAAAACGGTATCATTCCTCTGCTTAGTGGATTAGGACGTCCTTGGTCGAGCCGTCCTCATCTGATTGGCAAGGATTTGAGGGCGGCCTCATTGTGTGGAGCGTACTCACCTAGACGGCGGCGAGGTGAACTAAATTTTTACCTCATACAGTTAGTCCCTTCGTCTGTTAGAGGCATCCTCGAGGGGCGTCTTCAATGGATGGACATGTTTGCTTATGCGACCGTACGAGGCCGTTGACACTCGACTCCCTCTTTGAGGTGACATAACCAATAACGTGCATCATTATTATTTTTTCTCCCAAGGCAGTTTAGATCCTGACATGGCTTTTGGGTTTCCCGCGCCATCTTTTGAATGATGTCGCTTCGATTTTCATGCATCCTACTCTTATAAACAACAGAGTGATTCAAAAACGGTTCATCGTTTGAAGCTTTGAAGGATATTTCTCTCTTTTTCTTATTCTATTTTCTAGCGACTACTGCTTTTCTTAAGAACCGTCGTTTTCATGAGTCGAGCTTTGCATCTACTCGAAACATTCTTTTTTGGTAAGCTTTAACCATGGTGAAACGATATCAAGGTAGAAAGAGGCCCAGAGACAATGCTCCTACTAGGGTTTCTCCTCCTTCCGATGATGAGGTGGAGGTGGCCGGAGAGGTTCTAGTTCCTCTATCGGTGGCGAAGAGGAACGATTTTAAGAATAAGGGTTCATCTCCACCCTGGAAACGTAGCGAGTTGACGCCTTCCCACCTGGATGCTCTTAGGATGACATATGGGTTTCTGGACCATGTCGACATAGCGTCTGCCGGAGAAAATTATGCCAAAGTACACAGGCCCAGATTCTGCACATTCTATGAGTATGCATTCCAGACCGGCTATAGTTTCCCGCTCAACCCTCTGGCGGAGGAACTTTGCTGTTTTTTCAGGGCGTACCCGACTCAACTTACTCCCTATACGCTGAAAGTGTGCATAATATTTACCACTCACGCGGAGAAATCCGGGTGCGCGGTCACAATATACCACCTTCTGCAGATGTCCAATGTGAGTTATCTGCGCGGTTCGATGTTGCACCTAACACGTCGTGGCAAGAAAAGCTTCGTGGTGCAGTTTTATGACAAAGGCCAACCATGGCTACTGGAAGAAGTTTTTCTACGTCCATATGGAGCATCTGGTGGCCAACCCCGAAGGGTTCCTGGAGGTGTGGAACCCAGAGTGTAAGTATTCCCTCGTAACTTATTCGGCGCTCTTTGCTGTGACGGTTTAACTTCTCACGGTTCTTTTTATCCGTTATTTGTAGTGGCGGCCCGTATGCCCAGGGACTTCTCGTCTCTTTCTTGTGCGAACGACACTAGGTCGTGCATGGAGAGGATGATTCCGCATGTGGAGGAGTATCGTACATGGGCTTAATTTTGTAGCACATACGACCCGAATGGTAACAGTCTTTTCTCTGCTCTTTTCTTTTTTCCTTGTCTTAACTCGGGAGTCCTTCAGTTTGACGTACTTTTTGTTTGGTAGGCGAGGGCGTCTCCAAGAGGGCCAAGAGAAGGAGAACTGATGCTGGCCCGTCTAGGGAGGATCCGGACTCTGAGGTGGAGTACGTGCATGTGGAGTGCTCGCCCGAAAGTAGTACGCTCTCGGCTCCTCAACGGGAAGTTGTGCTGGGGGCAGCACCTCATGCGATGGCTGAGAGGGTGGCGGAAGAGGAGGTTCTAGTGGCTCCCGAGGTTGTGTTTGAGAGGGGGACCAAAGTTGCATCCGACAATGAAGCGCTTCCTTTAGAGTCGTCTTCATAGCCAACGGAGGCGGCTCCCGAAGATGAGGAGTCCCTCGCAAGTAGGAGGCGGAGATTGATCACCGGGAAAGGGGTGGCCATCAAAAGGGAGAGGTCGGAGTCGTCTCGTCGCGAGTCGGGACAATCATTTATGGTCGACGAGATTCTCTCGTGGAGGGCCGCTCTTTGGAGGAGGGCTGATGTTGAGGCCGACCCATCTCCTTCTAGGTAGGACAGTTCGTCGGCCGCAACAGTGGGGGCAAGTGCATCTTTGGAGAGGGTGGTCCAAGGAAGGGACTCTCCGGCTCGTGTTGAGATGACGGTTGGTAGATCCATACACCGTATTGTGATCCACAACGGCTATAACCTTTTGGAGAATTGCGAGGAGGCGGCCGCAGACATGACCCTTCTCTGTGCGGGCACCGAGGGTGAAGCACTGGTGGAAATTAGTGACAGGGGCATGTCTATAAGAGTAGCGGGTACCGCCTTGCTAGTAACTTTGGCTCTCCTCCCTTTGAAGTCTTAGGGGCGGTTTGCATGTATACTAACTCTCCCTTTGTTATTTTTCTGGTTCTCGTTTTGGAGGTGGAGAGGGGGGATGCCCATAAGAAGTTGTAGCAGAGGTACAAGCTGGTTCGCGATGCACACCAAATGTTGGTCGACAAGCAGGACCCCGAGTTCAAGCTGTTCTATGAGGGTCTTACGCAGTCGGAGGAGCAGCTGAAGAAGCGGTTGGCCGGGTTGGAGAGGGTGGACAAGCAGCTTGTGGCCGTGGTCGCCCGGAACACTGAGTTGGAGGCTCTCCTTCGAGCGAATGATGATGAGTTGGAGCTTGGTCGTGCCATAGCGGTGGAGGCTGTTGAGCTTCGAGCCCGGGTTGCGACCTTGACCGCTGAGCTTAAAGTCAAGGAGGATGAGATGGAGGCCCTTGCTCGGACCGCTTCTCAGGAAGCTGAGCGTCGGGATGCTCATGATATGTGGGTGTACCATGATGCCCGGCTAGTCGTGCTTGAAGAATTCTTTACAGCCGGCTTAGTGTCCGAATAGGATGTGGATAGGCAGCGGAGTATGACCCGGGTTGCTCGTGAGGCAGCCAGCTACCTTTTTGATTCGCTCGCTAGGGAAGGGTATAACTCAAAAGATCTTAACCGCCTGGCTTCTGCTTCTTGGATTTCTAGGGACTACCCGTCAGGTGGCGGTGACGGTCCGGGTGCTGATTGTGCTGGTTAGTGTGACGAGGGTTCCTGGGTTTGCTTTTGTACCCTTTTGTTTTAAATGGCCCCTTTTCTGAGGCTAATCATGTATATACTTTTTTGGATATAACAGTACATAGGTTTTTCCGTAGTTATTCCTTCTTTGTTCCTTGGAACTTTTGTTGTGTTTGCAACTCGTGGTTTTAGCTTAACTCACCCTTTGTGAAATCCTTCATTTTGCCGTGGTCGATGTTATGTCGACTGTTAACGGTGATGGTCTTAGCCATGTTTGGACTAAAAGGCTTAGCCGTGCTTGTTGACTTTGACTGTCGTCGAGTCTCTCGTTCTACCACAATCAATATTGGGTCGACTGTTAGCGGTGATGGACTTAGCCATTTTAAATCAATGGCCTTAGCCATGTAGAATTGAATGGCCTTAGCCATGTGGTTGACTTCTACTGTCGTCGAGTCTTTCATCTTGTCGTAGTCGAGGTTGGGTCGGCTGTTTGCGGAGATGGCCTTAGCCATTTAAATTGATGACCTTAGCCATGTAAAATTGAATGGCCTTAGCCATGTGGTTGACTTCTACTATCATCGAGTCTTTCGTTTTGATGTAATCGACGTTGGGTCAACTGTTTGCGGCGATGGCCTTAGCCATTCAAATCGATGGCCTTAGCCATGTAGAATTGAATGGCCTTAGCCATGTGGTTGACTTCGACTGTCATCTAGTCTTTCATTTTGCTGTAGTCGACGTTGGGTCAACTGTTCGGCGATGGCCTTAGCCATTTTAAATTGATGGCATTATACTTTACGTATTGGGGATAGCCTTAGCCTTTTCATTCATTGGAGACAGCCATAGCCTTTTACACGTTGGAGATGGACGTAGCCTTTTCATTCATTGGAGATGATCGTAACCTTTTCATTAATTGGAGATGGCCATAGCCTTTTACACGTTGGAGATGGCTGTAGCCTTTTCATTCAATGGAGATGATCGTATCATTTTACATATTGGAGGCGGTCGTAGCCTTTTACACATTGGAGATGGTCGTATCCTTTTACATATTGGAGATGTCGCTGGTTCAGTCCCTTTATTAGGTCCGGCTGGAGAGCTTTTGGAGAGGCGAGCGTTGATATACTTGTCCTACTAACATCCCTAGGTGTCCCCTTCGTTGCCTCGTTAAAAACCTCCCCGAGAAAACCCAATTGGGACAAAACTCGGGTGAGGAAAAAAGAGTGCCACTTGGGGGACGCCTTTTAGAAATGAAAATATTTGAGGTGAGTGACATTCCAGTTGTTTTGGAGTGTTTTTCCATCCATTGTTTCCAGCTGAAATGCCCCTTTGTTTGCTATTGCTGTGATTTTGTAAGGTCCGTCCCAGCTTGTGCCCAATTTTCCTTCACTTTGGTCTTTAGAGGCCAATGTCTTGGCTTTGAGGACGTAGTCTCCTACTTTGAGCGAACTTATTTTTGCCCTTTTGTTGTAGTACCTTTCGACTTGCTGCTTTTGGGCCACCATTCTTATGTGGGCCATTTCTCTTATTTCCTCGGCTTCATCAAGGTCTTGCAGCCTATTTGCGTCGTTTTACGTTTCACTGGTGTGTGAATATCTCAGGCTTGGTTCGCCTACTTCGACGGGTATGAACGCATTGGTTCCGTAGACTAATGAGTATGGGCTTTATCCTGTGCTAGACTTGGGTGTGGTCCTGTGTGCCCACAGCACTTCGGGAAACAGTTCAGGCCACAACCCTTTGGCGTTTTCAAGCTTTTTCTTCAGTATGTTTAGTATGGTTTTGTTGGAGGATTCTGCTTGACCGTTGGTGGCGGGGTGGTATGGCGTGGAGAGGATTCTCTTGATGCGTCATTTCTCGAAGAACTCAGTCGTTTTTTGACCGACGAACTGTCGTCCGTTGTCGCAGCTGATTTCTTTGGGGATGCCGAAGCGATATATAATGTTCTTCCATATGAAGGTGATGACCTCCTGTTCGTGTATCTGTGTGTACGCACCTGCTTCCACCTACTTGGAAAAATAGTCAGTCAAAATAAGCAAAAATCGTACCTTTCCTGGTCCTGCAGGTAGGGGGCTGACTATGTCCATTCCCCATTTGATAAAGGGCCATGGAGAGGTGACTAAGTGTAGGGGTTCCCTCAGCCGGTGGATCATTGGGGCATACTTTTGGCATTGTTCGCATCGACGGACGTATTCTGCTGCTTCTTTCTTCATGATGGGCCAGTAGTAGCCGGCGCGGATGATGCACCGTACGAGGGTGGGTTTTCCTGTATAGGCGCCGCAGTGACCCTCGTGTACCTCTTCGAGTACTGTCCTTGTTTAGTGCGGACCTAGGCACTTGGCCAATGGTCTGCCAAACATTCTCTTGTAGAAGTTGTTGTTGATCAGGCAGTACCGGGCGACTTTCATGCGGAGTTTATTTGCCTTTTTTTGTCGCACATCAACGTTCCGTCCTGTAGATAGGATATTAAATGGTTACGCCAGTCCCAGTTTAGATTTAATGAAAATACCTTGGTTTGATTGATGGCTGAATGGAGGAGGGTGACCACGCTTTCCTTGTTGATATTTTTGGTGGCCGCGACCAACTCTGCCAGACCGTCCGCTTCGATGTTCCGTTCTCTCGGAATTTGTTCGAAGCGGCACTCGTCGAACTCAGCCATTAGCCTATGGATTTCTGCCTGGTATTTTTGTAGCCTCTATTTTTTGATCTGGTAAGTCCCAGCGATCTGGTTTACCACGAGTTTTGAGTCGCAGTGGAGAAGGACCCGCTGGGCTCTGTATTTGATAGCTAACTTCATGCCTGCAGTAACGACCTCATACTCGGCCTCGTCTTTAGACATTTTGGGGCATTGTATGGACAATCGTTTCGCCCGTGGGAACCTCGAGGACGAGTCCTGGTTCGATCCTGAAGCATTGGCGGCACCATCAGAGTGGATGACCCATAGGTCACTAGGGGGGAGGTCGTGTCGGGCCTCTAGCTCTGCTTTCAGCAGGATTTTTGTGCGGAAGTCGGCTATGAAGTTGGCTAAGACTTGAGACTTGATGGCATTTCTCGGGAGGTACAAGATTTCGTGCTCATTGAGCTCGATGGCCATTTTGCAAGTCGTCCTGATAGCTTAGGCTTATGTAAGACGCTTCTCAGTGGGAAGGATACTACTCTTATGGGATGGCATTGGAAATAAGGTCGCAGCTTTCATGAAGCTACGATTAGGGCTAATGCCAGCTTTTCAAGGTATGGGTACCGAGTTTCGGCGTCCACTAGTGTTTTGCTAATGTAATAGATGGGAGATTTCGTACCTTTGTTCTCGCATACTAGGACAATGCTGACGACGACCTCAAACACGGCCAGATACACCAGAAGTGGGTCCCCTGGGCTTGCTTTAGATAGTAGGGGCTGCGAAGATAGGTACGCCTTCAGATTTTCAGGCCTTCGATGCATTCTTCGTTCCACTAGAGCCCCTGATCTTTCTTCAACACGCTGAAGAACTTATGGCACCTGTCGGAGGATCGCGAGATAAACCTGGAAATGGAGGCTATCCGACCCGTAAGCTTTTGCATATGTTTTTTGCTGCTTAGTACTTTCCGGATCGCATCTATTGCTTTGATTTGATCCAAATTGACTTCAATACCCCTCTGAGATACGAGGAATCCCAAGAACTTTCCCGAGGCCACGCCGAAGGCGCATTTTTTGGGGTTCAGTTTCATCCCGTATATTGTTAATATTTCGAAGGCCTCTTTAGATGGTCGGGGTGATCTTCCTTTCTGGACGACTTCACCAGCATGTCGTCGACGTAGACTTCCATTGTTTTGCCAAGTTGTTCCTTGAACATATCGGTCACCAATATTTGGTACGTGGCTCCCGTATTTTTGAGTCTGAAGCGCATCACTTTGTATCAATACGTCCCTTGGTGAGTGATGAAGGTCGTTTTCTCCTGGTCTTCTTCGGCCATCATGATCTGATTGTAGTCGAAATATGCATCTAGGAAGCTTAATAGCTCGTGCCCGGCAATCACGTCTATCAGCTGATCTATGTAGGGGAGTGGGAGTGAATCTTTTGGGCACGCTTAGTTTAAGTCCGTGAAATCCAAGCACATCCACCACTTCCCATTTTTCTTCTTGACCATGACGACGTTGGTGTTAGGGTATTTGGATTCTCTTATGGAACCATTTGCTAATAATTTGTCTACTTCTTCGCTTAATCGTTGATGGCGGCATTGAACTTTCTCCTCATCTGCCTCACGGGCGGGTGTAGTGGGTCGACGTTCAATTTGTAAGTGGAGATGTCCCGTGGTATCCCTGGCATATCTGAATAGGAAAAAACGAACAAGTCCACATGGTTAGATAAAAATTCATGATACTTACTGGGATCCGAAAGGCCGTGCCTGATGTAGGCGTTCTTTGTGGGGTCGTGGTCGGCTAGCTGTACGGGATCGAGATTTTCGACCGTAGCTTTGCTGGCGTCTGTGATATCCAGATCTTTGATGGCGTCCTCTGTCGGAAGAACCTTAGTCCCCGACAGAGCTGATTGATATGCTTCCGCGCTCGCTCTTTGGAGTTGTTTGGTGTAGGTATAGTCTTGAGCTATTTTGTAACATTCTTGGGAGGTGTGGGATTCACCCCGTATGCTGAATATCCCCCATGGGGTAGGGAATTTGATCATCTGATAGAAGCTGGATGGGACTGCTCTCATGGCATGTATCCATGGACGTCCAATGATGGTACATTGTTTCCTGGTTCATCATGTGGAAGGTGGTTTCCAACATGACTCCTCCCGCCAAGACAGGCAGCGTTATCTCTCCAGAGGTTATTTCTACTGCATTGTTAAAACCTGTCAGCATTATACATCCCATTATTATCTTACCCTCAAGTCCCATAAGTGCAATAACCCTTGGGTGGATAATACAAGCGCCGCTTCCGTCATCAATCATGATACTCCTAACATCTGTATCTACAATGTGTAAAGTAATAACTAGAGCGTTGTAGTGAGGAAAAGACAAACCGTCAGTATCAAACTTATCGAAGGTGATACTATCTTCGAAGTCGTCATACCGTTCGTGGGCAATAGTTTGCTTCAACTTGTGAGTGGTGGTAAATTTGACATGAATTATAGCTGAGTCATTGCCATCGCCGATGATCATGTTGATCGTGCGTGCTGGCGAGGGCGGCCTTGGTGGCTCGTTGGGTTGATCCCGTCCTCATGCGAAGTTGAGCTTTCCTTTATCGCTGAGTAGTTCCCTCAGGAATCTTTGGTTCAGCATCCTGACCACCTCCTGCCGTAGGCCGATCCAGTCCTCGATCTTGTGCCCTCGCTGATGGTGGAACTCGCACAGGGCATTTGATTTCCGGGTGGTAGGTATGACTTCATCTTTGCTTGTCATTGTACCTTGTTGCCCCGCTTTTCTAGTGCGTACACTACCTCTGAAGGGGAAACACAAAAGTTATGTGCAGGAAATAAATTATGCATACCTCGTTCATTTCGTAAGGGGCGACGTGTCGCAGTACTGCATCTGTGTGCTTGGGTAGTGGAGGATGGGATAATCTGATATACTGTTGATGCCTTCCCCTGTTGGGACGCGAGATTTGCTCTCGTCGCCCCTCATTGTGTCGGTCCCTCCTAATCTCCGAAAGTATTATTGTTAACCGCTGGGTAGGGACGTTAAGATCGTCCTCATCTGCACGTACCTCAGCGCAATATGCATTGTGAATTTCTTCCCATGTGGTAGGGGAATATTTCATGAGGCGACTTAGCAACTTTTTGGTCGCCCTCGAGCCATCCCTGTTTAGCCCGTTCTGGAAAGCAGCAACTGCCATGCCTCCGATACGTTCGGCAGGCTCATCCTGACCATGTTGAATCTTGCTAGGATGTCTCTGAGCCCTTCTCCCACAGTTTTCCGAATGGCGAAGATGTCGTTGACCCTTGCCTCCGCTTTCTTCGCTCCCGCATGTGCTGTGACGAACTTGTCTGCCATTTCCGCGAACGTGGAGATATCCTTGGTCGGTAGTTGGGAGTACCACACCAATGCCCCACCAGTCAGCGTCTCACCGAACTTTTTTAGAAGTAGTGATAGTACCTGTTCCTTCACCAAATCGTTTCCTTTCACAACTGTGACATAATGGATCAGATTGTCCTCGGGATCGATAGTCCCGTCGTTACCCTCAGATAGGGAGGCATTTTGAAGGTCTTTGGGATGTGGTATGGTGCAGCCTCCTCTGTATATGGTTGTTCCACGAACCTCCCTACATAGCGCTTTGGTAGTAGCTTAGGAGCGGCCGGGATCTTGTCCACTCTTTCTTGTTGCTCCTTCATTTGATCGCAGAGAGACTTGTTTTATTGCTCCATTTCTTCCATTTTTCGGAGGATGGCTGTGAGCGCATCATTGCTGGTCTGAGTTTCGGTGAGCACATTGTTTGCTCGTGCGACCTCGGGTTCATCTTCTGTCACGATGAGATCCATCACTGGCGTGCGTCTTACGCCATGGTTGTGGTGGCTTTTCGACCAAATCGTTTAGAGTGCTTGCAAGCCATTCTTTCAGTAGCTCCTTGACTTCCGGGGGTGCTTCCTTAGATGTAGATATAGAAGCTCCCCTTTCTCGTGGTTTCGTCAGGTCTGCGGATGGAGGAGGTGGGGTTCCTCCGTTCATCATGGTGCTGGGGTTTGCGTTCAAGAGATTATTTTTACCTACCTCGTTGAGCGAATCTATGAGTTTGACCCCAACCCCATCTATCGCTTTCATTTTCGCACAGTTGTCAGCCATACTCGTTTGTGTGATGTAAGGGATGGTTGTTGGTAGTTTTCTAGGCAAAAACTATAACTTTGATTCTCGAAATCCCCACAGAGGCGTCAAATTGTTTTGATCAAAAGATCTATGCACTTTATAAGCTAAAAACAATCAAAAAGATATGGAGGTAAATCGTAATGAAGTATAATAAGTCCTAAAATGGTTATTATACTGGGATCGTGGTAGATCTTTATGGTATATAAGATAACAGAGAGTTCTTGCTGTTAGAAATAAATAAAGAAATGTGAAGAAGTTTGCTTGATAACAGTAGAGAGAGAGAGTCTGATAACAGTAGAGATAGAGAGAGTTTGATAACAGTAGAGATAGAGAGAGTTGGTATATTCAGAGTATTCAATCTGCCCTATTATAAGGTGAAGGTCCCTCTATATACTAGGAGACCTTTTCTCGAAATACACGAAAAGTAAAGTACAAGATTTAGTGGATTTTTGCACGGTAGAAGCTTGGCTCAAAAACGGTGTCGTTCCTCTGCTTAGTGGACCAGGACGTCCTTGGTCGGGCCGTCCTCATCTGATTGGCAAGGCTTTGAGGGTGGCCTCGTTGTGTGGAACGTACTCACTTAGACGGTGGTGAGGTGAACCAAATTTTTACCTCATACAAATACTTGATACAATATAAATGCAATAGGTAAATAAGAGACGTAATATGTAAATTGTTTTATCTATATATATATAACAATTTCATTTTACATGGCTACCCATATACACCTGGTAATAAAGTATAAATATGATATGTTTGTAATATTACCTTGCATATTATGTCCATGAAGGAATCTTATGGTACCTATTAATTAAAATTACATATTATCTTGTTCAATACTGGCGCTAAATTATTATCTAATAACACTTATTTCTACTTTAAATTATCACTTAATCATGATAAATTAGTATAGTTTAATATTTATATATTGACAATGATCTTTTTTTTCAATATATTGAGAGATGACTAGCTTCTGTATGCCACTTTCTTTTCTTATTGCACTAAAAAAATATTACACTTATATAATATGAGTTATCCCATATTCAACCCGTCCATTTGACCCCATCCCATTTTTGACCCTTATAAAATATGGACAAGTTAAGACACAGCCCGTTTTTGCTTAATCCATTTTCAACCCGCCCAAATCCGAACCAATCTGCCCATTTGCCGTCATCACTAGTCTAAAGTGAGCCCTTTTGTAAGCATAAATCTTACAGGTAAGTTTTCCAATTTAATATTGGAAATTCAATTATCCAATAAAAAGAGACAAAATATAAAAATAAAATAAATACTTTGAGCTTCGAAAAATCATATTTGCCCGCTAATAAAGCGCGCTAGTAAAGTGTAGACATTATAGTACTTTACCAATATTAGACAGCTATAAGACCTATGCTCAAGTGCTCAAGTTCAATTTTCCAAAGGCAAAACTGTCCAATATGTGGCTCTACTTCTTTGTGTCAAGATCCTTTCTTGAATAGTTGAAACACACAAATCTGGTCTCTTTGCAGTTTTGCATAGCCACGTAGAATTCAATGCCAAATTCAGCATAAAGCTTAAGCACACAAGAAGAGCAGAAAATAGGTTACGGATTTCAACCCCAAAAATTGGACAATAAACCAATTTAATGTGAATGAATCTATTGGAGATTACACTTTAAAGAGGCTCTGCATGTCAGCAATTTTTTCTTTTTTTTTTTAAATTTAGACCCAAATTTACTCCCAACACAAATCCCACCTCTCTCTCTCCTCTTATATAATCAGCATTTGCTGTGTCTGACCCTGCATTTTGTTCTGTAGAGTGTTCTTTTTTTTTTTCTTGGGCAATTGATAGAAGTTTGTCGGGGGTTTTGAGAGTGAGAGTGAGAGTAAATGCTGCTGTGAAATGGCTGCTTCTGCTTCCTCTACTTTGGACTCTTCCCAAAAAGAAATTGAGGATGAGCTCAAGGATTGTGGGATTAGGCTTATTGTTCCTCCTCCTTCCGCTGAAGAGCTCCTCAATCTACTCGATGTAAAGTTTCAATTTTTATCTATTTATTTCATGTTCTGCACATACAAATTACTAGCTTTATCTGTGTTTTATTTCCTCTTTTTTTATGTGTTATCAGTTTAGGTTTGTTTGATGTTGAAAACGATAAGACTTTTTGAGGAAATGGCTGTTTGTCAATTAGATAAATTTGGGCTAGTTTTGACTTCAATTAGAAATCTTTTGTTCTTCCTAGTATAAATGACATGGTGTTGAATCAGAATTGGAGGAATGGAAGTGGCAATTGCAGGTTTAATGTAATGATTTTGGAAGTAGAATGAAAAGGACAATCCCATCATTTAATAGATGAATAGCATGAATGCCACCATAGAGTGAAAGGGAGCTTTGGCGTAACTGGTAAAGTTGCTGCCATGTGACCAGAAGGTCATGGATTCAAACCGTGGAAACAACCCCTTGCAAAAATGAAGGCAAGGCTGCGCACTATAGACCCTTGTGTTCCAGTCCTTCCCCGGATCCCGCGCATAGCGGAAGCTTAGTGCACTGGGCTGCCCTGCCCTTGCCTCCATAGAGCATTTTCTCCATGGTCGTGACTTAATTTTTATGAACTGCCTTTATATTTTCTTGAAGTTGTTTGCTCGTATTTCCGTATAGCTGTGGCAGCTTCAAGTTGACTACTTTTCTCCTCTTGTGTCTTTTAGAAAGTAGAATCTCTATTGATAAAGGTAGGTCAAGCCCCTTCCGATTCAATGAAAGATGCACTTCTACCAGTAATGAGAGCTATGGTTGGAAGTGAACTTTTAAAGAATGCTGATGTGGATGTCAAATTCTCTGTTGTATCTTGTCTCTGTGAGCTTTCTAGAATAACTGCCCCTCAGCAACCTTATGATGATGGACTAATGAAGGTATCCAAGATATAAAATTCTACTTTGTTGTTCTCTTTTCCTAATACACACACATATTATATGTGTAGAAAGAACCACACTAACTAGTTTAGCTAGTGTCATTTGCTCAAACTTTATATCCATTACCTTTTTGTTTTCACACTCTTGTATTGAAAACTCTCAGGAAATTTTCCAACTTATAGTAAGGGCATTTGAAGAATTATCTCATTCAGCCCGCCATTATTATAAGGCTGTGCATATCATTGAAACTGTGGCGGATGTCAAGGCCTGTGTGATGCTGCTGGACCTTGAATGTGATGCTTTAGTTATAGAGATATTCCAGCTGTTTCTCAGGATCATCAGGTAACTTAGCAAATTTTCCTTTTGGTGACAATTTGCTTAACCTTTTTCTCTTTTTTGACTGTTACATAGAGTTGTGATTTAATTCCTTCAAGCAATTAATTTAACCTCCTTCAGATTAAATCAGTATGGAACTTTTAGGATTTTACACTGGGAATGCAGGTAAAGTGAGATTAGGTAGAACTATGAAAAATGACTCTAGAGAGTACGGATTTAGGATAAGCAAAAGTAAGATAAAATATTGCACTGCAAATTTAGCCTCCAAAGGAAGAATGAAGGTGAATGAGATTAGACACGATTGTATTGTCTACATACACACATTTTCTAATATCTTGGCTCAGTCTTCTGCAAGAATGGCATGATAGATGGAGATGCAGCACATATAAATTATAAAGGAAGAATAAAATGGAGGAGTATTATGAGAGTGCATAATGAAGGAGTTTTTGGAATGCTACGTGATAACCTAACAATGTGATAGAGAGTTTTATCGAACGGTTGTAAAACCAGCAAATTACATGAGATAGGACTCTATAGTCCAACATTGTCTAGATAGAATGTTGTGTAAATTCAAATATTAAGACTAATGTGGACCATCCAAGATTTGTATAATTAGAAATGATAACAATGTGATAGAGGGTGGTAAGTAGTACACACTGAAGATAAATTAGAGAACATTGCCTGAAATGATGTGGCATATCCTACACCAGACCTCCAAATGTTGTTGGTTAGCAGGTGAGAAACAGGGAAGGGATAGATTTACACTTACACGGAGGAAAGTTGGCTAAAAGGATCTACATTTTCTCTAAATCAATGTAGACTTAGCTAAGAATGGAACGCTATGGAATCAAAGGATCCATATAAGTGATCAACCAATTGAGATTAAGGCATAGTTATTTCCGTTACGCTTACATTTGGTTAGTGTTCGCCAAGAGTGTTTTTGCTCTGGTTACAAATTTGTTTATTTGTGTAGGGATATGTGAGATGTTGAGAATATCTTCTATTAGAGCAACATCAATTGCCTTAAAAAACTAATTATCTGGTAGTGGAATGAAATAACCTCTTGCATAAATGCAGGGCAAGACTGCATACAATAGACCGTTATGGTCCGGCCCTTCCCCGGATCCCGCACATAGTGGGAGCTTAGTGCACCGGGCTGCCCTTTATTTTTGGAATGAAATAACCTGAATAGATTGGAACAGATTACAGTGGATTGTATAGTGGACCCCAGCTAATTCAGGACTGAGGTGCAGATGATTAATTGATATTGCGGTGGGACGCGGAAGTGTTGGCTGCTTGTCTGTCAAGTACGAGCAGCAGGCTCGTCGATGTAATTCAAGTAGTTATCGTTTATCTTATTTATTTATGCAACAATACAATTAGCATTTGATGTTCGTTTCGGTATTGACTAGCTTAAAGGTGGTGGACCACATAATTGCACTTTAAACTGTCCGCTAGCTATCGTGATACTTAAGTTCTTATTCACCTTCCGAGCACATTTAAGCATGTTGGTGATTGTTTGACTTTGACATCATGCTCCATGCCATTTTACCCCGGTGAAGGATTAAAAGGTTATCTTGTGTAAGTTTTCTCTGATGAATGCTTATGTTTGATGCTGTGATTTCTCAAGGCCCGACCATCCTAATGTTGTATTCACAAGCATGGAAGAAATCATGACTCTGCTCATAGAAGAAAGTGATGAAATCTCAATGGAGCTTCTTCTGCCTCTCCTTGATAGCGTCAGAAAGGAAAATCAGGCAATAAACCTCATCCTAGTAATTTTGTTAATCATTTTTCTTTAGTGTTTTTCTTGATCTTATATACTGTACAGATTTGTTCACCTATCTCGTCAAAATTGGGAGAGAAAGTCCTGAAAGAATGTGCTTCCACTGTTAGACCCTATCTTGTAGAAGCCCTCAAGTCAAGAAGCATGAATCTTGATGATTATGCTGACATAGTTGCCTCAATATGCAATGAAATGCCCGAGGGAGAACAAATGGTGCGTCCTATTCATGACAATTTTTTTTCTTCTGAGAATGTGTTCATGACTATCTCTTTTATGCAACTGCTTTTTGCTTTTTCATGTACTACGAGAAAATGACCTCACACGATGCAATATTTGTCTAAAACAGTACAAGTATGTCAATGAGACTAAACCCAATGCTTCTATAGTGCTTGATATGTATTTACTACTTGTAATTATGAAAATATGCTATTGAATTACTAATGATTAAAAAACGCTCCTTATAAGTAAAAAAAAGAAGCTATTGGATTACTTTTCCTTTTTGCTTATATTAATTTTATGATCAGACGGAAAATGAAAATTTGACTGATGCTGTGTATCCTGTAAAAGTTGGTCCATATGGTGCTGTTATTTGAGACTCCTTTAAATATAATGGCACCTCTTCAAAAACATTACAGCTTCACAGTCAGACGGAACAGCTAAAGAATATTGGCATTAGCAATGCTAGTCATGGTTGCCGGGTTAGGGCTAAGAAGAAACTGAGCATGCCAAATAAGGAGGCTCACCTGGGTATGTTGGTTCCAGAAAGAGATGTGTTGCAATCTCAAGATAAGAGAAATGGCTCGCTGCATTCAGTTCTCAACTTTGGGAGTGAACATAAGGGCACAGCATGTAGCAAAAGAATACCACGTCAGAGCTCAAAGAAGAGCGAGTCTGTTCCGAAAGGTGATGTCAAGACCACTTCTGGTCTTAACATTGTAAGAGAAGGAGACCTTACTGATGCTGACGAGCCATCAGTGCAACAAGTTGATGAAAAGAAACAGAAGAATGACAGAGCTACCGTTGAAACTCATGATGTAGAAGAAACAAGAGATGAGGTTAAAAGGAAAACTTCTAAGAAATTGTTATCCCTAGATCTGTGCTTATAGTTTATTTCAAGCAGAAATGTGACGACCACTTTCTTTTTTTTTGTTTTTTTTTCCTTTTTCCATTCACACTTGTGGGTTTTACAGGCGATCAAACTATCATTTGGGGATGAAAATCTGTCAAGCAAACTTGGCAAAGCTAAGCACCAGAAGAAGCTTGCCATGGGAAAGGATGAGGTACAAATATACTCCTACCATTTTTTGAAGCAAACTGTAACCCTTGTTTATGTAACATCCATATCTACAAAATTTGCAGATTTTGCTTGTATTTACGTAGTATTGTTGAAATGTAGCTGCTTGTTGCCAAATTTTATTACTTCTTAGCTTTGTCAAAAGAATCCAATCACAGTAAAAATAGGTTATAAGCTGCTATACCCTCCTTAAATTCGGAGCGAATACTGTTCTTACCCCTTTTCAATAGATTTTAAAGGAGTGAAAACTATTTTTTGGTTTAGGGCCCTACTACTTTCACTTTATCTGTTGTTCTAGAATGTTTTCATGTCTGAAGAGCTTATGTTCGAATTGTTTCATTCAGAATTCTAGAAGGCGTCACATCACCAAAAGTTATGGAGAAGAAATAGTTGGTACCAGAATAAGAGTTTGGTGGCCATTGGACAAAGTGTAAGTTCTACAAAATGTTGTGTCAGGATTGTCACGCTATTGTAAATTAGTGGTAGTAGTTACAGCTCCACTCTCATTCCAGCACTTTTAATCAACTTGATTGCCTTCTGTTGTTGAGTTTATTGTCTATAATATTGACCTACCTGCTAGGCTGTCAGGCAAGAATTTGTTTCATTCCCTTATGGGGTATTCATAGAATTACACACATAGTTCTTTTTATTTGTATTTTTTTATATTGGTTTTCTCTAGTTTTTACTACTCGATGCTTTAAGCAGTCCTTATACTTGCAGACAATTCATGTGGAGATAGATTGTATTGATCAGAGCACACTGCCAATTTTCAAGTCAATGATGACAACAAACAGTTTTCTGAATTTTCAACTCCCGGCCAATTTTCAAAATTTTCTTTTTGGACATCCTTCTCACGGGGTAATTCCGACCACATCCAGCTACCTCTTTCTGAATTCCGACAAACTTTATTTTTTTTCGGTGGCAGGGAACCTTTTTTCGTCCAGATTTCAGTTTTTTAACCTCTTCAGCTCACTGTGATAACTACCAAACACTTTCTATAATTTTCATAATATGAGCAGCTGGTTTGTACAATATGGGAGACAACTGGATATACTTCAACTCAGGATTCAAATCTTTTGACATCACCAGATGGAACTCCAACAAAGATATATGGTTCGAATGGGTGGAGAGAAGCCGCAACATGATAAGATGCTCATCCATGGGTAGAAAAGCAATGGAATGGATTTGCTTTGTACTTAAAGAAGCATCAACAGATCAAATGAATCTAGTGAAGAGATGAAAGTACAAGGACCAAATGACATAACATTTCTGTACTAGGAAGTTCAATGTACATGGAAGATACATGAATATTCTGTCACTGAAGGGAGAAGGGAGGTCAGTTATTATATTCCCAAAGTTAGCTGTGAATGCAGTTGGAAAGACATAGCACCTAAAATAGAAAGATTCAGACACCCAAAATGAATCCCACAGTCCCACCCAGAATCACTGCGGATAACTATCCTTATGCCAAAGCAATTAAGGAGAGTATATGGCAATCCAGTACCCTTCGAGAGGCAAAGGTCAGTATAAACAATGGAGATATCTTTGTTGTGGAACCGACAGGAAGCATGACGATGGTTTACTAAAAAGATGCATTATCGGTTTTTTCGGAAAAGAAATCAATGAGAAAACATGGCGTAGCAGATTTTGCAAGGAGACTGGAAATGGAAAAAGTTCAAGCTTCATCTGGAATGGTGGAATCATATTGCTGGATGCATTCCAAACTCACAAATGGTGGAAACATGTTGGATTAGAGCCATGGAGATTCCTTTACATCTATGGTCACAAAAGATCTTCAAAAAAATAGGAGATTTCTGTGGGGGATGGATAGCTACTGAAGAAGAAACCGATCTCAAAAATCATCTTAAGTAGGACATAATTAAAATTGTTGGTGATGGCAAAAAGATTCCTAATGAGGTTGGAATTGAAAGAGACGAGATCAAATTTTTCATCCCAATCTGGGCTAAAAGATAGGCAAGATTTGAGTTGAATATGCCAGAAAATGAACGATGCTTTAAACCAGGGAGATACTTGAACAATTAACTGGGATGCACCTTTTTGCAAAACACTGATAAAGGAAAGGTATGTGTGCAACTTACACATGGTTCGAGTTCGATAAATCGGAGCATTAAAGTGATAAACAACAAGCTGAAATCCTTTGACTACGATTTGGCTGCACACGTATGATCTCCCGTGTGAGTTCTCTGATGAAATTAGGCTGAAGCCTTATATTGAGGAAATGGGAGGCCCTTCAAACTTAGAAGGCAAAAGCGTTCAGTCCAGGGGATCAAATCTCCAACGCAAACCTTGAAAGTATGCCAAAGGAAACACCTTACAGTTGCAGTCATCCAAAAGATGGAGCAGCAACAACAAGAATGGAACAGAATGAAGGGAAGCAGATCATAAACACAAATATGGGGGAAGATCAAGCTGGAAATGCTTCGGAGCAACAAGAACAACTGAAGCATTTCAGCTCTATCCAAGATTGGGAAATTGAGGAGGTGACTCCTATAGCAGTTTAGCAACACAACCCATTAATGGATAAAGACTTGGATGCAACACTATGGGTCGATCAAAATATGATCAAATTGGGAAAAATGTTTGGAGTAGATTTTCAAGGCCATGAAGAAGAATCATTGGAGCTTTTAATGCAAATTGACAGTTGCAGATAGGTTAGAAGGGTGGAGATAGAGTTGGAGGTGAAGAAACAAAGGTTCAAAGGAGCACTGAAATTAAAAGGATTAACTTCGTTTAATGTCAAATTCAAGAATGACGGGAAAAGGGGCAGGGGAAGGAAGCTATCAATCATTCCAATATGAAGATCAAAATAATTTCCTGGAATGTAAGGGGATTAAACGAAAAGAAGAAAGTGGAGATCATTAAAAGTCAAGTGCAGTACTGAAGGGCAGGCATTATATGTATGCAAGAGACAAAAGTGGAGGGGGATATTAGGGAAATAGTCAATCAAATATGGGGTGGAAGATGGGTGAGGTATGCAAGTTTAGTAGCTAGCGGAACGAGAGCGAGGATTCTGTTATTATGGGATTGCAGAGTATGGAAAGGGGAGATATTACAGACTCGTGCATACACTTTGACTTGCAAGTTAGAGGCTCTTTTACAGAATTTTCAATGTCACTTAACAGAAGTGTATGCCCCTAATTGCAGAATAGAAAAGAAAATAGTATGGAGAGAAATTGGTGCAGTGAGGGGATTGATGGAGAAGGTCCTTGGGTGGTTTGTGGTGATTTTAACGTTACAAGATACCCTTCTGAAAAATGGGAATGTTCAAGGAGGTCCAGAGCGATGGTGGAATTCTTGAATTTTATAGAAGATTTGGAGTTGATAGATCTTCTATTTTCTATAAAATTCAAGAATGCTTCAGAAACATCAAGCAAACTATCTAACAAAGGCTTATTTCTGACAATTCACATGTGGCTCTATACTATGGTGCTTGGGAACAAGCTAAATCATACTTTAAGTTTGAATATTGGTGGCTGAATGTGGATGGTTTTGATGATAGAATTAGAGAATGGTGGACATCTTTTGAATTTTCAGGAATACCAGATTACATTTTAGTTTACAAGTTAAAAGCTCTCAGGGGCAAGCTAAAAGAATAGAGCAGAAGTTGTGAAGGTAATTTTGGATTGCAAAAATCAAAATTGCTGAGTCAACTCGTAGGTTTTGAGGCAACATAACAACTAAGAGCGCTGACAGAGGAGGAAACAGTGAGGAAGGCAGCTACTCTAATGGAGATTGAGGAACAATTCAAGAACGAAGAAAGTACACGGAGACAGAAATCAAGAGCTCTGTGGCTCAAAGAAGGGGACAGGAATACAAAATTTTTTCATCATACTGCCAATGCACACAAGAGAAATAACAACATTGATCAACTACTGATTTGATATTAAGTAGTCGAGGATCCAGATAGAATAGAGAACGAGATCATTGATTTCTACAAGGGGTTATACATAGAACTGAAGAGTGGAGACCAACCGTCAATTCCGTAAATAGTCCAAGAATTTCTGAACCATAGCGGCGGTCTTTACAGAGCAAATTTGAGGAACAAGAAGTTCTGAGCTATTTGAAGATGTGTGCAAGTGACAAGGCCCCAGGTCCGGATGGATACACAATGGGTTTTTTCATCAAGTGTTGGGACATTTTGAAGGAAGACATTATGGAGGCTATCAACAACTTCCATTCTCAAGAGATGTTTGAGAAAAGCTTCAATGCAACGTATATAACTTTGACAAATTGCTCTCAAAAGTCTTCACTGAAAGTCTTAAGAGGGTGGTAGGGAAAATTGTTGACGCTCAACAAATGACTTTCATCAAAGGAAGACAAATAATAGATGAAGTGTTGATTGCCATCGAAGCTGTGGATTCAAGAATAAAAACAAAGAACCTGAATCTTATGCAAATTAGATATTGAGAAGGCGTATGATCATGTAAATTGGAGCTTTCTACTCAAAATGTTAGAAAAAATAGGTTTTGGGCAGAAATGGTTAGATGGATGAAATTTTGCATATCTACGGTAACATTCTCCATTCTCATAAATGGATCTCCAAAAGATTTTTTCCACTCACATAGAGGTCTAAGACAAGGTGATCCTTAATTTCCTTCCTATTCATTATAACCATGGAAGGACTGAACAACATGATCAAAACAGCTAAAGCTAGTGGATGGGTGAAAGGTTTTGGGATAAACAGGAGTGGGGCAAACAATCTAGAGATCACACATCTCCAATATGCTGATGATACTCTAGTCTTCTGTGACGCTAAAAAGGAATAACTTAGATTTTTAAGGATCATTTTGGTCTTCTTTGAGGGAGTATCGGGATTACACATCAATCGGAGAAAGAGCAACGTTTTCCCTATTAATAAAGTTGACAACATGAAGCAACTGACACAGATATTGGGAGGAGAAGTTGGGTCCCTACCAACTGTTTACCTTGGGATGCCTCGGTGCAAGATCCAAATCAAAAGAGATCTGGAATTCACTCATAGAAAAGTATGAGAAGAAATTGTCAAAATGAAAATCGCAATACCTATCATTGGGGGCATGCTAGTTCTAATCAACTCAGTATTAGACTCCCTTCCTACTTATATGATGTATTTGTTCCCAATTCTAGCCGGAGTTTTACAGAGATTGGACAAACTGCGAAGATCATTCCTTTGGCAAGGGAATAAGGAGGAAAAGGGTCTTCCATTTAGTTAAATGGAAGACACTCACATTGGCTAAAAAGCAATGTGGTTTAGGAATAAGGAATTTGGAGATTCAAAGCAAGGCTCTTTAGACAAGAGGGGTTGCTCTGATGGTAAGCAACCCCCACTTCCAACCGAGAGGTTGTGAGTTCGAGTCTCCCCAAGAGCAAGGTGGGGAAGTTCTTGGAGGGAAGGATGCCGGGGTCTATTTGGAAACAGACTCTCTACCCCAGGGTAGGGGTAAGGTCTGCGTATACACTACCCTTCCTAGACCCCACTAAGTGGGATTATACTGAGTTGTTGTTAAAGCAAGACTCTTAGAATGAAATGGTTATGGAAGTACTCTGAAGAACCACAATCTTTATGGGGCAAAGTGGTCAAAGCTACATATGGTGAGGAAAACAACTGGGTGTCAAAAGAAGTCAGAACAACATATGGTGTAAGTGTGTGGAAATCCATCAGAGAACTTTGGCCTATAATGAAGAATCACTATTCCATAAGAGTGAACAACGGAAGGAACACATCATTCTGGAATGATAACTGGTTTGGATACGGAAGCTTAAAGTAAAGATACCCTGATATATTTGGTTTAGCACAAAACCAACACATGATAGTAGCTGATATGAGAAGTCATCAAGGTTGTGAAATCGCTCTCAGAAGACAGTTGAATGATTGGGAGATAACAAGATTAGTTGACCTTTACAAAGAGCTGAAAGCATTTAAAGGATTACAGGAAGGATTTGATTCATTATGGTGGCAAAGGCACCACAGAGGGGTATATCAGGTGAAGGATGCATATAAGATTTTGAATCATAATAATCAAGGATGCTATAAGATTTTGAATCATAATAATCAACAGGTATACGCATGGCCTTGGAAACATATATGGAGAACAAAGATTCCATACAAGGTAGCATGTTTCACTTGGCTACTAGCAAAGGAGGCGGTATTAACCCAGGATAATCTCATAAAAAGGAGAATTTCTCTGTGTTCAAGATGTTTTCTATGCGAGAAAAATGCTGAAACTGTCAGCCATCTATTTCTACGTTGCAAGATTACACATCAACTATGGAAAATCTTTATTAGTCTTAGGGTTATTTCATGGTCAATACAATACAAACTAAAGATGTTCTTTATAGCTGGGAAGAAGTTGTAGCTGAAGCAACTAGTAGAGATAGATGGAGGACTGTCTCGGCTTGTATCTGGTGGACAATTTGGAGGGAGAGGAATGCTAGATGTTTTGAAGACAGAAGCAATCCAGTACATAAGATCAAACTCAATCGTATTCTTCTTTTCATTTTTGGTGTAAACAGATTCACACAGAACATACATTGACAATCATAGACATACTAGGATCTTGCTAGGTTTCAAACCAGAACATCTACTTATTCTCTTCATGTAAATTTAGTTTTCAGTGCAACCTATGTACTGATGTTACTAATATATACAATAGTTACCTATTCAAAAAAAATAAAAAAATTTGAGATCTTAAGTTTCGCGTTGCAGGTTCTATGAGGGTGAAATTACTGAGTTTGATCCTGTGAAAAAGAGACACAAGGTAGTGATCTTATTATCAAGCTGTCTGCTGCTTTCGAGTTCATTTCTGTACAGTTTTCATTCCAGTTTATTGCTCATATGCTTTTCATTTTGTGATATCCTGATATATATGCACTTAATAATGATGACAAGAATATATACGCCGTTCCCAAGTCCGTAAAGTTATACATTGGTAGTCAGTTTGGATCCATGATATCATTTATTTCCTTCTCAATTTTAATCAAGAAACTCCAAATATTACATTTGCCAATATATCTGCAAGTCCAATTGACTCCCTGCTCAGTAATGTTGAGGCAAATCGCAATGCTATTTACCGAAAATATCTGCCCGTCCAATTGACTCCATCTTCTTGCTCAGTAGCATAGAGGCAGAACTGTTTACGGAACCAAATATAGTCAATGCAATAAAAATCCATTTTACCTGCAAGAAAGGGAAATATCTCCCAGAAGTGAAGTGGTAATTTTTGCTAACTTGAACCATCTAGAAGTTTCAAGTTGACTGATGCTATTCGCTTTCTTTCCTTTTGAGGTCTTATATTATGATGAACAAGTGGAAACCTTGAATCTGACTAAGGAACGGTGGGAGATGGTTGGAGACAATCCATCTGACAAGGTGCTTTCCTCATTCGATACTGTGTTATCTTAACATATTTTCAAGTTATTATTGGCCTTACATCGCCTTATGATATGATTCTATTGGATGAAGTATTTACAGAAGCATGAGACAGATCTTCAATGCGATGCTGTTTCATCTGTTCCGTAAGTATTGATTTCTGAATTCTCATTGTACCTTGGATCCATCCTATGCACAGTCTTGAATGTTGTGTTTACTCCTACCTACTACTTTAATGTTAGAGATTGTATTTCATATCACCTTGATAAGGCAGCACTATTATTGGAATATGATATGGTTATTGGTTGATGAACTTGAGCAGATCCATGAAGAAGAAAGCAAAAAGAACCTCCTCAACAAAAAGGGAACCTGGAGTCTCTTCATCCAAAAGGTTGTTCTCATGTTGCTATACACTTTTTCCTGTAGTATTTCTCTCCGAACTGACTGTTCCGAGGGTTTGACAAGTAGGTTATCTATCTTCAGGTCTAAAAGAAATGCCCAAAAGGGTGAAACTGAACCCATGGATATTCCAGTTCCAGATAAGATGAATGATGCTACTGATGTTGGTTGCGCAACGAGCAGTAGAAAAAAAGATCCTGTGGACAAGGAAGATAACATGATCAATGAGAATCAGATATCCAAGAATTCAAAAGTTGATTTAGAGAGCTCACTGATGCTTGAAGACCATCCATCCGACAAGGTCCTAAACCCATCTGATATTTATCTCTTAACATATTTTCAGATTGTCATTGACATTACATATCTTTGTGATACAATTCTTTTTGACGCAATATGTACAGAAGCATGAAACAGATCTTCAAAGCAGTGATGTTTCATCTATACCGTAAGTATTGATTTCTAAATCCTTGGGCATATCCTAGTTTGCTACGTATTCTTGACTGTCATCTATTGTGTGTCTATCTACTACATTTAAGATAGAGATTGTATTTATAATCACCTTAATATGCGGCTACTATGTTGGGATATGATATGGTAATTGTTTGATGAACTTAGCAGCTCAACGAAAGCAAAAAGAACCTCCTCAAAGAAAAGGGAACCTGGAATCTCTTCATCCAAAAGGTTGTTCTTTTGTTGCTGTACACTTTTTCTCGTAGTATTGCTCTCTGAACTGGAAGGTTCTGAGGGTTTTGACTACTAGGTTTCTTTCTTCAGGTCAAAAAGAAAGGCCCAAAAGAGTGACATTGAATCCCCGGTTATTCCAATTCCAGTTAAGATGAATGATGCTACTGATGTTGGTTGCGAAACGAGCACTGGGAAAAAAGATCTTGTGGATAAGGAAGATAACATGATCACACAGAAGCAGAGATCTGAGATTTTCATACTTGCCTTAGATAGCTCATTGATGCTTGAAGACCGCCCATCTGACAAGGTCCTTTCTCATCTGATACAGTGTTATCTCTTAATATAGTTTAAAATTATAAATGGCACTACATATGTTTGTGATTGATTCTTCCCTTTTATGTTCAGAAGCATGAAACAGATCTTCAAAGCAATGATGTTTCATCTGTTCTGTAAGTATTGATTCTGAATTTCCTTGTTACCTTGGACATGTCTTAGTTCCTTACATATTCTTGACTGTTGTCTGTAGTATTTACTTCTGTTTACTACATTAATGATAGAGATTGTATTTAGTATCACCTTAATATGCCGCTACTATTTTTTTGTATGGTTAATGGTTGATGAACCTGAGCAGATTGATGAATAAGAAAGCGAATAGAACCTCCTCAACAAAAAGGGAACCCAGAGTCTCTTCATCCAGAAGGTTGGTCTTTTGTTGTTTTACACTTTCCCTGTAGTATTGCTTTCCGAATTGATTTTGACAAGTAGTTTTTCTACTTTAGGTCTGGAATGAATCCCCAAAAGAGTGACATTGAATCCCTGGATATTCCAAATCCAGATAAGATGAATGATGCTACTGATATTATTTGCGAAACGAGCAGTGGGCAAAAAGATTTTGTGCACAAGGAAGATAACATCACCACAGAAGCAGAGATCCAAGACTTCCAAAGTGGCAACCGAGAGCTCATTAACGGAAGTGCACTCACAACGTCGTCAGAACTTTCTAATGGTGCCTTAGAGAGCTGATTGACGAAGGAAGCTAAGTGAAAGTGTAAAGATGCTGAAGTTGAGTTTGAGAAAAAGGTAGTAGTCATTACTCGTTATTCATTCAAACTTGGAAGTTTTACATCATAGTTGAACCCGATAGGTCCTTTAACTTTTAAAGCTATGAGACCCTGAGTTTGTTACCGTAGTTTGCCGGAATGGACAGCTGGAGGATTCCATGCTCGACCATATTCATGCAGATTTTTTTATAATTTTTATTTTTCTTTAGGTTGCGGTATGAAATCCAAGTTAACAAAGCAACTGCATTCGTGGTAGTCCCGTTGATATGCAGCAAGGATTCACGTCCTTTGCTTGATCATAGATCTCATAAAGCAAGGGAATGCGAATTCTATATCGGGTTGATTCTTCCATATAATAGGTGAGAGGAGGTGTGGGATTCTGTTTCTCATTGTATCAATGAAATTTTTGAAGCACTATCAGAAGTTGAAGAAGTTACTTAGGATTAGTTACACATCTGTAGATTTATTTCTCTATGGCTAAAGTTCATGCTCACAGAATCTATTATCGGATAGCAGGTACCACAGCACTAGCATTTGCTACTGGATATGGTCGAACACGTACGTTAAATAAACTTAAGGGCTGAGATTTAATTAATCTTTGTTGGGCTTGTTATTGGGCTGAGATATTTAAGGAAAAATGACATTATATAGGCACTATAAAAATAATAATTTAATGTATATACAACTCTCTGCCCTATCGGGTAGGGTTAAGGTCTACGTGCACATTATATTCCCCAGATCCCACTTTGTAGGATTTTACTGGGTAGTTGTTATATATATATATATATATATATATATATATATATTATGTATGTTATATACAAACATTATACAAATTTTATACACTTTTTCGCATACAAGATGTAAATAGTTTTTGATGCGGGCTAAACGTGATAATACCCCGTGATTTAATTAGTCTTTGTTGGACTTGTTATCCCAACTCAAACTTGTACGAACATCTGATAATTATCCTTCACTTTGTGAGACGCATAGGATGTAAGCTGGGATAATATATATTATGCAATGTAGCCCCAAACATCCGAAGAAAAAAAAAGAATCACAAAAGGTATTTTTCAGCATTCACCAATTGCTTACCTAGTCCAGTTTCATTTGCCCGTACTCATGTATGTATGTGTGTCATACCTTCTTTTTCGCTACACACCCCCGCAAAAGGGGCGTAAAGAAGTTTTTCTACTTAAAGGACAATCGGAACGAGATTTAATTTATTAATTATTCAGAGTCGCCACTTGGGAGATTAATGATGTCCCAAGTTACCAGTTGAATTCCGGAACGAGGAAAAATATGACTCTGTTACAGACCGCGAACCAGAAATCCGGATAAGAAATTCTGTTAACCCGAGAGAAGGTGTTAGGCATTCCCAGATTCCGTGGTTCTAGCACAGTCGCTCAACTATTGCATTTAGCTTTTATCTGATTTTATTACAAGCTAGCTTATTTGCCTTTTATTTATATACCGTATATATATATATATAAAAGATGTATGTATGTGTGTATAATGTATGGAGTACTGCGAATTATGTGTATCATGCTGATGTCAGAATCAAGTCATTCTAGGTTTTTGTTCCATGGAAACTTCTATCAACCAAATCACATCTAGAACTTCTGCAGTTAAAAGCACCCTCGGAATTTCTATAACAAAAATGAAAAAGACAAAACGATAGAGTTGGCATTTTCCCATGCAAAATATTATGGACAAATTAAATAAGTCCAAAAGGTGACGTTCATTTACAGCCTTACTATGTGTAGTGGCAAACAGAGCAAAAGGTGTTGTCATTGGAACATAAGTAAAATAAAGTGGAAAATCACAGACAAAATGTAGTAGGTTCCAATTAGTCAAACACTGAAACAGTAAAAGACATCAAAGTTCATTATCAGTGGGTGCAACTAAAATTGAACAGCTACTAAGAATTACCAACAGTTTTTCTCAACAGTTAAAGGCTTAATCCATCATCATACATTTAACTAACGAAAACGGTAAATATATTTATGCTATTGTATTTAACGTTGAAGAAGCTGTTACCATGTGAATCTGGAGAGAAATCCACAGCGATGAGTAAAGGGAAATTCTGAGATATGTCGGTGAGAGAGATAGAGAAAAAACTATGTAATGTAATCTTATTTCAGTATCTGTGTTACTAATACAAATGAATCACTAATATGTACATATATTAAAATTGTGCTTCTTGCTTAATGAGCCTCTACGTAATTACAAAAGATTGGGCCATTTGAACTACTTAACACTACCAACTGTAATCATACTAACTTTAGCTCCAACACCCCCGCATGCTGCTGCACACCAAGTAAAGATTTAGTGAAATGTCAGCAAGTTGTGCATAAGTAGAGATAGAATGCAATGAGATTAAACCAGCAGACAGGACATTCCGTACAAAGTGACAGTCCACCTCGATATGTTTGGTCCGCTCGTGAAAGACAAGATTCTTGGCTATATGGACTACAACTTGATTATCATAGTAGAGAGCAACATGGCTGAGATTATCCACACCCAGCTCACCAAGCAATCAAACAACCCAAGTAACTTCATCTACCAACAGACGAAGAGCTCTATACTCTGCATCAGCAGAAGACAGAGCAAGAGTAGGCTGCTTCTTGGACTTCCAAGAAATGGGACAGCCACCAAGGAATAATACAATTCAGTAACAGACTTCTACTATCAGCACAACTAGCCCAATCAGAGTCACAAAAACCATGCAAAGAGAAGTCAGGAGTGCTTGAAAGCAGAATACCCAAATCAGAGGTGCCAGCTACATATCTAAGAACATGATAAGCAGCTTCCAGATAAGGGACTCGAGGAGCCAACATATATTGACTCAGATGTTGCACTGTATTGGGAAGATCAGGCCTGGTATGCTACAAATAATTGAGTTTGCCAACCAATTTTCTATAGACAGAAGGATCAGGTAGTAAATCCCCAACTTCAGCTGATAACTTAACATGAGAGTCTAGATGGGCTACCACAGGTGTAACTGCAGAACATTTGAAATCAGAAAGCAAATCCAAAGCAAACGTATGTTGGCTGATCAAGTATCCTTGAGGCGGTTTAGCAATCTCAAGCTCAAGAAAATAATGAACCTCACCAAGATCCTTGTGTTAGAATATGTGCTTAACGCTAGGAGGGAGGGGGGGGGGGTGAATAGTGAGGCACGAGAATGTCGATAAATTTTGCAGAATTAAAATTGCAGGAGTAAAGTAAGTGCAGTAATTAAAAGAGTAAGGAGAGGACACACCGAATTTATACTGGTTCACCACAACGTGTGGTTAGTCCAGTCTCCCGAGAGACTCTCTCGAGTTTACACTAACTCCGTTAAGCTTACGGGTGCCTAACAAACCGTTACACTTGCTCGTAGATGTACACTCTACAAGACTTCAACTTGCTCGAGGATACCTCACCTCAAGACTTCACCTTGCTCGTGGATACCGCACCTCAAGACTTCACACACTAAGATTGAAGGTACTTAGCAAACCCAACGCTCAATGAGAAGGTATGGTCTTCTCAAGAACCTTTCTCTTTTACAACAAGAACTCTCTAAGAAGAGTAGATAAAGAGATACAATATAAGCTCTATGAACAACACAAAGTTGTCTCTCAAATGGCTCAACAAAAGCTCTAAAATGATGCACAAATAATATCAAGATGTTTATAGATAATTGAGAGATGTTGTTACTTCCAAATGAGTTCAAATGACCTCTATTTATAGAGTTTAGAGGTGATATGTCCGTTGCTCAATATATAATACTCAATTCTGACAGAATAATCGATTATTACATTTACATAATCGATTATCTTATTAAAACGGTCAAAAAACTAGTCGTTGGAAGGCAACGGACATGAGAATAATCGACTATTGAAACTTGATAATCGATTATCCTACTTCTCTGGAATTTCCAGCAAAGCTGGAATATACCAGAATATACCAGAATCAAAGCTGGAATATACCAGAATCGAAAACTTACTTCAAAAATCATTTTGGTTAAAATGAAAACGTTAAAATCATTTTGTTTGAAGTATATTAAAAATGTTTATGATATATATAATTTAATAAAATGATTTTATGCATATTAATGATGATCTATGTTGAGCCAAAAGACGAGATAACTTAAATGTTGCTTTTACATTGGTTCTACCTAACGACCTACGCCTTGGGTCTTCGGTCTTGAACTTTTGAGCTCGTCTTGGCTTGTCTAAGCAATCCCTTCATCAATATGCTTCTTGGCATCCAATCTTGATTGTTTGATTCATCATCATTGATTCGTCAACCATCTAGATTGTTTGCTAATGGATCTTCATCGTTTGTCATACAATATCGTTGTTTGACAATTGACTTCATTGTTTGTCATTCATCAAAACCTATACCTGGAAATCATGCTAATACAACCAAAGCACACATATCAAATATATCAATGATTTCCAAACGAGGTTAAACGAGGTCTTTCAATTTCCCCCTTTTTGATAATGACAAACAATAGGAGATATGCATATCGGATTCCCCCTAAAGACATGCTATATCTCAACATATAAGTCATGCAAAATATTCCCCCTTAATTGAGTATTCCCCCTCAAATAAGGCATACTCAGAGGTAGAGACATTCCCCCTTATTAGATGCATATCGCCTAAGCTCTTCCCCCTTTTGGCATTAGCAAAAAGATTATACAAAGCCTACTTCCCCTTTTTTCCACTTCCCCCTTTTGGGTATACCAACTGTTAGTGTCAAAAATTAAATAGGAAATATAATGAGGAATATACATGATGACGATTTTCAAATAATTAAAAATCATACCAACATAAAATGATACCAAATGTTAGTAAAAACATAACAACCATATTAAAGGTTATTATTAGCAAATCATATTACTTAAAAACATATCAACTGTTAATTTTTAACAAACCAATAGTTGTATTAAAAACATGAATCATTTATTTTTCAAGAATATACCAACTGTTATTCAAACCAAAAATAATATTATCAAAACATGAATCAATCATTAATTTTAA
The DNA here is from genome assembly GCA_034376525.1 of Nicotiana benthamiana. Classification (NCBI taxonomy): domain Eukaryota; kingdom Viridiplantae; phylum Streptophyta; class Magnoliopsida; order Solanales; family Solanaceae; genus Nicotiana; species Nicotiana benthamiana. Next base: position 136,821,811 of record CM067329.1, on the reverse strand, counting down.
CAAAAATAATTGATACCAATTGTTATTCAAAATAAAAGTTATCAAAACATGAATCAACAAAAATAATTGATACCAATTGTTAACAAAGAGATATCAATCGTTAACACATATCAACTATTACGTTTTTATCATCAACTAATGCGGAATTAAAATTGCAGGAGTAAAGTAAGTGCAGTAACTAAAAGAGTAAGGAGAGGACACACCGAAATTATACTGGTTCACCACAACGTGTGGTTAGTCCAGTCTCCCGAGAGACTCTCTCGAGTTTACACTAGCTCCGTTAAGCTTACGTGTGCCTAACAAACCGTTATACTTGCTCGTAGATGTACGCTCTACAAGACTTCCACTTGCTCGAGGATACCTCACCTCAAGACTTCACCTTGCTCGTGGATACCGCACCACAAGACTTCACACACTAAGATTGAAGGTACTTAGCAACCCAACGCACAATGAGAAGATATGGTCTTCTCAAGAACCTTTCTCTTTTACAACAAGAACTCTCTAAGAAGAGTAGATAAAGAGATACAATATTAGCTCTATGAACAACACAAAGTTGTCTCTCAAATGGCTCAACAAAAGCTCTAAATATGATGTTGAAATGTTATCAATATGTTTAAGAATAATGAGAGATATTGTTCATGTGAAATGAGTCAAAAAGACCTCTATTTTATAGGTGGTAGAGGTTGTATGTCCGTTGCTTAATAGGCAATCAATAATGCTGATTTTATGCCAAGATAATCGATTATCTACTTTACATAATCGATTATCTTCTCAATGTTCATAAAACTGAACGGTGGAAGGAAACGGTCAGTGAATAATCGATTATCACTATGAAGATAATCGATTATTTACCTTCTCTGGAATTTCCAGTTTAAGCTGGAAAAAATCGATTATCCCTTATGTGATAATCGATTATGCAGCCATGCTGGAATTTCCAGTTTTGGCTGGAAACCCAACATAATCGATTATCACATAAGGGATAATCGATTATCTGGCTGTTCTGTCCAGAATTGAAAACTTACTTCAAAAATCATTTTGGTTAAAATGAAACTGTTAAAAATCATTTTGTTTGAAGTATATGAAAATGTTTATGATATTTATGATTTGATAAAATGATTTTATGCATATTTATGATGACCTATGTTGAGCCAAAAGACGAGATAACTTAAATGTTGCTCTTACATTGGTTCTACCTAACGACCTACGCCTTGGGTCTTCGGTCTTGAACTTTTGAGCTCGTCTTGGCTTTTCCATGCAATCCCTTCATCAATATGCTTCTCGGCATTCAATCTTGATTGTTTGTCATGTAATAACATTGTTTGACACTTGACTTCATTTGTTTGTCATTCATCAAAACCTATACCTGGAAATCATGCTAATACAACCAAGGCACTCATATCATGGATAGAATGATTTCCTACAATTTCCCCCTTTTTGATAATGACAAACAATAGGAGATATGCATATCGGATTTCCCCTAAAGCCATGCTATATCTCAACACATAAGTTATGCCATGCTATATCTCAACACATAAGTTATGCAAACAAATGCAAACAATTCCCCCTTACTTGAGTATTCCCAGTCAATTAAGTATTCCCCCTCAATTAAAGCATACTAGAAGGTGGAGACATTCCCCCTTATTCGATGCATATCGCCTAATTTCTTCCCCCTTTTGGCATTAGCAAAAAGAGAGTATACACAGGCTACTTTCCCCTTTTGACACTTTCCCTTTTTGGGAATACCAACTGTTAGTGTCAAACATAAGATAGGAAATACAATGAGGAACATACATGATGACGATTTTAAAAGAAAATCATACCAACATAAAATGATACCAAATGTTAGCAAAAACATAACAACCATAATAACGGTTATTTTTAGCAAATCATATTACTTAACAACATATCAACTGTTAATTTTTGACAAACCAATAGTTGTATTAAAAACATGAATCATTTATTTTTCAAGAATATACCAACTGTTTTCAAGCTAAAAATAATATTCATCAAAACATGAATCAATCATTATTTTTTTTTAACAAAAATAATTGATACCAATTGTTATTCAAAAAAGAAGTTATCAAAACACGAATCAACAAAAATAATTGATACCAATTGTTAACAAAGACATATCAATCGTTAACACATATCAACTATTACGTTTTTATCAAAAATATGATAACTAACCGAAATTCCCCCTCAATGCAATAAGGTTTCGTGCTTGGTGCATCTACTACGATATTGTAGTCTTCAAGCACACGTGCAAACGTACCTAAAATAGGTTTTAGGTGCCCAACCACTTTTGGATCCTTGGGGGTTAGGCAAATAATAATCATAGCTAAAAGATAAATCCCTATGTTTTGCAAAACATACGGGTGCTATGTGTCCTACCCGGTTGCAATAATGACATATAACATTCGTGTTGTGCATATGTCTTGGTTGAGCCAAAAACGTTCTAGGTGATCTAAAGTCGTTATTCCTAGAAGCGTTGAAATTCCTAGAGTCATTTCTAGGCGGTCTAAAATGATTAATTCTAGACTCATTAATAAAATTCCTAGAATCATTTCTAGGTGGTCTAAAATGATTAATTCTAGACTCATTTACAAAAATCCTAGAATTATTTCTAGATTGAGCATCACAATTTCTAACATGATTCTTACGCCTTTTATTTTTCCTGGGCCTTTTCTTTTTAATTTCTTCAACTATTTTAGGATTCTCTAGTGTGTTCCTAAGTTCTATGTTTTCTAATTTCAAAGAATCACAAGATGAACAATTAGAATTTTGATCAATTGGAGAATCTTCATGCATCTCCTTAATTTTATTTCTAAGATCAATATTGTCATTTTCCAAGAATTTATTTTTCTCTTCTAAAACTTTAATTTTAGCCTTGGCCTCTTTGGAGATTTTTGAAGACTTTTTCAATTCATCATATAATTCTTGAAAAGCTTCTTGTAATTCTTCATAAGAGTAAGAGTTAGGAGTACTTACCTCTTCTTCCTCGTTGGCCATGAAGCATAGGGCGGCAGTTTCATCACCCGAGCTGTCCGAATCCCATGTCACGCGCTTTTGGTGTTTCTTCTTTTTCTTGTCCTTGGGTTGTGGACAATGTGACTTGGTGTGCCCAAGTTTTTCATAATTATGGCATGAAGGACTTGGTTCTTCCTTCTTCATTTCCTTCTTCATAAACTTATAAAACTTTTCAATTAGATCGTTGGAATAGTATCATCATCGCTTTGCGAATCACTTACCTCTACTCTTTTAGACGATGAGGCTTTGAAGGCAATACCTGGACTTTTCTCATCTCCAAATGAAGGTTTAATAATTGTGCTTTCATAAGTTTTGAGGTTACCTCTTAGTCCATTAATTGTGACGTCCGTGATTCCTATCGACTCTTGGATGGCATTGGCTTTGGAACGCCATTCGGGAGTGAGACTCCTCAAGATTTTTCGAATAAGATCTTTGTTCGAGTATACTTTCCCGAGAGCATGGAGATCGTTGATGATCATTGAGAACCGTTCAAACATATTATCGATGCTTTCCGGCTCCTTCATTCTAAAGAGTTCATATTCATGTGTTAAAAGATCAACTCTTGATTCTCGGACTTGAGGCGTACCTTCATAAGTGATTTCAAGCTTATCCCACATCTCCTTGGCGGTTGTGCAGCAAGAAATCTTCCGATAGTCATCCGGATTCACCGCACAATATAACAAATTGGCGGCCTTTGCGTTATTTTCAACCTTCTTGATGTCCTCGGCATTATATTCATCTTCCTCCTTTGGAACTGTGGTTTCCCCAACTTTCTTTGTCGGCATTTGTTCACCGCTCTTGATGATTTACCACAAGCGAAAGTTATTTGATTGGATGAAGATTCTCATCCGCTCTTTCCAATATGTGTAATTTGTTCCATCAAATAGTGGAGGCCTAATGGTGGAGTGTCCTTCGCTCATCATTCCTGCGTTCAACATTCTCAACAAATATATGGAACGTTCTCTCAACCGGTTAAGGCTTTTAGAGAGTTAGGCTCTGATACCAACTGTTAGGATTTATGCACGTCACTAGAGGGGGGGGGGTGAATAGTGAGGCACGAGAATGTCGATAAATTTTGCGGAATTAAAATTGCAGGAGTAAAGTAAGTGCAGTAAATAAAAGAGTAAGGAGAGGACACACCGAATTTATACTGGTTCACCACAACGTGTGGTTAGTCCAGTCTCCCGAGAGACTATCTCGAGTTTACACTAACTCCGTTAAGCTTACGAGTGCTTAACAAACCGTTACACTTGCTCGTAGATGTACGCTCTACAAGACTTCAACTTGCTAGAGGATACCTCACCTCAAGACTTCACCTTGCTCGCGGATACCGCACCTCAAGACTTCACACACTAAGATTGAAGGTACTTAGCAAACCCAACGCTCAATGAGAAGGTATGGTCTTCTCAAGAACCTTTCTCTTTTACAACAAGAACTCTCTAAGAAGAGTAGATAAAGAGATACAATATAAGCTCTATGAACAACACAAAGTTGTCTCTCAAATGGCTCAACAAAAGCTCTAAAATGATGCACAAATAATATCAAGATGTTTATAGATAATTGAGAGATGTTACTTCCAAATGAGTTCAAATGACCTCTATTTATAGAGTTTATAGGTGATATGTCCGTTGCTCAATATATAATACTCAATTCTGACAGAATAATCGATTATTACATTTACATAATCGATTATCTTATTAAAACGGTCAAAAAACTAGTCGTTGGAAGGCAACGGACATGAGAATAATCGACTATTGAAACTTGATAATCGATTATCCTACTTCTCTGGAATTTCCAGCAAAGCTGGAATATACCAGAATCAAAGCTGGAATATACCAGAATCGAAAACTTACTTCAAAAACCATTTTGGTTAAAATGAAAACGTTAAAATCATTTTGTTTGAAGTATATTAAAAATGTTTATGATATATATGATTTAATAAAATGATTTTATGCATATTAATGATGATCTATATTGAGCCAAAAGACGAGATAACTTAAATGTTGCTTTTACATTGGTTCTACCTAACGACCTACGCCTTGGGTCTTCGGTCTTGAACTTTTGAGCTCGTCTTGGCTTGTCTAAGCAATCCCTTCATCAATATGCTTCTTGGCATCCAATCTTGATTGTTTGATTCATCATCATTGATTCGTTAACCATCTCGATTGTTTGCTAATGGATCTTCATCGTTTGTCATACAATATCGTTGTTTGACAATTGACTTCATTGTTTGTCATTCATCAAAACCTATACCTGGAAATCATGCTAATACAACCAAAGCACACATATCAAATATATCAATAATTTCCAAACGAGGTTAAACGAGGTATTACACCTTGATCTTAAACTGAGCGTCTAAGAATGCTTTCAAATTATTCAATTCAGACACATCATCTTCAGCCAACAATATATCATCCCATAAACTGCTACTACAGTGAGATGAGAGCCATTCAATTTACTGAACAAAGAATATTCATTCAAGCTAGGTTGAAAACCCTTAGATTGAAGAGCAGAAAAAAGCTTAGCATACCATTGCCTTGAAGCTTGTTTAATGCCATAAAGGGACTTATTTAATTTGCGAGCTAAGGGAGAAACAAGAAAAGAAGTAGGGGTAGAAATAATTAAGCCTTGAGGGATTTTCATGAAAACCTCTTCATCAAAATCATCATGGAGGAAAGCATTATTGACATCAAGTTGATACACTACCCTATTTCTCTTAATGGCTACAAAGAGGAGACATTTAATAGTTGTCAATTTAACTATAGGAGAAAACGTTTCAGTAAAGTCTACTCCTTCTAACTGATTGTCACCCCTAATGACCAACCTAGCTTTATATCTTTCAATTGAACCATCAGCCCATTGTTTTATCTTATACACCCATTTGCAAGTTATGGATTTCTTACCAGGAGGCAGAGGAAGAATATACCAAGTATTGTTAGCTTCCAAAGCTTGAAATTCCTTCATCATAGCCTCCTGCCAATCAGGATTGGAGGTAGCTTGATCATAAAATTGTGATTCTTGCAAGCAAAGATTAGAGGGTGAAGGGAACTTTGGACCAGAAACTGAGGAACAAACGTAATCATCAAGGTAGGAAGGAGGATTGTGAGTTCTGAGGGATCTTCTTAGAACAGGAGGAAGAACATGAGAAGAAGAAGGAGGGCTAACAACATTACTAGGATTAGGAGAACTATGAGGAGAAGTACTGATGGTAGAATGAGTAACAAGAGATGTAGAGGAAGAATGAACTGAAGAAGGAACTGAAGAAGGAATAACAACAGAAGGAGGAAATAAATGAGTAGAATCAGGAGTGTCGACGCCCCTTTTCCCTACTAAAAGAAGCGAAATGAGGTTTACGACATTATGAACAAAACAACTCTTATTCCCGTTTGGGAATTGGAAGTTGAAGAGTCGCCACCTAATGATTATAGTGCATTAGGACACTTTTAAGAAGAAGAGAATATTTTTTTTGAAGGAAAACCAGTGTTCGGGTAAGGTCTTGAAATTATCTCGAGGGGAGGTGGTAGACACCCCTCAAGATCCACTAGTGTGGTTCCCGGCCATACTAATTGTGACTTCAATGGAAAACAAGGCAAATAAACAAGTAAGGTTCGCATATAACATTCAAACAACTTAAGAATTTTGAAGAGGAGAAAGACATAATTTAAACAAAGGCAAAAGGGAGAGTTAATTTGAAAAGCATGACTTTTTGAAAAAGACGTCTAAATAAAGCAAGAAAAAGAGAAAGACGTCCTAGGTTTGAATATAATATGGATCATCGATATAATATCCCGCACATATCCCCAAATAGGGGTCACTTTATGATATTATCGCATCGTCATCGTCATCATCTCCATATTCTACCTTTCCTACCCTGTTAAGGTGTTTAACTGTGTTTGGTCTCATTTACTTATTGCATGCTAGTACCCGTCCCAACCTATTGGTCCCGGGGTATTAGGACTTCTAATGTTAAGAGGGGAGGAAAAGATAGGACATATATGGAAAATACTAAGCGTCAATCAAAACAAATAGCATATAAAGGTATACAAGTCAGACATTAAAAGGCTCATATAAACACCGTAAGCCATCACAACAATTAGTCTAGCATGACTTACAAATACTAATTTGGTCTTAATATTAAAGCTGGACGCGAATGGATTAATTAAACACATAAAGTTGGATAGAAAATCTGCTTCGAGCTCCCCGGGCATGTTATCAGGAGTTTTTGTATTAAAAAAAAGGCAAGGGAGTCTTTTAAAAATAAGCAGTAGAGGAAATAAGATATTTGAAAAAAAAGCAGTGGACAGTTTAAATAAAATGTGCAGAAAAAGTTTCAGAAAGACAAGCAAATTTGAGAAAAAACGAGTTGCACGTCTTTCGAAAACATTGAGGCATGATGATTTTTTTTACGCAGAGGTAAAACAAAAGCATTTGAGCAGGCAAATTATTTTAAAAGACTTTCTCGGAGAAAATACTTTGGGCTGAATTTTATTTCAAAGACTGTTTCAAAGAATGAAAATCATTTGGGCAAAATTTATTTTGAAAGGCAGAAAAACACAAACTTGAGATGTTAACAGGCATGCGTAGCTAACAGTTTGTGAAAAATGTTATTTTGAGAAAGACATTAAAGCTCAGATAGCTAACTATTATTAATTAAGCGAATAAGGCGACTTGGCGGTTAACCCTAAAGGCATGATGTCTATGCTTATGATTTTGAAAGCTATTAAGGAATTGATGAATAATTGAGCGTTTAAACCTACAGCTTGCCTATCGCGTATGCAAGTCTTATAGGCGGGATTTCTATATGCATTTGATTAAAAAAGTATGCAAGTCCTATAGGAAGGATTTCTATATGCATTTGATTACAAAAGTATGCAACTCCTATAGGCATGCTTTCTATATGCATTTGATTATGAAAATATGCAAGTCCTATATGCATGCTTTCTAAGTGAATTAAGCATAGAACCCTATGAACATGGTTTCTATCATTTAACTTGTGTAGAAATAGTAAAGCCCTTCCCACACCCCTTTCACTAATATCCCCAAATATTTTTACATAATTATTACAATATTTCGAAGAAAGGACTAAAGAAATAAGATAAATACATCAGAACTACAACAGGCCCGGGGAGTCTCGAAGTAACCTTAATGTCCAACCCATGCATTTTACCAAATCCGGATTCCAGATCCAAGGCCTTCTCGTCTCAAGGTGTTTTCAAAGTTCCAAGAAATCTCAGGGACTCCTGGCAGTGCTTAACACCCTGAATAACTTAGAGTAACAGAATAGTGCAGTTGGAAGTACCAACCTAAGGCATCCGAGATCAGAAGGAGCTCAAGGGTCCCAAGACATGGCTTACCAAAGTGGGGCAGAACTTAAGAGACTAAGAATGAGTGTAAAGGTGAATGATTAGAGGAAGACCAATGCAAAGGTGGTCTACCTAGCCATGAAGAGGACTAGCACACCCCTGACCCTTTACATGGTTTAACAAGTAAGAGCAGACTTGAAATAAGCCATACTTTGGCCTGTATGGTGATTAGGGCACCAACAGACCTGAGTCAAAGCTCAACACATAATTTGGGGGGGGGGGGGTTTAAGGGAGTGGGATTAGTTTGAGTATAGGTTGAGAACAACCTGGTTCTAAACTAGGAATAGCAATGGAGTGTCATCCTAGTTTAAAACACAACTCATACACAAGCAGGGGTTAGTGGAGTATGGGTCACATAAGAACATTTGCAATAATCATAATTAAACTAGAGGGATTTGGGGAAGGGATGTACATGAATGTAATCATATACATACATAGCATCAAAAGCATGGGGATATGGGGTAGGGATGTGCATGCTGAAATTTAACTACACACTGAACATAATCAGGCATGGGGGAAGGGGTAAGTAAACATGTAGTTTGGAGTTAATATGTAAATCAGGAACCTACCAGTTGCAAGTTTCAAACAGCAGTACAAACAGAACAAGTAGGATCATATAGTTAGCCTTGGCTTTCAGCCGGCTAACACAAGCAACATACCTAGTAAAAGAGAAGAGCAGAGAAGAAAAGAGAGAATGTATATTATGAACTTATGAAATTGTTCGTGTCCTGAAATAAAGGGGGGGGGGGTATAGCTTGAAAGTAAGTAGTAAATAAGGCAGGAAAATAATTTTAGTATCAATCATAACAAATTAGGAAAAGGGTTCCCTCTAATTAGGAACCAGACTTGAGGTAAATGAACCCGAGTTCATTTTTGGGAAGAGAATCAAGAATAAGTTACAAGATACAGGGTAAATACGTGTAAGGGTTTTTAAATTCATGCGGTTTAACACATAAAGCAAGTCAATCACATAGAGAATCAAGGAATTTGAGATACAGATTGATACTGCACTTAGTCAAGGAGCATGTCCAAATTAAAGAATCACATAAGCTTGTAAAAAATTAATTTTCCCAAAATTAGGGTTATTCAGAAAAGGGGGAAAATATTACTATATAAAGAGGTGCACAAATTCGAACATGCAAGACTGGAATAAGTAGAACAAGTTATGCAATCAAAGAGCAGAAACACACAAGTAATAATCAGAAGCAACTAGGGTTTAGCCATAAAACATGTAGCAAACAAGTACTTAGAGAGAAACGAAAAACCCCCTAAAACCTAGGGTTTTCGTCACATATCGAGTGTAAAGAAGATAAATTTAGGAAGCACATCATAAGGAAAAATAGAGAACCCAGTAAAATTTACTCGGAAACCCTATAAATAACACAGTAAAGAAAATACATAGGAGCCATGGTGGAAAATACTCAGAAATCACAGTAAAGTTTAAAAGAAACCACAGTGGAGCAGATAAAGCAAAGAAATTGACGAAACAGTAAATTTTAGGAAGATGAACAGTTTGAAGACAAAGTTGGCGAAGAAATGTGAGAAATACTTTGAAACTTTAGAAAATAACTAGAATCTAGAGAAGATTGTAAAGATAAACACAGAGAAAACCTCGAAAATTAGGGTTTCAGAGAGAGAACCATAGAGGCATGAGAAAGGCTTGGAATGGACTGTTTCTGAGTCGACAAAGGACTCACAACATCAAAGATTGCCGGAGAAAGGCCATACATGGCCGTAAAAACTCAAGTCGATCGACCTCTAAACAGTGGTCTTCACAATAGGGTTTCAATCCTCGAACAACAGGGTCGTAGAAGGGATTGAGGAGTGAGTGTAGGTAGCGTGAAGCTTGGATAGTCATAGTTCCTAGTGGAAAGAGGTGGGAAAGTGACCGGAGGTGGATAGAGTTTCAGATGGGCTTGGGAGCGCTTGAGAGAGGAGGGGGATACAAGGGCGGCTAAAGGTGAAAAGTGATTAAGGTTAGGGGCGTGTTGGGTTTAATTATGGAAGGGATCATTGTGGACCATTGATCTGAATGATCAACGACCACCATTTAAAAGAGGGAACCGGGTGAGTCGGTTTAATGGTAACTGGGTAGGGTAATTAGGGTTAAATTGGGTTACAATTGAAATAAAAAAGGGCTACAATTTCAATAGCCATTTTCCCCAAATAAAATGATGGGTTAATAAATAATGTATAAATATTAATTTAAAAATGTTAGGAACGCTTTTTTAGTTAAAATATTTATTATATCGAGAAATAAGCTAAAATTGCAATTTCATGCAATTTTAGTTTAGAAATACCTAATGAATTTGTAAAATTATGTAAAACTTATTTAAATTATATCATTATGTAAATGAGAGGAAATAATATATTACTTACAAAAATAACATGTTTTTGGACTAAATATTGGATTTTATAGTGCAAAAACAAGTCATAAATGGATTTTAATAATCTTAAAAAAATGCAGAAAAATGCCAAAACCTTTGTGGATGCTTATATATTCATCTATATGCTATTTTGGGTATATTTTGAGTATAGATATATATGGAAAAAATTGGGTATCAACAGTTGCCCCTCTGTACCCGAGGAGGATAAAAGAGTTGTCGGGTAAAGACAAGATGACCAATTTTGACCGGAGATGGAGACTGTAAGAGAGTTTTGACCATGTTCTGGCCTATGAGCTGCCTATATATTCCCGGTTTTACAGGAATCAGGCCATATGTAGTTCAGGAATCATTGGCGGAATATGCCGATGGCAGTTCGAAAATGATGGATGCAACGGGGTTTGAGATTTGACGATGGTTTGGAGGTCGTATGGTTGCGAAAAACTGGAGCGGGATCACTCCTGCTGAGACGACCGTGAGCTAGCCGGTGTACCTGCAAATGAACGATGTGCGTATATATTGCCTAATTTAAACGTGATGCAAGTTCCCCTTGGACCATGAATGTTGTCTTCGGACGATCAGGATTGCGTCCTCAAACTATGACGTCCTGGGCTATGAAGAGTATAAAAGTAAAGATTCGTAGGCCATGAAATGGTGTTCTCGGGCTATGCAGATGGTGTCTCCGAACTATGACGCCTTTAAATGAGTTGGTGATATTTCAGCCCATGAGAAGGTGGCAATATTTAAGTCGAATGAATACAAGGGTGGCGATGTTTTAGCCAAAGCGCGAATTTAAAATGTAGGGTGGTGATATTTCAGCTAAATGAAATAGGGTGGAAATTGTTTAGCCAAATGCAAAATAAAGGAGGTAGAGCTTAACCTCGGAAGGCAGAGAATAGCCTTATGCAATACAGGATGGAGGCAGAGCTTGGTATGGAAAGGCAGCGAATAGCCTTATGTTGGATGGAGGTAGAGCTTAACCTCGGAAGGCGGAGAATAGCCTTAAACAAATGCAAAATGGAGACAGAGCTTAGTCTCGAAAGACGGAGAATAGCCTTATGCAGGATGGAGGTAGAGCTTAACCTCGGATGGTAGAGAATAACCTTATACAAAATGCAAGATGGAGATAGAGCTTAGTCTCGAAAGGCAGAGAATAGCCTTATGCAGGATGGAGGTAGAGCTTAACCTCGAAAGGAAGAGAATAGCCTTATGCAAAATGCAAGATGGAGGTAGAGCTTAGTATGGAAAGGCAGAGAATAGCCTTATGCAGGATGGAGGTAGAGCTTAACCTCAGAAGGCAGAGAATAGCCTTATGCAAATGCAAGATGGAGACAGAGCTTAGTCTCGAAAGGTAGAGAATAGCCTTATACAGGATGGAGGTAGAGCTTAACCTCGAAAGGCAGAGAATAGCCTTATGCAGAATGCAAGATGGAGACAGATCTTAGTCTCGAAAGGCAGAAAATAACCTTATGCAGGATGGAGGTAGATCTTAACGTCGAAAGGCAGAGAATAGCCTTATGCAGAATGCAAGATGGAGACAGAGCTTAGTCTCGAAAATCTGAGAATAGCCTTATGCAGTGCGAAAACATAAAGAAGAAGATAGTAATGATTTTCTTAGCTGGTAGACGATTGCGATATCATGACTACTGGGGAAATGTTGGATGTTGATATTAAACTTTTTGTGAAGTAAGTAGTTGCTTCTGGAGTTCCGGTTTTGTGAAGCACATGCATCGCCCATTAGTATCCTGAATTCCTGCATCCAAAGAAAAATTGTGGGATCTATAGAAGGGGACGTTAGTTCGTATCCCTCGGCTTGTGCCGTCCTGTGCCATTTGGGGTAGCGTTGCTGAACGATATTGATCCGAATTTATGCAAAAGATTTGGCAAACATGATGGAAATGTATATATATATATATATATATATATATATATATATATATATATATATATATATATATATATATATATATATATATATATATATATATATATATATATATATATATATATATATATATATATATATAAGTTAAAAAAAGAATAAGTTTTTTGTTTTATGATGAACCAACAACTGCAACGTGGTTCAAGACACGACAACCTTGCTTGCCCCGGAATTTTGAGGGTCCTCCTCAAAATTCTGCCCCACTTTACTGGACTGGCGCTGTTGATGGTGGTGCTTGTCATACCTCCTTTTACCGCTCGAGGGAGCAAGGGAGTTTTCCCAATTAAAGAAAAATCAAAACGGATTTGTTTATTTAATTCGGAGTCGCCACGTGGGAGATTTATGGTGTCCCAAGTCACCGATTTTAATCCCGAATCGAGAAAAAGAATGACTCTGTTTAGGAGTCCGCGAACCAGAAATTTGGATAAGGAATTCTGTTAACCCGGAAGAAGGTGTTAGGCATTCTCGAGTTCCGTGGTTCTAGCATGGTCGCTCAAGTGTCATATTCGTCTTATTTATCTGATGTTATACAATTGAAGAACCTGTGTGCCAATTTTACTTTTTACCTCTTTTATTCAAATTATTATTACTATTATTTACAGAGAATTACAATATTGTGATAACATATCTCGTACCACGTCACAACCAGTGTACCCGTGATCGTTGACACATTTCGATCCTATTGAGATTTGGATTTGAGTCGCATAAATGCACACCCGAGTTTAGGGAGGTAAGATTAAATATGGCACGTCTTAAAGAGAGTCTAGCGAGTTGTAATCTTTTGGGAGGGTCGTGAAATTCGCTAAACGACCCTTCCCAATTTTCTAAATATTTTAATACAGTTACTGGGGGCCCCGCAATTTATTTATTTGGATAGGCTCGCTCCATTTATTTTTAAAGGGCAATCCTAATGCGACTACATTTTTCTATTAAGTTCGTCTCTAAATTTAAAGAGAAAAATACTAATTAATTACATGCTTTAAAAACGTAACACACTAATTACTATATTAAGGCAAATATTAATGGAAAAGATTTTTTTTTAAAAAAGAAAAGAAATTCGAAATTATAATTAAAATAAAAAAATTCGAAATTATAAATAAAATAAAAAATTCGACAACTAATAATTCAAAAGAAATCAAATTTAACTAGATTAAAACTCACATTGTTATATAAAAGTTATTGAGATTAATTATTCACAACTATTTGCAACTAGCTTTAACCATAATTACTAAAGCTTATAAAAAAAATTATTAAACTCAAATGTTAACTCATATTGCTCAAATTCGCGCCTATGAATTAATGTTCTTAGCCTTGCTATGTTGAATCACAACCTATTATATTTGCCTAATATTTGCGGATCTGATTACTAACAAGATTCAAAGATAAAAAAAAACCTCAAATTGCTTCTATTCCATTGTTTGCAAATTCAAATCTATCTTTTACTAACCAACTAAATTAAATCGACTCGTCATGTTAACTAATTACCAATTTGAATTGAAGGTGATTCCGAATTACCTTATATATGTAAAGGACGACTAAGGATGAAATCTAGTTATCGATCTACTAACTACATATTCATCCCTACAAATCACATAACTATATTTAATATATAACTAAACAACTATAAATTGCAGTTTAAAAACAAATAAAGCTTCAGTTAAGTACAAACTACCTAATGCATTTATGTTGAATTATAAACCAAAAAGTACATAACTAATTATCATTTTATATATTAAACTAGAGGTACAATATTTCATAATAAAAAGTCTTCACATTTCAACTCATGCTCAACTGCACAGCTACACCAGTATTTAACTCAAGTGCATACCTGGATTAGAGAAATAAGAAAGGAGAAGAAAAGGATCAGCAGTAGCAAAGCAACAATAGCAGTAGCAAACTGACACCTAGGGACATATTTTAAAACCAACAGAGATGATTCCAGTTCCAATAAAAAGATTCAAAAATAATCCAACAGCAACACCAATATCAGAAATCAAGCAGGAACCCGAGTATTCAATCCGAAAATTAGCAGTGTCAAATGCGAACGACAAAAGCAGTAACACTGTTCTGATTTTTAGCAGTAAATAAAGACTTCACTTTCAGTTTTTAATTCCCAAAGACTGAATCTGAAATTTTTTATTTCCCTCTCGTACTGAAAAATATCTGGTTATTCAAAAATAGCAAGCGTATACCAAGTCAATGAAAAATAGCCACTATTTTGCTGCAACAGATATGGTCCATCATAATATATTGGAGTTCGGTGCACCTATATATGAAATTCCAGCATATTATGCTGGACCTGTGTACTTTGCTGACTCTAGTATAATATACTGGAGACTGGAGCACTGGTGCTCCAAACTCCAGTATATTATGCTGGAATATTTTTCCGAATTTTGAATAGTATTTTTGTTAATATTTATTTTTACATGAAAAGTGGCTAAATTTTAATTACTTTTAAAATTGCAGTTATTTTTAAATAACCAATTATACATCTGACTATTTTTAAATTTCTCCCTATAGATCTATCTGATCAAAATTGGTATTTAAAAGCTTCTTTTGAGTTTCAAATTATTAAAACATCTACATTAGGAAAAGACACTCATCGCCTTTTACTAGTAATAATTAATCTCCACAAAAAGGAAAAACGAAATGAAATAAAACGAAGCAAATGTGATGAATTGAAATACTAGATTGCTCTGGTAATTGTAGTATCGCTTATATAATAATACAAAAGCATGATTACTCTTTTTAATTCAAACAGCAACCAAGCAACACGTTACTTCTGCCTTTTCTTTTCAAATGTCCCTTGAAAATTAAAATTTACTATCAATAATCAATACTCTAAAACCGTTTTTCATTTAAAATTCACCTCCTCAAAGTTTAAATCTAACAAAAAACAATTTAATAATATCAAATAATGTAGCGAAACCAATTTTCATTAATAAAATTAATATCTTTGCATAATTTTCAAGAAGTCAACAAAAATCAAACCCGTATTATTCCCGTCGTAGAAGAATTTTTAAAATTAAATCCCATGAAGTGAGAGCAATTGGTTCATCATCTTCTACTTAACTTGACATTATAATATCGACGATATTGTCGTAATTTTTCTTTTTCTATTAGCCAGTATCCATCAGAGACGGAGAGAGACCAAATCCAATATCGCTAGTTATTCAAGTAAAAATGTTCCAACTTACAGCTGATGATTATCAACAACTATAACAACGAAAACAACCATCACCCAATATAATCTCACAAGTAGGATCTGGGGAGGATAGAATGTGCGCAGCTTTATTCCTATCCTGGAAGGGCAGAGAGACATTTTTCGATAAATCCTCAGCTAAATAAGGTGAAAGAAGCCCTGATAGCAAGAATAACTAGCAAGACAAATAATTAGAAAACTAAATCAAAGATAGCAACAGAGAATATAAAAGGGGTACCTATAGCAAGATAATATATTCAGAAAACTAAATTCAAGGCAACAAACGAGAATATGAACAAAGCACTGCTAGCAAACTACGGAATTACCGATGACAAGTAATTAATAACGGAACAAGGCATACGAATATAGCAAACTAAGGCAAAAAAAAAGGGTACCGTACTAGTACTAATATTATCGAACTAAAAAAGGGTCACGACTGATTGCCTCTCCCCGAGACTTCTTTGACCTACCTCTATCCCTCCTCTCACCTCCAAAGACCAACCTCTCACGTCTCTGGACCAACTGATGATTATCAAAGAGTATTAAACGATAATTCATGAATATAGAAATAGCGGCGGCTTTGCTTCATTTAGTGGCACATTATTGTTTACATTTAGCGTTATTTTAATAAATTCTAAAATTTATTTTAGAAAATAATAAGTTTGTAATTTAAAAGTACCGGCGGTTTTGATGTATTCAGTGGCACGTTGATTAATAAAATCTATCGGAAAATTAACAAATAATTAACAATTCTAATTAGCTATAAGTTCTATCCCCATCATTTGAAACATCGATTTGAAATTGTAATTGGTTTTATATTAATAAGGTTAGTTTTCTTTCTTTTTCAGGTATTCAAATACAACATCATAATTGTTACTAACTCTAGCATTCTGGTTTTAATATCTCTGTCAATCACCAACATGCATGCAAATGGGCGATTTGCAGATGTATCCTATTTTAATACTACCTTTTAATATATACCTATTTTTTTAAAATTATTGATTTAGTAATCATATAACAAAAAATTCGTTATAATATTGTGACGACCCGACTCGTCATCTTTTGTATTTTAGTCCCGTTATTCCCATATTATACTTTTTCGTGTGTTGATATATGTGTTTGGTGAGTTTGAAGTGTGCTGGGTTGAATTTGATGAGAAATGAGACCAATAGTCTCTTTAAGGAAAGCTTAAGTTGAAAAAAAAAGTCAATCGGATGTTGACTTGTGAGTTAGAGGGCTCGAAATGGATTTCCGAAGATTCGACTAGTTTCGGATGGTGATTTATAACTTGGGTGAGAAATCGGAATTTAATTTGGAGGTCCGGTGTAGAATTAGGCTTGAATTGGCTAAGTTCGAATTTTGGCAAATTCCGGTTGATAGGTGAGATTTTTATCCGGAGGTCGGAACGAAATTCCGAAAGTTGCAGTAGCTTAGTTAGGTGATTTTGGCTATATCTGCAAATTTTCAGGTCATTCGGACGTCGTTTGGTTGGGTTTTGGATCAAATGCGAAATTGAAAAAGTTCTAGTTTGACTTAGGCTTGAATTTGAGGAATTTGATGATTTTTGATGTTAATGTTGGTGTTTTTATGGACCGAGCAAGTTTGAATAAGGTATTAAGTTGTGTTGGTGCTTTTAGTTTAGGTCCCGGGGGGCCTCGGGGTGATTTTTGATGGTTAACAAAAGGATTTGAAGTTGGGAAATGTTGCTGATTTTTAAGTTTCAGCAGTTGCAGACAATTGTTCAATGCGATTGCAAGTTTGGCTCTGCGATCGCGTAGAAGGCCTGGCGGGGAGGGGGGGGGGGTCCTGAGGTTGTTTAATGCGATCGCGTGTTCGTGGGTGCGATCGTAGGTTGAGGGATTTGTGTTCTGCGTTCGCAGAGGCTTGGTTGCGATCACGTAGGTTTAGCGGGTGAAGCAGTACGCTCGCAGGGTTGAGGTTGCGTTTGCATAGGCTATTGGGGGAGACCTGAGAAGTTGTTCTATGCGATTGCAGGAGGAAGTTCGCGATCACATAGAGGAAAAGTCACCTGGGCAATTAAGTTTTAAGGGTTATTTCATCCGCGAGCTTCATATTATTTCCTCCATTTTTACAATATCTTGAGAGCTCATTGACGGATTTTGAAGGGGATTTCAATGGGAAGTGATTGGAGGTAAGTCTCGTGGTCTTATTACATCATTTTATTGAAGAATCATCCTTTAATTCTCTGAAATTGGGCATAAAAATTGAAGAATTAGGGATTGAAGTTTCAAATGAAAATTGGGGATTTGGAGGAGCAATTAGACTCCGATTTTGATGAAGTTTATATGTACGGACTCGTGACGAGGTGAGGATTCCGAAAATGTAAGTTTCATAATTTTTCGAGAAGCGGTCCCAGGGCTCGAGCTTTGCTAGTTTCGAGAGTTTTGCTATTTTTTGATTGTTTTTAATTGGGTATTGTCTCTTTAGCAGGTTGTGATGTATTCGCTCTGTTTTTTGTTTAGATACGACGCGCGATGAGGCTGAATTGAGAGGGAAAAGGCGTACCGAGCTTGAGTTTTTGCCGGTTCGAGGTGAGTAATGGGTGTAGATGATAACCAGAGGGTTTGAAACCCCGGTATATCACATTGTGACGCAATATGAGGCTAAACACACACTCCATGGCTAGTGATGGGTCATATATGTTGGAAATTGTGACTCGGTCCAATTCGAGAGGTAGATTGTACTATGTTAGCGATCGCTTCGTGTACTATATTGATGATATCTGGGCTTGATGACATGTTTAGGGACTTGTGCCGACTTGTGGAATCCTTCAGGGATCGTTATCTCAGAATTTTCATGATTTGCATATTACTTGAATTCAGTCCAGTTTAAATACTATTTTGCAAACTCAGCCATATTTATACGTTTTGAGAACTCAAATGATTATTAAATGATATTTCGGGCTGACGAGAACTATCTCGCTATTTTTGGACTGTATATTATTTTTAAATGGAAACGGTGGTAACTGTAGACACCGTGTATTTTGAAATAAAAACGATGGTAACTATGGATACCGTGTATTTTTAAATAGAAACGGTGATAACTATGGACATCGTGTTTTTTTAAATAAAAATGGTGGTAACTAAGGACACCACATATTGTAATGGAAACGGTGGTAACTAAGGATGCCGCGTATTGTAATGGAGACGGTGGTACTTAAGGACACTGTGTATTGTAATGGAAATGGCGGTAACTATTATCACTGTATGACATAGCGCTTGGGCGGTAGGAGCCCATCCGGAGTCTGAACCCCCACAGTGAGCGCGAGTACCCATATGGATCGGGCTGCACGTTCCACAATGTTCATGCATTGCATTGCATATCATGCATTTAGTTACTGTTTCTTTATCTGTATATCTCTGAGGTTTGTACTGTATAGAACTGCTAGATAGCTTCATTTTGTGTTATTTTGTGTTTTCTTATCTTCGGGTTTTTATACATGCTTATTACTCGCTGAGTTGGTAGACTTACCCCATACTCCCTGCACCTTGTGTGCAGATCCAGATGCTCCAGAGACCTAGTGTTGCTGCTGTTGATTCCCCGAGCTATTCAGAGTAGTGAGGTAGCTGCCCAGCGTCTGCAGGACCACTTACTGTGTCTCTATCAGTCATGTTCTTTTGCTATTTTGCCAGGTTTGTATCCTGTTTTTGTTAGAGGCTCTGTACTCGTGACTCCTCGGTTTTTGGGAGGATTGTTATTCAACTGTGGTTTTCTTTGCTATGAATTACCCCTTGGTTTTGGAGTTTGTTATAGATTTACGCTGGTAAATCCGAAATTGTTTCTCTTTGGGCTGGAATGCCGTTCTTGGATTGTGGTTTGGTCGGGCTTGCTCAGCCTCGCGGCAGGGCACCATCATGACTGGGTTGGGGTCGTGACAAGTTGGTATCAGAGCCTAGGTTTACTAGGCCTCACGAGTCATGAGCCGGTTTAGTAGAGTCTTGTTTATGGGTGTGTCGTGCACCACACTTATAAGAACGAGGCTATAGAACCTTTAGGAAATACTCCATTTTCTTGAAATCTTATCGTGCGTCATTGATTCAGCTTGAAAGAGTAACTCTTGAAATTCTTTCCACGTGTTCGCATGCAAGTATGAGCGCTCGGTATTATATGTGCTTCGATGGCTTGCGATTCCCCGATTGAGGGGCGAGATGCAATCTTCGTGAGGATTATGTTGGGCCAGTCAGGAGGACTTGAGGCCAGATATTTATTGTCTATAGCTGGAGCACCAACATGCTGGCTGCGCGAGCTGATGTTATGAGCTTATAAGTTTAGTATTGTCCCTAATTATGGTAATGGCGGCTGGATAGCTTCATGATGAGTTCGTTGGTGACGTGTAATGAGTCTGTATGACTTGGTAGTGTCGAAGAAGGTCTACTGGGTGATAAATAGACCATTAAGTGTTTGATTTTCATCGCGATCGGATGTGTTGCCTCGAGTTAGGGGCGCGTGAAGAATCTTTTCGAGTCCCCTAGCTGGGAGTGTGTATGTTGTGATATGAGCCTAGACTCAGGAAGACCAATTGATTGCGTGAGGAGTATGACAGTGGATGATGTACCGAAATATTATATTGAAGCAAGTAGGTGGGTATCTCCTGCAGATTATTCTGAAGTGGTATGATTATTATGCGTATGTTAGAAGATCGTATGTGTAATTAAAAGGTATTTTCTATATGTTATGATTCGAACAGGTGCAATGCATGTTCATGTGTTAATTTTGATAATATAATACATGTACCATTGGGATTTCTGTTATTGATATTCATTGTGACGTCTTGTACAGTTGTGGACGCGTTGTTAGGATGGTTTTGGTGGTTCTCTGGCATGTTGATAGGCTCAATTACAAAGGAAACTCTGCCGAAATTTTTGAAGAATTTGGGACTTAGTAAAAATATTGTCGCCTAGAAGAGTGGGCTTAGCGGTTGTGTGAATGAAAGCAGATGTAGAAGGGTTAGGATTTCTGATAATTCTTGTTTCCACAAGCTTATGAAGGAGTGAGTTTAATCTCGCCATGATATTGTGATGGCTATAGAGTATATGTGTTGTGATGTATATGGCTTCGAGCTAAGTTGGGGAGGTTGCTGTGAATGAGCTGACTGAACTGTTATGTACTGTGTTAATTCCGATTCGATGCATGTGAGTGAATTTGTTCTGGTTGCATAAAGTGAGTCGAGAGTGGTACGAGTGAAGCGAAATTTTTCCAAAGGTTATATGGTGCTTCTTATGTGTGGGAATATAAGAGAATGTCTTGAGTTGATGATAAGGGATGCTTATTGTTAAGAGAAGGAAGTTGTTTTGTTGTATTGGAATGAGATCGCGTCCTGTGGTGTCAGAATGATGATAAGGACCGAGTGGTTCTATTCATTAAGTCTAGAGAATTGCTGTATGTGTAAGAGTGATGACTTTCGAGAATGGTGTGGATGTGTTCAAGATTCTATATGTATCACTCCGGTGTTGAGGTTGGGTAGGTGACCAAGTCAGTGGTTTCATTAGAACAGGTCAAGACTTGTGGTATTTTATGTTGATTACGGGAATTCTATGTATCTGTATTTGGGGAAGTAATGGCAACTAATTCAGAGTCACAGGAAGTTCTTTGAGTAAGGTACTCTGGGACGTGGTATTTCTGAGGACGTTTGAGGAAGTATTCAGTGGCCTATGGGTCTTAGACAGTGCGGTCTGGTGTTTGGGTTTCGTATAGTAAGCATGGGTTGAGGCATTGTGGTGCTACAGCAAGAGGGTACATCAAGTTGAAAATGAATCAGGTGGGAATCTAGACAAATAAAGTAACTTGTTAGGGGACCGAATCGGTATTGTAAGGATATGATCAATCGTTGGTATGTGTTCAAGGTAATAGGCTCTTATAATCGTTGGGCAGCGAAGCTCTTGAGTATTGAAAATCTGCTTAGCTTGGTTCAGGTAGAGGGATTCCGTCCTTGGCAGTTAACTTGTGCAAATAGAATTGGGACAGAATTCTTGTTGAGTTCATCATGGGTTAGAGATGTATGTTTTCTATGAACAAGCAGAGCATGGAGTGTACAATAATTTTTCTTCCTTTAAATGGGATCTATGAAAGTTCTAGAATAGTTGAGTGCGTCGATGTCTACTGCGCAGAAGGGAGATGAAAGTTCTCGTGTTATCCTTGGAGGATCTGGTATATGCGGTATGTCGTAAAGGACCTAGATGGGCGTATGCGAGGTTTCAGTTAAGTTCTGAAAGGTATGGTGGATTTGGCTATGTCCTAAATAGCGAGTAGCTTCAGGTAATCAAAGAAATGGTATTGTTAATTTGAAGTGATTCGGCGATAGCATGTCTCGAAAAAAGGTTAATTCCACAAATGATATATCAATAGTGTTACGACACTTTCTTATGAGATCGATTGCTGATACCCGAGTTGTGTGTGTTGGAAACACGTTCTCAAGGCTTTATACTAAAACGTGTGTTCTTATGTGTAGGTTTTGATGAATGACAAACAAGCGCAAATTGATATATGACGAAGTTCAAGTACAAGCGCACAATTGGTGGATAACGAGATTCAAGCACAAGACAAAGTTTTATAGTTTAAATGAGTCGTTCTTAATTGTGATCTTGATCCGACAACTTGACTCATGACATGGCTTCTCTCGTAAAATTACTTTTACAAAATCATGCATATTTAATTTAATGCTAAACGATTTTAAATCATGCATATTTACTTCAGTCAAAATGATTTTTAAACATGCCTCTAAAATTTGGACTAAGATAATCGATTATGTACTTATGATAATCGATTATGTTAAGCCAAGACTGCATGACAATCGATTGTGAACTAATGATAATCGATTGTATTAAGGCAGTGAGCATCAGGTTTTTCAAAACCTGCATGACAATCGATTGTGAACCTTATGACAATCGATTGTGATGAGGCAGTGTCCATCAAAGTTTTTCAAAACTCAGAATAATCGATTGTGAAGCTAATGACAATCGATTGTGATGAGGCAGTGTCCATCAAAGTTTTTCAAAACTCAGAATAATCGATTGTGAAGCTAATGAAAATCGATTGTGAAGAGACAGTGTCCATCAGATTTTTAAAAGTCACAAAATAATCGATTGTGAACATATGACAATCGATTGTGTTGAGGCAGTGACTTTCAGACTTTTTCAAAATTATTAGCTAATCGATTGTGAGTATATAACAATCGATTGTCACGAGGCAGTGTCTAAAATGATTTTCAAAATCTGATAAATAATCGATTGTTAACATTGCACAATCGATTGTGAAGCTGACCGTTGTCGTAAAGTTTTCAAATACCGTCAGGTAATCGATTGTTGATTCTGTACAATCGATTGTTGATATTAAAATCTGGAAAAGATTTTTTGAATGTTGCTGAATAATCGATTATTGATTTGGTATAATCGATTGTTTTACGTAAAATCTGGAAATGATTTTTTGAACGTTGCCAATAATCGATTGTTGATCTTGGACAATCGATTGTTAAGCGTAAAATCTGGAATTAATTTTTGGTACGATTGGCAAACAATCGATTGTGGCTTCCTGACAATCGATTGTCACAGAGTAAAATCAGCAACTCTTAATTGGCAATTAGGCAACGGTAATGCCAAGTTTTTCAACTATAAATACAGCTTCATTTCAGTGTTTTAAACATAACAATACACAACAACTGATCATTCTATTGCTATAAGCTTGCAAACTATTGTTTATCATTTTATATTCATTTCATAAAGCTTTTGAGAGCCAAAGTCTTGTCCATAGTTGTTGTGATCTTAAGCTTATTTCTTTTACTCATATCTACTCATTAAGGAGTGTTTTGTTTGAGTGTTTAGTGTTTTGTACACTTGTAAGAGAATTGTGATTCTCTTGTTGTAAGGAACTTGTGTTTCCTTGGTTGAAGTCTTGGAGTGCTGTATCTCCGAGCAAAGGTGTTAAGGCTTGTGTCCTTAAGTTGTAAAGGTTGGTTAGGCACCCGTAAGCTTAACAGTGAAGTCTTGGAGTGTTGTATCTCCGAGCAAAGGTGTTAAGGCTTGTGTCCTTAAGCTGTAAAGGTTTGTTGAGCACCCGTAAGCTTGACAAGTTAGTGGAAAATCTCCAGAGAGTCTCTCGGGGACTGGACTAGCCACGTGTTGTGGTGAACCAGAATACATCGGTGCGTACTTTATTATTTATCGCACTTTTTTACTTTCTGCAATTTTTTAATTCCGCAAAGTTTACGCTAATTTTTATTATAACATTATTCACCCCCCTCTAGCGTTAAGCGTATTATCTAACAATTGGTATCAGAGCCCAACTCTCTGAAGACTTAACAGTTTGAGAGAACCATCCATGGCTTCTACTCGTGACTCTTTTGCAGGAATAGGTGAAGGTGATTTTTACATGTTGCCCCCAATATTTGATGGAAATAATTACTTATATTGGAAAGATCGGATGAGAATTTTCATCACAGCCAACTACTTTTATCTATGGCAAATCATCAAGCATGGTGATCAAATGACAACAAAAGTTGGGAAAGCCAAGGTAAGTGAATACAACACTAATGCAATAAATATGTTGTATAGCGCCTTGAATCAGGAAGCCTATCAGAAAATTTCCCACTACAAAACCGCCAAAGAGATGTGGGATAAGCTGGAGGAAATACATGAAATCATGCCTCAAAAAGCGGACAGCTCATATGATGAATCAACTTGCCAATGTCTCATGGAAAACGAAGAAGAAGAGGTAAGTACGTCCAACTCTCACTCGCTTAAAAAAATGCAAAATGCTTATAATAAATTACATAGTGAGTTTGTTGATGCTTCCAAGACTATTAAAGATTTGCAGAAAACTCTGTCGTTGCAAGAAAAAGATTTTCAAAAACAACTCTCTCTAAAAGAAAAAGATTTTGAAAAACTGGTTTTAGAAAATGAGAAGTTGAAAGAGGAAAACAAGTTTTTCGGAAAAAGAAGCGCCAATAAGCCCGAAAGCTCTATTAGAAAGTGTACGTCTTGCTTGCATCTCAAAAATGAAGTAGAAAGGCTTAAAGGCACATTAGATAAGTTTAATTCTTCGCACAAAAATTTGAATGATGTTCTTGATAATTTGAAGTCAACCAAGCATGGCATAGGCTTTAAGAATGAGCCTAAAGAAAAGGTTGAAGCCAAACCCCAACCACCTAAGGCCCAACCTAGGATTAATAAAACAAATACTTATCCTAGAAATAGCAATCCTAGAACAAATATGCATGCTAGACCAAATGTTGAACATTTTAGAAGACCTAGAAATGACTTACCACCTAGAAATGACTATCCTAGAAATGATGCATATTCTAGGCCAAACACTAGAAGGAGTTTTGAACCTCCTAGAACATCTAGACATGACCATTACTCTAGAAACGCTGCTCATTTTAGAACTAGTAGTAGGAGAAATGGTTCTCATGAAATGTGCAATAGTCATAATGAAAATAGAGTAATTCATTTTCGTCCATCAAGTTACTATGAACCTAGAAGGATGCATAACCCCAACGTGACTTGTCATTATTGTAGACACATTGGTCATATTGCCCCTGCATGTTTTACACGACATAGACATATCACTCAATCGCATCATTATGATATGCCTAACCCTCAAGGACCCAAAATGGCATGGGTACCTAAAACGCATTAATTTGTTTTGTAGGTGTGTTTGAAGGGATCAAGTGTACTATGGTACCTTGATAGTGGATGCTCCAAACATATGACGGGAGACGAATCCAACTTCCTTCAACTAGAACACAAAGAAGGAGGAAGTGTGATTTTTGGGGATAACAATAAAGGAAAGATTATTGGCATCGGATCGGTCGGTAAGGATGAAAATTCCTCTATTAAGCATATATTACTTGTTAAAGGTTTAAAGCATAATCTCTTGAGCATAAGTCAATTATGTGACAAGGGAAATCTTGCCCTATTTGATTCGGATGAATGCTTAGTGTTTAGACGTAGTGATCTTAAAATTATCCTTCGTGGTTTTAGAGTGGATAATATTTATATGGTTGATCTTGCAAATTCCTCACCCGAATATGTTGATTGTCTTATGAGCAAAGAGGATGATACTTGGCTATGGCATCGTAGAGTTGCTCATATAAACATGCATCTTTTGAACAAATTGATTTCTCAAAACTTAGTTATTGGCCTTCCCAATTTGAAATTTGAAAATGACTCTATTTGTGATTCTTGTCAAAAAGGGAAGCAAACAAAAGCATCTTTCAAATCCAAAAATATTGTTTCAACTTCTAGACCATTGCAATTGCTTCACATGTATCTATTCGGACATCTCGCATTGAAAGTCTAGGAAGAAATCGTTATGCTTTTGTGATTGTTGATGATTATTCTAGATTTACTTGGACTTTATTTCTTGCCAATAAAAGTGATGCTTTTCAGAATTTTAAATATTTTCTTAAGCGTGTTCAAAACGAGAAGGAAACAACCGTCACTTCAATTAGAAGTGATCATGGGGGAGAGTTTGATCACAATCTCTTTGCGGACTTTTGTGACGAACTCGGTATCGAGCATACCTTTTCCGCTCCATGTACACCACAACAAAATGGGGTGGTGGAAAGGAAAAATAGGTGTCTCGAAGAGATGGCAAGAACCATGCTCGAAGAGGCCAAGATTCCCAAACATTTTTGGGCGGATGCCGTGAGTACCGCATGCTACATCTTAAATAGAGTAGTCATAAGGCCTATACTCATGAAAACCCCTTATGAACTCTACAAGGGAAGGAAACCAAATATCTCCCATTTTAGAGTATTCGGTTGTAAATGTTTTATTCATAACAATGGCAAAGATCAATTGCGAAAGTTTGATGCTAAGTTCGATGAGGGAATTTTCATTGGTTATTCCTCACGTAGCAAAGCATATAGGGTTTTTAATAAAAGAACCGAAACTGTGGAGGAATCCCCTCATGTTGTATTTACTGAAAATAATCCTCGCTTGACGAGAAAAGATACCGGTTTTGATCTTACAGGTATTTTAGATAGCTTGAAAGACAAAATACAAGAGGAAACGCCTAAAGAAAATCAAGACAAAATTTTGAAACAACCAACGGAGGAAGCGCCACAATTGGAGAATGAAACGAAAATGCCTAACGAGTGGAGGACAATTAAAGATCACCCTCTCGAACAGGTAATTGGCGACGTCGGAGAAAAGGTAAGTACCCGAAACTCCCTTAAGAACACCTTAGGACATATTGCTTTTGTGTCTCAAATTGAACCAACAACCATCTCCGAAGCAATTGGGGATGAATTTTGGACCTTGGCAATGCAAGAGGAGCTTAACCAATTCAAACGGAATGACGTTTGGGATTTGGTGCCAAGACCCGAAAATCATACCATAATTGGTACAAAATGGGTTTTTCAAAACAAACTAGATGAAAATGGTGTAATCACTAGAAACAAAGCTAGGCTTGTAGCAAAAGGCTATAATCAAGAAGAGGGTATTGACTATAAAGAAACATATGCTCCCGTAGCTAGATTAGAAGCTATTCGTCTATTGCCGCTTTTGCCTCTTCTATGAATTTTAATTTATATCAAATGGATGTGAAAAGTGCTTTTCTAAATGGTATTATACAAGAAGAAGTTTATGTTGAACAACCCCCCGGTTTTGAAGATTTTAAATCTCCCGATCATGTTTTCAAACTCAAAAAGGCTCTTTATGGTTTAAAACAAGCTCCCCGAGCTTGGTATGAAAGATTGAGTAAATTTCTATTGGAAAATGATTTCATGAGGGGGAAAGTTGACACCACCCTTTTTGTTAAGCATAAAAACAATGATATTTTATTAGTTCAAATATATATAGATGATATCATATTTGGTGCTGCTAACAATGTCTTATGCAAGGAATTTTCCGATTTAATGACAAGCGAATTTGAGATGTCTATGATGGGTGAGTTAACATTCTTTTTGGGATTACAAGTAAAGCAAATGAAAGAAGGTACGTTCATTTGCCAAGCCAAATATTGCAAAGAATTGCTGAAACGATTTGAAATGAACAATGCAAAAGCAATGGCGACTCCCATGAGCACATCCGATCATCTAGACAAAGATGAGAAAGGTAAGGAAGTCGACACTAAGAAGTATCGAGGTATGATCGGCTCTCTTCTCTATCTTAATGCTAGTCGTCCGGACATCATGTTTAGCGTGTGCTTATGCGCCCGTTATCAATCGTGTCCGAAGGAGTCTCACCTTACTGCGGTAAAGCGGATTTTGAAGTACCTTGTTGGTACTACAAATGTGGCTCTATGGTACCCCAAAGGTTCTTCATGCCAACTCGTTGGCTATTCCGACTCCGATTTTGCTGGATGCAAATTGGACCGCAAGAGCACTAGTGGCACTTGCCATTTGCTCGGTAGCTCTCTCGTTTCTTGATTTAGCAAGAAACAAGTAAGTGTTGCGTTGTCCACAACCGAGGCTGAATATGTAGCCGCGGGGAGTTGTTGCGCTCAAATCCTATGGATGAAACAACAACTCTTGGACTATGGCCTAAGTCTTGATCATATCCCTCTTAGATGTGATAATACTAGTGCCATATGCTTGACGAAGAACCCGTTCTTCATTCGCGAACAAAACACATTGAAATTAGACATCATTTTATAAGAGATCACGTTCTCAAGGGCGATGTCGAAATCGAATTTGTTGAAACCAAAGACCAATTGGCCGACATCTTTACTAAGCCCTTAGAGAAAGAGTCCTTCTTCCGAATTCGTAGTGAACTCGGGATTCTTGACTCCACGTTGATCTAAGTCATGCATTGCATCTTTTTATCTTACATGATTTCTAACTTGAGCGTCGGAGACGTCTAACGAATTTTTGCAGGTATCGCCCTAAAGGTAGGGGGAATTATAAAGCATGACGCGCAATAATCAAGTCTTCTTCAGAAAAATCGGTTTCTGTCGTCTAATAATCGATTATCTCGTATCAATAATCGATTGTACTGCTATTACTTGAGTTATTGTTCTCTCTTTAAGTAATCACGTTTCTTTTTCCAATAAATAAACAAGTTTTATTTACATTTTTGGCATCTTCTTATATTATTTTTGCTAATGGCAAAAGGGGGAAGATAACGGGTATGCACTCTCAATATTTACAAGCTTAAATTGAGGGGGAATTCATATATTGAGGGGGAACTAATCACATACTTATTGCATATCTTTACTTGTCTTGAATCGTCATTATAAATTGTTTATGTTGCATATCCCGCTTAAAGTTTGCCATTATCAAAAAGGGGGAAATTGTTGGAAACACGTTCTCAAGGCTTTATACTAAAACATGTGTTCTTATGTGTAGGTTTTGATGAATGACAAACAAGCGCAAATTGATATATGACGAAGTTCAAGTACAAGCGCGCAATTGGTGGATAACGAGATTCAAGCACAAGACAAAGTTTTATAGTTTAAATGAGTCGTTCTTAATTGTGATCTTGATCCGACAACTTGACTCATGACATGGCTTCTCTCGTAAAATTACTTTTACAAAATCATGCATATTTAATTTAATGCTAAACGATTTTAAATCATGCATATTTACTTCTGTCAAAATGATTTTTAAACATGCCTCTAATATTTGGACTAAGATAATCGATTATGTACTTATGATAATCGATTATGTTAAGCCAAGACTGCATGACAATCGATTGTGAACTAATGATAATCGATTGTATTAAGGCAGTGAGCATCAGGTTTTTCAAAACCTGCATGACAATCGATTGTGAACCTTATGACAATCGATTGTGATGAGGCAGTGTCCATCAAAGTTTTTCAAAACTCAGAATAATCGATTGTGAAGCTAATGACAATCGATTGTGATGAGGCAGTGTCCATCAAAGTTTTTCAAAACTTAGAATAATCGATTGTGAAGCTAATGACAATCGATTGTGAAGAGACTGTGTCCATCAGATTTTTAAAAGTCACAAAATAATCGATTGTGAACATATGACAATCGATTGTGTTGAGGCAGTGACTTCCAGACTTTTTCAAAATTATTAGCTAATCGATTGTGAGTATATAACAATCGATTGTCACGAGGCAGTGTCTAAAATGATTTTCAAAATCTGATAAATAATCGATTGTTAACATTGCACAATCGATTGTGAAGCTGACCGTTATCGTAAAGTTTTCAAATACCGTCAGGTAATCGATTGTTGATTCTGTACAATCGATTGTTGATATTAAAATCTGGAAAAGATTTTTTGAACGTTGCTGAATAATCGATTATTGATTTGGTATAATCGATTGTTTTACGTAAAATCTGGAAATGATTTTTTGAACGTTGCCAATAATCGATTATTGATCTTGGACAATCGATTGTTAAGCGTAAAATCTGGAATTAATTTTTGGTACGATTGGCAAACAATCGATTGTGGCTTCCTGACAATCGATTGTCACAGAGTAAAATCAGCAACTCTTAATTGGCAATTAGGCAACGGTAATGCCAAGTTTTTCAACTATAAATACAGCTTCATTTCAGTGTTTTAAACATAACAATACACAACAACTGATCATTCTATTGCTATAAGCTTGCAAACTATTGTTTATCATTTTATATTCATTTCATAAAGCTTTTGAGAGCCAAAGTCTTGTCCATAGTTGTTGTGATCTTGAGCTTACTTCTTTTACTCATATCTACTCATTAAGGAGTGTTTTGTTTGAGTGTTTAGTGTTTTGTACACTTGTAAGAGAATTGTGATTCTCTTGTTGTAAGGAACTTGTGTTTCCTTGGTTGAAGTCTTGGAGTGTTGTATCTCCGAGCAAAGATGTTAAGGCTTGTGTCCTTAAGTTGTAAAGGTTGGTTAGGCACCCGTAAGCTTAACAGTGAAGTCTTGGAGTGTTGTATCTCCGAGCAAAGGTGTTAAGGCTTGTGTCCTTAAGCTGTAAAGGTTTGTTGAGCACCCGTAAGCTTGACAAGTTAGTGGAAAATCTCCAGAGAGTCTCTCGGGGACTGGACTAGCCATGTGTTGTGGTGAACCAGAATACATCGGTGCGTACTTTATTATTTATCGCACTTATTTACTTTCTGCAATTTTTTAATTCCGCAAAGTTTACGCTAATTTTTATTATAACGCTATTCACCCCCCTCTAGCGTTAAGCGTATTATCTAACAGTGTGATGGTACAAGGGAGTTTTTGAATATCTCTCGTGGAATAATTGGATACTCGAGGTGTAATCTGCATTCGTATTTGGGTTTAGGTTCAGTGATTCGTGTGCTATGGTTAGTTAGAGACTGGGAGTTCTCCGGTGTAGTCTATGTAGTGGTTATGAATCGTGTGTGTTGTGTTGGTACTGTCAGCGGCTATTGGGAGTTTGGAATACGGGTGGATCTTTCCTTGCTTAGTATATTAAATTCTGGATACGACATTGGAATGTAGAGTTATTGTCTCAGTGTTGGATTATTCTTAATGATTGTGCTACAAGTCATGTTGGGAAATGCCGCAGGTTGCGTGGCGAAGTGTATCAGACTATGTTCTAGATGACTGGTTGTGTTCCAAAGACCAACGGACGACTGGGAGGGGTTGCGTTCCTTGATTGGGCCTTCGAGGCGGATGTCAGTATAGAGGATTCTACCATTGTTTCGGTTTCGATATTGATGGTCTTTTCATATGCGTCCTTGTGGCCGGGCATGTCGCCGGGCGAGAATGTGGATTTCGGTAAATATTTGGTGCTGGGCACAATATCGTACGGCTCCGGTATGAGTTATAATAGTGGAAGTGGAATTTGTAGCTCACAACGCTTAATAGATATCTTTATGCACTCAGTTTGCTTACGACCGATGTTGATATTTTGTTATTATGAGCAAATTTGGCTCGATGTGCACCTCCCTATGTGAGGTACTTGTGTGGATTGGGTGGAAAGCCGCCACGAGTATGTTATCTGAATCGGTTTGAGCGCCACAACAGTGTGATATCGAGAATAACTTTCCATGTGTTGCCTTGTATTCCTTGCTTCCTGGATTCCGAGGGAAGTCTGTATTGAGAATCGCTTGGCGGATAGTGTATCGGTTATGTCCTTTTAGTACTGAATAATGTATATTACTTGTTTCACCGTGAGTGTGATGGGTGGTTTTGGTTTCAGGCATCGATCTGTGCATGGCGGTCTACTTTGAGCATGGTAGCATGAGGTACTTCATATGTAACAGTGTTGGGATAGGATCGCGCGTTGTGGCGAGGCTGCGTGAAGTTATAACCTCTCGAGGAGGATTCAGATACTCTATTCCTATAATGTGAGACGGGGTCTTAGCTTGGTCTTGATGAGCTTGAGGTATAACTCTTCCGGTTGAGTCATTTGCCCTGATTTGGGTATGTGTAGACTGTTTGTTGTTGACTCGTGTATTATGCAATTGTGGCTTAGGCCTGCATTGAGGTATCATATCACCAGAGGTGGTGTGTTATATTCGAGGTGAGCATTTGGGTCATTAATGAATATGAACAGATTTGACTTCAGCTGGTTAGAAGAATAATATCAAGGTGTGGCCCGAAAATATGTTGTGATAATAGTCAAATTGGAAGCAACTTCACGAATGGTTGATCTTAGGAACCGCTACATTTTGTTGCATGTTTTAGTTATCATTGGCAGTATACGGAAGTGTTGGAATAAGACTTTAGCTAAATAAGAGATTTTCTAGTGGTAATTGAGTACCCTGGGCAACTGCTGTGATAGAAACTATCGTTCCGAGTGTTGGAATGTGTGGTATATTGTATGAATTCACCTAAGGTTCCAGGTGTGGGTTATTACAGTTGGTTCAGGTTAATTCAGATTATAGATGTGAGGTTCCGATCTTGTGTATGATTTCAGGAAGTGCAGTGAGGTTCTACGGTTTATGGGCTAGGTGGATTGTGAAATTTCAGTTGTGTTGTGTTATCTATACCTAAGTGAGATAGGGTGACTTGGGATCACCCTGGGTATATGCTTGGTAAGGTCACCTAGTTACTGGGTTGCTTGTAGTACAGCTCTAGTACGCTCGAGGACGAGCGTTTGTTTAAGTTGGGGAGGATGTGACGACCCAACTCGTCGTCTTTTGTATTTCAGCCCCGTTATTCCCATTTTATGCCTCCATGTGTGTTGATATATGTGTTTGGGGAGTTTGAAGTGTGTTGGGTTGAATTTGGTTAGAAATGAGACCATTAGTCTCTTTAAAGAAAGCTTAAGTTGAAAAAAGTCAATCGGATGTTGAATTGTGAGTTAGAGGGCTCGAAATGGATTTCCGACAATTCGACTAGTTTCGGATGGTGATTTATGACTTGGGAGCGAAATCTGAATTTAATTTGGAGGTCCGGTATTAAATTTTGCTTGAATTGGCTAAGTTCGAAATTTGGCAAATTCCGGTTGATAGGTGATATTTTGATCCGGGGGTCGGAACGGAATTCTGAGAGTTGCAGAAGCTTTGTTAGGTGAGTTTGGATATGTCTGCAAATTTTTAGGTCATTCGAACGTCGCTTGGTTGGGTTTTGGATCGACTTAGGCTTGAATTTGAGGAATTTGATGATTATTGATGTTAATGTTGGTGTTTTTATGGCTCGAGAAAGTTTGAATGAGGTATTAAGTCGTGTTGGTGCTTTTGGTTGAGGTCTCATGTGGTCTCAGAGTGATTTCGGATGGATAACAAAAGGATTTGAACTTAGGAAATGTTACAGATTTTGAAGGTTCAGCAGTTGCAGACAATTGTTCAATGCGATCACAGGTTTGGCTCTGCGATCGCGTAGAAGGCCTGGCGGGGGGGGGGGGGGGGGGGGTGGGGGCCGGATGTTGTTCAATGCGATCGCGTGTTCGTGGGTGCGATCGCGTAGGTTTAATGATTTGTGCTCTGCGTTCGCAGAGGCTTGGTTGCGATCGCGTAGGTTTAGCGGGTGAAGCAGTGCGATCGCAGGGTTGAGGTCGCGTTCTCATAGGCCATTGGGGGAGGCCTGAGAATTTGTTCTATGCGATCACACGAGGATGTTCGCGAACGCTTAGAGAAAAAGTCACCTGGGCAGTTAAGTTGTTAGGGTTATTTCATCCGCGAGCTTCATATTATTTCCTCTATTTTTACAATATCTTGAGAGCTCATTGATGGATTTTGAAGGGGATTTCAAAGGGAAGTGATTGGAGCTAAGTCTCGTGGTCTTATTAAGTCATTTTATTGAACAATCATCCATTAATTCTCTGAAATTGGGCATAAAAATTGAAGAACTATGGCTTGAAGTTTCAAATGAAAATTGGGGATTTGGAGGAGCAATTGGACTCCGATTTTGATGAAGTTTATATGTACGGACTTGTGGCGAGACGAGGATTCCGAAAATGTAAGTTTCATAATTTTCCGAGAAGCGGTCCCGAGGCTCGGGTTTTGCTAGTTTCGAGATTCTTGCTATTTCTCGATCATTTTCGATTGGGTATTGTACCATTGGCATGTTGTGATGTATTCACTCTATTTTTTTTGTTTAGATTCGACGCGCGAGGAGGCCGAATTGAGAGGTAAAAGGCGTAGCGACTTGAGTTTTTATCGGTTCGAGGTGAGTAATGGGTGTAAATGATGACCCGAGGGTTTGAATCCCCGGTTTATCACATTGTGACGCTATTATGAAGCTAGACACGCACTCCATGGCTAGTGCGGGGTCGTATATATTGGAAATTGTGACTCGGACCAATCCGAGAGGTAGATTGTACTATGTTACCGATCGCTTCGCATACTATATTGATGATATCTGGGCTTGATGACATGTTTAGGGACTTGTGGAATCCTTCAGGGATCGTTATCTCAGAATTTTCATGATTTACATATTACTTGAATGCAGTCCAGTTTAAATACTATTTTTGCAAACTCAGCCATATTTATACATTTTGAGAACTCAAATGATTTTTAAATGATATTTCGGGCTGACGAGTACTATCTCGCTATTTTTGGACTGTATATTATTTTTAAATGGAAATGGTGGT
Source organism: Nicotiana benthamiana (assembly GCA_034376525.1). Lineage (NCBI taxonomy): Eukaryota > Viridiplantae > Streptophyta > Magnoliopsida > Solanales > Solanaceae > Nicotiana > Nicotiana benthamiana. Next base: position 136,786,969 of record CM067329.1, on the reverse strand, counting down.
AACTGTAGACACAGTGTATTTTTAAATGGAAACGGTGGTAACTATAGCACCATGTATTTTTAAATGGAAACGGTGGTAACTATGGACACCGTGTATATTTATATAGAAACGGTGGAAACTAAGGACACCGTCTATTGTAATGGAAATGGTGGTAACTAAGGACTACGCGTATTGTAATGGAAAGGTGGTAAGTAAGGACACCGTGTATTGTAATGGAAACGGTGGTAACTAAGGACACAGTGTATTGTAATGGAAACAGTGGTAACTATTGGCAGTGTATGATTTAGCGCTTGTGCTGTAGGAGCCCATCCGGAGTCTGAACCCCCACAGTGAGCGCGGGTACCCATATGGATGGGGCTGCACGTTCCGCAGTGTTCATGCATTGCATTGCATATCATGCATTTAGTTAGTGTTGCTTTATCTGTATATCTCTGAGGTTTGTACTGTATATCTTCATATTGTGTTATTTTGTATTTTCTTATCTTCGAGTTTTTATACATGCTTATTACTCGCTGAGTTGGTAGACTCACCCCATATTCCCTACACCTTGTGTACAGATCTAGGTGCTCCAGAGACCTAGTGTTGTTGCTGTTGATTTCTCGAGCTATTCAGAGTAGTGAGGTAGCTGCCCAGCGTCTGCAAGACCACTTACTCTGTCTCTATCAGTCATGTTCTTTTGCTATTTTGTCAGGCTTGTATCCTATTTTTGTTAGAGGCTCTGTACTCGTGACTCCTCGGTTTTTGGGAGGATTATTATTCAGCTGTGGTTTTCTTTTGTATGAATTACCCCTTGGTTTGGGTGTTTGTTATAGATTTCCGCTGGTAAATCCTAAATTGTTTCTATTTGGGCTGGAATGCCTTTCTTGGATTGTGGTTTGGTCGGGCTTGCCCAACCTCGTGGCAGGGTGGCATCACGACCGAGTTTGGGGTCGTGACAAATATGACCATTATAGTCCTACCAAAACATATATAATCTATCTCTCCTCCGTATTCCCAGATTCATATTTCCCAGTTTCAAATTCCAGATCTCCTTCGTATCTCCTCCATCAGTCCGTCTCTTTTGAAAACGCATCTTGCATTCAAGTTCCATATTCAAATTCCAAATTCAAAAATTCAAATACATTGTAAGTATTCAAAATTTTCTCCAGAATTCAAAATAATTTTTGAATTATATGTTTTCTGATTATATGATTAATTTTCTCGCATTCTAGCTGAAGTTGTTTAACGATCTTCAATTATATGATTTATGGCCGAAGTTTTTCTCCTTATAAAACCAGCTCGGCCTATCTTTACTTGTTTATCAAACACTTCAGCTGGATGACCGAAGTTGTTTAACAATCTAAGTAGATTAAACCACTTCGGCCTATATTCCGAAGTGTTTTAGTTATTTCTTAAAAACTTTAAGTGGATAAATTTATAAATCATGATGCACAAACAAACTTCGCCTAGCAGCTGAAGTTCATTAGTTGTTTATTAAAAACTTCAGCCGCTAGTCCGAAGTGATCTTCCTTAACTGTCTAGTTTAAAAAATCATGATGCTCAAAAATACTTCGGCCTAGCAGGCTGAAGTTCTTTAGTTGTTCATTAAACACTGCGACTGTGAGGCCGAAGTTTTTCTTCTTAACTGGCTAAATTAAAAATCATGATGCTCAAACACACTTCGGCCTCGCACAGTGAAGTTCTTTAGTTGTTCATTAAAAACTTCGGCTGTTAGGCCGAAGTTTTTCTTCTTAACTGGCTAATTTAAAAATTCATGATGCTCAAACACACTTTTGCCTAGCAGACTGATGTTCTTAATAAATTCATCTATTGACTTTACTAATTCTTGCCACTAAACATGAATCTGCAGGATGAGTTCAATTTGCGTAGTTATAACTTTTAATGGGAGTTGGACTCATGATTATAAATACTTGGATCATGATACAAAACTTGTTCTAGTTAATAAGGACATATCATTCTATACTTTTGTAAAGAAAATTAGTGAAGTTGCAAATATTGATTCAACCAGATATGCATTGAAAGTATGGTTTGATATCAAACTAAATACAAGCAAAGGAATGCTTGTAACTTCAGATGAAGAACTTTGTACGTGTATACATTTGCTTACAACTGATTCAGCCTACAAGAATTGCCATTTCATCATCAAAACAAATACAACCTTCATAATCAGCAGGATTAAACCAATCTCTTGCATATTCGATACATACAGAACCTTTTGCCGACTATCAACATGAAATACGACAGCCAATAATGGAAGTAGGCAACGGACAACAACCTTCTAACATTATTGCTGCTTCAGAATACATAGTGTTGCAAAAATTACCCCTTCCTACAATAAATTCATACCAGTTTGTTAATGACCAAGAAGAAGAAGGACAATTAATAATGCAGATTGACAACCAACACACAATTCAACAAAGCTTTTCTTCACCTTCTGCAACCATAAACAACAATGAAGATGAATTAAACACGGAGTTTATACCGATAACATCACATTGAATTGAAGAAATTGCTAAAAGTTCTTATGCTTCTTAGAAATCAAGAAAAGGAGTGAGGAGAAAGATGAAAGAATCTCCACCATGTAAAATACTTAGGCACGATGCATTGCCTGAGGAAGTAAAAGTTGGATCAATCTTTGAGAACAAAGAAAGCATGATTAAATTTTTTTGCAGCTTGGAGATAAATAAAAAATTTGAATTCACTGCAGTTAGATAATGTTCCAAGGGATACGAGCTGAAATGCATCGCGGACAAATGTGGTTGGAATGTACGTGCTACCAGAACAAAAAATTCAACACTGTTCAGGGTGATAAAATATCATAACATCCATGAATGCTCGGTTGATGCAAGAAATTTAGATCAGAAGCATGCTACATCAAATTTTATAAGTGAACAAATTATAGAACATGTTCAAGACAAAAAGATAGAGGTTACACTAGCCTTTGTAGAAAATGAAATGAAAAAGAAATTTGGAATCGACATTGGTTATCACAAGGCATGACGTGCTATTCAAAAAGTTGTTGCTTGCATAAGGAGAACACCTGAAAAGAACTACCAGATTCTTCCTTCATACCTACACATGATGGTGGCCAAAAACCTAGGAACATACATAAGCATAAAAAGAGATGCAGAGAATAGGTAAGCAAAACAATACTAACCATCAGCCTGAAGTTTTATTATTTGAAAAACTTCACACCTTATGATTTGTTTTTTTGTATGTGTTTCAACGTACAGATTTGCTTACTTGTTCTTTGCTCCTGCGGCATCAGTAGCTGGTTGGCCCTAGTGTAGACCCGTTATTGCAGTAGATGCAACATTTTTAAAGTCAAAATATCGTGGTGTTCTATTTATAGATGTATCAAAGGATGCAAACAATCAAATCTTTCCTATATGCTTTGGTGTAGCAGATTCAGAAAACAATGAGGCATACATTTGGTTTTTTAGGGAAATGAGAAAGGCAATTCATCACGCAGCTGACTCTGTTCGACGATTACTTTGTTCATAAGATCAATAAGAGTCTTCAGTTTTTTCGCAGCTTTCAATAGTCGTTACAGATGGGAAAGAAAACTATCAAACTGTTGCACAACCTTATCGAACCAGGTTGAATTATCTATACTACATTCCATGTTAAGCCTGTTCTGGAATGATTGATTGGCACAGAGCTTTGGTTTGATTATCTCCCAATCAGCCTTAATTTCATCCCACAAACGCATAAGACTAGCCATAGGTTTGTCGTTGTACCACTCACACTTCAAACTATGCCACGTCTTTATTATTTCGTCCATATTAGGCTTACCACTTTCACTTACACCAGATAGTTTTTTTTAGCAAAAGCTAAAAGACTAAGGATGAATATAAATTTATGAAATATGATAGAAGCCTATGAATGTGTGTAAAATTTTCAAGTGAAGTGATTGTTAATATAGGAAAAGAGTTCACCTAATCAATTCGATATCAGTAAATGTAAAAGTAACTTTTCAGCTTCTTTTGCTATTTTACGTTAAGAGAAATTGAATGAAACAAGATAAGTAGGTGGTAAAAATAAGTATGTGGTAAATGCAAAAACAAATGTAACTTCAGCCCTAGTAAAACCCATAGTTTTTTATATTAAAAAATAACTTTTCAGATAATTTAAAATACAGTCATAGAATTTTAAATGAAAGATGTTGTAGTTGACAAAAGACAAAAAGTAGATATCAAATACAAAAAAGATAAATATCAAGTTTAAAAAATATCAATGTTCCAAAAAGATGAGCACAATAAACCTAGTTTTTTGTTAGATTCCCGTCTGCTTAAGTTGTTTAGTATATTTCAAAAAATACGGCCGAAGTTTTTGTCCTTAACAGGCTAAATTAAAAAATTATGATATTCAATCAAACATACTTCGGCCTAGCAGCTAAAGTTTTAGTTGTTTATTAAAAGCTTCGGCCCTTAACTGGTTAAAATTAAAAAATCATGATGCACAAACATTCTTTGGTCTAGCGGCTGAAATTTTTTGTTGGATTCCAGTCTGCTTAAGTTGTTTAGTATATTTCCAAAAACTTCATCATCTGGTCGGCCTAAGTTTTTCTTTGGATTCAACAGTTTTTTATTATTAAGATTTTTCTTGAATTTAAAGAGATCAAAATAAAAGAAGATTAAGACATTAACACAAATATATTATATTAACAAAAATATATTCCATTCCTGCAATACACAAAACAGACCTTCCACCAGCAACTGGGATCAACACTAACGTACGGTTTAATTCCTGCCAAGGGTATTACATTTCCATAAAAAAAAAACCAAAATACTTCAACAAAAAACAAATAAAAACATACAACTAAAGAACTAGTCCATATCATCAGAATCAAAAGAATTATCATCCAGAGTAGCTCCATTATGGGCAATGCTCTCCAGCCTTTCCCGCTTGTCCTTGATTCTTCTCAAATCCCACTCAGACCTGTCCATGAACTCATCAAACTTTATCTCAAAAGCTTCTACGATATTTTCCTTCAACTGATCGACTATGGCTTTGATAACTGCATCCATTTTGCTTTCTTTTTTGTGTTTCATCTATTAAAATTAGATGAGTTTGTGTGAATAATTTGGTAAAGGATACCCTCATTATATAACAAAATAAACTGTATACAAAAATACATAATGCAACTTGAACGTCAGGGGTAATTACTACAATACAACTCCCAATGTCAAAATATACACTAATTTTAGTGGTTAAAAATGTATCAAACACTGCACCTATTAAAGTAATTATTTGTATCACGTTAGATAAAATTTAGGTGTTTAAATATAGGACAAAAACTTGTATTTAATATAGGTGCAGCAGAATAAACTTTGGTCCTATGTTCTGAAGTTGTTTAGTATATTTCTAAAAACTTCGGTAAATGATCAGCCTAAGTTTTTTCTTGTATTCAATATATTTTTTTCTATAGTTTTCTTGAAAAAATTTTAAAAAATGTATATGGAAAATTAAGCATCAAGGGTACAAAGAAAGATTTATGAATAGTGAAAATGTAATTATTACTTCAACACAACTGTCAATTAATTTTAGTGGTTAAAAATGCACCTAATAAATTAATTACTTTTATCACGTCATATAATACGTCAAATAATAACGTCATCTAATAACGTCATAAAATATATATTGATGCACTCTGATTTATATTACGCACAAACACACTTCGGCCGAATTTTTTTAATTGTTTATTAAAAAATTTGGTCGTTAGGCCAAAGTTTTGCTCCTTAAGAGGCTAAAATTAAAAAATCATTACGCACAAACACACTTCGGCCTAGCGGCTGAAGTTTTTTAGTTGTTTATTAAACACTCCGGCTGTTAGGCCAAAGTGTTCCTCCTTAACTGGCTAAGTTTTGGATTCAATAGTTTTTGTCCTAAAGCATTTTCAAACAACTTATGCACATACTTCTTAAGATATTTAGTGTATTATGATAATGAGCTGAAACATAATTCACACAAAATAATGTATAGTAACAAAATGCAAATTTGTATTCAGTTTGACGAAGTTCAGTCTTATGTTATATTTAACAACTACCGTCTTGTTTTCATAAGAAAAAAACTAGAATATGTTGGTAAAGGCATGTTTACTGGTATGCATATGGGAATTCGTAGGAAGCAAAGATAGTGAAGGAGAAGTCCAAAAAACTTCATATGTGATGGAGACTGGCCACATAAATAATTAGAACCCCAGGATATTTGCTATTTTTCCTAAAAGTTATATTTACACCTAATTAAAAGAGCAAATGTCATGGTGCTCCATTTTTTGATCTGGCCAGTCCCCTTCACTTATGAAGTATTTCGACTTCTCCTTCACTATCTTGCTTCCCACGAACTCCCTAATACACCCAATAAGCATGTCTAGCCAACACTTTCTTGTTTTTCTTTGAAATATGATAGAAATACATGATGACTATGAAATTTACAAGTCAAGTGATTGTTAATATACCAAAATAATGCACATAACCAATTTAATAGCTAGTGGTTAGCAGTAAATGCTAGTAGTTGGCAAGTAGTTGGCAAAAGAAGTAAGTGGTAAATGCTAGTAGTTGGTAAATACAATACAAAAATAGTAATTTCTAAAGCATTATTGATACATTTTAGCCGATCTCCTAATGTTTTCTAGTATATTTCAACATAACTTCAGGTTTTAGGCCGAAGTGTCCTCCTTAACTGGCTAGTTTAAAAATTCATGATGCACAAAAACAATCCGACATTGCGGCTGAAGTTCTTTAGTTGTTTATTAAAAACTTTGGCTGTTTGGCCGAAGTGTTCCTCTTTAAGTGTCTAAATTCAAACATACTTAGGCCTAGCGGCTGAAGTGCTTTAGTTATTTACTGAAAACTTTGGCCGATGTCCTGAAATTTTATAGTATATTTTCAAACATTTCAGCTTTATTGAAAAACTTCGGCCGATCTCCTGAAGTTGTCTAGTTTATTTCAAAACACTTCAGTTTTATGTCGGCCTAAGTTTTTGGAAATACAATATTTCCAAAAACTTCATCACCTGATACAATTCAACGCCACATGCTTAAGTTTTTTCAAACAAAAGATGTAACTTAAAATTCATGATAAAAGAAACAATATATGACAAAAAAGTGAACTAAAAAAATAATTAATGTATATTCACAAAATTCAAATTATATACAACTAATGCTCTAAACAACAAATTCACACAGAGTGTCTTCAAAATTTCCACAATCATGTCCTTCTCGTTCTTCTGTTGTTTCATAGCCACTATCTTTTTTCCACTTTCCCATGAGCCAAAGATTGGCAACCAATTCACTCCTGAACTTCATTTTCTGACTTTGATCGAAACTGAAGACATCTCCTTTATTCAATCGGATATCAATAAATTTAAGAGCAAATATACCACAATCAATAATGCAAAAAATACATGAAAAAGAAATTAAAGAATAGTTAACACAAGGACAAAAAATAATAAACGTAAGATGCATGGTAAAATATATGTGAAACACATACTTGGTAGTCTGTTTCGGTGTGTTCATCCACCTAATTTGAAATTCTTCCACAGAACTGTCCCCATAAAATTTATTATATTGCACAAAACTCAAGCATTTGAGACAGTGTGAATCAACCGAGTGTAAATTTTGACATGTTCAATTGCACGATTGTATGTTGCATCGCTCATGGAATCATACACAGATATAGTTTTGTCTTTGAGGTCCAGAATTCCAAAAAAGTGTGTGTAGATGTCCTGCCCTCCATTGGCTCAAGTCGAAATGGCAAGTCTACTTTTTTAGCAGATGCCCATGAGATACCACAGGAAATTTCCAATTCTTTTACCTAGCTGGCCACTTTTTCCCTAGTTGATTCTTCCTCAAACCAAGATAAATCCGTAAGCGGCTGAATAGCCTATTCTTCTGCTGCTTGTTTTTTAATCTCTTCTTTGGATATCTTGTTTTTCTTTGATTTTTTCTTAAGAAGTGTCATTCTCTGTTGCTTCTTTTATCAATTATATTAATCTTTTCTTTTGAAGGATGAATACGACCCAGGATAGTCATATACTGATCGAAAAGTAAATCTGTTACTCGAACTAGTCTTTTCCATAACTTGAAAGGTGATAGCAATATTTTTGCGCAAGTAATATACGCCCACATCAATATGCTGCATATGGACAACGACAGATGATAACATGTGAAATTACCACTGTGAAGTTTAGAAAATACACGTTACACAACTACAAAAAAGCATGACAAAAACGTAAGGATATTCATTTTTAGCAAATAAGCTGAACTTCTGAGAGAAACACTTGAAAACAAATTTCAAAACAAAATTAACAACTTACTTCATCTGCAAGATCAGAGTTAGGATCAATAAGCTCAGTAAATAATGATTTTTTAATCGCAAGTCCACCTAATGTGAATGGGTTGGAATGATATACAATGCCATCTATCTTCAACCATTATTGAAATCTTTCCATCAATCCCCTGTCTTGATCAATATAATGGAAGGGGCACCTTCTTATATTCTTTTCTACTTTCCAATCTTGCCCCCTTTGCTTATTCTTATGAACTATATAAGGAGATCTCAACCAAATACTCACCACACGCATCCTTTTCCCTTTTTATCTTGTTTTTCTTTTGGTTGATCTTCCTTATGTTCCATCACAACTAACTGCTGTTGTTCAGAAGCAAGGGTGGAAACTACAGCCATGTAGCAGATGATTAACCAATTCCCTGCCGTTCACGACTTTCTTCTATCTCTTGACGAACAACAATAACAGGAGAATTATCTTCTGATTCAGCCCCTTGTGTGCTACCAAGTAAAAAGGAACATATATTGAATTTGGGCATATCACTGGTGTCACAAGGAGAATTAGAAATCTTTGTCTTAGCTTTTGGAAGAAGTTCCAATACATCAGATGAGATCTGAAAAAGTAAGAAAAAATTAAAAACATAAATGTAACTGATAGAGAACACACATTAGGCAAAAAAAAAAATAGCCAATAATCGAATAGCAGAAAATAATTACCTGGTCTAAGTGTTGGGACACAGATGGCGTATCGAATCCAACAGATCCTGTATATACATGCAAAAAATTATTAAATAATACTGACTAAATTTTATAAAATAATACCAACTCACTTCACACCTGTCTGTGAGGCAACATGTGTGGATATATGTATTTATCCTTTTGCATATTGTTGCAGAATCTCACCGAATTCTTTTTGACTTGCCTCCAGTAATTCTGAAAAATCATTCAAAAACATAAAAAATAAAATAAAATATGTAAAATTTCAAAATGTAAAAAATATACTTTGATAAAATATAATAAATTTATAATCTATACATATACCTTTACGTTTGTCTTCCGCGGTGGTTTTCCCAGACTGTATTCCTTTCTGTATATCAGCATTTCCAGCATCATTCAATGTTGAATCATTGTCGACCACCATTGCAGTATTATCTGGAAGGTTTTTCTCAATTCTCTCTTTATTCAATTGACCATCATCATACACTTTTTGAGTTGTGGCAATAGTACTACAACTACTTCTAACTTCCACTGCGTATTCATAAAAAAGGGGGAATAAATCAACTAATTTTTCTATATATAAAACAAAGAAAAATTTTATACCTGTAGTGAAAATTTCAAAACAAGTACAAACTTCACAATTTGTACCTGTAGTAACCATTTCTTGTGTTTCAATGCCTACAAGTTCATTGCAAATTGCGATTGCTGATCCAAAACAATCGTTGTTACAATCTAAAGTAACAGCAGGTGCTTGATCTCCATCACCAATATCATGTTGAAAAGCACAAATGGGTGCATATTTTTCAGTGCCAACAAATTGATCATCTGCACCTTTCTCTCCTACTTCACTCTGCTTAGAAACATTGGATTGTTCCTCTCCACCTTGTTGTTGAACAACCGCTTCATCATTTACACGTCTGCTCAATCTATTCGGACTGGAACTGTGCTCTTCAACTTGTTCTGGAACATCTTGATTGCCTTCATAAGTCGATGGAAGTTTGTCACAATCGTTTGTTCCATTTGATTTGTTGACAATCGTCAACAACTGTTCAAACTTCGTATCGAAATATTCCTAGAAGACAAATTAATAACAATGATTAATCTGAAATAAAATCAGCACAAAAATAAAGACTTTTATATAAATTAGCTTACCTTCACTTTTTCAAAAACTGCATCCACAATAGCAGTTCGCTCATCCTTTCTAAACCTATCAAAAACTTCATTCCTTTCTTTTTCTATATGCTTTTGAACATTCATCGATATCTTCTACAATAGATACACAACAAAAATTCAGATAAACAAAAAACTTTAGCTCAAAAAACATGTTGTACTTTTACAAAAATAAACCCAAAAAACTTCAGATCAAAACTTACAGAGCATATTGTATTAATTAATTCTTCGTCTTAAAATTCATCAAAGTCAGTTGAACGACATTTGGTACAAGATGCTTCACCAATAACAGGAGTTTCATTCTGTTCTTTTGGTTCATTCCGTCTAACTGGTGATTCACCAATGACAACAGGTTCTTTTGATCGACTCTTCGTAGCTGTTGATTTACCAATGACAGAAGTTTGATTCAATATTTTTGATCGACTCGTAGGTGGTGATTTACCAGTAGAAGGAACTGCATTAACTGAAGGAATTCAGCTGCACGGTAATTGCTTAATTAAAGGCATTAACTCCAATTCCTCTTCCATAGGAATTATATCCAATATCCGATGTTGGCGATAATTCCATTTAATACAAAAGAGGTATATTATGATGACAAAAAAACAAATACATCATCATATTAACACAACAATAATATATATACATGTATATATATATATATATATGTATATATATACATGTATATATATATATATATGTGTATATATACATGTGTATATATATATATATATATATATATATATATATATATATATATATAACTTACTGCATGAGATCTGAACATATCCAAAAGGTCGTCAAATTTAGGCTCTCCTAACCATACATATCGTAACATCCTGGGCACCTTAGGCTCAGCAAGGTAAAAGCGCGCTGGTACATGCTTCTCCCGAACATCTGGGAAGCGCTCATAAAACCAAACGCATAATGGATATGGAAATGCAGAAAATTTATACTCAGTTGCATGAAATTTGTTATGCTTGTCCAATTCATGTTTCATTGTTTCAATGAGATTCTCATAAGCCACATTACCCCAAGGATATTCATCACACAGCTTCCCGTCTTCAATAATAGATGCATACTCACTCACAGATAAATCGTTATTTTTACCAAAGAGAATAGACTCTACGATAAGAATTTCCATAAGCTTAGCTGCATCATCATCACTCTTGCATATGTGTCTATGATTCACAGCATCCTCTGAAAGTGCATTCATAGTCATAAAACGTCAAATATCCTTCATAGTCACACCCATGGACTTACCAAAATAGCGATTCAGAATAGTGCTGTCTTTCATTACTGATTTTTCAATATTATGTGGTGTGATCCGCAAATCACACATAATGTGAAAGTCTTTAAGGATGAAGGAAACATCATGCCCAAAAATCTTGAAACTAATCGAATCTCGATCATTCGTGAATATTCGAGAAAGAATCAGACAATAAACCTACTTCATGCTGCAATTCAAATTATCCATATCAATAATATGCATAAACGCACCATTAGTAAGGTTATCCCTTTGTGTAGGAGTCAAGAAAGTTACAATTAAAGTCTTCAACTTTTGGTTTCCTTCCAGTAACCATTCTGTAAACTCATAATATCTTTGTCCTGGTCTTGTAGGTGGAAGATGAGGGATATAACCAGCTTCTGGTACTACAGGTACTTTAGGTTTTTTAGGTGCTTTGCCTTTTTTTAGCTACTTTAGGATATTTAGGTGCTTTAGGAGCCATCTGTCCAAAACAAAGTAAGAGATACAAATAATAATATCAGGACATTATCAAAAAATCATTTAAAACTTCAACACCAACACCTAAGAAGACTTAAGTTAAACAAGTATAAAACAAAAACTTAGGCTGGCGAAAGGCTGAAGTTATTGGAAGTATACTAAAGAACTTCAGGACGTCGGCCGAAGTTTTTGAAAAAGCTATACAAAATCATGACGCACAAAAATCACTTCGGCCTAGCGGCTGAAGTTCTTTAGTTGTTTATCAAACACTTCAGCTGTTAGGCCGAAGTATTCCTCCTTAACGGGCTAGTTTAAAAAATTATGATGGACAAAAAACACTTCGGCCTAACGGCTGAAGTTCTTTAGTGGTTTATTAAACACTTCGGCTGTTAGGCCGAAGTGTTCCTCCTTAACTGACTAGTTTAAAAAGCACGATGGACAAAAAACACTTCGGCCTAACGGCTGAAGTTATTTAGTGGTTTATGAAACACTTCAGCTGTTAGGCCGAAGTTATTCTCCTTAACTGGCTAAATTAAAAAAATCATGAATTCAGAATCACACTTCAGTCAAACGGCTGAAGTTCTTAATAAATTCATCTATTCACTTTACTAATACTTATCACAAAAATTAGAACGTCAAATCAAAGAATAATTTATACAATTTTCATTAACAACATAAACATAAACAGTCTTTCAAAAAAAAAGAGTAAAACTAATGAACTTATCAGACTAAACCCTATCATAAATACATAAATATCAAACCCAAAACCCGAAATTAAATCATAAAATAAAACTCAGAAAGTTAATGCAATGTATCTCTAAATTAATCGTAATGTGGGAACAACGACGACTAGCGGTGAAAAATTTGAAATAATGACAAAACCCTTTTGATTTCAGAGAAGAGCAAATCGAAAAACGCAGGAGAGAGAGAAGAGGACTAGAGTAAGTATACTTGGAGAGAAAGTATACGGGAGTCTTTTTATAAAGAAGGGAAAAATAGTATTTTCAAATAGCTTTTAACAAAAAAGATGGGCACGGGTGCAAAAAAAGATAAAGCGGCTACAGGTTAAAAAGGGAGGCCCAAATAGGGTGCCCCGTACAATTTTTACCATGCACATGGTGAATTTGGATCAAATGAATCTCAATATCAGCCCAGTCCAAGTTTGGGCCCAGTATTTCAAAATAAATAAGGGATATTTTCCAGGAATTAGGGTTGTTCATTCGGATTGGATATCTGAAATTCGAACCGTCCATTTAATTTCCAATTTCGGATTGGATCGAATTTCGAATTGGATTCATATTGATATATTTTAATCCGATCCGATCGTAAATCTGAAATTATTAGGGCATGTATAAATACCACACTTTAATTTCAGATAATCAGTACTTCATTTACATCTTCTTCCAAGTTATTACCTTTACAATTGTTAGATTTAGCTATATTGGCATCATAGTACTCTCATAATTGCATAAACATGATTTTTTCTTAATGTATTGCCTCTTTTACAAAGAAAATATACATATTAGTTTGCAACTTTGAGGCATACTAATACGATCCGATTGAAATCCAATCTGATCCAAACTTTAAAATTAGATCCAATCTAATATAATTCGGATCAGATTCGAATATTATTTTATAGAATCCAAAATCTAAAATTCGAATTCGAAATGTGCTAAATCTGATATGATCCGTACGCATCCCTACCTGGAATATAATAATCTAAAAGAAATACAACTAATTATAAAAACTTATTGTATATACAATTTATTACAACTTTTAAACTTTTTAATTAAATTAGATACAATTTTTGATATACCTAAAATATCTCATTATGGAACTTGAAAATAAGGATTATGCGAATTAACACATAATCCCTTAAATTCAAAATAATTTCACAGTTCTCTCTCATTCTTATATATAAAGAACTTTATTACATATATTTTTAATAAATATAATATATTAGTATAATCAAATCAATACCCATATATTATACTAGTATGTTAATATTCCATTATAAAACTAATGGTATATTAACTATTACATATTTAATAAACTATATATATATATATATATATATATATATATATATATATTGTATTTCTTCTATACATTAAAATAATCTATACAATAATATACCTCCAATAATATAATATATTAATATAATTAAATACTCATATATTACTATACAATGAATATACATAACAGAATTCTTATATACATTATATAGTATATTGTACAGATTATACAAAAATAATACAATATTATAAGATAACTATGTTATAACAGATTTCATAAATTTATTATATTTGACTCCTATATTATATAGATTACATCTTTCACCTATTTTTTACAGCTTGTTTGTATGGTTGTTACGCATCGTTTCATAATGTATCGTATCTTACTGTATTGTATTGTATTGTAGTGTATCGTTTGATAAATATCATACTTGGATAGATTGTGTCATTTTTCATCGTTTCATGATATCACGCACTAGCAATATGAAGAATAAACTTGTAATATTATAAAGAAAAATTATGATACAACGTAAAATTACTATATAAAAAGGTATGGTAAATGTTAAAATAAAATAATTTAATAACAATAAAGGGTGAGATTGCGAGAAAAAGGCAAGGCAACGACGCGAACACACCAAATCGATCATTACATAAAGTGGCACATTTCATCGTTTCGCAACGACGGATTAAACGATGCGATATAATAAAATTTAAGTGACAATGAAAACAAATACTCTATTTAAAATAACAATACGATACGATACAATGGATAACAACGATTCAAATAAGTTGTTAATGGTTGTATTTGAATTGAAAATGTTAAGAATTCTATTAAATTTTGCTAATATTTTAGAATCTTCATTTAATATAGGTTGAATAATGTCCGTAGAGAGATACTTTTAACTTGAATACAATGACGAAGTTAGGAATTCAATAAAAGTATTCAAATTTTGAACATTCTTTGCTAATGGGCTATGCAATGGTGTTCAAAATCTATTTTTAATCAATAACAAGTAATATTATTTTATATGTAATATAATGTTTTAGTAAATGATGGTCAGTTGACCATCCTTGGGCCAACATAACCTTGCCCCTGCTTGAATGTATATTAATTATATGCAGTAAATACAATGACGAGGGCGTGTGGCTTGCTTTCTTCTCAACTCTTTAATAGCTAGAAGAAGAACAATTGCTTATAAACTCATAAAAAATCTCTTCTTCTTCCAATATAGGACAATGTCCATATGCCAATGGAGGAAAACTTGAAATTTCACTCAAAAATTTTATTTTCCTCAATTTCTCATTCACCATCTTTTAAATATTTAATTTATTAATTAAATACATAAACCAAATAGCTTTTTCAGTGCGCTTACCACGTAGAGTACTCTAAATAAACTCTCTAATTCTATTCATCCATTACATGACACAATTACTATTATATGAATCGAACGATCTTTTACCAACTATTCGAGAAACTATTTTTTCAGAATTGGGATCTAAGGTCATATTCATATTAGAGTTGCATTTCGATCACATATAATCAGATATGGATCATATATAATAAAATATACTAGAAGAATAACTACCATGCATCTGTACTTTATTAAAAAAACGAAATTAGTCCACACTTAATTATCAAACCCCAACAT
Source organism: Nicotiana benthamiana (assembly GCA_034376525.1). NCBI lineage: Eukaryota > Viridiplantae > Streptophyta > Magnoliopsida > Solanales > Solanaceae > Nicotiana > Nicotiana benthamiana. The sequence continues at coordinate 136,771,407 of CM067329.1, read as the reverse complement.
GATGCATTTACAAATAAATTCCTCGTGCTACAACAGTAAAAAGGATATTTGATGCACGAAATATCTCGTATTTATATAAAATTCGGAGAAAGACTGCACCAAAAATATAGTAGCCATATCTGACCCAAACAAATATGAAATAACCTCTTAAAAAGAGAACTAAAACCTAAAATTAAACCACACAAGTTTTTATTATAAGAACTTCTTTTGAACAGGAAGAGAAGTCAAAATAATATAATCCCCATGAAAGAGTCCGAGACATATAAAGAAGAAAGATTAAACCTTGAGACGTAATTCCTCTTTTCGAGGGAGTAATCTTGTATGTTTATAGTCGAAAATTTTTATTTTGTGTCTCATACAATTGATACTAATTGTATGAGGTAATATTTTTATCGTATAATTTTGTGGATCCAGATTTTAATGAACCCAGAAGTATAAGAGTGGAATCCATAAATTTATGAGATAAAAATGAACTTTATACAACTAGTGTCAATTGTATGAGACACAAAATAAAACTTTTCGTCTGCACTCTATATATGAGTATTATTTTTGAACGTTACCAAAAACATTTAATATGATCTTTGAACATTTACTTTTTCTGTCACTCAGAAAACGCTAGTCGTAGAACACTTGACAGATTAATATTCATTCACTTGCTTTCGATAAAAATTATACAATCCGTATTTTGGTTAGGAACTTAGTTGGTTCTCATAATTGTAGGGGTCGAATTCGACCCTCAACGTCTCTGTGTTAGGGGGCACGACCAGCATATGAACGCTGAGTTAGGCGTGAGAGTAGGAACAACGCCGTTTAAATTGGGTGTTCCCATTAAGGGGATATTACCTACTCTTGTACTATTTTTATTATTTTAAGGAGGGTCTCCTACTATATAAAGGAGACCCTAATGTTATAATGTGGGGGGTAATTATTTTTGGATAATACAACTCTCTCTCTCTTTCTCTCTCTATCTCTAAAAACATATCCTCCCAATATTATCAGATCTACTAGAACAATATTATTTTCATGTCTAGGGCTTATTATATTTGATTACGATTTACCCTCGTTTATTTTGATTGTTTTATTCTTGCAAAGTATATTTATAACTTTTGAGCCAAACAATCTGGTGCCGTCTGTGGGGATTTCGAGAATCAAAATTATAGTTTTGCGCCTAGAGAACAACCAATCACCATCTCATATACCACACAGAAGCAAAAGATGGTAGAAAATAATGCGGAATGAAAGCAATTGCTGGCATTACAACCAACCCCATGGGCCCTCTCAACGAGGCCGATGAGGAGGGTATTCTGAACATAACCCCAGCATCACACCGGATGGAGAGATCTCACCCTCTCCATCTGAGGACCTGACAATCTTGCATGAAAAAGGGGCATCAACCTCTGTGGTCAAAGAAATGCCACTCCCAGTGGTCAAGAGGCTACTAAAGGAGTGGTGTATGAACACCCTAGGTAGCTTACTCGAAAATCCACCCCAAAGTAACATGAGAAACTTATCGGTAATGGATATCGGCACAACAACGAGTGAACCTGCTGTTGCACGAACAAACAATGCCCACACCGAAACCACCACCAATAAAAGTACATTTGCAGTCGTTCTCAAGATGATGGAAGAAATGGAGAATGAGAACAGGGCACTTCGTGACCAAATGAAGGAACATCGGGAAAGAGTGGACAAAATCCCCGGTGCTCCCAAGTTGCTGCCAAAATACAACGTGGGAAGGTTCGTAGAACAACCATACACCGAAGAAGCAGACCCTTACCCCATCCCGAAAACCTTCAAGATGCCACCTTACTTAAGGATATATGACAGGACCACAGATCCCGAGGATCATCTGATCCATTATGTGACTGTTGTGAAGGGCAATGATTTATCGAAAGAACAAGTACCATCCATGTTGCTAAAGAAGTTTGGCGAGACGTTGATAGGAGGGGCTCTAACATAGTACTCTCAGCTACCAGCTAGAATGATATCAACGTTCAAGGAAATGGCGGATAAGTTCGTCACCGCCTATGCAGGATCAAAGAAAGCAGAAGCCAGAGTTAACGATATTTTCGCCATTAGGCAAACCACAGGAGAAGGACTCAGGGACTTCCTAGAAAGGTTCAACAGAGTAAGGATGAGCCTACCAAATGTATCGTCAGAGGCGGTGATGACTCAGCAATCAATCACGTCAAGTTCACCATCACGCATAAAAATTGAAGTGAACAATCTCCCATGAACGGTATAATGACCTCGAAGATAGTTCCACCTTCAATAGGTCTGATGCCGATGGTTTATCTTTTCCTCATTAAAACGCTCTTGGTATAACTTTACGTATTTCCAATATTGATGTTAAAAGGATCATGGTCGATGACGGAAGCGGTGCCTGTATTATCCATCCAAGGGTCCTCGTGCAAATGAGACTCGAACATAAGATAATATTGTGTTGCATAACACTGACATGTTTTAATAATGTAGTGGAACTTACCTCTGGAGAAATAATCTTGCATGTTTTGGTGGGAGGAGTCACTTTAGAGACCACCTTTCACGTGATGAACCAAGAAATAGCTTACAACGCCATCATAGGACGCCCTTGGATACATGCCATGGGAGCAGTCCCCTCGAGCTTTTACCAAGTGATCAAATTCCCCATCTCCTGGGAGTATTTAGCACTCTAGGCGAGCCTTGCATCGTACAATAATGCTACCTAATAGCTCAAGATTTCGCTTACACCAAACACCTAAAGGGAGCAACTGCAGAGGCATAACAATCATCCATGTGACGGCCCAAAGGGTCATTACCATAATTCTCCCATTCTTCGCGCGTCTGAGGCCTTGAAAACCCCTTAATTGGTTGCCTCGATTTGCGTATTGTGTTCGGGCGCGAAGCCAAAATTTTTTTATGTGGAAATATTTGAATGTGTTAAAAACTATGAATTTTGATAATAGTATTGCTATAGTTGACTTCGGTCAACGTATTGGGTAAACGGACCCGGACCCGTAATGTGATGGTCCCGGAGGGTCCGTAAGGAAATTTAAGGCCCGGGAATATTCCCGGAATCGAAATCTGAGGTCCCAGGCCCGAGTACAGAGCTTTTTTATGAAATTGTTTTTGAAAATGCTTTAGGAAAAATGAAAATTAAATTTTGATCAAAAGTGATGGTATCAGGCTCGTATTTTGGTTCCGACGCGCGGTAAAAGTCTTAAATAAGCATTAAGCGCTATCTGTAATGTTTGGTTGAAAACGGATATCGTTTGACGTGTTTCAGACTAAAAGTGGAAAGCTTGAAAGTTTTGAACTTTGAAATGAAAATCATGAGTTTTGGAAGGTGACTCTTAGATTCTGAGGTTATTTTGGCGATTTAATCGCACGAGTAAGTTTGTATGATGTTTTTGAGGTGGGCTGCATGTTTGGGTTGGAATCCCGAGGGTTTGGATGAGTTTAGGTTCGGTGTTAGGCTCTTTTGAAACATTTTTAACTGCTGGTGTCTGCGGTCTTCGCATTTGCGAAGCAATACTCGCAAATGCGAGCTTCCCCTTTTTGCCTGCTTCTTCGCAAATATGAGGAAAATCTCACAATTGCAATATCCCTTTTGTTTGGCCAGTCTTTGAAAATGCGACATCCTTCTCGCAATTGCGATCCTCCCTCTTTGCAACCAGATTTCGCAAATGTGAATTTCCCCAGACCAAGCCTGTGTTCGCATATCCAAACTTTTCCTCGCAAATGCGGTTTCTCCTTTTCCCTGCCCAATTCGCATTTGCGAACAATTTCTCGCAAATGCGAGATCCCCTTTATTTCTGTCCAGTTCGCAAATGCAAAGTCAATATCGCATTTACGACACCTCGCAACTTATACTTAACCGATTTTAAACTTCACTTTTCGTTTTTCAAGAACCCAAACCTCCGTAGGTGATTTCTCTCGAACCCCTTCGTCCCCAAACCACTTGTAAGTCAACTTTACTAGTTTTCTTTAATTTATAACATCTTCTAACATGATTTCATCCTTAAATCAAAGCTTTCATGGTTAAAAATGGGGATTTGGGTAGAATTTAGGCTTTACAATAATTTGGGCTTTTGGACCTCGATTTGGGGTCCGATTTAAAAACAAATTGCATATATGAACTCGTAGGGGAAGGGTTAACCTGGTTTTGGTTCGAACATCGAGTTTTGACCACGTGGGCCCGGGGGCATTTTGGGAATTTTTGGGTAAAACTTTCGAAATTTCATTCTTATGCATTCAAATTGATTTAACTAGCATATGTTGATACATTTGAGTAAATTATGGTTAGATTCTACCGGTTTTGAGGCAAATTCGAGGAGTAAAACTATTCTAGAGGCGTGAGTTGAGTTTGGAAGCTTTTAAGGTAAGTGTTTGCTCTAACTTTGACTTGAGGGAATAGGATTAGGATAATATTTGCTATGTGCTATGTGGAGTCGGTGTATAAGTATGGTGACGGTTACCTATGCGCCCGAGTATAGCATGACCGTGAGTCATAACTCCAATTAAATTGTTGAAAGAAGTGAACAATTGTGATAATTGCTTGTTAAATGAACTATGAAATGATAGTTGAGAATCAAATGAGCTAAGGAACGAAATATTGGTATTTTTTCCTTGCCGAGATTTGTTGTTGAATCATTTTCCCTTGCCGTGACTTATTGTAGAATTGCTTTCCCTTGCCGGGACTTGTTGTTGAAATACTCTCCCTTGCCGGGATGATTAATAGTGTTGTCCATATCCTCGCCCCCAATATTTGTGATCATTGTTTGGGTGAGGATGAGCGGTAAAGCACAATGGGTGATGTCGTGTAATCATTGATCTCCTTATCCTTATTGAATGGGTGAGGTTGAGCGATAAAGCACGATGGGTGATGCCGTGTAATCATTGTTCTCCGTATCCTTATGGCTTGGGTGAGGTGGAGCGATAAAGCACGATAGGTGATGTCGTGTAATCATTGGTTTGCTCCATACTATGGACTGGGTGAGGAAGAGTGATACAGCACGATGGGTGATGCCATGTAACTGCTTTATGCTACTGATTGGGTAAGGATGAGTGATAAAGTACGATGGGCGATGTCGTACACTGTGATGGATTATCTTGGTGATGATGAGAGTAAAAGCACGATGGGTGGTGCCATGCAACGTTTGTTTTATTGGTTTTCTCTTATTGGTGTTCGTTATACAGTTTCCATTTCTTTGTTGTTGATGATTAGATAATTGAACTGTTATACCCCTAGCATGTCTCATTCCCATTATCTTTTAGATTTGTCATTTTTTTGTTATGGCACATACATCTCTACAGGTTGATTGTGGTAGGTCCGATTTAGCCTCGTCACTACCTCATCGGGGTTAGACCGGGCACTTACCAGCACATTGGGTCGGTTGTGCTGATACTATGCTTTTGTGCCTTTTTGTGCACAGTTCAGGACGCAGCCTATGGACTGCAGCAATAGCTAGGGGGTGATCCTTCAGTCCAGAGATTTTGAGGTAGTTCACTAGCGTTCGCGGGCCCCGAGTCTCTTCTATCTTTCCTAGTTTGTTTTTATTGTATCAAAACAGACATATGATGTATTTCTTTTAGACTATTGCTTTAGTATTCTTAGTCGTCTGTGAGTAGTGACACCAGATACTGGGTAGAGGCATGTTGTTGATTTCCGCATTTTGTTATCGCTATTGGTGCTAAAATACTTCCGCGTGTATTAATTAACTATTTCAGTATTTTTTTGTTTTATATTTAAGTTTTGTGAAAATGATTTAAAAGGTTGGCTTGCCTAGCGTCGATAGTAGGTGCCATCACGACTCCCGATGGTGGGAAAAATCCGGGTCGTGACAAGTTGGCATCAGAGCACTAGGTTACTTGGGTCTCACAACTCACGGACAAGCTTGGTAGAGTCTGAGGGGTCGGTACGAAGACGTATCTATTTATCCCCTAGAGGCTACAGAGTTAGGAAAAATTTCACTTCATTTTTTCTTGTCGTGCGTTTCCGTTTCTCAAACATCGATTGAATTTCTACTCTATTCTTTCGCAGATGGAAAGGTCACGTGTTTCCTCTTCTTCAGCTCAGCAGCCCGGTCCCCCAGTAGCAGCTCCCGCGAGGGGCAGGGGCAGAGGCCGTGGTAGGGGCAGAGCTCAGCCCCGAGCAGCAGTCCTAGAGGTGACGCCTCACGTTGACTGCGATAAGAAGATTCCAGCATCAGCAGCTCCGGTGGGCTCAGCTCAGGTCCCAAAGGACTTTATAGCCACCTCAGTTCTTCAAGACGTTTTGGTTAGATTGGTGGGATTTGTGGAGAGCGTCATTCGAGCGGGTTTGTTCCCAGTGGTTCAGACAACGGTGGCATGTCAGGGGGTGCAATGGCTCAGGCCAGGAGTAAGGTCATTATTCAGGAGGCGATCGATGTGGGCCGTAGAGTGGAGATGATACTGCCACAGGGAGGCGGTCATAGATCGGATAAGAGGCCCCATCATACTGGCGAATACAATCGTACCTCGTCTCGAGGTAGAGGTTCTTATGGTAGAGGCTATCCTTCCAGGCCCTTTCAGTCAGTTTCTCATGTCATACATGGTACTTCTGGTGATCAGTTCGGTCGACAGGGCCAGCCGCAGTTTCCTCAGTTGCAGCGTTGGTGTAGATGTTATGAGTGTGGAAAATTGGGTCACAATAGGAGGATTTTCCCGAGGTTGAGGTGTTCTTAGCTGCGTTATTCTGATCATCAGTCATTCCGCTCACCATCAGCACCTGTCAGTGTACCGCCACTTCAGAGCGAGCTTCAGGGGAGGACATAAAGGTCGACAGGGCCAGAAGTCTCAGCAGCCGAGACCATGTTATGGTTGTGGTGACCCAGTTCATATTGTTAGGTATTGCCCTCGAGCAGCTCTCAGCATCAGAGTTCTCGTGCTGTGATTCAGGCACCGGAGGTTCCACATCCTACCAGCCGGCTAGAGGTAGGGGTAGAGGTCTTAGAGGTAGAGTTCAGACTGCTAGAGGTAGGGGTCAGCCAGCAGCCAGATTGGAGAAGCTTCAAGGCTATTTGACCATGGATCTATGTATCCATATGTGTCGTCCTATTTTGCACCTTATTTGGTTATGCTTAGTAAGGCCTTGGGTATTCCTGTATATGTGTCCACGCCAATGAGTGATTCTGAAGTGGTCGGCCGAGCGCATTGTTCGTGAGTGGTGGTATTTGAGGGTCTTGAGACCCGTGTCGACTTATTGCTCTTAGATATGGTGGACCTTGATGTTATATTGAGGATGGATTTGTTGTCCCCATGATCTTAGTTTACCAGATTTACCACATTTAGGATGAAAAGGGATTTTAGATCATTCGACCCGTAGTGTGATATTGTATGCGAAGGCTCGACGCACGGTTAAGAGAGGAGTGCTTAACTCAATTGGCATATGATCACGACTCCAGCGCAGAGGTTCCTTCCATTGGTTATGTTCCTATTGTTCGGGAGCTTCCCCGATGTTTTTCCATCAGACCTTTCGAGAATGCTGCCTGATAGGGATATCGAGCTTCGCATTGATCTGGCGCCGGGCACTCACCCTATTTCCGCTTCATCGTATCGCATGGCCTCTCCAGAGTTGAGAGAGTTAAAGGAAGAGTTTCAGGATCTTCTTGATAAGGGTTTCATTAGGCCCAGAGTTTCGCCTTTGGGCGTACCCAACATTATTACAAAGAAGAAGGAACAAGGACGGTTTGATGAGGATAAGTTTCTATCAGCTTCAGAGCACCAAGGTGTTTTCTCAAGGATAGGTTTGGGCTTTGGTTACCACCAGTTGAGGATTAGAGCATTCAGTGTCTTTAAGATAGTTTTCCGCATTGGGATTGATTTTTCCCACAGGATCAGGATCTTATACGGTTTATTGTGTTGCTCTATGGATCGGGCTTGGCGTAGTGTTGATGCAGAGTAGCACATAGCATATGCTTCGAGACAGTTGAAGATCCACGAGAAGAATTATCCAGTTCATGACCTAGAGTTGGCAGCCATTGTTCATGCCTTGAAAATCTGGTTTGTATGGTGTGATGTGTGAGGTGTACACGGATCACAAGAGCCTTTGTTACTTGTTCAAGCAGAAGGAGTTGAATTTGAGACGACGGAGGTGGTTGGAGTTGCTAAACGACTATGATGGTTCTATTTTTATACCACACGGGGAAGGATAATGTGGTGGCCGATGAATTGAGTACAAAATCCGCCAACATGGGTAGTCTTGCCTATATTTCAGTGAGCTAGAGACTGTTTGCCTTGGATGTTCAGCCCTTGGTCAATAGATTTGTGAGATTGGATATTTCTGAGCCCAACAGGGTGTTAGCTTGCACGATTGGGAGATGATGGGGTATTGAGGTTGCAGGGGCGAGTTTGTGTGCCCAATGTTGATGGTATTAGAGAGTCGATCTTAGCGGAGGCCCACAGTTCTCGATATTCTATTCAACCGGGCATCGCGAAGATGCATCAGGATTTTAGACAACATTATTGGTGTCGTGGGATGAAAAAAGACATTGTTACATATGTGGCTCGTTGTCTAAATTGTCAGCAGGTTAAGTACAAGCATCAGAGGCCCGATGGGTTATTTCAGATGATTGAGCTTCCCGAGTGGAAGTGGGAGAGAATCACCATGGATTTTGTTACTGGCCTTCCGATGACTCGGAAGAAGTTTGATACTATATAGGTTATTGTTGATAGGCTGACTAAGTCAGCGCATTTTATCCCAGTTGCCACCACATATTCATCTGAGAGGTATGTTGAGATTTATATCAGGGAGATCGTTCGCCTTCATGGGGTGCCCATATCTATTATTTCGGATCGGGGTCCACAGTTTACCTCGCATTTCTGGGGGGCGGTGCAGCATGCGTTGGCACCCAGGTCTAGTTGAGTACAACATTTCACCCACAGACGGACGGTCTGTCCGAGAGGACTATTCAGATTCTTGAGGATCTACTCCGACCCTTGCATTATTGATTTTGGAGGCTCGTGGGACCAGTTCTTGACTTTAGTAGAGTTTTGCTACAAAAAATAGCTACCAGTCCAGTATTCAGATGGCCCCGTATGAGGCGTTGTATGGTTGGCAGTGTCGGTCCCCAGTCGAATGGTTTGAGCCAAGAGAGGCTCGGTTATTGGGTACATATTAGGTACAGGAGGCCTTGGATAAGGTCAAGATCATTCAGGACAGACTTCGGTCAGCTCAGAATAGGCAAAAGAGTTTTGCAGATCATAAGGTCAGGGATGTTGCTTTCATAGTTGGTGAGCAGGTATTGCTCCGTGTCTCGCCTATGAAGGGCGTCATGAGGTTCGGGAAGAGGGGCAAGCTTAGCCCTAGGTATATTTGCCCATTTGAGATTCTTGACCGTCTGGGGAATGTGGCTTATAGGCTTGCGTTGCCGCCTAGCTTGTCAGCTGTGCATCCGGTTTTTCATGTATCCAGGCTTCGGAAGTATTACGATGATCCCACCCACGAGTTAGATTTTAGTACTGTCCAATTGGACAAGGATCTGTCATATGAGGAGCAGTCGTTGGCTATTTTAGACTGGCAGGTTCGACAGTTGAGGTCGCGGAGTTTTCCTTCAGTGCGTGTTCAGTGGAGAGGTCAGCCTCCTGAGGCATCGACTTGATAGTCCGAGTCTGATATACGGAGTAGTTATCCCCATCTATTCCCCGACTCAGGTACTTCCTTCTTTTGTCCGTTCGAGGACGAACGGTTGATTTAGAGGTGGAGGATGTGACGACCCAAAGGGTTATCACCGTTTGCGCTTTTGAGGCCTCGAAAAACCCTTAATTGGTTGCCTCGATTTTGCGTACGTAGTCTGGGCGCGAAGCCGTGATGTGACGGTCAACGTTTTGGGTAAACGGACCTAGAGCCGTGATGTGACGGTCCCAGAGGGTCCTTAAGGAAATTTAGGACCTGGGCGTATCCCCGGAATCGAAATCCGAGGTCCCAGGCCCGAGTACGAAGCTTTTCTGTGAAATTGTTTTTGAAAATGCTTAAATAAAAATGAAAATGAAAATTTGATCAAAAGTGATGGTACAGAGCTCATATTTTGGTTCAGACGCTCGGTACAAGTCTTAAATGAGCGTCAAGCGCTATATGTAAAGTTTGGTTGAAAACAGACGTCGTTTGACATGTTTCGGACTAAAAGTTGAAAGTTTTAAAATTTGAACTTTGAAATGAAAATCATGAGTTTTGGAGGGTGACTCTTTCATTCTGAGGTTATTTTGGCGATTTGATCGCATGAGTAAGTTCGTAGGATGTCCTTGACGTGGGGTGCATGTTTGGGTTGGAGCCCCGAGGGCTCGGGTGAGTTTCGGATCGGTGTTAGGCTCATTTGAAACATGTTTAACTGCTGGTGTCTGCAGTCTTCGCATTTGCAATGCAATACTCGCAAATGCGAGCTTCCCCTTTTTGCCTAATTCTTCGCAAATGCGAGGATAATCTCGCAATTGCGATCTCCCTTTTGTTTGTCCAGTCTTCGCAAATGCGACATCCTTCTCGCAATTGCAATCCTCCCTCTTTACAACCAGACTTCACAAATGCGAATTTCCCCATACTAAGCCTGTGTTCGCATTTGCGAACAATTTCTCACAAATGCGAGATCCCCTTTATTTCTGCCCAGTTCGCAAATGTGAAGTCAATATCGCAGTTGCGACACCTGCGTCTGTGCAACTTATATTTAACTGATTTTAAACTTCACTTTTCATATTTCCAAAAACCCAAAACCTCCATAGGCGATTTTTTCTCGAACCCCTTCGTCCCCAAACCACTTGTAAGTTAACTTTTACTGGTTTTCTTCAATTTTTAAAATCTTCTAACATGATTTCATCCTTAAATCAAACCTTTCATGGTTAAAAATGGGAATTTGGGTAGAATTTAGGTTTTTCAATAATTTGGGCTTTTGGACCTCAATTTGGGGTCCGAGTTCAAAACAAATTGCATTTATGAACTCGTAGGTGAATGGGTAACCTATTTTTGGTTCGAACCTCGAGTTTTGACCACGTGGGCCCGGGGAATTTTGGGAATTTTTGGGTAATACTTTGGAAATTTCATTCTTATGCATTTAAATTGATTTAACTAGCATATGTTGATACATTTGAGTTAATTATGGTTAGATTCGATCGGATTTGAGGCGAATTCGAGGAATTAACCTAGTCTAAAGGCGTGAGTTGAGTTTGTAAGCTTTTAAAGTAAGTTTTTTATCGAACTTTGGCTTGATGGAATATGATTAGGATAATATTTGCTATGTGCTATGTGGAGTTGGTGTATAGGTATGGTGACGGTTACTTATACGCCCGAGTCTAGCATGACCGTGAGTCATAAGTGCTATTAAATTGTCGAAAGAAATGAACAATTGTGATAATTTCTTGTTAAATGAACCATGAAATGATAGTTGAGAAGCAAATGATCTAAGGAAGGAAATATTGGTATTTTTCCCTTGCCGAAATTTGTTGTTGAATCGTTTTCCCTTGCTGGGACTTAGTGTAGAATTGCTTTCCCTTACCGGGACTTGTTGTTGAAATACTCTCCCTTGCTGGGATGATTAATACTGTTGTCTATGTCCTCGCCCCCAATATTTGTGATCATTGTTTGGGTGAGGATGAGCGGTAAAGCACGATGGGTGATGCCGTGTAATCATTGATCTCCTTATCCTTATTGATTGGGTGAGGTTGAGCAATAAAACACGATGGTTGATGCCGTGTAATCATTGATCTCCTTATCCTTATGGCTTGGGTGAGGTTGAGAGATAAAGCACGATAGGTGATACTGTATAATCATTGTTTTGCTTCATGCTATGGACTGGGTGAGGAAGAGTGATAAAGCACGATGGGTGATGTCGTGTAACTGCTTTATGCTATTTATTGGGTGAGGATGAGTGATAAAGTACAAGGGGTGATGCCGTACACTGTGATGGATTATCTTGGTGAGGATGAGAGTAAAAGCACGATGGGTGGTGCCGAACAGTATTTATTTTACTGGTTTTCTCGTATTGGTGTTTGTTATACAGTTTCCATTTCTTTGTTGTTAATGATTAGATAATTGAACTGCTATACCCCCAGCATGTCCCCTTCCCATTATCTGTTAGATTTGTTATTTCTCTGTTATGGCACATACATCTGTACATGTTGATTGTGGTAGGTCCGATTTAGCCCGCCACTACCTTGCCGGGGTTAGGACGGGCACTTACCAGCACATGGGATCGATTGTGATGATATTTTGCTTCTATGCCTTTTTGTGCACAGGTCAACACGCAGCCTACAGACCGCAGCACTAGTTAGGGGGCGATCCTTCAGTCCAGAGATTCTGAGGTAGTTCGCTGGCGTTCGGGGGCCCCAAGTCTCTTCTATCTTAGTATGTTTTTATTGTATCAAAACATACATATGATGTATTTCTTTCAGACTATTACTTTAGTACTCTTAGTCATCCGTGAGTAGTGACACCAGATATTGAGTAGAGGCATGTTGTTAAGTTCTGCATTTTGTTATCGCTATTGTTGCTAGACTTCCGCGTGTTTTAATTAATTAATTATTTCAATATTTAATTTGTTTTAGATTTAAGTTTTGTGAAAATAATTAAAAAGGTTGGCTTGCCTAGCTTCGACAGTAGGCGCCATCACGACTCCTGATGGTGGAAAAAATTCGGGTCGTGACAAGTTGGTATCAGAGCACTAGGTTACTTGGGATTTACAACTCACGGAAAAGCTCGGTAGAGTCTGAGGGATCGGTACGGAGACGTCTGTATTTATCCCCCAGAGGCTACAGAGTTAGGAAAAATTTCACTTTGTTCTTTCTTGTCGTGCGTTTCCGTTTCTCAAACAGCGATTGAATTTCTACTCTATTCTTTCGCAGATGGCAAGGACACGCGCTTCCTCTTCTGCAGCCCGGTCCCCTAGCAGCAGCTCTGGCGACCAACTGATCGACGCCACCGCAGGACATGAACTACTGAGCTTCTTGGATGCCTACTCCGGTTACAATCAAATCATGATGGCCGAGGAGGACCAAGAAAAGACAACTTTCATCACTCACAAAGGGACGTATTGCTACAAGGTGATGCCCTTTCGACTTAAAAACGCAGGGGCAACGTATAAAAGACTAGTCACCAAATCTTCAAGGAACATCTTGGTAAGACCATGGAGGTCTATATCTATGATATGTTGGTGAAATCGGCAGAGAAAGAAGACAACATCGGTCATCTGAAAGAAGCCTTTGAAATACCGAGACGGTACGGGATGAAGCTAAACCCGAAAAAATGTGCCTTCGGCATGGCCTCAGGGAAGTTCTTGGGTTTCCTCGTATCACAACGAGGCATCGAGTTTAATCCGGACCAGATCAAAGCGATAGACACAATATCTGAGATTCTGAATTGTAAAAAACAGGTACAAAAGCTAATTGGGCGAATAGCCGCTTTATCTAGGTTCATCTCGCGGTCCTCCGACAGGTGCCACAAGTTTTTCAACGTGTTACAGAAAGATAACAGGTTACAATGGAACGAGTGATGCATCGAAGCCTTGAGAAAGTTGAAAGCATATCTATCTTTGCCACCACTTCTGGTCAAAGCGAACCCAGGCGAGCCCCTACTGGTACATTCGGCGGTATCCGAAGTCGCCGTCAGCACGCTCTTGGTCTGCGAAAATGAAGGTACGCAATCTCCCATTTATTATATCAGAAAAACCCTAGTGGATGCCGAAACACAGTACCCACACCTTGAGAAATTGGCTATGGCATTGGTCCTAGATTCACGGAAGCTCCGACCCTATTTTTAATGTCATCCCATAAAAGTAGTGACGACCTTCCTCATAAGGAGCATCCTACATAGCCTGAATTGTCAGGCAAGCTCGCCAGATGGGCCATAGAGCTCAGCGAGCACGACATCTCATACCATCTAAGAACCACCATCAAGTCGCAGGTACTTGCCGCCATCGAGTAAGGTCAAATTCTCACAAAACGAGGTTTGCAGTTCCGTCCCTTGGGAAGGCTTCCCAATGCGCCCCCAACGGACAGAGGGACTATCTATATGGGGTCGAATTCGACCCTCGATGTCTATGCATTAGTGGGCACGACCAACGGATGTATGCCGAGTTAGGCGTGTAACTTCGGCGTCCCCACTAAGGGGATGTTACCTACTCTTGTACTATTTTTATTATTTCAAGGAAGGTCTCCTACTATATAAAGGAGGCCCTAATGCTGTAATAGGGGGGAGGGGGGGTCATTATTTTTGGATTATACAACCATCTCTCTTTCTCTCTCTATCTCTAAGAACATATCTTCCCAATATCATCAGATCTACTAGAACAATATTATTCTCATCTCTATGTTTTATTATATTTGATTACGATTTACCCTTATTTATTTTAATTATTTTTTACTTGCAAAGTATATTGATAATTTTTAAGCCAAACAATGATAATATATAAGGTCAATTGTTTTTCATTTTGTAATGTAATAATTTAATTTAGACATTAAAAGTAATCTGATGTAATAGGCATAATCAGCATAATCTGATCTGGTTCAACGTATAACAGTCTTTTCTGTAACAAGCTACGTACCCGCTCTAAAAAAATATATATTTACCTACTAGTTTTAATTAAAATAATCTTATAGTTCTAGAAATTCTTTACCCCCAATCTGGGAGAGAAAAACCAAATACAAATACAAACACGTGTTGAGAAAATATTTTTGAAATTTATATTCCCTCTATTTATTTTTACTTGTCACTGTTGGAAGAGGATTGCTATTAATATTTGGAGGGAGGCTTTTAGGCTAAGGAAATTTTGGAAGAGTAGAAAGATTTTGGAGAAGAGAAACTTTTATTACTCAAACTTGGTTTTGATTCTTTTGGCTTGATATGTTGTGTGTTGTGTGTTGTACAAATGCCAAATGCCATCCCATATTTATAGGGGAGGCTCGCCAAGCTCTAGAGTGTCTAGAGAGTTCTACCATTTCCTAGCTATGTACATGTGCTAGAATTCTATGGAGAATTCTAGAGAGTCTAGAGAGTTCTATTACTTTCTAGCTAGGTACATGTGCTAGAATTCTATGGAGAATTCTAGAGTATTTCCAAGCTCAAATGGACTAGAGTTCTCTAGAACATTCCGGAATCTAGAGTTGCCTAGAATGTTCCGGAATTGGGCTATTTATTTTTCATAATTTCTTAAGCCCAAATAATTATAACAAAATCAAGTTTATTTTATTTTCAACACCCCCCCCCCCCCCGCCCCTTAAACTTGATTTGTCATTCCAAGCAGACTTCTTAACTTGATGAAGTCCTCTTGCTTGAGTGGCTTGGTGAAGATATCCGCAACTTGGTCTTTAGACTTCACGTACTCTACTTGTACATCCTTTCTTGTGATGCACTCTCTTATGTAGTGATAGCGTGTGTCAATATGCTTGCTTCGATCATGGAACACCGGATTTTTCGCCAACGCCAACGTCGACTTATTATCCACGCATATTGTAGTTGGATCTTCTTGTGGTCATCCCAGCTCCTTTAGCAAACTTCGCATCCAGATTGCATGACATACACAGGAGGTAGCGGCAACGTACTCAGCTTCACATGTGGATAGAGTGACAATTGGTTGTTTCTTGGACATCCAAGTGAAGGCGGTGTCTCCCATGAAGAACACGAAGCCCGTGGTACTTTTTCTATCATCAATGTCTCCGGCCCAATCGCTATCGCTATAACCAACCAGCTTATAATCATTAGAAGTTGAATAGAACAAGCCAAAGTTGATTGTACCTTTGAGGTAGCGGAGAATTCTTCTTGCAGCCTTCAAGTGTGTAGTAGTTGGATTCTCCATGTAGCGACTTATGAGGCCGGTGGCGTAGAGAATGTCGGGTCTCGTGCAAGTCAAATATCGTAAGCTCCCAACTAAGCTCTTGAACATCGTCATGTCCACTTTCTCAGCTTCATCATGCTTCGACAACTTGATCCCGCACTCCACCGGTGTGTTGACTGGGTTGCAATCATCCATCTTGAACTTCTTTAGGATCTCCTTCGCATAGCCCTCCTGTGAGATGAAAATTCCATCCTCAAGTTGTTTGACTTCAATGCCAAGATAGTACGCCATAAGCCCAATGTCGGTCATCTCGAACTCTTTAGCCATCGCTTGTTTGAAATCATCGATTATCCTTTGGTTATTTCCTGCAAAGATTAAATCATCCACGTACAAGCAAACGATCAAGATATCTCCATCTTTCATCTTGGCATAGAGCGCATGCTCATGTGGGCATTTGGCGAAGTCATTTTCTTGCAAGTACTTGTCGATCCTACTGTTCCACGCCCTTGGTGCTTGCGTTAGTCCATATAACGCCTTCTTCAATCTTAAGACTTTGTCTTCCTGCGTTTTCACCTCATAGCCTATAGGTTGTCGGATGTAAACTTCTTCCTCAAGGACTCCATTCAAGAACGCCGACTTTACATCCATTTGGTGTATCTTCCATTTATTTTGAGCTGCCATAGAAATGATTAGTCTTACAGTTTCTAAACGGGCTACAGGGGCAAATACCTCGTCATAGTCGATGCCGGCTCTTTGACTGTATCCTTTTGCAACAAGCCTCACCTTGTATCTTTCGATTTCTCCCTTGCAGTTTTTCTTTGCCTTGTACACCCACTTGACGTCGATCGCCTTTTGCCCTTTTAGAAGTGAAGTCAGCTCCCAGGTGCCGTTCTTTTCGATGGACTGGATCTCCTCATCCATTGCATCTCGCCATTTCTTACTTTGTACGGCTTCTTCAAAGGTAACTGGTTCACAATCAGCAAATAGACAAAGAAGAGTTAGGTCCTCTAAGCTTTCAGTGTCTTCATAAATGTCTTCCAAACTCCTTGCGCGTTCCTCGCTCCTTTCATTCAGAAACGATGGTGGCGAGTCATCTTGAACTGCTGTTGGCGAGGTAAGTGGAGTAGTTAGCTCTCGATGGGCATCCTCTGCTGTAGATCTTTGTTCTTCTTCTTCGGTTGGATTAATGGAACTAAAGTCCTCGAGAGAACCAAAATTCCATTCTCCTTCTTCATCAAACTCCACGTCCCGACTTATCACAAGCTTGTTAGTATCTGGATTATATAATTTGTAGCCTTTGGAGTTGGAATCATACCCGATAAAGATGAACGCCTTACTTTTGTCATCGAGAATCGAAATGTTTCGTGCCCTATCATATTCGATTGGTGAATCTTGGCTTTCGTGCTTGGGGAATTTATGTCTCTTATAAATAGAAGGGGCACATCATTCGGTTGGCGCACTTCCTTGCCCTTTGCTTGAAAGAATTTCGCGAATATACTTTCTTCCTGATACTCCAAATTTTCAGTCGCCCCCAGTTAACTGAAAACTTTCATCCTTCCTTTTCATTTGTCTTTTTACTATACCAATGGCTGGTGATTTTTCTTGCGCTGACCTCCCTGTCACAGTTTTGACATCAGAAAATATTTCTCTAGCCGTCGGAGGAGTAGAAGTGGTGGAAGATGAGGAGGTCCCATCGGTAACCGAGATCTTGCCTCGTCCTAGAAAAGAATGGACTGACTTCTGCAGTCACACCAGGGAGGAGCCACAACCTGTCCCCTCTGTTATAAGGGAGGAGGAAATCACATAGTTGAAAGCTAGGCGAGGAATTCCTGGTTACATTGACATGCGGCAGGCGGTGGGGGACGACATAGTACATTTTGACTGCCCCGGGCACTGTGTGTTCTACGCCTACCCCTTTCTTATTGTGTACACACTTCCTCGTCCTCTCCTAGTAGTATATTTCTATCGTTTTTACGAGGTATGCCCCGCTCAACAATCGACGTACCAGTATAAATTGTTCCTTACGTTGCTCAAGTTCGCGGAGCTTGTCGGTCGTGAGATCACTTTGGATCACATGCTCAATATCTTCGCCCCTCAACACATTCGCAGCATGATGATTCACATGCGAGCTCGGGGGTGGAAGAGTATCGTGGTGAAAATGGACGACAGAACTAACTGTGGTTTCTACAAGAATTATTTCTATGTGCGGATTGAGGACATTGTGGCAAATCCAACGGGGTTCCCTATGAAGTGGAACTTTGCACGTAAGTTTCTTATGTTTTGAGTTGGAGAGATTCCCGGTCATTTTATGTTACAGTACTAAACCTTGTTATGTCTCTGCAGCAACGAAATTGTCTTCCATCTGTCGAAGGTATCCGCGAGTGGGTGAGTGCTATCCTTCCCCATACGACGGGGGTTCGCTCATGGTTCGCCTTTTATGAAAACTTTTGACGCAGGCCCCTTACAGGTGAGATGTCGTTTGTGTTTTCTACTTTTCCTCTCTTTTTTACTTACTTTCTTACGTGCTATTTGTCGATGCGAGGGAGAGTGCAGAGAGCGAGGGTCCTCCATTAGCTTTTCGTCAGCCTGCATCGTCTTATCTCTCTACTACAATATCTACCACTCGGTCTTCATCGAGGGCTGCTTCAGTTGAGTCTATGAATGTGGTTATTCCTATAGAGGCCATTTATCAGACTGAGGTTCTAACTTGTGCTGCTCGTCTGACGGGTGAATCTCCCCGTGCCGAGGAACAAGAGGGGTCGTCCAAGAGGGAGACGAGTGGAATCCGAGACAACCCCTCCAACTGTAATACATCTAGACGACTCTCCCTTGATAAGATCTGGGGTGGGGGTTGATACCAATCCGCATGTAAAGAGTAGCCAACCGTCATATGTGCCCCAATCGACGGAGATTCCTGCCACTGTCATTGATCAACAACTTGCCGTGATGGGGGGGCCCGATTTCTGAGGTTGACATTGTGGTTTCGGACGTGCCCTCGTCCTCCATACCTGGTCGTGCTTCCTCAAGTGCTGAAATAAGAAAGGGCATCGTGGTCAACAACTATGAGTTCGAGTTGGACCTCGATCCTGATGATGTTAGGATGTTTGAGGAGGGTATCACCCATTCGGTGGTTCATGCGGGAGTCTCGTCCTGTATTCTTGATATCTCTTCTGATGTTAATCTCATGGGGGACACAGAGGATCTGGTGCCGCAGTTCGATAGTTTGTGCTCTGCTTCCAAGAATGAGGCTGTTCGGAATGTTCCTAATATCGACTTGATGCATGAACTGGCCGATACGGGCCTGAAGGTACATTTTGCCTTTCTTTCATGTTTCTTTTATTTTTCTGGATGATATGATCTTAACTCGTCTTTTTGTTTTTCAGACATACATGTTAGAAATTGAGAGTGCTCGTAGGGCTGATATTCACACTAAAATTTTCCCGAAGGCGTTAGAGAAATATCGGTGCTATCGCAATAAGTTCCATGAGATGCACGAGGGGCTGAGGGAGAATCCCGGTGCTCGATCCCTTAGTGAGAAACTAGAGAAGAGAGACCCGCAGTTGATGGAAGCCGTTCACAGAAATAGTATGCTCGAGAAGCAACTTTGTGCGAAGGACAAAAAGCTTGAGTTAGTAAGGGGTGGCCGCAGAATGTGACTATCTTTAGGGGAGACTGAGGTCAATGCAGTCCGAGATGAATCAGAACCTTACCTGGGTCGAGGCGATGAGCACGGAGTGGATGGAAAAATTGGGTGAGTTAGAGAGAAAGGTTGTCGGGTTGGAGAGTATCGAAAATGCCTGGTCTTCGACTTCGGGAAGGACGGCAGCCCAGGAGAACACTATTTGCGTCCTCCAGTCTGAGTAGGAGTCGGGGAGAGCGACGGCCACACTAATGGAGGCGAGGCTTGAGCAACACATTGGTGAGATCGATCGGGAAGCATCAACCTTAGGAGATCGGTTTGCCGCTCTGGAGGCTGAAAATGAGCAACTGTTGGCTCAAATTGAGTCTTCCTCTGCCGTTGTTCCCCACCGCCTACACAAGCTTTGTGTTCATGCTGAAGCTCAGCAGGATATATATAAGAGTTTGTGGGAGGGGAGCAATATTACTGAGGCCGCATATGAAGGAGCACGGGCAAATGAGTGAGAGGATCGTGTCAACTGTAGTTATTACACTACGACTCCGGAGGCCGATGAGGGCGCGGATAATGAGGGAGGACTTCCTGGAGATGGTGACGGTGATGACGCCAAGTGAAAGAATGATGTCTTTATCCGTTTTCTATTTTTTTCTTTTTTTTGTTCGTTGTCGGTTGTCGTTGTTTCTTTCTCCTTTCCTTTCCTTTTCTTTTTTTATTGTTGGTTTGGGTTGTATGTAATATGCGACCGTTTGCGAAATGACTTTGTATAAAGAGGAATTTTTCATTGTTGTATGCCCTCTGCGTTCTTATTTTTTTGTCTTACTCCTTGACTATGGTGCGAAGTATATTCTCGCGTGACGAGTTCCCTATTTTTTGGGAATTTAGTGTCACACGGGTTGAATGGCATCTTGGTGACAACTTTTGGTAGATGCGTCGATGTTTTCAAACTTACGCCGAGATGTTATCCCATTGTAATCCGAATTGTATCGAGCGATTTTTCCAGTAATGATTTTTAGACGTAGGGATATTACTTCTGTGTTCATATGGAAGTATTACCCCGTTGTGAGTCATAGTCTTTCTTTCCTTGGCCTTAAGGGCGCTATTTTGAAATTTTCTGAGGTATCAATCTGTTGACGTTCGATCGAGGTCGAACTCTTATCTTTGGAAAATTTCCTTGACCTTTAGGGTGTTATTTCGAACGTATCAAAATTTTAACCCGTCGTCATTTGATTGAGGTCGAACTTTCTCTTTCGCGAAGGCCCTTGGCCTTTAGGGTGTTATTTCGAAATTGTCAAAATTTTACCCCGCCGTCGTTCGATCGAGGTTAAAATTTTCTCTTTGGAGAAGGCCCTTGGCCTTTAGGATATTATTGTGAACTTTTCAAAATTTTAACCGGTCGTCGTTCGATTGAGGTTGAACTCTTATCTTTGGCGAAAGACCTTGGCCTTTAGGGTATTATTTCGAACTTGAAATTTTAACCCTTCGTCATTCGATCGAGGTCGAACGCTTCTCTTTGGCGAAGGCCCTCGGCGTTTATGGTGTTATTCCAAACTTGTCAAAATTTTAACTCGTCATCATTAGGTCGAACTCTTCTCTTTGGCGAAGGCCCTTGGCCTTTAGGGTATTATTCCAAACTTATCAAAATTTTAACCCATCATCGTTCAATCGAGGTCGAACTCTTCTCTTTGAAGAAGGTCCTGGCCTTTAGGGTGTTATTTCTAACTTATCAAAATTTTAACCCGTCGTCGTTTAATCGAGGTCGAAATCTTCTCTTTGGCGAAGTCCTTGGCCTTTAGGGTGTTATTCCAAAGTTATCGAAATTTTTTTAACCCGTTGTCGTTCGATTGACGTCGAAATCTTCTCTTTGGTGAAGGCCTTTGGCCTTTAGGGTGTTATTTCAAACTTGTGGAAATTTCAACCCGTCGTCGTTTGATCGAGGTCGAACTCTTCTCTTTGGCAAAGGCCCTTGGCCTTTAGGGCGTTATTTCGAACTTATCGAAATTTCAACCCGTTGTCAGTCCCAGTTTTGGAGAATTAGGTATCCTCTGGGGGAGTCCCAGTTCACTTGATTCTGTTCACGTTGGAGGGTGTAATATTGGAGAGTACGAAACGTTGTTGTTTTGCTCACGTTCGTTTCATGCATACATAGGAGTTTCCTTGTCTAATTTTTTTGCGTTTCAGTCTGGAGATGTCATTGGTAGGCGATATTTCGGTTGTTTTGCAGTAGTTTCCCATTCTCCGGTTGAGGTGTTTCTTTGCTTGCTTCCCTATGTAGCGCTTGTGTTCCTGTTTGGGTAAAGAGCAGAAGGTGAGTCAAAACAATATTTTTCTTACCCTGATCCGATGAGTCGGAAAATAGGGGTGGATCTGCAACGTTGCTCGTTTTGCCTGGCGTTTCGATGGTTGATGAGCCGATGGTTCTTGGATTCGGTGATTGTATCCGGCTCTCTTTCCCCTTTTATGTTTTTCTTTTGTCCTGTGTAGTTTGGGCATTGCCTTAGCGCTCTTTTCGGTTGGTCATCGTGTTCCCCATTTTTGATATGGAAGAGACTAGGAAATTTCACTAAGAAATCCCCACAGACGGTGCCAAATTGTTTGACTCAAAAGGTATTAGAATCTTTTTGAATAAATCAATTAAAGAAGATGAAGAGGTAAATTTCAGTCAACCATAATAAACTCCAGATCAATAAACTAACTGAAAAGAATAATACACAAGATGAGATAGAACTAACCAATCTTATTGAAACTTTCCGTTGTGGTTTCCATTTATCAATGGGGAGACTATTTTACATATATTCTTGGAGAATGCTTCGCTCTTCTTTTCGTTAAGAAGATTACAGAAGAGAGAACGAGGGAGAGAGAAAGAGGTGAAAAACCACCCCTCTTTGCCGAAGGTTTTCCCCTACTATATATTGTCATGGGACCTTTACTATATATTTGTCTGAAGCTTTTTCACACTATGCCTGCCTTGGTCGTCCCCTGGACGTTGTTTCTTCTGACTCGACGGGTATCGAGAGTGCGGGATATGGAATAGACCATGTTGTCTTTCGCTGCCTTGGCGCTTGGACAGGGACGTTGGTCAGCTTGAACGCAGCGGTTAGATTTTGACCAATACAGTAGCTTTAATTCTAAAATTGAGAGCGGCTATTACATTGTCATTTTCCTATTTTTATTTATTAAGAATAGACATTATGGAGAATTTTAGAAATCAGTTCGTCTCAAGTTACAATCACTCATTAGAACCTCAGACCAACATGAGGACGAGAGAACAGTCTCACTAATGAAAGATTTTGGCCTCAAATCCGTCGTCAAGGGGCAAAGAAAAATGAAATAGCAACACGTTATGCGACTTAATTTTGGGTACGGAGAATCCAAACAACTGAGGAATTGGACTTTTCCAACTCTTATTCGTGGTTGTGTTACAATGATCATAATTAATCAACAAAAGAAGTGAAGTGGTTGAAGCAAACATTTGTGCAGAAATGGACTTCGTCAGCCCTCTTTTGTATCCAATTAAATTAAATCCCTTTGTAGTGAAGAGATAATTTCATAAGTAGTTCTCCGTTTATAAATTTTTGTCTTTCACTTCTCTTCGAGAATAATAATATCTTTCTATGTTTAATTTACTATTTTAGCCCTAATGAGATACTCCATCCGTTGACTTATACTTGTCTATTATACTAAAAATATAGTACTATTTTTATTTCTATTTATCCACTATACTAAATCAAGAGAAAGAGAATCACTTTTTCCTATTTTAAGCTTGCCACCATTAACTACTCATTTCCCAAATCATTTTTCAAGACTTTTGAAAATACTATCATTATCTATAATTATATTAAAAACACGAGGAAGTTGTACTTCAATATATTAAAAAAGAAAGAAATTAGCTAGACAGAGATCACTTTGTCTGTTTGTCAGCATGTACAGTTGAATTCTTGGTTAAACAGAGAGTAAAGAGATGGAAGACAGGAAGCCAATCTCATGCAAAAGCAAAAACCTAATTACCATTAAAACCCTGAAAAATTAGTCAGAGGTCGGAAAGAATAAAATATATTCTAAGTAATTGTGCATCAATAGATTACCTCTATTAAGCAATTGTTTTTAAGAAAAATGTGAAATCTCTCAAATTTTTCAAAGTTAAAGTTTTGTACAGCCGACGGCTCCTTTAAGAAGTCTTCAATGATGATAACAATGGTTGCTGAATAATGCGGTAATTAGGAGGAACAAAAAAGAGAACGTTGAAATATTTTGTTACCATCTAATACTCTGTTCTTGCTTCTTGTTTAGTCCTTTAATTATCTTAATTACAAAAAAAAAGTTGGAATTAAAAATCATCAAGAAAGTCAGCTCGATAAGTCCAATTGTCAAATAATAAGAGTCTATCATAAGTTATGTTGGTTATGTGACATATAACATACTATTTATCATCACAAGACATCACCTTAAACAAGTTTAGCAATGAAATTAAGGAATTCAACTATGACAAAATTCAACATTAAGAAAATCAGATAAATTCAAGACTAAGGAAATATAGATAATAGAGCTAATTTTATTCTCATATTTGGCCTGTCACAAGGCATCAGGTGCTCTCTATATATAAAAGTCTATATGGGTAAAACCAATTCTAACATTACAACTATGGATCATTGGCAATAATGCCTAAGGAAAACAGGTAAGATGAAATGAGTTCTAGCTGAATTGTACACATCACAACAGTATTTACCTCTAATCCTGCTGTAAACATGTCAATTAGTGGTCCTCTGCTGAGGCAACTGCATGCGCAAAATGTCCTCTCTAGGTAGATTGTTAGATTCAGAAACTTGTAAACCTTCTTGCCCTGTAAGCGCCAGAAGGTGCGTGCTTTCCTTATTTTTTCGGATAGCCAAGTATAAGATACTGCACAGATAAACTAACAAACACAAGGCGCCTAATATTCCACATAGAACCTTAACCGTCTTTCCTAAATGGCTATCCTTGAGAGAGGTAACCAACTTTTCTGCTAGATAATATATATTTATTCCCATTATCAATGTGCCAATAACCCAGGTTGCTGCTGAAACCTGAAAAAAGTTTTAAGCGAAAAATTTGTTTAGTCAATGTCGAGCAAAGGTTGGACAGCTTTGTCAGTACTTTTACAATTGGAAGCGACTACAGCACGAGATACGAAATTAGCTACACAAAGAAAACAAATCAACAATGCAGGGAAAACTATTTGGTCAAGCATAGGCATAGAACAGATTGCATATACACCTGATATTCAAAATACTAATACAAAAGGTGATTGGACGCTATGGCCTAACATAGTTCGCAAGGAAAAAAGAGCCCACTGTCCTATTGTTGAACTCCCAAATTTCTTTCCTGATACCCAATGTGTTTCAGTTTGATGCTATGCAAACTTATGATAAAATGCATCGACATGCACAATGCAACAAATAAACCTCATGAAAAAAAATGAACATTTTGCAGTTCTGCCATTCATAGTTGCAGATTCTGTATTAGAAGTTGACTATCCTGATCAAGAGAGCAAGAGTTTTGCACTAATAGAGACTACGGATCTGCTTCAGTTGACCCAACCTTGACATCGTAAAATCAGGCATTCTTGCAACACTCTTGGAATTAGCTGTTATGCGTTTAAGTTATATTATTTTCATTACTACTTTTATACATGAAATCTGCAGTTTGTCATTGGTGCTAGGAATATAAACAGGAATCAAAGAAGTGCATCAGGATGATTTCTCACCGCAACTGGATTTACATGTGACCCCATCTTGGTTTTACTGCTTGTGAATTTGAGCAATGGAATCAGAGCAAAGGGGAGCTCAAAAGATAAGATCATCTGCAGAATACAATTAATATAGTTGGATTAACATAAACAATTTAGAACATAGCATGAAACATTGTCAGCCGTGTAAAAACTGCAACCTCAATTTTATAACATGTTTGCATCATTAGCAATAAACTTTATTGTTAGTATTCTATACCAAATTTAGTACCTAGTGAACCGACGGTAGCTATATAGCAAGTATGTGTCTGTAAGGTTCCTCTTAATGAACCAATCAAAAGTAAAAGATTCATTGTGCAACTAGGAAAATGGGTTGGGCGGAGCAGAGAGAAATAAGCCACTTGAGCAACCAGGAAAAAGGAGAGAGGGCTCTGAAACATTCTGAAACTTAAAAAGATATAGCATAGTTCCAGGAAGGTCAGAATCAACTCCAGCAAAAACCTTCTCCTAATTACTCTGTGGGTCAGAATTAACTCCGCGGGAAAGCCCTAAACCCCTTACCCCGTTTTAATAACTGGTGAAATAAAAACACACTCAAGGACACGTACCAAGAATCTGGACTTGTTAAACTTTCAACTAAGTATGTCTCGACTCTTGTTCTCAAGAACATTACCTGCTCAGTTTTTCATCTTCTCTATTAAGGTTATATAATCGTGTTCCAAGATTGTATGGTAAGAATAGAAACATCTAAAAAATGACAATCGAGTTGTGCCAGCTCAAAAATGCACATGTTTGTTCCACTCCGAGCCAGTCTGTGGTCAGTCCTACCCATAGTCCTTTTAAGGAGATCAATTTCTATGTTAATTATCAAACTTGTGACAGTCCCGATTAAAAGATCAATTAATATTTTAGTCTAACATTTAAACACAACTGGCATAAATGGTGGTGGTCTTAAACTTAGATCCACAATATCAAACGGATTCAGACCGCCTCTTAATTTTTTGAGGGTAAAGGGAACATAGGCCAAGATCAGGCAAGTCGAAAACCAGACGATCCAGTTGTAAATTTTACATTATTCAATTTCATAACACAAAAGAAAATTCCACATGACGGCCAGTTTTCTAAGGACTGTATGAAAAGCTCGAGTAAGGATACTTTACCGAAGCAATAATGATCAAGTCTCCAGCCCCAGCAGAGCCTCCAATAAGTGAAACAATTAAACTTGGGACTATAGCTAAGCTACGAGTTAAGAAGTTCCTTATCCATGGCTTCAGCCGTAAATCAAGAAAACCCTACACGAACAATAAAATAGAAGTGTAAACTAAAGAAACAAATATTAGTTGCCCAACTTTGAAAATTTTAATTTTATACACCACTTAAATTAAGATACAATTGATCATTGATATTGTGAAGTTTATGACATTCGCTGTGGCTCTCCTATGCCAATTATACAAAGAGCTTTGATTTTACATTTAACCTATATTAATCATGAAAGTCCACCAATCAAGCACCAACTTTCGATTAACCCACACAGGTTCTCGAAAGAGAGCACTTATTTGATTTAACTAACAGTTATAGATTATAGAGCATCATTTCACTCCTAGTTTTAGGATACAGTAAAAGATAGAACATTCACTGAGCAGTGTCTCAAGTTCTTTAATAAATTAGGAAATTGGCCTCTATGTAAAAAGAGGTAATCCCAAGAAAGGAATATGGTATGTATTAAACTATTACCACTTTGAAAAATCCCAAGTAGGAAACATGTACTTTGAATAAGAGCAATCCCCTTATGTTAAGCATTTAAGATACAGATACATTGCAAAATATTTTTGTTTTAGATCTTAACACACGTAGAACATAGATGATCATGTTATGCTTTCACATGTTAACAAGAATATCAGAAATGATATAGCATGAGATCACCTGCATAACGTATTGCCCGGCATATGTCCCAGTTATTGTTGAACTCTGTCCCGATGCTAGTAACGCAATTGCAAATAGCTTGGAACTCCAGTTCCCTAAAACATTCTGTTGGTAATAAAGGTAAAAAGAACATTGTCATGAAGACTTAAAAAATTATAAAAAGCATGAAAAACGTAGAATTTAAGAGAATAGAAATTATCTGAAAGTATGATATCACATACTTTGAGTAAAAAAGAGGCTTTGTTCAGGTCTAAGTCCTCACACTTCTCCCGGTCATCTCCGGTCATAGTTGAGGAATTGCAGACAGCACCACTGACTGAAATAACTGATATGTTGATAAGAAATGCCACCATCAAAGCCAGACCACTTTCGATTAGATAATATCTGCATGCGTCCTGTAAATTATTTATTTCACTAATTATGTCAAACAAGCTAACCTATAACATAATCATATATAGAAGTTCTAAATAAAAAGAAGATTACAAGGTTAAAACGTTAAGAGTGTTCTTTTTGAAAAAGAAAGGAGGGCTCTTTAAGTCAAACACATCATATGGAGTAACCCATACAATTTATAGGTTGTTCACCACCCAACTCAAGCATTAACTTGCCTAACCACACAGTTAGTGAACTGAAAAAGAAAGTGACAAGTGGCTTCACAAATTATTGATATAAAACTAGGGACTGACAACATATTGCAGACAAAATGACTATTCAAGTTTAAAGTATCATGATATGACCCCTAAGCATCAATGCTAGAACGATGCTACATGATTCACAGCTAACATCGACAAACAAAGGATATTCAAAATCTCTATGTTTTATTTTCTTAGGTAGATGTGTGCAGACACTGCATTATTAAGCTAATGCATTATAAGGATTAGAAGAAATATGAGGTCTTTCAAGATGAAACATACTCTGATGCCATTGACAGATCGAGGAATTTTCCTGGAAAGCACCAGGGCTGAATGGAGGAAAAGATTGTGCCTGCAGAAAGTGAAATTATCAACATAACAACAGTAGAATCACTATCCCACAAATATCATAGAGAACATCCGTCTGAACTTACGGCATAACCATAGCACCAAGTAGGGAAATAGCAAGCTTAGTTGCACCACTCCCTTTGAGTTGAGGAACAAAAAGCCCATGGAGAACTTCTGAAGACTCCGGCTTTGCATATCCAAGCTCCACAAAAAAGCATACAGCTATGGTAAGTACAAGGAATGCAATCAAGAATTCAAGTTTCCGAACCTGAAATATCAATGCAGTTCATGTCAGTTAAATCAGAGCGAGAATGATAGGATTAGCAGAAATTTTATTTAAATAGACTGTCTATGTTCTAGTGATGGTTGAGCATGGGATTTCACATGTGAATGATATATCCATACCCCATACTGTTGTAATAGAAGTAGACCCAAAGTACTCAGCCCTGTGATCAGCACACCACACCATATTGGTATTTTGAACAGCATGTTTAAAGCAAATGCTGTCCCAATAACTGCACAATTGAAAGAACACTACAATAAAATGAAATGCACTAGATGTCCTAAGAGCTGAAACTTAAGTTCAAACAACAGAGAGGGTGGATGATGGACCTAATGAATGAAAACATAATGAAAGCGAAAATGTTAACAAAAATTTTACTCCAGTTTAGATGGATTACTTAGATTGGAGCTAGAAATAACTTGCATATATATTTTATGAAATATAACTAGAACAATATTTGACTCTGCCTTCCACTTTAAGAAGGTGACCACCCCATAAGGTGTATAGTAGATTAATAGTGATCTCAGGCATATCATTTTAACACTCCCACTAGTGGAAGAGCTACTTTTCTTCTGATATCTCTGTACCACAGTGGTGTTTCACATGAGACCACATTGTGCTTAAGCTATAAATAGTTCATAACCAGATATTTTCCAATTTCAGCACACTGAAGATGCTAAGCTATTTCGGCCCTTTCAATTTTTTGATAATCTACAGCTACTTTTGCAGTACAACTAGTCAATAATTCACGTCCTAAAGAACCATGTTGGGCATGATATTTCCACAAATTGTATAGCTGAAGAAAATAGCATTTTGTCCAACTTTTTTCTGTCAAACATTGATCGCATGGGCAGTGCATAAAGATATACTTTTCCAGTTTGAAATAGAATAGAGGCAGTGGAATATATAAAAAGATGAAGTAAAAGATAACTACAAAGAGGGAATACCAACAAATGGTCACTAAGACTTCCCATTTCTTAATCACAATTTAATTCTTTAGGTTGGATTGGCCTTTCACATAAATTGCTAGACACTTAAACTAAAGTTACACGCCCTAGGTGAGCAAGTTTAAAAAATTACTTAGGCAAGAGAGGAGTTTTTGCTTTCCATGAACCTATGCAAACTATGGAACCAGTCTTTTTATCATACAACTACGTGGACACTTGTAGTGACGACAATGCAAAATTGAAATAAGAGGTAAAACTAGCAAAAGAGATAATGTCAAACAAGGAATGACGAACAAAAACCATCATGAATTCATATTATTTTGTCCATAATTTTATTACTTTATGTTGGACTGGTCATTCATGCAACTTATAGATAATTAAACTAAAGTTACTGGCCCTTTGTGACATGAATGAGTTTAAATAACTTCAGCATGAGAATGATTCGTCCCTTTCCTTGAAAGTATGCATATTCTAATCATTCTTTTTACTTAAACAAGCACATGTCAGAATTAAAAAAGAAAGAGGTCAACTAATGAATTTGTATCAAGAAAGATTTCAAGTTCACATTATGTCAAATTTGTGGAACCGCTTACCCTCAGGAATGTCACATGCCACAATAGCGATTTCTGCTATGATCCATAAGATGAAATTTGGCACCTTTGGGTACTCCTTTCTACAATGCTCTGCTAAATGCTTCCCTGTAACAAAACGAGTACATTGTTATCACCAACTATACTACTGCTTCGACTGATAAGAAGATCAACTAATCCAATATTATGAACCTGTAACCACCCCTAGATTTGCTGCCAAGGATTGGATCACAAGAGCAGCAAAGGAAGCAAGTAAGATTATCCAAAGCAACTGCAAAACAAGTACGAGCTTTGTTACATAGATTGTAGATTAACAGAACAAATGAAAAGATAAGGAACAGCTCGTAAGGGACTTATTAGGATTCACATATACAAGAGTAAGAAAGTAATTAGATAAAACAAGGCTTTACATGTTTATTCGAGATTGAAGACTAATTTGAATCTGGAAGAAACTTGGTGTTTAATACATTACGGTTCAATTAAAGGTATTAGACATCTCAGAAAAAATTCATTCTACAGAAGATTTTCTAAATGAATTATAGCTGTCCCCTAAGGATTACTATAGACATCTGCACACTTGATTATGAAAGACAGAGTAACACAGATACACACCCCATATTTGTATTGAGCTCCAGCTTGTAAATCAGTTTGAACTGCAGAGCACATTGTAAAGAGAAAAGAAAAAGGTTACATACAGAAATAATACAAGTGATTAGTAAATCCAAATTCATCACCAAGACTTACAATTTCCAGGATCGATATAGGCAATACAAACAAGGAAACCAGGACCAACATATGAAAATATGTTCTTCCAGCTTTTCTTCTGTAAATACAAGGACATTCATCAATTGATTGACACCACGGATTATATACCGACGTACTCCAACAAAATGAAGCAATTAATTCCAGATGTATCTAACGGACAATAGCCACACCAGATACATTTAAGAGCTAGACATGATGTGGGAGGAGACAACGGGTTACAGGAGTTAGTATTACCAGCTTTTATTCTTCACTATATAAGAAACAAAATCACTCAAAGTAGAACTATGACAGAGAATTCATGGAAATTCGTAAGATCACAAAAGAATTCCAGCGAAATATCTTGTCACATGCTTGCACTGAACCAGAATTGGAAAGATATGTTGCATGGCAAGACATCAAGCAGAGAACCTGTTATTACTAATAAGTAACTTCTAATAAATTTCGTCATCTTAAATTAAGATTTTACTCTAGTCATTGAATTGATGGATTTTACATCATTGGGTGCACTGGTAACTGGGCAGTGTAAGTAGCTACAACAAAAAAGAAAAAAAGAAAAGAAAAAAACCGTAGACGATTTCCTCAAACATTTCTGGTGGAAACACATTTTTACAACAACAATAACTACTCAGTATAGTCCCCACAAAGTGGGGTCTGGGGAGGGTAATATGTAGACGAGCCTTACCCCTACCCGAAAGGGCAGAGAGACTGTTTCCAATCGACCCTCGGCTCAGTGAAGGAAAGGAAAAACAAAAATAAAAACAAAAGAGCATTAGTAACTCCTGTAGAAATAGCGTAAATAATTATGTAAACATAAGAACCATAAATAAAATAGCATGCAATAATATCATACAGTAACTACCATAAATAACTACCATAAGGGAGACACAATCCAAAACACAAATCATATATGGATAGCCCTGCCAAGCCTCACTCAACCCCGGGCGAGGAGTACGAAAATGGAAACACATTTTTAGATTTAATAAAATAGGATCAATAAAAATAGGATGGCAAAGAGAAGTTACAAAAAAAAAGTATCATATAGAGTTCAGATAACGGTAAAAGGTTAGGA
Source organism: Nicotiana benthamiana (assembly GCA_034376525.1). NCBI lineage: Eukaryota > Viridiplantae > Streptophyta > Magnoliopsida > Solanales > Solanaceae > Nicotiana > Nicotiana benthamiana. The sequence goes on along the minus strand of CM067329.1, from coordinate 136,739,736 downwards.
GCCAGCAAATGAATATTGTCAATGGTTACAACAACAACAACAAACCCGGCGAATTCCCACAAGTGGGATTATGTACGTGTACTTACCCCTACGCGGGAGGGAGGGCAGAGAGTCTATTTTCGATAGACCTCAATATTGTTAATGGTTAAAACAGCAAAATGAAAGTGGTAAACTTAGAACCAGTAAAAAGAAAGTGAAAGTCAAAAAACAATAAAAGTCCTATGCAAGAAATACAAGAATCCTCACTTTCCAACCTAAAATTTACAGAGCAACTACACAAAGTAAAAACCATCTTCAGAACCACGGAAATAGATCTGTAATTTATACTTTAAAATGGGAAGGATAAAAATAGGCATGGATATTAAAGGCCCTTTGAATATTGAAAGAAATCACGATGCTGTAACTTTACATCTACCGGTCCTACATATTTTCTCGTAACTAGGAAAACTAAAATAAGGAAATATCCAACATTTAAAAACATAACCACAGCACAAAAATTATCTGCAAAAATAAGATATAAAATCAAAATAATGAAAACTCAACTATCTCTACTCTCTAGTAACATTACCTGTTCATAGCTCCAGCTGATAATAGTTTATATGACATATGTATTAATTTGAGCAGTTAAACATATTCTTTTTAAAATAATAAATACTTAATTAATTACTGTCTTGTGTAGTTTTAAATGTGATTATTCCAAACTAATTGATGTGTCTAATTTTTTTTTTCGTGTTCTAGATTGTCACTCTCTTTTGGGATAGAAGTTTTGGGAAGAGAGAGAGAGAGTGAAAAAGAAATTTAACATAAGACAAAACAGAAAAAGACACAACACATTCGGAGAAAAGTTGAAGGCGTAGAGGGAGAAAAGTCGGAGACTGACATCGGGTACAACAATCTGATCATATTCGATATCATCAATCAGTGGCTGATTGGAAAGGTTCTTGTTTCCAGTGTTTGTCATAAACTGCGGATGTGGGGACGAGTTAGCCGCCATCTTCAGGACCAGCAATACACTCTGTTCCAAAATAAAAATTGACTGTATTAAACCATTAAAAATAGAGGAAAATAATTTCTATCAACAAGTTGGTCGTAAAACAGGGGAAACCCAGATCCAAAAAACAAATAAAAATAGAAGAAAATTATCGACGAAGAATGCGTAACAACGCCATTTGATACGCTAATTGCATGAATGAAATGGAAGAGAAACAGAGTTGAGAAAAATACCTGCGAAGTTTTTCAAGAGAGCGAGTGAAGCGGAAGAAGAAGCAATAAAACTTTTATAAATGTGGAGAGAGCAAAAGAGTGTCAAAACAAGACAAGGAAGAGCTTTCAGTTTTTTCAACACTCTACTTTACGTCTTCTCCCAAATTCTCCGCCATCCTTTATATTGAAAGAGTGAATCTTTTTTTAATGCGGGGGTTTCTTGAACTTAGTAATCTTTTCTGGTTGAATTGGGATTCCCGGACCATGTCACTGCGCTGACATTGACACTTAACGCCCTCTCTATTGGGTTACTCTAGCAATTCCGGTTTTAGTGGACTTTAACTCCACCTTACTTTCATCCGACGGAGACTGATACAATTAACAAAATTAATTATATTCTAAGTTTATTCGGAGTTATTGGCTGACTCACTTATTAAGGTCACGGCCTAGTCACCATCATAGGGACTACATTATGTATCTATAAATACAAAGAGAATGAACTCTGGAAAGAGGGCTGCTTTCTTCTTCATTACTATTTTTCTAAGAAGAGAGAACATAATTGTAAGGCTCTGAACCTCTCCATTGAGAGGCAGACCAGAGCAATATTATCAATAAAAGATTTTTCCTTCCTCTCCTTAATAAATAACATTTGTCTCGTGCATTTTCCATTTGGTCTCTTAATTATTACGATCTACTATGATTGGCATTGGATCTATTTCGATTGTTATTAGACTTACAAAATACTAATATAATTTTTGAGCAAAACAGGTATATTCATATAACAATCACTTGCTATAAAAGTCAGCACTTTACTCTAACAACCAACAAATATCAAAACAAATAAGGCTATAAATTTGACTATAATTAATTGCTAGGACCACTATATTGGACAAAAATAATAGTACTAACTAAAGATTATATACTTTACGGTAAATTTTGGATTAAAAACGTTAGGATGAGAATATAAATAATATAAAATTTGAATATTTTAATATAAATAATGGGTATAAATAAGTTTTTTTTTTCAAATTTGTTATAAGTTTTATAACTTCACTTTCAACACCACAAGTTGGTCCCATTATTTTACATCTCTACAATTTGATGATAACAAAGTAATGCTATTAATCGATAAAAGAGCTGTGCTTTGTGTTTGATTTTTGACTAGGCGAAGATATTTATAAGTCACGCAATAAAAGGATACATTACATGAAAAGATCAACGTATCAATAGCACAAATGGCAAAACATGTGAAGATCCCCCAGATTTAAGCAAGAAATCTGAAGCTTAAGGGAAGTCCTGGAAATCAAGGAAGATTTGAAATTAAGGAAAATTTTGAGAATTATGGAAAATTTATTATATCAAGGAATATCAATCTTAAAACATTCATGGACAATCTTCACTAAAAATTGAAATAAAGTATAATCCTCAATAGCAAGCAGGATGTGAAGATTGAAGATAGAAACACACCTTATAGCCTATTTGGCTAAAAAAAATTTGGTCAAAAGTATTTTTCTTTAGTGAAAATTGTCCTCCATCTTTTTCGCGAAGTACACCTTTTTCCTCCCTCGCATTCGCAGCTAAGCCACCACGTTAACACAATTTTATTTTGGCTCTGAGGGCAGAGCCTAATTAATTCTTCGCGTTCGCACTATCCCGGTTGCGTTCGCGTAGCTTCATCATCCCAGACCTTCGTGTTTGCGTGCTGTCCCTCGCGTTTGCGAGGGGCAATTTTTCAGCCTTCACTTTTTTCTTCTTCGCGAACGCGAGCCTACTTCCGCGTTCGCGATGCATTAAATGACTGGACAATTATAAACAATTCAAAAAAAGAGGGTTAGTCATTTTTATCAAAACACAAGTTTGGGAGTTCGGTTTGGGAGAAATTACGAGAGATTTTCAAGGGCGAAGACTGAGTAACTATTCTCTACTCTCTTATGCTTAAAACCCACTAATTTAATCACGAATTCCTCCTTACTTGGATTTTTGAATGAGAAATTGGTAAAACTTCATAGACCAAACTATTGAGTTTTGAGTGGGTGTTTGATCTCCGATTTGAGAGATATTTATATGGTTAGACTCGTGTGAGTACGAGGGTTCTGAAAATGTAAAAATTATCCGATTTCGAGACGTTGGCTTGAGGAGCGTTTTGATCATTTTACCTAATTTCGCGTCTTAACCTTGAATTAAATAGTAGAATCAGTTGCTTGAGATGTTTTTTACGATATTAATTGAATTGAATAGATTTTGGTCATTTAGAGTCAGATACTCGTGGCAAAAATGTGATTTCGAGTTGATTTTGAAGCCGGTTCGAGGTAAGGGACTTGTCTAACCTTGTGGGAGGGACCTTCCCCTTAGGATATGTTATTTGGTGATTGAATGCCTTGTACGTGAGGTGACGAGCGTGTACTTGAGCTAATTGTTGAAAATTCGATTTTACCTTAAATATTTGGACTGAGTTTTCCTTCTTACCTACTTTATTCTACTTGCAATTATAGCCTATATTAGATTAGAAAAGCATGCTTAGTTGACCTAAATTGCCTATTTTCTTAAGTTGCTTTGATTGTACTACGTGAAGTATGTTAGGCTAGAAGTACATGTTGCCTTATATTCATGCACTCTATTTCTGGATATCTTCTTGTTGTGACTGTGTATTTACATTGGGACTACGGATGTGGGAATCCGGTAGCTCCCCCCCCCCCCCCTTGTTTGTTTACTTTGGGACTGCGGGTTCGATTCCCGATAGATTCCCCTGCACATTTACTTTGGGACTACGGGTTAGATTCCCGATAGATCCCCCTGCATATTTACTTTGGGACTACAGGTTAGATTCCCGATAGATCCCTCTGCACATTGATAGTTGGACTACGGGACGGTATTGATCGATGCAGACTCAATCCTAAGAAAGAGTGGGCGCGACTATTAATAACCCAATAGTGTATGGGGATCGATAATTCCACAGGGAGCTTCAAATTGGAGTTGATGTATTTGCTAGCCTAGAAATGCCTTTTGTCTTCTAATTGATCTTCTTATCATTTTTGGTTTTTCTTAAGTTATCTACTAAATTTACCAACTACTATTGTAAGCTAAATTATGCTAAGTTATAATGCTAGATTTATGCAATAAGAGAAAGGCACAAGGATCATGACACTCGCCTAGGTGGCTAATTAACGAGTATAAATTCTAACACAAGGATGATAATCATGGGGACTATGGATAACCGTTGCACTTTAGCACTCACCCTCACACCTCTCGGTAGAGAGGGTGATTTTGCCCAATTGACTCTCTCGAGACCAATTGAGTAGGCTAATTTTCCCAAGCAACTTAAGGTTCAAGTAGGGTGATTACTCTCTTGAGGTTTAACTCGTTACTTGGGTCTACCATTCTCATGGGTCCATCCCAAATCCTTGTTGGGTTGAATGTGAGGTCATAGACTCTCTTTCTCAAGAAGAGTCAAAACCCACTAAGCTTGACTTAGTGTTTGCAACCACCAAATCTACGTAAAATCATACAAACAACCCAAATACCAAACACCCAATAACATCCAAGCATTAATCAAGAACACTCATTAATTACCACACTAGGGTTGAGTCACAACCCTAGCTAGTGGGTTTAGCTAGACATGGAACAAGCAAAAAAAGAAGAAATACTAGAAGAAATTAACATAATCATTAACTACTAGATTAATCTAATTGAATCCACAATAAATACAGGAGAAAATTGCCTAAAGTAGGCTAATAACGAGAGGCAGAGCTCAGTTGCTACAGAGAATGATAAAACTTGACCTAAAAAAGTAAAATGTTCTATTTATACTATACAGGAAAAACAGGAAAAAAATGCACTTGAGGGTCTGCTGCGGACCGCATAGAAATGTCATGCGGACGCATGCATAGGACTTGTGGTCTTCAGATCTAGCTTCTGGACTTGAGGATGCTGACCGCATAGAAATGGCATGCGGCCGCATAGGTCATGTAATGCAGACCGCATGGAAATGGCACGCGGCCGAACAGCTACAGTGATGCGGACCGCGTGGAAGTGGCATGCGGTCACACAAGAGATTTTTCCAATTTGCTGGTTCTCCAAACTTCTCCCACGCGGACCGCACTGTTTTGGTGTGCGGTCGCGTGGGCCTGTTGCCTTGAGTTTCTGAACATCTACCCTCTTGTCAGTGCGGACCGCGTAGAAATGGATGCGGTCCGCGTGGGATTTCCTCTATTTTGGGTCACTCTCTGAACTATTTTGCGCGGCCGCACACCAAAACAGTGCGGTCCGCGCAGGTCAATCTTTGACTTGGCTTCTTGCAGAATTATTCTATGCGGCCGCACATCAGAATAGTGCGGTCCGCACAGGTGACCTTCTTCCCATTTTGAATTATCTTTTGGCGCTTGGCAGGTTTCACTCATCTTTTGAGCCGATTTGTAATATATATCATCTCGCCGCTCAAACCTGCAATCAAACGCACTTTGTAAGCAATGTAAGACTAATTTGAAGCAGTTTATGTACAAAGCTCAGGTAAGAAGGGGTATAAAACATATATAATTCAAAGATATCAACTCCCCCAAACTTAAACCTTTGCTTGTTCTCAAGCAAATAAAAATGAGACCTATCCCTCAATGAAAAAACACCCCAGTAATTCCTGTTCTTCCTAAGGTAACCTCAACGAGCCTCAGTTGGGACTAACAATTACCTCAATGCATATATATCATTAACACATTATAAACTTTGAACACTTATGGATCAAGTGCGATACAAGAGGATCAAGTGTTGACACAACTCATCAAGGAACCTTTCTCAAATACTTCAGTCACTGCGGAACCTAGACTCACGTATCCTCGACTTTCCCTAAGTTGACCTCACCTTTTAGAATAATTGCATGCAAAATGAGGTGAATGAACTCTCTCTCATCTCTCACAAAGACACGGCCCTAAGACCGGCTTTAAGAACCATATGCTTGCCCTTCATGTAAGTATCCACTAATGCAGGATAATCTCAACTCAAGATCAAATAGGGCTTTTGCGGAGTCATTGTGAAGGCTTTTGGGTAAATGTAGGATATGATGTTGTTTCAATGGTTTCAATCTTCCCTTATGCACTTCATTTGATTCATTTTGGCACACATTCTTTACTCAATTGAGTAATTCACTTCTTTCGGGGGCTAGAGGGATGCAATGTCTCTCTTTCTTTTGCAATTCAACATCTTTCTCCTTTTTGTATACTTTTCCACACCTTTTTCACTTTTGTTGTCCTTTTGATTCCTTCTTTGATTGTTATTCTCTTTTTGTCTTTTTGTTTTTTACATTGACTTCCTTTTCTTTTGCTTTTGTGCCTTTCCACCACATTGATACTTTTCTTGTTTCCATCCCCCAAACTTAGTCATTTGCCACTACTCAAGGGAAGATTTGGGTGTCAAGAGAAGATCGAATTGAGAATGGGTATAGGCTTGTAATTTGGTTCATGAAAGAATAAGGTTCGAGGCTCAAAAGGGGTGAACTAGAGATCATTTGATTGGTAGGTCATGGAATTGTTCAATTTTGCACTTTTGGATCAAGGAGATCCTAAGATCATTTCTCAAGTCAAGTTCCACCTATTATTTTGCCCCAACAAACATTCGGGGCAAGTTCTAGGCCATCGGCACGACACTTGGGCTCAACACATCGAATTCTCACCACACGCACTCAAGGATTGCCAAAAATGGAGTCGAGGGCCCACAACGACCTTAGATACGATTCAAGTGCACAATGACCCAACATGACCATATGATGATTTTTTGGTTAACAGAAGAGTCTCAAGGTCGCGACTTTCACTATCCTAAACACAACTTAATGTCTTTGACCATAGGATCAAAGGCAAATATGCTAGGCCCAAGTGAATATTTGCCTGAGGTACCCTTAACTTCAAAAACTTGAAAATCAAACAGAAAAATCAAAAACTGACTCAAACCTTAAGAAACTTTTCACGCTATCTATCATTGGGAAGAGCCACCCGATTCACACAATATTCTACCCTTGGAAAGAACCGTGGCATTAACAAAACCAAGGGCTTATTGCCAACACCAAAACAAAACAAAAAAAAAAGAGGCTACGAGCCTAACTTTACAATTAAAACGAAATTTCTTTAACGAATATAGAAAGAAAGCTCAAATAAACCCAAATGAATATATACAAAGAGGAAGTAGAATATACAACAAATTGAGTTTAGAACCAAGAGTTATATACAAATCAACTATAACTATGAATGTACTAAAAGTAGTCAATATGTACAGTCATCCGAATATAATCAAAAAGTAGGGCCACACCCCCACGAATAAGATATAGCATTGTCCCCAATGCTAACTACCAAATAAATCATTAAAATCAAGCAAAGGATATAGAAGCGGCCCCTCAAGCCTCATCAGCTGCTCTCTTCTGGTCAATGGCTCTCGTGTCCTCTGTACCGACCGGGACCTCTAACTGGTCCTCAGCCTGCTGCTGCTGTGCCACTGGGACATCCGGTGTCTGCACCTGAGCTGGCTCAACTACTGCTGGGGCTGGAGGAGGTTCAATATATGCAGTGCTGGATGGGCCCTCCTGAACCGGTGCCTTTGTTATCAGGAATCCCTCAGTTTTGGGGAGATTTCTCTTCTTCCTCAGCCTCTCCTCCTCCTGTGGCTGCACATTCGATGGCTCCACGGACGGCTCAGCAAATAATAAGACAAGTGGTAGATGATCCGCTACCAACTTGTCTACCTGTACCTGTAACTTTGCCACCGACTCCTTGGAAGCCTTCGTCTTTCTCAACTTTCTGTTTTCCTTCGCCAAATCTTTGAGAGCCTTTCTATGCGCCCCAACTGCCTTTGCCAAATTTGCCTGCTCCGCAATTATCTTTTCCTGGTTGGCTAGGATTTTCTTCAAAGTCTCATTAATGGAGGCAGGCACCTCAACAGTCACTGGAGCTCTCTTTACCTGAATTGCAATGGTCAATGTGGACAACTTGATGTCACAGCCGACATCCAGTTGTTCAAACTAGCAAGTGTGTGCGTGAGATGATTGGCAGTGAATCTGTGAGTCTTTGACACCAGAATCACCGGGTCATCTGTGGCAGTAGGAGGAGCTGTGGATGGGCCCGGATGCACTGGCTCAGTAGTGGGCTGGCTCTTCAAACTGGCTAGCTGTGGAGGAAGTAGAGGCTTGACTCTTCCTGGAACCTTTTGGGTTGTCCGGACCCTTTTGATTATACCAAGAATACGGGCTCACTGGAGGCACCATGATGTCATACTTTTTTTTTTCACTTTCATCTCCCGGAGTATAGTGTTAATGCGTTGGGGAAGGGGTAGTTAGTATTTGTCTCGTTCCCCACATGGGAGATCACCTGAGACATGATGTTGCCGACGTTCAACGGAAAACCTGCCATGATGGAGGCATCAAGAACAGCACGATCAACTGGAACAGAATGATCATGTGTGGTCGGGTATAGTCGATTGCACACAAAGTTCAACCACCCTTTGGCTTCAAAGTTGAGGGTGTTTATGTATATTTTCTCCTATGCCTTCAACCACACAGGAACTGTACCCGGAGCAGCTAGAATCCCGGCAAACCACGGGCGAACTTCTTCTTTCATTGCAAGCTTCTCCAAGTACTGAGACTCGTCTTCTTCCCCAAACCCCAGAAAGTCATTCAAGGATTTCCCGTCAAACACTACCGTCTTGTCCCTCACCTTTGTCGCTTTTGTATCTCTAACCACATGGTGAACATTGCTGTAAAATTCTTTCACCATGTGTTCGTTTGCATTGTCAACCCTTTCCTTAAAGAACACCCAACCTCTCTCGTACGGAATTGATCTTGTACGTGAGGGTTGTGACGGAGCAAGTCGACATCAATGAAATGTCGTTCCGGAATAAGCTTTCTCTTTGTCCACCACTCCCTATACCGGTGGAAAGCTACCTCACTAATAAATCTGTTCTCCCAAGCCTCCGGCTTGCTTGTTCTCTCAATCCCCCAACCTTTGGTTCTCCTCCCTCGGCATACCCCGAACTCTTCCCTGATATTGAAGCTGTGGGAGAGGTGGATTATTGGCCCTCCTCTTCGTTATCGGTCCCGAACTCATCAGACGAGCTCGAGACCACATTTACAGGATTTTTGGAAGTGGCCATGGTTTCATCCTCTGGAGAAGAGGCGCCAAGAACAAGGACTTCTATTGATATGGTCGGGGATGGACTCCGAGTTGATGCCCGGGAGGGTTCTTACTCACTCCTAGTTTAGTATCTCATTATCTTTTGGAGTGAGCTTCACTATTCTCCACACAGTTTTCCCTCAAGAAGCACCACCCCTCCCGGGTTGTTTGTCCGAGCCCCCACGTTGTATTTGTTTACCACCCTGTTTTTGTACCATTGTCTGCAAAGCATAAACGTCTGAGGTTGTTAGTACAAGCACAGAATGAGAACACACAGTTATAGCATCAAAAAAAAGTTGCAGGACTTATGTTGCAAATAAGGTCATGCGGACCGCACAGAAATGACACGCGGTCCGCATAGGCCAAATTGTTTCACAGATAGTTCTCAGAAAGTACCTACACAGACCATAGTGTTTTGGATTGCGGCCACGTAGGATTGACGTGATCCTCCCAGAAATGGACGCGGTCCGCACATGTTGAGCATCAAAATTCACCTTCTCTGAACTATGTCCACGTGGTCCGCATTGATTTGGACTGCGACCGCACAAATACAGTGACGCGGACCACACAGAAGTGGTTGTGGTCCGCACAGGTCAAATACCAAAAAATTCTAACTCTCTGAACCTTTGGCCATGCAGTCCGCATTGACTCTGAACGCGGCCACACTAGGTTCATGTGGACCGCACAAAATTGGGCGCGGTCCGCATAGATAACACTTCTAAATGCACCCTCTCTGATCTTGTGGGAACGCAGTCTGCACTGATTTGGCCCACTGCCGTGGCAAACTCACGCGGACTGCATAGAAATGGACACACGGATGCGCAGAGGGTGTTAATATTGGTCTGTTGAAACACATGCGGACCGCACAAGGAAGTTGTGCGGCCGCGTAGAGAAAATTAACTGGAAGGCAACACAAGTTCATTTTAGTTCAAAATTCATCATTAAAGAGCCTAAGTTTTCCTACTCAGTTATTATCAGGAGTTTATATGCCCATTGTTCAACAAAATTACCTAAATCTTAATCTAATTAGTCGACTAAGAAGAAAAAGAAAGAAAATAAAAAGTTACACCAGTGAGATTCAACGAAATTAACAAAAATTGAACTATGAATTTAATTAGATGATGAAGTGTCACCAGTTAATTGATGAAATTGATGATAAGTGCATAATTTGAGAGAGTGAACAGTAGGTGAGTACTTTCTGATGAAATTTTACGAAAAGAGTAAAAGGAGGCCCTAGGGTGTCTATTTATAGACAACCATGGGGCCCAGTTCTCACCTATCTGCGCCGCACAGAAATGGCACGCGGTCCGCGTATGATTTTAGCCCACGCGGACCGCACTGATTTGACATGCGGCCGCGTGGGAAAATTAGAGACTTGATGGATTTTGCCATTCCTACGCGGTCCGCACTATTTTGGACCGCGGCCGCGTGGGAATTTTATCACAGTGGCCGTTTCTGATTCTTCCTACGCGGACTGCACAAAAATGCTATGCGGCCGCATAGGGTCTTCTGAGTTTACACCTTTAATTTTTCAAGCCCACGCGGACCGCATTGTTTTAGGGTGCGGCCGCGTGGGCACTGGTCTGAGACTGATCATTTGTTACATTTTACTCTGCACTGGTTCAAAAATATCCCTGCAACACTTCACAAACTATCAGCTCAAAAATCCTATTCTACAGCAGAAAAATAAAGAAAAACAAAAGACATGGGTTGTCTCCCAAGAAGAGCCTGATTTAACGTCGTGAAACGACACATGTTACCATCATAGTCACTTCAAGTAAATCAGTGCCACCACGTGGCTATCATCAGACTTGCCCAAATAATGCTTGACTCGATGCCATGACTTGGAATGCCTCACTATTCTTGTTTTTGAGATCAATGGCACCGAAAGAAGTAACACCAACCACTTCAAAAGGACCGCTCCACTTGGACTTAAGCTTTCCCGGAAACAACCTCAACCGGGAATTGAAGAGAAGAACCATATCACCAACTTTGAATTCTTTCCCCTGGGAATACTTGTCGTGGAGATACTTCATCTTATCCTTGTACAAGGATGAGCTGGAGTATGCATGAAACTGGAACTCATCAAGCTCATTCAATTGCTCAACCCAGAGATTGGCTGCAGCATCCCACTCTAAATTTAACTTTTTCAAATCCCACATCGCCTTGTGCTCTAATTCCACCAGAAGATGACATACTTTTCCAAAAACCAACCGATATGGCGACATGCCAATCAAAGTCTTGAATGTTGTACAGTAGGCCCAAAGAGCATCATCCAATTTCTTGGACCAATCGGTCCTATTTGCATTGACAGTCTTGGACAGAATACTCTTGATTTCTGGTTTGAGACTTCAACTTGGCCACTCGCTTGAGGATGATAGGGAGTGGTCACTTTGTGGTTTGCCCCATACTTGGTAAGAAACGAATCGAAAGCTTTGTTGCAAAAATGAGAGCCACCGTCACTAATTATGGCACGGGGTGTGCCAAACCTAGTGAAAATGCTCTTCTTCAAGAAATCCACGACACTACGAGCTTCATTGTTGGGTAAGGTGACGGCCTCGACCCATTTTGACACGTAATCCACAGCTACCAAAATGTAAGTGTTGCCACAAGAACTCACGAATGGTCCCATAAAGTCGATCAGCCGAACATAAAAAATGTCAACCTCAAGGATCATGTTAAGGGGCATCTCATCTTTCTTTGAAATTCCTCTGGCACGTTGACACTCATCACATATTTCACATAATCACCGGCATCCTTGAACAATGAAGGCCAATAGAACCCACAAGTCAACACTTTAGACGTCATCCTCGCCCCGCCATGATGACCACCATAGGGCGAAGAGTGACAAGTTCCCACAATACTCAATTGCTCTTCTTCGGGAACACATCGGCAAATCACACCATCGGTGAAAATTTTAAAAAGGTATGACTCATCCCAATAGAAGTCGAAAGCATCCTGCTTGAGCTTCTCCCTTAGGTTAGAAGAGAGCTCATACGGGACCACACCGGTAACCAAATAATTAGCAATGTCGGCAAACCATGGCATGTCAAGTATAGAAACTGAGAGGAGTTGTTCGTCTGGAAAAGAATCATTTATCTCAAGGCCATCCGAGGGCCTCCCTTCCTTCTCAAATCTAGACAAGTGGTCCACCACTGTGTTCTCACTTCCTTTTCTATCAACGATCTCCAAATCGAATTCTCGTAGAAGAAGCACCCATCTCATTAATCTTGCTTTTAAGTCCTTTTTAGCCATCAAGTACCTAAGAGCGGCGTGATCGGTATGGATAATCACTTTGGCTCCCATAAGGTACGGGCGGAACTTCTCCATGGCAAATACAATGGCAAGCAATTCCTTCTCGGTGACTGTGTAATTTCTTTGCGCCTCATTCATCGTCTTGCTAACATAATACATCGGATGGAATAATTTGTTGATTTTCTGTCCCAAGACCTCCCCCACCGCCACATCACTAGCGTCACACATGAGCTCAAAGAGAAAGCTCCAATTGGGTGCGGTTATGATAGGGATAGTCGTCAAAATTTGTTTTATAAGCTCGAAGGCCTCCACACACTTGTCATCAAACACATATTTTGCATCCTCCTCCAACAACTTACATAATGAATTCACCACCTTAGAAAAGTCCTTAATGAATCTCCGGTAGAAACCCGCGTGTCCTAGAAAAATCCTCACCCCATTGACAGAATTAGGGGGAGGAAGCCTTGAGATCACCTCGATTTTTGCTTTGTCGACCTCGATCCCCCTTTTAAAAATTATATGACCCAACACAATTCCTTCTTCCACCATAAATTGGCTTTTCTCCCAATTGAGCACCAAATTTGTGTCTTCACAACGGGCCAACACACGATCAAGATTTTGCAAACATTCACCAAATGAGTCCCCGACCACACTAAAGTCGTCCATCAAGACCTCCAATATGTCATCTACCATATCGGTGAAGATTGCCACATACATCTTTGAAAGGTCGCTGGAGCATTAGTCCAAATGGCATACGTGAGAATGTGAATGTGCCATACGGACATGTGAAGGTTGTCTTTTCCTGGTCCTTTGGGGCAATGCGAATATGGTTATAGTCGGAATACCCATCTAGAAAACAATAGAATGCTCGGCCCGCCAGACGGTCAAGCATCTGATCCAAGAATGGCAAGGGAAAATGGTCTTTTCTTGTAACCTTGCTCAGTTTTCGGTAGTCCATGCATACCCTCCAACCCATCACAGTACGAGTCGGAATCAACTCATTATTATCATTGGTCACTACTATCATTCCTCCCTTCTTTGGTATGCACTAAACTGGAGAGGTCCACGAACTATCAGAAATTGTATATACCACATCGTCGTCAAGCCATTTGATGATTTTGTTCTTAACCACCTCTTGCATGGCCTCATTAAGTCTCCTTTGATTTTCAAGATACGATCTTGCATCCTCCTTCAATATTATCTTGTGCATGCAAAATGCGGGGCTAATACCCCGAATATCCGCCAAGGTCCATCCAATCACCCGCTTGCGCTTTTGAAGAACCGCCAAAGTGGCATCCACATGCACGTTGGTCAAGCAAGAAGAAATAATAACTATTAAAGTGAAATTAGGACCAAGAAACTCATACCTGAGATGAGGAGGAAGTGGTTTCAACTCCAACACCGGTGGCTCCTCAATGGATGGTTTGGTGGGTGGAGTTTTACGATTTTCAAGATCAAGAGATAGCTTCCTCGGCTCAGAGGAATATGAGTCCATGCCATGAAGTGCATTCACACACTCTACCCTTTTCGAAATATCATCAACATCCATGTTCAAGATCACGGTCTCGAGTGGGTCCTCAACATTTGCCATTGCACTTGCGTCATCCACTATCACCGTCGTGACAATGTCAACAAACGAACACACTTCGGTGCTATTTGGTTGGCGCATAGACTTGCATACATGGAAAACTACTTTTTCATCACCAATGCGGAAAGTCAATTCTCCTGCCTCTACATCAACCAAGTCCATACCCATAGCTAGGAAAGGCCTTCCAAGAATAATAAGGCACCTAGAAATCCACCTCGCAATCCAAGATCACAAAGTTTGCCGGCAATATGAACTTGTCAACACGAATGAGGACATCATCAATAATTCTCAAGGTCCGCTTCATAGATCGGTCTTCCATTTGAAGCCTCATAGAAGTCGGGCGAGGTCGCCCGATCCCCAAAGTTTTGAATACCGAATAAGGCATGAGATTGATACTTGCCCCCAAGTCACATAGGGCCTTTGCAAAATCTGCGCTTCCAATGGTGCACAGTATTGTGAATGCACAGGGATCCTCTAGCTTTGGAGCCATGGAGTGCACAATGGAACTCACTTGATACGTCATCTTGATAGTTTTGCACTCCATAGATCTCTTCTTAGTAACCAAGTCCTTCATGAACTTTGCATATCCGGGCATTTGTTCAAGTGCCTCTACCAAAGGCACATTGATGGTCAAACTCTTCATCATCTCAATAAACGTTTTAAACTGATTGTCACCCTTTTGCTTGGCCAATCTTTGAGGATATGGTGGAGGAGGCCTAGGTAAAGGTGCCTTGGCTTTTGGCACCGTGGGTTCCGGTATGTAAATGACGTGTTCCCTAGACGGGTTCACGACCTCTTGGGTCTCCTCCTCAACCTCATCAATATTTGTTCTCAATTCATTCCTCACAATTGGTTCAACAATAACTTCAACCACTAATGGGACATCATCATCCCGCAACTCATCATCATCGACCCTAACTTGACTTTCTTGCACATCACCCCCTCTCCCGCTACGCGTTTTCACCGCCATGACATGGTTATTGTGCCCACCCTTGGGGTTCACCACCGTATCACCTGGTAGTGCACCCTTCGGGAGAGTATTGAGAGATTGTGATATTTATCCAAGTTGCACCTCTATGTTCCGGATCGAAGTGTTGTGGGAAGCTAATTGGGCATCCAAGTCGTGATTCATCTTCATCATTTGTTCGAACATGTTCTCAATTCTACCCATATCTTGACCCGAAGAACACGACCCTTGAGATCGGAACGGTGGTGGGTTATTAGGTTGTTGGAACATTGGGGGCTTTTGAAAGCCTTGCCCCCGATTGCCTTGATTACCTCAGTAATTATTGTTCCACCCACCATTGTTGTTGTTGTTCCACTTATTATTGTTTTGCCCCCAATTGCCTTGATTTCCTTGATTACCCCAATTGTTACCTTGATTTCCTTGATTACCCTAATTATTGTTCTAATTTCCACTATTTTGTTGGTTCCCCAAATTGCCTTGGGAATGCTATTGTTGATTCCCTTGATTTACTCTATTACCTTGATAGTATTTACATATTAGACCTCCGTTGGTCATCATAACATTCATTCGAATAACCACCATTCCCATCATCAAAGTTGTCAAAATTTTCAGGAGGTTGTTGTTGCCCTCTTTGCCTTCTTTTCATCATACTCACTTCCTCCATGGCATTGACTTGACGTGGATTTTGAACTTGTTGAAGTTGCGCCTTAGAAAATTGGTTCATTGTTGTTGTGAGTTTGGTGATGGCTTGGCCGTGATCATGCAACTCCTTGAGGAACATTAGCCCGGCTTTGCCATGCCGAAGAAGTATCAGCCATTTTATCAAGAACATCACAAGCTTTGTTGTATGGGAGCTTCATAAAATTACCACCGGCCAACTGATTAACAATGCATTGGTTTGTTGTGTTTATACCCCGATAGAACGTCTGTTGGATCATCACACCATTCATATCGTTGTTGGGTCACTCTTTCACTGTTGTCCGAAATCTCTCTCATATCTCATGTAAAGGCTCAATCGGCTCTTTCTTGAAAGCTAGGATCTCATCTCTTAGAGCTGCCATATGACTAGGCGAGAAGAACTTCGCAATGAATTTATCCGCCAAGTCATCCCAAGTAGTGATGGAATGATTTGGCAATCTCTACAACCAATCCAATGCCTTCCCCCGAAGTGAGAAAGGGAAAATCCTTCGCCTATGTGCATCTTCCAAAATATTCGTCTGCTTGCTCCCCCTACAAGTATCCAAAAACCCTTTCAAATGCTTGTAGACATTTTGGTTCGAAGCGCCTGTGAAATACCCTCGTTGTTCGAGCAAAGTGAGCATGACATTGGTGATTTGGAAGTTCCCCGTCCGGATTCTGGGAGGAACTATTACACTTGCGTACCATTGATTGGGTAGAACTCGAGGAGCAACTCTTGGTGGAGTTGGAGGAGGGTTTGGTATGTTGTCATTAGCATTAGCATTAGTATTTCTACCCCTCTTTTGTGCTTGGAGTAAAATCTCATCTTTTTCCACATATTCCACCTCCTCCACTCCAACATTAATAGGATCATTTGCATTTAAAGCCATTGGTACCTAAGTGAAATGAACAAACAAAATAAGTAAAAAGAAGGAAAGAGAAGCAAAAACACAAAACTAGCCAACAAATAGTCAAACATCGTAAAGCTCCCCGGCAACGGCGCCAAAAAGTGATCAATGCGGACTCAATCCTAAGAAAAGGTGGGAGCTACTACTAATAACCCAATAGTGTATCGGGGTCGATAATTCCATAGGGAGCTTCAAATTGCAGTTGATGTATTTGCTAGCCTAGAAATGCGTTTTGGCTTCTAATTGATCTTCTTATCATTTTTGGTTTTTCTTAAGTTATCTAATAAATTTACCAACCACCATTGAAAGCTAAATTATGCTAAGTTATAATGCTAGATTTATGCAATAAGAGAAAGGCACTAGGGTCATGACTCTCGCCCAGGTGGCTAATTAACGGGTTATAAAATCCTAACACAAGGGTGATAATTATGGGAACTATGGATAACCGTTGCACTTCAGCATTCACCCTCACACCTCTCAGTAGAGAGGGTGATTTTGCCCAATTGACTCTCTCGAGACCAATTGAGTAGGCTAATTTGCCCAAGCAACTTAAGGTTCAAGTAGGGTGATTACTCTCTCGAGGTTTAACCTGTTACTTGGGACTACCATTCTCATGGGTCCATCCCAAATCCTTGTTGGGTTGAATGTGAGGTCATAGACTCTCTTTCTCAAGAAGAGTCAAAACTCACTAAGCTTGACTTAGTGTTTGCAACCACCAAATCTAAGTAAAATCATACAAACAGCCCAAATACCAAAAACCCAATATCATCCAAGCATTAATCAAGAACAACATTAATTACCCACACTAGAGTTGAGCCACAACCCTAGCTAATGGGTTTAGCTAGACATGGAACAAGCAAAAAAAGAAGAAATACTAGAAAAAATTAACATAATCATTAACTACTACGTTAATATACTTGAATCCACGTGAAATACAAAAGAAAATTGCCTAAAGTAGGCTAATAATGAGAGTCACGAGCTCAGCTGCTACAGAGAATGATAAAACTTGACCTAAAAAATTAAAATGCTCTATTTATACTATACAGGAAAAACCGGATAAAAATGCACATGAGGGTCTATTGCGGACCGCATAGAAATGTCATGCGGCCCCATATGGCTTGTGGTATTCATATCTGGTTTCTGGACTTGAGGATGCGGATAACATGGAAATGGCATGCGGACGCATAGGTCATGTTATGTAGACCGCGTGGAAATGGCAGGCGGCCGCACATCCACAGTGATGCGGACCGCATGGAAATGGCATGCGGCCGCACAAGAGGTTTTCCCAATTTGTTGGTTCTCTGAGCTTCTCCCATGCGGACCACACTGTTTTGGTGTGCGGCCGCGTGGGCCTGTTGCCTTGAGTTTCTAAACATCTACTCTCTTGTCAGTGTGGACCGCATAGAAATGGATGCGGCCCGCGTGGGATTTCCTCTGTTTTGGGTCACTCTCTGAACTATCCTGCGCGGCCGCACACCAAAACAGTGTGGTCCGCGCACGTCAACCTTTGACATGGCTTCTTGCAGAACTATTCTATGCGGCTGCACATCAGAACAGTGCGGTCTGCACAGGTGACCTACTTCCCACTTTGAATTATCTTTTGGCGCTTGGCAGGTTTCACTCGTCTTTTGAGCCGATTTGTGATATATATCATCTCGTCGCTCAAACCTGCAATCAAATGCACTTTGTAAGCAATTTAAGACTAATTTGAAGCAGTTTATGCACAAAGCTCAGGTAAGAAGGAGTATAAAACATGTATAATTCAAAGATATCAGGTATCCCGGGAGATCCTTCGGATTTACACATATGATGGACTACAAAGCGGTATCCCGGGAGACCCACTGGACAGTTAAGAAAAAGGACTACAGGACGGTATCCTGGGAGATCCTTATTGTTACCATTGGTATATAGTTGTACATATTTCGTGTTTACTTTGTTCTTTGTATATTTGTTCTTGCCTTGTTTAACTTGTCTTATCTCACTGATGTATTCATTATTACTGTCTGTTTTCATACTGTTAATTTATATTATGTTATTTAACCTCAGTAGGGCCCTAACCTTCCTCGTCACTACCCGACCGAGGTTAGGCTTGGCACTTACTGAGTACCGTTGTGGTGTACTCATGCCTCTTCTGCGCATGTTTTTCATGTGCATATCCAGTTAATTCTTCTCAGGCCTATCATCCTTGAGGGATGCGGCTATTCAGAGACTTCAAGGTACACTTGGTGTGTCCGCAGGCCGAGGAGTCCCTTTCCATTCCTACTTTTAGTATTTTAGCCCTTCTGTACTTTCTGACCTTTATAGACAAATTCCGGAGTTAGAGTTATGTAGTATTTCTTGTCTTAGCTTGTGATTCGTGGGTTTTCGGGCTTTGGGGTGCGTTATTGAGTTGTATATGTCGGGCGGCATTTATATTCAGTTTTTCTTCTAGTTGTTCGGTTTTAATTATTTATTTTCTCAAGTTATGTTGTTTTTCGCATTGTTAAGCTTACTAGTCGTAGGGACTAGGTACCGTCACGATATATTCACGGAGGGAGAACTAAGATCGTGACAATTACATGAAAGGATCTACATATCAATAGCACAAATGGAAAAACATGCGAAGATTTCCCAGATTTAAGTAAGAAATCTGAAGCTTAAGGGAAGTCCTGGAAATCAAGGAAGATTTGAAATTAAGGAAAATCTTGAAAATTTTGGAAAATTTATTTTATCAAGGAATATCAATCTTAAAACATTGACGGACAATCTTCACTAAAAATTGAAATAAAATATAATCCATAATAGAAGGCAAGATGTGAAGATTGAAGATAGGAACACACCTTATAGCCTATTTGACTAAGATTTTTTGGGTCAAAAGTATTTTTTTTATGTGTGTGTCAAAAGTGCCTTTTGGTAGAAGCATAAATAATTTTTAAGAAGTAGAAAAAATATCTCCCCACAAATACTTTTTTTGATTAGTGTTTTTGAGAAAAAATACAATTAAAATCACTTTTCAAAAGTTTGGTCAAACTCTAATTGCTATTCAAAAATATTTTTCAAATTAATTGACCAAACAAAAATTATTTCTCACTAAAAATACATTTTTTATAAAGTATTTTTGCAAATAATCTAAATTTAGAAGCTTCACCAAACAAGCTATTAGTCAATTTCTCGTTAGTTAGTATAACAACAATAACAACAGTATAATGAGCTGAGGAAAAGGGATTCTTCTTCAATTTATCATTGCATACTCTCAACCAAGCACTCTCAATGGATCACCCTATAATTAAGCCTCCTCTACCCCCGGAGCCCCCCGGATAAATATGACATAATGGAAGTGGAAACATCCCAATGTTCCAATGTTCCTATAAGGATACGCTCCTATATAAACAACAAGATAATAAAGCAACCTACTACGATAATGATAGGCAACTGGATCAGGCTAGAGAAAATCATATCAAAGGCTAAATGATCCTTGGATCCCTAATCCCTAAGTGGCTGGGAAACTTGCAGTAAGGCTAGTAGATGGGTTGTAAATAAGGGTAATACATTAAGCTTCTTCAATGATCCTTGGATCCCTAATCAACCTGCCATTAGACACCTAATTGAGGGACCACTGTCTAGTAGGGATCTTCTGGCCAAAGTGAACTTAGTACACAACAGAGGAGCTTGGGATACATCATCCCTCTCCTTTGATCTCCCACTCCACATTCTCAGCATCATAAACTCAGTGTTTATTCCTAGTGTTACAACTAAGGAAGATACACTAGTCCGGTATCACGGACTGGAACTCCCTAGCTATCTTCCGTGCGGCCTTAGTCACGATTCGCCCCTCCGATGTGCTAAGTCAGCCTTTCTCCGATGAACTATTTCCACAACAAAGCTAAGAGAAGCTAAGAAGAGAAGCTTGCAAGAAAGCTTTGTAATAAATAAGAGAAAGCTTTATACAAGTGTTGGATTACTCTATGTCTTCTTTCTTATGCAAATGCCAAATGATACTAGCCTATTTATAGTTGCTAGAGTCCCTAATCAATGGCTAAGATCTATTTGAATCAATGGCTAAGATCAAAAGCCTAGAATATTCTACAAATCTCTACATCTAGTAGAATATACAAGATGGAACTAGAAGGGTCTAGAGTCTTCCATTGGAAAGATCTAGACTTGGCTAGAGAAATGCTACCATCCATGCACCAAACCATCGCCATCGTGTCGCCCAGTCATCACCCGCATGACATAACCTCTTAGAAAATGGTGGGGCGTGACAACCTCCCCCACCTATTGCGTTGACGCCCTCATCGACGCTTTGTGGAGTGCCCGGATTTGTTCTTCAAATTGCCAAAGCGCCTCCTTTGGCTCCCAGCTTGCCTCACTTTCTGGTAGCCCCTTCCACTTGATAAGGTACTCGTGTAACAGTTCCCTGAACCGTCACCGAATCACTCGATCAGCCATGATGCTTTCAACTTCAAATGATGTCGAAATGGCTGGTGGTGCCCGATGTGACTCGTTCCGTGATGGGTCTTCCATGTCTGCATGGTATGGCTTCAGACAACTCACATAGAAGACTGGATGTAACTTAAGTTTGGGTGGCAGCTCCACCAGATAAGAAGCCTTGCCCACCTTGGCAAGGATGGGGAGTGGTCCCTCGTAGCGCCGAATTAGTCCCTTGTGCAACCTGCGTAGCCTCTTTTGTTGCTCGGCGTTGAGTTTAAGCATGACCAAGTCTACCACGTTAAACTCCAAGTTCCTCCTCTTCTTGTCGGCCCATTTCTTAATTTTCTTGGAGGCCTTGTCAAGATATGCACGAGCTAAGTCCGTTTGCTCGTGCCAAGTTTTTGTAGCCTTGAACGCCGGTGGACTCTTCCCAGTATACTTGTTGACAAGTCCATGTGGTGTCAAGGGTTTCTGCCCGGTTGCAAGCTCGAATGAGCTCTTGCCAGTAGCCTCACTCCATTGAAAATTATAAGAGAATTGGGCAACATCAAGCAGCTTGGCCCAATCTCGCTGGTTAGCACTCACATAGTGCCTCAAATATAATTCCAGAAGTGCATTTGCCTTCTCCGTTTGTCCATCGGTTTGTGGATGGAAGCTGGTTGAAAAGTGTAGATCAGACCCCATCAAGCGAAATAACTCTGTCCAAAACTTGCCCGTGAAGCGGGGGTCTCGATCACTGATAATAACTTGAGTCAAGCCCCAATACTTCACCACGCCTTGGAAAAATAGCTGAGCTGCCTCGTATGTTGTGTAGTCCTTCATAGCAGCCATGAAGGAAGCATATTTCGAGAACCGATCCACCACAACCATGATACTACCTTTGCCATCGGATTTGGGAAAAGCAGAGATAAAGTCCATGCTGACGCTTTCCCATGGACGTGAAGGTATTCGTAAAGGCTCCAAAAGTCCTGCGGGTGCCCGTTGCTCCACCTTGTCCTGCTGGCATACAAAACAAGTCTTGACGTATAACTCGACGTCGTCCCGCATGCGAGGCCAATAGTAGTTAGTCTCTACCAATGCTAGAGTGCGCTTTTGTCCTGGATGACCCGCCCAGCGGGTGTCATGGCACTCCTTAGTGATGCTCTTGCGCAACCTCTCCCATTTAGGTACATAAATCTGTTGACCCTTGGTGCGTAACAAGTGCCCTTCTACCCAGAATTGTTTGGTTTTCCCTTCTTTACCCATCTGCATGAGTTGCTTGGCTAATGGATCATACGCCATGCCTTCCTTGATGAGATCCAAGAGCTCCACCTGAACTCTTGACATTGCCGCCAATTCTGCTTTTCGGCTTAGCGCATCTGCCACAAAGTTGGCCTTGCCCGGTTTGTGCTCCATCACATAGTCGAACTCGGCCAAGAAGTCTTGCCATTTTGCTTCCTTAGGGCTGAGTTTCTTCTGTGTCTGGAAGTAACTTGTCGCCACATTCTCCGTGCGCACCACGAACTTTGCCCCAAGCAAGTAGTGTCGCCAAACTCACAAGCAATGCACCACTGCAGTCATCTCTTTCTCCTGCACTGTATAACGCATCTCGGTGTCATTAAGCTTGTGACTTTCATACACAATTGGATGCCCCTCTTGCATAAGCACGCCCCCTATGGCAAAGTTAGAGGCATCTGTGTGCACCTCATACGCCTCGGTGCAATCCGATAGATCCAAAAATGGTTTCTCCGTAACGGCCTTCTTCAGTATGTCGAAGGCACGTTGGCACTTGTCGTCCCACTCCCAAGCCTTCTTCTTCTTGAGTAGGTCAGTGAGTGGTGCCGCCTTGGATGAATATCCTGTAGTGAAACGCCGATAGTAATTCACAGGACCAAGGAAAGATCTAAGCTCAGGTACCTTGGTCGGTGGCTCCCATTCCTCGATCGCCCGGATCTTCTTGGAATCCATCATGAGTTTGCCGCCTTTGATCACATGGCCTAGGAAGTGTACCTCTTCCTTGGCAAATGAGCACTTCTCCTTCTTTACATAAAGCTCACTGTCCTGCAAAGTCTTGATAACGGCCCGTACATGTTCTACATGCTCCTCCAAGGAGTTGCTATATATGGCAATATCGTCCAAGTAGACCACCACGAACCGGTCCAAGTAGGGATGAAGGACTCGGTTGATGAGAGTGCAAAATGTGGCTGGCGCATTTGTCAGGACAAAGGGCATTACCAAGAATTCGAACGCCCCATATCGAGTGACACAAGTTGTCTTGCCCTCGTCCCCTTCGGCTATGCGCACTTGATAGTATCCCGATCTTAGGTCAAGCTTTGTATAATACTTAGCCTTCCCTAATTGATCAAAAAGGTCGGCAATGAGAGGAATTGGATACTTGTTTTTGATGGTTACCTTATTGAGAGCCCGGTAGTCTATGCAAAGTCGCTGCGATCCGTCCTCCTTGCGTTGGAATAACACCGGTGAACCATACGGTGCCTTGGAAGGTTGGATGAAGCCCATCTCCAACAATTCCCCCAACTGTTTTCGCAGCTCCTCCAGTTCTGGTAGCGCCATCCTGTTGGGTGCTTTGGCTGGTGGCTTAGCCCCTGGCTCCAACTCGATCTTGTGATCCACCTCACGCCTGGGTGGAAGCTTATAGGGCAACTCGGGTGGCATTACGTCCTTGAATTGTTCCAGCACGTTTTGGATGCAAGCGGGGACATCACTATCATCTCCCCCTTCTTCCTCATGCTGAAGAACAGCTAACCATGTCTCCTACCCACGTTTGAGTCCCTTGGCTAGCTGCATGGCACTAAGTTGAGGAGATTTGGATGTCTTGGGAGGGGCAACAGCTGGAACCATGCATGGTTCCCCTTCCTAGATCATTAACATGTTAAATCTAGGGAACGGGACAGCGTTGTACCGCCGAAGGAACTTCATCCCTAGAACAATAGAGAAATCATCTATTGGTGCCACCGAGAAATCCACCTTACCTGACCAGCTTCCAAGCTTCAACTCGGTCCCTTTTGCTACGCCGTCCACGGTTCTGGCCTCGGCATTTCGGTCTTGAGCCAACCCTTGGAGTATGTCACCTTGAGACCCAACCGTTCCGCCTCGGTTGGAGTCATGAAATTATGAGTGGCGCCTGTATCAATCATTACGTGGCAAACCTTGTTGTTGACCTGCCCCTGCACGTACATGAGACTCCTGTCACCCGCCTGGTGAGGAGTGGGCTTAACGTTCAATGCACTAAGCAGCTTAAGACATCCCTTGGTAGCTTCATTGCCATGCTCCTGTTGCTCCAACATTGCGCTCATGGCTTTACGCTGTGGGCAGTCCCTCGCCCACTGTGGCCCTTGACATAGGAAGCAACCCTCCCTTGGTTTGGCCTCCCTCTTGTTGTCTCTGGCTTGTTTCTCTTTGTCACCATGGGTTGTTGGCTTGTGGGTTCCGTACTTGGCTCCTCCACCTGTAACCGGCCAAGTCCTTTGAGTCTTGGACTTGGATGAATCGCCTTGGTGCTTGACATGCCCTTTGTCAGCACTAGTATATTCCTCCAATGTGGCAGCTACCTTGAGAGCCGTCGATATGTCGTCGGCCTTGGATCGTCTCAACTCTTGAACCGCCCAAGGTTTAAGCCTGGATAAGAAGTTGAACAAAAGATCCTCGTCGCTCATGTTTTCAATTTGTAGCATCAAGTTGGAGAATGCCTTGACGTACTCCTTGATCGAATGGCCCTACTTGAGGTCCCTCATTTTTGCCCTAGCCTCGCGGCGTACGTGCATCGGGTAGAACTCCGCCGTGATTTCTTTCTTTAGGGCTTCCCAACTATCAATGACGACTAGCCCTTTGTCCATGTCGGCTCATTTTCTGCGCCACCAAAGTGCAGCCATGTCGGTAAAATATAAAGTGGTAGTATGTACCTAGGCTAAACCTGTTAAGTTAAGAGCCTCGAAGTAGCACTCTATATGCCAAAGGTAGTTGTCTATAACTAGTGCATCCCGAGCTCCGTCGTATTCCTTTGGCTTCGGCAAGTCAACGGCACGGGCAGTGTCCCGGACTTGCACGGTTGATGTCGAGGCTACCTCTTTCGCCATGAAAGCACTTCTGCACATTGCCCAATCAGCCTTTGTTTCCTCTATGGCGGCCTTGGACGCCTCCAAGCTTGACTTGGCTCCATCAACGTCCTGCCTCAAATCTGATAAGGCTTGATACACCTTGGCTTGAAACAAGCTGTTCTTGTTGGCTAACTCTGCCCCAGCAGCATCAATCCTTTCTTGGAATGTATCCAACGAGGTTTCAACCTTCTCCACGTACTCGTCTAAGGTTTGCTCCGTGCGATCCAACCTCTCTCTCGTATCCGCCATAGGTATCTCAAGCTTAACTAAGCGAGATTCAAAACCAGCAAGAACATCACGAGACTTACCTCCTTATGAGTTGGTGGGATGGTGCGTTCCTCCTCGCGACCCTTGCTAACTTGCTCATCGGCGCCGCTAGCCATGTCGTGAATCTGCCCAAGTTAACCCACGAACCTTTTCGTACCGTTGCTCTGATCCAACTGTCATGGACCGGATAACTCCCTAGCTATCTTCCGTGCGGCCTTATCACGATTCGCCCCTGCGATGTGCTAAGTCAGCCTTTCCCCGAACTATTGCCACAACAAAGCTAAGAGAAGCTAAGAAGAGAAGCTTGCAAGAAAGCTTTGTATTAAATAAGAGAAAGCTTTATACAAGTGTTGGATTGCTCTATGTCTTTTTTCTGATGCAAATGCCAAATGCTACTAGCCTATTTATAGTTGCTAGAGTCCCTAATCAACGGCTAAGATCTATTTGAATCAATGGCTAAGATCAAAAGCCTAGAATGTTCTACAAATCTCTACAAGTCTCTACATCTAGTAGAATATACAAGATGGAACTAGAGGGGTATAGAGTCTTCCATTGGAAAGATCTAGACTTGGCTAGAGAAATGTTGCCATCGTGTCGCCTAGTCATCGCCCGCATGGCATAACCTCTTAGAAAATGGCGGGGCGTGACACCGGGCTCTCACCCCAAATGGGAAGTTCTCTCACAACTCAGTCTACTCTTTCATTCATAACATTGCCCAACAGAACACAACTGGGAACTTGGAAAGTTTCAAGTGGCTATGGAAGCTAGAAGTCCCTATCAAGATAAAATTCTCTATTTGGATCCTAGCCCATAGGAGACTCCCGACAAGGGCTATGCTAAGCTCTATGGAAATCAATTATCCAACTGTTTGCCAATACTGTAATGCGGGGTATGAGGATATTGGGCATATATTCTTCACATGCCCTAATGCTGCCCAATTTTGGAATGCGATCAGGGCCAAAATAACATCCCCTCCACCCCCTAACCCAGAAAATAACACTCACCTCTGGCAGATAATTTGGCCAGAAATCAAAGGAAGTAATTTCAATGGACACATGCACTGGACAGTCCTTATCCCCTTCTGCCTCTGGAACATTTGGCTAACAAAAAAAAATATGTTCAACAATAAAAAAGTTCTCATCAAGGCTAAGAACACCGTTGTCAAAGCCACTTCCAAATGCTCAAAAGCAGTAGCAACCAGCTATGCTCATACCAGTTGATGCTCAAATGGGAACCTCCTCCTAGAGGTTGCTTCAAACTGAATACTGATGGTGCAATCAAAAGCAGGATTGGAATAAGAGGGACAGGGGGAATCTTCAGAAATCACAATGAGGACTAGATGCTAGGTTATATGGAAAACATCGCTCATACATCCAGCCTAGAAGCTGAATTCCGCGCCCTCATAAAAGGCTTCCAGCTAGCAGAGCATAACAACTTTCTGCCGCTGCGCATAGACACAGACTCTTCAGAAATACTTAACATGCTAACAGAAGGTAACTTCATATTTGACCCTCTAACTTATGAATGCAGGTTGTTGATTCAAAGGATGGACAGTGCGGTGGTGAGGCACTCGTTTAGGGAACAAAATAGAGTGGCTGATCCACTAGCAAAGGAAGCAGTGAAGAAAACCTTTTGGGATAGATCTGTAGTTTTAACCGTTCCTCCGATGTTTGTCAATGATACTTTTTGGGCAGACATCCTAGGAACTGAATTCCCTAGGTCTTTTTGGGTTGTAATATGGATGCTATCATGCAAAACATTGCAGAACTAGGTACACAAAGGTACCCAAGTAACTCTAATGTAGCAACATTATCGTAATCAGTAATATATTCCCCTTTGACCAAAAAAACAAGTTACTCATTAGCTGACTCAATTAGTGCAATCAATAATTGAATGTACACGGAATGAAGAATATTAACCCACGAAATGAAGTTAATTATAAGTTCTAGAATATATGCTTTTCCTTAGTACGTATTATTATTTTACTAGCTGAATTCAGGGGCGGATTTAGAGGCGCAAGGATGTTCACCCGAATATTCTTTGTCGAAAAATTATAAGGTAAAATTTATTTTTTATTTCTATATATTAAATTTTAAACACCCTTAATATTATTCAAAAGTGTAATTTAATGGTCAAGGGAGCTTAAAATCACACCTAAGGTCATGGCTGAATTAGCAAATATTTATACTCTTTGACACAATAATAGTTTTCCATTTTTAAGGTAAAAATAATAAATAACTTTTTTGAGATACAAATTGGACGTTTCCTGAAGAGGCAGCACCTTTTATGTTCGCATAACGGAATACGGAACCAAAAGAATGGAAGAAAAACTGTTTATGAATACTGAGAATGTTGACAATAGATTGGTGGCCACATGCTTCACTAGCACGCAAATCTTTTCAAATCACGAGACCCTGTGATTCCACGTCATTGAAAAGATCAAAGGATAGGGGACCCACATTGTCTTATGTGGCGGCTTGTGCATGCTCAATACAAAAAGCCCAGTGGAGAGTACTATTTAAGAATGGATCCTCTTCTTTTGCTCACTGATTCCAAGCCCACCTTGAATGGTCCCTCTTTGTTCTCTAGGGACCCCATCAGCTTGACTTAGAGAGTTCGAGGGACTCATTTTGCCTTTTGTAGATAAGGAATTTTCCGTTTAACGAAAACAACAAATTTGGTATTTTAGTTGTGTTCGATATCTGTATTGGAGCCCGACTATATTTAAATTTATGATTCGTAGGGCCTCATTCGGAAGAAAGTGCTCCTTACCAAGTATTTTTTCATACTCACAACACAAATTTGAAATCTCTGATTAAGGGAAAATAGTCTCGTCCACTGCACAATATCCTTTGGTCCCAAAATTTGGTTGGACATCCTTGAAGCCCGATAAAATCTATTTCTTCATTTTAATTTACGTATTTTTAATTCGTTTTAAAAAATATGTTTAAAATTTTTAAAAAAATATTTGTTATTTTATGGTTAATGAGAAATTCTTATAGCGACACAAATATTATGGCTTGTTTCATACCATAAATTCCAAAACTCCTAGTCACAAAATATTATGGCATGTTTCAGATTCCAAAAACTCCTTATTTTTCTTTAAACTTTACTAGTATTAGTTCCCGCATGGATGCGCTAACACTAATCATGTCAATTATTTTAATTATTTGATTATCATGTAAATAATCTTAAAGTTTACACTTTCTTAATAAATATAGGTAATTATTAGATTTTAACTACATGAAACAAATCAACCATTTCTTCTATTTTTCTTTTTTGATACCATTTTTGCCGGTGTCATCAGATATTAAAAATAGTCACGAAGTAAAAATAATAACTCATATTTATTGAAAAAAAATCAAATATTGAGACAATGAATGACTCTTTGGATAAGGCTTAACCCTTTTACTACATTGAACTTTTACTTGGTGTGTTGATATCTCTTAAAAAATATCTCTTACTAAAATTTTATTTTTTAATAATAATTATTTTTATAATAATATAATTAAAAATATTATTTTTAATTCAAAACTCATTTTCGTTGGCTATCTAAAATTATAAAAAAAATTATTTAACTAGTGAATTCTTTTTATTCCATTTTGATACTTGACATTAACCATGTCAAATATCTGAGTCGTTTGAATTATATGTAAATAAATGTAACATTTAAACCCTCTAAAAATTATGGATAATTGTCAGATATTATTTAAGAAACACTATATGAAAAAAAATATTTTTTCAATTCTCGTAGTGAAATTTTTATTTTTGCATTATTCTCATATGTGTCATTGGAACATAAAAATAGCAACAAAGTGAAATAATAATTCATATTTATGGCAAAGTACAAAGGTTG
The DNA here is from genome assembly GCA_034376525.1 of Nicotiana benthamiana. NCBI lineage: Eukaryota > Viridiplantae > Streptophyta > Magnoliopsida > Solanales > Solanaceae > Nicotiana > Nicotiana benthamiana. The sequence goes on along the minus strand of CM067329.1, from coordinate 136,710,366 downwards.
ACACGATATAAACGATTCTTTGATTACGACGTGACTCTTATACTACGACTTGAACTATTATTTGGTATGATATTATCTTTTAAAACTATTTCTATTTTGAAATTTTAATTTCTAAAACTTTATGTATATTATAGTAATGATTATCTTTATAATGATGCAAGTGAAGATATTATTCTTAATTTAAAATTCACTTTAATCAGCTATCTAAGAATTTAAATGATTCTTTGACCGGATTTATTTCGGTATGACTCCACTTTAAGTTTATCGATATCTCTAGCTACAGAATTTAAATTTTTAATACTTTGTATATGCAAAAAAAATTATTTCTTGAATCATTAAATATTAAATTAGTTGATTATTATCATAAAATATTGCATATATTGTCTTAAAATTGTCATTTTTCGACACTATACTTGACTTAACCTCAATGCAAACTACTCAAATTGCATTCCAATACAAATTCGGATATCATATCAGTTTGTTAGTAATAGAAATTTTTTAAAAACGACACATAATGTAAATTAAAAAAATGTTCTAAGATATCTTTATCTTATAATCTATGTATCTGAGTTGAAAAAAAGATTATATATGAAATTGATGAGATTAACTTTCAAATTGTTTATACTCAACAATGATGAAACATGAAAAGAAATTTGTTGTAATCTTTTATTCCTGGTTTTTAAATCTTTCTAACCTTTTTTTTCAATATTTATTTTCTTATATCTTATTTTTATATCATTATTTATTTTGTTACAAAAAATAATTTATTTCACTATATAAGAATGAGTTTTTATAAATATTGTCTACATACGAACTTTAATTATATTTTAGTCTTAGGTTAAAATAATTTCATATTTTTTGGCTTTATCTAATTAGCCTAAATAGGTTCTCACACGACCATTTAAATTAAAAAATTAAATAATATGTAATTTATACATAAACCATATATAATATGTGTATAATCGTATATTGCTGGTATATCATCTGTTTATATTAGCTATAAGAAGTGAAAAATAAATATGGCGGATATTATGTAAATATTTCATAATATTTCATTTCTGAGTTTATCCATGATATAAATTCTATTATATAATTTTAAAACTCTCTACTAATGTTCACAAAAATCGTATATTTTTATTATCTTTGAAGTAAAAAAACAAATATTTTTTCGAAATAATTTGTTTACATAAAAACAAAAATTTTACGTCATACCAATTTTTTTATATACTCTTTGCTACACTTATAAAGTCGCTATAGAAACTATTAATTATAAGGCAATTTCTCTCTTGTTGAGTTTGAAAAAAATATATTTCATAATCTAATGATTCAAAACTAATATTCTTCAAAAAAATAAAATATTATACTCTTGCAATCTTGACTACAGCTAAATGAAGGGGTTTCGGCTTATACCCTTCAATTCCTTGAATGTGCTAAAATGAAAGTTAATCTATACTATATTAAAAGTACGAAGGCTCTCAGCGAAATGTCGTTCGTCTTTTTTACCCTTTAAAAATAAAATTTACATTAAATAAAATTATTATTTCACTTATCTTCCTAATATTTAGGATTTTTATATCAACTAAAACTCTATTTATTATATCTTTTCTTATTTAAACTACGGAAAAAATGAAATTTAAAACATGAAAAGTTACCTTATATAAGTGAATCATGTAATTAAGATACAAAAACAATGGACAAGGCTGAAAATTAGATTAACGTCTCATATGTCTTTTCTTCAAGGAGTACTTAACTATCTCTAGGCAAAATCGCTTAACTTGAACTTTCCATGTTTTTATTTGTTTAAAATTTTATTTTGTTAAAATAAATCATAATAGAACTGCATACAATCAGCTACTAAGTTTTTGAGCATTGAAGAGTTGTTCTTACCAATTAAAAGTAACTCATCGGCTTTTATATTTATTACATTAAATTTTACGTTGGACAAAATAATTATTCAGTTGCTTTCCTAAAAAATAAGACTTTTGAATCACATAAAATTTTATTTACTAAATCTTTATTTATTATAATAATAGTGTTCTAATATCAAGGACTTTAAACTCAATTAAGATTTTATTTTATAAACTAATAGTAAAAATTAAATACTAAGGGTTAGAATCTTTTTAACATTATTCGTCCATTATCACAAATTTAAATAATTAAGAGTTTATCTTACGTAACTATAATACCTTCCATGTTAGTGTTTCTAATGTTTAATCCCACTTACTGGGGTCTGGGGAGGGTAGTATGTACGCAGACCTTACCCCTACCCTAGGGTAGAGAGGCTATTTCCAAATAGACCCCCGGCATCCTTCCCTCCAAGAACTTCCCACCTTGCTCTTGGGGTGGCTCGAACTCACAACCTCTCGGTTGGAAGTGGGGGTTGCTTACCATCAGAGCAAACCCTCTTGTCAATATATACTAATGTCAATATATACTTCCCACCTTGCTCTTGGGGAGACTCGAACTCGAACTAGTGTTTCTAATGTTTAGTATTTTTAATTAGGAAATTACGACCTTAATGCATTTTCAATATATAACATGTTAAAATAATCTTGAAATTAAATAGCATGAACGGAGCTGTGAATGTGCTATTTTCTTTATATCATAAATCAATTACTATTTGAAGTCTAAATAAGTACCATATGGTAAGATAAATAGTTAAACGGAGCACAGCGGGCGCACGTTAGCAGGGTGCAAACCTATGCCTCTGCCATGGCTAAGACGAGAAAGAAGCAGCAATCGGAACCAGAAAAATGAGGAGATGAAGCTTTGGAAGTCACACCAGCAATAAACCATCCTAATTGCTGGTTAACGGGAATGGGATCTGCACCTACTGTATTCCATAACCCGGAAGAGGATGATGTGCAAAATGGTGCAATAGTGACACTAGATTCGGGTATTCAGCAGAGATTGAATCCGTTAACTCTTGGAAGCTTTATGCCTAAGCAATTTCAACCTATTAGGGAGAAGATTGAAGAGTGTAATGAACAAGCTCAAGAGAAGGGAATACTGTCACAATCGCAAGTTCACCGGCGATTGCAATTCTCGGCGCATGCAGAACAAGATCGAAGCTAAGATGTAGCAGACACATGGGAGGTTGAAAAGAAAAAGGCTTTCAATAGAAGCCCTCAAAAAGGTAATGCCCTAAGCTACATCCCTCATATTATGAGAGATGGGAGATTTGTAGTGCAAATTGATGATGGAGATACAAAGGAATTAGAGGCTTATTGGAGTAATGCATTGATAGGCTTTGTACTGGGGGAGTCTCCGTATGAGAACACTATGGAAAATTTTGTCGCAAACCTGTGGAATTTCGTCGACCAGCCTCAAATAATGTATCATGATGATGGGTACTATCTATTCAGATTTGAGAATGCGGAGGATAAGGATCGTGTATTACAAGCAGGACCTTACACCTTCCATAACAAGCCACTTGTACTGCAGCAATGGAGAATGGATTTCAAGTTTGATCCGGCTAATATAAGTGTGATTCCACTGTGGATCAATTTTCCTGGTTTACCATTAGGTTTCTGGTCAACTGAAGCATTAAGTAAATTGGCTAGTGTGGTAGGAAAGCCTCTGTATACTGATACATATTTGGAGAAAGTGTCATATGCCAGAGTGTTGATTGAAACCAATATCTCCAAGCCTTTACCAGATAGCTTAAAGCTTCAAACAAAAAGAATCATAGTCCAACAAATAGACTATGAATGGAAACCAAAATATTGTGATAACTGTATCAGATTTGGGCATAGTTCTGCTGAATATTGGTATAAGGAAGAGCAACATACCTCAAAGGAAGACATGAACAAACCTAAATCAGGACAGATGAAACAGAAGTTCAGAGTAACAAAGAGATGGACTCCAAAAGTAAAAAACAAGAATGTGGCAATTCAACAGGAAAAGAAGACTGAGGATTCGATGGAGACAGAAGGAACTATCTTTACAAAGGAAGTAGAAAATGTGAAACGGAAAGGGAAGAATGTACAGCAAATAGAAACTTGTATCCTGAACTCAAGACAGATTTTCCCCTTTACAAATGGAAGGCACACTTGGGGACGCTGTCCCATCCAGCTTCACCCCTTAATGATACTATGCACCTGGAATATCAGGGGCCTGAACAAGGCCCATAAGCAGAAAGAGTTAAAGCTCTTTCTGAGGAAGAATAAGGTGGATGTCATGGGTTGTTTAGAAACTAGAGTAAAGGAAGGAAAAGCTAGAAGGATACTCAACACTGTCTATGGAGAATGGAGGAGTTGCTGTAATTACAATGAACATTCAAATGGGAGGATCTGGCTACTGTGAAAACAAAGCAGTGAGGTGACAATTTTCTTGACTGATGAACAATTCATTCATTGTGAAGTTCAGGAAAGAGGTACCACCTTTAAAACTCTTCTTACTATGGTATATGCAAGCAATGATAAACATAAAAGATCGCAGTTATGGGATAGGCTGATGCTTTTAGGTGCATTTGTGCAACAAAGCTGGTTGATCAGTGGGGACTTTAACAATGTTCTTCATACAGACGACAGAATTGACTCACCAGTAATACAGAATGAACTCAAAGGTTTTCAGGAAGCAATCAACACTCTTCAACTTACTTAATTGAAAAGTTTGGGATGATACTTCTCCTGGTGCAACAAACAACAACCTAGCAGAAGGGTGTCAGGATAAATTGGACTTTTGGCAATATGATATGGATGCAGCATTACAGTCACATTGAAACTGATTATCTGAATATGGGGGCATCAGACCATTCTCCTATTCTAATACAAGGCAAAACTGGATTCCAGAGGAAGAATATACATCCCAAACCTTTTAATATGTACAAACCTGTGATGGAGCATGTTAACTTTACTGGTATAGTAGAAAAGGTTTGAAAACAGAGGGGAAATGATGAAACTGGAAGCATGCACAAGATATGGAACAAGCTCAAAACTTTGAAATGGGAGTTAAAAGAACTGAATACTTATATGGAATCCTATAGAACCCATCTCAGTGCAGCAAGACAGAAACTAGAAACCATTCAGTTTGAATTGAGAAGGAACAACCTGGACCAGCAACTGATAGATCAAGAAAAGAAAACCTTAACAGAAGTAGAGAAATGAAGCAATATAGAGGAACAAATTCTTCATCAAAAATCCAGAGCACAGTGAATCACTTGTGGAGACTACTCCAAGTACTTCCATGCACAAATGAAGCGGAGGACAAACATAAAAACAATTAGCTCTATATACACCGACTCAGGGGAGAGACTGTTTGACCCCAAACTAGTGGAAGAAGAGTTCATAGATACATTCAGCAAGATCCTTGGGAAAAAAAACCTTTCTATAAATGTCCAAATACTGTCATTATTCAAAAGGGATCATGTCTTAGCATGCAGCAGAAGCAGTCTCTGATTATTCCAGTTACAAAGGAGGAAATTTTTCAGGCAATAAATGATATGCCCCATGATAAAGCACCAGGAGTAGATGGCTTCCCAGTCGAATTATTCACTCGATATTGGGACACTGTTGCTGATGATATCTATGAAGCAGTGAAGGAATTCTTTGCAACAAGAAAGCTGCATAAAGGAGTAAGTAGCACAGCAGTAACCTTGATTCAAAAAATACAAAATCCTACTACTGTCAAAGACTATACACCCATTGCTTGCTGCACAACCCTATATAAAATAATCACTAAAGTGCTCACAACAAGAATCAAAATAGTCATAGTTGGCTAGATTGGCAATTCACAGTCAGCTTTATTGAAGGCATGAGCATAACAGACAATATATTATTTACCCAGGAATTATTTAAAGGGTACAATAGGAAAGGAGTATCCCCTCGGTGTGTATTAAAAGTTGACCTGAGGAAGGCATATGACACAGTGGAGTGGTGTTTTATTGAGAGGCTATTGCTCGACATGGGCTTCCCCTACAAATTTACAAACTGGATAATGGAATGCATCTCTTCTGTCACATATTCATTAAGTCTCAATTGAGGGCTGACAAATCCGTTTAATGGAAAAAGAGGCATAAGGCAAGGAGACCAGTGTCCCCATACCTCTTTGTCATTGTCATGGAATATCTGCACAGGGAACTCAAGCATATGATGGAAAGAAAGGACTTCAAATTTCATCCTAGATGCAAGAAGCTGGGAGTGGCTCATATATGTCTTGCTGATGATCTTCTACTATTCTGCAAGGTTGATACCCAATCGGTAAGACTTTTAAAACAGACGCTCCAAAAATTTACTGAAACCTCAGGACTTCAAGCAAATGCAGACAAAAGTGCAGTCTATGTAACATGGGTATCAAACTGCTAAAGGAGGAAATCTTGCACGAACTGGACTTCCCTGAAGGGTCTCTACTTTTCAAATATCTTGGTGTTCCTTTGGACTCCAAAAAATTATCAGTTACACAGTGCTGACCAATAGTAGAGAAGATAACACAGAAAATTAACTGCTGGACATCAAGACCTTTATCTTATGACCATCTATATTTTGACCATCTATTTTTTACTTGACCGACATCTTGGGAGCTATGGAATAGACTGCTAATATGGCTGGGATACCAGAGGCCCATTTGTGATTGGAACAGTGAAGTAGAATGGATTAGCAACATTGCAAAAAGGAGAAATGGACATGCTGAAATAACCACCAGTGTGTTTGGGAAGTTAGTATACTGTCTATGGCGAGAAAAAACAAGATTAGGTTCCAAGGTGGAAGAATCGTTATTAATGATACATGCAAAAAGATAGCAGTTCACATACATATACAGGGGACCTCCTTTAAACACTGGAAGGATGTTTTGCGAAGACTGAATCACTACCATTAGAAAAGGAAGTGAAAGTAATTATATGTTTTTGAAATTGATGTATGTATAGCTTATGGGAGTGAATCCCTATTGACTGATTGAAAGTAGTAGCTGGTCAGCACCTACTGGTTTATTCTGTAATCTTTGATCTGTTGATGAAATGAAGCTTACTATTTCAAAAAAAAATATAGTTAAACGCCACAGTATCAATTAATGATGAATTTCTAATGGTAATTTCTGATTTCTATACTATATTATGGTTGAACTATTTTTTTACTCAAATAATATTATTTATTTGTCATTTCTATAATAATCAAAAGCGATACTCTATAGTTAGATAAAGAAAAATAACAAAACCGATAAGAGATAGAGGTGATTAGCAATAGTCAATAACACTAATGATTCTTCAAATACAAATATCCAAAGTAAAATGTTAAAAATAGAATTTTATTACATAATTGAAATTCGGAATGAACCAATACTAAGAATTTGCAGAAAAATACATTATTTCATTTGGAATTAAGAAAAATATTATTACGCTTTAAAATTAGCTATAGCAAAAGATCCAATTCAATACCTTTTTAAACTAATCATCGTATAGTAAATTATTTTAAGTAGACAAAACTCTTAGAATATAAAAGTAAAGTAAATCATTTATAGTATAGTTATTTTAAATTGGCTAAGATAAAACTTAAAGCAATAAGTATGGAATAATTAAAGACCAAATATATTCTAACGAATGACTACTTATTATATTTTACAAAAATTAAGTTACTTCTTTTGAAAAATATTAACTCAATATTAGTCTTTTTAGGATTTATGTTGTCACTTACCATTTTTTTGCCGGAATGGTAGGTCAACCACGTTAAAGTTATTCCAAAATTCCTAGAAAACTAATAGTCATTTTTTCAATTTATGTTACTTCATAAATTTTTAAAAAACATGATAAAAGGTTTTTTATGTTATTTATTTATTTTCGGTACGTAAAAATAACAATAACTTTCATAAAACTCTCCAAAACTCTCCTACGGGAATCCTTATACAACCGCAGTAGGATAATAACTAATAATTGAGGAGTTCTATTTACATTTATTTTTTTATTGAGTTGGTGATATATAGTCAATATTCATCATTCTCTAAATTTACAGTATTTTATTTTATGAATCAAAGAAAGACTTTAATATTATAAGTATGTGATTATTATCAGGAAAAAAAAATTTCATTGAGATAGGGCACACGCGCAACGTGCGTACCTTGAGACTAGTGATATTAATTGTATAGCCAAAGTTTTGTTATTTATTTGATGTATGCAAATTGACTCTTCAAACAAATATTCTTCAAGAAGAAAATTTTTTTTAAAAAAAATGACTGATTTTGTGACGTTTCTTTCTCCAGCATGTATGTTTACTTTATTATATATGTAAGTAAATTTTATTTGGTTTTGTAAACACTTTTTTGTTATTTGGATAAACATAAACATGTATGCTATATATTACATTTATTTCAAAAGAAATTCATTTTATTCAAATATACTTTCAGTGTTTCAAAGAACTATACTTATAGTGTTTTAAATGCGAACGAGTTTTATAATTATATGGAGTGTTTTTTTACTAGAGGTGAAGTAGTACTTAAATAATTAGGAAAAAAATAAAATTTCCTAACATCATTGCATATGATCATTAACCGAATTAAATACGATAACATGATTAAAAAGGAAGACAAATTTTATTTTTAACTTAAATTCGAATTTTAAAACTTTATCTATTAATTCAAAATTATCTTTTAATCATATATATATATATATATATATATATATATATATATATATATATATATATATATATATATATATATATATATAAATTTAACTAAAATAGTCAAATCTAGAATAAAATTACCATATATTATTGACATTTATGAGCTTGCCACTTGGCATAATCATAATGTCAATTATATATGATGACTTTCTTGCTATATACATACATATATATATATATATATATATATGTATACATATATATATATATATGTATGTATGTATATATATATGTATATATATATATGTATGTATATATATATATATACATACATATATATATATATATATATATATATATATGTATGTATATATATATATATGTATGTATATATATATATATACATACATATATATATATATATATATATATATATTAGTTCACATAAATTAAAACTAAGAAAATATTGAAGTCTTCTCTAGTCCGTTTTCCAAGTAGATAAGACACTTTCAATTTCTCTGCCTCTTCATGAATATATACTTTCTTAAATTCATTTTCATTTCCAATTAGACAACAATGACTATGATATTGCTAAGATAAACTTTAACGCTAAGGTTCCCAATAAGATAAACTGCTTAATGATGAATGTGATATTCTTAATTAATCAATAAGCGTATTCAGTCTCTAACAGTCAATAGCGAAGGTGATTTGTCGCTTATAGTTTTCATTTAAACCGATATGTGAGGTGATCATTAGATGCCTTTTTTAATTTTATTTAAGCCACTCATGAAGGAATTTGTGTCCTTTATAAAGCATGTGTGGTGTGACATTTGAAAAGTATGTTGAGAAAACGAGAGCCACGTATGGAAGATAGCGGATTCTTATATTAATTGCTACTGCTTTTTTTTGATTTTTTATTCGGTGTTTGATATCTGTGCTAGAGCCCGACTATATTCGGATTCGTGCCGTATAAGGCCTCTTTCAGGGGAAAAGACTCCCTATCAACGATTTTCTATACCCAAGGCTCAAACCCGAGAATTATAATTAAGAGAAGAACAATTCCATCCACTGCAACATATCCTTCGGTAGTTATTAGTTGCTACTATACTATATGCACTGAAGGAACCACGGCAAAATCTTACTTTTTATTTATAATAGAAGTAGAATTAAAGTTTTTAGTGGAATTACTCCAACAATCAAGTTGATATTTATAACTTAAAATAATGACTTTGTGGGAATACGAATAAAATCAAAACCTTTGTATCATAAAGTTTGAAAATAAAGGAATTTGTGCCCCTAATTGTCTATTTAAAGAGCACTACATTGTTTTTATTTTCTATGGGCTTCCCATCGACCGTTTGTGGGTGGTGCGTCAATAACACCGGCCTTAATGGGCTTGGTTATAAAAAGCCCGACCACCAACCCACTATAGTCGCGGATAAAAGGCGGGAAAATGGTACTGTATAATTTCTCAAAATAATAGAAAAAAAGAAAATATTTTTCTATATATATATGTCATGTATATAATATATAAAAATTATATAAATTTTATATATATTTTCAGCTATCGAATATAAATAATTTTTGGTGCAGACTAAAAGTGATAATATTCCGATAAAGACAGACCTCCAATGCATGAGTTCTGACTAGCCTACGTACTCTAATCGGGAGAAATTCAAAAATAACAAGATTTACAAGTGATCATTCAAAAACAACCACAATTTTAAAAGTAATTGAAATTTAGCCACTTTTCATGTGAAGATAAATCTAAACGAAAATATTATTCAAAATTCGAAAAATTCCTCCAATACAATATACTGAAATTTCACTATATTATACATGAACTTTCCGCGTGTTAGAGTTCCAGCATAATATGCTGAAAGTTCATACACATGTGCACCGATCTCCAGTATATTATAAGGAAACTTTTTATGTTGCATTAAACTAATAGCTATTTTTCAATAACATTACAAATTTTAGCTATTTTAAAATGACCAGTCCAAAAACTTGCTAACCCGTGCTATTTTAACCCGTCTGTGAGTGTACGCCAATAACTCCTGCTGTAATGGGCTCTGTTATAAAAAGCCCGCATCACCAACCAATGAGTTCGGACTAGCCTATGAAGTCTAATCATAGTCCAATTCTATCCTAAATTTGGGCCAAAGCCCATTCAGTCCTGTGTTTGAAGGCCCATGCACTTCCTCAAATCAATGAGAAACTACAAGTCCATTCAGTCCTGTGTTTAAGTATAGTTCTTCGTTGACTTGAATTCACCGGCTTAAGGTGATAACGACTTCATTGATGAGTCTATTTACTTATAACCAAATTATTATTGATAGAAAAGAAAAAAAAGTAGACTATTGGTGGTTTGGTTTTGTGTTCATCACTTTCTATCTCAATAAAAGAAAAGAAACATTATTTTATTTTGCTTTAGTAATCAAACAAATTGTATTTAGATGACTTAAGCTACAAAGTCATCTATTTGACTAAATCCAATATAATTGCTTAAATGGTGTAATTCGATTATTTGACGTCAATATTTAAAATTTCCCGTTGATTATAGATTTTGTTCATACTCTATACATAAGCAAATTGCCAAGTGTACTAGTCCACTAAGGGATAGGTTCAATTTCTTGACTTGAGATTATCTTGGGGAGAATCGAACTCACAACCTCTTGGTTGGAAATGGGGTTGCTTACCATCCGAGCAACTCCTCTTGTCTTATCATGGAAGTATAATCCATTAAAATTTTCCTTCTATAATAAATTACACTACACGTCTTAAATTTTCCTTGAATTAGGTAGCAAATAATTATGAGTTGCTGCAATCAATATAAAGGCGAACGTAGAGACAAGGCACTTCACACTAACTACATCACTAGTTTCCTGATATAAAAAAAACAATCAACAAAAGTAACAGAAACTGCATTAAATCCTCAAAAATAAGCTGCTACAAAGTACAAACACTCAAAATGTGTTTTAATAAGCTCTCATCACCAACCTTTTCACTTTTTTGTTTCTGCCCCAACAGACAGCATCTTAGCTCGACAAAAAAAAAGTGCTAAAACTCCTTCACAAAAACGTGCACAAAAAAAAACATATGTATCCTAATTATTTTGTCCAACTAGCTAGCAAATCCAAATCAAGAATCTTTATATAAAACGTGCACAAAACACATGTATCCTAATTATTTTGTCTAGCTAGGTGCTACTAAACTTCAAATCAAGGATCTTTGTATTTAAAAAAAAAAAAACCTAAGGTGGGGGTAGAATAAAAATATTATTTAATAACAAATATAGCAAAAAATACCTATTTTTCAATGTGTTGAAAATGACTTAAAAGTATATTTTATGTTCACTTGTAATTGACTTAGTCTAGTAGACTATTGATGGAGTGGCGACGTGGTTCCACGCTGCATAAAAGCGTAAGTCTGTGGCCAAAAGTCAAGTTGAAGGGTTCTATTATTTACTATATTGTGACAACCAAAAAACTCGTGCGCTACTGTTCCTATGTCGGCTCTATTATTTACTAATTGTTTTTCTACGTGCCTCATTTCACACGTTATATTAAGCTATTGAAAATGAATTTCCACTTACTAAAATGACATTTCTGACATAGAAAAAGTGAATATAGATACATTGTCTGATTTTGAGTTGATGAAACATATATAATATTAGGGAGATGTATCACCGCAATGCATTTTTACACCATGGATGGACAAGGGCGGATGTAGAGTTCGAAATATATATGCTATGTAATATAATACTACATTGATTATTTGTATATAATTTTAATATAAATGTTCGTATTTTACATTATATTTGTTATTAAATAATATTTTTTATTCCAATTTATGTGATGGTATTTTTTTATAGTTTGTCCAAAAAAGAACAACACATTTCTATATTTTAAATGATATAACTGTAAACTTCTCATTTATCTTTAATAAATGATGAGATAATTTCACATAAATACAACTCAACACCTGACTTGCAACATAATAGCCTAGATATCACTTTGCAAATCTATAGCCAAAAAATAATAGGTTAATTCCCGAAAAGCAGCTTATTTCAGACAATCAACTACGGTTATTGCTCCCTCTTTATATAACCAGTTGTTTTCATTCTCTTGATTTTCTTTGATTATTAAGCATTTGATAAAAAGAAATACAAATAAGCCACAACGCAACTCAAAAGTCCTATCCTGAATAATACATATTATCTGATGGTAAGAAATTCAAACACTTTTATGTGCAAATGCTCAAGCTATCCAACAGGATAAAAGAAAGATAAAAACTTGGTAAATAAATAGTAGAATTCCTCTAATGCATACAAATCTTTTTCATACAACACATACGCGAAAATGAAGAAAAGAAGGAAGTGTCAAACTTCTCTAGAGACCTCTTACACACTGACAATGTATACACATCCTTATAAACTAAAAAATATAGAATTATACAATATTACACACAAAATATACACATTTATACATAATTATACAATACTGTATAACTTGTATAAACATGTATAATAGTATATATGAGGTGTTTATATATCTATATACATAATTATACACTATTATACAGTATTGATACAAACTGCTACATAGCTATGATTTTCCAAAACTTAAATAAATGTGTGTCTTTAATAATGGGCTAAAGGCTGAAAAGTTTCTTTCAAGTTATATACAACATGGACTAAATAGGGTAAGAACTTCATATCTGAGCCATTTTCGATTTGGCTGTTAGGCCAAGTGACAAGGGTCGTAATTCTTTTATATCTATTGTTTGTTTAAGTTAACCTAGTGCTAAAAGTTTTAATTTCTTGTTTAAATTTTATATCCAATAAAAAATCACCACATACATTGAGACAGAGGAACTACAGTGTCACGATCCAAAATTTACTATAGGTCGTAATGGCGCTTAACGCCACCGTCAGGCAAGCCAATAGTGATTGATCGATTTAATTACTCATTTTACTATTTTCGAATCATAAATTTTAATAAGTAAGGAGATTTATATTTTTAAATCTACGGGAATGTAAAAAATTTGTAGTTTCTAAGAAAATTAAAGGCGGTGATAATATACAAAACCGTAATCATCAACTAGTATGTCCCAAAATTCGGTGTCACAAGTAAATGAGCATTTACTAAGGAGTACAATAACAATACAACATCTGTCTAGAATGTAAATGAGATAGAATAAGATAAATATATGATGGAGACTCCGTGAACTGCAATGCATAGTCTGAAATGCAGCTCACATATAGTCTCCTGAACAGTTGTGCCTACACTCCAAAATAATCTCCAAATAAAAATGTCAGATCCTACATATTTAATGTAGAAGTGCAGCAGAGTACGTAAATCAATGCATACCCCGTAAGTATCTAGCCTAACCCTAGAAAAATAATGACGAGGGGTCGATATCGACACTTACTAGTGGTCCAATAGATCAATATAGTAAATCACAAAATAGATAAGAAGCACAAGAGTAGTAGTGAGGTAATTCTTTAACGTACGCCATCTTCTAAAATTTCTTTTAACGATGTCAATTTCTCATTCTCGTATTCTATCTTAATAGCTCAGAAAATATACAGTGCCAATATCAAATAAATAAAAAATACCATATAAAATGCAAGGCATTACTGGAAGGAAATCTCGTGAAAATTTGTACTGCTAGCGATATAACGCATGATCATGCCGAGGTAGTACGACCCAATCCTTGAACGAATATGATATTGCCGAGGCGAATGGTCCGATCCCATCATAACGTTTACTTTGAAGAGGGACGAGCGGCACAAACCATAAATGCATCTGTTATAATATCGAAGCGAATGGGCCACTCCCGTAAGAGTGTGGTACATGACCTTGCCAAGGCGAACGACCCGATCCCATTAGAATAAGAATCTTTAGCGGAACCTTAGCCCACTCATGAATATACATATGAGTTATATTTAAGGAAAGCATAGCAATGACTACACACAATGCAGGAGAAATTCATAAGGAAACATACATTATTTTGCGGATTATCAAGTAGCTCATCACATCTCTAAAATAGTGAGTCTATCATCCTATTTAAGTTTAGTCTCAAGTCGTACGCGAAACAAAGGAATCAAACGAGCAAAGACAATTAAAATAGTACAATTATAGCATGGCGTGAATCTAAGTCTACCCGGACAAAATCAGGAATTCTAGCATATGCACGGACACCTGTCACCTCATATATGCGTAGCTCCCACAACATGAAGCACATAAGAATATAACACCTACTGGGTAAATTCTTCCTCACAGGGTTAGACATGAAGCTTATCTCGCTCCGAAGTTCCATTCCCGGCTCCAAAGTCACTCTAACACCTCAAATCGATGTCTGCCGCTCCAAAACTAGTCAAACAATGTACAAACCAATAAAAATATACTCTAATACTCATAATAAATCAATTTATCACAATCCCAACTCCGCTTGAAAGTCAATAAAGTCGACCCTCATACCCACGTGACTGGATTACGAAATTTTAAAAAAAATAATATTACCAATAAATCATATGATCTATATATAGAAAATGATCCAATTTCGTCCATGAATTGACCCTCAAATTAAGAATTTACCATTTTTCAAATTTGGGGCTCAAAATCCTAATTTTTACAATTCAAACACGAATAAAAATAATAACCAACTGAAATAATTTTGTAGAAACATCAAAATAAAGGTCATATTTTACCCCTCGTTGAGAGGAGAACAATGCCGCAAAAATCACCTCAAACGGAGCTCTAGAACTCAAGAAATCCCAAAAGTCTAAAATTCTCGCTTTAAAACACTATCCAGATGATTTTTCTTAATCGCCTTTGCGGGAGATCTTCGTGTTTGCGAAGAGTAATTTTATGCATTGACTGTTCAACCATCCTTCTTCGCGTTCGCAAAGAACAATGCTTCGCACTAGAAACAACCAATTTGTCCGAAACGAAAATGGGCATAACTCTCTCATACGACATTTGAATTCGACGATTCTTGTTGCTAGGATCCGTAATTACAATTTGGACATAATGGTTCAACACAATCACAAATAAAATATCTTTTTCTTAATACGGTGCCTTTTATGCTTAAAGAAACGACGTTAAAACTTCAAATAAGAGCGCCACACAATCCAAACACCTCCGAAATACACCTGAGGCCCTTGGGACCCCGTTCAATTATACAAACCCAATCACAAAATATAACACGAACCTGTTTGAGGCCTCAAATGAGACTAAAAAACATCAAATCTGCGAATTGATAATCGAAACCTTTCTTTAAACTTCCAAATATTCAAATTTCGACGAACGCGTCTCATTCGGGCTTAAACATTCCGGAATGACACAAAACTTTACGCACAAGTTACAAATCACAGTAAGAATCTATTCCAAGGCTTTTAACCTCAAATGGACATCGATAACACCAAAGTCCCCTTCAAATCAAACTTAAGAAATTCTAAAACCTCCAAAAGGCCAACTTTCCATATTAAGCGCCAAAGTGCCCCTGGATCACTCGATACTTAACCTGAACATACGACCAAGTCGAAATCATCATACGAACCTATTAAAACCTTCAAATCCAGATTTCGAGGCCGTTTAGTCAAAAGTCAAAGCTTGGTTAACTCTTCCAACTTAAAGCTTCTGAATTTTAAATTTTCTTTTCAAATCGATTCCGAATTTCCCCAAATTCAAACCACACGTACAAGTCATAATACATGAAGTGAAGCCACACAAGTTCTCAAACTGCCAAATGACACGCTAGAGCTCAACACGACCAGTCGGTTCATTAGATTCTCCCCCACTTAAATATACGTTTGTCCTCGAACATGTTAAAAACTATCCCCGAGTAACCAAACTCACTTTTTTATTCCTCGTGCACCTACCCGTGACACCACAAACCATGTGAGCACATTGGCTTAAGACAGACTGAATATCTTCTCATTTACATTAGCCAACAAAACATAGGGCCAAATTCGAACATCTGAAATCCACCTCGAGACCTGATTCTAACATACGAACACCACATCAATCACTAGAGACTGTATCCAACATGAACATGCTCCTCTACTGAAATAACACCATGCACCACATAAGTCACTTGACCATAATAACATTCTTCGACCATAATAGCTGCAATTTCATGGACCCGATGTCCTCAATACATCTCATAACACATATAAGCCTTCTTCCAACTCCCACAATACTGCCACGACAGAAGAGATGTGTATAAACTCATAACCACCTACCGTATCAACAAATCATGGAGTCGCTCCTCCTAACAAGAATCATTATCTTATTCTGAACTGAATAACAATATTTTCTCTTTAATATACCTTATATGGATCTGTCTGTACTAATTTCAGATCCAATATCTCTTCTCACCTCGTACATGTTGCTCGGGCAATAAGCTATCTCAACATCGCTAAAAATCTCATATGCCGCCATCAATGCGCAAACAAGCTACAAACTCAAATGTGATACATAAGGAGAAACACTCTGAAAAAGAACTAATCTGCCCATGTAACGAATAAAATAATCAAGTAGATTGTATGAAGACTTATTAGAAAATGAGGAACAAAATAAACAAAGATAAATATAGGGAACCATACTCAAAATCTCACTATTGAGGCATGGAACCTGATCCCCACATGATACCATTGCAGTGTGCAACTTAATCTAAACATGATATCGCTGCGGCGTGCAACCCGATCCAAATAACATACCCGTGTCCAAAATTTTATACGCTCTAATTACACTTTAATTAAATAGTGTAAGGCGGTCGGTGTCAAATATAATATTCCAACAAGGTTGGGGTCGAATTCTATAGGGAATATAGCGTGAAAAGATTACTTGAGTAGCGTGAAACTTGAATTAGGTCTTAATTCTATTCCTTTAATGTAACAAGAGAATATAGTTGTGATCAAGAGATAATTAACTGTGTTATAAGTATGTGAATAATTTGATTACGTAAACCAAGGTTGTGTCCCTATCAATAGAATGTAATGCTATCAGTATTAATGTGATATATTTATTGTGGAAGGTCCTTTGATATGCAAATGGTTTCTCAATGACCGCCCAATATTTTCCAATAGTTGGGTAAAATTTTCTCTTTATGATTTTTTCAAATATAAAAGAGTTGCAATTTAAGAACGACCAATTCATTGCCAAGTAGAATCCACTTATTTCTAAGTAATTCCATTAAACAAGATTTAAAGTCTTGAGTTCTTGATATTCATTTCTACCAAACCCAAACCCACTTTTCCATGTAAAGAAAGAGTAAAATGGAATAAGTTAATATTTGCAACCACCAACCATAAAAAAAGCACAAGGAAATGCATAAATATCAACCAACCATTATATATATATATATATATATATATATATATATATATATATATATATATATATATATATATATATATATATATTCAATGTTAAACATCTATTAAAATTACACCCATTTAGGATCCACAACCTTAGTATTTAAAACTAGCTACTCATGCTAAAATACAAGAACAAAGTAATAAATAAAGTCATAAAGCTTACAAAATTGCAAGATTCCTTCTTCACAAGCTTCCAAGTTAATAGAGTATTCAATGCTCTCAATGTAGGACCTTTGTCAGACTTGAATTACCCACAAACATCGTAGTTATTCTTTTATAGTGGGCAAAACGTCGTGGTCAAAATCGGACAAATTGCGCCCATAGACAGCTTAGCGATCACATAATGGTGACAGACCACGTATGGGACGTAGTCTGCATAATTTCCATTCACATCGGAGACTTGTAAGTCACCAGTTCAAGTCTTCCACCGCATATTGGCTATGCAGTTCAAATGTCTATTATGCGACCGCATTATCCCATCGCAAATCGTGTTGAGAAGTTTCTTCTACTGGAATTATGCGATCATTATGCGGCTCACAGAAGTTTTAGCGACCGCATAATGGACCGCATATTCTTCTCTTCATTTGGCCAATAAGGCTTCTTCAGTTTGCAATTAACATCTGACTTATACGGTCCGCATGTGATTTACGTGGTTGCATACTTGCAGCATTTCCATTCTTTTGTGACTTTTTGACTTTCTTTCCATGTTTTTGGGTCTTCAAGCTTATGCACAACAAAAAATCCAAACTTGATTAGAATTAAATAAAATTGCATTAAAAGATGAGCTAAAATCAAAGTATTTGGTATCAAATGTGCTGAAACTCTACGGCACATTGGCGTGCCGCCTGATCTACACATAACAATAAATAAGTAAGTACCCATCAAACCAAAATACTTATACCCATGAAATATCCGAATATCAACCACAAGCACGCCGAGTGCAAAAATACAGCCTTAGGGAGACGGATGGCGCCATATGCTACAAAACCCAATCACAACTCATGTGCGATAAATGACCTTCATCTAGAGATTCATCCTGTTTATATCATACCACAAGCTACACGGGACCCAACACATGTGTGGATAATCAAGCCGTATCACAACCCACAGGCACAATATAGTATTACATGGAATAGCTAACAATGGGAATAACATCCAACGTTTGAAGACTTCTCCATTAGCAACACTATGCTGAATGGACACATCCAACCTGATGTGGAGCACACATTCACATCAGACCCATCAACAGATCCCAAGCCAATTTCAATCATCCCATACTGGGCCAACAACCTTTCAAAAATCCATGGTGGCCCTATTGATGACATACGGGCAGTCGTCCTAATCCGGAACAAACTCCCACAATTCATAACTAAAGGAACAGAGCGCCTTCCAGGCATAAACTCTCACATTTACGATAGTACCATAATCTTCATGATTAGGTTTCAATCGTTAACAATCAAGTCACTAATAGGTCACATTTATGCAAACTCCCACAACCTTCCGTACCAGGTAGCAAATTCTACATCTCCATACCACCAACCACACTAATTCTGTAAAGCAAATAAAGAATTCGCAAATCAGCACGCAAAGACTCTTACACATGACACCGTTCTTATGTGACACTAAAGAAAATGTGAGCTTACTAAGAACATCTAAATTCTTCCCTACTCATACGAGCTCGTGATATTCTTATCAAAACGGAGTCGCAACCTTGATCCTCAACTTCTAATTCCCATGCTGCTCATTGTTTCTATCGTGCCTCTATGCGAGAGTCCAAGAATTTTATCATAACCGCTGAACCACCAGTAGAATAAATGCTTCATTGGCTACAGTCCCTTTCACTCTACTTATTTCAGAAGAAAAATTGCAACACGCAACCGAATTCCCATAGCCGTAGAAAATACAATCCTCAATTCATGTTCTAAACTGCCATAACTCTTCCGAAATCCATTTATACAACAAGGCCATTTGAATAAAATACCTCCCAAATCAGTCAAATTATGGTGGCTATCATGCCCGGATGTACAATCACAAACCACATGTATAACGTAACAGACCAACGGAACTGATCATTGCCACAATCATGTTGATTTAACCATTACTAATTGACCCAACTTCTTCCAATTTACTCTGGACTTGCCTTAGAAATAATAATACGTCCCTTCAAAACATAATGTAATCCAAAAACACTCATCCCGAGTGACCCAATTCATGAGACCACCCCGTCTCAATACCCATGAACCATATCATACCGTCCTTATACTCACAATAGCATCTCCAACTGGTACACCCATCTGAAATATCCTTAATGAATCCCAATTTGTTTCCTTACATTTTTTTAATACTGCACTACAGAACCGATGATAACATAGAATACTACAAGTCTCTTTTGTAACCCACTGCAAAAAGTCGATCCTTAACCATACGATGGACCCGAAATTCTTAGGTACTGCACTTTAATTCTTGAACCTACTAGAATCGTTGTTGAGAGTCACCCACTCTGACCTGGTCCCAAATGTAAACAAACACCAACGTTCTGCTAGCACATGAATAACCTCTCAAAGAAGCAACCGAATGAATTATTTTCTTTGTGTATCATATCCACAAGAAGCATAAACTTTGAGTCTTCCCAAAACCTGAACATGAACCGATAGGGCAAAATATAGCACACATTTGACAAGTACATTCCTCGAATACCCTTGATGTTTTCTTTTTCTTAGTCATAATTCATCCATCAATGCTCCGACAATCATAAACCGCACAAGAAAACAACCACGCGATCCAATCATTAGATGGTGGGCTCCCCCACTTAACTTTAAGCTACTATCACATAATGTAGAACCCAAAAATATTACTACTTCACTATTACCACGATCTCGCACCATTAATTCGCCAAACCTCTTAAAATCTCTTGTTAGACTCTTCATAAAACATCCCGAGTTATCAGCCACAATCGCGAACTCGACCTTCTGCCAGGTAGTAAGTAGAACTCTTCATAGAAAACTAATAAAAATCACGTAACCTCTAACCTGCTCACAGGAGATAATCCACATGCGGAATTCTAAACCGACATCTTCCAACGATGCTGCATTGGCATAACCACCACAAAACCAGTAAACCTTCCTGATCCCGTGCTCTTCCACCAGCTGTAAGAGCATGTTCATTCCCCATTGACATCAACTGAAAGTCCGACAATATGTTCCAAATTCAAAGTCATGTTGCATCTGAAATGATAATCAAGTTTTCACACCCCTCTTCATTTCAAGCAAACTTCTTTCTGCCATATTCAATCTTCCTCGTACAATAATCACCATTCCAAAAAAAAAGGCTGACTTAGTCACTTTCCACCATGACTCCCAAATCACTTTAAACTTCCTCAAGGTACGTGGCTATCCTGCCACAGAATCCCTATGCTACTCTGCCACTCTTACTTCGGCTAAACCATCTCCATAAGAAACTTCTTGGCATGTGTTGTTCACACTTGACTGCTAGAAATTCAACCACCGTGAGACACCTCCCACCATGTCCATCCACATTCTTCGCTACCCAAATATTGCCTCAAATCAAAATCCATCTTTGTAGCACCTGAACTAATAATTTTCTACCAACTCTAAGCTTCCTCGAATATTATCTTTCTCAAGCCATCAGCATTCGAAATACCAATTTAATTCTTAAACTGCACATCTCCATCACTGACAATCGTTTTTCAGGCACCATTTCAAAACACCCTGTCCTGAAGGCAAATAAAAGGAGACCATAACAACGGCGAACCTTAATACATTCAAGCAAAGATGATGACATCACATCACAAATGAGAATTCTACCACACTCAAAAATGTCAAGTCTGGTTACTCTATCAACCAAATCCTGAACATCCATAGTATGATTGCCTTCCTCTATTGGAATTAAATATCGAACCTCTAAATAATGGATCAAATAATCCTAAGTCTAAGGTATTTATTTCCGCGACACAGAAATAAGCACCCTACCATTTATGCCAACAATGTGCGATAACCACACATGAACATCATAATACAATGTACGTAGCAGCAAAACCGTAGGTTACACTAATATTGCGGTGAAATGACAAAACATCCCTCCACGAGGCGTTGACAATAGCCCGATAGAATATGCATGGATAAATATCTTGCACCATATGTGCAATAACATGATAACTCCTTGATGCCTAATTGATAACCAACGCTCCACGTCATATAATATTGAGTAAAAAGGAAATGAATACATAAGCTTTAACAGAATCAAATTGCATGATGAAGAATCAAGAAAGGAAGTACTCCTAACAACCTTGTAACCTCCCCAAGATAAGTAGAGACGTCTCCGTATCGATCCGCACGACTCTACTAGACTTGATCCTGACTCGTGAGACCCAACAGAATCTAGAGCTTTGATACCAAGCTGTCACGACCCAAAAACTACTATAAGTCATGATGGCACCTAACGCAGCTATCAGGCAAGCCGGTGGTGATTGGTCAATTTAAAAACTTATTTTATTACTTTCAAAATCATAAATTTTAATAAGGAAGGAAATTTACACTTCTAAATCCACGGGAACGTATGAAATTTGTAGTTTATAAGAGAAATGAAAGGCTATGATAACATACATAATCATAACATCAACTAGTATACCCCAAAACCCGGTGTCATAAGTGCACGAGTATTTACTTAGGAGTATGATAATAATACAACATCTGTGTAGAATGACAATGAGACAAAATGAGATAAATATTATGATTAAGTGTGTGCATTAGAATCGGTTTATTAATAATCGAATCGATTATTTGTTATCGATTTAGCGATTTCAATTTATTGATTTATCAATTTCAATTTCGATTTCAAAATATTCCTTATTGATTTATCAATTTTGATTTGTCCTCTTCGGTTATCAGTTTATCGATAAACTGATAAGCTACAATAAATTATCGATTTTGTCCTCTTCTATTATCGGTTTATCCCCAAACTCTATTATTTCCTCTACAACATTTAAGGAATGGTCATATTTAAAGCTCAAGGGAATGAAGTTTAAATTAATGAAAAATAGAATAAGCCATGATGATCTATTTGGGTTTTATATTTTTTTATTTTTTATATCGTTGGAGTGTTAGTGGCATATATTTGATCCCTTACTTTAGTTTCGTTGCATGTGCTTGTTGACATCATTGTTATGTTATAAACGGTGCTCTTCAATGTTAGCTTCTTTTTGTCCATATTAATTAGGTGTGTTTGAAGCGATATACTTTCCGTGAATCCTGCAAATTTTCTTATTGGTGTAATCTTATTACTGAATCGATAAGCCCCAAAACTCGATAAATCAAAATTAAAAAATCCAATCCTTATTAAAACGATAACGATAAGCATATGTACAAATCGATAATCGATAAGTAGTTATCGATAACGGTCAAAGTTGAATCGATTAATCAAATGCACACCCCTAAGTACGTAGCCTAGAATGCAACTCACATATAGCGTCCTCAACAACTGTACCTACGCGCCAAGATAATCGTCAAGTGAACATGTCAGATCCTGCATATTTAGTGCATGAGTGCACTATGAGTACGTAAATCAACGCATCCCGATAAGTATCTAACCTAACCCCGAAAAAGTAGTAATGAGGGGTCGATATCGATCCTTACTGGTGGTCCAATATATCAATGGTAGTCATAAACAGATAAGAAGCACAAGAGTAGTGATGGGGTAATTTTGTAACTAATTTACATCTTCTAAAATTTCTTTTAACGATGTCAATTTCTCAATCTTGTGTTATATCTCAACAACTCAGAAAATATTCAGCACCAATATCAAATATGTAAGAAATACCATATAAATGTAGGCATCAGTGGAAAGAAAATCTCGTGAATTTTCGGACTACTAACGGCATAAGGCACGATTATGCCGAGGTCGTACGACCCGATCCTAGAAGGAATACGATATTATCGTGGAGAACAACCCGATCCCATAATAGCGTGTTCACTATCGAGGGTTGAACGATACGAATCATCGATGCATCTATTATACTGGTGAGGCGAATGATACGCTCACATAAGAGTGTGGTACATGATCCTGCCGAGGCGAACATCCAGATCCCATTAGAAGCTTTAATAGGTTCTTTACCCCAACTCACGAATATACGTGTGAGTTATGAAATTTAACGGAAACACAACGTATTCCGCGGATTATCAAGAAGCTTGTCACGTCTCTAAATAGCGAGTCTATCACCCTACACATGTCTAGTCTCAAGGCGTACGCGAAATAAAGGAATCAAACAAGAACAACAACAACAACAATAACAATCCAGTAAAATCCAACTAGTGGGGTCTGGGAAGGGTAGTATGTAGGCATACCTTACCCCTACCCCGAAGGAGCAGAGAGGCTATTTTCGAAAGACCCTCAACTCAAGAAAACAAAAAGATAAAAGGAGAAAATATAAGTATCACCTTAGAAATTATAGGAAAAATAGAAAGAACCTGAAATCCAGAAGAAAGATGCAAAGCTAAAGCGTTAGCTAGTAAATATGTCCTACATTGAAAAGTGAAATAGTAAGACACAACATTGCCACTAGCTATCTTACACAAAGCCCCTACTAGACTAGTCTCACAAATATGAACTAAGGAAATACTCACCTATCTCCTAACCTACAACCCTATTACTCGACCTCCACATCTTCCTATCAAGTGTCATGTTTTCACAAATATGAAGTCTCGTCATATCCTCCCTTATCACTTCTCCCTAATATTTCTTAGGCCATTCTCTATATCTTCACGTGCTCTCCATAACCAACCGCTCACACCTCCTTACTAGAGTATTTGGGCTTCTCCACTGAAATGCCCGAACAATCTAAGCCTCACTTGCCGGATCTTGTCATCAATGGGGCTATATGCACCTTCTCCTGAATATTGTCATTCCTACTCTTATCCATCATAGTGTTCCCACACATCCACCCCAACATCCTCATTTCTGCTACTTTCATCTTGTGGATATCTAAGTTTTTAACAAGCCAACACTCAACCCCATACATCATGTCTGGTCTAACCACTGCTTTAAATAACTTACCTTTGAGTATCAGTGTCCATCTCTTGTCACACAGGACTCTAGATGCTAACCACCACTTCATTCGTCCTACTCCAATACGATGTGTGACATTCTTGTCGATCTCCCCCCTAGATTACTATTCGAGGGTACTTGAAGCTGCCTCTACTTGGGATGACCTGTGATTCAAGTTTAAATCCACGACCACTTCCCCCCGACTCAGCTCTAAACTTTCACTCCAAGTATTCCATCTTTGTCCTGCTCAGTTTGAAACCCTTAGAGTCAAGAGCATGCCTCTAATCCTCAAGCCTCTCATTAATGCCGCCTCGTGACTTATCAATCAGTACTATGTCATCAGCAAATAGCATGCACCATTGTACCTCCCCTTGAATATGGTGTGTTGATGCGTCCATCAGCAGGGCGAATAAGAATGGATTGAGCACAGAGCCTTGTTGTAACCCCATTACAATCGAAAAATGCTCAGATTCGCCACCTACTGTCCTAACCTAAGTCTTAGCCCCATCATACATGTCCTTCTTAATCGCCATAATATAGGGAACTGACACACATTTTGTTCTCTAAGCATTTCCAGAGAACTTATCTAGGAACTTTGTCATACGCTTTCTGTAGGTCAATAAACACCATGTGCGGATCCTTCTTCCTCTCTCTGTACAGTTCAACCAACATCCTAACAAGTTGTATAGCTTCGGTAGTAGAATGACCCGGCATGAATCTGAACTGGTTGTCAGATACAGACACTGTCATCCTCACCCTCACTTCAACTACCCTCTCCCACACTTTCACGGTATGACTCAATAATTTGATACTCCTATAATTGTTATATTTCTGGATATCACCTTTGTTCTAATACAATGGAACTACTGTACTCCACTTCCGCTCATCTGGCATCCTCTTCGCCTTAAAAATAACATTAAACAACCTAGTCAACCACTTCAAACTTGCTCTCCTCATACACTTCCACAGTTCTACCAGAATCTCGTCTGGCCCGATTTCTCTACCCTTATGACCTCCTCAACCTCGATATGCCTGTAGTACCAAAATTCATTGTGGCTCTGGGCCTGCTCCAAATCTCCTAGCATAATATCCCGATCCCCTTCTTCATTCAGAAGTTTATGAAAGTAAGTTTGTCATCCTCTTAATTTGTGTATCTTCCATCAAAACTCTACCATCTCTGTCCTTGATGCATCTCACTTGGTCCAAATCCCGAGCCTTCCTCTCTCTCAAATTGGCTAACTGGAATACCTTCTTTTCCCCGCCTTTTCTCCCCAGTTCCTTGTACATACGACTATAGGCTGTAGTCTTAACCTCCATGACTGCCAACTTAGCTTCCTTCCTAGCTATATTATACCTCTCCATGCACACTCACTCCTCGTTCTTACCTATATTCCCCACTAACTTCAGGTATGCTTCCTTCTTCGCATCGACTTTACCATCGACCACTTCATTCCATCACCAGTTTCCTTTTTGCCCACCAGGGACACACGTCGAGGCCCCTAACACCACTCTTGCATCCTTCCTTATACAGCCTACTATTGTCGACCACATAGTGCTCGCGTCACCATTGCTCCCCCAAGCTCCCAGAGTCGAGAAATCGCCCTTCCAACTCTTTAGCTTTGTCCTTAGTTAAGGCTCCCCACCCGGTTCTCGGTCTTCCTCGAGCGGACCTTTTCATCCTCTATTACATAATACCAACGTCCATCACCAAGAGCCTATGATGCGTCGTGAGTATCTCACCCGAAATCACATTGCAATCCTTGCAAAGTCCTCTATAACACCTCGTGAGGAACAAATAGTCCATCTGAGTTTTCGCCATCGCATTTTGAAAAGTAACCAAATGCTCCCCCCTCTTTGAAAAGCTAGCATTCACAATCACCAACCTGAAAGCCTTAGCAAAGTACCTCCTCCGTTCCTCTCCCCAAAATGGAAGCCTCCATGCACCTCGCCATGACCATCTGCGGTCGACCCAATATGACCATTGAAATCCCCTCCTTTTAATAGCTTCTCAGCAGGCGGAACCTGGCACAAAATCTCATCGAACCCCTTCTAGAAGCGCCATTTAATCTCCTCATCTAGGCCTGTATACGGTGTATAGGCGCTAATGACGTTTAGAGTGCACTCTCCAACCTCCAAATTAATAATCATCAATCTATCATTCACTCGTCTAACCTCAACTAGAGACTCTCTAAGATCCCTATCCACCAAGATATCCACCCCATTCTTACCTCTCTGGACTCCTGGGTACCAAAGTCTATAGCCGTCCACGTCCTTCGCCCTCGGCCCTACCCATCTTATCTCTTGGACACAGACTATATTGACCCTCCTCTTATGGAGAATCTTCTCCAACTCTATTGACTTACCCATCAATGTAACTATGTTCCATGACCCAATTCTCAGCGTATAGACACCCTTGTTCCCTTTACCTCTCTTACCTCCTGACCCACCCCGTAACCCCTGTCCTACCTCTCTCACTACCCCTCATCCCTCGAGGACATGACCTCACTCGACCATCCTAGACCACAGACACTACACCTATGCCAGACTAATGGGAATCACTAATATACACAAGGCAACATACCAAACTAGAAGAAGACAAGTTGCAACTACAAGCTCACAAATATGACATCGGAATTCGACGTCAATTGTTGCTGTGTCTCCGTAATTATGATACGGACATAAGTATAATCCAATTATAAGAAAAATGTCATTTTCTCAATATAGTATCCTTTATTCCCAAAGAAATGATGCTAAAAAATCAAATAAGAGCGCGACACAACCCAAATACCTTTAAAACACATCTGAGGCCTACGTGGCCCCGTCCAATTACAAAAACCAATCCCAAAACATAACACAAACCTAATCGAGGCTCAAATAACATAAAATAACATCAAATCTATGAATCGACAATCAAAACCTTTCTTTAAACTTCTTAACATTCAAACGTTGATGAACACGTCTGATTCATACTTAAACATTTCGAAAGGATACCAAACTTTACGCACAAGTAAAAAATCATGATAGAAACATATTCCAAGGTTGAAACCTCAAACAGACATCGATAACACCAAAATACACCTCAAATCAAACTTAAGAAATTCTAAAACCTTCAAAATGCCAAATTTCCATATTAAGCGCTGAAACGATCCCGGATCATTTGATACTCAACCCGAATATAAGCCCAAGTTTAAAATCATCATACGAACCTGTTGGAACCTTTAAATACTGATTCTGAGGTTGTTTACTCATAAATCAACCTCTGGTCAACTCTTCCAACTTAAAGCTTCCGAATTTAGAATTTTCTTTCCAAATCAACTCCGAAGTTCCTGAAATTCAATTCTAACCACACGAACAAGTCATAATACATGAAGTAAAGCTAATCAAGTCCTTATACCACCGAATGATGAACTAGAGTTCAAAATGACTGGTTAGTTCGTTACATACAGAGTTTCCACTCTACTTATCAATGTACTAATTGTGGTGAGGTTTATACCTACCCTGAAAATCGAGTAACCATTAGACTTGTAATATGGTTTTAAGGATACATGATTTCACCTAATACCGGTTGATTAATTTAGATATAAGTAATGGAATTGACAAGAATATGAAACAAATTGATGTTTGGACAGTATCCTCGAGCTGATGAACCCTTGAGAATAGTAAAGCAAGGATAGTTACAGAACAATAAATTGATGGAAAATATAGAAATATTGTATTTATTTTATCAGTATGAATGTAAGGTATAAACAAATGATGGGCACCCCTCTTTATACACTATAAGAATCCTAATTGTGGTACAATTCTAATTACGAAAGTAAATCCCATGATTGATATAAATAAACTCCCTTGATTTGGTCTTCTCCCAGATTTCCACCATGATCTCCGACCAGTTACAGATATTTTGCCATTATATTATTGCATTTTACTCGAAGTCGGTCATATTTAGTCTCGATTGTTGCTGGCCTCAATCTCTACAAACACTTCGATCATTGGGATCGATGTCTCATCTTCAAGCTCGGGCTGATTCATTACGAGATTACCCCGGATGCACTTCCTTTGTTTCAACCAAATAGCAAAATCGGGTAGGCCCGGTTTCAACCATATACAGATAGACCCCTTATTTCTTAAAGTGTAATGAGAAGAAATGAACTGAGCGTCGATTTTTAACTTCGACGAATGGTGATGTCACCCTCATGATGTAAACGACAGAGGCGACTGAAGTATCGCATCTGCACACTTCTCAAGATCATAATTAGTGCCTGTTGATGGTCGGCCACTAGTGCCTTTGAACCTTCATGGCAAATATTATAAGTAGACCAACTTCACAAGTTTGCCAAACTTTACTCCCAAATATCTTCTAATCTTCAAAGCATTCCTCCTTCCTTCAAGTTCCTTAACTTTGCAAATTATGTACATCCTGCATGCCAAAACTTTCGTAAAACAACAAACTGCATTTTCCTCTTTTCTATGAACTCACATAGAAATGGAGAAAACATCTAAAACCGTTCACCAAAGGACTAGGTCTCTTTATCAAGGCTGGCTGGTGATAAAATGACAGTGGAGACACGCATCGAAGAGTGTATTCCCGGGTCATGCAACCTTACTTTTGATTTCAAAATTGAAAAAACCTCTTCGGTCCCTGGCTGATATGAGCCCATGTCGAGGTATATATGCTCGGTAACCGAAGGCAATCTCGAGGAGGTGAAAAAGGACTGCCACTAGGAAAATGCGGATGTGGTGATTCATACCCCTCGAGGAGGATATTACTACCTACATGGAATGGTTTTTGAGTCTTTACACTTATCCTTTCACACTGCATATCGTCAATCCTATTATTATCAACTTCTTCCACTAATATTGAATAGCTTTGGACAGATACACCCCTCATTTTTGGTGCATTTTTATCTTGCTTCAATTCTTTGTGAGTAAGGTTGAAGGAAGGCCATTTACCCTCGACTCTCTTATGAAACTGTATAGCCCCCGTCTCTATCAGGGCAGATTTATAAGGCTCTATAGTCGAGCCGCAAAGTTATTATTTATGAGTACAGACGAGGACAAGGATTGGAGATGGATGTATTGGTTTGTCCGAGTGAGGAACTCTGATATAACTTCCGCAGAGAAAATTCCATTCCCCAAAACAAGAATCGTAAGTAAACCCACGAACATCTTGTGTTGATTGCTTTATTTCTTTTATATTGATCCACTCAACTATTTTCTCACCCATGTCTAATTGTATGATATAGCGATTCCCTAGATTCTTGGTACAATACTGAACCTCGAAAGCTGGGTTCAGAAGTTGGTTTCAACTTCCACATATGCTGAGCACTCGTCGTGCAATTTAACAAGGGGCCGATGGGAGACCAATAATCATGGTAAGCTTATCCTATATGCCTTCGATGATTTTTTCTTAAACATTTCTTTTTATTTATACTTGACTCTCTTTTATATAGGTCTCAAGGATGTTGATGAAATGAGGCCGGCCTTTCTTAGGGAAGAGGTGGCCACAAAACTGGCTAAGGATAAGAAGAGGAGAAGGGCCTTACTTTCCGATACCCCAAATCCTAAGAAGAGCAAGTCTTATAAGTCGAAGAATGACTCCATTGCTCTTTCTGCTGTCGTAGCCCAGAAACTACGAGATGAAAAAGAGGAGAGAGAAGATGTTGGTTGTGAGCTGGCTGCTCGAAAAAGGGGAGCGCTGAATCTTCAAGAGCAGTTGAGCTGGTAATGGCCGAGGACGCACATCCTCAGATCGAGGAGATCTCGAAAGATGGTCTGAGCAAAGTCCCCGAGTCTTCGGGGGCCGAAGATGTCTCCCGCCATGACAAATAATCGGCGAGTGTGCTTATCTGCCATGACTAACAATCGAGGGCGTGCTGAAGGTTCCAATTTCGAGGCCATTGGAAAAATAGAAAGTTCCCCAAGTGACTTGCTTGGGGCTATCACTTTTGATGATTGGCCGCCCGACCCCATATTTTATGAAGGGCAATTTCGGGAGGCATAATTTTTGGAGACCCCGTTGTGGGAGCGACCCATGAAGGGGATGACATATTTTGCAAATGCCTCACGGGGGTCGATTACGTTTCTGATCTAGATGCAATGATCTTTTTTGATGAGGCTCAATGATTTTTGAACCACGTAAATTTCATTCCATGTTATTACGTTTGTTGTTATTTCCTTTTGTCTGATTTTCTTCCTTTCTTCATAGGCTATGGCGCTTCATCGGGAAGTATTTTCCAAATCTCAAACTGAGCTAATCAGGTGTGAGGCCGTTCTCAAAAGGCTCACATAGGAGAGAGACACTCTCAAACTCCTACATGTGTAAAAAGAGGAGGAGATCAGGGACCCCCGAGCTGAATTGGTAAGAGCTCAAAGAGAGTAGACTGATCTCATCGAGCAGGTAAAGTAAATTTTTGGGGAGTTTAACATATCAATTCCATATCAGAGATTAACGCTTAGATCTTGCAGGTTCAGTAGAAGGCCAAAAAGATCGACCTACTTCGTGAGGAAGCTGAGGTGAAAGAGGCAGAGACTTTGGGGTGGAAGCAAAAAATGGGTCGTCTTACCTCGGAGAAAGATACCGCTCGGGCCCAGCTAACTTCGACTGAGCGTCCACTCTAAAGAGCGAAGGAGGAGAACTTGGCCTGAGCCAAGAAAATTGAGGAGCTCGAATCTTAATTGACCACTGATCTTGCAAAAGCCACATCTAAGGTGGAAAAATTAAAGGCGGAGGCGGAGGCGATCATAGTCGTCTACCGCGCCGAAGCTGAAGCCACTAATGCTCGAGAAAAGGACATTTTCGATGTGGTTGATGTTTGATTATTCTGCATTTTCGGTGATGCTAAGTGTCATTCTATGAGAGAGACTCTCGAAGAGATTCATGCTTGTGGCTTTGATCGTACAACCAATATCGAGAATGTGAAAGTGTTAGAGGTTGAAGCCGAAGCTTTGCTCTCTGATGATGATGACTCTGAGAGCGCAAGTAGATCTGAGAGCGGGGAAGATTAAGATGAAGCTCCTAGGGAAGAATAGACACTTAGAAATTTTTTCTTCTTTTTGGTTTTTTATGTAAGACGCTAAGTAGTCTTTGTAAATACTCTCATATATATGAAAGATGATTTTCTTTTGGATTTGTCTCTAATTATTCTTTTGTGAAAACTTTGTTCTACTTTCTCCTTATGATTCCGATATACTTTAGGCCTTGTGAGGAATTTAACTCACTTCATTGCCCTGTGAAATTTTTGTTGAAATCGAATTACTATAGTTTCTATATTTGAGTGTAGGGCTGTGCATTTGGATCGAATATCCGAAATCCGATCCACTCTATTTCGGATTTTTGGATTTCGAATTTTCGGATTGGATACAGATTATGTTTTACAAAATTTTGGATTTTTGGATTGGCAGGATCTTATCCAATCTAATCTGATATCTGAAATTATATGTCCTATATATAAATACTACCCTAAAATATTAGGGTTAAGTAACCTTATATTCTTTTATCAGACTAACCCTAGGTTATATCGATCTTTAGTCCTCTCTAGTCTCTAGCCTCTCTTTTCCGCATCTCTTCATACATTAGAGACCTCACTGCCTTGCCTCAGCCCTCTCGAGACTCGAAGTCTTCATCTCAGTCCGATGCTCCGATGCCGATCAAGCTCAGTCCTCTCTAGTATCTCTCTTCAGACTTCATAGATCACTACCTTATGCGGACTGTGGAGAACTGGAGATGAACTGGAGTAACAGCTGTGTGGACTGTAGAGAACTGGAGTTTTGTTTGCATTCTGATGCAGTTGCGAGCTCATTTTCTCTTTTGTTGTGTAGATATTTGCCTAATGCATGGAATAGAGAGAGATTTTCATCTTTGGGGAATGGCAAACTTTAGTAACTTAGAACTTTATGTTGAATAACTACACCCTCCCCTGTGTTTGAAAAATGATTAACTTCCCCTCTATCGAACACAAGATAAGATTTTTTAATTCAATTTGCAAATGTTCAGAAGCAACTTGGTTTGTTTGGTAAAATTGACATTTGATTCAACATATACGGATAAAAAGAGTTCATAATGCAAATAAGTGTATCAAGGAATGAATGCCAGCATCTATTTATGTACTTCGAACAAGTACTCCAGTGATTGACAATTGGATCCAACAATGCGAAAAATTATCCGATCCAAAGATTAAAAATCCGATCCGATCCATTGTTACTTCGGATCGGATTCAGATTGCCCTTTTCTGAATCTGAAATTCAAAATCCGAATCCAAGATATGCTAAATCCGATCCGATCCTTGCACAAACCTAGCTGAGTGAGTACTTGCTTGAACTCGGAGTAGAAAAACCCTTAGGTTTTTGGTTAAGCGAGGTCGGTTCCTCGAGCTCAATAATGTAATGTCCCTTAGGCTCTTGAATCGGGCCGATATAGCCTCAAAATAGTGACTTTTTCCCTTTTTTCAGCTAAAATGTTTAAGTCGTTATGCCTTAGCATAAGATAAATCTGTACCCATTAGGATTTAGTATTGTCATAAAACATTGTTATGCCTTAGCATAAGTTTGTTTAATTTGGTACCTCTTAAAGTTTTTTAGGGTCAATTTTATCCAAACCCTATGTAAATTTGCAGAGGGTGCCATTTTAATCGGTTTTATAAAAACATTTGAAGACATGTTTAATAATGGAATTTAGACATCTCTGAAGCGTGTTACTTTGGACATAGACTTTAACTTGATATTTTCCCATTGGGCTTGTCTATCGATTATACTTCAAACTTGTTCGAAATTAGTCCTTGAGTGGGGTAGCCGGGGCCTATAAAATCGAGGATTGCCTTCTTAAGGTCATTAGATTTCGAAGTTTATCAATTCGAACATGTTGATTTTCATACGACAGTCCCCAAGTTAGTTGCGGTTGGCTCTTGAGTCGATTTCCCTAAAATATTGTAAGTACAAAATTTTAAAGTAGAAATTTCACTAAGGCATGGAACATCCGATAAGGGAAAATTGCTTCTTTTAATAGATCATTCAAACATACATGTTTTATCATTAGGGCTCATGCAATCTATATGGGCATGGTTCGTTTGAACATTTGTCCCTTTACAAAATTTTCCTATCGAAACCTTATTGACACGAAATATCTTCCTTGAAAATATAACATCCAAGAGTGATGCCCCCCAGTATTCGAGGTTGATTGTAAAGAAGCCTCGGATACAGTTGAACTGTCCTTAAGTAGCATATATAATTTTTGTCTCGTTAAATACCTCGCTAGAGAAATCCATTTTAGATAAAAACTGATCTAAGGAAAAAAGAGTGCAACACGTGCTTTAAAACCTACGGTCTTTGTATTGAACATCTTCTCGACCTCTTCGACCGAACACCTGCAATAAGTTAGTATCAAATACAATGAAAAGGGAGAAAGTCATACCTTAGCAATAATATCGTTTAAGGAGTGATATGTTCCAAGTTTGTTAGATCCCTTCTTGACGACACCAAGGACCTGATATGGCCCTTCCAAATTTAGGCTTTCCCTTCGTTTGGGCCTAGAGTATTGAGAGTGATTTTCCTCAGAACTAAGTCCCCTATTTTGAGGTGTCAAATATTGGCTCTTCGATGTAGTATCTCCCGATTCGCTGTTTCTGGGCAACCATTCGAACGAGGAACGCTTCCCATTTTTCGTTTAACAATTCGAGGCTTGTACTCAGAGCCTCGTGATTTGGTTCTTATCGAAACCTGACATTGCGTTCCCCGACTTTGATGGGATTAGAGTTTTGGCACCATATACTAAGGAGAATATTGTTGTCCCCATACTATATTTTATCGTTGTCCGATATTCCCAAAGGACTTCGAGGAAAATTTCTCTCCATTTCCCCGTTTCATCATTCAACCTTTTCTTTAGGTTTTTAATGATGGTCTTGTTTGTTTATTGGGCCTGTTCATTCCCACTAGGATGATACTCCGCTGATAATATCCTCTTTATTTTATGATCTTCGAGGAACTTTGTTACTTTGTTGCCCGTAAATTATTATTCATTGTCGCTAACTCGGCGGGTATCCCGAATTGGAATACAATGTGATCCTAGATGAAGTCTATAACTTATTTTTCTTTGACTTTCTTGAAACATGTGCTTCAGCCCATTTAGAAAAATAGTCAGTCATAAATAAACGAACTTAGCTTTACCTGGAGCCGATGGCAAAGGACCAACAATGTCCATCCCCCATTTCATGAATTTCCACGGGGATAGAACCTAATGAAGTTGCTCTCTGGGTTGGTGGATCATCGGCGCAAGCCTTTGGCATTTGTCACATTTTCGAACAAACTCCTTGGTATATTTTTCCATACTATCCCAATAATAACCGGCTCTGATGACTTTGTGAACCAGTGATTCGGCACTGGAATGGTTCCTGCAAATGTATTCATAAATTACTCGTAGTACATAGTCGATGTCTTCGGCACCCAATCATATTTCAAACAGCCCATCGAACATCCTTCTATATAACGTTCCATCTTCGGCCAATATAAATCGTGAAGCTTTCCTTCGAAGAGTCCTCGATTCCTTATAGTCCGAGGAAATTTTCCCGTTCTTAAGATAATCAATATATTTGTTCCTCCAATCCCAAGTTAGTCTTATGGAGTTTATTTCGGCATGGACTTCTTTGACCACCGATTTTGAAATTTGTACGACAGTCCCCGAGATAATTTCATCATCTTCGACTAATGACCCTAAGTTTTAAAGGGTGTCAGCCTCACCATTCTGTTCTCGAGGTACATGTTGTAGGGTTCATTCTTTGAACTGGTGTAAGGTTACCTGCAATTTATCCAAGTACCTTTGCATCCGATCTTCTTGGACTTTGAAGGTTTTGTTGACCTGGTTAACCAAGAGCTCGGAATCACACTTAGACTCAATAACCTCAGCTCCCAAACTTTTAGCTAGCTCGAGACCAGCAATGAAGGCCTCATACTCAGCCTCGTTGTTAGTCAACCTAAAGGTTCTGATAAATTGTCTAATTGTATTGCATGTGGGTGACTTCAAAATGATGCCTAGCCCGAATCCCTTCACATTTGAAGCACCATCTATGAAAAGGGTCCACACACCCAAGGATGCACTCGTTTTTAGCAATAGATCCCTTTCGATCTTGGGCACGAGGGCTGGTGTGAATTTAGCCACGAAATCTGCTAAGATTTGAGACTTGATGGTCGTTCATGGTTATACTCGATATTGTATCTTGATTTCGATGGCCCATTTAGCTAGTCAGTCCGAGAGCTCGGGCTTGTGCAAAATTTTGCGAAGGGGATAAATGGTTACAACATAAATAGGGTGACATTGGAAATGTGGTTTTAATTTCCTAGAGGAGCTTATTTGAGAAAGCGCCAATTTTTCTAAGTCTGGGTACCGGTTCTCTGCTTCACCTAAAGTTCGGCTAACATAGTAAACAGGAAATGCATACCTTGTTATTCTCGAACTAAGACACCACTTATCACGACCTCCGGACTGCCAAATATAAGTAGAGTTCCGCGTTTGGAGTATGAAGAAATGGCCGTCTCGAAAGGTACCACTTTAATTCTTCCAATGCATGTTGGCATTTGGGGTCCAAGTAAACTGTTTCTTCTTTTTGAAAAGTGATAAGAACCAGTGGCTTCGATCAGAAGATCTCGAGATAAACCGGCCTAAAGAAGTTATCCGTCCTGTTAGCCTTTGTAAGACCTTAACTATCCACGACTGGGATATCTTCGATTGCCTTGATTTTATTGGGAGGATCTCGATTCCCCGATTTGATACCATAAAGCAGAGAAACTTGCCTGAACCGACCCCTAATGCACATTTCTTGGGGTTGAGCTTCATGTTGTATTATCTCAATATGTCGAAGGTTTCATGCAAATGTGTCAATTGTCCTTTGCGCGTAGGGACTTAACTAGCATGTTATCAATATAAACCTCCATTGATTTACCCATTTGTTCCTCGAAAATACGGTTCACTAGTTGATAAGTAGCACCAGTATTTTTAGCCCAAACAGCATTATATTATAGCAAATAAGTGTCGTACTTAGTGATGATTACGTGGCTGGTCGTGGCATGGCTCATGCGATCGATATTCGGCAGTGGAAAAGAGTCCTTAAGGCATGCTTTTTTTAAGTCTTTGTAATCTAAACATATTCTAAGTTTATTCTCTTTTTGGGGACTACAACTACGTTTGCTAACCACTCGGGATATTTTACTTCTTGGATGGACCCTATTTAAGAATCTTCATTACCTCGTCCTTAATGAATGCATGCTTTACCTCGGACTGTGGCCCTCTATTTTGCTTTACCAGTCTGAACTTTGGGTCCTAACTCAATCGATGAGTGGTGATCTCCGGTGGGATCCTTTTCATGTCAAGGTGGGACCAAGAAAAACAATCTATATTTTTAATAAGGAATTTAACGAGTTTTTCCCTAAGCTCGGGAGTTAAACCCCTGCCTGGGAATACCTTTCGATCGGGCAGATGCTCGATCAGTATCACTTGTTCCTGCTCTTCGATCATTGACTTTGTGGCATCAAAATCATTAGGGATTATGAAGGTTTGAAGTATCATACAATCATCTCCCTCGAGAGTCTCCTGCTGTTCTGGTCTGGTCAAAAGTTGGCAACTATGGTTGCTATTTGACTCCCTGCTTTTCCTTCGATTATGATCCCGTGGTTAATGTTAATGTAGATACTCGTATTACTTCATCAATTGTAAATATCTCATTGGCTGCTGGTTATTCACCGTACACTGTTTTGACTCCGTTGGGTGTTGGGAATTTCAGTACTTGATGAAACGTTGAATGTACTGCCCTCATATTATGGATCTAAGGTCTTCCGAGCAATGCATTGTACCATATATCTCCTTCATCACGTGAAACTTTGTTTCATGGATAGTTCCGACCACGTTTAGTGACAATATGATTTCCCCTTTGGTGGTTTCACTCACCATGTTGAAACTGTTGAGCACTTAAACTACATGCAAGATCTGATCCTAAAGGTTGAGTTGCTCCACGAACCTCGATCAAATAATGTTCATCGAGCCACCTGGATCAACCAACGCACATTTAT
Organism: Nicotiana benthamiana; assembly: GCA_034376525.1. Lineage (NCBI taxonomy): Eukaryota > Viridiplantae > Streptophyta > Magnoliopsida > Solanales > Solanaceae > Nicotiana > Nicotiana benthamiana. Next base: position 136,672,317 of record CM067329.1, on the reverse strand, counting down.
ATTGAATTTTATTCATGAGGATAGATTTACCAGTGCATCATTGAGAGGTTGTTCGATCCCGTCAGCATCCTCATCATTGAAGGATAAGGTATCTTCTGGTAAGTAGTCCGGGGTACGCTTCTCCTTTGTGATTGTGACTTTGGTGCATTTAAATTACGTACCCTGAGGGATATTGAACCCAATGAAGATCATATGATTCACATGTTGCATTTCCTCCTATTCGTTTTTCTTGTTTGCATCCCTGTCTCTGAAGTAATTTTTGCTCGTTCACTCAACAACTCGCGAAGATGATCTTCGTTGAATAAACGAGCAACCTCCCCCATCAACTTTCTGCAGTCCTCGGTTCTGTGACCATGGGTTCCATGGTACTTGCATATTTAATTCGGATTCCTTTGAGCTAGATTGGTTTGCAGTGTTCTGGGCCATCTAGTATCCTTGATTCGTCCAATGGCCGACACAATATCTAAAGCATCAATGCTGAAGTTGTATTCCGATAACTGTGGTGCTTCCTTAGGCTCAACATGTTTATCGAAGCCATTCTTACTCATTATCCCTCAAGAATTTTGTCCTAGATCATTCCTTCGATTATTTCGAAAGGGATTACATCCCGGTCCGGTGTTCCCTCTATCTCCTTTATATGGTTGGTGTCGATCTCTATTCGATCGAGGCTCTTTATCAATGTTCTTTTTAATCCTGCCTTCGCGCCTGCTTGGGTAAACGGAACCGGATGGAGCTCCCAACTGATCATCCTTGACTCTAATATTTGATTGGTACCAATTATCCACATCGGCCCATGTCATCGCAAGATACTCAATCAAATTCTTCTTTAGTTGATGTTATGCTATCAAATTCTGCTCGTTTAAAGCATGATTAAAGGCTTGGATAGCCTAAGCCTTTACTCAATTTTGATCTCTGTTCGATCAAGGCTCTTTGTCAATCTCCCTTTGAATCCTTCCTTCGGACATGCTTGGGTAAATGGAATCAGATGGAGCTCCAACTGGTCATCATTGACTCTAATCTTTGATTGGTATCGATTATGCACATCAGCCCAGGTCATCGCTGCATACTCAATCAAATTCTCCTTTAGTTGACGTGATGCTATTGAACTCCGCTCGTTCAAATCCTGAGTAACGGCTTGAGCAGCCCAATCATCAGTAACCGGGGTATGCCATGCGCTCAATCTGAAACTGAGATACGAGCTCCCTTAGCATTTCATTGTTCTTCTGTCCCACTTTGAAGAGGTCCGACTTCATGGTTGATACCTTTAGTGCTTCGGTATGCGCCTATACAAATGAATCAATGAGCATGGTGAAAGAATCTATGGAATTGAGCGGCAAACTATGCTACCATATCATTGCCCCCTTTGAAAAAGTTTCCCCAATTTTTTTCAATAAAACGGATTCAATCTCATCATCTTCTAAGTTATTTCCCTTTATTTCGCATGTGTACGAAGTGATGTGTTCATTCGGATCAGTGGTCCCATTGTACTCGGGGATGTCTGGCATACGGAACTTCTTAGGAATGGGCTTCGGAGCCGCACTTTGAGGAAAAGGCTTCTGCACGAACTTCTTCGAATCCAAACCCTTTAAGATCGAGGGTGCCCTCGATATTTGGTCAACTCGTAAGTTATACGTTTTCACCTTTTTGTCGTTAACTTTGATTTCTGTTCACCAGATTCTATCCGTTTAGTGAGCTCCTCGAGCATTTTCATGATGGTAGGATCAGTTCCTGATCCACTATCGTTCAATTTTTCCTAAACGGTTTCGACCCTATGAGAAACTTCCTATGATGTATCGAGTTCGATTCTTCTTAGGTCTCATTTTTGATTTTGAAGTTGTGTTATCGCGGCCTGCTGAGTTTGTAGCATGTAAAATATCATTCGAATCTAATTCTGCCTTCTTCACCATTTTGTTTGTTCCAATCGGCTGCTCGGGCATCTTTGCTGACGCTCTTTTCAGGGTCGACGCCTAAACCTCCACAAATGGCGACATGAGAATTGATATCAACTGGATCAACGGCCTGTGGTGCACCGAGATTGATTGGAGGTACTCCGTTTCCCAGGGTGACTACGTGCTCATTTTCGCCATGAATACCAAGGCCGGTGTCAATGTGAATGTGTACTTCTTGAGAGTTTGACATGTTGATTCTTGAAATCAAAAATACTCCCAAGAACAAGTGTAAAAGTAGTGTGTTATGAAGGCTAAAATATTAAGCAATCACTATTATCCTTAGCCTCACGGCGGGTGCCAAACTTTTTAACCTAAAAATCAAGTAACAATTAAACTTGTAATGTGATTTTAAGAATAAATGTTTTCACCTAAAACCAATTAATTAATTTAGAGATAAGTGACAAGAATATGAAACATACCGATATTTGGACAGTATCCTCGAGCTGATGAACCCTCGAGAATAGTAAAGTAAGGACCGTTAAAGGACGATAAATTGATGAACAATAGAGAAATATTGTATTGCTTTTATCAATATGAATGTAAGGTGTCTACAAATGATGGGAACCTCTTTTTATATACTAGATGAATCCTAATTGTGGTACAATATTAATTACAGAAGTAAATTCCATAATTGATACAAATAACCGTCCTTGATTTGATCTGCTCCGAGATTTTCGCCGTGTTCTCCGACCAGTTACAAATATTTCGTCTTTCCGTTATTGCACTTCAATCGAAGTCGGTCATACTTAGTCTCGATTGCTGCTGGCCTCGATCTCGACGAACACTTTGATCTTTGGACTCGATGCTTCGTCATCGAGCTGGCCTGATTCATTACGAGATTACCTCGATGCAGCTCCTTTGTTTCGGCCAAATAGCAAAATCAAATAGGCCCGATTTTGATCGTATGCAATTCCAAACACCAATTTTTGTTAATTCTTATAAAGTAGAGATTCATATCAGAAGTCAATGTTATAAGTTATGTAGTGTTTTAAGTCGTGTATCTCGTCCCAATTGACTTTCCTGGGCTTTAATTTGTCTCATTGTTTCTCAATATTTTTTATTGGAAAAGATAAAAGAAGAAATCTATTCGTATTAATTCCTACGAATTCGTGTGTCATTAGAATAATGAAAAATTACAAGTGAAAGGTGTTGGGTTATAGCCTGTTTGGTGAAGTTGGAAAAATTAACTTATTTTGAGAAATGTTTTTTTTAAAAGTATTTTCTCAAAAGTACTTTTAGTGAGAAGTTGTTTGTATTTGGCTAATTAGTTTGAAAAGCACTTCTGAGCAGCAATTAGTATTTGGCCAAGCTTTAAAAAGTTGCTTTTAAGTATATTTTTTTCAAAAGTGCTTCTAAAAAATTAATTTTGGAGAGAAACTACTTTTTTTTGCTTCTCCAAAACTGTTTCTGCTTCCTCAAAAGCATTTTTTTTCTTTCGAAAAGCTTGGTCAAAAAGAAGCTTGACCAAACAGGCTATTAGTCAAGTATTGTTTTTGTCTTTATAATTCAGCTCCTGATATAGTGCAGGCATAACAATATGACACATATATATATATATATAACCACTTTACCTATCACTATGTTAGTTGTCTTCAATTTGTCTTTCTAGTTCTGCTAATGTTTCTTTCAAGTTAATGAGGTTGACATTTGAAATTTTTATGTTATGCTAAGTTGGTCAAGACCAATACAAAGAACAGATGTTCCAAATAAAACCCATTATTTCTCAGGCTCAAAAAGAATTTAATTTGAGGCTGTAAAATGTTACCCTGCACTGTGAAATTTTTCGTGCACACTGCATGTGGCTTTTCCCACTCTCGTTGGCTACCAATTGGTTGCTGCCAATCATGTAGAAGTACGACAAATTAGGAGCAAGACACTTTATTTTATTTTTTTTGCCATTAGGTGTTTTATAATTGTATTAGAGCCCAACTATATTCGAATTCGCTTCGCGTAAGGGTCCCAATCGGGGGGAGGGGAGGGGGGGAGGGGAAGGGGGAGAAGTAGGGGAAGCGCTCCCTACCAAGAATTTTTTTATATTCAGAACTTGAACACTAGATCTTTGGTTAAAGAAAGAACACTAATATTCGCTGTCCCACATCCTTTTATTTCACAATATAACTTTTTAAGTGATTTTTTAAATATAAAATTATCAGTGCTTAATAAGTTGTGCGGTGTCTAATGTAATTTTTTGGGTGGGACAAAATCCGAAAATTGGAATCTTCTCTTTGATTCTAAACTCAAATTAAGACAAGCCTACTTGGTCTAGTCAACCGACAACGGTTTTGAATTTTTTTGTAATTTTGGACTTATTAATAATTTCTTCTTTCTTTCACGAATTAATTTCTTCTTTGAGGTTATAGTAGATTCTTGATTTACTTTCCAAGTTACAATTTGTATTTTAACATAAATTTGGAAATGTTTTAAGAATCTTTATCAAAGAAAAACTATTTAATGAGATAATGAAGTAAGATTAGTTTTGTTTTCTATACTTTATTTTGGACAAATAGAAGAACTCACTTTGCCCCACATGTTCCTCACTTATGCTAAAGAGAACTCAAAACTTCTTAATTACTCTCATTTTTTGTGCAAACTCAAAATAAAAACATCAATGTCCCTTTTGTTTGTTACTAGCGTATTTCCTACCAGACAATTTGCTCTTTTTTTTTTCGTCCAAAATAAATATAAAATAATTTAATTTATTTTTCTAAAATTACACTTATATACATATTCCTAAAAAAATTTCTTACTTCTCACATTAAATATTTAATTAAGGGTAGTTTAGTCATATTAGATATTTATAAAATTAAATATTTTCTTAATGAGCGTGCTAAAATAAATTGGTCACTTATTGTGAACCGGAAGGAGTACTAAATTAACGTAAAAAGGGCGTGTAGTAGCCACTAATTAAGGGTGTCTTTAATTTTTATCCACTAATTATAATGCTCAGCGAAAGAGCCACTACTAATAGAAAAAAGACAATTTTACCCTTCCTTTTTCTCTTTCGTGTGTTTTGATGCCTACTGCTCATACCCCTGCCATATTATGAGATGCGGTTCCCATGAATAGTCCATGCTCCTACATTAATTGATTTCATTTGTCCCAATACTTGTAAATCAGTTTTTGTAGGTTTTCTTTTCACAGCAAACCCTACTTTTTTGAGATGATGCTTTAATGTTTGCAAATTCATTCCGAGGGAGATCAGAATTTGTGACCTTTATATCACCAAAATCGGTGGTCTTCCCTTCTGCAAAAGCATATATTTTCCTACGAGACATGAAATGAAAACTGAACCTGTTCAGGCCTTCTCCATGCTTGGTCAATAGGACTTTCTGTCCTTAACTTTGAGTTTCAGGTTCAAAAGTTAGGGACATACATTCCTTAACTTATAATTTCAAGTTCAAAACTTAAGGACAGACAGTCCTTAAGTTATTGTTTCAAGTTCAAAACTTAAGGACAGACATTCCTTAACTTTTAGTTTAAATTTCAAAAGTTAAGGACAGACAATCCTTAACTTACAGTTACACGTTCAAACGTTAAGGACGCTTGGTCTTGAAGTTTGAGTTCCAAGTTCAAAAGTTACGGACATGTAATCTTGAAGTCCTTAACTTAGAGTTCCATAGTCAAAAGTTAAGGACATGTAATACTGAAGTCCTGAACTTAGAGTTTCAAGTTCAAAAGTTAAGGAAATGTAGTCCTGAAGTCTTGAAGTTTAGGACATGAGCAGAAGGGTATTTCGTCGGTCCAATTAAACCTTATTAAAGGAGTGGCTTAAGTCTAAATACATTGAAAACAATAACTTTAAAATAAAAATCACTGCATTTAGTGACTATTTGTGTCGTTCGCCCTAAATAAACTTGTATGGCAACCCCATCAACTTGGAAAAAGCAAAAAATAAAAAAGAAAAAAAATAATAAATAAATAAAAGAAAGAGAAAAAGTTGAAAAGAACGGTAGAATGCTCGGATGTAACTGGGGAAAGAAGACTGACCACCCAATATTAATTGATGGGCAGAGAATTCAGGTCGTGCGGCAAGACTTTGGACCTCAGAAAAAGATATACCTTACTTTCTCCTTTTCTATTTCAATTTATATGATATTTTTCGCTTATAAAAAATTCGAACTTTCTAATCTTTCAAATGTAATAAGATACAGATATTTTAAGTATTTTAAAATAAATTTATATATTAAAAAACTTTATAAAATATATAATAGATCACAATAAATATATAATTTAAAATATTCAGAAGGCATAAAAAATTACAATTAAAAATAATTTGTTTGACTTCAAAAATTTAAACACCGTCACATAAACAGAGACAAATAAAATAATATTATAAAGATATATAGGGGATTAGGAGAAGCGTGTCAAAGTTGTGCTTTCGGTGCATGCATGGACATTGCCACTATTTTGACGTACGTTCCCCTGTACAAGTAACTAAGGCCGTTTGCTCATACATTATAATTGTCAACTAACTTACGTAATTATTTATAATTTATTTTTAAATAATTTGATAAACATATTTATAGCAATCATCTCATGAATTGGAGTTTCATAGCAGCAGCAACAAAAGCAGAAGGAGAAATGGGGCTGAAGTTTCTTAAAATGCGGGTGCAATTTAAAACTTTTTTAAAACATGAGTATAGGCTAAATGGGGGCGACCAAATAGGGCGCCCCTGCATTTTTTTACTTTTTTAGGGTACTATCACTTTTAGCCCACGTCAGAAATTATTTATATCTGCTAGCCGGAAAAAACGTATAAAACTTGTATAATTTTTATGTATAACATACAATATATATATATATATATATACACACACACAAAAAAAAACATTTTATATATTATTTCGGCTATTATTTTTATAGCGGCTATAGAATGTAATTTTTTTGGCAAATACTTGTTTGTTTATAAGTTTTATTCATATTTTGACAAATTTTCAAATCTCAAAACTAGCTCAAGAGTAAGGGAGTCTTGCTCTTGGTACAAGTCTAAATACACTATGAAATCTCATGATTCGCTAATTAATCGGTCTCTTCTTGATACGTGCCGGGATTTGCTTCGTGATCTTCGTCCGATTACGAGTTCGTCTTTTTGTTATTCAACCCCGTAAGCTTCACTCGAACTCCAACTTATTTAGTCTCGATCTTGGTCGGTATCAGGGTCTCGAGCTTGACAACCTACTCTGCACCATATAAATCGAAGCCGATCCTTGACTCATTATACTCTAGCCTCGATCAGTCGCATAAAAAGGGGCGAGCCCGATTTTGACCGTATAGACATTATCTAAGGATGAGAAGTATTGAGGTTAGATGATAAGCTTGTATTTAAATCCACATGTGGTTTTATTTTCTAGTCGTTTTTGTAGAGCCTAAGAGCCCGTTTAGATTGACTTAAAAATATGGCTTTTAAGTTAAGTGCTTAAAAGCACTTTATAAGTGCTGAAACTTGTTTTATAAATAAGTAGTGATATGTTTGGATAAAAGTGTTTGTTTAACTCAAAGTTCTCATAAACTTTATAAGCATAAATCAATTAAAATCACCGGAGGGCCAATCATAGCAGATCGTAATAAACCCAAAAGACGAAACGAATAAACTGTAAGAGACAATAATTATTGATTAAGGGGATGAGGGTAGAGATCTTTTATTAATGATATCAATTTGGTCTACCTTGCCATGGAGAGGTTCAGAGCCTTACAATGGTGTATATTCTCTTGTTTTAGAAGTGGATGTGAAGAAGAAGAAGCATCGCCCCTTTTAGGGTTCTTTCTCTTGATATTTATAGTTGTGAATCTTGCCAGCTAGCGAGGGACGACCGTGGCCGCATCGAAGGGACGTCCGTGAACAATGAGTAGGCCGTATCCTCGTTAATTAGGTTGAGCAACATCGAAATACTTTTGTCAGCGAATGATTATACCATTTATTAGTCGGAACAAGCTTAGGAGCCAGTTAGACACGCTAATTATCATGAATCTAGTTTTGACTCATATAGATAGTCCATCCGCTTATTGAGGTCGGAATCTAGTCGAGTCGATGAGAGGACTTTGCCGAGTATAGTTCAAGAAATTCGGAGGGGAAGACCGAACGCTATTTTGGTCGTGACCTAGGATGGCCGTGGTCGCTTATACTTTGAAGATGGCCGTAGCCATTTAGACTTTGACGATGGCCATAGCCGTTTATATTTTGGAGATGGCCGTACCCATTTTTGCCTTGAAGGTGGTCGTAGCCATTCATACTTTGGAGATAGCTGTAGCCATTTATGCTTATGGCCGTAATCATTCATATTTTTGAATGTGACTGTAACCACTTTGCACGGACAATCCTTGACTGCAATGGAGCTGATGTTAGATGGATTCACATTCGACGACCGTAGTCGCAGTCCTTTGGTTGGTTTTCATACGAGCGATTGGCCATGGCCGTTCGTATATCTGAAACGGCCATGGCCATTTATTTGTATGTATTATTCTTTGGGTCGAAGACCGTAGTCACCTTATTTTTAAGAGACGGCGATAATCGTTCGTTGCTTTGAGAGGTCTGTAGCCGTCCTTACTAGGGGGTAGCCGTAGCCGTTTTGTATTCAGGAGACGGCCGTGACCGTTGTTATTTCAGAGATGGATATAATCAATATTACTTTCGGAGGCAGCCGTAGCCAGCATTACTTTGAAGCTGGTCGTAGCGACCATTGATTTAGAGACGGCCGTAGCCAGTTACATACGTTTGGCGAGGATACGATCACGCTTGCCGCGTATAGGGAAGGCGTCATATGCTTAGTGACACATGGAGCGTGCTTTTGGTGTCTTAGGACCATTACATCCTTTCAAGGGTGACATGCCGATTGAAGGTTGAATGGAAGTCACACGGTATCTGTCATAATGATGCATGTTACTGTAGACCTGAACCGTTTTGCGGTTGGTCAGGCAGTTAATGGTGGCTTTGGGATTCATGAAAGTCATTTATGCTTTTGTCTATAAATAAAGAGTTGTATCATTCAGTTCTTACTTTTCCAATATTTGCTTAAGTCAAATTTTGAGAGAGACAACTCTTCTTATTCTCAGATTGCTTTATCTTCTGCTCCTTGTTACTTCATTCTTCATCGTTTATCGTTACATCTTCATCTCCTCTTGATTTTCCGGTGAACTCTGCCCACTTCCTTTTAATATATTGACAATGACGAATAGTTCTCATTTCGATATTGCTCCATTGGTGGTTCCGGCGGCTGAGGGTCCATCTACGGTGGTGAGAACCATCGATTCGGCGGGTGTTGACAGGCTCCCGTCGGTGACCAACATTCTTTCTCTGCCCGGTGGTACGATGACTGATTTCTCCGATTATGAAGGAGATGACCAAGTGGACGAAGCCACATTGATGGGGGAGGTAGGCATCGCCCAACTGAGGGAACAGTGTGATATTCCTCGCTTATCTGACATCGTCCTTGCTAGGAGCGGGGAGAGGGTACATGTCGACGACCGAGGGTATTGCGTCTTCTACGCCTACACTTTGAAGCTGGGATTCAGACTTCCTCTCCCAATTCTAGTGGTGGACTTCTGTCGCCACTATAGGGCATGCCCTGGTCATCTCGTCCCTTCCTGCTACAAGTTATTGGCGATGCTGATAATATTTGCGGAGTTGGCACAGGGGCAGATTATCCTTGGGCACGTACTAACTCTCTACACTCCCCAGAGGGTACGAGGTACCATGATTTGGTTGGTCCCTCGTGGGGCCAACGGCTTAACTGCGGAGCTTGATAATGAGGTCGATACCCGTCTTTATGAGCACTTTTTCTACATCAGGACTGAGCACCTTGTGGCTTGTGCTACCGACTTCCCGTAGGAATGGAACCGTGCATGTAAGTTTCTTTTTCGTTGGTCTCCATTTCTTTTGGTTACATACCCTGTTTCACATTCGTACGTACTGACCTTCCTCTTCTGTCGTAGCTGGAGGTGTACTGCCAAAACCGCTTTTCACCATCCGCGAGTGGGGGCCGTGCTTCCTGTTACAGCAAGAATTCGCACATGGGCATCTTTCTGGGAGGCCCATAGCCTTAGGCCGGCTGCTGGTAAGAATTTGACTTGTTGTATTGCTCTTATTTTGTAGTACTCAATTTCTTTCCCTTGACCTTTCTTCCTTTGTCGATTAGGGAGACCACGTCGCAAGAGGGCTCCTCAGCTCGCTTTCCGTAGGCCGGGGGCAACTGCCCACTTAATTGCAATGCCGGCGCCTCGCCCAGTTTCGAGAGAGACTTAGGTTGAATCCTCAGTGGCTCACTGTCCAGCACGGCCCGTGCACCGAGTTAAAGAATCTTCAGGGGTCGTGCGTTCCAGGGTGGAGTTGCCACCGAATGAAGACGAGGAAGAAGAGTAGAGGCTTATGGTTCGGCGTAGGGTGGCGTTCACCCTGGTCCTTCCGGTGGTGATTAGTTTGGATTCTCCACCATCAGAAGAGGAAGGGAATGCAACAGATCCTGCCCTAGAGGGTGAGCGTTAAGTGGGGGTTGCCCTAGTTGGCTTAGGCCAAGGTGACACAATCGCTTCGGCGATTCTAATTTCAATTCATGTTGCTGAGAGGAAGGTAGTTCCTCAGCAACTGTTTTGGTGGAAGAAACGGGCGCCAATGTTTTGGAAATGTGGGTGCTTCAACCTCCCGAGCGGCGGAGGCCTCGACTTCCAGGTCGGCGGAAGGAAGGGGCGCCTTAGTACAGGGGGATGATTCTGAGTCTCACATGGACCCTAAGGATGTCTGCCTGTTCCAGGAGGGTTATACCCGCCCAAAAGTGCAGGCCAAAAGGGATTACCGCTATGTGGATATTCCTAAGGAGTAGAAGATGCTGTTCGAGGAGGAGAATCTGGTGACGCTGTTCGAGGTAATATGCTCAGATGTAGAGAGTGCGTCCCTGAGGGGCATCTCAGATGTTGGGTTGATGGGCGAGGTGGCTGCTCTGGCTATAAAGGTACGTGTGAAGTCTTAGTTTATTTCATTCTTAATGTATCTTCCTATATTAACTACTGTCATGTTTGCTGCAGTCATTCTTATTGGATGTGGAGAGCATTTGTCCGGCCAACATCTGCTCGACTGTCTTTGGGCGGTTGTTGGAGAAGTACCGTCGCTATCGGAACCGGTGTCGTGATTTGCGTGAACGGTTAAGGAACGACCCGCGAAACCGGGAGCTGGTAGAAGAGCTGGCGAGGAGGGAACTCCATATGTAGCAGACCTTTAACAGGGTAAATTCTCTTGAGGGGCATCTCCGTCAAATAAACGAGGAGATGGATGCTGAAAGGAGGGCGGCCACTGAAGAGAGCGCCAAAATCGAGCTACGGCAGCAGAGGCCGCTGAGGCCTTTACTAGGCAGGTGGCTGCCCTAGAGACTGAGACTGCTGCCTTGAGAAAGTAGGCAGAGGATGACCTGGCGAGGGTCGAGACGCTACAGGAAAATAACCGCGCTCAAGAAAGAGAACGTGGATTGGAGAGGGCCGTCGCTACTTTCGGAAAGAGGGCGTTGGAGGGACGCAGTGCTGTTTTTGAGTAGGACGCCTGTATCTCAATGGATCGGATTGTGGCCTTGGATGCCAAAAACCAGTGCCTGAGGGATCAAGCTGCTTATTTCGGTCCTGCTCGTGAGCTTTGGACGTACGATGATGCCTAGATCGACGTGTATAGGAGGTTGTCGGAAGCCGACATTGTGCTTGAGGCCATATATGAGGAAGCACACCAAAAGGCTCGTGATGCTCGCCTTGACTGCAGTTTCGACCCGTCTACTTCCGGGGTTGATGATGGCGCCGAGAGCGCTGACAATGTTGAAGGGGGCGCCGGTGCCACCGAGTGAACAAAGAAAAAGTTTGTAATATTTTTTTAATTTTCATTCTCTTTTTCTCTTTTATTTTTTGTTGCCATTTGGCTATCTTTTCTTTGCCGACCCTGGGAAAATGTAATTGGGGGTAACCCCATGTGGATATTGTAAATATATGCGACTTTCTTCCTTTCTGTTTTTTTCGTATCAAATTCGTACATTTCTTTTTCATGCTCGTCAGAGGGGGCCTTGGCCTAGGGTTTTTCTAATGAGCATGCTAATGATATTGACGGGTTCGGTGATTTTGACCATTGTCGTATTGGTTCCTTGCCTTAAGAGGAAATTGGTGTAGATGGCTTTGGCCAGAAGTAGACGTTTTGGGTCATCACCTTCTTCCACTTGGTGGGAATGGGTTGTAGCCACGTTTGAGCGGTGGCGTCACATAGCCTTATTCCCAGTTCGGGATTACTAGGACTATTGGTCGTGGTGATGGAAAGCACGGCCTTGTAGTTCGACTTGGGCCGAACTTCACGTGGGCCGAAACTTTAGTTTTAAGTTAGTCGTACTTACATGAGTAGCGGGGGAACTTGGCCCGAGCTGGGGTTCGAGTGTGGTTGAACATTTTGGGGCTCTCATCCTCGTCTGATCGCGGCCCGGATCGTATCTGCGGAGACGTATACTTTTGGCTCTGATTCGACCGCGGTTAAGTTTGCGAGTCTTGCGACGGAGGTGTGTAGCCCGAGTCCCAATTCTACTTGTAGTTGAAATTTTGGGCGAGGGCACATAGCCTGAGTTGTTGTTCAGCCGTAGTTGAACCTTTTGTATTTCTTAAGAGCGAAGGCACTTGGCCTGAGACCTGGTTCAACTCATAGTTGAAGTTTTGGGCAAGGGCACATAGCCTGAGTTGTTGTTCAGCCGTAGTTGAACCTTTTGTATTTCTTAATGGTGAAGGCACTTGGCTTGAGTCCCATTTCAACTCGTAGTTGAACCTTTTGTATTTCTTAATGGCGAAGGCACTTGGACTTAATCCCAGTTCAACTCGTAGTTGAACTTTTGGGTGAGGGCACGTAGCCTGAGTTGTTGTTTAGCTGTAGTTGAACCTTTTTTGTTTCTTAATGGCGAAGGCACTTAGCCTGAGTCCCAGTTCAACTCATAGTTGAACTTTTGTGCGAGGGAACGTTGCCTGAGTTGCTGTTCAACCATAGTTGAACCTTTGTAAAAAAAAAATTGATGTCGAAGGCACATAGCCTGAGTCACAGTTCAACTCATAGTTGAACTTTTGGGCGAGGGCGCGTAGCCTGAGTTGTTGTTCAACCGTAGTTGAACCTTTGTAATTTTTTATGTCGAAGGCACATAGCCTGAGTCCAAGCTCAACTCATAATTGAACTTTTTGGCGAGGGCGCGTAGCCTGAGTTGTTATTCAACCGTAGTTGAACCTTTGTAATTTTTGATGTTGAAGCCACATAGCCTGAGTTCCAGTTCAACTCATAGTTGAACTTTTGGGCGAGGGCGCGTAGCCTGAATTGTTGTTCAACCGTTGTTGAACCTTTTGTATTTCTTAATGGAGAAGGCACTTGGCCTGAGTCCCAGTTCAACTCGTAGTTGAACTTTTGGGCGAGGTCACGTAGCTTGAGATTTTGTTCAACCGTAGTTGAACATTTGTAATTTTTGATGTCCAAGGCACATAGCCTGAGTCCATGTTCAACTCATAGTTGAACTTTTGGGCGAGGGCGCGTAGCCTGAGTTGTTGCTCAACCGTAGTTGAACCTTTGTAATTTTTGTCGAAGGCACATAACCTGAGTCCCAATTTAACTCATAGTTGAACTTTTGGGCGAGGGCGCGTAGCCTGAGTTGTTGTTCAACCGTAGTTGAACCTTTGTAATTTTTTATGTCGAAGGCACATAGCCTGAGTCCCAGTTCAACACATAGTTAAACATTTGGGCGAGGGCGCGTAGCCTGAGTTGTTGTTCAACCGTAGTTGAACCTTTTAATTTTTTGATGTCGAAGTCACATAGCCTGAGTTCCAATTCAACTCGTAGTTGAACTTTTGCGCGAGGGCACATAGCCTCAGTTTTTGTTCAACCGTAGTTGAAACTTTGTAATTTTTTGATGTCGAAGGAACATAGCCCGAGTTCCAATTCAACTCATAGTTGAACTTTTTGTTCTCCCACATAACTCGCTTCATGTTGGGCGTTGGGATTTGATTCTGGTTCAAGATCTTTCATATCACGTGCTTGTAGTTTTCTTGACTTTTTCGCATAGGTTACCCCATTACAGATCTCGGTTCGAGATGCTTTTGTGCATTTCTCCTTTTTGGCAGGATCCCGTGTAAAAAAGGAGGCGAGGTACCTTATGCGCGTTTTTCCCATAGGGATGGGGAATCTACTACTTCTTCTTCTTCTTCCCCTTACTCGGAGATGCGGGATGTGGAAGCAAGCTCGTCTCGAGGCTTTTGAATTCCTTACCCCTATTTTCTTTCCTTTTTTGGTCCAAGGATAAACTACGCAATTCTGCTATGCAATCCCCATAGACGGCGTCAAATTGTTTAGCTCAAAGTTCTCATACACTTTATAAGCATAAGTCAATTAAAATCAGCTGAGGGTCAATCATAGCAGATCGTAATAAACCCAAAAGACCAAACAAATAAAATGTAAGAGATAATAGTCATCGGTTAAGATGAGGAGGGTAGAGATCTTTTGCTAATGATATCGATTTGGTCTGCCTCTCCATAGAGAGGTTCAGAGCCTTACAATAATGTATATTCTCTTCTTTTAGAAGTGGAGGTGAAGAAGAAGCAGCAGCCCCCCTTTTAGGGTTCTTTCTCTTGATATTTATAGATGTGAATCTTTCCAACTAGCGAGGGACGACCGTGGCCGCGTCGAAGGGACGTCCGTGAACAATGAGTAGGTCGTGACCTTGTTAATTAGGTGGAGTAATCTCGAAATACATTTGCCAGTGAATGATTATACTATTTATTACTCTGAAAAAGCTTAGAAGCCAGTTAGACACTCTAATTATCACGAATCTTGTTTTGACCCATACAGTGCTGAAACTTAAAAAAGTTGTTGAGTGCTAGCAAGTACCTTTTTGTTAAAAGACAGAAATTACCTTAATTATGAGTTAATTCAAATAAAAAATAATTTATATTGAGGACAATTTGGGTATTACAAAAACTTATAAGGGACAAGAAAGTAAAATATTTAGTCAAAGTAATATGGCTTTTAAGCAAATATAAAAAAAGTTAGGTTTACTCAACTTCTTGTTTTTGACTTTTTTAAGCAGATTTTAACTTTTTTAAGTTATTTTTTTGGTTGCCAAACACGTCCACCAGTTAAAAGGGGCTTGAAAGCTGGTTGACCAGTTTTTTGGTTGATCAGCTTTTAAGCCAATCCAAACAGGCTCTAAATCTTCTGGTTTTGCTATGAGGATTAAGATTATCCAAAATGTATAAGAACTTAAATTGCCTCGTCATTAGGCCTTTGTAATATCCAATCTGGGCGTCGAATGTATATTGAAAAATGCATCATGAAGGATATAGTGTGAAGTTTATCAGTATTTAATTACCGCTCTTCTTTAAAGTAATACTAATCTCAATTAGCAAACTAAACTTAAAATTGTGGTTCAAGAATAAAAACATTGGGCAAGAAATCTTGCCACAGTTTCAAAAGTGAACGTAGAAACAAACCCAAAGAGTTGTAGTGAAGTGATAAGTACTCTTTCATCCTTAATTAAAGGTTTTGCGTTTGAGTTTTTGAGTATGAAGTCGGCTTATTCCAATGTGAGACTTTCCGACGCGAATTCGAATTTATAGGCCAAACTTCTAAAATTAGGTTATTTCTCAAAAATACTTTTCAAAAAAGTACTTTTGGTGAGTAGTAGTTTATGTTTGGCTAATTAAATTGAAAAACACTTTTGAGCAGTAATTAATGTTTGGCCATGCTTTTGAAAAGTGCTTCTAAGTTTATTTTTCTCAAACGTGCTTCTAAAAAAAAGTGCTTTTGGAGAGAAACTACTTTTTTGTGCTTCCCAAAACTGCTTCTGCTTTTCTCAAAAACACTTTCTCCCCCTCTAAAAGCTTGGCCAAACATTTCAATTTTCGGCCAAAAACACTTTTGGCGAAACAGACTATTAGTCGGGCCCTAATGTGAATATCGAACGATGGGTGACCGAAAAAAAAAAGGTAGAAACAAACGGTAGGACAAGAATGTTCAAGTGGTTGGTAGAGACCTGCAAATAAAAAAAAAGTGAAAATAGAGGTCGTAATATTCAACAACCCATTTGCTAAAATTAAGCAGAATCTAATATAGCAAATAATAGTCTGAGACCTATGTTTTGGAAGTATAAGAAAAGGACCGCACGCTTGGTTGAATTGAATTTCAAATGTATATATTCTTGTTTTTTTCTCTTCTTTATTCCACCTTTCAGCTGTTGAAATTTTGTACAGTCTTGTACTGCTACTATAGTTTCTTCCACTGTAAAATGGGTGTGGACGACATAATAATTATGTTAAACTAGTTCATGAATCTTGAATGTGGACACACGTAGAAAATTATAATATAATTCCATGTACGTAACCAAATCCTATATTGAGCCCATTGAGTTAAGGTTCAATGAATGCTCACCAACTAACTAATGGTCATGCCACACGGGGTCTTGTTCCTGGTTAGTATTAGTTAAAATAATTCTTCGTCTGGACCTACGTTTATTTCATTTTTGACATTTTTATTTCACCGTCATTTCTCATGACCTCAGACTATATGACGCATAACTACTGCTGTATTATCCTTTAATTTGAGTTTTTATCATTTTTCTTACTATCGCGTATTTAAATTTTGATTTGAGCCGAGTTTTTATCATTTTTCTTACTATCTTATTGTTATTGTTATTGTTGTTGTATTTTAACTTTGCTAGCTAATTCACTAATCCGTTCATTTTGTGTACGTTCACTGAAAATTTTAAAGCAATTGTTACCTAAGAATTCTTTATTTTTTGCTGAAATTCGCGATCAATAGTTAAGGATGATAAAGTTGGAACAACCCCTGACGAAGGTTTTACCTTTCTCCATTATAAATCAATATAATCCATAATAGTATTAGACTACCCTATATTTTCCAATTATAAATATTCTTGGTTTATATTTGTATTTTTCATGACATGTTTCGGATGATTTCCTTTATATGTGCGCCAACTGCAATGTTATTCAACGAGAAGGAAATTAAGAAAAACATACATAAAAGATAAGTTAAACACCAGTTAAGAGGTTACGGGACAAATCCTTAAAGCTACAGATTTTGACAAGTCAATTACATATAATATTTAAAAAGGTTAAAAAAATCTCCAATTACATATAATATTTAGAAAGATTAATAGAAAGTGAAAAAAATGGCGGAGTGAAATGAAAGCAAAATAGCAAATGAAATGTGAAACAAGTAGAAGCCAAGTCAATGTCCAAGTCAATTTTAGAGTTGAAAAAACTTAAGTAATTAATATCATAATTGAGCTCCATAATCTGGCACAAATCCATTGTCAAGCAAATGAAACTTGTTTAAGCATAGAACTAATTTAATACACTTTAACTACTAACGCACATAGTTAAAAGAGGAATTTGTACCTTATCTTTATTTGTTTTTCTGAGTTCATTACCAGCTACGTTGAAACACAACTTTGACACGCTCTTTACCGTTCATTGCATCTGATCTAATTTAATTTTGGAAAAAGGGTTAAATATATCTATATGCTTTCGGATATTGTCTATATTTAACCTTCATTATATTATCCGGCCAAATTTATTTCTACCATTATATTATCCAGCCAAATATCAACAAACTTTTAAAAATTGCCCCCAGTCCGTCAGGTGACCTAGAATCTCCCAAATTATTTTAATTAAATCACTTATTTTTCTTCTTGATCTACTATTTTTGAAATAATTGGCATTTACATATTTTTTTAACTGAAAAAATAAGAGAGAAATATTAAAATAATATAACGGTTAGTAAATAAATTATAGCAAAATTGAAGAATCTAAATTAGGTAGCTTGTCTAAATTCCAAAAGTATTTACAACATCCCAAACTTTAATGAATCGTTGCACCAAAGGTATGGAGACTTTGCAAGTATCAATAATGAAAGTTGAAATTCCTTGGAGACTTTACATTATCGAATTGAACTTTGCTTTAATCAATTACCTATGCATTGTGCATTCTTAAGTTAGTCGATCGAACTCTATACTAATCAAACAATAACAAAATATATTCGAATATACATGTACATACATGATGATCATCTGCATATAACACACAATAAATAGACACAATATATTTTAAATCTGCGGTGCGTATATTATTGAAAAATAAATAAAATTTTAAACCAATTCCAAACTCATTATCACAAGAAGAAGTGGGACATTGGTATTTAAAATTATCCATAAATAATATATATAGTCTAGTACCTTTAGCATTCACATAAAAGAGACTTAATTAACATGATTTGGAAGATTCTGGGTCACCTGACCGACTAAGGGATAATTTTTAAAAGTTTGCTAATGGTAGGCATAAATTTAGCCGGATGGTATAGCGGTAGAGATAAATTTGACCGAATAGTCTAATGGAAGTTAAATATAAACAATATCCGAAAGTAAAGAGATACATTTGGCCCTTTTCCTTTTAATTTTTCATCCCTCCCACCCCACCCCCCACCCCCCTATTCCTGCGTAACGTAGAATTGAAGTTAATCCTTATTAATCCGTTGTATAATTTGTATTTACTCTGTTATGCTGTTCTTGAGGTTGGTCAGTTGGTGTAGCTCAGGGTGGAAAGAATTCCGTGAGATTAAAACATAGTGCTTTTAGAATGAAATCCGACTAAAGAATTATACTCAATTTTCAATCAGTTACTTCTATACTTTGACTTTGTAAATAGTTTCTGAGCTTAACTTATATATATACTGATAACATAAATTTTAGATTATCGCATCACGCAAAACATATTTACAAATAATTTTCATACATAGAGAGATTTAATTATAAATTTTGAAAATATAAAGTAGATGCTCTATCACAAGAAAATAGTGTCGATCTTGGAAAAGTCTACTCGTATGAAGTGCATTGACAATTTTCTGGTATTTTTTTTTCTCCCATTATTTTTAAGTAAATTCAATATGATACACCTATTAGTGGCTAAAAGTGCAAATTTTTAGTTAGGCTAATATTTGAATATTTAAAAGTTCGTTAGTTAGCATTTGAAATTTGGGCAAGAATGTTAGTTAATCAAATAGTGTGATCTTTTTGTATTATCAGCTTTTATAAATAGTTCATAGCTTTGTATTCACATTTTTATCATGAATATATAGAAAATCTGAATTCTCTCAACTCGTTTTCTTCTTCATCTCTACCCTATTACGTTTTTTCTGCTCTTCTCCTCTGCCTTTGCTATTGTTTCATCAATTCTTCAGCTGATACTCGACAATTGAGTATCAATTGGTATCAGAGCCACTCAATTTCGATGGGACCACGCCGAGCTATAGAAGACACTCAAGGTGTTCCAGCTGCTAATCTGCAAGAACAGCATCAGGATCTAGCAGCTCAGCAAGTAGATCTGCGAGCTAGTATGGAACAAATGCATCAGGAGCTTAAGGAAGACATGGATCGTAGGCAAATGGAGCTAGTGCAGTTGCTCAGTGCTCTAAAAAGTTTCTTAGATGGGATGCACCTACATCAGCAAGCTAAGGATGGTAGCACTACGTCGACAGAACGAACTCACACTGCTACAGCAGGTTAGGGTATTCTAGGCCCTAATCTCTACCGCGTTAATGCTAATAGGAGTCATAATTTGGTTTTCCCTCATTTCAATGGGGAGAATCTGAAGACATGGTTGTATAAAATTGATCAGTACTTTACTGAAGATGATACTCCTCTTAATCAAATAGTAATATTAGTTGCAATGAATTTGGATGATGGTGCCTAATTTGGCATCAATCCTTTTTGAAATGTAGAAATTTGCCAATGATGCCTGCTTGGGATGAATATATAGTTGAATTAATTGAAATATTTGGCGAAGAGTTTGCTGATACTATGTTAGAACTTAAACAATTAAGGCAAACTGGATCTGTGAGGGAATTCCAATTTGTCTTTGATAGACTACTGTCTTAGTGTAGTCTAACTGTTGAGCAAGCCATTTCATGTTTTCTGGGAGGTTTGAAAGAAGAATTAGTTCATCCTATTAAAATGCATGAACCTAAATGATTGTACAAAATATATCGATTAGATAGGTTGGCAGAAGCAACATTACCTGCCAATGCTAGAGCCCTAAAGTACATGTCACCCGAGAGCTATTCACCAGCTAGAAGATCTGTCTATGACGGCTCAAACCTTAAGAGTAATCAGCTTATGCCACCAAATAGGCTAAATTCCCCAGCTAATGCTACAACAATTGTCCCTAAAACAAGGAGAACCATATCCCCTACTGAGATGCAAAGTATAAGATTCCAAGGGCTTTGTTACTTTTGTGAGGATAAGTTTACTCCCAGACACAAGTGCACTCTTCCTAAACAAATGTTTGTGCTGGAATTGGAGGTAGCTGAAGAGGAAATTTTTGATACGTGAAATGACAGCAACGATAGTGAATCACCAAGTGAGGAGCGGTCAACTCCTGGTAGTAAGCAACCTTTCATATCCTTGTGTGCTCTAACTGGCAGTGTACTCAAACTATCCAAGTTACTGGATATAATAACAAGAGACCTATTCAAATTTTATTGGATAGAGATAGCACACATAATTTCATTGACTCTAAATCAGCTAAGAGGTTGGGGTGTACTATGTTTCCAACTAATGTGGAGTATGTCAGTCTGGGCAACAATACAATGTAGGCCACATCTGATATAGTAAGGAATTTCTAATGGATGTTGGAAGGAACAACTTATGAATCTGACCTGATTGTATTTCCAGTGAAAAAATATGATCTGGTACTAGGTTCTTTATGGATGAAGACTCTTGGGCCAGTGAATATGGATTATTCAGCCCTCACTATGACTTATAACTACTTAGGCAAGTAACATGTATTGAAGGGAGTTCCTTATGCTTGTAGGTTATCAAGCGCAAAAGTTGTTAATAAATCTAAAGGGAATGATGTGGAATTCTTTATGCTACATGTTTTGGTTGAGCAACCCCAGTCTAGTCAGTTGAATGTTATTCATCTCTCAACAAATGATGCAGTGTCGCAACCTCTTCATGATCTTCTCAACAATTTTGAGGGTGTGTTTGCTGAACCTACTATTCTACCACCTCAAAGGGGTGCTTTTGACCACAGGATTCCTTTGCAACCTGGAGCTAAACCAATCAACATTCGACCTTACAGATATTCTTCAATGAAGATGGATATATTAAAAAACTGGTGAAGGAAATGTTACTACAAGGAGTGATTCAGTACATCAACAGTCCCCTCTCTTCTACAGTGGTAGTGGTAGGAAAAAAGAATGGTTCATGGAAATTATTTGTTGATTATAGAGAACAAAACAGTTTACCATAAAGGATAAGTTCTCTATTCCTATTATAGATGATTTATTGGATGAACTAGCTGGAGCCACCATTTTCTCTGAAATTGACCTTAGGTCTTGTTACCACCAGATTAGAATGGGGCTTGAGGATGTCCCTATGACTACATTTAAGACTCACATGTGCCGCTATGAGTATTTAGTTATGTCGTTTGGGCTAAAAAATGCACCATCTACATTTCAATGTTTTATGAATCACTTGTTTCTCCCATTTTTTGAGAATATTTGTGCTGGTCTTTTTAGATAATATTTTGGTTTGCAACCTAAACTTAGTCGATCATGTCCAGCATCTACAACAAGTCTTTGAGGTTATGGTCCAACACAAGTTACTTGTCAAGATATCCAAGTGTGTGTTTGGAGTCCCTACTGTTGAACATTTGGGACATTTTATTTCTGCTCAAGGGGTGTCCCCAGACCAAAACAAGATAGCTGCAGTTTAGCAATGTCCTGTTTCTACTACTGTCAAAGAGCTAAGAGGTTTTCTTGGGTTAGCTGGCTATTACAGAAAATTAATCAAGATTTATGGGTTGATAAGAAGACCTCTAACTGAGTTGCTCCAGAAGGATAAATTTCATTGGAATGATTATGCTAACCAGACATTTACTGAGCTAAAACATGCCCTCACATCTGCCCTAGTTTTGGCTTTGCCAAATTATTCCTTGCCTTTTGTTGTGAAAATTGATGCTAGTGGTGTTGGTATTGGTGTTGTTCTAATGCAATCTGATCATCCTATAGCTTTTATTAGCAAAGGTCTTGCCCCTAAAAATATTTCTCTTTCGATCTATGAAAGGGAACTCTTGGACTTAGTGTTTGCTGTCACAAAGTGATCTCATTATTTACTCAGTCGCCATTTCATTGTGAAGACTGATCAAAGGGCCTTAAAGTATCTTTTAGAACAAAAGCTTCTCATTGATTCTCAAATCATATGGTTACCCAAATTTCTTTCTTTTTACTTTGAAGTCCAGTATAAAAGAGGCAAGGATAACATGGATGCATATGCCTTGTCCAGAGTTCAAGGTGCTGAACTCATGTCCCTAATGATGAATTCTGTCCAAGCTGATCTTTGGAAGGAAATCCAAGCCAGTTGGACCGCTGACCCCGAGCTTGCTGCTCTTATTGCTTCTATCCAGCATACTCCCCAAAAAAATTCACTTGTCTTAATCAAAAAATTCGAAGGAAGGGTAAACTGTTGGTTGGCAATGATGCAACTTTGAGAAATAAAATTCTTAGCCTTTGGCATTCTTCTCCTACTGGTGGGCATTCTGGCAATGATGCCACCAGTAGGAAGGTTCTTTCCTATTTCTATTGGAAAGGCATTCGCACTGACATTATTGATTTCATTCACAAGTGTCATGTTTGCCAGAGAAACAAGTATGTACTGATGCTTCCCCTGGTCTCTTGCAGCATCTCCCTATACATGCTCTTCTTTGGACTGATATTACTATGGATTTTATTGAGGGCTTGCCTAAGTCTAAAGGAAAATCTGTCATTTGGGTGATAAATGATTGACCTACCAAACATGCTCACTTCATAGCCTTGTCCCATCCCTACACTGCTCAATCCTTAGATAACATTTTCATGCTTCATAGTTTTCCAGCCTCCATTACTAGTAATAGGGACCTTATCTTTATTGAAAACCGACTTATAGGAGATGGCATAGAAAATTGATATTTTCATATGTGAACATTTAATTTTCTAAATAGTGCATTTAGGTTACCTATCTTCTTAGATAACATTTTCAAGCTTCATAGTTTTCCAGCCTCCATTACTAGTGATAGGGACCTTATCTTTATTAGCACCTTTTGGAAAGAAAATCTCACTGCTCAAGGTATCACCCTCCAAACAGCTACAGTTTATCACCCACAAATAGATGGTTAATCTGAGGTTCTTAATCATTGCTTAGAAACCTATCTTCGTTTTCTGTACTGATTCACCTACTGATTGGTCTCTTTTTCTATCCTTAGCTGAGTGGTGGTATAACACCAGCCCTCACTCTGCTATTCATACTTCTCCCTTTGAACTCTTGTATGGTTACCCTCCACCCTTACATTTGCCTTACTTACCTAGTGATTCTGACTCTCCTTCTATTGAGGAGGTTGATTTACTTCGTGAATTCAAACTTTAACTTGCCAAATTCCACCTCACTTGTGCCCGGCAAAAAATGCAATCTTAGGCTAACGCCCATAGATGTGACAAACAATTCAATGTGGGGGGCTGGGTGTTTGTTAAACTTTACCCATATAGACAGTCCTCTCTTTTCCTTTTTCTTATCACAAACTCACTTCCCGCTACTTTGGTCCTTATCCTATTGTTGAGAAGGTAGGTGCAGTTTCCTATAAACTCCTTCTTCCACTTGAGGTCCTCATACACCCCAGTTTTCATGTGTCCCAGCTCAAGTTTTTTTATGGCATTCCTACCACTATTATTCACTCTCCTGTTGTTCAACTATCCAGCCAATATTGCCCCATGCCTGAGGCTGTTTTGGATCGCAAATTGGTTAAAAGAGGTAACAAGGTTGTTGCCCAATGTTTAGTCAAATGGTCTGGCTTGGGTGCTTCATATGCCATTTGGGAGTTAGCATCTACTTTGAAGACTCATTTCCCTTCCTTCACCCTTGAGGACAAGGGGTGTGTCTATCCTGGGGGTATTGATACACCTATTAGTGGCTAAAAGTGCAAATTGTTAGTTAGGCTAATATTTGAATATTTGAAAGTTCGTTAGTTAGCATTTGAAATTTGGGCGGGAATGTTAGTTACTCAAATGGTATGATGCTTTTTGTATTTTCAGCTTTTATAAATAGTCCATAGCTTTGTATTCACATTTTTATCATGAATATACAGAAAATCTGAGTTCTCTCAACTCCTCTTCATCTTCATCTTTGCCCTCTTCTGTTTCTTCTGCTCTTCTGCTCTTCTGCTCTTCCTCTGCTTATGTTTCATCAATTCTTAAGCTGATACTCGACAATTAAGTACCACAATATTTGCTGTTAGTCTATCATACTGTCCATGTATTCTGAATTTCTCTATCTAGTAAATTAAATGTTCACATATGAAAATATCAATTTTCTCCGCCATCTCCAATAAGTCGGTTTTCATGATCGACATAACAATTTGAAGATCAATAATAGGATCAACGGATAGTCAAACAGAAACACAAAAAATCGTCTAACTTTCAAACTTCAGATCGAGAAGATCATAGTTTTCTTCCCTTTAGAAAAAAATATTTAATTCAGTAATTTTCTTATTTTATAAACTACATGTAGAACTTATCAAATAATTCATCTTTGTTTGTTATCTGTTTATTCATCTAAACAAGATTAAAATTATTTCCTCGTCGACTGTCGTGATATACACATACTGAACGCGTATTGTACAGATGAATTGGTGATTGGTATATCCTATTCTTGGGGTGGGGGTAGGGGTTGGGGGGGAGTTAGCACTTTAAATAATATTAGATAACGTGGAAAATGTTATTGCAAACGTGACAGGAATGTAAAACCCACAATACCCCCACTTAAATAAAAGGTATTATCACTTTTATCTCGCACTACAAATTATTTATGTTTGATAGCCATAAAAGTTATTTTATATTTTTCTTGACTATTATTTTTACAATAACTATACAGTATTGTTTTGCCATAAATTAAATATAAGCAACAACAACAACGCAGTATAATCTCATTTACTGGGGTCTGAGGAGGGTAGTCTGTTCGCAGACCTTACCCCTACCCTTGGGTAGAGAAGCTGTTTTCAAATAGATCCCCGACATCCTTCCCTCTAAGAACTTCCCTCCTTTCTCTTGGGAGACTCGAACTCACAACCTCTCAATTGAAAGTGGGGATTGTTTCCCTCTTGTCTTAAATTAAATATAAGCAAGTAAGTTGGCTGACGTGACAACATTAGATAGGAAGATTGAATCAAAATTCTACATATTTATTTATTTATTTATTCAGGGAGTATTTATTATTTATGAAGACTATTATCCTATCCTCCATCCTCTGCCCATATGTCCAACTAAGAACATAGATGAATTAAATCACTTTTTTTTTTTAAATCCTTTTTCTTCTGTTTTGTCTTATTAGATATGTTTCTTTCTAGTTTCCTTTGGGCAGGCTTGACTTTGACTAGTAGGAAGAAATTCAACATATGATATGGTCCGACAAAAAAAGCAACTCACTTACTTTATTTATTTTTCTTGAATATACATATATCTTGCTATAATATAGTATTATTTTTACAACTATAAATAAGCTGTGAAGAAAGCCAAGGATTCTTCCAACTCTCAACTTGAATACATTTTTATATTTTTCTTCTGATTTTCTTCTTACCTTCCTACAACTTGGTCTTCTAGACTTCTTCCTTAATCCACTATTTAAAACTTCTAATTCATTCAGTGGATATCAGTTTGAAAAATCAAACGTTTCTGAATTAAAGAGGAAATTAATTTACTTGATATTTCTTAGAAGAAATTAAAATAGCATCAATGGAATTCACAAGTTTAGTTGATACTTCCTTGGATTTGAATTTCAGACCTCTTCGAGTTCCTGATGGAATACCGGTAAGCATATGAGATAAATTTGCAATATATTAATTATCATGCATGTATTTTCCTAATTTGATGAATATATATTCATTGGTTTAATTTGGAATATTGAGTCATTTCATTTGATTTCAGAAACAAGAAGTTGAGAGTAATTTTATTGGGCTTGGGAAAGATCTCACGCCAGTCAAGGATGAGGTTTGTAAATTAATCTTTTTCTTCTTTCCTTCTCTTTGTTAACTTTTCTTGCTTAAGATTAGTTAGAAAAACACAAATCTTTCTTCATCTCGATTAATTAATTGATAAGTATGTAATTACGAAAGATAAAACTTTTTCTTTTGTGGAGAGTGATATATCCCTTTAGGGAGGTTATTCAAGAATTCAGATTAGTCGGAACAATGAGCTTTGAATATCATATGGTTGGAAAAAATGACGACAACAACAACCCAGTAAAATCTTACGGGGAAGGAGATTGTGGAGGGTAGTAGAGAGGCTATTTCCGATAGACCCTCGCTTCAAGAAAACAAATAAGATGAAAAGAAATAATATATCAGTATCATCAACAGAAACCATAATAATTCGGAAAAATGACAAATTTTCTTAATTTTCTGTGTTGTCTATGCAGGCAAGTGATTTATTAGAGGAACTAAATAGAGTAAGTGCTGAAAACAAGAAGCTGACGGAGATGTTAACGGTGATGTGCCAGAATTACAATGCGTTGAGAAACCAAGTAACGGAGTATATGAGCAAGCACAATACTACTACTACTACTTCAGCTGATGATTATAGCGCTGGATCAAAGAAAAGAAAATCTGAGAATAATGAAATATTGAAATCAGTTCAAGGAGAGAGTAGCTCAAGTGATGAAGACAACTCTTGTACAAAGAAACCAAGAGAAGAGCACATTAAAACTAAGACAACTAGAGTTTATTTTAGAACTGAACCATCTGATACTTCTCTTGTAAGTTCCCAACACTTAATATTACGTTCTTGATCATCATCTAAAAAAAGCAGCCCGGTGCATAAAACATCCTGCATTCACTCAGAGTCCGAGAACGGGCCATACCTTTGAGGTGTGATGTGTACAGCCTAGCCTAATGCAAGCATTAGTGGCTACATTATTTTTTCTCTTTTAATGTTTTCGATTTCAAGTGGGAAAAAGCATTAATCTTAATATTTTTGCAGAATGTGAAGGATGGATACCAATGGAGGAAATATGGTCAGAAAGTAACAAGAGACAACCCATCTCCAAGAGCTTATTTCAAGTGTTCTTTTGCTCCTACCTGCCCCGTCAAAAAGAAGGTACATTAAACTTCAGACCTCCAAACAAATCTATGTATTCTAAAAAGCAGCCCGCGGTACTAAGCTCCAGTTACGTGCGGGGGCCGGGGAAAGATCGAATCACGAGGGTTTATTGTGTGCAATCTTACCCTGCATTTTTGCAAGAGGCTATTTTCATGACTTAAATCCGTAACCTCCTGGTCACATGGCAGCAACTAAATATGTATTTTATGTGATTTTAGCTTCATGGAAATAATAAGTACCTCAAAACCAGTGGTGAAAAATAAAATTGATTAAAGTCTAGTATGTAAATCGAAAAGCAAAAATAATATCAATAGCTTTTTTAGGATGCATATGACAAAATTGTTATTTCTTTGATTGTAAATTGATTCTTCCTGACGTATAGTCAAACAAGAGTGTTAAAAAAAGTATGTCATGTCTTTTTCGAATAGGAAACAATTCAACAAGTAGAAGTTATATAGATTAGTATGGTCTGGGGAGGGTAGTGTGTACGCAGACCTTACCCCTAGACTTGGGTAGAGAAGCTATTTCCAAATAGAAACTCATCATCCTTCCCTCCAAGAATTTCCCACCTTCCTCTTGGGAAGACTCGAACTCACAACCTCTCGATTGGAAGTGTGAGTTGCTTACCGTCAGAGCAACCCCTCTTGTCTTTTAATTAGCTAGCCTGACTTTCCTTGAAATATCTTAGTTGTAGTAACTACTTACGGATATTTTATAGATTATATAAAATTTGGTGGCCCAACCTCAGACACAAATTTAGAACAATTTTCATAGGTTCAACTGAATTTATTATTTCGATTTAAACTACCTATACATAAGAAAAAAGCATTTAAATTGTACGCAGAAAATAAAGTGACACTCATTTTGATTTCATTAACTAACTCTAGATCTTGACTTTAATAGGTGCAAAGAAGCGTAGAAGATCAGTCAATTCTAGTGGCAACATATGAAGGAGAACACAACCATTCACATCCCTCTAAAACGGATGCTGCAAACGCCGTTAGAACATCTCCGTCAAGCCGTTTAAACGGGAAGAGTAATCTTGGGGTTACTGCTTCAGTGCCATGTCATACTCTCAACAGCACAGAACCCAAAAACATGTTACAAATTGAAGATAAGAAAGTGGCTAGTAGTACAAGTACTAGTACTGCAGGTGGTCATAAGCGCAAATCATTATCAGGAGGATCTGATAATAATAATCATCAAAATAGACCAGAGTTTCAGCATTTTTTGATTGAACAAATGGCTAATTCCTTGACAAAAGATCCAAGTTTTCAAGCTGCCTTAGCTGCCGCCATTTCGGGAAAATTCCTACCAAATAATCACACGGATAAATAAATTATTAAATAAAACAAAACCTCAGTATTGATTATTGGTGGACAGACAGACAGTTGTTCAATGTTTTTGAGATACTTCTTTTTAATTCTGTTCCAAAATAAATGACACTAAATTTAAAAATAATTCCACTTTACACTCTTCATTTTATCATTTTTGTCTTTAGTGAGAAGTTTTTATAGCCACACAAATGGTATGGCCCCACAAACCTTTTACCCCTTAATCCGTTAAGACCACAAATTTTAAAAGTCTTCTTCTTTTTTCTTAAATTCCGTGCCAAGTCAAATTACCTCAAACAATACGAAAACAAAGGTAGTATACGTGTTTCTTTTCGTTTTCTGGTCACTTTGACGAAATCCAAAAATTCTGTCCTTGTAGAAGTCAAAAAAAGGAGAGATTTTGGGAGCATAAGTACCGCGAGCTAAGGATTATTATAATTCAGGGTCATGGTAAGACTAAAACACAAATAGCTTACGCTACTCGCCTAGTTTTAAAATGTTAATATCAGTGCAACTCAAGTTGATTTTCAAACCTGAAAAGTTAATGCCTGCCTCGACCACAAACATGGACCAACTTCCCCACACGATTGGGTGAAAAACCAAAAAAAAGGAAAAAAGAAAAAAGCAGGATACGTAAAATAGCACTGAACTTGTACCCAAATTTCTGTTACATACTAGTTGATCACGGGCAACTTTTTACACACACAACTTTTTAAAAGTGTGTCAGTTACACACCATTTTGATTACATGGCAAGAGCGTGTTTTACACACAAATTAGGCCAGTGAATAGGAAAAGAAATCTGTGAACTCTCGTGTGTAACTGACACATGTTCATTTTTAATTAAAAATATCATCTTCTTCGTCAAGAGCTTAAACAAACAACTGGCTCTTGCAACAATGGAGAAATTATTCCCTTTTCTTTTTCTGTAAAATCTCACCATAGGAAATTTCTCTCCCTCTCACATAGAAAACAAACAACCAGTTTGTTGCTGTCCTTCTCCCTTTTCCCATTTTCGTCTTCTTCCCCACCCATTTTTCCCTTCTTCCATGTCCACCATTTTAAGAATAACAATAATATAAAATAGCTTTGAAAGAAATTGGTAAAGAAGTTAAAAGAAATCTATATCAAGAGAATTTTATAAATCTGGGTTTGAATCTATACCACGAATCGAGCAACCATGGATTTTGCCATAATCAACTTTAATGGAATTTTGAGTTTTGCATTATATTTCTTGTGTCAGATTTGAATCTAGACTCACAAACTCGTGATTAATGTACTTAAGTTCCTAATTTTGCTTTATAATATGAAGGTGATTAAATGTGGATTTTTGGTGGTGTTTGGCGTTAATCTCCCATGGAGAAGAGAAAAATATGAAATAGAGAAGATGATTAAGGGGTGTAGGTGAAATTTTAAGTGTTTTATTTTTTAAATAAAAAATAGTGACACATTTCACTATCTGATTGGAGCGTGAATCACACGTTTTGGAAAATTGGTCAAGAAAAAAGTAACGTGTATTTGACACACTTTTAAAAGGTTTGGTATATAAAAAGTTGCCCGTGATTAGTAACTGTGTAACAGTAATTTGGGCACAAGTTCAGGTGTTATTTTATGTATTGTGCCAAGAAAAAAACTGACAACCGCGAGGTGTCATCGCCATATAGATATTGTTTTAATGTATTACTTTGTAATATCTTCTGGTTGGGTCCCTTTGGGATAGCCCATTTGGTTTGGATGGCGGTAATCCATACATATGACCTACGGTCAATCTCCCCACAGCCTTCTAGGACAAGCCTGTCGCGCGGGGTTTGTCTAATGCGGTTCATATCCCATGCGTAGTTTGCATGCTATTACATAGTGAGGAATCTACCCAGTATACATAAATTGCTTGCCCGAAAGTCAAAAGTCGGAGGCAGTAACAGAGGTTGTAGCTACTACGGGTTTTCCCGGTGTTCCAAAAAAAAATCTCTTCTGGTGGCGGAACAGACAAATATAGAGACAGCATGTAACATAAAATGTAGAAAAGTATTAGTCAACCGCCATTTCCTAAGCTTGTCTTTTAATGTAATCTATGTTTTTTTGGTCATTCTTTTTCAGATGTAATTCTTAATCTGGAACGCTGGATGATTAGCGACTCACTTGTCCAGCCAACTTAATTTTTCTCCCTTAAAACCGACTCCACCTTGCACAGTTTTGCCTACGCCTATGACATTTAATTTTTTAATCAAATTACATACACACAGCCTACGCAAATTTCTCCCCCTACTTAGCTGCAGATAGCCTAAAGCCTGAGATGTACACAGCAAAGGGAAAAAATAATAGCAAGGTCATTTATACACAAGCACTTGCCGCCCTTTCAACTGGTATCGCAAACAAGGGCGCAAAGCCACCACATCTACTTCTAGGAGTATAAATTACATATCACTACTTTGACACAATTCACTATGTGGATAAATTGAAGTCATCAATAGCTCTTATAAGACCCATTTCAGTTTCATCCTTGAGTTGTTGTTTCACTTCAGTCTTGGCCACAAGGCCATCATCTTTGTCCATTCCATCAATTGCAGCTACACAATCATGAAATCTGAAGCAACTAATGAGATGGTCGTTTGTAATTCCAGCTACTTGCATGAAAGAGTACACAACAGTAGGCCCGACTCCTCTGAATCCTCTTTTAACTAGGTCTTTGCTTATCCCTTCTGCTTTTGATGTCTTCATTGGCACCTGCCTTGCATATCGGAACTGACTAACTATACGTTTGTTGTTCACAAAACTCCATATGTATTTGTCGAAAGATCCAAGCTCATCGATTATCTGAGAGGATAACAAGGGCATGGCATCAAAAATTGTTTCCAAGTAACAATTACTACTCACTGGCGCTGTTATACTGAGGAGCCCAATATGGATTTTACTTTAATATTTTAATAAGACAAATTATGAATTAGACTACTTTTATGTAGTCTAAAGTATATAGTTCCTATCTCAAAAGAACTAAATAAAAGCCGCTATCCAAATTCACACAAACAAATTAATGATTTAACCCTCATACTCCGAAACCCTTACTTTTAAAAGAAAAGAAAAATGTATTGAGAAATATCGTTTCTCTTTCTCCTTTCAGAAGCTCTTTGTTATTTAATATACCCCGCTTCTAGAATACCGCACCTATTAAAAAAACAGCTAATGCCTTATATTTCATAATCATATCATATCTGTAGTTTCTGACTTTAACAGCACATCACATGCAGCTGCCAACTATTTTGAAAATTTTGCACCAAGTACAGAAACCCATCAGTTTTCTGAGAAGCAGAATTATCGAGGAAAGACTTTCTGCTCAAGACAGCTGATACAACAAACGTAGACCAATCTAATTTATTTGCGGCGAAGAAGCATTTTCCTGTTGCTATCTTCTTTAATTATCTAACGAGGGTCTTACAGCCTCTTATTATGTTTTATAAAATTGACAGCCATCTTGGTGGAATTATCTAAGTATTTCGATTTATGAAGAAAAAGAAGGCCGAGGGTCGATTGGAAACAGCCTCTCCGCCCTTTCGGGTAGGGGTAAGGCCTGTCTACAAATTACCTTCCCTAGATCCCACTTTATGGGAATATTCTGGGTTGTTGTTATTGTTGAAGAAAAAGAAGGTCCAAGAGCCAAGCACTGAGTAGAACTTCTAGAGTTTTTATCCTAGCCAGTACAAGTTCTTCTTCAAGACAAGGACAACCCAGTAAGAGAGAACTTTGCACATACCTTACAGGTTTGGCGTGCATTTTCAATAATTGCCCGCAGCTTTACCTCTGATAAGAGAGTGCTGGCAGGACTTCCTGCTGGTGCTATCTTCTTCTCATTTAGTTTTGAGACTGCAACTGGGTCAAAATTTTGAAAGACTTCTCTGCATAACAAATAGTTCCAGCTTTTGTAAGGCAACCAGATATGAAATAAAAACCAATGTTCTGGTACTCCAAAGCACTGGTGCAGAGCTTAATGTACCTAAACGTATGCCTTTTACTGAGAATTACTGGCCATGAGAGTTCAGCTAATGCGGTGCATAGACAGAGAAGTTCAAAAAGTTTCCTGTAAAATAGCAGTAACTCAGACTGAGCATCACATGAAATTGCCTTGTCATTGCATGCTGCAGAAGAATAAGAAAACACAGAGTAGGAGTACGCACTTGTCGTCATGGACTGGAACTCCCCATTCCTCATCATGAAAAGCAGCATATGGTGGATCTTTGGCAAAATGAAACCAATTAGCAGAGGGAACTAATAAGAACGTAACATCTACATTATAACAACAATATATCCTACAATAGGGATGAATACCAATATAATGGCAAATTCCAAAACTGGATCAATAACAGAATCCATCACAAACAATGAATTAACCCCAATCGCAGACTTACTAGGATTATCTATATGAGTCTTCTGTCTCATTTCCTCATTTCCCCTCTGTTCAACCCATTTTATTCCACTACCAAATAATTTGTCTTTAAGGGAAAAATTAGGCTTCCAGTCACGGAGAAATACTACCGGAATAGCACTCCTGAAATAAACCTATATGGATCCTTTTTTTTCTTTTGTTTTTGTTTTTGTTTTTCCTTTCCTTTCCTTTACTGAGCCGAGGGTCGATTGGAAACAGCCTCTCTGCCCTTTCGGGGTAGGGGTAAGGCCTGTCTACATATTACCCTCCCCAGACCCCACTTTGTGGGACTATACTGGGTAGTTGTTGTTGTTGTTGAAGTAAGGTATTGCATTAAATGCATCAAGAAGATGCAAAATAGATACAAGAGAAAACTTGGTTAACTCCTAACAGAAAACAAACCTTTTTAGAACAGGGAGTTAACCAAGACCAAAAAGGAATGGCGACTAAACCATTGAGAGGAAACCTATATGGATCCTTTGCTTAGAATCGATCACGAAAATGGAGAAATTTACCCTGATCAACTTGTTGGAAGAGTTGCTACTTGTTCATAAATGTAGGAAAAGAAGAACAAAAGTAAATCCAGCTAGAGAGCTAGATCACAGACCATCATATGTGTGCGACAAAATGGAATAGAGACGTACACAAACTATTAGTTTTGCATGCACTACATACTTATTCAGTATCAGGTTCCATGCCTAAAACTCTGACCTTTCTTAATTTTATCCGTTAGTCCTTAAGCAGTTAAGCCCAACTAAGGGAAAAAGAATCCGAAATTAATTCTTCCCCTCATCAGGTCACAGTTAATAGCGGACCCAAAAATGATCCTATCATAACACTTCTGTCGCTTCTGTTTCTTTTTTGTTTTTGGATAGTATCGTACTCCTTTTATTTTCTTTTATTCTTTTTGAGAAAGGTAAACAATAATACTATCATATTTTTCCATCATTAAACCCCAAATCTCATCATTAGAGAACGGAAAGGTATAGAAATGACCTGCTACATCTCATAATAGGCTGTAAACTCAAACACCATGGGAGGAGAAGTGGCAAGTGAGAATCCTATACACCAATCGCGGAGGGGGCTTCACTGATAGCGGCGCACTGGAGGAAACCAAAGCTCAGTTATATCCTATCGTGTCTAAGGTTTCGCAATCATGACAACGAAGGTTCTGGCTCTGCCCAAGGATTTTATTTATATCAAAGGGGCAAGACAGCAGCTAAGATTGCCACAAAGACTGCAGTAGAGAGAGATTTTCCAAAAGTGATTTATTAATACTTCAAAATGATTATGTTTCAGAGCTCATGCATGGCCAGTCACTTAAATTTCCCGACATCAAGGACATAACGCATCACTCCTCTGACCATGTTTGATATTGTTAGACAACAACAACAACAATAAAGTAGTGCAATCTCACAAGTGGGTCCGGAGAAAGTAGTGTGGACGCAACCTTACCCCTACCTTGTGAAGGTAGAGAGATTGTTTCCAATAGACCCTCGGTTCAGGGGAAGCATAGTCACATCACTTGTTGGAAAGAAAACAGTAGCGTACAAACCATGGAAAGGAAACAGTACAACAACAATAAACCCAGTGTAATCCCACAAGTGGAGTCTGGAGAAGGTAGTGCGTACGCAACCTTACCCCTACCTTGTGAAGGTAGAGAGGTTGTTTCCAATAGACCCTCAGCTCAGGGGAAGCATAGTCACATCACTTGTTGGAAAGAAAACAATAGCGTACAAACCATGAAAAGGAAAAGTAACACGACATATTATCAACAACGGTAGGATAACAAGAAAACTGAAGCAAAAGAAACAACCAGTAATAATACAGGTCTAGGCATATGAAAATGTGAGAATACCAATGATCCTACCGGTAAGAGAAGGATACGATCACGACTACTTACTATCCTTCTACCCTAATTCTCGATCTCAATATCTTCCTATCCAGGGTCATGTCCTCAGTAAGCTAAAGGTGTGTCATATCTTGCCTTATCAACTCTCTCCCACCATGGCCAACCTCTCACTCTCTCTCTCACTGGGACATCTAGGCATCTCCTTTTTACATGCCCGAACCATCCTAGTCTTGCTTCCCGCAACTTGTCTACCATGGGGGCCACTCCTACCTTGTCCCAACTATCTTCACTCCTAATCTTATCTCTACCTTGTCCCAACTATCTTCACTCCTAATCTTATCTCTTTTAGTATGTCCACACATCCATCTCAGCATCCTCATCTCTGCTGCTTTGCAGCTTCTATACATGAGAACTTTTGACTGGCTAACACTCTGTTCCATACATCATAGCAGGCAACCACTCTATAGAACGTACCTTTTAAGTCTAGGTGGCATGTTCTTATCATATAGAACACCGGAACC
Source organism: Nicotiana benthamiana (assembly GCA_034376525.1). NCBI lineage: Eukaryota > Viridiplantae > Streptophyta > Magnoliopsida > Solanales > Solanaceae > Nicotiana > Nicotiana benthamiana. The sequence goes on along the minus strand of CM067329.1, from coordinate 136,637,078 downwards.
ATTTCATCCACCCGACCTAATACGATGAGTGACATCCTCATCAATCTCCCAATTACCTTGGATTATAAACCTAAGATACTTGAATCTCTCTTCGAAATGATTTGTGTAACAAGCCGCACTTCTACGTGCGCTTCGTGAGTTATACCACTGAACCTGCATTCCAGGTACTCTATCTTAGTCCTGCTCAGCATGAAACCGTTAAGACTTCAGGGTCTATATCCATACCTCCAACTTGGTGTTAACACCGTCCTTCGTCTCGTCAATCAATACTATATTGTCCGCAAATAGCACACACCAAGTCACGTCTCCTTGGATATATTGCGTTGATTCATCCATCACCAGGGCAAATAAAAACGGGCTAAGTACAAATCCCGGGTACAATCCCATCAAAACTGGAAAATGACCTGAGTCTCCACCACCGTCCTTACTTGAGTCTTGACTCCATCGTACATGTCCTTAATCACCCTAATATACACTACATGTTGACAAAAGAAAAAGAGAAGGAGGAAGAAAAAAAGCAAATAAGGGAAAAGAATATTAAATAAGATGTCGGAGATATGGTTTAATAGAATGATGTTAATGTATAAATTATACAACCATGCATGTTACTAATATCCATGCATCATAAATAAACTATACACATGGGGCCTTACAATCAAATGGTAAAAGAACAACTTGCATGGATCAATAGATTCTGAGGCTAGATTATAAACAAGTTAATGAGAGTAATAACCCCCCCCCCCCCCCACTTTTGGTACTTGCCCTCGATGTTGTCCAATGAAAAGGTGCATTCTCAACAAACTTGTACATAGAACCTCATAGACGAGCATACATGTGTTCGTACCTATCAAACATCGTTCTAGCCAACAGCCCAACTACTCTATGTAATAATTAGTAATAAGACACACATCATAATTAAGAACACACCACTAGTTACTTCAAAAGGAATTCACAAAGCCAGTGGTCAAATAGATAAGACTGGCATCTCATAAAGAGCCATGTGGGGGCGCTTGGAGAAGCATGCACACCTTGTAAATCATGTCTATAAGACTGCTAATGCCCAAGGAAATCAAGTTTACAGCTCGGACACTCATTAGGCATATGAGGCATTTTAGGAAATGCCATGATGGCTTCCCAATTAATGATGGAGAAATTTCACTCCTTTGACCATTATCTTACCTTCTTTGTTCATCATAAAAAAATATGAAACTTAAGCGACTTCCTGAACAGGCGTATGCTACTAGTTTAGAATTGCTTTTACCTTCTTTACATACTAGGTCAAGTGCTTCTCTTCATTGCCTCAAGCAACACCAGGAATGGAATTAAATTCCAACTTCAAGAACTCAATAAAAAAGGGAAGTTGGAAAAGGGTATGGAATTAATTCCAACTACAGGAACACAAGAAAAGGAAAGTTGGAAAAGCCTTAGTACAAGCTGTCACAGATAAGCATATTTACACACATTAATTTGCGTTTGGTGGTAAAGGAAACTGGAAAGCATCTAAAAGATTAACTGTCAAATAATTACCAGATTTCCCATAACTTAAGGCAACCATTACAGGAAGGTCTTCTCCAAAGAAATCCGATCAGGATGTAATTGGGGATTCAACTCGTATATAAGATCAGCTTCGTGGAACAGGTCATTTTATCCAATACGTAAACAGTAACCATGAAGATAGTCTTAATCAGTAGGAGCATTAATACTAGATTAGGTTAGGATATAATAAAGGTAACGGCTACATCAATCAACAACGAGCATTTATCTAGATGGACAAGCAATCTAGCTGGTATCCAACAGCATAGCACCATATAACTCAGATGGTAGCAGGCTTGAAATATGACAGCTTGAGGGCACAAGGCTTTTCAAAATGAGATCAATGAGTTAGCTAATACTCAGAAGTCAAATGAGTCTCCTGAACTCAGCTGAAAGCAGAACTAGCCCAGCTTTGAAATGTGGCTGAACTATTCAGTCCATTGTTCTGTGTCCCAATAAAGTAAAGAAATCCAAACCCCATCTACACTTTCACAAACTTCAGTAGTACATTTAAAGATGAATATTCATATTCTAGCAAAGACCTACATATTTCCATTTTCTGCTGCTAGTTGATTAACTAGAAGGACTTATACATGAACCAAGAACACCAGTGTCAGAAATGCTATCCCACAATTATGTAAGAAACGTAAGAAAAAGACAATTATGCAAGACACTTAACAGTGCATTTGCCTTATCAAAAACACAGTACAAAGACATTCAGCAAATAAAATTGCAACACTATAGAAGTGGACATACCAGTAGTTGGGGTCACCCAAGCACACCTTTTCTTTATCACTGAAGTATCACCACTGACGGGACTGGGAGACAAGCTTTCCGATTCACCAACAGATTTTCCACTTTTCTCAGACTTGTCTACTTTCGGGCTGCATTGCTTCCTTCGTCCAGACTTTGGCGTCAAACTACCGCGGCTCAATTTCCCCGTGGATGCTCGGCTATGAGAAGAGTCCGTTGAAGCATCAGAGGAACACGAGGCATTGAGCGATAAATTGGGCCTCATCAGTAAAGTCCTATGGTCCTGTTGCTGTCTCAAAATAGAAGGAACACTCCCACATTTCTTCGAAGCAGCCACCGGCGACTTTGATTGCGGCAACGGATCAGCTCCTTGAAATTGTTTGCCCTTAGACTCTTCAGTCTCAGCTGGCTTGTTGTTGGTCTTAACGGGCTTCTCAATGGGCTTTCGTAATTCAACGGATCTGGCCTTATTACCCGCCGGCCCGAGTACTGGTCGGACCTCGGAATCAGCATGGTTCATTGATTTAACCCTAGGGCCTCCAGACATTGAAGCAATTACAACTCTAGAAATTCGAAGAAACTAGAATTTCAAATATGCTAGGGTTGGACTGCTGCGAGAGCAAAAAAAAGTGAAAGGAAAAAGAAGGTGCATTGTAATTGTTGTGGACCGGAAGGTAGAGAATAAGAACCCTAGAGAGTTAAAGAGCACATTATCGACGAGAAGAAGAAAAGGAAGTAGATTTGAGGGTTTGGGGGGGCGGGGGAGGGGGGGAGGAGTGGGTAGACAGGTTTAATGGGAAATTGGAGACTGTCCGATCTAGGAAACTAACGGCGACTTCATTAAGGATGTTTCTAGAGAGAGAGACCATATTACTACGGCTCTTTCTTCATTTTCATTTAAGCGTGATCAACGAAAGCCACCACTTAGCTTTTGACACGTATAAAATATTTCTACGTTATTTTTCTTTTTGCGTTCTCTTTTTCGTTTATCTTCTTCAACTAGTATACTTACAAGATTCGCATAGAAAAATATTAAATATTAAAAAGAGATACATATTGCAAACTATATTTATTGACTGTATTAAAAGTACATTAAACGGAAAAAAAATAGATTAATTCTATCAGGCTATGTTTATGTATTTGTTGTTAGGGACAACCAATCCCCAAGAGCTATTTTAACATACTTGAGGAAAAATACATCAAAATTTAGCTTAAAAATAATTAATTCACATGATAATGCATAAACTTTTGACTCAAGTACAAACATAAAGGACATCACATTTGGTTCAAATCATATTTCTTCTCCTGTGTCGATGAAGGTTAATATGGGTGCACCAAGTTTCACAAAATACTATTTTAAGTAGCTCAAACAGAGACGACATGGTGGCTTTATTCTTGATAAATTTCCATCGTTCACAGTAGGTCCACACGCAACAAATAGAACCTGTGCAGTAACAAATATGATGGCTAAAAATCGCTTGGAAAAACTATCCCTCGAGATATTGCATCTCTAGTCAAGGGTTTAACGCAAAAATAAAAATACCAAAACTAAATACATAATGGCGCATGTAATTACTTTCGCTGATATCAAAATAACTATATTTGATACACATGTAATTACTTTTGTTGGGGCTAATATTGTGGCTTAAGTATGATTCAAGAACAGATGACAGTACTATTCTAAAAAAAAATTCCTAGTAACTCTGAAGATACCTTAAATGTCTGGTGCTCTTCAAGACCTATAAACAAACAAATAAAACATCAAGATTTGTGTATATTCTATATGGAAAGAAGCCACAATGAATAATAGTTTATGTCGGGACGGACTGGGAACGGTTCCTTCGGGGGCCTTCCCCGGGCGTCGAACAGCCAACTCAGAACTGGTACGGACAAGGGGAATCCGACTGTTTAATTAAAAACAAAGCATTGCGATGGTCCCTGCGGATGTTTACGCAATGTGATTTCTGCCCAGTGCTCTGAATGTCAAAGTGATCAGAAATGTTATATAATTTCCTAAGAGAGGCTAAGTGGGACGACTTCAACTCATTGTGCTCCCAAGGAGGGAGTTTGCACTTGTTTTCGAAGTCCGTCCTTTTGTTCATTTTACGAGGAAGTAAGTTGGTCATCAACAGTGGGACAAAAACTTCCTCGCCATCCTCGTCGTCTGAAGACGACGAAGCCGTGACGGAAGCAACTTTTTTGGTTCCAGTATCATCATGGCGACGTTTGGCCATAATGGAATTTATAGAATATATATATATATATATATATATATATATATATATATATATATATATATATATATATATATATATATATATATATATATATATATATATATATATATATATATATATATATATATATATTCCGGGTCACGTTCGAGTCCTAAGAACGAAAATCTCAGAGGAGAAAAGGCACCGGAAAAGGATTGAAGAAAGATTGGGAAGATACTTTCAGAAAGGGTTCGAAAGTTGAATCTAGTCTAACTCTCCCTCTATTTATAAGAAAAGGTACACGGAAATCGGACGGGCATGGTTGAAAAGGTCAGTGCAGGAAATCAAAATGTCACGTCACAACCTGAACCGCCTCGGGGGCAGAAGTAATGATCACGCATGTGTTCTATGACGTCACCTAGAAAAGAAACTCCGAAAAAGGGGAGTAATATGTCAACGGTTCGACCTCCCAATACACGAGCACGTCTCTTAACAGGGGTACCAACGGGAACAGTCAAATTTCCACAGGTATCGAGCATGCAAGTCCGTTCATTGGGAACGCCTTCCAACTGCATCCCCAATAAACGGAGGGACATCTGTATTGGGCAAATTTAGCTCCTCACGCCCATATATTATCCGCATACGGCCTCATTAAGGAAGGCGGCCCTGGTAAGGTCGGCTCAAGCAAGGCCGGCCACAGTCAATTAACGGGCAGAGTGATATGACTTGCTGCAACGTCACATCAAGCTCTGACACTCGTATATCGAGGCCAACCAACTCTCGTACTGTCTTTGTATTATTTCAGGGAAGGTCCCTTAGTATATAAAAGGGACCTTCCCTTTGTAAAGATTCATGTGTATTTCATTACTAATAATATACAACTCTCTCTCTTTCTGACTCTCTCTATCTCTCTTGTGCTAAATCTACTATTTACCATATTGCTTTTATCCTACAATCTCTAGATCATATTACTTTCGATTCCGATTAACCCAAATCATTTTTTGATTGTTTTTAGAGCTACATAAGTGTTCGAATAACTAAACACACCCCACACCCACCTCCACCCTTACCCCCAAAATTTTTTTTTTCTTTTTCCATAATTTTAAATTTTTTTTTCTGTACCCCTCCCTACCCTACCCCACCCTACCCACCCCTGCCGCAATCCCGCACAAGAAATTTTTTTATACTTCTTTTGAAATTTTAAATTTTCATTTTTTTTTCTTGCACCCCACCCCCTGCCCTCCCCTCCCAGGAAAAATATTTTTTAATATATTTCAGTTTTAGTTTTTTTATCTTTAGGTTAACAGGTTCAAATTTTACAAGTTCCAAAGTTATGCGTTCAGAGGTTTATGTGTTTCGAAGTTTATGGGTTTAGAAATTATAAAGTTTACGGGTTCGAAATTTTGTAGTTTTGAAAGTTTTGAGGTTAAGAAGTTTATGAAATTTGTGGGTTCGGAAAGTTGCTGGTTCGAAAGTTTATGGCTTCATGTTTATTGAATAAAATTATTTATGAATACTCTTGAGAAAATATTTTCATTGGTTGGCATATCAACCACCGAAAAATAAATAATATTACTATTTGTTTTATAAGAAAATATTTTCATGAAAAATATTTTCCACAGAAAATATTTTTCGTCATACCAAACACACCTAAACTTTTTGATGATAGGTGCTCTATACAACAACGACAACAACAACCCAGTATAATCCCACTTAGTGGGATCTGGGGAGGGTAGTGTGTACGCAGACCTTACCCCTAGCCATGGGTAGAGAGGCTGTTTCCAAATAGACCTCCAACATCCTTCCCTCCAAGAACTTTCCACCTTGCTCTTGGGGAGACTCGAACTCACAACCTCTCGGTTGGAAGTGAGGGTTGCTTACCATCAGAGCAACCCCTCTTGTCTGATGATAGGTGCTCTATGGCACGTTAAAAAACTGTGAAATATATCTTGATTTGGTAATTAGGTTTGAGTATCCATCAAACCTCAATCTCTAAGTTTGTAGTATTTCAAGTAAATAATGCTAGATTTAGTTTAGTACTACTAGAGTAGTCTTGCATTATATAATGCCAGATTGGAAATGGAAACCAAAAATAAGTGATGTATAAGTTATAAAATGGAAGTTTGAGTAAAACTTTAATTTCACGGACATCTTCATATATTAAGATTATAAAGAGGAAACAATGCCTACCAAAAGGAAGTTAAAGTCAATAGATCACAGAGTACTTACAAGCTAGTTAGTGAATAAAACAAGGCCTACGAATTTACTTTTTCCCTTTTAAGATCTCGTCTCTCTCTCCCTATATGTAATCTTTTCTTCCTTTTCATCTCATCATTGACTCTTTTTCTAATCTTACTTTTTTGACTTGATAGATAATTTTGTGTAGTTCTACTCATCGTTGATAAAGTTATTGTCATGTGATCAGGAAATTATAGGTTCGAGATATGGAAACAATTTATTGTATAAATATAGGTTAAGATTACATACGATAGACCTTGTAGTTCAGCCTTTTTCCGGACCCAGTACATATCATGAGATTAGTGTAACGGGATTGGCCTTTTTTACTTTCCTTTTCACATGCAACTTTTTCCTTGATTGCTTCTTAAGCAATCTTTTTATAGGAAATCTGTAACTGATTCTCCCTATGCTGGTGTACAAATATAGTATTGCTAGCACTTGTATTTTTAACTACCAGAAGTAGAAGATAAGGCAAGAACAAAGGGAAAACATTGGGACCTACTTATCCAACACCCTTCACACATTCAAATCCAACGTCAGCTTCTGCTATTCTGCTGTAGTTTTTAGTAACAAAAGCACTTCCTATCCCAAAAATTATTGCAGAATTTTATGATACACTCAAATGGCTACAACTAGTCTACTACCTAAGTCCATTTCTCATTTTCTTAATAGCCCACCTTCATTTCCTATAACCCATGTCACAAATGTACATTTCTTGATTAATAATCCATTGGATAACACATTTTGTGCCAGAAATTCAGGGAGTTTTCGGTCGAATGCTAAGAAGAAAAATCCATGGCTTGACCCTTTTGACTATGGTGATGATCCTGAAATGGAGTATGGTTCACTTTTTTCTGATGGTAAACAAGATGAGGATCCAAGACCACCTGATAATCCCGATAATCCATACGGATTCCTTAAATTCCCAATGGGATACTCTGTCGAAATTGCTTCTTTGGGTTTGAAAATTAGAGGTGATGTTAGGAGATGTTGTTGTGTAATTGATGGAGGAGTTTATGAGAATTTGCTGTTTTTTCCAACAATTCAGATGATTAAGGATAGGTACCCTGGTGTTCAAGTGGATATTCTTGCGACACCAAGGGGAAAGCAGACTTTTGAACTGAACAAAAATGTGAGGTGGGCTAATGCCTATGACTTGGATGATGATTTTCCTGAACCAGCAGAGTACACAGATATGGTTGGAATTCTTAAGGTTTGCCGCCATTCTGTTATAATAGATAATTAATTAAACAAATTTTTGCTGTATGTATCTAGATTAAAATCCTTGAACAGTCGATCAAATCTTGTCTTAAAATAATTGCTTACACTAACTTCAAGATATTAATCACTTTTTCTAGTCAAATGGAGATAAAATTTACTGTTCTGCATATGAGCTTCAAGCTACCTGCATTATGAATAGAGAATTTGTACTTTGTTGGCTAAGTTATTTTGCTCTAATGCATGGTTTATTGCAGAGTAGGTACTATGATATGGTCTTGTCAACCAAACTGGCAGGGATTGGACATGCAGTTTTCTTGTTTCTGTCAACCGCCCGTGACAGAGTTAGCTACATTTACCCAAATGTGAATTCTGCAGGAGCTGGATTGTTTCTATCAGAAACTTTTACTCCAGAAAGCATGAATCTTTCCGAGGGTGGATACCACATGTAGGTAGTCGTTTTAACCGAAGTTTTAGTTTGCATATGACTTGTTTATAGACATACTTTTATGACATAGGTACCGTCAGATGGTTGATTGGTTGGGCAGACCAGCTCGTAAAGTACCACGACAACCTTTACCCCCACTTAAAGTTTCAATCTCAAGAAAGATTAGGGAGGTTGTAGAGGCAAAATATAAGAATGCTGGTGCACAGAGAGGAAAATATATTGTAATTCATGGGATAAAATCAGATTCCAAAGCTTCTATGCAGTCGAGGGGCGATGCTGATAGCTTGCTTCCAATTGAGATTTGGGCAGAGATAGCAGAAGAGATTAGGTATGATGTCCATGGTTTTCGGAAATAGGGCATGACTGCATGGTCATAATTTGAGTTCTTGAATTAACTGGTTAGTCTTTTTCATCAAATGCAAGAATTTTTGTGAGATACTATATACTAATGGATTGTAAACTATCATCTGATCAGGGGAATCAAGCCAGTTTTTGTCATTCCGCATGAGAAAGAAAGAGAAAATGTGGAAGATGCAGTTGGTTTAGATGCTAGTATAGTGTTCATAACCACCCCTGGACAGGTTTGTTTTTTCTGCCTGATCATGATATCATATTTTCTACGACTGATTGACTCATACACCAGTGGTTGAAGAACCACAAACAGAGAAATTGTTGGAGCCAGATATATAATGGTGATAATTTGCCTTATAGAAGTATATAAATTTTTGAAGGAAATAGCAACACGAGGACTAGAAACTAACAGTGTTCAAAAATTTCTCCGACTTAGCTTGCTGCTCTTATTGATGACTCTGCTGGAGTGATATGTACAAATACAGCTGCCATACAACTTGCTCATGCACGCGGAAAGCCAAGGTAATGTCATGTATTACAAGCTGTAACTGGGAAATTTTAATGCACCTTTTGCTGTCTTTAGGGGAGGTTGACACACTAGTCTTATATTTACATGAAACCAATAAACCGTCTGAAATCTGTTCTGGTTTTCTCTGTGCAGTGTTGGGCTATTCTGTTCTGAGGATAAGGCCAGAACTTTTGTTCCCAATGCAGAAGAAAAGAAATGTGCAACCATTTCATCAAAGACAGGAAAATTGGTAGATATCGATGTTGAAGCTGTGAAAAGCGCAGTCCAAATTTTCACCGTGCCCGTAGCAATCTTCTAAATATTACCTCCCCCCATACTGTAAGTAGTTGGTATTCTACTTTCTTCTCATTGTAATTAATAGAAGCGCAAAGAAACCTTTGTTCTTTTCTCTCAGTAGCCATCTGTGCGCTCTCTCTATCTCACACACAATCCAACGACAACAAACAGCAACAACCTAGTATAATCCCACTTAGTGGGGTCTAGGGAGGATAGTGTGTACGCAGACCTTACCCCTACTCTCGAGTAGAGAGGCTGTTTCCAAATATACCCCCGGCATCCTTCCCTCCAAGAACTTCCCACCTTGCTCTTGGGGAGACTCGAACTCACAACCTCTCTGTTGGAAGTGGGGGTTGCTTACCATCGGAGCAACCCCTCACACACAATCCAGTATACACTAATATGGGGAACATTTTCGCTTCTGAAAGAAAATAATTAGGTGTCATACGGAAACTAGTAAGCAAATCTCGAACGACGATAAATCAAATAACAAAAGAGAAATTTACTAAAAGAGACACAAAAATTTAACGTGGTTCGGTCAATTGATAGTAGCGGATGTAGTATTATATCACCGGATTCAACTGAATCCATAACTTTTAATGCGGAGTACAATTTTATGTGTAAAAATTCATTAAAATTACAAAAATAATAAATATGAACCCATAACGTTAAAAATATAATAAGTTCAATGCTAAAAGCTTTAAAAGTTGGAACCCATAATATTTAAATTCTAGATCCACCTCTGTCAATTGACATACGCCCAAGGTGGAGATGAACAATCTACTATATAAAAAAGAGTATAAAATCGATAGAACAACCTCACAAAGAGTCAAACACAAGTGTAACACTTACACTTGTCCCGTAAAGTTCTCCCCCTAAACACGAGTCTCAAACCCCACATGGATCTCAATTTACAGAAGTCAAAATCTTTTTTCCAAGAAAAAGGACTAGCCAAATATAGAAGAATTATAATTTTCTTTTACAAAAAGGAAAATTTAATTATAGTAAATAGGTTGTCTTTCCTTCGAAAGATAGGAAAAGCAAATATGATAAGAAAATCAGGACAAACAACTAACATAAGCAACTACCAACTTGATGCGGCCTTTGACAAATAAAATGAAGTGATCTGCAATACCCATTCACATATTGATTCTACTTGTATCACAAATAAATAGCCATACACCCATAGAATCAGAGAGGAACCCAAGAGAGACAAGCAACAAGACTCATAATGCTGTCAACGTACTGAGAACTAAAAGTCTAAATATTTCTGGACGGTGGACAACCCATTACCACAGGGTTCTAACTTAGCAGTTAATGATGTGATGATAGTAACCAAGACACTATTTTATGTTTTTGATAAGTCAAATAATTACCAAGACATTGTTTTGTTCTGCGTTCAGATTGTTATGTTCATAACCATGAATGGTAATTTGTCAAAGAATTGCTGATGACTTAATTATTGAGAACTCTTAACCACAAAATTCTCAGAAAAATGACAATGGACTAGTCCACGATAGACTGTACATTTGAAGAGGCCAGTATCTAACTGACAGTAATTAGTTCTTTTGTTCCTATGCTGATTCGGGAGAAATTTAAAAATTGCCAGACTTATAAGTGTTCATTCAAAAATAGTCCAGTTTCAAAAGTAACCGAAATTTAATTAGTAAAGATAAATCTGAACGAAAATACTGTTCAAAATCTGGAAAAGTAGTCCAGTATAATATACTGGAGTTTCAGTATAATATACCGGTCCAACATAATATACTGGAGTTTGGAGCACCGGTGCTCCAATCTCCAGTATATTATACTAGAGCCAGCAAAATATACCGGTCTAGCATAATATGCTGGAAGTTCATACACAAGTGCACCGAATTTCAGTATATTATGCTGGACCGGTCTCTGTTGCAATAAAATAATAGTTATTTTTCATTGACTTGGTAAATGTTGATTATTTTTGAACGACCAGTCCGAAATCTGACTAAACTGTGCTATTTTTACTGCTGAATATTACTCAGAAACAAAGCTATAAGTTTTCTTACACTAGATAATACTTACCGGATTCTTGTTACAGTTTTCAACATTTTAGTATCTAACAAAGATTGACCCATTTCTGTGGATGTGTCCATAGCCACTAGTGGAATGGAAATGGAGATAATCACTCCTATAATTGCCAATAACCCCATTTCTTCCAGTGTGAGATTTGTTGTCTGTTCATAATTCATATCCTCATGGGCTCATTGTGCGATTGAATCCACATTATTGGGCTTATTGCTAGCCTGCTTCATCAATTTGCTAACGTTTTTTCTGTTTATTTATTTTTTTAATTTTTAAACAATTTAAGGGAAGGTAAGTGCATGATGAAATTGAATTTGTACCTCTCAGATGCGGTATAGAAATTGTACTCACAAGCACCAAATAAATCCTCTTAAAAGTAACAAAAATCTTATTTGAATACAGAATGCTAACCAACAAAACAATAAAGTTCTCTATTCCATGAATGTAATATCTTTACATGAAATAGGGAATAGTTTTATAAAGTTTGGTGTCAGCAGTCACTACATCATCAAGAGAAATGTGCCAGTGGAATAAACTTTTGAGGGGAAAAGATAAATGAAAACATCATTAGACAATAGACATTACCCACCAATCATTATCATCCGTTGGGACTAAGTAACCAAAACATAAAATAAAAACATCATTGAACACGACATATCAATCATTATCATCCGTCGGGACTAAGTAACCACAATTTTATGGGAGTATAACAACCAAAAATATCTTAATTGAAAGCGCACGCAAAAGAAATTAAAGTAAATAAAAGGTGCGAGTATGATTGGGATTTAAAAAAGTGAAGTGGCTAACTAAAAGCTAATTGACCTCTACTACTTGGCCTTTAATTAAGTACTTTTTTGTGTTCTTGTAGGCATTACTGAATGAAAATCGATAACTCCTTTAGCAAGATACGAAACCAACGGTAAACATAAAAAAGATTAAGTTTCATCTAACTTTAGACAATAAAATATAATCACTCAAAAACCAATTGAGTCCGACTAGTGTTCCATTCAGTTTACCACTTATTCCTTTTTCTAGCCAAATTGGTGCCATTAAAACAAATTGAGAACAGATAAGGGATCGTGCGTAGGTTCAATAATTTCACATGTGGGCACAATAAACTTCATCCATTATAACAGTTCGAGAAAATTTCCAAATAACAACTGCACAACTGCCATATAGGTAATCTAAATATAATGATGATAGAAATTAAGGGCCCATCGAACTATATAGAAAGAATCAGGTTCTTTATTAGTTTTTATAGAACACATATACAACAGCAAGTAAATAACACAATGGAGTTTTACGTGGAAAACTCCCTACTCACAAGATTAAAAACTACGACCTACACTCGTAGGATTTCAACTTTACTACTGAGCAAACTTTAAATACAAACTATTGTAACCTAAGAAGTAACCTCTTAATCCCGCACTAGCTTTTAATAACTTTATTATAAGCCCCTTTGTAATAACTCTATTACAAAGTTTACAACTCGACTAACTCTAGTCAAGACACAAACTCAAGGATATGGTTTTACAAAAGGTTTTCTACACAATGTTTCTAACTAAGCTAAGTAGGAATTACAAGTAAATCTCTTTAACATAGGCGCAACACAACTAAGGACATATGTTTACCCTAAAAATTGGATAACAATTAAATATATAATGTGATTTTAAGGACACGTGATTTCACCTAATATCAATTGATGAATATGAAAATTAGTAGCAGAAATTAACAATAAAAGTAAGCAAACCAGTGTTTGAATGGAGTTCCCCATGAGTTGAATACCCTCGAATTGATCGATGCAAGAATAGCTAAATATATAGCAATCTAATGAACAAGAATATAAGCTGGAAAGTATTGTGATGCTTTGATATGTGTCCATGTAAGGTGTATAAAAAACGATTAGAACCCTCTTTATATAGTAGAGAAATCCTATCTATGGTACAATTCTAATTGCGGAAGTAAATCTCATAATTAGCCTAAACAATCGCCCTTGATTTGTTCTGTTCTGAGATTTCCTTTGTCATCTTCGACCGGTCACAGATATCTCACTTTTCCATTATCGCGCTTTGCTCGAAGTCTGCCATATTTAATCTCGATAGTTTCTAGCTCCAATCTCGATAGGCACCTCGATCCTCGAACACGATACCTTATCTTTGGGCTCTGGTCTGATCCACTACAGGCTGACATTCGATGCAATTCCCTGGCCTCGATCAAATCAAAAAATTGAGTAGGCCCGTTTTTAACCGTATATAGATAGTCCTCATTTTTTGGAGTCTAATGAGAAGAAACGAACCGAGCCCTCGATACCTCGACTTGTCATAACGCCATCGTTGTGGCGCAAGCGATAGAAGTAACTGAAACGTCCCCCAGTTCATATAACGAGGCATTAAATGCATATTAGTTGTTGCCGACCATTATTGGTTTTGAACCGTCGTCTCCAACCTATAAATATGCTTTCCTTCTCTTTTTCCTCTGCTCTAATCTTTGAAGGCTTTTTATGCTTTTCCATTCTGCACAATCTCTAGGCTTCATTATCAACCTTTCCTCAAAACACCAAACCTTATCCTCTTCTTCTTTCTTTAAACTTACACAAAAATGGCAAAAATGTCAAAAACTGCTCCTCAAAAAGAGAAAGCCTCTTCATCGCAGCCGACCGACGACAAAACATCTATGGAGTTGCGCCCTAAGGATTGCGTTCCCGAGAAGGTGTGTGTCCTTTATTCCGACTTCAAAGTCAAGACACTACAAAAAAAACCCCAATTACCAGCAAACAAAAATGTTGGTAAACTGATCAAATTGGTTGGCAATTTGAGTTACTAACAGATTACCAACGGATATTGATCCGTTGCTAAAAGGCTCGATGGTAAATTTTACCAACCAGTTTGAATTTGTTGGTAAAATTACCAACTAAAAATCAGTTAGTAAACACCAAATAAATTTGTTGGTAATTTTTGAATCTCGAGTCCAAGATTTTTGTTGGTAAATTTACTAACCAAAATTCGGTTGGAAGTCTGTTAGTAACTTTACTAACCGATAGAAAATGAATTAGTAAAATTGGTTTTCATTATTTAAATTGTATTTGTAAATGGTTGGTAAATATAGTAACAAGAAACTTGTCGTTTGTATTCCGTTAGCAACTATACTAATGGATACCTACTTGGTTGGTAAATTCGATAGTATATTTTTAGAAATACATTGGCAATCGGTTGGTAATTTTATCTATGAAAATATTCTGTTTAAGAAATTGTTTTGTCATAAAATTTTATAACAAATTGTAAATGTGTTACCAACTATTACAAATATTAAACAAAACAGAAAACATACTAGAATTTTATAAATAATAATAACATCTATCGTGAAGTTGTGAAATTGAAAGCATAATTCAAGAATCCAAGATGTGTCTAACATAGAAAAAACTAAAATAAATCTAAATCGTGTCGTTTGACGACGAGTCATGTCTACGAGAAGGCGGTGTAGGTAAGGCACCTATGAGGACCGATAGACGATTTTGGAGTAGTTGATCAACTTGCTCACGCACCTCTTGTTGCAATTTGTGTCTCATTTCTTCACGTCATTCTTCTCTCATTTCTTATCTAATCTCTTTTCTGATCTGTGATCTCATATCATGCTTCATCTCTTCCTTACTTTCTTGCAAACGATGCCCGACACATTCATTCACCCGAGCATTAAAGTCTATATCTTGAAGTGGAGATATCGAAATAGAGGATGCACTAACATGCCCATAGAAAGGAGCTTGAGAAGCCGCACACTAAACATGTGATGATATAGTATCACTCATAGACAGCAAAGAAAATAAAATGTGGGCAAAAACTAAGATGCACTACCTTTATCATTCGTAGAAGAAAACAAGACAGAGTGTGGGAAAAACGAAGATGCACTACCTTTCTCTCATTCTCCTCCTGATGATATCGCTCTTTTGGCACCATTCTTTTCACGAGCAGCATACACCTCTGGAAAACAAGAAGAACAAAAAAATGAACAATTTGTTACTCCAGTTTCTACAAAAAAATGATAAATGCTTCGAATATATCTCACAACACAAGTTGCTCAAATATAAAAGCACTCACCTGCTTTTAGCCTTTCAATTTCGCCATACAGATCCTTGATGAGGGTGGATTTCATCATTTTTTGATTCACCTACTTTGTCAGGAACATTTCAAGTTGTTACTCGAGCTGATCAACATCATTCAAGAGTTGAATCATCTAAAGTCGCAAAACGTAGTACATTGTTGGGTGAATCAGGTCGTGATGCCAGGGAAATTTTGAATGAGATTAGTGCAAGTCGACGAATTGAAAACTGTCAACAAGCTGAGAAGGGAGATACTTCCAAAAAGAATATTTCTGTCGCAAATGCTCATGCTGCAGAATCTCTGTCAGGGACATTTCAAGCTGTTACTCGAGCTGATCAACTTCATTCTAGAGTTGAATCACCTAACATCGCAAAACAAAATGCAATGTTGGGTGAAAGTGTATTGGCACAGCAGAAAGCAGTGTTGAATACTGACCATTGTGATTTGATCACAAATCAGTTTGGTCATATACAGACTGCTCAAGCCTCAGTGAGTGATATAACTGGTGTAGATCACAATCTTATGTGCAAATCTGCTGTAGTAGAGGATAAGATAGAGGCTTCACATAGAGCATCTTTAGGTCAGTCTATCAATGAAATGCAGAGGTTGGACAATCCCAAGCTTTCAATTAAGGATATCTTGTCTGCAAATTCTAATAGGAAATCTCAGCCAGCTGCAGTTTTCACCAAGGCTCAGGCAGATCAGCTAGAAGAAAGAGATATACAAAAGTTCAAATGTAATGACCAAAAGCAACAACTAACTGCTGAAGCAACTGCATAGATGATAATTGAGGGTAAAGCTGATTGTGTTCATGACACTGTTACATTGAACTATCTGTGTAGGGCAGATATTGAAAAAACAGTGTCAAATGAGGCTGACACAATGCATATCAATTTTACTCATAATAACAGTGCACAAGACAAAGTTCAGTTTCTTCTGGATTTGATGTTTCAAATAAAATTGGACATCATGGTAACACTGGTTCTGAAGGACAGAATCACACGCTGCATCACATAAAATCAGATTATACAGCAACCGGCAATGCAACAAATGGAAAAATGAATTCCAATTTGAAAATTGCAGAGTTAATTGAACAACAACAGGGAAACCAGATGAATGAATGTGCTAACATGTCTGCTCAAGCAAAAGGAGTTATCATGAAAACATAACACACAGAAGATTCCTTTCAGTTGAATACGCCATCAGTTAAAGACAGTTTGGGAAGCTCATCTAGGCAGAATACAAACTAACAGACAGAAATGGATCAACCAAGTAAATTAGTTGCAGCAATCCCTCACAGTGTTTTGGATTCGCATCCTTTAGAAGATCCGCAAAATACAATGTTTAATGGACAACAAAATGCAACAATCAGTGAATCATCGAGGTCCAATAGAAATGAAACTCTCCAGAAAAAAAATAAACAGATAGCAAAGAAGCCCTCAGCAGTAACGTCAAGATCCAAATCAGTTTTCGCGATTGAAAATATGGGTAAACATGATGGAAATATGGTTGGAGGATTGATTCAGAAGGTGCAAAGTTATACCCCCATCTCTATATCCAGTGCATACAGCGGGGAAGATATCAATGATAATGAAGAATTTTCAAGCCTCGAGGGAATGAACAAACAGCTAATTATATCTAACATGAAAGAATCGGTGATTAAATCAAAACTCTGGGACCAAAGACAATTCGATGATGACGAGAGTTGGGACGAAGGTTCTGGTGGATGGTCGTCTGCGGAAGAAGGGAATCAACATGAGTGTAATAGCTCAGGAGAGGACAGTGATGCCACGATCAAGCCAATAGCTCAAATGAAACCTGTTAAAAGGAATGGGAATGTAAAACCGCAAGCTTCAGCTAGCTTGTTGAACCATAATGAGCCAGTTTTCATTCCAAATAAGGTTGCAACAGCAAATCCTTCAAAGGCGTCACGAACAGTGGTCACCCAAAAAGAACAAGCACAAAATGTAACCCAATTTTCGGGTGATACATCAGCTATTGGAAACAGAAAAGCACTGCCTCCATCAATGAAATGCACTTCTTCCGAAAACCTGTTAGTAACATGTCCAAAAGTAGAAGATAAGTAAACACATTACCTCCCTAGCTCCAGAACGTGAAATGTTTTCTGAACCAGCAAAATCGACTAAATTTAGCTTGCCACATTTTATGAGTTATTCGCCTTCAGGGGTTGCTTCCTTAATGTGTATTGTTATCGAGAAAAGAGAATGTGAATGACTGAAAAGAAAAAATTGTTTCTGGCAAACATAATAATAACAACAACAACAACAACAACGAATTCTAGAAGAAGAAAAAGTCATACCTTGATTGCTTATTCAGCAAGGTTTCTGCAGTCCGACGTTTTGCTGATCCCCTCTCAAGTAAAGTAAATATCTCATTGGCACTTGTAACAATTTCCTCTTCAAGCCCTCTCACTAGAACTCCACCTTTGCCATCTTCCATAAGTGGCAATTGTTTCTTTTACCTGTCTTCCACAGAAACTTTTGATAAATCTTCAGGGGCTAACAAGTCAGTGATCTCTTCATTGTACAACTCTAAGAACGTGACTTTCACACTATATTCCGCATTTTGACTCTCCAGCATATCAAATATTTGCTTCACTGCTCTAGGTATAACTCGTGCTCCTGGGGGAAGCTCAGCATTATGTCCACTCTGTTACATCAGACAATCACAAGTTAGAAACAAAAACCATTACATAAGCTTTTACAGAATCAAAGCAAAAGGCTCGTGGCTGGTACCTTGGACCTCTTACATTCACCTTCCATAGTGTAAGTTTTCCCTGTACCAGTTTGACCATAAGCAAAAATAGTACAGTTAAATCCCTCTAAAACTTCATTGACAATGGGGATAATTGCCTGATCATAAAGATCCCTTTGCTGAGCAGATGGGCCAAATACCTGAATAGAACAGAACATGATAGAAGCATGAAACACCATGACTTAAAACTGAAACCAAATTATAGCCAAAAATTGACAACGAACGTCTCATGACCCTAATATTTACAGCAGTTTGGATCAGAATAGAAATTCCACAAGATAATGCTTTCTGGTAAAGCACATTTTAGGAGGGCATCTCCATATTTTAGCACGATGAACAATATCCATCTTTCAAATAATAACAGAAACACTCCCCACAAGGAAGGGGGTTAGGGAAATTCTCTACACTAAACATAAAACTATTGGGATGACATCATCTTTCTATCGTGACAAAGACTAAAATATCACTACATATTTCAGACAAGCAGAAAGCCAGAACTCAGCTCTAATTTTAGGATACTACCAAAAAAATGAGATATCAGTAACAAACATTTCCTTTATTTAACATAAGAGGTAACACACAATATATGGAAACAAGAAATTCGAGTTTAGTTGATATCTCATTTAGTTATCCATATTTTTAGAAACTTGAATTATTATAGATGCTCGAAAAAGATGCAATAAATTTGAGCCCAATATATGAATTAGGTTTAAAAGCAAAACTATTTCGTAATCAACAGTGGAAGCTAACCATTTTTGGCGTTAGTAATTACCTTATCGAATATAAAAACCCGATCTATGTGCTTCCCAGCAATGTTCTGTGAAGCAGCTACTTCTCTTTGGTACTCATTACAAGTCACCACTTGAGGAGCATTGTTCCATACTTCATCTTCGCTAAATGGCCTGCAGTAATATTTTTAAAAAAATCAAATGCAATTAACAAAAGGAATATAGAACTCTAACAAGTAAGGAATTGAGTATTAATTGATTAATATCAATTGTAATTAGCAAATTTTTTAGAACCAAAACAAGTACCTGCAACGAAGCAGAACTTGAACGTTTACGCTTTTCTCCTTCTCGTGGCGATTCGATATTTTTAAGCACTAAACGGAGGGAAAATTCGACATTTTTAAGCACTAACTTGGCCAGACTCCAAACCTTGGATTTTCTAGGGTTCATATAGTCACTTTTAGGGTTCGACCTTTTCAGGTCAGATTCGAAGCAAAACCTTGTTGGTTTAGGTACGCGAGATGTTAGGGGAGTGCTTGGTATTGATTTGGGGTGATTTGGTGTGAGTTGAATCTGGGCTCGAATCTTCAAATGAAGATTCAAGAAGATTCTGTTTGATTCGAGGTTAGGGGTTAGTGGATTTGGCTTTAGGGTGTGATGGGGGTTCTGTGGTGTTAACGGAGTGACCTGCGGCGTCGTTGCCGCCGGGTTTCTGGTGCAAATTGCCTAGAGGCGGCTAGGGTTTTGGGATTCTGGTCTCTGGGGTTTGAGATGGGGAAGAAGAATGAGGAGGGTAGGGTGTCTTTGGGGGGTGCGGGGTGAGTGAGTGAGTATATATATGGATTATGAGGAAGGATCCTGTCTGTTAGATCAAAAGTGATCATTGGCCAGGATCTTTTGGCTAAGATGAAATGATGTCGTTCCATTTAAATAGAATTGGGTTGGTCCTGGGCTAGACGGGCCGGGTTAGATAGAGATGACTTAGGGCCTGGGTCAAACGTGCAATTGGGACCGTTTTCTTTGCAATTTTAGCCCTTTTCTCTTCTTTCTCAACTAACCAAAATTAAATAAACTCCTAAACAATTCCCATAAAAATCAAAAGAAATTAATCAAACACATATTAATTAACACTTTAATAAACACAAATTACACATTTAAATAAAATCACATAACGACAAAGAACAAAAAAATGCACATTCTTGTAATTTCTTTTAACCATTTTATTTTTGATTCTTCATTAAACTATGTTAATACTAACTAAATACATGTATCATTTGGTTATTATATTATCATACAAATTAATAAATTTTAATTGCACCAAAATATTTATATAAAATAATAAAATTTTAATTGCACTCATGTTTGAATTATTAAATATAAACTAGGTCCAAACATAATTTAGCTAATTATTTAGTATTCGAATATGCAATGAAATTATTTCTAATTAATATTAGAACTAGTATTATTATCCACACAGATATGCGCGTACACTGACCATGTCAAATATTAGAGTTGTTTAGGTTATATATAAATAATCTTAAAATTGAAATAACTTCTTGATAAAGTTAAATATATATAATCATTGGATATTAATTAATTAAAAACGCAACGTGAAAAAAGATTAATTATTTTTCAAATCTCATACTTAATTATTATTATATTTCATTTTTTAGTACCATTCTCGTCGGTGTCATAGATCCTAGAAATAGTGAGAATCGAATAATAACTCATATTTATCACAAAAAAATCGAAGGTTTTAGACTATGAAGGACTCTTATATATACGACTTGAATATTTTACTACTACTTAAACTCTTATTGGTGTCACAATCCATTTTCATATATAATAGGTCATGATGGCGCCCATCAACCTTGCCGGACAAGCCAAGTGCGGAAAATATTTCCAAGTTTATCAAAAATTATAATTTTTAAGAAAAGATAAAGGATCCCAATGGGGTTTTAGAAACCAAATACAGTAAGAAATGTAGGAAGCATATAATGATACAGCCCAAAACTAGTCTACTAATGTGTGTGCCAGAACCTTATGTCACAAGCTACGGGAACTAGTAGAATATACACAAAAGAATACTATTCTATCATACTTTCTGAATCAGGATAGGCAGAAAACAAATTACAAATTAAAGAAGACTATTCTTCGGCTGCACATCGTCATGAAGGGGAAGCAACTCACCATAGAAGTCCCAGATGGCCCACTGATGCGCACCCGAGTGATAACCAGATCCACCTGCCTCAGATCCTCTACATTTAAGTACAGAAGTGTAGCATGAGTACATAAATAACATGTACCCAGTAAGTATCCCGTCTAATCTTGAAGAAGTAGAGACGAGAGGTCAACTTGATACTTACTAAGGTTAAATAATATATGAAATATTTTATAAGCATAGAAAGCTACTAGTATCAACAGTTTATGGAAAGATGCATTCTTACAATGATTTACTATTTCTATTTTTCTGTATAATAATGAACAATGTGAGTATGAGTTTTCACACAATAATCATCCGCACGTTATGCCGAGGCAACTGCTCGAACCAATAGAAATAAATTATGCACTTGCCGAGGGTCGACGGCCGCCTATAGATGCATCTATTCATACCTAGGCGATCAGCTTGATCCACAAATATCAAGCAAATATCATGTATATATACACACGAAGGCACATAAATATCCAATTATGCCATACAAGAGTTCAACAAGTATACAAATTTACTTTTATCCTCTTTCAAGTCCCTAGTACATCTTAGGCGATATCATTGACATAGAGATTTCATAAATTAGGCATGATGTCGTGGGTCCTAAAATACCCGGATAATTAATATAATATTAGCTAAGCACCAACTCTCGTCACGTAGTGCGCATGTATCCCCCGCATTTAGCAACAATTATTCATTTATAAATCCTATGGGGACATTTCTCTCTTACAAGGTTAGGAAAGAGACTCACCTCACTCTGAATTGAAGCGCACTTCCAATATCAAGAATAAGCCAAAACCCTCAACACGAAGTCGAACGAGCACAAGCTAGTTAAACAACGTAAGAACTAGTCAATAAAGGCTCAAAAGCAACCCAAAATATATGTATACATACAAAAAGAAAAATAGAGACAGAGAATTGAATATAACACTAATTAAAGCGTATACTTTAAATTGAATTTAAGAAATAAGTAAAAATAATACCCAAAAATATTATTGATAATTTCAAAATAATAAATGTATTCAGAGAAATCGAATAAAAGTCTAAAAGATATATAATTTTTTGGTTCTTAATTATTGAGATAAAATGATTTTTAATTTATGATTTTGTTAAAATGTATGATTTGATGTACTCGAACAATTCAGATCGGTCATACTTTCGCTTATTCTTTAATTAATAATGTAAGTATCATAAGTAATATTAATAATTAATTTCAATCTATTAATAAATTACAGGCCAAAATCTTGATCTACTAATAAAGTTTTCCAACAGATTAAGTTTTAGTTGGTAAGTTTACTAACAGATACCATTCGGTTGGTAATTTACAAACGCATTTTAAATTAGTTGGTAAAATTAGCAACAAAATCTTTCTGTTGGTAAATAATTGGTTGGTAATTCGTTACTAATCTGTTAATAAATAATACTTTATTTTTTACACCATATTTAACAACGGATATGTAGTCCGTTGGTAATATTACCAATGAAAAATATTTGTTGGTAACATTTGAGTTGGTAATCCATTAGTAAGCAGTTGCTATATTAGCCGCCTATTTTTCCCGCCATATTTACCAACTAAATTATTTAGTTAGTAACATTTTGATTGGCAATTCGTTAGGAATCTGTTACTAAATTCTGAAATAAATTAGTTACCATTTGGTTAGCAATTTGTTGCTAATACACCAACAAATTCGGGGCGTTGGTAAAATCCGTTAGCAATTGGGGTTTTTTTTGTAGTGAGAAGACTTCGCCGGTCCTCGATCAGTGCAAGCCTATGTCGAGATATATATGCTCGAGAGTTGAGAGTTACCTTGAGCAGGTAAAGAAAGACTGACATTGAGAAGATAAAGAGATGGTGATTCCGATCCCCCTAAGAAGACATAGTCGCGACCCCTTTTTCCCTTTTTCACCGGGAAGTCCGGGTTTCGACATTCATAGGGGGAATAACTCGCTTCCTTTTGGGACTTGGAAATTTGAAGAGTCGCCACCTAACGGATTATGATGCGTTAGGGCACCTTGAGCAATTAGCTCATGGACTAGTTTGCATTACAGAGATTTAGGACAAGGGCTTGAAATAACCTTGAGGGAAGGTGTTAGGCACTCCCCGTGATCAAGAACGGTGGGTCTCCAACGAACTTAAACTATGTGAATTAGTTATTCTAACAAATAAATAGTATTTACACGTACTTGCAAGTAAAGGCATGTTTTGACATTCTAAGCATATGTATGATTCAAGTAATGGAACAAGAGAAATGGTTTGAACAAGTTGCACACTATAAAAGGAAAGTAAATTTATTTAAACAACGAGAGTTGGGAGAGAGGGGTCCTAGGTTGGTTAGCCTACAAGATCATACCCACACAATGCCCGGTAAACACTCCTCAATGAGGGGCTACACGTGACATTAGCGCATAGTCATCATATTCTTTACCACCCAATTCCCCCCCTTGGTCATAGCCTAAAGCATTCTAGCAACCTTGAAAGATGTCCTATGCATGCATTACCCGTCCCTTCCTTGTGGCCCTAGAGGTATCTAGGACCTCTAATTTAGGTAGTTCTAGACCATCTTAAGATTTTTAAAGGATAAAAGTCTAGGCGTCAATCAAAAACAATTAGGACGACATTTAAAGAGGAAACAATTAAAGGCTCACATTTACCTCTACCAACATAACAAGTAAGTGCACATCTCAAACAACAGTTTCAAAGAGAAAACCTTAGAACATGACATCTAGGTAAGCAGAGAGCATACGGTATTAAATCAGGACCAAAATATCAAAAACCTATTCAGCTTGCCTACTGATTTTAGATATGTTTGAACATGAGCAGTCACAAATAATAGAAAATAGTTATAGAGTTACAGAATTTTAACCGCCCTACTGGCTTGCCTAGGCATATAACAGTGATGTCCTATGAACATGATATCTATTATTGATTAAGAATGTAACTAAACAATAAACAGTTTTAGACGACAGATTGGATCCTATACGCATGTTTTCTAGCAATATTATTTTAGGCAGCGTTAAAACTTATTAAAGAAGTGGACATATTAGTTAATTAAACCAATTCAGAGTAAACACACGTGAATTAAACTGTTTTTCTAACTAAACTGGTTTTAAGTCCTACAGACATGATTTCTAATTGAGCATAAGTTGAAACAAAAAACATTCATTTAATCAAAGTGAAACCCCTATGTGCATGATTTCTATTAAAGCTAATTTGAACTCCTATAGACATGATTTCTAATTAAGCATAAGGTGAAACAAACAACATTTATTTAATCAAAGTGAAACCCCTATAGGCATGATTTCTATTAAAGCTGGTTTTAACTCCTATACACATGGTATCTAGTTATTAAAAATTGATTTAGATCCTATAGGCTTGTTATCTAATAAACACATTTGAATCAACATGAATCCTATAGGCAAGGTATCTACCTAATTTTATAATGTATAACTACCCTCCGCTTTTCACTAATCGCTCTACTGTTTATTTACAATAATTACTACAGACCAATGAATTGAATAAAAATGACATATATGGAGCCTGAAATAGGCTCAAATGATTTTTAAGCCTCTAATAGTCTCAAATGCCCAAAATTCATAGCCAATTCTGTGTCTAGGTGTGTCAGAGTTCCCTAAGGACCTCAAGGATCTCGGGCAGTGCTCACACCTAGACCTTTCTCAAATAATAATTGATTTAAGTGCAGTGTGGAAATGCAAGCACTGACATGCCAGAGCTCAGAGAGATCTCAAGGGTCTCAAGGCAGTATACATATCAGATGGGCAGGACTTAGTATTTTAAGAGTAAGTGGAAGTGCATGATATTTTGAAAGAGTTTAATATAAAGGGTCTTAGGACTGAAAAGAAATTCTAAAAACTATTAGTGACAAAACAGTTTGAGGGAAAGTGTAAAGAAACAATTTTGCAATCAGAACACAAGATAAAGAACAAACAAACTTTAAGAAGTAACTTTGGCAAGCAGCTTTCACACAAGGGAAGAGGTATTGAGAACATAGAGAGTACACCTTAATGAAGCACACAAACAATAGGATACATAGAGTTTTGAGGGGGTTCTATTGAATTAGTAGGTAAAATGCAGGTCATGCAGCAAAGATCACAACAAAAACACGTTGAAGCCATTCTAGGGAGAGTAATTAACTTAGCAGGAGTGAGGCAGAACATGCAAAGACTTAGGTGATAGGAAAGCATTAACAAGTGAAGGCATGATAATTACACAAAATCAATGTTTAGGAAAAATAGTAGTTAGTTGAACATGCCTAGTTGCATATGTAGATTTTTCAAATAAGACAACAAGCAACCAAGCATAGTAGAAACATGCTGATCATAGATTTGAGCTAGGTGAGCAGTAAACAGAAGCAACAATGGACATCAGGACACATGAACTAAGGTAATAAGTAAATACATAGGTTTTGATTCTTAAAATTAATCAGTAACATAGCTAGTGAGAGAGGGAAAAATACAAGATGTGAGAAAGGTATTGTGCAATTCCCATCCTTGGCTTGCAACCGGCTAGAATAACATGGATCACAATTAGAAAAGAGAGCAGAGAGAGAGAGAGAGAGAGAGATAGATAGAGAGAGAGCCTTTTAGGGTGTAATTTGATAGTTTTTGAACTGTTGTTCGTGTCCAGAAGTCAAAGTATGAAGGAGTTTATATAGTAATCAATAGTTAACAGAATAAGGTAAGGGATCAATTAAGTAGCAATTAAGAAAATTCATGAAATCAATCACATGTAAATCAGTAAGTCTTCCCTTTAATCAAGGTATAATCAAATCAACGGTAAAAGCATGATAGATATTTAAGGAAAAAAATCAAGTAAGGCTTGGGTATATTATTAAGTAATTATGTGTAAATGAAAAGAAGTTTCAATTAAGAAAATAATCCATAAGAATCAGCAAATAACAAATAAGTCATGGGAAAAACTAATTAAAGCAGGGAGTTCAATCAAACCGAGTAGAGAAATAAGAATCAAAAGTTTTGTTAAGGAAAAAAGTTCAAATCAAACCAGGAAATAAGAACTTCAAACTAGTCAAGGGTTCAATCAAAGAGAAAATCACGTAAAGAGTCAGCAAGTCTCGCAGACAAAATAAGGCAATAAATGAATAGTCAGGATTCGACACATAACTTTAGCAAAAAAAATTGGTAAATCAAGAAAACGACCCTGATTTAAGGAGAAAAATATAGTCTTAACATTAGTAGTCAGAATGAACATAAACATATAGAATTAGTAGGAGAGTTGAACTAAGAAAATCAGAATAGGTGTATTAGGATAAGAAAACCACGAGACATCTAAACGGCTAAAGAAAAATGACAAGAACCAAGGCAAGAACAAAGCCAGTACATAAGTCAATCAGAAACCAAACAAAAGAGTCAAAAAAATTAGGGCTTTTAGTATAGATGAGTTGAAGTTAGATAAAACCCAATGAAATTGGTTAAAACATATAGGAAATAGAAGATTAGACACCCAAATCATCAAATGTTTTGGAAAAGAAATTTTCGGAAGCCCTAGTTTAGAGAAAGATGAAAAATCATTCGAAAATCTGATGATTGTTGTAAAAATCAAAAGGTTATTGTAAAAGATCATATGAAATAGGTCCAAACATCTCATATCTGTACAGACCTAGGAATTTTAGAAGAAATTAGGGTTTCGAGAAGAACAACATGGAGGTGAAGAAGCAAGCTCAGAAAAATATAGATCTAAGGCAATATAGGAAGCTCTTACTCGGAATCACACCGAAACATCCTGAAACATGCGAGAAAGGGACATAGATGCAAGCAAAGTAACGCTGGTCCCTTGAGGACCCTGGAGATGGTGATACCAGTAGAGGGGAGGCCATTAGAGGCCTGATGATGGTGCGGAAGCACCATGAAAGAGAGCAAATGACCGTCGATGTAGGTAAATCAGGGTTAGGGTTTGACAGACTTTGAAGAGAAAAAGGATTTCAGGGCGATAGTTGGTGAGAAAGGAGAGGGTTTGGGGAGGTCGTTTAGTTTAATTTAGGAAAGTGTTCATCTGGACCGTTAATCACAGTAATCAACGACCTAGATTTGCCTAGGTATTGGGTTGGGCAGATGGGTATTGGTCTGGGTATATTTAAGTTAAAAAATTGGGCTGGGTATTGGGTCCAAATTTAGGCCAAAATTGAAATAAAATAAGGTCAGATTTTAAATAGCCACTTTTAATAACTAAATAATTTATAAAAATAATAAATGATTACCAAAAATATCTTTGTGTAATAAAATGATTTAAAATAGTTTTTATCATTTTAAAATTATAGAAGACCATTTTATGCATAGATAATGTAATTATATATTAGTATGGGCTATTATTACAAACATGTGCTATTTAGCTTAAAAATATTAATATAATTACAACAAAGCACTAAAAATATTTAAACACTATGTTGGCATAAATAATGAATAAATTGCTAAATCACTACAAAAGTAATTTGAAGGATAATTATTGGGTATTTATATAATAAAAAAGGAGAAATAAATTGATTTGGAGCTTTTAAAAATGTAGAAAAATTACAAAAACTACTTATGCATGCATATAACTGCATATGTACTATTTCGAAAGTATATATATATATATATATATATATATATATATATATATATATATATATATATATATATATATATATATATATATATATATATATGTATGTATTAAAAATATGGGAGGAAAAAATTGGGTATCAATAGACATCAGTACTCATGTGGAAGGGTTTCTAAGAGTTTACACTTACCCTTTTACCCTAGGCCCTGTCGATCTCGTCATTATCAATTTTTGCCGCCAATATCAAATAGCCCCCGGTCAGATCCATCCTTCTTTTGGCGGATTGTCATTCTGCTCCGCTTCTTAGCGAACAATGCCGAAGGGATACCTTTCACCCTCAATCACCTTATCAGGTTGTGCAACACCGTCTCTTTCGAGGCAAGTTAATAATAATCCAACACCGGACCACAAGGTGTTGTTCTCGAGTATAGATGAGGACAAGGATCGAGATTTGATAGGAAGGATCGTTCGAGTGAAGAATACCAACCTAATGTCGGTATAAAAAATACCATTTCCCGAGGAGTGGTATAAACCGTAGGTACAATCTTGCTTTTGGCTTCCATTTATCGTTGTTTCCTTTGTTTATTCTTATCGACATTCTTTTATATGATGTAGAGGTCTCTGGGATGCCCGGTGCAATTCTTGAACTCGAGAGTTGGGTTCAGAAACTTGCTTTGACCTCCTCGTATGTTGAGCGCTCATGTCGCAATTTGGAAAAAGGCCGATGGGAGGCCAAAAATCGCGGTAAGCCCTTTTTCACATACTTGATGATTCTCCCTAACATGTTTCTTTTATTACTTACTTGACTCACTTTCACATAGGACTTGGAAATGATGATGTCATGAGGCCCCCATTTGGGGAGGAAGAGGTTTCACCGCCGGCTCCAAAGCCGTCGAAGGATAAGAAGAAAAAAAGGGTTTCGACCTCCGAGACTCAAAAGTCCAAGAAGAGTAAGTCTCGTAAGTCAAAAAAAGATACTGTCATCCTGCCTGCGGATGTAGTTCAATGACTAAGAGATGAAGAAGAGGAAAATGATGATGTTGGCTTCGAGTTGGTGGCCCGAACAAAGAGGAGCATCGTGGCCGCAAGGTCACTGTGTCAGTGAGGGTCGAAGAGATTCAGCCTCGAACCAAGGAGATCTCGGAAGAGGGTCTGAGCAAAGTCCCCGAGTTGTTGGAGGTTGAAGATGCCTCTTACCAAAATGAGCAATCGACGGGCGTGCCTGAAGGGGCTGTCTCCGAGGCCCTTCAAAATGAAGAGCACGTCACAAGTGACTCACTTGGGGTAATTGAAATTGGCGATTTGCCAATCCTCCCTACATTGTCTGAGGGGAAAATTTAGAAAGACCAGGTCATGGGGACCCCTGATGTGGAAAGAGCCCACGAAAGGGAGGACCTTTTCCGTGGTTGCTTTACGGGAGTCAAAGATGCTACTGACCTGAGTGATGCATCGAGTCGCTTTGATGAGGCTCAACAACTTCTGAACGTGGTAAGCCTCAGCTCCCTTCATCGATATTACAATTGTATTTATTTCTTCTTGACTAATTTACCTTCTTTCTATATAGGCCTTGACATTTCATCGGGAAGCATTATGTAAATCCTGGGAAGAGATAAGGCGATGCGAGGTCGATCTTCAAAGGCTCACGGAGGAGAGAAATGCCCTTAAACTTCTCAACGGGCAAAAAGAAGAGGAGAGCAAGGACCTCCGAGTGGCCATAGCTCATAAAAAGCAGATCGACCTGATTGAGCAGTTAATGAAAATTTTTAGATGCTCGATGTATAAATTTGGAACGACGACTAATACTTCGATCTTGCAGGTTCAGTAGAAGGCCGGAAAGATCAAACAACTTCGTGAAGAGGCCAAGATGATGAGGTCGGTGACTTTGGGGTGGAAACAAAATGTGGACTACCTTACCTTAGAGAAATATACTGCTCGAGACCAGCTCTTATCGACCGAACATCAGCTCCAAAGGATGAAAGAGGAAAGCTCGGCCCGAGCCAAGAAAATTAAGGAGATCTAGGCTCTGTTGGCTGTTGAACTTGCAATAGTCACATCTGAGGCAGAAAAAATAAAGTCTAACACGGAGGTGATCATGGCCATCTACCGAGCTGATGTTGAAGTTTCTCAAGCTCAAGCAAAGGAAGTTGCTGGCACCTCTCAGACTCGAACATACTAGGCTGTCGACCATGCCAAGTACCAGTCTCAAAGAGAGACTCTCGAGAGATTCATGCTTGTGAATTTAACCTTGCTATCGAGATCGAGAACACGAAAGAGCTCGAGTAGATTCATGATATTTTCCCTTTCATTTATCTTTATTTCAATTTCTTCCTTGAAAAATTCTATTTCGTTCATGCCTTGTTCATGAGTATAAGGCTTAGGCAATTTGGTCGACATTGAACTAATGTAGTATTATAATCGAGTGAGTACTTGTTCAAAATTGAAATAATATGATCCTTAGGTTTTGGTTGAGTGAGGTTGTCTTCTCGAACTCAAAAATAAAATAGCCCTTAAATAATGGTTGCCTCGTTAAAAACCTTGCCGGAAAACCTCACTTGGGACAAAAACCGGTCGAAGGGAAAAAGAGTGCAATGGCTGCTTTAAAACCAAAGGACTTTGTGTTGGAGAGTTGCTTGATGTCTTCGATCGGACACCTGCAATTGGTTAGTATAAAATACAAATGAAAATGGAGAAGGTTGTACCTTAACAGTAATATCGTTTGAGGAGTGATATGTTCTAATTTTTTGGTAATTTCTTGCCGTCCAGGGTGCCAAGTTTGTAAGATCCCTTTCTGAAAATTCCGAGGACCTGATATGGTCCCTCCCAGTTCGGGCCAAATTTTCCTTCGTCTAGGTCTCGAGTATTGAGGGTGACCTTTCTCAGAACTAGGTTCCCGGTTTTAAAGTGCTGAAGATTGGCTCTTCGATTGTAGTATCTTTCGAACTGTTGTATCTGTGCAGCATTCGGATGCGTGCAACTTCCCGTCTTTTATCCAGCATTTCTAGGCTCATATTCATAGCCTCGTGATTCGACTTTGTTTCATACCAAAATATGAAGCTAGGTTCTCTGACTTTAACCAGGATCGGAGCTTCTGTACTGTAGACTAAAGAGAATGGTGTTGTCCATGTACTGGATCAGTTGATGTGATGACTTGACCATTTGCATCCTTCTTTGGAGGAATTGGAAGATTTCCCTTTTTTTTATAACACATCATACTTTGAAGTCATATCACATGGTCTATGTTTCCATTCAGACTTTCCAATGAGAAAAATGCTGACCACTGAAGTAAGGGGGTCAAACTTGAGAGGTTCCTTCTTGAAAGAGAGCACCGAAAACAATGTTGTATTCCATTGATCTTTTTCTCACTAGCAGTAAAACAAATATTGTGAGCCTTGCTCTGATACCAATTGAAAGTACAAGGAAGGGGGTGAATTATTTACTAATTAAAATTGGTCGACTAATATAAGTACTAATTGACTGACTTCAAGACAAAGGGAGTGAAAGCAGTAAAAAGAATTGGTAGGGCACACACGACATATAATGGTTCGATACCATTGTGGTACTTACATTCAGTTTCCTTTGGGTCACAAGTTTTCCTTTAAGATCTTTGAACAAAGTTATAATATTGATGTTTTGTTTTGCATTTACCATCAACGTACAATATCAGCGCTTGAGTTTGACACAACTTTATTTTGTACTTAGGATCTCTCTATCTTTTGAGACACTGATAACTTAGAATTACAATGTTTTATCTAAGAAGTAGACAGATATGGAATGTAGTTTGTGTATTTGCATGGTCTTATTCTTGAGAGATCATCCTTTTTATAGAAGAGAAAAGAGTTATTGAGTCATTTTCAAAATTGGAGGCACAAGATCTTTAATTAAGGGATTTGACCCAAGGTATGCCTATTTGAATCTTGCTCTTTGACTGGCCCAAATTTGAATGTGACCTTCCTTGTCACAGCTGAATTCAAGGAAAGATTAATTCGCCAGCGCGATCTTCAAAACTGGAGTGACCTTGATTGGAAATATGTGTTCTCTTATTGAGGATGCGTTAATCTAATTCTTGATTGATCATTAATGCAGTGATTGATTCTTCATTGGCAATCTGTGTTCCCTTGATTGAGGACGAGTCAATATGCTTCTTGATTGATTATTAATGCAGTAACTAATTCTTCATTCTTTCCTTATTTTGAATCCACTAGCAATCTTGTTAAGCATCATCATTCTTCATTTTTGTGTGTCCTGAAAATATAGCATAAGATAATACTGTCATCATTGAAACTTAAACATAAACCTTTGTTTTTATAATAAGGGAAAAAGGAGAAACTGACAGTGTAATGACACGACACTTTCTCAGCCGTTTATAAAGTTGTGCATGAGAGTACAAAAGAACTACTAGACTATGTCAAGGGAACCAGGTTCCCTGACTAATTTTGTAAATGTGTGCCTCATCCTTTTACCAAAATGCAATACCATTAGCTTCTTGTTTTCTCTGTAATTGCAATTCGTGTCTACTTGTAACGATATAGAAATGAGTTAGAATGTGCCATAAAACACTTTTAGCTATTTTACCTATTCGTTTCTTTAATACCCAATCATTGTGGGAACAATTCCTCAACTTGATTTTATTAAAACCAATGCCAAATTATT
Organism: Nicotiana benthamiana; assembly: GCA_034376525.1. Classification (NCBI taxonomy): domain Eukaryota; kingdom Viridiplantae; phylum Streptophyta; class Magnoliopsida; order Solanales; family Solanaceae; genus Nicotiana; species Nicotiana benthamiana. Next base: position 136,604,425 of record CM067329.1, on the reverse strand, counting down.
CTTTTCAAAATGCTCTCTTCTCAGTGCTTCAATAAAGATATCTGCAATTTGATCTTGTGTGCTGCAAAAATTCATGCAGATAAGCCCTTTCTCAACATTATCTCTGAGAAAATGATGTCGCACATCAATATACTTTGTTCTCTTATGTTGAACTGGGTTCTTTGCCATGTTGAGAGTACTGGTGTTGTCACACAGTAATGGAACACAATAAGAGAACATACCAAATTCTTCTAACTGCTGCTTGATCCATAGCAATTGAGCAGAGCAAGTGGCAACTACCACATGCTCAGATTCTGTAGTTGAAAGATCCACTGAGTTTTGTTTTCTTTTACCCCATAAAATTAGACACGATCCCAGAAAGTGTGCCATGCCAGAAGTGCTTTTTCAATCCACTAGGTAACCAGTATAATTAGCGTCAACATACCTAATCAAGTCGAAATTGTCTCCTGAGGGATAGTAGAGAACTAGGTCACGTGTTCCTTTGAGATACCTTAGGATTCTCTTGGAAACCTTTAGATGAATTTCCTTTGGATTAGATAGAAATCTGGCTTATATACCCACACTGAAAATGAGATCTGGTGTGCTTGTTATGAAATACAAGAGTGACCCAATGATACCTCTATACATGGTCTTGTTAACAAGAGAATTGGGTTCATTTATGTCCAGACGAGTGGCAGTGGAAAAATGAATATTAATGATTTTTGAACTTTCCATCTCAATTCTGTTTAGAAGCTTTTTCATGTGCTTCTGCCGACTTATCATTATGCCCTTCGGAGTTTTCTTAACTTGTAGACTTAAGAAGAAATTAAATTCCCGCATCATGCTCATCTCGAACTCACTTCCCATGAGCTTTGCAAACTCTTCACACAGGGAATCATTTGTTGCACCAAAGATGATAGCGCCAACATAGACTTAAACAATGAGCAAGTTCGTTCCCCGATTCTTCAGAAATAAGGTATTGTTTATTTTTCTTCTTGCAGAGCCATTTTCAAGGAGAAATTTGGACAACATTTTATACCATGCATTTTGAGCCTGCTTTAGCCCATATAAATACATGCTCAGGATGCTTATGTCATTCAAATCCATGTGTTTGTTTGACGAAGACTTCTTCTTTTCGATATCTATTTAGAAATGCACTTTTGACGTTCATTTGGAAAAATTTGAATTCCATATGAGATGCAAAGGAAATGAGGATTCTGATGGCTTCCATATGAGCAATTGGAGCAAAAGTTTCGGTAGAGTCAATCCCTTCTTCTTGATTGTAGCTTGAACTACTAACCTTGTATTTTTCTTTGTTGTGCTACCACACTCATCTAGTTTATTTCTGAACATCCACCTAGTTCCTATTATAGTTGTGTCGGTAGGTCGAGGAATCAGATGCCATACGCTATTTGATAACTAGGGATTTTGACGTATTTTATACACTTTCTTGCTTACACTTTGATTATAAATTCGTACAAAATAGTCCCGAAAGGCTCACAAGTTGTGCTTGATTGCTGGTTTGATCCACAAAGTGAAAAGATGTTAAAGATCAGCTCAAAATGAGTGAACCTTGCACAAGTACCAAAGACAAGACAAACTCTTGCAAAGTAATCCAACTGCGGTCGCACTACACTTTGTGCGGTCCGCACTAAGAGGTTCAGAGACTTGGCATTTCAAGCTAAAAGGTAATGCGTCCGCACTAGATTTAGTACGGTCCACACTGGAGTCCATGCGGCCGCACTACCATTCTATGCGATCCGCAGAGCCAAGGATCAAAAAAGATGCAAAATGGAGCTTTCAAGCCAATGCGGTCCGCAAGCGAGTTTGCACAGACCGCACTAGAAGCCTCCGCCGCTGCAGTCCATTTTGTGCGGTCTGCGGAGCCTGGGTTCAGAGAGTCTGATTTTTAAAGTCAAGAGTCTAGTGCGGACGCACACCATTTTGTGCGGTCCACACTAACCTCAGAATTTTTGTCCAGATTTTCCAGCTTAGGATAAATAGATCATTTTTCCATTTTTAGTGTATAAGATATTGTAATACATCAGCTGCTCTTGTGGGTCGACTTTTATTAGCCATTTTGGGTATTTTTACTTACTTTTCATCATTGAATCTTTGTACTTAATTTAGCAATTAATTAATATGGGTTAATATTCATCTATTTCTTGTTTTTCTTCTTTGAATATGAGTAGCTAGACCCCATAGCTAGGGTTGTGGCTCAACCCTAGTGTGGGTAATTGATGGGTCTTGCATTTTAGGGCTAAATTGACTATGGGAGTTTGGTACTTGGGTCAATTTCATGGTTAATTGCTGAATTAGTGGTTTCAAACACTAGTTTGTGTTTAATTTACTAGGGCTCTACTTGAGAAAAAGAGACTAAGTCTCCAAAATTGATTCAACAAATAATTGGGGCGTACTCAAGAGATTGATATCCCCAATTAAAGGGTTAAACCTCGATAGAGTAATACCCGACTGGAACCCTAAGCAGCTTGTGCAAATTTTCATACCCAATTGGTCTTGAGAAAGTCAATTGGGCAAAATCACTTGAACCACCGAGAGGTGTAAAGTGAGTAAAGTAGCGCAACGATTATATCATACTCCCTAATCATGTCAATTGTGCCTTAGTTTCAAGTATCCGTCAATTGACCAGCTAGGTGGATGCCACTACCCTAGTGCCCTTTTTACTATTTGAACAATCGGTAGCATTTAAGTCTTAGCATAATTTACAATTTTTGGTTTGTTAACAGTAGAATTATAAAGAAAACACCAAAAATGATAAGAAGTACAATTTGGAGCATATACGCAATCCTAAGATGAATAGATACTCAATTCCAACTCTAGCTCTCTATGGATATTGATCCCGACCCAGAATTTGGTAAAGACTATTGCGACCCTCTCTTGCTACTTTTTAGTAGTACGGAGTAGGATGCGATCACTTTTTGGTGTCGTTTCCGGGGAGCTAACGATTTTGGGTATCTATTTAGTTAGTTCTGTTTATTGTTCTTCTTTCTTTCTTTGTTACTTACTTGTTTGTGTCACTACTCATGTACCGATATGGCATTGAACAATACTAATGGCCCTCTTGAAAATGTGATTGCGGGGAGGAGGTAAATGATGTCGGAGAAGATGAGGTCCCTCTTGTACCTAAAGGACAACGGATAGACCGAAATGCCAATGATAATCCAAATAATAACATTCTAGACCGTCCTCCGCCGCCTCCAAGAGTGGCTCCCAGAGTATTACCGAACCAAGGCTATACAAGTGCTATTGTCCCACCCTGAATAAGGGAGGACAATTTTCAGAAAACCAATATCATGTTGACCTTACTTGAGCAGCGTGGGTACTTCACGGGCGCTGCGGATCAAAATGCCTACAAATATCTCAAGGGGTTCGTGGATACATGTTGGGGGAGCAAACAGATGAATATGTCCAATGATGCTCTTAGGTTGAGACTTTTCCCATTCTCACTTCGGAGGAAGGCATTAGATTGGCTCGAGAGGCTCCCAACCATTCCATCACAACTTGGGATGAGTTGCCAGACAAGTTTATTGCTAAATTCTTCTCACCCGGGCATATGGCATCACTTCGATATGAGATATTGGCCTTCAAGCAAGAGCCAACGAAACCTTTGCATGAGATTTGGGAGCGGTATAGGACGATGGTGAAGGAATGCCCCAATAATGACATGATTGATGCCATGATCCAACAAACCTTCTACCGGGGCATAAATACTACAAATCAATGCATAGTGAACAATTGCCTGGGGGCAATTTTAAGAAACTCTCATATAATGAGTCATGTGATATACTCGATGAAATGACAGACACTTCTTCAGCATGGCAGGGTAGAGAAAATGTGCCTCAAGGTGACCCCATAGTCATCTATTTGCACAAGGAATTGCATGATCATGACAAGTTATTCCGAGCTTACGACTACTATGAACTACTTGGCAAAGGCATAGTTTCGACAAGTTCAAAACAATTGCCAAGTCAAAGCCATGAAAGGTGTTAATATGCTTGTCAACAATAGAAGGCAAATGGGGCAACAAAATCAAGGGAATTTTGAGCAATTTGTTGATGAATATGATGGGTTTCAAAATGATGGCTATGATGACCAAAGTAAAGAGGTTAAAAATGTATACAACTATCAAGGCCAACGGGGCAACTCTTCAAACCAACAACAATGGAGACCTCAAGGTAACTGGGGTAATCATTTGCAAAAAAATGGAAATTGGGGGAATAATAATTAAAACAACAATTGGTGGAATCAGAAAAACAATCAAGGCAACCAAGGGAATTGGAATGGTAATAACAACAATTGGGAAAATAATAACAATCAAGACGGATGGAACAATAGGAACCAAGGAAACCGTGGGCAAGGCTTTCAAGGACCCCCAATGTACCAACAACCAAACAGTCCACCCCCATTTCCTTCTCAAGGTTCTAGTTCTTCTGGAAATGGTACGGGTAAAATTGAAATGATGTTCGAATAGATGATGAAGAAGAACCAAGATTCCGATGCTCAGTTGGCTTCCCACAATACCTCTATTCGAAACTTGGAGGTGCAATTAGGCCAAATCTCTCAATCTTTGAATACTCGCCCTATGGTTGCTCTACTAAGTGTACGGTAGTGAACCCGAATGGTGATAATAATCATGTGATGGCGGTTACAATAAAAAGAGGGAGAGGCGATGATATGAATGCCTCTAAACAAAAGCAAGTTGTGGAGATGGTGTTGATTTGCAAGAGGATAAAGTCCCTTTGATAGTTGAAAATGTGGTTGATGATAATGTGACCAATGAAGTGAGGATTGACATTAATGTGCCCGAGGTGGAAATTCAAGATTCCATGAACCCGTTTAGGAACACGTGATTGACATGCCCGAGCCGGTTGTGCCGAAAGCCAAGGCATCTTTTCCTAGGCCACCTCCATCTTATCCTCAAAGGCTAGCAAAGCAGAGAAATGATAGTCAGTTCAAAAAGTTCGTTGAATGATGAAAAGCGAAGTGGTACTCAGTTCAAAAAGTTCATTGACATACTGAAAATCCTTTCTATCAACGTGCCTTTGGTGGATGCACTTGAGCAAATGCTGGGATATGCCAAGTTTATGAAGGATTTGGTGAAGAAGAAGCGGTCTATGGATAGTGAAACAATAAAAGTGACTCACCAAGTCAGTGTTATCGTACATTCAATGTCCCCGAAACTTAACGACCCCGGAGCTTTTACCATCCCTTGCACTATTGGAAGTGCGGATTTTGCCAAGGCCCTTTGTGATTGGGGGCTAGTGTAAATTTGATGCCCTATTCAGTCTTCAAGACCTTGAGTACTGGTCAACCTAGGCCAATCTCAATGATATTTCAAATGGCATTCGGTGAAGCGAACTTTAGGCATTATTGATGGTGTGCTTGTCCGGCTGGAAAAATTTGTTTTGCTGACTGACTTTGTCATTTTGGATTTTGAAGTGGACTATGAAGTCCCCATCGGTCTGGGGAGACTGTTCCTTTCAACGGGGAAGGCGTTGGTTGATGTTGAAGCGGGTGAGCTCACTTTCTAAGTGGGAGATGAAAAGGTCGTCTTTCATGTTTGCAAATCTATGAAGCAACCCAATAGCACCAAGATGTGCTCATTTGTAGACCTTGTCACAGTTGTGATTGTAGATGACACAAGTGCCATGATTAACGTAGAGGATCCCCTTGAGGTCGTGCTATTAAATCTTGATGTCAATGATGATGCAAGAAGAGTGGAATGTGTGAATGTATTACATGGAATAGGATCTTATTCTTATGAGCCTAGAAAATTGTCTTTGGATCTTGAAAATAGGAAAACTCCACCAACCAAACTATCAATTGAGGAGCCACTGGTGTTGGAGTTTAAACCAATGCCTCCACACCTCAGGTATGAGTTCTTAGGCTCAAACTCTACTTTACCAGTTATTCTTTCTTCTTGCCTTACTAACATGCAGGTTGAGGCCACTTTGGTGGTGCTTCAAAGGTGAAAAGGGCAATTGGATGGACTTTAGCTGACATTCATGGAATAAGCCCTACATTCTGTATGCACAAAATTATCTTGGAGGATGATGCAAATCCCTCCTTGTAGAATCAAAGAAGATTGAACGAGGCAATACAAGAAGTGGCTAAAAAGAAGGTGATCAAGTAGTTGGATGTCAGGATTGTGTACCCATCTCTGATAGCTCGTGAAATTCTCTGGTGCAATGTGTACCGAAGAAGGGTGGTATAACCGTAGTGACAAACCCCTAGAATGATTTGATTCCTACCACAAAAGTCACAGGTTGGAGGGTTTTCATGGACTATCGGAAGCTGAACAAGGTGACCCGAAAGGATCACTTCACATTGCCCTTCCTTGACCAAATGCTTGATCGTCTTGCGGGGAGTGCTTTTTATTTATTTTTGGATGGATACTTGGGATATAATATAATCTTAATCGCCCTAGAGGACTAGGAGAAGACCACATTTACCTGTCCGTATGGCACATTTGCTTTCTCTTGGATGTCGTTCGGGTTGTGTAATGCCCTGGCAACATTCCAACGATGCATGATGGCTATTTTCACCGACATGGTGGAAAATATCTTGAAGGCCTTCATGGATAATTTCAGTGTGGTTGGTGATTTCTTTGAAGAATGTTTGAGAAATCTGGATAGAGTGTTGGCCTGGTGTCAAGATACAAATGTTGTACGTAATTAGGAAAAATGCCACTTCATGGTTGAGAAGGGCATAGTATTGGGTCACAAAATTTCAAAGCACGAGATTGAAGTTGACAAAGCAAAGATAGAGGTGATTTCATGGCTTCCTCCCCCCACTTCTGTCAGAGGGGTGAGGAGTTATCTTGGGCACGTGGGTTTTACCGGAGGTTTATAAAGGATTTTTCGAAGATGGTAAACCCCTTGTGTAAGTTATTAGAAAATGATGCCAAGTTTGTGTTCGATGAGGGATGTATGCAAGCATTCGAGCTTCTCAAGCACAAGTTGACCACTGTTCCTATCATTATCGCACCAAATTGGAGCTTGCCTTTCGAGCTCATGTGTGATGCAAGTCGCCTTGCAGTTGTGGCTATTTTGGGCTAAAAAGTAAAAAAATATTTCATCCAGTGTACTATGCAAGCAAGACCATGAATGAGGCTCAAAAGAACTGCACGGTTACCGAGAAAGAGTTTTTGGCCGTAGTGTTTGCAATGGAAAATTTTTGCATGTATCTTATGGGGGCCGAGGTCATAGTGCACACTGATAATGTTGCCCTGAGGTACTTGATGACAAAGAAAGACTCCAAGGCAATATTAATACGATGGGTGTTACTACTTCACGAGTTTGATCTAGAAATTGTGGACCAGAAAGGTAGTAACAACCAAGTGGCAGACCACTTGTCCTGTTTGGAGGAGGAGGAGAGGCCTTGTTATGGACTAGAGATCAATGACTCATTTCTTGATGAGCAACTCCTTTCAGTGTCGATAAATGAGACGAACTGGTTTGCCGATGTTGCTAATTACCTTGTGGCCGGAATAGTCTCGTATGAGCTCTCTTCTAACCAAACGGGAAGCCCAAGAGGATAGTTTGGACTTCTATTGGGATGAGCCATAGTTGTTCAAGATTTGCACGGATGGTTGATCCGAAGGTGTGTCCCGGAGGAAGAGCAATTGAGTATTTTGGAGGCTTGTCATTCCTCTCCCTATGGTGGCCATCATCGCGGGCAAGGATGGCTTCTAAAGTTCTTAGTTGTGGGTTTTATTGGCCAACTTTGTTCAAAGATGCATGTGATTTTGTGAAGAGATGTGACGAGTGCCAAAGAGTGGGTGGAATTTCGAAAAATGATAAAATGCCTCTCAATACCATCCTTGAGGTTGATATTTTTGATGTGTGGGGCATTGATTTCATGTGCCCATTTATTAGCTTTTGTGGGAAAACTTACATTCTTGTGGCGGTGGACTATGTACCAAAGTGTGCCGAATTAATGGCTTTGCCCAACAATGAGGCCCGTAGCGTTGTTGCATTTCTAAAGAAAAGCATTTTTACAAGGTTTGGTACTCGTGCAATTATAAGTGATGGGGGGTCTTATTTTTGCAATAAAGATTTCGACACTTTACTTTCCAAATATGGTTTCAATCACAAAGTTTCTACCCCCTATCATCCTCAATCAAGTGGTCAAGTGGAAGTCTCCAACAGGAAAATCAAAAGCATATTGTCAAAGACGGTCAATGCAAATAAGACGGATTGGTCAAAGAAGTTGGATACACTATATGGGCTTATAGGACGGATTTCAAGAATCCTATTTGTATGTCTCTGTATCGTTTGGTGTTTGGGAAAGCTTTCCATTTATCAGTTGATTTAGAGCACAAGACCATGTGGGATTTGAGGAAGCTTAATCGTGAGTGGGACGTTGCAGCCAATCTTCGTATGGAGCAGCTCAATGAACTTGATGAATTCTGATTCCGTACCTACTCCAATTCATCCTTGTTTAAGAAAAAGATGAAGTACCTTCATGATAAATATGCTCGTGGAAAGGAGTTCAAAGTAGGTGATTTGATTCTATTGTTCAACTCCCGGTCACGTTTGTTTTCGAGAAAGCTCAAATCTAAATGGGTGGACCTTTTGAAGCGGTGTGTGTGACCCCATTTGGTGCTCTTGATTTAAGGAACAAAAATGGTGAAGTCTTCAGAGTTAATGGGCACCGGGTCAAGCATTATCTTGGGAAAATTAATGACAGCCACGTGGTGGCACTTCTTTATTTCAAATGATGTGATGTTAACTTGCGTCGTACCGCGACATTAAATTAGACGCTTCTTGGGAGCAACCTATGTGTTTCTCTTTTTTTTTTCTTTGTAGTATATGATTGATTTTGAGGCTAACTGGTTAGTGAGAATGGGCCCCAGGGTTTTTCTATAAATAGTCCCTGAGGGCATCCTTTTACCCTTTTCGAAATTTTAATTCATTAAAGCTTATAGACATTGTTCATCTTCTCCTCTACTCGTAATTAACTGCTTAGGACCATCTCTTCTCATTTTATCTCATAATTGGTAACATTACTTCCCTTTTTCTTAGGTTTTATTTTGTCTCCTTCCCGTATGTACTTCATCGTTTCTGTTAGGATAATTGAACTCGTAATTCATATCGACTTAGTTGGGTTAAGGATTTGCGAAATGACATAGGAACACTAATTAGATGAAAGTTTGGGCTTAAAAAAAATCCGTGAACCCTTACTCAATGCCACAACTGGGCACTCAATGTGGATCGTAGTCAATTCTGTGTGGTCTGCGGTGCCCCAGTGTGGTCCGCAGTACCATTATGTGCGGACCGCACTGATGAACTTATGGGAAGCTGAACATTTAGCAGTGCGGCCACACTACATTTTGTGTGGACCGCACTGGCCCCTGTGCACTTCGCAATGTCAAGATATAGAGGGTGGGTATTCTGAACCCCACCCCTGTGCGGACCACACTACATTTTGTGCGGAACCACACTAGCCCCTATGCGAAACGCACACCATTTTGTGCGGTCCATACTGGGCTATTTTCTTCAACATATCTGCAACTCTTTCATTCTCTCCTACAATACAGTTTTATTTGTGACTAATGATACAAACAAGTCATTTGAATTGTGATTGCAAACAATGGAAAAACAATGTGGCAAAGGATCTAACAACCCGACAGAGTTGAATCCTCCCGAGGAGGGAAGCAGAAGATGATTAAACTCACTTCCCAAGTCCAGGAAAGTATAAAAAAGGCAAGAAAGATAACAAAAGCATCTGACAGAGCTTGTTATTAGTCGGGGAGTATGTCTAGGAGGTTCTTTAGACTCCATACCCACACATGTCCCTGACTGACCAGGAAGATTTATACGACAAAAACTACTCCTCCTCCATCACCCACTGCCCAAGCACCAACGCATGTGATTTCTGAGTTGTCTGAGGGATCAGTAGCAGGTAGTAGAGATTACTCCACCTGTCCCACAACTTCTTTATCCGGAGAGGGCGGATGAGGAGAAGAGGAGGATGTAGATGGTGATGAGGAGGAAGCAGAAGGTGGTGAGCCTTAGGTGGGAGGCGTTTCTAGAGCTAGGAAGCCCGAAGCTTGGGAGGATAGATTCATGAGTAAGGTGGCATACCATAAGTTTTGGGAGTGGTGACCGGTGAGAAAGTTGATCCCGGAGAGGAGCTTCATAGATAGAGACCTACTACCCCACAACCCCGACGTGCAAACACAGTTTAGAACCAAAGTGGGTTGGGAGCATTTCCTTGATGAGTGTGTGGATGCCAACAAACACTTAGTCAAGGAGTTTTATTTCAATGTAGCCCACATAAAAAATGGCTATAAAGTGACCAAGGTTCGGAACCTAAAAGTGTTGTTTCATGGGAAGTCGATCAATGAATATATGGGCTTCAATTAGGAGGATGAGACCTTGTACATACATGGCTAGCACAGTACCTGGCAATCCTAGGTACCGTCCCCGACTGGTTGACTGTTGGAGTCAAAATATTGAGAAAGAGATTGAACTTTGAAGCGAGGGGATGAGAGACTTTTTTTTGCAGCCGGTTGGAACCTGCCACATATGATAGAACCATTTCTCTCCACCGGGTTGTGTTGGTTACTTCTATTATGGCGGGGTACCCCATAAATGTGGGGAATGTGATGTCCCAGATTATCACTATAGTGAGAGCAGAGGATGACTGGAACTACCCTGTCCCCAGTTACCTCACAATGTACTTTCGGGACCTAGAAGTGGACAAGAGACCCTATGATATCAAGGTTTAGCAGAAGGCCCTGTTTTCCTAGTATGGTATGCAGGGGGATGATAACCCCAAAAGCTCAAACTCTGGACAGTCTGAAGAGGCAGTTGTGGTAGTGACCCCTACTAAGCCTACCTCCACTCCAACAGACATACCTCACGGGCCTTCCACATCCACAGCTACCCCTGCAGGCCCATCCATATCAGGAGGCCCGGAGATCCCATTTTTTCGGGCCAATCCCATTACTGCTCATCAACTGAGCCAGGCGCTTCTTAGCATAAACAACTGGATGCAGACTGCCTCCTACAATTTTTCCACTCTCACTATTATGGTTGAGTCTCAGTCGGCTCCCACAACCCCACAGGTGTCCCAGTCAATCGAGGATGCGCTCAAGGAGATACTTAACAACCAGAAGAAGATCCTCGACCTCAGGTTGCACTATCAAAGGTAGTTGATTAACATAGCAAGGCTCTCAAGGAGCTTTCTCAGGAGCACAAGAAGCTAAGGAAGACACGGGCCTCTAAGGAATCCATGAAAGAGCTGCATGCAGATGTTGACAGACTGAAAGCAAATCAGCTATCTTTAGACTTATTGCTCGATGACTCGGCACCGACAACTCATCCACCGCCGGAGCAGTCATAGAGGCCTCCGAAGAGAAAAAGGATGATTCCTAGAGTTGATGATGCTATCATCCTGTTGGCGGACCCACCAGAGACTTCCTCCAGTTGGCCGCATGATGTACCCGTTCCAGAGCCTATCCAGGCCCAGGTCCCAGTAGCAGAGCAGCAGACCACATGGAACCAGTCCGAGGTTCTCGAGTACATAGAGGACCCAGGGAACACACATGACCCTATGCAGATAGATGGGTCTTAGGGAGTCCTCTATATTCTTTCCCTCTTATCTTTTGATGCTTTATTTAGCTTAGTTGGCATTGGGGATAATGCCAGCTTTCATTTGAGGGGGTATGCCATACTATTCATTTGGATAATTGTGTGTGTATATACGAGATACATTTTTAAGCTTTCTTTATATTTTTATCTTTAGTTTGTATATAATTTTAACATTTAGTTACATTTATCGTACTTTTATTTTAATTTGGTCTTGTATATAAAGTTATGTTACATTGTACATATTACTCCCCATCTATTTTATATTCGAAAAATCTCCTATTGTATATATTCATTCTATTTTCCGCAACTTTTTTGTTTTTAGCTTCTTATTTGTGATTCGCAGTTTTTTGTTTTCGAAGTTTGCAATAAGCATTTGGTTTTCTTAATGCCACGGTTCTTTCCAAAGGTGGAGTGTTGTGTGAACCGGGTGGCTCTTCCCAATGATAAATGGCATGACAACCTTCTTAAGGATTTGAGTCTGTTTTTCTTTTTGTTTTATTTGTTAGTAGTTACGGGTGCCTCATGCAACGGTTCACTTGGTCCTAGAAGATTTGCCTTTGATCTTATGGTCAAAAGCAAAGTGTTGTGTGGGATGGTGAATGTCGTGACCTTGAGAATATTGTGTTGACCAATAATCATCAAGTGGTTTTTCGGGAACATTGCATGCTCAAATCGTATCTAAGGCCGTTGTGGCCCCCTGACTCTATGTCTTTAGGAATCTCTTATCTTGTGTGGTGTGTAATTGCAATTGCAAGTCCAAGTCCCAAGACATTGTCTAGAACTTGTCCTGAATGTTTGTTAAGGCGAAATCCTATGTGAATTTTGACTTGAGACATGATTATAGGCTCTCCTTAATCCAAATGATAGTTTGAACAATTCCATAGCCTACCAATGATATGATCCCTAGTCAACCTTTTTGAGCCTTAGACCTCTTTCTTTGAAGAACCATGATACAAGCCTATACCCGTTCTAAAAGATACCCTCTCTTGGCACCCAATATTCTCTTTAAAAAATAGCAAAAGTATATGTTTGGGGGGGGGGGGGGGGAGGATTGTAACAAAGTGGTAAAAAGGCGCAAAAATGAAGAAAAGGAAAGGCAATGAAAAAAGAAAAAAAAGCAAAAATACAAAAAGAATGTTCAATGTGAAAAAAGAATAAAAATAATGTTTGAAATGCATGAGAAAGAGTGACAGTGTGCCTCTCTAACCCCTTAGAAAAAAGTGAAATGACTCAAAGAGTCAAGTGAATGTGTGCCAGATGAATCAAAAGAAGTGCTTAAGGGAAGATGGAACCTACTTAGACCAAAACATTTCCTATCCTAAACCAAAATCCTTCACTATGTCTCCACAAAAACTCTATATGATCTTGAGTTGAATGAATCTTACATTAGTGGATATTCACATAAGGCGCAAGCATATGGTACCTAGAGCCGGACTTGTGACTTTTTCTTGGGAGAGATGAGTGAATTCCCACTAACCTCATTTTGTGTGCCACTATTCAAAAGGTGAGGTTTGCTTAGGGAGAGTTTAGGATGTGTGAGTTTGGGTTCCACAATGACCAAAATAATTGAAAGAGTTCTTTGATGTGTTGAATCAACTCTTGATGCTCTTGTGTCGCACTTGATCTATGGTCTTTCAAAGAGTAAATGTAGTTAATGATTCATTTGTATTGAGGGAAATTGTTAGTCCCAATTGACGCTAGTTGAGGTTACTTTAGGACAGCTGGAAATTTCTTCGATTTTACCTTAAGGTGTGGGTCTTATTTTGTTTGCTTGAGGACAAGCAAAAGATTAAGTTTGGGGGAGTTTCTAACTAGGGATTTCGACACATTTTATACTCCTTCCTGCTTACTCATTGATCATAAATTCATACAAAATAGTCCCAAAAGGCTCGCAGGTTGTGCTTGATTGAAGGTTTGATCCACAAAGTGACAAGATATCAAAGATCAACTCAAAATGAGTGAAACTTGCACAAGTACCAAAGACAAGACAAACTCAGGTAAATGAGGCCCAGTGCGGCCGCACTACACTTTGTGTGGTCCGCACTAGGAGGTTCTGAGACTTGGCATTTCAAGCTAAAAGGCAATTCGGCCGCACTAGATTTAGTGCGGTCTGCACTGGAGTCCACACGGCTGCACTATCATTCTGTGTAGTCCGTAGAGCCAAGGTTCAGAGAAGATGCAAAAAGGAGCTTTCAAGCCAATACGGTCCGCAGTCGAGTTTGTGCGGACCACACTAGAATCCTCCGCAGCCGCAGTCTATTTTGTGCGATCCGGGGAGCCTTTCATAGAGTCAGATTTTTAAAGTCAAGAGCCTAGTGCGGGCGCACACCATTTTGTGCGGTCCGTACTAACCCCGCAGGGGCATTTTTGTCCAAATTTTTTTGCTTATTATAAATAGAGCCTTTTTCATTGTTAGGGTATTAGATATTGTAATACTTCAGCTGTGCTCGTGGGTCGACTTTTCTTAGCCATTTTGGGCATTTTACTTACTTTTCATCATTGAATCTTTGTATTATCAATTAATTAATATAGGTTTATCTTTATCTATTTCTTATTTTTCTTCTTTGAATATGAGTAGCAAGACCCCATATCTAGGGTTGAGTTTCAACCCTAGTGTGGGTAATTCATGGGTATTGCATTTTAGGGCTAAACTGACTATGGGTGTTTGGTATTTGGGTCAATTTCATGGTTAATTGCTGAATTAATGGTTGCAAACACTAGTTTGTGTTTAGTTGACTAGGGCTCTGCTTGAGAAAGAGATCCTTAGTCTCCATAATTGATCCAACAAGGAATTGGGGCGTACTCAAGAGATTGATAGCCTCAATTAAAGGGTTAAACCTCGAGAGAGTAATACCATACTTGAACCCTAAGTTGCTTGTGCAAATTTCTATACTCAATTGATCTTGAGAAAGTCAATTAGGTAAAATCACTTGAACCACCTAGAGGTGTAGAGTGAGTAAAGTAGTGCAACAGTTATATCATACTCCACAATCATGTCAATTGTGCCTTAGTTTCAAGTACCCGTCAATTGACCACCTAGGCGGATGCCACTACCCTAGTGCCCTTTTTACTATTTGAACAATTTGTAGCATTTAACTCTTAGCTAATTTACAGTTTGTACTTTGTTAACAGTAGAATTATAAAGAAAACACCAAAAATGATAAGAAGTACAATTTGGAGCATATACGCAATCCTAAGATGAATAGATACTCAATTCCAATTCTAGCGCTCTGTGCATATCGATCCCGACCCAAAATCGGGTAAAAGCTATTGCGACCCACTATTGCTACTTTTTAGTAGTGCAGGGTAGGCTGCGATCACTATTCCTCTCAAATTGATGAAGTTCATCTTGCATAACAGTAATCCAGTGGCATCTTTCAATGCTTCCTTGATATTGTTTGGTTGACTTTGAGAAAAAAAGGCTGAGAAGGCAAGTGATTTTGTTGACTTTGACCCAATTTGAATCCCTTAGGCAAGAGGAGTGATCACATTCCGAGTAGGATGTGAACGCCTATGCTTCCGGTTAGACACCCGAATCTCATTGTGAGAAGATCCATGTTATTGACATGAGTTCTGCTTCTCAACTATGCTGGATTCCATGCACAACATCAACAACTCTGTTCTCTACTTCAGTTATTGTGATTAAGGGATCAGGTTCCTCTACATCAATTGGAGATTCAGCTACACCATTATCATTTGATTCTTTGACCAGACTCATCATGTCATCCTTTCTATTTGCCATATTAATGACTTCACCAGGAACATTTGATAGGTTTCCATCTTGATCAGCCTTATCGTGTAAATCTCTTCCAAATAGGTGCTAGGATTCGTCAACGATCACATGTATGCTTTCCTTAACACATTGAGTCCTTTGTTGTACACCTTGTAAGCTTTTCTTTGTGATGAATAGCCAAGAAATATTCCTTCATCACTTTGGCATCAAATTTTTCCAGTGATTCCTTACCATTATTAAGGACAAAACATTTGCAGCCAAATGTCCTTAAGTGTGTTAGCTTGGGTTTTCTCCCATTCACCAGTTCATACAAGATTTTGTTCAGGAGGGACCTAATCATGCACCTGTTCACTAAGTAGCATGCAATGTTAACTGACGTTGCCCAGAAACTTTTTGCAACACCACTGTCAATCAACATGTCCTAGTCATGTCTTCTAGAGTTCTATTTTTTCTCTCTACAACACCATTTTGTTGGGGTGTTCTTGGAGCTAAAAAGTTATGTCATACTATTTTCAGAACAAAATTCGTTAAACTTTGCATCGTCGAACTCTGTGCCATGATCAGATCTTATACTCATAACATTATGACTCATCTTTACTTGGATCTTCTTTACAAAAGCAGCAAACACTTGAAAAGTCTACTCAATATTTAGCATATCAATCTTCGACTGCTTGACTTGAGTTGCCCCTTCGTGTGATATTTGGAGAACTTCCCAAATCACCTTGGCAGATTGGCAAGAAGAAATCATGTTGTATTCTTCTGGTCCAATATTTTAGACGAGGATATTTTTTGCTTGAAAGTTCTTCTCTATAGCCTTGCGTTTAGCATTGTTGTATTCCCTCCCTGTCTTGGGAACTGTCACTGCCGGTTCACCAATGGTCTTCATAGAAACAAAAGCACCATCGCAGATAACATCCCAGAGCTTTGAATCTTCAGCCATAATAAAATCAAGCATATTTGTCTTCCTCCATCCGTAGTATTGTCCATTAAACCTTGGTGGTATGTAGGTAGACTGGTCTTCTTCAAAGTTTGGTGGAGCAGCTATGAGGATCCTTTGTAGGTGTTAGCCTAATAGAAAGAACCTGCTCTGATATAAATTGATAAAAACTAGGGGCCCACCAAACTATATAGAGAACGAAGTTCTCTATTAGTTCCCACAGAACACACACACGCACAGCAGTAAATAAATAACATAATGGAGTTTTACATGGAAAACTCTCAGCTTACAGGATTGAAAACCATAACTTACACTCGTAGTATATGTACTTCACTACTGAGCAAACTTTAGATTACAAACTATTGTAACCTAGGAATTAATCTCTTAATCCCTCACTAACTCGTAATAACTCTATTACAAATCCTTTTGTAATAACTTTATTACTAAGCTTACAACTCGACTAACTCTAGCCATGACACAAACTCAAGGTTTATCGTTTTACAAAAGATTTTCTACACAATGCTTCTGATTAAGTTAAGTAGGAATTACAAGTAAATCTCTTTAACAAAGGTGTAACACAACTAAGGACATATACTCAATGCAGAAAGCTGGTCGGTCATTATGTTGTTCTTTGTTCTTGAAGCCTTGAAAGTTACTCGCAAGATTGTGACACGCTCGAGAGAAAGCTTAATCAATTCTAAAATGTGCAAGTATCTTGTTTTTTCTGTGCTTCATGTTAATATTGCCCAAGTGATATCACTTGAATGATGCAAGCATATTTGGTACAAGGGCATTCCCCGTGAAGTGACTCTACACTGTTTACCTTGTTACGTGCGTGCAGAGGAACAGTTGCAGCAGCTTTATACCTGTGGGGAGTTGACTTGGTACAGTCAACAAGGAATTTGATGTCCATCTGTTCCCTCTGTTGTTTCTTTGACTCTGAATGTTGGAACATGTCCCAGACTTGAGACTTGTTGATCTTGAGTACTTTGAGGATGTGGAACAGGTTCCCCATCTAGTTCTTATCACTAAGTTTTTTAGATCATTAAAATATAACAGGACACATAAACCTATCAAATGACTTTTTATTCTTTTTGACGTGGAATTTACTGAGTAACAAAGCGCTAATGCATCGAGTGACATGTCATAATCCAGTGTAGAAAATTGACCCTCCAATTTTTTGTAACTTGAGCAATTCAAAAAAATGGTTCATTAACTTTAATGCGACGAAAAAAATATTTTTGTTATAAAACAATAAAAGAACAAGAAGAATATTGCAGAGAAAGAGAGAGAAAATTCTTATTGAATTTTGGGGTTGTTTCAATGGGGTAAGACCCCTCTATTTATAGGAAGAGAAATGACTTAGCCTCAAAGTAAAACTCTCTACAAGATAGACATTCACTCTAATTGGAATTCTATTCTTAACACTCCTTCTTGAATGTCTATTCAATAAATAATGTGCCTCGTTAAACCTTAACTAAAATAAAACCCAATGGGAAAAAAATTCTAGAAAAGGAAAAAGAGTACACATGTTTAGAAATGCGCCTATTGGTTGCCTCGTTAAAAACCTTGCAAGGAAAACCCAGTGGGACAAAACCTTGTAAGGAAAAAAGAGTGCAACGTGCATTAACTACCCCTGATGAGAGCATCAATTCATATCTTTGAGCCTTTGCATTCCAATCTTGTGCAACATCTTCAAAAGTTCTTTGGTAGAGATTTGATAAATAAATCAGCCATATTAACTTGAATGAATTTGTTTCACTTTGAAATCATCATCCCTAATAGATGTACCGTCTTCGTATGATCTTGTTGGAATCGTCAGTTCTATATCTTCTCATAGAGGTGAAAAACTCTTGCTATCATATTATCATGCTTATAGTTATAGCAAGATATATTTGTGCACAAATTGCACTAAGGAAACAGTACTTCAAGATTAAGAATTGTATATGCTTCAAGCAACTTAAATCCTTCATGGATTGACATATAAGTTAAGTCACATAAGCCATATAATAGACTTTAGATGCATATCAAGTTTTTCATGTCATGCTAGAAAAATAAGATATTGAAAACTAATTGCACATACCATTTACTTTATACTTTCAAGTATTTGAACTACATGTCCAAAACTACATGTCTATCATATGGAATCAATTCTACTTGAATTGTGTCTCTACCATTTGGCCAATATTTTTGTGTCTATATTCGATAGACTTAAGATCCTCATCTAAACTTAGCGCTATGATAGATGTCGTCGACAAACATGTTATATCAGTTCCAATAAATTTTCATAAAGACATAACATATAGATCTCTTCATTCATATATTCAGGTACCTGAATCTCTCATGAGATTTTATGAAGTGTTATGTCATGTGATCTTCTAGATCACTTGCCTCCTCTATTATGATCACTTTTATCATTTGCTCATCTTCTTTATCAAGAAGTTTATTTGAAACTGATTTGTCTATACGTTTTAAACGTATCATAGATTTTGTCCTTCTAGGACTTAATATGAGCATTTGCAATGAGAATATAGTTACGTTCTTTGGGTCAGCAAATGCGTATGGCGTGCTTTGCAATATGTTGCAACTGAATTATCTTTTTATGAACTTCAAGTTCATATTATCCTATTCGAGGATCTAGATATACAAATGATAATTCATTCTACATAACGTTTTCTCAACTGTTTATCATGTCTCCCCCTCATGTTAGAAAAACTAACTTGTTTCCTCAACTTTGAGAATCCATCTTTGTGCATTATGGTGTTAATGAAAATATAGACCGCACATCAATAATAATAAGATGAAGTTATTTGGTTCCTGACCCTGAACCACTTGTGAGGGGAGAATACTTTCGTATATAACATATATCAAACGGATATAGATAACTGTGTTCTCATAAGAAATAGTTTAGCTATTAAGTGTAGGCACTCAATAAATTATCTTACTAAACCCGCTGTGATGTAAACTAACTTATCATGATAAAATATCTTCAATAGACAATCTGGAAATTGTGCTCTAAATTGAATTATTGAGCAAGTTACCTCGCAAAACACCATGTTGCGGGTTAATAATAATCACACATGTAACCATCTCATAGATGTATCTTATGTGGTGTACATGGCAGGTGAATGGGCCCATATTCACCTTTGATATTTCCAGAATTTATGGGATTCAATCCCAACATTAGTTGATTTATTAATTAATGAGAACAAGCAATATAAGAGAATTCGTAAAGAACTTTCTAGTTCTTTAATATTTACCCATATAGATTTTCGTTTATTTTGCACATCACACTTTAAATTGATATGGCTAAAATGATTATGCCAACTGAATAAATTATCAATATTGATAAGTTCATGTTTACACCATGGCATGTGCATTTCTCAATAAACTCCATGTTTATTATGATATGAGTTTTTATATCAATAAACATCCACTTTATTGTGGTATTCTTTTGTTTGTGTAGTACAAACTGGAGAATAAAGCGGGTAGCTTTTCACATACAGATTATCCCGCTACAAGTTGTAGTAATAGAAGATATCGAATCTTTCCTTTATTTATAGTCTCAATATAATCAATCGCTTTCGCATATACTTTGGAAACTGAATAAGTTTCTTTGAGACTTACTACAACACAATACCTTATTGGTAATCAATTGTGTTTCTTCAAAATAGTATAATTGGCTCTTGCAGAGTTCTCAATTAATTTGGTACTACCACATATTCATCAATATCCATATGGTGAATATCTTTTTCAAAGAGAAAGTTATACCATTATGGTCATGGTCAAAATTATATGCAAGATATGTTTCTTGCATTATTATTGTCCTTTAATAATCACATTACCAAAATATTTTGGCGTACAATAGGTACGTGATCAATGACCATTCATGCCATAATAATGACATTATTTTCTTATATCATCTCAAACCTTCTTCTAGAGGCGAGTGTGGTATATTCACTACCACTAGCACGTTCATATTCTTCCAAGAATGAATATGTATTCATAAGTCAGATGTTGTCACATTCAAATCATGAATGGACCATAATTATCTATATGTGCTTTATAAAATCTAATGTCAAATCGATGACAAATATTACTTTTATGAGAATCTTTATTATTCTCATTATCACAATGATGACGATTATAATTCCGTCTATTGCCACGTCCACATCAATTGATACCTTCACGGTAATAATTTTGTCTTCTTTCAGACTTATCACATACTGCTATCACATTCTCTAAAGGGAATGATAATTGAGCAAATTCAATAGGACGGCTTTTCAATCCTTTGCGCACAATCATATATGAATTTGATTATGGCAAGGCATAAAAATTTTACCACTTCACGTGGTTATAATTTCCTACAAACTCCATTAGAGTTATAATCAAACTTTGTTGTCTTTGTTTGTATATGAAATCAAATCGTAGAATTTCAAGAATTTGAAAAAGAAAATAATTACTTACCTTAAATCCAGAATTTAATCATGAAGGAAGTTCATGGAACAACTTACAATCATTATGCTCAATCCCAAAGTTTCTACCCAATTGATTAGAGTCTCGTGCCATTGCCTTGCCCAGAACAGAAGTGGTATTTAGGACATCATAAAACACTCGCGTCACCACTCCTCGGGCTCCAAGTCTGTCGCAGCGGCATGGAGGGTAGGCAAAGAAGATCAATTTCACAAATAGAAGATTTTCAGATTGCCAATTCATGGTTTCAAACAACTCCACCAAAACCAAATTTGTCACTAATCTGAAGGTCAACATGTGGTAGCATGTCGTGGTTCGACAAATTCAGTAACAGAGTATTTTGAAACTTGGGAAGCAGCATCAGGCACAAAATCCAAAATATATGGAGACAACAATATGTATAATAACTTCTCTACTGGTGATGTAGACAAATGGAGCAATGTGTCCTTCGGACATCTCTTGGCACTAGCACATGCTGCTGGATCCACAGCCGCCACCCCACCATAGATGGTCTTAGCAAATTCAACAAAAATTCAATAAGAATCTTTGAAAACTGTTGTTCTAATTCTGAGATTTCCTCAATTTCTTAATCTTCTCAAAAGCTTGTTGAGACGGTAGAGTCTCGTGCTGATAACGTGTTATAAAAAAATAAAAGAACAAGAACAATATTGCAGAGAAAGAGAGAGAAAATTCTTATTGAATTTTGGGGTTGTTTACAATGGGGTAAGACCCCTGTATTTATAGGAAGAGAAATGACTTAGCCTCAAAGTAAAACTCTCTACAAGATAGACATTCACTCTAATTAGAATTCTATTCTTAACAATTTTTAACTTTAGTTTTGTTATAGTGATAAAATTCAGTGACATCATACGTCAAACTAATTCGAATTTGTCGCCACATAAATTCAACCATCTGCAATGCATAACAGTCGCGTTTTTTTTTTTTCTAAATTAAAACCACTAATATTTTTTTTTATAGGGAATTAATACTCTTTGAGTCGCCACCTCAAGCTCTAAACTTGAAACACACCTACCTTTAGTCTTGGTTTTAAATTGTAATCAATTAACGATTCGAATTATAAAGATACAATGAGGTCAGAGTCTGGTATCCAGATTAAAATACAAAAATTAAAGCAACAAGTTGCACCTATGACCTAACTCGGACTTTACAGAAAAAGATAGTAATTAATAAGAAAAATCCGGGAAAAAGATTAAGAACAAGATTACAATCATACCACAAGGCTTCTCCAACATATATTCTCCTTGAACATTAGAACTGCGTTGAAAAAGAATATGCTTTTGCCGATGAATATTGTTTATTTTACCTTATCATAATAGTTTTTTCTGCATTATTTCAACTTTCGTTAATTAATATTTCATGTGTTTCTTCTCAATGTTTAGGCGAATTTAATAGAGAATCATTTTTAGACAAATGGTTATTATGAGATACGCATTCAACTTAGAACATGCTTTCTAGATAAGGTAGAAGCAACTTATTGATACATCCTTCTAAAAAGATGTAGAATATATATATATATATATAGAGAGCAACAGTTATATGATCCATCATCATCACATGCATGCATAATACTCATCTCCTTAACTCGTTTTCTTTGGGCATTTGCACAAATATCCTTTTTGAAGCAGCTATTTAAATTCTGTTCGCCGTTAGTTAGTGGACTCAATCTGTCTATACAAATAAAAATTTATTCAATTATTAATTGAAATTTAGCCTATTGAACTAGCGCGAGTAGAGTTTAATTAGAGCATGGCCTAAAAAAGGGCTATACGCTGCAAATAATCTGTTTTCTACGCACTACTATGTACTAATCTTCCTAAAAGTAATTATAGGTCCACCTTGTCTTCTCTTTTCCGATTATTTTGGTGGTGTTTTGTCTGAGATAGCTAGGGGCAATATCGTATTTTATTATTTTCTATTTGCAATGCAGGACCCATTTTTAAACCATCGTTTTTGCTTTGAATTTTTTTTTTCTTTCTTGCTTTCTATGTTTCTTTTTCCCAGTGATTTATGTGGTGAATCTAATGCTCTCTTCTTTTGTCTTTTTATTATTTTGAGCCGAGGGTCCTTCGGAAACAATCTCTTTACCCTTTCGGGGTAAGGGTAAGGTCTGCGTACACACTACCCTCCCTAGACCCCACTTGTGGGATTTTACTAGTTATTATTGTTGTCGTTGTAGTCTTGTCTTTTCCATTTAGTTATTTGTAACAAAAAAACAAAATAGTAAAAAGACAAAAAAGAAGAAGTTGGAAGAAAGGACGCCTCATAAGATATACTAGTAGTAATTAGATTGAAGTTTAATTTTGTGTTCTTATGGTATATATTGTAATATAATTTTTTACACAATAAATTAAGTTACCTGTCAATAATTTGTTTATAACAAGCACGATCTATAAACATAACGATAGGTTAACTTATCAATTATAATAAGTTAAATTATAATAATTCAGTTTTTCACACTGCTATTATAGTAACTTAAACCTGAAAATAAAACACGCGGTGTCCTAGCTGTTTCGCGTGCTCAGACGTGAAGGATCTAAACTTTAAAAAATACCATGAGATCGAACTATAGATATCGTTCTATAGCCTTCTATTTTTAGGCTACTCATCTTACATCACATATATAGTATTTAATAATTTTGGATGACTAGTAATTAGGGTTACATTATCCAAAAGGAAATTAAAGATGTTGATATTTGGTTAACTACCCTAGCTACTAAACCCAGCAACTAGGTTCAGATTTCATGTGCATAATAAGATAAATCTTTGTGCTTCGGCGGCGGATTATCATTAAATCCAAATTAAATTAAAGGTTAAGATTAGAAACACATGAAGAAAGAATAATAATATTTCTAGGAAAATTGGAAAAAGAAAAAGTTGTGCGTTCTTAGCCATCCAACACTTGTCACTTTTTCCCCATGTCATCAGCCATTATTTTGTAAGAAAAGGCAAAGGAGAATGCAAATGGATTATTTATATATTGAATATCATGTGATTTTATTATTACCTAATAAGCCCCCTCCACATGTTAGCCAATAAACCCTCCCTCCCTCTGTTTGTTTGGCCACGATTCTCACCAACCCATCCCAATTATTGATCCAAGAAACTACTTTATTTTCATATCCAATGGGAAGGTACGTCCTAGAGCTAACAAAAACTTTTCATTAGCTCCCCACATAAGTTATTGGTTTCAGCTTCTTTATTTTTTTTCACCCGGTATTTGGTATTCATATTGGAATCCGATTATTTTCGAATTTACACCGAATAAGATATTATTTTCTACCAAAAATTTTTCCATACTCAAAACTAGAACTCGAGACCTCTGGTTAAGGAAGAAGTAGCTTTATCCACTGCACCACATCTTTTTTGCGGTGGTTTTAACTTAGTTATAATTAACAGTGGTACCCATTTCTTTTTCTCCTTGCTTTTCTTTTTTTGTTTTAACCTTTCTTTTCATAAAATATTTTTAAATGAGTACTTGAAAAATGGAGGGACTATTCAAATCACAGATATGAATCAGAATTTCTCCATAACTAATACTACTCCATAACGAATCTTCCTTACCAAAACTTGGAATTTATTTATAATCTTTTTGACTGAATCTAGAAGCACATTACCGAATGCACAAAGAAATTTTCAGCAGCATAAAGACCAATGCAAATGTTTGTGCTTTTCTACATATATACTAATTTAATTATTCATATAGGAAATTCGACTTGGTGGAAGAAAAAAAAAAGAAGAAGGGGAGGAAGTTTGACCTAGCCACGGTTCTTTTCGCAGCGCATGCAGACTTAACCATTGGAACGACTTATTCGAAAAAGAGATAGAAGTATTAAAGAAGGTACTATATATATTCGTTGCGAACATCATTAAAACACAACATGACAATCCAATAGAGCAACAATTACTGGAACACCATCGATTGGATAAAGTATACTTAGATACATGCACCCTCTTTACCTTTAGCAATAGAATCTTGGTCATTTATATAGTTAATATTCGAGTTTAAATTATAGTATAAACTAATGTTATAAATAATTTTACTCCATCATTGCAATTATTTAAGTGTTTATGATAGGTTATTACTCTAGTTTTTAGGTTAGAATATATCAAACTTGATATGAATATGTCATATTAATATGATAGTGTAAAAATTATTTGGACGATCGGTGCATGCAGATAACATAAGCTCTAATTGTAACAGTCGAGTTCGCTAGTGATATTGTCTACTCTGGACGTAGGCCCTCACGGGTTTAAATCGTGTCATTAGGGTCTAAGACTTGTTAATTTATATATACCCAGCATCCCTCTTGTGTTCTGCCGATGTGAGACTGTGTTTAGAGTACGAGTAATATGTTACACTAACCATATATATCAACTAGCCGCTAATGCACGATGACAAACAAGAATTTATTAAAAGCAATAAAGAAGGAAAAGGTCCTCTAAAACCGGCGATGGCGCCATGTCAGCAGTTAGCAGGTCCACTTCTTTAATTTATTATAGTAGTAACATGAAAGGACCATAGTATGGTACTTTTTATCTGGTATAAATATGGGATGATGGAATATCAAGTTTCAGCTCAAGTCAGATTACAGTTTCAACTTTTCCACTCTTAGATATATTATCCTCTCTCTATCAGCTAGCTACACCAGTAGCCTAGCTAAATATAATGTCGCTTAAAATCACAGCAGAGAATTTGGTAGCTAATGATCAGGATCATCTGTCTGCCAAAGATAACAATAACAACAACATATGTAATATTATCCTACGTCGTGCGGTCTGGAAGTCTGCAGAAGATAAGAAAACAATAGTGATAGTGAGGCAATACGATGAAGAAAGAGACAAGTTGGCAGTGGAAGAGTTGGAGGGACAGTGCGAATTCGGACAACGAGGGCAACCATCTTTGTTCACTGACCTCATGGGTGACCCCATTAGCCGAATTCGCAACCTCCCCTTACATGTCATGCTGGTAATTAATGAGCAGCTATTTGGATTAATTCTTCTTAATTATTTGGATTACTCTTTCATTACCAATATATGTTATAAACCAATTGTAATGATGAACAGGTAGCTGAAGCTGAGTGTGGAAAAGATAGAGAAATTGTTGGGATAATTAGAGGTTGTATAAAGACTGTAACCAGAGGAAACAAAGGCTCCACTCCATGTCCAGTTTATGTAAAGATTGCTTATATTCTTGGCCTGCGAGTTTCATCTCAACACAGGTACGTACCATTAATGGCGAAATCAGAAAATTCAATAAGGATAGGGCATGCTATTCAAAGTCTATTTTTATTATCAATAACAAGTAGTAATAGTTACCCTATATACGGTACAATCTTTTGGTGAAGTGTATTCAGGTAACCACTGTTGGCCACACATATAGTACCATATATACTGGTACTATATATACTTCATTATCATCATCATGTATTTTGTAGAAACCATAAGCCTGGGGCTAATTTTGCCGTAATATTTTCTTTTTTTGCTCAAATGGATAGAATATTAGAATCTATACTGTAAAACTTAAAGATTCACACACAAATGCGAAGATATAAGGCAAAGGATATGCTTCCCAACTATCCAAATTCATATCTATGCAAATGATGCGTGTAAACAGTATTATATGAAAAATTATATTGTTATCGGAACATATTCTTAATTTAATTCACAGTATACATGTTTGAATAAGTTAAACTATATGGGCCAAAGCACCTTTATTTTAACTTTACAAACATCAATGGGAGACTCTCAAAATGACTAGAACAAAGGAGAAATGTCTCCTACTTTTTTACCATTTTAAAAATCATTTATAATTTAATTATCCGAAGTTGTCTAACATGCTTTCCATAACATCTTTCTAACTATTCAATTTATATTAATTAATTTTTGTTGTTATTATCAACTTTAGGAGACTTGGCATTGGAACAAAACTAGTTGAGGAATTAGAAGAATGGAGCAGAAGCAATGGAGCAAAATACACTTATATGGCCACGGACAGCAACAACCAAGCTTCTATCAATTTATTCACCTCCAAATGTAATTACGTCAAATTTCGTACTCCTTCAGTTTTGGTGCAACCAGTTCATGCTCATTACAAGCCCATAGCATCAGACATTGCCATTGTTCGAGTTTCACCACAACTTTCCGAGTCATTTTATCGACGAATTTTCGCAAACTCAGAGTTCTTCCCTAAAGACATAAACCATATCCTACACAACAACCTTAGTTTTGGCACATTCATGGCCGTACCAAAGAAAACCCTCCTTAATTGGGACCCCAAAAGTGGATCTTTTCCATCAACTTTTGCTATACTAAGTGTTTGGAATACTAAAGATATTTATAAGCTACAAGTGAAAGGCATATCACCTTTAAAATATGCTTGTTGCCTAGGGACTAGGGTTTTGGATTCTTGGATGCCATGGTTAAGAGTGCCATCTATTCCGAATATTTTCAAGAGTTTTGGGTTTTATTTATTATATGGAATTCACATGGAAGGAAAAGAAGGTCAGAGACTAATGAAAAATCTTTGTGCATTCGCACACAACATGGGGAGAAATGATAGAGAATGTAGTTTGTTGGTGGCTGAAGTTGGAGTTGATGATCCTGTTAAAGAGGCAATCCCACGTTGGAATAAATTTTCATGGGGAGATTTATGGTGCATGAAAAACCTTGAATTCAAGAATGGTGAATCTGAGGATAATTGGGTGGAGTCTCCAGTTTCTTCTTCTTCGGTCATTTTCGTTGATCCACGTGACTTTTAACTACGTTAATTTGCAAAGTTTTGCATGGACGGACTTTTGGATAAGCTCTCTAATTGTCTAACAACCCAAACCAGAGAAAGAGAGGGGAAATGATTTGGTAGAATATTAACAAAATCCAATTAACTAGAAACAATATAGTAATGTTTTTTTCCCTAAAGGGAAATTGCGGTTTTATAAGTCATGTAAATATCGGTAAATTCTGATTATGATCTTTGTGGCATCAGCACGTTTAACCTTCAAATTTCAATGAATTGAAGTGTGCCTTTTTGATACTTTTACTTGTGAATCTTTACAAATCAATCGCATTATTAATTGTTAGACTATAATTTATTTATTTATGAGTAATTATCTTAAATTTAGGTTAGTTACTCCATATTTGAAGGTGATATATATACCGCTCTTAATATATATATATATATATAGCCAAATAACACAATGACCAACTCAAAATTTATCAATAAGAACTAGGGATGAAAAGGGAAATTATCCCTATATTTGTTATTTTCATATTATGGTTTAAAATCTTGAGCAAAATATGGGAATATGGTCGTTTAACAAAAGAATAATATGGAATCACTAATGTGTCATATCCAGGAAAGTTGTGTATGGTCCCCTCCATTTGCGTAATGTATAAATAATAGTGTGGGAGAGAAAAAGAGATGGACATTTCTAAAACTTTCGGCTGAATAACCAAAACCCAACGGCGCATGGATTAAAGAACAAAAACTTTCGCTAATTTATGTAATGACAGCAGGAATCTAGCCACGCGTTAGCTTTAGAGCTTTGATCACATATATAATCATGAAATTAAAAAGCTAATTAATTCGTAACTGTTAAAGCCTCAACTTTAATTTAGCACTCATTGGGAATATTAATTCATGAGGACCACATTTAATTAACGTATCACATTTATACTACGTCCAATGTGGTCCACAGATGAAAAATGTAAGTTTTCCTTTAATTGTGATTTATACTATTCACTAGTCTTACTTCTTCCTTCAGTATTACGATTTCATATACTTAAAATTACTTTCAGTCAATGCACAAATGCACTCCATAACAATAAAAAAACATATAACTTAATTGTCTCTTATTGATTGTGTAAAGATTTCCATACAAATTAATAAAGTCCCGGCCACTATGTTTTTGGGGTTCAAGTGTACAAGGAGAATTAGTCATAGAAAGAGTTTATAGAACTGTATAAGTGGGCTATTTATACTTGTATCTCCCACATAAATGAAAGATGAAAGTAAGTTACTAGGATTGTAGTCCCAAGTGATTTGTCAAATTTGAGAGAAAAAGTTTTTTACTGATGATAAATTAGACAATAACGAAAAAAATATTAGAGGAGACACAGATTTTAATTTGGCAGTTCAAATTACGGAAAATGGTCATATATATCCCTGTACTATCTAAAATAAGTCATATCTAGCCCCCGTTATACTATTCAGTTTAATAAGTCCTTACCGTTTGCTCTGAGAATTTATAATGTCCCTCCACCGTCTATTCTCTCATTTTAAATTTAAACCACATGGCAGCCTTTTAATGGACGACTTAATGAGACCCACTAATCCTGACCTATTTCATTACCCATGACCCACCCGTAAATCAATTAAAGAAGACCCCCCAAAACAGATCGGTCCTCTCCTCATTTTCATCACCAAAGCTAGAGACCAATTCAAGAACAAAATTCTCTGAGTCCATGTTGCCGATTAACCTCTCGATTTTCTAAAAAGGTATGTAGATTTTGTATAATATTACTTGTTTAAGAATGAAGTTATTTGAGAGAAGGTGGGGGTAGCCCCAGTGGATGAGAAGATGCGAGAAGCGAGGCTGAGGTGGTTCGGGCATGTGCGTAGGAGGAGTCCTGATGCCCCGGTGAGGAGTTATGAGCGGCTGGCGATGATCGGTGCACGGCGAGGCAGAGGGAGGCCTAAGAGATATTGGGGGGAGAGGTGATTAGGCATGACATGGCTAGAATGCGAGTTTCCGAGGACATGGCCCTTGATAGGAAAGTCTGGACGTCTAGTATAAGGATTGTAGGATAGGGGCTCCTAGAGTTTTTCGCGCTCCTCACCCGGGGTTGGGTGAGGCTTGGCAGGGCTATCCATAGATGATTTGTGTATGGGACTGTGTCTCCCTTATGGTAGCTATTTATGGTAGTTACTGTGTGATATTATTTCATGCTCTTTATTTATGGTTCTTATGTTTAGATAATTATTTATGCTATTTCTGCTGGACTTACTAATGCTCTTTTATTTTTGTTTTTGTTTTTATTTTTGTTTTTCCTCTCCTTTACTGAGCCGATGGTCGACTGGAAACAACCTCTCTGCTCTTTCGGGTATGGGTAAGGCTCTTCTACATATTACCCTCCCCAGACCCCACTTTGTGGGACATTACTGGGTAGTTATTGTTGTTGTTGTTTATTACTTGTTTATCTCCCTTCTATGTGTATTTGCTTTAGTTGATTATTAGGATTTTATGGTCAAATCGTTTTGGGGCTTTAATATGTTTTATTTTCTTATGTGTTGGTTTAAGATATTATTTCCTGACCTTTTTGTCTTTTTTTCTTGTCTGGAATGTCTTTGCATGTGTTTTGTGCTAGTATTTTCTGAATTTTAAAAGCATTAAAGTTGGTGAGATATGGTACTGTGGGGTTTCATTTATTCCTTTTAGTCGTTTTCTTGTCTAGCATATATCTTTGCTGTATGTGTCGAATTTTGTTCCCTCACAACTGAAATCTTTGAATATTTTAGTACTAGTGGGCTTTTACTACTTGAATTATTTGTGGTCCCCTAATTATTACATGTTATTTGTGTTCCCCTAAAACCATACAGGATTTTTATTTCTATTGTTTGTCCCTGTATTCTTTATTTGTATTTTTTAGTAGTTTAGGTATTTTTTATTGTTACCTTTACAGAATAGCAAGGATGTCCTTCGTGGACCTAATCTTGCATTATGGTGGGGACTGGATCACAAGCCCACATGTCTTGTATTCAAAAAATGTTGTACCATATCAAGAGAGGTTATGATTCTGAACTTCTATCCTACAATTATCTAGTGGATTTATACATTTATGAGCTAGGGAATGTATGTGTCCAACAATTAATTGTGAATGGTCAATCTGGTAATTATTATGAAATT
Source organism: Nicotiana benthamiana (assembly GCA_034376525.1). Taxonomy (NCBI): domain Eukaryota; kingdom Viridiplantae; phylum Streptophyta; class Magnoliopsida; order Solanales; family Solanaceae; genus Nicotiana; species Nicotiana benthamiana. Next base: position 136,573,759 of record CM067329.1, on the reverse strand, counting down.
GAGGATGATGATGGTATAAGACATATGTTGTGTCTAATCTCTGATGAGTTCAAGACTCTTCATTTCTATACTGTAGATGAGTGTGAGCAGTCTATTAGTGTGACTAACATAGTTCATCATTCTGAGTCTTATACTGTATTAAATGAAGTTGGTACTGATTGTAGTGATGTTGAAAGTGAATATGATTCTAATGTTGGAGAGGTAGAGTATGATATTGATGAATTACAAACATTTGCTAATCAAAAGAAAAGAGAGATTCAACCAGGTTTGGATAATTATAAGAAACTGTATAAGGGTATGAGCTTCAAGGATACTGAAGCAAGAAAATATCTCAACTTCTATGCCTTAGCAAACAAAAAGGAACTAAAGTTGTTGAAAAGTTCTCCAGAATGGCAAAAAATGCAAGGAAAAATGCTAGAAATCTAGTTGATAAAGATGAAAGTATGGGGGTAACAATCAGAAGAAGAGATAGACCTAACAACACCCCAAACTAGTCAAGCAAGTCAGTGTGGCTCAAATTTAGTGTTCATGCCTACACCATCAGTGCACAGTCAATCAAAAAGTTCATCCCCTCATTGTAAGCAACCTGAACTTGATCCAGATGTTATTACAAGGCCAATAATTGTACAGAATCTACAACAAGACTTCTACAAAGGCAAAACCTCCCTAACCTTCAAGTGTAAGGGTAATTTCATTCAGTGGTGATACAAATGGTGTTAGTATTACATCGTCTCTTCCTTTCAAACCATTAGGCCTCAAATCGAAAGGAAAGGAAGATGTAACAGGAAGTGAGCTGGAGATGCAAAGTAGAAAGAAAGTGGATAAGCTGAAGCCAAGAAGGGAAAACAAGTGAAATCTAGATATGTTGTTTTTGTATAGTTTGTTGGGTTGAAATATAACTAGATATGTTGTTTTTGTGTAGTTTGTTGGGTTGTAATGTGACTGTACATTACCTATTTTGTATAGTCTTTTAAGACATCTTGCTGAATGTTTGGGTTTGGATGGCACCATATAATGAATCTGCAGTTTTTATGTTAATGTTAAGTATGTTTTTAATCTTTTTCATTCTGGATGCATTATGCAGTTAATCTTTCAACAGATGTAATTTTTCTGGTTAGCCCTTGTACTGGTTTAACGTGGCCAGTAGCCAATGATATTTTCTGTTGTTGTGTAAGCCTCCAATTTTTGGTGCATATTGGGGGGTTACATAAAGAGTTTGACTTCTTTGATTGTTTAATTTCTTTTTGCGTGTTTTTTCCTCAATTTGAATATTTTAAAAGCCAACTTGATCGAGTACGCAATTGTGACCTTCAGGGGACTTGGGGAGTGCCTAACACCTTCTCCCCGAGTCAAATGAACCCCCTTACCCTAATCTCTGGCTCAGACTTAGTATTTTTGAGTTTAATGTGTTTTAAAAGGAAAAATTATTTTTTTAAAACAATGGTGACCTGGCACACCAAAACGAATCTCAGGTGGCGACTCTGAGTTATTTTCCTTTTAAAACAAATTTTTGTCACTTTTCAAATTGAAAACCCTTTTCGAGCTTTACTAAATCTTTTTATTTATTTTAAAAGGATTTAGTGGAGTTTGGTCTAAAAAAGGGGTGCGACAATAGCTGCTACAATTCCAACTAAAAAGGTACATAAAATAATAGTGAAAATCTTCATCTTGAGGATGTTCTCTTCTAATTTAGTCATTTGAATGTAGTTTCTTGCCTTCACAGCGATCAATTTTTCCTTCAATTTATCCCTTTTAATGTTAACATTGTCCAACGACTACTTCAAATTACTGACTTTAACATTTGTCGCGTCCAATTAAGACCTTAACTTGTTGATTACGACAAGCGCTCTATCGGGGATAGGATCATTTAACCATTCCAATAACCACATGAAGCATCCAATAACATCAAAACACAATTTAAACAAATAAGGGAAACAATTCGTTAAACTATAAAAAATATCACACGTGACAAAATTTAATAATAATAACTTGCTTGTGGTTTTGGACACTTGTAGAATCTCCGTCCCGGGTTTATAAGAGTAGTCAAAGTGAAGTGGTTAGCAAATTTCCCTCAGTGGCACTTCCTTTTGTATGAATAACTATTTTCTGACATGCCAAACCACTTTTTGGACAATATTTACAGAGACTTTTTGGAACAAATAACTGATAGAGAATTACAAAGGTTAATCGACAACCTGGACTAAGAGAATTTCGTTCTTAAACCAACACATAAGAAAACAAAATATATTAAAGCCCCAAAACAATTTAAGCATAAAACCCTAATAATCAACTAAGATAAATACACATAGAAGGGAGATAAACAAGTAATATTATGCCAAATCTACATATCTTTTTAGAAAATCGAGAGGTTAATCGGCAACATGGACTAGGAGAATTTTGTTCTTGAAGAACCCTAACGTTGGTCTCTAGCTTTTGTAATTAAATTGAGGAGAGGACCGATCTGTTTTGGGGGTCTCCTTTAATTGATTTACGGGTGGGTCATGGGTAATGAAATGGGTCAGGGGTTAATTAAAAAACAGTACGTCCCATTAAGTCGTCCAATAAAAGGCTGCCAAGTGAATTTTAAATTTAAAATGGGAGAATAGATGGTGGAGGGACATTATATATTCTCAGAGCAAACCGTAAGGACTTATTTAATTGAATAGTATAACGGAGGCCATATGGCTTATTTTAGATAGTACATGGATATATATGATCCTTTTCCGTTCAAATTAAGATCTATATCCACCAAACCGACGCGGAGATGAAGAACTTGCCATTCCAAAAATAACATAAATAATATTAAGCAAATAAAACTTATAAAATTCACTTTTTAAAGAAATTACACACATACAAAGAGTTAATAAATGATATCCCAAAAATTCTATCCCTAAATATTGAAATGTATCTCACTAGATATGCTACCAAAAAGTTCGTTGTTTTTACAACACCAACTATAGTAGATTTATATTCTCTCTTCTAGGATAAGAAAAAACTAATTGTATATGACAAATATGTAATATGCTCACTTTAAAGAAGGTAAAGAAGTGCAAACACACAACGTGCATGATATCAAATTGTGTCAATATAGTTAACATATGGGGTTGATCATGTGTAATGTTCAGTCGTAAGTGCGTGATGCTAACTGATTGTTCAGCTATAACTTATACAAAGTTTTAATTTCAGCTATAACCTATACATAACCTAAACTTATACAATATGGACTATAAGCGAAAGGGCAGTACATTGGACAAAACAAAGAAACTAAACTTGTCTAAGGATACCAATTTAATGCCTTCAAATGCTTCTGCCAGTTGATATATGCATTGCCTCTAATGTGTATATGGCTTGCAATTTTTCTGCACATTCTATCTGGTGATGAGCTCCTACTCTGAAATCTGATCTTGTTCCTATCTCGCCATATGAGGTATACCATCATCCCAAAAACAGCTGAGACAATTGTCCAAATCCTTTCTTTTTCCTAGCACAGGTTGTAACCCATTTCATCTCTTCCTGTCATGTTCTTATCTTTCTTGGACAACCAACCCAATTCAGTAACCTTTTCCAGATTTCTTCGTGTATTCACAACCAAAGAATAAGTGGTCAAAGTGTTCATCATCCAGGCCACAGAATACACAAGTTTGAGGTACTTGAATATCAATTTTCTGTAGCCCCTCAACATTAGGTAATCTCCCTTGTACGTCATAAGTTGAATTTGTGTTTGTATGGGGTCGAATTTGATCGACCACGTCCCTAAACCGGTACGACCAACCACCGAACATGCGCAAGCTAAGATAGAAGCACGACTCAAATAAGGAACGACTCCATAATCCCGTCTGCTCCTCTACAGCGTGTACTTAGTCCCTAATCTTTAATATACAAAGAAGGATCCCCTACTATATAAAGGGGATCCAAGAATTGTAAAGGGGCATAGATTATTTTACAAACTCTCTTGTTCTCTCTCATCTCTCTAACATTCTCTCTCTCTCTCTCTCTGTGTCTCTCTCTCTCCCTCTCACATATACTATGACTGCTAAAAAGTAGGCATCAAGAATATCCTAAGGGTATTATTATTTTCGATTACGATTTATCCCTTTTTTTCTTTTGATTGATTTGCTTAGAAAGTATTTGATAACTTTTGAGTCAAACAATTTGGCACCGTCAACGGGGATTTTGATAATCAGAATCATAGTTCAGGCCTAGGATACCAAAAACAACAATCACTATCCTTCAGACTCAATAGAAACTAACAAATTGCAGAGAAAGAATCAAGGCTGAAGAAGATAGCAGATACCCCAACCCACCTCAAAAGCCCCCTCAACAAAGCCGGTAGATAAAATACAACGAATACAACAGCCAGTAGTGTGCCGGAGGGGGGATCTCACCCTATTCACTTAAAGATCTGGCGATCTTGCATGAAAAGGGGGGACTCTACATCTGCATCCAAGGAAACACCCCCAGTAGAAAGCTATTATAGGAATGGTTGACAAACACTTTAAGTAGAATGCTAGAGAAACCACCTCAAGGAAATATCAAAGATTCGTCAACGATAGAAATTACGACCACCACTGATGAGCCTAGTGTTGTACGAACAAACAACGCCAACACTGATACCAACGCCAGCAATGATGCACCCGCAGCCATTCTTAAGAAAATGGAAGAAATGGAGAATGAGAACAAAATGCTTCGTGATCAAATGAAAGAGCACCAGGAAAAGGTAGACAAAATTCTAGGAGCCCCTAATATGCTGCCGAAACGCGATGCGGGAAGGTTCGTCGAACAGCCATATAGTGATAAAGCTGCCCCTCACCAAATCCCAAAAACCTTCAAGATGCCACCATACTTGAGAATATATGACGGGACCACAGTCCCAAAAGACCATCTGACACATTATGTGACCGCCGTAAAAGGCAATGACCTATCAAAAGAACAAGTCACGTCTGTGTTGCTGAAAACGTTTGGTGAAACTTTGAGAGGAGGGGCGTTAACATGGTACTCTCAACTACCAGCTAGATCAATATCAACGTTCGAAGAAATGGCAGACAAATTCGCCACCGCTCATGCAGCAGCAAAGAAGGCCGAAGCTAGGGTCAACGACATCTTTGCCATCAAGCAAACAACGGGTGAAGGACTCAAGGACTTCTTGGCCCGATTCAACAGGGTAAGAATGGGACTGCCAAACATATCAGAAGGAATGGCAGTCGCAACTTTCCAAAATGGCTGAACAAAGACGGATTAAAAGTAACCAAGAAGCTGCTCATCCGACTCATGAAGTATCCCTCCTACCACGTGGGAAGAGATCCATAATGCCTATTACACCGAAGTAAGAGCACACAAAGACGATCTTAATGTTCTAAGCAAACGACTAACGTTAGTACAGTCAGAGGTAAGGAGGGATCGATGCAACGACGGGCGACGGGAACAACCCCCACGCTTCAATAGAGAAAGGCATCAACCATACGTTAGAACTTCCAATCCACCTTCTCCGAGGCATACAGACGTCGTGCAGTGACATGTCGACCGGCTTCAAAAAGAAAGAGGTATGCCCCTATTATTATCTGCTCATAACTTTTGTGTCTCCCCTCAGAAATAATGTACGTGCTGGAGAAGCTGGGCACAAAGGTGTAGTGGCCGCAAAAAATGAAATCAGATCGTAGTGCAAGGAGGTCTAACGTCCTATGCAAATTCCATCAGGAAATAGGACACAAGACCAAAGGCTGCATAGGTCTACGACAGGAGGTAGTCAGAATGTTGAACCAAGGATGCGTGAAGGAGCTGTTTAGCGATAAAGGAAAGGCGAATTTCGCCAGAGGACGCGACCAGCCTTAAAGACCACCAAAACCACCTTCTCTAGCATGCACCATTAGCATCGTCGGGGCGATGAATCAACAATCAACCATGTAAAGTTCACCACCACACACAAGTTGAAGTGCACGATCGCTCACGAATGGTATGATGACTTCGAAGACAGTATCACCTTCGATGAGTCTGATACAGACGGTTTGTCTTTTCCTCATTACGATGCATTAGTTATAACGTTACGTATTACTGATAATTATGTGAAAAGAATCATAGCAGATGGCGAAAGCGCTGCTTGTATTATCCATCCAAGAGTCCTCATGCAAATGAGGCTCGAATATAAGTTAATACCACATTGCATAACACTAACAGGTTTTAACAATGCAATAAAGCAGACCTCCGGAGAGATATCATTGCCACTCTTGACAGAGGGGTCACGCTGGAAACCACATTCCATGTCATGAGTCAGGAAACACCTTACAAGGCCATTATAGGGCGTCCCTGGATACACGCCAAGTGAGTCGTTCTCTCGAGCTTCTACCATGTAATCAAATTTTCCACCCCATGGGGAATATTCAGTATTCGAGGATAGCCGTACCGCCCAGGAGTGCTACCGAATCGCCCAAGACTGCACGCATACCAAACAACTGAAAGGAGCAAGCGCGGAAGCATAGCAATTAGCCATATCGAGAACAAAAATCAACCTGACGGCATAAGTCATCAAGGACCCAAATATCGTAGAAGCTTGAAAAGCGACAGTCGAGAACCTCGACCTGGTCTGTCTGGACGACACCGACAATTGAAAGAAAGCCTACATCGGGCACAACCTCTCCTACCCAAGTAAGTACCACAAATTCTTAACTAACCATGCAGATTTATTTGCCTTCTCTCATCCAGATAAGTCGAGAATCCCAAAAGACGTCACCAGTCATAAGATAAACTTCGATCCCCTCTATCCATCTGTACGGTAGATAAGAAGGAAATTCAATGCCGCAATCAACGAGGCGTCACTGAAGAAGTGGACAAATTACTAGCCAACGGTTCCATTAGAGAATCCAAATACCCGCAATGGGTCGCTAATGTCGTCATGGTTAAAAAGAAATATGGGAAATGGAGAATGTGCATGGACTTCACTGACCTAAACAAGGCATGCCTAAAAGACTCTTTCCTATTTCCCCACATTGACTAGTTGATCGACGCAACCGTAGGGTACGAACTGCTATGCTTCTTGGATGCCTACTCCAGGTATAACCAGATCCTGATGGCCGAAGAGGATCAAGAGAAGATGAATTTTATCACCCACCAAGGGACGTACTGCTATAAAGTGATGCCATTCGAACTAAAAAATACAGGAGAAATGTACCAAAGGTTGGTCACCAAGATGTTCAAAGAACAGCTCGGCAAGACAATGGAGGTTTACATCGATGACATGTAAGTAAAATTAGCAAAAAGGGAGGACCATATCGATCATTTGAAAGAAACATTCGGGATACTGAGGCAGTACGGGATGAAATTGAACCCAGAAAAATATGCCTTCGACGTGGCCTCGGAAAATTCCTAGGTTTCCTCGTATCACAACGAGATATTGAAGTCAACCCGGATCACATCAAGGCCATAGACGCGATACTTGAGGTTTTGAATAGCAAGAAGCATGTACAAAAATTGACAAAGCGAATAGCTGCCCCATCAAGATTCATCTCAGAGTTATCCGACATATGCCACAAGTTTTTCAGCATACTGAGGAAAGATCATGGGTTACAATGGAATGTGGAATGCATCGAGGCCCTAAGAAACTAAAAGTATATCTATCTTCACCGCCATTACTCGTCAAAGAAAAACTAGGAAGGTGTTTGCTGGTGTATCTGGCAGAGTCCGAAGTTGCTGTCAGTACAGTCTTGGTTCGCGAAAACAAAGGTACTCAATCCCCTATCTACTATATCAACAGAACTTTAATAGATGCCGAAATGCAGTGCCCACACCTCGAGAAACTGGCTCTGGCACTGGTTTTTGCTTCACGGAAGCTTAGACCTTATTTTCAATGTCATCCCATAAAAATAATAACAACATCCCCCCTGAGAAGCATTCTGCATAAACTCGAACTCTCGGGTAGGCTCGCCAAATGGGCTATAGAGCTCAGCGAACATGACATAAACTACTACCCAAGAACCGCCATTAAGTCGCAGGTACTTGCTGACTTTGTCGTCGACTTCAGCATGGTGATATTCCAGATGTGGAGCAAGAGGTCTCCCGCACTTCCACCCACACTGACCTCTGGACTCTCCACACTGACGGTGTTACGAATGCCTCGTCCTCGAAGTCCCCACGGGTGAAATAATTCTCCAGTCCATACAATTTCCCGAGATGACTAACAACGAGGCCGAGTATGAGGCTTTGATTGCACGTATGAAATTATCCATCAAATATGAGGCATGTCGGCTCATCCTCCATTGTGACTCCCAACTCGTCATAAATCAAGTCAACGGACATAACAAATCAAAGAACAAATGCTACAAAAATACCAGTCAGATATCCATAGGATGGTGCCTAAGTTCGACGAATGTCGCTTCGAGCAAATCCCCAGGGAACAAAATGTCGAGGCATGTGGCTTAGCTAAACTGGCCGCGGCCACCAAGAATATCAACAAAGAAAGTATGGTCACCCTCCTCTATTCGGTCATCGATCACATCAAGGTACTCTCTTTAAACCTAACTTGGAACTGGCACAACCAGTTTGTATCCAATTTGCATGATGAAACACTCCCGCACGACAAGAAAGAAGCTAAAAAGCTCCGCGAACAAGCCACCCGATACAACCTGATAAATCATGACCTCAACAAGATAATGTTTGGTTGTCCCCTTGCTAAGTTCCTCGGGCGGCATCAATTGAGACAAGTATTAGGAGAGGTGCATGAAGGCCACTGTGGCGCCCATATAGGTAATCGCGCCCTCATCCGATGCCTCATCCGCGCCAATTATTACTGGCCTACTATGAAAAAAGAGGCGATAAATTATGTCCGATGATACGAACAGTGCCAAAGGTATGCCCCCATGGTACACCAAGCGGGGGAGTTTATCCATTCAGTCACCTCGCCATGGCCCTTCATTAAGTGGGGAATGGATATAATTGGCCCTCTACCAGCAGGATGAGGAAAGGTACGTTTCCTTTTATTTTTGACTGATTTTTTTCCAAGTGGGTCGAAGAAGGTGTGTACGCAGATATGCGAGCAAAAAGTCATCGCCTTTATATTGAAAAACATCATATGCCGTTTCGGCATCCCCAAAGAAATCAGCTGTGACAATGGCCCCAAGTTCATTGTTAGGAAGACGAATGAGCTCTTCGAGAAGTGGCACATCAAGCGGATACTCTCCATTCCGTATTATCTTGTCGCTAACGTCCAAGCCGAATCTTCCAACAAGAAGATATTGAACATAATGAAAAAGAAGCTCGAAGAAGCTAAAGGGCTATGGCCCGAATTACTACCTGAAGTATTGTGGGCTTACCGGACAATATAATGAAGGGACTACACTAATCATTTACCATTGTATGAACAGAATGCCTATATTGTATGTACAAGAACTTCTCCATTGTATGAATAGAATTTCTCCATTAAACGAACGGACATTTCCATTGCAAAAATGAAAGTAATCTCCATTCTTCGAACATGTCTCCACTAAGAAAACATCCTAATGGCTAAGGCCATCGACCTCGTTCGACTACGACAGATAATACTTCGATGACAGTCAAAGCAATATCCTAATGGCTAAGGACATTGACCTCATTCGACTACGATGGATAACACTTGGACCACAGTCGAAGCAACATCCTAATGGCTAAGGACATCAATATCAGGTTCGACCTCGTTCGACTACGACGGATAATACTTCTATGACAGTCGAAGCAACATCCTAATAGCTAAGTCCATAAACCTCGTTCAACTACAACGGATAATACTTCGACGACAATTGAAGAAAGATCCTAACGGCTAAGGACATCGACTTGTTCGACTACGACGGATAACACTTCGACAACATTCGAAGCAACATCCTATTGGCTAAAGCCATCAATATCAAGCTCGACCTCGTTCGAGTACGATGGATAATACTTCGATGATAGTCGAAGCAACATCCTAATGGCTAAGTCCATCGACCTTATTCGAATACGAAAAATAACACTTCAACGATAGTCGAAGCAACATCCTAATGGTTAAGGCCATCAACATAAGGTTCGACCTCGTTCGACTGCAACGGATAATACTTTGACGATAGTCAAAGCAACATCCTAATGGCTAAGGCCATCAACCTCATTCGACTACGACGGATAACACATCGACGATAGTCGAAGCAACATCCTAATGGCTAAGGCCATCAACATCAGATTTGACCTCGTTTCACTACGACGGATAACACTTAGATGAAAGTAGAAGCAACATCCTAATGGCTAAGGCCATCGACCTCATTCGACTACCACGGATAATACTTCGACAACAGTTGAAGCAACATCCTAATGGCTAAGGCCATCAACCTCGTTCGACTATGACAGATACTACTACGATGACTGTCAAAGCAATAACCTAATGGTAACGCCGTCGACATCGGTTCGACCTCGCTCAAACCACGACGATCTTTTCAACAAGCAACAAATATCATCTCTACGGAGGCTAAGTATCGAAAAAAAAGAAAAACCCGAGGAGGGAAAAACAACAAGCAAAAAGCAAAAAAATGAAGTTAATATCACAGGAAAAAATATATTTACATTCGACCCCATGAAAGGGCCCTATTATATTGCACAAAAACAGAAAAATATGTACAAATTCATGGTTGCTCATCGTCATGCCCGTTGTCCTCTGGGCGATAAACATCATTATACCAGGAATCCGAGTCAAGCCGATCGACAACCCTAAAAGTGAAACCTTCCCCATCAGGGGAGTCGGAATAGTACCAGCACGCTTCACGGGCAGTGCACGCTTTGTGCCACCGCGCCTGAACTTCCTCCCTTGTCGCCCGGCCCTCAGCGTAAAGCTCTCTATACACGTCAAGTTTGGCCTCCGCAAAAATCCATATCTCATGTGTGCTACAGTGCGTACTCTGACCAAGCGTGCGACTAGATGGGGACGGTTGAGAAGGTCGAACAGCGTCCTCCGACCTTAGGGGAGCGACCTGCCTAAGAACATTAATTTCTGCCATCCTGGCATCAAGCTAAGGGATCAAGTCCGCTACCCTGCATTGGAGGTCGACATTCTCCGGTGCTACCCCCCAACTGAGCTCGAGCTCATCATCCTTTGCCTTGAGGAGCGCTTCCAATTCGTTGTTACGGGCCACATCCCTGATCAACTCATTGTCCGTCTTCTCCAGCTCAGCCCCCTTACGCTCTAAGTAGGCCTCCCTCTGCTCAAGCCCCTCGTGAAACATCCGAAACTCGGGGTCTTGCTGGAAAAGATCCACCGCCGCTTGATGCTTAGAGCGGTACCTTCGATACTTGTTCACCATCCTGTCAAAGATAGCTGCCTTTTTTTGCTCGTGACGTCCCCTCTCCACCTCCAAAACGAGGGTCTGAAAAGTAAAGCAGAAGCACGCCTCAGGTCAACCTTACAACACGCAAAAGAGAGAAGAGTTAGGGCTACCTGCAAAGCCATGTCGCCGACCCTTCGTGATAGTTCCGCATCATTTACAGCACTGAGCGTCTTGCTCTCAAGGGCGGCTTATATCAGAGTATAGGTTGATGCAGCCCGTTCGCCGTTAAGCAATAAATTGTAAGCCCCAGGAATTACAATACGACGGTCAGACATGTCCATTGTCATCTCCACATGAGTAAGGCCCTTCACGAGCTCGTACACATCCTTCTACGAATTTCGGAATGTGATTCCTCAACTTCCCTGCTAGCTCCATCGACGTTGGTCGTTAAGCCCCCTCATCGGCACGCACCGAGCTAGTACCGAGATCAAAACTCTTCTGATGGGCCGACCTCTCGGATAGGATCCTGTCGGCCATAAACACAGGTCTGGTCGCCGATCAGGATGCCTCAGTTCCTTCTCTTCTGTAGCCACCCCCTTGCCCTCTCAAGCCTCCTTCTTTTTCTCTCCAATTATTCGTCGCCCTCAGGAGACTCTTCTATGGGTTGTAGAGCCGGTACCGATGACGTCGACCCTTTCACAACTGTCGCCGCAGATGCAACTCCCTGCAAAGGAACTATGGGGAGGCCTCCTCGGACATGCTCGCATAATATTTCGTGAGTATCCGAGGAAGCGTTGGACCACGTAGAAGTAGGGACTACTGCCCTCTTCCTAAAAGCACCTCGTTGGTCGCCATGAAGATAGACCAGTCAGTAAAACTTGCAAAACTTGCTAAACAAAAGTCAGACATCTACCTGAAGAGGCTGCGGAGCCACAACGCTGAATGAAGGTAGGCCACGTGCCATAAGGCAGCAAGTCGACAACCCACCTCCTGAGATAGGTGACGAGCCGGGGTGGGTGAGCAATGGTTGCAATAGAAAAGTTAGAATCGTAACTGTCACAAGTAACGAGGAACTCAATAAATTGTAATACTCAGACTTCGAATTCCACTTCTATGAGAACCCGGCAGGGTTGGAGACAAAGTGTTCGGTCCTAATATAGAAATACCTACGCCAGAACCCGCGACTAGGTTGGTCATTGGTTTGGACCACCAACCCTTTTGTACCACGGCTCCTCAAGTGTAGCATGGTCCTTCTCAGGTAACCAGCATTGAACAATTGTAAAAGATGATGGATAGAGACATCACATCCGACCAGCTCCGCGTACTTGGTCAGCAGCCGAAGTACTTTTAGGGTATATGGCGTAAATTGAGCCGAGCATACGTTGTAAAAGTGGCATAGCTCCTCCGCCAAAGGGAAAATAGGGAGGTTGTAGCAAATAAATAAGGGATATTCATAAAAGGTGCAGTATCCCGGCCTATGGACATCTACATGATCCCCCTGGAACTATCTCCACATGAGCAGGTATGTTGTACTTCACACGGAGATCATCTAAATATTTTTGTAGCAACTCAGAGAGTTCTGGAGGTGACACATGAGAGTCTTTATTGAAATCACTTCGGGATAGGAGACTTCGCTAACAATGCTTCCACTATAAGAGGGCTACTGTCCTCTTCTTCCTCCCTCTCGTCACCACCAAAAGAAGGCGGCATATTCGATGGAGCATCGTTCGGGACCATCTCATTATCTCGTTAAGATTTAGGCATGGCTCTATTCGATAGAAAATCGCACGCGGTATAATGGAGAATAAGGGAATTCCGACCAAAGGAAAGGTACCAGAGTATGAAAACGGGTGTTGAAAGGTTGGAACGTTCTTACAAATGATCAAAGTTTTCATTCATCAGTTTAAACCCTTCCCCTATTTATAGGGTTGAGTGGCGCCATAATCGAAGAGATAGATTTCGAACTGGCACGGGAAACCAAACGCCAGAGTACCTGTTTCATTGCCTCGGGAATATCCACAATGATGATGCATGCGAGTACTCACGTCACACAAAGGAAAGGTATTTCGTTTTGGCGCTCTAACAGTTACGAGTGTTGTCTCCTACCTGTCACACCACGGCTTTGGGACAAAGTCAAACTCTCCCTGAACGAGGGCACTGATTCCGTCCATCGAGGATGCACCTCGATGCGACCCTGACGAACGGAGGGACTAACTGTATGGGGTCAAATTTGATCAACCACGTCCCTAAATCGGTGCGACCAACCGCCGAACATGCGTAAGCTAAGATAGAAGCACGATTCAAGGGCAGTGGGAGGAACAACTCCATAGTCCCGTCGGCCTCTCTACAGCGTGTACTTAGTCCCTAATCTTTAATATTCAAAAAAGGATCCCCTACTATATAAAAGGGATCCAAGCATTGTAAAGGGGCAGAGATTATTTTACAAACTCTCTTTTCTGTCTCATTTCTCTAACATTCTCTCTCTATCTCGCTCCCTCTCATATATACTGTGACTGTCAAAAACTTGGCATCAAGAATATCCTAGGGTCTTATTATTTTCAATTACGATTTACCTCTTTTTTTCTTTTAATTGATTTGCTTAAAAAGTATTTGATAATTTTTGAGTAAACTGTATATGAGGTTGTAAAATCAGGCATTTCCAGTACACCTTTTGGACCAGAGAAATCTACAACTTATATAACTTCTTTATGCTAAATCTTCCGTCTGTACTTTGCAATGTCATCGGTATTGAAGTCAGGTCTCCTTATAAAAGTGCTTATTACTCAAATTATTCCTGATCGAAATTCCTTACTAGAGGAAAAACGAAGGAAAAAACACAAGGTTCACCTTGTGGCTCCGGTGCTAAAATGTCATGTTCAACTTACTATCTTTTCATTTTTTTTAAATATTATCCCCGTGGGTATATATCAATTAAGTAGAAGTTACCCTTCAAATTGCGGTGTTTAATTAAGCTTAATCTCAGTGATATTTTAAGTCTAACTTATATACACCACACTTTAAATATAAAAAACAAGAAACTACACAGGTAAATAAGAATGGACCTTGAGCCAAACTCAACCTAAAAGCTAACTTATGAGGTAAGGATTGCCCAAGACATATAAGGAGACCAAGGACCTCAAATTCCTCCGATGTGGGACAACTCAACACCCCCCTCACGCCCAGATCTCTGGAGCATGGACAACATAAATGGAGGCCCAACATCGGTAACAATAATTGGGACGGGCCTGGCTCTGATACCATGATAAGAGTGGACCTTGGGCATAACTCAACCCAAAAGTTAGCTTATGAGGTGAGGATTGCCCAAGCCATATAAGGAGACCAAGGACCTCAAATCCCTCCGATGTGGGACAACTCAACAGTAACATTAGTTTTTCAAATTATAAATCTCACTTTTTAAGAAGATTAAACACATATACAAGTTAAACTCTTAAGTATCTATTTTATTATTATAGTATTATTTTCCAATTTAGACTTTGTGTTACTTGTTCCCCGTTCTAATTTTAACTAACCTATTTTCCCGTTAACTAGGTGGAGAAATAAGAAAATTACTTCTTGCGATCCAAAATAAATAATTTTCTGATTATTTTTACATATATTAAGAAATTCACCTTTTATATTAATTAATAATTAAATTGATCATATTAACATTTACTATCTCTTCATATAAACACTCATAACACATACTTCAACATTAATTACTCCAAGGACAATATAAAAAAAATATTTAATTTATTTTTAAAATATAAAAAAATTACTTATTTTGGCCCACAAGAAAAAATTCAAACACTTATTTTGAACTGTACGGAGTATAAACTGAACGTCGTAACGACAACTGTTGACCCAAAATCCGTTATAACAAATCCTTCAAAAGTCCATTTCCTATTTGGTATACCGGAAATCTTCCCTTAATTCCCTCTCCTTCTTCTTCATCTCCTTTTCACTTTCCTCTCGTCCCTCCGAAAAGCTTTTCTTTGATGTAATTCTCCGGCAATTTGATGCACTTTGTAAATTAGAATCGTCAAGATTCAACGTTAAAGGACGTTCAGGGTAAGTTCCATTTTTAGCCTTTTTTGTCTCATTTTCCAATTTCTTTCTCGTAAACATCTTTGAGGTTGTAAATTGATCCTTACTCTTTTTTGTCGCTTCAATTTGGTGATAATCGTCGCTTGTTGCTGTTTTTTTGGGCGAGAAAATTAATTTAAAAAAAAAATTTCACTCACTTATCGATACACACTGATATTATAGTACGATTGCCTTAGAAACGTCAAATTTCAAGAAATTTCATTTTATTGAATTTTGTAGGTTGTCTTGTTACGCATGCATGCATGCATAACGAGTTTTTAGGCTATTCCCCGTTGCCATTAATTAATTATCTAGCTAGCTATCTTTTACCACCAATGGGTTGTATTGGATGGGTAGGATCCCTCCCCCTTAATCATAGGTCACGGGTTTGAGCCTTGGAAACGAAGAAAATCTTGGTAGGGAGCAGTGTTTTCCTCTTTAATGGGCCTTATGCGGTGCAAATCCGGATAGTCCGGCTCCAAAGCGGGTACCGGATACTGGATGAGAAACCAAATAAAAATATTTAGCGACCTGTTTGTTCCCCCTCACATTTCGTTTTAGTTCTTTTGTTGGTTGAGGAAATGGGAAGGCATGCATGGACTGCAAAGAAAATAAAATTCTGAAATTTGTAGGTGTTGTATTTCACTTTTTTGAGTAACATGGCTTTGGAACAATAGTAATTGGTTATATGTTGTGGAGAGTTATATGCCGATTTACTGTTTTACGCTTTTCAATGACACAATCTGCTGACACCTTACATAATTTTGCCTCAAAATTGAAGTGCAGTAACAGTGCTCAATACGTTATTAGTTGATGTGGAGGCCATATGCCTGATGTTTTGATGAACTCCTCCACTCTCTATGCAAGTGATTTAAAACAATGTTTGGTAATTACAAGTCTCAGCTTATTGGAGGACAAAAAGAAAAGTTTGTAAGGTATGCGTTTATTTGAAGCATTTCTTTTTCCCTATCTGTATATTCCATATTTCTTCTCTATTCGGTCTATATCTTTGTCTGTATTTGTGCAAACTCCAAATGCTAAATTTCTGCTCTTGTCATCCTTGTACGTCTGCCAGATACACAATACAGAATATACCCCATTTCGTTGCATTCTGAACTATGACCGATACTTTTGGCAAAAAGACATCTTCCCGACTATGTAAAGGAGGACCTTTAACCATTAGCTTCAAAAGAAATTTGCTTAAGACCTCTCAAAACCAAAGAGGACTTTCCAGAGGTTGAACGAAGTGCTAAAATACAAAACAACAACCCAGTATAATCCCACTTAGTGGGGGTCTGGGGAGGATAGTGTGTACGCAGACCTTACCCCTACCTGGGGTAGAGAGGCTGTTTCCAAATGGACCCCCGACATCCTTCCCTCCAAGAATTTCCCACCTTGCTCTTGGGGAGACTCGAACTCACAACCTCTCGGTTGGAAGTGGGGGTTGGTTACCATCAGAGCAACCCTTCTTGTCCGAAGTGCTAAAACACAGTCATTGTGTATTATATTGGATTGTTATCTTATCCTAAAAAATTTAACCTTATCAAGAACCAAACAATTAAATTGCTGCATTAGGCAACTAATGGATTCTTTATGCTCTTTCTTGTCTTTAAACGCAGTTTGCATACAGATACTTCTGTAATTGTGTTGCAGAGTGTCAAGTACTGGGCATGCATATTTTATCACTTCAATTATTTTGTCCTATATTGAAGCATATGCTTGTAATTGTTCAGACAGCCTCTAACCCCTAAATTCCTGGAGTGAACTAGTTGTCTATTATAAGTCAAAAAAAGTTTTCCTTGTTGTTTCTTGCAGGTTGGAAGACGCTAACTCTGACTTATCATTTAAGTCCGATATGACTAGAAGGACAAAGTTTGGCTTTAATATAGAGGGGATGACTACTGGTGGGCGTCCAAACAACCCATCCAAGTCGATAAAACTAGGAGTAAAAAGAGGATCTGAGGGACTGATGACATTTGGCCGAACACTGAAATCTGGTGTTACCCGTGCAGTTTTTCCAGAAGATCTTAAAGTTTCTGATAGAAAGATATTTGATCCTCAAGACAAGTCTCTCCTGTTCTGGAATAGGTTATTGGTCATATCATGTATTTTTGCAGTATCTGTTGATCCTCTATTTCTCTTCCTTCCTGTTTTTAAGAGTGAAGGGATGTGTCTCCATATAGATGAAAGTTTAGCAAAAGTAGTAATCAGTATGCGGACAATACTTGATTTGTTTTATGTTATCCGCATGGTTCTCCAATTTCGAACGGCTTACATTGCTCCCTCTTCCCGTGTTTTTGGGCGAGGCGAACTTGTTATAGATCCCAAACAAATAGCAAGCAGATATATCCAGCGTTATTTTGTGGTGGATCTTCTTTCTGTTCTTCCTTTACCGCAGGTTCCTACTATTCCTTTGACTATTCTAATGTGCACATTCAGCATTCAGTTACCTTTCGGATGTACTGTTTTCTATTTGGAACTCTCTCTTTCTCTCTCTCAGACATGCATATAACCTATTTTACTAGTTGTACACAGCATTATACAAATGATACCTATTTTTTCTATGCACCTTTTGTTCAAGCAATAGACAATCAAAAACAGAAAGTTAAAGGGGCACATATGCCTATAGCCTATTTTAGTACTAGCAGCCACAGTAGACAGATAATATAAAAACATCTGGATTTCCTCAGGAAGCTTCAACTATAACTTTACCATTGTTTCTTTCTCCATAAGGTGGTATTTGCTTGATTTATGTCTTCGAGTGCTTTTTTCTTTTCAGCTTGTGGTAGCGAGATATCTTGATGGATCAAAAGGTTCGGATGTATTGGGTACAAAGAAAGCGTTAGTGGTCATCATCATCCTTCAATATATTCCTAGATTTTTGCGATTTGTTCCATTAAGTTCGGATTTGAAAAAGACTGCGGGGGTGTTTGCAGAAACTGCTTGGGCTGGTGCTGCATATTATCTGTTGTGGTTTGTGCTGGCTAGTCATGTAAGTAACTTCTCAAGTCTGTTCATTGTTGCATTTGGTAGTACTGTTAACTGCTTTTGTTTTTTCATTCTGGAACAAGAAGAATTACTAACTCATGTTGCTACAATTTATCGTGAATTCTTTTGCCTGATAAGGTTCGACATAAAGTGACCAGTCATTACATACTATAAGAATGTATATAGTTAACAAGATAAAACATCAGGCTACCATACTCTTAAGGAATCATTTTAGTATTAAGTAAAGCTTAATTTTTCATCAAAATGCTTACTAGAAGACCCTTTATAGGTAGTTGGTTTTCCACTCTGCCTTTTTCTGGTTCTTGGTCTAGAATATGGAAATTCTGTGATAGCTGTTCATTTTTCTAGATTTCATAGTACAAATAGCTTTGTGCCTTGGACTAGTTCTTTAATGTGACTCATAGGATGCATTTGTTAAGGGCCACCATTTGGGACACTGCATTACATTCTTTTCATCCTCCTTACTGAACACAAGTTATACATTACTCCTATCTATTTCACCCCACCTCAATTGGTAGACTGGATCCTTTATTTCCTTTTCCTTTTTGCATACTTTGTTATCATTCTAATCTGAGCTGTTAACTATAATTCCATCAATTATTAGTATTTGACTATTTATGGTACTAGGAGAGGCTAATTTATCTCCAGTCAAAATAACCAATGCGGAATCCCAAACATGATGAGAAGGCCATCGTTCAAGAGTCCAGAAATGCTTAAAGTCTATTGTTTGTGATATGCAGATATTCGGGGCCTTCTGGTACCTGTTATCCATCGAACGCAAAGATACATGTTGGATTGAAGCATGTAGTGAAAATGAGCAGTGCAATGAAAAATTATCTTATCTGTATTGTTCACGTGAAGGAAACTTTAATGTGACAGAATGGCAAGAAATTGGTAAGAGTGTTCTTGATGAGAAATGTTCTGAGGAGGAAAACTTTCAGTATGGAATATATGCAAGAGCTGTAACATCTGGTGTTCTTGACTCTGAGGATTTCGTTGTCAAATATTGTTTTTGTTTGTGGTGGGGCTTGCAGAATTTGAGGTAAAATTTCAGCTATATGATGCCTCTAATAGTATTGTTACTTCCCCTCCTTTCCACACTTTGTATTTGGTCAACATTCGTCTGCCTCTTAATTTTCCCTGTACATGTTGGTGTTCACTACAGTCAGAAAATCACCCTTTGGTCAATGCCTCCTTACAAGGCCTCCTGAGCTTACTAGTTTGATATTTCACTTTTTTACAGCACACTTGGTCAGGGGCTTGAAACCAGTACCTATACTCTGGAGAATCTCTTTTCAATAATATTGGCCATTTCCGGACTCCTACTATTTGCTCTTCTCATTGGAAACATGCAGGTGCGTTGATTAAAGAAGCCTTTATCTTTTGGTTTTTCTGGGAGCGTTTTTCTTAAGGTTGAACTTGTCAGATTCTTTAGAAGATGATGCAGAATGTGTCATACTTCTTTTATTATTTTAGTTTCTTTTCAAGTGTCAAAGCTGGCAATATCTTGAACAGGACTTATAGCCACTGTTGCATGGATACTTGGCGTTAAAGTTAAATACAACTGCATATTTGTTTGACAGTCTAGTATTGAGAAATTGACCCAAGGAATTCAAAATCGGATAAGCACCATAGGGATTTTATCAGATCTTATACAAGCTTTTGTTTAATATTAGTTCAATAATGATAAAACTGCCTTCTGATATTGTTAACATTTTAAACATATGGCTCCTTCGGTTCGTCTAACTGCTTGATGTAGGATACGGAAGGTGAAGCGGAAAAAGGAGGAGATTTACCTCCTATTTTAGTATTTATCCTTCTCTGATTTTGTTTAATCAGAGTGGAAGAAAAAGTAAGGAATTTGGTCTTTCTTGTTTCATATTATTCCGAATTCAGATTGGTTCAAACAATAAAAATGGAGGGATTGCATAACCTACCTTGTTACATCCTAAACAAATGGGAGAAATGACTTCTAACAACCTGCTGATTGCCTGATTACGGGGAATGCTTGGTTGTATTACACTATACTACTATTAAACCTTAGGAGCATGAAGATTCTTTAATTAGGAAAACGTATAAGTTCGTACATTCCAACAGTGTTGAAACTTGTTCCCTACAGACCTATCTTCAGTCTCTGACGGTACGCCTTGAGGAAATGAGGGTCAAAAGGCGTGACTCAGAGCAGTGGATGCATCACAGAGTACTTCCTCCTGAGCTAAGGGAGAGAGTTCGACGTTATGATCAGTACAAATGGCTGGAAACTAGAGGAGTAGATGAAGAGAGTTTAGTGCAAAATCTGCCAAAAGATCTTAGGAGGGATATTAAGCGGCATCTTTGTTTGAATTTGGTCCGAAGGGTAAGTGCTCTTTTCTTACTGATAACCCTGTTTCAGTATCTTCAAGAGTTTTGAGAAATTTGATAAGTGTGCATAGAAATGTAAAGAAAGTTTACACTTTTGGGCATGATACTGGAGTACCTTAATTTGAATTGTTTGTAATATTGTAGGTGCCCTTGTTTGAGAACATGGACGAGAGGTTACTTGACGCAATCTGTGAGCGGTTGAAACCAAGTTTATGCACAGAAAATACGTACATAGTTAGGGAAGGAGACCCGGTTGGTGAAATGCTGTTTATAATCCGTGGTCACCTAGAGAGTGTAACAACTGATGGTGGAAGAAGTGGTTTCTTCAACAGAGGTATTCTGAAAGAAAATGACTTCTGCGGGGAGGAACTGCTGACATGGGCATTGGATCCTAAATCCGGTTCAAACTTGCCGCCGTCCACTAGGACTGTAAAGGCACTCACAGAAGTAGAGGCATTTGCCTTAGAAGCAGAGGAAGTGAAGTACATTACATCTCAGTTCAGGCGGCTGCAGAGTCGACAGGTACAGCACACTTTTAGATTTTACTCTCAACAATGGAGAACGTGGGCTGCCAGCTTTATACAAGCTGCATGGCGTCGGCATATGCGTAGAAAAATTGCAGAACTTCGTCACAATGAAGAAATGGAAGACGACGACTATAATGAGAACGATGATGGAGATTCGGAGTTGACACCAATGTTGCATAAAGCTCCGGAGCGACCGCGTTAGCCTCTGAAATTTTGCTAATGCTATGTGTGGAGTTCATAGGCTTCAAAACTCTTGAGTTCTAGAGAGTATATAAAACTCATGAAGCCTTCTAAGCCTGGCTTTAGTGTCCATAATTCAGACTTATTACTTGATCAAGAAAACATTTCGTTTTGTTTTTTTGTTAGTGTTTGAATTTTAATTATGACAGAGTTGTTTTTGGATTGCTGTAAGAGAATTAGTCGTGTACTAAAAGTGTCTAAATTTTGTAAAAGCAACAGATAGTACAACAAAAGTATTTTATTTCCTAGTCCAAGCGGAGAACGTATTTTCCCTATGGAGAAGGCAATCTTTACAAGAACATGAACCTTGTACAAATGGTGAAACCAGGTTCGGTCTCTAATAAGTAACAACTAGTTTTCTATTGATATTAACTTTGTTACATGGTGGCAATATGCACAGATTCTAAGGTTTTTAACTATCCTAATAGTGGATCCAGGTTCAGAATTAATTAGAGCGAATGCCATCGCCAACTTCTAACTGTGCTGAATAAGGGAGTTCTCTTTCTCCTCTTCTCCTGTGTCAAGAGAAACCTCCGAAGTATCAGGAACATAGCCTGCTAATTTCAATTCTTCAATCAACTCAGCCAACTTTAAATAGATGCTTTTAGATTGAGGATGAGACCAATCCCCTGCAACAAATTCATGAACAATCCCATGCAACTCTATGAGACTACAACCTGGCGTCTTCTTGATTCCCTGATCCGTCATTATTCTTCTTATCTCGCGCAAGTTTTCCCATTTTCTGCAAGCTGCATATATATTACACAAGAGAACATAAACAGCCCCATTTCCAGGCTCTAGCTGAAGAAGTTGTTGGGCTGCGATTTCAGCCATTTGAACATCCTTGTGAACTCTGCAAGCACCAAGAAGAGCTCCCCAAACAATTGAATTTGGTTCCATTGGCATATTCTTTATAACGTCATAAGCTTTCTCCAAGCGCCCTGCTCGACCAAGAAGATCAACCATACATCCATAATGTGTAACATTAGGTTGAATGCCGTGCTGAGAGGTCATGCTAGCAAAAAACCTTTTTCCTTCCTCTACCATACCCATATGAGTACAAGCACTAAGAACGCCAATATAAGTCACCTCATCAGGTGTTTCTGAAGCTCTCAACATATCAGAAAACATATCTAGAGCTTCTCTCCCATTTCCATTAGTTGCAAGACCGACAATCATGGCTGTCCATGTGAATTTGTCCTTGCAAGGCATTTCAGAAAACACCATCAGTGCCTTTTCCACATTCCCACACTTAACGTACATGTCTATGACTGCGTTCCCCAAATGTCTATCAACCTTAATCTTGTGCTTGTCAATGTAAGCCTTGATCCGCTCTCCAAGTTCAAGAGCCCCAAGATGTGCACATGTGATAAGGATGCTAACCATAGTGAACTCATCTGGTCGTATCTTTGCTGCTTGCATTTCACGGAAGAGCATTAAGACATCTTTAGATCGGTTTTCTTTGACATATCCATCAATCATGGCTGTCCAAGATATGGAATCCCTCTCTGGCATCTGATCAAAATATTTCCTAGCTACATCAACTTGTCCAATGTTCACGAAACCTTTGACAATTGTGGTCCATGATATAACATCTCTATGCTTCATGCTCTGAAATAGGCCAAGTGCAACATCCATCTTTCCAGAACCCGCATACAGGTCGATTAAAGCATTGTTCAAAACCAAATTAGACTCTACCTTACAATCCTTAACATATTGATGAACTCGGTTACCAGTATCTAAATCCTTAAGCTGTGAGAGAGCTGATATTACTGAGACAAGAGTCACAAAAGTGGGCTGCAATCGTTTCTCCTCCATTGCATAAAAGAGTTTCCTTGACTGTCCGAATTGCCTAGACCTGTTGTACCCGGAAATCATAGCATTCCAAACTAGTATATCACTTTTAGAACTCAAATCAAATACGCCACGAGCCATATAAACTTGCCCGCTTAAACAGTACATATGAATCAACGAATGCTGAACAAACTCATTTAACTCAAACCCGAATTTACATATATGAGCATGCATACTTTTCCCTATGTTTAACGATATTTCAGGAGTAAAACCCTTAATCAAGAAGGGGAACGTATAATTGTCCGGTTGAACATTGTCATTTAACATCTCTCTGTAAATGGACACTGCATTATTTGGACTATTTTCTTTTGAATAGCCCTTGATCATTGTATTCCAAACGAAGACTCCTGGTTCTAGCATTATGTCAAACACAGAACGAGCATATTTCATATCGCCTGATTCACAAGTTGAACTAAAAGCTATGATCTTGGAGCAGAGTGTGGGATCAGAAGCAAGGCCATTTTGGATCATTACTGAGTGAATCTGCCTAAGTTGGTCCATAGATTTGCAGCTTTCGATGATCGCATGTGGGGATAAATAGACTTCTGGAGAAAAGTGAATATGAGCAAGTTGGGAGACTTGGTTTGGACATAGTGAAGCTATGAAGAACACACTTTTTTTGTGGAAAGACGAATTTAAGTTATATGACAAGTTTGAGAGTCTACGGAGAGAGCTTGAGACTACCATGTGATGCTAATCTAAGGTTTCATCCACATTTTTGAGCTCTTGCAGATAGATTGAAGACAGTGAAATAAGCAGTAGTGGCCTTCTGCACTAGAAGAGTTCCAAGACAAAATTTGGTATTAAAGCCTAACAAGTACCAAGTTTAGAGGTGCAGTAAAGTATGTTAAATCCATCGTTTGGTAACGATGGATTTGGTGTGCCACTTTATCGTTACTCCTCGTTTCCTTGCTCTTTTCTCTCATCTAGCCCTTCCTAATTATTATTAAATAATCATATATTATGGATGCAGCATTCAAATTTCGCTAACACATCTAATGTGTAATCACTTGATGCATTCAATCTTTAAGTGTTGAAACTAATTTATTTGATTTTATCAGATGATACAATGGTATTGTTATGACAAGAAAGGTTGCACTGATGGTAAGCAACCCCCACTTCCAACCGAAAGGTTATGAGTTCGAGTCTCCCCAAGAGCAAGGTGGGAAGTTCTTGGAGGGAAGAATGCCGGGGTCTATTTGGAAACAGCCTCTCTACCCAAGGATAGGGGTAAGGTCTGCGTACACTACCCTCCCCAGACGTGGGATTATACTGGGTTGTTGTTGTTGTTTTTTATACAATGGTATTGATAGCCTTAGAGCCTTCAATCTTCTGCACAATCTAAGCAGCAGATTTTTTTTCAATCACTAGCTTCCGTATATATTCCTACGTTTTCCCAGAAAGATGAAAGAGTGAATCTTATTTTGGTAAAGTTGGTGAAAGAATATGAATTTCATTGAACTATAAGCTTGTGTGCACAAAAATGTTAATATAAAGGCGAAGCAAAAGAAAACAAAAAGAAACTAAAAGAAAAAAATCTTTACTAACAAAGCTAATACTCCATTTTAACCATTGATGCTGGGACTCCGGTTGGGAGCTCCCAAGATTCATATTGGAGCCAATCCTTTGCACAACTGATAGCCTCAAGAGTTATAGGTCTCAAAGAACTTCGGTGGCTGTCCAAATTTCGCAGTGTAGTGTCGAACACAGAATCCGGAGTAACTGTGCAGACGGGGATGGATAAAATATCAGATGCCATTTTGGAGAGAGTGGGGTACTTGGATCTGTTTATTCTCCACCAACCCAAAACATCAAAATCTTGTGAACGGGGCATGAGAGATTCTTCAAGATACTGATCTAACTCTGTTTTCATCTGCTGATTGTTCATAATGTCATGGAGATAGACATCAAAATCTGCAAATGTATCACCATTAGGAAGGAAATTATCTTCCTGACAGAATTCTGATTTTATAATATTCTCATTTGCTTCATCCACAAAATTAGGCGGAGGCGGAGGAAGTGATTGCACGATGTAATCACAAAACAGTTCATGCACTCCCTCATCAACAATCTTGATCCAAGTTTCAGCTTCTTCACCATAGATCTTGTTAAAGGTGAACTCGACTATCTTCATCTTGAACCTAGGATCCATAACAACAGCAACTGCTAAAACCAGGTTGCAATCATTCCAGTATTTGTCAAACTTCTCCTGCAATGGTTTAGTCAAATTGCTTACGAAATGATCCTGGCTATGGGCTGCTTGCATCAGGTCGAGCTGAATTTTCCACACTTCATGAAATAGCACATCAGCCGTTGCGTATGTCGAGGAAGTTAAAATGTTGGCTGCATCAAAGAAAAGCTTCAGGTATGAACAGAGAATTTCAACCTGCTTCCACTCAGCCATTGTAGGAGTCACCTTATAATCAGGATCAGAAGTATCCAAGCAAGAAAATACTTGTTTCAGCTCAGAAGCATTCATCAGCATTTGATATGTGGTATCCCATTTAGTTTGGTTGTCAACAATAAGTTCCTTTGCACTGGGAACTTGAAGTTGTCTCTTCAGCTCAAGAAACTTTTCTTCGTGGGCATCTGCGGTTTTAACAAACTTAACACTTTGGCGGACCTTCTCAACAATTGCTCTCATGGAATCTAACGCATCCTGTGCAAGATGGCTCAGAACATGAGCACAACAACTACCAATTATTAGCTGACCATTGAGAATATTTCCACCCTTGATCGACAGTAGATGTCCCAGGTTTTTTCTAACATTGTCATTTGCGAAGGATCGATCCAGTGTGAGAGTGAATAGCTTAGACTCTAAACACCAATCTGTCAAACATGCGGCAACAGCATGATTGAAGGCAACTTCTGAATCAGGAAAAGGTACCATGATAACATTGAGAAGTCGCCGCTGCAATTTCCAATCACAGTCAACAAAGTATCCTGTTAAGAAGACATAGCCTAAACTCTGATCTGAAGTTCTTAAATCCAGTGTCAGGCTAAAATGTCCAGGAATTGCACTAATAATGTTCAAAAGGCTTTGCTTTTCTCTCAGGTAAATGTTAAAAATGTGGTCTTGGATGGTATTGACACTCACTGAACTAAATAACGGCTGAAGACTTCGAACAAACTTATTAAATCCTGAGTGTTCCACCATCTCAAGTGGGTAGTCATGCTGAATTATCATTTTTGCAATCTCATAGCAGCAACGGGTCTGATCAAATGGGATACTTGTTGGTCCTGGAGTAGCTCTGTAGCGCTTTCTTGATTTAAGAGTAGCACTTGCAGAACCATTAGTTTGCACAGCAGGGTTATATGGAGTTTGATTCTTCTCCTGGTTGCTTCGATTTACCGGGCAAATACCCAAGGCAATATGCCGTTTGAGATGGCTGGTGCCTGCTAACTTTGAGCCACTAATATACGCAAAGGACTTTTTGCACTGCTTACAACAAGCCCTGGTACAGTCCGCATCAATTGTTTCAATTGTGAAATGTTCCCAAACTATGGACTTCTTCCGCCTGCGCTTATTCGGTTGTGCCTCTGAATCAGCTATCTCATTATAACTAGTTAGGGCATCCATAGTGAGCACCCTGCCAGCAAAGAAAACAAAAGATCAATGAAGATACTTTTTTCGCCAATTAAAATAATTTCATCAACTAACTACATGCATGTATTGTCAAAAATACCAACTAGCTGCAATTCTTCATTGAGCTATACCATTAGTTTATTTATAAATAGAAAAACATGTTACTTTATCGATGACATTTACTCTAGCGCATAAATATCAATATAAGGCAGAAAGTTCATAACCTAATTCTGGCATACAAATGTTTTAAAGTAAGTAAACATATGAAGCAATACTGCAATATTAGTCATTCTCAGGCATAAAGAATGAAGGCATTTGAATTGGACAAATAAATGAACATATGCAGCAGTAATGCAATATAGCTCAAGGGCTTAGACGAGCATTTTTCAAGCATAAACCATGGAACATCAATGAAAATTAATGAAAGGTGATGCCCTTAAAATTATCCAACAATGATTTATCAACATCACTACATAATAAATTAATGGCCCTGAAGGCGTTATTTTTTTTATTTTTTATTTTGATAAGGTGGTCCTGACGGCGTTATTTGTGAAGCCTCGAAGGCATTATTTGAATAGCCACTAGCCTCGAAGGAGGCATTATTTGCATGGCCTCGAAGGATTTATCTGTATTGCCTTTAAGCTGTTAGCTTTATTGCCTCAAAGGCATTATTTGTACAGCCTTGAGGGTGTCATCTGTATTGCCTCGAAGGCATTATCTGAATTGCCTTGAAGGAACCTTCTTCTGACGACAGATTTTCCTAATTCCCACCAAGAACTGTCAATCACATGCAAAGCACCATCAGAAAAACCTAGAACAAAGATGATTCTTTCTAGTTAACTCGATGATATATACTCTTCTAAATTTTCTCTTCAAAACTCTTTCAAACTCAATGCTTCTTTACAGACAACTAACGTTGAACAGCAATGGGATAATTCCCTACAGACTAAAGTAAGACATGACTGGGAGGAGTATCCATTCCCTAATTCACATCATGATTGTTAAGCAGCACAGAAACATGCTTCCCATAATCAAAAAATTCTCAAAAGTTAACAGGAAATCTAAGAATAAATACAAAAGGTGAATTCATAAACAATCCGAATGTAAGGAAAAATCAATTTTAACGAAGATACAAATGCAGGAAAAGCTTGAATGCTATTTACATAAAAATCCATGAAACAGCAGACACATGAACAAAAGCAATTAATTCCGCGCAAATAAAGGTATTTACTTTTTAGAACAACTGACGTCGCAAACCAATGGTGAAACAAAAATCTCTGTATCTAAAGCAGGGTTTAGGGTTTATACTTTATCGTTAATGATAATTTTTTTTAATCGTAATTCAAGAAAAAATTCTGGAGGGAGAAGAAGATGGGCTTAGGCTTGAACTTTGAGGTTCAGAGCTCAAAACCCTAATTGGACTGCGGCCGATATGAGGTTTTAGGCCAAGGAAAACTGGGTTTGGACTTTTGAGGCTTTTAAAGTCCATTATATATAGATTTCCTTTTAACTTACCCCCTACGCCGCCTGACGTGGAGCCCGCCGTATTTCGGCCAATCAAAGCCGTTTATTTGTTGGGTCCCATTCCTTCTTCCTATTCAGCTACGGAGAGATTATTTTTGGTTACGAATATGATCCCATTTTTACTAATGCTTTTTTGTTGTTTTTATTTTTGTTGTTCCTTTATTTTACTGAATCCATGGTCGATTGGAAATAGTCGCTTTGCCCTTTCAGGTAGGGATAAGGCCCGTCAACACATTACTCTCCCCAGATCCCACTTTGAGAAACTATACTGAGTATTATTGTTGTTGTTGTTGTTGTGACCCATTTAACATTATTCCTTTTTTTATGAATAAGTCTAATTAGAATTCACTTTTTTCTCCTTTTTTTTCGCTACACTGAGGAATTGTACTATAAGATATTTTTACCAATATTTGACTTGTGATTTTCAAATTAAAGTTGTCACTATCAAGTTTTTATTCCTAACACTTTTAAGTTTTACCAGTTCCGCATAAAATAATAAAAAGAAAAAAAAAGGTTGCATCAAATGTATATAACAAGGCATTTCAAAACAAAGAAAATACTTACTAAATCTTTAAATTCTTCAACATAATTAATTTTGAATGTGCTATTATTCCCATAAGAATACTAATAGTAACTAGTCTTAGTACCCGCATGATGCGCGAAGAATATTAAGAAATACTCCATAAATTATGTTATATGATTATCTAATTTGTTTGAGCACATTCTATCATATTGCTTGAATCAAATTCTAACTATCTTCTTCTTTACCCAATGAAACATTTTTAAAGTTGATATTTTAATTAGTTTTTTCCATTTAGAATTTTTCTATAGTCAAAATAATATTGTATTTTTAATACTAAATTGTGATTTCAAATTGGTCCAAAGTATAAACTGAAGTTCTGTTTATTTGTTATAAATCTGTCATTCTTTTCAATATTTGATGTTTTCTTATTGTATGCCATAGCAATTACATTATTCTTCTATTTTAGCATTAATATAAAATATTGAATTTTAAATATCAATACTGTCATACTAAACAATCTCTTAAACTGTAATTTTTTTCGGATTATTTTAGTTTCTTTTTGTCCATATTAGTTAGGCGTGTTTTTAGCGAAATACTTTCCGTGGAATCCCGAATATTTTCTTATTGGTGTAATCTATAAGCCCCAAAATCGATAAATCGAAATCGAGAAAATCGAAACCTTATTGAAACGATAACGATAAGCATATGTTCAAATCGATAATCGATAAATAATTATCGATAAGGGTCAAAATCGAATCGATAAATCGAATGCACACCCCTAGTTGGTAATGCTAGAACCTAGATATAAGTTACTATGATATGATCATACTTGAGGGTACTATCCATCATTTTAAAAACATATGAATCATTCTGACAGCTGCAGAAGTTAATTGGACCAGATGATATGCCCTACAGCAAAACTGAAAGAGTATGCAGCACGGGAAAAGACATTTGATAACTTATTACATAGGACAAGCTTCAACAAGTAATAAATTTTCAATTATTGAGACAAATCCTGCAGCAAAACACAACTAAACCAGGCCATGTACCTGAGCCCAGAGACAGTGTGGCGTTGCCTAAGCTGAACTAATTCGCTTGCTGCCATTGAAGGTGGTCTCTCTTCCTCAGCAGGCACTTCATTTCTCAAGAACCTTCCTCTGAGTAGTGACTGTAAAAGGGTATAAAATGAGATACCTAAGCAAGTAAGCAACAGCTCTAGATAAAATTAGCTGACAGTCAGGTCAAAGACACCTCCAAGTATAGCCGGCAACACTCAAACAGGCTAGCTGTATCTACCTCTAATAGGAACAACGTAAAACCAAGCACAGTTCAAGACAGTGAATATTTCTGTAATTTCAGTTCTCAACTTCAAAATGTCAAACTTCACAATCATTGAAGGACAAACAACATAATGCGCAAATGGACAATTAAATCAGGATTTTTGTCGAGGATTCTGTAAGTAAGATAGAAGATGAAAACTGGATAAAGAATAAAAGGGATAAAGAATAGAAATTAACCTGAATCCTACTGCGATGGGCAAAATCAGAGACTGCACGATGCTCTAAAAGACCCTGAAGCTCCCCCTGCCTTTCCCTTTCAATCCTCACAAGCAAATCAAGTAAAGCTTGCCTTCCACGCAGCCTCAGCATGTCTCTTCTTACATGCTCTGGCTGTCCTTCCTCGTGGTCAACAGCGGACCCATCACGAACACGATCAACTTGAGCACTAAGCCCACTGGATTGTTCTTCCCTTCTGCCACCACGAGCTCCTCTTTGTTGACTAGTCATTTGGACCCACTCCCTCAAAATTCTTACCCTTTCGCGCTCTGTCTCCCCCAGCCATTCGCCTCTTGGGCCACCGTTCCTCTGGGAGACATTAGATGAATGGTCACTAACCCCGCTCTCCATCCATCCACGAACGATTTGCCTCACCCTCTCCCTCTCAACTTCCCCTAGGTCAGGAGACTGTTCACGGCTGGAGTTTTCATGCTCGCTGTTCTCAATCTGTGGTCCGATCACATCAGGAGACCAAGTACCATATTCATTCTCACTCTCATTAGCATCCACCAAACTACCATGGTTCTCACTCTCCCGGCTTTCTGAAATACTAGTACTAGAAATATTGGTACTAGAATCCACACTCCTCTGTTGTGTCAGTCTTTCACTCACCCTATCTCGGGCACGATTCAGTATATGCTCATCCTCCAATTCCCGCCACATTTGCAAGATGGTCGAAGCTCTACTGCTCCTCTCAGCATCACCCTGATGCCTTGAACTAGGAGATCGTGATTCACCCAAGAACGAAGAATCAAGCGTCGACACAGTATGCAAACCAGAAAGTGCCATCAACTCAGACTCGCGATTCCTCCTCTCGATAGTAGTGATCATATCTTCTGCCTGTCTAGCAGCCCACCTACTCAAAATCCGTGAATGCCTCCTCCTAGCAGCAGAAGACTCAGCCAGGTCATCACCACCTTCGATTCCCGAACTCCTCCTTCTCCTTCTCACAAGACGATCATTGCTCTCATCGTCCTCGTCTTCAGTGTTGCGTGCTGAACTACAAGAAGCAAACGACATACACTCATCCAAGTGCCCGCGCATTATTAACTCATCCCATCCCCTCTCAAATTCAGAGCTGGCATCATCCCCCGTGCTCTCAGGCTTCTGTTGCAGGTGTTGCTGAATATCAGTCATCCTTCAAACCCCACTACCCCCAACCTAAGACTCTTAACACATCATATAACAATGAAATTACCCTAATTAAAACCCACCTAAATGCAGAACACACCATTTTTCCCCACCAAAATCATACAAATTCCTGCCAAGTAACTCCATCTACTAAACTCTAAACCTAATTTCACATCAAATTTCATTAAATCCATAGATGGACAATGCCACGTTTGATAAATACCGCAATCACCTGATCAGATTACACAGGTCAGACAAGTTATAAAAAATTCCAAATTTTATCACTGCAATAAAATATACACGCAAAAGAAGAATTAAATATAATTCTACTACGAGATTGAATAATTCTAAGATTCTTTAAATCCATGAGCGTCATCATCAAAATATAATATTTCTATTGTTTGCATATATAGATCTTTGTATATCAATATCTATACCTATTTCTATCTATCTATATTATATTAAATGGAAATATTATTTTTATCCTTTTAAAATTGATTTCACACTAGAAAAAATAGCCATTTGATTATTCTTCTAACTAATATTTCGGTGTTTGAATTAAATTATATTTATTATTTCCATATTTGAATTAAGAAGTCCGTATATTTAGGATTTTAAAATCATTATAATTTGACCTTGAATACATATTAGAAAATACGAAATTAAAACGCTTTGTTTCCAAGGCAATGTCTTAATTTACTGTAATGCATATTCATGTCAACTAGATGAAAAGGACTTTTTTGGTATTAAAAAAATATTTATTACAGAATTTGACTTTTAAAAAAATAGGAATTAGAATTGAAATTTGTCTGACGTCTAATATGATATTTTTTTGATAATCTATCACTAACCCATAGCAAATTCTACTCGGTAATGAATATTAGCCTTTTAGCTACATAATGTATTATATATTTATTTTTATTTTCTTTAGTTGCCCTGTCTAGAATACATATTACCTAGACAATTATTTTCATCCGAAGTTAAAACAAAAGAAGGATAAATGATAGGTCACTAAGCTATCAAAAAAAAATTTGTTAACCAAATAGAATCAATATTCATCATACTCAAGCGCTTATATTTTTTTTATATCTTATTTTATAATTAAAATATATTATTTAACAATATTTATATAATTATAAAATTTTATACTCATTGATATAGGGTACACATTGATAGCATATATCACAGCTCAACATCATGAAAGGAGAAGGATAAAACTCTAAAAGCTCCAAAAAGGCCCATGACAAGGTCTCGAACGAAGAAATTATAAGACAATCTTAATTAACTTCAATTTGCAATAAAAAAATATCTTATAGTAGAAGAAGAGCTCCATCAGAAGGAGGATCTTTGCTCCAAGTCTTATAACTATTTGGAGGCCAAAAGTAATGTCCAAGAAGAGACGGAATAAGCCCGAATATGCCCCAAAATGAGGAATTTTTAGTAGCCCAAATAAGCCTAAAAATAGTTTCTAGAATATGTATTTTATAGCTGTTTTAATCTATGTTGACTTTCATCAGTCTATGTGTATGTTGATTATATTGGTCTTAGCGTGGGTAATCTTCTATGCTTCTACGAAATATAATTCTTATTTATTAAAGTCTTGACTAGCTCCTTCTTTACTACTATATAAAGGGCACTTGTTTTCATTGTAGAGGACAACATTGAAGATTATTATTATTATTGTGACTTCTTTTGAACTTTAATTTGAGACTTATCTTGCAACCCTAACTAGTTCATAGCTTAAGGTAGTAAGATTATTTTATTCTTGTGATATTTTTAGTTTCTTTTGATATTATTCGACGGCGACTAGTTTTTTAATTAGTTGTAGTCGTAAGTTATTCAAACTAGAAGTTAAGATCCGAACTTGATTAGTTTATCTTTAGTGAAGGAAATTGGTTTCATTACCAACTTGTTGTCATTAGAAAATTATCAAAATCAAGATAAATATAATCTCGGGGTTCTGCCACGACCCAAATCCCGAGCCGGTCGTGATGGTGCCCCTCCTGAAGACAAGGCAAGCCAACTAACCCATTTCACCTTTTCAAAATAGTTAAATATTGATAAACATTCTAAGTATAAATAGATAACTACAAACTAAGCAAAAGATTTTTATAATGTGCGGAAAACAACCAAAAACATTGCCCGATACCGGGGTGTCACAAATCATGAGCATCTATTATAGTATAAATACAATTAAAAAGTCTGAAATATACAAAACAGGGTTGATCAATAAAAAGGGAGAAAAGCGGTATTGCGAACGCCGGCAGACACCTTTCTATACTCCGAGAACTCTGCCTTCGATCAGCCAAAATCCGCTACCGTGTGTATCAATACCTGAATCTCCACACAAGGTGAATGAACTAAGTGAGTGTTCCTACTAAGTGAGTAACAAATTTAAGTAAAGACTGAAGGAAAGAGATCACGGAAAGCCAATCAAGATGCTGTAAAGAAGCAGTTCCAAAACCAGTAAGAAAGCAGTGAAGCTATAAAATCTCTTAAAAACATATTTCACTCAGTTTAAACTTCTTTGAAAATGGATTTTTCGACAGTTACGCAACAAGTGCAAAATTAACTAGAGCAAATCCGACCATCGGGCACGAATACCGTAGTTAAACAGGTAAAAAGACAAGTAAATATCAAAGATAAACGTATAAAGGTTCGCCCCTCGGGCTAAATGTCAACAAGTCCGCCCCTCAAGCAATATCTTAGAACAATACCAGCCCCTCAGGCAATCTCATAAAACGATATTAGCCCCTCGGGCAATCTCTAAAACGATATCAGCCCCTCGGGCAATCACGTAGAACAACACCTGGCCCTTGGGCTATCACATGGAACAATACCAGCCCCTCGAGCTATATCTCACATCACAATGGGTACCCGCGCTTACTGGGGTGTACAGACTCCAGGAGGGGCACCTTACAGCCCAAGCACAATTTCAAGACATCTCGTGGCATCAAATGTAGGCCCTCGGCGTCAAATCACTTAATCCATCTCTTGACGGATATATCGCAGGCCCTCGGCCTCAAATTAGTATCAGTGTTTCCTCACAACTAGGCACTCGACCTTACTCAGTCAAAAATACTCACAAGCCCCTCGGACACTAGTAAAAATTTATTTATCAGCCAAAAGCATCATTTAAAATATCATTTACTCTAAAAACTGAGTAAAAATGGCTGAGTAGTAAACAGTGGAAAATAGCATTACTAATAAATTAATAAGTGAAAACACTAAGAAAAATAGTATTAATAATCTCTGAAGGGTTCAAATAGTTGGCACGAAGCCCAAATATGGCAATCAGCACAATTATGATGATAACAATTAACTTTCAGTCAAATATGCGGTAAAATCATTAATCATGACGGATCAAGTCATAATCCCCAATAATTCACAACCCCACGCTCGTCATCCAACGTGTGTCTCACCTCAATATAGCACTACGATGTGTACTCCCTATCAGGGCATTATTTACAATAAAATTACTCATGTCAAACCGGTGGAATCTCTAGCTCGCGAAGGCTTTACCCCTCAAATTGGCGTCCACACGTATCGAATCTATCAAAAATCAGAATGAATGCATCAAATATGCTAAGGAAACAAAGCCCAAGCAAAAACAATGAATAACGGGAACAAATCCCGAAATTACCACAACCCGAGCCCCTAGCCCACTTCTTGAAATTCAGAAATGGTTACACCATTAGATTCCTCATCTCACCACGAGTTAATACATATCAAAAGTTCTCAAATCCGACCCCAAAAGGTCCTTCAAATCCCAAATCAAAAGTCCAATTTCTCAAGCCTTAGTTCTTCAACTTTAAGGCTTAGTTTTCATGATTTTTTAGGTGAAATTCACATAGTAATCGAGTTTTTAATCCATGAATCTTACCTCCAGGTGATTCCCCTTGAATCCCTCTTCAACCCTCTTCCAAAACCTTTAAAATCGACAAGAAATGGAGGAACTTTGCCTCAAATTTGCGAAAAATGAGCTAATAAAACATTCTGCCCAACTCTCACTTTTACATAATCGCGATCACGAAAGACACCTCGCAATCGCGAAGGACTGCTCATAATTCCCTCCACGCAATCGCGTATAACCTCAAGCGAAAGCGATGCTCAGAAGCATCCAACTACGGGACCGCGATTCACAGCAACATAAATATATGTGATCACGACTCTATCTATGCGAAGGTGTGGAACAACTCGATGCCCCACCACCCGCGAAATAACTTTACGCAATTGTGAGCCTTCTGACACGACCGCGAAGAGGAAAATACCTGCAACAGAACTGAAGCCAAACCTGCAATTTCTTGCTATCTTTTAAGGTAGAAAATGGTCTGATTGACCATCCGAAACTCACCCGAGGCCCTCGGGACCTCAAGAAAACACGCCAACGTATCCCATAACATTATTCAAACCTATTCCGACCTTCCGAATATTCAAAACAATACTAAAGCACCCAATTTGCATCAGATTCGAGATAAGAATCTCAAGAACTTCCAAATCCATTTTTGATAAAAAAAATACAACCAAACCACGTCGGAATGATCTAAAATTTTATGCACACATCCCAAATGAAACAAAGAACATACTGCAGCTCTCACAATCTTATTTCGACCTCTATATCAAAATCTCACCTATCAACCAAAAAATGCCGAAATCTCAATTTCGCTTCAAGTGTAAGCCTTCCACGGACCACCAAAATGCATTCCGATCACGCTCTTAAGTCCCAAATCACCTAACGGAGCTAACCAAATTATAAAAATTCTAATCCGAGATCAATTACAAATAAGTCAAATCTTGGTCCAACCTTCAAAATTTTAAGCTTTAAATTTGAGAACTGCTCTTTCAAATTCTTTCTGATTAACCTGAGACCCAAAATCAATGATTTACATAGGTTATAATATATTAAATAGGGCAAGTGATGCCCGGGAACTGCTGATCAAAGTGCAAAAGGTCAAAATGACCGGTCGGGTCGTTACATCCTCCCCCACTTAAACACACGTTATTTCTCGAACGTACCAAGAGTTTTTCCAAAACCAACCACTTGCAGAATAACCTCACCATGTACATACCCAAGGGTTATCCCACGTTACCCTATCTCACATAAGTTCAGGAACACGTTATCAGTGATATTTCATAATCCATCATAGTCCATAAACCAAAGAACCACTTTCCCACTATCGAAATCATCCACAAGATCAAAATCTCACATTTATACTCTAAATAAGCCGGAACGATCTATGATAACTCATACCTGCAACCTCATGTGCAATCACATGATAATCCACATAGCTCAAAAGCTTGTAGCAATAATTTCTATTCACAGTAGTTGTATGCAACACCCAAATACCGATAGAAAGACTTTTATCTCTAAAGTCTCATTCCAACACTTCCATATACCGCCAATGCTAATTGAAACACACAATAAACCATAATTGTTTCTCAGATCGACCATTCATGAAGACACTTCCCATTTGCGAAATACCATAGTTAATTTCCGAACCAAACCTCGATATTATCCTTCCAACAAGCTGAAATCGAATTCATTCATGTTCATCAATGATCCCGACGTTCTCCTCTAATCTAACACATTACTCTGGTGACATGACACATCAATACAGGCCTAAGCCACAACTTGCACAATACCCACACCAATACGTCAACAGTCTGAACATACTCAAATCATGAAAGTTACTCAAATCAACTGTCCCTCAAGCTTACCAGAACCATCACCACACAAGGCTGCAAACCCGTCTCACATCATTGAAATGGAACATATCAATCTAACCCGAAGGATCATACCTCCACATAATCTTCGCTACAATGCGCTCACGGCTCCACATGAAACACCTCAAGCCATTATGCTCGAAATCGATGACCACACACGATTTGATATCTGGAACAACAAAAATACTTACACCCACGATGAAACAAATAACATAAATCATATATACTCAAACCCGAAATAACATAGCTGATACGCTATTCACTGAGAAACACTGGTTACTCTTTCCGCTCGACAGCCACTACGATACCCCGAAAGAAACGCATTATATGTGCCTATAACCAACTAATCATAACACCTCACAACACCAAAAGGCAACTCAATGATCTCCCCAAATCACTAATAAGCTCAATAATAATCGAACAAACACATCCCTCAACAATGCAATCCGGAGCCAACCAAGCCGACTCAAGTTAGAACATGCATCCACATCAGCCTACAAACAATCTCTTTGTCAAGGAAATCCTGCAGCTATTTCTTCAACTCCTTAACTCTGCCCGTGCCATACGATTCGGTGCTAGACACCACATTAATACCGAAATCAATAACCATGCTAGGCGACATGCCTGGCCACAAGAATAACATTTGAAAATCCCTCACCACCGGAACCAAATAAAAGCTAGAAGCCTCTATAATGACATCCATCATGAAGTCCCAAATAAAAACGGCAATCCCTCCTAGATGTCCGCTTGATCTTCAAAATATAAAACCACTCTACTAGGACATAATCCTCCGAACCTCGCCACTCAACTCGTGGCATTTTCGGCATAGCTCACAGCGTAATAGTCCAGAAAACCTAACACGGAGACAACCACAAAGCCGAGTCTCCAAACCATGATAGTCAGTAAACAAAGCCGATACATAAGATCTACAACCACAATATAGCCTGAATATGAGAACTTCCGTCTCCAAATCGACACAACACATGAATCGCCATATCCTACCCCGATTTCACCATCCGAATACGTACCACACCGGAAATACCCAATTATTCTGCGAAAGATACTCTAGATTTCCTTGTGCCACATGAAAACTGAATATCAGCAGTTGATCTAACAAGAAAGCATCGCAATACTACCGAATACCATCAACTTAATCACATTATCCTTTTTCTAAAACATATACTCTTGTCAAATTACTTTTAATTAGCAATACCATTTCCTTAATTATCTGAGGCTACCCGCTGCCTAAGAGTTTTATGACTTCCTTTCAGAACTGGATTGTAGCCTTACACAAGCAAGTCTCGACCCTCCACAACATACCGAATATACCATACCATCCTAGGATAACATGAGAACTTCATCTACCTTCCGATCCATAGACATCTACGTACTCAACTATTCAGTGACTTTCCATTGGTCTCATCTAGAAGAAAAATCACTACCTCTGCATGCCCATTGACAAAAACCGACCGTCCAAGTTCCGTTTGAACAATTCAGACCTGGACTGAATCCTTCTAACTTGACCAAGCTAAGCATGCCATAACAGTCTAAGAGCAATGTTGCAAAATAAATGTAAGAGTTCATTAACTCGAACACACACAAGGAATTAATCATACCCATACTATTCCAGTCTGATCTACTATCAAGTTACTCTATCTATCTAAATTTCTTTTGATTCATCTTAAACTTGATATTCCCTCTTGTTGTAGGACCACAATTCCTTAGCCCAAGCTTACCACACGAGATCGAAGCATAAAACAACACTTCTAAGACTCATAAGCTGCTGAATACTCTCTAAAATATTCCTAAAAGCACCACATTCCAAAATACTTACTCTGAAGAACTTTCTACGAATCTAAATTTGACCACTTCCAATGTAAACTCAGTTTCAAACCATATATACAACTTTAAGATACCCAATTATTACATGTAGAATCTTGAACACATTAGAACCATTCTGAGAGTCATTTACTCTATGCAAACTGCAACTAGCATAACTATACAAACAGAACCACTCGTGCCCCATCGGCACTCCTATGCTTCTGAGTGTAGTCTCCCCTAGAACAACCAAGCCACTTCCTACTCTATGCACCGAGCATCCATTACCAATAACAACTCAAGGCATGCCGTGATTCTCTTACCCTATGAAGCACAATATAACCTTTGTCAAATAATTTCGATTACTCGAGTCATCCTCGGTCTAAATTTACGCAAGCCATAACTGATTCACTCGCACGCCTCAAACTGGAACAAACGTATCACCTACCCGTTCATTCAACTAATCAAAAACATACTCTGCCACTTGGATCGAAACCATAGATGAAAATACACTCAATAACTCATAACACTTATACTTTATTGATTCCATAATACCATAGTGAGATTAGACTGAAATCCTTTATAAGCTTGTGGAAACACAAATCGTGTAGAAATTAAACTCTTCTGCAAAATGTCGCATTCAATCTCGCAATAGTTAAGTCCACTCTCTTAAGAGACCCAAATTTAAATTCCAACACATATACTTCACTTGTAATGATACCTTCTAATAGACAACATAAGGATCACAAAACCTCATAACACTCTGCAGAAGATAATCCACCTGCTTTTCCTCCAACTAACATTCTTGTATACCTTCTACCATCACAAATCGCACGCAGTTACTTAGTCTTATTGATTCTGAACTTATTCCACAACATGAAATTTATTTCACTCATACCTGGGAAACATGAAAAAATTCTTCACACACCTACAACTCAGGGCTATACCTCGAATCAAGATGGAATTCCAGCACATAATAGTTCTTCTATCCTCCAACAGTCCCTTCTCACCGCTTCCAACTCATATGGATACATATCGAGGTTCTGACATACCAATCACACAGCCATCCAGCCGGTACATTCGCTAATATGGACAATATCGAACAAATAAGTTCAAAAACACTTGCTCGCACCATCAGCACCTCGATGCTCAAACCATAGGCAAAGATCTGAGCTTAAGTCCTCCATACTGGCCCAACCTCAAACTCCAAGAGATCACAACTCGCCCATCGATCAGGGAATCACAATCAAACAAGACACATTTGATACTGAGTTCTCATGTGTGCATATGAATGCCTGGAATGAATTACAAGAGTTACTTTTCAGGCTGAATCAAGTACGCATTATAAGAATTTAAGAATGTGATGTTTCATTAATGGTTCTGCAGCCTCTCAATGATAAATACAGACGTCTTTGTACCGATCTGCGAGACTCTACTAAACCTGCTAATGGCATATGAGACCTATGTAACCTACGCTCTAATACTAACTTGTCACGACCCAAACCCCGATCCGCTCGTGATGGTCCCCCTCGTGAAGGCAGGGCCATCCAGCTAACTCATTTCTTTCAAAATAGTTAAATATTAATCAACAATCTAAGTATGAATAGATAACTACAAACTAAGCAAAAGCTTTTTATGATGTGTGGAAAATAGCCCAAAACATGGTCCGATGTCGGGGTGTCACAAATCACGAGCATCTATTTGAGTATAAATACAACTAAAAGTATGAAATATACAAAACAGGACTGATGAAAAAAAAAGGAGAAAAGCGGTGCTGCAAACACCGGCAGCCACCTTGCTATACTTCGAAAACTCTGCCTCCGATCAGCCAAAACCTGCTACCAATTGTATAAATACCTGAATCTGCACAAAAGGTACAGGGAATAAAGTGAGTACTCCAACTCAGTGAGTAACAAATTTAAATAAAGACTAAAGGTAAGAAATCACTTAGCCAATCAAGATGCTGTAAAGATGTGGTTCAAAAACCAGTAAGAAAGTAGTAAAGTTATAAAATCTCTTAAAAACATCTTTAGCATAATTTAAACTTCTTTGAAAATGGTTTTTTCAACAGTTATGAAATGAGTATAAAACAATTACCACAGATAAAAATATAAATCCACCACTCGGCAACAAATACCGTAGTTTAACAGTTAAAAAGACAAGTAAATCTTAGATAAACATATAAAGGTTCGCCCCTCGAGCTGAATGTCAACAACTCTGCCCCTCGGGCAATATCTCAGAACAATACTAGCCCCTCGGGCTATCACATGGAACAATACCATCCCCTCAGGCTATATCTCACATCACAATGGGTACCTGCGCTCACCGGGGGTGAAAAGACTCCGGGAGGGGCCCTTTATAGTCCAAGCGCAATATCAAGACATCTCGTGGCATCAAATCTAGGAAATCGATTTCATATCAATCAACCCACCTCGTGGCGTATATATCTTAGGCCCTCGGCATCAAATCAGTATCAGTGTTTTCTTACAACTAGGCCCTCGGCCCTATTCAGTCAAAAATACTCACAAGGCCCTCGGGCATTCGTAAAATAATATTTCTCAACCCAAAACATAATTTAAAATATCATTTAAATCTCAAAACATAGTAAAAATGGTTGAGTAGTAAATAGTGGAAAATAACATGATTGAGTTCAATTAATAAGTCACAAAAGTGAGGAAAATAGTAATAAAAATTCCCGAAGCCAAATTATTTCAATCAGCCAAATCATTATGATAACAAAAAAGTTTTAGTCAAATACGCGGTAAAATCATCAATCGAGATGGACCAAGTCAAAATCCCTAATATTGCACGATCCCACGCTCATCATCCAACTTGTGCCTCACCCTAATATAGCACTATGATGTGCAATCCGAGGTTTCAAACCCTCAGGGCATCATTTACGATCATTACTCACCTCGAACCGGTGAAATCTCTAGCTCGCGTCGCCTTTGCTTATCAAATTGACCTCCATGCGCGCCGAATCTATCCAAAATTAGAACGAATACATCCTAATATGCTAAGGGAATAAAGCCCAAATGGAAACAATCAATAACGGGCACAAATCCCAAAATTACCGAAACCCAAGCCCCAGGCCACTTCTCGAAACTCAAAAATTTTCACATTATTAGATTCCTCATCTCACCACGAGTTCATACATATCAAAAGTTCTCAAATCCGACCTCAAGTGGTCTTTGAAATACCAAATAAAAAGTCCAATTTCTTAAGCCCTAGTTCTTTAATTTTTAGGCTCTGTTTTCATAATTTTATAGGTTAAAATCACCTAATAATTGACTTTTTAGTCCAAGAATCTTACCTCCATGTTGATTCTCTTTAAATCCCTCTTCAATCCTATTCAAAAAGCTTAAAAATTGACCAACAATGGAGAAACTTAGCCTCAAATTTGCGGAAATAAGCTTATTAAAGATTCTGCTAAGCTATCACTTATACTTAATCGCGATAGCGGAAAACATATTGCGATCGCGAAGTACAACCCATTATTTTCTTCACGAGATCGCGTATAACCTCACGCGATTGCGATGCTCAGAATCGTCCAACTATGCGATCACGAATGATACCACGTGACCGCGATCCACAATAACATAGACTTGTGCGGTCGCGACTCTATCTATGCGAACGCGTAGAACAACTGGATGCCCACCGAAATAACTCTAGACGATCGCGAGCCTCCTCACACGATCGTGGAGAGGAATATACTTGTAACAGAACTCAAGCCAAACCTGCAATTTCCTACTATCTAATAAGGCACAAAATGGTCCAATTAACCATACAAATCTCACTCGAGGCACTCAAGACCTCAACCAAATACGCCAACATATCCCATAACAATATTCAAACCTATTAGAACCTTCAGAACGCTCAAAACAACATTAAAATACCAAATTTGCATCAGATTCAAGTCTAAGAATATCAGAAACTTCCAAATTCTATTTTTTAATCAATAATCTAAACAAACCACGTCTGAATAATCTGAAATTTTGTGCACACATCCTAAATAACACACCAGCTAGTGCAGCTCTCGAAATTTCATTCTGACCTCTATATCAAAATCACACCTATCAACTGGAAAATGTTGAAATCTCAATTTCGCCAATTCAAGCATAAACCATCCACGAACAACCAAAATGCATTCTGATCGTACTGCTAAGTCCCAATTCACCTAACGGAGCTAACCAAATCCTAACAATACCAATCAGAGATCAATTACAAACAAGTCAAATCTTCGTCAAAGCTTCCAAATTTTAAGCTTTAAATTGAGAACTGCTCTCCCAAATTATTTCTAATTAACCTAAAACCCCAAAAAAATGATTTACATAGGTCATAACATATTACACCGGAAAAGCCATGCCCGAGAACTGGAAATCAAAGTGCAAAAGTTCAAAATGGTCGGTCCGGTAGTTACAGGTTCTTAGATCTTTCCTTGAATTTCCACATAATCTAGTTTATTTTTCTTGTTTTTCTCAATTCAATTGCATTTCTTTAGTGCTTCCACATTTTTTTAAGTTCATGGATCTCCCAACTTTTGTGTTATCAAGTTGTATCAGATCGGTCGTATTAGAATTCTATTCTTTATAATTCATGAGAATTTCTTCACAATACAAACAATCTTAAAAAAAAATCTTTAAAAAAATGGAGAATCATATTGATCTTCAAGAAATAAGATTTTATTTGTGTATTTTTTTGCAAACTCAAGAAAAAGAAAAAGGAAGAGGGGATCTTAGATCTTAAAGGATATGGAAAAAAAAGTTCTTACTCCTTCGAGCTTGTTCTAAAAATCCTTTCCTTTGTTAGAGTTTTGTTTCAATTAAATCCTATTCTTTCTAGGATTGGTTTTTCACTT
Source organism: Nicotiana benthamiana (assembly GCA_034376525.1). Taxonomy (NCBI): domain Eukaryota; kingdom Viridiplantae; phylum Streptophyta; class Magnoliopsida; order Solanales; family Solanaceae; genus Nicotiana; species Nicotiana benthamiana. The sequence goes on along the minus strand of CM067329.1, from coordinate 136,529,716 downwards.
TCTTTAGTGCTCCAAAATTCGTTATTTTACTATTCAGGGCATAGATACGAGTTGTAGTATATTTTTCAAAGGATAATTAAGGGGGAAAAGGCAAGAGTGGGTGAGAACAATTACGGAAAAAAGCAAAGTTTGAGTGATAACTATTGTTTTAAGGATCTCTCACACACGTGCTAGTGATGAATAACAAAGGGCTCTTCAGGAAGCCGAAATCCTAAAGAATTGATTTTACTCTACAAGTTATGCATCAATAATTCGAGAGATGGAACTAGTAATTCTAAGAGATAATGAATACAATTGCAAAACGAAATTAGACAATAGCTGCACTTAAGAAGGAAAATCAACCTGATGTACCACCTTAAAATAATCCTAGGCATAATAATAAATGAAATGCACCTCATTCCCCTATTGTTAATCAAGAAAACTCTATAGATGATTTATTTGATGATCTTGATGTAAATCTAGATTAGGTGGGAAGAGATTGGAAGGACAATGAGGTAGAGAAGAAGATGATAATATTACAAGCATAAAAATGAAGATTCCATCTTTCAAGGGAATAAGAGACCCAACTTCTACCTTGATTGGGAACGGAAAGTTGAGGCCATCTTTGATTGTCAAAACTACTTTGAAGGTAAGACAGTTAAGCTTGTTGTCGTTGAATTTTTTTATTATGCTTCTATTTAGTAGAAAAAGCTTACAAGGGACAAACAACAAGATGGAGAACCACTCACTACTACTTTGACCGAGATGAAGAGAGTCATGAGGAAGAGGTTTGTGTCTTCCCACTTTCAAAGAGTCATACAACTGGATCTTTAGACCATGAAGCAAGGAACCACAACCATGGATGAATACATTAAAGTATAGATATAGCTATGGTACAAGCTAAATGTATGAAATAAGAAGAGGCCACTATGGTTGGATTTCTTAATAGTTAAAATAGAAAAATAGCTGATGTAGTAGATATAAAATAATATGTACTATCGATGAGCTAGTAGATTTGGATGTAAAAATAGAAAAGCAAAATAAAAGAAGTCAAGAAACTAGCTCATGGAGAAGCTGGGCAAATACAAATTCTATGAATCCATGGCCAAAACAAGATGTGATTTCTGGACCTCAAGAAGGCAAGGTGAAAGGTAAAGTTGATGAGAAAGAGGGAGGTATAGCTTTCAATTCTAGATCCTCTAAACCTTCTAGTTCCATTGAATGTCACAAATATCATGGAACAGGCCATATGATGCATGAATATCCAAATAGAAGAAATATTATTTTGAGAGAAGATGGAGTATATGAGAGTCAAAAAAGTGAGGAAGAAGAGGGATGAGTAAGTAAAGATACTGTAGAACTTCCTAATTACGGTTTGGTTGGGGTAGTTTGGAGGATTATAGATAGAGAATATGAGGGAGAAAAGTGTGGAAGAGAAAGAAGAGGAATGTGTGAGTGAAGATAATGTAGAGTTTCCTTTTATTGATGGTTTGATTGGGGTAGTTAGGAGGATTATGACTAATAATATAGGAATCAATAGTGAAGAACAAAGGGAGAATATAATTCACATTAGGTGTGGAATAAAGGAAAAAACTTATTTTAATATTGTTGATAGTGGTAGTTGTGCTAATGTGGTGAGATCAAGCTTGGTGAACATGTTAGAGCTTACATGCATGAACAACCCTAAACCCTATAGACTTCAATAGTTAAATGATAGTGGTGAACTGAAAGTCAAAAAACGATGCAGAATTTTATTAAATATTGGTAGGTATGTGGATGATGTTTTTTGTGATGTGGTTCCTATACAAGCTTGTCACATATAGTTAGGTCGTCCGTTGCAATATGATAGGAATACTTTTAATAATGGAAGAACGGATAGATATTCTCTTGAGCATAACAGCAAGAAGTATACTCTTGCATCTTTAAGTCCATCTCAAGTATTTGAGGATGAAAAGAGATTGATGAAATAATGGAAAACAAAGGGGAGAAAAAAAGTGAGCTGAGGGAAAATAAAATAAAGAAGGCCAAGAGCTAGAAAAAAAAAGATAAATGGTCAGGAGAGAGAGAAAGAAGGCAGCAACTTGAGCAAAGTGGTAAAAGAAGATTTGAGTGATAAAAAGGAAAGCTTTGGTGAACGGAAAGAAGCAAAGGAAAAGAAATATGAGAGTTTCTACATAAAAGTTAAAGAGTGTTTGAACGCAAGAAAGAGGAGCTTCCCATTATACTGCTTACTTAAAAAGAAGTTTTGATTATGTGTCCGCTACTTAGTTGTACTTTCTTGTGCACAGTGCAACTCTAATACTTTGGAGTTTGGATGATGGGGGTAATAACGTAATACTAAAAGACTTCCTCGAATTCACTAGCTAAATTATTGAATAATGTGACATAAGATATGATTATGTGTTTTAAGATACGTTTCTCAATAATAAATTCTAAACTGGATTATATATATATAAAGCTAGCTGGCATTGATAATTTAAAATTTATTGTCAGAATATGGACAATATTTTATTTCTCAATAATTCACAGTTGTTAATAGGTCTCATTCATTAATTATATTAATTTTTAAGTTTTGAGAATTATTTTATTTAAAATTTAATTTAACTATGTAATTATACTTAGGCAGCCAAATAGTACACTTGTTATTACACTATACTTATATCTCTATCAAGTTAGAATTTGACTATATGAATCCTTATTATATCTTTTGCTCTATCTAAACTTGTTTTGGTCCAACGTAACTTATTCATGCTAACACTTTAGAAATTTACTCGCATCATGAATTAATTCATATAATCAAATTCGTTTGAATACATAAACCATACTGCATATGTTCTAAGAAGATATACAGAAACCATGCTCATGAAAATTTGAACAACCTTACAAATAAATAAATGAAGTATAATACCAAGGCATCAGTGAGTGATAGCGGGTCTCTCTTGGTCCTTGCATGCTCCTTGAATATCCAAATAAATGGCCAGGACGTAGTGATCATCCTTCACAATACCCAGTATCTAGCACAACTAGTGACAGAAGGCATGATGTTGACATGAACAATTACTTGAACCAAGCATGGCTCAACAACATTCTACAAAGCTTAGCTCCTTCAGTGAACCCACAGCTGGTCCAAGAATCTTCCTCCACACTTCAATCTAATTTATCCCTATAATGCTCTAATGGACATGCCATTCTTCATGCCGGAAAAACCTCTCTTAGCTGAACCCTATATTTCTTCCATGGGAACAACCTCAACCAGTCTAGAAGCCTAAAATACTACAACAACCACCCTCTCCACCCCACAATCCAATAAATGTGCAGGATCCAGTAGAGGCAGAAATGGAACTAAATCTTCTCTTAGGACGAGTCCTAGAAATCTCAAGTGTAGATGGGGTGAAGGTGTTTCTCTTCTCGAAGAGGCAAGAGAAGAGGCATGTTCTCAGCTGCCCATTAGCATTATACAAATGCTCGATGAAAATAAGACCTCCACATGATCCAACTATAGGAAATCGAGCCATGATCCTAGTTCCATCACTTCGGAGGAACTGTGCTAGGGGAAGTAAGGGAGAAAGGGAGTCTAGCCAACCACAAACATAATATATCCATGAATAGACCTACTAACTTTATCATTTAGAACATTAGAGAAGGAAACAATGATAACTTTAGATGAAATTCAGGGAAATGGTGGACACTCATAGACCATGTTTGATAGCATTACTAGATACTAGGATGGGAAATCACTTGGAGGTGTTGGATGATTATTATTTTACGAAGTTCATTGAGGTACCACCGGAAGGCCAGGCGGGTGGGAATGTGGTTTTTACAATCATAAAATAGTCACAGTTCATCACTTTGTTCGTAGGGACCAGGAGATTCATGCAACAATTGAGGTATTCCCTATCCGTCAAAAGTGGCTTTTTAGTGTTGTTTATCTTAGTATGAACATACTTAATCGTAATAAAATGTGGGATAATATTGAAAGCATTAGCAATAGTTACAATGGACCTGGGATGTTAGGAGGGAACTTTAATAACGTTTTTTTTTCAAGTGAGAAATTTGGAGGCAACACTATACGAGAGAGTAGAGCTAAATACCATTGGTCTAAGATTAATCATTTTAATTTAATAGACTTAGGTTATAAAGGGTGTAATTACACTTGGTATAACCTTAGACACAAAAATAGGGGGTTGATTATGGAAAGATTGGATAAAATATTAGTGAATGAGGATTGGATAAAGCTCTTTCCAAAAAGCCCCGTTATTCGTCTACCAAGAACACACTCGGATTATAATCCCATACTATTAGAATTAATTCCTAAAATAAATATTCTTTATAATCCCCCCTTTCATCTAGAAACCTTCAAGGGTAAACACCCTTCCTTCAAAACCCAGTTCAAGAAAATTGGTCTAACAATGACTATAATAGGGCAGATATTTTGTTTAAAGAAAACGTTCAGCCTTGGAAACACCAAACTTTTGGTGATATCATGGCTAAAAAAAGGAAAATATTAGCGTGGCTTCAAGGAATTGGAAAACCAAATCACTACCCTCATAGTAGTTTTCTACAAAACCTTCACTCTAGCCTCACCAAGGACTACAATGACCTTTTACTAATCGAGGAGGATTACTGAAAATTAAGATCAAGAGTTTTATGCTCAATGAGGGAGATGCGAATACCAAAATTTTCCACATCTCGTCCACTAATAGAAAAAGAAGAAATAAATTTTTTCAAAGGCAATGATGGGGATTGGATCAATGATCCAAATCTAGTCTCCTCCCACGTTTGTAATTACTTTACAACTATGTTTATAACCTTCCATGTTAACTCTAGTAGAATTAACCATCTTCATAATATATCCTAAATGGCATAAATATAAGTAGTCTTGATAACCCCCTTCTAAATGTTGAGATTAAAAAGGTCATCTTCTCCTTTAAACCCTGCAAGGAACCTGGACTGGATGTCCTTTATCCTTTTTTAAAAAAAGTGTTGAGATTTAATTGGACCCTCTGTCACAAATCTATGCCATGACATCTTTGAAACCCAAGAGATCCCCCATGATATTAACAAAACTTATTTCTGCCTAATTCCAAAAATTTCAAATGGTAACAACTTAAATAATTTTAGACCCATTAGTCTGTTAAACACCATTTATAAGGTCATCATAAAAATTCTTGCAAATAGACTTAAACCTTTCCTTGACCAACTGATTTTCCCTTACCAAGCTAGCTTTATAAAAAGAGAAGAGCTTCGGATAATGATATTATCATACAAGAGCTTATTTCAAGAATTCATAATCTAAAAGGGAAGCAAGGTCTTATGATTTTCAAAATCGATCTCAAAAAAGCCTTTGACCGTTTAGTATGGTCATTTGTGCATCACACCCTAACTCAATTTTCCTCCAAAATTTAAGAAAATTATCTTAAATAGCATCTCAACTAGTTCTATGGCTATCCTAGTGAATGGCTCTACTACTAGTTATTTTCAACCTAGCCGAGGAATTAGACACGGTAATCTTATCTCTTCCTACATATTCATCCTTTGTCTAGAAATGTTGTCGCGTTACATAATACACCAAGTGGACATTAGAAACTGGGACCCTATTACCCTAGGAAACAAAGGCTCCAATTTCTTTCATCTTTTCTTTGTCGACGACATAACCTTAATGGCCAAAGCAAATCACAAATCAAGTCATACTATTAAAAAAGGTTTTGACCTATTTTGCAAACTCTCAGGTAAAAATATTAATACAAAAAAGTCCAAAAGTGTTTTCTCCAAAAATTGTCCAATGACCCTTACAAAAGAAATTATCAATATCCTTGCTATTAAAAAAGAATGACTCCTTTGGCACCTATCTGGGCCTTCCTATTCTTAATAAACATCCTACACCAAAAAAACTATCAATTTATCATTGACAAAATGAGAGCTAAATTAATGGCTTGGAAATTAAAGTTCCTTAATATAGTAGGCTAGACAACACTCTCTCATTTCTTTCTAAACTCAATCCCCAATCACGATATGCAATATACCCTCCTTCCTATGAATATACCCAAAATAAATTGATAAAGTTCAAAGGGATTTCACATGGGGGACTACTAATGAGAAACGTAAACTTCACCTTATTAATTAATCAACCGTTTGTCAACCAAATGATATGGGAGGACTGGTCTCCTTAAGGCAAAAAATAAAAATATATGTATCCTAGCAAACCTTGCTTGGAGGACCATTACCAATCCTACCACACCTTGGGCTAATCTCATTATTAATTCCTATGCTAACAGTAGGAACACAGGAAAAAAATTCATTCATATAGAAAGGTATGCTAAAAGGGTGGGAAGTATGCTCCAAAGATATCAATTGAACGCTTCATCATCTTTCTAACATGAATATTTGGAAGACCAATTGGATACCCAACCTAGGAAGCCTTTGAGCCATAATAGAAGACCCATTATCAAGAAATGATTATCACCTTAAGATAAGGAACATTTTTGATGGCCAACAATGGTACCTTGATAATAGGTCCCTCAACCATCCCAATAACATCAAGGATGCCATATCTCAAACAAAAATTCGTGTCAAACATCCTATTAAGGATATCCCTATTTGGTCCCTTATTACTAAAGGATTCTTCACAACCAAAACTTGCTACTATTTAATCAATAATAAGAACAATAATTTGGATTTTCAATAGATTTGGAGCTTGCTTTTTTAGAATAAGATCAATTTTTCTCCCTGGCAATGCCTATACAATAAGGGGTCATTTTGTAGGGTGTACTAGAATAGTGCGGAATAAGGTGTATTAGTAATGCATGTATTAGTAAAGCAAGTATTAGTAATGGAAGCATTAGTTATGAAAATGTTATTTCTTATCTATTGTTTGGTGTGATGTATTAAAATTATAATGCATTTAATAATATTTTTTAAAAATAGTTACTTACAAAAATGCCCTCCATATTCTCTAGCTTTAAGGGACTTTGAGGACAATTGTGTCTTTAACTATGCTAATACATGCATTAAATACTTGGTATTACTAATGTCATGGTTTTCTATGCATTACTTATGCATAGGATAATACCTAGTATAGTGTATAACTAATACAAGTATTACTTATACATAAGTTGAAAAAGGTAGCAAATAATGTATTAGTAATGCATATATCTAATTCTTGTATTTTTTTCTAATACCTCCTACCGAACGACCCCTAAAATTCCTTGTATACAATACCTTGCAAAAATTGGCCTTAACATAGATCCTATTGTCCAATATGTCGAAACAATATAGAAGAATCTATCACTCATATATTTCTCAACTGCCATGCAAGCAACCATCTTTGCGAAACCATTGGATGGAAAAGATCCTAAAAGGAGAATGGGGAACATTGGCTACTCCAATTAAAAAACTTTAATTACTCCTTCAACAATAACTTGTTAAGATGGAATCTTTTCTTCCCTTTTACAGTTTGGTATATATGGATCAACAAGAATAATAATAACCATAATAATACCAATTTGCCGGAAAACTTCCATCACATTGCAAGTATAGCTATAGAATTCCGTCTTTTAACGGAAACTAATGTGTTACATGCTCCAAATCTTCGCATTAAGGTTACATCTCATAAGCCACCGATAGGATAGTTAAAATTAAATATTGATGCCAGCTTTCAGAAAGACATGCAAAAGTATGACTTAGGTGGAATAATCAGAAATGCTAAAGACTACTGGATTGTTGGTTACAACAAATATGCCAATGCAAATGGTTGTCTTCAAGCAGAAATAAAATCCCTACTAGAAGGAGTAAAAACAGCCCACGAGAGAGGTTTGTTTCCACTTTAAATTAAAACGGACTCCACGGAGATAATTCTATCTATACAACAAGGTAATAGCTTATATGCTAACACTTTATTAAAACACAGATTGTTAATGCACCAATGGAAGCAGGTAACCTTCAAGCACGAATTCCGTCAAGGGAATAAGATAGCTCACCAGCTAGCATACATGGGAATTTCTAATATAAGGAACAAGAAGAAAGTTTTCGTTTCTCCCCTAAAGATGTTAAATTCCTAGTACAACATGATGTTTTGGAACATGGCAAACTAACCCAATTTAAGAGTTTGATTCATTATGCTATTGTTGTTATAACTGCAGAATAGGTTTATATTGTTGTTTTTAAAAAAAGGAAACAAAAAGAAGAGGAGGAGGAAGAGGACGAAGAAGAATAAGAAGAAGAAGCAGCAACAACAACAGTAGCGCCAGAAGTAGAAGCAGAAGAAAAACACAAGGTAGAAAAAAGGCAGTAACAACAAAAGTAGAAGCAGAAAAGAAAGAGGATGAAGAAGAAGATGACAATTACTATCAATATCATCGTTTAATAAGACTTTCATTCTTGGTTACATGCTTTTTCTTTTTCTTCTCTCTTATTCATTTAGCCGCATAAATATAATAAATACTCCACGTAACTTACATATTAAGATATCTAAAATTATAAAAGATGTTTGGACAATTTCACCATTCATATTATTTTCTGTTACGCCCTGCAAGTTTTTGGACAATATGTCTAGCTAATTTTGTTACGTGATTATATATAGTGAAACCAAGTATATTGGGTGCCACATGAGTTGGATATCATCTTAGGAATATGTGGAACGTATTTACGGGATTAGTTGATTATTGATCAAAATTTATTTATAGGCACTCGGGCCAAAATTATAATATCTAGTAGCCACAACATGACTTCATACAAATCGTAGCCTAAAAACAGTAAAATTTATCTATTTTGATAACGTTTCCTTTTATCGCAGGTAATCTTTCTCTGAAATTCCAATAATGAAATTTGCATTATGGTTGAGGTTAACATCAAACTTCGTTTCTTTTCTAAATGGATTAGCATAACCCACCTAAAATTATTTTTGGCCATTGTTTATCTCTAAAATACAAAATCATTTTCTGCACAACGTTTTTCATGATTATTCTTTTTTGGATGTAATTTGAATTTCACATAAAGGCCACAACGACACAATGCAATAACTCTTAACTGCATGCAAGAGCCAGCAATATGAAGGCAAATAATTTTATTTCCTTGTTAAATTCCATTTTGCGGTTCCCTTTTTCTATTTTCTATCTTACTTTACACCCAAAAAATGGAGATAAAAATTGGAAAGAGAGCTTATCAATGATTGTTCGAACTGAAATTATCTTTTTGCACCTATTTTTGCCTGCACGGAAATAATTCTTAAAAATAGACTAAAAATAATTTTAATGAATTCTAAGAGTTTTTCTTTATTTAGATGCATTTCATGCTTGTTTAATAATTTTAAATCATAAGAAAAATCATAAAAAAGATCACATTTTTATTTTATGTCATCTTAGGTTTAATTTGTATTTTTAGAGATTAATTACTCTTTAATTGTTAGATTAATATATAAAAATCACAAGATATACATTAGCTTTAATCACTTAGTTTATTTAATTAGTTAAATTACTAATAGATCGTTTTAGTAAAATAAATTTAATGGGTAGTAAGGTGGTTATTTGAAAGATTATTTTTGCCTCTTGTTTCAAATTGGCTCAAGTTCAGAGCCTAAAATCCCAGGCCCAACCGATATTCCCCACATTAAAATAAGCATATTCCTTCTCTCTTCAACATATTAGAAGCCTAGTTAAGACGACGACGACGACGACAACAATAACAATTCAACATAGTCCCACTTAGTGGGATTTGGGGAAAGTTTGTGTACGCAGACCTTACCTCTACCCTGGGGTAGAGAGGCTATTTTCAAATAAACCCCCGGCATCCATTCCTCCAAGAGCTTCCCACCTTGCTCTTGGGGAGGTTCGAACGCACAACCTATTGGTTGGAAGTGGAGGTTGCTTACCATTAGAGCAACCCTCCTTGTCTAAAGCCTTGGTAAGACCTAATTTCCTAAATGAACCGGAGTAAAGCATGAGATAATATAAACTTATCTCACGACCTGTCTAAAAAGGGACGTCAATACGAATAATGTACCGCATATGTAAGGCACATAAATAAGTATATTACTGACGCGGAAGGAAAAATAGAGTAAATGACTAAACCTGTAAGTCTGGATAACTCCATAGATCATGAAATAGTTTTAATGTCATAAATATGCATATGAATTTCATGTCATGCATAGGCACATATGTTCATAACATCATCAAGCCTCTGAGGGCATCTCATCATATCATCTTGGCCATTGTGGGCAAATTATCAATGTATACCAGTTGATCAGGTTGTAGCGCATATATAATGCCATAACCTTTACCATATATATATATATATATATATATATATATATATATATATATATATATATATATATATATATATATATATATATATATACACACACACACACACGTATATAAATACCTTCTTAATCATGGGTCAACGTACATGTTTAAATACATGAAATTGATAATAAGTATATTAATAAGATTTTTTAGAAATACCATAAAACTCAATTTGCCTTTCGGATAAACTTTATCAAATATGTATTTTTCTGTCAGACCTATGAACAGATGATAGAATAATAAGACTTATGGGAAGGTAAGAATATAAATATCTCTAGAATTTTTATGAATAAAGTAATTTACAGAAGGTGTGCATTTACTCGTTTCGTTTGTATCGTATAGATTATGCCAAAAAGAAAAAGTGATGGCCATAACATACCTGGGCCGATTTTATTGACATTCTCTCTAATTTATATGATGTTCTTGAGAAAGATTGCACCTTATTCCTCAAAATTGCAAAATCTCACACTATATTGTATTATAAAATTTGAAGTGAGCTATGGAGCTCCACCCGTAGCAATTCTCTCATGTACAATGTTGATGAGAATCTCTTAAATTCTTTAGCTTCTCCAACAATGATGTAATGAAATTTCTATAAATAGTTGGTCTTTTTGGGGCCCCACATGTTTGATGATTCAGTCACCTTCTCCTTTGAACTTTAAGAGTCAATTTTGTGACATTATATGCTCACATGTTAAGGATTCATTGGTCTTATCCAAGGTTCATAATTAATCATCCACTAACTCTTAATTAACTTGTTAATTTCTCTCATTAATCAATTATTCATATAATTAAGAATTATCTCTAATTACTTAATATACTACTCACTTTTAATATACCTTGTACATTATTTACTATCATAGACATGTGTTACCCTTATAAGATACTAGTCCATGAGTATCAGATATTTTAACTTGAGCCATATTTTATCCCAAAACGTCAAACAGTGACGAAATTTATTTTCTTCGATTTGCTTACCCTCTCAACTGTACGAATTTACTCATCACTTATTTGATATAGCATAATATTTATAATCTCAAAATAATCTTGTTCCTAAACTTAAGTTGATTAAATTACGACGAAAATTTAGCATACAAGAATACGGGGTGTAATATCTCATTTCCGAATTTTCATCAATTTACTTATGGAGTACTTTAACGTACGAAAACGTGGGGTGTAACAGTCTTGCTATTCTTTCTGCATCCGGTTTATTTTAGGGTGTGATCCAAATATTTTACTTTATTGTCTTCCTTTCTGATGTTAACCCTTCTATGTTTTAAAAATAAAATATCATTAAAATAAAAAAATCAAATAAAATTAATATTTTGTTGTCCAGGAATGTGTCTTTTCCTAATCTTATCACTTTTCTTATTCTCTTTTCAAATATGTTAAATACAAATTTTAATAAGATGACATACTTGCGGACTTCGTGCCAAGATCCTGAAATGCTGTCGGACCTCAAAATAATGAATCAAGAATTAGATCGCAGTAAAGATAAGCTTAGGAAATAAAATAAAGAGTTGGAACAACTAAAGGAAAATTGAAAAGGTCCATATATTGCAACAAGTTGGGATATATCGAAGATATTGTCCCTCAAATAATTGTCAATGCAAATGAAGTCACGAGGTACTATGTGGATCCTCAATGGGATGAAGAATACATTCTTTATCACATTCCAAATATTTAACCCTTTGAGCCAGCTCCTATTCTATGATTAACCTTTTTGGAAACTTTTAGTTATTATTGAAAAAATAATGAATGAAAATAAATAAAATGAAAAGAAAAAGAAAAATACAAAAAAAGAAAGAAAAGGGCAAAAAGAAAATGAATGAAAAAATGAAAATATGGAAAGGAAAAAGAAAGAGAAAAGAAAATAAAACAGCAGAAAAACAAAAGAAAAAAAATTAAAGTTCCTTGAACTATGTTCGACTTGATTCCGAAAGGATAGATAGACAGCCTTTCTCTGTGGTTCAGTCACACCAAAATGAAAGTTCAAATTTTCCCAAAAGTGAAACTAGGGTAGATGTTATAATAGTTCGGCGATGGCTTCACCCGAAAGGTTCCAAAGTTGTAATTCAATCCAAATTTTTTTCACCCCAAATCCTATTCAAGTCCTTTCGATCAATCGACAAAGAGGTTCAAAATGGGAGGATACAGTTACTTGGATTTGACACAACGATATAAGAGAAATAAAATAATAGAGTCTTATCGGTGAAAACTCTTACGACAACCGTAAGGGGGTGGTAAGCAGAGAAGTAAAATGAGAGAGTCTTATTAGTGAAAACTCGCAAAGAGCACTAAAAGATGATAGTGAGAAGAGAAATGATAGTGGTTTGCTAGTGAAAACCCGCAGAGGGCGCCGCTGATCGAAAATAAAATCCTCACAGCCATCGGCATCGATAGACTCCTAGCAAGGTTTCTCGATTTTGAGGCAAAAGTTGTGACGAATTTCTGAGAGTCAGACGGTTTACATAGATCAAGAATCTAGTCTCAAAGGCATGTCATGTTCATTTAAGTGCGCATGTACTCTAGATAGGTCCTTCTTTCCTTTCCCCGAAAGGGATACCTCTTGTCTAAATTCATTTTTCCATTCCATTATTTGTGTTTTTACTTTGAATCCCATTCGGTCTAACTCTATTCCAAAACTGAGACAAAGAAAAGATGATAAGAATGATTTACAAGATTCTGATTTGATACGAGCTAATATTAAAAAAAGGGACCCAGCCTCGTCAGGGGCATGTGATGACCCGGCTGTTGTCATAAGAATTAATGCCACGATCCTCTATTAACTGCTTTCCTTAAGTCTATTTCTGTGATGTTCGATTTTGAGTTTCGGCGAGTTTTGAGACACTTACACCCTAAATAAGAGCTTAAGTGGTGCAAAGTTAAAAAAACATAGTCGGAATAGTATAAAGTCGGCCGTGAAACGAAAATATGATGGTTCTGCTAGCTCCACTAGGTGGTTTTGGGGTTGGGATCATGTTGGGAATGTGTGTTGGAGATCCAACTATTTTAAAAATGCAGAAGTTTGAGTTTTTTGAAGTTCTCGATCCGATAGTGAGATTTTGATCCGAGGGTCGGAATAGAATTTGGGAATTTGCAATAGTTCCATCATATCACTCGGGATGTGTGTGTAAAATTTTAGGTCATTTGGACCTTGTTTGGTTAGGTTTTAGATCGAAAGCATATTTTGAGGAAAGTTGGAGTTCGTAGGCTTACATCCTTGATTAATTCGTGTTTCCAACATTGTTTTAGGTGGTCTAAATATTAGTACAAGTTTGAATGATTTTTTGTTATATGTCTGTAGGATTGGTGGAGGTGCCAGAGGCTTTGGTGTGTTCCGAATGCTCAACGGGGCATTTTGGAGTTGTTTAAAATTGCAGAATTATCTTCAACTGTTGCAGACCATTTTCTTCTACGCGATTGTGTCCCCCTCCACCGTTCGCATAGAGTAATCTTGGAGGAAAACCTGTTACCTCTTCGCATTCGCGTTCAATAATCCCATGTTTGTGAAGCTTGGTATTTTCCTTCATTGTAGACAAGCACTCGATTTCACGTAGTGTTATTTGGCGTTGAGGGTTGAGCCTATTTTCCTCATCACATTTGCATACCCTCTCCTGCTTTCGCATACCATTGCATAGTCCACCCTTCATGTTCGCATACTGTTCCACGCGTTCGCAAAGAGAAATTCAGGGCCACAATATTTTTTCTCTTCCACTTTCGCGAGACTACTTTTGCTTTTACGGAGCACAATTTAGCAGCCTTCATTTTTCCTTCTTTGCAAACGCGTGACTTCATGCACGATGCATTAAATACCTCGGCAGTTATAAAAATTTTGAAACAGAAGGTTTAGCCATTTTTAACAAAAACTCAAGCTTGATAGCTCAGATTTGAGTGATATTTCAAGGGTTATCTAGAGACATTGATTGGGTAACGAATCTAAACTCCTTTTTAGTTGTACCCCACTAATCTAATCATGAGTTCCTCTTTTGATTTCAGATTTTGAATAAAAATTTAGTAACACTTCATAGATCAAGTTATTGCGTTCTGAGTGGGTTGTTTACATTCGATTTTGGAGATTTTTCTATGGTTAGACTCGTGAGAGTAGGAGGATTCTTAAAATATTAGTTTCAGCCGATTATGAGATGTTAGCCTGAGGGGCATTTTGGTTATTATCTACCTAATTTCACGTCTTAGCTTTGAATTAAATTAAAAAATCAGTTGCTTGAGATTTTATTAATGATATGTAATTGAATTTAATAGATTTGTGCCATTTGGAGTCGGATACTCATGGCAAACGTGTGGTTTCGAGGTGACTTTGGAGCCGTTTCGAGGTAAGTGGCTTGTCTAACCTTGTGTGGGGAACCTTTACCCTTATGATATGATATTTGGTAACTAAATGCCTTGTACATGAGGTGACGAGCATGTATTATAGATAATTTTTTAAAATCCGATTCTTGAAGTATGTAAATTAAGTTCTTTCTTACCCATTTCACTTTAATTGCGAGCTTAGCTTATGTTAGTTTAGAGAATCATTTTTAATTGACTTAATTGTCTATCTGCTTAAACTGCCTTGTTTATATTTCGTGAAGCATATTAGGCTAATATTTACTACTACGTGTTACGAATTTAGCATTTATTCTGATATTCTTGAGCTGTTGTTGTGTGTTTAAATTTGGGACAACGTGATGGCATCCTGGGAGATCCCCTACACGTGTCATGATATGGACCAAGGTGCAAGATACCATGATATCCCTGGCACATGTATATATATTGAGGATACCAAGAGATCCTCGGGATACCAAGATATCCCCAGCTTACTTATTGAGGATATCAAGAGATCCTCGGTATACAAAGAGATACATAAAGTATATGGTGAGGATACCAAGAGATCCTCGGGACACCAAGAGATCCGGGGGACACCAAGAGATCCGCGGTTATCATTCTTGTTGTGAGCTATATTTCCTTGTATTTGTCTTATTTCTGTGTCTCCATTACTGCATCATTATTTAACTTGTTTAAATTCTTATTGTAGACTCTCATTATATTGTTTCTTTATCCTATCATTTGTTATTTATTATCTCAGTAAGGCCCTGACCTTCCTTGTCGCTACTGACCGAGGTTATGCTTGGCATTTATTGAGTGTCGTTGTAGTGTACTCATGCTCCTTATGCGCCTGTTTTTCATGTGCAGATCCGGGTACCTCTACCCAAGCATATTTCACTCGAGGCGGAGAGATCTAGCAGAGACTTCGAGGTATATCTGCTGCGTTCGTAGACCAAAAAGTCTCTATCTTATTCTATCTTTTAGCAGTTAGCCTTCTTTTGTTACTATTGTTTTAGACATTCTGGAGTTAGGGTTGTGTATTACATTTCTTCAGCTTGTATTCCCATGAGTTTTCGGGTATTAGGAAGATATTTTAGGTTTCCGTGATGTTGAGTTGTGTATGGCATGCGGCATTTATATACAGTTTTCTACTAGTGTTTAATTTTTAATTATTTATTTCCACAAGTTATTTTATTTCCGCATTGTTAGGGTTACCTAGTCATAGGGACTATGGGCCATCACGAAATATTCACGGAGGGAGAACATGGGATATGACAAGTTGGTATCGGAGCTCTAGGTTCATAGGAGTCACAGAACAGCGACCGGTTTATTAGAGTCTCTCTTATCGGTACGGAGACGTTCGTACTTATCTACAAGAGGGTATGTAATTGTTAGGAAACGTTTCTCTTCATTTGATTTTCTTGTCGTGCAATATTTTGACATCACAATTCTAAACTTATGTCATCTATTCTCTCAAAGATGGTGAGGACACATGCTACGCGCGATGATCAAGCACCTACGCCACCTACTGCAGCCATCCGAGGCCGGGGCCGGGGTAGAGGCCGAGGTACCATCAGCAGATTTAACCGAAGTCCAAGAATTGCTCCCCCTTTGTAGCCATCCAAGGTCGGGGCCGTGGTAGAGGCCGAGGTACCATCATCAGATCCACCCGGAGTCCAGGCACCTGACACACCTACTGCCACTACTACTCAAGCCCTTCAGGAGACGTTGGCTCAGTTCATAAGTATTTACACCACCTTGGCTCAGGCAGGGTTGCCTCCCCTTGATGAAGCCACATATCACGCTAGGAGAGGAGCACAAACGTCCGCTGCCCGCACTCCTGAGCAGCAAGTGCATGTTAAGCTGGTCCTAGAGATTAATCTTGTACCGCATACAGTGCCAGTTAAACCCGTGGATAGGGCAGTTGTATCAGATGATGAGCACTGGAGACTTGAGAGGTTCAAGAAGTATGATCCTCCGATATTCAGTGGACGAGTATTAGAGGATGCCTTGGAGTTTCCAGCAGGAACTAGCGGGGTTTCCTTTACTTCCTTCCAGCTTTGGGGAGCCGCCTATGATCGGTGGTGCACTTTTGAGATAGACAGTCCAGATGAGGATATATGTCCTGAGAGAGTTTGTCCCACAAATCCTCAGGGATGCATGGCGCACAGAGTTTGAGCATTTGCACCGGGGTAATATGACCGTTTCAGAGTATGCTATCATTTATACCAGATTGGCTAAGCAAGGATCGACCTTGGTTGCTACTGTCCGTGAGAGGGTTCGCCGGTTCATTGAGGGTCTTATCCCACCTATTAGATCTAGCATAGCTCAAGAGTGGGAAATGAACATCCCATATCAGCAAGTGGTGCGTATTGCGAGGATCGAGGGTATGCTCACTAGGGAGTGAGAGGCGAGGGAGGCCAAGAGGTCTCAAGAGTCGAGCCATTTCTCACGTGCTCGTACAAAAACTTCAAGTTGACATGGTAGTGTTATATGAGTCTCCCCATTCATTAAGCTCTTCCAGCAGCCAGTAGTACTCCAGCTCCTCCTAGGCCCCAGGAGCCTTATTATGCACTTCCGGTTTCTAGCGCGCCACCTACACGGGGTGCTTTCAGAGATCAATCCAACAAACTTGGCCCTAGTCAATCACAGATACAACGTCCTCCCAAATCTTTTTTCGAGTGTAGTTGCACCCGCCATGTGGTTAAGGATATCCATAGACTTAGGAGGACTGCACCTCCACAGACTTCTCAGCCACAACGTGCTTCGCATATCTCTCAATCTATGTTTATAGCTCCAGATGCTACCCCATCTGCCTAGCTAGCTAGGGGCAGAGGTCGAGGAGGTATATGTTTCCCCCAAGGGGGAGGCCAAGCTAGATATGATGCCATTCCTACTCGTACTCAGGCGATTGCCTCTGATTCTATCATCACACGTATTACAATGGGTTGTCATAGAGATGCATCAGTTTTATTCGATCTAGGCTCTAATTACTGTTATGTTTCTTCTTATTTTGCACCACATTTGAGCGTACCCCAAGATTCTTTGAGTTCCCTTGTTTATGTTTCTACTCATGTGGGGGATTCCCTTACCCAAGATTCTTTGAGTTCCCTTGTTTATGTTTCTACTCATGTGGGGGATTCTCTTATTGTTGACTGTATTTATCTATCATGTTTCGTTACTATTTGTAGTTTTGAGACCAGAGCATATTTATTGTTATTCAGTATGGTTGATTTCGATATTCTATTAGGCATGGACTAGTTATCGCCCCATTATGATAATCGTGATTTTCACGACAAGATTGTGACGCTGGCGATACTAGGTGTACCGCATGTTGAGTGGAGTGGTACATTAGATCACACTCCCAGTTGAGTTATCTATTTCCTTAAAGCTCAACATATGGTTGAGTAGGGGTGTGCCGCGTAGTTAGCTTATGTTAGAGATGTCAGTATTGTTACCCCATATGTTGATTCAATCCCAATAGTACGGAATTTTTTCGATGTGTTTCTAGGTGATCATCTGGGCATGCTGCCTAATAGAGATATTGATTTTATCATTAATTTGTTGCTGTGAACTCAGCCTATTTCTATTCCTCTGTAACGTATGGCTCCTCCTTAATTGAAGGAATTGAAGTTTCAGTTACAGGAATTGCTTTATAAGGGTTTTATTTGACCTAGAGTTTCACCTTGGGGGTGATCTTGTCTTCTTTTTAAAGAAAAAGGATGGTTCTATGTGTATGTGTATCGATTATCACCAGTTGAAAAAGTTTACAATGAAGAACCGCTATCCTTTACCTCATACTGGTGATCTGTTCGACCAACTTCAGGGAGCACATGTGTTTTTTAAGATTGAATTGCGGTCGAGTTACCATCAGTTGAAGATTCGGGTGCAAGATATCATGAAGACCGCCTTCAAGACTTGGTATGGTTATTACTAGTTCCTTGTTATGTTATTTGGGCTGACCAATGCTCCTGCAGCTTTTATGCATTTTATGCACAGTGTTTTCTATCCCTATCTTGACTTATTTGTTATTATTTTTGTTGATGATATTCTGTCGGAGTCAGGAAGCTTATGAGAAGAACCTAAGGACCGTGGTTCAGTCTCTAAAGTAGAAGAAGTTATATGCGAAGTTCTCAAAATGTGAGTTTTGGTTAGATTCAGTGGCATTCTTAGGCCACGTGGTATCGTGTAAGAGCATTCTGTTGGATGCGAAGAAGGTAGAGGCCGTGCAGAGTTTGAACATGTCATCCTCAGCTACAGAGATTCGCAGTTTCCTTGGATTGGCGGGCTACTACCGTCGTTTTGTGGAAGGGTTTTCATCGATTGCAACCCCATGACTAGATTGACCTAGAAGTGTACCCCATTTCAATAGATAGAGGAGTGTAAGGCGAGCATTCATAAGCTCAAGACAGCATTGACAATAGCCCTAGTTTTGATATTGCCTACTAGCTCTGGGTCTTATAAAGTTTATTGTGATGCCTCGCGGGTTGGCCTCAGAGTGGTGTTGATGCATGATAATAGGGTGATGCATCCCGACAGTTAAAGGTATATGAGAAGAACTACCATATCCACGGCCTAGAGTTACCTTCCATTATTCACGCCCTGAAGATATGGTGTCATTATTTGTACAGTGTGCCTTGTGAGGTTTATACTAACCATCGGAGTTTGCAGCACGTTTTCAAGTAAAAGGATCTAAATTTGTGTAGAGGAGGTTGTTAGCATTGCTGAAGGATAGTGATAGTACTTTTATGTACCACCCCGTAATGTGGTGGTTGATGCCTTGAGTCGCCGGACAGAGAGTTTGGGGAGTTTGGTATATCTATCAGCATCAGAGAGGCCTATGGCAATAGATGTTCAGGCCTTAGCCAGCTAGTTTGTGAAATTGGATCTTTTGGAGCCTAGTCAGGTTCTAGCCCGTGTGGTTTCTCGGTCTTCGCTATTCGACCGCATCAGGGAGTGGTTGAATGATGACCCTCATTTACCTTTCCTCAAGGACAAGGTTCAGCATAGTAATGTGAGATATGTGACCACTGGAGATGCTAGGGTATTGATGATGTAGGGTCGGATCTGTGCCCAATGTTGATGGGCTTCGATAATGGATATTAGCGGAGACCCACGGTTCGCAGTATTTCATCCATTTGGGTTCCACGAGGATATATCAGGATTTTAGTTTGCACTATTTGTGGAGGCGGATGAAGAAAGATATAGTTTGATATGTAGCTAGATGCCTCAACTGTCAGCAGGTGAAGTATGAGCACCAGATACCGGGTGGTTGCTTCAGCAGATAGAGATTCTTTAGTGGAAGTGGGAACGGATCACCATGGACATTGTAGTCGGACTCCCATGGACCTTGAAGAAGTTTGATGCCATTTGGGTGATTGTAGATCAGCTTACAAAGTCCGCTCATTTTATTCCTATGTGTCATGCTTATTCTTCGGAGCGGTTGGCGAAGATTTATATCCGAGAGAGTTTTCTTGTACATGATATTCCAGCTTTTATTATTTCAAATAGAGGTACGCAGATTACATCACGGTGCAAGAGGGCCGTTCAGCTGGAGTTGGGTACTCGGATGGAGTTGAACAAAACATTTCACCCCTAGATGGACGGACAGTCCGAGTGCACTATTCAAATTCTTGAGATATGCTCCATGCGTGTGTGATTGAGTTTGGAGGGTCTTAGGACCAGTTCTTGCCATTGGTGGAGTTTGCTTACAACAACTGCTATCAGTCCAGCATTAAGATGGCACCATATGAGGCTTTATATTGTAGTAGGTGTAGATCTCCGATGGGTTGGTTTGAGTCGGGTGAGAGCACGCTATTGGGCACAAATTTGGTTCAGGATGATTTGAAGAAGGTCAACGTAATTCAGGATAGACTCCGTACAACCCAGTCCAGACAGATGAGCTACGCACACCGAAAGATTTGCGATGTTTCATATAGGGCCTGAGAGCGGGTTCTGCTTCGCGTTTCGCCTATAAAGGCCATTATGATATTTGGGAAGAAAGGGAAGTTGATTCGAAGATTTATTAGCCCTTTTGAGATATTGAGGCGTGTTGGGAAGGTTGCTTATGAGCTTGCCTTACCTCCTATCTTGGCAGGAGTTCATTCGGTAATTCATATTGCGATGCTCTGGAGGTATCACAGTGATCCGTCGCACGTGTGCGATTTCAGTTCTGTCCAGTTGGACAAGGATCTATCATATGTTGAGGAGCCAATGGCTATAGTGGATAGGCAGGTCATAAAGTTGAGGTAAAAGAACATTGCTGCAGTAAAGGTTCTGTGGCAGGGTAAGCCGGTCAAGGAGGCGACCTGGGAGACTGAGCAGGATATGCGCAGCTGTTACCCTCATCTTTTCACTACTTCAGATATGTATCTATGCTCGTTCAAGGACAAATAAATGTTTAAGTGTAGAAGGATGTGATGAACCGGTCGGTCCTCATAATAATTAACGCCTCTATCCCCTATTAACTGCTTTCCTGAAGTCTATTTCTGCTAGTTTGATTTGCCGATAAGTTCAATTTTGAGTTTCGGAAAGTTTTGAGACACTTATTGCCTATATAAGAGCTTATGTGTTGGAAAGTTGTCCATAGTTAAAATAGTGTGAAGACTTCCTTGTAATGGAAATCTTATGGTTTCGTTATCTTCGTTAGGTGATTTTGGGGTTGGGAGTGTGTTCAGAATGTGTTTTGGAGATCCGCAACTAATTTAGGCTTTAAATGTCGAAGTTTTATTTTATTTTGAAATTTCTTGTGCGATAGTAAGATTTTGATATGATGGTCGGAATGGAATTACGAAACTTGTAGTAGTTCCGTATTTCACTTGGGATATGTGTGTAAACTTTCAGGTCATTCGGACGTGGTTTGATTAGGTTTTTGATCGAAAGCATATTTTGAGGAAAGTTTGAGTTCTTAAGCTTAAAGCCTTGATTAATTTGAGTTCCGACACTTTGTTTAGGTGGTTTAAGGGCTGATACAAGTGTGAATGATGTTACGGGATATGTCCGTAGGTTTAGTAGAGGTCCCGGGGCCTTGGGTGTGTTTCTGATGGTCAACAGAGCATTTTAGAGTTGTTTGTTTATAATTGCAGAATTTTCTTCAGTTGTTGCAGACCAATTTTCTTCTTCGTGATACCGTCCCACCTCACGCGTTCACGTAGAGTAATCTTGGTGGAGGACCAGTTACCTCTTCGCGTTCTCATTCATATTCACACGTTGGCGACGCTTGGCATTTTCCTTTATCGCGTTCGTAACCAAGCACTCGTGTCTGCGTAGTATTATTTGGTGCTGAGGGTTGTGCCTATTATGTTCATAGAATGAAGGTTGTGGAAATGAGGATGCTCAGGTGGATGTGCGGGCTCACCAAGTTAGATAATATTAAGAATGAAGTTTTTCGGGAGAAGGTAGAGGTGGCCCCGGTGGATGAGAAGATGCGAGAAGCGAGGCTGAGGTGGTTCGGGCATGTGCGGAGGAGAAGTCCTGATGCCCCGGTGAGGAGTTGTGAGTGGTTGGCGATTGTCAGCGTTCGGCAAGGCAGAGGGAGGCCAAAGAGGTATTGGGAAGAGGTGATTAGGCATGACATGGCTAGAATGCGGGTTTCCGAGGACATGACCCTTGATAGAAAAGTCTGGAGGTCTAGTATCAGGGTTGTAAGATAGGGGCTCCTAGAGTTTTTCGTTCTCCTCACCCGGGTTTGGGTGAGGCTTGACAGGGCTATCCATAGATGATCTGTGTTTTGGACTGTGTCTCCCTTATGGTAGTTAATTATGATAGTTACTGTATGATATTATTGCATGCTATTTTATTTATGGTTCTTATGTTTAGATAATTGTTTACGCTATTTCTACTGGAGTTACTAATGTTCTTTTGTTTGTTTTGTTTATCCTTCCTTCATTGAGCCGAGGGTTGATTGGAAACAGCCTCTCTATCCTTTCGGGTAGGGGTAAGGCTCGTCTACATATTACCCTCCCCAGACCCCACTTTGTGGGACTATACTGGGTAGTTGTTGTTGTTGTTGTTGTTGTTGTTGGTTGTGCCTATTTTCCTCATCGCATTTGCATACCCTGTCCCACGTTCGTGTACCTTTTCATAGTCCACCCTGCGTGTTCGCGTACTGTTCCATGCGTTCAGGAAGAGCAATATTTGGCCACAATAGTTTTTCTCTTCCACATTCGTGAATCTGCCTCCGTGTTCGTGAAGCACAATTTAGCAGACTTCATTTTACCTTCTTCATGAATGCGTGACTTCCTCCGCATTCGCGATGCATTCAATACCTGGGTAGTAATAAAAATTTCAAAACCGAGTTTTTAGCCATTTTTACCAAAACTCATGCTTGATAACTCGAATTTGAGCGAGATTTCGAGGGTTTCTCAGAGACATTGATTGAGTAACAATTCTAAACTCCTTTTTACTAGTAACCCACTAATCTAAGAATCAATTCCTCCTTTAATTTCTGATTTTGAATAAAAATTCAGTAAAACTTCATAGATTGATTTTTTTGTATTTTAGTGGATTTTCGATATCCGATTTGGGAGATTTCTATATGGTTATACTCGTGAGAGCACGAGGATTCTGAAAATGTTAATTTCACTGATTCTGAGATCTTGGCCAGAGGGGCATTTTGGACATTTTACTAATTTTGCGTCTTACCTTTGAATTAAATAAAAGAATTAGTTACTTGATATATTATTTACGATATGTACGAATTGAATAGATTTGGGCCATCTAAAGCCAGACACTCGTGGAAAACGTGTGGTTGCCAGTTGAATTTGGAGTCGATTCCAGGTAAGTGGCTTGTCTAACTTTGTGTGGGGAACCTTTACCCTTAGGATATGATATTTGGTAATTGAATGCCTTGTACAGGAGGTCACACGCGCGTATTTGAGCGAATTGCTGAAAATCCAATTTTACTTGAAGTATTTAAATTGAGTTCTTTCTTACCTGTTTTACTTTAATTGCGAACTTAGCCTGTGTTAGCTTAAAGAAGCATGTTTAGCTGGCTTAATTGTCTATTTGCTTAAACCTCCTTATTTGTATTTCGTGCAGCATATTAGGCTAAAATTTACTGCTATGTGTTATGAGTTTAGCATTTATTCTTACATTCTTGAGTTGTTGTTGTGTGTTTAAATTTAGGACTACGGGAAGGCACCCCGGGAGATCCGCTGCACGTGTTATGATCTGGACTGAGCTACGGGATACCAAGAGATCCCAGCTTACTTATTGAAGATACCAAGAGATCCTCGGGATACCAAAAGATTCCTAGTATATACAGTTAGGATACCAAGTGATCCCCGATTATCATTCTTGTAGTGAGCGGTATTTCCTTGTGTTTGTCTTATTCCTGTCTCTCCGTTACTGGATCCTTATTTAGCCTGTTTAGATTCTCGATGTAGACTTTCATTATACTATTTCTTATACTATCATTTATTATTATTATCTCAGTAGGGCACTGAGCTTCCTCGTCACTACTCGATCGAGGTTAGGCTTTGCACTTAGTGAGTACCACTATGGTGAACTCATGCCCTTTCTGGGCATGTTTTTCATCTGCAGATCCAGGTACCTCTACCTAGGCGTATTATCCTCGAGGCGGAGATATCTAGTGTAAACATCGAGGTACATCTGGCGCATCTACAGACCAAGGAGTATCTATCTTATTCTATCATTTAGCACTTAGCCTTCCTTTCTTACTATTGTTTTAGACATTCTGGAGTTAGAGAAGTGTATTGCATTTCTTCGGCTTGTGTTCCTGGGAGTTTTCGGGTTTTGGGATGATATTGTAGGTTTCTGTGATGTTGACTTGTGTATTTCAAGCGATATATAGTTCTCTGATAGTGTTCAATTTTTGATTATTTATTTCCGCATTGTTAGGCTTACCTAGTCATAAGGACTAGGTGCCATCATGACATGTTCACGGAGGGCGAACTAGTGTCATGACACGGCATCAAGTCGACTGGCCATGGAGACTAATAATTTAAACTCAAAACTCTTGGAAAAAAAAAATCAAATTGAAATGCCTATAAAGGAAAAATAAAGTTGAAAAGGTAAATTCTAACGTGGATAACCGTCTCGGCAAAGTTTTGAAAATCCAAGGTACCCCAAATGCTCTAAAATTGAAATCGGCAAAAAGAAGACACAAATGAAAGGCCTATGAAGGCGAAACAAAGTTGGAAAAGGTCACGCGATTATCCGTTGTGCCAAAGTTTGAGGAGCCAAAAGTTCTCCAATGCTCCAAAGTTTTTATTAAAAAATGCAACAAGTCAGAAGTGAAAGGCCCACAAAGGCAAGATAAAGTTGAAAAGGTTAGATACCACATGGCTAACCGTTACAGTAATGTTTGGAAAGCCAAAGTTTCTTCGGGGCCTGAAATGCAATCGGTATTCAGGAAATAACCAGTTGCAGATGAAAGGGGCCGAGATCAAGTGGTTGAAATAATAAAGACCACAAAACCAACCACCATTTTAAACTAACAAATGTTTTTTTGTTTGAAAAAATAGGAAATAAGTGCAATGCACATGCACAAGCAACCTTGCAAGGAGCAGGTGCTACAAAAAAGAAACTGCGCAAGAGCTAAAAAACAACTTTGCATCAACAACTCAAAAACAGAAAGTCTCCTCAAAATTTTTTCCCGCATTTACTCATTTTATGAAATAGAAAAAAAAAAGAAAAAAATGATGATCAAATGAAAAGAAAAAAATAAGAAAAAAATCTAAATTATGGTAGTACAGGGTCTCCAATCCCTAGCTGCGTCTTTTCCAATATAGGGTCCTACTCCCTAGTTGGTGCCGCGTAACTCTATGACTTTTCAAACATAGGGTCTCACTCCTTAGTTGATGCCGGCATAACCCAATGACTATTCCAACATAGGGTCCCACTCCCTAGTTGATGCGGGCATAACTAGATGACTTTTTCGAACATAGGGTCCCACTTCCTAGTTGATGTCAGCATAACCCGATGACTTTTTCAACATAGGGTCTCACTCCCTAGTTGATGCCAGCATAATTCGATGAATTTTCCATCATAGGATCCCATTCCATAGTTGATGTCGTCATAACCTGATAACTTTCCAAGATATGGGTCGCCACTCCCTAGTTGACGCCAACATAGGGTCACCACTTCCTAGTTGATGTTTTTCCAACATAGGGTCACCACTCCCTAGTTAATGCCGACATAGGGTCTCCACTCCCTAGTTGATGCCACCATAACCTAATGCTAGCATAATCTGATGCCAACATAGGGTCACCACTCCCTAGATGATACCGACATAGGGTCTCCACTCCCTAGTTGATACCAGCAAAACCTGATGACAGCATAACCTAATGTTAGCATAACCAGATGCCAACATAGGGTCACCACTCCCTAGTTGATGCCAGCATAGGGTCTCCACTCCCTAGTTGATGCCAGCATAACCTGATGCCAACATAGTGTCACCACTCCCTAGTTGATGCCAACATAAGGTCTCCACTCCCTCGTTGATGCCAGCATAACCTGAAGCCAACTTTGTCACGACCCAGATTTCCCTCTTTCGGGAGTTGTGATGGCGCCTACTCGTAGAAGCTAGGCAAGCCACGTATTGAAGAATTATTAACTCATTTATTAGTTATATTTAACAATTTAAACTAACATGTGATCAACATTAAGATATTAATGATAAATAAAACAAGTAGAAGACTTAATTTGATAAAATAACGGAAGCCAACATGGCAATGCCAACACACGTCTTTACCCAAAATTAGTTGTCAGAATATCATGGACTATCTATGAATACTACAAACAAGTGTCTGAAAGAAAAGTACAATCTATCTCGAAATCAAATGAAAATAGAATACATAATAATATAGAAGAGAACGCCAGGCTTGTGGACGCCTGCAGGACTACCTCGGGTCTCTAGTTGGGCTGAAGGCATCCACCCAAATGCTATTGTGCAAAAGATTCTCCGGGATCTGCAAATAGTGTAGAGTGTAGCATCAGCACAACTGACCCCGTGTGCTGGTAAGTGCCTAGCCTTACGTCGGCGAAGTAGTAATGAGGCTAGGACAAGATTACCAAATAAACATGTGCATTTATATAATATGCCACGGAAAATAAAACAGGAAAAACAAGTAAATATGGGAAGGGGTGCATGCTATGGAGGTATATCGATATCGAAAATAAATCAAGAAAAGGCATAAGAACAACTTACGATTTACAGCAAAACAATAAGGAACTCGTAACCAATCTATAAACATTTTGTAACATCAATTGTTGCGGCGCACAACCCGATCCCAACATATAACAACATTATTGCGGCGTGCAAACCGATCCATATCATTTATCAATGTTTCGGCATGCAACCCGATCCGATTATTGTTGCGGCATGAAACCCAATATGATCATATCATTGTTGCGGCATGCATCCCGATCCACATATAATATTATTACAGCGTGCAATCCAATCCAAATATACCATTGCTACGGGCAACCTAATCCACATATACAATCAACAACAAGTCTTGGCAAGGGATCAATAAAGAACTACACTATCCCGGCAAGGAATCGACAATATAAGTAAATACGTCCCGCCAGGGGAGAAAAAACTATAACAAAACTTGTTCCAACATCTAGGTACCTCAGCTAAAACCAATACTCAATCATTAGTAATTTCCACGAGAATAATAATAATACTCCTTGCTGAATATAAAGAATCATCAACTTAAGCATCTATAGTATTATTTTAGAACACTAAATTAAAATTCAAGACTCATGATGATGATCGACACCAAAGTATAGATACTCTTCACCATTCCTATACGTCTTACTCAATAATAAACAAGTAGCAAATAGGGCCCAACTCTTAATCCCTCTAGCTAAGGTTAGACCAAACACTTACCTCGATGCCACGAATAAAATTCACATCTCAACTATCGCTTTACCCATTGATTCCACCACCAAGTCGCTTGAATATAGCCACAAAGTATTTAATCACATCAATAAAAACTAAATGAATCAACTCCAATGCATGAATATAAGTTTCCCAAAGTTTTGCCCTAAAGTCAAAATCGCCCCTGGGGCTCACGTGGTCAAAATCCAAGGTTTGAACCAAAACCCAATTACCCATTCCCCCACGAACCTAAATATATAATTTATTTTGAAATCAAAACTAAAATCGAGGTTCAATCCCTAATGTTTTAAAAAACCTAGGTTCTACCCAAAACACCCAATTTCCCCCATGAAAATCATTGATTTTGAGTTGAAATCATGAGAAATGATGTTAATGATTCAAGAAAATGAGTTAAAATTGACTTACAATCAATTTGGAAGAAGATTTGTCTTTTAAAATTCGCCCAAGGGTGTATTAGTTTTGAAAGAGTGTGAAAAATTGGAGATTTTCGGCTAAGTTTAAAAATTGCATGTTGCAGATAAGGAAATTGCGACCAGGTATCACAATTGCGAAACCCGACCCTTGCGATATTCCTATTTGCGAAGGAGGTTTTCGCATTTGCGAGGTGGGAAATGTGAATGATGTGTCGCATTTGTTCCTATATAAAAACAAGGTCATCAAGAAATTAAACAATGCACTTATGTGAATTTTCTAAGCGACTAATATCTATGAGGTTAAAAGGACTATTGGGAATATAAAGAACCGAATCTAAAAGTAAGGAAGAAAGTGTGCTTGCTTGACCTATTCTAGTAGTCATTGTTTGAGATCTGTTGGACATTGTGACGGTTGGAAAAAATTAAGAATATGAAATAGAAGTGAAAAATGATTTGCTGCCAGAAATATGATCAGATGCACCTGAATCAATGGCGACTCAAAGGTTGATGATTATGAGGCACAAGTCACGCTACTATCTGTTTACACGCTTTCTACTGAAGGAACTCAATATAATCCGATAAAGAAACCATCTGGATTAGATTCAACGAATTGGATCCAACAGATTGTGAGTTAAAGGCTTCTGATACGAATATCACTATAATGTTGCGCCGAAAAGGCAAATATGTTTTGGGAATTACTATTCACGCCTAGTGTAATCTAGATCCGTAGGCTCGGTATACCCTTGCTAGCAACCTCTCCTAAAGAAATTTTTTTAAATAGTTTCCCGGAAAGGGCTCCACGCACCGATGTGTGGAGCAGATCTTGCCGGAATATTTTTTCTTTGACTGGTGCTTGAGGGCGCGTGGGGAGGTGTTTTTCTATGGGGTTTTTTGGGGTTTGGTCGCCCGGGGATGCAGAACTTTATAGTGGTGTTGCTTTATGCACAACACTGATTAAAAGTGGTTTTGATGCAAACAACATCTCAGGTCACCGGAAAATTGCATGGTGACGACTGATTTCTTCCCGGATGTCGTTGGATCACACAACGATAATGATCTCATCAATGCTCTGATACAATGTGAGAAAATACGGAAAATCTTATTGCTCAGACCCAACAGTGACAGTGGGAATAGAAGCTTCCATTGGCAAGCTACCAATCTTCAACTGGTCATTAATATTTTAGTATTCCCGTGAGTACATAAAATACAAAATCTTACTCCTACAATGTACTTTATACCAACAGTTCTCGTTGGTGTTTGGCCAATTAAACTTCAAAAAAACTCCCTTTATTTTCATAATATGCTGCTTAAACTTGTGGCCAATTTTTATGTTTCGTTTCTCCTTATAGTTACTTTTTAATTCTATAATTGAAAATAGTTATTTTTATAGAGTTTCAAGTTCCACAAGTGAAGAATTTTACCTGTGGAGTTTGAAATCCCATGACAGTAACTATTTATAAATTACAGGAATAGAAGTGGCTAGTCCATGAGCATTCTAAGATTAATCTGCAATTCTAAGATTCTTTAAATCCATGAGCATCATCATCAAATATAATATTTCTATTGTTTGCATATGTAGATGTTTGCAATTCAGTATATATATATATATATATATATATATATATATATATATATATATATATATATATATATATTATATTATATTAAAAACAAAATATTATTTTTATCCTTTTAAAATTGATTTCACACTGGACAAAATAGCCATTTGATTATTCATCTAACTAATATTTAGGTATTTGTATTACATCATATTTATTATTTCCATATTTGTATTAAGTAAAATGCCCGTATACTTAGGATTTTAAAATTATTATAATTTTACCTAGAATACATATTAGAAAATACGAAATTAAAACGCTTTGCTTCCAAGGCAATGCCTTAATTTACTGTAATGCATATTTCTGTCAACTAGATGAAAAGGACTTTTTTGGTATTAAAAAAATATTTATTACACAATTTGACTTCACAAAAAATAGGAATTAGAATTGAAATTTGTCTGACGTCTAATATGATATTTTTTTGATAATCTATCACTAACCCATAGCAAAATTCTACTCCGTAATGAATAATAGCCTTTTAGCTACATAATTTATTATAATTTTTTTTTCTTTAGTTGCCCTGCCTAGAATACATATTACCTAGACAATTATTTTCATTCGAAGTTAAAACAAAAGAAGTATAAATAATAGGTCACTAAGCTATCAAAAATAATTGTTAACCAAATAGAATCAATATTCATCATATTCAAGTGCTTATATTTTTTATATCTTACTTTACAATTAAAATACATTATTTAATAGAATTTACATAATTATAAAATTTTATACTCATTGATATAGGGTACACATTGATAGCATATATCATAGCTCAACATCATTAAAGGAGAAGGATAAAGCTCAAAAAGCTCCAAGAAGGGCCATGACAATGTCTCGAACAAAGAAACTTCAAGACAAGCTTAATGAACTTCAATTTGCAATAAAAAAAGTGTCTTATAATAGAAGAAGAGCTCCAGCACAAAGAGGATCTTTGAGCCAAGTCGTATAACTATTTGGAGGCCCAAATTAAAGTCCAAGAAGAGACAAAATAAGGCTCGAATATGTCCCAAATGAGGAATTTTTAGCAGCCCAAATTAGCTTATAAATAGTTTCTAGAATATATATTTTATAGTTATTTTAATCTATGTTGACTTTCATTGGTCTATATGTATGTTGATTATATTGGTCTTAGCGTGAGTAATCTTCTACGCTTCTACGAAATATAATTCTTATTTATTAAAGTCTTGACTAGCTCCTTCTTACACTTATCTTTCATTGTAGAGGACAACATTAAAGATTAATATTATTATCGTGAATTCTTTTGAACTTTTGTGAACTTTAATTTGAGACTTATCTTGCAACCCTAACTAGTTCATAGCTTAAAGTAGTAAGATTATTTTTTTTTCTCGTGATATCTTTAGTTTCTTTTGATATTCTTTGAAGGCGATTAGTTTCTTTTATTAGATGTAGCCGCAAGTTATTCAAACTAGAAGTTAAGATCCGAACTTGATTAGTTTATCTTTAGTAAAGGAAATTGGCTTCATTATAAACTTGTTATCATTAGGACATTATCAAAATCTAGATAAATATAATCTCGGGGTTCTGTCACGACCCAAACCCCGATCCAGTCGTGATGGTGCCCCTGCTGAACACAAGGCCAGCCAACTAACTTATTTCACCTTTTCAAAATAGTTAAATATTGATAAACAGTCTAAGTATGAATAGATAACAACAAACTAAGCAAAAGATTTTATAATGTACGAAAAACAACCCAAAACACGGACCGATACCGGGGTGTGACAAATCATGAGCATCTATTAGAGTATATATACAACAAAAAAGTCTTAAATATTCAAAACAAGACTGATGAAGAAAAATAGAGAAAGTGGTGTTGCGAACGCTGACAGTCACCTTGCTATACTATAAGAACTCTGCCTCCGATCAGCCAAAATCCGCTACCGCATGTATAAATACCTGAATCTGCACACAAGGTGCATGAAATAAGTGAGTATTCCTACTTAGTGAGTAACAATTTTAAAAAAAGACAGAAGGAAAGATATCACGTAAATCCAATCACGATGTTGTAAAGAAGTTGTTCCAAAACCAGTAAGAAAGCAGTGAAGCTATAAAATCTCTTAAAAACATATTTCACTCAATTTAAACTTCTTTGAAAATGGCTTTTTTGATACTTTCGCAATAAGTGCAAAATTAATTAGTGCAGATAAGAACAAAAATCCGCCCATCGAGCAAAAATACCGTAGTTAAATAGGTAAAGAGACCAGTAAATATCAAATATAAACATATAAAGGTTTGCCCCCGGGCTAAATGTCAACAACTCTGCCCTCAAGCAATATCTTAGAAAAATACTAGCCCCTCGGAAATCACGTAGAACAATACCAGTCCCTCGGGCTATCACATGGAATAATACCAGCCCCTCGGGCTATATATCACATCACAATGGGTACCCGCACTTATTGGAGTGTACAGACTCCGAGAGGGGCCCCTTATTCCCCAAGCACAATATCAAGACATCTCGTGGCATCAAATGTAGGCCCTCGACGTCATATCAATTAAGCCACCTCTTGGCGTATATATATCAGGCCCTCAGCCTCAAATCAGCATCAGTGTTTCCTCACAACTAGGCACTCGACCTTACTCAGTCAAAAATACTCACAAGCCCCTCAGGCATTAGTAAAATAGTATTTCTCCACGCAAAAGCATCATTTAAAATATCATTTAAATCTCAAAACTGAGTAAAAATGGCTGAGTAATAAACAGTGGAAAATAGCATGACTGAGTTCAATTAAAAAATCAAAACACTGAGAAAATTAGTATTAAAAATCTCTGAAGGGTTCAAATAGTTGGCATGAAGCCCAAATATCCAAATCACCCCACTCATGATTATAAGAAATAAGTTTCAGTCAAATATGCGGTAAAATCATCAATCATGACGGACCAAGTCACAATCTCCAATAGTGCACAACCCCATGCTCGTCATCCAGCGTGTGTCTCACCTCAATATAGCACTACGATGTGTACTCCGGGGTTTTAAACCCTCAGAGCATCATTTACAATCATTACTCATGTCAAACTGGTGAAATCTCTAGCTCGCGATGCCTTTTACCCTCAAATTGGCCTCCACCCGTGTCGAATCTATCCAAAATGAGAAAGAATACATCAGATATGCTAAGGAAACAAAGCCCAAGCAACGGGCATAAATCTCGAAATTACCAGAACCGGATCCCCGGGCCCACTCCTCGAAACTTATAAATTTTTACATCATTATATTCCTTATCTCACCACAAGTTCATACATATCAAAAGTTCTCAAATCTGACCCAAAATGGTCCTTCAAATCCCGAATCAAAAGTCCAATTTCTCAAGCCCCAGTTCTTCAACTTTTAGGCTTAGTTTTCATGATTTTTTAATCCAAGAAACTTACCTCCAAGTGATTCTCCTTGAATCCCTCTTCAATCCTCTTCTAAAACCTTCAAAATCAAACAACAATGGAGGAACTTAGCCTCAAATTTGCGAAAATGAGCTAATAAAACATTCTGCCCAGCTCTCACTTTTACTTAATCCCGATCCCGGAAAACACCTCGCCATCACAAAGAACATCTCATAATTCCCTCCACGCGATTGCGTATAGCCTGAAGCGAACGCGATCTCAGAACCATCCAACTACGCGATCGCGAATGATACCACGCGACCACGATCTACAGCAACATAAATATACGTGATCACGACTCTATCTATGCGAAGGCGTAGAACAACTGCATGTTTCCCACCCCTCAACAAAATAACTTTACGCAATCGCGAGCCTCCTTACATGATCACGAAGAGGAAAGTACCTGCAACAGAACTGAAGCCAAACCTGCAACTTCCTGCTATCTTTTGAGGCACAAAATGGTCCGATTGACCATCCAAAACTCACACGAGGCCCTCGGGACCTCAAGCAAACACGCCAACATATCCCATAACATTATTCAAACCTGTTCAAACCTTCAGAATGTTCAAAACAATATTAAAGCACCAAATTTGCCTCAGATTCAAGCTAGGAATCTCAAGAACTTCCAAATTAAATTTTTGATCAAAAATACAACCAAACCAATTTTGAATGGTCTAATATTTTGCGCACACAGCCCAAAGGACACAAACAAGATACTGCAGCTCTCACAATTTTATTTCGACCTCTATATCAAAATCTCAACTATCAACCAAAAAATGCCGAAATCTCAATTTCGCCAATTCAAGCAGAAACCTTCCATGGATCACCAAAATACATGTCAATCACGCTCTTAAGTCCCAAATCACCTAGTAGAGCTAACCAAATCATAAAAATGCCAATCCGAGATCAATTACAAATAAGTCAAATCTTGGTCAAACCTTCCAAATTTTAAGCTTTAAATTGAGCACCGCTCTTTCAAATTCTTTCTGATTAACCTGAAACCCAAAATCAATTATTTAAGTAGTTCATAATATATTAAACGGGGCAAGTCATGCCCGAGAATAGGCGATCAAAGTGCAAAAAGTCAAAACGACCGGTTGGGTCGTTACATCCTTCCCTACTTAAACACACGTTCTTTCTCGAACATGCCAAGAGTTTTTCCAAAACCAAACAGTTGCTGAATAGCCTCACCATGTACATAGCCGGGGATGATCCCACGACACACTATCTCACATAGGTTCGAGAACACGTTATCACTGAAATTTCACAATCCATCCTAGTCCATAAACCATAGAACCACTTTTCCACTGTCAAAATCATCCACAAGATCAAAATATCATATTTATACTCCAAATAAGCCGAACCGATCTGTAATAACTCATACAATCAACCACAGGTGCAATCACATGATAATTCACATAACTCAAACGCTCGTAGCAATAACTTCTATTCATAGTAGTTGTACGCAACACCCAAATACCGATAGAAAAAGTTTATCACTAAAGTCTCATTCCAACACTTCCATATACCACCAATGATAATTGAAACACACAATAAACCATAACTGTTTCTCAGATCGACCATTCATGAAGACACTTACCATTTGGAAAATACCATAGCTAATTTCCGAGTCGAACCTCGATATCATCCTTCCAAGAAACTGAAATCGAATCTATTCATGTTCATAAATGATTCCAACGTTCTCCTCTAATCCAACACATTACTCTTGTGACATGACACATCAATATAGGCCAAAGCCATAACTTTCACTATACCCACACCAATACGCAACAGTCCAAACATACTCAAATCATGAAAGTGACTCAAATGAAATAGTTGTCCCTCAAGCCCACCAAAACCATCACTACACAAGGCTGAAAACCCGTCACTCATTATGGAAATGGAACACATGAATCTAACTCGAAGGATCATACCTCCACATAATCTTCGCTACAATGCGCACACTGCTCCACATGAAACACCTCAAGCCGCTATGCTCGAAATCGACGACCATGCACGATTTGATGTCTGGAACCACAAAAACATCTTTACACCCACGATGAAACTAATAACAGATATCATATATCACACAAACCCAAAACAATATAGTTGATACACCATTACCTGAGCAACGCCTAATTACTCTTTTCGCTAGACTTCCACTACGAGACCCCGAAAGAACCGCACTATATGTGCCTATAACCAACTAATCATAAAACCTCGCAGCACCAAAAGGCAACTCATATATCTCACCAGATCACTAATAAGCTCAAGAATAGTCGAACAAACACATCCCTCAACAATGCAATCCGGAGCCAACCAAGCCGACTCAAGTTAGAACACACACCCACATCAACCTATTAACAAACTCTTTATCAAGGAAATCCTGCAGTAATTTCTTCAACTCCTTAACTTTGACCGTGCCATACGATATGGTGCTAGGCACCACATTAATACCGAAATCAAAAACCATGCCAGGTGACATGCCCGACCACAAGAAATATATTGGAAAATTCCTCACCACCGGAACCAAATAAACGGTAGAAGACTCCTCGATGACATCCATCGTGAAGGCCCAAATAAGGAAGGCAATCCTTTCCTACCATCCACTGGATCTTCAAAATATAAAACCACTCTACTAGGACATAATCTGACGCACCTCGCATTTTCGGCATATCTCAGAGCGCAATAGTCCAGAATAATCCAACACGGAGACAACCACTCTAAACCGGATATCACTTCCAAATTTGACATACCAAGCAAAAAAAATTTGCTCAAGTCTTTAAATCCTGATAGTCACTAAACTGTGCCGATACACACGATCTACAACCACAATATAGCTTGAACATGAGAACTTCCATCTCCAAATCCACACAGCACATGAATCGCTATATCCGACCCCGAGTTAACTGTCTGATTACATACCACATCTAAAATACCTAATCATTCCGTGAAAGATACTCTAGATTTCCCGTTGCCACATGAAAAATGAATATCAGCAGTCTATCTAACAAGAAAGCACCGCAATACTACTGAATACCATCAACTTAATCACATTGTCCTTTTCTAAAACCTATACTCTCATCAAATCACTTTCAATTAGCAATAACATTTCCTTAATTATCTGAGGCTACCTGCTGCCTATAAGTTTTATGAAATTCCTTTCAAAACTGAACTGTAACCTTACACTCTCAAGTCTCGATCCTCCACAACATACCTCATATACCATACCATCCTAGGATAACATTAGAACATCATCTCCCTTCTAAGCCATAGAAATTTACGTACACAACTAGTCAAGGAATTCCATTGGTCTCATCTAGAAGAAAAATCACTATACTGTCACGACCCAAATTCCATACCCGGTCATGATGGTGCCTCTCGTGAAGGCAAGGCTAGACAACAACCCCAATTCCACTTTAAACAGGTAAACAACTATATAACATATTGGATCTAGAATTATGACATTTCATTAACATGAAAGTCGATATAGCCCAACCAGGGTGTCACAAGTCACGAGCATCTATTGAGTAGGGACACTACTACTAGTCCAATAATATATATACATATATATATATATATATATATACACATATATATATATACATATATATATATATATATATGTATGTAGGTACAAGATAAAACTAGAATACAAAAATGGAGTGCGATGCCGCGAACGCTGGCGGTCACCTTGCTAATTTACCAAAATATGGCTTTCGATCATTCTAATAACCCGCTACCGGGTGAACAATACCTGCAATTGCACGTAGGGTGCAGGGAGTAAAGTGAGTACTTCCAACTTAGTGGTAATAAGAGAGAATAATATCTGAGCGATAAGAAAACAAGCAAGAGCACACCAAACTGCTATAAAAGATAGAACAACCCCTTTTTAGAAAAATCTGAAATACTGTGAAAAAAATCCCTTTAGAAAAATCCCAAGTTCAGTTCAAAATCACTTTTGAAAATATGCTTTTTTAACAATGGCTAAATAAACTTCAATCGGTATAAAATAATTAGAAACCTGCCCATCGGGCTCCATATCGACCTTTCAGTACAGTAACATCCCTTTGCGGGCTCAATCTCAACTAACAATATCCATTGTCAGCCTCTCAGGCTCAGCACTCCTCAACATATAACACCAGGGTATCTGGTAAGCAAGGCAAGTAACAGATGTATGCCAATGATAAATGAGTGCTAAATGTCGTGCCACGTAGTACAAACATGAGTAATGCATGAATACAATGCAATGCATGACCACTGCAGAATGTGTAGCCCAATCCATTTGGGTACCCGTGCTCACTGTGGGGGTTCAGACTCTGGAGAGGATCCTACAGCCCAAGCGCAATATCAATATCATACCGCTACGGGTCGTGTAGCCCGATCCATGCAATATGCCACTGTGGCATGCAGTCCGATCGATGCATGTATATGCACATGTACGCATATCACTCGAGGCTTGCAAGCCTCCTTACCCCATATTCATGCCCTCACATATGGCCCTCAGCCTCAATCAGTCTAACATAGTCAAATTCCCTCGGGCATCCGTAAACCAAATATACTCAGCTCAAATGATGGTTCAAATATCGTTTAAAACTCCAAGTTTGAAAAAAGATATTTGAGTTCATAAAATAGTGTAAATCACACGACTGAGTTCAAATAGTATTTCAAATAGTAAGGAAAATAGTGATGGTAGCTCACATAGAGTTGAAACAATCGACAATAAGCCCCAAGTGTGGCAATAAGCCCAATCAATAATGATAACAACAAATAGTTTTGCAAATACGCGGTGAAAACCAACAACTAGGACAGACCAAGTCGCGACCCCAAACGGTGCTCTACCCCACGCTCAGGTCCAGCGTGCGAGTCACCACAATACAGTACTAAGGTGTGCAAATTCGGGGTTTCAAACCCTCAAGATATCATTCCCAAGTATTACTCACCTCGAACCGGTAAAATTCCTCGCTCGCGATGCCTTTCCCACTCAAATTGGCCTCCACGCACGTCAAATCTAACCAAAATCAGTATAATTATATCATAATATGCTAATAGATCAATAACCAATTGAAATAACTCGAAATACATCAAAAAACACGAAGTTGGCAAAACTCGAGCCCCGACCCCACTTGTCTAAAAATTACGAAATTCACATTTTCAGAATCCGCGTCTCGCCACGAGTCCGTACGTATCAAATTTGCAAGAATCGCAGTCCATTTGACCCCTCAAATCAACACTTTAAGGTTCACTTGGGTTTCAATCCCTAACCACTATTTTTGACATTAAAGACCTTGATTTCTAAGTGTTTAATCCATGATTTAGAACCATAATCACATATTCGAGGTCTAAGAGATCATACCTGAAGAATCCCCTCGAAACTCTCTCCAAAGTCTCTCTCAATCGCCTCAGTCCGAAGTTCTATTGTTCTTCTCCTTTTTAAAATATTAATCCCACTAATTCTTTAAAACTGGACGATTTCCGCTTCCGCGGTATTCTTCCGCTTCAGCGGTGCTCGCTTCCGCGTGGAGTTGACCGCTTCCGCTGTCTGACCACTTCTTCAGCGGTCGCTTCTGCGGTTTATCTACCGCTTCCGCGACTCCCGCGTACGCGGTCCCTTTGACCACTTCTGGGGTCTCTGGCTTCCCCCTTGGCCGCTTCTGCGGCTTATTGTCCGCTTCTTCGGACACCGCTTAAGCGGTCTCCCAGCCTCTTTTGCGAAAATACCAGAAGCAACAACCATTTTTCATGCTTAACTCTAAAAATTCCTCGTTTAACCATCCTATATCACCCCGAGGCCCCCGGATTCCAAACAAAAAGCACAACTATGCCCAAATACTTCATTCAAACTTTCTCGATACATAAGAACACTATCATTAACATCAAAAATCACCAAATTCCTCAAATCCAAGCCTAAATTTCTTAAGAACATTTCCAAATTCTCATTCGATCCATAACCCAACCAAACGACGTTCGATTGACCTGAAAATATGCGGACATATCAAAAATTACTTGGCAAAGCAACTGCAACTCTCGGAATTCCATTCCGACCCTCGGATCAAAATCTCACCTATCAACCGGAATCCGCCAAAATTTAAACTTAGCCAATTCAAGCCAAATCCTACACCGGACCTCCAAATTCGATTCTGTTTTCTCTACCAAATCAAAAATCACTATTCGAGACTAGTTGAATCATCGGAAATCCATTCCGAGCCCTATGAAGCACCAGTCAACATCCGGGTGACTTTTCTAACTTAAGCTTTCCTTAATGAGACTATTGGTCTCACTTCTAACCAAATTCAACCTACCACATCTCAAGCATACCAAACACGTATATCGACACATGAGGAAGCATATTACAGGGATAACGGGGCTGAAATACAAAAGACGACGGGTCGAGTCATCACATATACATCCCATGCTCTGCATGCCCATAGACAAAAACCATCAAGAACCCTCCAAGTTCCTTTTTGAACAAATCAGACCTGTAAAGACTGAATCCTTCTAACTTGACCAAGCTAAGCACGCCATCAAAACCTAAGAGCGTTGCTGCAAAATACATGTAAGAGCTCATTAACTCGAACACACACAGGGAATTAATCATACCCTTACCATACCAGTCCGATCTACTATCAAGCTACTCCATCTATCTAAGCTTCTTTCTGATTCATCTTCAACTTGATATTCCCTCTTGCTGTAGCACCACAGTTCCTCAACCCAGGCTTACCGCACGAGACCCAAGTATAAAACTACATTGTCTAAGACTCATAAGCTGATGAATACTCTCCAAAATATTCCCAAAAGCACCACATTCCAAAATACTTACTCTGAAGAACTTTTTGCGAATCTAAATTTGTTACCTTTACCCTCTTAATATTGATAGATAGAATCTCATAATTAATATAGAAATACCCCAAGTATTGACCTCTTCCAATGAAAACTCAGTTTCTAACCACATATACAACTTTAAGATAACCAATTATTACATGTAGAATCTTGATCACATTAGAAACATTATGAGAGTCATTCACTCTATTCAAACAGCAATTAGCATAACTAAACAAACAGAACTAGTCGTGCCCCATTGGCACTCCGATGCTGCTGAGTGTAGTCTCCCCTAGAACAACCAAGCCACTTCCTGGTCTATACACCGAGCATCCATTACCAATAACAACTCAAGGCATGTCATGATTCTCTTACACTATGAAGCATAATATAACCTTTGTCAAAAAATTTCCTTTACTCAAGTCATCCTCGGTCTCAATTTCTGCAAGCCATAACTGATTCACTCGCACGCCTTAAACTAGAACAAATGTAGCACTTACCCGTGCAATCAACAACTCAACAACATACTCTACCACTTGGATCGAAGCCATAGATAAAAATACACTCAATAACTCATAACACTTATACTTGATTGATTCCATAATACCATAGTGAGATTTGACTCAAATTATTTATAAGCTTGTGGAAACACAAATCATCTAGAAATTCAACTCTTCTGTCGCATTCGATCTTGCAATAGTTAAAGCCACTCTCTTAAGCGAACTAAATTTAAAGTCCAACACATATACTTCACTTGTAATGATATCTTATAATAGAAAACATAAGGATCACACAGCCTCAGAACACTCCGTAGGAGATAATCCACCTGTTTTGCCTCCAACTAACATTCTTGTATACCTTCCACCATCACAAACTGTACGTAGTTACTTAGTATTCTTGAGTTTGAACTCATACCGCAATATGAAATTTACTTCACTCACAATTGGGAAACATGAAAATACTCTTCACACACCTACAACTCGAGGCTATACCTTGAATTAAGATGAAATTCCAGCACATAGTAGTTCTTCTATTCTCCAACAGACCCTTCTCACCGCTTCCAACTCATATGGATACATATCGTGATCCTGACATACCTATCACATCACCATCCAG
This sequence comes from Nicotiana benthamiana, assembly GCA_034376525.1. Lineage (NCBI taxonomy): Eukaryota > Viridiplantae > Streptophyta > Magnoliopsida > Solanales > Solanaceae > Nicotiana > Nicotiana benthamiana. Next base: position 136,488,888 of record CM067329.1, on the reverse strand, counting down.
CCGTCGCTTTCATTAACAGGGACAATATCAAACATATAAGTTCAAAAACACTTCCTCGCACCATCAGCATCTCGGTGCTCAAGCCATAGGCAAAGATCCGACCTTAAGTCCTCAAGAATGGCCTAGCCTCAAACTCAAAGAGAACACATCTCGCCCCTCGATAAGGGAATCACAAGCCAACAAGAAACATCTGATATTGAGCGCTCATACACACATGCGAACTCGTGGAAGGAATTGCAGGAGTTACTTTTCTGGCCGAATCAAGTACGTATGATAAGAATTTAAGAATGTGAATTTTCTTAAAGGTTCTGCAGCTTCTCAAGGATAAATACAGACGTCTCCATACCGATACATGAGACTCTCCTAAACCTGCTAATGACACGTCAGACCTATGTAACCTAGGCTCTGATACTAACCTATCACGACCTAAACCCCGATCAGGTCGTGATGGCTCCCCTCGTGAAGACATGACCATCCAACTAACTCATTTCTTTCAAAATAGTTAAATATTAATCAACAGTCTAAGTATGAATAGATAACCACAAACAAAGCAAAAGCTTTTTATAATGTGTGAAAAATAGCCCAAAACACTGTCCAATATCGGGGTGTCATAAATCACGAGCATCTATTCGAGTATAGATACAACTAATAGTATAAAATATACAAAACAAGACTGATGAACAAAAAAGGAGAAAAGCGGTGCTGCAAACACCGGCATCCACCTTGCTATACTATGAGAAGTCTGCCTCCGATCAGCCAAAACCTGCTACCGGTTGTATAAATACCTGAATCTGCACAAAAGGTGCAGGGAATAAAGTGATTACTCCAACTTAGTGAGTAAAAAATTAAATAAAGACTAAAAGCAAGAAATCACGTGGCAAATCAAGATGCAGTTGAAAAAGCAGTAAGAAAGCAGTGAAGTTGTAAAATCTCTTAAAACAATCTTTAGCTTAATTTAAACTTCTTTGAAAATGGTATTTTCAATAGTTACGCAATGAGTATAAAACAACTAACACAGATAAAAATACAAATCGGCCCGCCGGGCACAAATACCGTAGTGTAACAGGTAAAAAGACAAGTAAATCTCAAATATAAACATATAAATGTTCGCCCCTCGGGCTGAATGTCAATAACTGTGCCCCTCGGGCAATATCTCAGAACAATACCGGCCCCTCAGACAACCACATAGGACGGAACCAGCACCTCAGGCAATCACGTAGAACAATACCAGCCCCTCAGGTTATCACATGGAACAATACCAGCCCCTCAGGCTATATCTCTTATCACAGTGGGTGCCCGCTCACTGATGGTGTAAAGACTCCGGGTGGGGCCCTTAATGGCCCAAGCATAATATCAAGACATCTCGTGGCATAAAATCTAGGCCATCGATGTCATATCAATCAAGCCACCTTGTGGCTTATATATCTCAGTCCCTCGGCCTCAAATCAGTATCAGTGTTTCATCACAACTGGGCCCTCGGCCCTATTCAGTCAAAAATACTCACAAGGCCCTCGGGAGTTAGTAAAATAATATTTCTCATCCCAAAAACATCATTTAAAATATTATTTAAATCTCAAAACTTAGTAAAAATGGTTGAGTAGTAACTAGTGAAAAATAACATGACTGAGTTCAATTAATATGTAAAAAAAGTGACGAACATAGTAATAAAAATCCCTGCAAGGTTGAAATAGTTGGCACAAAGCCCAAATATTGCAATCAGCCCAATCATGATGATAACAAATAAGTTTCAGTCAAATACGTGGCAAAATTATCAATCGGGAGAGAACAAGTCACAATCCCCAATATTGCACAATCCCACACTCACCATACAGCTTGTGCCTCACCTCAATATAGCACTATGATGTGCAATCCGAGGTTTCAAACCCTTAGGCATCATTTACAATAATTACTCACTTCGAATCGGTGAAATCACTACATCGTGACGCCGTTGCTCCTCAAATTGACCTCCATGCGTGTCGAATAGAATGAATACATCACAATATGCTACGGGAATAAAGCCCAAGTGGAAATAATCAATAACGGGCACAAATCCCGAAATTACCAAAACCCCGAGCCCCGGGCCCACTTCTCGAAAGTCAAAAAATTTCACATCATTAGATTCTTCGTCTCACCACGAATCATTCATATCAAAAGTTCTCAAATCCTACACCAAATGGACTTTGAAATCCCATATCAAAAGTCCAATTTCTCATGCCCTAGTTCTTTAATTTTTACGCTCAGTTTTCATGATTTTCTAGGTTAAAATCACATAATAATTGAGTGTTTAGTCCAATAATCTTACCTCCATGTTGATTATCTTTAAATCACTCTTCAATCCTATTCCAAAAGCTTCAAAATCAACCAATAATGGAGAAACTTAACCTCAAATTTGCGAAAATGAGCTTATAAAAGATTCTGCTAAGCTCTCACTTTTACTTGATCGCGCATCGTGGAAAACTCCCCGCGATCGCGAAGCAAAACCCATTTTTCCCTTCACGCGACCGCCTATAACCTCACGCGATTGCGATGCTCATAATCATCCAACTACGCGATCGCGAATGATACCACATGACCGCGATCCGCAACAACATAAACCTACGTGGCCGCGACTCTATCTATGCGAAGGAGAAGAACAACTGGATGCCCACCAAAATAACTCTAGGCGATCACGAGCCTACTCACACGATTGTGGAGAGGAATATACCTGCTACACAACTCAAGCCAAACCTGCAATTTCGTACTATCTTTTAAGGCACAAAATGGTCTGATTAACCATCCGAAACTCACTCAAGGCACTCGAGACCTCAACCAAATACGCCAACATATCCCATAACATCATTCAAACATGTTCCAACCTTTGGAACGCTCAAAAAAAATATTAAAATACCAAATTTGCATCAGATACAAGCCTAAGAATCTCAAGAACTTCCAAATTCCATTTTTTTAATCAAAAATCTAACTAAACCATGCCCGAATGATCTGAAATTTTGCGCACACATCCCAAATGGCACAACGAAGCTACTTCAGCTCTCGAAATTTTATTTCGACCTCCATATCAAAATCTCACCTATCAACCGGAAAATACTGAAATCTCAATTTCGTCAATTCAAACATAAACCTTCCACAAACCAACAGAATGCATTTTGATGGTGCTGCTAAGTTCCAAATCACCTAACAGATCTAACCAAATCATAGTAATTCCAATCCGAGATCAATTGCAAACAAGTCAAATCTTTGTCAAACCTTCCAAATTTTAAGCTTTAAATTGAGAACTGCTCTTCCAAATTATTTCTAATTAACCTTAAATCCAAAAATAACGATTTACATAGGTCATAACATATTACACCGGGCAATTCATACCCAGTAACTTGAAATCAAAGTACAAAAGTTCAAAACGGTCGGTCGGGTCGTTACAGGTTCTTAGATCTTTCCTTGAATTTCCACATAATCTAGTTTATTTTTCTTGTTTTTCTCAATTCAACTACATTTATTTAGTGCTTCCACATTTCTTTAAGTTCATGGATCTCCCAACTTTTGTGTTATCAAGTGCAGTTGTATCAGAATTCTATTCTTTATAATTCACGGGAATTTCTTCACTATGCAAAAAAGTTTTAAAAATCAATCTTTAAAAAAATGGAGAATCCTATTGATTTTCAAGAAATAAGATTTTATTTGTGTTTCTTTCCAAAGTCAAGAAAAGAAAAAGGAAGAGGGGATCCTAGATCTTTAAAGATAAGGAAAAAATATTCTTACTCCTTTGAGCTTGTTCTAAAAATACTTTCCTTTGTTTGAGTTTTGTTTCAATTAAATCCTACTCTTTCTAGGATTGGTTCTTCACTTTCTTTAGTGCTCCCAAATTCCTTATTTTACTATTAAGGGTATAGATACGAGTTGGGTTTAATTAGAAATCTACAAGGTATTTATCAAAGGTTAATTAAGGGGGAAAATACAAGAGTGGGTGAGAACAATTGAGGAAAAAAATAAAGTTTTAGTGATAACTATTTTTTAAGGATGTCTCATACAGGTGCTTGTGATGATGAACAAAGGGCTCTTCAGGAAGCCAAAATCCGAAAGAATCGATTTTACTCTACATGCTATGCATCAATAATTCGATAGATGGAACTTGTAATTCAAAGAGATAAGGAATACTATTGCTAAACAAAATTAGACAATAGTTGCACTTAAGAGGGGAAATCAACCTGATATACAACCTTGAAATAATCCTAGGCATCATAATAGAAGAAATGCACCTCATTCCCATATTGTAAATCAAGAAAACTCTATAGATGATTTATTTGATGATCTTGATGTAAATCTAGATTGGGTGGGAAGAGATTGGAGGGACAATGAGGTAGAGTAGAAGATGATAATATTAGTAGCATAAAAATGAAGATGCCATCTTTCAAGGGCATAAGACACCCAACTTATACCTTGATTGGGAGTGGAACTTTGAGGCCATCTTTGATTGTTACAACTACTTTGAAGGTAGGACGGTTAGGCTTGTTGTCGTTGAATTTTTTTGATTTTGCTTCTATTTAGTAGAAAAGGCTTACAAGGGACAAACAACAACGTGGAGAACCACCTATTGCAACTTTGACCGTGATGAAGAGAGTCATGAGGAAGAGGTTTTTGCCTTCCCACTTTCAAAGAGACCTACAACTGGATCTTTAGACCACAAAGAAAGGAACCATAACCATTGATGAATACTTTAAAGTATGGATATAGCTATTGTACATGCTAAATGTATGAAAGGAAGAGGCGACTATGGCTGGATTTCATAATAGTTAAAATAGAAAAATAGCTGATGTAGTAAAGATAAAATAATATGTACTATCGATGAGTTAGTAGATTTGCCTGTAAAAATAGAAAAGCAAAATAAAAAAAAGTTAGCAAGCTAGCTCATGGAGAAGCCGGGAAAATACAAATTCTAAGAAGCTATGGCCAAAACAAGATGTGATTTCTGGACCTCAAGAAGGCAAGGGGAAAGGTAAAGCTGATGAGAAAGAGGGAGGTATGGCTTTGAATTCTAAATGCTCTAAACCTTCTAGTTCCATTCAACGTCACAATATCATGGAAGAGGCCATATGATGCATGAATATCCAAATAGAAGAAATATTATTTTGAGAGAAGATAGAGTATATGAGAGTCAAAAAAGTGAGGAACAAGAGGGATGAGTAAGTAATATAATGTAGAACTTCCTAGTGGCGGTGTGGTTGGGGTAGTTAGGAGGATTATTGATGGAGAATATGAGGGAGAAAAGTGATGAAGAGCAAGAAGAGGAAGGTGTGGGTGAAGATAATGTAGAGTTTCCTTTTAGTGATGGTTTGATTGGGGTAGTTAGGAGGATTATGACTATTAATATAGGAATCAATAGTGAAAGAACAAAGGGATAGTATAATTCACATTAGGTGTGGACTAAAGGAAAAAACTTGTTTTATGATTGTTGATAGTGAAAATTGTAGAGCTTACATGCATGGAAAACCCTAAACCCTATAGACTCCAATGGTTAAATGATAGTGGTGAACTGAAAGTCAACATGCGATGCATGATTTTATTAAATATTGGTAGGTATGTGGATGATGTTCTTTATGATGTGGTTCCTATACAAGCTTGTCACATCTGGTTACGTCATCCGTGGTAATATGATTGGAATACTTTTCATAATGGAAGAAAGAATAGATATTCTCTTGAGCATAAAAGCAAGAAGTATACTCTTGCATTTTTAAGTCCTTCTTCAAGTATTTGAGTATCAAACGAGATTGATGGAAATAATGGAAAAACAAAGGGGAGACAAAAAAAAGTGAACTTGAGGGAAAAGAAAAGAAAGAAGGCCAATAGATAGAAAAAAAGTGAGATGGTCAAGAGAGAGAGAGAGAGAAAGAAGCCAGCAGCTTCAGCAAAGTGGTAAAAGAGGATTTGAGTGATAAAAAGGAAACCTTTGGTGAGCTGAAAGAGGCAAAGGAAAAGAAAAAGGAGAGTTTACACATAAAAGCCAAAGAGTGTTTGAATGCAAGAAAGAGGGGCTTCCCATTATACTGCTTACTTACAAAGAAGTTTTGATTAATTGTGAGTTATTAACTTTTTATATGCCAAGTATTGTTTCTTTTCTTTTCCAGGATTTTGATGATATCTTCTCTGAGGATATCCCTAACAGTCTACAACCTTTGTGTGGCATTGAGCACTAAATTGACTTTGTGCCGAAGCACAAATTCCAAATAGGTCTGCTTCTAGGAGTAATCCAGAAGATACAAAAGAGCTTCAAAGGTAAGTTGAGGAACTACTTGAAAAAGGTTTTGTGAGAGAGAGAGCATGAGCCCTTGCTCTGTTCCGTCTTATTATTCCTAAATAGAATTGGAAGGGGACATTCCACTAGCCCATGTGCCGGCCTTATAAACTCCATTCGTTTCAATATAAATGACACACTTTCCTTTTTAATTTGTAATAAGAAGAATAACATATTTCTATATTTAAAAATAATTCAACTTTAAACTTTTCATGTTACTCACTTTACCCTTAATAAGAATTTTTTATAGTCATGCAAATATCACGGCCCCATAAAGCTTTTATCCCTTAAGCTTTTAGGGCCATATGTTTCAAAAATTTGTCTTTTTTTTATATTCTTAAACTTTTTGTCAAGCCAAATTAACTTATTTAAATTGAAACAGTCGGAGTATTGTTTTTAGCCGTCCATCTACTCGTAGCTTCTTTGGTAGATTCACCATGTGAATAGTTCATTCACCTTTTTCTGTTTTAATCTCTCCTATAATAGAATGTACATCTTATTTCCATTAACATCTACACCTGCTGCTATCATAACAACAAATTGCAAATTACTTCATTGGCCATACATTAAGTATGTGAATGGTTCCAAACATGACTGCATGAGCAATAGTGACATTAATCATCTCAGATTAAAATACTGTGTAATGACCACTTGGGCTGGTTCACAACAATAAATATGCCACAAAAGCTAAGATGTTAATAACTCTCGAGCAGCTTGATTCCTTGGCCTTCAGATTGAGCTCCTACCAACAACTAATTTCAACCTGCTTCGTCTTCTTAATTAAGTTGTCTCCCACTCATAAATTTTGTGTCCGCTACTTAGTTGTACTTTCGTGTGCATAGTGCAACTTTAATACTTTGGAGTTTGGTTGATAGGGGTAATAACGTAAAACTAGAAGACTTCCTCGAATTGACCAGCTAAATCATTGAATACTGTGACATAAGATATGATTATATGTTTTAAGATACATTTCTCATTACCAAATTCAAAACTAGATTGTGTATATATATATATATAAAGCTACCTGGCATTGATAATTTAAAATTCATCGTCAGAATATGGACAATATTTTATTTCTCAATAATTCACAGTTGTTAATAGGTCTCATTCATTAATTATATTAATTTTTAAGTTTTGAGAATTATTTTATTTAAAATTTAATTTAACTATATAATTTTACTTAGGCAGCCAAATAGTACACTTGTAGTTACACTATACTTATATCTCTATCAAGTTAGAATTCGACTATATAAATCCTTATTATATCTTTTGCTCTATCTATTCTTGTTTTGTTCCAACGTTTCATTCTAACACTTTAAAAATTTACTTGCATCATTAATTAATTCATATAACAAATTCGTTTGAATACATAAACCATACTGCACATATTCTAAGAAAATATACATAAACCATGCTCATGAAAATTTGAACAACCTTATAAATAAATAAATGAAGTATAATATCAAGGCATCAGTGAGTGATAGGCCATGCATGCTCCTTGAAAATCCAAATAAATGGTCAGGACGCAGTGATCATCCTCCACAATACCAAGTATCTAGCACAGCTAGTGACAGAAGGCATGAGCTCGGTTGGTCATGAACAATTACTTGAACCAAGCATGGCTCAACTACATTCTACAAACCTTAGCTCCTTAAGTGAAGCCACAGCTGGTCCAGGAATCTCCGTCCATACTTCAATCCAATTTATTCCCATAATGCTCTAATGGACATGCCATTCTTCATGCCGGAAAAACTCAATCAGCTAAACCCTATATTTCTTCCATGGGAAGTACCTCAACAAATGAGGAGCCTCAAATACCACAACAACCACCCTCCCCACCCCACAATCCAGTAAATGTGCAGGAACCAGTAGAGGAGGAAATGGAACTAAATCTTCTCTTAGGACGAGTCCTAGAAATCTCAAGTCTAGACGGGGTAAAGGTGTTTCTCTTCTCGGAGAGGTAAGAGAAGAGGCATGTTATCAGTTGCCCATTAGCATTATACAAATGCTCGATGGACATAAGACCTCCACAGGATCCAATTATAGGAAATCGAGTCATGATCCTAGATCCATCACTTCGGAAGAACCTTGTGCCAAGGGAAGTAAGGGAGAATGGGAGTCCAGCCAACCACAACTATAATATATCCATGAATAGACCTACTAACTTTATCATTTAGAACATTAGAGGAGGAAACAATGATAACTCTAAAAGGAATTAAGATAAATGGTGGACATTCATAGACCATGTCTGATAGCTTTGCTAGATACTAGGATGGGAAATCACTTGGAGCTGTTGGATGATTATGATTTTACGAAGTTCATTGAAGTACAAGAGGAGGGCCAAGAAGCTAGGAATGTGGTTCTTTACAATCATAAAATAGTCACGGTTCATAACTTTGTTCGTAGGGACGAGGAGATTCATGCAACAACTAAGGTAATCCCTATCCGTCAAAAATGGCTTTTTAGTGTTTTTATGTTAGTACGAACATACTTAATCGTAATAAAATGTGGGATAATATTGAAAGCATTAGCAATAGTTACAATGTACCTTGGTTTTTAGGAGGGGACATTAATGACATTTTTGCACAAGAGAGAAATTTGGAGGCAACACTATACGAGAGAGTAGAGCTAAATACCTGGTCTAAGATTAATCATTGTAATTTAATCGACTGAGTTTATAAAGGGTGTAAATACACTTGGTATAGCCTTAGACACAAAAATAGGGGGTTGATTATGGAAAGATTGGATAAATATTAGGGAATGAGGATTGGATAAAGCTCTTTCCAAAAAGCTCTGTTACTCATCTACCAAGAATACAGTCGGATCATAATCCGATACTAGTGGAATTAATTCTTAAGATAAATATTCTTTATAATCCCCCTTTTCGTATAGAAACCTACTAGGGCAAATACCCTTCCTTCAAAACCAGTTCAAGAAAATTGGTCTAACAACGGCTATAATAGGGCTAGTATTTTGTTTTAAAAAAAAAGTTCAGCTTTGGAAACACCAAACTTTTGGTGATATCATGGGTAAAAAAAAGAAAAATATTTTCTCGACTTAAAGGAATCGAAAAGTAAAATCACTACCCTCATAGTATTTTTCTACAAAACCTTCAATCTAGCCTCACCAAGGACTACAATGACATTTTACTAATCGAGGAGGATTACTGAATATTAAGATCAAGAGTTTTATGGCTCAATGAGGGAGATGCTAATACAAAAAATTTTCACATCTCATCCACTAATAGAGAATAAATAAATGAAATAATTTTTTTCAAAGAAAATGTTGGGAATTGGATCAATGATCCAAATCTACTCTCCTCCCATGTTTGTAATTATTACAACTATGTTTATAACCTCCCATGATAACTCTAGTAGAATTACCCTCTTCATAATATATCCCAAAATGGCTTAATTATAACTAGTCTTGATAACCCCCTTCTAAATATTGAGATTAAAAAGGCCATCTTCTCATTTAAACCCTTCAAGGCACTTGGACCGGATGTCCTTCATCTTTTTTTTTTAAAAAAGTATTGAGATTTAATTGGACCCTATGTCACAAATCTATGCCATGACATCTTTGAAACCCAAGATATCCCTCAAATGCTAACAACTTAAATAATTTTAGACCCATTGGTCTGTGCAACACCATTTGTAAGATCATCACAAAAATTTAACTAGACTTAAACCTTTCCTTGACAAACTTATTTGCCCTTACCAAGCTAGCTTTATAAAAAATAGAATGACTTCAGATAATGATATTATCATACAAGAGCTTATTTCAAGAATTCATAATCTAAAAGGGAACTAAGGTCATATGATTTTCAAAACCGATCTTAAAAAAGCCTTTGACCGTTTAGCATGGTCATTTGTGCATCACACCCTAACTCAATTTTCCTCCAAAAATTAGGAAAATTATCTTAAATTGCATCTAAACTAGTTTTATAGCTATCTTAGTGAATGGATCCACTACTAGTTATTTTCAACCTAGCCGAGGAATTAGACAAGGTAATTCTATCTCTCCCCATATATTCATCCTCTGTTTAGAAATGTTGTCGCGTTACAAAAATCACCAAGTGGACATAAGAAACTGGGACCTTATTACCCTAGGAAACAAAGGCTCCAATTTCTCTCACCTTTTCTTTGTTGATGACCTAACCTTAATGGACAAAGCAAATCACAAATCAAGTCAAACTATTTAAAAAGGTTTTGACCTATTTTGCAAGCTCTCAGTTAACAAAACAGTCCAAAATTATTTTCTCCAAAGATTGTCCAATGACCCTTGCAAAAGAAATTATCAATATCCTAGCAATTAGAAAGAATGATTCTTTTGGCACCTATTTGGGCTTCCCTATTCTTAATAAACACCCTACACCAAAAGATTATCAATTTATCATTGACAAAATGAGAGCTAAATTAACAACTTGGAAATTAAAGTTCCTTAATATAGTAGGCCAGACAACACTCTCTCATTCATGTCAAAACTCAATCCCTAATCACTATATGCAATATACCCTCCTTCCTATGAATATTACAAAAGAATATTGATAAAGTCCAAACATATTTCATATGGGGGACTACTAATGAGAAACGTAAAATTCAGCTGATTAATTATTCAATCGTTTGTCAACCAAAAGATATAGGAGGACTGGGTCTCCATAAGGCAAAAGATAAAAATATATGTATCCTAGCAAACCTTGCTTGGAGGACCATTACCAATCCTACCACACCTTGGGCTAATCTCATTATTAATTCATATACTAATAGTAGGAACACAGGAAACAAATTCCTTTATATAGAAAGGTATGCTAAAAGGGTGGGAAGTATGCTCCAAAGGTATCAATTGGCAGCTTCATCACCTTTCTAACATGAATATTTTAAACACTAATATGATCCCCAACCTAGGCAGCCTTAGAGCCATAATAGAAGACCCATTATCAAAAAATGATTATCACCTTAAGATGAGAAATATTTTTTATGCCAGCAATGGCACCTTAATAATTTTGACGACCCGACCCGTTGTCTTCTGTATTTTATCCCCATTATCCTCATATTATGCTTCCCCGTATATGGATATATGTGTTTGATGAGTTTGAAGTGTGTTGAGTTGAATTTGGTTAGAAATGAGACCAATAGTCTCTTTAAGAAAAGATTAAGCTGGAAAATGTTAACCAGACGTTGACTTATGAGTTAGAGGGATTGGAATGGATTTCCGATAATTCGACTAGTTCTAGATGGTCATTTATGATTTGGGAACGAAATCGAAATTTAATTTGGAGGTCCGATGAAGAATTTGGCTTGAATTGGCTAAAGTTTAATTTTCGCGAATTCTGGTTGATAGGTGAGATTTTTCTCCGGGGATTGGAATGGAATTCCGAGAGTTGAAGTAGATTTTATAGCTGATTTTTGATATGTCTGCAAATTTTCAAGTCATTCGGACGTCGTTTGGTTGGGTTTTGACCGAATGTTAGTTTCAGAAGTTATGGTTGAAACTTAGGCTTGAATCCGCTATGATTTGATGTTTTTTGTGTTTAAGGACACGTTGTTATGACTGGAACAAGTTCATATGATGTTTTGGAGTAGGTAGGTGGGTTTGGTTGGGGCCCCGGGGTGTTTCCGGAGAGTTAGACGAGGAATTTAGGAAGTTGGGCATGAATTATGCCTGCTGCTTCTGGTATTTTCGCGGAAGCGGGCTAGGGACCTCGTAAGAGGTGTCCGCAGAAGAGGACTAGAAGCTGCAGAAGCGGCAAGTGGTGAGTGGTCAAGGACCGCTGAAGCATAAAGGAGACTGTTGAAGCGGGTCTGCAGGAGCAGAAGAATGACCGCAGAAACGGTCTTAGGGTTTTAATGAAGGACCGCAGAAGCGAACTCGCGGAAACGGAGATGAGTCCGCGTAAGAGGAAAACTGCATTCGTTTAATGCAACAGTAGGTTTTCAAATTTAATAGGAGAGGAACATTTAGACTTCGAGCTAAGGCGATTCTGGACGATTTTTGGAGAGGTTTTTGAGGGGATTCATCAGGTAAGAATTCTTGGAACTATAGTATGTCAATATGTTGTAAAATCATGGATTAAACGCAAATAATTCAAAGTTTTAAATGTCAACAATGATGGTTAGGGCTTGAAACTCAAGTGAACTTTAAGTGTCGATTTGAGGGGTCATGTGGACTCCGATTCTTGTAAATTTAATATGTATGGACTTGTGGCGAGACGAGGATTCTGAAAATGTGAATTTCATAATTTTTTCGAGAAGTGGGCCTGGGGATCAGGGTTTGCCAACTTCGCATTTTTGGGTGTATTTCGTGTTATTTCGATTGCGTTGTGTCCTATTAGCCTATTTTGACATTTTTATTGGTTTTTATCATATTTGGCATCTGCGGCGGTTGATTCTCGAGTGAAAGGCATTGCGAGCTAGTTTGCTGCCGCCCTGAGGTGAGTAATGGGTGTAGATGATGACTCGAGGGTTTGAACCCTTGTATACCATATTGTGACTCTATGTTGAGGCGAGACACGTACTCTACTGTGAGCGCGGGGTCGATTATGATTGGGGATTATGGCTTAGTCCTACCGTGTGGCATTGTACTGTGTTGTCGGCTATAATTGAGTCGGTAAACCTCCTACTTGGATGGTTATGAAAATATTTGGGTTGCGTGTCGATTTTTGGATCCCGTGAGGATTGTCATCACTATTTCGATGCATTATAGCATGTTTTCATGACATCAGTCCTGCACTAGAACACTGTTTAACATGATTGGGTAAATATTGAGGTTTGACACCTAATTCTATGATTTCTAATAAATTGAACGAAAAATGGTAAGATATATGTTCCTGTGAGGCTTGCATGCATGTAGCTGGACTGATAGTGGATCGGGCTGTGCGCCACAGCGTATGTTACTATGATATTGCGCTTGGGCTGTACGAGCTTCTCCGGAGTCCGAACCCCTACTGTTGTTTCATATGCACATCTCTGAGGTTTGTACTATATATAACTGCTAGGTAGCTTCATTTTGTGTTATTTTGGGATTTGTTATCTTTGGATTTTATACATTCTTATTACTCGCTGAGTTGGTAGACTCACCCTATACTCCCTGCACCTTGTGTGCAGATTCAGGTGCTCCAGAGGCGTAGAGTTGATGTTGCTGTCTGTTGCAGACGTACCACAGTATTGAGGTAGCTACCAACGTCCGCAGAACCCTTTTACTCTATCTCTATCAGTCTATTTATTCCTAATTGCTCTATCCGACACTGTACTTGAATGCGCACGTTAGCACGCTGCTAATTCCGTCGATAATGGCGCGTCGCCGGCGGCAAATCGTACCTACTCCTCCACAGATCGTCACGCCAGAGCAAGGAACTGCGAAGGAACTCGAACCCTTGACATTTGGAAGCTTTTTGCCTGAAAAATTTCAGTCGAAATCACCTGTGCATGCAGTGGAAAATGCAAACTCTAAGGTTCAATCGAAGGAGATTGTGGAAGATTGTGAGAATCAAGCTATAAGGAAACTTCAATTTTCAGATGTTGCTGTCGATGACCAACCTCAACCTCAAGCTCAACCTACTATGGCTGAAATAGTAAGAGGTAAACATAATATGGGGAAGGTTTTAACATTTGTCCCTCCCACTGATAAGGATGGGAGGAAAATTGTTAAAATTGATATGGAAGAACTGAAACCTCAAGCAGAGTACTGGAGCAATTCACTCATAGGTTATATTATCGGTGATAATCCAAATGAGAAGGCAATGGAAAATTTTGTAGTGCATGTTTGGAATTTTGTCACTAAGCCACAAATCTTAATGCACAGAGATGGATATTGTATTTTTAGGTTTAAATCTGCAGAGGATATGAACCAGGTGATGCAATTTGGTCCTTATTCTTTCAGAAATAAACCGATGATACTTAAGCCTTGGGATGTTGATTTTTCAATGCAGAATGGTATCCTTAGCACAATCCCTATATGGGTGAGATTCCTTGGGCTACCTCTTGGCTACTGGTCCCCTGAGATTCTCAGCAAACTAGCCAGTACTATTGGTAGACCTCTATTCGCTGATAAAGTAACAGCTCAATTTGAGAGGATATCATTTGCAAGAGTGTTGGTGGAAGTTGATGCAGCTTTTCCTCTCCCTGAGGAAATTGAGTTAGAGACCCCATTTGGTGTGAAAATACCGGATGTTGAATATGATTGAAAACCTGAATTTTGCAATCATTGTTTGAAGTTTGGGCATAATGCTATGGATTGCTGGTACAATAGTCATACAGATGGAAATCATGAGCAGGAAGTAAAAGCAAACCTGGAGAGGAACAAGGGGAGGACAAAGAAGCAAAGGCAAAAATGGATCCCTAAAGGTAACATTGCAGCAAATCCCACTGTTGACAATGCTGAAGGCAATGTAACAGTAATTCCTAATCTTCCAATTAGTCAGTTACCATTGGCTGAAGGCAATGTAACAGTAAATCCTAATCTTCCAATGAAATCACCATTGGCTGAAGTAGGAAATACTGTCAATGCAGGACATCATAGAGACATATCAAGGGTCTCCATTGGTACTGACATGGCTGCTAGTGTAGAATCTTTGGATACACATGGAAGACCTGAGATTGTAGCTGCTGTGAACATATTGCAGGAGGTAACTGGTGAGATTGTGCAAGTAATGATAGATGATGGGAGAAGGGGAAAAGTGCAGGATCCTGGACCTTCCTTAGGGAAGTCTAGTTTCTCATGATTGTGGTCACCTGGAATATTAGAGGGCTTAATAAAGCCCATAAGCAGAAAGAATTAAAAAACTTTCTGTTGAAGAATAAGGTGGATGTACTAGGATGCATTGAAACCAGGGTAAAGGAACCTAGAGCACTTACTATAATAAATAAGATTGCTAAAGGATGGAAGTATCATTACAACTATCCTATGGCAACTAATGGCAGGATTTGGTTACTTTGGAAGGCACATATACAGCTTCATATTTTGGGAACCACATAGCAGCTTATTCATTGTAGTGTTGAGGATCCAGCTTCAGCAGTTAAGTATCAATTGAGTATCATTTATGCATATAATACAATAGCACTAAGGAAGCAGCTTTGGAATGATATCAGGGGACTTCCTATTTTTGGGCAGGAAGCATGGCTACTTAGTGGAGATTTCAATGCTGTCCTATCAGCTGAGGACAGGATTGGCTCACCTGTAACAGATGTAGAGGTAAAGGACTTCAAGGAGCTGATTTATGATCTCAATCTTACTCCCATCAGGTCAAAAGGCTGGAGGTATTCTTGGACAAACAAACAGGTCTATAGTAAGATAGACTGGGCAATTGGGAATCTTCAATGGTTACAACAATACAGCCATGTAGAAGCTGACTTCTTAAATCATTCTATCTCTGATCATACTCCTATTTTCTTAAAATTTGGAAGGCAAAGACTGATTCATCCCAAACCTTTCAGACTCTACCACAATGTTATGGAGGATCCTAAATTTGGTGACATTCTACAACAGGTATGGAATCAAGGAGGACAAGGATCATCAGTGCAATTAATTTGGCAAAAACTCAAAAGTATGAAGCAACAGTTGAAGGGCTTAAATGGACATATGGCTTCTTATCAGCAAAAACTAACTAGTGCTAGGGAACAACTAGACATTATCCAGAGTCAGATTATGAGGGACCCTGCTTCAACTCACTTGTACAAAGCAGAAAAGGAAGCTCTCCTTAGCATTGAAAAGTGGAGTAATGTTGAGGAACAGATCCTGAGACAAAAATCAAAGGCAACCTGGATAGCTTGTGGTGATTCAAATACAAAGTACTTCCATGCACAATGGAAGATAAGGTCCAGTCAAAGCAACATCACTTCTATATATACAGAAACAGGTATAAAACTTACTGATCCTTTGGCTATTGAGCAAGAATTTATTGAAGTATTCCAGTCCTTGATGGGGAATAGTCCTAGTGAGCTTCCTTGTTTAAACTCTACTGTTGTAAAAGAAGGAGTTTGTCTCAACCTTGAACAACAGAAGATCCTTATTAGAGAAGTGACTATGGAGGAAATTAATGATGCTGTGAAGGAAATGCCAAGTGATAAGGCTCCAGGGGTTGATGGCTTCCCTGTGGAGTTTTTCACCAAGAACTGGGAAATTGTCAAAGTGGATGTCTTTGCTGCTGTTAAGGAGTTCTTTGCTACTTGTCACATGCCACACATGATAAATACCACTGCCATTGCACTTGTCCCAAAGGTGAAAACTCCTCAAACTGTAAAGGATTTCAGACCTATTGCTTGCTGCACTACCTTATACAAGATTATCTCTAAAGTTCTCACTAGAAGAATTAAAGCTGTAATTGATCATATCATTGGGAAGGGACAGTCAGCATTCATAGAAGGAAGAAGTATTCTTGATAATATTCTACTCAGTCAAGAATTGTTTAAAGGGTATGGAAGGAAAGGTATATCACCTAGGTGTGTACTTAAGGTTGACTTGAGGAAGGCATATGATACAATTGAATGGAGATTTCTCAGGCAGATGTTGGTTGACCTTGGATTTCCTGCAAAGTTTGTGGACTGGATAATGGCTTGTGTTTCATCAGTCACATATTCTTTAGTGATTAATGGGGGCCTCACTAAACCATTTTCAGCCAAAAGAGGTGTTAGGCAAGGAGATCCTATGTCTCCTTACCTATTTGTTATTGCTATGGAATATCTCAACAGGAACCTCATCCTACTTCACAAAAATGGTGACTTTAACTTTCACCCTAGGTGCAGGAAACTCAACTGTTCCCACATCTGTTTTGCAGATGATTTATTACTATTTTGCAGGGCTGATCTTACTTCTATTCAGCTTCTTCAAGCTGCATTCTCATCCTTTTCTGTGGCTTCTGGACTCTCAGCTAATAAAGCTAAGAGTGCCATATATTTTGCTGGTATATCTATTGCTGAAAAGGAAGCTATTCTTGAAGACTTGGGATTCAATGAAGGGCATCTCCCTTTCAAATATCTGGGCATCCCATTACACTCAAAGAAGCTGAACATTCATCAATACTTGCCTCTGATTGAAAAAATCACTGAAAAAATCACCTGTTGGTCTGCAAAATTTCTGTCCTATGCTGGTAGAAGTCAACTTATAAAATCAGTGCTGTTTGGAGTTCAAACTTATTGGTCTCAGATCTTTATATTGCCAAAGAAGGTGGTGAAATCAATTGAAGCCATTTGCAGGTCCTTCTTATGGACAGGCAATGGAATAGTGTCCAAGAGATCACTTATAGCTTGGGACAAAGTTTGTCGACCTGTTACTGCTGGAGGATTAAACATCATTGACATCCAGACCTGGAATAAAGCAGCTGTATCTAAATTGCTGTGGGACCTTGCAAGGAAGAAGGACAGTCTTTGGATTAAGTGGATCCATTTTTACTATATAAAAAATGGGGACATTGAAACAATGACAAGTCCTAAGAATGCTTCTTGGATGTCTAGGAAGATCATTGATTGTAGAACTCATATAATGAACACTCACAGCCTACAAGGTGATCTCATATCTAGGTTGCAGCAGGTATGTAAGGCAGGAAAATTTCAAATTCATGTTCTCTACCTTTCTCTGTTACCAATATTTCCTAAGATGGATTGGAGGAACTTGATGGCAACTCCCAATGTTTTGCCTCGACACTTGTTCACTATATGGATGGCTGCACATGGTAGACTACCAACTGTTGATAGACTCCTCAAGTGTGGGATTCAAGTGGATGCAGCATGTGTGTTTTGTAACCATCACAGTGAAGATTTTGAACATCTGTTTTTTAATTGCTCAGTCACTAACAGAATTTGGTGCAAGATTTGTCATTGGCTGGGATATCATAGAAGACCTGCCTGTTGGGAAGCTGAATTAACTTGGATATGTAGCAATGCAAGGAGTAAACAGTTCAAAAAAGCTGTGGTAGCTACTGCATTTGTTACGACTGTTTCATTGATTTGGAGAGGGAGGAATGCATTACGATTTCAGAAACAGCCTTTTGATGAACACAAATTGTGCAGAGAAATTGCTATCCTCATTCATGCACGAGGTAGGAGATGCAAGACTTGGTTAAAAGGATTACGACAACTCAATTACTATCCTTAGTTATTGTCAGTTTATAGGTGATTTGTAATAATTTAGCTTGATAGCAGTGAGAATTGTATAGCATGATTAAAGGATTAGGATGTGATAGTTAGTCTATACTATCACAAAAGAACACTCTATTGTATAATTGTTGATATTAATAGAACGAGCTTCCAAAGTAAAAAAAAAAAAAAAATTAGTGTATTGGTACTTATTAGCATCCATGTACTCGTGACTCTTCGGTTTTGGGAGGATTATTGTTCAGTTGTGTTTTACTTGTTATAAATTACCCTTGGCTGGTTGTTTCATATTTAATCTTGCTGTTTGAACTTGAAATTTCTTCTCCTTGGGCTGGAATGCCATTCGTTGCTTGATTGGTCGGGCTTGCCTAGACTTGTGGCCAGACGCCATCACAATCGGGTTTGGGATAGTGACAAGTTGGTATCAGAGCCTAGGATACTAGGCCTCACGAGTTATGAGCCAGTTTAGTAGAGTCCCGCAGATCGGTACGTAGATGTCTGTATCTATCCTCTGGAGGCTGCAGAACCTTAAGGAAACATTTCATATTCTTGAACTCTTTTCGTGCGATTTTGTTGTGCCGAGAACTAAACTTCTATATTCTATTCTCTCGCAGATGGAGAGAACCTGTGATACCGGACGTGGAGGACGACCCCTATTGCCGCCAGCTAGAGTCCATGGACGTGGCCGTGGTCGTTGTCGTGGTAGAGCAGCAGGGGCTGTACCATTTGACCCACATGTTGCTCCTATTCAGGATCAGCCCTCAGTTGTTGACGTTCCAGCCGCACCCGCTGAGGCACCGTCAGTGCCTATTGTTAATCCTGGCCTCTAGGAGGCATTGGCCCAGATTTTATCAGTCTCTACTGGTTTGGCCCAGGCACTTTCAGCTATAGCTGCCGCAGCGACATCTCAGGCCGGGGGTGGTCATCAGACCCCCGCAGCTCACACACCAGAGCAGGTTGTTCAGAGACTTCAGATGCCAAAGATAGCCCCTGCTCAGGTAGTTGCACCGGCTGTTCCAGTTGTGCCAGCCCTAGGGCATGTTGTTCTGGTGATTCCTGACGACAAGCAGCGTCAGTTAGAGAGGTTTGGCAGACTTCAGCCTTCTACATTTAGCGGTACTAAGGGCGAGGATGCCCAGGGATTTTTGGATAAGTGTCATAGGATGCTTCGTACCGCAGGGATTCGATAGTCCAATGGGGTATCTTTCACAACTTTTCAGTTTTTCAGGAGCAGCTTTCACATGGTGGGAGGAGTTTGAGCAGCGTAGGCCTGCAGGAGCAGCACCTCTTACCTGGAAGCAATTTTCCACTTTCTTTTTAGAGAAGTATGTGCCGCAGTCCCGTAGAGAGGAGCTGCGCCAACAGTTTGAGTGGCTAGTTCAGGGGGAGATATCAGTGACACAGTACTAGTTGAGGTTTGCCTAGTTAGCCAGACATGTTATTTGGATAATCCCGATAGATCGGAAGAGGATCAGTAGGTTCATTGATGGCCTCAATTATTCTATACGTATCTTGATGACCATAGAGAGAGTGTTAGCAGCGTCCTTCGAGGAGGTAGTGAACATGGCTCGCCCGATTGAGTCGGATCATCGCGGAGAGCGAGAGGAGACGGAGGCCAGAGGCTCGAGGCTCGGGCAGTTACACTGGTGCTCCATCAATGGGCCAGTTTCATTTGGGCTGAGGTCGTTCTTTTAGGCCTCCTCAGTTAGGCCGCCCATAGCACAGCGAAGCTTCTTCCGCTCGTGGCCGTCAAGGTCACCAGCAGGGCCAATCTTCACGCAGCACCCTCCCAGCTCAGAGTTCTGCACCCGTTTCGTCAGCCCAGGGTTCATATGCGGTGAGGGGTTCCCTTCAGTCCTCTTCTCCAACTTCGGGTGGTTGTTATGAGTGTGGCGATTTGAGCCACATGAGGAGGAAGTGTCCTCAACTTCTTGGCGGCAGGTATCAGCAGAGCGATCAACAATCTTCTTCTTCTCCATCCTCTTCAGCTCCATCTCAGTTTAGCAGGGGTGGGGGACAGTCATCTAGAGGTCGCCCCAGGGGTGTTGAGCCATCGAGCAGTGGTCAGGCTCGTTTTTACGCACTTCAAAGCATGAGAGATGTCGTTGCTTCAAACGCAATGATCATAGGTATTATCTTAGTATGCCACATGGATGCTTCTGTTTTGTTTGATCCCGGGTCTACATATTCTTGTGTATCTGCTTACTTTGCTCATCATTTGAGGACTACTCTGGGGTGTCTATCATTGAATGTGCATGTATCTACCCCAGTGGGTGATATTATAATTGTGGAACACGTGTATCAGTCCTGTGTTGTTACTATTGAGGGTATGGAGACCCGAGCTGACTTGTTGCTTTTGAGCATGGTTGATTTTGATGTTATTCTTGGCATGGATTGGTTATCACCATACCATGCTATCCTGGACTGTCACGCCAAGAAAGTCACGTTGGCTATGCCTAGTATTCCAAGGGTTGTGTGGCGTGGTTCGACTGATTATGTACCCAGTAGGGTAATCTCTTTCCTAAAGGCCTAGCGGATTGTTGGGAAGGGATGTATATCATATCTGGCATTTGTGAGGGATGTTGGAGCTGAGGCTCCTAGTCTTGATTCATTTCTTATGGTGAGGGAGTTTCCTGATGTCTTTCCAATAGACCTGTCGGGCATGCCGCCGGACATGGATATTGACTTCGGTATTGATTTGGTGCCGGGCACTCAGCCCATTTCTATTCCTCCATATCGTATGGCACCAGCAGAGCTAAAAGAGTTGAAGGATCAGCTGCAGGAACTCCTAGATAAGGGGTTCATTCATCTAAGTGTGTCGCCGTGGGGCGCACCGGTGTTATTTGTTAAGCAGAAGGATGGCACAATGAGAATGTGCATTGATTACAGACAGTTGAACAAAGTGATAGTGAAGAATAAGTATCCATTGCCTCGTATTGAGTAATTGTTTGACCAGCTTCAGGGGGCATAGGTATTCTCGAAGATTGATCTTCGTTCAGGCTATCACCAACTGAAAATTAGAGATTGTGACATCATGAAGACAACTTTCAGGATGATTATGGGCATTATGAGTTTCTAGTTATGTCTTTTGGGCGGACTAATGACCCAGCAACATTCATGCACTTGATGAATGGTGTATTTCGGCCATATTTGGATTCTTTTATGATCGTGTTTATTGATGATATTCTTGTTTACTCGCGTAGCTAGGAGGAGCACGCGCAACATTTGAGGGTGGTATTGCAGAGGTTGAGAGGAGAGAAATTGTATGTAAAGTTCTCCAAGTGTGAGTTCTGGCTCAGTTGCGTGGCTTTTCTGGGACACGTGGTGTCTAGTGATGGTATTCAGGTTGATCGAAAGAAGATCGAGGCGGTGCAGAGTTGGCCTAGATCGTCCTCAGCTTCTAAGATTTAGAGTTTCCTCGGTTTGGCGCGTTATTACCGCAAATTCGTTCAGGGTTTTTCGTCTATTGCTTCGCCTTTGACGAAATTGACGCAGAAGAATACCCCCTTTATGTGGTCTGGTGAGTGTGAGGAGATCTTCCAAAAGCTCAAGTCACTATTGACTACGGCTGTAGTGTTAGTGTTGCCAGTAGCTTCAGGTTCTTGTACGGTACATTCCGATGCTGCGAGGATTGGTATTGGTTATGTTTTGATGCAGGAGGGTAGAGCGATTGCATATGCTTCTCGGCAGTTGAAGCCCCATGATAAAAACTACCATGTTCATGACTTGGAGTTCGCTGCTATAGTTCACGCCTTGAAGATTTGGAGGCACTATCTATATGGAGTATCTTGTAAGGTGTATACGGGTCATCGCAGCCTTCAGCATTTGTTCAAGCAGAAAGATCTGAATCTAAGGCAGCGGAGATTCCTTGAGTTACTTAAGGACTATGATATTACCATATTGTATCATCTGGAGAAGGCCAATGTAGTGGCCAATGCTTTAAGCTAAAAGGCGGTGAGTATAGGTAGCTTGGCATACATTCCAGTTGGGGAGAGGCCCCCTGCAGTTGATGTTCCGGCTTTGGCCAATCGGATGGTGAGATTAGATATTTCAGAGCCCAGCCGGGTATTGGCTTGTGTGTTTTCCCGGTCTTCTTTATATGATCGCATCAGAGAGCGCCAGTATGATGAACCACATTTAATTGTCCTGAAAGACAGGGTCCAGCATGATGATGCCAGAGATGTGACTATTGGTAGTGATGGTGTGTTGTGGATACAGGGCCAGATTTGCGTGCCCAATGTAGATGGGCTCCGGGAGATGATATTAGAGGAGGCTCACAGCTCGCGGTATTTTATTCATCCGGGTGCCGCGAAGATGTACCACGACTTGAGGCAACTTTATTGGTGGAGGAGAAAGAAAGGACATTGTGAGTTATGTGGCTAGGTGTCTAAATTGCTAGTAGGTCAAATATGAGCATCAGAGACCTGGTGGTGTACTTCAGCAGATGGATATTGCAGAGTGGAAATGGGAGAGGATTATAATGGACTTTGCGAGTAGACTCCCTTGTACCTCGAGGAACTTTGATTCTATTTCGGTGATTGTGGATTGACTGACCAAGTCTATGCATTTCATTCCGGTGTGTACCACCTATTCTTCAGAGCGGTTGACAGAGATTTTCATCTGTGAGATTGTGCGGTTGCATGGGGTTCCAGTTTCTATAGTCTTAGACAGGGGTACTCAGTTTTCTTCTCAGTTCTGGAAGACCTTTCATTGGGAGTTGGGCACTAAGATTCACATGAGCACAACTTTTCATCCTCGGACGAACAGACAGTCCGAGCGTACTATTCAGATACTGGAGGAAATGTTGCGTGTTTGTGTTATTGATTTCATAGGTTCTTGGGCTGAGTTCTTGTCGCTTGCGTAGTTTGCTTATAATAATAGTTATCAGTCCGGCACTCCGATGGCGCAGTATGATGTTTTTTATGGGAGACGGTGTAGATCTCCAGTTGGTTGGTTTGAGCCCGGCAAGGCTAGACTATTGGGGACAGAGGTAGTTCAGGATGCCTTGGAGAAAGTGAAAGTTATTCTGGAGAGACTTCGTACAGCTCAGTCGCGGCAGAAGAGTTATGCAGACCGGAAGGTTTGGGATGTATCTTATATGGTGGGCGAGAAGGTTATGTTGAAGGTCTCGCCTATGAAAGGCGTGATGAGGTTTTGAAAGGAAGGGAAGCTGAGTCCGCGGTTGATTGAACATTTTGAAATACTCATGAGGATTGGGGATGTGGGTTATATACTTGCTTAACCACCCAGTTTGTCGGGGGTTCACCCAGTGTTTCATGTTTCTATGCTCAGAAAGTATGTTGGGGACCCATCGCATGTATTAGAATTCAGCACGATTCAGTTGGATGAGGACTTGACGTATGATGTGGAACCAGTGGCTATTTTGGGTCGAGAGGTTCGAATGTTGAGATCAAAAGATATAGCTTCGGTGAAGGTGTAATGGAGAGTTCGGCCCATGGAGGAGGCCACTTGGGAGACCGAGAAGGAGATGCGAAGCAGATATCCTCGTTTGTTTAAGGCTCCATGTATGTTTCTTGACCCGCTCAAGGACGAGCATTTGTGTTAGTTGGGGAGGATTTGACGACCCGACCCGTCATCTTCTGTATTTCAGCCCCGTTATCCCCGTATTATGCTTCCCCGTGTGTGGATATATGTGTTTGGTGAGTTTGAAGTGTGTTGGGTTCAATTCGGTTAGAAATGAGACCAATAGTCTCTTTAAGGAAAGCTTAAGTTTCAAAAAGAGTTAGATGGCTCGGAATGGATTTTCGATGATTCGACTAGTTTCGGATAGTGATCTATGACTTGGGAGCGAAATAGGAATTTAATTTGGAGGTCTAGTGAAGAATTTTGCTTGAATTGGCTAAATTTGAATTTCGACGAATTCTGGTTGACAGGTAAGATTTTGATCAGGGGTCAAAATGAAATTCCGAGAGTTGAAGTAGATTCGTTAGGTGATTTTGGATATGTCTGCAAATTTTTAGATCATTCGGACGTCGTTTTGTTGGGTTTTGATCGAATGTTAGTTTCGGAAGTTATGGTTGGAGCTTAGGATTGAATCCGTTATGATTTGATGATTTCTGTGTTTAAGGATGCATTTTTATGATTGAAACAAGTTCATATGATATTTTGGAGTAGGTCGGTGAGTTTGGTTGGGGCCCCGGGGAGTTTTCGGAGGGTTAGAGGAGGAATTTTAAAAGTTAGACATGAATTATGCGTGCTGCTTCTGGTATTTTTTCGGAGGCGGGCTAGGAACCGCATAAGCGGTGTCCACAGAAGCGGACTAGATGCCGCAGAAGACAGTAGGTCTCTCTATGTTTTTTCTTCGTGAAAAGAAGAAACAAGAATGACTTTTAAAAAGTGGGAGTGTGCACCAAAAACCCATAAAGATATTAAAATGTGAATTTTCTTTGTGAAAAAAGGAGTCCTTTTGTGATACCAAATTATCGGACGGCTTTCCAAATTATCCTAATACTTTTGGGTTTGGATGGTGTGGGCAATAAATTAATGTATTATTAAGATACCTTTCCTCTGATTACTAAATTAGAAACACAAAGCTGGCATTGACAATTAAAAATTCCGAATCAGAACATGGACAATATTATATGTATCTTTCTCAACGATTCACAGTTGTTAATTGGCCTCATTCATTGACTCACAGTAGGTAAAGAGAATGGTTCTTCAATGTGAAAGCCCTTTTCCTCCTCTCTAATCATTGACTTACTTCTATCACCGCAGATTAGAAGCTCTCCGCTCCTCTTAGAATTGAAGTTCGGTATTTTTCTTGCTTAAGAATAGAAATCATATTTCCTTGTTCTCAGAATGGTGGGTGGCATCTTTTAAACTTCAGTGAGTTCTTTTTTTATATTTTTTGTTTCAAAATTAAATTAAGACAACATGGATTTATACTCATACAATGTTGTTATTGATTATGTATGTATGTATTATGTATTATTAAGCTGGATTAGTAGTAAATGAAATAAAAGAATATTTGTAAATGTTTAATTGAAGTGCAAATTTATAGATACCTCTATGTAAAAGGAATCTGAATATGAAAATGGGAATGTTTTGATGTAATTCGACATTAGGGGGATTTTACATTAGGTTTTCACGAGCTGGACTGCTAATTTGAGAAACAAAGAATATTTGAAGAAAAGACTCCATGAGTTCTATGTCAGAGAATTAAGAATTACTAATGGTTTTCTACAATTTTTGCACCTATTTGTTTCCTGATCTTTAATGTCTTTGTCTACACTTACTGCTCTCTGACATCAAACATTTCAACCCGAAAATAGATCAAGCTAATTAGGATGGAGGATGTCAACATTGATGAGAGTGCTACACCAAGTACTCAAGTAACTGAAGAGGAACCTGTGGGGCTTGAGGATGATGCTGAGAAGATAATTAAGCTACTGACCAGAGGAATTAGGGAACGGGATATTGTCTCTATTTTTGGCATGCCTGGTCTCGGAAAGACCACTTTGGCCAAAAAGATATTCAAAGATTCTTCTATTGTTTCTCACTTTGATGTTCGAGCATGGGTTACCATTTCGCAATCATATGATGTGAAAGAGCTGTTGAGGGACATCTATAAGCAAGTGACAGGTGATAAATACAATGAAGATAAGGAGAGTGACATAGCCGATATGTTGCGTAAGTGCTTAATAGGCAAAAGATATCTCATTGTCATGGATGATGTATGGGAAGTAAAGGCATGGGATGAGTTTAGATTATGTTTTCCAATCGGTAAACAAGGAAGTAGAATCATGTTAACAACTCGACTTGAACATGTGGCAATGGAAGTCGAGCACTGTACCGATCCTTATTCCCCTCAATTCCTAACCATGGAAGCGAGCTGGAAATTGTTGGAGAAAAAAGCATTTCAAAAGGAAACTTGCCCTCCTAAACTCAAGGATGTTGGGGTACAAATTGTAGAATATTGTAAAGGGCTGCCTCTTACAGTTGTTTTGGTGGGTGGAATTCTGGCAAAGAAAGAAAGGAATGTTTCGGAGTGGTGTGAAGTTGCAAACAATTTAAAGTATCATCTTGGTGCAACTGAAAGTGAGAGCAACTTGGCAATACAGTTAAGTTACTGCTACTTACCGGATCATTTGAGACATTGCCTTCTAACTATGGGAGTATTTAGGGAGGATGAAAAAATTGGAGCATCTAAATTGATGTTACTCTGGATGGCCGAAGGCCTCATTCAATGTAATGATGAGAGACGATTGGATGAGGTAGCTGAAGCTTACTTGAGCGATATAATTTCTAGTAGCCTACTAATAATTTCAAAGACGACCTTTGATGGCAAGGTGAAGTACTTGCAAATTCATGATTTAGTGCGTGACTTTGTCTTGAACAAAGCTAAAGAAGAAAAGTTCATGCAAGTTATAGGGATACATAACCAATATCAACCATCATATGATGGGGAACATCGAGTGTGCATTCACCTCGATGATAAGCTTCGCGATGATTTGAAAAGATTCAACAACAAAGTAGATAGATTCCTGAAAAGCGACTCCAATCTTAAATCGTACTTTGTTACTAATAACGTGTATGATTTTCTTGCTTATAGAGATTTTTGGAATAGAGAGGCTAATTTTCACGGTAATGTTTCTACAGAGTATTTATCTCGTTCGTATCATTTCTCATCAGTTGGAGACTTTGGACTTCTTAGAGTGTTGGATTTCAGGAACTGTATTCCAGGGGATTATACGAATATAAAAGATATACTACTATCACTAGTTTACCTAAGATACCTAGGAATGTGCTTTGAAAAGTTTTTTTTCGAGTGGGTATCACACATGTGCGACCTGGAAACTTTGCTGGTGGATACTGAGTATATGGTAGATGCGACACCTCATATTTGGAAGCTGACGAAACTAAAGCATGCAAACCTATTAACACTTTTACCTCATCAGTTATTTGCAGTTTCTGAAGAAGGTCAGTCTAAGTTGGAGAATTTGAGGGCCTTTAAAGGCATGTGTTTGCTTCGTGAGGATATCAAGTTAATTGAGAGTTTTCCCAATCTTCAAAAGCTTTTCCTCGTGATAGATGATGATGGTGAATCTAGCTCTCTCGTTTTGAAATTGGATGTTCTTACACAGCTTCAATCCCTCGTACTTGGTTCGATATGTAATATCACCAAGTATTATTTACCTTCAAGTCTCAAAGAGCTGATCCTCCGCCGAGTTCATATACCAGCAAGTGCAACTTCCACAATCGCTGGGTTACCCAACCTTCAAAGACTGGTATTTCAAGATTGTATATTCGAGCAAGAGGAGTGGGACATGAGAGATATGGAGTTCCCGGCACTCAAAATCTTAAAATTTCGAAGTGTCCAGCTTAGGGTATGGCATGTCTCAGAATCATCATTTCCTATGCTTGAGAGTTTAGTTCTAAGATCCGTTGAATTTCTTGAGAAGATTCCTGATAGTTTTGTGGAAATTGGAACACTTACATCAATCAAGGTGATCGATTGTGATGATAATCTCAAGGATTCAGCTTTGGCGATGGAGGAAGAAGTAGAAGAAACAACAGGATGTGACAACCTCAAGGTCTATATTTTTCCACATTACTCTCGGTATGTCTTTCTTTACAACCTTAATTTTTTTCTTGACAAACTAACTCAATTTAAGAGTCTGATTCATTATGCTATTGTTGTTATAACTGCAGAATAAGTTTATAACTTATGTATGTTACATTAATCCTAACACATTATTGTTGTTTTAAAAAAAAAGGAAACAAAAAGAAGAGGAAGAGGAAGAAGAAGAATAAGCAGCAGCAACAATAGCGCCAGATGTAGAAGCAGAAGAAAAACAGAAGGTAGAAGCAGCAAAGGAAGAGGATGAAGATGACAATTACTATCAGTATCACCGTTTAATAAGACTTTCATTCTTGGTTACATGCTTTTTCTTTTTCTTCTGTCTTATTCATTTGGCCGCATAAATATAATAAATAGTCCACGAAACATACTTATTAAGATATCTACAAATTATAAAAGCCATTTGGACAGTTTCACCATTCATGTTATTTTCTGTTACACCCCTGTAAGTTTTTGGACATATGTCTAGCTAATTTTGGGTACCACATGATTTGGATATCATCTTGGGAACATGTGGAAGTATTTACGGGATTAGTTGATTATTGGTCAACATTCATTTATAGCCACTCGGGCCAAACTTATAATATCTGGTAGCCACAAAATGACCTCATACAAGTCGTAGCATAAAAACTGTGAAATTATCTATTTTGATAACTTTTCCTCTCACCGCAGGTACTCTTTCTCGGAAATTCCTATAATGAAATTTGCCTTATGGTTGAGGTTAGCATCTAACTTTGTTTCTTCTCTATATGGATTAGCATAACCCTCCTTAAATTATTTTTGGCCGTTGTTTAACTCTAAAATGCAAAATCATTTTCTGCACAACGTTTTTCATGATTATTCTTTTTTGGATGTAATTTGAATTTCACATAAAGGCCACAACCACACAATGCAATAACTCTTAACTGCATGCAAGAGCCAGCATTATGAAGGCAAATAATTTTATTTCCTTCTTAAATTCCATTTTGCGGTTCCCTTTTTCTATTTTCTATCTTACTTTACACCAAAAAATAAAAAAAAAATAAAAAAATTGGAGAGCAAAACTAGAAAGAGAGCTTATCAATGATTGTTCTAATTGGAATTATCTTTTTGAACGGTAGAAGTTTTATGATTGTTTTTCTAAGATAACTATGAACACCTAATTTTGTCCTGCATGGACATAACTTTCAAAAATAGACTAAAAATAATTTTAAGGTATCGTTATTTAGTTGCATTTCATGCATATTTAATATATTAAAATCATAAGAAAAATCATAACATTTGTCACATTTTAATTTCATGACATCTTAGGTTTAAGTTGTATTTCTAGAAATTAATTACTCTTTAATTCTTAGATTAATATATAAAAATCACAAAAATATACATTAGCATTAATCAATTAATTTATTTAATTAGTTAAAATGTTAATTATATCGTTTGGGTCAAATAAATTTAATGGGTAGTAAGGTGGCTATTTTGAAGGGGGAGTTGTATCTATACCCGTTTTTTGTGTCACGTTTTAATTTTTGTCCGCTTTACAAAAAAAATTGCAAGCGTACCCCCTTTTTCGCATAACTTCAGCATATGAGGCTGAAATAGCAAAGGCAGCAAAACTTCAGCATTCTAGTAGCCAGGCCTCAAGTTCAGCTCTAGATCCGAAATTTTTATTTTGTAACTATCGAACTTCAGCTCAGCTCTAGAGCTGAAGTTTTTATTTGTAAGTTTCAGCTCCAGAGCTGAAGCTTTTGTTTTTTAACTATCGAAAGTTTTTGTTTGTAAGCTTCAGCCTTAGAGCTGAAGTTTTTATTTTTTAACTATCGAAGTTTTTGTTTGTATGTTTCAGTCCTAGAACTGAAATTTTTATTTTCTAACTGTCGAACATCAGCTCTAGAGCTGAAGTTTGTTTCAAACATGTTTCTACTCACACTAACACTGAAAAGAGCATCAGCTGCATTACCCAAATGTCGTAAAGCAGTTGTTGTGTGGTAATATATTTTTGCAATGAAAGTTGCATCATTTAATCATCAGTAAATGATTAAATGAAAGAAAGAAAGTTTGCCGCAACAAAAAACCGGAGAAATAGTGGCGGTCAAATGTGCTTATAGCGGCGGTTCCCAACCGCGGCAATTGTTATTACTGGCGTCTTACCCAACCGCCATAGTCGCTACCGCCAATAGGTATACTACGATGGTTTTAATTTAACCACCGCAATATGCAGCTAAAACCGCCGCAACATGCATGTTTAAGTACGGCTATTCGCTTTGCTTATTGTGACGGTTTTTAGCCGCCGTAATTGTTGTCCTATGTCTTTCAAATTATAACCAGTTTATACTGCCATAATTTTAATATTTTTAATAAATGGAATATTGTAGCATCACCCAAGGTTTTAGATGGAGAGACTGCAACTAATGTCCATATGGGTTAAAGTTAAGATTTCATATGTAACTGTAGAAGATCAAATAATTGCTTCCAAGTTCAAAAAGTAAAAAAATTCTAGGCTTGAAGAACCACATCGTCATATTAAAATAAAATATTCATCATATTAAAACATACCCAAAATCTACATCATCCAAGATTCTAGTTTAAGGTGCAGAGAGTTAAGAGAATTACTAATTAGTTACAACACAAAAATATAGTTCATCCTAACAATGATTTCTAATTGTTGTTTGCTCCATTTTCATAGTTACTTCCGTGAAAGGATCTTCTAGGCCCAATTGGTGACGTAACGCCATCTCCAATGCCATCTCCAATGCTATCTCCTAGATTGGGTGCCTGGATAACATAACATTAAATAATATTATTGCTAGAACTGTTACTTTTTCCATTATCCTGTTGAAATGGAGAAGGTACAAACCTTAAAAAGGGAGAAAATGGGATCGACCCGACAAAGTTGGACTGTAATATTAACCTCCAACTTTATGAATAGGTTTCTGTTCTCCATTATGGGAAGAGGGCGGCGGTCGCCCGTAGATTAAGGATTGGGTCCTGGAACATAGGTACTCTGACGGGTAAGTCCATCGAGTTAGCGAAGGTTCTCCAACAAAGAAGGGTTAACATAGCGTGCGTCCAGGAGACTAGGTGGAAAGGGACTAGGGCGCGGGACGCTGATGGGTTTAAGCTGTGGTACTCCGGGCTCGAGAGGGGTAAGAATGGAGTAGACATCTTGGTTGATAGGGACCTAAGGGAGTCCGTGGTCGAGGTGAGGCGAGTGAACGATAGGTTAATGGCTATTAAGCTGGTTATTGGGGGTGGGGTCCTCAATGTGGTCAGCGCTTACGCGTCGCACGCAGGCTTAGACGAGGAGGTTAAAAGGCGCTTCTGGGAGGACTTGGACGATCTGGTGAGGAGTATTCCCCAGTCGGAGAAGTTAGTTATTGGAGGGGACTTTAATGGTCATATTGGGGCCGAGGCTGGTGGCTACGATGAGGTGCACGGGGGCTTTGGCTTTGGGGCCAGGAACGGAGGAGGCACTTCGCTGCTTGATTTCGCCAGGGCTTCCGAGCTCCTGATTGCGAACTCATCATTCCGAAAGAGGGAGGAGCATTTGGTCACCTTCAAGAGTGCGGCAGCGAGGACTCAAATTGATTACATCCTCATCAGAAGGAGCGACAGGGGTCTGTGCAAGGATTGCAAAGTTATCCCGGGAGAGTCTCTTTCAACTCTGCATAGGCTCCTAGTGATGGATGTTGATCTCTGGGTGAAGAAGAAGAGGAGGGGCGCCCGGGGTCAACCGAGGATTAAATGGGGAACTTTGTCCAAGGAGAAAGCTCAGGAGATGGAAAGGAGGTTAGAGGAGGGCGGAGCTTGGAGAAGTTATGGGGAAGCAGACGTTATGTGGTCAGCGACAGCTAACTTGGTTAGGGGGGTAGCACGGGACGTGCTTGGGGTTTCTAAGGGATATTCAGGTAGGCATCAGGGTGATTGGTGGTGGAACGATGTAGTCAAAGGAAAAGTGGAGGCGAAGAAGGCGGCGTTCGCTAGGTTGGCAGGGAGCACAAGCGAGGAGGAGCGGAGAGTGAACAGGTTGTCCTACAGGGAGGCGAGAAGAGAAGCTAAGATGGCAGTCACGGAAGCTAAAAACGCGGCGTTCGGTCGCATGTATGAGGAACTAGGGGAGAAAGGTGGGGAAAAGAAGCTATTTCGGCTGGCTAAAGCAAGGGAAAGGAAAGCCCGTGACCTAGACCAGGTCAGGTGTATCAAGGACGAGGATGGTAGGGTTCTGATGGGGGAATCGCAAGTCATTCAGAGGTGGCAGGCGTACTTTCGGGACCTTCTTAACGAGGAGGGGGATCGGAGCATAGAGCTAGGGGAGCTGGGGCATTCAGAGCGTCATAGAGACCTTGGGTACTGCAGGCGCATTAGGGTGGAGGAGGTCTTAGGGGCGTTGCGCAGGATGAGTAGGGGTCGAGCAACCGGGCCTGACGAGATCCCGGTGGAGTTTTGGAAGTGCATGGGTAAACCTGGAGGGGAGTGGCTCTCTAGGCTATTCAACGTGATATTCAAGACTAAGAGGATGCCGGATGAGTGGCGGTGGAGTACAGTGGTGCCCTTGTACAAGAACAAGGGGGACGTCCAGTGCTGCAACAACTATAGGGGTATTAAACTAATGAGCCACACGATGAAGGTTTGGGAGAGGGTGATTGAGGCGCGAATGAGGGGGGCGACGAATATATCGGGGAACCAGTTCGGTTTCATGCCGGGCCGCTCCACCACTGAGGCTATTCACCTAGTCAGGCGGCTGGCGGAACAATTCAGGGATAAGAAGAAGGACCTGCATATGGTGCTTATCGACTTGGAGAAGGCGTATGACAAGGTTCCGAGGGAGGTGCTATGGAGGTGCTTGGAGGCGAAGAGTGTGCCAGAAGCCTATATCAGAGTTATCAAGGACATGTACGATGGGGCTAAGACTAGGGTGAGGACGGTGGGTGGCGATTCAGACCATTTTCCTGTGGTAATGGGGCTCCATCAAGGATCGGCGCTGAGTCCCATGTTGTTCGCCTTAGTGATAGATGCTCTAACCCGTCATATCCAGGGGGATGTGCCCTGGTGTATGCTCTTTGCTGATGATATAATATTGATAGACGAGACGAGGGCCGGTGTTAGTGAGAAGTTAGAGGTATGGAGACAGACCCTCGAGTCTAAAGGTTTCAAGATAAGCAGATCTAAGACTGAATATCTGGAGTGCAAGTTCAGTGACGAGCCGAGTGGGATGGGCAGGGATGTGATGCTTGGTTCTCAGGCCATCGCCAAGAGGGACAGTGTCCGATATCTTGGGTCTGTGATTCAGGGGGACGGAGAGATTGACGGGGACGTCACCCATCGGATAGGAGCAGGGTGGTCGAAGTGGAGGCTTGCTTCTGGGGTCCTGTGTGACAAGAAAATCCCACACAAACTCAAAGGGAAATTCTACAGAGCCGTGGTTAGACCTGCGATGTTGTACGGGGCAGAGTGCTGGCCCGCGAAGAACTCCCATGTCCAGAGAATGAAGGTTGCTGAGATGAGGATGCTTAGGTGGATGTGTGGGCACACCAGGCTGGATAAGATTAGGAATGAAGTTATTCGACAGAAGGTAGAGGTGGCCCCGGTGGACGAGAAGATGCGAGAAGCGAGGCTGAGGTGGTTCGGGCATGTACGGCGGAGGGGTCCCGATGCCCCGGTGAGGAGCTGCGAGCGGCTGGAGATTGTTGGTGGTCGGCGGGGTAGAGGGAGGCCTAAGAAGCATTGGGGAGAGGTGATTAGGCAGGACATGACTAAAATGCAGGTTACCGAGGACATGACCCTCGATAGGGGAGTCTGGAGGTCTAGAATCAGGGTTGCAGGATAGGGGCTCTTAGAGTCCTTCGTTCGCCTCACCCGGGGTTGGGTGTGGGATAGTAGGGTTACCCACCGATGTCTAGTGTTTTAGCCTAGGTCCCCTCTTGGTTGCGACGGTATTTATGTTCTTTATGTTTACATAACCATTTACGTTATTTCTGCAGGATTACTTATGCTTTGTTTTGTTATTTTGTTTTGTCTTGCCTTGGTTACTAATTTTGTCTTTGTTTTCCAATGCAGCTTTTCATTCTGTCCTATGCGCCGAGGGTCGCATGGAAGCAGCCTCTCTGCCCTTTTGGGTAGGGGTAAGACTGCCTACATATTACCCTCCCCAGACCCCACCTGGTGGGAGTATACTGGGTAGTTGTTGTTGTTGTTGTTGTTGTGTTTTCCCCACCCTTTATTTTCAGTACTTTGCAAAAGAAACACAATTGAAGGTCCACCTGCCGCTCTTCATTCTTGCTTAGTCTTTACTATGCATAGCATTTGAATACCTTTTTTCTGCTCACTAGTTTTCTCAAAATTTAATTTTGGTTTTACCATTATGGCTCCGGAAATGGAGCTATTTTCTGAAATTTTCAAGTGGTGTAAGCTTAGCAACTTGACAACTTTGGACAATTTATGTCATCATTGGACATTACTTATTACCATTGTAAGGCCATGGACCAAATGCCTAACACAATGCAGGTCCTTGATCCTACCTATGCCTAGTTCATATAGAAAGTTGCTACTATTAAGCTGGAGTCTGGATGTAATCTTGATCCTACAGTCACAAATCTACCACCATTTTTTATCCGAATGTACTACTTGAGCTGTAAGATTGTAGATGAAAATGTCCTTGAAATCTTTGAAGTTTCTACAAAAAGCACTTTTAATTCATAGCAATAAAGAGTTAGTTGTACTTGCAAGAAAATCATTTATCAGTCATTCTAGGTCCCAACTACGGGTGGCAAATGGGCGGGTTGGGCTGAATTTGGGGGTCAAGATGAGTTAGGTAATAAATGGGTCATTATCCAACCCATCCCAAAGTATATTTGGGCTAAGATGAGTTGGGTCAAGATGGGCTAAACAATGGGTCATAACCCAACCCGCCCAACTTGACCCATGTTTTAAAATCATACTAATCTTGGATAAAAAAATATTTTTCCTTAAAATATGTAAAGTGACAAATATTTTATGGATAGGGGGATGGAGGTGCGGTGGGTAGGATAGGTTTGGTGGTGCATAAAAATAAAAAAACAGAAAATTGAAAGTACAAAAAAAAGTAAAAATTTATTATGACGGGGTTTGTGCTGGTGGGGGAGGGGGTAGGGTGGGGGTGTATAAAAATAAAAAATTGAAAATTGAAAATGCAAAATAAAAAAGTAAAATTTTTTTTGAGGGGGTTTGCATCGGGGGTGGGGGTAGGGTGGGTGGTGCATAAAAATAAAAAATAATAAAAACAGAAAATTGAAAATACAAAAAAAAAAAAAAGTAAAATTGTTTTAGGGGTTTGTGGGAGGGGGGTTAGGAGGGAGGGTGGGTGGCCCAGAAAATAAAAAAAAACAAAAAATTGAAAATTAAAAAAAAAATTAATTTTATATTTTTGGGGTGGGGTGTAGGGCTAGGGTGAGTGGGTGGGTGGTGTAAAAAAATAAAAGAATAGAAAATTAAAAATACAAAAAAAAAATTAAATGGGACAACTAAGTAAATTTCTACATAAGTTGGGTTGAGATCCTTTGTTGTGGGTGAGTTTCAGGGGTTGTATTTGGGCTGTTAAATGGGTCATAATGGGCTATAAAAATAATGGGTTAACTTGGACTCAACCCAAATTGACTCATGAGCTATAGCTCAATTCATTAATCTCTGGGTTAGTTGGACGGGTTAAATGTGTTTGGGCTCAAATTTCCACCCCTACTCCCAACCAACTAATGGTAGGTCATAAACCTTGCCTTAATGAAGTGTAAGTATGCTCATGTGATCTTTAAATAGAAAAGCAAGAATCAATAAACCTTCATTTTGGTTTGGCCAAAAATGACATAAAACTCAGTCCCCAAAAAGGAACGGGGACCTCAAAATAGGCTCATCACTAATAGCATAGCAGAAAATGACCTAAGTTCCAGTCCTCCTGGAAGTTGGAAAGATCTTTAAAGTAGATACTGGCATTTATTGAAGTATTGACTTGTGAGAGGGATTGAAAAAATATAATTGCTAATATTCTTCATCAATTAGCTTTAACTTATATTTAATACACAGTAGATGTCATAGTTATATGTACAAAGACTTCATTATTTCTCAAATAAAGTACGACGCCACTTCTTCAAAGCGGACCTATATTTAGACAAGTTATGAGCAGATTGGAAACAATAAATAACAGAGAAACCTTAATTTTAGGAATCAGGCAATTGTACAAGACTAATGGCAAGAAACTGATTTAGTTTTATGTTTTGATACTAGTTAGTTTGTTAAAGACCAAACAAAATTTTGCCAGATTACACACAAAGCAAGGTATTAGACTGCCCTAAGGCATTCAAATTATAAATAGGACAGTTTAGAGGCTTTTGCATTTGCATCAAGGTTGGTTCTCAACTGAAAGCTAACTGCATTTTACTAGACAATGACCCAATTTATACGCACTTCAACTGTTTCATCGAATTAACAGATGCACATTCGTTCATAACAAGCGCCAATAAAAACAGTTTTTTCAGTACACAAGACAAAAAGAAGATAAAAACCCAAGAAAGCAGTAGGTGGATCAAGGATTTAAGTTTCATGGTTTCAATCTTTAGGTTTTAATTACTGAAACCATTAAGCGTTTGAAATTATTTGCTTTACTTGGACCCTTTGTTCATATACTCCATCCACAACAGAGAAAAATCCAATTACTTTTGGATAATGGGAAAAAAAGAAACATAGAAACCATAAAATGCGACCCAGCACATACTCTATACCAACTTTGTCATTATGAACTTCAACTCTGAAACTCAAGGTACAGAACATCAAAGTCGAAAATAAAGAGAGGACTTACCTGTGAAGGAGTCGGAAATAAGTGAGTAAACTCCTCGGTGATATTTCCTATTTTCATTTGAAATAAGCTTGTTAGTTCATTTAATTGTGATCTCATATTTGCCATCTCTTGCACCCATTGTGGAGGTGGGGCACTAGTGCTAGCTGCGCCCATATAAAAATAACCACATCGTCTTGATGTTTGCTTGAATACTACAGTTGGAACTGCACCCATGCCTAAGCCTCGAACTGCACCCAGTAACTTGTCTTATGTTCCAAAATATATTAAAGAAGAAGCCACAGTGGTGGCAGAGAAGCAGCAGAAGAGACAAGCAATAAAAGAAGAAGCCACAGCAGTGGCAGAGAAGAAGCAGCAGAGACAAGCAACAAAATAAGAAGAAGAATACCAACCTTTGTTTCCTCTTTGGACCGATAGTTAACATATAATGCCCATTTATCCATGGGAATGCCTTCTGGAACATTTTTAATGATTTCTTCTTTGCTCAATAATGGATCATTAGCCTCATACCATAGCTTAAGCCTGAATTCCTTTCATTTTTTGTTAAGCGAATTGTTAAGCCAACCTTTTACCATTTGCTGATCAGTCCTAAAGAAAAACCGAGGCTTGACAAAAATAATATATGTTAGTTTACTGCTGATAGAATTTCCAATCAACAACACAACAACTCTTTCCAACAAAAATCTAAGTATACTGTAGTACTGAAAACAAATGCTCAAAACTGATAAGCATACTGTAGTACTCAAACAGGGCAAGCAAACATCCATGACTTCCCCTCAAGTTCATAGGTAATCACAGTTAACCTTACATTTCAAATTCAAGGCGGTTAAGCTTATCAAGATTCAATTTTTTTTTATGTGATAATACAGTTGTAAGGGAGAAACATGAGATAACAAGCATGAATTTCTCTTGAATGAAAGACAAGTAGGAGTATATTGATAGATAACTAGAAGCAGAGGCATGACAAGGGATGTTCATAAGTGATTTTCCTAAAGGACTGCAAGTTTATAGAGCATAGTAGAGGCGCAGATGATGTAAAAATCAGCCTAGTTTCATTACAGAACATCAGAACAAAAACGTTTTACATTTACTAAGTAGGCATGGTTCTGGTAGCAAATCAATCAATCCAAGACAGGTTGTGTGATAGTCTAGGCATGATGAATCTCAGTTTAGGTATATTAATAGCATTAATAATCCATGAGACAGATAGCACAAATGCAACAAGGCATTACCAATATGAAATCATTAACAACACGGTGCACAAAAGGTTTAGGCATTAATGACCAACTCTCAAAGCCAATTGGAAAGTAGCAAGAATTTGTAGCAAGCTGCCCCAAAAATCCTGCAAGAATGCTGGCTGATTTTCCAATAGGTTGAGCAAACTCATCACATTCAACAATTATGCACGATCCATTCTCCAAGTTATGGACATCCCGGACCTTCAACCTAATAGATTTTGTCACTTGACGTTCATCTGCAACAAAATAAAGATCATGCAATGATTTCACACATTGTACTCAAAACAAGTTAGTTGGGTTTTGACCATCAAAAAGATGACTGGTTATTAGCGAGGAAGCAGTGTTAAAAATAGCGAAGTGCTCACTTTTTTTAAGTAAACCGGAATTTAAAACAACCTTTTGGCCATTTCTCTTAAATTTTGTTGCTGGATTCTGGGAAAGAACCAAGGTAAAATAAAAATAAAAAATCGCCAGAATTGGCTACTATTTGGACGTCAAAACAGTAAAAGAGAAGAAGATTAAGAAGTCAGAAGAAAAAGAAGAGAAGAAGTTATCAGAAGAACAAGAGAAGAAATCAGAAGAAGAGAAAATGATAACATACCTGTTGAATCCACTAGCAATTTCTGGATTCACTTATATGAATTTAAAGGCTACATACCTATAACATCAACAACCCAACCACGAGGCTCCGACTCCGCGTCATCTGTAACTCATCTACGTCTAGTTGGTTGTGAAGGGACTCCATCAGATGATGAAGAAGGAATAACATTATGTGACGAGACTCCATCTAATGATGAAGATGGAATGACGGGATGTGTATGACGTGAAGAAACTGGATCAGAAGACGAAGATGAAGCTTCAGCCTGAGCATGTGATGACTGAGACTGAGCATGTGATGACTGCTCTGGAGCAAGTGAAGTGATTGATTTGAATATATTTTTCACTTGATTTTGCTTCGGCATCTCTACATACATGATAGAGAGTAAACGTTAAAGAATGGTAATTGATGGAACATTTAAATGTCCTAACAGAAAATCAAACATACTATCTCATATTGACTTGCAAAAGGCACACAACACAAGTTAGAAAAAGAAATGACATTACAAGAACATCAGCAACATTAGGAATTTATTCATGGTACAACATAGAAAAGAAGGCGTCATCTTACACATTCAACTAAACTAAACTGACTTAAAAGTCAAAAGTACAAACTGCAAATAATCATTCTATAAGCAAATTCAGAGGCATAAATTGC
Organism: Nicotiana benthamiana; assembly: GCA_034376525.1. Lineage (NCBI taxonomy): Eukaryota > Viridiplantae > Streptophyta > Magnoliopsida > Solanales > Solanaceae > Nicotiana > Nicotiana benthamiana. The sequence continues at coordinate 136,449,628 of CM067329.1, read as the reverse complement.
ATTAAATTATCTCTGTATAAGGAGAATGTATAAGGAGAAAATTTAACTTGGTTTAAACCAAGCAATAAGTACAAGCAAATAAAACTTAAGGGAATCAAAACAAACAGAAACCAATTGAAATTTCATTAATAAAAGAAAGTAGCTAAATGAGTTGGCAGTGGGTCTTCAAATATGTTCATCTTCCCCAATCTCATCTTCAATATCGCAGTCACCTAATACTTCATCAATTTCATCCTCCCGACTCAAAATTAGATCATTAACTTCATCAAAGAATTGATCTAACTCTTGCACTGAAAATGGTTCATTCTCAGAAATTTCATTCTCTCCTTCTCCCATTTCATATAGGTCTCTTAGTTTCAAGTGAACAACACTACTCCATCCTTTATTCACCTCATCATCCACATAATATACCATTTGAGCTTGTGAAACTTCCATATATGGATCATGCTCTTCATGATCATCAATGTGAATCAATTGAAAAAAATTAACAGAAGGAAATCCCCATGCATCCTTTCTAAACCCTCTATTCCTAATTATGTCAGCCCATTTACACTTGAATATGTAACCCTACATCGATAGTAGTTAAGCTCAATGATGTCTTCTAATTTGCCATAACATGGCAAATCTGCTTGCCTCAGGTTTCCATCAGCACCACTAGCAATACAACATGTGGACGAAGTAAAAAAAAACCCCATTGTTTTGCATTTTCAACCCATGCTCTCGAGTTGTTGTCTGAAATTTGAACCCATTGATCTTAAATAATGTAAACCTTCTAGCATATGGTGCTGGACCATCTGCTAAAAACATTAGTTCATCAGACACAGTATTTGAAATGTCTGGATTAACAATCTGAAACAATAATGTAAAATATTTTAGTCACAAATTTAAAGTTATAAAATTCTAATACATTTGTAACCAACCTTTCGAGGAAACCAATCAATAAAGTCTTTACTATCTTCTCTATCTATGTGTTTGAAGGCTTCCGACCTTTGCACCGCCTCCGCACATAAGATTTAAATTTACTAAATGAAATTTTGATATAAATATAACAGTTAACATAAGTTTCTATGTATTTAATGCAAGTTTAATTTATATTTGCCTTAAATACTCACTTAATGAATGGCATGACTTGTGGAAAATTTAGTAACACATATCGATGTGCTTGACGTTTTGCCATAGGTGACAACTCAAATTTAACATCTCCTAGTCCTTTACCAACTGGTGGGAAAATACTAGATGAATTCGCCCAGCCTCTATCGTTCGGAAAATTGTCAACACGCATGGCCCATTAAATCTTGTCTCAATCCCTTCAATATACTGGGAACAAAAAGTAAGAGCCTCTTCAGTTAGATATCCTTCCACTATAGAACCTTCTGGTTATGACATGTTTCGCACATAGGATTTGAAGTGTCCCAAATACCTAAACAAAAGATCAAAAATTAGATATATTCTTAATGAACAAGCTCCAATCAAGCAATAAGAAATATTGTTTACCTCTCGATAGGATACATCCACCGGCACTATTGAGGTCCCCCAAGTTTTGCTTCACCAGCTAGATGACAAGTTAAATGAACCATGATTGTAAAGAACGTAGGAGGGAATAACATTTCCAGGTGATTCATCGTGATAAATTATCGAGATTGGATCCTGTCAAGTTCTAAGGGACTTGAGCTTTTGGCATAGAGTTGAAGAAAGAGCTCAACTCTATTAATACTGCAGTCACCTTGTCTGGTAAAACACTACGTATGGAAATTAGTAACAAGTGCTGCATGAGAATGTGAAAATCATGACTCTTCATTGACTTGATCTTTTGTTGTTTCAAGTCGATGCATCTTGAAATGTTTCTAGCGTATCCATCGGGCATTTTGACATTCTTTAAAGTCTGCAAAAATGTCTTTCTTAAATCCACTTTTCTTTGAATTTTAAAAGAATGAACAAGGCTGGACGATAGCTTCCATTCTCATCTGCCCAAAGTTCTTTCATTATACCCATTTCTTTAAGATCATTGCGAGCTTTAAGATTGTCTTTTGACTTTTCAGTATCATTGAGAAAATTATACATCACATTGTCACAGACATTCTTCTCAATGTGCATAAAGTCTAGATTATGACGCAACAAATTCGATTCCCAATAAGGAAGATAAAAAAATATGCTTCTCTTTCTCCACTGTTTCGGTCTACCTTCAGCAATAGTTTTTACTCGAGTTCTTCTACCTTTGGCATTTGACTCGGGTACTTTCCCAAAATTGGCATTGGTTCCCTCCATTTGTTTCAATATGTCTAACCCTAATAATACTATTGGTGTCTCTCGTTGCTCGATTTTCCCATTAAAACGGACACGCTGCAATCAAAACTGATGGCCGCTTTCAAGAAAACAACGATGACTCATGAAACACCATTTTCTACTATGCTTTAACCTGTTAGAGTCCGTTTCAAAGTTACACGTGGGACAAGCAAGCTTAGTGTATGTGTTCCATCCAGATAAGTTTCCAAGCCCAGGAAAATCACTAATCGTCCATATCAATGCTGCTCGTTTTTTAAAATAATCATTCTTTGAAGAGTCTAATGTCTGCACTCCATCGTACAACAATTCTCTCAACTCTTGGATAAGAGACGTCTATGTCATTGCCGAGCATTTGTTTTCCGGGAATGATCATTGAAAGAATGAATGAAGTTTGTTTCATGAACTCCCAAGGAGGAAGATTGTGTGGAATAAGAACCACATGCCAAATACTATAGTTTGTTGTCATTGCTCCAAAAGGATTGAAACCGTCACAAGCTAGGCCTAGTCGTATATTCTTAGGATCTACAGCAAATACAGGATGAAGCAAGTCAAATGCTTTCCAAGCCTGAGAATCCCTTGGATGCCTCATCAATCCATCTTGGTTACCCTCTGAAGAATGCCATTTCATAGACTCAGCAGTTTTAGAGCACATGAACAATCTCTGTAGCCTTGGCTTTCGTGGAAAGTAGCGCAAAATCTCTGCGGGCTGCTTCTTTTTATTGTCCTTCCACCTAGATTTATTGCACTTTTTGCATTCTTGTAAATCTTTATCCTCCCCAAAATATAACATACAATCATTTGGGCAAGCATAGATCATGGTATAATTAAGGCCAAGTTTGTTGATGGTTTTCTTGGCCTCATAAAAAGAAATAGGAATCTTGGCATCTTCAAAGGCATCTTTTAACAATTCTAATATCATACTCATCACTTTGTCAGTCATCCGGCACAAAAACTTGATATGATACAATTTGACTAGAAAAACAATTTGGAATACTTCGCGCACCCTTCATATAATGGTTGATTGCCATCTTCGACCAGTTCATAGAACTTTGCATATTCTTCATTATGACCATCAATATGCCGTTCATTAAATGTTTCTTCACTATTCATAGGCGCACAAGACACACCAGGCTCATTGAAATTGTGTGAACCCAAACGCATCGTTAACCATGGTTACATTGGATCTTGGAGCTGCACAGTTTCTTCTATGAAATGTGTGCCCTGAAATGTTTGTGGCATAGTTGCATTTGATTCTTCACCATGCAAATACCAAACTTTATAATTTTTTGGAAAACGCTTACAAGTAAGATGTTCTTCAACTATATTTTTTCATTTCCACTTCTTAAAACCACATTTCGAACATGGACAATTAATTACACGTCCATCAATAAACCATACTCAAAAGTAAAAGCCAGAAATTTTCTAAGCCCATCCGCATATTCAAGTTTATTTCATGGTTTGCTAATCCAAGATTTATCAATTGGCATGGCTAGAAAGGAATATATAAGATAACATCACAATATCAAAATAAAAAAGCTAGTTCATAGCCACTATATGGAAATCAAAAGAATAGTAATCACTTAATCTCACTTTTTAACTTCTGAAGAATAAACGGAAACCAAAGCTACCAAATTTTCAAGTCCACTACTACAAAATGCATTAATATCCATTTGGGATTTCAGTCAAGAGAATTTCAAGTCCAACCATCAGGAAGTTTCTTTACCCAAAACATGGTCAAATTTACAGCATAGTTTTTGCTATATATAAAATATACAGTTTAGGTAAAAAGACTATACTACCGCAGTATTGAATTCCTCTTCAACATGTCGAAAATTGACCAACACATTATAAATATGACATTGACACACACTTCAATAGAAAAAGCAAAGACCAAAGGCAAGAGTTACTGTAGAAAAGAAAGCAGTGGGTGTACTGATCAAGAGAAGATAAGGCAAATATAACTTCTGTCAGAATACTCATAGAATTATCATGGTAGATGCTTTATTTTAGTGGACCTAATACCTGAAAAGTAAGACTGTTTTGGGCTCGCCAAATTTTCAAGAGGGTGCATCAGGTTCTAATAAGAAAAGCTACCAAATTTTGGTTCCCCTGGTTTTCTACCAAATGCAGCACACAACAGTAGATGCATGAAACACCTTCAGATGAAACATATGCAAAGATTCATAAGTACTTACTAAACAAGCACAACATAGAGGCTAACATAAATCAACTCGAACCTAAACACAATGAGATTTCTAAGGAATTACATGATTACTGGACATATTAGAAAAGAAGATAGCATGACAACCAAGATAATGGATTAATTATATAGGTTTAGGTTATACAATAGGTTAGCATTCAATCCTTGTCATTTGCTACCTCTGGTTTGTCAATCCAAGTACGCTATTGCTATAGTTGCTATTGCAGCTAGCTTCAGCCGTACAGGCTGCTACTCTTGCTCAGCTACTTATGCTTAAAATCCACATGCGTCTGCTTGTTTATGTAGGAAAATAAGAGTTGGAAAACAAGAAAAAAATGAAGAAATTAGAAAATTAGGAGTGGTTACTTACTAAAAAAAGAAGAAAAAATTTTCTTAGGGTGTAACAGTCTTGCTATACTTTGTGCATCCGGATTCTCTTAGGGTGTGATTGGATATTTTATTTTATTATCTTACTTTCTTATGTTAACCCTTCTATCTTTTAAAATTTTTTAAAAAAAGCCACCAAAATCAAAAATATATCAAATAAAAATAATAATACTTTATTGTCCAGGAATGTGTCTTTTCCAAGTCTTGTCACTCTTCTTATTCTCTTTTTAGTTCTGTTAAATGTAAATTTCAATAACATGACTGCTTGCGGACTTCATGCCCAGATCCTGAAATGCTGTCAGACCTTGAAATAATGAATCAAGAATTAGATCGCAATAAAGATAAGCTTAAGGAAATAAAACAAAGAGTTGGAACAACTGAAGGAAAATTAGAAAGGTCCATACACTGCAACAAGAAAATTACCAAAAAAGTGTGTTGCACTTGGGACACATCGAAGGTAATGTCCCTAAAATAATTATTAATGCGAATCCAATCAATAGGTACTATACTATGTTGGATCCTCTATATAGCATTAATATTCTCCGATTGGGATGAAGAAGATTTCCTTTATCACTATTCAAATATTCAACCATTTGCAAACCCTTTGAGCCGACTCCTATTCTTTGATTAACATTTTTGGAACCTGGAAGTTATTATTGAAAAAATATTGAATGAAAACAAAAATGAAAAGAAGAAAAAGAAAAATACAAAAAAAGGGCAAAAAGAAAATGAAATGAAAAATGAAAAAAAGGAGGAAAGGAAAAAGAAAGAGAAAACAAAACAAAACAGCAGAAAAAAAAAGAAAAAACCAAAGTTCCTTGAATTATGTTCGACTTGATTCCGAAAGGATACATGGGCAGCCTCTCTTTGGGGTTCAATTACACCAAAATGAAAGTCCAAATTTTCCCGAAAGTGAAACTAGGGCATATGTTATAATGTTTCGGTGATAGCTTTACCTGAAAGGTTTCAAAGTTGTAATTCAATGCAAATTATTTTCACCCCAAATACTGTTCATGTCTTAGGTTCAAAATAGGAGGATATAGTTACTTGGATCTTACGCAATAAAATAACAGAAATAAAATGATTGAGTCTTATCTGTAAAAACCTTCACGACCATCGTAAGGCGATGGTAAGCAGAGAAACTAAAATAAGAGGGTCTTGTTAGTGAAAACTCGCAAAGAGCACTACAACATGATAGTGAGAAGAGAAATGAGAGTGGTCATCTAGTGAAAACCCGCAAAGTGTGCCGCTGATCAAAAAGAAAATCCTCACAGCCATCGGCATCGACTAAGTCCTGACAAATTTTCTCGATTTTGAAGTAAAATTTGCGATGAATTTCTGAGAGTCGTACGGTTTACACAGATCAAGAATCTAGCCCAAAGGTATGTCATGTTCATTTAAGTCTGCATGTACTCTAGATAGGTCCTTCTTTTCTTTTCCCGAAAGGGATACCTCTTGTCCAAATTTATTTTTCCATTCCATTGTTTGTTTTTTCCTTTGAATTCCTTTTGGTCTAACTCTGTTCCGAAACTAAGACAAAGAAAGAATGGTAAGACTGATTTAGAGGGTTCTTATTTGATACGAGCTAATATGCAAAAAGGCACCCAGCCTTGTCAGGGGCATGTGACGACCTGTCTGGTCGTCTTAAGAATTAACGTCCTGATCCCCTGTTAACTGCTTTCCCAAGTCTATTTCTATAATTTGATTTGCCGGGATTTTTCGTTTTGAGTTTCGGAGAGTCTTGGGAAACTTAGTCCCTAAATGAGAGCATAAGTATTGGAAAGTTGTTCGTAGTTGGAATAGTGTGAAGGAGGCCTTGGAATGGAATACCGATGGTTTTGTTAGCTCAGTTAGGTGATTTTGGGGTTGGAAGCATGTTCAGAATGTATTTTGGAGATCCGTAGCTAATTTACACTTGAATTTAGAAGTTTGAATTTTTCGAAGTTTCCGGTCCGATAGTGAGATTTTTATCCGAGGGTCAGAATAGAATTTCGAAAGTTGAAGTAGTTCCACCATGTCACTTGGGATGTGTGTGTAAAATCTCTGGTTATTCAGACGTGATTTTGTTAGGTTTTCGATCTAAAGCGTATTTTGAGGAAAATTGGAGTTCTTAGTCTTAAATCCTTGATTAATTCGAGTTTCTGACATTGTTTTAGGTGGTTTAAGGATTGGTAGAAGTTTGAATGATTTTGTGGGATATGTCCGTAGGTTTGATGGAGGTCCTGGGGGTCTCGAGTATGTTTCGGATGCTCAATAGGACATTTTTTAGTTGTTTAATGCGTTGTTTAAAATTGCAGAATTTTCTTTAGCTGTTGCTGAAAATTTTCTTCTTCGTGACCGCATCCTCCTCCACGCGTTCGCGTTGAGTAATCTTGGAGGAGGACTATTTTCGAAGCCAAGCACTCACGTTCGCATAGTGTTATTTGGCGCTGAGGGTTGTGCCTATTTTCCTCATCGCATTCGCATACCATATCCCGCGTTTTTGTACCTTTGCATAGTCTACCCGTCGCATTCGCTTACTGTTCCACGCATCATAAAAGAGAAATTCTGGCCACAATATTTTTTCTCTTCCGCATTCGGGATGCATTAAATTTTTATTTTTCACGAACGCGTGACTTCCTCCGAGTTTGCGATGCATTAAATACTTGGGTAGTTATAAAAAATTAAAAATAGAGGGTTTAGCCATTTTTACCAAAACTCAAGCTTGATAGCTCGGATTTGAGCGATATTGCGAGGGTATTTCAAAGACATTGATTGGGTAACGATTCTAAACTCCTTTTTACTTGTAACTCACTAATCTAAGCATGAATTCCTCCTTTAATTTCAGATTTTGAATAGAAATTTAGCAAAACTTCATAGACCGAATTATTATGTTTTGAGTGGGGTTTTGACATCCGATTTAGGAAATTTTAATATGGTTACACTTGTGAGAGTACGAGGATTCTGAAAATGTTAATTTCATCCGATTCCGAAACGTTGGCCTGAGGGGCATTTTCATTATTTTACCCAATTTCGCGTCTTAGCTTTGAATTAAATCGAAAAATCAGTTGCGTGAGATATTATTTACGATATGTAATTTAATTGAATAAATTTGAGCCATTTGGAGTCGAATACTCGTGGTAACGTATGGTTTCGAGTTGATTTTGGAGCCGGTTCGAGGTAAGTGTCTTGTCTAACCTTGTGTGGGGAACCGTTACCACTGTGGTATACTCATGCCATTTCTGCGTATATTTTTCATGTGAAGATTTAGGTGCCTCCGCCCGGTCGTATTACCCTCGAGGCGGATAGATCTAGCAGAGACTGCAAGGTACATCTACCGCATCTGCAAACCAAGGAGTCTCTATCTTATTCTATGTTTTAGCAGTTAGCATTTCTTTCTTACTGTTGTTTTAGATATTTTGGAGTTAGAGTATTGTATTACATTTCTTCGGCTTGTGTTCCCATGACTTTTCGGGTTTTGGGATGATATTGTGGGTTTTTAATTATTTATTTCCGCAAGTTATTTTATTTCCATATTGTTAGGCATACCTAGTCGTAGGGACTAGGTGCCATCACGACGTGTTCACAGATGGTGAACTGGGATCGTGATAAGGTTTTATCAGAGCTCTAGGTTCATAGGAGTCATGGAAAACAAGCCGATTTATTAGAGTCTCGTTGATCGGTATGGAGACGTCCATACTTATCTACGAGAGGCTATGTAACTTTTTAAAAATTTTCACTTCATTTGATTTCCTTTTCATGTGATATTTTGACATCGTAATTCTAAACTTCTAACTTCTATTCTCTCGCAGATTGTGAGGAAACGCGCTACACGATGATTAGGCACGCGCGCCCCCTACTACAGTCATCCGAGGTCAGGGCCGTGGTAGAGACCGAAGACGCGCACGTGGTGCAGAAAGAGAACCGGCGCGAGCTGCCACCGAGGTACCACCACCAGATCCAGCTAGATTCCAGGAACCCGACACGCCTACTGCCACTACTACTCAAGCCCCTCAGGAGACGTTAGCTCAGTTCAAGAGTATGTACACCACCTTGGCTCAGGCACGATTGCTTCCCCTTGCTGCAGCCACATCCCAGGTTGGGGGAGGAGCATAGACTCCCGTCGCCCGCACTCCTAATAGGGAAGATGCTTCAAAGGATGAGAAGCAGAGTCTTGAGAGGTTCAAGAAGTATGATCCTCCAATATTCAATGGACTAGCATCAGACAACGCCTTGGAGTTTCTAGAGGAGTGCCACCGTATTCTTTGCACTATGGGTATAATAGGATCTAGCGAGGGGCTATCTATGATTGGTGGCGAACATATGAGAAAGACAACCCAGATAAGGCTACATTATTGACTTCGACCCAGTTCTCAGGTATGTTCCTAAGAAAGTCTGTCCCTCAAAACCTCAAGAATGCAGGGTGCGCAGAGTTTGAGCATTTCCACCAGGGTACTATGAACATTTCAATGTATGCTATCTGTTACACCAGATTGGCTAGGCTTGTACCGGCCTTGGTTGCTACTGACCGCGAGAAGGTTCACCGGTTTATTGAGGGTCTTATCCCACCCATCAGATCTAGCATGGATCGAGAGTAAGAGATGGATATCCCTTTTTAGTAGGAGGTGAGCATTGCTAGGAGGATCGATGGTATGCTCGCTAGGGAGTGAGAGGAGAGGGAGGCCAAATGGTCTCGAGAGTCGGGCTATTTCTTAGGTTCCCGTACCCGAGCTTCAAGTCGATATGGTAGGGGTTATATGAGTCGATCCATTCATTCACCTCTTCCAGTAGCCAGCAGTGCTCCAGCTCCTTGTAGTCCTCAGTGGTCTTATTATGCACCTCCGGTTTCTAGCATGTTCCTACGCGGGGTGATTTCAGTTGTCAGTCCAGCACACCTGGCTCTAGCCAGTCACAACCACCACATCCTCCTAGAGCATGTTTCGAGTCTGGTGATGCCCGATATGTGGTAAGGGATAACCCTAGACTTGGTAGGAGTGCACCTCCATAGACTTCTCAGCCAGAACATGCTCCGCAGAGCTCCCAGGCTACGATCATAGCTCCACCTACTACCCCATCTGCCCAGCCAACTAGGGGTGGAGTTCGAAGAGGTAGAGGTCACCCTCGAGGGGGAGGCCAAGCCAGATATTATTCAATTCCTGCTCGTACCGAGGTTATTGACTGATTTTGTCATCACATGTATTATACTAGTTTGTCACAGAGATGTATCAGTTCTACTTGATTTAGGATCTACTTACTCTTATGTGTCTTCTTATTTTGCTCTGCATTTGGGCGTACCCCAAGATTCTTTGAGTTCCTTTATTTATGTTTCTACTCTTATTGGGGATTCTCTTATTGTGGACCGCGTTTATCAGTCATGTTTGTTTACTATTCATGGTTTTAAGACAAGAGCCATTTTATTGTTAATGAGCATGGTTCATTTTGATATTATCTTGGGAATGGCTAAGTTGGCGCCCCATTATGCTATTCTTGATTATCACGCCAAGACCATGACGCTGGCAATGCAAGGTATATCGCTTGTTGTGTGGAGTGGTACTTTAGATCACACTCCCTGTAAAGTTATCTCTTTCCTTAAAGCTCAACATATGGTTAAGAAGGGGTGTGCCGCGTACTTAGCTTATTTGAGTGATGTCAGTGTTGTTACCCCTTATGTTGATTCAGTCGTAGTAGTACGGGATTTTTCCGATGTGTTTCCAGTTGATCTTCCAGGCATGCCGCCTGATAGAGACATTGATTTTGGCATTGATTTGTTTCTGGGCACTCAGCCCATTTTTATTCCTCCGTATCGTGTGGCTCCTCCTGAGTTGAAAGAATTGAAGGATCAGTAATTAGAATTGCTTGATAAGGGTTTTATTCGACCAGTGTTTCACCTTGGAATGCTACTGTTTTGTTTGTGAAGAAAAAGGATGGTTCTATGTATATGTGTGTCTATTATCTCCAGTTGAACAAGGTTACAGTGAAGAACCGCTATCCTTTGCCTCGTATTGATGATCTGTTTGAACAACTTCAGGAAACACAGGTGATTTCTAAGATTGACTTACGCTCAGGTTACCATCAATTGAAGATTCAGGAGGCGGATATCCTAAAGACTACCTTCAGGATTCGGTATGGTCATTGAGAGTTCTTTGTTATGTCCTTTAAGCTGACCAATGCCCCAGTAGCTTTTATGCATTTGATGCATAGTGTGTTCTGGCCCTATCTTGGAGTGTTTAGAGGAGTACCACCGTATTCTTCGCACTATGAGCAGGATCTAGCTGGGGGAGGGCTCCTATGATTGGTGGTGCATTTATGAGATAGACAGTCCAGATGAAGCTACTTCATTGACTTGGACCTAGTTCTCAGGTTTGTTCCTGAGAGGTTTGTCCCTCAAAGCCTCAGGGATGCATGACGCGCAGAGTTTGAGCGTTTGTGACAGGGTACTATGATTGTTTCAGAGTATGCTATCCGTATACCAGATTGGCTAGGCATGCACTGGCCGTGGTTGCTACTGCCCGCGAAAGGGTTCCTCGGTTCATTGAGGGTCTTATCCCACCCATCAGATGTAGCATGGCTCGAGAGTTGGAGATGGACATCCCTTTTCAGCAAGAGGTGAGCATTGCTAGGAGAATCGAGGGTATGCTCACTAGTGAGCGAGAGGAGAGAGAGGCCCAGAGGTCTTGAGAGTCGGGCCATTTCTCGGGTGCCCATACCTATCATTAGGTCGGCATGGTAAGGGTTATATGAGTATCCCTATTCATTCAGCTCTTCCAGCAGCTGGCAGTGCTCCAGCTCCTCCTAGGTCTCGGGAGCCTTATTATGCACCTCCAGTTTCTAGTGCGCCTCCTGTGTGGGGTGCTTTCAGAGGTCAGTTTAGCAGACCTGGTCCTATCTAGTCATAACCACCATATCTTCCTAGAGCTTTTTTCGAGTTTGGTGATGCCTTCCATGTGGTGAGGGATTGCCCTAGACTTGGGAGGAGTGCACCTGCATAATCTTCTCAGCCACATCGTGCTCCGCAAAGCTCTCAGGCTATGATCACAGCTCCAGCTGCTACCCCATCTGCCCAGCCAGCTTGGGGCGGAGGTCGGGTAGGTAGAGGTCGCCCTCGAGGGGGAGGCCAAGCCAGATATTATGTGATTCCTCCTCGAATCGAGGCTGTTTCCTCCGATTCTATCATCACGGGTAGTATACTGATTTGCCACAGAGCTGCATCGGTTCTATACGATCCGGGCTTTAGTTACTCTTATGTATCTTCTTATTTTGCTTTGCATTTGGGCGTAACCCGAGATTCTTTGAGTTTTCCTGTTTATGTTTCTACTCCTGTGGGGGATTCTCTTGTTATGGATCGCATTAATTGGTCATGTTTGGTTACTATTCGTGGTTTTGTGACCAGAGCAGATTTATTGTTACTGAGCAATGTTGATTTCGATATTATCTTGGGCGTGCATAGGTTGTTGCCCCATTATGTTATTCTTGATTTTCATGCCAAGACCGTGACGTTGGCTATGCCAGGTATACTGCGTGTTGAGTGGAGTGGTACTTTAGATCAGACTCCTAGTAGAGTTATCTCTTTCCTTAAAGCTCAACGTATGGTTTAGAATGGGTTTTCCGCGTACTTAGCTTATGTGAGAGATGTCACTATTGTTACCACTTATGTTGATTCAGTACCAGTAGTACGGGATTTTCCCAATGTGTTTCGAGTTGATCTTCCGGTCATGCCGCCTCATAGAGACATTGGTTTTGGCATGGATTTTTTTACGGGCACTTAGCCCATTTCTATTCCACCGTATCATGTGGCTCCTCCCAAGTTAAAGGAATTGAAGGATCAATTATAGGAATTTCTTAATAAGGGTTTTATTCGACCTAGTGTTTTACCTTGGGGTGCTCCTGTCTTGTTTGTGAAGAAAAAGGATAGTTCTATGTGTATGTGTATTGATTAGCGCTAGTTGAACAAGGTTACAGTTAAGAACCGCTATCCTTTGCCTCGTATTGATGATCTATTTGACCAGTTTCAGGGCGCACATGTGTTTTCTAAGATTGACTTGCGCTCAGGTTACCATCAGTTGAGGATTCGGGAGGCGGATATCCCAAAGTCTACCTTCAGGACTCGGTATGGTCATTACAAGTTCCTTGTTATGTCATTTGGGCTGACCAATGTCTTAGCAGCTTTTATGCATTTGAAGCACAGTGTGTTCCGGCCCTATCTTGACTCGTTTGATATTATTTTTATTGATGATATACTGATATATTCCCGGAGTTGGGAAGATCATGAGCAGCACCTGAGGTCGTGATTCGGTCTCTGCGGCAGAAGAAGTTATATGTGAAGTTCACAAAATGTGAGTTTTGGTTGGATTCAGTGGCATTCTTAGGCCACGTGGTATCGAGTGAGGGCATTTAGGCGGATCTAAACAAGGTAGAGGTCATGCGGAGTTGTCCTAGGACGTCCTCTGCTATACAGATTCGTAGTTTCCTTGGCTTGGTGGGCTACTACCGTCATTTTGTGGAGGGGTTTTCATCGATTGCTGCCCCTATAACTAGATTGACCCAGAAGGGTGCTCTATTTCACCGGATAGAGGAGTGTGAGGCGAGCTTTCAGAAGCTCAAGACAGTTTTGACTACAACCCTAGCTTTGATATTGCCTACTGGTTCGGGGTCTAATACACTTTATTGTTATGCCTCGTGGGTTGGCCTCGAAGTGGTGTTGATGCATTACGGTAGGGTGATTACATACGTGTCCTGACAGTTAATGATATATAAGAAGAACTACCCCGTGCACGACTTTGAGTTAGCTACTATTGTTCATGCCCTAAAGATCAGGCGTCATTATTTCTACGGTGTGCCTTGTGAGGTTTATACTGACCATCGGGGCTTGCAGCACTTGTTCAAGCAAAAGGATCTAAATTTGCGCCAAAGCAGGAGGTGGTTAGAGTTGATGAAGGATTATGATAGTTTTATTCTATACAACCCGGGCAAGGCCAATGTCGTGGTTGATGCCTTTAGTCTCTGAGAAGAGAGTTGGGGAGTTTGGCATATCTACCCGCATCAGAGAGGCCTATGGCAATGGATGTTCTGGCCTTAGTCAGCCAGTTTATGAGATTGGATCTTTTGGAACCTAGTTGGGTTTTAGCCTGTATGGTTTCTCGGTCTTTGCTATTCAACTGTATCAGGGAGCGGCAATATGTCGACCCTTATTTACTTGTTCTCAAGGACAAGGTTCAGCACGGTGATGCTAGAGATGTGACCATTGCAGATGGTGGGGTATTGAGGATACAAGTTCAGATTTGTGTGCCCAATATTGGTGGGCTTCAAGAGTTGATTTTAGCGGAGGCCCATAGTTCACTGTATTCCATTCATCCGGGTGCCGCGAAGATGTATCATGATTTGAGGCAACACTATTGGTGGAAGCGGAGGAAGAAAGATATAGTTGGATATGTAGCTAGATGCCTCAACTGTCAGCAAGTGAAGTATGAGCACCAGAGACCGGGTGGTTGCTTCAGTAGATAGAGATTCCGGAGTTGAAGTGGGAACGAGTCACCATGGACTTTCTAGTCGGACTCCCACGGACCTTGAATAAGTTTGATGCCAGTTAGGTGATTGTAGATCGGCTAACCAAGTCTGCTCATTTTATTCCTATCTGTACTAGTTATTCTTCGGAGCGGTTGGCGGAGATTTATATCCAAGAGATTGTTCTTCTGTATGATATTCTAGCTTCCATTATTTCAGATAAAGGTACTTGATTTACATCATAGTTCTGGAGGGCCGTTCGGGAGGAGTTGGGTACTCGGGTGGAGTTGAGCACAACATTTCACCCCAGACGGACAGACAGTCCGAGTACACTATTTAGATTCTTGAGGATATGCTGTGTGCATGTGTGATTGGGTTTGGAGGATATTGGGACCTTTTTTTTACATTATTATGATTATTATTACACAAGTGAGGTCTGGGACATAATTGGTATTGGGACCTGTTCTTGCCATTGGCGGAGTTTTCTTACAACAACAACTATTAGTCCAACATTCAAAAGGCACCATATGAGGCTTTATATGGAAAGAGTTGTAGATCTCCGGTGGGTTGGTTTTAGTCGGGTGAGTCCAGGCTATTGGGAATAGATCTGGTTCAAGAAGCTTTGGAGAAGGTTAAGTAATTTAGGATAGCCTGCGTACAACCCAGTCCAGACAAAAGAGCTACGCGGACCGAAAGGTTCGTGATATTTCATATATGGTCGGAGAGCGGGTTCTACTTCGAGTTTCTTCTATGAAGGGCGTTATGAGATTTTGGCATAATTGGAAGTTGAGTCCGAGATTTATTGGCCCTTTTAAGATATTAAGGCATGCTGGGGAGGTTGCTTATGTTTTCCCAGCTTAGCATGAGTTCATTTGGTATTTTATGTTTTGATGCTCTGAAGGTATTATGGTGATCACTCACACGTGTTGGATTTCAGTTCAATCCAGTTGGACAAGGATCTATCCTATATTGAGGAGCCAGTGGCTACCATGGGCAGGCAGGTTAGAAAGTAGAGGTCAAAGAACATCGCTTCAGTAAAGATTCAGTGGCGGGATCAGCCGGGTGAGAACGCGATCTGGGAGACCGAGCAGGATATGCGTAGCCGTTACCCTTATCTTTTCACTACTTCAGGTATGTCTTTATGCTCGTTCGAGGACGAACAAATATTTAAGTGTAGGAGGATGTGATGACCCGACCGGTCGTCTTATGAATTAATGCCCTGATCCCCTATTAATTTCTTTCTTCAAGTCTATTTTGCTAATTTGATTTGTCCGAATGTTTAATTTTGAGTTTCGGAGAGTTTTGGAACACTTAGTCCCTAATTGAGAGCTTAACTATAGGATAGTTGTCTGTAGTAGGATCACTTGAAGACAGCCTTGGAATTGAAATCTGATAGTTTTAGCTCCGTTAGGTGATTTCGGGGTTGTGAGCGTATTCTGAATGTGTTTTGGAGATCCGTAGCTAATTTAGGCTTGAAATGCCGAAGATTGATTTTTGAAGTTTCCGGTCTGATAGTGACATTTTGATCCGAGGATCCAAATGGAATTCCGGAAGCTGCAGTAGTTTCGTCATGTCACTTAGGATGTGTGTGTAAATGAGCCATTTCTTTTCTTTTTGAGTTTTCGTCGTTGCTCAAGTTGCTGGTCGGAATTCGGACTATTTTTCGAGGATGCTTCTAAATTGTTTAAAGGATGATATATATGGAGTTTTCAGCTCACTTTTGGTGTTTTATTCGGCTGCTTCAATGGAGTTCGGGGGTGTGGAAATTGGCTTCTCTTTTGTCTTCAGGTTTTGGTTGGAGAAGGGTCGTTAGTTTCTCTTTGGTGATGAAGATGATAACAGTGGGGAGGGGGGGTCATTTCTCTGTTGTAAACGTTGGATCTCTAGAGTGTAGGTCTAGGGGTCTAAAAATATGTGTATTTATGGAAAGGGGTCTAGGGTTAAAGATGGGGTAGTGGGCATGAAGGGATTTGGGTCTTAATAATTAACTGGGCCATTTTAGGAATTGGCCCAATTTTAAAGAAAAATGACCAAAACATATATTCTTCTAATTAACTTAAAACTAAATAAGAACACTAATTTCTAAAGACTAAAAGTTATGCCAGAGAAGAAAAAGGTCCTCGGGTTATGCCAGGAATCAACTAGGGGGTGTAATCTGATAATGGAAAAGTCTATCAAGTTATGCTGGAAGCGACTAGGGGATGAGATCCTATGTTGGAAAAACGTAGTTAGGGATTGGGGGCCCTAGGCTACCATGATTTTTAATTTTTCTTCTTCTTGGTTCTTTTCCTTTTTTTTAAAAGAAAAATGAGTAAAATGGCAAGAAAGAATTCGGAGGAGACTTCCCTTACGGACAGATTATTGCTGCAAAGCTATTTCTAGCCCTTGCGTAGTTTATTTTTTGTTGCACCTGCTTTTTTGCAAGGTTGCTTTGGATTGCACCTGCTTTTTGTTTTCAAGCAAAGAAGAACTGTTAGTTTGAAACAGAGGTTGATTTTGCGGCATTGATTGTTCCAAACATTTGATCTCGGCGCGGCTTCTTTGAAGAAGATCTCAACTTTAACTGCTCGCTCCTTGAGGACCGATTTCATTTCGTGCCCCGGATAACCTATGATTTTTTCAGACTTTGCCATGACGGTTGGTCGGTGGAACTCAACCTTATCAACTTTATTGTGCCTTCGTAAGCTTTCCCCCCCCCCCCCCCCCTTTTTTTTCCTTTTTTTTTTCTTCTTTTTGTTCTTCAAACTTTGTCACAACTGCTAGTCGCGTGGGACTTAGCCTTTTCCAATGTTCTTCCTCCTTCATAGGCCTTTCATTTGTGGCTCCTTTTTTACAACTTTAATCTTAGATCATTTGGGTATCTTGGATTTTCAAAACATTTCCGAGACGGCTAGCCACACGGGACTTAATCTTTTTCAACTCTATTTTCCTTTATATGCACTTCAATTTGATTTTCTCCTTCCGAGAGTTTGATTTCGAAGTATCAGCTGCCATGGATAGTTGAGGTTGACTTGATGCCCTTGACGAGTCTAGGTGCCTTTTTGCACTTTTGCTCATGTAAAATGAAAGCCCATAAATCTGTCTTGCCATCCCTTTTTTTTCTTAGTTCTGGAATAGAATTAGACGAAAGGGATTCAAAGAAAAATAAACAATAGATAGGATAATGAATTTAAACGAGAGGTTTCCCTTTCGGGAAGACGTAAGAAGGACTTATCTGGAGTACATGCGGACTTCAATGAACATGACATGCCTTTTGGACTGGATGGTTGATCTGTGTAAATCATACAGATCTCTGAAATTCATGACAACTTTTGCCTGAAAATTGAGAAAAACCTTTCCAGGACTTGTCGATACCTATGGCTGTGAGGATCCTCTTTTCGATCAGCGGCGCCCTTTGCAGGTTTTCACAACCTGACCTCTCTCATTTCTCTTCTCACCATAGCCTTATAGTGCTCTTTGCGAGTTTTCACTAACAATACTCTCTCATTTTCAATTTCTCTGCTGACCATCGCCTTACGATGCTCTTTGCAAGTTTTCACTAACAAGACTCTCTTATTTTCAATTTCTCTACTTACCATCGCCTTACAGTGTCCGTGTGGGTTTTCACGAATAAGACTCTTATTTTATTTCTCTTATTTTGTTGTATCAAATATAAGTAGCTGCATTCTCCGATCTTCAAACATTATTACTGATTGATCGGAAGGACTTGAAAGGATTTGGGTAAAAATGATTTGGATTCTGATTGAGTTACTACTTTGGAACCTTTTGGGCGGGATCATCGCCAAACCATTATAACATCTGCCCTACTTTCACTTTTGGGGAGACTTAGGATTTTTATTTTGGTGTGACTTCACCAAAAGAGAGGCTGGATACGTATCCTTTCGGAATCAAGTCGAATGTAGTTCAGGGAACTTTGTTTTTTGATTTTCTTTTGATTTATGTTTTGTTCTGTTTTCTCTTTCTTTTTCATTTCGGTTTTTCTCCCTTTTTCATTTTTTTCATTTTCTTTGTCTTTTCTTCCTTTTCTTTCTTCATTTTTTCATTTTCTTGCATCTTTCTTTTTTTCTATTTTTTCTCATTTTTTAATCTTTCTTTTCTTTTCTTTCAATCAAATTGTTTCAGTAATACTTTTAAGTTCCAAAGAGAGTAATCAAAGAAGAGTAAGTGGTTCAATGGGTTTGCAATGGTTGGTAATGTTTGAGTAGCGAGAAAAAAGCCTTCTTCATCCCAACCGTAGAACATTAATGCTATACAATAGATCCAACATAATACCTTTTGACTGAATTTTCATACGGATTTGTTTCAGAGATGTTTCCTTCGATGTGCCCCAAGTATAACGCACTATTTTGGCAGTACTCTTGTTGTAATGTATGTACCTTTCCAATTTTGGAACCAATTTTCTTTAAGTTGATCCAAATCTTTGTTTTATTTCCTTAAACTTTATCTTCATTGCGATCTAATTTATGATTCATTATTTCGAGGTCTGGCAGCTTTCAGGATCTGCGCATGAAGTCCGAAAGCATGTCATATTATTGAAGTCTGCATTTATCAGAACTAGAAAGAGAATAAGAAAGAAAAATGACAAGATTAAGAAAAGAGACATCATGGACAACAAAATATTAATTTCATTTGATTTTTGATTTTTTTTTTCAATTTTTGAAGATAGAAGGGTTTAAATCAGAAAGTAGGATAAAAAGGTAAAAGATCCGGATCACACCCTGAGATAATCCGGACGTAGAAAGGATAGCAAGACTAGCTACCGAGACTCCCGCTCGATGGGAATCTTTAATGCTTGGCGACCATATTTTTGCTTTTCTTTTGTCTCGGGAATAGCAGCAATGGCCTTCAGTGCAAGATCAAATTCCTCATCTTCAAAAATCATTCCGACTATTGGCCCATTGTTGTGTGCAGACAACAGATTCTTCATCACATCAAGAGCTTCTTCATCCTTTAAAAAACAATTCTTTCAACTTCAATCAAATCTTCGGCTGCCCTATGGAGTTTAGTAAGGATGAACATATCTAGGAGGTGGAGCTCGATTTTGTGTAAACTGTTGTGGTTGTGTGTAAGATTGTGCGCTCATCACAGCATAGAGAGGCGGTTCCACGGCATAAACATCATCGTGAAGGGGATAAATGTGCGGTGGGACCATAGGAGGCACAAATGACTGGCTAAATGACCTGCGGGACCCCTCGAGATTGAAACCATCATGGCTCCCTCCTCATTCCCATTTCTTTTCATCAAACCCCCAAACTATTTTGAACATCTGGTGATGTGGCTTTAAAAGCAGCATGACTCAAGATTCGGCCCATTTTTAGACCATTTCCAACCATTTTTATTAGCATCAACGAACGGCTTACCCACAACAGACATCATGTTCTGGAAGTACTTAGCCTCTTGGGCCTGGAGAAAGACCGTGACCATTTTAGTTTAGTCCATTGGACGCTTTACCTTGACATATTGGTCATGCCATTTGACAGCATATTCACGGAATCTTTCTGCGATTTTCTTTTTCAAATTGGACAATGAATTTCTGTTGGGAGCGATGTCAACATTATATTGGAACTGGTGAACAAAATCTCGGACCATATCATTCCACACATGCCAATGAGTAATTTCTTGATCCGTATACTACTCAGAAGAGATTCCGGTGAGGCTTCCCCAAAATAGACCATTAGCAGCTCCTTTTTTCCACCAGCACTCCTTAACTGGTTACAATATTATTCAGGATGAGTGACCGGGTCTCTATGCCGATTGTACTTTTCAAAGTTTTGGCATCTCGAAGCGAACTGGCAAGTCGACATTGGGAAACATACAAAGGCGAGAGGGTGATACACTCATTTGGCCACTTAGACCTTGCATGTTTTCCAGGCATTGTTCAAGGCTCTTCACCTTCCGAGTCATCTACTCGTGCTCGCTCGGGCATTAAAATCACTAAAATAACATGCACACCGACCTAAAAATATTATACGGACTCGCTCGTGCATTAAAATTACTAAAATAACATCAAAAACTATGAATTTAACATCAAAAGCATCAAATTTTTCAAGAACTTCAAATTTTCCATTTTTCTCAAAAAGTATCCGATATATGTCGTTTCAAGTCCGTTTCCTACCAAATTTCACAGACTTATCATAAATTACATATAAGACTTGTATCGGCTACTGGAACCAAAATATGAGCCCGTTATCATCAAGTTTTAATTACTATTGCCATACCTCTTTTTTTACACATCGAGGGGGGATATAAGAGAGTTTTTCCATTAAAGTAAAATTGTACGAGAAGGGATTTGTTTTTTAATTTTTCAGAGTCACCACTTGGAATAGTTTATTCTGGTGTCCCAAGTCACCGATTTATATTAAATCCCAAATCAAAGAAATTTTGACTTTATTTTAAAAAGTCTGCGAACCAGATATTCTAGATAAGGAATTCTGTTAGTCCGGGAGAAGGAGTTAGGCATTCCGGGTTTCGTTCTTTTAGCACGATCGCTTAGCAATTTATACTTAGCTTATATTTTTAACCTATTCATTTTTAGGACCTATGCACATTTATCTATTAACCGCTTTTAATTGCTTGATTATTCGTAATTAAAGAATTGAGTTACACGTACATATACTCTTTTCCTTTGGCGCGTCAAAAATCATGACACACGAATGTGTCCACAATTAATAACGCTTTATTTATTTATTAAGAAAGTTTAAGAAAAGTTGCGCGAACGCATCCCTCAAGTTACTTTTTAAAATGAAATTTGTAATTATGTTATACGAATGTATACATAATCACAATAATAGTTTAAGTCGAGCCTAAAGGAAACTACGAGTGTTCAAAGCGTTTTCTACCTAAGTTAACAATATTAATCTGAGGGCTAATTTTAACACCATGCAGACTCACAAATAGCAGGCCCATTAAACATTATGATCATGATGGAAAGCTTTAAACTAATCAGCAGAAATTTAAAAGAAGAGATCCAACTATCCTCAAGCTAAAAGAGTGCATTTCAGCATAAAATAATAACCTGACTCACAGATTCCGAGCAAGGATTTGAGTAATCTCCTCATAATTACTTTGTCACATGAAACTAAGTACTAATAAAATAGTTAAGTTACTATTTAATTCTTTGTATAGTCAAATGGTTCCATCCTCGCATGCATTGTGTAAAATCATGTTAGTAATCCTCCTCACAAATATCCCTCCCGCAACAAAATCTCATAAAGACCTAAATCTAAAAAAAACTAACTTCAAATTTTCTTAATTGCAATCTTATTCAAATGGATTTTCTTGACCATTAGATTGTGAAAGGGAAATAAGGAATCCTAGCTCTTGAAAAAATCTAACAGCCAAGAGGTGACAATTTGGGTATCCAGTTTCACATCTACATTTGACTCTGCGTAAATCATCCAACAATGTGCCAATATAATCGAATATTCGTTTCGGTAGCCTTATTTTTGTGTCCGTCTTCTGCTGGTCCAAAAACCACACATATACTGATATACACCATGTGCTAATAGTACTATTCAAGAAATAAAAATAAGAGACGAGACAACAAATGTCCCAAAAAACTGGCAGAGAATCGGCAAATTCGAATTAGCTACAATATTGCTGTTAATTGCTCATAGCAGTGAACAAAATTAATCATTCCAATTACAGTCAAATAAAGATAACGGACCTCAAATTGTTAGAACTCCGGACAGAATTCGAAACGGAAACCTTGGACAACGTTGAAATGAAGAACTGGACCACAACCGGAGACTCGACGGACCCTTATTTGGCTGAGAAATCTCGAACCCCAACTCGGAAACTCCAACTAAACATCATTAGGAAAGAATTCGATTTTTGTTTTCACTGAATTTTAGTGTGAGTTTGGATTGAAGCGACGGCAGAAGGGGGTGATCTTTGGTTGAGTTGCGATGACTATTTTGGCTTGGAGATGAAGAGGGTGGCCGTGTTTGATTTTTCCGGTGAATCTGGTGAGAATGCGACGTTCCTTTTCTTTCTCATTTCTTGTCGTCGCTCGAGTTTCTGGCTGGATTTTGGACTATTTTTCGAGGCTGCTCCAAAGTGGTTTAAAGGCTGGTTTACGGGGAGTTTTCAGCTCATTTTTGGAGTTCAAACTCATGTTGGAGTGTCTACTTGAAGGAGGAAACAAATAATAAAGTGTCTTGGAGGAGCTTTTGGAGAATAGTCTCCAAAATGACTTGGCACTTAAGATGTTGCATTCACAAATGGGATAAATGCTTGAAGTTTTGGAGGTCCAAAAGTCCTCGGAAGTTAATGAGAGCCAAGAATTTTCCTTGGAGATTGAAGTTGAAAGTCCATCCTTGGTACTTAATCAAAACCAAGAAGAACTCCCAAATGCTCAAAATGAGAAAATAATGCTCATGTTGGTGACCATTCTTGAAAATGAGAAGAAGCACAACTTTGCACTCGAGGACTTGAAACAAGGCTTGTATTACAATGAGGAGCATATTCACACTTTGGAGGATCAAATGCAAATATTGGTTGAGGAT
Source organism: Nicotiana benthamiana (assembly GCA_034376525.1). Lineage (NCBI taxonomy): Eukaryota > Viridiplantae > Streptophyta > Magnoliopsida > Solanales > Solanaceae > Nicotiana > Nicotiana benthamiana. The sequence goes on along the minus strand of CM067329.1, from coordinate 136,426,771 downwards.
CACTATGCCCACAACCTTGAGTGTCCAGAAGAAAGCCAAGAAGAGTCCAATTTCGAGAAAAAAAAGTGAGCTTTACTTTGAGGATTCAAGAATTGAACATCCACCAACCGACTCCATGAATATTAATGATGTTGAGAAAAATGTGAAATCGACTCATCCGGTGTAAATGGAAAATCGGTTGAAATTGACTCTAGTAGGGGGGAAAAAGAGGATGTCAAAATCCAAGAAAAACTGCAAAGTGAAGGTTTGAAGTCACATTCAAAGCATTTTTTCAACATTGGAACTGTGTGCTGATATGGAAGTTGAACTACACGAATGAATGGAGGATTGCGAGAAGGAAAAACTCATACCATGCATTTTACAGTTTGAGGAAACAAGAAAACAAAATGACATTCCTCACATGAGACCCAAGAAGTGCAAATTGAAGAGTTTAAATCTTGGCTTGATCAAGAACTTACCACCCCCAATCGTTTGTGGTCACAAGCTTGATTCCAAGCTAGGTGCCTAGTTCATATCATTTAAGTAGCGAGAAAAGTGATAAAGTTGTTTGCGTCGTGCCACGACGTTAATGCGGCATTAGTTGGCGACAACCCATCGTTTTTCAAAAGTTTTGGTCTTTTTTGAAATTTTCTCTTTTAGGATAGCTTAAAATATTATTTTTGACTGATCTGCCAAGTTTGATTTGGGCAGGCCGGAGTTGTCCGGAGGGCTACCAATAGCTGCAAAAACTAGGCATCAATCTTCTAGTGTAACCGCATCTTCGGACTTTTCACGCATTTGCGGTCACGTAGAAGAGGATCCACAATTGCACAAGCAATAATTTCCGCAGAAGCGGACACTTTGCTATATAAGCGGAATCGCAGAAGCATCAAAGACACCGCAAAAGCGGATATCGTATGGGTCTTTAATTTGAAAAATTTTAGATGCTTCATTTGCTCAGATACTATTCTCTGAATTCTCATATTTTTCTCTTCTCTTCTCTTTCCTTTTTCTCTTCTTTTTCATTACCAACAACCCCCACTTGTTTTATTTTAGTTTTAAATAATCTTAGAATGTGAGAGAAATTTATTGAGTGTAAGTTTGTGTGCTATTAATGTTACAACAAATTGTGGGAAATATGGGTACCCCGTTAGTTTAAAGAAGAGATTTTATTCGACAAAATGTTTTAAGATAAGTTTTCTTGCTAAGTACCACAAAATTGGTCTAAATAAAATAATAACCCCATGTACTGCACTAATTTAGAACTCTTGAGTATAAGTTAGGTGCCAAAAAGGGGTTTGATAATCAAAAATTGAAAAAAAAATTCTGAATAGTGAAGAAGATGATGAAAATCGCAGAAGCAGACAACTTTTGCTGAAGCGGAACCGCTTCCGCAGAAGAAAAAATGGGAATAGTACTCAAAACCACAGATGCGATCAATTTTCCGCAAAAGCGGAACCGCTTCCGCGGGAGCATTTCCGCAGGTGCGAAAACTGGGCACAAAATGCGAATTCCAGTAGCTTTGCAACAATGTCTTCCCGGGCCCGTTGAACCTGATTTTTTATCTCAATTACAGTATTTTGAATTTCTTATGATGATTCTATTACCTAGCTAACCTTGTTTTGATTTTGCGTAGGTGTTTTACGTTAAAATATACCCAAACATGAGTGGACAACAACATGAAATTGAAGAAGAGATCGAGGAACCATATGATGAATCACGCTTCATGTCAGCTGCATGTTAGCATTGATATTTTCACAACCTTGTCAATAGAAGAATAGTACTTAGAAAGGGAATCAATGAAGCCAAATTGAGATTTTCATGCCCGGTTCTATTCAACTGGATGGTCATGCTTCATCCCCACTCCTTGCAAAGCTAATGAGGAGTGGGTTCGTGAATTCTCTGCAAACCTTTGGTGCAAAAATTTTGATAGCCCACAGGTCATTATTAGAGGCAAATTGGTGAGGTTTGGGATCAAACAAATAAATGACACTCTTGGAATTCGCAACTATCCAATGGAGCCGGTGTAAGGGAAAGATCATTTTGAAAATGGGGAATGGCTTGTCTCCAAACTCTTCCCTCTTAGTTTGAGAGCTAGATGGGGTAGCCGAAGAAAAAGATTGAAATCAATTGACTTCAATAATGAAGCAAAAATGTGGTTGTACATCCTTTGCAACAGGGTATCTCATTGTGCAAAACGTTTTAGATGTCCCCTACACCAGGGCATTGATCATCGCATGCCTCTACTATATCTTGCGGGCAACGAGGGAGTACTTGCGAGACAAGGATGTAGGGATGATGTTCCATTCATTGATCATACAACTATCCATTAGAGCAGAGGTCGATGTGCGTAGAACCGATCAGTGGCTACCAACTGATAAGCCTTTTCATCCCTTGAGAGTGACAGGAGAGGGAAGGGTAGTAAAGAGTAAGAAGAGAAAAGTCACCACCATGGCTACAGGTTCATAGTCCTCTTCACAGGCAGCTGCACATGGACCATTTAGGATTCTAAAATCTGAGCTTGCATCTATTGGGGAGTTAGTATAACATCTTTCGAGTGGGCCTTCATCCTCCTAGCCTGGGCCTTCACACTTCTCGAGGGATGAAATGTAGAGTTACTTGGATACACATAAGTGTCAAAGCGATTCTCTTGGGGGGGTAGCAACATCAATGACCAGCCTTGAGGGATCATACGACACTTTAGCCTTGGTGCATGTAGACCTCTAGTCAGACTTCGATAAGGAGAAGAAGAAAAACAAGAAACAGGGAAAATTCATGATAAAAATGTGGAGAGGCATCAAGGCCATCTTCAAATGGGGAAACCCAGACAAGAAGATACCAATGGCGGCCAAAGATGATAGCGAAAAGTATTCCTTCACGTCAAAGGCTGTTGGTGATGGTGGTGAAGATGATAACATTGTGGAGACTGGGGATGATGGGCCCACGAGTACAACACAACATTGACCAGCCGTCTCCCATAGTCTGCTAGTTTGATGCAGACTACAGGGAGACTCTCAAACTATATATGCTTCATATTTGATATTGTGCAGTGAGGACACTGCATTATTTTTAGTTGGGTGGGCTGTGAGAGTTACTGTATTCATGTTTTGATATTGTGTGCCCTGCCAAGATTATTTTGTTGCTATGGATACTGTGTGCCCTTGCCGGTCTTATTTTGTTGCTATAGACACAGTGTGCCCTTACCGGGCTTATTTTGTTGCTATGAATACTGTGTGCCCTTGCTGGGCGTATTATTATGTTGTTGTGGATATTGTGTGCCTTGAGGGGCTGTTTTTGTTTAGCAGGTACTCTTGCGAGCTTGGTTTAATTAGTCGTGTTCTTATCTTCCTTTCATAAATTTATTTTCTTTTTGTCGCTTATTGTTATTTTTGTATTAGTTTCTTTTATTTTAGTGTCCTTTGTAGTTGTTTTGTTTTCTTTTATTTTTATTTCCTTAAATAAAATTTCTTTTTCGGTTTTATTCATGCTACGGTTCTTTCCCAAGGAATATTTTTGAAGTGAACCGGTTGACTTTTCCCTATGATAGATGGCGTGATAATTTTCTTTAGGGAATTAGTCTTGTTTTGCTAGGATGAGACTTTTGGATTATTTGGTACTAATAAAATTAGTCTCTTGTATGGAAAATGTGAATCAAGAATACCCCTCCGAATTTTAGTTTTGAACTAGAAAAAGTAAGTTGCAGGGTGAAGAATAATTATTGTGATAAATCTTTGGCTCTTTTAATGACTCTTTGTCCACTAGTTTGAATATTATTTCTCTAGACATTCTTATTAGAAAATGATTGATCCGTCTTGATTAATTCATGTTCCATGTTTGTACAAATAAATCTTCTATAATCTACAGCTTGCCTAGTTGGTTTTTCAATGCTAATGATAGTATGTTTGGTTGGAGGAATGATCTTAGGTATTCTTTATTTTATTTGCAAAACCTCTTTAGCCTTTCAAGCCTACCCATGCATAAATAATATAACTAGTACCCTATTTGAGCCTTTAAATATTTTTCTTTTGCCAAATCATTACAAACTTTTTCCCTTTTGTAAAATAATTCCCTCTTTTGAACTCGTCCCTCCTTGAACATTGAGAATGAGGCTAAAAGCCTAAGTTGGGAGTGTGGTGTCAAAGTAGAAATTGAAAAGGCTGTACATTGAGTATAGGATCATATACCTCAAAGTGTTTGTATTAAATTGTTCAATCTCCAAAAAAAATTGTATATAAAAAAAGAAGAAAAAAATAGAGAAATATTTGTATGTATATAAATTATTGAGCCTTGAATAAAAATTAGAGAGCTAATTAAGGTGGTTCTATATGGGGAACTAGATGCCAATGAGGCTATGAGGGTTTGAAAAGAAACAAAGTGCAAAAGAATAAAAAATGTGAGTAGTGCTCAAGGAGGGTGAAGTCACTTGTACCGAAATGCTTATCCGAACCTTACCTATACCTACATTACAAGATTAAAAAAGTCCTTATGGGACCTCCAACTGAACATTCTTAAATAAGCGATGAATAAAAATAAGGGCAAGCTTATTGTATGAGATGTTGTAGCACTTGAAATTCTTTCTGAGAGTGAGTGTTTTTTTAAAATTTGTCCCTTATGTTGTATTGTAAATATAGTGATTTTCGGATTTTCTTTCTTGTGAGGGCACATGAATTAGGAAGAATTGGTGAAATTGAGTAAAGTGAGCGTATGTAGTGGACTAGTGCTTTTGAGTCACTTCTTGATGCTTATTTTTATCACTTGATTGTTTTGAAACTCCCTCGTACATTCTTGAAATTGTTTTTCTTTATTAGGGGGTAATTTGGGAAAGATATACAAACTTGAGCCTAATTATTAGTACCAACAAAATCCATAAGTTTGGTGCTTAAATTGGAGAATGTGTTATGTAAATGATAGCAATACCACTTGTGTTTTACATGGTAAATCCTCACTGAGATGTTGGTTTTGATTTGCTTGAGGACATGCAAACGCTTTAAGTTGGAATGGATGAGTGGTGATTTTACCACTCAACCTAGTCTCTTTTCCTTAGCTTTTATGTCCTTTTACTATAAAATAAGGTCGTTTATGGTAGGTATTATTAGATTTTTAGGTAAATGATGCTACGAAGTGATTTGAATAGAATTGAAGTGGAATTGAGCAAAAGAGAGTGAAAAAATGCAAAATCTTCCAGTGATTCTGCATCTGCGAAAAAATGGTCGCAGAAGCGATCCCGCTTCTGCGTGAGAAGAACCGCTTCTCTAATGGAGTCTAGGCTCGGAAGCAACACACTTACTTGTCTGTTTTTGCTTATGCGGTAGAGCATCTGCCCTTATATTTCCGCTTCTGCGATGGCATGCATAATGCTACTATTCCGCTTCTGCGATGGGAATTTCGCTTCTGCGGAGCCGCACCTCTTTGATTCTTCTGCAGGTTTGGAAGTCGGGCATCAGACCTGGGAAAATTTGGCATTTCACATGTTCTCATCCCCAAACCATTTTTATACTCTTCCAAGCAGAGATTTTGGGTTATCTTTGATTTATTTTCAGACCTTAGAGACTAGAGAGAACAAGTATTGAAGCTAGGGTTTTGCACACACGCTTTGGTCTTGAAGATTGAAGCTTGTGGTTAATATTTTCTTATCCATATATGTTTATATCTTCATTTCCTTTCTTTGTATTGAATGTTTAAGTGTGTAATATTTATTCACAACACTTGAATCTTGTTTATGGAAGTATTCATATTTAATGTGTGGATTAGAAACTTTATTGTGCTTATATATTGAATGATTTTTATTTATTTATGAAGTGAATTATTGTTACTTTAATTATTCATGTTCATCAATATTTCCAAAGGGATTAGCCAACCCTAGGACTTGCCCATTAACTCCGAATTATGAAAAAGATAATTTGGGGTTTGGAAAGATTAATTAACAAGAACTTGAGTCGTTAACTCCCATTTTATAGATTCTACCTAGGATAGGATTGAACTACTTATAGCCATTCCGGGTGTGCTTAATCTTCTCATTATTTTAGGGATAAGTCAATTAGGAAGTCTTGTTAGTCTTCGGAAATAGCTAATTAGGAATTATTATCCGTGGCTAATTAGCATAAACTCACTCATATTTGTAAAATCATAAAATACATTGGATCGTTACTTGAGTGTAATTGCCGATGCATTCGTACTTGTAGCCATTGATCATTTTACTTGCTTTCTATATTAGTTTACATTTTTTTATTTAGCTATAAATATTTTCACATCAAAATTCTTAACTGTTTGGCATGTGCGATAAAAGTTAATTTTCTTACATTCCTAATCGCCTACATATTTTTCTCTATGGGATTCGACCCCGACTCATAGTGGGGTAAGTTATATTGTATGCGATGTAGTGGATTTGGACGTCATCAGTAACAAATGTAAATAATGGCCGAAAGTAAGAAAACACGTAAAACACAAGGCATTCTATAATGAAGCAGTAAAGAATCATTTAGAATCAATAGAACTAGTAAAATCAAGTAATTCACAGATAATTAAAATAAAGTAAACAAATAAAAGATCTCCCCTTGGGCACATCATCAACGAATCCGCCCCTCGGAAAACATATCATATTTGTACTAGTCCCTCAGACTTAACCTCACATCATAATGGGTACCCGTGCTCAGTGGAGGTGTGCAGACTCCTGGAGGGGCGCCTTACTGCCCAAGCACAATAATAAACCATCTCGTGGCATAAAACCTAGGCCCCTAGTCTCATATCAATCAAGCCACCTTGTAAAGTATACATCTCTGGCCCTCGGTCTCAAATCGGTATTAGATGTTTGCTCACAATACATGGCCTTGGTGTTGCTCTGTCAACAGTACTCAAAAGCCCCTCCAGTAATAGTAAAATAGTGTTTCTCAGCACAAATATCATTTAAGTCTTAAAGCTGAGTAAACCAAGCTGAGTAGTAAAACAATAGAAATTAACATGAAAGAGTTCAAGTAATAAGTCAAAGCAGTGAGGAAAGAGTAATAAAAATCCCCGAAGGGTTCAAATAGTTCGCACGAAGCCCAAATATGGAATTCAGCCCAAATATAATGATAACAAATAAGTTTCAGTCAAATACATGGTAAATTCAGCAATCGGGACGGACCAAGACAAAATCTCCAATAGTGCACGACCACACATTTGTCATCTAGCGTGAGTCTCACCTTAATATAGCACTACGGTATGCAATCCATGATTTTAAATTTTCAGTATATTATTTACAATCATTACTCATCTCGAACCAGTTAAATCTCTATCTCGCGATGCCTTTGCCCCCTCGAATTGGCCTCCATGCGCGTCGAATCTATCCAAAAATAGAACAAGGACGTCAAAATATGCTAAGGGAACATTGCCCAAGCGAAAACAATCAATAAAGGGCACAAATCCTAAAATTACAAAAACTCGACCCCCGGGCCCACTTCTCGAAACTCAAATATCCCCATCATTAGATTCCTTATCTGCCTACGAGTTTATACATATCAAAGTTCTCAAATCCGACCCTAAATGGACTTTCAAATCCCAAATCAAAAGTCCAATTTCTCAAGCCCTAGTTCTTCAATTTTTAGGCTTAGCTTTCATGATCTTCTAGGTGGAATTCATATAATAATCGAGTTTTTAGTCTAAGAATCGTACCTCCCAATGATTCCCCTTGAATTCCTCTTCAATCTCCTTATAAAATCTCCAAAAACGAGCACCAATGGGTGAAATAAGCCCAAAAATCACGGACAAGACGAGCTTAAAACACATTCTGCCCAGGCCTTATTTTCTTCATTGCGATCGTGAAGAACAAAAATTTCAGCTCCCAAAATTACTCTATGCGATCGCATCCAAGACTCCGCGAATGCAACTCCTGATCCACTAACCCTACGCGATCACAGACCTTCTCTAGTGTTTGCTTTGAACAAATTCCATCCAGGACTCCTGGCCCACGTAACTCTAGGCGATCACAACCACATGCCTGCGTTCGCGATGAACAACTTTCCCATACTACGCGATCGCGAGCCTCCATTCGCGAACACGGAGAAGAACTGGACGGCTTCCTTAAATTTTTCCTATGCGATTGCGAGACACCTTACGCGATCGCGAAGAGAAAATTTTCTGCAACACCTGCACTTGCAATTTCTGCTATCTTTCCAACTCCAAAATGATCATAATAACCACCCGAAACTCACCTGAGGCCAGCGTGACCTCCACCAAAGGCACCAACACATCCTAAAACCTTATTCAAACTTGTTCCAATGATCAAAACACTTCAACAATATCAAGTTACCCAAAATACATCGGATGAGCCTAAGTTTCTAAAATCTTCTCAAATACGCCTTTGATAAAAAAAACCTAACCAAACCACGTCTGAATGACCTGCAATTTTGCACACACATCCCAAATGACACAACAAAGCTACTGCAACCCTTAGAATTCTATTCCAACCCTTATATCAAAATCTCGCCTATCAATTAGAAATCACCAAAATATCAACTTCGTCAATTCAAGCCTAATTCTACCTGAGCCTCCAAAATCCATTCCGCGCACGCTCCTAAGTCATATATCATCTATCGAAGCTAACCGAACTATCAAAACTCACACCCGAGACCTCTAACACATATGTCAACATCCGGCTGACTTTTCCAACTCAAACTTCCTTAAGAGACTTAGTGTCTGAAACCTTACCAAACCATCCCGGAATCGATCCGACCAAACCGATACAACAAAATACGGATAACGAAGTATAAATAAGCAGAAATGGGAAAAAGAAGCGGTAACTCATGAGACGACTGGCCCAGTCGTTACACTAATTTTATGATTTGAAAAAAAAATAAAAACAACGACCCCCCAAAATAAGAAGTAAAACTATAAATAAAAAAACAGAATCTAAAAGCTGGTTTGACTGGACAAAATATTTTGTTTTTGCTGTTGTTGTTGCTATCACTCTATTGTATAGCTGATAGTTGGAGTTGCTCTTGTGATTGCTGTTTCTGATCGGGTTGAGCTAACCCAACAGTTATTTTCTTAGCCGCGACTTGGTTGATTCCAGTTCATCTATAAGCAAATAGGTACACTCCTTGTTTATGTATGAATTCTCTGATTCCCAATGGAACATGGGTCTTTTCAGAGTCATTTGTTGCGACATAAACAAGTTCTCTGCCTATTTTGCTTTACATATGAATTAAATGGTTGCTTGGTGATTCTAAGCTCAGTTGCATTTTTATGTTTTGGAATTGGGTACATTACATGAAAATCCCATCGGAAGCCTTTGTGTTTGTATGCATCTCACTCGCAATTATGGACTAATCAAAGACTAGAAGCAATTATTAAGTAAAGATTTTCCTAGCAAATAGCTTAAATTTGTAAAGTCATTTGATGTGCTTGTTTCTTCCTTTTCCTGATATTTCTACTTTGGGTTTATTCTAATGCCTAATGATTAGACTTTATGAAAAACACTAAGCTGGACAGAGAGTTTACTATTTGGTTTATTTCGACCTTGGCTCAAATTTCATTTCGTCAATTCACCCAGTTCCTTAGTTGCAATGAGCTGTATTCAAATGGACATAAAATCGAAAGTGATCATAAGAATTGACAACCTCCTACAATAATCTTGCCTTTGACGCGATTAATAATAAACCGTTCCGACTATGAGTGCGGTTCTCGTGGCATAGCTATGATACATAATTTCCAATTCCGGTGTGAATTTCATGTGACTCGATCATAACTTCGAATAATAACAAAATAAACATATCATAAATTGCGGGTGCATTTCATGTAGCACGGTTCACAACTTATGCAAAAACAAACAAGTGTACGACAATCGTAACATGTTCCGAAAATAATTCCATAAATAAATAAAAGCAGTCATAAAGTTAAAAATGCACAATAGGTTTAAAACAAGTAATGAATCAGATAATTAGGCCAATTATTAATAGTTGAGCGACCGTGCTAAAACTACGGAATCCGAGAATATCTAACATCTTCTCCCTGATTAACAGAATTCCTGACTAGGTCTTCTGTATTCGCAGACCATGAATAAGAGTCAAATTTTCCTTGATTTGGGATTTAAAATAAACAGTGACTTGGAACACCATAAATTATTCCAAGCGGCAACTTTGTAATAAATAAATAACCTCATTTCGATTAATGTCACTTAGATTGGAAAAAATCCCTATCCCCCTCGGGAAAAAGGAGGTCTGACAATAACTATGCATAACGTTGAAATATATACTAAATAGTCCGTTACTATTTAATTTATATATAATAAACTGTCACTATACAAAATAGACCCATTATGCAAAATAGATTGTCATTATACAATTTTTATACAATAGACTGTCATTATACAAACAATAGACTAAATAGACTGCCATTATATAAAGTATATACGAAATAGATCGTCATTGTACAATTTATACACAATACAAAAAATATACTAAATAGATTGTCACTTATACAAAATATATAAAACATAGGCCGTCACAGTACAAAAAATATAAAATAGAATGTCACTATATAATTTATATACAATAGACTGTCACTACACAATTTATATACAATAGATAGTTATTATACTAAATATATACAAAATGACTATCACTATACAAAAATTATACAAAATAGATTGTCACTATACAAGTTATATAAAATAGACTATCACTATAAAAAATATATACTAAATAGACTGTCACTATACAACAAATATATAAAATAGACTGTAACCAACAACAATAATAACCCAGTAAAATCTCACTAGTGGGACTTGGGAGGGTAGAGTATGCATACCTTACCCCTACCTTGAAGGAGTAGAGACGCTGTTTCTGAAAGACCTTCGGCACAAAAAAATAAAATGAAAAGGAGATAATATTAGTATGACGACATAAACCATAGGAAATATAGGAACAACATGAAATCCAGAAAAAAGGTTCAAAGCAAAAGCGATAGCTAGTAAATAGGTCCTGCACTGAACATCGAAATAGTAAGACACAACACTGCCACTAGCTATCTCACATAAAAACCCTACTAGACTAGTCTCATAAAGGTAAAAAGTAAAGCAAGCCCTCAATGATGCAACGTGAAAATCATGAAACATCTCCAATACCGAAAGTGGCCTGACCACTCGGGGACTGGCGTCAAAATCTCAAAAAACACACGAACTCAGGGTCGGGATCTCAAAACTTGTAAGATCTCCACGAGGCAGTACAAAGTTTACAAGCAACGGATTCTGAGTCAAGATACCCTTGATGACTCGGGGACTGTCACCAATCACCATTAATTTGAGAATTCAAGGCCATATGACCCCGAGCGGGTATACTCGATCTCGTAAGACCTACATAAGGAAATAACACTTCTATAAGACCTCAAGAAAGGCATGGACAATACTTGTACCAAGTATCCAAAACCGTAAGACCTCAAAGGCATGTAAAATCTGAATGACCTACTTTAGGCAGCAAAATATCTGTAAGACTTCATGATAGACATGAACAATACTTGTACCAAGTATCCAAAACAATAAGACCTCAAAGGCATGTAAAATCTGTAAGACCTCAAGCAAGGCATGAACAATACTTGTACCAAGTATCCAAAACTGTAAGACCTCAAAGGAATGTAAAATATGTAAGACCTCAAGCAAGGCATGAACAATATTGTACCATGTATCCAAAACTGTAAGACCTCAAAGACATTTAAAATTTGTAAGATCTTACTGAAGGTATAAACTTGATCTCAAAGTTGCGGCTATTTATTAAGCTTTTAAGCCCCCTAAAAAGGCATACCCTAGATATAGACACCGGCACTACTTCACTCGTGACTTACCGACCAAACACAAAATGACTCTGGTCACAAAGCTGTACCAGCCGAACTAACGCGACTCGCGGAAGCCCGACCATCGCTACAAAATCAGTGGACTTCAATTTCTTTGAATCTACTTCAAAAAAATCAATTATAAAGGATAACCTCGATACAGGAAAACGAGCTTCGACCATGTCAGCCTCTAAACTTCAGCTTCGAGATACTCAACCTCTGAGCCAAACCTCTTGAGGTGCTCGATCATCGCTATTCAACGACTCACAATCAAGGATCTTTATAATATGTGGAAGAGTCAGGAAAACACTATTTTAAAAAATCCTTATCAATGGAAAAATAAAGCCCACATAAAAGGTCGTACCAACCAAATGCGTAACATCATGTGCGCCAGCCTAATGAGCCCCAGGGCCATATCGCGAATCTAAGAATTCCTACTAACTCAAGGACTAGTTCTCCTGGACAAACTCAAGGAAGAAAGAGATACATGAGAAATAACGCGGCAAGGTTTTAGTTATACACATATGCGAAAAAACACTATCTCCATCTACAAACACGTTTTGAAAATACTATATACAGATGGAAAAATCTACGCCCCCTGGGAGCTACAACTTTTCGGCCTCATCTTCGCTTTCTTCAGCATCGAACAAAAGTAACCAAGCATCAGGATCATCCGCCCTTGCTCGAGCCAACTCTTTTGAGAGGGAAAAACCCCTAACACGGATCTCCTTGAGGGTCTTTCTATGAGATTTGCAGCGAGCATATTCTTGAATCCCCTCTTCGCGATCGAGGATCCTTCTTAGCTCATCTTGAGAATCTGCATCATCCCTTAAATAGCTCGCCATTATCTTCTGGTCAGCCTAGCCGGTTAATTACGGCTTCAGCCTGGCATCAACGATCTCAGCCCCGACCTTCGAATGCTCGAACTTAAGCTTTGTAATCATATCTTTTTGAACCAAAGTATTATCATGAGCTAATAAAAATTGAGCCTCAAAAGCTGGAACTTTAGCCAGAGCACCCTTCCACTCTAAAGCCTGAGCCTCCGCCCGAGCTTTTAGCTCATCCCGCTCACCCCTGGTCCGGCCAGCTTCATCCAGAAGGTGCTCCAAGGCCTTCATTTTTTTTCGCAACTAAAATAAATGAAGCATTAGCCTCAGAATCTAGATGGAGGAATGCATGCTCATCCGGAAGAGAAAAGCACCTACTCCTTCAAATAACTCTCATAATTCAAGATCCGGCTCACTTCACACTGCAAGTGTACCAACTCGACTTCCTTTTCATCGCAAAGGAGCCTATGGGATCTCTCCTCATCCAAAGCCTTCTCAACCTGGATTCATTACGAAGTATCCTGGACTTAAGCTTGTCGAAGGTCTGCAAAAGAAAACCCAATAAGGAAGGAATGGCACGAAGCTTGAAAGGACTATGTCGAAACTCACAATGATGTGGAACCGTTGGGCTTCCTCGAAGGCCAAGCGCCCATCTGCTAATCCAAATCCCTTACCTCTGAAAGGGTAAACTTCGATCGAGGAAGGGTCACTGGGTGTATGCGACCCCGAGTTTCTAGTATCCCTCAAAGTACCATCGACGGAAAAAGAAGGTGACAACAATGGAGAAACCCTCTTTCTAGAACAAATAAACACGGACGCGGCAAGATCGGAGAACGCTTCCACTCTGAAACCCCAGTCCTATTTTGCCTCGCTTTGGGTGCCATCTGGCAATAAACACATCTCTAGCTCATTGTTGTTGTTCTTTATTCAAGCAACTAGCAACCCTTCCCCCTCCCTAGGGGAGCGTGGCCTCTCCTCGGACGGCTCTCCGATGCCTACAAACAACAAGATTAATACGCATAAAGGGAAAATGTTTCTCCATATTAAGGAAATAAATAGCACAATACGTACCATGATTTTTTGCTTCCCATATGCCCCGGGACAAAGATCTCCACTTTCTCTCATCATAGGTCGAGTGGGTTGCCAACTTTCTCTCAAAATACTTTCATAATAGCATATGTATGCATATATAAGCATGCCTGAAAGTTTTGGTATTTTTTTACAATATTTTAGATTTTTTAAAAATTAAATTACTTCCTATTTTAACAAGTACAAGATCCAAATTATTTCCAAATTATTATTTTTTGGTAAATAATGAATTTCACTCATGTATTTGCAAAAAACTATAATCAATGAATTTTTACATATTTTTACAAATTTTTTTTTGGGAATTTCTAAAGCTTAATTGCATGAAATTGCAATTATAGCCTATTTTATAATTAATCACGTTTTATAATTATAAAATTATTCCTAATATTTTCAGATTATTATTTATATATTATTAATCAGTTCATATTTTTAATTTACTTTTAAATTATTTTTAACTATTTTTATTATATAAAATGGGGAAAAGTAGCTGTTTAAAAACTGACCCTATTTCTTTTAAATTTTAGCCTCAATTACGCCACAATTCAAACCCCAATTAAATGACCCAATTAGAAGTTTTAACCCGCCCAATACCTAATCAATTAAACTCGTCGGACTCCATTTCAATCTTGGCCATTGATCATTTTGATCAACGGCCCACGTTTCTTCTTTCCTTTTTAATTCCACCCGACCCATAACCCTAAATAATTTTCTCCAAAACAGCCGCCTCTAAACTCTCTCGTCTTCTCAATATCTCTCTAACCCTCTTCAAAATCGTAGCCCTACCGCGCCGGTTTCCACCCTATTTCACCGGAATCAATGGCCTCCCAAGCCCTGGGTGGCCTATACTCACCCCGATGTACCTTCATTCCCTTGTCCCTTGAAGATTCAACGCCCGACCTTGAAGACCTTGGCTGAGATCTCCACTGATTCGAGTTCTGCGTCCATCTCCGGCTCAAATCCAGCGTATCCTAGCCCTATGAGTCCATCTCTGACTCGTTCGACAAGGATAAGCCCCTTTTCCAGGCCTTTCTTGTTTCTAGGGTTCCTCCGAAACCCTATGCTATTTCGAGGTTTTCTTATTTTTTTCTAGATCTGCTTCAGATCTGTGCTATGTTTAAGGTATTCAAATGACTTTTCTTTTTTAAAACTTTTCTTTCAAAACTATTCATCTTCTCCGACTTAGGATTTCCTTGATTTTACTTGTTCTACTTTGATTTTTATGTGGTGTTCTTACTGTATTTGTCCTATTGTGACTCCTGTGTGTTTCAACTTTGACTCCTATGCATTTTCTTCTACTATGTTTCCTCTTAATTTTTCCTTGTATTTTTCTTTTACTGTGTTTTCCCTGATCATGTTTTCACGGAACGATTAAGTTCCTTTGGGTTTTCTGAGTTTGCTCATGCCTGATTTGTTTGTTTCGTCCTAAACTAGACAAATGACGAAAACCCTAGAATTTTGGGTTTTTCGGACCACTTGTATGTGACTTGCATGTTCTCACCTTTGAACTAGTTTGATTTCAATTTCTGAAGTCATCTCTATTTTTCATATGGTTCTGACCTTTGTCAAAAACTCTTCTACACTAGATTTTCCTACTAATTCTTTAGAATGGCACTATAGTCTTCTTTCATGTTTGACGTGTTCGTATTCTTCTTATATACTATGAATTTCCCCCTAAATGGTTTTTCAAAATTGCAATCAGTTCAAAATTTCTTCTGAATATAGCTTGATTGATGTTTTTCCATTTTTTTTGCCCATGACTCGACCTAAGTAAAACCCTTCTCTTTTTTTTCGGACTTGATTCATTTGTAGAAAATGTCAGACCTTTTGATTTACTGTTTGTTAATTGGTCTTTTTACCTTATTTGCACAAACCATGCATTTGAAAAACTTATCCTTATATAACTTTTATATATTTACCCTCATCTTATACTATGCACAATGTTGTTTATTTCATCCCCTTTCCTTAAATATTTCCTTTCCTTTACTGATCAAATTGGGATTCCTTGATTAAAGGAACCTTTGTTAATTGATTAATCCTAATTGATATTGGACTATTTTATTTCCTTGCCCGCTTGCCTGACTTCAAGTATCAATACCTGCTCCTCTTTTGACACAACAGGCACTCGACACACAAACACCTTTGCCTTTGAAATCTTTTACCACTTGCTCTACTATTACTTTCTCTACTACTACATTCTTTACTACGACTGAGAACTATGCTCCTTTCTCTCTTACTGTCTGAACATTCTGGAGTTCCTGGGAACTCCTAAGTGCTTGCTGAAGTTTTGAGTAGTTCCTAATTAATTTTCAGACTGTCTACTTGCTGGTGTTTCTCTGCTATAGCAGAATTGCAAATGGTATGTTTTTTTTTTAGTTAAATGACACCTTCCTTCTATGTGTATAATTCTCCTCTTCTACACATCTTATACTACGTGTTTATTTATGCTTACCTGCACTGTGTAACTACATTCAAGTCCGTCATGCTCTTTCTTTATGTTTTGCATCTTCAGTCTGCTATGCTTCCTTAATATCTTATGTATACTGTTAATCCCTTCTCTCTATTCCCCTTTGTATGTGAGTTCTGTCCTGAATTATGGCAGCACCTTATATTGCTGTCCATGACTCAAAACGAGATTCTCCTGAATCTCTACTCAAATCCTTTCACATTCCCTCTCCCCTTTATGTGTTGAGCTTTAACTAGGGTCTATTGGTGTCCTAATCACCATTCAGACCTAAGTTTGACTCTCTAGAGTCTGCTCCTATTTGCTTGAACCTAAGCAGGGGGTTAAGGGTGTGCCAGCCTATGCCATGGCTGGGTATGACCACCCTCTGCTATAGCTCCCTCTCCCACTTTGCATTTTTTCCTAGTTTCCTAAGTTCTGCCCCCCTTTGGTGAGACATGCTTTGGGACCTTGTAGTTCCCTCTGAACTTGGATGCCTGAGGGCTGGCATTTCCCCACTGCACTATTCTGTTAGAACGATTATCATTTAGAGTGTAAGTATTGCCTGGGGTCCTGAAAGCTCCTTGGAACTTTGAAACACTCTGAATAAGAGAAGGCTTTGGAATCCGGAATTCGGATTTGGTGAAACACAAGTTATTAAATATCAAGATTGAATTAGGCTGCTCAGATCTAACGCTAGGTTGTGATGTATTTTTATTTTTCACCTCCGTTCTTTTGATTTTTGTAATGGCCTTGTAAAAATAACTCGGGGAGATATTAGTAAAGGGTGTGTGAGGGGTTTACTTTAGTGCTAAAGGGTAGATACCATTCCAATAGGACCAATGTTGTTATTTAATCACTTAGATATCGTACCTATAGGTTTAACGCTTTAAATCACCTAGAGATCATGTCTATAGGCTTTTGTATTCTTTTCAATCATTTAGAAATCATGTCTATAGGATTTAATGTTCAACCGTGCTGGAAATCAGTAGATATCCTGTCTATAGGATCTAATAATCAAACAACCAATTGCATATAGAAATCCTGCCTATAGGAAATGCATAAACGCTAGGCAACTGTAGGGTAATCAAATACTCATTTCGAAACCTGTCTAATAACAGCAACGATTCCTAAAAAGCCAAGGTATAGATATCCTGCCTATAGGGGTTCAAACTCGCCTAATATGTGTTTAATGATCTGACAATTGGCCTTAAACATTCTTCAACGAAAACTTGTCTAAACCTGTTTGCTAATGAAGTTCATTCAAACCCGTTCGTTTTCAAAACTCTTATAAATCCGCTTTTATTTCCTTTAAAACTTGTGTTTTTCTTCTAAATAACGTCTTTAAACCTTCTACCCGAATTTACCTTATAATTTTGAAATTGTCTTTTGAAATAGAGTTTCAACTCTATATTTTAAAGTATCTGCACTCTTTTAACTCATTTACAATTATCCTATCAAAGCAATCTTTAACAGTATGTTTTTTTTAGAACGTATCACTTTCAAAAACTCTTCTTTACACTTCCATTGTAGTTTAGTTAGACAATTTTCTGAACTTTTTGCAATTTTCAAGCCTCTGTCTTCAATTCTTCTGCATTAGGTTCTTAATTAGTAACTTGTGTAAAATACCTCAACTTTTGACGATTGGACCCGGGTTGCCTAATATAGACTTTTTTTATCTATCTCTACATGTTGAACCAATCAGTCTGCTGTTTCAATTTTTAAAGACCAAATCAGTACATGCAAGACATGATAAACTAAATGCTATATGATTTACGGGGTTTTATATGAGCCTTTTGTGTGTTTGTTTTAGTCCCTATTTATCTGCTATTTGTTTTAATTGACGCCCTAGTATTTTATCCTTTTGAAACTCTATATATGACTATATTCCTTTTCCTTTCCCTTAGGATTAGAAGTCATATATACCCAGGGACTGATAGGTTGGGACGAGTATTAGCATGCTAAGTAAAGGAGACTAATCGCGTTTAATACCTTAACGAGGTGAGAAGGGTAGCATATGGAGATGATGACAGGTGCACTAATATCATAAGCGACCCCTCTTCTCAGGAGTGTGTGCGGGGTATTGCACAGAGGTGATACATATTATATTTAAACCTAGGACCCCTTTTCCGTTATTTATATGAGGTAATATTTTCTTAATATTAATGTCTTCTTCAATTAATCTTTCTCTTTCCAAAATCACTTATGTCTTTCCTCCTTCAAAATTTCAACTTATTTGTAGTCCCTGTGTGCAAGCTTTATTTGTTTACTTCTACTCTTCTTAAAGTCACAATTAAAGTACAGCCGGGAACCACACTAGTGGACCTTGAGGGGTGCCTAACACCTTCCCTTCGAGATAATATCAAGCCCTTACCCGAACTCTAGTTTCTCTTTCAAAATCTTCTTCTTTTTTTAAAGTGTCCTAATGCATTATGATCATTAGGTGGCGACTCTTCAAACTCTGTAACCCGATTCCTCAAAATGGAATAAGAGTTGTTTTGTCCATAATATCGTAAAACCGATTTTACTTTATGAAGATGGGGGACGTCGGCACTATAGCAAAAGAAAAGAAGGAAGGATTAAAAAATTAGCTTTCGCCATAGACAAAACTGAAAAGGAAAGAAATGCTCCACTTACGCGTATAATTCTATTCCTCAGGGAATGACATAAGCTCCACGGGGGTAATGTAGTGGGTCTGCACTCAGATATAACAACCCATTGTTACACCCTATTTTTTCGTGCTTAATAGTAAGTCGTAGGTCAATTGATGTAAGCTCAGAAATAAACTCATCTTTGAAAAATTTATGAAATATGTTAATCATTTTACTGTGGAAGTTAATAATATTTAAGATCATGAATAACAATTACCAAGAAGGTTGGAAGGCTTAGAAGCTAAACGAATTGAAGGAGATAAATTTATCTAAAGTCGACAAGTTTGGTAAAACACCTTGTGCGTCCTAATGTGATGTGTAATGAATATGAGACTATTTAATCATGATTTTATGAGTTTAATGCAGTAATATGACTATATATGATGTTTGTACATCAAAAATAATGTTTGGGAAAAATTGGGTTTAACTTATGGAAAAATCGAGTTAAGATTTGCCTCTTAACGAGCCGTTTTGAGAAATTAAATTTGTACGCTTTATGGTGTCATTTTGGGACATATATCATTCCAAAATAAATTTATTTGAACCTAGTTTCCAATGTTCCAAACCATTTATTTATACGACATCGGGGTAGAGAAATATGGATTTTTAATCTAGGGTCACCAAGTCACGTTGCCGCACTTCTGTGATGGCAGGTTTATATGCCAAGTGGCGACACAATATTCTTCCAATAATTCTGAGAGTTACATGGAGATATTTATATGGAATTAAATCCCTATGTGTCTAGTTTCCAATGCTGTATTCTTTGTGTGGATACGTGTTGGCCAAAGTTCAGTTGAAGTTTTGAAGATTGACAAATAAACACAGGGAATGACTTGGTGCATCTTGAGAGACACAGTTAGTCATAACTATTGCACATGGAAGGCACGTGAGGAAGATATGTATTGAAGATTACGCAGCAAATATCTTTTGAATGGAATTGAAAAGGTTGCATTGACTTCTAAGGAGGACAGTCTCCTTATGATAAGAGAACACAATCCTAAGCTAGGATAATGATGGGAGTTTGTATTGGTTATGGACTCAAATCGAATAAGGATAAGCATTGGAGCCTCGATAAAGCTCGAACTGCTAATCTATTAAATAACCAAGTTGTTCTCTTTTACAGGCAATGCACATACGTAGAAGTTAAGCATATTTGAGAGAAATAAGAGCAAGTCTGATTTGCAAGAAACTTATGCGAGATACAAGTGTGCACGTCTCAAGTTACATGAACTAAGACAGAAGAAACAATTTCATCATTGTGTTTATTCTAAGTCTAGTTCAATTGTAGTAGGTTTTAATATTGTACCTTTAAGATTTCTTAGAAGAAATTGTAATAAGTACTCTGAGTATTCAAGTTAGAGTTAACTTGAAGTTGTCGCAACAGTTGAGGCGGTGTGCCACACTGTGATTGGAGTTAACCCTTAGGTTTACAAAGAGTTTTGTAAATACAGTTTTTGGCTCAATGATTTTAGTGGAGTTTGGGAAAATCCTACTGAGTAGTAGGTCATGGGTTTTTCACTTTTTGAGCTAGGTGTTTTCCACGTAAAAATCACCGTGCATTGTACTTTCAGTATTTATTATTTCGCAAACTTTTGTAGTTAGAACACTTAGAAGAACCAGGTTCTTCTAACGCGAAAATTAGGTACCTCTCAAATCACCCCCCTCTTGAGTGGTAATGACGTTTATAACATCAATTGGTATCGAAACGCGTTATCCTTGAAGAGGTTAACACCTTAGGAAAAGATCAACATGAGTGCACCACCTGGGAACTGGGAAGGGGAATATACTGCCAGGCCTCCTCTCTTCAATGGCCTCTACTACTCCCGGTGGAAAAATAGAATGAGGGACCATATCATGGGCGAAGACCATGAGCTTTGGGATATTATCACCGATGGTCCTTTAGCCACAACCAAGAAGAATGCTGAAGGATTGGATTTTCCAAAGAGAAGAGCAGATAGTACCGCTGAAGATCTAAGGAAATGGGAGAAAAATCCAAAAGCCAAGAAATGGCTAGTGTGTGGACTTGGTCATGAAGAGTACATCAGGATTCAAGGCTGTACTACTGCCAAGGAGATTTGGGACACTTTACAACTGGCTCATGAAGGAAAACCTTAGATGAAGAGTACATCTTATGAAGGATGAAGAAACTATCCAAGAGATGTATGCCATGTTCAATACGCTGACAAATGAAATTGAGTCTCTTGGAAGAATTATCCTGGAAGAAGACAAGGTGGAGAAGATTCTAACTAGAGTTTTGCCAATCTTCTGGGCAAGCAAAATCACTGCTATTCAGGAATCCAAAAATATTTCTACTTTAATATTGGATGAACTGATTGGAAATCTACTGCCTATGAATTGAGAAGACAAACAATGAAGATGGAAGCTCCAAAGAAGAAAGAATCCTGGCTCTCGGAATTTCAGAAGGATCAGATCTTGAAGATGATGAAATGGCTATGATAACCAGAGATTTCAAAAGATATCTTATAAGAGGAAAGAGTTCTTCAAACGGAACAACATTCAAGAAACCTAGGGCTCCTGAGAAACAAACCAATGAGGGGTGTTACAAGTGTGGGAAGACTGATCACCACATCAGAAAATACCCTCAATGGGAGGTTGAATGGAAGAAAGAAAGAGTAGATAGAGGAAATAGGAAGAAGGAAAAGGTTCAACCAAGAAGGGACAAAGGATCAAGAAAAGCTATGGTTGCTGCATGGGAAGAAACATCAAATGAGTACTTAGAAAATGAAGCTGAATATGAGAAACTCTTATGGTCATTGGAGAATCAGTAGATGAATAAGAGGTAAGTATTCTATACCTTAAAGAAAAATTTAAGTTTTTTTTCTAAAGAAAAATTGGCTGATCTACTGATGGACTTCATAGATGAGTCCGAAATAATAAACAGTGAGTAGGATGTTCTGTCTAGGGAATGTGTTATATTTGAAGAAAAATGTTAAAGGTTATAGTCTATGGCTGATGAGAGTGACAACACAAATACTGAGTTGAAGAACCAGGTTCACCAACTTGATAATAAGATCCTAGAACATAGATTTGAAAATATTAAACTGAAATTAGGGATAGGAAAGAAAAAGGCTGATCAATCATTTCTCACTCTAGAGGAAAATCTAGGAAAAATGAAAGATGAACTATAAAAGAAAGATGAATTTATTAAAGTCCTAAAAGAAGATTTAGGAAAGGTAAAGCATGAACTAGACAGAACATGCAAATGGAATAATGCTTCCGATGCACTCTCCTGGTTGCAAGAACATCATAGTAGCAATAAGAGAGGACTTGGATTTGGGACACAAGTTCCAAAATGGGATACCAAAGCAAGTATCTCACACTTCCTGAGAATAATATCTGCACACACTGAGGTAAGACTGGCCATTACAAAAATGAATGTAATGCAACAGAAAAGGCCAGTCATAAGAACAAAGCCTTTGTTCAAAAAAGCACAAACTGCCTGGTTCGGCAAAGAAAAATCTAATTCATCCTTTTGCCCATAGAAAGGGACCCAAACTAGTTTGGGTTCTTAAGGCTAACCTATGATTTCTTTTTATAGTTCCAAGTGAATGGGAGTAGTCAAATATGGTACATGGATAGTTGTTGCTCAAAACATATGGCTGGTAACAAGGACAAGTTCCTTTCACTTGAGAACCTAAAATGAGGTAATGTATCTTTTGGAAATGGAAAGAAAAGCGCGATCATTGGTGTTGGAAAGGTAGGAAAAACAGATTCTCATTCCATTGAGAATATCTACTTAATAGATGGCTTAAAATATAGCCTGATAAGTGTGTCACAACTGTGTGACAGAGGTAACCTTATGGCTTTCACTTCCATAAAATATTTTGTGATTAGCCTTAATACTGACAAGACTTTTTTGCAGGGAAGGAGAGTTAACAATATTTACATTGCAGATTTGTCAACTCTCTCAAAAAATGAACTCACTTGCTTGAGTATGTTAATTAATGATCCTCTTTTTTAGCGCAAAAGACTTAGCCATGCCAGTCTAAATCAATTAAACAAATTAGTCTCCAAAGACTTGGTGATAGTGTTACCTAATATCATGTTCAATGAAGATAAAGTTTGTGAGTCATGTGCAAGGGGGAAGCAGGTAAGATCATCCTTCAAAACAAAGAAAATGGTAAGTACGTCCAAGACATTGGAAGTGGTTCATATGGATCTCTGTGATCCAATGAAAGCCATGAGCAGAAGTGGTAAAAGGTATGTAATGGTGCTTGTTGATGATTAGTCTAGATTTACCTAGGTGTTGTTTCTAATTTCTAAAGATGAAGCATTTGAAATGTTCACTGATTTTTTTAGAAAAACCAGTAACAATTAGGAAATCAATTTGCATCCATTAAGTCTGATGATGGAACTGATTTTGAAAATGCAAAGTTTTCTGAATTTTGTGATGAAAATGGTATAGATCATAATTTCTCTGCCCCTAAGACTCCTCAACAAAATGGGATAGCTGAGCGGAAGAATAGGACCCTTGAGGATATGGCAATAACCATGCTACTTTCCAATAAACTACCTCATAGATTTAGGGCAGAGGTTGTAAACACTGTTTGTTATATAATAAATAGATGCATGACAAGATCTATTATAGAGAAAACTCCCTATGAATTACTTAAAAGGAGAAAACCAAACATATCCCATCTTAGGGATTTAGGTTACAAGTGCTATATGCATAACAATGGAAAAGACTCCTAAGGTAAGTTTGATCCTTGAAGTGATGAGGTAGTATTCTTGGGATATTCTTCACACAACAAAGCATATAAAATGTTTAAAGAAAAAACTCTATGTGTTGAAGAAAGTGTACATGTTGTGTTTGATGAATCTAACACTCTTTCTAAGAGACAGGAACATGAAGATGAAGCCATTAGACTGGTGAGATAATTGACTGAAGCCACAACACAAGTCAAAGTGGCATCGAAGGAAGGTGCAGGTGACGGAACATGTCCTTTCACCCAGGGCAACCTGATAGGGGGAACCAATCTGAGAGGAACTGTACAAAATTCTCTGAAGGATCCGGTACCTAAACTTGTTTCTCTGCAGGATAACAATGAAGGAAAAACTAGCAGGAATCAGCTGGTGGGGAAATCTTACAATTACTTGAATTCTCACTCCATTGAGAACATCATCAATGATCCAACATCTGGGGTCAAGACTAGATCACAACTGAAGAACCTGTGTGCATTTGATGCCTTTCTATTCCTCATTGAACCTAAAAATGTGAGTGAAGCTCTACAAGATGCAGATTGGGTCAATTCTATTCAAGATGAGCTCAATCAGATTGAAAGAAGCCAAGTCTGGCACTTGGTTCCAAGACATAAGGACAGTTCAATCATTGGGACAAAATGGGTCTTCAGGAACAAACTAGATGAAGATGGAACAGTTACAAGAAACAAGGCAAGGTTGGCGGTTCAAGGCTACAGTCAAGAGGAATGCATTGATTATGATGAGACTTTTTCTCCAGTTTCTAGACTTGAAGCAATTAGACTCCTCATAGCCTTTGCAACACATATGTAATTCACTCTTCATCAAATGAATGTCGAAAGTGGCTTCCGAAATGGCTATCTCAAAGAAGAAGTATGTGTGAAACAACCTTTTGGATTCGAAAGCAAAGAATGTCCTGATCATGTATACAAGCTAGATAAATCTCTCTATGGTCTCAAGCAGGCCCCAAGAGCTTGGTATGAAAGATTCTCAAAATTTCTTCTGGAGCATGGGTATAAAAGAGGTAAAATTGACAGCACTTTGTTCATTAGGGAAAAAGGTAAAGATCTTCTTGTTGTACAAATATATGTTGATGACATAATATTTGGGGCTAATACAGATAGGTTAAGTAAGGACTTTGCTAAACTAACGGGAAGTGAGTTTTAAATGAGCATGATGAATGAACTCAATTTCTTCTTGGGTTTACAGATTAAACAAAGTCCAGATGCAACTATGATCCATCAGCAAAATTATACAAAAGAACTAATCAAGAAGTTTAAAATGGAAGAATCTAAGGAAATAGATACACCTATAGCAACTGCCACAAAGCTAGATATTGATGAACATGGTTCATCAGTTGATCAAAAGTTGTATAGGGGTATGATTGGTTCACTTTTACATCTTACTGCCAGCAGGCCTGACATTGTTTTTAGTGTAGTACTTTGTGCTCGTTTCCAGGAAAATCAAAAAGAGTCACATTTGATAGCTGTCAAAAGAATACTGAGATACTTGAAAGACACAATTGATATGTGTCTGTGGTATTCCAAATGTAGTAATTTTGACTTAATTGGATATGCTGATGCTGATTAAGTAGGTTTTATTGTAGATAGGAAGAGCACTTTAGGTATGGGACATTGTCTTGTATCATGGTCTACCAAAAAGCAAAATTCAGTGTCTCTCTCTACTGCTGAAGAAAGTATGTTGATGCTGCTTCATGTTGTGCTCAAATACTGTGAATTAAGTAACAACTGGTAGATTTTGAAATTGAAGTAAGGTGCATACCAATATTTTTTGATAACACCAGTGCAATAAGTATGACAAAGAACCCTGTTCATCACAAAAGGACTAAGCACATAGGTGTTAGACACCACTTCTTAAGAGACAACTACGAGAAAAGGCTAATCTCCATAGAATTCTGTGCTACGGACAAACAAATAACTGACATCTTCACTAAAGCACTGGGTATAGAA
Organism: Nicotiana benthamiana; assembly: GCA_034376525.1. Lineage (NCBI taxonomy): Eukaryota > Viridiplantae > Streptophyta > Magnoliopsida > Solanales > Solanaceae > Nicotiana > Nicotiana benthamiana. The sequence goes on along the minus strand of CM067329.1, from coordinate 136,401,294 downwards.
AATTTTAAAGGAACAGGTTGGAGTTTGGGATGATTAAGTTCACCTAAAAGGTCCAGTTCAGAAATCTCAATGAAAAAGAAATTGTATATATTGAATTTTTTTTTGTTTTGGCTAGGAGTTCTTAATTTTTGTGAATATTAGACTAATTCCTATCAGTCTCATATTATAAATAGTATACTCTTGTGACATGTGTCTATGTGATTCACTAATTTCTTAAAAATTTTCTATTTTGACATTTGAGGCATAACCAAGAGAACTTTCACTTGAAGAACCTGGTCCATCAAATTATGCTCATGAGAAAGTTCAGGTATATTTTTATTCTTTGCACAATTAGAAAAATTTAATTATCAATCGAGAGCTAGAGTCCTAGATATACCAGACGTTCTAACAATTCTATCCGTTGGCAAATTGAACCAGTTTCATTGAAACTAGAAGTTTATGTTTAACGAAATCTCCTAAATTTTAGCAATTCTAATTAATCTCTAAGGAGATCGAAACTCTAAATTGATTAGACCTTTATGTGACCTCTGAAAAAGTTGACATTTCTGAGTAATCATTACCCTTTTTAAAAACCCCAAAACACTCAATAACCGTCAATTCTTCATAAAACCCCTGATCATCCTTTCTCGTCTCTGAAACTCTCTAAAGTTCTTCACACAACCAAAATTTCCTTAGGGTTTTCAGAAATTCTTCACCATGACAAATACCCAAGACAACCCTGTGCAAGACCCTGTGAAAATGAGTTCTCAAGTCCAAGAAACTCATAGAGTCGGTACCATCGATGTGTCGGAATCCTTTTCTACTGATATTACACTTAAAGATCGAGAGTCAAAATTTTTTGAAAAAATGCCATTCTGCGGTCAGGAATATGATCGCAGATCAGGTACGCTGATCGTATATCAACTGCAAAGTGAATAAGAATGTAGCCAAGTTGGATGTTGAAAATGAGGTCCATTATGCAATCACATAACAAATATGCGAACCGCATATCGAGCATAGAGTGAATCAGAGAGTAGCCAAGTTGGATGTTGAAAATGCGGACCATTATGCGATCGCATAACCAATATGCTGACTGCATGGTTGTCGCATAAGTTTCTCGAGGATTTGTGTAGGTCAATTCTGCGGTGCAATCTGCAACTGCAGAACGTGTATGCAAACTGCATTCGCATCGCATACCCAAATAGAGAGTCTTGCAATTTGGGACCATTATGCTTTCCAATCTGCAGACCGCATGTCAACTATGCGATCATATAGTTGACCGTAGATCCGTCGCGAACAACAGTTTTCTAAAAATTGTAAACCCGACCCTTTTCTAATAAAACACCCATACCCCTAATTTTTTACACATTTTCTGAACAAAACAGGAGAGAGGTAGGGGAGAGTTCGTGAGAGAAAAAGGAATTTCCATCAAATTTATCATCCAAAACCTTACGGGCCGGGAAAATTTTAAGTTAGTGTCTTCAGTTCACCCCCACTCTTACAGGTAAAACCCCTAACTGTTTTCCTAATTTTTCTGAGTTAAGTTAAGGGAAAGGAGTCCTATGCTTTAATTTTGAACTAGCAACTGAAAACCCTCAAGCATGTAACTCAAACCTAAAATTTAATGAAGGGAAAATTGGATAGAAGTAGAGGGCTGTGCTAGATAGCTTGGTGACTTAGAATATGAGCTTAAATAGGTAATTCGACTCCAGGTATGTATGGCTAACCTTGATTCTTGTGAAATTTCCTTGCTTTGGTATGTAATTTTTTTTGTAATTGATATCTATGTTGGTTATTTTGTGAGCCTCTTGACCAGTTAGATTATGAATGCAACTTGTGGTAAAAGTTGAATAACAAGTGATTGAAGGAATCTGTAAATTGTGAAACAAGCTTGAGTGTGATAACAATGTACTTGAAATGTTGTGGGCAATTATGGTAACTTGAATTGAGTACAAACTGTTGAAAGCAATGGAATTGGGTTTAATAGTTATGGAAACACTTGTAACACTATTATGGTGATGTCTTGAGGTGTACTTGTTGTTTAATTTTGTGAATTGCTGTTTTGTTGTGTTTGTTGTGAATTGAAACTATACGGAAGGGTCAGGTTGCGCGCTGCAACACGGTGTAATAAGGAATGGGTTGGTGTGATAAGGGTGACCGAGGTAATAAGGGTGGTCGAGGTAATAAAGGTGGAAAAAGTGATCGAAATCACTATTGATATATATATATATAAATACACACATTGAACAAAATAATGAAATCAATGATGTGGAATTATAAAAGGAAACAGCATGGGAGTTTGTAACCTGCGGGACATTAATTTCCCCTTTGTTTGACTAATTGTACCTTCATGTGTATTTGGTTGTTGCTTCTCTTGCTGTGTTCGTGTTCTACTTGCATATACTTGAGTTTACTTAGGACAAGTTTTGTTCATACACATTAGTATAATTCAAATGTACTGACGTCCCTTTTGCCGAGGACGCTACATTCGCGTTATGATTGTAGGTGGATCTTCAACAAGTACTCCAGTCCTCCGTCCGTAGATTTATCTCTTTCCCTGTCAGCGGTATTGGTGAGCCACTTTCCTTCCGGGGCCCTGCGTGGCTCATGGATCACTTGTTCTTGTATTTTGGAGTCTTATTTTGGTTTTTGTAAAAAGGTATAGCCGGAGCCTTGTTACCGGCAAGTATAGTACTGTCATCTTGTATCCTTTGAGGCTCCATAGACATGAAGTGTCCGTCACGAACCATGTATTATGTACTTGTATTTTGGGTAGTGCAAATTGTAAACCACGTTAATATTTTCTATGTTTATATGGTTTGCGAAATGGTATTTCAATTATAAACAACTGTTCTTATTTGGTTAGTAAAGTAATGAAAATGTGGGGTAACTCGTGGGTTAGGGAAGGCACCCAGGTCCACTTGACTTCGGATACCCGGTTGAGTGCCGGTCATGTCTCCCGAATTTAGGGTGTGACAAACTTGGTATCAGATCCTATGGTTTTAAAAAGAGTCATAGGGTGTTTCAGAGCCGTGCCTAGTAGAGCCCTTCATATCAGGGTGTTGTTGACCACATCTATAAGTAGGGGGCTACACAAGCATTTAGGAAACTACTCTTTTCTGTGTTATTTCATTTCGTGCGGTGAAGTGAGAAGTGAATGTGTTTGTGTCTAACTGTGCCTTGTTCCGAAACTTTCAAATATGGCACCTAAGAAGTAGGTTAGACTCGGCCTTGAGGCCATCGCCACCCCGAGTGTGATTGCGAGACATGTACCAGAATCTGTGGGTGAGAGTGACTCCCCGGCTTTGAATCTTCCTGGCCCGTCCCTTCCGGATCCTAGAACTCATGTTCCAGCAACAGCAGAGGGCATCACCATCCCTCCTGTCGATGTTCCTAATACTGGCATTGCTTCAGCTCCCGGTCCCAAGGCCTTTGATGGGAACCTTAGGGGAGCCATCCGTATGTTGACCTAGCTGGTGGCTGCTCAGACCTAGAGATCTTGCGATGCCCCTATGTCCTCCAGCGGGCAGGGAGATTCTGCTAGCTCCAGAGTCTACCAGTTTCTGAGATTGGCCCCTCCAGAGTTTTCAGGAACAGACGTAGAGGCCAATCCATAGGATTTTCTTGATGAGATGTACAAGACCCTTCGTGTGATGAAGGCCACATAATCAGAGGGGTTTGAGTTGGCTTCCTACAGGTTAAAGGGAGCGACACGATCGTGGTTTGGGATATGTGAGGATTTCCAAGAGGAGGGGAGCCCTATGGCTAGATAGGAGGAATTTATGGATGATTTTATGGATCACTTCTTGCCTGCCGAATAATGGCAGCCCGTGCCACAGAGTTTGAGGTTCTCAAGCAGGGCAGCATGAGTGTTTGGGAGTACCATATGGAGTTTGTAAGATTGTCCTAGTATGCTCCACATATGGTATCGACCATGAGTGCCTGAGTTTGACGGTTTGTTTAGGGACTTAGTCCACTAGTGGTGAATGAGAATACTATAACGCCTTGGACTCAAATATGAACTACAGAAAGATTGTGGGTTTCGCTCAGGCCACTGAGGCTAGGAAATTGAAGCTACGGGCAGATAGGGAGAATAGCAACAGGGCACGATCAATGGGTCACTCATGGAGCTGAGCTCCGGGGAGGGGGCCATCCCGGTCATATGTTCAGTCTTCAGCCAACGCACCAATATTTGTGCACATCCATCAGCAGGGTAGTTCTTCGAGACTAGGTTCTGACAATAGAAGGTTCCACCAGTCCAGTCATTCGGGGTGAGGCCCTAGTAGCAGGGGGAGCTACATGTCCCATGTTTGGGAGGTTCCTCACGGAGACTTTCTATTTGAACATCTTGGTGTGTTACAATTGCGAGGTGAGAGGTCATTTCCAGCAGAACTCTCGTCCACCTAGAGAGTGCATGGGTATGGGATTCACCCTGCTATCCGGTTCTTCAGTTGCTACATCATCTGTGCGTCCTCATCTCCAGCAGGGCGTGGTGCAGATAAGGGTGGGGCTCGTGGTAGAGGTGGACCGAACCGGTTCTATGCTTTTAGTGGTTGCCAGAATGCTGAGTGTTCTCCAGATGTGTCTACAAGTATCTTGTCTGTTCAGGCTATTAACTGTTATGCTCTTATTGACCGTGGATCTTCTTTTTCCTATGTCACTCCATTCATTGCTACGAGTTTTGGCATTGAGCCTAAACAGCTTCTTGAGCCGTTCTCTGTATCGACTCAGGTTGGTAATTCTATTACAACCGCACGAGTTCATAGGAATTGTGTGGTCATGATGGGTGGTCGTGTTACCAAGGCCGATCATATTAAGCTTGGGATGGTAGATTTTGACGTGACTATGGGAATGGACTGGCTTTATACGTGGTTTGCTAAACATGATTGCTGGACGAGAGTCACGAGACTCGTGTTTTCCAACGAGCCTTTTATTGAGTAGAGAGGGAATGGTGTTGTGCCAAAAGGTAGGTTTATTTCTTACGTTAAGGCTTCGAAGATGATTAAGAAGGGGTGTATCTATCATTTGGTATGGGTGGTGGACACCACTTCAGATGTGCCTTCCCTCGAATCCGTGCCAGTTGTAAATGAATTTTCGGAGGTATTTACGGATGAGCTTCCAGGGATTCCGCCAGATAGCGAGATTGACTTCACGAAAGATATGTTGCCGGATACCCAGCCAATATATATTCCACCATACAGGATGGCACCAACAGAATTACGAGAGTTAAAGGAGAAGCTGAAGGATTTATTAAAGAAGGGGTTAAGTCGACCAAGTGTGTCGCCATGGGGTGCTCTAGTCCTTTTCGTTAGAAAGAAGGATGGGCCGCTTCAGATGTGAATCGATTATGGGCAGCTTAACAAGGTCACCATCAAGAATAAATACCCTTTTGCCCCGGATAGATGATTTGTTCGACCAATTGCAAGGTGCGAAGTTCTTCTCCAAAATTGATCTGAGATCCGGGTATCACCAATTGAAGATCAGAGAGCAGGATATTCCTAAGACCGCCTTCAGAACCCTCTATGGTCACTTCAAAGTCTTGGTCATGTCTTTTGGGCTAACCAACGCCCCGACAGCTTTCATGGATCTGATGAATCGGGTATTCAATCCATTTCTGGACTCCTTTGTGGTTGTTTTTATTGACAACATCCTCATTTATTCGCGAAGCAAAGAGGATCATGAGAGTCACCTCAAGGAAGTTTTGCAAACTCTTCATCGACACCACTTGTATGCTAAATTCTCAAAATATGAATTCTGGTTGGAGTCTGTCGCTTTCCTAGGACATGTTGTTACGGGAAACATGATTCAAGTGGACCCCCAAAAGATTGTAGTAGTGAAGGATTGGCCAAGACCTACAACCCCGGTGGAGATTCACAGCTTTTTGGGATTAGCAGGTTATTATCGGACGTTTGTGGAGGAGTTCTCTACCCTTGCCTCTCCACTAAATAAATTGACAGAAAAATCAGTCAAGTTCCAATGGTCCGATGTTTGTGAGAAAAGTTTACAGGAATTGAAGTCAGGATTGACCTCGGCACCAGTATTGGACTTTCCGGAAGGCACATAAGGGTTTGTGGTGTATTTCGATGGCTCCAGGGTCGGTTTAGGGTGTGTGCTCATGCAGCGTGGGAAGGTTCTAGTGTATGCTTCAAGGCAACTCAAGGATCACAAGAAGAATTACCCGACACATGATTTGGAGTTTGCAGCAGTTGTGTTCGCCTTAAAAATGTGGCGGCGTTACCTTTATCGGGTCCTTGTGGGTGTGTTTTCGGACCACAAATGTCTCCAATATTTGTTCAAGCAGAAGGAGTTAAACTTGAGGCATCGGCGGTGGTTAGAATTACTCGAGGATTATGATATGAACATCTTGTACCATCCAGGGAAGGTGAACGTGGCACACTTGAAGAGGGATGTGGCACACTTCATATCCAAGTGTTCGAACTGTCAGCAAGTAAAGGTCGAGCATCAGCGGCCAGTGGGCTAACCCAGCTCATAGAGATACCAATTGTGAAAATGGGAGATAATATATATGGATTTTGTGATAGGACTACCTCGGACTCAGCATATGTTCGACTCAATTTGGGTAGTAGTGGATCAACATACCAAATCAGCTCACTTCTTCTTAGTCAAGTCCGCCGATACTGCAGAAAAATATGCTCGATTGTATATCAAGGGAAATATGGGACTTCATGGTACTCCGCTGTTTGTTATTTCTGATCGAGGGTCCCAATTCACAGCTAACGTTTGAAAGAAATTTCAGCAAGGGTTGGGTAATCAGGTGAACCTCAGCACGATGTTTCATCCGCAGACTGATGGTCAAGCAGAGCGGACTATTCAGACGCTCGAAGATATGTTGCAGGCTTATGTCTTGGATTTCAAGGGTAATTGGGATGATCATTTGCCTCTAATAGAATTTGCTTATAACAACAACTTCCATGCTAGCATCCAAATATCCCCATTTGAGGCATTGTACGGGAGGAGGTATAGGTCCCGGATCGGGTGGTTCAAAGTTGGTGAGGCAGAATTGGTAGGGCCGGATCACGTGCACCAGGCCATGGAAAAAGTTAAACTCATTCAAGAAAAGATGAAGACTGCTCAAAGTCTCCAGAAATCCTATGCGGACGTGCATCGAAGGGAATTGAAGTTTCAAAAATGTGATTGGGTGTTCTTGCGGGTGTCCCCCATAAAAGGAGTCATGCGGTTTAGGAAGAAAGGGAAGCTAAGCCCTAGATATTTTGGGCCTTATTAGATTATTCAAAGGATCGGACAAGTGGCTTATAGGTTTGAAGTTGCCTCCTGAAATGTCCTTAGTGCACCCAGTTTTCCATGTATCCATGTTAGAAGACATCAAGGTGACTGAAGAGCTATCATATTAAGAGACTCCGGTTGGTATTCTGGATAGAAAAGTTTGTTGGTTGCGAAATAAGGAAATCACTTCGGTTAAGGTGTTGTAGCGAAACCAACAAGTCGAAGAGGCCACATGGGAAGCGGAAGATGAGATGAAAGTAAAATACCCCCATTTGTTAGTATAAGCCTAGGAGTGGTCATGTAAGTCCTTATCCCTAAGCAAACTAGCATTTTGTCCCATTTTGTGTAAAATTTCCTAAATGCTTCACTATTGTAATTCTTCAAGTTGTGCCCAAACTTTTGTGTGTTTTGTGGTAAATAATTTGCCCATGGTAAGGTGATGTAAGGAAATAATGATTTATTTTTCATGGAGGAATTATATTGCAATGATTAACTGTATCATACTCTTTTGATCGGTAAATGGCTTTGATAGTACAGACGATTAATGCTTAACTTAATTGATTGTGGTGTACCAAGATGGTTAAAAGTGTGTCAAGAGGTTGAATATGCATAACTGTGAAAGTCGTGCGTTGTATAACTGTGATAGGGGTAGCCAGAATTGTGTAATGGTGCTTGGAAATATGTTTTTGGGACTCAATGACAGGTGGATATGTCCATATTACAAAGGAAATTCTGGCGAAATGTTTTTCTAAATCATCAAGGGTTAGTGAGACATAGGAACTTGCATATCATGCTTTCAAACCATTTGTATTTCGAAGTTCTCATTCAAAGACAAATGATCCTAAGCGGGGGAGGATGTAAGACCTTGTGAAAATGGGTGCTCAAGTCCTAGCAACTCATAGAGTTGGGTCCATCGGTTTGACAGAATCCTTTTCTACTGATTTTACACTTAAAGATCGAGAGTTAAATTTTTTCCAAAAAATGTCATTTTGCAGTCAGGAATGCGGTCGTAGATCCGGTATACGGACCGCATATCTACTACAGATTGAATAAGAGAGTAGGCAAGTTGGATGTTGAGAATGCGGTCCATTATGGGATTGCAAAACCAATATGCGGACCGCATATCGACCGCGGAGTGAATCAGAGATTAGCCAAGTTGGATGTTGAAAATGCGGTCCATTATGCGATCGCATAACCAATATGTAGACTGCATAGTCAGCGCATAAGATTCTCCAGGATTTGTGGAGGTCAATTCTGCGGTGCAATCTGCGACCGTAGAATGTGAATGCGGACCGCATTATCATCGCATACAGAAACAGAGAGGCCTGCAATTTGGGACCATTATGCGGTCCAATCTACAGACCGCATGTCAACTATGATATCGCATAGTTGACCGCGGATCCTTCGCGAAGAACAGTTTTCTAAAATTTTTAAATCCGACCCTTTTCTAATAAAACACCTCTACCCCTCAGTTTTACACATTTTCTGAACAAAATAAGAGAGAGGGAAGGGAGAGTAATTCAGAGATAAAGGAATTTCCATCAAATTGATCCTCCAAAACCATCCGGGCCGGGAAAGTTTTAAGTTATTGTCTTCACCCCCACTCTTACAGGTAAAATCCCTAACCTTTTTCCAATTTTTTCTGAGTTAAGTTAAGGGAAAGGAGTCCTACTCTTAATTTTGAACTAACAACTGAAAACCCTCATGAATGTAACTCAACCCTAGAATCTAGTGAAGGCAAAATTGGATTGAAGTAGAGGGATGTGCTAGAAAGTTTTATTGACTGAGAATATGAGCTTAAAAAGGGAATTCGACTCCAGGTATGCATGGCTAACCTTGATTCTTGTGAAATATCCTTGCTTGGTATGTAAATTGTTTGGTAATTGATATCTATGTTTTTATTTTGTGAGCTTCTTGACCAGTTTGATTGTGAATGCACCTTGTGGCAAAACTTGAATAACAAGTGATTGAAGGAATCCGTAAATGGTGAAACAAGCTTGAGTGTGATAACAATGTACTTGAAATGTTGTGGGTAATTCTGGTAACTTGAATTGAGTACGAGCTGTTGAAAGCAGTGGAATTGGTACTAATAGTTATGGAAACACTTGTAACACTATTGTGGTGATGTCTTGAGGTGTACTTGTTGTTTATTTTTTTGACTTGCTGTTTGGTTGTGTTTGTTGTGAATTGAAACTGTACAGCGGGGTTGTGTTGCGCGCGCAACACGGTGTAAAAAGGTGTGGCTTGGTGTGATAATGGTGGCCGATGTAATAAGTGCGGCCGAGGTAATCAGGATGGAAAAAGTGATCGAAATCACTATGGATATATATATATATATATATATATATATATATATATATATATATATATATATATATATATATATATATACATTGAACAAAATTATGAAATCAATGATGTGGAATTGTTAAAGGAGACACCAGGGGAGTTTGTAACCTGTGGGACACTGATTGCCCCTTTTTTGTCTAATTGTACCTCTATGTGTATTTGGTTGTTACTTCTATTTTTGTGTTCTTGTTCTACTTGCATGTGGCTTGAGTTTACTTGGAAAAAATTTTGTTCACACGTACCAGTACAAGTCAAATGTAAGGACGTCCTTTTTGCCAGTGGCGCTATATTCATGTTATGATTGTAGATTGATCTTCGGCAGGTACTCCAGTCCACCTCCGTAGCTTCCCCTTTTTCCTCATCAGCGGTATTGGTGCCCCTTTCCTTCCGGGGCTTTGCGTGGCTCATGCCACCCTTATTCTTGCATTTTGGAGTCTTATTTTGGTCTTTGTAAAAAGGTATAGCCGGAGCCTTGTTACCGGCCAGTATAGTACTGTCATCTTGTATCCTTAGAGGCTCCGCAGACATGATGTGTGGCCACGAACCATGTATTATGTACTTGTATTTTGGGTAGTGTAAATTTTAAGCCATGTTTATATTATCTATGTTTGTATGGTTTGCGAAAAGGTATTTCAATTATAAACATTTGTTCCCATTTGGATAGTAAAATAATGAAAATGTGGGGTAACTCATGGGTTAGGGAAGGCACCCAGGTCCACTCGACTTGGGAAACCCGGTTGAGTCTAGTCATGCCCCTCGAATTTGGGGCGTGACACCCTTGCACTCCACCACATGTTTCGCCCAACACCTCATCTTCCACACCACCAGTCGAAACCTTAAAACATAGATTCTGTCTCCAGAAAATGCTAGCAAGAAAACTTGTAGCTACTGATTCTCTGAGGAAAGCTTTGAATGAAAATCTTCAGTCCAGCCAAAAGAAACCAATTCCAGCAGCTAAAGCCAACTCTATCTATGAATCTAATGATTACATCTCCGCCAGTGAAGAATGTGAAACCCCGGTCTTCTAAAAAGGCCAAAACTCAAGAAACCCAAGGAGAGGTAAAATCTTGCTTTGTTTTTTCTGATGTAGTTCAAAGGGAGTAAAATCCATTTGTTATGATATGGGCTGCTACAGATGTAGGTGGGATTTATTTTGGGGAAAATGAGGAAGAAAAAGAAGAAGGAGCCTTTACCATATGTGAGGGTGGGGAAGAGGGAGTCTCGAAGTCAGGGGGAAGTGGATCCAATGAGGCTCGTGAGGGGTTGGTTAATCTGAGAAAGCAACAAGATGAACCCGGTTCATCTGAGGAAGAGAACTTGGCTGACTTGTTGAAGAAAGTGGGGGCCATCTATGACGCAAAGAAATGCAAGGCTTCCTTACAAAGGACCCTTGCTGCATCCAATCCAACCAAAAAAAGAAAACCTTCGTCACTCAAATCTGCTTCTAGGGATAGAGCTACCAGAGGTAGGGCCAGGGAATGTGAAACAGAATTGAAGAAGGCTTTATAAGAAAGTAAGAAAAAGAGGAAAGATAAAGGGAATGAAAGGATAGGTGAAAGCTTGGAGGCAGTGGTTGAAGAGGAGGAAGAAGAGATGTAGCAGGTCCATCTAGAAAAGAGTACTATTGGGGATATTCCCACTACCAAATCAAAGGGAACATGGATTTCTGCCAAGAATCCCTCCAAGCCAGTACATGCTGAACCTGTTCTTACCAAGAGAACAAGGTCAGTCGCAAAAGGAAAACAAGTGAAAATTACTGAAGAAGAGGATGAGGAAGACGAGTCAGAGAAGGAACATGACAGATATGCCATGTTTGGCAAGAGGAAAATTTTGAAAGGAAGACTACTCAAGGACCTGGAGGAGCCAGGTTTGATAAGGCTTCTGACTGCACTCAAAGCACAGGGCTGACAGGACATGGTCCTTCATATGGCTTGAAAATTGGCCTGGAAAGAACTTGTAGAGTTCATGGCAAACGGGACAACGAAGAATGGGTTGCTGACTAGCACAGTGAAAGGTGTCAAAGTGAAGTTCAATGCTGCAAAGCTTGGCTCAAAAATCTCATGCCATTCCATATGGATTTATCTTGACAGCTGTGCTTGAAAGATTGAATATTCCCTTTAAAAAAGTGGGAAATGGCTTCGAGCAAAGAGAATTTCGGCAGCAAAACCCTTCTAGCTTGTGATTATATGCTCAGTACATCTCCAGTTGAACTAGGTTCTTCAGAAAAAACTCAAGTGAATAGCAAGCTTAGAGCCTTAGTTCGGGAGATTGGGACAAAAGATGATGAGATAGCAAGGCTTCATGCTAGAGTTGCTGAATTGGAGGGAGAAAGGAATGGGTTGAGGGCTGAACTTGCTAAGGAGAATGAGAAAAATGAAGGAATGCTTCAATAGATGCTCAATCTGCTACAAACCCAACCTTGTAGCTCTTCTAAGCCTTAGGTGTCCTATCCTAGTGTGAACCACTCTAGACCCCCCTCAGTGACCCAGTTTGGGATTTTATATGATTATCTCTCTTTTTCTCATGGTATGGTAATTTTGTTTTCTTTTTGTGGATTGCTATGTAGAAACAACTAACTAATCAATGAATGCAGCTTTTCTTGCTTTTTGTTAATTCTGTTCTTAATAGTAACCCTTAATGAGTTGATTTCTGGTTAACTAAAGCATGTGTTCACTTGCAGTTGCCCCAGCGGCCATGAGTACTAATTAAATTACTGGGATTCACATTAGTTATGGAACTTTTCGATGATGCCAAAAGGCGGAAGATATTGTTCTTAAATTCATGATCCGAACACGTGATGTTTATAACCAAACTTAAATCTGGCCCTTTATGATAAATTGAAATGTTCTAATTGTTGATATTTCAGCTGAGTTTCACAGGTTCACGGAACTCTAAAAGCACAGAGTTTGTCATCATCAAAAAAGGGGAAGGACCTGGTCCATCTCGAGAGGCATAGTTAGTCTTAACCATTGCATATGGAAGGCACGCGAGGAAGATATGTATTGAAGATTACGCAGCAAATAACTTCTGAACGGAAACGAAAAGGTTGCTTTGAGTTCTAAGGAGGTCAGTCTTCTTATGATAAGAGAACACAATACTAATCTAGGATAAGGATGGAAGTTTGTATTGGTTAAGGACTCAAATCGACTAAGAATAAGCACTGGAGTCTCGATAACACTCTAACTACTAATATATTAAATAACCAAGTTGTTCTCTTTTACAGGCAATGCACATACATAGAAGTTAACCATATCTGAGAGCAAAAAGAGCAAGTCTAATTTGCAAGCAACTTATGCGATATACAAGTGTGCACGTCTGAAGCTACATGAACTAAGATAGAAGAACCAGTTTCATCATTGTGTTTATTCTAAGTCTAATTCAATTGTAGTAGGTTTTAATATTGTACCTTTCAGCTTTCTTAGAAGCTATTGTTTTAGGTACTCTGAGTATTCAAGTTACAGTTAACTTGAAGGTGTCGCAACAGTTCAGGCTGTGTGCCACACTAGGATTAACTTAGGTTTATAAAGAGTTTTGTAAATGCAGTTTTTGGCTCAGTAATTTTAGTGGAGTTTGGGAAAATCATACAAATTAGTAGTTCATGGTTTTTTACCTTTTGAGCGAGGTGTTTTCCACGTAAAAATCTTAATGCACTTTATTTTCAGTATTTATTATTCCGGAAGTTGCTGTAGTTAGAATACTTAGAAGAACCAGGTTCTTCTAACGGAAAAATTAGGTACCACACAAATCACCCCCCCCCCCCCCTTGTGTGGTATTGACGTCTATAAGATCAATACAATATCGGAGTATAGAGATACAGGTGTCCAAAGTGGCACTTCTCAAGTTGCCAAGCAGGCAGCTTGCCCACCTACTTGGAGAATTGAGGCAGTGGGCTTATTAGTTGTCTTTATCCATTATATTTCATCAATATCCAGAGATCAATTATAGAAAACATTCTCAAACTCTCCAAGAACTTGTGCGACATTACATGAACTAAACTCAAGAGAAAACAACATATTTCCTCATCAAATGTGTTAAAGACTACAAGAGAATACTTCTATAATGTAGTGGTGTGACTGAGGGCTGTTGTGAGCTAAGTTGAGATGTGGTTTCGAGTTGTAGATTCTCTCCAAGGTATGTATAACATCTTATTGATTTTTCAAAAGGTTAATATTATGTATGTTGTGTTGTTTATGTGAAAAATCATAAGATGCACTTGAAGAAACATGGGATACGATTGTCTTTTTGGTTGGACTGCTTTATGGTTAAAAATATGGTTTGTGGTGGCTGAAAATTGTGAGAAATAATTTGATAATTTTGTGTCTCATGTTGTTAAGGTTTTTTTGGTGTTAGTTAAGTCGACTGAAGAAGAAAATATGAAAAACAAGTGATTGACGATAAAAATCAAGATGCTAGAAAAATGGGGCTGGTTTGGAAGGCATTTTGTGGAGGTTTTAAACTAGAAATAATATTGTACATATAAGTATGATGCTCTGAAAGTTGTATACTAATTTATGGAATAAGTGTTGGATTCAATTTATATCTTGTTATGAGTAAAAGAAATGAGTGTGCAGCTCAATATGATTGTTAAGATAACCGAAGAAACTCATATTAGATTATATTGTTGCTGTTGCTAGTGTTGGTTGTTGTTACTATATTTGGGTTGTTAATGCCCCTTAGTGGTATTTGGGATGTATTAAAAATAGTGGAGTTTCAACCCAATTTTCCTTAAGTCATAAGACTAACCAAATGCGGTAGTATGACATTATATATTTACGACAATATCATTTCACTTGTTGTAGATGCAAGAAGTTGTGTTGAGCTTGGTTGAGTAATAAGGAAGTGATCATACATGTATGTTAAGGATATTTCGTCTTTCCTTTTTGCATGATCCATATGATACAAACGAAACAAAGAAATACCCAACTACAAAATGACTATATTCATAGAACTATTAATGTTGCCTATGTTCTTGAATTTCCATATGTCTTCTTATGCTGTATCTTGTTCATGGGACTCAGAAAATACATAAGTTGATAAAGTTATTTCATTATATCAATCAAAGGTAAAATGGTCTTATGACATTTGAAGAGTTTTCATTCACGTACTTTTCATGCATCACATTCATTTATACATGTACATTGACCTGTGACTAGACGACATTATATACGCGTGTATGTGTATATATATGTATATGGGATATGGGAAAATGTTACGATGTTATATACACGCCACCACCTGATCAACTGGTATACATTGATGATTTTCCCACAATGACCGAGATGATTTGATGGGATGCCCTCAGAGGCTTGATGATGTTATGGACACATGTAACTTTGCATGACGTGACATTCATACGCATATAGATGAAAGTAAAAGTATATCATGATTTACAGAGTTATCCAGACTTACAGGTTGAGTCATTTACTCTATATTTCTTCCATGTCTGTTATCTACTTATTTATGTGTCTTACATAATCAGTACATTATTCTTACTGATGTCCCTTTTGCTTGGGGACGCTGTGTTTCATGCCGCAGGTACCGATAGACAGGTCAAGATCCCTCCAAGTAGGCTATCAGCTCAGCGGAGGATACTGGTGCACTCCATTTTCTTCGAACTTGCTTGTTTGGTTAGTATGATATAGACGTGTATTATTTGGTATGGCAGGACTCTATCCCGGCCTTTTTGAAAATTATGTATTCGTAGACGCTTGTAGATAAATATCATGTATGTAAAAGATTCTATTTCCTTGGCGGCCTATGTTCAATATACAAGTTGTTATTTTGGTCATATAGGCTCGTATTTCATATGTATATGTTTTTATTCTCTCATACTTTACTCCGATTCATTTACCTATGATAAAATGAATGAAATATACTTTACGCTGGTACTCGGTTGAGTTAGGTTTCGGGTGCCCATAGCAGACCATCTGTTTGGGTCGTTATAATCAGAGCAGTTCTGTTCTAGGGAGTCTATAAGCCATTTCTAGTAGAGTCTTGTTTATGGGTGTGTTGTGCACCACAATTATAAGTAGGAGGCTACTGGGCATTTAGGACTATCACTATTTCTTCTCACTCTAGATCACGTGGTAGAGCTCAGTTGTAAGAAATCAATTTCCTAAACATTACATTATTCATAATACAAAGATGCCTACATTTAGAAAGATGATTGGTAAGAGAGTGCATGTAGTTATGGAATAGTTGAGTAAGAGGATCTTGATTCTGCATTATGCTTTGAGTAAATTCTGCATTTACTCATTATGCTTATAATGAGTAAATGTATGGTCTTCAGCAGATCATGTGTGTACTAAAACATGTAACCTTCTTGTTTAGTTTCCCGAAGGCATGAATATTTATTTGCCCATATGGTGAAAAGAAACAAAAGAATCAGAAGGTCCAAGTTTCACCAAGTAAAAGAAGCAAGGTAAAGAAGGGTACAAGGTACCCAGTTGGTAAACACGAACATTTTCTACGATTCAGGAAGAGAGATAAAAGCATTTTGAGTTACCTTCAACAGTAACAAAGGTATGTACTATTGGCCACATCGATCTTAGTTACGCCATATGGGAGCTAACATATATGGTTTAAGAGAAGGACATGATATTAGGAATCGGCTGGTGTTAGATTAATTTAAAATGATGGATGAAGTTTTTGCATTAGTTGATATTTCCAAAGGATATTGCAAATGTGCTAATAGATCTCCTTGTGAGACACCCAGATGGTGCACTCAAGAATTGTACAACTAGATATGCGTAGTATAAAATAGGCACAGGAACACTTGAAGGGTCATCGATGATGTGAAAAGACGCCAAAGATGGAGAGGTAACAAGTCTATAGGTAGGCCGTCGTAGCGCTAAGTCATAGCTAGCATTTGGCCATAGATCCCAAATTTATTTTAAAAAATTCGATTTAGGTTTTGTTTGGTTTGAAGATGAAAATGTATTTGGACATACATTTTAAAACATATTTTCCAACTGTATTTTGGAAAAACATATATATAATTCCCAAGTTTTGGGATTTTGTCCCGAGAATTGAAATTTGCGATTTTGGATTTGGTCAAAATATGGGCAAAATGCATGGCCAAACACGAGTTTTGAAAATAAATCCAATTTTTTTTGGCAAAACTTATGGCCAAACGGGTCCTTAGTACTCCCCTAAAGGGGAAAATTAAATCATGTGGCATTAAGTAAGAATTAAGTGATTTTAGTAATTTTGGAATGGTGAAGGATGAATGCGATAAAAAAATGAGAAAAAGGCTGAGATTACACTTATCCAAATCCTACTTATATGCTATGATTCCATAAAATTACGCAAACACAATGTCAAGGAGAGGAAGTAAGGGTTATTGCACGGGATGTTATTGATAAAAAAAAGGGCCAGTGCGAAAGGTAAGTTAAGATAAAGTAAATAACCCAAGAAAGATTACGCAGAATATTGATATGAGAATGGACCAATGGGTAGGTTGAAACTAATTAAGGAAGAGCCTAGTTACGGCTAACCAATGGGCTACAGACAAATCAATAGATCATGGAAGATAAACATAGTAAATCCCAACATTGGGAATTCAGTATCGCCGATATAACATTTTAACTTTGAGATATATTAAGATAGGAGTTGAGGTAGTTAAATGTACCGTATGAGTGTTATGGCGACAAAAGAGAGTGCCGCTGGGAGGACAATCAAAATATCATCTTAGAAGATACCCTACGAGCAAAAGGTATGAAGATAAGTAAGTAAGTAAGGATAATTACAATTAATAAATAACATCAAAAATTCCGCCGGGTAAATGATGTAATAAGCTTGTAGCCTTGCAAGAATCAAAGGGTCCTCGCTCTGCACTATAATAAAAGACTAGCTAAGGAAATAAGGAAGAAGGCTTTAACCAAAGGAAAATGACCTAAAGAGGAAATGGTCTTGTAACAACAGTCTCACTACAATATTGTATGCACTCTATAAGAAAGTAGGATTTGAAATTATATGAGTTGCATGAAAATTCCGTCAAGTGATGGAACTAAGAAAAATTAAGTATGCACGCTCCAAGGGGACAGAAAGATCAAGAAAAGTAATAGCTTATGCTTAATGAAAGCTAAGAAGAAATGAAAGGAATTATTCGAGCAATGATCCAGAATTAGTTACGTAATGAACACACTTAAGATTTTGGAGTATTATCCATGCAGCATATATGTTGACAATCATATAGCCTAGAAGACACCATTAGAAGATAAAAGAAAGGAAAAGAATTGAGTCCAGATCATAGACAAAGGATTTAATTGTTAAATGATGGTGTAACGGGTATTCCATAGCGTCCATAAAATGCAAAGTAATAACTAATACCAGGGTCGGCAGACCGGATGATGGCTTAATCCTACATAAAGGCTTATTAGAAGGAAGAGAAAACAAAAGAGTTAGATCAACCAAGTAAATTAGGAATGATTATTGTACCAAAAAATTATAGAAATCGTGATTCAGAACATTGTATGATCTCCCTTAATATTAGAGGTAGAAAAGAGATAGTACAACAACCATATTATATAACGGCTATACGAGAACGCCATCTAGAAGAGTACCAGCCTCATAAGAGGTTAATATGAAGATCCCACTTGATTGTGTATGCATCAGAGGTAAAAGTATTATAATATAACTTCAAGTTGTGGATGTAAATCATACCTACATGGAATGAAAGTTATGAAAGAGATAGAAGACGTGATGCGTGATTTTAAAGAAATTAAGGTAAATGTGAACAACGTAAGAGACACTCAAATGCAGAAGGTTGTGAATAGTCCTTACTTAGGATAGAAGGCTAGAAGCATTGAGATTAAGTATGCAGGAAAGATTGCGGTGGCATGAATTCCAACCTATGGGTTCTAGGTATCGAGAAGCCTGATTAAGAGAGTGAAAGGGAGTTAGAGACGATGTAATGTCTCTCTTGATGATCAAGAATACCACAAGGAAATCCGTGACAAGCAAGCTGATGGAAGCTTGGGAATAGTAAAAATAGACATGTATAGGTCGCAAGCTAAAGTATGGTGAAGCAACAAGTTTTAGGAAGATACGAGTAAGGACAAGAAAGGACGAGTAAAAAGTTGACGGGAAATGGATAAGTCCTCGAAATTAAGCCCAGGAAAACAAAAGAGCTGATGGTTTATGTAAGTTATACAAAGCTCAATATAGCTTAAAAGAACTCAGATGAGCCTAAGACTAGTATCATTTAGAAGAGATGGAATTTTATCGTGTTAATAGAATATGGATGTAGTTGTGATAAATAAGGGATGACGTTTGGACCTTTGATTGAGTATTTATTTGAAAAAGGAATATTTAATGAATTGTATAGGATTGACACACCCACGTAATGTGAATCCCATTGGGATGCTATGAAAAATGGCTATGGAAATTACTCCAGATGCTCCTCGATGCAACATGGTCCATAGTGATTGTGTAAGAAGTTTCAATTTATTAGTGGTAAATTGCAGATAAATATTAAGGTGAATCAATAATGAATGGACCAAAGTCACAAAGTATAAGATGAGAGTAGGCTATTGTTCTTAAGATGAACAGTAATGAAGAACCATTAAATGACTTAGATTTATACATATAAGATAAGCAACAAGAATGACGTGGAGTTTGTTGGCCTAAGTAATTAAAGTATGACCTACCTAGATGCGGTAAAGTCATATGGATAGATAACTGGGTCCATGAAGTAAGGTATTGCAATTTTCGTCGGTTCATCAAAGTACTGAGAGAAGAACTTCAATCTACTTATAGATGCCCATAGGGACATATTTCATGCTCTATATATGTTTACAAGGTGAGGCCTAGAGATTGGGCAAAAGATATAGAAAAAAGCTGGAGGGAAAAGTCGTATAGGCGCTCATACAAGGAAAAAGGTGGTACAAGCTGCATGATGAAGGATTTTTATTACAAGTCATGGTGTGAGAAAGAGGCCTAAAGGAGGACTGCCCCGGCCTTTAGATTTGTTCACAAATTAGTTGGCGAGATGGCAAGCACATTATTTAAATAATCATATGAGCTATGGGGTATGAGACCGATAAGCACATCAGTCAACATTTGAGCACGAATATTCCCAATGGGAGAATGATGTTACCCCCATGTTTTCGCACTTACGAATACGTTGTACATCAATTGATGTAAGCTTAGAAATGAAATTATCTTTGAAAAAGTTATAAAGAATATTAATCATGTTACTGTGGAAGTTTATAATATTTAAGATCATGAATAACAAGTACAAAGATGGGTAGAAGGCTTAGAAGCTAAATAAATTGAAGGAGATAAGTTTTGTCGAAAGTCGACAAGTTTGGTATTACAACTTGTGTTCCTAAGGTGACGTATAATGAATATGAGATTTTATAATAATTATTTAATGCTTTTAAAGTCATAATATGACTATATATGATGTTTTTACATAAAATTTTTTTTTGGTAATAATTGGATTTAACATACGAAAAAATCGAGTTAAGATTTCCCTTGTAATGAGCCGTTTTGTGAAATTACATCTATATTATTTATGGCGTCATTTTGGGACATATATTATGACAAAATGAAGTTCTTGGAATCTAGTTTCTAACTGTCCAAACCATTTATTTATACGATAACCGAGTAGAGAAATATGGATTTTCAAACTAGGGTCACCAAGTGACGTTGCCGCACTTTGAAGAAACTGGCAGGTTTATATGCCAAGTTGTGAAGCTGTTTTCTTTAAATATATTGATATTTACATGTAGATCTTTCTATGGAACTAAATCTCTATGTGTCTAGCTTCCAATGTGGTCAACCGTTCTTCAATACGATATTCGAGACAACTTACCCACCTACTTGGAGAATTGAGGCAGCGGGCGTATAAGTTGTCTTTGTCAAATATATTTCGTCAATATCCAGTGATTAATTACTGCAAAACACTCTCAAACTGTCCAAGAACTTATCCAAGGTTCCAAGAACTGAATTCAAGAGAAATCAACACAAATCCTCATTCAAGGTGTTAAAGACTACAAGAGAATACTTCTATGAGTTGTGGTGTGATTGAAGGGTATTGTGAGCAATGGTGAGATGAGGTTTTGGGTTGTAGCATCTTTCCAAAGGATATATAACATCATCTTTATTGTTGCTAATGTTAATATTGTGTTTTGTTGTGTTGTTTGAGTGATTAACCATAAGATGCACTTGAAGAAACATGTGATACGATTGTCTTTTTGGTTTGACTGCTTTGTGGCTAAAAATATGGTTTGTGGTGTCTGAAAATTGTGAGAAATGATTTGATAATTTTGTATCTGCTCTTGTCATGCTTTCCTAGGTGTTAGTTAAGTTGATTGAATAAGCAAATATAAAAAATAAGTGATTGACGATAAAAATTAAGTTGCTAGACGTATGGGGCTTTTTCGGAAGCATTTTATGGAGGGTTTAAATTAGAAATAATACGGTACATATATGTATAATTCTCTAAGGGTTGTAAGCCAATTTATATATTAAGAGTTGGATTCAATTTATATCTTGTTATGAGTAAAATAAACGAGCTTGCCGCTCAATATGATTGTTAAGATAATCAGAAAAACTCATATTGGATTATATTGTTCTTGTTGCTAGTATTGGTTATAGTTGTTGTTGGGTTGTTGATGAATCTTAGTGGTATTTGGGATGTATTAAAAATATGTGATTTTTAGCCCTATTTTAATAAATTAACGCGACTAAACAAATCCGATGGTACGATATTATATGTTAACGACAATATCATTTAAATTGTTGTTAATGCAAGAAGTTGTGTTGAGCTTTGCTGAGTAATAAGGAAGAGATCATACATGTATGTTAAGGCTATCCCTTATTTCCTTTTCGCATGATCCATACGATACAAACAAAACGAACAAATGCACAACTTTCATAAATGACTATTCGTAGAAGTATTAGATGTGACTATGTTCTTTAATTCCCATATGTCTTATAATTCGATTACCTGTTCATGGGTCTCAGAAAATAAGTAAGTTGATAAAGTTATTTCATGATATTAATTAGAGGGATAATAGTCTTATCATGTTCCAACAGATTTTATTGACATACTTGTCATACATCTCATTCATTTATACATGTGCATTGATCCATGACTAGACAACATAATACGCATATATATGTTTATATATGTATATGGGATATGGAGAAAGGTTACGATATTATGTATACACCACCACCTGATCAGCCGGTATAGGTTGACGATTTGCCCATAGTGGCAGAGATGATATGATGGGATGCCCTTAGAGGCATGTAATGTTATAAACACATGTACCTATGCATGACATGACATTCATTTGCATATGCATGAAACTATAAGTTTTTCTTGATTTACAGTGTTATCTAGACTTACAGGTTGACTCATTTACTCTATATTTCTTCCATTTCTATTATGTACTTATTTATATGCCTTACATACTCGGTACGTTATTCGTAATGAAGTTCCTTTTTCTTGGGGATGCTTAATTTCATGCGCGTAGGTCCCGATAGATAGGTCGAGATCCCTCCAAGTAGGCTATCGGCTCACCGGGAGATGTTGGTGCGCTCCATTTACTTCGGAGTTACTTTTTTGGTTCGTATGATTTAGACGTGTATTGTTTAATATGACGGGACTCTATCCTGGCCTTTATAAATATTATGTGTTCGTAGAGGCTTGTAGATAAATTTCATGTACGTAAAAGATTGTATGACCTTGGCGGCCTATGTTAAGTAAATGAGTGGTTATTTTGGTCTTGTAGGCTCGTACTTCATATGTATAACTTTTAATTCCCTCATACATTACTCCGATTCATATATATATATATGTATATATATATATATGATAGAATGATAAGAAAGATACATTACATTTGTACTTGGTTGAGTAAGATATTGGGTCCCGCATGAACCATCTGTTTGTGCCATGTTGGCTCAAGTTCAGTTGAAGTTTTGAAGATTGGCAAATGAACCTGGTCCATCTTGAGACACACATTTAGTCACAACCATTGCACATGGAAGGTGTCACGACCCAAAATCCACTAAGGGTCGTAGTGGCGCCAGACACCGCTGTCAGCCAAGCCAACCAAATTACTTAAACTAAATCTCGTTTTAACACTTTAAAAATCTAGGATTTTTCCTAAATATTTGGAAAATTCTAAAGAGTAAAGTTTCAAATTAAATTTACAAGTTAGCCAATAATACAATATTTCAAACCATCAAAGAACCCAGAGTCACAAGTGCATGAGCATCTACTGATAAGTGAAATAAAAATACATCATCCGTCTGGAATATAGTGGACAGAAAATAAATAAAGTACTGGAAAGGGATTACCCTAGCTGCGGCCGTCTCAAATGATGCAGCTTATCTAGATCCAAAATCATTTGTTCAGCTATGCAATTAGACCACTGGAGCCACATATACCTGTGCAATAAAATGCACATCAAGTGTAGTATGAGTTAAAAGATTACGTGTACCGAGTGTGTATCCCGCCTAATCCCGAAGGAGTAGAGACGAGATGGTCAACATTGACACTTACTAGTAGTCCAATGACTATTTATCTTTAATAGATATATTAAGTAGTGGTTTTATTCTTATAAACACATTTTCTATATAGAAAGTGGAAACAAGTAATCATATAATTCCTTTTTTGAAATTTCCTTAGATTTCTTGTTATTATTAACAATATGATATCGCCCTAGTGAGGCATAAAACAAGTCAAAAGAGTTCAAAACAATAGCACAAATATGCACAAATTATGCCGAGGTCGACGGCCTGCTCCAACAGAAATATAAAGTATGCATTGCCGCGGGTCGGACGGCTCGTACCACAGATGCATCTATTTCACCGAGGCGATCATTCTGTTATAACAAAAATAAACACATACCCTGCTGTAGAATCATGCATGCGACAGAGGTACACATAAGAATACATGCTTTATCAGTCAAATAAGGATTTATCGGGGAATATTTATTCAAATGAAATCAACTTCCCTTAACAGTTTTAAGAAATGAAGTTTAATCCTTTTTGAAATTCATTAAGTAGTTCAATTTGACTTAATCAATTCAAATGTCAATAATGTTACAAATATTCCATGTATAACATTCTTTTGGGTCCAAGTCTACCCGGACAATAGCATAATAGTAGCTACGCATAGACTCTCGTCACCTCGTGCGTACGTTGCCCCCAGAATTTGGAGCAAATAATTAATTTAAATCACCTATGAGGTGGTTTCGCTCTCACAAGATTAGGAAGGAGACTCACCTCGCTTGAAGACTCAATATCGACATTCTTCATTCCTCCAGAGACTTGAACCAACACACAAACACTCCAAAACTGGCCAAACAACATCAAACTAATGAGAATATACTCAATACTCGCTAACAATTCAAATAATACAATGTCCCAACTCCACTTTGTTAAATGACCAAAATGCCCTCGGCCCACATGCTCAGGATCCGAATATTACTGAAAATAAATATTGCCCATAACTTATATGGTATATATCCAGAAAATCATCAAATTTCGTCCATGAATCGACTCCCAAATCAAGGATTTACCATTTTTCAACTTTGGGGCTCAAAATCCCAACTTCTACCATCCAAACACAGATAAAAATAGAAACCAACAGAAATAATCATGGAGAAACATCAAAATAAAGGTCAGATATTTACCCCCTTGTTGAGACGAGAACAACGCCACAAAAATCACTTCAAACGGAGCTCTAGAACTCAAGGTATGCGCAAAATACTAAAATTCTCGGTGTAAAACCCTTTCCAGGCCCATTTTCCGCTTATGCGGTTAATTTTCGCTTTTGAGGTCCCGCATCCGCGATCAATTTCCAGCAACCAGATTCTCCCGACACAAAAATGAGCATAACTTCCTCATACGATGTCCAAATTCGACGATTCTTTTCCTATGGCTCTGTAATTGCGATACAGATCTAATGGTTCAAACAAAACTTAATTTTGGAGCTCATTTGCGTAATCGGATACCCCTTTATGTCCAAAGAAACGACGTTGAAATATCGATAAAGAGCGTAATCAAAACCTGAAACATATCACATTAAACAACGCTAAAATTATGAATCAACCTCCAATCCAAGCTTGATGAACTTTGAAGTTTCCAACTTCTATTTCCGATGTCGAAACTTATCAAATCACGTCCGATTGACTTCAAATTTTGCATACAGATCCAAAATGACATAAAGAAGCTACAAAAACTCTCTGAATTTCATTCCGACCTTCGGATCTTAATCTCACCTATCAACCGGAATTCAGCAAAATACTATTTTGGCAAATTCAAGCTTAATTGTACACCGGTCATCACAAAAATATTCCGGACACATTCCTAAGTCCCAAATCACCAAACGAAGCTATCTGAACCATAATATTCATATTTCGAGCCCGATATTAAATTTTCCACTTCTGGTAGGATTTTCTCAAAAACCTTCAAATTTCTATATTTAGGCAAACGATTCCAAAATGACCTACGGACCTCCGAATACACTTCCGATCGCGCTCCCAAAAATAGAATCACCATACGGAGCTACACCCAGTCTTGGAACCCAAAATGGACGTCAATAACAGTGAAAAAGCATTTTAAGCCAAACTGATGCAATTTCTTTCAAAATGCTACCTTCCACAATAGGCGCCAAAATGCTCTCTAGTTATCCAAAACCCGATCCAGGCATATGCCCAAGTCCGAAATCGTCATACAAACATGATGAAACCTTCAGATCCCAATTCCGAGGACGTTTACTAAAAATTCCAATCTTAGTTTATTTCTTCATCTTTAAGCTTTCAAAATGAGAATTTCCATTTAGATTTGACTCCAAACTTCCTGAATTATAATTATGACCATGCACACAAGTAAATATACCTAAGATGAAGCTGCTCATGACCTCAGACTGCTGAATGACGCACCGAAGCTCCAAACGACCAGTCGAGTCATTACAATCTCCCCCACTTAATCATACGTTCGTCCTTGAACATGCTGAGAACTACACTGAAGTAGTCTGAAATCACTTGTTTAACACCTCATGCACCTTCTTGTGCTACCAGAACTTAGTTGAGCGCTTTAGCTCGATAACTCTGCATTATCCATGCAAATAAGCCGTAAAGCCTAATTCCAACATCTGAAATTTCCTACATATCTTGTTTCCCACATACGATCACCATATCCATCACTACACGCTGTATCCAAACATAACTGCGTAACTTGTTGAGTTCGGATTTTGCATCACTTTACTCATGGGACCATAATAATATTCGTTAAACATAATAGTCAAAATTCTACAAATCTGATGCCCCCATTGCATCTCATGAGCTACACAGGTCTTGCTCTAGATTCTACAACACCTACACGATGAAAGAGATGTGTAGAAATTCATAAGAAGATGCTGAGTCAACAATCATTCAGTCCATACTTTTAACAAGAAGCATAACCTCATTCTGAACCAGAGAATGGTCTTTGCTCTTTAATATACTTCATATAATAAGATTGCACTGATCCTAAATCCAATAACCTCGTCTCACCCCAGTACGAACAGTTTAGGCAATAAGCCACCTCGGACATAATCAAAAGTCTCACACGATGCCACAATGTGCCAGTAGGCTACCAATTCGAACGCGATACAAAAGGAAGGCGAACTCTAGAAGGAGCTACTAAACTCGCACACTAGCATGGACTTCCTCAGAAAACAGGGAAGCGAATACATAAAAGCAAATACGGGACACTGAACTGAACATCAAACTATTGCGGTATGCAACCCGATCCAAACAAGATACCCATGGCGGCGTTCCACCCGATCCACATATAGAACTCACATAAGGGGATATATGTCGAGCTGAATAGCTCATCACATTAAAATACCGAATATCAGTCGTAAACACACTAAGGTGCATAATACAATCCCCAAGGAAACATATAGCGCTATAGGAAACTAAATCAAGCACAACTGAGGTGCGATACATGATCTAAGTCTCAAGAGCCATAAGGAATTTACTAAGCCTTCTCACAACTCATACGACGCAATATATCTTTACATGAATTAGCAGACCACGAAATAAGACCGCGACTATCCTTCTATAAAGAGCGCATTGCTGAAATAAACACAACTGGCCTAACATAAGTCTCACTTCCACATTTAAATCTATCCACCGACCGTAAGTTGAACCTTATCGTTCCAAGCTAGGCCAATAATCTTTCGCAGGTCCATATCCCTATAAACTGAGTGCCCTCTAGGCTTAAATTCTCAAATGGATGATATTACCAAAATCCTCGTACTTCATTTAAATTTCTAATTAATCGAGTGACTACATGTCACACTTATACAATCTTCATGTGGGAAAAGCAGCTCCCACCACTTTCGAAATAATTAACGGGTTCGCACATTCAAACCACCGACTTCACTTCACGTGCTGATATACGATAAATGCAATTTTCATCACAACTCTGGAATAGCCGATAGGCTAACACTTATCATATAAAACTTTCTATTTAACTCACTTCAGGAGAACAATAGCAACATACATGAAAATTCTCATAACCGTCAAATATGCCAATCTCTAAGTAGTGGTCCAAGCCATTATAACCATTTCCGGGATCCGCCTACTCATAACAGGTCATAACAGAAGAATGCTTCTGAATAACATCAATAACTGCGGCCGACAAGCCTAACACGTAGCACCACAAATAACATGCATAACTCAATCACGCTGAACGAATTGATCATTGGCACTAATATGCCAATTCATCTATGACTAATAAATCTACTTCCTTTCAATTTATCCTTTATTGCCTTAGAAAAATAATACGCTATTCACACCTAACTTATTCCAACCGCACTAACCTCGAGTGACCTTAAAGTGTGAGACCATGCTGTCTCAAATCACATGACCATTTCATGTCTCTAAAATGGTACACCGCAAGTCAAAACATCATAGAACATTATGTGCCATTTTTCATAAGCTACTTTAAATTCTTGACTGTTAACCGTACTTATAGACTCAAAATCATTAGGCACCACACATTACCTCTTGAATTAACTAGTACCGCTATTGACAGCCATTCGCTCCAACCTAGCCCCGCATGCAACCAACTCCACTGAATTTATAACACATGGATATTCTCTCGAGGAAGCATTAGGCAAAACCACTTTTTGTAAATCCTGCATCTACGCAAGGCATAAATAATGAATCTTCCCTTAAGTTTGAACATGAGCCAATAAGGCTTACCATAGCATGCATTCAACAATTCATTTGCTCAGATTACCACTTATGGTCTTTTCTCATAGCTGGGATAGCCCATCAATATGCTATTAACCAGAAATCACGCCAGTAGTTAATCATGCAACCCAATCATAAGCGGGTGGGACTCTCCCACTTGCCTTGAAGCCATCACGCTACAAATTTGTATTTTACTAGATTTATTAATCTCACATACACATAGTCTTGCGCAATCAAACGACAAAATTTTCAGAATCATGCGGTAAAAACTTTGAATCATCAACAACATTCGCATGACGTATCTCTTTGTGGAACAAACTATAAAATATTTCTTTATAGAAGCGTCGCCAACCACGCGACTGCTAACCTGCTCACATCGAATAATCCACTTGTAGAAGCCACTTCCGACATCCTTTAACGCTGGTTCACGGGGTATAGTTAGAATGATTCCAATAACCTATCGTGAGTCCAAGCTCACTCCTTGGCTGTACCAGTCCATTTATTCTTGTGGACATCAATTAAATACGCAAAAATATCCTTCCAATTCAAATTTATGTTGCATTATTATTCATTCTATGCAGCTCCTTTTTGCATTATCAAATCTCTTGCTGCATAATGGCCCAGTCTTGGAATCCAAAACGGACATCAATAACATT
Source organism: Nicotiana benthamiana (assembly GCA_034376525.1). NCBI lineage: Eukaryota > Viridiplantae > Streptophyta > Magnoliopsida > Solanales > Solanaceae > Nicotiana > Nicotiana benthamiana. The sequence goes on along the minus strand of CM067329.1, from coordinate 136,372,853 downwards.
AAAAATGCATTTTAAGCCAAACTGATGCAATTTCTTCTAAAATGCTACTTCTACAATAGGCGCCGAAATGCTCCCTAGTTATCCAAAACCAGATCCGGGCATATTCCCATGCCTGAAATCATCATAAGAACCTGCTAGAACCTTCAGATTTAAATTCCCAGGTCGTTTACTAAAAATTCCCATCCTAGTTAATTTATTCAATTTTAAGCTTTCAAAATGAGAATTTCTATTTAGATTTCACTCCAAGCCTCCTGATTTTTAATTCTAACCATACATATAAGTCAATATACCTGAGATGAAGTTGCTTATGTCCTCAGACTGTTGAATGACGCGTCGAAGCTAAAAACGACCAGTCGGGTCATTATAGAAGGCACGTGAGGAAGATATGTATTTAAGATCACGCAACAAATATCTTCTTAACTGAATCGAAAAGATTGCATTGAGTTTTAAGGAGAACAGTTTCCTTATGATAAGAGAACACAATCCTAAGCTAGGATAAGGATAGGAATTTGTATTAGTTAAGGACTCAAATCGTCAAAGGATAAGCATTGGAGTCTCGATCAAACTCTAACTGCTAATCTATTAAATAATCAAGTTGTTCTATTTTACAGGTAATGCACATAAGCAAAAGTTAAGCATATTTTAGAGAAAAAAGAGCAAGTCTGGTTTGCAAGCAATAATCTTGAGATACAAGTGTGCACGTGTGAAGCTACATGAGCTACATAGAAGAACCAAATTTATCATTGTGTTTATTTTATGTCTAGTCCAATTGTAGTAGGTTTTCATGTTGTACCTTTCAGCTTTCTTAGAAGCAATTGTATAAGGTACTCTGAGTATTCAAGTTAGAGTTTACTTGAGAGTGTCGCAACAGTTAAGGTTGTGTGCCACACTGGGATTAGAGTTAATCCTTAGGTTTACAAAGAGTTTTGTAAATATAATTTTTGGCTTGGTGATTTTAGTGGAGTTCGGGAAAATCCTACTAAGTTGTAGGTCGTGGTTTTTCCACATTTTGAGCCAGGTGTTTTCTACGTAAAAATCTCTGTCCATTTTACTTTCAGTATTTATTATTCCGCAAACTTTTGTAGTTAGAACATATAGAAGAACCAGGTTCTTCTAAGAAAAAAATTAGGTACCACACAAATCAACCCCCTCTTGTGTGGTATTGACATTTATAGCATCAATTGGTATCACAGCGGGTTATTCTTGTAGAGGTTAACACCTTATGAGAAGATCAACATGAGTGCACCACCTGGGAATTTGGAAGGGAAATCCACTACCAGATATCCTCTTTTCAATGGCCTCTCCTACTCCTGGTGGATAAATAGAATGAGGGACAATATCATGGGCGAAAACTATGAGATTTGGGATATCATCATTGATGGTCCTTTAGCTACAACCAAGAAGGCTGCTGAAGGATTGGATGTTCCAAAGACAAGAGCAGATTGTACTGCTGAAGAACTAAAGAAGCGGGAGAAAAATGCGAAAGCCAAGAAATTGCTAGTGTGTGGACTTGGTCCTGATGTGTACAACAGGATTCAAGGATATACTACTGCCAAGGAGATTTGGGACACTTTACAAGTGTCTCCTGAAGGAACACCGCAGGTGAAGAGGTAAAGAGAAAATTTGCTGTATTCTCAATATGAATTTTACTGTGAAGGACGGAGAAACTATCCAATAGATGTATACTAGGTTCACTAAAATGTCAATTGAATTGAGTCTCTTGGATGGATTATCCTGGATGAAGACAAGGTGGAGAAGAATATAACTAGAGTTCTGCCAATCTCCTGGGAAAACAAAATCACATCTATTCAAGAATCCAAAAACATTGCTATTTTAAAATTGGATGAACTAATTTGAAATCTTACTGCCTATGAATTGAGAAGGCAACAAATGAAGATGGATGCTCCAAAGAAAGAAAGAATTCTAGCTCTTAGAATCTCAGAGGGATCAGATTTTGAAGTGATAAAATGGCTATGATAACCAGATATTTCAAGAAGTATCTTATGAGAGGAAAGGGTCCTTCAAAAGGAACAACATTCAATGAACCTAGGGCTCCTGAAAAACAAACCAATGAGGGACGTTACAAGTGTGGGAAGACTGATTACCAAATCAGAAACTGCCCTCAATGGGAGGTTGAATGAAATAAAGAAATAGCAGATAGGAGAAACAGGAATAAGGAACAGGTTCAACCAAGAAAGAACAAAGGTTCATCTAAAACTATTATTGCTGCATGGGGAGAAACATCAGGTGATGACTCAGAAAATGAAGCTGAAGATGATCAAGCTCTTATGGCCAGTGGAGAATTATAAGATGAACAGGAGGTGCGTATTCTACATCTTAAAGAAAAGATTAAGTTCTTGCCTAAAGAAAAGTTGGCAGAGCTAATGTTGGACTTCGTAGATGAGTCTGAAATAATAAACTGTGATGTTCTATCTAGGGAATGTGTATCCTAGAAGAAAAATGCAAAGGTTAGAGTCTAGGGCTGATGAGAGTGACAACACAAATATTGAGTTGAAGAACCAGGTTCAGCAACTTGAAAATAAGGTCCTAGAACATAGATATGAAAATATTAGACTGAAATTAGGGAGAGGAAAGAAAAAGGTTGATCAATCATTTCTCGCTCTAGAAGAAAAACTTGGAAAAATTAAAGATGAACTGTAAAAGAAAGATGAATTCATTAAAGTCCTGAAAGAAGATTTAGGAAAGGTAAAGCATGAACTAGACAGAACATGCAAATGGAATAATGCTTCCGATGCACTCTCCTGGTTGCAAGAACATCATTGTAGCAATAAGAGAGGACTTGGATTTGGGACACAAGTTCCAAAATGGGATACCAAAAACAAGTATCTCACACTTCCTGAGAATAATATCTGCACACACTGAGGTAAGACTGGCCATTACAAAAATGAATGCAATGAAAAAGAAAAGGCCAGTGAAAAGAACAAAGCATTTGTTCAAGAAAAACACAAACTGCCTGGTTGGCCAAGAAAAATTTAATTCATCCTTTTGCCAATAGAAAGGTACCCAAACTAGTTTAGTTTCTTAGGACTAACCCATAATTTCTTTTTGCAGGTCCAAGTGAAGGGGAGTAGCCAAATATGGTACATGGATAGTGGCTGCTAAAACATATGACTGGTAATAAGGACCGATTCCTTTTACTTGAGAACCTAAAAGGAGGTAATACCTCCTTTGGAAATGGAAATAAAGGTGAGATTGGAGTTGGAAAGGTAGGAAAGACAGACTCTCATTCCATTGAGAATATCTATTTGATAGATGGCTTATAATATAACTTGATAAGTGTGTCACAATTGTGTGACAGAGATAATATTGTGGCATTCACTTCCACAAAATGTTTTGTGATTAGCCTTATTACTGACAAGATTGTTTTTTAGGGAAGGAGAGTAAACAATATTTAATTTATAGATCTGTCAGCTCTATATGAAAATGAACTCACCTGCTTAAGTGTGTTAATTAATGATCCTCTCCTTTGGCACAAAAGTCTTGGTCATAAAAATTAGTCTACAAGGACTTGGTAATAAGGTTACCTAATATCAAGTTCAAGGAAGACAAAGTTTGTAAGGAATGTGTAAGAGGGAAGCAGGTAAGGCCATCCTTCAAACCCAAGAAAATGGTAAGTATATCCAAGACGTTGGAACTGGATCATATGGATCTCTGTGGTCTAATGAAAGCCATGAGCAGAGGTGGTAAAAGATATGTAATTGTTCTTCTTGATGATCATTCTAAATTTACTTGGGTATTGTCTTTAACCTCTAAAGGTGAAGCATTTGAAATGTTCACTCCTTTTGTTAGAAAAACCCAGAAACAATTAGGAAATCAACTTGCATCCATTAGGTATGATCATGGATTTGAATTTGGAAATGCAAAGTTTGCAGAATTTTGTGATGAAAATGGAATAGATCATAATTTCTCTGCCCCTAGGACCCCTCGACAAAATGGGATAGTTGAGAGGAAGAACAGGACCCATGAGGATACGACAAGGACCGTGCTTCTTTCCAGTAAACTACCTTATAGCTTCTTGGAAGAGGCTATAAACAACGCTTGTTATATAATAAATAGATGAATGACTAGACCTCTTCTAGAGAAAACTCCCTATGAGGTACTTAAAGGGAGAAAACCAAACATATCCCATCTTAGGGTTTTTTGGTTGCAAGTTCTATGTGCACAATAATGGCAAAGACTCCCTAGGTAAGTTTGATCCTAGAAGTGATGAGGGAGTACATGTGTTGAAGAAAGTGTACATGTTGTATTTGATGAATCTACCACTCTTTCTGAGAGGCAGAAACATGAAAATAAAACCGTTGGACTGGTGAAACGATTGATTGAATCCACAACACAACTCAAGGTGGAATAAAAGGAAGGAGCAGGTGATGGAACAAGTCCTTCCACCCAGAGCAACCTGACAGGGGGAACCAATATGGGAGAAACTAAACAAAATTCTCTGAAAGAACTTGTATCTGAACCTGTTCCTCTGCAACACAACAATGACAGAGCGTCTAGCATGAACCAGGTGGTGGGGAAATCTTACAAGTACCTGAGTTCTCATCCAATTGAGAACATCATCAATGATCCAACATATGGAGTCAAGAGTATATCTCAATTGAAGAACCTATGTGCATTTGATGCCTTTTTGTCCCTATGTCAATGCTATAGAAGATGAGCTCAATCAGTTTGAAAGAAGCCAAGTCTGGTATTTGGTTCCAAGACCCAAGGACAGGTCAGTCATTGGAACAAAATGGGTCTTTAGGAACGAAATAGATGAAGATGGAACAATTACAAGAAACAAGGCAACGTTGGTGGTTCAAGGCTACAGTCAAGAGGGAAGCATTGATTCTGATTAGACTGTTGCTCCAGTTGCTAGACATGAAGCAGTTAGACTGCTCATAGCCTTTCAGTACATATGGAATTCACTCTTCATCAAATTGATGTCAAAAGTACCTTCCGAAATGGCTATCTCAATGAAGAAGTGTTTGTGAAACAACCTCCAGGATTCGAAAGCAAAGAATGCCCTGATCATGTATACAAGCAAGATAAAGATATTTTTGGTCTCAAGCAGTCCCCAAGAGTTTGGTATGAAAGATTGGCAAAATTCCTTCGGGAGCATAGGTACAAAAGAGATAAAATTGACAGCACTTTGTTCCTAAGGGAAAAAGGTAAAGTTCTTCTTGTTGTAGAAATATATGTTGAAGACATAGTATTTTGGGCCACTACAGATAGGCTAAGTAAGGACTTTGCTAAACTAATGGAAAGTGAGTTTGAAATGAGCAATGATAGGTGAAATCAATTTTTTCTTGGGGATACAGATTAAACAAAGTCCAGATGGAACTATGATCCATCAGCAGAAGTACACAAAGGAACTAATCAAGAAGTTTAAAATAGAAGAATCCAAACAATAGATACAACTACAACAACTGCCACAAAATTAGATGTTGATGAACCTGGTTCATCAGTTGAACAAAAGTTGTATTAGGGGTATGATTGGTTCACTTTTGTATCTTACTGCCTGCAGACGTGTGTCGCTCCCAAATCCAGGGGCATGACCGACACTCAATCAGGTATCCCCAGTCGAGTGGACCTGGGTGCCTTTCTAATTCCCCACACGTTACCCCATATTATTTAATGATAATAAGCCTAGAGATACCTTATTTGCAACTGAAAGAGCACATGACTTCTCTTTTATAAACACACATTTTGATTAACAGGGAACATCTTTTACAAAACATGCATTATGATTAATAGGGAACGTGGTATACAAGTTTACTGCGCCCAAAACATACACCTTTATACATAAGTTCTAACCCACATACCACTGGCTATGGAGCCTCAAAGAGAGAGATAGTAAAACACTTGCCGGCAACAAGGCCCCGGATATACCTTTACAAAAAAACACAAGACCCTAAAATACAACAACATAGGTGGCATGAGCCACACAAGGCCCCGGAAGGAAAAGGTATCACCAACACGAATACAACCGCTAGAGAGGAGGAGGAGCTACGAACAGTGGACTGGAGTGCCTACCACGTATCCACCTACAATCATAACACGAATGTAGAGCCCCTGACAAAAGGGACGTCAGTACATTTGAATCGTACCGGCATGTATGAACAAACCATGTCCCAAGTAAACTCAAGCCAAAATGTGTATACAAGCATAGAACTAAATAACAATAGTACAATTACAACCATGGAGCAACAACCAAACATCTCACAACAATTGATTCAAGTAGTCATACAAAGGGGCAATCAGTGACCCACAGGTTACAAACTCTCCTGCTGTCTCCTTTCACATTTCCATATTTATCATTTCATGATTCCGTTTCATATCAATAGTGATATGGTATCACATTTTCCCACCCTTATGCCTCGTCCACCCTTATTACCTCGGCCACCCTTATCACCCCAACCCATACCTTATTTCACCGTGTTGCGGCGCACAACCTGACCCCGCCTAATAGTTTTCAATTCACAACAACAAATAACGCATCAACAAATATAAGAAATCAACTATGGCACATTGTTAACATAGATCTACAACAAGGGTAATGAAATTCCATAACTAGCAACAACAATTTCCTCATGTTCATCAAATTGGTACACAATTTAGATCATCACATCAATTATTCACAAATAATCACACACGTTGTTCTACAATATTTCCGTTTCCACTATTCCACATTATTCACATTTACATTGTTCCACATTGTTCCATTTCCATTGTTCCACATTAATTTCATTTCCACTGTTCCACATTATTTCCATATCCATTGTTCCAATTACAAGTTGCCCAACATTCACCACAAAGTGTTTCCACACAATTATACCACACAAACGCTTTACAATGGTTCTCACATGAATATCAGCTATCAATAATTTTACAACTAGCATAGGGTGATTTCACAAGGATCACAGTTAGCCATACATACCTGGAGTTGATTATTTCCTTTAAAACCTCTAGTCCGATTAACCAAGCAATCAAAAAGTATATCTAGTTCATGAACAACACTTAGGTTTTAGAAATTAAAACTCACAATTACTACCTAATTCCCTTTTTATAAGATTTTTGAGTTTTGATGCCATACATGAAGATTTTATGAAGAAAATTCAAAGCAAGTGTATGTGATTCCCTTCACAAGCTTAATTTCGAAATTTGGGGGAAATGGGTTAGGGATTTTACCTGAGAAATCAATAGAGAAGACAATGCACCAAGAATTTTCCAAGCTACAATGGTTTTGAAAGACGAATTGATGAAGAATTGGCTTTCTTTCTCTAGGACACTTTCTTACACTCTCTTATATTGTTCAGAAAACAGGTTAAAATGAGGGATGAGGTGTTTTGATTAAAGAGGGTTCGAGATTAGTTTTTAAAAAAAAAAACTGGGCGAGCTCAATCTGCGACGCAACTCTGCGATCGCAGAATAGACATGGTGTCCGCAAAAATGGCTCAAACTTCAAACCTCTTAGGTTGGGAATGCGGTTAATATGCGGTTTGCATTTGAGTTATGTGGTCGCAGAATGCACCGTAGAACTAATCTTCAACTTTCCTCAGGGACAATATGCGATTACTATGTGGTCCGCATATTGATTATGTGATCGCAGATTTGACCGCGTTTTCAACATCAATAATTGCAATTTGACGGCATATTGATTATGCGATCGCAGATTATGTGGTCCACATAGCTAATCTGCGACCGCATTCTGGACCGCATTTTTACCATTTTCTCGAAAAATTTCAATTTCACATTTTCAAGTTCGAGACAGTAAAAAGAATCTGAACCACGGAGGCAGATTCGACTCTATAAGCTGCTAACATCTGAGCACTCATTCCACGGGGCATTACAACGTGTCATTGTATTCAGTGCAGGACTTTGTGCTCGTTTCCAAGTAAATCCAAAGGAGTCACATTTGATAGTTGTCAAAAGAATATTGAGAAGGCACAACTCATCTATGTCTGTGGTATCCCAACGGTAGTTATTTTGACTTAATTGGATATGTTGATGCTGACTATGCAGGTTTCCTAGTGGATGGGAAGAGCACTTTAGATATGACACTTTGTAGGGTCTTCTCGTGTATCATGGGCTACAAAATATAAGAATTCAATGGCCCTCTCAACTACTGAAGCTTAATATGTTGATGCTGCTTCATGTTGTGCTCAATTACTATGGATTAAGCAACAATTGGTATACAATGGAATTGAAGTGAGGTGAGTACCAATATTTTGTGATAACACCAGTGCAATTAGAATGAAAAAGAACCCTGTTCATCATAAAAGAACTAAGCACATAGATGTTAGACACCACTTTCTTTAGAGATAATTATGAGAAAGGGCTATTCTCCATAAATTATGTGCTACTGATAAACAAATAGCTGACATCTTCACAAAGGCACTACGTAGAGAAAACTATAAAAGGAACAGGTTTGAATTAGGGATGATTAAGATCACCTAAAAGGTTCAATTGAGATTGCTCAATTAAATAAAAACATTATATTGAAATTTTTTTTTGGTTAGAAGTTCTTATCTTTTTATGAATATTAGACTAATTCCTACTCAGCCTCAAACTGTAAATAGTATACTCTTGTGACATGTGTTTATGCGATTGATTAATCTCTTACAAATTTTGTATTCTGACATTTGAGGCATAATGAAGAGAAGTTTCACTGGAAGAACCTGGTTCATCAATATATGCTCATGAGAAAGTTCAGGTATGTTTCTATACTTTGCACAATTAGAAAAATTTAATTATCAATCATTAACAAGAGTTCTAGATATAACAAACGTCCTAAAAATTGTATCTGTTGGGCACATTGAACCAGTTTCATTGCAACAAGAAATCTATGTAGAACTGAACTCTCTCGCAAATATTAGCAATCCTAAATAATCACTAGGGAGACCGGAACTCTTAATGTATTAGACTTCTGTAAGACCTCTGAAAAAGGTGCTATTTCAGAGTAATCATTACCCTCTTTAAAAACCCCAAAACACTCAATAGCTATTAATTATTCACAAAAACCCCCGATCATCCACTCTCGTCTCTAAAATTGTCCAAAATTCTTCACACCATCAAAAGTCCCTTAGGGATTTAAAGAATTCTTCACCATGAAATTCCCAAAGACAATCCTGGCACTGCACCACCTGATTCACCCAACAACACCTTATCTTCTACACCACAAGTCGAAACTTCAAAAGCAGGATTCCGTCACCAGAAATGGCTAGAAAGAAAAACTGTAGCTACTAGTTCTTTGAGGAAAGCTCTGAATGAAAAACTACAGTCCATTCAAATGAAAGAAGTCTCAGCAAAGGAGACCAACTCTAGCTCTGAATCTGATGACTACATCTCCGCCAGTGAAAGAGATGAACCTGGGTCTTTTGAAAAGGCCAAAACTCAAGAAAACCAAAGAGAGGTAAAGTCTTGCTTTGTTTTTTCTGATGTAGTTTTGAGGGAGAAAATAGATTTGTTCTAAAAGGGGATGCTAAAGATGTAGGTGGGATTGATTCTGGGATAATGAGGAAGAATAAGAAAATTGAGTTTTTAGCCATATGTGGAAGTAGGGAAGAGGCAGTCTCGAAGTCAGGGGGACGTTGATCAGGTGAGGCTTTTGAGGGTTTGGTTAATCTGAGAAAACAACAAAATGAGCCTGGTTTATCTGGGGAAGAGAGCTTGGATGATTTTGTTGAAGAAAGTGAAGTCCAGGTATGACCCAAAGAAATGCAAGGCTTCCTCACAAAGGACCCTTGCTGTGTCCAAACCAACCAAGAAAATCAAAACTTTATTACCCAAGTATGCTCCTAGGATTAGAGCCACTAGAAGTAGGATTAGGGAGAGTGAAGCATAGTTGAAGAAAGCTTTATAAGAAAGTAAGAAAAAGAGGAAAGAGAAAAGGAAAGAAAAGATAGGTGAAAGTTCTGAGGCTGTGGTTGAACAGGAAGAAGAAGAGATGGAGCAGGTCCATCTACAAATAAGTAGTATTGTGGGTGTTACCACTACCAAATCAAAGGGAACCAGGGCTTCTGCCAAGAAGCCCTCCAAGCCAGTATCTAATGAACCTGTTCTTGCCAAGAGAATAAGGCTAGCTGCAAAAGTAAAACAAGTGAAGATAACTAAAGAAGAGGATGATGAGTGGAGTGAGGATGACGAAGATGAGTGAGAAAAGGAAAAGGACATATATGCCATATTTTGCAAGAGGAATATTTTGAAAGGAACACTACTCAAAGACCTGGAGGAGCCAGGTATGATGAGCCTTGTAACTGCACTAGAAACACATCGGTGGAAAGACATGGTCTTTCATATGGATGGTAAATTGGCTAGGAAAAAACTTGTAGAGTTCATGGCAAATGGGACAGTGAAAAATGGGCTGGTGACTTGCACAATGAGAGGTGTCAAAGTGAAGTTCAATGGTGAAAAGCTGGGCAAGAATCTAGACATCCCTAGTGAGGGATATGATGACCATACAAGGTAGAGGTGACCTTTTCTAGATGGCTTGCCTACTACTTTTCAGATCACTAGGAATTTCTGCGACACTACAAAAGATGAAAAGGTACCTAAGGCCAGGGCAGTTCTGAAAGGTGAAATGATGCCAGAACACAATGTGCTCCTCGAGTTTGTCAACAAATGCCTTTTGCCCAGACAGGAAAGAAAGCATACAATAAATTATATGGATCATGTTCTTATGCAATGCATGAATTAAGGGAAGCAGGTCAACTGCCTTCCTTCATCGTGTATGTAATGCCCCAAATCTAAGGGACATGACCGACACTCAATCGGGTATCCCCAGCTTAGTGGACCTGGGTGCCTTTCCTGAGCCACGTGTTACCCCTCATATTCATTACTTACTAACCGAATGGAAGCAATACTTTATAATTGGAATTATCTTTTTTTTTACAACACATACATTACATACATAACATTAGCGTGGTTCACTATTTATAATACACAAAAATACTAGTACTTACTACTGGTTCAAGACCCACAATTCATGCCTACGGAGCCTCTAAAGATACAAGATGATTGTACTATACTTTGCCGGTAATAAGGCTCCGGCTATACCTTTATACAAAAACAAAAATATGACTCCAAAATACAAAACAGGGGTGGCAAGAGCCACGCCGGGCCCCGGAGGGAAAGGGGCTCACAATACAGCTGACGGGGATTGAGGGAGAGCTACGTATGGTGGGCGGAAGTACCGACTGAATATCCACCTACAATCATAACACGAAGGTAGCGCCCCCGGCAAAAGGGAAGTCAGTACACTTGAATTGTACTAGTATGTATGAACAAAACATGGCCCAAGTGAACTCAAGACATATGCAACTAGAAAAATAACACAACAATAGAAGAAAGAACCAAATACACATAGAGGTACAATTCGTCAAACAAACGGGAAATCAGTTCCCCACGAGTAACAAACTCTCCTGCTTTCTCCTTTCACAATTACACATCATTGATTTCATAATTTTGTTCAATGTATATATATATCAATGGTGATTTCGATCACTTTTTCCACCATTATTATCTCATCAACCCTTATTACCTCGGCAACCGTTATTACCTCGGCCACCATTATCACACTAACCCACACCTTATTACACCGTGTTGCGGCGTGCAACCCAACCCTGTTGTACAGTTTTAATTCACAACAAACACAACCAAACAACAAGTTACAAAAATAAACAACAAGTACACCTGAAGACATCACCACATTAGTGTTACAAGTGTTTCCATAACTATTAGTACCAATTTCATAGATTTCGACAATTCGTACTCAATTCAAGTTACCACAATTTCACACAACCTTTCAAGTACATTATAATCACAAATAACCTTGTTTCACCATTTATGGGTTCTTTCAATCACTTGTTATTAAACTTTGACCACTAGGTGCATACACAATCAAACCAGTCAAGAAGCTAAATAATAACCAACATAGATATCAATTACCAAACAGCTTACATACCAAGCAAGGCGATTTCCCAAGAATCAAGGTTAGCCATACATACCTGGGGTTGAATTCCATTTTTAAGCTTCTATTCTCATTCACCAAGCTATCTAGCACAACCCTCTACTTCTATCAAATTTTCCCTTCACTAGATTCTAGGTTTGAGTTACATGCATGAGGGTTTTTAGTTGTTTGTTCAAAACTAAAGCATAGAACTCCCTTCCTTTAACTGAACTCCAAAAAATTGGGGAAAATTGTAAGGGATTTTACGTGTAAGAGTGGGGATGAAGACAATAATATAAAATTTTCGCAGCCCTTATGGTTTTGGAGGATCAATTAGATGGAAATTCCTTTCTCTCAAGAATTCTCCCTTCCCTCTCTCTTGTTTTATTCAGAAAATGTGTAAAAATAAGGGGTACGTGCGGTTTATTAGAAAAAGGTCATGTTTAAATTTTTAAAAAAATTGCTGTTCGCGACGGATCTGCGGTCAACTATGCAATCATATAGTTGACATGCGGTCCGCAGATTGGACCGCATAATGTTGCAAAATTGCAGTCCTCTGTGTTTGGGTATGCAGTGAGAATGTGGTCCGCATACACGTTCTGCGGTGGCAGATTGCACCATAGAATGAACTCAAAATCCTCGAGAAATATATGCGATGACTATGCGCTCCGCATATTAGTTATGCGATCACATAATGGACTGCATTTTCAACATCCAATTTGGCTACTCTCTGATTCACTCTGCAGTAGATATGCGGTCCGCATATTGGTTATGCGGTCGCATAATAGACCGAATTTTCAACATCCAATTTGGCTACTCTCTAATTCACACTGCGGTCAATATGCGGTCCGTATACCTGATCTTTGATCGCATTCTTGACTGCAGAATATCATTTTTCGGACAAATTTGACTCTCAATTTTTAAGTGTCAAGCAGTAAAAAATAATTCTAACACATCGATGGAACCGAAGCTATGAGTTTCTAGGACTTGAGCACTAATTTTCACGTGGTCGTACATCCTCCCTCGCTTAAGATCATTCGTCATCGAATGATAACTTCGAAATCCAAATGGTTTGAAAGCATGATATGCAAGTTCCTAAGTTTTCACTACCACTTTATAATTTAGAAACATTTTGCCGGAGTTTCCTTTGTAATATGGACATATCCACCTATCAGTGAGTCCCAACACATATTTCCCAAGAACCATTACAAAATCTTGCTACCCTTATACCAGCTATAAAATGACCACGACTTTTATATTTATGCATATTCAACTTCTCGACACACATTTAACCATCTTTGAACACCAAAATGAATTATATTAAGCATTAACCGTCTGTACAATCAAAGCAATTTACCTATCACAAGAGTATGATATAGTCAATCATTTTAATACAATTTCCTCCATGTAAAATTAATCATTATTTCCTTACATCACCTTACCATGGGAAAATTATCTATCACAAAACACATATTATTTTTGGCACAACTTGGAGAATTATAATGGTGTAGTATTTAGGAACTTTTATACAAAATGGGACAAAATGCTAGTTTGCTTAGGTATAAGGAGTTACATCACTACTCCTAGGCTTATAGGAACAAATGGGGGTATTTTACTTTCATCTCATCTTCCACTTCCCACGTGGCCTCTTCCACTTGTTGGTTTCACCACAACACCTTAACCTAAGCGATTTCCCTATTTCGCAACCTACGGACTTAACTATCCCGAATAGCAACCGGAGTCCCTTCATACGATAGCTCTTTAGTAACCTTGATGTCTTCAACTGACACGATGGTGGACGGATCCCCAACCACTTTACTTAACATGGACACATGGAACACCGGGTGCACTAAGGATATTTCAGGAGGCAACTCCAACCTATAAGCCACTTGTCCAATCCTTTGAATAATATGATAAGGCCCGATATATCTATGACTTAGCTTCCCTTTCTTCCTAAACCGCATGACTCCTTTCATGGGGGAACCTGCAAGAATACCCAATCACCTACTTGAAACTTCAATTCCCTTCGACGCACGTCCGCATAGGATTTCTAGCGACTCTGAGTAGTCTTCATCCTTTCTTGAATGACTTTAACTTTTTCCATGGCCTGGTGCACGAGATTCGGCCCTACCAATTCTTCAAACGGGGCCATTTGGATGCTAGCATAGAAGATATTGTTATTAGCAAATGATCATCCCAATTACCCTTTAAATCCAAGATACAAGGCCGCAACATATATTCGAGCGTCTGAATAGTCTGCTCTTCTTGACCATTAGTTTGCAAATGAAACGTCATGCTGCTGTTCACCTGAGTACCCCCTTGCTGAAATTTCTTCCAAATGTTAGCTGTGAATGAGCCCCTCGATTCGAAATGATAGAAAGTGGAGCACCATGAAATTTCACCAGTTCCTTGATATACAATCGAGCACATTTTTCTACTATATCGCTGGACTTGACTGGCAATAAGTGAGCTGATTTGGTAAGTCGATTCACTATTACCCATATTGAGTCGAACTTATGCTGAGTGCGAGGTAGTCCTGTCACGAAATCCATGTTGATCATCTCCCATTTCCACGTTGGTATCTTTATGAACTGGGTTAGACCACTGGGCCGCTGATGCTCCGCCTTTACTTGCTGACAGTTCGAACACTTAGATACGAAGTCTGCCACATCCCTCTTCATACCGCTCCACCAATAAATTTTCTTGAGATCATGATATATTTTTGTAGAACCTGGATGCACTGAATACCAGGAATGATGAGCCTCCGCCATTACCCTTTCCTAAAGATTATCTACATCTGGAAAACACAACAGCTCTTGACATTGCAACATACCACCTTTGTTGTTTAGAGAGAATGACAAAACTTACTACTTCGAATCACCACCTTTATTTGTGCTAATTCTTGATCAATGAACTACTTTTCCTTGATTTCTCTACAAGGGACGAGTTTTCTACGTTGTGCACCATGATCTCCTCCTTATTCGGGGTGGAGATACAAACCCCAAGACTGGCCAACTGATAAACCTCTCAAGCTAGGAACCTCCAATCCGATCCCAAGTAAGCCAAAATACCCATGTATTTCCAACTAAGGGCGTCGACCACCATGTTTGCCTTCCCTGGTTGATACAGGATGTTCATATCATAATCCTAGAGTAATTCTACCCACCGCCGCTGCCTCAAGTTTAGCTTCTTCTGCTTGAACAAATATTGGATTTTGTGGTCCGAGAACACATGTACATGGACCCTGTAAAGGTAATGCTGCCATATTTTTAAGGCGAACACAACTGCTGCAAGCTCGAAATCATGCGTCGAGTAATTTTTCTCGTGATCCTTGAGTTTCCTTGAAGTATACACTATAACCTTCCCACGCTACATGAGCACACAACCTAAACTGACACTGGAGGCATCGCAATACACCACAAACCCTTCCGCGCCTTCCTGAAAGGCCAAAACTGGTGGTGAGGTCAATCTTGACTTCAATTCCTGGAAACTTTTCTCACAAGCATCAGACCATTGAAACTTGACTGATCTTTGTGTCAATTTAGTTAGTGGGGAGGAAAGAGTAGATTACCCTTCCAAAAACCTCCGACAATAACATGCTAACCCCAAAAAACTACGAATCTCCGTCGGGGTTGTTGGTCTAGGCCAATCTTTCACTGCTGCAATCTTTTGGGGGTCCACTTAAATCATGTTACCCGAAACAACATGTCCTATAGAAGCGGCAAACTCCAACAAGAATTCACATTTTGAGAATTCAGAATACAACTGGTGTTGATGAAGAGTTTGCGAAACTGCCCTGAGATGACCGACATGATCCTCTCTGCTTCGCGAATAAATGAGGATGTCATCAATAAAAACAATCATAAAGGAGTCCAGAAATGGCTTGAAGACCCGATTCATAAGATCAATGAAAGCTGCTGGGGCGTTGATTGGCCCAAAAGACATGACCAAGAATTCGAAGTGACCATAAGGGTTCTGAAGGCGGTCTTAGAAATATCCCGCTCTCTGATCTTCAATTGGTGATACCTGGATTGCAAATCTATTTTGGAGAAGAACTTCACACTTTTCAACTGACCAAACAAATCTTCTATCCGGGGCAAAGAGTATTTATTCTTGATGGTGACCTTTTTAAGCTGCCGATAATCGACACACATCTGAAGCGACCCATCCTTCTTTCTGATGAAAAGAACCAGAGCACCCCATGGTGACACACTTGGTCGATTGACCCCCTCCTCTAATAAATCCTTCAAGTGTTCCTTTAACTCTTGTAACTCTGCTGGGGCCATCCTATATGGTGGAATAGATATTGGCTGAGTATCTGGCAACACATCCATCCCGAAGTCAATCTCCCTATCTGGCGAAATCCCTGGAAGCTCATCTGGAAATACCTCTGGAAATTCATTTAGAACATGCACAGATTCGAGGGTAGGCACATCTGAAGTGGTGTCCGCCACCTAAACCATATGATAGATACACCCCTTCCTAATCATCTTCGAAGCCTTACAATAAGAAATAAACCTACATTTTGGCACAACACCATTCCCTCGCCACTCAATAACAGGCTCGTTGGGAAACTCGAGTCTGATGACTCTCGTCCGGCAATCAAGTTTGGGAAAGCACGAATAAAGCCAGTACATTCCCATAATCACATCAAAATCTACCATAACAAGCTCAGTTAGATCGGTCGTGGTAAAACGACCACCCATCGTGACAACCCAATTGCTATAAACTTGTGCGGCTATAATATAATCACAAACTGGAGTCGATATAGAGAACGGCTCAAGAAGCTGTTCGCGCTCAATCCCAAAACTCTAATAAATGAATGGAGTGACATAGGACAAAGAAGACCCTGGGTCAGTAAGAGTATAACAATCAATGACTTGAACAGACAAGATACCTGTAATCATATCTGGAGAAGACTCAGCAATCTGGCGACCACTCAAAGCATAGTTACGGCTCGGTCCACCTCTACCACAAGCCCCACCCCTATCTGCACTACGCCCTGCTCGAGTTGGAGGACGCACACATGATGTAGCAACTGAAGAACTAGATGGCAGGGCGGATCCCCTAACCATGCCCTGTCTGTGTGCACGACAGTTCCGCTAGACATGACCTCTTACCCTGCAATTGTAACACACCGGGGTGTCCAAATAGCAAGTCTCCTTGTGGAATCTCCCACACTTGGAACATGTAGCACCCCCTACTGCTGGGGCCTCATCTCTGAATGATTGGACTGGTGGAACCTTCTGCTGTCAGAACCTAGTCTCGAAGAACTACCCTGCAGATGGCTGTGCACAGATAGCGGTGCGCTAGCTGAAAACTGGACATATGATGGGGATGGCCCTGATGTCCCACCCCTAAGCTGACCTCCATGAGTGACCCATTAACTAGGCCCTATTTATGTTCTGCCTATCTGCCCATATCTTCAATCTCTTAGCCTTAGTGGCTTGAGCGAAACCCACAATCTTCCCATTGTTCATCTGAGTGCAAGGCGACTATAGCATCCCCAGTCACCACCAATGGACTAAGTCCCTGAATAAACTGTCGAACTCGAGCACTCATAGTCCGCACCAACTGCCTGAACAAACTATCGAACTCGAGCATTCATAGTCCACACCAACTGAAGAGCATACTTGGACAATATTACAAAATCCATATTGTACTCCCAAACACTCATGCTGCCCTTCTTGAGAACCTCGAACTCTGAGGCGCGGGCTTCCATTGTCTCGGCATGCAAGAAATGATCCATAAAAGCATCCAAAAATTCCTCCCATCTATCCAGAGGGCTCCCCTCCTCGCGTGAATCCTCCCACATCTCGAACCACGAACGTGTCGCTCTCTTCAACCTGTAGGAAGCCAACTCAACCCCCTATGATTCTTTGACCTTCATCACACGAAGGGTATTCTGTATCTCATCAAGGAAATCCTGCGGATCGGCCTTTGGGTCTGCGCCCGATAACTTCGGAGGGGCCAATCTCAGAAACTGGTGGACTCTGGAGCTGGTAGAATCTCCCTGCCCGCTGGAGGACGTAGGCACATCGTGAGATCTCTAGGCCTGAGCAACCACTAACTTGGTCAACATACGGATGGCTCCCCTATGTTCCCTATCAGAAGCCTCGGGAGTGGGAGCTGAAGCAATGCCAGGATTAGGGACGTCGGCAGGAGGGATGGTGACACCCTCTGCTACTGCAGGAACAAGAGTGCTCGGATCTGGAAGTGATGGGCCAGGAAGATCGAAATTCGGGTAGTCACTGTCACCCATGGCGTCAGGTACATGGCTCACAATCGCACTCAAGGTGGCGCTTGCCTCAAGGCCGAGTCTAACCTTCTTCTTAGGTGCCATCTCTGAAGATTTGGGAACTAGTCACAAGCAAGACAATAACACATTCACTTTTCACTTTGCCGAACGAAATGGAATAACAAAGAAAGAGTAGTTTCCTAAATTCCCGTGTAGCCACCTCCTTATAGATGTGGTCGACAACACATCGATAAGAAAGGCTCTACTAGGCACGGCTCCGAGACACCCTAGGACTCTTTTTAAAACCTTAGGCTCTGATACCATATTTTTCACGTCCCAAATTCGAGGGACATGACCAGCACTCAACCGGGTATCCCCAGTCGAGTGGACCTGGGTACCTTTCCTGACCCACGTGTTACCCTTTTCATTTTCATTACTTACTAACCGAATGGAAACAACAGTTTATAATTGGAATTATCTTTTTTTTACAACACATATATTACATAGATAGCATTAGCATGGTTCACTATTTACAACACCCAAAAATACTAGTACTTGCTACATGGGTCAAGACCCACAATTCATGTCTATGGAGCCTCTAAGGATACAAGATGACAATACTATACTTTGCTGGTAACAAGGCTCCAGCTATACCTTTTTACAAATACCAAAATAAGACTCCAAAATACAAGAACGAGAGTGGCATGAGCCATGAAGGGCCCCAGAATGATAGGGGCTCACCAATACCGCTGACGAGGAATGAGGGAGAGCTACGGACGGTGGACTGAAGTACCTGCTGAAGATCCACCTACAATCATAACACGAATGTAGCGCCCACGCCAAAAGGGACGTCGGTACTTTGAATTGTACTAGTATGTATGAGTAAAACTTGTTCCTAGTGAACTCAAGCCATATTAGAGTAGAACAAGAACACAACAACAGAAGCAACAACAATATACACATAGAGGTACAATTACTCAAACAAAGGGGAAATCAGTGCCCCACATGTTACAAACTCTCATGATGTCTCTTTTCACAATTCCACATCATTGATATCATATTTTTTTTAAATGTATATATATATATATATATATATATATATATATATATATATATATATATCAATAGTGATTTTTATCTTTCACCTTTATTACCTCGGCCACTCTTATTGCCTAGGCCACCCTTATTGCCTAGGCTACCCTTATCACACCAACCCACACCTTATTACACTATGTTGTGGCACGCAACCCGACCCCGCCCTACAGTTTCAATTCACAACAAACACAACCAAACAGCATGTCACAAAAATAAACAACAAGTACATCTCAAGACATCACAACAATTGTGTTGCGAGTGTTTCCATAACTATTAGTATCAATTTCATAGCTTTCGACAATTTGTACTCAATTCAAGTTACCACAATTTCGCACAACCTTTCAAGTACACTGTTATCACAAATAGCCTTCTTTCACCATTTACTGATTCTTTCAATCATTTGTTATTCAAATTTTACCAGAAGGTGCAATCACAATCAAACCATTCAAGAAGCTCACAAATAAACAACATAAATATAAATTACCAAACAGCTTACATACCAAGCAAGGCGATTTTACAAGAATCAAGGTTAGCCATACATACCTATGATCGAATCCCCTTTTTAAGCTCATAATATCAGTCACCAAGCTATCTAGCACAACCCTCAACTTCTATCCAAATGTTTCTTCACTAGATTCTTGGTTTGAGCTACATGCGTGAGGGTTTTCAGTTATTAGTTCAAAATTATAGCATAGGACTCCCTTCCGTTAACTTAACTCTGAAAAATCGGGGAAAAGGGTTAGGGATTTTAACCGTAAGAGTGAGGATGAAGACAATAACTTAAAATTTTCCCGGCCCTAATGGTTTTGGAAGATCTATTTGACGGAAACTCCATTCTCTCACAAGAACTCTTCCTTCCCTCTCTCTTGTTTTGTTTAGAAAATGTGCAAAAATGAGGGGTACGGGTGTTTTATAAGAAAAGGGTCGGGTTTAGAATTTTTAGAAAACTGATGTTCGCGACGGATCTACGGTCAACTATGCAATCACATAGTTGATATGCGGCCTGCATATTGGACCGCATAATGGTCCCAAATTTTAGGCCTCTCTGTTTGGTATGCGGTGAGAAAACAGTCCGCATACACATTCTATTGTTGTAGGTTGCATCGCAGAATGACCTCCACAAATTCTCAAGAAATTTATGTGACAACTATGCGGTCCGCATATTGGTTATGCGATTGCATAATGGACCACATTTTTAACATCCAATTTGGCTACTCTATGATTCACTCTGCGGTCGACATGCAGCCCGCATATTGGCTATGCGGTCTCATAATGGACCACATTTTAAAATCCCATTTAGCTACTGTCTAAGTCACATTGTGGTCGATATGCGGGCATACCTGATTTTCGACCGCATTCTTGATCGCAAAATGACATTTTTCTAGAAAAACTTGACTCTCGATTTTTATGTGTATAATAAGTAGAAAAGGATTCCAGCACATCGATGGACCCGACTCTATTAGTTTCTAAGACTTGAGCACTCATTTTCACGGGGTGAAGCTGCTTGAAAGGGCGCTCAATGTCTCAAAGGCTCATGCAATTCCCTATGGATTTATCTTGACAAATATGCTTGAAAGATTGAATGTTCCCCTAAAAAACTGGGAAATGGCTTCCAGCAAGGAGAACTTTGGAAGCAAGACCCTTCAAGTTGTGATTATCTACTCGGTATATGCCTAGTTGACCTTGTTCTTCGGCAAAGACTATTGTGAACAGCAAGATCAGAAATTTTGCTAGGGAGGTTGGGACAAAGGATGCTGAGATAATAAGGCTTCAGGCTAGAAGTGATGAATTTGAGGGAGAAAGGAATAGGTTGAGAGTTGAACTTGCGAAGGAGAAAACGAAAAATGAAGGAATGCTCCAACAGATGCTCAATCTGCTACAAACCCAACCCTCCAGCTCTTATAAGCCATAGGTGTCCTGTCCTAGTGTGAACCAGTCTAACTCCCCCTCAGTGACCCGGTTTGGGATATTATCTGTTTGTTTCGTTTGATTTTGCGCATGGTTTGGTAATTCTATTTTTCTTCTTGTGGACTGCAATATAGAAACACCACTAATCAATGAATGCAGCTTCCTTGCTTTTTTGTTAATTGTGTTCTTAATAGTTATTTTTGATGAGTTGATTTTTGATTAACTAAAGCATGTTTCAGTTGTTGTTACCTCAGTGGCGATGAGTATTAATATATTTTTTAAGATTCACATTATTTATGCAACTTTTCGATGATGCCAAAAGGGCGAAGATATTATGGTTAAATTCATTATCTGAACAAGTGATGTTTATAACCTAACTTAAATCTAGCCCTTGGTGATAAGTTTAAAATTTTCTATGTGCTGATATTTCAGCTGAGTTTCACAGGTTCTCTGATCAGTAAAAGCACAGAGTTTGTCATCATCAAAAAGGAGGAATTTCTTGGACCTTGTTCAGTTGATGTTTATAAGATTGACAAATGAACTCAGGGAACGACCCGATCCATCATGAAAGACAAAATTAGTCATAACCATTGCACATGGAAGGCACGTGAGTAAGATATGTATTGAAGATCATGCAACAAATATCTTCTGACTTGAATAAAAAAGATTGCAGTAATTTCTAAGGAGGACATCCTCCTTATGATTACAGAACACAATCCTAAGCTAGGATAAGGATTGGATTTTGTATTGGTTAAGGACCCAAATCGACTAAGGATAAGAATTGGAGTCTCGATCAAACTCTAACTATTAATCTATTAAATAACCAAGTTGTTCTCTTTTACAGGCAATGCACATACGCAGAAGTTAAGAATATCTGAGAGCAAAAAGAATACGTGAGATACAAGTGTGCATTTGCAAGCAATATACTTGAGATACAAGTGTGCACTTTTGAAAGCTACACGACCTAAGATATAAGAACTAGTTTCATCATTCTGTTTATTCAAAGTCTAGTTCAATTGTAGTAGGTTTTCATATTGTACCTTTCAGCTTTCTTAGAAGTAATTGTATTAGGTACTTTGAGTATTCAAGTTAGAGTTAACTTGAAAGTGTTGCAAAAGTTGAGGCTGTGTGCCACACTGGGATTAGAGTTAATCCTTAGGTTTACAAAAAATTTTGTAAATGAAGTTTTTTGGCTTAGTGAGTTTAGTAGAGTTTGGAAAAATCCTAATGAGTAGTAGGTCGTGCTTTTTTCACTTTTTGGCCAGGTATTTTCCATGTAAAAATCTTTGTGCATTTTACTTTCAGTATTTATTATTTCTCAAACTGTAGTAGTTCGAACACATAGAAGAACCTGGCTCTTCTAACCTGAGAATGAGGTACCACACAAATCACCCCCCCTCTTCTGCGGTATTGATGTTTATAACATAAAGTCGTGATACTCATCCACTCCCGGTTTCCATCTTCTTCTTAATCATCAATGGAGGGTGTGGTCGATCGACATTGCACGATTAGCAGACCTTGGTGGTGAAAAGGACGGTACAACCTAACTATATGAATGAGGGTAAGTTTAAGCCCTTCCTTTTACGTGAAAAATCTCTTCATCAACAAGAAATAGCTTCGGCGAAAAATTCCATGGGCATAGTTTTAGCTTTCAACATGCATGCCATATTAAGAATAGTTCGATTGTATCTCTCTGCACCTCATTTTTGTTGGGTGAATAAGGTATTGTTAAAGGGAGACAAATTCAATGATACTGACAAAAATCATTAAATTCCTTTGAAGTGAATTCGCCTCCACTATTTTACCTTAAAACTTTTATTCCATAGCTATTTTTTTTGTTCTACAAGTACTTTGAAAATTTTAAAAGCAGTAAAAACATCAGATTTTTTTTTCAAGAAATAAACCCAAGTTTTTCTGCTAAAGTCATCAATGAAAAGAAAAAAATATTTACTTTTACAAAAAGAAGGTGGATTTATTGGTCCACTCACATCAGTGTGAACAAACCGGAGCGGATTGGTTGATTTTGACATGGTCTCCTTTGGAAAACCCCTCCCTGCATGTTTTGCAATTAGACAAGCTGCACATAATTGTTTGGGATTGCTTATTGATGGCATCCCATGCACCATGTTATTTTCTCCCATTGTTTTGAGCGCTTCAAAATTCAAGTGCCCAAATTGCACGTCAACACCATGATTCGTTTTGCACATTAGCTTTCAAACACTTTGCATCAATTCTTTTATGTTTCAGAGAAAATAATCTATTCTTTGCCATATGCACTTTAGCAATAAGAATTCCACTTGAATCTCTAAGCCAAAGATGAATATATTTCATTGGGATGTCATATTCGTTTTCAAGAAGTTGTCTCGAACTCAAAATATTACTTTTCATTTTGGCACATTATAAACATCTTGAATTAACTTGGGACTAACATCTTTAAAGGAGATAAAAATAGTACATATCCCTTTGATTTGTATCTTTAACGTATCACCAAAGGACACATTACCTCTCACCGTTTTGTTGATCTCTACAAACTTCTCTTTGCATCTACACATATGATTTCTTGCTCCATTTTCCAAATATCATGAGCTGCAATCATCACTATCTTTTTCCTTGAGTGCCATCAACAACGTTGACTCAACTTTTTCTTTCTTGACATCAACATGGTTAGCTTTTTCTTCAATATTTCTACGATATTCCCAAGAGTAATGGCCAAATTTATGAAAATTTTAGCACTCAGTTTTTGATTTCTCATACCTTTGTCCATTATTTCTTGATAGTAACCACATCCTCTTCCTACTCTATGCCAGGACCATGACCTCTGAATGTTTGGTGGATTTTATCTTCATTGTTGAAGTTATTTTCATTAATTATTTCTCGTCCATGACTGCCATGGCCTCTTCCCCATCCATTCCCTCGATAGCTGTTTTAACCTCAATAATCCTTGAAGAATTCTTGAGTTATAAGAAGTTTCTCATATAGCACATCCTGTCTCATCTTGATCTTTTCTTCATGGTCTTGTAAAGAACCCTCTGATTTCTCCACCGTCATAGAGTCTAAATCTTTACACTCCTCAATAGCACAATCTGCAAAATCAAATATATGTGTTAAAGCGCGAAGTATTTTTCTACCACACAGACATCTTCTATGTCCTCCTCATATCTTCTTAGTTGACTTACAACAGCCTTCAATTTTGAACAACAATCCAAAATGCATTCGGATTCCTTCATTGTTAATACATTAAAATTATCCCTTAGAGTTTGAAGTTTTACCTTCCTCAGCTTGTCAACTCCTTCAAGAGAATTATGACGACCCGGTTGACCGTCTTAAGAATTAACGCCCCGAGCACCTATTAACTGCTTCCCCAAGTTTAATTTTACTAATTTGATTTTCCGGGATGTTCGTTATTGAGATTGGGAGAGTTTTGGAAAATTTAGTCCCTAAATGAGAGATTTAGTGTTGGAAAGTTGATCGTAGTTGGAACAGTGTGAAGACTCCCTAAGAATGTAAATCTGATGATTCCTTAGCTCCGTTAGGTGATTTTGGGGTTAGGAGTATGTTCAGATAGTGTTTTGGAGGTCCGTAGCTAATTTAGGCTTAAAATGCCCAAATTTGCAGTAGTCTTGTTATGTCAGTTGGGATGTGTGTGCAAAATTTCACATTATTCGGAGATGGTTTGGGTGGTTTTTTTATCAAAACCGGAATTCAGAAGATTTTTTAGAAACTTATGTTGGAATCCGATGTGTTTTGGGGAATTAGATGTTGTTTGTAGCATTTTCAAGATTGGTATAAGTTTAATGAGGGTTTAGGATATGTTTTGACTTTGTTTGAGGTTATGGGAGCCTCGGGTATGTATCGGATGCTCAAAGGGTCATTTTGAGTTGTTAGAAAGTTGCAAATTTCAGGTTTAGGTATTGCAGACATGTCTTCATCGCGATTGCATGGAAAGTATCGAGATCACGAAGGCTAAGGCAAGGCCGGGGGAATTTTATTCTTCCCATTAGCGTGAATAGGGATGTGAACGCGTAGCTTTGGGTCAACGTCGAATCGCGAATGCGTGGGCTAGGCCGCGTTTGCGAAAAAGAAATAAGGCGGTAGAGCTTGGTCAATCATTTCTCTACGCGGTCATGTGGAGTCAACCGCGATTGCGTAGGTCGAGGAAGTTAGAGAATTGAATTCATGGACGGGGTTCTACTTCCACATAGAGTAATATGAGTTACGTGGATTTTTGTTATTCGCAATAGCGACTTGCATTACACTATCGCTATTAAGGAAATCCCTTGGAAGAATTTAAAACCCAAAATCAAGGGTTTAGACCAATTTTTGTATTTTGGACCTGGGAGCTCGGGAGGTCATGATATTTGAAGGGATTTTCTCCTGGGCAACTTGGATAAGTGATTCTTACTCGAATTAATCTAATTTACAAGAATCTTAACTTAAATTCATCCTTTAATTGCGGAATTTTGGAAGAAATTGGGAGAAAAGCTCTTAGACGAAGATATTGGATTTTGATTGGTTATTTGACATCGGAATGGGATAATTATGATATAGTTAGACTCATGAAAGTGTGAGTATTATTAAATTATAAATTTTACTCAATTCCGAGACGTGGGCCCGAGGGTTATTTTAGTAATTTTATCTAATCTCATGTATTACCTTAGAATTAAATCATAGAATGAGTTATTTGAGGTGTTATTTACATCTTACAATTGAATAAAATAGATATATGTCATTTGAAGTTGGATACTCGTGGCCAAGGCGTGGTTTCAGACTGAGTTTGAGCCGTTTCAGGGTAAGTGGCTTGTCTGACCTTGTGTAGGCGACCTTCCCCTTATGATATGATATTTGATAACTGAAATGCCTTGTACATGAGGTCATGAATGCCTACTTAAGCTAATCGTTGAAATATCCAGTTTTTCTCTAAGTATTTAAACTAAGTTCCTTTCTTACATGATTTTATTCTACTTGCAAACTTAGCTTGTGTTAGTTCAGAAAAGCATCTTAGTTCACTTAATTGCCTATTTGCTTAAACTGCATAAATTGAAATACGTGAAGCATGTAAGACTAGAATTAATTATTTACTTGTTACGAACTTTGCATTTATTTTAATATTCTTGAGTTGCTATTGTGTGTTTTTAATTTGGAACTATGGGATCGCATCACGGGAGATACCCTGCACGTATTTATGATTTGGACTGAGATGCGGGATACCAAGAGATCCCTGGTACAGATTGAGGAAACCAAGAGGTCCTGGGGATACTAAGAGATCCCTAGTGTATATATTGAGGATACCAAGAGATCCCTGATTGTCATCCTTGTTGTGTGCGGTGTTTCCTTGTGTTTTGTCTTTATTTACGTTTTACGTTTTTTTACTTTATAATCATGTATGTATCTAACTCTAGATTCTCATTTATACTATATATCTAATCCAATCATTTTATTATTATTTACCTTCGTAGGGCCTTGACCTTCCTCGTCAGTACCCGACGGAGGTTAGGCATGGCACTTACTGAGTACCGGTGTTGGTGTACTCATGCCCTAGCTACGCATGTTTTATATGTACAGATCTAGGTACCTCTACATGGCTTATCACTGTCGACACTCCCTTTCTCTAATGGGTCGAAATCAGGTATACGACATTGGGAGGACAACTTTATTCTCTTTCGAGAATTGGGTTTAGAAGTTGAAGAGTGGCCACCTAATGATTATAGTGCATTAGGACACTTTTTAGAACAGTTAGAGATGAAGAGACCAGAGATTAGGGTAAGGGCTACAAATTATCCCGAGTCGAAGGTGTTAGTCAACCTTCAGGATCCACAAGTGTTATTCCCGGCCATGCTACAATTGTGACTTTGAGAAGACAAGCAGTAAAATAAAGTAAAGGGGTTTCACGTAGTTTTGCAAACAAGTTTAAGAGTTGAAGAAGTGGAGAGTTTAGAAGATTAGTTTAAAAGAAAACATAAAAGTAAAGGGAGAGGGGTCCTATGTTTTCAAATAATATAGATCACATCAATGCAATATCCAATAATCACTCCTCATAAGAGGATTCACACGTGATATTAGCGCACCGGCCATCATATCCATATTTTACACTTCCCACCCTGTTATTGTATTAAAGCGCGGAAAAGTTTCGTTACTTATTGCATGCTAGTACCCGTCCCAATCATATCAGTCCCAAAGGCATATAGGACTAGTAATCCTAAAGGGGAAAGGTATTTGGGGCCTTTTTGAGAGTTTTAAAGGACAAAATACTAAGGCGTCAATAAAAACGCATAATACAAGTAAAAGTCGAGGTAGATAAGAAAGTAAGGATCAAGTAAACCTCCTTAAATTACATAAATCATATAGTTTAGCATGTATTGCAAGTACTGGTTTGGTCTTAAATTAAATTAAAGTGGCAGGCGGACTGGTTCAACACATATTTTTAGATAGGAAATCCGCATTAGGCTCACTCGAATGCAGTTGTCAAAGACTGAGCCCCTTGATTAACACGCTTTTATCTTACTGTTGAATAGGTGTACTGATTTTGAAAACAAACTGGTATAGAAAAGTTGTCAGAAAAAATAAGTTTCACGAAATAGATTGCAGACTTAATTTAAAAAATTGTTTAAAACAGGTTTCAGAGAAACAGTTGCCGAATTTTAACAAAGAGGAATTTTGTAGCAGACTGACCCAAAGATTTATCAGATAAGCAAGTTTAGGCTGATTTGGAAAATGTTCAACAGAAAGCAATAAGTTTCAGAAAACATACATTGAATTGATTATGAGAAAAGTTTAACGAGTTTAGAAAGCGTGCAAATGTTTGTTTGTGTTTGGTAAAAATTGGTACTGTTTTAGATGAGTGAGATAGTTTTTGTTTGAAGTTCCTATAGGCATGATCTCGACGAGTTACTTATTTTAATACCTTTTACAAACATTAACATCCTTATAAACATTGTCACACCCCAAATTCGAGGGACATGACCGGCACTCGACCAGACATCCTTAGTCAAGCAGACCTGGGTGACTTTCCTATCCCACATGCTACCCCTCATTCTCATTACCTAATAAACAGGTGAAATAGCCATTTATAGGCTATGGACTCCACTAACAAAATTTTATAAACATAATAATAACAATTTCCACTAGAAACTTCATTCACCATACAAAAGGTATTCCAATTTTTATAAAACATTGCGACACATCAATATTTATCATTTAAATTACCATGCCCGACACTACTGACAACCTTTCTACGGAGTGGCTAAATACAACTGAAGAATATTATAGAAATTCCGGCAACAAGGCTCCGGCTATACCTTATACAACATCTAAAACAAGATCAGAAAACAGAAAGTGGAGTGAGCCACATAGGGCCCCGAATGGAAAGGGGCTCCACCAAATCAGTTGACGGAAAGTGATGAGGAGCTATGGTTGATGGACTGGAGTGCCTGCTACGGATCCACCTACAATCATATCACGAATGTAGAGCCCCCGGAAAAAGGGACTTCAGTACATTTAAATTATTCTAGTATGTATGAACAAACTCTTTCCCAAGTAAACTTAAGCCAAATTTCATAAACAAGTATAGAACTGAACAACAATAGTGCAAGTACAACCAGGAAGCAACAACCAAACATTCCACGACAAATGATTCAAGTAGTCAAACAAAGGGGCAACCAGTGCCCCACAGGTTACAAACTCTCCTGCTGTCTCCTTTCACAATTCCACATTTATCATTTCTTGATTCATATTCATATCAATAGTGATATTGGATCACATTTTCCACCCTTATTGCCTCGTCCACCCTTATTCCCTCAGCCACTCTTATCACCCCAACCCACACCTTATTTCACCGTGTTACAGCGCGCAAACCCGATCCTTCCTGACAATTTTCAATTCACAACAACAAACAGCACAAAAACAAGTACAAGGAATCAACCATGACATATTGTTAAAATAATTCCACAAAAAGGGTATTAAAATCCCACAACTAGCAACAACAATTTCCTCATGTTCATCAAAATTGATACACAATTTAGATCATCACAACAGTTATTCAAAACTAATCACACACATTGTTCCACAATTTTTCCATTCCCATTGTTCCACATTATTCCCATTTCTATTGTTCCAAATTGTTACCATCACCATTTTTCCACAATATTTCCATTTCCATTGTTCCACATTGTTTCCATTACCACTATTCCACATTATTTCCATTTCCATTGTTCCAATTACGAGTTCCACAACATTCATCACAAAATTTTACCGCACAATCATACAACACAGAAGCTTCACGATGATTGTCACATGAATATCAACTACCAACAATATGACAGCTAGCATAGGGCGATTTCACAAGGATCACAATTATTCATACATACCTCAATTGACCTTTCCTTAAGTTACTACAACAATCCAAAAACACTAGCAATTCTAATCCTCTATGAGACATGACAAAATTAAACATATACTAGAAAGATATTCATGAAACTAGCTCGATGAGAATTTTATCAACCACTAGTTGAGCATCTTGACTTCAAATCCCCTTTTTAAGATTTCCTTCACTCCCTAACCCAATCTTTACTAATCTATGTTATACAATCTTTCCATAAATCTAAGTTTTACATGCATGTATATACAATACTAAAATACCCAAGAATCACACCTCAATAACCCATCTTATACTCTACTCTGAAAATTAGAACCAAGGGCATAGAATCTTACCTCTTAGATGAAGAACTAGGGCTTTCACTTGATTATCCTCATGGAATTAACAAGATATTGTGGTGAAATTTGATGGGAGAAACTTTCCCTCTCTAAAACCCCTCACTCTCACTCTAAAAATACTAAGACAAATGCTTAAAATGAGTTCTGGGGTCAAGTATAACGATAGGGGGTCGGGTTTAGAAAATATAAAAAAATATCCCACGATTAGATTCTGCTATAGCAAAACGGATCCTAGAATCGACTTACGGTCCGCAGAATGCCTTGTAGAATCGACACCCAAACTGGGCTTCTCGGGTTCAAAATGCAATCGCAGAGTGTATTCTGCAATGCAAAATGCGATTGCATCATTGACTTAGGATATCAATTTCCAGCCGCTGGTAATTGACCATAACTTTGTGTAGGAATGTCCATACGACGAACGGTCGGAAACGTTGGAAACTAGACTCAAAGGTCTTTCATTTTATTTTCTATTCACTAAATAAAACATTATAAATAATTATATATTCTAGTTTGAAGTGGAGACTTTTGCGAATCCAATTGAAATTTTGGCCTATTTCGAAAATTTCCCATTTGGCATACACATAGGCTTCCCTTTGGACCACACATAATTTACCATGAGACTTATGCTCATATTTACAAAGTCTAATTTATGTCCACCATGTTAATAGTATATAAAAGCATAATAACAAGCCTGAGTGACACTACGAAATCCTAAATTACTTAGCAAAATTATTCGGGTCCTTAAATTCTCCCCCCCTTAGGATCATTCGCCCACGAATGAGTAGAGTCTTCCCCAAGCACATTAACATCACACATCTCTTTCATAACCTAAATCAATTCCCAAAATATTTGGCTAACTCCCAAAATTTTCAGAAATTTCGACAGAGTCTCCTTTGTAACTAGGCTTATCTACCTGCTAGAAAATCACTAAATTTGTCTCAACAACACATCCAAAACTATACATACCACCACAATGTATATATCAACAATCTTAATCCCAATATTACAAGCACTACATTATCATAAGGATACAAGAACATGGACTATACAGTTTTATATCAAAATACCTATATACTACATTCCAAGTCAAAACTAACTGGTATTCAATCAAGCAAAACTATTTTCCTTCCACGGCATATCCAGCTTTCCATACGACATTATCGACATACAAGCATTGTCATGACACCTTCTCAAAAATAATATCTACTCCTAAACATACATAACAAGGATGACAAATAAACATCTGGCATGAGATAACTATCAATTGACTTTACCTTTTAATAACTTCCACTGTACAATTTAAATTCACCGAATATTGCAATTCATGGTAAAAAAATTAACCCACAATTCCCTCACATAGAATCACACCATCAACAATGTCATTTCATTGTAAACAAACAATTATGTGTTCATAATAGTCCTTACCAGCCATAAGTATAATCACAAAGGTGTTTATCAACAACAATATAATTTCATTTCAATCAAGAGTCCATATGAAGTCAAGCCATCACGATTCTTTCTAGTAATGCATCATATAAGATATTACCATGATCATATAGTTCATTCAAACCAATTCATTGCCTTCTTAGACATGACATATGGAAACACAAAGTACATGAGAAACAATTACGGGGATATCATACTCCTATTGCAACCTAATGTGTAATACAGTCATGTTACCTTTATTATCAAGTCACATAAAGTTTTCAGGGGGACACTCACACTAAGCCCTTTATGACCTTTAATAGTTACTCTGAGATTCGATATCGTAAACTAACCATAAAATTACCTATCCATTATATATGTATATATAATCACAATACGAAGCTTTATCTTTGACTTGTCTGAAGTTACCGTACCCAAAGGATCTAATACAATAAAAAACAACTGAGTTCAAGATCAGGCTGAAGATATTCAGGAATCCATTAATTCGCTGAGTAAAGTACTTCATGAGGTCATATACTAACAGACACAAGAGGTTACTAGTAACAATACTAACATGGTTTACCATTGTGATTACCTCAATTATTACACAAATGAGGTATAAGAGTAAGTAGTACATGGGAAATAGGAGTCATTAAGAAGGAATACTCAAGTACAGGAACTACTCATTGTCTAAAGTGTAGGGAAAATCCGTCTATCCAGAATAAGAATACTATGGCACCTTGTATGTAATATGGGTTTCAAAATACATGAAGTTTAATTACACTCTGAATGTTAATTGACACACAAAATCTATGCCACAAGCCCACGGGGATGAAAAGAAGTGGAACACTTATGAGACTATTAATCTTCAAACAGCTTAAACCTTACTGATAATTGATCATATATGCGGGAACTAAAAATACAACCATTAGTCATTCAAATCAACATGTTCATGATATGTGCAAAAATCCAAAGTCATCTAATCTCAACCTTTCACGAGTGAAAGTCCATAGCTAGAAAATTTTTATATTGGGACAAAATTATGAATTGGTTAGATGGTTCTAATATTTAACGCGATACTCCAGAGATAAGGAATAAAATACTCCTATACATCCAAAAAGGCGAGATGCCAAGGGTATTATAACTCCCCGCACATGACAATGACATAGTCAAGGATTTCAGAAGTTGAGAGTGTAAAGAAAATCAAACTCAATGAGACAGTGCACAATAACCAGTTAAGGTTTGCAGATGCTCATGATGGGATCTCGATAGGATTTGACTTGAAAAAAGAAAAAGAAGGTGTTATAGTGACACATAGAGGGGCATGTTCTCTCATGGTTACCGTACAAGTGTTGGGTACTAGCACAACGAATTCACTAAATAAGGAATACAAGTAACACATTGTGGAGACATAAAGAGAAAATAATCATTCGTTATAAGTTGGAAATGTTTATGCGCTATACTAACTTCCAAACTGCAATACAATTCCACAGCACGGGAAACTATTATACTGGAAACCAAGTGAGCTACTTACTATGGGATATCTCAAGTGGACAGAAAATTACGGCGACAGAAGATCTTCCTATAATGGCATGTGAGGATCTCAATTTTCAAAAAAATATTTATGCACACAATGACCATTTTAATTGATAGGTACTTGTAGGATATGTGTTGACGCATGCTCTCATGTTACTTGATGGTAAGAAGATTTTTATGATGTTACTTGCAAGAGAGTGGATTGGCTGATTAAGGCATATACACAACCGAGTAAAAGAGTGACTCGAGAAGAATCACAAATCTTGAATACTCTACATGGAACTCGAAACCACATGTCCAAACTATATGATGGTGCATGAAATGTTTTGTAATGTAGATTCTTTTTAAGACAAATCTATGCAAGGACAAGGAAGTTATAAGGGTCTAGCAAAAAGTTTAAACAATCACCACATTACCAAATAGAACGGATCTCATAGTTTTCACATAATATCCATACCTCTAGGCTGCAATTCATAGCCCTGTTGACATATCAATTATACACCTATGCGCTTCATACAATAATAAGGAAATCAAAAGTACGAACCAAACACTTTAAATGATCAACACATTATCAAGTAAAAGAATCATGCCATTTATACGTATATTAGTCCATCGGCTCTAGGGGCCACAATTATCACAAGCACTAGGCCACATTTCATAACATAGCCTCTTATTTCCCGCATTTCACATCATTTCCGCATATTTTACACCAACATTATAATTGTTCCATATTCCCTCATGTCACAAGTATCACCAGGTACGATTTAATTTCGAGTTCTCGACACATTGTCCATACTCTATTTCTCAAAATCATTTGACTTATTTCAACATTTCTATACACAGAGGATTTCACACAGTTTTATTTAATATATGCTGCTCTAATTTCAATTTAAGGCCTTTACATTTTAATATATGATTCATATTCCTTGAACCCATTTTAAGTTATCAACTATAGCACATTGGTCATATTGGAATGCATTTTTCAAATTATAGGGTCACAAAACCATCATGTATAGTATCAATTCCAACAAGAATCCAACATTCAGCCTTGCCACATTTACACCGTCACTTACTTCACTTCCAAACATCTTTATACATTACAAACAACTAGGCACAATCAATCAAATACATTTGATAAACATAAGAACAATTTGGAGGAATCAATCATAACAAGTTTTCTCACAAAATTTGGCATCAAAATGTTAATTTAAACTTGACTTGAAATCTAGGCATTTAGCACATAGTTCACATTCTTTACACATCCTCATTTACCAATAATAATATACCAAACACATGAAGAAGTACCTCCCACATATATTTTCACAACAATAATTCGTTTAACATAACACAACGAGTACTGCATAAATTATATTTTTAACTTACAACATTTACGCGGGCACCATGGAAGCTTAACTACTAAAAGACGGGATTTTAACCGTACATACAGATAATATACTACATGATTTGGTGGTGCAGTGAAATTAGTAGGAACAAGGGTACTCCTCTTAACAACAAGTTTTTCCAATCCCTCCATGTCTCAACATATTCCTCTAAAAAGTTTTTAGGTAATCAACTTGGACTCAATGGTGGGATCAATCCCTCCTTACAAGCTTCAAATTCGCGGATTATGGTATTAAAATTACCAATCTTGAGTATAAGACTTAGATATAAATCAACTCTCTATCTTGAGCTATATCGCACGATCTAGATTATCAAAGAAAGGTGAAATTCTTAAATGTCCAAATAGCCTCCAGCTTATAGATGTGGTCGACAACACACAGATAAGAAGGACTCTACTAGACACGGCTCCGAGACATCCTAGGACACTTTAAAATCTTAGGCTCTGATACCAAGTTTGTCACGCCCCAAATTCGAGGGACATGACCGGCACTCGATAGGGCCCCAAATTGAAAGGGGCTCGTCGAATAAGCTGACGGAAAGTGATGAAGAGCTACGGTCGGTGGACTGTAGTGCTGGATATGGATACACCTACAATCATAACACGAATGTAGTGCCCCCAGCAAAAGGGACGTCAGTACATTTGAATTGTACAACAAACTCTGTCACAAGTAAACTCAAGCCAAATTTTATAAACAAGCATAGAACTGAACAAAAATAGTGCAAGTACAACCAGGAAGCAACAACCAAACAATACACAACAAATGATTCAAGTAGTCAAACAAAGGGGCAATCAGTGCCCCACGTGTTACAAACTCTCCTGCTTTCTCCTTTCACAATTCCACATTTATCATTTCATGATTCATATTCATATCAATAGTGATATTGGATCACATTTTCCACCCTTATTGCCTCGTCCACCCTCATTACCTCGGCCACCCTTATCACCCCAACCCACAGATTATTTCATCGTGTTGAGGGGCTCAACCTGACCCCGCCTAACAGTTTTCAATTCACAACTACAAATAGCACAACAACAAGTACGAGGAATCAACCATGGCACATTATTAAAATAATTCCACAACTATCAACAACAATTTCCTCATGTTCATCAAAATTGATACACAATTTAGATCATCACAACAATAATTCACAACTAATCACACACATTGTTCCACAATATTTCCATTTCCATTGTTCCACATTATTCCCATTTCCATTATTCCACATTGTTTCCATCACCATTGTTCCACATTATTTCCATTTCCATTGTTCCACATTGTTTCCATTACCACTATTCCAAATTATTTCCATTTCCGTTGTTCCAATTATGAGTTCCACAACATTCATCACTAAATGTTACCACAAAATCATACAATACAGAAGCTACATGATAATTCTCACATGAATATCAACTATCAACAATTTCACAGCTAGCATAGGCGATTTCACAAGGATCTCAATTAGCCATACATACCTCGATTGAGCTTTCCTAAAGTTACTACAACACTCCAAAAACTCTAGCAATCCAATATTCTATGAGACATAACAAAATTAAACACACATTAGAAATATATTCATGAAACTAGCTCGTTTGAACATTTTATCAAACACCAGTTGAGCATCTTGACTTAGAATCCCCTTTTTAAGATTTCCTTCACTCCCTAACCCAATCTTTACTAATCTATGTTAAAAAATCTTCCCAAAAACCTAAGTTGTACATGCATGCATACACAATGCTAAAATACCCAAGAATCACACCTTAATAACCCATCTTATACTCTAAACTCAAAATTAGAACCAATGGCATAGAATCTTTCCTCTTGGATGAAGAACTAGGGCTTTCATTTGATTATCTTCAAGGAATTAACAAGATATTGTGGAGAAATTTGATGGGATAAACTTTCCCTCTCTAAAATCCCTCTTTCTCACTCTAAGAATACATAGAAAAATTCTTAAAATGAGTTATGGGGTCAAATATAACGATAGGGGGTCGGGTTTAGAAAAAAAATATCCCACAATGTCGATTCTACTATTGCAAAACTGATCGCTGAATCAACTTGCGGTCCGCAGAATCCGTCGAAGAATTGACGCCCAAAAATAGGCTTCTCGGGTTCAAAATGCATCCAAATTGCAACCGCAGAGTGCATTCTGCGATCCAAAATGCTATCGGAGAATTGACTCAGGATATCAATTTCCAGTCTTTAGTAATTTGACCATAACTTTGTGTAGGAATGTCAAAATGATGAACGGTCGGAAGCGTTAGAAACTAGACTCAAAGGTATTTCATTTGATATGCTATTAATCACATAAAACATTATAAATAATTATATTCTTGTTTAAAGTGGAGCCTTCTCCGAATCCATTTGGAATTTTGGCCTATTTCGAAAACTTTCCCATTTGGAATACACCTAGGCTTCCCTTTGGACCTCACATGACTTACCATAAGACTTATACTCATTATTAAAAAGTCTAATTTAGGTACACCATGTTTATAGTATATAAAAGCATTATAACAAGCCTACGTGACACTACGAAATCCTAAATTGTTTTGCGAAATTTTTCGGGGCCTTACAAACATGATATCTATATGCTGATTTATTATTAACCCAATGGTTTGCCTAATGTCATCATAAATGCATGAATGCCAATCTCTATTGACATGGTATACATATGCATAGTTGCAGAGATTAAAAGGTAAAACCTATAGGCAAGGTTTCTACCCCTTTATGCATAAAAGTAAAACTCACTCCCTTTTTCACTAGATCCATGAGTTTATACAAGTTATTACAGATCCAAAAATAAGACAAGAATTAAAAATACATCAGAAGTTATCAGCTGCATCCAAGCAGCCTAATTCAGACATAGTATCTAACAATATGAGATAGAACTACTTCCGAGATCCAGATTTCCAAAGCCTTATCTTATGTAGGGTGTTTCAGAGATCCAAGGAGTCTCAAGAACTCCAGGCAGTTCTTACACCCAAGATATTAATTAGAAAAAGTAATAGTGCAGTGTGGAAGAGCCAACCCTATGGTGTCCAAGTTCAAAGGGAGCTCATGGATCTCAAATAAAGGCTTACAAGAGGGGACAGAACTTAATGTTCTAAGAATGAGTGAAAGTTCAATAGAGGGGCTCGGGAGTACAAAGGTAGGCCGGTGGTCATGCCTTCATGCTTGGCCACAAAGTAGTCTGGCACACCCTTACCAAGCCTGTTCAGCCAACAAAAAGGAGCACCTACCTATTGAAGGTCAGACTATGGTCTGGACAGCAATGAGGATACTGCCTGACAAAAGTCTTAGACTTAGAATACAAATAAAGGGAAGGGGGAATGAGAACTGAAAGAGTTTAGGACATAGGGAGTCCAGTCTATATACATGAACAACAATGTTAAATGTTGTCATTTTTTTCTGAACCATAACTCAACATACAAAGGGAAATGGGGAATGGGAATTCATGTAAGCACGGAGGAAAATAGTAAGTAGAGCTTGAAGAAATTAAAGCATCAAAATAGTAAGTCAAACAGAGTAAAGGCTGAAGAATAAACATGTAGTGGAGAGGCAAAATATAAACAAGGAGAGACATACCAGTTGCAAAGAAAGTAAACAAAGAATCAACAGTATTCTTTCAGCAAAAACCACAATCAGAGAAGAAATTTTTGAACTTCTGAGTTTAGAAACTCGGAGGCTTAAGAAATTTTAAATGTATTTGAGAGAACAAGTACTGACTTATGTTATGTGTTCTCGTGTTTTTAAAAGAGAAGAGTATAGGTATTTATAGTTTTGAAAATTGGTAGAGAATAAGGTAATAAGTACAATTTTAACACGAAAATGGACATGATAACAATCAGAATCAATTAACAGAAATCTTCCCTTTAATCAGGGGATTCATATTGAAATGGATGCCAAACATGATCCAAATAATTAAAGAAAAATCAATATGTGAACAGAATGGCTATTACCATAAAAGAAATAGTAAAATCGTACATTAGGCAATTAAGTCCAAGCACAAGATTGTAATTATTTTTGGAAAGATTCATTAAGGCAATTGACCCTTGACAGGATAGTAAAAATCAGAATCTCATGGAAGGAAAGGTTTTGAGATCAATTACGAGTTTGAAAATCAATCACAGAAGGGACTCAGTATAGAATGAATGCACAAGTAACAGACATGTAAGGCCAAGCTATGGAATATGAAACAACATACATCAACAGCATAGAGTAAACATTCGAAGCATGCTAGTTAGGTTTCAGTGGGTAATAGAGAGAAAAGGAATCAAAAGCATGCAAAGAGTCGAGTGAAAACCATAGTCGAGTTTGATAGTTAGTAAGAACTCAGAACACATAGAGAAGAGAGATGTTGGAACAAGGAATCAAGTTGAATAATTTCAAATAGAGAAGTGCACAAACAACTCAAAAGGACTCGAATAGTCCCCAAAGAGAATAGGGGTTTCAAAATAAGTTGAGTTTAGAGGCGATAAACAGGTGAAGCAAACAAATAATTTTAAAATCCCAAGTGAACCCCAAAAAATTAGGGTTTTCACTATTAATTAGTATACCAAATATATAGGCTCAGGAACTCAAAGAAATCCCCCAAAATTTGGGGTTTTAACATAAAATAAATCAGGAGATGATAAGCATAAACATGTCCAGAATAAGAGAGGAGATGCGAAATAACTTTACATAAAACCGTAGTTAAAAGAACAAAGAGTTTTGAAACAAAAAAATTAAGGAAACTCCGAGAAACATGCTTGGAAAGTCCAAACACACTTAGATCCAGAGCAGATCTACAACTAAATCAAAGGAACCTTAGAGATTAGGGTTTTGTACGAAACCCAGGCGGTGAGAAAAGATTTGAAAACCCTCGATCTAAGAAGGATAGTCGAAGGTCGAACTCGAATAGCTATGGATGGCCAAACAGAGGTTGAAGACGATCGGAGAACAGTCATCGAACAAAGGCTTGGTCTAAACCCTTCAAGATCTGGTCATAAAACCTCGGAAGTGGGCTCGTAGAAGGCATGAGAGTCCGGTATAGACCTCCGATGAGCCTGGGAAGCCATGCATTAGGGTTTTAGTGAGAGGCGGTAGCTAGGGTTTGAGGTGAGTTGAGAGAGGAGGGGGATTCAGAGGCGGTGAGTCTTGAGAATGCGGTTAGAGTATTGAGGGTCGTTTGAATTAAAAAGGTAAGAAGGAATCACGGGCGTTGATCAAAATGATCAGCAATCATGATTAAAAGGGAAGCCATGCGTGTATGAGAAACGGGTCGTGGGTTGGGTCAAAAACGAAATTGGGTCGTTTTATTTTGGGGTTGGAATTGGGTCGAATTGGGGTGCAATAGGGGCTAGAATTAAATAGCCACTTTTCCCATTTTTATTTTATATAAAATATTAATAACAATTTTAAAGCAAAGTTTACATAAATATTAATTTGAAAATACTGGTGTTAATTTTATAATTATAAAATGCAATTAATCATATAATAGGCTGTAATTATATGCAATTTAGCTTTAAACATGCCAAATGAATTTGAAAAAATGTAAAAAAAAATCACCTTGTTTAAATTTTGGTATAAATATGAGGATAAAATATGTTATTAACCAAAATGATAATTTTAGGGAATAATTATTGGACTTTAAGGTATAAAAATAGGCAATAACTTGGTTTAAAAAAATTATTAAAAATTCCAAAACTCTTGGGTGTGCTTGTATATGCACATATATGCTATTTTGAATATATTTTGGGTATAAAGTTACCTAGGAAAAAATTGGGTATCAACAAATACCCTTGAGGCAGGGTGATCTTATGGAGACTTCTGGGTACATCTGCCACGTGTGCAGACCAAAGAATCTCTATCTTTATTCTATCCTGTAGCGTTAGCTTTTATATTTCACAGTTGACGTAGACACTCTAGAGTTAGAGCACTTTACTATATTTCTTTCAGCTTGTGTTCCCGTGAGTTTTCGGATTTTTGGATAGTTTTGTAGGATTATGAGATGTTGAGCTGTAGATACTGAGAAACATTTTTATATATCGTTTTCCTTTAGTTATTCTTGGTTTTTAATTTACATTTCCGCAGTTTCTATGTATGTTTCGCAATTGTTAGGCTTACCTAGTCATAGAGACTAGGTGCCATCAGGATGGTTCACGGAGGGCAAACTAGGGTCATGACAAGTTGGCATCAGATCTCTAGGTTTATAGTAGTCATGGAACACAGGACGGTTTCTTAGAGTCGATCTGATTGGTATGGAGACATCTATACTTATCTACGAGAGGCTATGCAACTATTAGGAAAATTTCCACTTCATTTGATTTCCTTGTCGTGCGATGTTTTGACATCACAATTCTAAACTTCTATCCTCTATTCTCTCACAGATGGTGAGGACACATGCTATTCAAGATGATCAGGCACCCGCAACCTGCACTGCAACCGTTAGAGGTTGGGATCAGGGTAGAGGTCGAGGTCGTACGCATGGTACAACAAGAGCACTTGCCCGAGCTATCGCCGAGGTATCACCAGCAGATCTAACTAGAGTCCAGGCACTTGGAATGCATATTGTTTCCACTACTCTAGCCCATAAAGAGATTCTAGCAAAGTTCATGAGCATGTACACCACCTTGGCTCAGGCAGGATTGTTTCCCCTTGTTGCAGCCAAATCCCAAGCCGGGGGGAGGAGCACAAACTAACCCTCACTCCTAAGCATCGAGTTCATGTTAAGAAGGTCCTAGATATCATTCCAGCACTGCCTACAGTGCCAATTCAGCCCGAGGGTAGGGTAGCTTCTTCAAAGGATGAGTAGCGGAGACTTGAGAGGTTCAAGAAGTATGATCCTCCGATATTGAATGGATTAGCATCAGATAATGCCTTGTGTTTTCTAGAGGAGCACCACCACATTCTCTACACTATGAATATATCAGGATCGAGCAGAGTATCGTTGACTACTTTCCATCCTCTGGGAGCCGCCCATGAGTGGTGGCTCACCGATGAATTATAAAGTCCAGACGAGGCTGCTTCACTGACTTGGACCTAGTTATCGAATCTATTCCTATAGGAGTTTGTTCCTCAGAGCCTTAGAGACACATGGCGTGCAGAGTTTAAGTATTTGCACGAGGGTGCTATGACTGTTTCAAAGTATGTTGTTCATTACACTAGATTGGCTAGGCTTGCAGTATCCTTGGTTTCTACTGTTCGCGAGAGGGTTCGCCGGTTTATTGAGGGGCTAATTCCAAACATCAGATCTAGCATTTCTTAGGATCTAAATTTGCTATCAGAGCTTGCAGCATTTGTTCAAGAAAAAGGATCTAAATTTGCTCCAGATGAGGTGGTCAGAGTTGTTGAAGTATTATGACATCACTATTTTATATCACCCGGGCATAGCAAGCTTATGCCATGAGTCGCACGGCGAGCTGTATGGGGAGTTTTGCGTATTTACCAGCATTAGAGAGGTCTATGGGGATGGATGTTCATGCCTTAGCCAGTCAGTTTGTGAGATCGGATCTTTTAGATCCCAGTCAGATTCTGGCTTGCGTGGTTTTTCAATTTCCTTATTCGATCGTATTAGGAAGCCACATTGTGATGACCCTCATTTACGTGTCCTCAAGGACAAAGTTGAACACGGTGATGCCAAAGATGTGACCATTTGTGACGATGGGTATTAAAGATGCAAGTTTAGATTTGTGTACATAATGTTGATGGGCTTCGAGAGTTGATTCTGGAAGAGACCCATAGTTCGCGATATCTATCCATCTGGTTGCTAATTCTTGAGGAGGCCCATAGTTCGTGGTATTCAATCTATCCGGTTGCTGCAAATATGTATCAGGATTTGAGGCAGCACTAATGGTAGAGGTGGATAAAGAAATATATGGTTGGGTTTGTAGCTTGGTGCCTCAACTGTCGGCATGTGAAGTATGAGCACCAGAGGCCTGGTGGATTGCTTCAGCAAATAGAGATTCTGGAGTGGAAGTGGGAGAGAATCACCATGAAATTTGTAGCTATACTCCAATGGACTTTGAATATGTTTGATGCTATTTGGGTTATTATAGATCGGTGATCAAGTCCGCTTATTTCATTCCTATGTGTGCCACTTATTCATTGGAGAGGTTGGTGGAGATTTATATTCGGGAGATTGTTTGCTTAAATCGTATTCAAGTTTCTATTATTTTAGATAGAGGTACTCGGTTCACATCATGGTTTTGGATGGGTGTTCAGCGT
Organism: Nicotiana benthamiana; assembly: GCA_034376525.1. Taxonomy (NCBI): domain Eukaryota; kingdom Viridiplantae; phylum Streptophyta; class Magnoliopsida; order Solanales; family Solanaceae; genus Nicotiana; species Nicotiana benthamiana. Next base: position 136,330,387 of record CM067329.1, on the reverse strand, counting down.
GAGATGGGTATTCAAGTATAGTTTAGTACAACATTTCACGCTTAGACAGACAGACAATCCAAGTGCACTATTCATATTCTTGAGTATATGCTCTGTGCATGTGTGATTGAGTTTTGAGTGTCTTGGGATCAAATCTTGCCATTGGCGGAGTTTGCATACAACAACATCAATCAGTGTAGCATTCAAATGGCACCGTATGAGGCTTTATATGTTAAGCGGTGTAGATTTCCAATGGGTTGTTTTGAACCGGGTGAGGCTAAACTATTGGGCAGATATTTGGTTCAGGATGCTTTGGACAAGGTTAAGGTGATTCATGATAGACTTCGTATAGCCCAGTCCAAACAAAAAACCTTTGGCGACCAGAATGTTCGTGATGTTTCCTATACGGTTGGACAGCAGGTTCTGGTACGGGTTTCGCCTAAGAAGGAAGTTATGAGATTTGAGAAGAAAGGGAAGTTGAGACCGAGGTTTAATGGCCCTTTTGAGATATTGAGGCATGTTTGGGAGGTTCCTTATGAGCTTTCCTTACTATCAGCTTGGTAGGAGTTCTTCCGGTATTTCATATTCGTTGCACTGGAGGTATCATGGGGATCAATCACACATGTTGGATTTCAGTTAAGTCCAGTTGGACAAGGATATATCCTATGTTGAGGAGCTAGTGGCTATATTGGACATGCATGTTAGAAAGTTGAGGTCAAAGAACATTGAATCGATATAGGTTCAATGGCGGGATGGGGGAGATGCCATGGGAGACCGAGCAGGATATGCGCGGACGTTACCTAATCTCTTCACTGCTTTAGGTATGTATTTATGCTCGTTCGAGGACGAATGAATGTTTAAGTGTAGCGGATGTGACGACCTGGCCTGTCGTCTTAAGAATTAATGCCACGATCCCCTGTTAACACTTTTCCCAAGTTTAATACTGCTAATTTGATTTTGTGGGATGTTCGATTTTGAGTTTCGAAGAGTTTTGGGACACTTAGTCCCTAAATGAGAGCTTTAGTGTTGGAAAGTTGACCGCAGTTGGAACATTGTGAACACGGCCTCATAATGGAAATATAATAGTTTTTTTTAGCTCCGATGGGTAATTTTGGTGCTAGGAGCGTGTTCAGATAGTGTTTTGGAAGTCCGTAGCTAATTTAGGCTTTAAAATGCCGAAAGTTGAATTTTTACAGTTTCCCGTTTAATAGTGAGATCTTGATCCGATGGTCGAAATGGAATTCTGATAGTAGCAATAGCTCTATTATGTAATTTGGTATGCGCATGCAAAATTTTACGTCATTCAAATGTGATGTAGTTGGGTTTTTGATCAAAATTGGAAATCAGAAAAATTTTAGAAACTGAAGCTTGAATCCGATGTGTTTAGGGAAATTTGATGCTTTTTGTAGCATTTTTAAGATTTGTAGAAGATTGAATGAGGTTTAAGGATATGTTGGTTCCTTTGGTTGACATTCCGGGGGCCTCGGGTGCGTTTCGGACGATCAACTGGTCATTTTGAGTTGTTAGAAAGTTGCAGAATTTTAGGCTCAGGTGTTGCAGACATATCTTCATTGTGATCGCGTGGAGAGTATCACGACCGTGAAGGCTTATGCGAGGCTGAGTGAATTTTGCTCTTTACGTTTGCGTGAAAAGGTATGCAAACGCGTAGTTTTGGGGCAGTGCCGAATCGTGAACACGTGGGCCAGGCCGCATTGGAGAAGAAGAAAAATGGCAGCAGATCTCTGCGGTATATCTTCCTCACGTGCATCGCATATGCAATGGTTGACAAACATTGTGTCTCACCAGATGGACCAGGTCCATCACTGGGTTTATTTTTCAATCTTCAAAACTTCAACTAAACTTGGACCAACAAATTCCCCTTTTTCGAAGATGCCAAACTCTTTGCTTTTTATGATCACAAAACCCGCGGAACTCAGCTAAAATATCACCACTTAAAATTTTAACCTATCATTAAGGGGCAGATTTTATAAGGTCATAAACATCACTGTTCAGTTAATAGAGTTTAAGCACAATATATTCCCCCTTTTGGAATCATAAAAAACTTGCATAAATAAGGTAAATCCCAGAATATTAATTATTACTCATGGCCACTACGGCAACTGCAAGTGAAAGCATGCTTTAGTTAATCAAAAATCAACTTGCCAAAGATAACTATAAAGATAAGAATTAACATAAAGCAATAGAAATGCACATTGTCATTGATAAGCATTGCTTTTACATAATAGTCCACAAAAATAAAGAACAAAAGCAAAAACAAAAGAAAGTCCTCAATCTAGGTCACTAGGGGGTTTTCTAGACTGGTTCAAAATAGGATAAGGAAACTTAAGGCTTTGTGGATCTAGAAGGTTGGGTTTGGAGAAGATTAAGCATGGTTTGAAGCCTTCCTACACTCTTTTATTTTTCCTTTGCATGTTTATAATTTAACCAATTCCTCTCTTCTTCCAGTTCAACTACTCGAGCTTGAAGTCTTGCAATCTCAGCATTCTTTGTCTCTACATCCTAAACCAAGGATCTGACCTTGCTATTCACTGGGGTCTTCACTAATGAAACAGATTTAACAGGGCTTACACTGAGGAGAAAATCACAGGACCTGAGAGTTTTGGTGCCAAAGTGCTCTTTGCTGAAAGCCATTCCCATTTCTTCAAGGGAAGGTTCAGCTTGTCCAGCACAGTTGTCACAATAAACCCATAAGGGATGGAATGAGCCTTTGAACAATTTAGCACTATGTCTAGCAGCTTAACAATGAAAGTAGGCCAGTTAATACGCTTTCCTTCAACCATGTATGAGGACCAGGTCCATGTAGTTTGCCATATGCCGCCTCTCATGTCTAGACAGCATGCATTTGTTCACAAATTCAAAGAGCACTTTTTGCTCTGGCCTCATCTCACTCTTTTGAAAAACCCTTGCTTCAGTCACATCCACAACATTTTTAGCCTCACAGAAGTCCCTAGTGATTTGAAATTCAGTAGGCAGATCATCTAGACAAGGCCACCATTGCCTTGTGTACTCATCATAGCCCTCACATGGAATGTTCAGGATTCTACCAACTTAGGTGCATCAAATTTCACCTTCACCCTATTCACTATACTGGTTATCAGCCCATTCTTCACAGTCCCATTAGCCTTGAATTAAACATGTCCTTTTCTGGCAAATCTTTCATCCATCTGAAGGACCATGTCCTTCCATCCTTGCGCCTCTAGTGACGTCAATAATCTTACCATGCCTGACTCCTCCAGGTCTTTGAGCAATTTACCCTTCAAAATTTTTCTTTTGCAAAAATTGGCAGACCTATCTTGTTTCTGATGTGACTCTTCTTCTCCTTCTTCTACACTCCACTCTTCATCCTTTTCTTCCTCAACTTGTACTTATTTTCCCATTGTAGCTGACCTAGTTCTTTTAGCTAAAAAGGATTCAGCAGGTACATACTTGGATGGGTTCTTTGCAGAAGATCTGGTTCTCTTTGATTTGGTAGTGGTAACTTCCACAGTTGTACCTCTCTCTTGATGGACCATTTCAATCTCTTCCTCTTCCTCTTCTACAACAGCCTCAGAACTTTCAACCATATTTACTCTTCTCCAGTGCCTTTTGCAGTTGTGCCTCACTTTGCCTCACCCTACTTCTTGTGGCTCTACCCCTAGTTGCGAAAGACATAGATAATGAAACTTAGCACTTCTTAGTTGGTTAGGACGCAACAGGGGTCCTGTGTGAGGAGACCTTGCATTTATTTGGATCATAACTGGCTTCAGTCTTCCTTAGCATATCTGCCAAAGTCTCCTCCACGGATGAACCAGGTTCATCTGGTTGTTCACTCAAATATACCGATCCCTCAGCAGCTTCACCTGACCCACTTCTTCCTGATTTCATGCCTCCCTCTTCTACACTACCACATATAGCTAAAACTTTAGCAGCTTCACCTGACCCACTTCCCCTTGACTTTATGCCTCCATTTTCTCCGCTACCACATACATCTAAAACTTTCCCCTTCTTTTTTCTTTCTCATTTAACTAGATTTAGCCCCTTCAACTTTTTTAACAGAACCTACTAGAACAAACCAAATATTCTTCCTTTCTAATTCATCATAAAGAATAAACAAGCGTTTACCTCTCCTGGGTTTTCTTGACTCTTGTCATTGTCAGAAAACCCAGGTTATCCTCTTTCACTAGCAGTGATAAATTTCTAATATTAAGAGTTTATGTCGCTTTCTTTGGTTGTAACTCCCTTCCTTTGATTAGCCTGCAATATTTCATTGAAGACTTTCCTCAAAGGAGCAGATGCAACTGTTTTTCTAGTTAACATTTCTGGCAACGAAATTAGGGTTTTAGGGGTTCACTAGGAGGTGTTGGGGGGACTGATGGGGGGGGGGGGGATTCCGGGGTTATCTTGATGATTAGTCATTGCGGAGAATTTCTTTAAATTTTGGGGTTTTTCGGAGAAGAAAGCAAATGATCAGAAATTTAAGAATTTGAGTGACGATTATGAGTGATTTGGTAGATTTTTAAAGAAAGTGTTGATTAGGGCAGTTGTTGCAGCCATTTCAGATGTCAATTAGGAGTTTAATCATGTTACAATTCTGGTCTCCTAAGTGATTAATGAAAATCGCTTGTTTTTAGGGAAGCGGCACGATATAGTTAGACTCTAGGTTAATGAAACCGGTTTAAATTCTCAACGGATAAAATTTTCTGGAGGTTTGGTGTAACTAGGACTTCTGATCATGATTCATAATTTTATCTTTCTAATTGTGCGAAGTGTAGAAACATACCTAAACTTTCTCATGAGAATATATTTATGAACCGGGTACTTCAAATAAAACTTCTCTTGATTATGCCTCAAATGTCAAAATAGAAAACTCTGTAAGAGATCACTGAGTAATATAAAAACATGTCACATGAGTATACTAGTTAAAGTATGAGACTGAGTAAGAATTAGTGTAGATATTTACATGAATTAAGAACTCCTAACCAAAAACGTTTTTTGTTCATTTTTCTTTTATTTTTATTTTTTTTCATTGTGCATTCTGAACTTGACCTTTTAGGTGATCTTAATCATCCCTAATTCCAACATGTTCCTTTCAGAAATTTTTCTACTGAGTGCCTTAGTGAAGATGCCAGTTGTTTGTTTGTCAGTAGCACAAAATTATATTGAGATTAACCCTTTCTCAAAGTTATCTCTTAAGAAGTGGTGTCTAACATCTATGTGCTTAGTCCTTTTATGATTTTCATGGCTCTTTGTCATACTAACAATGTCAAGTCTCCTGGCAGTAAGATTCAAAAGTTAACCAACCATACCTCTATACAGCTTCTGATCAACTAATGAACCATGTTCATCAATATCTAACTTAGTGGCAGTAGCAATAGGAGTATCTATTTCTTTCGATTCTTCCATTTTAATCTTTTTGTTTAGTTTTTTTGTGTACTTCTGCTGATGGATCATAGTTCCATTTGGATTTTGATTGACCTGCAAACCCAAGAAGAAGTTCAGTTCACCCATCATACTTATTTCAAGTTCACTTCCCATTAGCTTTGCAAAGTCCTTAGTCAACCTATCTTTAGTGGCCCCAAATATTATGTCATCAACATATATTTGTACAACAAGAAGATCTTTACCTTTTTCCCTTAGGAACAATTTGGAATCAATTTTACCTCTTTTGTACCCATGCTCCGGTTGAAATGTCGAACATCTTCTATACCAAGCTCTTGGGGCCTGCTTTAAACCGTATAGAGTTATCTAGATTGTACGCATGTTTAGGACACTCCTTGCTTTCAAATCCCGGAGGTTGTTTCACAAACACTTCTTCCTTGAGATAGCCATTTAGGAAGGCACTTTTGACATCCATTTGATGACAAGTGAATTTCATATGGCTGCAAAGGCTATGAGGAGTCTAATTGCTTCAAGTCATGCAATTCAACCAAAGGTCTCATTATAGTCAATACCTTCCTCTTGACTTTAACCTTGAACCACCAGCCTTGCATTGTTTTTTGTAACTGTTCCATCTTCATCTAGATTGTTCCTGAAAACCCATTTTGTCCTAATGACTTATCTGTCCTTGGGTCTTGGAACCAAATGCCAAACTTGACTTCCCTAAAATTGATTGAGTTCATCCTACATAGCATTGACCCAATCTGTATCCTGCAAAGCCTTAACAAGATTCTTAGGTTCAATGATAGACAGAAAAGCATCAAATGCACATAAACTCTTCAATTGAGATCTAGTTTTGACTCCAGATGTTGGATCATTGATGATGTTATCAATGGGATGAGAGCTCATGTACTCGTAAGATTTTCCCACCATTTGGTTCTTGCTAGATGCTTCTTCATTGTTCTGTTGCTGAGGAACAAGTTCAAGTACAGGTTCCTTCAGAGAGTTTTGGTCAATTTCTCTCAGATTAATTCCCCTTGTCAGGTTGCCTTGATTGGAAGGACCTATTCCATCACATGTTCCTTTCTTTGATGCCACGTTGACTTGTCTTGTGGATTCAATCAATTGTTTCATGAGTCGAATGGCTTCATCTTCATGTTCTTGTCTCTTAGAAAGAATGTTAGATTCATCAAATACAACATGTACACTTTCTTATATACACAAAATTATTTTTATTAAACACTTTATGCGATTCGCTATGGGAAGAATATCCCAAGAATACTCCCTCATTATGTCACGCCCCAAATCCGGGGGCATGACCGACACTCAACCGGGTATCCCTAGTCGAGCGGACTTGGGTGCCTTTCCTATTCCCCACGCATTACCCCACTTCATTCTTTGTTAATTAGCCAAAAGATACCAAATTTACAATTGAAAGAACATACAATTTCTCTTTTTATAAACACACATTATGATTAACAGGGAAAATCTTTCACAAAGCATACATTATGATTAAAAGGGGATGTGGTGTACAAGATTACATCGCCTAAAACATACACCTCTATACATAAGTTCTAACCCACATTACATTGGCTATAGATCCTCTAAGAGAAGAATAATACAACACTTTGCCGGTGACAAGGCCCCGGCTATACCTTTGCAAAAGGACGCAAGACTCCATAATACAACAACATGGGTGGCATGGGCCACACAAGGCCCCGGAAGAAAAGGGGCTCACCAAACATGTATACCGCCTATAGATAGGAGAAGGAGCTATGAGCGGTGGACTAGAGTGCCTGCCACATATCCACCTACAATCATAACACGAATCTAGCGCCCCCGACAAAAGGAACGTCAGTACATTTGAATTGTACTAGAATGTATGAACAAACTCTGTCCCAAGTAAACTCAAGACAAGTTGCATATACAAGTATGTAACTGAACAACAATAGTACAAGTACAACCATGGAGCAATAACTAAACATTTCACAACAATGATTCAAGTAGTCAAACAAATGGGCAATCAGTACCTCACAGATTACAAACTCTCCTGCTATCTCCTTTCACATTTCCACACTTATCATTACATGATTAATATTCATATTAATAGTGATATTGGATCTCATTTTTCTAGCCTTATTGCCTCGTCCACTCTTATTACCTCGGCCACCCTTATCACCCTAACCCACACTCTATTTCATCGTATTTCGGCGCGCAACCCGACTCCGCCTGACAGTTTTCAATTCACAACAACAAACAGCACAACAACAAATACAAGAAATCAGCTATGGCACATTGTTAAAACTAGATCCACAACAAGGGTAATGAAATCGCACAACTAGAAACAACAATTTCCTCATGTTCATCAAACTGGTACACAGTTCATGTTACCACAACAGTTGTTCACAACTAATCACACACGTTGTACCACATTATTTCCATTTCCACTGTTCCACATTATTCCCATTTCAATTGTTCCACATTACTTCCATTTCCATTGTTCCATATTATTTCCATTTCCAATGTTCCAATTACAAGTTCCACAACTTTCACCACAAAGTTTTACCACACAATTATACAACACAAAAGCTTCACAATGATTCGCACATGAATATCAACTATCAACAATTTCACAACTAACACGGGGCGATTTCAGATAGGTCATAGTTAGCCATCATACCTGGAGTTGATTATTCCCTTTTAAACCTCTATTCAAATTCGCCAAGCAATCAAGAAGTCAATCTAGTTCATGAGCAACACTTAGGATTTAGAAATTTAAACTCGTAGTTGCTACCCAATTCCTTCTTTACAAGATTTTAGAGTTTTGAAGACGTGCATGATGATTTTATGAATAAATTTCAAAGCAAGTGTATGGGGTTCCCTTCACAAGAATAATTTCGAAATTTTGGGGAAATGGGTAAGGGATTTTACCTGAGAAATCAATAGAGAAGACAATGCACCAAGAATTTTTCAAGCTCCAATGACTTTGAAAGACTAGATGACGAAGGATTTGCTTTCTCTCTCACGAACCCTTTCTCCCTCTGTCTTATTTTGATCAGAAGTGTGTTAAAACGAGGGAGAATGTGTTAAAACCAGGCGAACACAATCTACGACGCGATCTGTGATCGCAGAACAGACATGCGGTCCGCAGAATACAACGCGGAAATGGCTCAAATTTCAAACCTCTCGGGTTGGAATGCGGCGAATATGCGGTCTACATTTGAGTTTTGCGGTCGCAGAATGCACTGCAGACCTGACCTTCGAATTTGCTCAGGGACAATATGCGATCGCTTTGCGGTCCGCATATTGATTATGTGATCGCAGATTTGACCTCATTTTTGACATCGAAAATTAGTTGCTCTCTCATTCACTCTGCAATAGGAATGCGGTCTGCATAGCTGATCCGCGACCGCATTCTGCACCGCATTTTGACAATTTTCTGGAAAAATTTTGATTTGTTATTTTTAAGTTCAAAACAGTAAAAAAGATTTGATCCATGTAGGTCGACTCGACTCTTATGAGTTGTTAACATCTGAGAACTCATTTCACGGGGCCTTACATCCTCCCCCGCTTAAGATCATTCATCCTCGAATGAGGACTTGGGAACCAAATGAGTTTGACAACATGATATTCACGTTTCTACACTTTTATTAACTTTCAAGTTTGTTTTAGAAAAAAATTTGCAAGAGTTACCTTTGTAATATGGACATAACTACCTGTCAAAGAATCCCCAAAACACATTTCCCAAGCATTACTACAAACCTGCTACCTGTAGAACAGTTGTAAAATGCATAATCCTCATACTTGCACATATTCAACCCATTCATACACTTTTCAACCATATTGGCACACTACATGTAATCAAATTAAGAATTAATCGTCTGTACTATTAAAGCAATTTACCTACCACAAGGGTATGATACAGTTATTCATTTCAGTACAGTTCCTCCATGCAAAACTAATCATTACACAATTAGAACACTTTGATACACAGTCTCCATGCAAAATTAATTATTACTTCCAAACATGACCTTACCATGAGAGCACAAAACTTCCATTACCAAAAAGGGCTGCACATTGTTCAAATAATCACAACACATAAACTTGGTTGGCTGAACTTGGAGAAACTACAACAATAATGCACTTGGAAAGAGAAGCGGTGGTTTTTACTCCTAATGGAACATAACACTAGCTCTCTTAGGGGCGACATTCGCACGATCATTTCTAAGATTATTCAAATAGATGGGGGTATTTTTTCTTCATCTCATCTTCCGCTTCCCACATGGCTTCCTCGACTTGTTGGTTTTTCCACAACACCTTAACTGAAGCAATCTACTTGTATCGCAACTTTCGCAATTGCCTATCCAGAATAGCAACCGGAATCTCTCCATATGATAACTCTTCTGTAACCATGATATCTTCCACGGGCACAATTTTAGACGGATCACCCACAACTTTCCTAACACATGGATACATGAAATACCGGGTGCACCAAGGACATTTCAGGGGGGCAATTCCAACCTATATGCAACTTGACCGATCCTTTGAATGTCTTGATAAGGCCCGAAGTACCTAGGACTTAGATTCTACTTCTTCCCAAAGCGCATGACTCCTTTTTTAGCGGACATCCTCAAGAATACCCAACCTCCTTCTCGGAACTTCAATTCTCTTTGACGCACGTCCGCATAGGATTTGTGATGACTTTGAGCGGTCTTCATCCTCTCCTGAACAAATCTGACCTTCTTCATGTCCTAACGCACGAGATCTGGCCCTATTAATTCCGCTTTACCAACCTCAAACAACTCGATCGGGGACCTACACCTCCTTTCGTACAATGCTTCGAATGGGCCCATCTGGATGCTAGCATGGAAGCTATTGTTATAAGCAAGCTCTATAAGGGGCATGTTATAATCCCAATTACCTTTGAAATCCAAGACACATGCCCACAACATATCCTCGAGCGTGTGAATGGTCCGCTCTGCTTGGCCATCAGTCTGCGGATGAAAAGTTGTGCTAAGATTCACTTGAGTGCCCAATCCTTGCTGAAATTTCCTCCAGAAGTTAGCTGCAAACTAAGTTCCTCGATCCAAAATGATAGAAAGTGGAATACCATGAAGCCTCACTATCTCCTTAATATACAATCGAGCATATTGTTCCGCAGTATCGGTGGACTTGATTGGAAAAAAGTGAGTTGATTTGGTGAGCCTATCCATAATTACCCAAATTGAGTCGAACTTGTGCTGAGTACGAGGTAGTCCATTCGCGAAGTCCATATTGATCATTTCAAACTTCGACATCAGTATTTCTATAAGCTAAGTCAACCCTCCCGGCCGCTGATGCTCGGCCTTCACTTGCTGGCAATTTGGACACTTAGCGACGAAGTCCGCTACACTCTTCTTCATACCACTCCACCAATAGATATCCTTGAGATCGTGATACATCTTTGTAGAGCCTGGGTGCACTGAATACCTGGAATGATGAGCCTCCTCCATTACCCTCTCCCGAAGATTATCCACAACGGGGACACATAACCTTTCACGACACCATAGCACACCATCATTGTTACCGAGTGAAAATGCTGAAACTTTGTTACTTAGAGCTGCCTCCTTCAATTGTGCCAATGCTGGATCAATAAACTACTTTTCATTAACGTCTTCCACAAGCAACGATTCACTGCATTATGCACCATAAGTTCCTCCTCATGCGGGGCCGAGATACAAACTCCAATGATAGCCAACTGATGCACCTCCCGAGCTAGGAACCTCTGATCCGCTCATAAGTGAGCCAAGCTACCCATGGATTTTCGACTAAGGGCGTCGGCCACCACGTACTCCTTCCTTGGATGAAACAAGATATCCATATCATAATCCATAAGCAATTATAACCACCGCCTCTGCCTCAAATTCAGCTCCTTCTGCTTGAACAAATATTGAAGACTCTTGTGATCTGAAAACGCATACATAAACCTCATAAAGATAATGCCTCAATAATTTCAAGGCAAACACAACTGTTGCAAGCTCCAGATCATGCGTCGGATAATTCTTCTCGTGATTCTAGAGTTGCCTGGAAGCATATGCTATGACCTTCCCATGTTGCGTCAGAACACACCCTAAACCAACCCTGGAGGCATCACAATAAACCATAAACCCCTCTACGCCTTCTGGCAAGGACAATACTGGTGTCGAAGTCAACTTTGTCTTCAATTCCTGGAAATGTTTCTCACAAACATCTGACCACTAGAACTTGGATAATTTCTTCGCCAATTTTGTCAGAGGAAATGCGAGGGTGGATAATCACTCTACAAACCTCCAATAATACCCTGCTCACACCAAAAAACTACGAATCTCCGTCGGGGTAGTGGGCCTAGGCTAATCCTTCACCGCTGCAATCTTTTGGGGGTCCACCCGAATCCCCTCACTGGAAACAACATGACCCAGAAAAGCGATGGATTCCAACCAAACTTCACATTTGGAAAATTTGGAGTACAATTGGTGCTGCTGTAGTGTTTGTAAAACTGCCCTAAGGTGGCTGGCATGATCCTCCATGCTTCCCAAATATACATGGATGTCTTCAATCAAAACAATCGCGAAGGAGTCTAACAATGACACGAAGACCCGATTCACAAGATCCATAAAAGCTGAGAGGGCATTGGTTTGCCCAAATGACATGACCAAGAATTCAAAGTGGCCATAACGCGTTCTGAAAGCTGTCTTAGGAATATCCTGCTCCCTGATCTTCAATTGGTGGCACCCGGACCGCAAATAAATTTTGAAGAAGAACCTTCGACCTTGCAATTGATCGAACAAATCATCTATATGAGGTAAAAGGTACTTATTCTTGATTGCGACTATATTAAGCTGCCGATAATCGATACACATCCGAAGCGACCCATCCTTCTTCCTGACAAAAAGAACCGGAGCACCCCATGACAAAACACTTGGCCGGATAAGCCCCTTCTCCAATAGGTCCTTCAACTGCTCTATTAACTATCGAAACTCTGCTGGAGCCATTATGTATGGTTGAATAGATACTGGTTGAGTATCTAGCAATACATGAATCCCAAAATCAATCTCCCTATCTGGCGGAATTCCTGGAAGCTCATCCTGAAATACCTCAGGAAACTCATTCACAACTGGTACGGACTCGGGGGCAGGTATCTTTGGAGTAGTGTACGCTACGCGGACTAAATGATAGATACACTCCTTCCTGATCATCTTCGAAGCCTTGAGGTAGGAAATAAACCTACCATTTGGCACAACCCCATTTCCCTTTCCATTCAATAACCGGCTCATTAGAGAACTCGAGTCTCATAACTCTCGTCCGGCAATCAAGTTTAGCAAAGCACGAATAGAGCCAATCCATCCCCATGATTACATCAAAATCCACCATCCCCACCTCGATAAGGTCAATCGTGGTAACACAACCACCTACCATAACAACACAATTCCTATATACTTGCACGGTTGTAATTGACTCACCAACCACAGTCGATACCGAGAATGGCTTAAGAAGCTATTCGGGTTCAATCCCAAAACTCGAAGAAAGAAATGGAGTGACATAGGACAGGGAAGACCCTGGATCAATAAGTGCATAGCAATCAATAGTCTGGACGGATAGGATACCTATGACAACATCTGGCGAAGCCTCAGCACTCTGACGGCCATTCAATGCATAAAACCTGCTGGGTCCTCCCCTACCACGAGCTTAACCCCTGACTGCACCATGCCCTACTGGGGATGGAGGGCGCACTGATAACGTAGCAACTGATGAACTAGATAGCTAAGAAAGTCCCCTTCCCGTGCCCTGTCTGGGCGCACGACAATCCCGATGTATGTGACCTCGCACCCCACAATTGTAACACACTGAAGCATCAAAGTAACAGGCCTCAGTATGGAACTCCCACACATGGGGCATATACCTACCTTTTGCCGAGGTGTAATCCCTGAGTGACTAAACTGGCTGGACCTTCTGCTGTCTTAACATGGCCCCGAAGGGCTACTCTAATGAAAATGGTGCACGGACGGCAGTGCACTAGCTGAGGACTGAGCATAAGACTGAGATGGTCATTATGACCCTATCCCTGGAGCTGACCTCCCTGAGTGACCCATAGATTGGGCCCTGTTGCTACTCTCCCTGTCTGCCCGAATTTTCAACTTCATGGCCTCAATAGCCTGAGCAAAACCCACGATCTTCCTATACTTCATGTCTAATTGAAAATCCGCTGTAGCAGCCTCATTTACCAATGGATTGAGACCCTGAACGAATTGCCGAACTCTAGCCTCCATAGTCAACACCCACTGAGGAGCATACTTGGACAACCTCACGAATTCCATATGATACTCCCAAATACTCATGCTACCCTGCTTGAGAACCTCAAACTCAGTGGCACGGGCTGCCATGGTCTCGGCAGGCAAGAATTGGTCCATCAAGGGACCTATGAACTCATCCCATCTAGCTGGAGGTCTCCCTTCCTCACGCGAATCCTGCCACATCTCAAAACAACGAACGCGCAGCTCCCTTCAACCTCTATGAAGCAAATTCAACCCCTTCTATCTCTGTAGACTTATCATTCGAACGGTCTTGTACATCTCATCAAGGAATTCTTGCGGATCGGCCTCTAGGTCTGTGCTTGAGAACTCTAGAAGGGACAATCGCAGAAACTTGTGAACTCTGGAGCTGGAGGAATCTTCATATCTGCTGGAGGACAGAGGGGAATATTGAGATCTCTAGGCCTTGGCAGCCGCTAACTGAGTCTGTATACAGATAACTTCCCTAAGGTCTCCATGAGAAATACCAGGATCAGAAGCTGGAGTAACTATCAGGATTAGGAGCATTGGCATGAGGAATAGTAGCACCCTCGGCTGATGCTGGAACATGATTGCTTGGATCAGGAACGGATGAAGCCGGCAAATTCAGAACGAGGGAATCAATCTAACCCACGGTAGTCGGCGCATGATCCACAGCCACACTGGAAGTGACGTTGGCCCCTAGGCCAAGTCTAGCTTTCTTCTTAGGTGCCATCTCTGAAAATGCAAAATAGAGCATGAATTAGCCACAACATCACTTCACCGCACGAACTTGTAATATCATAGAAGAGGATCATTTTTCCTAAATCCCGTGTAGCCCCCAACTTATAGATGTGGTCAACAACACATTCAATAAGAAAGGCTCTACTAGGAACGGCTACGAGGCATCCTAGGACTCCTTTAAAACCATAGACTCTGATACCAAGTTTGTCACGCTCCAAATTCGGGGGCATGACCGGCACTCAACCGGGTATCCCAGTCGAGCGGACCTGGGTGCCTTTCCTATTCCCCACGCATTGCCCCACATCATTTTTTGAAAATTAGCCAAAAGATTCCAAATTTGCAATTGAAAGAACATATGATTTCTCTTTTTATGAAAACACATTATGATTAACAAGGAATATCCTTCACAAAGCATACATTATGATTAACAGGGGATGTGGTATACAAGTTTACAGCGCCCAAAACATACACCTCTATACATAAGTTCTAATGCACATTACACTGTCTACGGAGCCTCTAAGTAAAGAATAATACAACACTTTGCCGGTGACAAGGCCCCGGCTATAGCTTTGCAAAAGGACACAAGACTCCATAATACAACAACATGGGTGGCATTAGCCACACAAGGCCCCAGAAAGAAAGGAGCTCACCAAACATGAATACTGCCGATAGAGAGAAGGAGGAGCTACGAACGGTGGACAGGAGTGCCTGCCGCAGATCCACCTACAACCATAACACTAATATAGCACCATTGGCAAAAGGGACTCAGTACATTTGAATAGTACTAGCATGTATGAACAAACTCTGTCCCAAGTAAACTCAAGTCAAATTGCATACACAAGTGTGGAACTAAACAACAATAGAACAAGTACAACCATGGAGCAACAATGAAACATTTCACAACAAATGATTCAAGTAGTCAAACAAAGGGTCGATCAGTGCCCCACAGGTTACAAACTCTCATGCTGTCTCCTTTCAAATTTCCGCATTAATAATTTCATGATTCATATTCATATCAATATTGATATTGGATAACATTTTTCCACCCTTATTGCCTTGTCCACCCTTATTACCTTGTCTACCGTTATCACCCCAACCCACACCTTATTTTACTGTATTGCAGCGCGGAACCCGACCCTGCCTGACATTTTTCAATTCACAACAACAAAAAGCACAACAACAAATACAAGAAATCAGCTATGGCATATTGTTGAAACTAGATCCACAACAAGGGTAATGAAATCCCACAACTAGCAACAACAATTTCCTCATGTTCATCAAATTGGTACGCAGTTTGGGTTACCACAACAATTGTTCACAACTAATCACACACATTGTTCCATATTATTTTCATTTCCATTGTTCCACGTTATTCCCATTTCCATTGTTCCACATTACTTCGATTTCCATTGTTCCACATTATTTCCATTTCCATTGTTCCAATTACAAGTTCCACAACTTTCACCATAAAGTCTTACCACACAATTAAACAACACAAAAGCTTCACAATGATTCCCACATGAATATCAACTATCAACAATTTCACAACTAACACGGGGCGATTTCACAAGGATCACAGTTAGTCATACATAATTGGAGTTGATTATTCCCTTTTAAACCTCGAGTCCAATTCGCCAAGTAATCAAGAAGTCAATCTAGTTCATGAGCAACACTTAGGTTTTAGAAATTTAAACTCATAGTTGCTACCCAATTCCCTCTTTACAAGAATTTAGAGTTTTGAAGACATTCATGAAGATTCTAAGAAGAAATTTCAAAGCAAGTGTATAGAGTTCCCTTCCCAAGCTTAATTTCGAAATTTGGGGGATATGGGTTAGGTATTTTACCTAATAAATCAATAGAGAAGACAATGCACCAAGAATTTTCCAAGCTCCAATGACTTTGAAAGACTAGATGATGAAGGATTTACTCTCTCTCAAGAAACCTCTCTCCCTCTCTCTTATTTTGATCAGAAGTGTGTTTAAAATGAGGGAGAAGGTGTTTTAATAAAAGGTAGGTCGGGTCTAAAATTTTAGGAAAATACCAGGCGAGCACAATCTGTGATGCGATCTGCGATCGCAGAACCGACATGCAGTCTGCAGAATGCACCACAGAAATTGCTCAAATTTCAAACCTCTCCGGTTGGGAATGTGGTGAAGATGCTGTCTAAATTTGAGTTCTGCGGTCGAAAAATGCACCGTAGAATTGACCTTTGAATTTCCTCAAGGACAATATGCAATCACTCTGCGGTCTGCATATTGATTACGCGATCGTAGATTTGATTGCATTTTTGACATTGAAAATTGGTTGCTCTCTAATTCACTCTGCGGTAGGATTGCCGTCTGCATAGTTGATCTACGATCGCATTTTGGACTGCATTTTGACCATTTTCTGGATAAATTTCGATTTCACATTTATAAGTTCAAAATAGTAAAAAGGATCTGATCCATGTAGGGAGACTCGACTCTGTGAGCTGCCAGCATCTGAGCACTTATTTCACGGGGCCTTACACATTACTTCTGCGATCAAAGTTACCTAGGGAGTTTGTGCACATAGCACTTGCGACCAAAAGCTTAATGATCGAATATGTTTGATTTTCTCCCTTTAAGTAACTCATAGGGAGTTTTCTCTACAAGAGGTATAGTCATGCATCTATTGATTATGTAGCATGCAATGTTTATAGCCTCTACCCAGAAGCTGTGAGGTAGTTTACCAGAAAGAAGCATGGTCATTGCCATATCCTCAAGGGTCCTGTTCTTCATTTCAACTGCCCCCACTTTGGTTAGGGGTCCTAGGAGCATAGAAGTTATGACCTATTCCATTTTAACCACAAAATTGACCAACCTTTGCAATTTCAAATTTAGTTCCATGATCAGGCCTAATGGATGCAAGTTGATTTCCTAAATGTTTCTGCATTTTTCTAATAAAAGCAGTGAACATCTCAAATGATTCATCATTAGAGGTTAGAAACAGCACCCAGGTAAATCTAGAATAATCATCAACAAGAACCACTACATATCTCTTTCTACCCCTACTCATGGTTCTCATTAGACTGCAGAGATCCATATGAACCAGTTCCAACGTCTTGGACGTACTTACCTTTTTCTTGGGTTTGATGGATGACCTTACCTGCTTCTCCCTTGCACATGCCTCACAAACTTTGTCTTCCTTATACTTGATATTAGGTAAAGTTTTTGGAGACTAAATTATTCCATTGATTTAGACTAGCATGACCAAGTCTTTTGTGCCAAATGAGGGGATCATTAATTAACACACTTAACCAAGTGAGTTTATTTTTACAGAGAGTTGACAAATCTACAATTTAAATATTGCAAAGTCTCTTTCCCTGCAAAATAATCTTGTCAGTAGTAAGGTTAATCACAAAGTATTTGGTATAGGTGAAATCTACAAGATTACCTCTGTCACACAGTTGCGACACACTTATCAGGCTATATTTCAAGCCATGTATGAAATAGACATTGTGAATGGAATGATAGTCTGCCTTTTCTACCAATACAACCCCAATGATCTCCCCTTTCTTTTAATTTCCAAAGGACACATTACCATCTTTTAGGTTCTCAAGTGAAAGGAACTGGTCCTTGTTCCAAGTGATATGATTTGAGCAGCCACTGTCCATGTACCATATTTGGCTACTCCCATTCACTTGGACCTGCAAAATGGAATCATGGATTAGTCTTAGGAAACAAAACCAGTTTGGGTCCCTTTCTATGGGAAAAAGGATAAATTAAAGTTTTCTTTTCCCAACGAAGGAGTTTTTGTTTTTCTTGAAAAAAGGCTTTGTTTTTTTGACTGGCCGTTTCTTTTTCATTGCATTCATTTTAATAGTGGCCAGTATTACCACAATATGTGCAAATCTTATTTTCAGGAAGTGTGAAGTACTTCTTTTTGGGATCTCATTTTGGACCTTGTCTCCCATACCCAAGTCCTCTGTTGTTGCTGCTATGATGTTCTTACAGCCAGAAGAGTGCATCAGAAGCCTTGTTCCATTTGCATGTTTCGTCTAGTTCATGATTTACCTTTCCTAAATCTTCCTTTAGGACCTTAATCAATTCATATTTCTTATATAGTTCATCTTTAATTGTTCCTAGATAATCTTCTAGTGTGAGAAATGATTTATCAGCCTTTTTCTTTCATGTCCCTAAATTTTGTTTAATATTTTCTTATCTGAGTTTTAGGACATTATTTTTAAGTTCACGAACTTGGTTCATCGGCTCAGCATTTGTGTTGTTACTCTCATCATCCCTAGATTCTAACCTTTTGAATATTGCTTCTAGATAACACATTTCCTAGACACAACAAACATCTTTCTCACTGTTTATTATTTCATACTCATCAATGAAGTCCAATAATTGCTCAACAAATCTTTCTTTAGACAAAAGTTTATTCTTTTCTTATGATATAGGATAGTTACCTCCTATTTATCCTCTGATTCTCCGATGGCCATAATAGCTTTCTCATCTTCAGCTTCATCTTCTGAGTCCTCATCTGAAGTTTCTACCCATGCAACAACGATAGCTTAAGTTGAACCTTTGTTCCTTCTTGGTTGGACCAGTTCCTTCTATATGTTTCTCCATTCAACTCTTTCATTCTTCCACTCAATCACCCGTTGAGGGCAATTCTTGATCATGTGGTCTATCTTACCACACGTATAGAAACTATCATTAGTCTGATTCTCAGGAACCCGAGGTTTGTTGAAGGTTGTTCATCTTGAAGGACCATTTCCTCTCTTAAGATACTTTTTGAAATCCCTTGTTATCATATCCATTTCATCATCTTCAAATCTGATCCTTCTGAGATTCTGAGAGCCATACTTCTTTCTTTATTTGGAGCATCCATCTTCATAGTCTGTCTTCTCAATTCATAGGCAGTATGATTTCAAATCATTTCATCCAATTTTAGGGCAGCCGTATTCCTGGATTCCTAAATAGCTGTGATTTTGCTTACCCAGTAAATTGGCAGAACTCTAGTTAAGATCTTCTCAACCTTGTCTTCTTCCAGAATAATTCTTCCAATAGAATCAAGTTCATTTGTCAGTGTAGTGAACCAAGTATACATCTCTTTTATGGTTTCTCCATCCTTAATAGTAAAATTCTCATACTGAGAACACATATGTGTTCCTCTTGACCTCTTCACTTGAGGTGTTCCTTCATGGGACACTTGTAAGGTGTCCCAAATTTCCTTGGCAGTATTACAACTTTAGATCATGCTGTACTCATATTGACCAAGTCCACATACTAGCCACTTCTTAGCCTTAGCATTGTTTTCCCATTTTTTAGGCCTTCAACAGTGCAATCAGATCTTGTCTTTGGAAAATCCAACCCTTCAGCAGCCTTCTTTGTTGTGGCTAAAGGACCATCAGTGATGATGTCCCAAAGCTCATAGTCTTCTTTGATGATGTGGTCTACCATTCTATTCTTCCAGCAGGAGTAGTAGAGACCATTTAAAAGTGGAGGCCTAGTAATGGATTGCCCTTCCCAGTTTCCAGGTGGTGCACTCATGTTGATCTTTCCTAAGGTGTTAACCTCTTCAAGGATAACCCGCTATGATACCAATCGATGTTATAAACATCACTATCCACCGCTAAAAAGCAATAGACACTATCGCATTAATATAATTTACCCAACTATGAGTCGGGGTCGAATCCCACAGAGAATAATGTGTAGGCGATTAGGAATGAAAGAAATTATTGTTAGTCGCGCAGTGCCAAACAATAAGAATTTGAGTTGAAAATTGTTTTTATATCTAAAATTCAAAAATTTAAACTAACCTAGAAAGCAACTAAAATGATCAATGGCTACAAGTACGAAAACATCAGGAATTAAGCTCAAGTAACGATCAAATGTATTTCATGATTTTACAAATATGAGCGAGTTTATATTAACTAGCCACGGAAAATAATTCTTAATTAGCTTCATCCGAATACTAACAATACTTCCTAATAGAATTGTCCCTAATCACAATTAGAAGATTAAGCACACCCGCAATGCTACAAGTAATGCAATCCTATCCCTAAGTACAATCTATAAAATGAGGGTTAATGCCTCAAGTTCGTGTTAGTTAATCTTTCCCAACACCAAACTATTTTTTTCAAAATTAATTCGGAGTTAATGGGCGAGTCATAGGGTTAGCTAATCCATTTGGAAACATTAAAGAACAAGAATAATTAAAGAAACAATAACTAACTTCATAAATATAGAAAAATCATTCAATACATAAGCACAACAAGTTATCAAATCAACACTTTAATTATGAATATATTCATAAACAAGATTTAAGTGTTGGATAAAATACTACACACTTAGATAAACAATACAAAGCAAGGAAATTAATAAATAAACATAAATAGGTAATAAAGTCTTAACCACAAGCTTCAATCTTCAAGACCCAAGTGTGTTTATGCAAGAACCCTAGCTCCAAAACTTGTTCTTTCTAGTCTAAGAGACTAAAAATAATCCAAAGATCCTCAAAATGTCTACTTGGACGAGTATAAGAATGATTTGGGCTGAGAATATGTGAAATGCCAAATCTGCCCTAGGCTTTGATGCACACTTCTACTTCTGTGGCAAAGTAACCGCTGATGCAGTTCCGCAAAAGTGGAAAACCAATCGTAAAAGTGGACGTCCCTATAATAGCAGTGATCGCATAAGCAGAGAGTTGACTGCTTCTGCGGTCCCGCAGAAGCGAGATTTCAATCGCAGAAGCGGTTCTTGCCTAGTCCTCAAGTTCCGTATAAGCGACCATGACTCTGCATAAGTGGAGGTCGCACCTGTGACCAATAATCCGTAGAAGCGGAAATGACTGGGGGTTTTCCATGGTTTCACCTCATTTTTGCTCAATTCCACTTCACTTCAATTCAAACCACTTCGTAGCATCATGTACTATAAAGTATCATAATAACCACTATAAATAACCTGATTGTATACTTAAAACGACATAAAAGCTAAGGTAAAGAGGCTAACATGAGTGGTAAAATCAGCAATCGTCAACACCCCCAACTTAAAGCTTTTTCTTGTCCTCAAGCAAATCAAAACCAAAACATCAATGAGGATTCAACATTTCAACACAAGTGGTATTGCCATTACTTTCATAACATATTCTCAAATTTAAACACCATACTAATGGATTTGGTTGGTATAAAAAATTAGGCTCAAGTATGTACATCTTTTACGAATAACACCCTCATAAAGAAAAACAATCGTCATAAAATATTCAAAGGATTTCAAAAGTAATCAAGGGAACCACATAAGCCTCAAGAAGTGACTCAAAAGTACTTGTTCGCTAAAACTTCTCACTTTACTCAATTTCACCAATCTTTCCTAATTCGTGTGCCCTCATAAAAAGAAAAAGTCCCAAAATTCACACTATTTACAATATACACAAGGGAAAATGTTTCAAAAATGCTCACTCTCAAAAAAACTTCAAGTGTTACAACATTTCATACCATCGGCTTGCCCTTATTTTAATTCATCGCTTATTCAAAAATGATCGTTTGGAGGTCTCATATGGAGTTTTGAGCTTCTAATTTAGGTTTAGGAATGGGTTGGATAGACATTTGGGTACAAGTGACTTCACCCTCCTTGAACACTACTCACACTTTTTTTTTATTCTTTTGCACTTTGCTTCTACTCATACCCCCATGGCCTCATTTCATCTACTTCCCAACATAGGACCACATCACACCTCTTCTAATTTTTATTCAAGACTCCATACTTTATATAAATACACATATTTTCTTCCTCTTTTTTTTTTTTGAGCTTGAATAGTTTAAACAAACACTTTTTAGGCATGAGGTCCTAAACTCAACATACAATTTTGCCACTTTTTCTCTTCAATCACACCCCCAACTCAGGTTTTTAGCCTCATTCTCAATGTTCAAGGAGGGATGGGTTCAAAGAGGGAATTATTTTTAAAATGGGGAATGGTTTGCAGTGAGTTGGCCAAAGAAAAGGTTTTAAGGCTCAAATTGGGTACTAGTGATATTATTTACACAAAGGAAGGCCTGAAAGGCTAAAGAGGTTTTACAAATAAAAAAAAAAGAATGCCTAAGATCATTCCTCCAACCAAACAGAGTATCATTAGCACGAAAAACCAACCGGGCAAGTTCTAGATGATAGAAGTAAACACAAGATTTATTTGAACAAATACTAACACATGGAACATGAACTAATCATGATGGATCAATTTTATTTTCTAATAAAAGCTTCAAGAGCAATATCAAACTAGTGAGCATAAAGAGTCTCTAAAAGAGCCAAAATTTTATCACAAGATCAAATTTGCACCATGCAACTTGTTTAAATTCAAACCAAAATTTCGGAGGGGTATTCTCAATTCACAACTTACACACAAGATACAAAGTTATAAGTACCAAATAATCCAAAAGCCTCATCCTAGCAAAACAATGCTATTTCCCTTAAGAAAGTTGTCAATCTATCCATCATCGGGAAAAATCACCCGGTTCACTTCAAAAGTGTTCCTTGGGAAAGAACCGTGTCATGAAGAAAACCCAAAGAAGTTTTATTTAAGGAAATGAAAACAAAATAAAAGAAAACTAATACAAAGGTAACTAAAAATAAAGGAGCTACTAGTACAAAGAATGAAAGAAGCTATACCCAAAAAATAAATAACGAAAGAAAGACAAAAAACACAAAAACATGAATAATCAACACCAAGCCCGGGAAGGGCACAACATATATCACAAGCATAGTCAAGCCCGGCAAGGGCTCAAAATATTCATACATAAACACAAGCCTGCAAGGGCATAGAATATAACAAAGTATGAATACAGTAGTACAATTTCCACCCCAACTAAAAGCTTTGCAGTGTCCTCACTACACAAAGTCTAATATAAAGCATAAAGAGTTTGAGGGTCTCCCTGAGGTCTGCATCGGACTAGAAGAATGTGGGAGGGAGGCTGATCAATGCTAGACTACACTCGTGGCTTCAACATCATCGGCCTCGTCATCATCATCATCATCATCATCATCATCATCATTGCTCCCATCTCCAGCAGACTCTGAATTGAAGGAATACTGATCACTATCGTCTTTGGCTGCCACTGGAATCTTTGTATTTGGTCGTCATTTGAAAATTGCTTTGATGTCTCTCCACATCATGACCATAAATTTGTTCTTCTTTCTGTTCTTCTTCTTCTCCTCTTTAAAGTACGCCCGAAGTTCAGCATGGGCCTTGGCCAAGGTACAATAGGCTCATTCCAGTTTGGTCACAGATGTTGTCATCTTCTTCATGTTCTCTTCCTGTCATGTTTGAGCATCCAAGTAACCCTGAATATCTTCCCTTAATAAGTAAGAAGGGCCAGGCTATAAGGTGGAGGGCACACTCAGAAGCTGCGATACCAACTCCTTAATTGATTGGAGCTCAGAGTTAAGTATCCCGAATGGCCCCTGAGAGGACGGCTCAGAATTGGTAAATGTGGAGACAACTTTCCTCTTCTTGCTCTTAACAATTGTGCCCTCTCCTGTCACTTTCAAAGAGTGGAGAGGTTTGTCAACTGGAAGCTAATGATCAGAGGGATGGACGGCAACCTCAAATCGGGTGCATAGCCTTGTAATTAGTGAGGGAATCATCAACACTACATCCTTCTCTCTACAGTATTCTCTCACGTACTGCCTCATCTCCTGAAAAATGTAGTGCCCCATGCCATCCAGGAGGCATGCTACGATCAAAGCCCAGGTATAGGAGACATCAGTGACATTCCCACAAAAACATACTCTTCTGCTCACTATATGCAACCATCTCTTTGCGACTGCAGTAAAGTCCATTGATTTCAGCATTTTCCATTTGTTCCCCCATTTCTCTATCAACTATGGGGGGATAAGCCTAGACACAAGACACTCTCTGTAGTCGCGATTATCTTTCTCGTTTACCGGCTCCACGGGATAGTTGGGGATTGAGTATCATTGATGTATTCAACCCCAAACCGCACCATTTGTCCTCTAATTATGATATGTGGATCATCAAAGTTCGTACGCCAAACATTGGTGTAGAACTTTTGAATCCACATCTCATTTGCCTTGCAAGGTGTGACAATGAAATAAGACCATTCGGACGTATATAGCCTGGCAAGGAATTTCGGGAGCTTTTCTGCCAATTTTTCCTCATTTATCCCCCTTTCAAGCAGGATCATTTTATGGACCATGTCATCTAAATTTCGAGGCTCACACGAAGCAGACAAGAAGCGCGTATCATCAAAGAGCTCACCCCCCCCCCCTTTTAGGGTTTCTGGGTGTGGTCCTCTTGCGGTAGGGTCCATTTTTTAATTAATTCACCTACAAAGAATCATCAAAAAATTAGTCCAACAGTTGAATCATGTTAATCAATTCAAAAGACAACATTTGAGCCAAAAAATTAGGCTGAACGGGCCCGGGAAGCATCTTTTGTAACCCCATAGTTTTGGGCCAAAACTGGCAGTTTCCGCTTCGGAGGTACATGAGCCACTGAAGCGGCACCGCTTTTGCTGTTATTTGACTGCTTCTGCGGATATATTATTTTTTTTATTTTTCAATTCACTTATGCTGACTTTTTACCGCGAAAATGGTATCGCTTCACTGGAGAATCATCCGCTTTTGCTGAACCCATGTTCTTTTTCGGTGAAACACTTACAATTTACAATTTTTTTCTATTTCGATTTCAACCAAATTTTTGGCATCCAAAACATACGATTAATGCAATATCATAGCACATGATTAAGTTAGGACAAATGTTATGCCACTTCGCACAAGATTCTCATTCACGCATTGTGTCGAACACGTTGCGAGCAAGTGAGGATAAGCCTTCTTTCATAAAAATTAGGTACTCAAGACGTCCCCCAATTTAGTTCAATTCACATAGTACACATATTTACACTCAACCAAATCCTCACTTTCTGAGCTTATCAACAAGAATGCAAAACAAAAAGATAAGAAGAAGAAAAGACATATAACAAAATGAAAAAAAAAACAATGCTACTGCATTTTGATAATGAGAAGTGAGAAATGAAGATTGAGAAGAGGATACGGAAGATAGTACCGGAAGTCAGGCAAGAGAAATGAAATTATGGGCAAGCTTGATGAATAGTTGATGCCTCTTTCGTTTTGGGGAGTTAGGGCAGTGGGGAGCAGTGTTTGTTATTGATTTTCGGCAAATAAATCTGTTCAAAAAAATTTTTAACAACTAAAACATAAGTGATTTTCACTGACGTGACTTCATTTGCCGCTTCTGAGTTACACGTACGCGGCCAACGGGCCGCTTCTGCAATTAAGCCACTTGAGTGTTCAAATTTCCTCTTCTGCAGTCCTGCAGATGCGGTCAAAATACCGCTGAAGCGATTTTAGCAGAGATTGCCTGCACACTGCTGGAAGCTACTGGATTTTGCCATTCAGGTCCTCCCAACCTGCTCATATCAACTCCAAAAAATCTAAAATGTGGAAGATTAGTCAAAATAATATTCTAAGCTATTTTAAAAAAAATAAAATTTCACAAATGACGAAAAATTTTAAAAAACGATGGGTTGCCTCCCACCAAGCTCTGCATTTAACGTCGTGACACGACACAAACAACATTACCGCTTTTCTCGCCACTTAGATGATATGAATTGGGCATCTAGCTTGGAATCAATCTTGTGACCATGAGCGCTGTGGGGTGGTAATTTGATGTTCGAGCCAATGCATAAAATCTTCATTTTGCACTTCTTGGCTTTCAAGTGAGGGATGTCGTTTTGATTCATTGTCTCCTCAAACTGTAAAATGAATTGCCTGAATTTTTCCTCCTCGCACTCCTTCATTGATTCATATAGTTCAACTTCCGTGTCACCACACAATTCCAAAGTTGAGAAATGCTTGGAATGTGACTTCAAGTCTTCACTTAGCAATTCTTCTACCTTGACATCCTCTTTTCCCCCGTATTGGAGTCAACATCAACCACAATTGCATTTACAACGGTTGACTCCAATTCCATATTTTTGTCGGCATCAATAACACTCATTGAGTCGGTTGGCAGATTTTCAATTCTTGACTCCTCAAAGTAAAGCTCAAATTATTCCTCGGAGTTGGACTCTTCTTGGCTCTCTTCCACACACTCAAGTGTGGATGTGATCATTATTGTATGCCAAGCTTTGTTTCAAGTCCTTGAGTGCAAAGTTGTGCTTCTCCTTATTTTCAAGAATAGTCTCCAACATGAGCATTATTTTCTCATCTTGAGCATTTGGGAGTTCTTCTTGTTTTTGATGAAGTGCCAAGAAACGGATCTCACATTCAATCTCCAAGGAAGGATTTTGGTCGTTATTCACTTCCAAGGCCCTTTGAACCCTTGAGGCTTCGATCATTTCCTCTATTTGTGAGTCAATCATTTGAGTGCTAAATCATTTTGGAGACTAGACCCCAAAGGATGTTTCAATGCAATTTTCTCTTTGTTTCCTTCATCAAGTAGACACTCCAACATAAGCTTGAACTCTTCATTTTTGCCATAATCACTTTCTTCCATTTCCCTCGCCCTATAACTCTCATCACAAAAATCAAACTCATCATAGTAGGGGCTTGGGGAAGGGAAGACAAAAATGCACAATAATCCCAATTACTATTTTGGCAACCACACTTATCAAAAATACTCCAACCATGGGGACGACATTGTGTGCACAATCCACACCTGGGAGAATTTAAACAATGTTTCCATGAGTGTGGTCCACCACAATAAGGACAAGGATCGTCAAAATATGAACAACTACTGTCCGACCACTTTTCACTAAATGATGCCATTTTTCAAGACTAAAAGAAAAATATAACCAATAAACTAACAAGAAAAATAGACCCAAGGTAATAAAAATAATTTGTTCCCAGGAAACGACGCCAATCTTAGTGACGTCCAAATACACCGCTAAAAAGAAATAGATATGGTCGCAACAATATAACTTACCCAACTATGAGTCGGGGTCGAATCCCGCAGAGAACAATTTGTAGGCGATTATGAATGTAAGAAAATTAGAGCTAGTCGCATAGTGCTAAACAATAAGAATTTGAGTTGAAATTTTTTCTATATCTAAAATACAGAAATGTAAACTAACCTAGAAAGAAAGTAAAATGATCAACGGCTACAAGTATGAAAACATCGGAATTACACTCAAGTAACGATCGAATGTATTTCATGATTTTACAAATTTGAGCGAGTTTATGTAAACTAGCCACTGATAATAATTCTTAATTAGCTTCCTCCGAAGACTAACAAGACATCCTAATTAAATTATCCCTAATCATAGTTAGAAGATTAAGCACACCCGTAAGGCTACAAGTAGTTCAATCATATCCCTAGGTAGAATTTATAAGATGAGGGTTAATGCCTTAAGTTCTTGTTAATTAATCTTTCCCAACCCCAAACTATTTTTCCCAAAATTAATGCGGAGTTAATTGGTCTGTCCTAGGATTAGCTATTCCCTTTGGAAACATTAAAAAACAAGAATAATTAAAGAAACAATAACTCAATTCAGAAATATAGAAAAATTATTAAATACATAAGCACAACAAGGTATCAAATCCACACTGTCATTATGAATATTTCCACAAATAAGGTTTAAGTGTTGGATTAAATATTACGCACTTAAAGAAATAATACAATGCAAGGAAATGAAGAAATAAACATAAATGGATAAGAAAATCTTAACCACAAGTTTCAATCTTCAAGACCCAAGTGTGTTTATGCAAGAACCCTAGCTCCAAAACTTGTTCTTTCTAGTATAAGAGACTAAAAATAAGCCAAAGATCCTCAAAATGTCTACTTGGATGAGTATAAGAATGATTTGGGGTGAGAAAATGTGAAATGTCAAATCTGCCCCAGGCTTTGATGCACGACTTCCACTTCCACGGCAAATTGACCTCTGATGCGGTTCCGTAGAAGTGGAAAACCAACCCCAAAAGCGGACATACCCATAATAGTAGTGATCGTATAAGCGGAGAGTTGACCGCTTCTGTTGTCCCGCAGAAGCGAGATTTCAACCCCAGAAGCGGTTCTTGCCTAGTCCTAAAGTTCCGCAAGAGGCGACCATGACTCTGCATAAGTGGAAGTCGCACCTGTGACAAATAATCCGCAGAATCTGAAATGACTGGGGGTTTTGCTTGGTTTCACCTCATTTTTTGCTCAATTTAATTTCACTTCAATTCAAACCACTTCATAGCATCATGTACCTGAAAATCTCACAATAACCACTTTAAATAAGCTCATTGTATACTTAAAACGACATAAAAGCTAAGGTAAAGAGGCTAAAATGAGTGGTAAAATCACCACTCATTACCTTGTTCTTCTAGGTGTTCTAACTACTGAAGTTTGTAGAATGATAAATACATAAATTAAAGAACACAAAGAGTTTTATGTGAAAAATAATTGGCTTAAAAGGTGAAAAAACCACGTACTACTACTCAGTATGATTTTCCCAAACTTCCACTAAATCACTGAGCCAAAATAGAATTTACAAAAACTCTTTGTAAGCCTAAGGATTAACTCTAATCCCACTATGGCACACAACCTCAACTCTTGCAACACTTTCAAGTTAACTTTAACTTCAATACTCAAAGTTCCTAATTCAATTGCTTCTAAATAAGCTGAAAGGAACAAAGAGAATCAACTAATAAAATTGAACTAGAATAAGAATAAACATAATGGAAATGGTTCTTCTATCTCGTTCAAGTAGCCTCAGGCGTGCACACTTATATCTCACATATATTTCTTGCAAAATAGACTTTCTATTTTGCTCTCAATTATGTTTCACTTTTGCATATGGGAAATACTTGTAAAAGAGAACAAACACAGTTATTTATTATGTTAGTAATTAGAGTTTAATTGAGACTCCATTGCTTATCCTTAGACGATTTTGAGTCCTTGACCAATGCAAATGCAAACGCCTTATCCTAGATTAGGATTGTGTTCTATGCCCATACAGAGACTATTCTCCTTGTGCCAAATGGAATCTTTTCGATTAGTTCAGAAGATATTATTGCTTGATCTCTACGGTATATCTTCCTCATCTACATCGCATATGCAATGGTTGATAAAAACTGTATCTCACCAAATGGACCAGGTCCATCATTAAGTTCATTTGTCAATCTTCTATACTTTAACTGAACTTGGGCCAACATTGTCACCCTTGAGGCGGAGAGATCTTACGGACACTTTGAGGTATATTTGCTGCATCCCCATACCAAGGAGTCTCTATAATTATTCTATCTTGTAGTGTTAACTTTTCTATCTTACTGTTGATGTAGACACTCTGGAGTTAGAGCACTTTGCTGTATTTCGTTCAGCTTGTGTTCTCGTGCGTTTCTGGTTATTGGGATAGTGTTGTAGGATTATGAGATGTTGAGCTGTATATGTCGAGTGGCATTTTTATATATAATTTTCCTTTGGTTATTCTTGGTTTTTAATTTATTTTTCTGCAAGTTTCTATGTATGTTCCACACTTGTTAGGCTTACCTATTCGTAGAGACTAGGTGTCATCATGACGGTTCACGGAGGTTGAACTGGGGTCATGACAAGAATTTTGTAAAATCTCTCAAGCTTCCTTTGAGGTGGTAGCATCTGCCACCTTCTCAAACATGCCATTGTCGACGCCTTCTTTATTCGTATCTGGACGGCCTTTTTGAAAATCGGGTATACGATATTATGTGGGGACAAATCTTATTCCCTTGCAAGAATTGGGTTTTTGGAATTTTTGAGAGTCGCCACCTAATGATAATAGTACATTAGGACACTTTTAAAGAGAGAAGAAATTGATAAGAGCAATCAGATTTTGGGTAAGGGCTTCGAGATTATCTCGAAGGGCAGATGTTAGGCACCCCTCAAGATCCATTGGTGTGGTTCTAGGTCATGCTATAAATGTGACGTTTAGAAGGTATAAGAAATGGATAAGCCTTACAAATAATAATTTCAAATAAGTTAAAAGATTTAAAAAAGAAGAAATGAATAGAAGGTTTTATAAAAGGAATTGATGTAAAGAAACATATTTAAAAAATGAACACGTTGTAAGTAAAAAGAAAAAGAAAAAGGGGGTCCACATTGTAACTAAAACAAAAGAAAAGGTGGTCCTAGGTTTATACATAATATAGATCACATCAATGCAATATCCAGAAATCACTCCTTATAATGGGGGCCGCACATGATATTAGCGCACCGATCATCATATCTATATTTTACCCTTCCCACTCTGTTAATGTATTAAAGCGTGTTTAGTCTCGTTCACTTATTGCATGCTAGTACACGTACCAACCTATCAGTCCTGGGGTATTAGGACTTCTAATCCTAAAAGGGAAGAAAGAGATGTGGGACTTTATGGAGTTTAAAATATAAAATTCTAGTATCCTCATCCAAAACAAATATCAAATAGGAGGAAAAACAAACAGAAAAGTAAGGCTCAAATAAACCCCTTAAATCAAACAAACATATAGCTTAGCATGTCTTGGCACATGCAGATTTGGTCATAAATTAAAATTAAGCGTTGAGCAGACTGGTTCAACACATAAATTTAGACATAAAATCTGCATTAGGCAACTCAGACACAATTATAAGAGATTAAGGCATTGGATTAGCACTAATTGATTAAGAAATGCTGATTTTAGAAAAATGACTTATGCAGAAGAGTTTTGAAAGAGTACTGCAGACTTAGAAAAATGTCTAAAAGTGAATTTCAAAAAGGATCAACGCACTATACAGTTATAAACACAGAAATAGTTGTAAAAATTTTCAGAAGAGACAGAAGTATCTAAAGAAAAGAGTGAGTTACCGAACATATTTAAACAATGAGTTCAGAAATTGAGTAGGAAAAAATACGCTTAGGCAGAACATTGAGAAGCCGTTTCAGAAAAGATAAGCAATTTTAAAGAATTCAATTTTTAGGACAAAATGTACACTAATTTAAGAGAGTTTTATCAAAAGGTTTATGCTTTTTGAAAACGTTACTAATTAGATGCTTAAGAACTAGTTAACCAATTATTACTGCTTTAAACAGGACATGCGAGTTTTATGCAAAAGCCTATAGAAATGAAATCTATATTATTGATTTTGTTAATGGACTTGTAAAAATGAATGCTTGTTGAATTAATCCTAATGTTTGCCTACTGAAGATGCATATCCTGTAGTCATGATATGTGTAAATAACTTTTTAGAAAAAGTTTAAACTACTATAGGTAGGAACTCTATATGAGTAATTACAGAACATGAGCATTAAATCCTATTGTCATGCTTTCTATGCGATTTGCAGTTATGTGTTAAGTTCTGCATGGTCTCTATACGATTGAATCAGTATTGAAGGACCCTATAATCATTGTTTCTATTTCATTGAAAGTAACGTCCTAAATCCTCATTTATACCTTTTTTGATGCAAGAAAATACTCACCCCTCCCACACCCATTAATATATTTCCCGAGTTTTATACAAGTTATTACAAACTAGAAAAGTATAAAAAAGTACATCAAAAGCTAACAGCTAGATCCGAGAAGTCTAATTTAACCTTAATGTCTAACAATATATGATTAACCAATTTCGGGATCCGGATTTCCAAAGCCTTTTCTTTATCAAAAGTGTTTCAATGTTCCAAGGAATCTCAGGGATCCCGGCATCGCTTACACCCAGGCAACCATTAGAATTAGAATAGTGCAGTGTGGAAGGCCCAGCTCTCACGCATCCAAGATCAGAGAGAGCTCAAGTTTCCCAAAGCATGGCTTGCAAGAGAGGAGCAGAACTTAATAGCTAAGAGTAAGTGCAAAGTGAAAGGGGAATTGGGGAGCCATGAAAAGTGGCGGTCATGCATAGCCACAAAGTAGGCTGGCAGACCCCTAACCACTTGTTTGGTTAAACACATTAGGAGAATACCCTTGAAGATCAGACCAAGGTCTCGATAATGATTAGGACACAATGAAAGCGCGTTTAGTCTCGTTCACTTATTGCATGCTAGTACATGCACCAACCTATCAGTCATGGGGTATTAGGACTTCTAATCCTAAAATGGAAGAAAGAGATGTGGGACTTTACGGAGTTTAAAATATAAAATTCTAGTTTCCTCATCCAAAACAAATATCAAATAGGAGGAAAAAACAGACAAGTAAGGCTCAAATAGACCCCTTAAATCAAACAAACATATAGCTTAGCATGTCTTGGCACATGCTGATTTTGTCATAAATTAAAAGTAAGCGGTGAGCAGACTGGTTCAACATATAAATTTAGACATAAAATCTGCATTAGGCAACTCAGACACAATTATAAGAGATTAAGGTATTGGATTAGCACTAATTGATTAAGAAATGCTGATTTTAGAAAAATGACTTATGCAGAAGAGTTTTGAAAGAGAACTGCAGACTTAGAAAAATGTTTAGAACTGAATTTCAAAAAGGATCAATGGACTATACAGTTATAAACACAGAAATAGTTGTAAAAATTTTCAGAAGAGACAGAAGTATCTAAAGAAAAGAGTGAGTTACCGAACATATTTAAACAACGAGTTCAGAAATTGAGTTGGAAAAAATACGCGTAGGCAGAACATTGAGAAGCCGTTTCAGAAAAGATATGCAATTTTAAAGAATTCAATGTTTAGGACAAATGTACACTAATTTAAGAGAGTTTTATGAAAAGGTTAATGCTTTTTGAAAACGTTAATAATTAGATGCTTAAGAACTAGTTAACCAATTATTACTCCTTTAAACAGGACAGGCGAGTTTGAAGCAAATCCTTTAGCCATGATATCTATACTATTGATTTTATTAATGGACTTGTAAAAAGGAATGCTTGTTGAATTAATCCTAAAGTTTGCCTACTGAAGATGCATATCCTATGGTAATGATATGTGTAAATAAAGTTTTAGAAAAAGTTTAAACTCCTATAGGTAGGATCTCTATATGAGTAATTACAGAACATGAGCGTTAAATCCTATAGTCATGCTTTCTATGCGATTTGCAGTTCAGCAATAAGTTCTGCATGGTCTCTATGCGATTGAATCAGTATTGAAGGACCCTATAATAATTGTTTCTATTTCATTGAAAGTAAAGTCCAAAATCCTGATTTATACCTTTTTTGATGCAAGAAAGTACTGACCCCTCCTACACCCTTTAGTATATTTCTCGAGTTTTATACAAGTTATTACAAACTAGAAAAGTATAAAAAAGTACATCAAAAGCTAACAGCTAGATCCGAGAAGTCTAATTTAACCTTAATGTCTAACAATATATGATTAACCAATTTCGGGATCCGGATTTCCAAAGCCTTTTATTTATCAAAAGTGTTTCAATGTTCCAAGCAATCTCAGGGATCCCGGCATCACTTACACCCAGGCAACCATTAGAATTAGAATAGTGCAGTGTGGAAGGCCCAGCTCTCACGCATCCAAGATCAGAGAGAGCTCAAGGGTCCCAAAGCATGGCTTGCAAGAGAGGGGCAGAACTTAATAGCTAAGAGTAAGTGCAAAGTGAAAGGGGAATTGGGGAGCCATGAAAAGTGGTGGTCATGCATAGCAAACCCAAGTCCAAGGCTCAAACACATAAAGGGGAAATGGGAGTGGGGATATATTGAGTTAGGGATTCAAAGAACCTAGTTCAGAATCATAGATAGCAATATCAGAGTGCTATTATACCTTGAACTATAACTCACATACAAAAGGGTAAAAGGTAAGGGAATTCACGTAAGAATGGTAATGAAAAAATTGCAGAATCACATTAAAGTTAAGCATAACAGAACTAAGATGTAAATCACATAGTAGATGAGCGGTATTGCACTATGATGGACATACCAGTTGCAAAGTAACATAAAGAGTATAGTCGAGTAACCATATCAAGAAAACACTAGAAAGAACTCAGGTTTTCAGCAGAACACTCGAAGATTCAGAGAGAACTCAAAGGTATTTCAGAAAGCAAAGAGGAGGAGTACATAGAACTAGTCTATATATTGGAAAAAAAAAGAGAGTAGAAAGCAGAGTGCCTATTATTGAATATTACTAACTCGTTTGTTACTGTGCAAAAAGGGAAGGTCTAAGCCCTTTTTATAGTGTAGAGAAGCAAACAAAAAGGTAAGAAAACCTTATAAAACATCAGTATCAAAATATTCTCCCCTTAGTTAAAGGATTCAATTTCAAATGGGAACAAGTACTTACGGAAAGAGATTTCAGTAAAATATTTCAAAGAATCATAAGAGGGAAAGATTCATATAACTTATTTAAGGAAAAAAAATCATTCGTACTTGATTTGAAGAGAAAAAGGAAAGAGGATCAATCAGACAACTAATAAAATTAAGGTAAAAAAAAACTTAAATCGAATGAACCCAGTCAGAAATAGGTAGAGGATGGCTCAAACAAAGAGAATCAGTGGCAATTAATCGGGCCCCCATCAAAGGAGTCTAAAAATAAATCAATTAGTTGTCAAAATAGTTCGAAACAGAAATTTGTCAAATATATAAAGCGAGCAAATCAAGCAGAAAGTCTAACATTGCAAGGTTTAGGATCATAGAAAGAATACCAGTTCGGCCATATATTCAAAATGAGTCAAAAGATCCAGGGTCTCAAAAAAGGAAACCTTAATCCAGTTTAGCAACGAATCCCCCAAATTCTAGGGTTTCAGATTTGACCAAACCCATAAGCGAGATGACAAGTGAATAGACTCAAGGAGTCTCATGCTAAACAAATAGACCATGATAGCAATCAGATAAGGAAAATCAATTCGAGAGCATAAAGGACTCATTTTTAAAAGTCGAAATTCTACCAAGTCAAAAGTAGACAAAACATGCTTAACAAGAACACAAACAGAGTCAAAAAACTCATTAGTAGACATACATGGTAGGAGAGTGAAGAAAACTTAACACAGACTAATCATGTGAGCACCTATAAAAGAAAAGAAGGACAATACATGAATAATAGAGAATGAAAACATACGAGCATAATACAGACAAACACCTAAAAAAGAGAACAACAAGAGTCAGAAGGTTTTCAGAAACCCTAGTTTGAAATCAAATGACTTTAAAAGAAAAATTGGGGGTTTTACTTAAAATGTCGAATATAGCATAGATTCCCATGGATCGAGGCAAATAAACGAAGAAAGAACCTCAAATAGGCTAGGGTTTCTTAGAACCCTAAAGAACGAGAAGGTTTGGAAGTCTTCAAGAACAGATCTGAGCCGATCAAGTCGAATCCAGCCTCAAAAGGTACGTCGGAACAAGGGTGGAGATGGCCAAAGAAACTCAAATCGGCCAAGGTCTGGATGAAAACCATTGAGGTCTACCATATGCTATTTTGGAAGTATTTTGGGTATCAAAATATATAGGGAAAAATTGGGTATCAGCAGCTGCCCCTTTTCACCCGAGTAGGATGAAAGAGTTTTCGGGTAAAGACAAGATGACCAATTTTGACCGAATCAGCAATATAAAAGAATTTGACCGAGATATGGTTTCTAAGCTGCCTACATATTCCTAGTTTTACAGGAATCATGTCATATGTAGTTTAGGAACTATTGATAGAATGTGTTGATAGAGATTCGAAAAGAATGGACGCGATGATTAAATTTGGAAATGGTGTTTGGAGTCGGATAAGTTGCGGGAACTTGAGCGGGATCGCTTCAGCTTAGACGGTCATCTGCTAGCCTGTGTACCTACGAGTATGTACTTTGGCGTATATTGTGCATAATTTAAACATGGTGCAAGTCCCAGTTGGACCATGAATAGTGTCTTTGGATGGTTAGGATGACGTCCTAAAACTATGATGTCCTGGGCCATGAATAGCATAAATAAAGATTCGCCGGCCATGAAATGATCTTCTCGTGCTATACAGATGGTGCCTCTGAACTATATCGCATTTGAATAAGTTGGAGATCTTTCATCCCATGAGAAGGTGGTAATATTCCATCCGACAAAATGCAAAGGGTGGCGATATTTCAGCCAATTGTGAATTTAAATACAGGTGGCGACACTTCAGCCATGCAAGATGAAGATGATGATTAGTCTCGAAAAGGCAGATAGATAGCCTTATGCAGAATGGAGACATGGCTTAGTCTCGAAAGCCAATAGGTAGCCTTATGAAAATGGAGGTAGAGCTTAATGTCGGAAGGCAAATAGGTAGCCTTATGCAAATAGAGACAGATCTTAGTCTTGGAAGGTGGATAAGTAGCCTTATGTAGGATGGATATGGGGCTTACTCTCCAAAGGCAGATAGGTAGCCTTATGCAGATGCATATGGAGACATTGCCTAGTTTTGAAAGGCAGATGATAGCCTAACGCAGGATGGAGGAAGAGCTTAACCTCGAGAAGTAGATAAGTAGCCTTATGCAGGAAATACAGATAGAGACGATGATTAGTCTCGAAAGGTAGATGATAGCCTTATGCAGGATTGCGGCAGAGCTTAACCTTGGAAGGCAGATAGATAGCCTTATGCAGAATGGAAGTAGAGCTCAGCCTCGGAAGGCAGATAGACAGCCTTATGCAATTCGAGAATGTATTGATGGATAGTGGTAAGACTTTTTTAGCAGGTAGACGATTACGATATCGTGACTGCTGGGGTATGTTGTTCGGATAGTGATTTTCCCAATAAGCAATTTATCTGGTAGTTTACTCCAGAAAGGTATGAATGCGGGAATGTATTCAATGATTTTTGACCTGCATCTAAAGAAAAATCGTGAGTTCTGTACAGGGGGGAAGGTTATTTCATCTTCACGTGGCTCCTGCCGTTACGTTTCATTGGGGTAGCATTGCAAAATGACTGTGATTCAAATGATAGTTATGCATGATTTAGTAAATATAATGTAAGTATATGTTTGAAAAAAGTGATTTTATTTTTGAATGAACCAATGACTGCGACGTGGTCCAAGATATTGCAACCTCGCATGCTTCAGAATTTGGAGGGTCCTCCTCAAAATTCCGCCCTAGTTTAGTAGGATAGGCTTCTGAGGGCCGTGCTGAATGACTAAAAATGATCAACCTCAGAATTTTGAGGGTCCTACTCAAAATATGCCCCAGTTTACTTGGTTGTCGCTTCTGGCGATGAAAAGACTGAAAAACTAACTTCAGAATTTTGAGGGTCCTCCTAAAAATTTTGCTCTAGTTCCAATATCGGGGAAAACTGGAATTTTATAAAAGAGTGACTAAACCCATCGAGCAGCCTATGTATCCCCTCTTAAACGTGAATTAGGTCAGGCGTACTTCAAATTACATCATGAAGAGAAAGCATATGATTACAGATAATATCATTGCACAATATCTGAATTGATTGGCTTCGACCAGACTTCTTCGTCCACTTTGCAAGAATAAAGGGCTCCTCTAGTTATAACCCGGTGAACCAAGTACGAACCCTACCAATTGGGAGAGAATTTCCCCTTGGCTTCATCTTAATATGGAAATATTTTCTTCAACACCAGCTGCCCCGGTGTAAATTTCCTCTATTTAACTCCTTTTTGAATGCTCTGGACATTCTGTTCTGATATATTGACCATGGAAAACTGCATTAATACTCTTTCTGTCTATAAGGGCTAATTGCTCGTAGCAACCTTTGACACATTCTGCATCGTCCAAACCTGCTTCTCCTATGATCCTTAAAGAGCGAATTTCGTCCTCGACGGGAATACCCACCACTGTACCGTAAACCAGCATGTATGAAGGTTCCTTGGTTGATGTGAAAAATGTGGTACGCTGTCCCAATAAAGCGAATGATAACTTCTCATGCCATTGCTTATGCCTTTCGATCATCTTCCTTAGTATCTTCTTGATATTCTTGTTGGCTGCTTCCACAACTCCATTCATCTGAGGTTTGTAAGTTGTAGAGTTCTTGTGTTTGATCTTGAATATTTCACACATTGCTTTCAGCAAGTCAATGTTGAGACTGGAACCATTGTTAGTGATGATTGATTTTGGAATTCCGAACAGACAGATGATACGATCGCGGACGAAATATACTATGACTTTCTTAGTCACTGCTTTGTATGATGCTGCTTCAACCCATTTGGTAAAATAATTGATGACCACTAAGATTAACCTGTCCCCATTAGAGATGGCATGCTCGATCAGTCCGATAACATCCATTCCCCATGCAGCAAATGGCGATCTTGCTGCATTAAGCTCATTTGGAGGCACCTTTATCATATCTTCATATATCTGATAGCGATGGCACCTTCAGTCATACTAGATGCAGTTCGTTTTCATAGTAATAAAAAAGTATCCTCCTCGGATTATCTTCTTTGCCTAAACAAAACCATTCATGTGCAGTCTGCAAGTCCCTGTGTGCACTTCGTCCAATAGTCTGGATGCCTTTCTTGCTTCGACGCACCTTAGCAATCCCAAATCGGGAGTCCTCATTTAAATGATTCTTCCGCTATGAAAGAAGTTGTTAGATAACCTCCGAAGTGTGCGCTTCTTAGTAGTATTAGCAAGTTCTGGATATTCTCTTGTTGTTAAGTATTTCTTGATATCATGGAACTATGGTTTCCCCTCGGCTTCTTCCTCGACGTGAGAACAATAAGATGGTTGGTCATAAATCTTAACCTAGATATGATAAATGAAATTTGTATCTGGATGCTGAATCATGGATGACAAAGTGGCTAGTGCATCAACAAACTCATTCTATATTCTGGGAACATGCTGGAATTTGGTCTTTGTGAATCTCTTCCTCAACTTTTGTATGTGATATAGATAAGGGAGTATCTTAGAATTCTTTGCCCACTCTTCTCAAACCTGATGTATGAGTAGGTCCGAGTCTCTGATAACTAGTAACTCCTGAATGTTCATGTCTATGGCTGGTTTCAGCCATAAGATGCAGGATTTGTACTCGGCCATGTTGTTGGTGCATGGGAACCTGAGTTTGGCAGATACCGGGTAACTCTTACCCGTTTCTGATACTAGGACTGCTCCTATGCCAATTCCTTTGAAATTCATGGCCCCGTCGAAAAACATCCTCCAACCATCATATGATTCTACAATGTCCTCTTATATGAAAGCTATCTTTTAATCAAGAAAATATGTCTTTAGTAGCGTGTGTTCTGCCCCCACATGATTTTTGGCGAGGTAATCTACCAAATCTTGCCCTTTGACTGCCTTTTGGCTGACATAAATAATGTCAAATTCGCTTAGAAGTATTGTCATTTGGTGAGCTTGCCAGTAGGCATGGGTTTCTGGAAGATATATTTCAGCGGGTCCATTCTGGATATAAGATAAGTGGTGCAGGCACATAAATAATGCCTCAATTTCTAAGCTACCCAGGTTAGAGCACAATAGGTGCGTTCTAATAAGGAATACCGGGCCTCATATGGGGTAAACTTCTTGCTGAGGTAGTAAATGTATTGCTTCTATCTCCCCGTTTTATCATGTTGTCCTAAAACACAACCAATGGCTCCATCAAATACTATGAGATAAAGAAGAAGGGGTCTTCCTGGTTCAGGAAGAGGTAAGACTAGCGGTGTAGACAAGTATTCCTTAAATCTGTCAAAAGCTTTTTCGCAATTGTCAGTCCATTTGGTGGATGCATCCTTCTTTAACTTCTTGAAGATAGGTTCACAAATAACAGCGAACTGAGTTGTGAACCTGCTAATATAGTTGATTCTTCCCAGAAAATGCACCATATCCTTTTTGTTCTTTGGTGGTGGGAACCCTTGAATAGCCTTGACCTTTGAGGGATCCAATTATATCCCCCGACGGCTCACAATGGAACTCATTAACTTTGAAAAAAAAACCCCGAATGCACATTTAGTGGGATTCAGTTTCAGATTGTAGCTTCTTAATCTGTTGAAGAATTTTCTCATGTCGTCCATATGATTTGCGACATTCTTGGATTTGATGATGATATCATCCACATACACCTCGATTTCTTTATATATCATGTCATGAAAGATGGTACTCACAGCCCTCATGTATGTGGCACCTGCATTTTTTAAACCAAACGACATCATTCTGAAATAGTACATCACTCATGGTGTGATAAATGCTATTTTCTCTGCATCTTATTCATCCATCCATATCTGATGGTATCCGACAAAACAATCGATGAATTGCTACAGTTCGTGCTTGATGTAGTTGTCAATTTAAATGTGTATGTTTGGCAAGGGGAAGTCATCTTTGGGACTGGCCCGATTGAGATCCCCGTAGTCGACACAGACTCTGACTGTTCCATCCTTCTTCGGTACTGGCACAATTTTGGCTAACCATGTTGGATAATCCATTACCCTCAGAACCCTCGCTTTGACTTGCTAGGTAACCTCTTCTTTTATTTTCAAACTCATGTCGGGTTTGAACTTTCTCAGCTTCTGCTTTACTGGCATACATGTTAGATCTGTTGGTATCTTGTGAGCTACAATGGATGTATTGAGCCCATTCATATCATCGTATGACCAGGCGAATATGTCCTCATACTCTCTTAGGAACTCTATGTACTTTTCTTTTCTGATGACGATAAATTCACGGTGATTCGTGTTTTCTTGACATTCTCAGCATCTCCTAATTTAACGATCTCAAGTTCGTCCAAGTTGGATTTAGTCCTATTCTCAAAGTTCTCAACCTCTCTGACAACTTCTTCTGGTATATCATCCTCTTCTGAATCTATATCTATTTGTTGCATTGTCTTGTTGCAAGTCACAGTCATTGGTTCATCATTAAGATAGGTAATAGTAATGCTATATAAATAAAGTAAATGATTGAGAAAAATAATAATGGGATATACAATAAACATGGAAATTCTTTTGATTAAATTCATAATTACTTGAAATATCGGAGCTCTTTTTAAAAGTAAAGACAATGCAGAAAGGAAAAATGAACTAGTAAAAGGTAAAGATGCGATGCATGGTGCTTTGTTTGGCGTTGCTACCTCGAAGCTTTCCGGGCCCTGGTGGTCTTGATTGACCAATTAGTGAGGCGCTTCCCTTGAGTAACAGCTTGTATGGAAGAGCCTTCCTCCCCTTCCTCCTCAAAGATAACACAACAGTCCATATCATCTTCAACAACGAAGTTCCTCATCGCTGCTAATACTTCATCCTCCTCTAATCCACATATGATGTCAGTTGGCTGGAAAGTCTACACTAGGTGAGGTATAGGGTGGTCCAGTGGATAGTATGGGCCGCACCACAATTGTGACTACTGGTTGAACTCCTCCCAGGCATATTCATATCCTAATCATATATTAATACCGTGTTTATTCTACATGATGGGTTTGGCGATCCCTTGGAGGTTTTTGCCAAGTCTTTTTTCGGGTTCATACCCGCACCAGTTCAGGATACTTTCAATATTGTTGTCCTACCATTTATCTTTGTCCACACCGTTGACCCGCTCAATGTGGTGGTATGTTTCTCCCCATATTCTCCTTCTGCCTCCAATCATTGGGATGGTCTAGCGACTGTGTATGGGGTTCCTACCGTTCCCATGAATAATCACTTCTTGGTGATTCCTTTACAATTTTACTACTTGATGCAGGGTTGATGCCACAGCACCAGCGGCGTGGATCCAGGGTCGCCCGAACAGCAAATTGATGTATGCTGGGACGTCAATCACTTGAAATTCAACATCGAACCAGGTTGGTCCCATCTGCAAGAACAGGCTGATTTCCCCAATGGTGGATCTTTGGGTCCATTAAAGGCTTTCACATTGATAGACCC
The DNA here is from genome assembly GCA_034376525.1 of Nicotiana benthamiana. Classification (NCBI taxonomy): domain Eukaryota; kingdom Viridiplantae; phylum Streptophyta; class Magnoliopsida; order Solanales; family Solanaceae; genus Nicotiana; species Nicotiana benthamiana. The sequence goes on along the minus strand of CM067329.1, from coordinate 136,288,416 downwards.
TTCCTTGATCTCATGCAAACCTTTCCCCAACGTTCTGAGAGTTATCAGTGGACAAATGTTAAGGTTGGATTAACCATCGAGCAAGATTCTAGTGATACAGTAATCTTTGCATTGTACGGTGATCTGCAATGCCTTGTTGTGACTTGGTCTTTCTGGTGGTAGCTCGTCCTCATGGAAGGTGATCTTGTGACTCTCCAACTTGTCCTATGATATTCGCCATTTCCCCTCCAGTTATATTGCTGGGAACATAAGCTTCACTTAATAGTTTCATCAGATCATTCTTGTGTGTCTCAGAGCTTTGCAGAAGAGCCAGGATTGAAATCTGCGCTGGTATTTTCATCAATTGCTCCACAACTGAGTATTCTTTAGCTTCTGTTTTCCTCCATAGATCATCGTTCCCAGTTTCAATAGCCTGTCCAGAGGTTTGCTTGTTGGACTTAGCTAAGTGTTCTGGAGTGTATACCCTGCCTGTTCTTGTCATGCCCTGTGCGGCGATCGCTTCTTCTGTTTTTGGTTTCGCTTTTCTCCTAGCTTCAGCTGGGTAATCCCATAGTATGACATTTGTGTTGAACTGGGTCACATCTATCATCGTGACCAGAATGAGCACCCTTGAAGGTAACACAACAACTTCAAATGGTGCATGTGCCTTTGGAATTCAAAACTCGGCCTCAATTGGTCCTGACGCTTTTGCAAGAGACGCTTTGAACTCGAGCGGTATGGACATATTCACCTCATTTCTGTAAAAGGTCTCGATATAGACAACAATAGGATGGAGTGTGATTGTCGACTTCTTCGGTTCATCTCTACCGGGAATCAATCCAACTGACCCTTTGGGGTCCCAATAATCCTCGATCTCGATCATGTGGATGCCTAGACCTTTCTGGTTAGGCAGGGGGTAATTGCGGACATTGGGAGCGGGATCCTTTATTGTGATGACCTTATTATAATTCAAGGTCTAAATCTTATCTTTCAACGAGCGACAATCGTCGATGGTATGGCCTTCCATTCTGGAATGCGCAGGTCTTGTTCGGATTGATCCTTTGGGAGGGATATTTTTGAGCTATGGGTGGGATAGGGGTGACGTAACCAGCTACTTTGAGTCATTCGTATAGGTGGTCAATTGATTCAGTGATGGCTATCTATTTTTTGGGAGGTCGGTGATCGATATTTAGTTTAGGTCAAGGAATGTTTTGGCGAGTGGGTGGTGATTGGAAGTGAGAGGGTTGGGCATTGTATGCTTGGTATACAGGTACAGGTTGAGAATATCTTGGTGAAGTGGGTTGATATGTAGGAGGTGGAGATGATTGGTAGGTGAGTAGTGGGATTTGGTATGTGGGCGAGGGTGCTTGGTAATTTAGGGAATGCTGATATGTAAGTGGAGTTGAGGGATATGTTTGTATTTCATAGGGGACTTGGTTCTTTGCGCAGCCATTATGGAGTTCATATCCATCTTCTTTTATGTTCCACCAGACTGTAAAGCCTTGTTGATGGACTGTAATGCTTCAAGATTAGTGACCATACCATTTTTAATGCTATCTTCATTTCTTTATCCCAACTTGATGATGTCGTAGAATTTCTTACCTTCTATCAGCATCAACCTTTCATAATATTGAGGATCTTGAGCTCGGACAAAGAACGTGTTCATTTGCTCCTCTTCTAAGGCTGGCTTGACCATAGCGACTTCTGACCTCCAATGAGTAACATATTCGCTGAAGATTTTGGTGGGTTTCTTCTTTAGAATCTTGATATAAAACACATCTGGTGTGTTCTCGATGTTAAACCTAAATCGTTCCATAAATTCAAACGCCATACCTACCTAATTTGTCCATTTCTTTGCGTCGTGACTAATACCAAGATAAAGCGTCTCATTTTAGACTCCTCATGAACAACTTCATGTGGATATTCTCATCTCTTCCAACTCCGACCAACTTATCACAGCATGTCCTAAGATGGACCCTGGAATCACATGCAGTATCAAACATTTCGAACTTGGGGGGTTTGTACCCCTCCAGAAGTTCGACATCCGGCTGAATGCAGAGGTCTTCATAATTCAGCCCATCAATAACTTTGTTTCCTTCCATTCCATAGACTCGACTGGTCAACTTCTTGAGTTCTTCTACCAAGTTCCTGATAAGGGAGTATTTGTTATTCAATTCTGATACACTTGAGATAGGTTGGGGGTAGTGGGGTATAGTTTCCACAAAGATAGAAGTGTTGCGGAGGTGGTCGTTTGTAGTGTTTGATATTTCGGGTAAGAGTAATGGAGCGTTGTTGCATGTGTAGCAGGTTTGAGTGTATGTGTGTTGTATTTGTGGTTGGGGGTGTTGTTTGGAGGTACGGGGTTTTTTGTGTTGGCATCAGGAGCAGCTAGAGAGAATGATAGGCTTGCCAAGTTCTGAACTTGGTCCAGTTCTTCCAGGAATTTCAGAAATATCATTTAAATCTGAGCATCAGTTCCTTTAGCAGTTGGGGTAACTTGAGAAGTTTCCTCTCTCTCAATCTCTTTTCTAGAACTTGCGTCTCCCATTCTAAATTTATTGTTTTCTCTAGTAGGACTCGGAAGATGAGAAGATAGAGGGCCCTTGGATCTTGTAAAGTATGTTGATGGGGCCAGAATGCACGAACTAACCTTTGTTGAAGGGAATAAAATTAAAAGAAAACAAAATGTAAAAACTTAATGTGGATTCTGAGAAAGAGAATTTTTGCAATATTTAAACACATTGTGCAATAAAATAAGTCCTGTCGTAATTTGGGTGCCTCGTTGTGCCCGAGGTTGTCCGAGCGACAAATTAACTTTGGAGAACTTATAATGCTAAATTCCTCATTTTATTTATAGAAATAAGACGAGTTTCAAAACAACTTAAGATGACGGGAAATAAAGATGTCATTAATGGCTAGTGGCCTTATTACATTATGAAAGCAGGAAATAAAAGATCCTAACTACTTGGTCCCAAAAGGACCTTCCCCATATTTGGTATTCTTGCGCCCTCGTAGCGTTGTATCAACTCGCGTAGTCTTAGCAACAAATAGGCTCGGGCCAGATGCCCACCTGCAGTTCCCTCAACATTTTGGCAGTCTTCAATACTTTTCATGAACTTTCCTTCCAACTCTACTAGGCCTCGTTCAAGATACCCTTACCACTTGTTGGCATTGACAGCCAAATCCTTCCACTCGTTGATCAACCATTGGTGAGCTGCTTGTATCTCCCGATGTTCATTTTTGCACCCTCTAATGGTTTTGCACACTTGATTGTGCTTAACCCGCGCCTTAGCCTTTTCGTCAATAAGCTTGTGACCTCGGATGAACCCGGGATGACTCAAACCAGTGTAATTGTCTTCCAACCAACTTGAGTAGTGTGGCACACACCCGCCGTATTACCTCTTGGTCTCAATAGTTTCTCTCCTCAAGACAAGTTATCAATGCCACATGTGTTGAGCGTGACACATGTGAGGTCTATCATCATCTTAGAAGTCAGCCTTGAACTGACTCATTTTGTCTACCCTTGGTATGATTTGTTTTCTTCCTGCTTGCCTCATGGCTTGGAGAGGGACATAAGGATAAGTTCCCCTATGACCAATGAGTATAAGGAACGGTGCATCCCGAGAACGAACAATGAACTCCCCTACTGGGAACCACTAACACATCCACTGCACTTGATATTCCTTCAGATTCTCAAATATCTCTACCCATCCTCCAGTGTCCTCTGACTGAGCGAATATGGTAGGCATGAAGTTTATTGGCTTTAGGTGTTAAAAAGGGATACGATCATCCCAATCCCTATGTATAATCTCCTATTGGTAATCACCTTTTTAGTGGAATTCTATAAGCCAGAGTTGAAGCAACAGATAACAACCTTCAAAATAGTTGCCCCCATGTTGACACGATTCCAGGGCTCGATATATCTCAGCGACGATTATGGGAACTATGCCAAAAAACTGCCCATCAATCCCTTCCAACAAGGTCTTGGTTATCATGGATAGTTTGGTGTGGATCATAGCCTTCTTCATAGGAAAGACTATCATCCACAAGAAACAGAACATAAAGGCAAAAACCCTTCCGTGGATGTGCCCTAAAGAGGCAAGGGTAAACTCATCGGTGTAGGTATGGTAGGACTTGCTATGGCCATACCTCTTGTACAAGTAGTGAAATAGTATGTAGAAGTCTTTCATACAAGTAGATATGAGTTTTTCTTGAGTCCCATCATGTTAAGAAATCCTCTACCTTTGCACTTTTCGGGCATAAGCAGACCCGGAGTCTTCCGAGGAATACCAGCTAGACCCAAATTTCTTCCAGTAAAATGGCATTTCGAAATCCTCGAAGTGAAGCACTTACCGATCACTATCCCTGAACAAAGTTACAGCCTCTACGATCTTTTTGTCAGGCTGGATTTCCATAAGTGAAGGAAAATTCCCTATTTAATTGCGGACAAGGGTCTGATTGCTAGCATGAAGGTACGAATTTTGGGAAGATGGTAGCATCTGCTCAGGCCACGGAGAACCGTAAATTGAGGAACAAAATGGAGGGAGAGGGTAACAGCAAGGCTTGGTATATGGGAAACATGGGATAGTCACTAGGTGGGTGAAGATCAGTTTCAGGGGAGGATCATCAGGGCCATCCCAATCTGTTTCACAGTCTCCAACAAGCAACAGTGAAGTCATTTCAGGCGCGATCAAGGCAAAACTGATCCCATCAGCGGGGTCGGTTAGAAGAGAGGTTCCAGCAGCAACAGAGGTCCCCTTGCCCTAGGTGCGGTAAGGTGAAGTCAGCGACTTGCTATTTGGCGTTTCCCATATGCTATGGATATGGAATGAGGGGTCATATTCATAGAAATTGTCGTGTATCTCTTCAGGGAGCGGGTAGGAGCACAGCTCGATCATCCAGTCCAGTAGGTTCTACATCTGCAGCCCCTTCTCCAACTTGAGGTACCCTAGAACCCGTAGGGCGTGGTGCAACTAGGGGTGGCACATAGAGGTCAGGAGGACCCTGCCGGCTCTAAGCGATGAGTCGTCGCCAGACTGCAGAGGCATCTCCAGATGTTGTTACATATATTCTCTCTGTCCAATCTCATGATGTGTATGCACTTATTGACCCCGGTTCGACCTTTCCTATGTTACCCCTTTTGTTTCTCTCGAATTTGGGATAAAACCAGAACAACTTCATAAACCATTCTCAGTATTTACTCTGGTTGGTGAGTCAATTTTGGTTGCTCAAGCTAATGGAAGTTGTATTGTCACTGTGCGTGCTAGGGATACCATGGCCGATCTATTGATTTCGGGATTGTTGATTTTGACATAATAATAGGGATAGATTGGCTTTATTCATGTTTTTTCGAGATTCATTGTCGGACTAAAACCATGAGACTTGAATTTCGAGCCCGTTGTTGAATGGAATGGAGATAATGTAGTCCCTAAAGGCCAGTTTATTTCATACCTTAAAGCTGCGAATATGATCAAGAAGGGGTGTATGTATCATTTAATCCATATTACGGAAACCAATGCCGAGGTGCTTAGCCTTGAGTCAGTACCAGTTGTGAATGAATTTCCAGATTTCTTTCTGGATGAGCTCTCTGGAATGCGACTACATAGGGTATTTATTTTGGATCAATGTGATTCTAGGCACGCAGCCTATATCAATTCCACCTTACAGAATGGCACCGATAAAGTTGAAAGAGTTGAAGGGACAATTGATGGATTTTCTAAACAAGGGTTTTATCCGGCTGGATGTTTCACTATAGGGTGCACCAGTCTTGTTTGTAACAAATAAAGACGAGTCTCTACGAATGTGTATTAACTACCAGGAACTCAACAAAGTCACAATCAAAACAAATATCCTCATTTGACGTGTTTGATCAATTGCAAGGTGCTACGTGTTTCTCAAAGATCGACTTGCGGTCTAGGTATCTTTAACTGAAGATAAGGAGCAAGATATTCCAAAAACAACTTCCATGCCTCAGTATCGGCACTTTTAATTTATGGTGATGTCTTTTGGGCTAACAAATGACCCGGCAGCTTTCATAGATAGTGACGACCTAGCCCGTCGTCACGTGAATTACCGCCACATTTCCCCATATTATGTTGCTCTATGCTCTGTGTAATCGAAAGTTGACTATTTAGTAGGGCGGATAATATGTGAATTCTGATAATTAGGTTCAATTCGGGGGATGATTTCTGACATAGAAGTGCGATCGAAAATGAATTTGGAGGTCCGGTGTAAAATTAGGCTTGAATTGGTGAGATTTTGGCCTCAGGGTTGGAATAGAATTCCGAGAGCTGAAGTAGCTCTGTTAGGTTATTTTTGATATGTGTGCAAAGATTCAGGTCATTCAGAGGTATTTAGGTAGGGTTTTTGATCGAATATGCAATTTGGAAGTTTTGAAGAAACTTAGGCTTGAATCCGATGTGAATTGATGATTTTAATGTTGTTTAACATGTTTTAATGATTGTAATAAGTTCGTATGATGTTTTGGGATATGTTTGTGCTTTTATTTTGAGGTTCTGGGAGCGTCAGGATGAGTTCGAATGGTTAAACGGGATGTTTGGGGTTATTCCAGAAAAACAATAGCAGTTGCAGACCTATATTGGTCTTTGCGTCCGCGAAGGGTCTTCGCGTTCACATAGTGGTGGGTCGTGGGTCGTCACATTTACGGTAGTGGTTTTGCGTTCTCGTAGAAGGGCCTAAGGGCCCTTCCTAGTTTGTTCAGTGTATTTGCGATGCGGGAGTCGCGTTCACGTAAGAGGAGGCGGTTGAGCTTCGCGTTCGCGCTTGGGGATCACGTTCGCATAGTATCAAATGTTCAAAGATCGCATTCACTTGTGGAGTACTGTGTTTGCGAAGGGTTAAATTTGGTCTGAGGGATTCTTGTGCATCATGAATGTTAGGGGGTCTCGCGTTCGCATAGATGGAAATAGCTGGGCAGAAAGGGTTTTTATTAAACATTTCATCCGCGACCCAATCATTATTTTCCTCCATTGTTCACCACCTCAAGAGCTTTTTGGTAGAAATTGAAGAGTGTTTTGACATGAAATGATTGGAAGTAAGTCTCGTGACCTATAAACGCTATTTTATTGTGGAATCCACATTTAATTCTTGGAAATTTGGATGAAAAATTAACGAACTAGGGCTTGGGTTTTGAAGTAAAAATTTTGGATTTCAGGGAGGAATTGAACTCCGATTTTGGTAAAATTTGATATGTATAGACTTGTGGCGAGACAAGGAGTCCGGTGATGTAATTTTATTATTTTTCGAAAAGTGGGCCCGGGGCTCGGGTTTTGCCAACTTCACGATTTATTGTGTTTTTTGAGTCTTTTCGATTGCATTGTTTTCTATTAGCCTGCTTGACATATTCAGTGTTGGTTTTGGCGGATTTAGCGGGCGATGAGCTGGATTCGATATGAAAGGGCATTGCGGGCTAATTTTCGGCCGGCTTGAGGTGAGTAATAGATGTAGATGATGACTTGAAGGTTTGAAGCCCCGTTATATCACACTATGACGTTGTATTGAGGTGAGACACATATTCTACGATGAGTGTGGGGTCGTCCGAGTGATCTTCATACTGTGTTATTGACTAGAAATTGATTGGTAAAAATCTTAGTCGGATTGTTATGAGTATATTTTGGCAGCGTGCCAATTATTTGTATCCCTTAGGGATTATTGGCACTATTTCCATGATGTTGAGAATGTTTTCATGATATCAGTTTTGAGTTAAACACTATCTCTAAATGATTAGTAAATTTCTATGTTTTTAAACACTTAAGCTATAATTCCTAATAATTGGAACTGGAAATGATAAATTTGACTGTGCTCATGTGGCTTGAATTCATATAACTAGACTGATTGTGGATCGGGTTGCACGCCGCAGCGAATGCTACGATGATATTGCTCTTGGACTATAGGAGCCCCTCCGGAGTCTGAACCCCCACATTGAGCGCGGGGTACCCTAATGGATCGGGATGCATGTCACAGCGATCAAGTGCATTGCATTGCATTCATATATTGATACCTATTTGTTTTACCTGTCATTGATTTGTTGTTGTTTCACCGTTAAATGTGCTAAATTATTAGTTTTATCTTTACGATGTGGTATTTTCGAGATTTCATACTTTCAGTCATTATATATGTCTATTACCACTGAGTTGGAAGTACTCACCTTACTCTCTGCACCATGTGTGGAGATTCTGGAGCATCGGGAGCTTAGTCATGTTGTTTTTTGTTCCCAGATTAATTCCAGAGTTGTCGAGGTGGGTGCCAGGAATCCGCAGGATCCGACTCCTCCCCTATCACTTTGTTTTTCCGCATCATAGACTCTCTTTTGTTTGGATTTACTACTCAGCTGTATTTAGAGGCTCTAGACTCGTGACCCCAGATCTGTTAGGAATTATATTGGTAGTGGTTATGGTATCCGTACTATTATGTTTATTATCATTGGTTAGAACTCTATTATCTAACAATTTAACTCTACTATTGTAATAAGTTTCGTACTTGAGGTTGAGATTGTTCAAATGGTCGGGCTTACCTAGCAATTGTAGTTGGGCGCAATCACAATCGGGATTGGGGTCGTGACAAGGTGGTATTAGAGCTAGGTTACTAGGCCTCAGGAGTCATGAGCCGGTTAGTGGAGTCTTGCGGATCCATACAAAGACGTCTGGATTTATCCTCGACATGATGCAGAACCTTTAGGAAACACTTCATATTCTTTAACTCTTGTCATTTGACATTGTTGATCCGACAACTAAATTTCTATATTCTATTCTCTCGCAAATGGTGAGAACCCATGCTACCGGACGTGACGGACAACCACCATTGGCACCTGCTAGAGGCTATGGTCGCGGTCGTGGTCTAGGCATACTAGCAAAGGCGGCATCTGCAGACCCACCAATTGCCGAGGTTCAGGACGAGCCTCTAGGTGTTTATGCTCCAGCAGCACCTGTTCAGGCACCGTCAGTGCCCACTTTTATTCCTAGTCTCAAGGAGGCTTTAGCTTAGATTTTATTTGTCTTCACATGCCTAGTTAAGGCCGTTTCAGCCATTACTTCAGCAGATACTTCTTAGACCAGGGGTGGTCATCAGACCCCCGCTGCTCGCACACCCGAGCAGGGTGTTCAGGGATTGCAGACACCAATATCAGGCCCAACTCACCCAGTTTCACCCGTTGTTCTACTAGAGAGGTTATGTAGGCTCCAGCCTCCAACGTTCAGTGGTTCTGAGGGCGAGGATGCTAGGGCTTTCTAGACAAGTGTCAGCATATGCTTCGCACTGCAAGGATATTAGAGTTGAGTGTAGTGGCTATTACTACTTTCCACTTCTCAGGGCATATATTTACATGGTGGGAGGAGTTTCAGAGACGTATTCCTGTTTGAGCAGCGCCCCTTGCTTGGCAGTAGTTCTCCACTCTCTTTCTGGAGAAGTAGGTACCGTAGTATCGCATAGAGGAGTTGTGCCGTCAGTTTTAGTGGTTGATTTATGGGGACATGACTGTGACCTAGTATGAGTTGACGTTTATGCAGCTAGCTCGGCATGCTACTTAGATGATCTCGATAGACCAGGAGAGGATTTGGAGGTTTGTAATTGGCCTCACTATCCAATATGCATTTTGATGATTAGGGAGAAGGTTGTGGCCACCTCGTTTGAGGAGGTAGTTGATATGGCTCGACAGATTAAGACAGATCACCATCCGAAGCGTGAAGAGAGGGAGGCCAAAATGCCTCGAGGTTTAAGTAGCTTCAGTGGTGCTCCGTCTAGGGGCCATGTCCAGTAGAATAGAGGTCGTTCCTTCACATCTCCTCAGTCAGGTTATACAGAGCCCAGTGGGGCTTCTTTAGGCTGTGGTCATTAGAGTTATCTGCAGGGCCAGTCATCACTTAGTGCCCTTCCAGCTTAGAGTACTACTCATGTATCTTCAGCCCAGGGTTCATCTGCAGTGAGGGGTTCCCTTCAGTCCCCTTCTCCAGCTCAGGGTCGTTGCTACGAGTGTGGTGAGTTTGGGCACATGAGGAGATAGTTTCCTTGACTTTGTGGTGGTCAGTCTTAGCAGAGGGATCAACCCTCATCGTCTTCTCATGTTTCATCAGCACCCATTCAATCAGCTAGCGGGGGTGCCAGGTATCTAAAGGTCTCCCCAGGGGTGGAGACCGAACTGGCGCTATCAGATTGGAAGCAATGACTTCAGCCTCTTTCTCCTTATATGGCATTTAACGAGCATGACTCTTTAGTTTATTTAAGTTCAAATTAGTTGAAGTAAAAGGCCCCACTTGATTCAATTCATGAATTAGCCCACTATGAGTCGGTGTATGCTTGTAGGTGTCAACCCTGTAGAACTTTTGACTTTGAAACAGCAGGTAACAACTCAATTAATTTTTTTTGGGTAAAGTCCACCTACAGCTAAAGGTCAAATATGTCATGTTCAATTAACTACATGCTTAAGACATCTGTGCTTTATCAGTTTTTTGGGATTAATCTGTAGTGAGATAACATTTCTCCTAATCAATACTTATTATGATAGTGAACATTCCACATTAAACTAAAAAACGATTCTCCAGGAGTTCCTCTTTTTCCCCCTTCTTTCATATTCATATTTATATCCTCTGCAATAATTGTCGGGATGGTCTTTCGTAGAAAAGCTATATATATCAGATTGGAAGCAATGACTTCAGCCTCTTTCTCCTTATATGGCATTTAAAGAGCATGCCTCTTCAGTTTATTTAAGTTCAAATTAGTTGAAGTAAAAGGCCCCACTTGATTCAATTCACGATTTAGCCCATTATGAGTCGGTGTATGCTTGTAGGTGTCAATACTGTATAACTTTTGACTTTGAAACTTCAACTTCTCAACTTCAACTATTTGTTAAAGTCCGTCTAGAGTTAAAGGTCAAATATGTTATGTTCAGCTAACTACTTGCTTAAAGACATATGTGCTTTATTACCTTTTGGGGATTAATATATGGCTGCAGTTGGTTTCTAGTGCTGTATAACTTGTTCATGTATCTTTTTGCAGTTGGAAGAAGGTCAAGTGAAAATGCAATCAAGATTGGAAGAGGAGGAGGAAGCCAAGGCAGCTCTAATGAGCAGTATACAGAGGTTAACTAAACTAATCCTTGTTTCTTCAGAGAATTCAATCCCTGGGTATTTGGGTGATGTTGTCGGGCCTCAGAGGAGTCATTCTCCTTCTAAAGATGATGTAGGTTGCTCTATCTTTCACCATGAGTACAGTTTACGACTCACAATTTTCTTTCCTTTCCTGTGCACATATCTACCCCGGAAGGTGACACTATTATTGTGGATCATATATATCTATCATGTTTGGTGACTATTGGGGTCTAGAGACCCGAGTTGACTTGTTATTATTGGGCATGGTAGATTTCGATGTGATTCTTGGTATGGATTGGCTATCCATGTACCATTGTATTCTATACTATCATGCCAAGATAGTTACGTTGGCTATTCTGGGTTTTCCGAGGATCGAGTGGCAAGGTATGACTAATTATGTTCCCAGCAAGGTAATTTCTTTCTTAAAGGTCCAGCGGATGGTTGGGAAGGTTTGTTTATCGTACTTGGCTTTCCTTAGCCATGTTGGAGCCAAGGCTCCTAGTCTTGATTTGGTTCTCGTTGTGACGGATTTCCTTGATGTGCTTCCAGTAGACCTGCCGGCATGCCCCTGGATAGGGTATTGATTTCGTTATTGATCTAGTGCCGGGCACTCAGCCCATCTCTATTCCTCCCTATCGTATGGCACCATCTGATTTAAAAGAGTTGAAGGAGAAACTTCAAGGAACTCCTAGATCCGTGGGGTGCACTGGTATTATTTGTAAAAAAGAATGATGGCTCAATGAGAATGTGGATTGACTACACACTGTTGAACAAGGTAACAGTGAAGAACAAATACCCACTACCCTGTATTAAGGATTTGCTTGACCAACTTCAGGGGGCAAAGGTGTTCCCTATGATTGATCTTCGTTCACGCTATCATCTGTTGAAGATTGGGGACTTAGCCATTATGAAGACGGACGAAATATAGGCACTATGAGTTTCTAATTATGTCATTTGGGCTGACTAACACCCTAGCCTCATTCTTGTACTTGATGAACATTGTATTTTGGTCGTATCTGGATTTATTTGTGATTGTGTTTATTGACGATATCCTGGTGTACTCACGTACCCAGAAGGAGCACGCACAACATTCGATGGTGGTATTGCAGAGACTGAGAGAGGAGAAGATCTATCCAAAGTTCTCAAAGTGTGAGTTCTAGCTTAGTTCTGTGGATTTTCTGGGACACGTGGAGTCCAGTAATGGTATTGAGGTTGATCCAAAGAAGATTGAAGTGGTGCAGATTTGGCATAGACCATCCTCAGCCATTGAGTTTCGGAGTTTCCTTAGTTTGGCGGGTTATTATCGCAGCTTTGTTAAGGTTTTTCATCTATTGCTTTGCCCTAGATGAAGTTGACGCTGAAGAATGCTCCATTTATATGGTCAGATAAGTTCGATGAGAGCTTCCAAAAGCTCAACACAACTTTAACCACAACTCTGGTACTAGTATTACCATCATTTTCAGGTTCTTACACGGTGTATTGTGATGCTTTGAGAGTTGGGATCGGTTGGGTATTGATTAAGGAGGGTAAAGTTATTTCTTATGCTTCTTGACAGTTGAAGGCCCATGAGAAGAACTACCATGTTCATCACTTAGTCTTTGAATATTTGGAGGAACTACTTATATGGCGCATCTTGTGAGGTGTTGACGGACCATCACAGTCTTCGACATCTGTTCAAACAGAAGGATCTTAATTTGAGGCAGTGGATGTGGCTTGAGTTGCCCAAGGATTATGGCATTACCATTTTGTATAATCCGGGGAAAGCCAATGTAGTGGCCGATGCTTTGAGTCGAGACACAGTTAGTATGGGTAGTTTGGTGTGCATTCCAGTTGGAGAGAGGCCCTTTGCAACAGATGTCCAGTCTTTGGGCAATCGGATGGTGAGATTAGATATTTCTTAGCCTAGTTTGGTGTTGGTTTATATGGTTTCTCGATCTTCCTAGTATGATCGCATTAGAGAGTGTAGTATGATGACCCGCATTTGCTTGTACTGAAGGACAGAGTCCAGCATGATGATGCCATAGATGTGACTATTGGTGATGATGGTCTGTTGCAGATGCAGGGTCGGATTTGCATGCCCAATGTGGATGGGCTCTAGGAGTTGACATTATAGGAGGCCCACAACTCGCGGTATTCCATTCATCCGGGTGCCACAAATATGTATCAGAGACAACATTATTGGTGGATGAGAATGAAAAAGGATATTGTTAGTTATGTAGCTCGGTGTCTCAAGTGTCAGCAGGTTAAATATGAGCATCAGAGGCCCGGTAGTGTACTTCAGCGGATGGATATTCCAGAGTGGAAATGGGAGAGGATTACTATGGATTTTGTGAGTGGTCTCCCTCGTACCCTGATGAAGTTTGACTCAATTTGGGTGATTGTGGATGGGCTAACCAAGTCCGTACACTTCATTTCATTTTGTACTACCTAGCATTCGGAGTGGTTAAAGGAGATTTTAATTCCGGAGATTGTACGATTTTATGGGGTCCCAGTTTCCATTGTTTTAGATAGGGGTACTCAGTCTACTTCGTAGTTGTGGAGGACTTTTCATCGAGAGCTAGGTACACAGGTAGAGTTGAGCCTAGCGTTTCATCGTCATACGGACGGACAGTCTGAGCGTACTATCCAGATAGTGGAGGACATGTTGTGTGCGTGTGTCAATTATTTTGGAGGTTCTTGGGCTGAGTTGTTCACACTTGCAGGGTTTGCCTACAATAACAGCAACCAAACTAGTATTTAGATGGCGCCGTATGAGGCCTTATATGGGAGGCGTGTATAGATCTATTGTTGGTTGGTTTGAGCCCGGCCAGGCTAGACTATTAGGGGTAAAGTTAGTTCAGGATGCCATAGAGAAGGTGAAGGTGACCCAGGAGAGACTTTGTACAACTTAGTCGCGTTATAAGAGTTATGCGAACCGGAAGGTTCGACATATATCTTATATGGTGGGCGAGTAGATCTTGTTGAAAATTTTGCCTATGAAGGCCGTTATAAGGTTTGGAAAGAAAGGGAAGCTGAGTCTACGGTTCATTGGACCTTTTAAGATACTAAGAAAGATTGAGGAGGGTACCTATATGCTTTCTTTGCCACCTAGCTTGTCGGGAGTTCATCCAGTATTCCATGTTTCTATACTCCGAAAGTATGTTGGGGACCCGTCTCATGTGTTAGATCAAGTTGCATGAGGACTTGACCTATTATGTGGAGCTAGTGGCTATTTTGGGTCATCAGGTTCAGAAGATTATATCTAAGGATATAGCTTCGGTGAAGGTGCATTGGAGAGGTCGGCCCATAGAGGAGGCCACACATTATGATTAATAGGGGACACTTTTTACAAAACATATATTTGATTATCAAGAATGTGGTACACATGTTTATGGTGTCCAAACATACACTGTTATACATAAGTCCTGACCCACATACCACTTTTTACGGAGCCTCTATGAGAATGATAGTACAACACTTGCCGGTGACAAGGCCCCGGCTATACCTTTACCAAAAGATACAAACTCCAAAATACAACAACAGGAGTGGCGTAGGCCACACATGGCCCCAGAAGGAAAGGGGATCATCAAACACGAATACCGTTGATAGAGAGGAGGAGGAGGAGCTACGGACGGTGGTCTAGAGTCCTTGCCATGGATCAACCTACAATCATAGCACGAATATAGCGCCCCTAGCAAGTGGGACATCAGCACACTTGAATTGTATTGGCATGTATGAACTAACTGTGTCCCAAGTAAACTCAAAAAAAGTTTCATGAACAAGTATAGAACTGAACAACAATAGTACAAGTACAACCAGGAAGCAACATCCAAACATTTCACAACAATTATTCATGTAGTCATACAAAGGGGAAATCAGTTCCCCACAGGTTACAAACTCTGTTGCTGTCTCATTTCACATTTTCACGTTTATCATTTCATGATTCATATTCATATCATAGTGATATTGGATCAGATTTCCACCCTTATTGCCTCATCCACCATTATTACTTTAGCCACCCTTGTCCCCCCAACCTACACCTTATTTCACCGTGTTGCGGCGCGCAACCCGACCCCGCCTGACAGTTTTCAATTCACAACAACAAACAGCACAACAACAAGTACAAGAAATCAACCATGGAACTTTGTTAAAATAATTCCACATCAAGGGTATTAACATCCCAAAACTAGCAACAACAATCTTCCTCATGTTCATTAAAGTTGATACACAATTTAGATCATCACAACAACTTTTCACAACTAACCACACACATTATTCCACAATATTTCCATTTCAAGTGTTCCACATTGTTTCCATTTCCAATATTCCACATTGTTTCCATTTTTCCATTGTTCCACATTGTTTCAATTCCCGCTATTCCACATTATTTCTGTTTCTGATTCGCAACATGGTACTACCACAAATTTGTACAACACGAAAGCTTCACAATGATTTTCAGATGAATATCAACTATCAACAATTTCACAACTAGCATAGGCGATTTCACGAGGATCACAGTTAGCCATACATACCTGGAATTCAATATCCTCTTTAACCTCTACTCCAATTCATCAAGTAATAAAGAAGGATCAATCTAGTTCATGATTAATACATAGACCTTTAGAATATGAATTCACAATTTACTACCCAGTTCCCTTTTTACATGATTTTTGGGCTTTGAAGACATGCATGTGGATTTCTAACAAGAATTTTCAAAATCAAAGTATGAAACTCCTTCCCCAAACCTGAGTTCGAAAATTAGCGGTAAAGGGTTAGGGATTTTACCTTGAAAATTAGACGGGAGGGCAGATGCTCAAGATTTTCCAGGCTTTGTTGATTTTTTGAAAGATCAATTGATGAAGAAATAGCTTTCTCTCTCTAGAACCCTCTCTTCCTCTCTCTTATTTTGTTTAGATAATAGGTTAAAAATGAGAGATGGGGTGTTTTATTAAAAGAGGGGTCGGGCTTAGAATCTTAGACAATAACTGAGCGAACGCAATCTACGACGCCTATCTCCGATCGCAGAACTCACATGCGGTTCGCCGAATGGACCGCAGAAATGGCTCAAGTTTCAAACCTCTCGGGTTGGGAATGCAGTGAGTATGCGGTCCGCATTTGCGTTCTGCGGTTGCAGAATGCGCCGCAGAACTGACCTTTGAATTTCTTCAGGGACAATATGTGATCATTATGCGCTCCGCATATTGATTATGCGATTGCGGATTTGACCGCATTTTCAACATCGAAATTTGATCGCTCTCTGATTCATTCTGCGGTAGGAATGCGGTCCGCATAGCTGATCTGTGACCGCATTCTGGATCGCATTTTGACACTTCTCTAGAAAAGTTAATTCTTTATATTTCTAAAGGCTTAAATCACAACCAAGGGTCCGAACCACAGCGAGATGAAGAACTCGACAAATTCATAACACATAATCAGAGTAGACACCACGGTTTACTAAGTTCTGAGACAAAATTATATACGGGACCTTACATTAACTGGGCCTGTAGGATTTTTATTAAACAGTTCATCCGTGACCCAATCATTTTTTCCTCCATTGTTGACCACCTCAAGAGCGTTTTGGTAGAAATTGAAGAGGGTTTTGACGGGAAGTGAATGGAGGTAAGTCTCGTGACCTAGAAACGCTATTTTATTGTGGAATCAATATTTAATTATTGGAAATTTTAGTGAAATTTTGAAGAACTAGGGCTTGGGTTTTGAAATGAAAATTTGGGATTTGAGGGAGCAATTGTACTACGATTTTGGTAAATATCATATGTATAGACTCGGGGCGAGATGAGGAGTCCGCTGATGTAAAGTTTGTAATTTTTCGAGATGTAGGCCCGGGGCTCGGGTTTTACTAACTACGTTATTTTTGGTATTTTTCGAGTCTTTTCGATTGGGTTGTGTTCTATTAGCCTATTGTAACGTATTAATTGTGGTTTTGGCTAGATTTGACACGTGAGGAGGTCGATTCGAGAGGAAAGGGCATTGCGGGCTAGTCTTCGGCCGGTTTGAGGTGAGTAATAGATGTTGATGATGACTCGGGGGTTTGAAACCCAGGTATATCACAGTGTGATGTCGTATTGAGGCGAGACACGTACTCTACGGTAACTGTCGGGTGGTTTGTAGACGAGGACTATGACTTAGTTCGTCCGAGTGATATTCATACTGTGTTACTGACTAGAAAGTGATTGATAAACATCCTACTTGGATTGTTATGAATATATTTGGGCTGCGTGCCGATTATTTGGATCCCTTAGGGATTATTGTCATTGTTTCCATGATGTTGAGCATGTTTTCATGATATCCGTTTTGAGTTAAACACTATCTCCAAATGATTAGTAAATTTCTAAGGTTTTATACACTTAAGCTATAATTTCGGATAATTGGAACTAGAAATGATAAATTTGACTGTGCCCATGTGGCTCGCATGCATATAAGTGGACTGATTGTGGATCGGGGTGCACGCCACAGCGAATGCTACGATGATATTACGCTTGGGCTTTAGGATCCCCTCCAGAGTATGAACACCCACAGTGAGTGTGGGGTACCCTAATGGATCGGGTTGTACGCTGCAACGGTAAACTACATTGCATTGCAATAATGCATTGATATCTATTTGTTTTACCTATCATTGATTTGTTGTAGTTTCACCGTTAAATGTGCTAAATTGTTAGTTTCTTCTTTACAATGTTGTATTTTTTAGATTTCTTACTTTCGGTCATTATATATGTCTATTACCATTGATTTGGAAGTACTCACTTTACTCTCTGCACCATGTGTGTAGATTCAGGAGCATCGGGAGCTTAGCCATGTTGTTTGTTATTCCCAGATTAATCACGGAGTTATCAAGGCAGCTGCGAGGACTCCGTATGATCTGACTCCTCCCGTATCAATTTTTTTTTGCATCATAGACTCTCTTTTGTTTGGATTTTCTACTCATTTGTATTTAGAAGCTCTAGACTCGTGACCCCAGATCTGTTGGGAATTATATTGGTAGTGGTTATGAAATCCGTACTATTTCTATTTATTATCACAGGTTAGAACTATATTATCTGATAATTTAATTTTATTAATTTTTAATGGGTTTTGTACTTGAGGTTAAGAGTGTTCAAATGGTTGGGCTTACCTAGCAATTATTGCTGGGCACCATCACGACCTGGATTAGGGTCGCCACATATGACTCGAGTCTCCAAGCCTTTTATATACTCCTTTGTGATAGTGTTCATTGACGATATCCTGGTTTATTCCCAAAGTCGGAAGGACCATGTTGACCATCTCAAGGTAGCCTTGCAGACTCTTTAGCAACAACAATTGTATGCAAAATTTTCAAAATTCTAATTTGTGCTTGAATTTATTTCGTTCTTGGGGTCATGTCGTTTCCAATAAAGGAATTATGGTTGATCCTCAAATGATTGCAACAACAAAGAATTGGCCTAAACCTACCACTCTAACTAAGATTTGTAGTTTCTTTAGTTTTGTTGGGTACTACAGGAGATTTGTGGAGGGGTTTTCTACTCTTACCTCTCCATTGACTAAATTGACGCAAAGCAGTTAAATTCTAGTGTCTGATGCTTGTGAGAAGAGCTTCAAAGAATTGAAATCAAGGTTGACAATAGCACCGGTATTAGCCCTGGTATAGGGTACAGAGAAATTTGTTGTATATTGTGATACTTCAAGGGTTGGGCTTGGGTGTGTGTTAATGTAAGAAACTCAAGAATCATGAAACGAACTATCAACCCATGACTTAGAGCTGGCGGCAGTGGTGTTTGTGCTAATGATTTGGCGACATTATTTGTGTGGGGTCCATGTGGATGTGTTTACGGATCGTAAGAGACTTCAATACATTTTCAAGCAGAAGGAGTTGAATCCGAGGCAAAGAAAATGGCTAGAGTTACTCAAGGACTATGAGATTGATATTCTCTATCACCCAGGGAAGGCTAATGTTATGGCAGACGCTCTTAGACAAAAATCTATGAGAAGTTTGGCTCATTTGGAGGCATATCAGAGGTCGCTAGCCAGAGAGGTTTACCAGTTTTCTAGTTTGGGAGTTCACCTTGCGAACTCTAATGAAGAGGGGTAATTGTTAAGAATAGGGTTGAATCATCGCTTGTGGCGGAGGTGACAGAAACGCAATTGAATGGTCCAGTGTTAGCACAACTGAAAGATGGGACACAAACACAAGACCACAGATCTTTCGCTTGGCATGGATGATAGAACCCTATGGCACCAAGACTACCTATATGTTACTGATATTGACGGTCTTCGCGAAAGGATCATAGCAGATGCTAACACTTCAAGATATTCCGTGCACCCAGGTTCTGCGAAAATGTATCAGGATCTCAATGAAATTTATCGGTTGAACAACATGAAGAAGGATATGGAGGACTTTGTGGCAAAATGTTCGAATTGTAATCAAGTGAAGGTCGAACATAAAAGGCCGGTGGATTCTCTTAAAGAATAGAAATTCCAATGTGGAAATAAGGAGATGATTAAGATGGATTTTGTGGTAGGATTTCCGCGCAAGTTCAACTCAATTTGGGTAATCGTAGGATTGACTCACAAAATCAGCGAACTTTTTTCTAGTTAAATCCACCGACATAGAGGAATAGTATCCTTAGTTGTACATAAAAGAAATAGTCAGGTTGCATGGCACTCTAGTTTCAATCATTTCAGACTGAGGGGCTCAGTTCACAGCCAACTTTTATAAGAAATTTCAGCAAGGTTTGGGTGCACAGAAAAATCTTAGCACAACTTTTCATCCTCAACCCGATGGCAACCAGAGTGATATATTCAGACGCTTGAGGACATGTTGCATGCTTGTGCTCTCAATTTAAATGGTAGTTGGGATTACCATTTTCCACTTATAGAATTTGCCTACAACAATAGCTTCCATGCTAGTATCCATATGGCAACATTCGAGGCACTGTATGGTAGGAGATGTAGGTCTCCCATTGGGAGGTTCGAGGTAGGAGAAGTGGAATTGATAGAGCTGAACCTTGTGCATCAAGCCATGAAAAAGTAAAGATAATTAGGAGAGCTTGAAAACTGGTTAAAGTCGCCAAAAGTCTTACTCGGATGTTCGTCACAGAGATTTAGAGTTCAAAGAAGATTATTAGGTATTTTTTAAGTTTTCCCCTATGAAGGGTATCATGCGGTTTGGAAATAAGGGAAAATTGAATCCGAGGCATGTCGGACTATAAAGAATAAGCTCGAGCTGCCACCCGAAAGTCATTGGTAAACCCTCTCTTTCATGTATCAATGTAGAGAAAGGTAGTGGGTGATCCGTTCACTATTGTGCCAATTGAAACTATTGAAGTTAATGAAGAACTTTCATATGAAGAAGTTCCACTTACCATTCTTTATAGGCTTGTTCGGAAATTGTGAAATAAGGAAATGGCATCCTTGAAAGTGTTATGGCAGAATCAGCATGTTGAGGAAGCCACTTGGGAAGCCGAGGAAGAAATGAAAAATAAGTACCCACATTTGTTTGAATCGTCATGTAAGAACTTTTATGCATTTAGCTCCTATGAACTATTATCTTTTGTTTTATCTATGTAAAACTGCCTTGTTTTGGTTATATGTATGTGTTGCCTATGCAGAAATGGTTAGTATTGTACGAGTTACGTTATGTCTATGGAATGTATACGTGCGTTAAGGATATGTTTTGGGGCTCTATGAAAAATGGATAAGGTCTAACTACAAAGGAAAACTCTAGGCTGTAAATATGTATTAATGAGTATGCATAGAGATGACCGAATTAGACGCATCAATTTATTATCATAATTCCATCAAATTTGATCAAGTTATACTACGTTGTCATCGAAAATTTATTACTATGTTCTCAATATCTAGAAGTCAAGTGAGGCATGAAGTAAGAAGGTCATGTAATTCTACAAATACAAATGTAAAATAATCCTCTCCCCCGGCGTGATATACCCTGGCACCTCTATGAAAATCTCACAGCCAACTCTGAACCTTACACAAATCGAAAAATTCATCAACCGATAATATTTCATTCATCGCAATCAATGAGAACACCACCACACCTAATATAGCTTCTATACCTATAGAAAACATCAACTCCAACTGTGGTAATAACTGTGATAAATTACTCAAAAATCAGTAACACATAATCTAGTTATCAGAACTAATCTCCTCTATCTCAATCGAGTCACGGAGAT
This sequence comes from Nicotiana benthamiana, assembly GCA_034376525.1. Taxonomy (NCBI): domain Eukaryota; kingdom Viridiplantae; phylum Streptophyta; class Magnoliopsida; order Solanales; family Solanaceae; genus Nicotiana; species Nicotiana benthamiana. The sequence continues at coordinate 136,267,172 of CM067329.1, read as the reverse complement.
CAACAACCTGAAAGTAACTCAATCTGATATGACTTCCTTAAGGGAACTTCCTAGGAACTCAAAGCCATTTCTTGTATCACCCCAATATTAACTTGTAGACCTTTTTGATAAGGAATTACCACAGATTCGATTTCAATTCAGTGATGACCCAACTAGTCGTCTTAAAAATTAACATTCTGATCCTCTATTAACTTTTTTCCCCAAGTTTATTTCCACTATTTTGATTTTTCGGGATGTTCTATTTTGAGTAAAGGAGTGTTTTATGACACTTGGTCCCTAAATGAGAGCTTAAGTGCTCGAAAGTTGACCGTAGTTGGAACAGACTGAAGATGGCCTTGGAATGGAAATCTTATGATTTCGTTATCTTTGTTAGGTGATTTCGGGGTTAGGAGCGTGTTCGGATTGTGTTTTTAGGGTCTATAGCTAGTTAAGGCTTGAAATGCCTAATGTTGACTTATAAAGTTTTAGGTTCGATAATGAAATTTTGATCCAAGGGTCAGAATAGAATTCTGAGAGTCGTAGTAGTTACGTTGTGTCATTTGGGATGTGTGTGAAAATTTCAAGTCATTCAGACGAGGTTTAATAGACTTCTAGATCGAAAATGTATTTGGAGGATTTTGAAAGTTCTTAGGCTTAAATCCATGGTTAATTAGATGTTTCGATGTTGTTTTAGATGTATTAGGGATTTTTACAAGTTTGAATAAGGTTTTAGGATAGATTGGTGCCTTTTTTTGAGGTCCTGGAGGCCTCGGGTGTGTTTCGGTTGCTCAACAAATCATTTTAAGTTGTTAAAAAGTTGCAGATTTTGTTCAGCAGTTGTAGAGGAATTTTACACTTCGCGTTCGCGATGGGAGCTCCGCATTCGTGAAGGGATGGATACTTGTGAACTACTTTAGCGATTGGGCTTCATGTTCACAAAGGATGAAATTTGGCCCAAAAGAATTTACTCATCGTGTTCGCGATGAGAGGAACGCGTTCCCGAAAGTTAGAAGGGGTAAAGCATCGCGTTTGCGAGGGCCTTGTCACGTCCACATTAGAGGACTTTTGATCAACGTCATTTTTGTGCTTTGCGAATGCAAGGATTTGACCACGTTCACGATGAAGGAATTAGATGTCTGGGCGGAATGTATTAAAAGCTTGATTTTCCGAAGTTTAGCCTAGGTTCCTCCATTGTTAGGCGATTTTTAAGATTTTTGAAGAGGGTTGAAAAGGAATTCAAGGGGAATCACTGGGAGATAATATTTTTTATTTCATAACTCGTTTTTTTTTTATTAAAGACCTAATTAGTGGTGGAACATACGGGGAAAATGGGTAATTATAGCTTGAGTTTAAGAGGCCTTTAAATTAGGATTTGAGGGGCAATTTAGACTCCGATTTTAGTGTTCCCGTTATGTATAGACTCATTAGAAAGCGAGGTTTTTGAAAAATTCAAATTTCACCCAATTTTGAGATGTGGGCACTTGAGGAATTTTGGTCTTTTTACATAACCTTTCAAATTAGCTTAGCCTACAATGGTAGAATCAGTTACTTGAAATGTTATTCACATTAAGCAATTAAATTGAATAGATTTGGGTAATTTTGCGTCGAGTACTCGTGGAAAAGATGTGCTGTCAAGTTGATTTTGAGCTGGTTTGAGGTAAGTGGCTTGACTAACCTTATGTGCGGGACTTTCTCCGTACGATATGATATATTTGACAATTGAAATGCCTTGCATGTGATGTGACAAGTGCGTACTTGAGCTAATTGTTTAAATCCGATTTTACTTTAAGTATTTAAATTGAGTTCCTTTTTCCCATTTTATTCTACTTGTGAATTTATCCTGTTGTTAGTTTAGAAAAGCATGTGTAGTTTACTTAATTGCCTATTTGCATAAACTGCCTTAATTGCATTACGTGAAGCATATTAGGCTAGAATTAATTGTTTTACTTAATACGAAATTAGTGTTTAATTAAATATTCTTGTGTTGTTGCTGTATGTCTTTTATTTGGGTCTACGAGACAGCATCCGGGGAGATCCCCTGTACGTATTTATGATCTAGAATAAGGTGCGGGATACTAAGAGATCCCTGGCACATTTGTTGAGGATACCAAGAGATCCTCGGGATACCAAGAGATTCCTCGCTTATACTAAGGATACCAAGAGATCCCCAGTATACATTGAGGATACCATGAGATCCCAGATTATCATCCTTGATATGAATGGTATTTCCTTATTGTTTGTCCTTTAATCTCTGTTTCCACTATCACACTCTTATTATGCTATATAGATTCTCAATTTTACTACTTATCTTATCCTATAATTTTTATTATTTATTTAACCTCAGTAGGGCCCTTGCCTTCCTCGTCACTACCCAACCGAGGTTAGACTTGGAACTTATTGAGTAACGCTGTGGTGGAATTATGTTCTTTATGCGCATGTTTTTTATGAGCAAATCCAGGTACTGTTGCTCAGGCCTATCATTACTGAGGAAGGCAACTGCTTTAGAGACTCTGAGGTACATCTGCTGCGTCCACAGACCAAGGAGTTCCTTTCTGTTCCTACCTTTGGTATTTAGCTCTTCTGTATTTTTTGGTTCTTACTAGGCATTCTGGAGTTAGAGCTATGTAGTATTTATCTTAGCTTCCGATTCGTGTGTTTTTGGGTCTTGGAGTTAGATATTGGTTTTTGAGATTTATATATGGTGTATACTGAGTGGCACATTTAAACACTATTGTTGCTTTGTTTCTATTTTTAAATTGTTTTACTTCTGCAAGTTTTGTTATCTTCCGCAATTTAGGCTTACATAGTCATAGAGACTTGGTGCCATCACAATAGTTTACGGAGGGTGAACCGAAGTCATGATAAGTTGGTATCAAAGCTTTATATTCATCGGTGTCATGGATCACAAGCCGATTTATTAGAGTATGGCTGATTGGTACAGAGATGTATATACTTATCTACGAGAGGCTATGTAACGGTTAGGAAAATTTCCACTTCATTTGATTTCCTTGTCGTGTGCTATTTTACATCAATATTATAAAACTTTGTCTTTTATTATATCACTGATTGTAAGGGCACGTGCTACTCAAGATAATCAAGCACCCACCAGGGTAGAAGCCAAGGACGCGCACGTGGTGTAGCTAAAGAACCTGCGCGAGCTAACACCGAGGTACCACCTGTAGTTCCACCCGGAGTCCAGGAACCTGACATGCATACTACTTCTACTACTCTAGATTTTCAGGAGACTCTGTCTCATTTGATGAGCATGTACACCACTTTGGCTCAGGCAGGATGCTCCCCCTTGCTGCAGATACGTCCCAAGCCAGGGGAGGAGCATAGACTCCCACTGCCCACACTTATGAGCAGCTAGTGCATGTTGATCATTCCCGTGCCACTAACATTGCCAATTCAGATGGATGACAAGGCAGCTGCTTCTAAAGATGAGCAGCTGAGGCTTGAGAGGTTTAAGAAGTAAACGCCTCATATATTCAGTGGTCTTGCATCAGAGAGTACTGTGGGATTTCTTGTTGAGTGTTATCGCATTCTCCATACTATGGGTATCTTAGGATCGAGCGGGGTTTCTTTCACTACATTTTAGTTTCTAGGAGCCGCCTATGAGTGGTGGCACATCTATGAGTTAGACAGTCCAGATGAGGCTGCTTCACTGACAAATGCTTAGTTTTCAGATATGTTCCTAAGGGAGTAAGTTCCCATAGCCTCAAGGATGCATGCCGCACAGAGTTTGAGCATTTGCGCCAGAGTGCGATGACTCTTTTAGAGTATGCTATCGGCAACACCAGTTTGGCTAGGCATACACCAGCCTTGGTTTCTACCTTCCGTGAGAGGGAGGCAAGGAGGTCTTGAGTGCTGGGCCATTATTTTAATGCACGTACCCAAACCGCAGGTCGTCATGGTAGGGGTTACATAAGTCGCCCTGTTCATTCAGCTCTTCCAGCAGCAAGTAGTGCTCTAGCTCCTCCTATATCTCGGGAGCCTTATTATGCACCTTTGTTTTCTAGCACACCTCTTACGTGGGGTGCTTTCAGAGGCATGTCCAACAGACCTGGCCATAGCCAGTCACAACCATCACTTCCTCAAAAAGCTTGTTTTGAGTGTGGTGACATGTTCCACATGGTAAGGGATTGCTTTAGACTTGGGAGGAGTGCACCTCCACAGACTTCTCCACTACAGCATGCCAGGCACAACTCTCAAGCTATGATTACATCCCCAGTTGCTACCCCACCTACTCATCCAGCTAGTGGTGGATGTCGAGGAGGTAGAGGTCGCCCTAAAGGGAGAGACCACACCAGATGCTATGCTCTTCATGCCCGTATAGAGGTTTTTGCCTTCGATTCTTGCATCCCATGTATTATACTGGTTTGTCACAGAGATGCATCAGTTCTATTTGATCTACGATCTACTTACATTGATGTGTCTTCGTATTTTGCTCTGCATTAGGGTGTATCTCGGGATTCTTTGACTTCCTCTGTGTATGTGTCTACTCCTGTGGGATATTCTCTTGTTGTAGACCATGTTTATCGATCATATTTGGTTGCTCTTAGTGGGTTTTTAGACCAAATTCGATCTATTGTTACTCAGCATGGATGATTTTAATATTATCTTGCACATGGACTGATTGTCTCCTTATTATTATTCTATTCTTGATTGTCATGACAAAACCGTGATGCTGGCTATGCTAGGTATATCGCGTGTTTAGTGGAAGGGTACCTTAGATCACACTCCCAGCAGAGTTATTTCTTTCATTAAGGCTCAGCATATGGTTGAGAAGGAGTGGGACGCGTATTTAGCTTATGTGAGAGATGTCATTATTGATACCTCTTTAGTTGATTCCGTCCAGTAGTACGGGATTATCCTGATGTTTTCCCAGCTTATTTTTCGTGCATTGTGCCATAGAGAGATATTGATTTTGGCATTGATCTTTTGCCGGATACTTAGCACATTTCTATCACTTTGTATCATATGGCTCTTCATGAGTTAAAGGAGTTGAAGGATTAGTTACAGTCTTGATAATGGTTTTATTCGGCCTAGTGTTTCACCTTGGGGTGATCCCGTATTGTTTATGAAGAAACAAAATTGTTCTATGCGTGTGTGCATTGATTATCTCCAGTTGAATAAGGTTACAATGAAGAATTGTTAGCCTTTGCCTTGTACTGATGATCTATTAGACTAGCTTCAGGGCTCAAGGGTGTTTTCTAATATTTAATTTGTGCTCAAGTTACCATCGGTTGAAGATTCGGGAGCTAGATATCCCGAAGACTACTTTTAGGACTCGTTATGGTCATTATCAGTTCCTTGTCATATCATTTAGGCTGACGAATGCCCCAACAGCCTTTACGTATTTGTTGCACAGTGTGTTCCAGCCATATCTTAACTTGTTCGTCATTGTCTTTATTTATGATATTTCAGTGTATTCCCGAAGTCGGGAAGAGTTTGAGCATCACTTGAGGACTGTGCTTTAGACTATAAGAAAGAAGAAGTTATATGCTAAGTTCTCTAAATGCGTGTTTTTGTTGGATTTAGAGGAATTCTTAGGAAATATGGTATCGAGTGAGGGTATTCAGGTGGATCTGAAGAAGATAGAGGGTGTGCAGTGTTGGCCTAAACCATCCTCAGCTATAGAGTTTCACGGTTCCTTGCTTTGGCCGGTTACTATCATCATTTTGTTGCGGGATTTTCATCGCTTGCAGCCCCTATGACTAGGTTGAACCTGAAGGGTGCTCCATTTCAGTGGACTGGGGGGTACAAGGCGAGCTTTACGAAGCTCAACATGACTTTGACTACCGCCATAGTTTTGATATTGCCTACAGGTTTGGGGTCTTATATAGTCTATTTTGATGCCTCGAGGTTTGGTCTCGGAGCAGTGTCGATGCAGGACGGTAGGGTGATTTCTTACGCGTCCAGACAGTTGAAGATTTATGATAACAACTACTCTATTCATGACCTTGTGTTAACTACCATTGTTCACGCCCTAAAGATTTAATGCCATTATTTATGTGGGGTTCCCTGTGAGGTTTATATTGACCATCGGAGCTTGTAGTAATTTTTCAAGCAAAAGGATTCTAAATTTGCGCTAGATGATGTGGTTAGAGTTGCTGAAGGACTATGACAATACTATATTTTGTCACCCGGGCAAGGCTAATGTAGTGGCTGATGCCTTGAATCGCCGAGAAGAGAGTTTGGGAAGCTTGGCATATTTACCACCATTGAAGAAGCTTATGGCGATGGATGTTCGGGCCTTAGGTAGCCAGTTTCTGAGGTTTGATATTTTAGAGCCTAGTCGGGTTCTAGATTGCGTGGTTTCATGGTCTTACTAATTTGATCCTATCAGGGAGTGACAGTATGATGACCCTTATTTGTTTTCCCTCAAGGACAAGATTCAGCAAGGTGATGCAAGAGATGTGACTACTGCTAATGATGAGGTATTGAAGATGCAAGGTCAGATTTTTATACCAAATGTTGATAGGCTTCAAGAGTTGATTTTGGAGAAGGGCCATCGTTTGCGCTATTCCATCCATCTAGTTACCGCAAAGATGAATCAGGATTTGAGGTAGCATTATTGGTGGATAGGGATAATGAATGATATAGTTGGATTTGTAGCTCGGTGCATCAACTGTCAGCATGTGAAGTATGAGCACCACAGATCGGGTGGGTTACTTCAGTAAATAGAGATTCCGGAGTTGAGGTGGAATCAGATCACCATGGGCTTTGTACTTGGACTCCCATGGACTTTGAAGAAGTTTGATGCTATTTGGGTGATTGTGGATCGGCTGACCAAGTATGCTCATTTCATTCCTATGTGTACTACATATTATTCGAAGCGGATGATGGAGATTTATATCTGGGAGATTGTTCGTCTGCATGGTATTCTAGTTTCCATCAATTTAGATAGGTACTCAGTTCACATCATGGTTTTGGAAGGGCGTTCAGCGTGACTTGGGTACTCGTGTTGAGTTGAGTAAAACATTTCAACCTCAGAGAGACAGACGGTTCGAGCGCACTATTCAGATTCTTGAGGATATGCTTTGTGCATGTGTGATTGAGTTTAGAGGGTCTTGGGATGAGTTCTTGCCACTGGGGGAGTTTTCCTAGAACAACAATTATCAGTCATGCATTAAGATGACGCCGTATGAGGCCTTATATGATAGGTGGTGTAGGTCTCCGGTGGGTTGGTTTGAGCCTGGTAAGGCCAGACTATTGGGCGCAGATTTGGTTCAGGATGCTTTGGAGAAGGTTAAGGTCATTCAGGATAGACACCTTACAGCCCAGTCCAGACAAAAGAGTTATGTAGAGCCGAAGGTTCTCATTGTTTCTTATATGATTTGAGAGCGGGTTCTGCTTCGGGTTTCGCCTATGAATGGCGTTAAGAGATTTGGGAAGAAATGGAAGTTGAGTACGAAGTTTATTGGCCCTTTTGAGATATTGAGGCGTGTTAGGGAGGTTGCTTATGAGCTTTCTTTACCTCCCAGTTTGGCAGAAGTTCATCCGGTATTTCATGTTTCTACGCTCTGGAGGTATCATGGTGATCCCTCGCACATGTTGCATTTCAGTTCAGTTTCGTTGGACAAGGATCTATCTTATGTTGAGGAGCCAATGGAAATATTGGACAACAAAGTCAGAAAGCTGAGGTCAATGAATATTGCATTGGTAAAGGTTCAAAGGCGAGTTCAGTCGGTCGATGAGGTGACCTGGGAGGTCGATCAGGATATGTGTATCCGTTACCTTCATCTTTTCACTACTTCAGGTATGTACCTATGATCGTTCAGGATGAACGAATGTTATTTTATGAGAATGTGATGACCGGCCGGTCTTTTTAAGAATCAACGCCATGATCCTTATTAGCAGGTTTCCCCAAGTTTATTTGTTCTATTTTGATTTGACGGGATGTTCGATTTTGAGTTTCGAAGGGTTTTGGGGCACTTAATCCTTAAATGAGAGGTTACGTGTTGGATAGTTTACTGTAGTTGGAACGGTTTTAAGACGACCTCAGAATGGAAATCCTATGTTTCGGTTAGCTTCATTGGTTGATTTCAAGGTTAGGAGCGTATTCGGATTATGTTTTGGAGGCTCGTAGCCAATTTAGGCTTGAAATGCCGAAGGTTGAATTTTTGAAGTTTTCAGTTCTATAGCGAGATTATTGTCCGAGGGTCGAAATGGAATTCCGAGAGTGTTTTTGTGTCATATGGGATGTGTGGGCACAAGTTTACGTTATTCACGCGAGGTTTGATAGACTTTTTGATCAAAAGCGTATTTTGAGGATTTTGGAGTTGTTAGGATTAAATCCATGGTTAATTTGAGTTTCAATGTTGTTTTAGATGTTTTAAGGATGGGTGAAAGTTGAATAATGTATTAGGATATGTTGGTGCCTTTATATGATGTCCCAAGGGGCCTCGGATGTGTTTCGGATGCTCAACGGATCATTTTAAGTTGTTAAAAAGTTGCAGCATTTATTCTACAATTGCAGAGGAATTTGCCCTTCGCGTTTGCAACGGGAGCTCCGTGTTCGTGAAGGGGTGGATACTTGTGAACCCTGTTCGCAACTAGGCTTCACGTTCACGAATGAGGAAATTTTTCCTAGTGGAAATTACTCATCGTGTTTGCGATGGGAGGAACGCATTCATGAAGGTTAGACGGGGTAGGCATCGTATTCGCAAAGGCCTTGTCAACTCATGTTGCAACACTTATGTTCCTTTAGAGGCTCATATATAGGTGTCGACTCATGTATATTTTGATATGCCTTATCAGCTTGTTTTTGTTGTATAGTGTTTCATGATAGTGTGGTAGCTCGCACCATATATCTGTAGTTTCTTGATTGTCTGGTCATCCCATGTTATGTAGGTTCATCCCATTATATTTTATTGTTAGTTGTCCAAGATCCATGTCTACCATTTATATTGATCTCGTCAGCCCTAAAAGATAATAAAGAAGGTTAGATAAAATGTATGTTGGTGCTCGGCAAGTATGGTCGGGTGCTAGTCATGGACCTCCAGTTTGGGTCGTGACAAACATCGTATCGGAACAAGTCTTTCCTATGGTTTGTCTATAATCCCTGTCTAGTAGAGTCATGATTATTGATGTGTAGCGCAACACATTTATTATCAGGAGGCTACATGACATCTAGGGTGGTTACTTTCTTCCTGAATCTAGATTGTGCGTAGAATTGAGTCGTATGTGTTAGTCTCCAATATTGACCTTGTTTTCTTTCAGCGATGCCTTCAACTAGGAAGCTAACAATTAGTAGATGTCTTGATACAGTTGCGGGAGAGGGTACCAGTCAGGTGCCCCAAGCCAGTGCAAGCGAAAGTGAGGTTCCAAGTAAAATGTCGTCTCATACCTCATCTACTCCATCTCCTCCACAGGATATTAGGAGGAACCCAACACCTCCAATTCCTATACTTGGCACTACAGACCAGGATATGCATAATGCTTTGTAGTTATTCACTAGCTTGGTAGTTGCTCAGGCTCAGAGGCAGAATACAGGTGCTGTTGATAGTCCAGTTAGTACGCGAGTTCAGAGTGCCTTGCGTTTGTTAGATATTCTAGAATTTGGAGCCTTTACTATACATTTATGTAGCCTGTGTTGCCCATGAGTTTCCAGGTTTTGGGATTGTTTTTAGTCTTGCAATATTGAGTTGTATTTGCAGAGCGGCATTCAGTACAATTTCCTTATTAGATATTTAAATTTGGTAGTTCAATTATCCCCAATTATTATGTTTACGCATATGATATGCATACCTGGTCATAGGGACAAGGTGCCGTCATGACAGGTCACGGGTGGTGAACTTGGGTCGTGACACTACAATAGGAATTATAATATTCGGCGGAGATTTCGGGAGGATTTTGTAGAAGGGGTTGATGAATTTATTAGACATGAATGTCACCTCCGCCATACATAAATGAAAGAGTAATTAGGTGTCCTTGTGTTAAGTGCGACTGTATGAAGTTTTGAAATCCAGAGGAAGTTAAGGTTTATCTTTATAGTAAGGGGTATATAGCAAATTACTTTGTGTGGACTAATCATGGAGAGATGCATGGTAGCCATGAGATATTTCATAACATGGTTGTTGGTGAAACTAATAGGTGGGGGGAGAATATAAATTGTGATTCCAGAATTCATGATATGGTTGCGAATGCTTTTGGAATGCACGTTCGGGCGAGTCCGAAGAAAATGTTGAACAAACTCCTAATGATGAAGCAAAACGTTTTTATAAATAGTCATAGGAAGCTAGTCGTCCACTACGTGAAGGACGTCCGCACTCTAAGTTGTCTGTTGCAGTTAGATTACTAAGTATGAAATTTGATTGGAATATTTCTCAAGCATCCATGGATTCTTTCATTGACCTTATGCTGGACTAGTTGACGGGGAAATTGAATTACCTGGTGATTTCTATAAGGCAAAGAGATTAGTTTCGAAGTTAGGACATTCGTCAATGAGAATTGATTGTTATGAAGATGGTTGCATATTATGTTATGAAGATGATGCAAATTGAAGTAGTTGTAAATTTTGCGGAAAGCCTCGTTCCAAGAGGATTTCCAGTGGGAAGATGGTCGCTATAAAGGCGATGCATTATTTACCTCTTTTACCTAGGCTAAAGAGGTTATATGCGTCGATACGTTCTGCTCTTCATATGAGATGGAACTTTGAAAATAAGAAACCATATGGTGGTATATATCATCATTCGTAAGGAGAATCTTGGAAGCACTTTGATAGGACATATCCAGATTTTGCTAGTGAACCAAGGAACACTCGGTTAAGTCTGTATGCTGATGGCTTCATGTCTTTTTCTGTATTTGCAACACCGTACTTATGTTAGCCTATCCTTCATAAACTATATAATCTACCACCCGAGTTGTGCATGACTATTCTATATATATTCTTAAATTTTATTATCCCCGGTCCACGTAATAAAAAAAGTTTGATAGATGTATATTTGCAACCTTTGATTGATGAGCTAAAAAAACTGTGGTACGATGGTGTAGAAACATATGACATATCAATCAAGAAGAATTTCAATTTGCGTGCTAATTTAATGTGGACAATTCATGATTTTCATGTGTATGGAACGTTGTCTGGGTGGATTACTGCTGGGAAGCTATCTTTTCCTTACTGCATGGAAAATAGTAAAGCATTCACTCAGAAACATGGCTGAAAGCAATCATGGTTTGCTTGTGATCGTCAATTATTTCCTGAGGACCATGAGTTTAGAAGGATAAAAACGCTTTCAAAAAGAATAAAATTGAATATGATTATCCACCTCCGATACATTCAGGTGATGAAATTTTGGAGAGGGTCCAGAACATCAGTAAAGTTACTGAAGTTCCACCTTATAGATTCCCAGATATAGTTCTACTCAGAATTGGACCAAATAGAGTATATTTTGGGAGGTTCCTTATTGGAAGGATAATCTTCTCTGTCACAACCTTGATGTCATGTATATTGAGAAGAATTATTTTGACAATTTTTTCAACATAGTGATCGATCTTAAAGGTAAGATAAAGGATAACCCGAAGGCTAGAATGGACTTAAAAGAATAGTTTAGGCGGCCTGAATTACACTTGCAGACAACAAACAATGGCAAGTATTCAAGCCCAAAGCAAGTTACACATTCACTTTGGAGGAAAGACGGCAGATTTGTGATTGGGTAACAAAATTGAAGATGCCTGAGGGTCGAATTTTAGGAAAAAAATTGATATGGAGGTAGGGAAGTTGAGACATTTGAAAAGTCATGAATGTCATGTTTTCATGGAGACCATTTTCCTGAAAAAATTAATACCCATCACAAATATTAGTTTGTTTTTCAAAGACTTGTGTTCTTCCATAAAGGAAAAAAACCTAAGCTGGATGGATCAGAACATTGGTGTAACTTCTTCTAAGATGGAAAAGATATTTCCATGTGCATTTTTTTATATGATGGAACACCTTCCAATCCACCTTGTACACGATGCACGACTTGGAGGGCTTGTTCAAAGCAGATGGATGTATCCCTTTGAGAGGTAATATTATACTCCATATATAATTTTCTATTTTATTTGAATGTTCTTGGCTAACCTGAAATTATGTAGGAGAATTGGCTAAAGCAAATAATTTGTTAAGAATAGGAATAGAATTGAAGGATCTATATGTGAAGCTTATCTTGCAATGGAAACTGCTCATTTTTGCTCTTATTATTTTAAGAGTAAAATGCCATGTGCTTGGAATAGGCCCAACCGGCACACTGTCGACCTTAGGATTGATCCATTATATCCGCCTATGTCCATATTCAATTAACCAGGCCGATGTTCTAAGGATTGTAGAAAGAGAAGTTTGAGTGATATGGAGTTCAAGTCAGCTACACTTCATGTGTTGCTAAATTATCCTGAAGTAGTACCATTTGTCAAGTAAGTATTGATTTAATAGTTATCAAAATATAAAATTTATTGTGATTACAGGTCAATGCAACTACTAAAAATATTTATTGTGTCACAATCACTTCATGTATCAATTGGGCCAAGATGCTGTATATACGACATTTGATACATGGTTCAAACAACTTTTATGTTTATCCTTAAATTATTCTAACACTATGTAGGTAAAAAATGTTTGGAAGTTATGCTAACTTATGAAATTTTTTTAACAATAAGTAGGTAAATAATCCAAATAATGGCATAAATCAATTTTTGAAAGATATATCTTGGGGACCTGGGGTTAAGGTCACAACATAATCCAAGTACGTTGTGATTGATTATAAGTTTCATACAGAGGATTGCTCTAAAAAGAAAGAAAAAAAGCAACAATAGTGGGGTGTGGCTTCAAGGTGGTGATGGCAACCAAGTTGAAGATATTGTTTATTATGGTTTTCTCAAAGAAATAATAGAACTAGAATATACAGGTTGGACAAAAAAGATATTGATACTTTTTAGATGCAAGTGGTTTGACCAAAATCCAACTAGAAGTACAAGAGTACATAATCAATACAACATAATTGAGCTTAATCATACTAGGGAGTATGATCGCTATGATCTTTTCATAATTGTACATACTCTTAGGCAAGTGTATTATGCTCCGTATCCATTTCGGCGGAATAAGTCTGATTGGTGGGTTGAAAGCAAAACTAAGCCTGTAGCTAGGGTCGAAGTCGAGAATGTGCTGGATGCTGCATATCAAAATGATATCTCCATTGTTCACCAAATAGTTGACGAACTTTTATAAAATAATTTGGAACATCTTGAACACATATTGGAAGAAGAGCATATAAATGAAGTAACAATTATAGAAAACGAGGAAGAAGAATCAACTAATGAAGCTCAAACTAGTGAGGAAGAAGAATTCTCTGACGATGAAGAATACGTCGATGAGCTTTAAAAAGTTGGTTTCTTCAATAAGTTTCATTTATTGATAGTTTCTTTATATGTTTCAATCTAAATATGTATCATATTATGCAGATGACAGGCAAGGGTCGAGGTAACAATGAAGGTAGTAGTTCTCGGGGTCGAGAAAAGGCTGGGAAACCAAAGAGGAGGGTAGAAGATACTACTCATCAATCTATTCCACTTTCTTCTGTTGTTCCTATGCCTATGCCACAGCCTCTATCCCAAGGCTATTCTGAGCTGCCACAGCATATCACGCCCTACACCTTCGTGCAGACCCCGAGAATTTCGTCACATGGCCATAAGACTACTCGCCCGACATACAGTCCACCTGTATCACTACCACGTGGACCACAGAAAACAACATCATATGGATCACATAGATCCATGTCACAGCCATATAGATCACAACCATCAGTGTCACAGCCAATCGGGTCACAACAGTCAGCTTCACAGCACTTGCGATCCATGCAGCTATGTCGCAGCTACAGGGCTCACATCTATCTTCATCAGGGACTCCACCTATTAGAGGCCTTCGCCTGGGGGATAATACCTCTGAGCCCCATATTCCTTCCACACATTCCTCTGATGAACATGTTTCGTACGATGATGTTGATGCTGCTCCTGACAAGGAGGTGTATTATGATTAGTATGGCAGGATCATCATATTCCCTGAGGGTGATGTGTAAGAGTTATTTGTTATTTTATGTTTATTTGTTTTACAATTTTTACCAAGATATTAATTTCTTTTCTTTATTAAATTGCAGGTTCATCCCGAGTAATATTACTACGAGAATAATAACTAAAGCAACGAGAAAGCTTTATGATGCCCCTTATGCGCCTTGGCGTGAATTCCCATTCTTACTGAATGAGGCAATTTTCAATGAATTTAAGGTATAAATGTTCTTTTAATCAATACAATTATTTGTATTTATGATATGTCCATATAATATTTAACTTTTGAAATACATAGCAAGTGTGTATCGGAACACCAGTATAGCGCGGGCGTGGCTGCAAATTTTCATCTCAAAGCTCGCAAGTGGTTGTCGCATACATTCTCCAAAAGCTAGACATATGAACCAAAAGCCTTGCTGGTTGCTTCAAAATTTTTGGAATGATTTGCAAGGGCAATGCTTACTACAGAATTCTTAGGGAAGAGCTGAAAAAAGAAATAAAGCTCGCGCATCTAAGAGGGGGGATCCTTACACATTGGAGGTGTGGTCAGCCTAGGGACAATAAAAAAAAGAATGGTACGTAATTGCTTAATTTATTTTAATTTTCAAAGTATATCTATTCTATTTATTAATCAAAATTTATGAGTTTTCAGGAAAATAAGTTGGGCCGTGCGATAGACCAAGATGAGCTATTCAAAGAGACTCTTATTGTGAAAAAGAAAAAGAGACGGATCAAGAATGGCGGTTTGAGGGACGAGCCTCGACTGTACATGTAATTTTTCACTCTTCACTAAGTATTTTCATTTACTTTTATATAAATTTTGAAGCAATAATTCAATTTACTTTTTCTTATATGATCCCTTCACAGCTCAAGTTGAGGAATTCATATGCAGCCATGCCCCTAATGATTCGGGCGCGCTAACCCAACTTTTCGCCGAGGATATTGAAAGACTCTGGATGCAGGCTGTAGGTGATACAAATTGGGAGAAGTTATACGACCTTCCTACTAAGAAATTTCATCGCTATAGGTGTGGAATGCAAGGAATATGAACTTCCTTGCAAGCCGAGCAACTTGATGGGGATAGCGTCTCTTCTATGCGGGGGACTGTGACAAAGCTCACATCCGAGCTAGATGCGTCCATGAAAGGAGAAAAGCTTACAGATGCACAGTATATTGGCATGGTCGTTTAGTGCTAGGGAATGCAAGAGCATATCAGAAATCTCCTAGCTTCTGGATATTTCTGATTCCCCGCTCTCGGCCATCATCACCAAAGGCTGGCCGTCCCCATGCTCGTTCCTCTCATCCTCCATATGGTCGTTCCTCCTCTCCTCCCTATGATCATTCTTCTCGTCATCGACATGTAGAACCTTCTCAATGCGGTCATGATGAACAAAAGTTCATCAGACGATAATGATAATGATGTATGAAATAGTTATTGACTATTAGACAATTTGAACTAGACAAAAACACTCCTTTTTGATTTTGTTCTAATAAGAGTCAACTTAGTTTGGTAGTTCCATTGAACTTTACACTTTGTTAGTTTTATTGTTGTTGTTGTTGTTGGGTTATTATTTGGTATTGTTGTTGGAATTATAGTTGGAATTGTTGTTGTTGTTGCTTTTTAGGGTTACGGTATGATTAGTAGATGGTGTAGCTGCCAAAATAGGCAGTTCTTGCCAAAGTAATACACAGAAAAGCGACAAACCTTGGACTTTATTTAATCGGTTTTCATTTTTAAAAAATAATTTTATGGAGAATAGAGACCAACGTTGGTCACTATTACCCAAGTTTCTATAAAAGGCGACCAAACTTGGTCGCTATTTTTAAAAAATATATATATATAAAATTTCTGGCAACCAACGTTGGTCACTTATCTTTGGAAAATAAATTAAATTCATCAATTTAGCAATAAAATAATCAAATAATTGAATAAAAAAAGACCAAACATGGTCTCTATTTATCCAGATTTTAAAATATAATATTTGTATAACAGACCAACATTGGTCATTTTTAAATGATAAATAATAAATAAAAGATATATTTAATATTTAGAGACCAACTTTGGTCGCAATAATTATATTATTAAATTAATAAAGCGACCAAAGTTTGTCGCTATAGTCAAAACCCGAAATATTTAATCCATTTAGCTTAGAGACCAAAGTTGGTCGCTAATTAGCAATCATTTTTTGTCCCCAAAAAAAAAAGGACCAACATTATAGCTACCAGGTCTGTTTGGTCGCTTTTTAATCACTTTTTGGCCCATAAGCAACCAACTCTAGTCGCTTTTCCTGGTAGCTTTTTTCGGATTTCTAGTAGTGTTTACAGAATAATTTTTTGGTAATTAATTATTTTATTACAATGTAACAATATTTACAGCTCATCTATGCTATTATAAAATTTCCTCTAGCATATCACCTACTGGACATGAAGTCCTAGATTAGTGATACCTAGTGTTTTCTGCTTCTATTACTTCTTTTGTTTCTACTGTTGTGTTCTATTCTACTTGACATTCGAGTAGAAATTCAATGTAGCAACTGCTCTATCTGGATAAGGAAATTTAGCAGCTTTTATGTGCACTTCCGGAATAATAAGATGAATTAAATTAGTGTCTGTCCTTCTTTTCTTCTGAAAAATCACAAAATTCCTGTCTTGCCAACATGAAAAACAACAACTGCTATAGTCATTCTACATATTGCTGACCTTGCACAATTTCCTTTAGTCACCTTTGCTAGCCATGTAATCTCGTCCTTCCATACGTGATGTGTCCTTTGTATTCCTTGCCAACTCAATAAACTTTTCCTGATCTTCCCTGTTATCTCACCGTTGAAGAATATATGTCGCAATGTCTCATATTACTTATTGCATAGGGAGCATGTTAGATCTGTAACTACTCCCCATCTTGCCAGTATTAATTTGGTTTCTAGCCTCTGTTGAATGGCCAATCTCAGAATGAATCTCTACTTGGGTTGCCCTTGGTTGTTTCACACTAGATTCCTCCATGGTACTTTTTTAAATTCTCCTTGTAAGGATCTATGTATTTGCTTAATTGGACACTTCACCATCCTCTGATCATCTTGTTCATTCTATCATTCTTTAACAAAGTAATACTTAGCCTAGAATATCTTTTGGATTTCCCAGGAAGCACTCGTTTGTTCTGTACTCCAAACTGTATGGCCCATGATATAGTAAGTGTGTACCAATGCACCCATAACTTCTCCTTCCTAGTACAGATATTCCATATCAATTTGTAGATAGGAGTTTCATTCCACAATGACACATCAATGAAATTAAATCGCCCTGAAACCTTAGGTGCGCAAAGTGTTTCCCAGGCTATCAACGTTTTTTTAGTTTGTTTAGCATCTCCTGTCTAGAGAAGTTTTGTACAAATATATTCTATGAATCGTATAACTTTCTTAGGTTAAATAAATATCTATGCCTAAAAATTTTAAATATCAAATAATACGCTCTACCTGCATACGACAAAACATTTGTAGTCCAGCTCTGGATCCCGTTCAACATCTTCTCTATCAGGGGCTCACACTGTATAATAGAAAATCACTTGGTACTCAAAGGAACCACTAAATATATGAAAGGCAATTCTCCCTTTGTATAAAAAAGTAGCTCCATAATGTTTTTGTGAGTCATTTGATTAACTTCTCCCAAGTGAATGCAACTTTTATTTGAATTGGCAATCAATCCTGAAGCTACAGAGAATTTCTGGAAATGCTGGTGCAAAATCTGTACATATTGTACATCTCCTCTGCAAAATAATAGTAAGTCATCTGCATGTACCAGCTGAACTAAGTTAAATCTAGCACACCTTGGGTTGAATCTAAATTTCTTGTCTCCCTTCAGTGTCTTTAAGTATCTGCTTATATACTCCATGGCCAAAACAAATAGGAAGGTGATAGTGGGTCTCCCTGCCTTAGCCTCTTCCTTGCATCAAAAGGTGTAGTTGGTCTATAATTTATAAGAACTGAATAGGTTACTGTCCTAATACAAGCCACGATCCACCTCATAGATACATCAGGAAAGTTGAGTAACCTTAGCACTTGTTCTATGTACAAACACTCCAAAGAATCATAGGTTTTCTACATGTCTATTTTAAGCATACATCTTGGAGATATATCCTTTCTTCCATAACCTTTCACCAATTCATGACTCATAAGTATTTCATATGTGATCAATCTTTGAGGTACAAAGTCAACTTGGCAGTTATCCACCAACTCTTCCATCACCCCATGCATTCTTGTCGTAATCACTTTTAAAATGATCTTAAATAAAACTGTGCAATAGGAAATAGGTCTAAAGTCTCTTATGTTTGTTGGATTCTGAACTTTTGTATCAATGTGATGGTTGTGAAGATAATAGCTTTACATATATCTGCATTCTCAAAAAGCTCATGAACTACTGCAATGACTTCATCTCCTACAATAAGCCATATCTTCTTAAAAAGTAGGAGTTGTACCCATCACACCCTAGAGTCTTATTATCATTAATGCCCATTAGAGTTTGCGTCACTTCTTCTCTACTAATAGCTTTGGTTAACTGTATTTGTTGGCTCTTTCCCAGTACATTTCAATTATGCATAATATCATAATTGATCACTGGAGGTTGTGCTGCTGCATTACCAAGTAATCCCCTATAAAAGCTCAAGATCATTGCCTCCACCTCATCTAGGTTCTAATAGATTCCCATTGCTAGTAATTAACCTGCCAATGATGTTCCTTGCTTGTCTATTTTTCACATAAGCATGGTAGAAAGTTGCGTTATAATCTCAAAGATTAAGCCATTGTATCCTAAGCTTTTGTTTCATAACGCTATCCTCTACCATTAACCATTTTTCCAGCTCCAATTTTGCTGATCTTTTCAACCTGCTTTACATCTTGGCTCGGAGTACTCATTTTGATCTACAAATTTTCAAAACTCCCTCTAGCATCTTGTATCTTGATATCAATTCCACTAAACTTTTCCTTATTCAACTGCTTGAGTGCCACATTCAGCTTCTTAAGTTTATTCCACACTATTAGCATTATATGTCTACAATTTCTGAGTCTCAATTTGAGCTGAACTGTCTCTTCAAAAGAATTCAAACTTGCCAGGTAGTTAAGTAATTTGAAAGGTTTACCACTTGCTTGGTTGTTGGTATCAAAGGTCACACTAAAATGGTAGTGATATGAGAATCCAGGAATCATAGACATCCTCTCCATGTTAGGCCTCTTTTGTATCGATTCAACATTCACTAGAATTCAGTCGATTTTTCTATGTCCATGGTTATTGATCAATGTATATTGTCTTCTCATAGTTTTGAATTCATCTACTTTATCATCCAATAAGAATTATTGAAATCCCTTGTCTCCATCTCTTGCAAATGGATGCCATTAAATTTATCGTCACTAGTTAGTATGGTATTAAATCATCCACTATGACATAAGGACTCCATATATTGATTACAGACTTCAACAACTCCTCCTATAGATTCTTCATGTCTTGCATTGTATACTTATCATAAATAGCACAGTTATATAAGTTGATATTCTACTGTATTATTGTGACTTTTCCCAGTATGAATTTTTTATGGGTTCTAATTAGTGTATTATCCACCCGTGTACAGTCCCATACAACCCATATTCGACCTCCAGAGGCCTCATCATAGTTGTCCGCCCATTTCAGTTGTTCAAAGCCTTTATATGTACATAATTAGCATTATTAATCTTCACTATATGCTCTATTATTCATATCAATGCTACTTTATTAGTTCTACATATTTTTTTAGTTCTTTTTTTTATACACTTTGTTCAAACCCCTTACATTTCATGCTATGAAGTTCATCGTGATATGATAGGTAGTTTTGGGGTTCCTTCCCTAGCCTTCTTGTTATTCTTCTCTTCTCTTTTTCCCCTTGGTCTTTAGACAGTTTTATAATGTTTTGAGCGGTATCAACTAGTGCCTTGAAAGCATTGCTAATGTCCACTTCCTTTTCCCTTATGACACATGTAGGCTTCTTTATAGTAGATTTTCCTCTAGCTATTTTCCATTGAGGTTCAGCTTCTGAAATTCTCTGATGCACAGTTGAGATTTCCTGCAATTGTACAATAAACCTCCCTTGGGCATCAATTTTTCCAGCTACAGGATCATGCACTCTCACTTTTCTCCATTCCTACTTCTGCATTCCTTCCCCAATTTTTTGTATCATGCCATCATATTTCTGCTTCCTTTAGTCTTTGCAAATATGTCCTAGTTGACAACACTTCTGACAGTATATTGGCTTCCATTAAGACCCTAGCATATGAAATTCTATCTACAATTATTGTACAAGCATTTGCATATAAAGATTTTCCCAATCCACTTCCAATTTTACTTAAAGCTTGTTTACTCCAAAGATTAAGTGGCTGATTTGGGAACTTGATCCACAAGGGAATAGCCCTCAGCACTTCTACTTCAAAATCAAAACTCTCCGATCAATGCCTCAAGATAACTGGCCTATTGTTAATTGCATAAGGTTCGTTCACACCCTCTCCTTCTCTTCATTAGTATTAAGCAAAATAATGAAATAGCCATTGTTATGAAATAAAACCCTAGGTTTCTGCACATTTTCCTACTGATTAGTGACGAAACTTTCAATAGATCACATTGATGGAGTGTTACCCACCATATAGAGTAGAACTCCTCCAGTGCACGTTAGGTTTTCTTCTTTAATGTCCTCATCAATCAACTTTACTATTGCTTAGCCATTCTTTATTTTTTGGGGTATATAAGTTAGATTCATACATTATGCTGCTAACTTTTTCTCTTGGAGAAGTCCTGCCCATAATCGTCCTTTATCTACTATTGGAATTGAGCACTTTTGTTGGTTTACCTTCTGATTATCCACAATATTAGCCCTCTATTCATTGCTTAGTCTTACATGTACTGTTCCATTAGTTTGTACCACACCGAGTTGGGTGTTTCACTTATAATCCTCATTACACTATTTCCTTTGTTAGAGTTTTCCATCAACGGAAATTTTTTGTCAAAATTCACCGGTATTGTTGTTTGATTTCAATAATTTTCAATATCTGGCCAATTTCCTTCACTGTCATTGTCCGACTATAGCTCCTCCTCCTGCATTTTGTCCTTCACATTAGCCTTTCCTCTTCCTTGTAGGCATGTGCTATTCGCCGTGAGCTTATAGTCCATTGCTGGAGTTTTGGTGTTGTTCTTTCTCGGCCTTCCTCGTCCTCCCATTTTCAATGGTGATGCAGGTTAGTCGGTCACCTAACATGTACCGAGAGAGAAAATATTTCTTGAATTGAAATTTTTTGTTTATCTTTAAAAAACAAATTAATCTAAACTTCTCCAACCCTCATTATCTATCAATTAAAATGGAAAATTCTTGGTTTTTGAATCCTTTGCATGGCTATGTGCATTAGATTTTTTGTGTTAAATTACCACTAATTGGCTCCTGATTAAGCGGAAACTACCACCAGGTCCAATGCCATGGCCCATCATTGGAAATTTGAATCTACTTGGTCGTATCCCACATCAATCTTTTGATTTTCTGTCAAATAATTATTGAGGGATGCTACTAAAATTTGGCTCCAACTGTTGTTGTTGCTTAATATGCGGATATTGAAAAACAATAATAATATCCCAGTAATATTCCAGAAGTGAGGTCTTGAAAGGGTAGTGTGTATGCACACCTTACCCGTACCCCGAGGGATTAGAGAGGCCATTTTTAAAGACCCTTGGTTGAAGAAGACGAAAACGGGACAATATCAGTACAACAAATAGAAACCAAAAGAAAAATAACATCATGAAAATGAATGTAGATGCAAAGCAAAAGCGATCGACAGTACATAGACCCGGCAGTATGGAAAACAAAAGATTAGTAAGTTTCAACTTTTCCACTAACTACATCGACAAACACCTACCAGACTAGCCTCACAAAGGTAAGAAGTAAGGATAGACTCAAGTACCTCCTAACCAACAATCCTAATACTCGACCTCCTCAGCTTCCTATCAATGACCATGTTCTCGTAAATCTGAAATTTCACATTGCGGCTTTCTTAATAAGAAATAGTTCTAAAGGCAGGTGGAAAGTACATGATGCCAATTTTGCCAACCGTCCTATGCTATCTAGTGAAAAGTACACAAGCTATAGCTATTTTTATATGACATGGGCACCCTATGGACCCTATTGGTTCCAAGCACGATGAATTTACCTCAACCTGATATTTACTCTTAAAAGGCTAGACTCGTTCGAGTACATTCATGTTGAAAACAGATGGACCTGAATTTCGCAACAGAATTTCCTTACTGAAAGCCATTGTTTTTCAAAGACTATTTGTCACGATTTTGAGCAATAAGTATTTTTGTGAATCAAAAGTTAGAGCAGATGATCTATGGCACATGATAGATCGTTGATTCTTACTTAATTGTGCCTTCAACATTGGAGATTTGATTTCATGGCTTAGCTTCTTGGACTTACAAGGGTATGTGATACAAATGAAGTCTTTGAAAATAAATTTTGTAAGGTAAACCACTCCCTGATATCATTACTATACGTAGGGACACAATTCCCTAATCTCCTTACTAGTATTGGGTACACCAATTCTATTTGTGTTTTCCAACATATGGTACAACATTTTTTAGTTGATCATATTTTAGAAATTGGGTATACCAATCCCCAATTGTGTTCCCCAATATAATGTAACGACATGGCTGGTCATTTGGCAGGTTCAGGCCTTAGTAGATTCACTTTATATTTTATGACTTGTACACATAGACGAAATTGAAATTTTGGAAGTTCGGAGTTGATTGGGAAGGAAAATTCTCAAATAAAAAGCTTTAAGTTGGAAGAGTTAACCACGGTTTGACTTTAGAGTAAACAACCTTGGATTTGGGATTTGAAGGTTCTAATACTTTCGTATAATGATTTCGGACTTGGGCATATGTTCGGGTTTAGTATCAGGTAGTCCGAGAGCTTTTCGGTGCTTATTCTGGAAAGTAAGCAACTTGATGGTGTTAGAATTTTCTAAGTTTGAGTTGAAGTGGAATTTGGTGTTATTGATGTTTGTTTGAATTTTTAAGCCTTGGAATAGATCTGTATTGTTATTTATAACTTATAACTAAAATTTAGTGTTATTCCAAAATATATACATATGATTCAAACGTGTTATAAAAGTTCGAATATTCTGAAGTTAAAGTAGGATTTTGATCGTCGATTCATGAATTTGATGTTGTTAGTTGTGTTTCGAGTCTTCGGATAAGGTTGGATAAGCTATTAGGACTTGGCTGTGTGATTGGATGGGGTCCCCAGGGCCTGGGGTATGATTTACGGCGACTTCAGAAAATTTCACGTTGTTTTGTATTTGTTGGTTTCTAGTATCAAGGGTGTTCTCCATGATCGCAGAGGAGGGCTTGCGATCTCATAGTGTTGTCTGGGAGAAGTAATGAATTTCTTCTTCGCAACTGTATATGGCGTATCGCGATCGCATAGTGTAGTTAGAAAGCAGGAATGAATTTGTTCTTCGCGGTCGTGCATGGGGGATCACGATTGCGGTTCTTGGCCTTTATATTAACCACGTTCACATGTCAAATGTCACGAGCACGCAGTGTAGAAGGATGGGTTGTGCTTGGAGGGCTGTTCTTCACGATCACAAGTACCTATTTGCATTCTCTTGTTATCACGGAATGTGTCGGTCCGTGGAGTTGGGTTCGCATTCGTGTAGGTTTGTTAGGATGTGTTTTGGGATGGCATGGTAATTGGTGCGTTCGCATAAGAGATTTCATGGCCATGACTTGTTGTCTTTCGTGATCTCGTTATTGTTTCTGTGATCGTGTAGAATGATG
This sequence comes from Nicotiana benthamiana, assembly GCA_034376525.1. Classification (NCBI taxonomy): domain Eukaryota; kingdom Viridiplantae; phylum Streptophyta; class Magnoliopsida; order Solanales; family Solanaceae; genus Nicotiana; species Nicotiana benthamiana. The sequence goes on along the minus strand of CM067329.1, from coordinate 136,243,319 downwards.
CCTGGGCAGTGAGCTTGTATTTCGGGACGTAGCTCATTTCTCTCACATTTCACTTGGTGGGGCTATTTTTGGAGCACTTGAAAAGGACATTTTCGCAATATATCATGAGTTAAGATATTCCCACTTGTCGTAACTTAAGATAAGATATTCCCACTTGTTGTAACTTAAGATCACAGGATACATATGGATTTTAACATGAAAGTTTGTAAATATTATGGGATTTTAGAAGAAAAGTAGAATTAGATATTTTTAAATTTTTACTATGAAATTAGACTTGGGTTGAAAATAAATTATATATTTGAGTTCGTGGTGTTCTGGGTAATATTTATGTTCAAAAATTTTTTAATTCTGGGCATGTTGTCCCACGGGTTGACTTTGTTAACGTTCGAATGGTGTTGAAAATTATAATAAATCGATAATTATGAGCGTTGGAGTATATTTTAATTTGTTTTCATGATTGTTTGACTATTTTCAAAATGATGGTCATTGTTGGAGGTGTTACAGGGGTGTTGGAGTCGGTTATAGAATTTCGGAGCGAAGCAATCCTCCTGTCTAACATTATGAGGGGGAAACTACCCCTAGGTGACGTAATTATTAAGTGCTACTAGTTATGGGTGTTATGTACGCACGATGAGATGAGATCCACAAAAAGAATCCCCATTAATCATGTAAACCTAGAATAACACTACTTCAGCACAGGAGCGACCCATAATCATTGACAAAACGGAAAGCTCAGAAAGGGATCAAACATATTGAGGAGGAGCTTTCACAAAGGCCAATAGCCAATAGCTGATGTCACTAACCTTAACTTCTTTATCTAATTGAAAGCTGATCGGAGTACGTCTTTCTTCAAGGAAGTGTCCTCATCACCGACGGGTGATTTCTGATCACGTAAAAAAAATCTCGTTCTTTTTTGTCTTTTTTTCAATTAGTTAGTAAGTAAGTTCTCCTACCTCTTTTTTAAAATAAAGGACTTGGAACCGGATTGTGGTGGGTAGGTGCGCGAATAATATAGGAATTAGCACAGTTTCCAATATGAGAGGAATTCGCCCTAAGGCCTCATGAGTGCAGCTAAATCATGTTTACGTTCGAGTAGACATAGGATATTATTATGTAATATTTGAATTATTTAAACTTAGTTTGCTAGCTCAATTAATTGAATTTATAACTAAAGTTGATTTGGAAATGTATTTGGCCGAGATTAATCACCCTGAGTTGTTTGGTGAGATATTTGGTAAACAGTAAAATGTCATTTTTACATTATGCTCTCGTACTCGTGTTGTACGCATGGCGTAAATCAATATGTATCTTCCTTTAATGTGGATCAGGACAAATGCCTCGATAGTATATTGAGATGCATCTCTGATTTGCGTTGTTCGGCCTTGCACAATGTACAGGAAACTTTAGATCAGGTCGTACGACTGCGGTATAATCGTGCATGATATTACTAGGAGTCCCAATATTCATTAGATTTCCCTTGATTTAGGCCCGGTATTTATACGGTATTCCTTATCCATTTGAGATTACAATTGATACTTATAGTCAATTGAGATAGTATATGAAATTTGAGAGATTCATATCATCAAAAGAAATTTTGGAGAATTTTGTGAGTTACAATTTTTATCTCATGGTTACTATTGTGTTTCACAAAAGTTAATGATCTATTATATTATTTTATCGAACAACTAGTAAGTGTCGATATCAACCCCATATCACTACTTCTCCGGGGTTAGGCTCGATACTTACTAGGTACGTGTTGATTTACGTACTCACAATGCACTTCTGCACTAAATGTGTACGACTTGATAGGTTCATGTGGTGGTTATTTGGCCATGTCGGCTCAGCTGCAAAGGGGTATTATAGTGAGATGTACTCCATGCTATGATATGCAGCACTCAGAGTCTCCATCATAAATCTGTACTTTATCCTGTCTATCTTGTATACCATACATATACTGTATTGTTATTGTACGCGTAGTAGACTCTCATGCACTTGTGACACCGAGTTTTGAGGTTGTTCTAGAATTTGTTTGTTGTTTTCTTAGCATTGACAAACTTTTATTGTTTATTCTATTAAAATTGTAAGTTTTTCCTATTTTACTCCATTAGTTTCTTTATCTAATAAAATTCATTATTTCAAACATATATCAAATGAATAAATGAGTCGATGTTTGGTTCCATAATGGCCTATTGCGGGAACTGGATCGTGACAGCTTGGTATTAGAGCTCTAGGTTCACTTGGGTCTCACAAGTCATGATCAAGTCTAGTAGAGTCTTGCGAATCAGTATAGAGATATATGTATGTGTCTTCGAGAGGCTTTAAGGTTGTTAGGAGTACTTCCTGTCTCGATTCTTTGCCATGTGATTTGATTCCTTTGGAGCTTATTCCCTCATTTCCTTCCTTTTCATTCTTATGTGATGTTGAGCACTTGCAATCAATTGGGTATCAAGGAGTTGTAGAGGTACTGTAGACGTGGTGCATGTTGTTTCTCTCTGCGTATTCGAGCAAGCTATTATTTTTGCTTTTTGGAAGGGTGTTCAGTCGATCCACCCCAATGTTCGTATTGCCTATTGTTTCAAGGCTATGCACATTGGATTATGATATTCATGTGTTGTTATCAAGTAGTGTTGGTGTAAATTGTAAACTACTTATTTATTTGTCGTGGCTGTGAATGATTCGAAAGGATGATTACTCAGTTAATTGTTTAGAGGATTTGCATTTAATTGCAATGGGGGAAATGCAATAGAACTTTTGGATGATCAGGCGTTGGTTGACGAAGTATCAAGGCTTGATATTTTCGAACATGGTGGCATTCTAGTTTGTTATGTGGTGTCATTGTTCTTGTTGGAGGGAATTAATGCTTACCGTTTTTATGGTATCCTTTGATTTGTCTGCAGGGCAGGATGTTGTGGAATTGTGCTTGAGTAGAGGGTATCATAGATAGTGGTAAATGGCCTATTTATGGTTGAACTAGTGTTTCTAACATTGATGGCTCGATAGAGATAACCTTTATAGAGTATCCGAGTTGGTGGCAATTTATTCGTTCAGGCGCTACAAAGATGGATTCAGATTTGAGGCAACATTTTGGCAGTGAAGGAGGAGGAAGGAAATGGTGGGAAGTGTCTCACAATGATTGAATTTGTAGCAGGTCAAGTAGCCACATCAGAGACTGATTAGTTTCTTAAGGAGTTTTAATCGAAGTGGAAGTGGTGGTATAGCACATGGATTCTATGGTAGGATAGCCACATGCTTTGCGAAAGTTTAGAACGATTTGGAGAACATGGTAGACAGTGACCAAGTCATTGAATTTCATTTGGGATAATTGCCACTGTACTAAGGATGTTTGAATACGGCGGAAGGGAGTTTTCTTGGAATGAAGAGGGATGTGGAAACTTGAGTATTATTTTTTGATGCATCTTGACATAGATTTTTGGAACATATAGTTGAACCTTCAGATGATGCTAGTGGGGAATGAATAGACTCTTATAACTGGTGGGCCAGCATGGGCTCTAGAGGATTTACTACTTTTTTGGTAGTTGTAACTAGGGCAATGTCATTTGAAGAGGTCGATATGAAATTTCACGGGTGGGCTATCTCATGTGAGAAGGTTGGCGGTTGTGTGCTTTTGATAAAATCCTATAAAAGATTCTATTTTCTATCAAACAGTAGGCATATACTATGATGTAAGTTGGGACCCCTTGAATGTTGGTCTAGCAGTCAGGAGGTCAAATGTGCGTTGGGGATGATAATTCAAGTTATATTATTCAAGGTTTAACAAGCGAATATGAGGAATTTTCCAGAGTGACAATGGAAGGTCATGGTAATTCAGAAGGAGAAGTCATATTGGGGTCTGGATTTTTATTATTGTAGCGTAAAGCTAAGTGGGGAAGTCTACCATCTATGATTTGGGTCACATGGTTATGTGCCCTCACAATACTGGATTATCGCTACATTGGTGGACTAGTTATGACTAAAGAAATGAAGCATCAAGGGTAATTCAGACTAAGAACTTGATGAATTTATGCTACATTTCACCTTATCCATTCGTGCAAAAATTTTGGGACAACTCAATTTTTATGCTTCTTGTGGATATGATGTATAAGGAAAAGAATTCATCTGATTGCTTCTTTAGTGGTGTTCATGTGCTAACAACGCACTAGGGTCTTGTTATATTCGATACTAGGTAAGAGTGGGTGACTCTTAGTGCGGTGTCTACTAAATTTAGGTTCGTTATGTGGGTGAGGACTGGGTTCTGCAGCATAGTGTGAAGGATACTTGGAGAATTTCTATGCTATCACCGGGGCTGTGGTGCAGTTTTGGAGAAATAGGAGACACATGTTGAGTGCTGCTAATGGGAGGGTTTATGCTTGAGAGTAACTCTATTCTGTATTTCATGGATTAGGAGTTTTTTCTGGAATAGACGGCTGCACGTATGTGTCACTAATAGTCTCTATGTGGATCTTTGGAGGGCTATTGGCTCATTTTTGGATGATTGGAATTGGGAGGTCCATGTAAGGTCCTGTAAATTTTCTTTTACCAGAAACTCAGAATTTCGTGATGCCGAGGAAGTATGAACTTTTTGGGTTGAACAATGCATTGGTATGTTGAAGAAAACTTTTGAGCAGAAGAAGGCATTTCTACGATACATTATGGGATCGTAAAATGGCTGCAGAGTGAAGCAGAAAACTTGAGCAAAATTTTGGACCATTATGCAGTCCATTTCGCGGACGCATAATGTTTTTTGCGGGCCGCAGAGTCCATCGTAAAATCGACACGATAATTCCAGGAGGAGATTATGTGGTCCATTTTACGAATGCATAATTGGTTTGCGGACCGCTGAATGGGCACATACCAAGGCAGAAGTTCCCAGTTTTCGAGGGTTGTTTCCTGGCCTATTTCGAAGACAGCAGCATTATGCGACCGCCAATCTATTTCGGAGCCTTTTTTTGCTTTATAAACCCGACCCCATTCTTATAAAATAATGTTAGGGGTCATTTTAGAAGGTTCAAACACCTATTTTGAGAGTGGGGAAGTGCTTTAGAGTGTGAAAGGCTCCCTCAAGAAATTGGTCCTCAATTCTTGCTCCAATCTTAGAAGAATAACAAAGAGAACGCACTAGGTCTTCATCCTAAAGGAAAGATTCTACACCCTAACGCTTAATTTCAAAATTTAGCAAAAAGTAGGTAATTAAGAAGGAAATTCTTGGGAATGGGAGTTTTTCATTTTACATGCATGTGATAACAAGGGTTGTAGGAAAATTGTTGGGATAAAAATGGTAGATATTGGGTTGTTGGCTGGTGGAATCCATCGTGAGAGGACCTTGAAACTTTAATGCCCACCTAGCGTTTTATAAAATGCTCAAATGCGTCGGAACCATGATCATCTTCCTAATTTTTTGTTCAATTTGTCATATTTCTAAAATAGATCGATGTTGCTAAGATTTCTGGAACATTTTAAAGTTTATGGAAGCTCAAGTGAGGTATGTTGGCTAAGATCTTCTCTTAGAATTGAGGCCCACATTGCCCTTGTGAGTTTTGAGTTGTTCACCATAAATCTATTATTTCAAATAAGCTTTCTGACAATGATATATGTTCAAACATGTTTCAAATGATCTTATTATATTGTGTTACTATTTGAGTACTTCATGCCAATCACTCTCCTCCTTCCCCAAGAGTCAACCATGGCATGGCATTCAATGCATCAACAATTTCATTATCTTCCTCTGGAGCATCGAATTCAATAGCAAGGGTAATTTAACTAAGACCGGATTCTGTTGCAGAGGAGAGCAAATGTCTTCAAAGTTTGGATTGCATATCTAAATGTTATAACGTCAAGTCGTGTTTGAAATAAAAATTATTATGCTAAAATGTGTAGAGATGGTGATTAGGATTACACATCCACCAGCATATATATTGGGGTGAGGCAGCAGGGCTGCTTTGTGTAGAGTTTTGGTATTGTTATTTACCTCCACCCGCATATCTATTAGGGGTGAGGAGGCATGGCCACTTCGTGTAGAGTTATGGTATTGTTTATAAACCTCCACCCACATATATTTTAGGGTGAGGTTGTAGGACCACTTTGTATAGAATGGTGTTATTGTGAATGCACGTCCACCCACATACATTGGGGTGAGGTGGCGGCGCCGCTTTGTGTAATGGTGGTTAAGAGGATCTCGGCTTAAAATTTATAAATTTTACTGAAAGCTCTTGATGAATTTGCTTTGGCTTTAATAGATATATATGCCACTCTATTTCCCCCTGCTTCTTCATATTCATGTGGAATTTCCAAGTCCATGATTAAAGGTTTGGTTTTCATACTAGTACTATTCGACATGTACTAACGTCTCTATTGTAGGGGCGCTGAATTTTAACTGTATGCAGCTGTTCTACAGCTAATGGTATTGACTGATAATAGCAGTACTCATTCTTCCCAGTTGACTTTGTGAGTCACATTCCATTCTGGAGCCGTACATCTTTTGTCTTGTGTGCATTATTATGTTTTGAGGTATAATTGGAGCCTTCTTGCCATAACTATCAGTTTATTCTATTGTATCCATTTGATGCTCCGTAGACATAGTGTGGGTTGTGTATTGGTGTGGGAATGTTTAAATAAAAATATTCTAATTGTATCACATGATCCTACTGCTAAACTATGGTTGTGAAGTGTATTATTTTGGAGACTTATAAATGATGCAACTAATGGTACTGAACTAGAGTTTTTGTAAGTCCCCTTGAAAATGAATACTCAGATGTTAGCAACTCATAGAGTCGAGTCTACATGTGTATCGGATTCTTTTTATTTTTTTGCACTTAAAAATGAGAAATCAAAATTTTCCAGAAAAGGGTCCAATCTGCGGTTTAAAATGCGGTCGCTGATCTGAAATGCGGACCGCATTTCTGCCGCAGATATTTCTAGATAGCAACCAATTTTTGAAGTTAAAAATGTGGTCAGATCTGCGGTCAATATGCGGACCGAAAAGTGATCTCATATGGTCCCTGAAGAATTTTGAAGGTCAGTTCTGCGGTGCGTTCTGCTACCGCAGAACACGAATGTGGACCGCATATCCACCACATTCCCAACCCGAGGAGTTCCAAAACTTGGGACCAATCTGCGGTCCATTCTGTGGACCGCATGTCAGTTCTGCGACTGCAGATTGCGTCGCACATCGTGCTCGTCTGGTATTTTTCTAAAATTTTAGACCCGACCCACCTTTTATCAAAACACCTTCTCCCTTATTTTTAACATATTTCTAGTCAAAAAAAAAAGATATGGAGAGAGATTTCTTGAGAAAAAAACTAATTCTTCATCATCTAGTCTTTCAAAATCATTTGAGCCTGGGAATGTTGGTGCATTGTCTTCACTTCTTATTTCACAGGTAAAATCCCTAACCCTTTTTCCTAATTTATCAAACCGAAGCTTGGGAAGGGAACCACATGCACTAGATTTTTAATTTTTTTGATAAAACCTTCATGCATGTCTTCAAAACCCTAGAATCTTGTAAAAAGGTAATTGGGTAGTAAATTGTGAATTCCTATTCTAAAGGTCTATGTATTAATCATGAACTAGATGACCCATCTTCATTTCTAGGTGAATTGGAGTGGAAGTTAGAAAGAGATATTCAATTCCAGGTATGTATGGCTAACTATGATCCTTATGAAATCGCCTTCTGTTTATATGTGATATTACTTGATATCCATGTGGGGAATTATTGTGAAACTCTCGTGATTTACACTTGTGTCGTGACATCTCGTGGCAAAGGTTGAGGATCATGCGACTGAAACAATTCTTGAATGGTGAAGCCAGAACTATTGTGGTAAAAATAAAATGGTTGGTTATGGACATCCATTGTGGTAACTCAGATTGTGAACAGATTGATGAACATGAGGAAATTGTTGTTGCTAGTTTTGGAAATACTTTACCCCTTATTGTGGTTATATCTTAACAATGTGCTTTAGTTGATTTCTTGTATTTGTTGTTGTGTTGTATGTTATTTGTGAACTGAAACGTCAGGCGGGGTCGGTTTGCGCGCCGCAACACGGTGAAATAAGGGGTGGGTTGAGGTGATAAGGGTGGCCGAGGTAATAAGGGTAGATGAGGTAATAAGGGTGGAAAATTTTATCCAATATCACTATTGAAATGTATATAAATAATGAAATGATCAATGTGGAATTGTGAAAAGAGACAGCACGAGAGTTTGTAACCTGTGGGGCACTGATTGCCCCTTTATTTGACTAATTGTATCATTTGCTGTGAAATGTTTGGTTGTTATTCGATTGTTGTGCTATTGTTGTTAAGCTTTCCATTTGTATATGTATTTTTGGCTTGAGTTTACTTGGGACAGAGTTTGTTCATACATGCCAGCACAATTCAAATGTACTGATGTCCTTTTTTCCCGGGGGCGCTACATTCGTGTTATGATTGTTTGTGGTTCCACTGCAGGCACTCCAATCAATCGTTCGTAGCTCATCCTCATTTCTATCAGTTGTGTACATGTTCGTGAGCCCCTTTCCTTCTGGGGCCCTATGTGGTTCAGGCCACCTCTGTTGTTGTAATAATAGTTTTGTGATGTCATTGCAAAGGTAAAGTTGGGGCCTTGTCGCCGACAAGTGTTGTATTATCTTTATCTTAGAGGCTCCTAGACCGTTCTGCCTAGGTTAGAACTTATCTATATAGGTGTATGTTTTGGGGTTTGTAAGTTGTACACCACGTTCCCTGTTAATCATAATGTGTGTTTTGTAAAAGATGTTCCCTGTTAATCATAATATGTGCTTATAAAAGAAAACTCATATTTACTTTCAATTGCATTTGGTATCTTTTTGGAAATTAAAAATGAATACTGTGGGGTAGCGCGTGGGGAATAGGAAAGGCACCCAGGTCCGCTTGACTGGGGCTACCCGGTCGGGCGCCGGTCATGCCCCTTGATTTGGGCGTGACAAAATTGGTATTAGAGCCTAAGGTTTTAAAGAGTCCTAGGATATCTTGGAGCTGTGCCTAGTAGAGCCCTTCTTATTGGTGTGTTTTCGACCACATCTATAAGTTGGGGGTTTCACGGGCATTTAGGAAAAGCTATCCTCTTCTTTGTTATTCCAAGTTTGTGTGGTGAAGTGATGTTGTGTCTAATTCATGCTCTATTTCAAATTTTTAGTGATGGCACCTTAGAAGAAAGCTAGACTTGGCATAGGGGCCAACGCCACTTCCAATGCAGCTATGGATCATATGCCGGCTGCCGTGGGTGAAAGTTATTCCCCTGTTCTTAATTTGACTGCTCCATCTATTCCTGATCCAAGCAATCATGTTCCAGCGGTGGCAGAGGGTGCCACTATCCCGCTTTCCATCGCTTCTAATCCTGATGCTGCTCCAGCTTTCGATCCCGGGATTTCTTGTGGAGACCTTGGGGGAGCTATCTGCATGCTGACCCAGTTAGTGGCCACCCATGCCCAGAGATCTCATGATGCCCCTGTGTCCTCCAGTGGACAGGGAGACTCGGCCATCTCCAGAGTTCACCAGTTTCTGCGATGGTCCCCTCCAGAGTTCTCAGGCATAGACCCAGAGCCGATCCGCAGAACTTCCTTGATGAGATGTACAAGACCCTTCGAGTGATGAAGGCTACAGAGATAGAAGGGGTAGAATAGGATTCATACATGTTGAAGGGATCGGCACATTCATGGTTTGAGATATGGGAGGATTCCCGTGAGGAGGGGAGACCTCCAGCTAGATGGGATGAGTTCGTAGATGCCTTCATGGACAACTTCTTGCCCGCCGAGACCATGGCAGCCTGTGCCACAGAGTTTGAGGTCCTTAAGTAGGGTAGTATGAGTGTTTGGGAGTATCATATGGAGTTTGTGAGGTTTTCCAAGTATGCTCCTCAGTTGGTGTGGACTATGGAGGCTAGAGTTCGGCGATTCGTTCAGGGTCTCAGTGTATTGGTGGTAAATGAGAATGATACAGCGGCTTTGCATTCAGACATGAACTATGGTAAGATCGTGGGTTTTGCTCAGGCCACAGATGCCAGTAAATTGAACATTTGGGCAGACAGGGAGAGTAGTAGCAGGGCCCAGTCGATGGTTCACTCGGGAGGTCAGCTCCAGGGAGAGTGTCACCAGGACCATTTCACTCTTATGCTCAGTCCTCAGCCAGTGCACCGCCATCCGTGCACCATTTCCAACAGAGTATCCATTTGGGGCCAGGTTCAGACAGCAGGAGGTCCCACCAGTTCAGTCATTCGGGGATGAGTCCTCGGCAGCAGGGAGGTATATGTCCCAAGTGTGGGAGATTTCATATAGAGGATTGTTACTTAGATGCTCCAATGTGCTACAATTGTGGGGTGAGAGGTCATATGTAGTGGTATTGCCGTGCGCCTAGACAGGGAACGGGTAGGGGACTTGCTCAGCCATCCAGTTCATCAGTTGCTACGTCATCAGTGCGCCCTCCAGCCCCAGCAAGGCGTGGTGCAGCCATGGTGGAATTCGTGGTAAGGGTGGACCCAGCATATTTTATGCATTGAGTGGCCGTCAGAGTGCTGAGGTTTCCCCAGATGTTGTCACATGTATCCTATCTGTCCAGACCATTGATTGTTATTCTCTTATTGATCTGGGGTCTTCTTTATCATATGTCACTCCATTTGATGCTTCGAGTTTTGGGATTGAACCTGAACAGCTTCTTGAGTCGTTCTCTGTATCGACTCTGGTTGTTGATTCTATTACAGCCGCGCGGGTCTATGGGAATAATGTTGTTATGGTAGATGGTCATGTTACAACGGCCGACCTTATCGAGCTTGGGATATGGATTTTGATGTAATCATGGGAATGGATTGGCTCTATTCATGCTTTGCTAAACTTGATTACTGGGCGAGAGTCATGAGACTCGAGTTCCCTAATGAGCCGGTTATTGAATGGAATGGAAATTGTGTTGTGCCGAGGGGTAGGTTTATTTCCTACCTCAAGGCTTCGAAGAAGATCAGAAAGGGGTGCATCTATCATTTAATCCAGGTGGCGAACACTACTTCAAAAGTACCTGCCCCCGAGTCCATGCCACTTGTGAATGAGTTTCTTGAGGTATTTCCATATGAGCTTCCGGGAATTACGCCAGATAGAGAGATTGATTTCGGGATTGATGTATTTCCAGATACCCAACGAATATCTATTCCACCGTACAGAATGGCACCAGCAGAGTTTCGGGAGTTAAAGGAACAGTGGAAGGATCTATTGGAGAAGGGGTTTATCCGGCCAAGTGTGTCGCCGTTGGGTGCTCTGGTTCATTTTGTTAGGAAGAAGGATGGGTCACTTCGGATGTGTATCGATTATCGGCAGCTTAATAAGTCACCATCAAAAATAAATACCCTTTGCCTCGGATAGATGATTTTTTTGACCAATTGTAAGGTGCAAAGTTCTTCTCCAAAATTAATTTGCGGTCCGGGTATCACCAATTGAAAATCATAGAGCAGGATATTCCTAAGACCACTTTCAGAACTCGTTATGGCCACTTTGAATTCTTGGTCATGTCTTTTGGGCAAACCAACGCCCCGGCGGCTTTTATGGATCTGATGAATTGGGTCTTCAAGTTATTCTTAGACTCCTTCGTGATTATTTTCATTGACGACATCCTCGTATATTCGCGGAGCAGGGAGGATCATGCCAGTCACCTCATAGCGATTTTGCAGACTCTACATCAGCACCAAATGTATGCCAAGTTTTCCAAATGCGAATTTTTGTTGGAATCCGTCGCTTTTCCGGTTCATGTTGTTTCCAGCAAGGGTATTCAGGTGGACCCCCAAAAGATTGCAGCGGTGAAGGATTGTCATAGGCCTACGAACTCGTTGGAGATCCGTAGCCTTTTGGGGTTAGCAGGTTATTATCGGAGGTTTGTAGAGGGATTCTCCACCCTCGCCTCCCCATTGACCAAATTGACGCAGAAATCAGCCAAGTTCCAGTTGTCAGATGCTTGTGAGAAAAGTTTTCAGTAATTGAAGACAATGTTTACTTCGACACCAGTATCAGCCTTACCAGGAGGCACAGGGGGTTTGTGGTTTGTTGGGATGCCTCTGAGGATGGCCTAGGGTGTGTTTTGATGCAGCACAGGAAGGTTATAGCATATGCTTCTAGGCAATTCGAGAATCACGAGAAAATTTATTCGACGCATGATTTGGAGCTTGCAGCAGTTGTGTTCCCCTTGAAAATATGGCGGCATACCTATAAGGGGTTCATATAGATGTGTTTTTGGATCACAAGAGTCTTCAATATTTATTCAAGCAGAAGGAGCTGAATTTGAGGCAGCGGCGATGGTTAGAATTGCATAAGGATTATGATATGTACATCTTGTACCATCCAAGGAAGGTGAACGTGGTGGATGATGCCCTCAGTTGGAAATACATGGGTAGTTTGGCTCACTCGAGAGCGGATCAGAGGTTCTTAGCTCAGGAGGTACATCGTTGGCCAGCCTTGGGGTTTGTATCTCGGCCCCGAATAAGGAGGAACTTATGGTACATAATACAGCAGAATCATTGCTCGTGGCAGAGGTTAAAGAAAAGCAGTTTGTTGATCCAGCATTAGCACAATTGAAGGAGGCATCTCTAAGTAACAAAATTTCAGCATTTTCACTCGGCAGCAACGATGGTGTTCTACGGTGCCACGACAGGTTATGTGTCCCAGATGTGGATAATCTTCGGGAGAGGGTAATGGTGGAGGCTCATCATTCCAGGTATTTGGTGCACCCAGGCTCTACGAAAATGTACCACGATCTCAAGAATATTTATTGGTGGAGTTGTATGAAGAAGAGTGTAGCGGACTTCGTCTCTATGTGCCCGAATTGCCAGCAAGTGAAGGCCAAGCATCAGCGGCCGGGAGGGTTGACTCATCTAATAGAAATACCAATGTAAAAATGGGAAATGATCAATATGGACTTCGTGACAGGACTACCTCGTACCCAGCACAAGTTCGACTGAATTTGGGTAATTGTGGATAGGCTCACCAAATCAGCTCACTTTTTGCCAGTCAAATCCACCGATACTGCAGAACAATATTTTCAATTGTATATTAAAGAGCTAGTGAGGCTTTGTGGTATGCCACTTCCTATCATTTCGGATCGAGGAGCTCAGTTTACAGCTAACTTCTGGAGGACATTTCAGCATGGTTTGGGTACTCAAGTGAATCTCAGCACAACTTTTCATCTCCAGACCGATGGTCAAGCAGAGCGGACTATTCAGATGCTCGAGGATATATTGCGGGCATTTGTTTTGGATTTCAAGGGTAATTGGGATGATCACCTGCCCCTTATAGACTTTGCTCATAATAACAGCTTCCATGCTAGTATACAAATGGCCATATTCAAAGCATTGTACGAAAGAAGGTGTAGGTCCCCGATTGGGTGGTTTGAGGTTGGAGAAGCGGAATTAATAGGGCCGAAACTCGTGCACCAGGACGTGGAGAAGGTAAGAGTCATTCAGAAGAGAATGAAGACTGCTCAAAGTTGCCAGAAATCCTATGCTGACGTGCGTCGAAGCGAACAGAAGTTTCAAGAAGGAGATTAGGTATTCTTGAGGGTGTCCCCTATGAAGGGAGTCATGCGCTTTGGGAAGAAGGGAAAACTAAGTCATAGGTATGTCGGGCCTTATCAAGTCACTCAAAGGATCGGTCAAGTTGTGAATAGGTTGGAATTTCCCCCTGAAATATCCTTGGTGCACCCGGTGTTTCATATATCCATGTTAAGAAATATTGTGGGTGATCCGTGTAAAGTTGTGCCAGTTGAAGAAATCAAGGTTACAGAAGAGTTATCATATGAGGAGATTCTGGTTTCTACTCTAGATAGGCAAGTCCGTAAGTTGCGGAACAAGGAGATTGTTTCGGTTAAAGTGTTGTAGCGAAACAACCAAGTCGAGGAAGCCACGTGGGAAGCGGAAGATGAGATGAAAATAAAATACCCCCATTTATTTGAGCAAGTCTAGGAATGATCGTGCGAATCTTGTCCCTTAGGAGGGTTAGTGTTGTGTTCCATTAGGTGTAAGAATCATCCTTTCTCTTTCCAAGTACCTTATTGTTGTAGTTTCTCCAAGTTGTTCCAACGAAGTCTATGTGTTGTAACTATTTGAACAATGTGCAGTCTTTTTGGTAATGAATGTTTTGTGCTTCCATGGTAAGGTGATGTTTGGAAGTAATAATTAATTTAGCATGGAGACTGTTTATCAAAGTGTTCTAATTGTGTAATGATTAGTTTTGCATGGAGGAATTATATTGAAATGAATAACTGTGTCGTACCTTTGTGATAGGTAAATGACTTTAATAGTACAGACGATTAATGCTTAATTTGATTATACGTGGTGTGCTAAAATGGTTGAAAAGTGTATCAAAAGATTGAATATGTGCAAGTGTGAGGATTATGCATTTTATAACTAAATGTAAAGGTAGAATGTTGTGTAGTAATGCTTGGGAATGTGTTCTGGAGGTTTTTTGGCAGGTGGTAATGTCCATATTACAAAGGAAACTCTGCAAAAAATTTTCTAAAGCGAACGTGAAAGTTAATAAAAGTGTAGAAACTTGCACATCATGTTTACAATCTCATTTGGCTCCCAAGTCCTCATTCGAGGACGAATGGTCTTAAGCGGGGGAGGATGTAAGGCCCCGTGAAAATGAGTGCTCAGATGTTAGAAAATCATAAAGTCAAGTCTACCTGCATGGATCGAATACTTTTTATTGTTTTGAACTTGAAAATGTGAAATCAAAATTTTTCCAGAAAATGGTCAAAATGCGGTCCAAAATGCGATTGCAAATCAGCTATGCGGACCGTATTCCTACCGCAGAGTGAATCAAAGATCAAACAAAATTTGACGCTGAAAATACGGTCAAAGCTGCGATCACATATCAATATGCGGACCGCGGAATGATCGCATATCCCTGAGGATATTCAAAGGTCAGTTTTGCGGTGCATTCTGAGACCATAAAACGCAAATGTGGACCGCATATCTACCGCATTCCCAACCCGAGAGGTTTCAAACTTGAGCCATTTCTGCGGTCCATTTTGCGGACCGCATGTCTATTCTGCGATCGCAGAGTTGCGTCGCAGATTAAGCTCGCCTAGTTATTTTTCTAAAAATCTAACCCCAACACCTCTTTAATAAAAACACCCCATCCCTCATTTTTAACCCACTCTGTGAACTAAATAAGAGAGATGAAGAGAGGATCCAAGAGAGAGAAAGTAAATTCTTCATCAATTGGTCTTTCAAAACCATTGGAGCTTGGAAAATTCTTGGTGCATTGTCTTCTCTATTGATTTTTCAGAAAAAATCCCTAACCCATTTCCCCCAAATTTCGAAATTATGTTTGGGAAGGGAACCCCATACACTTTCTTTGAATTTTCTTCATAAAATCTTCATGCATGGCTTCAAAACTCAAAAGTCTTGTAAAAAGGGAATTGGGTAGTAACTATGAGTTTAAATTTCTAAAACCTAAGTGTTGTTCATGAACTAGATTGACTTCTTGATTGCTTGGCAAATCGGACTAAAGGTTTAAAGGGGAAAACTCAACTCCAGGTATGTATGGATAACTGTGATCCTTGTGAAATCTCCCTATGCTAGTTGTGAAATTGTTGATAGGTTATATCCATGTGAGAATCATTCTGAAGCTTTGTATGGTATAATAGTGTGGTAGCACCTTGTGGTGAATTTTGTGGAACTTGTAATTGGAACAACGGAAATGGAAATAGTGTGGAACAATGGAAATGGAAGTAATGTGGAACAATGGAAATGGAAACAATGTGGAACAATGGAAATGGGAATAATGTGGAACAGTGGAAATGGAAATATTGTGGAACAACGTGTGTGATTAGTTGTGAATAGTTGTTGTGATGATCTAAATTGTGTACCAATTTGATGAACATGAGGAAATTGTTGGTGCTAGTTGTGGAATTGCATTACCCTTGTTGTAGATCTATGTTAACAATGTGCCATATTTGATTTCTTGTATTTGTTGTTGTGCTGTTTATTGTTGTGAATTGAAAACTGTCAGGCGGGGTCGGGTTGCACGCTGCAACACGATAAAATAAGGTGTGGGTTGGGGTGATGAGGGTGGCCGGGGTAATAAGGGTGGACGAGGCAATAAGGGTGGAAAATGTGATCCAGTATTACTATTGATATGAATATGAATCATAAAATGATAAATGTGAAAATGTGAAAGGAGACAGCAGGAGAGTTTGTAACATGTGGGGCACTGATTGCCCCATTGTATGACTACTTGAATCATTTGTTGTGAAGTATTTGGTTGTTGCTTCATGATTGTAATTGTACTATTATTGTTCGGTTCTATACTCGTATATGTAATTTGGCTTAAGTTTACTTGGGACAGAGTTTGTTCATACATGCCAGTACAATTCAAATGTACTGACGTCCCTTTTTCCGGGGGCGCTACATTCGTGTTATGATTGTAGGTGGATCCGTGGCAGGCACTCCAATCCATCGTTTGTATCTCCTCCTCCTCTTTATCGGCGGTATTTGTGTTTGGTGAGCCCCTTTCCTTCCAGGGCCTTGCGTAGCTCATGCCACCTATGTTGTTGTATATTGGAGTCTTGTTTCCTTTTGTAAAGTTATAGCCGGGGCCTTGTCGCCGCCAAGTGTTTTACTATCTTTCCCTTAGAGGCTCTGTAGACAGTGGTATGTGGGTTAGAACTTATGTATAAAGGTGTATGTTTTGGGTGTTGTAAAACTTGTATACCACGTTCCCTGTTAATCATAGTATATGTTTTGTAAAAGATGTTCCCTGTTAATCATAATATTTGCTTATAAAAGAGAAATCAAATGTTCTTTCGTTTGCAAAATTTAGTATTTTTTCGCTAATTATGATTGAATAATGTGGGGTAACGTGTGGGGAATAGGAAAGGCACCCAGGTGCACTCAACTGGGGATACACGATCGAGTGCCGGTCATACCCACGGATTTGGTGTGTGATAATAACCTTTCGACAAATCGTCATCTTGCACCTTCCGATTAATGTGTAGAAAATTCAAAAACCCATGTGGAGACACCGGTCTAGGTGAAAGCAAATATTTCCCCCTCAATTTTCCATCCAAACCTGCATAACCCGCAACCTTCTCTAGTGTAGGTGTAAGCTCAAAGTCTTTAAAGCGGAATACATCACGGGTTGGAACCCAGAACGGTATTAAAGCTTCGATGACGTCTACCCTTGGTTTGATATATAACAGACTAACGAGACCTCCAAAAATTCTTTCCACTGTCTTTTTACTATCATCTCCCATGTCATTCTACCACATGTGGAGCTGTAGAGGAACCTCGCAAAAGACTGAGAACGGTTCAATTTGATTTGTGCTCATCCTGCACATTTATTAAGGCGATTAAGCAAAAGAAATACTTGTATTCTACTCAAAAAGGTAAAACTGTTTATATGTTGTTTTGTGTATTTTCAAATTGGAAAATAAAGACTCGATTTTCAAACATGGCCTTTCAACACTTCGCAAACAAAGATTTTAAGGCTATGTAGTCAACCACTCAAAATCACATTGACAAGAAACGGTCGCTTATGCAAATTCAGCCTTCCGGTGTCCCTTTCGAGAACATTCAGTTGTTTATGACAAAAAGGCCTTACTTGACTTATTTACAGCTCTCTTTTCCTTTCTTTTTTTTTCCAAATAAGTGACCCAGTATTGCCAACACGGCCTTTCAACACCTCATGGATGAGAACTTAAGACTGTGAGGGCTAAAAATTCAAAATGAGATCAAAGGCGGATATTTATGCAAGGTCACCCTTCCGGTGTTCCGTTTGGGAACAATAGGATATTTTTGCGCAAACAGCATCACCCGACTTATTTATGATAAAAACCTGAAAATCTTGGCGTTTTTGGCTATTTTTTTAAAAAGGGAAGGTTGGACCCGATGAGGATTGCTTACGTATCCCACACCCTGTGAGAATCAAACCGGCGTGCTTCTGCCAAATAAGCTAGCTAAAATTTAAGATAAAACTCTTTTTTCAAGCTTTTCCATTTTTGAAACCCATGTTTTTCCAATAATTTTCCAAAACTCTTTTTCTAAAACAAACTATATATAAAAAACATTTTTTTTCTCATTTTCAAACTTTCGGCAGAATTCCGACAATATGGACATTAGGTTTACTCTTTGACTTGCTATTTTTATCTTTTTCCCATTTTCTAATATCCCCGAGATACAAAATCCGGTCAACATGCAAGCCCGAGCAAATAAATGCACAGAAAACAAGTACGATGCATCAGGATGGTCTCTTCATTTCAGGTTGCTAGCCCTAGACTGACCCAATCCCCTAAGTCAAAATGCACTTGATGCAAATAAGACTTCCTACTATTGATCAGGCATGAGGCTAAGTTATTCTAGGTTCAAAACCTAAGTGTTTGTTCTATACCAGGCTTACCCGAGCGGACAGCTCGAGCCGAGGGGGGAGGTGGCAATCCGGGAATACAGAAACTTCGCCAGCTTTGCAACTTATCCAAACCTCATTCTAAATTGGGATTTTGACACTAGACAGAAAAAAAGTTGTACATTGTACACCCTTCTTCACAATTCAGAAGACTTAGAGACGAGATTTTGTTCGGCATAGTTTATATACAGTTCATGCAATATCAAAGCGGTAAAAGCAATTAATTATCACATTAAACACATATCATGTATAAAAATCAGATAAAGCTAAACACAACAATTATTCGAAGCTTGAATTCTGAACCCTGAAAAAAAGGTTCTGGGTTCCTTTCCCCAGCAGAGTCGCTAGAGCTGTCACACCTCCTTTTTTACACACCTACCCCGGAGGATAATGTATAAGGGATTCTTCCATTTAAAGTGAAATTATTCGGATCGGGATTATTTATTTATTTAGATTCGCCACTTGGGATAAATTTGGCTTTTGGTGTCCCAAGTCACCGGTTTATCTTAAATCCCGAACCGAGGAAAACTTCAACTTCCCAATTGGAGTTTGTGAACCAGAAATTCTGAATAAGGAATTCTCTTGAACTGAGGGAAGGCGTTAGGCACCCTCGGATCCCGTGGTTCTAGCACGCTCGCATAAATTGTTATGAATGGCTAAAATCTAACATTAATACATGAAATGCCTATGTGCCAATTTTATTTTAACCGCTTTTATTTAATATGTATTTATTTAAGAGAAAGTGAACGTCGTTTAAAGTATGTTTTCGGATTGCACCGCATCAAATGAACCCGCAACCCTAGGCACACTCTATTCAACGTTTTAGGATTTTGATTTGGGCCGCATAAAATGACCACCCGTATTTAGGAGTATAATTTATTAAAGTTTCACCTAATAAAGTCTAACGCGTTGTAATCTTTTAGGGGGCCATGAAATTTTCTCAACGGCCCTTCCCGATTATCTAAATATCTTTTAAACCATTATTGAGGGCCCCGCAATTTGTATTTTATTGGGCGAGGCTCATCTCATTTATTTTAAAAGGATAAACTTAAAAGTAAATATATTTTCTATTTTTGGTTTTGGGTTTCTAATAAAGGAAGAAAGATCCTAAATGATTATATTAAAATACGGGCCTTAAGTCCAAGTCCGCATCCAAACAAAAGGACGAGCCTTTTAGGTTAAAACCTGCTACCTAACTCAAAACCCAAATTTAAAACATCAATTAAAACCTTAAACTATTGAGAGGGATCGGGCCCAAACATTGGCTCAATTTCCACGCAAAAATGCAAGCCAATGACCCAAGTTCGAACTTGGACGGCATACCATGCCTTTCATTCATAATCAATCCAAACGCCAGTTTGCCTCTTCCTCGCTTCCGAGCTCGTCATTTTAGCCAGTCAAATACAAGTGAGCAACTATTATTATATACTTCAAAATCCAAGTTTAACACTAGCTTCTTCAATTACTTCCTGACTGTTAGAGGATGAATTGTAGCCATTTATTATCAATTATTTGCACAAATCAAAGGTGTTGCACTAGTCCATTCATAATCTAACAATAATCCATCCAAAAGGCCCTATTTGATTTATTGACTGACTGGGCCAACTATATAACTAATTCGAATATGGGCTCAAACGAGCACCTAATAACATGATCTAATAACAAAGAATTAACAAAGACCAACTGATCTCAAAACAAACAATGTCATTTAAACTAACATATTGAAATTCTATACTCTAACTTCAATTATTCAAACTAATCTGCTAAGAGTTGACTTTCTGTTAACAAACTACTAGATGAATACTTATACAATATGATAAACGATTTGTCGATTCAAAACAAGAAGGTTAAGGCATTCCCAATTACTCAAATGAGGCCTAGTTTCGAATAACATGATAGTTATACACTTTCAAACTATGACAAAATAAGATAAGCTTTGGAAATCAAATCAACTTCATTTTAACATTCCATCTTTCAAGTTAGATCTATACTGATTAGGCATAGTTCATGCACAGACAAAGAAGTACCTGGAAGTGCAAAGTAAAAGAAGAAAAGAGGATGGTCAGTAGCTGTTCAAAACAGCAATCGCAGCAACAGGAAGAAACAGCAGCTCAGGTGCAATTTAAATGGTTCAAAATGTTCAAAACCAAATTCAAAACCAGCAGATCAATTCCAGAAGTGAAGATGAACACCAAAGCAAACCAGGCTATCTTGAATATACCCAAAATGAGTCAAAATGGCACCCAAACATGATCAAAAACTTCAGCAATCAGAACATGAAACCAAGTTATGCAAATTCACACCACACCTTGAAACTGAACTAAAAATGCAATGGAACAGTGAAATTTTGTTGTTTCCTGATTCTTTGTATGTATCTTTTTTTGTATTTTTTATGTATCTAAATGCTGAAACTAATCTAAAACTGCAAATGAAAGGAAAATCAGATTTCTTGTAAATTTTTTAGGCTAAAAAGTTGAAGACCCCTTTCACCAGGCAATTGATGCCTTTATATGAGGGCAACCCTCAGATTTTGATTTTTCTTCTTAGCCCCTGATCATTTTTCACTTTAAACCTTAATTTTCTAACTTATTCCTCAAGTTATTGCCCTAAGTTTACTAAAATCTACACTAAAGTCTTATTCTAGAAGCCTCTAGGATGCCATTTTGGTAATACAATTCCTAATTTACCCTTTCCTTATTTTAAAATTACTGTTTTTTAAGATTCTGCCACTTTCTATGCCTAGACTACTCTCTAAACAGCCCCAGAATTACAGACTGTAATTAACCATACCCAAACCTTACCCTTAGCCAAAACTAACTGGAGTTTACTATTAAAAATAAGTTCTCAGGTATATCCAAACAACTATCCTAACACTACTCCAATTAACACCAAAAAAATGAATAAACAATGAACAAAAACTGATAAGTATAAACTCACTCCAAATTAAATTCCAAATTAGACCTCTCATGAATAGAATCAAAGAGAAAAGCTTATTATATTGACGCCCAATTATCACAACAGAATTCAAACAAAGAGAAATGAAAAGTTAACCCTGAAAGGTTATCCAAAACTCTCAGACAAACCTAAATTAAACTGGTAATTACAACAGTTCTAGATCGACTAGTCAGAACAACGAATCAAATTAAAAGCTAAAGAAAATAAAGATAGGAAAACTTACTTAAATTCGGACTTCCCAAGAAAAGCTTTCGAGATTAACTTTAAATTAATATTATACATATATTTAGTAAGAAACAAACCTATAATATTAACCCGAGTTCACTCGACTTGTAAAATACTCAAACAACCGGAAATGCATGAACCTTAGATGTGAAATTGGAGGCGTCTTGTCGCCGGCAAGTATTGTACTATCATTCTCATAGAGGCTCCGTAGAGAGTGGTATGTGGGACAGGATGTATGTATAAAAGTGTATGTTTTGGGCGCTGTAAACTTGTGTACCACGTTCCTTGCTAATCAAATATATTTTTGTAAAAGGCGTCCCCTGTTAACCATAATGTGTGGTTATAAAAGAGAAATCCTACGTTTTTTAATTGAAATTTGGTATCTTTATCTTTGGTTAACTATCATTGAATAATGTGGTGTAACGCGTGGGGAATGGGAAAGGCACCCAAGTCCGCTCGACTGGGGATGCCCGGTTGAGTGCCGGTCATGCCCACGGATTTGGGGCGTGACACCTAATATATTTCAAAATTAAACAATTTAATTCCTAAATTATTTAAAAACTATTTCGCGAAAATTTCACAATTAAAACAATTAAATTGCTAGAGTGAACTATTTTCTCTGATTTTATCTTATTTTGTTCTAAAATAAATTAATCCCTAGTTAATGCTAAATATGAAATTAAATCGTAAATGCAAATGCATATTTTTGTATTTTTCATATGAATTAACATGCACAAATAAAATGCAAACAATTAACAAAAATGACGAAAACAAATTGTAAAATAAGGAAAAATCATTTTATTTGAATTTTTGAGAATTATTCATATATAGGGCAAAAATCACATACTCACAACCCAAATATATAATTTGTTTTGAAATCAAATACCCATATTTTAAAAAACCTAGGTTCTACCCAAAACACTCAATTTCACCCCATGAAAATCAATGATTTTGAGTTTAAATCATGTGAAAAGATGTTAATGATTGAAGAAAACGAGTTAAACTGGCTTGCAATTTATTTGGAAGAAGAGTTGTCTTTGAAAAATCACCCAAAAGTGTTTTTGTTTTAAAAGAGTGTGAAAAATAAAATATTTTTTTGGCTACATTATAAAATTGCAGGTCGTAGATGTCGCAATTACGACCAGGATTCGCAATGTGAACCCAGACTTCTATTAAGTTCTCATTTGCGATGCCAAAATTGCGAACAAACGATCTATTTTCCGATAACAAGCCCAAAATGGGTGTGTCGCATCTGCGAAGGAAAATCTCGCATTTGCGAGGAAGGGCTGGCCTAGGCTATTTCACATTTGCGAGCCAAACCTGCAGTCCTGCTGTACCACCGCTGAAGTCTGCAACTTTCTAAATCCAAAATTCATCTCGTGGCCTATCTGAAACTCACCCGAGCCCTCGACGCTCCAAATCAAACATGCACAATAAACCTAAAAGCATCATACGGACTCGCTCATGCATTCAAATTACTAAAATAATATCAACAAATATGAATTTAGCATCAAAATCATGAAATTTCTAAAGAGTTGTAAGTTTTCCAATTTTTCTCAAATATGATCCGATTCACGTCGTTTCAAGTTCGTTTTGTACCAAATTTCACAGACTCATGTTAAATCACATATACGATCTGCACTAGGTGCCAGAACCAAAATATGGGCCCGAAACCATCAAGTTTTAAAAACATTTCATTTTCAAAAACTCATAAATATTCCAGAAAATAATTTTCTTTAAAACTTCATTTCTCGCGCTTGGGACCTCGAAATTCGATTCAGGGCATACGCCCAAGTCTGATATTTTCCTATGGACCCTCCGCGATTGTCAAATTATGGCTCTGGATCCGTTTACAAAGAAGTCAACTTAAATTTATTTTAAATCCAAAATTCAGTATTTTCATAGATTTTCACATATTGGCTTTCCGGTGACTTGCACAGACTGCGTACACAAATTGAGGTGAGACAGAAAGAGGTTTTTAAGGACTAGGGACATAGAATTTACTTTTAAAATAAGTGACCTTTTGGGCCATCACAGGTTTGGAGCCCCAAGGGCTCAGGTGAGTTTTGGATAGGCCACAGAGTGATTAAAACTTAGGAAACTCAGCTGGTCATCTGGTATTTTTGCACAGGCCTCTGATCTTGCAAGGCTTCACAATTGCGAAGTGAGTAGGCCTGGGAAATGCGACCATAATGTCGCAAATACAAACCAGACTTGGGTAGGGCATCCTCGCAATTGCAAACTTTTGGCCAAAATATGCGAAGGCCCCTCTGTCACAAATGCGACATTTTCATCGCAAATGCGAAGGAAACAGTAATTCAGAGGATTCACAAATACGAAGCCCTATTCACAATTGTGATAGCTGTGGCGTGTTAAATGAGATTTTAGACGAGATTTTCAGCATTTTTCAATTCACTCAAACCCTAAACATCCCTAGGCGATTCTTCAAAGTCCCAAACTTCTCCAAATCATAGGTATTTTATTTCGAACACATCTTCTTAAATCTAATTCATCTTTGTACATGGTTTCACTTTAAAATATATGGTTTATCATGGGAAATTGGGTGTTTTGGGTAGATATCATAATTTTTAAAATTTGGAGATTTGGACCTCAATTTGAGGTCAGATTTCAAAATCAATTGCATATCTGAGTTCGTGGTTAAATAAGTAATCAGATTTTTGTTCGAACTTCGAGTTTTGAACATGCGAGCCCGGAGTCAGTTTATGACTTTTTGGGGAAACGTTGGGAAATCTATAGTCATGCATTTGAATTGTTTTATTTAGCATATATTGATATTATTAAATAAATTATGACCAGATACGAGTGAATTGGTGGTGGAATCAAGAGGTAAAGTGGTGATTGAGTGTTGAATTACTTGTTGGCTTGTGGTAAGTATTTGATCTAACCTTGACTAGAGGGAATAGGAATCCCCGACTTATGTGCTATGTAAAATTCCGTGTTTGTGGAATATAGGTGTGGTGACGAGTACCTATGCAACCATTCCATTTTTCTACTTGTTCCCTTCCCTGTTCTTATTAAAACTATGCCATGTCTAAATTGCTATTTGTTCATAATTGTTTCTGTATCTTACTGCTACTTATTTATAATTGTTTCCACGTCTAATCATTTCATATTAAGTGTTGTTCTCTTTATTAATGTATTCAAATATTTCCTTTTTTTGTTGTATTACGTTGTTGGTCTTTATTAGTTTATTGGTGCTTTATGGTACACCTTGGTTGGCTTCGTTGAGTAGTTTGCTCTGGTGAAGTTTCATAATCATAAGGACATTCCGTTGTGTGAATTGAGGTATAAGTACATCGGAGGAATTGAATTAACCTGTGAAACATTGTCTTTATTTTTTTGATTGGTGTTGACATATAATAGAGAGAGAGAGAGAGATAGCGCGGGGGTGGGGGTAGGATCGGATTGGACACTACAACAGGAGGAATAAGGAGAATGTGATTGTCTAGTGGGATCAGGTTGCATGCTGCAACAAGGTATAATAAGGGTGGAGAGGTGGGATCCGGTTGTGCGCCACAATAGGAGGAATAAAGATGATATGTTTTGAGGAGTAATAAGAGTAAACAGGTGGGATCGGGTTGCACGCCTCAACAAGGAGGAATAAGGGTGAATTTTGATATTGTTGTTGTGTATATGATAAGATCGGGATTCACACCGCATCAGTTGTCGTTATGTGTTCATGTCTGTTGAGGTCCATTACGGTGATGTTAAAACACCCATAAGGATTGATTATAGCTGAAAAGTAAGTGGAACAGTTGGGTCCCGGATTTACTTAATGCTAGTTATTGCTTTATTGCATTTCGTATTTATTTTCTATTTAGCATAAACTATTGCAGGTTGTGTATGTTGTATGCCTTGCCATAGCCTCATCACTACTTCGTCGAGGTTAGGCTCGGCACTTACCAGTACATGGGGTCGATTGTGCTGATGCTGCACTCTGTACTTCTTGTGCAGATTTTGGAGCTAGTGGCTTTTCGTGAGGTTGGATGTTATGACTGCATACTAGAGACCAAGGTAGACGTCTGCAGGCCCTGGCGTCCCCTTCTATCCTTCTTTATTTCTGTTTTATCTACTTTCGGTACGGATGTAAGCTTTTTGAGTGGCCTATTATTTATAGTATTCGTAGACAGTCCGTGAGTTGTGACGCCAGTTCTGGGTGGATTTTATATTGACTTTTTGTTATTGTAATAAGTTAAGCTTTTAGATTGTGTTCTTCCATATTTATTTCCGCTGGTTTACTTTGTTAAGTCTTAAATATTTGAAAGATAAATGAAAAGGTAGGATAAAAAATATTGGCTTGCCTAGTGGGTACAATGTTAAGCGTCAATACAATCCCGACGGTGGAAAATTCAGGTCATGACAGAAAGAGCCCCACATGAACAATTAGGTCTCTAATAAAATGAATTCAATTCATCCCAAAGTCTTCTAAGTTTAGCTAAGTAGTTAGCTATGTGTGAAGAACCTTGAATAGATAATACTTATCTCTCTCTAAATTTGCAGATACTTCGACCGATTGGACTGCCCAAACCTCTCATTGACGTCTTTTCAAACCTATTTTTTTGTTTTAAGACACACTACACTAGTGACAATTTCTCTAAACATAGAATTTATAATCCATGTCTTGACCATATCATTACATCTTTTCTAATAGGGATAATATGGCGAGTGTCGGGTAGGTTGGGATATTTTCTCATCTAGGTTCCCTAGTTTATTCTTGGCAGATAAGGAAGTGAGCATGCTACTTCTCTAAAGAACAAAATTTGTACCATTAAAAGGTATTAAAAGCAATTGACTACCAGGACTGTACGAAGGGTGGACGTAGAGAGGGTGGGAGTAATTTAGAGAGAAAGGCACAAAACCTCCAGAGTTGGAGGTTGTGGTATTATCTATATCATCATGAAGGCTACCCGTGACAACAGACTTAGATAATTACACAATCATAGAAGATACAATCACTAACGATCAAAGTTGATCTGAAATGAACAATATACTTTCTCACACAAGGAATGCAAATCACCGAATGTTCCTCAGACATGAAGAGAAATAAGTTGTAAAGTTGTAGATAGGAAGAATGTTACCGTCATTGTGAGAAAAATTCAAAAAAACCCTTGGACAACACTCGAATGAAGCAGAATATGCTGATAAATAGTAGATTCTAGCAACACAACACTACAAGAGTCGACTTCAAACCAAAATTGTAGAAATTCCTAATTTTTCTTCGAGGAATTCATGTCTCATACGAAAACCCAAATTACAGCGAACCGAACAGAAAAAGACGAAAACTCCGGTCAAGGTTAATATCGGAGTGAAGATGGGGATGAGATGATACTGAAATCACACTCTGATACCATGTTCACATTATGAAAATCCACTATCGAGCAGAAAGAAGTTGAAAGAAAACCCTAAAGTTTCTGAAAACAGAGCAGAGAGCATTGCTCTATCTAGAATGTTTTGCCGAGGTATTACAAAATATCTCAATATAGCTAAAACAATAGCTAAAAATGCTAAGCAAAATGATAAAGGCTATTTACAGAAACTTGTGGGTTTGATGGGTTGCACTGATGGGCCATGCAACTCTTTGTTGTATTGGGCATGGACTGTAGTATCAGTGTTAACAGAAAAAGGCTTTAATTAAATAGACAGAAAATGATTAAGGGGATGTTTTGCAACTTGCATAAATAAATGGAATTTATTTTAAATTGACAAGAGTTTTAGGTAAAATATATGAATTATGCCTATATAAAAATTATGCTACTACGAGAAGATAGACTAGTATATGTCTTATCCAATTGAAGAACTCTTGCATCTGAGGTTTATATTTAGTTAAAGTAAAAGTAGTTGATTCAGCACAAATTGGCAATAAAATTTACGCGCATATCCATGGAAGACCAATTCAAATCGTTATTACATTTTACAAAAGCTAATAAGAAACAATTTTTTTTTTCATTACACAAGATAAGCTTAGGGGCGAAGTTATAAGCTCTTATCCTCTTAGGTGGATCTGAAACCTAACAATTTTAAATACCTCGTATTTTATGGTCCTAAGTTTTTATACGTACCCCGAGGGTCCCTTCAAAAAGAACTAAAAATTAATTTGCCAAACTTTGATTTCCAAAGGTAATTATAATTTTTTTAATTACAAATTGCAAACATAAAATCATATTTTTACTTCTGCAGTCCTGGTAAATCTTTCTGTTTCTATGCATATGATATATTTGTTTTTCTGCCAGTCTTTTTCACTGTGGCTCAACGTGAATTCCTTGAATAAATTGTTGAATGTATGATGACATCAAGCTTTGTTTCTTATTCGTGCGAGACAAAGCAGGATTGTCTATAGGAAAAGTAATGGGAAAACTAGGTAGAAATGAGAGAAAATACATATACTTTGAAAGAGTCAAATAAGTTTTACAAGGTCAAGCAAAACCAATATTTTGGCTAATTTCTTTTCAATGTATTGGTTAAAAATACTAAAAGGAGGAAATCAATGAGGTGTTTATTATTCAAAAATTATAATTATATTAAAGGCAGCAAGGTTTTCCATTGGCATTGATGTTATGAATTTTATATTCCTTGTTAAAATTATAATTAACGCCGTTTAACTAATTTAGTTGCCACCGTGTAGAAAGTAGGTAGAGTTTAAACTATGGAATAAATACAAGATAAGGATGCACGTAATATATTCAACTCGATCCGACTTTTCAAAACTTTTGTTACGCGGCGCCTTCCTAAGATTCATTGGAAGGGCGATGTAAAGCTAAACAACTTATGCCAGTGCAGTCACTATCCGTCAATTTAGGTCATTTTCGTACGCTAGACTAGATTGTCAGTGCCGTACGGAAAAATTAATGTCAAGATCAATAGAGAGAACAGAAATGAGAATTGAGAATGAAAGAAAGCTTGATTGCATTAATGAAAGCTGTTATAGAAAAGCAAGGTGGTGTCGAGGGAGAGAGACACCAGTACATAGAATTTTTGCTTGCTACAAAGTTTTGAATGCTTGATCCTCCCTAATAATGCTTAAAAAAATAATCCAAAGCTACAAGACTGATTTCAATAAACTAGAGAAACATAATAGAAGTATTTGAAATAAAACTAATCTATATTCACAATGAAAAGGACTTAGTTTTCTACAAAGCAAAAATAGGTCTGTTGTGAGCAGCAGCGTCTTTGGCATCACGGTCGGTGCGCGCAGCGCTGTTGGCATCTACTTGTGTCTGAGCGCTGGCGAAGGATATCGGTGGGGCTACAGAGGCACTTGCGCGCTTGTCACTTGGCACGGTGCAAATGTAAGATATATGGATTTATATCTAGATATATGGACTTATATCTACATACATATGAACAATATATGGATAAATTATATGTTATGTGCTATCTTTTGGTTTGGCCTAATTTTGTGGTCTTATGGACATTAAGTTAAGGGGGCCAATGTGTTGTCATATAAAGTGTAGGACTAATGTGTAGATACCCAAAAGGGTAACCTTAGTTAATGATGGGCTAACTAAGGTTACATATATGTAACCATGGTTACATGCTTGTGACTCTTGAGTTATGTAACTCTTGTGACTCTTGGGTTATGTAACTCTTTTGTTATAAAGTGGGGGTTATGGTTCCCACATTATTGCAATACAAGACTCTTCTTCCTCCCATTGAATCAAGAGCAAAAACACACCATTGTTGTCTTGCAAATAATTGTGGAAAACCATATATCAATTTTGATCATTGTCATATTATTATTGTGGTGATACTATTCACATATTGCTCAAGTCTTGTGAAAAATTCTTGTGGTGACATACAACTTCAAGACATTCTTGAAGAAGGTTCAAAGGAGCAATCTTCATAAGGACTCAAGGACAACCATCAAAAGAAGGTTCAACAATTTTCACACATGGATTCAGGTTAGCTTCCGCTCATGTAGTTTAATTCCGAATTGTTCAATATGAAGGTTATTGTCTTTAGTAGGAATCATAATCCTCACAATTGGTATCAGAGCCACCTTCATTTTTGGATAATTTGGATGTTCATAAGATTCATGTTATGTTAGGATTCATGTTCAAGAAATGTTAGAATTTTATTTATGAAATTCAAGTACCATGAAATAGCATGTTTCTTATGAATGTTGTGTTTTGATGCAATTTGATGTTTTAATGCCATGTTATTTTTACTTGTATTAAAACATTGTATAAAGCATGATTTTAGTTGGTAAACAACATGTTTTCTTGTTTAAAGATTCTTGTTGAAAATCATGTTTTATTCAGAAAAATATTTGCAAAACAGTGTCCAAAAATAATCGATTATCTTGGAAGTTAATCGATTATTTTTTTAGACACTGCCTAAAGATAATCGATTATTTTTTTTGGATAATCGATTATCTCTCAAGTTTTAGAATTCTGGCAGTTTTTGGAACACCAGAATAATCGATTATTCGTTTTAGATAATCGAATATTCTGGTCCAGTGAGATTGAAATGTTTTTCGTATACCAGATAATCGATTATCTATTTCAGATAATCGATTATCCTGGTCCAGTAACTTAAAAATTTTTCTTAAAACCAGAATAATCGATTATCTGGTTTAGATAATCGATTATTTCGATCCAGTAGCTGGAAAAAAAATTTATGCCAAAGATAATCGATTATCTCAAGCAGATAATCGATTATTTTTTTCCAGTGAGGTTAAAAACGTTTCAAATCTTTTAAGTTTCAGATTTTAATTGACATATTATATATTGTTCAATTATAATATTTAAGTTATGAATATTAATTGTTTAAAGTCCATCAATTTTAATATTTTTGGAATTATCCTCTCAAGTATAAAACAATTAATATTCAAGTGTTACATGTCAAAACATGTAACTTATTAAGTTAAAGATTCATAATATGGCTTAAGGAACTAAAGTTTATAGCATCTAATATTTTAATTAGTCAATTGAAGCATTATGTTGCCAAAGTAACCTCTATTGTGTAGATTGATTAATCTTAAAATATAAGATGACTGTGGATGTTAGTCTTCCATGCGTTTAACACCGGCCCAAAGGAAGGTTGTTATTTGGCAGGAATTCGAACATGCTTGTGGTGATAAATATGAGACAATTATTTGGTTTTCCATGTGAATATTAAATCGGCCAAAGGAAGGTTTGATATTTGACAGGAGTTTATTGTCTATGTTTGATCACTACACCAAGAGTACCACTTACAAGTTATTTTTCTGTCGAAAGACTAAAATCAATGTTGTGCTAGGTATCTTGTAATGGGATATGCCTATTTTGAATCTATAAAGTAAAGTTAAAGTTCAAGTAATTGTAAGCATGTATTCAGTAATCCTTTTGTTCTATTTTCAGTTAATTCTTCTGCTTCTACGATATCTACCAACATCAATAGCATCCCTGTGCTTAACGGCACTAACTTTAAGGAATGGAAAGAGAATGTCATGATCGTTCTCGGTTGCATGGATCTTGACCTTGCACTTCGGACCGAGCAACCTACTCCTCTTGAGGATACATCCTCTCCTGATGAAAGGAGGGTGATGGAGAAGTGGGAATGCTCGAATCGCATGAGTCTAATGATTATGAAACGTGCAATTTCAGAATCATTCAGGGGCACTATGAATGATGAAGCTAATGCCAAAGTTTTCCTTGAAAACCTTGAAAAGCGTTTTATGCAAAACGAAAAGGCAGAAACAAGTACACTATTGAGTAAACTTGTTTCCATGAGGTATAAGGGCAAGGGAAACATTAGGGAGTACATTATGGAAATGTCTCATCTTGCTTCGGAACTAAAGTCACTCAAGCTGGATTTACCTGAGGAACTGCTTGTGTACTTTGTTTTGATATCTCTTCCTGCACACTTTAATCAGTTTAAGGTCAGTTACAATTGCCTGAAGGAGAAATGGACTCTTAACGAGCTCATTTCACACTGTATGGTAGAAGAGGAAAGGATAAAGCTAGATAAGACTGAAAGTGCTCATTTGGCATCCTCTTCTAAGGAAACTAAGAAAAGGAAAGGTAAGGAAGTTGCGGTTGCAAAGCCCAAGACTAAGCAACATAAGGAACCTAAGGTTGAAATTACTGAATTAGGTTGCTTTTTCTGTAAGGGGACTAATCATGTGAAGAAAGACTGTACCAAGTACCATGCCTGGCGTGCGAAAATAGGTACATTTCTTTCTCTTGTTTGTTCTGAAGTTAATTTAATTTCGGTACCTAAGGATACTTGGTGGGTAGATTCAGCTGCTACTACTCACATAAGTATATCTATGCAGGGTTGCCTGAACTGCTGAAAACCAAATGATGGTATATCATTACAGGCAAGCAGTATGTCATCGACATATAAAACCAGAAAAATATACTTACTCCCACTGAACTTATGGTATATACAGTCATCAACAATATTCGGTTCAAAACCAAAAGATGTAATGACTGCATGAAACTTACGTTAGAATATACACTTAACGCTAGAGGGGGGGGTGAATAGCGTTATAATAAAAAAAATATAAACTTGCGGAATTAAAAATTGCAGGATTGAAATAAGTGCGGTAAGTAAATAATAAGGAACGAACGCACCGAAATTATCCTGGTTCACCACAACCTGTGGCTAGTCCAGTCCCCGAGAGACTCTCTCGAGATTCAACTAACTTCGTTAAGCTTACGGGTGCTTAACAAACCGTTACAAACTGAGAACTTGAGTCACACAAGCCTCAACAACCTTTGCTCGAAGATACCACACTTCAAGACTTCAACCGAAGGAATGAAAACGTTCCTTCTTACAACCACAAGGGATTAACACTTCCCTTCAAGTGTATACAAACACTTAGCATTCAGGACAAGACTCTCTTTAAGAGTAGATATGAGTAAAATAAATACGCTCAAGAACACAACAACTTTCGTCAAGAGTTTGGCTCTCAAAAACTTATTGAATGAATAGAAAATGATGAATATGAGAGTATGCAAGCTTTAGAAAGAATATAATCAGTTGTTGTACTTAGAAGACTGATTTTGAGTTGTATTTATAGTGTTCAAAACCCCCACAACCGTTGCCTAATTGCCAATCAAGAATTGCTGATTTTGTGCTAAGATAATCGATTATCTGATTTGCATAATCGATTATTTTCCAATCGTTCAAAAATCAATCCCAGATTTCAAGCAGAATAATCGATTATCCAAATCGTATAATCGATTACTTGACAACGTTCAAAAAATCATATTCAGATTTTACTTAACATAATCGATTATCAGATTGTGTATAATCGATTACCTGACGACGTTCAAAAAATCATATGCAGATTTTACTTAGCATAATCGATTATCAGATTGTGTATAGTCGATTATCTTTCAGAGTTTAAAAAATACTTTGGCAACGGTCATTTGCATAATCGATTATGCTATAAGGATAATCGATTATCTTTTATATTTTGAAAACTTCGGACTACACTGTCTTAACATAATCGATTATCATAAAGTACATAATCGATTATTTTACAGTCTTGTAAAATTTGATAGACACTGCCTCAACATAATCGATTATCATAATGTGCATAATCGATTATTTTATAGCTTTGAAAAATCTGATGGACACTGCCTCAACATAATCGATTATCATAAGGTACATAATCGATTATCTTGTAGCTTTGAAAAATCTAATGTACACTGCCTTAACAGAATCGATTATCATAAGGTACATAATCGATTATTGTTCAGCTTTGTAAATCTGGTGTACATTGTCTTAACATAATCGATTATCATAAAGTACATAATCAATTATCTTTGTCCAGATTTGAGAGGCATGTTTAAAAATCATTTTGGCTAAAATAAAATGTTTGAAAATCATTTTGCTTTAAATTAAATATGCATGATTTGATAAAAATGATGTTACGAGAGAAGCCAAGTCTTGAGTTAATTGTCGGATCAAGATCACAATTAAAGAACGACTCATGTATAACTTTATTTCTTTGCTTGATCATGATCTTTGTTCGTCTTGTGCTTGAACCTCGTTATGTGTCAATTGCGCGCTTGTGCTTGGACCTCGTCATATGTCAATTGCGCGTCGTTTGTCATTTATCAAAACCTACAAATATGAACACACGTTTAGCTTAGTGCCTTGAGAACGTGCTTCAACAATTTCCCCCTTTTTGATAATGGCAAACCAATATCGGGATATGCATATTAGATAATTCATAATGACGATCCAAGACAAGTATATAGATATGCAATTAGTTCCCCCTCAACAAATGAACTCCCCCTCAATTTATGCCAATAAATATTAAGTGCATAGCCCTTATTCTTCCCCCTTTTGACATTAGCAAAAAAAACATTAGTAAATAACTTGCTTATTGATTAACCAAAAATCGCAATTATAAAAGGGACAATATAATGTCAACGTAATCGATTATTGATACTTGATAATCGATTATGTACTTAAGAGAAATCGATTATTCTTAAAAGAAATCGATTTTTCTGCACCAATGCTTTATAATTCCCCCTGTCTTTGGGGCGATGCCTGCAAAACAGAATTAGGCGCCTCCGACGCTCAAGTTAGTAATGAAAAACAAAAAAAATGCAATGCATGACTTAGATCAACGTGGAGTCAAGAATCCCGAGTTCACTACGAATTCGGAAAAAGGACTCTTTCTCTAAAGGCTTTGTGAAAATGTCGGCCAATTGAGATTTGGTTTCAACAAACTCAATTTCGACATCACCTTTGAGAACGTGATCTCTTATAAAGCGGTGCCTAATTTCAATGTGTTTTGTTCTTGAATGAAGAACGGGGTTCTTCATCAAGCTTATGGCGCTAGTATTATCACATCTAAGAGGGATTTGATCGATACTTAGTCCATAGTCCGAGAGTTGTTGTTTCATCCAAAGGATTTGAGCACAACAACTCCCCCCGGCTACATATTCAGCCTCGGTTGTGGACAACGCAACAGTTACCTATTTCTTACTAAACCAAGAGACAAGAGAGCTACCGAGCAAATGGCAAGTGCCACTAGTGCTCTTGCGGTCCAATTTGCGACCCGCAAAATCGGAGTCGGAATAGCCAACAAGTTGGCATAAAGAACCTTTGGGATACCATAGTCCCACATTTATAGTACCAACAAGATACTTCATTATCTGCTTAACCGCAGTTAGGTGCGACTCCTTCGGACATGATTGATATCGAGTGCATAAACATACGCTAAACATTATGTCCGGTCTACTAGCAGTAAGATATAGAAGGGATCCGATCATACCTCCATACTTCTTGGTGTCGACTTCCTTACCTTTCTCATCTTTGTCAAGATGATCGGATGTGCTCATTGGAGTGGCCATTGCTTTGGTGTTGCTCATTTCAAATCGTTTTAGCAACCCTTTGCAATATTTAGATTGACAAATGAAAGTTCCTTCTTTCATTTGTTTCACTTGCAACCCCAAGAAGAAGGTTAGCTCACCCATCATAGACATCTCAAATTCGCTTGTCATTAACTCAGAAAATTCCTTGCACAAAGCATTGTTAGTAGCACCAAAAATAATATCATCCACATAGATTTGAACTAATAAAATATTATTGTTTTTATGCTTAATAAAAAGTGTGGTGTCAACTTTCCCCCTAATGAACTCATTGTCCAAAATAAATTTTCTCAATCGTTCATACCAAGCTCGGGGAGCTTGTTTATGACCATAAAGGGCTTTCTTAAGTTTGAAAACATGATCGGGAGATTTAAAATCTTCAAAGCCCGGGGGTTGTTCAACATAAACTTCTTCTTGAATAAAACCACTTAGAAAAGCACTCTTTACATCCATTTGATATAAATTGAAATTCATAGAAGAGGCAAAAGCAAGTAATAAACGAATAGCTTCTAACCTTGCTACGGGTGCATACATTTCTTCATAGTCAATTCCTTCTTCTTGATTGTAACCTTTTGCTACAAGCCTAGCTTTGTTTCTAGTGATTACACCATTTTCATCTAATTTATTTCGAAAAACCCATTTCGTACCAATTATGATATGATTGTCGGGTCTTGGCACCAATTCCCAAACGTCATTTCGTTTGAATTGGTTAAGCTCCTCTTGCATTGCCAAGGTCCAATGCTCATCCCCAATTGCTTCGGAAATGGTTGAGGGTTCAATTTGAGAAACGAAAGCAGTATGTCCTAAGGTGTTCTTAAGATTGTTTCGAGTACTTACCTTTTGTTCAATGTCGCCAATTACCTTGTCGAGAGGATGGTCTTTTATTGTCCTCCACGCGTTGGGCAGCTTCGTTTCTTTCTCCAGTGGTGGCGCTTCCTCCGATGATTGTTCCAAGATTTCATCTTGAATTTTCTTTGGATTTTCCTCTTGTACTTTGTCTTGAGGATTTATTGTGTTCAAAATACCTGCAAGATCAAAACCAGAATCCTTTCTCGCCAAGCAAGCATTATTTTCGGAAAACACAATATGAGGGGATTCCTCAACAGTTTCGGTTCTATTATTGAATACTCTATATGCTTTGCTACGTGATGAATAACCAAGAAAAATTCCTTCATCCGATTTGGCATCAAATTTTCCCAAATTATCTTTTCCGTTGTTATGAATAAAGCATTTGCAACCGAATACTCTAAGATGGGAGAGATTAGGTTTCCTTCCCTTATAGAGTTCATAGGGAATTTTCATGAGTATTGGCCTTATGACTACTCTGTTTAAAACGTAGCATGCGGTACTCACGGCATCCGCCCAAAATTGTTTGGGAATCTTAGCCTCATCGAGCATGGTTCTAGCCATCTATTCGAGACACCTATTTTTCCGTTCCACCACTCCATTTTGTTGTGGTGTATGTGGAGCAGAGAAGGTGTGCTCAATACCGAGTTCGTCACAAAAGTCTGTGAAGAGATTGTGATCGAACTCTCCCCCATGATCACTTCTTATGGAAGTGATGGTTGTGTTCTTTTCATTTTGAACACGTTTAAGAAAACATTTAAAATTTTGAAAAGCCTCACTTTTGTGAGCAAGAAATACTGTCCATGTAAATCTAGAATAATCATCAACAATAACAAAAGCATAACGATTTCTACCAAGACTTTCAATGCGAGATGGTCCAAAGAGATCCATGTGAAGAAGTTGCAAAGGTCTTGTAGTTGAAACAATATTCTTAGATTTAAATGATGCTTTTGTTTGCTTCCCTTTTTGACAAGAATCACAAATAGTGTCATTTCCAAATTTCAAATTTGGAAAACCAATAACTAAATTTTGTGAAACCAATTTGTTTAAAAGATGCATGTTGATATGAGCTACTCTACGATGCCATAACCACATATCGTCTTCTTTACTCATAAGACAATTCATATACTCTGATGAAGAGTTTTCAAGATCAACCATATAGATGTTATCAATTCTAAAACCACGAAGGATAATTTTAAAATCACTACGACGAAAAACTAAGCATTCTTCCGAATCAAACAAAACAAGATTTCCCTTGTCACATAATTGACTTATGCTCAAGAGATTATGTTTTAGACCTTTAACTAGCAATATATGCTTAATGGAAGAAGATTCATTCTTACCGACCGAGCCAATGCCGATAATTTTTCCCTTGTTGTTATCTCCAAAAATAACGTTTCCTCCTTCCTTGTGTTCTAGTTGAAGGAACTTGGATGCGTCTCCGGTCATGTGTTTGGAGCATCCACTATCAAGGTACCAACGTACACTTGATCCCTTCAAACATACCTACAAAACAAATCAATGAGTTTTTGGTACCCAAGCTGTTTTGGGTCCTTGAGAGTTAGGTGTAAAATGCTATTGTGCTTGACATGCAGTTAAGTGTCTATGTCTAGTAAAACAAGCAGGAGCAATATGTCCTATTCGACTACAATAGTGACAAATGACATTAGGATTATGCATTCTTCTAGGTTGGTAGTAGTTGGAGGTACGAAAATCGTTTGCTCTATTTTTGACAATATGGCTATTGCGCAATACTTGAAAATCATTTCTCCTACTGTTAGTTCTAGGATATGCAGCGTTTCTAGAATAATTGTTTCTAGGTCGAGTATGTCTAGGTTGCGATTGTTGAAGGCCATTTCTAGGCGTTCTAAAATGTTCAAAGTTTCTTCTAGTGTTAGGTCTAGGATGCATGTTGATTCTAGGATGGTTATTTCTAGGATGAATGTTTATTTTATTTATCCTAGGTTGAGCCTTGGGTTGTTGGGGGATGGCTTCAACTTTTTCTTTAGGCTCGTTTTTGAAGCCTATGCCATGTTTGGTCGATTTCAAATTGACAAGAACATCATTCAAATTTTTATGAGAAGAATTGAACTTATCTAGGGTGCCCTTAAGTCTTTCTACTTCATCTTTTAGATGCATGCAAGAAATACAATTTTTACTAGAACTCTCGGGTTTGTCGGCGCTTCTCTTGCCAAAAAATTTGTTTCTTCTTTCAACTTCTCATTTTCCAAAATCAATTTTTCCAAATCTTTTTCTTTCAAAGAGAGTTGTTTTTCAAAATCTTTTTCTTTCAAAGAGGAATTTTTCTTTACGTCTCTAACAGTTTCGGAAGCTCTAATGAATTCACTATACAATTCATCAAAAGCATTTTGCATTTCCTCAAGAGAAAAGAAATTTTTTGAAGAAATTTGACATACCTCTTCTTGATTGTCTTCGTGTGCCATGAGACATAGATTTGCGGCTTCGTCTTCTTCATCGTCGCTTGATTCGTCTCCGGAGTCACCTCCCCAAGATATGTATGCTCGTTGTTTCTTGAAGGGTTTCTTCTCCTTTTTGACATTTGGGCAATTTGATTTAATGTGCCTGATTTCTCCGCATCCATAGCACTTTACTTGATCTCCTTGTTGTTTGCCTTTTCGTTCATACTCTTTTCGCATGAACTTTTGAAACCTCTTAATAACGAGTCCGAACTCGTTATCTCTGTTGTTTGAGTCCTCATCATTTTGAGGTTGAGCCGTGCTTGCCTTGAGGGCGATTCTTTGTTTTCTTTGATCATTAAACGGAGGGTTAAGTATAGTAGATTCATAGGTTTTAAGATTACCTCTTAGTCCGTCGATGGTGACATTTGAAACGCTGATAGACTCTTGAATCGCGTCGGCCTGGGAGCGCCATTCCGGAGTGAGACTTCGGAGAATTTTTCGGACAAGTTCCTTATCCGTGTAGGTCTTCTTAAGAGCATGTAGGTCATTGACGATTTTTGAAAATCGTTCGAACATGTCATCGATCCTCTCGCTTTCCTTCATGTGAAACAGTTCATATGCATGGGTTAGAAAATCAATTTTAGCTTCTCTTACCTGGTCCGTACCTTCGTACGTGATTTCCAGTTTATCCCACATTTGCTTAGCCGTTGTGCAACATGATATTTTTCTGTAATCATCAGCATTTACAGCACAATATAATAAGTTGATGGCTCTAGCGTTGTTCTACACTTTTCGGATATCATCCGCATCGTATTCATCTTCGGATTTTGGAATCCATTCATTTTCAATCTTTTTGGTTGGAATTTGTTCTCCCTTCGTTATAACCTTCCATAGATGAAAATTATTCGATTGGATGAATATTCTCATCCTCTCCTTCCAGTACGTATAGGTTGTGCCGTCGAACAGTGGTGGTCTGGTGGAGCATTGTCCTTCACCTATTCCTGTATTAAAGTCACGAGCAGAAGCCATGGATTGTTTCTCTCAAACGGTTAAGTCTTTCAGAGAGTTGGGCTCTGATACCAATTGTTAGAATATACGCTTAACGCTAGAGGGGGGGTGAATAGCGTTATAATAAAAAACAATATAAACTTGCGGAATTAAAAATTACAGGATTGAAATAAGTGCGGTAAGTAAATAATAAGGAACGAACGCACCGAAATTATCCTGGTTCACCACAACCTGTGGCTAGTCCAGTCCCCGAGAGACTCTCTCGAGATTCCACTAACTTTGTTAAGCTTACGGGTGCTTAACAAACCGTTACAAACTGAGAACTTGAGTCACACAAGCCTCAACAACCTTTGCTCGAAGATACCACACTTCAAGACTTCAACCGAAGGAATGAAAACGTTCCTTCTTACAACCACAAGGGATTAACACTTCCCTTCAAGTGTATACAAACACTTAGCATTCAGGACAAGACTCTCTTTAAGAGTAGATATGAGTAAAATAAATACGCTCAAGAACACAACAACTTTCGTCAAGAGTTTGGCTCTCAAAAACTTATTGAATGAATAGAAAATGATGAATATGAGAGTATGCAAGCTTTAGAAAGAATATAATCAGTTGTTGTACTTAGAAGACTGATTTTGAGTTGTATTTATAGTGTTCAAAACCCCCACAACCGTTGCCTAATTACCAATCAAGAATTGCTGATTTTGTGCTAAGATAATCGATTATCTGATTTGCATAATCGATTATTTTCCAATCGCTCAAAAATCAATCCCAGATTTTAAGCAGAATAATCGATTATCCAAATCGTATAATCGATTACCTGACAACGTTCAAAAAATCATATTCAGATTTTACTTAACATAATCAATTATCAGATTGTGTATAATCGATTACCTGACAACGTTCAAAAAATCATATGCAGATTTTACTTAGCATAATCGATTATCAGATTGTGTATAATCGATTATCTTGCAGAGTTTAAAAAATACTTTGGCAACGGTCATTTGCATAATCGATTATGCTATAAGGATAATCGATTATCTTTTATATTTTGAAAACTTCGGACTACACTGTCTTAACATAATCGATTATCATAAAGTACATAATCGATTATTTTACAGTCTTGTAAAATTTGATAGACACTGCCTCAACATAATCGATTATCATAATGTGCATAATCGATTATTTTATAGCTTTGAAAAATCTGATGGAC
Organism: Nicotiana benthamiana; assembly: GCA_034376525.1. Lineage (NCBI taxonomy): Eukaryota > Viridiplantae > Streptophyta > Magnoliopsida > Solanales > Solanaceae > Nicotiana > Nicotiana benthamiana. The sequence continues at coordinate 136,202,926 of CM067329.1, read as the reverse complement.
ACTGCCTCAACATAATCGATTATCATATGGTACATAATCGATTATCTTGTAGCTTTGAAAAATCTAATGTACACTGCCTTAACAGAATCGATTATCATAAGGTACATAATCGATTATTGTTCAGCTTTGTAAATCTGGTGTACATTGTCTTAACATAATCGATTATCATAAAGTACATAATCGATTATCTTTGTCCAGATTTGAGAGGCATGTTTAAAAATTATTTTGGCTAAAATAAAATGTTTGAAAATCATTTTGCTTTAAATTAAATATGCATGATTTCATAAAAATGATTTTACAAGAGAAGCCAAGTCTTGAGTTAATTGTCGGATCAAGATCACAATTAAAGAGCGACTCATGTATAACTTTATTTCTTTGCTTGATCATGATCTTTGTGCGTCTTGTGCTTGAACCTCGTTATGTGTCAATTGCGCGCCTGTGCTTGGACCTCGTCATATGTCAATTGCGCGTCGTTTGTCATTTATCAAAACCTACAAATATGAACACACGTTTAGTTTAGTGCCTTGAGAACGTGTTTCAACAACTTATAATACCATTGACGAGAAGCTTGCTTGAGCCCATAGATGGATTTTCTTATATTTGCAAACCTTCTTCTCTGATTCATCCGAAACAAAGTTTTCAGGTTGCACCATATAAATTGTTTCCTCAATGTCACCATTGAGAAACGCTGTCTTAACATCCATTTGATGAAGCTCAAGATCAAAATGTGCTACTAATGCCATTATAGTCCTGAAAGAGTCTTTCGATGAAACTGGAGAGAAAGTCTCTTTATAATCAATGCCTTCTTTCTGAGTGTAGCCTTTTGCGACAAGACGAGCTTTGTACTTAATAACATTGCCCTCTAAATCCCTTTTGGTTTTAAAAATCCATTTACAACCAATAGGTTTAATACCTTCGGGCAATGTAACAAGCTCCCAAACGTCATTATCGCTCATAGACTTTATCTCATCATTCATGGCATCAATCCACTTTTGAGAGTTAGAACCCTTAATGACTTGACGGAAGTTGATTGGATCATCTTCCTCAAGTCCAATATCACTTTCTTGTTCTTGGAGAAATACAACATAATCATCCGGAATTGCATTTCTCCTCTCTCTAGTGGATCTCCTTAATGACATTTCAGTTTCTTGAGGTTGTTGAGTTTGATTTTCATTAGTAATTTCAGGATCCTGATTGGGGAGATTTTCGAGATTGTCTTGAACTGGAGTTGTATAATCCGTGTCAGGAATGGGAACACCCTGACCAAGATCAACAACTTGAGGGAAAGACACATGTTCTTCCTCAAAGACAAAATCTCTAACAACTTTATCTCCCCACCCCCCCCCCCCCCCAAAACTCAATATCCTCAAAAAACCTAGCATTACCCGTCCCAAAAATTGTTCTTGTAGTGGGATCATAAAACTTAAAACCCCTGGATTTTTCAGAGTATCCAACAAAATAGTTACTAACCGTCTTAGCATCCAGTTTCTTTTCATTCGGCCTATAAGGCCTTGCCTCAGCTGGACAACCCCAAATGTGTAAATGCCAAATACTGGGTTTATGCCCAGTCCAAAGTTCATATGGGGTTTTGATTGTAGCTTTAATTGGAACTCTATTAAGAATATAAGCTGCGGTTTTTAATGCTTCACCCCAGAGTGAGCCTGGCAAAGTAGTACGAGACATCATACTTCTTACCATATCCTTAAGGGTCCGATTTCGTCTCTCAGCTACACCATTCATCGTAGGACTTCCTGGCATAGTATATTGAGGGACGATCCCACAGTCATCTAGGAATTTAGTAAAAGGCCCTGGACGTTGTTCACCGGAACCATCATATCGACCATAGTATTCACCACCACGGTCAGATCTAACGGATTTAATTCTTTTGCTTAGTTGATTTTCAACTTCAGACTTAAATGATTTGAACACGTCTATGGATTGGGACTTTTCGTGAATAAGATATAGGTACCCATAACGAGAGTAATCGTCTATGAATGTGATAAAGTATTGTTGACCATTCCTACATGGAGTAGGAAATGGCCAACAAATATCCGTATGTATCAATTCTAAGACGTCCGAAGCTCTCTTAGCACCTAATCTAGTCTTGTTTGTTTGTTTTCCCTTGATACACTCAATACAAATTTCCGAATTTGAGGAATCAAGAGAATCAAGAATTCCATCTGACACGAGTTTCTGAATTCTTTGAATGGATATGTGACCCAAACGTTTATGCCAGAGTGATATAGAATTCTCATTAGTTAATTTTCTTTTGGTACCACTTAAACTTGTATGCAAAGTTTCATAATTTGAAGTTATTGTATCAACCAAATATAAGCTATCAAACGTTGATAAAAGACCAGTACCAATAAGATTTGAATTTTGAAAGAGACTAACTTTATTATCACCAAAAGAACATGTATAACCGGATATGTCCAATTGGGGAACCGAAATTAAATTCCGTCTAAAAGACGGTACAATAAAAGTCTCATCCAAATCTAAATGAAAACTGGTCTTAAACAACAGCCTAAATTTGCCAATAGCCTCAACTGGCACCTTCTTGCCATCACCCATATAGATGTATTAAGGAGATCCACTAGAGAGAGGAAAAATGCAATTCCGGATGATTATGTTGTATTTCTCCAAGAACAAGAAAGTGATATTGGACTTGAGGAAGATGATCCAATCAACTTCCGTCAAGTCATTAAGGGTTCTAACTCTCAATAGTGGATTGATGCCATGAATGATGAGATGAAGTCTATGAGCGATAATGACGTTTGGGAGCTTGTTACATTGCCTGAAGGTATTAAACCTATTGGTTGTAAATGGATTTTTAAAACCAAAAGGGATTCAGAGGGCAATGTTATTAAGTACAAAGCTCGTCTTGTCGCAAAAGGTTACACTCAGAAAGAAGGCATTGATTATAAAGAGACTTTCTCTCCAGTTTCATCGAAAGACTCTTTCAGGACTATAATGGCATTAGTAGCACATTTTGATATTGAGCTTCATCAAATGGATGTTAAGACAGCGTTTCTCAATGGTGACATTGAGGAAACAATTTATATGGTGCAACCTGAAAACTTTGTTTCGGATGAATCAGAGAAGAAGGTTTGCAAATTAAAGAAATCCATCTATGGGCTCAAGCAAGCTTCTCGTCAATGGTATTATAAGTTTCATGCAGTCATTACATCTTTTGGTTTTGAACCGAATATTGCTGATGACTGTATATACCATAAGTTCAGTGGGAGTAAGTATATTTTCTGGTTTTATATGTCGATGACATACTGCTTGCCTGTAATGATATAGCATTATTGCATGAAACTAAGAAATTTCTTTCAAAGAAATTTGAAATGAAAGATCTTGGTGAAGCTTCTTTTGTTTTAGGAATTCAGATACAACGAGATCGCTCCAAAGGTGTTCTCGGTCTGTCATAAAAGGGCTATATCGATAAGGTTCTGAAAAGATTTGGCATGCAGGATTGTAAACCAGGTAACACCCCTGTTGCTAAGGGAGACAAATTTAGTCTCAAACAGTGCCCAAATAATACTTATGAAATTTCGGAAATGCAGAAGACGCCTTATGCTTCGGCTGTAGGTAGTCTGATGTATGCTCAGGTATGTACACGACCTGATATAGCATACATTGTTGGGATGTTAGACAAATATCTAAGCAATCCGGGAATGGACCTTTGGAAGGCAGCTAAACGGGTCATGAGGTACTTACAGAGAACAAAGGATTACATGCTTACATACCGGAAATCGGACCAGCTTGAGATCATTGGGTATACCGATTCCGATTTTGCTGGATGTCAGGATAGTTTGAAGTCCACTTCAGGATATATTTACTTGCTTGCATGCGGTGCTATCTCTTGGAGAAGCATCAAGCAAACTCTTACAGCCACTTCCACCATGGAAGCGGAGTTTATGGCATGTTATGAAGCATCCAATGAGGCATTATGGCTGTGGAATTTTGTTGGTGGACTGCGAATTGTTGATAGCATCAAAAGGCCACTTAGGCTATTATGCGATAACAGATCGGCAGTCCTTTATGATAATAACAACAGTAGTTTGACGAAAGCAAAACATATGGACGTCAAATTTCGGGTTGTTAAAGAAAGAGTACAAAATGGACAATTGTGCATTGAGTACATTAGTACAAACTCCATGCTTGCGGATCCGCTCACTAAGGGATTGACACCAAAAGTATTTCATGAGCATGTTGCTTGTATGGGTGTCAAATCAGATAAGGATTATGTATTTTAGTGGGAGTTTGTATTGTACATTTATGTATTGTCCATTATATTCAGAAATTCAGTAATTCAGTTATATCTGCGCAGATATTCAGTATTAAAGTTTTTTATACTCTTACAGTTTATGATTGATCTCAATAAAGAGAACCAGTTGGGAATAGACATTATATTGACCACACTTTATGTTATTTCCATGCTACATACCTACACTTGATCCATGTCGTTGGTTATATTGATTTGCGTCATCTATGATTGGTTCTAGTTACGAATGAGTAACTAAGAGCTCTTAGGTCCTATGTTGGTATGATTGATGGACCGGATTGTTCATGACAATTTATTGTGATAGCAGTTTGTGCATATGTATGTGTATCTCGTCCAAGTGGGAGATTGTAAGATATATGAATTTATATCTAGATATATGGACTTATATCTACATACATATGAACAATATATGGATAAATTATATGTTATGTGCTATTTTTTGGTTTGGCCTAATTTTGTGGTCTTATGGACATTAAGTTAAGGGGGCCAATGTGTTGTCACATAAAGTATAGGACTAATGTGTAGATACCCAAAAGGGTAACCTTAGTTAATGATGGGCTAACTAAGGTTACATATATGTAACCATGGTTACATGCTTGTGACTCTTGAGTTATGTAACTCTTGTGACTCTTGGGTTATGTAACTCTTTTGTTATAAAGTGGGGGTTATGGTTCCCACATTATTGCAAGACAAGACTCTTCTTCCTCCCATTGAATCAAGAGCAAAAATACATCATTGTTGTCTTGCAAATAATTGTGAAAAACCATATACCAATTTTGATCATTGTCATATTATTATTGTGGTGATACTATTCACATATTGCTCAAGTCTTGTGAAGAATTCTTGTGGTGACATACAACTTCAAGACATTCTTGAAGAAGGTTTAAAGGAGCAATCTTCATAAGGACTCAAGGACAATCATCAAAAGGAGGTTCAACAATTTCCACACATGAATTCAGGTTAGCTTCCGCTCATGTAGTTTAATTCCGAATTGTTCAATATGAAGGTTATTGTTTTTAGTAGGAATCATAATCCTAACAGCAAAACCACGGGATCGTCTGTAATGCTAGGCATTGAGAGGCTTGCTAGTACGCCACAGGGCATGTCCAAGGGGTCATGGGGCATGGTGGGAAAGCCGCCCACGACCTTTTGTTGTTGAACCGGTCTTCCTTTTTATATAGATTTTCTATGAATATGTGCCCGACTTTCTAACGATCAGCAAGCTAGATAAGATAGTACTTGTACTACTGAACGGTATTGCTATCGATTAATTACGTACTTATCTTGAATTGAAAAATGGGTTACATCTTAAGGAACCATATATTGAAAATTTTAAAATTGTGTCAACAATATTGAAGACAATTCCCAGGTGATAAAAACTTCTTTAGGAGAGAAGGATGAAACTGCATGTTCGTAATTTACGTTAGATTTAAAAAAAAAATAGAAAATTCATTTAAAGATCATTTTAGAGAACACAACACTGTAACTTTGATATGCTTAATCAGAAGCGGATCCAGGATTTGAGTCTTATGCATTCCTACGGTAATTTTAGATTAATATGCAATAATAACTGGATTCATAATTAGATATTTACAAATATTTAACGAATTTTTTAATATAAATACAGGATCTACACAAAAGTTACTGGATTTCCAAAACCCCGTATTTTATGCTCTAGGTCCGCCCCGGGCTTGAATAGACAAAATAATAATTTTAAGACCTTAACTGTAAATGAAAAGAAGACATTAAAGAAACAGGTCCTATGTTCAATTTCTTACAATATTTTGTGGTCTAAATTCACTAATTTCCTTCATATAATTTTCTCTAGATTTGCGAGGAAACTACAGAACAATTATAATACAAAATAGTGGTACTGACTTTTCAAATCTTGTGCTCTGAGTGGTCCATAGTTGTATGATTTAATAGAAGTCTACAAGGCAGTGTCATTTTCACTTTCCAGAAATTGGACTACATAGTCAAGTCTCAATTTTAGTGCAACTCCAAATCCCACCTACTTCTTCTATAAATAATTACCATTCTTTACGAAACAAATTAAACTAAACTTCTCCAACCCTCATTATCCATCATCTAAAATGGAGAATTCTTGGGTTTTTCTAGCCTTGGCAGGGCTATCGGCATTAGCTTTTCTTTTTAAAAATATCACCTCTCAACGCCCGGTTAACAGGAAACTACCACCAGGTCCAAAACCATGGCCCATCATTGGCAATTTGAACCTACTTGGTCCTATTCCACATCAATCTTTTGACTTGCTTTCCAAAAAATATGGAGAGTTGATGCTGCTGAAATTTGGCTCCAAGCCAGTTCTTGTTGCTTCATCTGCTGAAATGGCAAAACAGTTTTTAAAAATCCATGATGCCAATTTCGCCTCTCGTCCTATGCTAGCCGGTGGGAAGTATACAAGCTATAATTATTGTGACATGACATGGGCACCCTATGGTCCCTATTGGCGCCAAGCACGACGAATTTACCTCAACGAGATATTTACTCCAAAAAGGCTAGACTCGTTCGAGTACATTCGTGTTGAAGAAAGGCAGACCTTGATTTCCCAGCTGAATTCCCTTGCTGGAAAGCCATTTTTTCTCAAAGACCATTTGTCGCGATTTAGCCTCTGCAGCATGACAAGGATGGTTTTGAGCAACAAGTATTTTGGTGAATCAACAGTTAGAGTAGAAGATTTGCAGCACCTGGTAGATCAATGGTTCTTACTTAATGGTGCTTTCAACATTGGAGATTGGATTCCATGGCTCAGCTTCTTGGACATACAAGGCTATGTGAAACAGATGAAGGCTTTGAAAAGAACTTTTGATAAGTTCCACAACATTGTGCTAGATGACCACAGGGCTAAGAAGAATGAAGAGAAGAACTTTGTCCCAAAGGATATGGTTGATGTCTTGTTGAAGATGGCTGAAGATCCTAATCTGGAAGTCAAACTCACTAATGACTGTGTCAAAGGGTTAATGCAGGTTAGTTCCTAACTAGGGTTATAAAAATAATCTCTTGTTTTAGACAACATGCTAACCATGGTAGACTATGGCAGGATTTACTAACTGGAGGAACAGATAGCTTGACAGCAGCAGTGCAATGGGCATTTCAAGAACTTCTTAGACAGCCAAGGGTTATTGAGAAGGCAACCGAAGAGCTTGACCGGGTTGTCGGGAAGGAGAGATGGGTAGAAGAGAAAGATTGCTCACAGCTATCTTACATTGAAGCAATTCTCAAGGAAACACTAAGGTTACATCCTCTAGGAACTATGCTAGCACCGCATTGTGCTATCGAAGATTGTAACGTGGCTGGTTATGACATAGAGAAAGGAACGACCGTTCTGGTGAACGTTTGGACCATTGGAAAGGACCCAAAGTACTGGGATAGAGCAGAAGAGTTTCTTCCAGAGAGGTTCTTAGAGAAGGATATTGACATGGATGGACATAACTTCATTTTCTTGCCTTTTGGCTCGGGGCGAAGGAGGTGTCCTGGCTATAGCCTTGGACTTAAGGTTATCCGAGCAACGTTAGCCAACATGTTGCATGGATTCAACTGGAAATTACCTGAAGGTATGAAGCTAGAGGACATAAGTGTGGAAGAACATTATGGGCTCACTACACATCCTAAGTTTCCTGTTCCTGTGATCTTGGAACCTAGACTCTCTTCAAATCTCTATTCCCCTATCACTTGATCCTAAGTGCTTCCTGTTATAGCTATACTTTAATTCCTCCAAGAAATAGAGGATAGTTGTCATAGGAAAGAACCTAATTAGCCTAAGATATTGGAGTACACTGAAAAGTGAAGAACTTTTAGGTTTTTGCCTATTTCTGTTTTCTGAACTAGTTTATTCAAGAACAAGAGGGGTTGCTCTGATGGTAAGCAACTCCCACTTCCAACCGAGAGGTTGTGAGTTCGAGTCTCCCCAAGAGCAAGGTGGGAAGTTCTTGGAGGGAATGATGCCGGGGGTCTATTTGGAGACAGCCACCTAAGGGTAGGGGTAAGGTCTGCGTACATACTACCCTCCCCAGACCCCACTAAATGGGATTATACTGGGGTGGTTGTTGTTTATTCAAGAACAAAAGAAGACATCTATGAATAAATAAAAAAAGTAAGTTGTTATATCTAATTTGCTTTAGTATTTTATTTGACAAGAACTTCCATTAGTCCCACAGCCATCGCTCCACTATCTCACCACAAAGAGAAAATAAAAGAAAAGTTAGTTTACTTTTCAACATATGTGGAATGCAATGACAACTGAAGGACTACTTTTATCTTTTAGAAGTCACCTCAGTTTCAAAATGGTCACTTGAATCTTCAGTCCAAGCATACTTTTCTTCCACTTTACAAGCATACAGCATACAATTTTAGACCAGGACGACGTACTTGACTAGAAGATTTCGTCTCATATGTGGTCTTCCAATCACTATTACGTGGGAGAAAAGCCCAAATCCTTGTTAATTTTAACTGTTTAACCACTTCTTTCATGGTTAAGAATTCTTCTCCATTCTTTACTTCTTTTAGCTTCTCAGATACAATCCTCACTCTTGCATTTCATCATACTTCCAAACTTGCAACATTTTAAAAACAAGGAAACCACTAAACAGTTCATTCAGAAAGGAGGACTGCATCAATATCCTCAGCAAATTGTTTTTCGCAATGTTTTATAGGAAAAAAAGTACGACCCAGTACAATACCACTCAGTGGTGTCTGGGGAGGGTAGTGTGTACGCAGCCTTACCCCTACCCTGGGGTAGAGAGGCTGTTTCCAAATAGACCCCCGGCATAAATCCCCAGAATTTGCTCCTGGGGAGACTCGAACTCACAACCTCTCGGTTGTAAGTGAGGGTTGGTTACCATCAGACCAAGCCCCTCTTGACTGAAGTTATCAGTCAGTTGAAACCTGGATAATCTGCTTACCGACGTTTTGCCCGTGATAAATGCCTACGAAAGCTGACGCAGCATTCTCTAAACCCTCAGCAATGTCTTCTACAAAAACCAGCTTTTTCTCTCTTATAAGCTGAATAACAAACTCGAGGTATTCTGGAACCTTGTGCCGGAAGTCAAGCTCGGAGAAACCTTCCATCCGTAATCTCTTTGTGATAAGGCAAAACAAGTTGTGGATACCATCTGGTTTCTTTAAATTGTACTGAGAGATCATCCCCGAAACTGTAATCCTACCATAGAGATTCATGTGCAAGAGCACCTCATCCAGCATATTTCCTCCAACGTTCTCAAAGTAAACATCTATTCCCTTAGGAAAGTGCCTTCATTTTGCAAAGACAGACAGTTGAAGAAACATATCATTCAACAGAAAAGTGATTTTGCAAAAAGCATTTCTCCGTGACCAAATTAAGTTTAGTAAAGTACTACATTCATATTCAGACTCATAAAATTCGATAATTAATTTCAGCATTTATCAATGCCCTGTGGAAGTGCCTTCATTCTGCCATAACAGACAGATGAACTAACATATCATTTCAAAGAAAAGTAATTTGCATTTCTCCCCTAACCCAAATTTAACAAAGTAAAGTACTAGTTTCAGACACATTAATGTGACGACTGTGTTCAATTTTTGTCAATGCCCTCTAGAAAGTTCCCTCATTTTGCAGTGATAGATAGATGAAGAAACATATCATTCCACAGAAAAGAAATTCAATTCTCCCCTTAAATAACATAGTAAAGTACTAGTTTCAGACTCATAAATTAAAGTCGATAATTAATTTTAACATGCAGTGACAGGCAGATACAGAAATCATTCCACAGAAAAGTGAATTGCATCAAGTATTTCTTCCCTTGACCCAAATTTAACATATCTACTAGCTTCAGACTCATAAAACTCGATAATTAATTTCAACAATTGTGTGTAGAGGAACTCGCCTGAGCTTATTCTACGTGTTTCAGTGTCCCCATTAGCAAGACACAAGTAAATTAGATATGCTTGATCTCTCAAAAAAGATCATAGCAATTACAAACCTTTTCAAGGCTCCAGCAAAATCATTTCCTTCTTTGTAGTTAAAAGCATCATCGAAGCCAAGTTCTGATTTTAAAAGATGTACCTGCAAAACAAATGCAGCACGCCTTTAATAATGCCCAATTACATATTGAAGCAACAGTAGACTATTACCTTTTCTTCAGTACTAGCACTTCCAACAACATAGCAACCTTTCATTTTCGCAAATTGTCCAACTAGCTGACCAACCCCTCCTGCTGCGGAGGAGACATAAACTATATCCCCTTCCTTAGCAGAGCATACATTATAAAATCCAATATAGGCTGCGAGTCCTGGCATACCTGTAACATGTTGTCATAATGAAATCGCTTGTTTTCATCACAAAGAAGAATCTGCAGATAGTCCATTTTATCTTGCGTAAAAATCCTAATTTGGAAATCCATGCTTTTGAAATTTTCAATTAGGTTAACAAACCCTATATTCTCCAGCGTCGACAAAATGACTTACATTACTTGAAACCCGAAGTAATGGTTTCAATGAGCAATTCTTTTCATACCACAACCAGGAAGCATGCGACTAGATAAAAGGGGACGAGAGGGGTTCGGGAGTATAATTAGGAAATGAAATAAAAATTGGTACCTAGAATTCCAGCATAGTATGAGAGTGGCACATCCGTATATTTGATCTTGAAAAGCCCGTCTGGATTAAGAATCAGGCTATATTCTTCCCAACCAGTCATTCCCCAGATATAATCCCCCTCCTCAAACTCTGCATTTGCTGATTTAATAACTTGTGACACCCCAAGTCCAGTAATGACCTAAAAGTTATCCAAATTAAAAAGGAGAGATCACCATCAAGACTTCAAAGAAAAAGAGCAAAATTATGGGTTAATTTGTTCAACTCCTTTCCTCTACCCCTCCCCCCCCCCCCCCCCCTCCCCCAACTCTACTCAGCCACGAAGCCAAAAATAGTTAAAAGCAGCAGTCAAGAATACGTTGAAAATATGTCAAGAAAATAGACTTAATAATGAAACAAGCTATAATTTTTCCTGTTAACCATTGAAAATATGAACTTGCTTAATCTATGAGGTTTGGCACAAGAAGCACAAGAATCCAAATTAAAACAGAAATCAATTTGCCCCACTGCCTCCTACATCCCCCAACACAACCCAACCCAACAAACTCAAGAATCAAACAACAACAACAACTGCCGCTTTGTCTTAAACAAGCTGGAGTAGACTATATGAATCATCATTGATTACTTTACTCCATTAAATTCATCTCATGCCAATTTTATTCAAATAAAAAAAATATCAGATGTTCTGCATATTTTCTAACTCTAGATCTCAGGAATCTGGAAAAAAGAACATTTAACAGCATTCAAGAATCCCTTGGTAAATGTCAAGTAAATGGACTAAATCGGGAATCTACCTATAGTATTCTCAACCAGTAATTACTCAAACATAATGCCCCTTCTGAAAATCAGTTCCTGCCAACATTACGACATTTGCAGCACCAAGCAATGGCCTCAAAGTTATTCAAATTCAAAAGGGAAATCACATAAGCAAGAATCCAAATCAAATCAGTATAAATTAAGGGGTTAATTTACCACCCAACCAAACAAGTCTTGGAACAACATTAAAGAATCCAACGAGTAAAATGTCAAGAAAATTTACTTACAGAACCAGGTTTGAATGAGGTAAGCAAAGAAACATCCTTGGATTCATGAAGAGACATCTTGTGTCGCATGTAAGGGTCACAACCCAAGTAAAGATTCTTAACAAACAAACCCTTTGATCCTTGAGGAATCTGGGAACTTATCATTGTACTTCTAAGCTCAAAATCACTCTCTTTTGGATACCCTTCAACATAGTTCTTGAACAAAACTTGCTTGTTTGGTAACATCGTACTTGAATCCTCAGCTTCCATTCTTCCTTTGTTACTCTAATTCTTTCTTTGTTCCTTTCTGTTTAAACTCTGTGTACAGCAGCTGCCCTTTTAGAATGAAGCTTATTTTAATGCCAACCACAGTAGGTGGACTTCGAGTTTTAGCAAGTTGCAACTGTTTGACCACCGATGGACGGTTGTGGTAGGTGTTAATTATTATCTTAATTAAAATTTTCGGATTCAACCACTAAAATAAATTATTTTTTGGTAGGATTACTCTCACAAAATAGGTTTATTTAGATGTGAACTCGAATTAATCAAAACCCGAGCATACAAACGCTCAATGAGAAATAAAAAAAAAGGTGGCAACTCTCCGTTTCGAATTTATCTGATGTAATTCACTTATTAGCTAATTCAAAAAGATATAATATATTTAAGATAAGTTAACATTAAAATTTTTATTTTATTTATTAAATTTCTAATAAGAAATTTTTGTTGGCTATAGCTATATATACAACATTAAAACTATATTATACGTCAAAAGCCTTTTTATTCATATGCTCTGAACAAAATAAGTACTACGTACTTATTATTAAGGAATCATTATTGCAAAGGCACGTGCAATGAACTGTAGTTTCAATATTTGCAGCTATAGATGTCAGAAGTCAAGAAGTTAGATGTTGAATGGATATTATAATATTCGAAAAATTTTGCATTTTGCTAGGAAAGGGAAAAAGGTAAAACTATATTTACATGAGAAGATTTTAAGAGGAAAATAGAAACAAACAATAGACAACTGACAAGGACTTTGATAAAGAGGAGAGTCCAAAGAGAACTTGTAAGTTAAATTCGAGTAATACGTGTACCTGTTAACCAAGCGTGTCGACCGGGCCGGGTTGAACCTAGATCGGCCCGGACCGGACCGGTTAGTTGGGGCCGGGCTGGGCTGGGCTGGGTTCTAGGGGGTTGGTTCGTTAGGATTTTTTGGTGTCGGAACCGGACCGGACCTACACGGTATACATCAACAGTACCGTGAATCGGTATGGACCGGCCCGGTTCAACGGTAAAATTTTTTTTTTGAATATGTGGGGCCCACATTACCGTTGGCAGCGGTACAGATCCGTTGGCCAACGGACAACTTTGCAAAAATGGCCATTTTTTTATTATTTTTTTGTATTTATTAATTTACAATATTAACCCTTCTTAAAATCTATAAATACCCTCGTCTCTTCTTCATTTCTTCACTCAAAATTCTTATCTCAATCTCAATTCTCAAATTATCAATCTATCTCTTCCCTTCAATTTGCAAGATTTCATATTTTATTTGTCACTCTTTTCCCGTTAGTTTATCGCAATTTGTCATTCGAAATTTGAAGTTTGAAGTTCAAAATTGAAATACTTGCTTGACGTTTTTTCGTGGTAACAGCGGTTTTGCGTAATCAAATGTTCAATTTATTGTCGAATTCGGTGCACTCCCTCCAACACTTTCTCTTATTTAATATTTTAATTGCATATTTAATTTTAGCTTATATTTTTATTTTTACAATATGTTTAATGCTGCTAAAAGAGCGTGTAGAAAAGTTACTGGTAGGGGTGGAAATAAAAAAAGAGGTAGTCCTGTAGCTTCTGGTAGTAATAGTAATGACCCGATTTCTAATCGTAAAAGAAGAGTCCGATATGGAAATTGTTTGAAATAATAGAAGGTACTAATAGAGTTAAGTGCAAATTTTGTAACAAAACTTTTAAACATTTGACCGAAGGAAATTTAGGGGGGATTGGAACACTTACAAGACATATGAGAGCTGACCATCCCATAGAATGGGTCAATAATTGTTAAAAGTGGCCTTGATTTATTTTCAGTTGAGATTACTCGTGTTAGAATAGCAGTTTGTGTTATTCAAGGAAATAATAGACAATCTAGAATAAAAGAATTTAAGACTAAGTGTATCCAGTATAACCTTAAACCTAGATTCATGCCAGACGAAATTGTTACTAGATGGAATTATACATATATATTTTTAAAATGTTGCTACAAATATAGATTTCCTATAACTGAAGTTGCTCGTGACGTGCTGAATGTGCCAATTTCTATTGTTGCATCGGAGAGTGCATTTAGCCAAGCAAGACAACAACTTGGAGACACCCGCCACTCATTGGGAAGCAATGCTTTGGAAGTTTTAGTATGTTTTAGAGATTGGATTAGATCGGAACGAAAAAATCAAGGAAAGGAAGATGTTGATAGCCTAGAAGACGAAGAACTTGGAGATATATTAACCCATGGAAACCCATCGGAATTTAACTCCCCAGAAGAAGGCCAATCGGTTCATATTGATTATGATGAACTTGCTAAGGCGATGCAAAACATTTGAAATTACTACTTCACTAGTTTACTTGTTAGAAAAAATGTGAACATTTCATTTTCTACTTAATAATTTGAAATTGAGAAATAAAGTAGCACTTGCAATAAGTGCAATTTTTTCCCATCTTACTTGTATTCATTCAATTATTACAAAGTATTAATATAATTATAACTTAATAGTTATACTTAATTTCAAAAAAAATTGAAAATATACTAAACCCGGCCCCCTTCAACCCGTAACCCGTAGGTTCAATTTAACTCGAACAAACCCGGTCCGTTAAGAAACCGGTACTGCTCAACCCGGCCCGGCCCGAAACCCGGACGGGTCGAAAAAATCACGACCCGAACCGGACCGGTTGAACCATATGTCACCCTTACTGATAACGACGGCGGAAAAGTTTTGCAGAATTTGTTTTAATTAATTGCCTGAATCTGATTTCATCTCTCTTGGAAACAAAATTCTTGTTCACAAACTAAATATATTTTTCTTGTGTTTCTATCTTTGTAGGGAGTTTATCACAGAGTATGTCTCTCTGAAGAAGGGGAACATTGATTTATAGAGAGAAAACGTTCTCAGAGAAAAATAAAAACTATCGTGAAACTATCCCACGTTGATCCCCACGCTCCCCCCTACTTCTCAACGTACAGTAATTTTATTTTAGGAGTTAAACCTTTCCTAGGTAACTTCCCTTAATTATATCTCCTTTAAAAACAGGTCGGGTCAATCGATATGTGTAATGATCCGGCCGGTCATTTTTTAAATTTACGTCCCGAACCCCTATTAACTGCTTCCCCTAAGTTCATTTTTGCCGTTTTGGTTTGTCGGGACGTTCGGCATTAGGATTCGGAGTGTTTTGGGACACTTTGTAACGACCCAAAGGGTCATCACCGTAATTCTCTCTTTCCTGGCGCTTATAAGGCCTTGAGAACCTCTTATGGGTTGCCACGATTTGCGTGACTTTGGTCAACGTTTTGGGTAAACGGACCCGGACCCGTGATGTGACGGTCCCGGAGGGTCCGTAAGAACATTTGGGACCCCGGCATATTCCCAGAATCGAAATCTGAGGTCCCAAGCCCGAGTACGGAGCTTTTCTGTGAAATTATTTTATTAATATGCTTAAGGAAAAATGAAAACCATAATTGATCAAAAATAATGGTATCGGGCTCGTATTTTGGTTTCGACGCCCGGTATAAGTGTTAAATGGGCGTTAAGCACTATCTGTAAAGTTTGGTTGAAAACGGACGTCGTTGAGGTGTTTCGGACTAAAAATAGAAAATTTGAAAGTTTTGAACTTTGAAATGAAAATCATGAGTTTTGGAGGTTTATTCTTAGATTTTGATGTTATTTTAGCGATTTGATCGCTCGAGCAAGCTCGTATTTGGAGTCCCGAGGGCTCGGGGGTGATTTCGGGGGTGGTTCGGGGTGTTTTAGTTCTTGAAAACTTAGCACATTTTCTGCAATTTTTGCACAGGGAAATTCTTCTACGCGATCACGGCTTCATCCATGCGATCGCACTGTTTTGGCCCGTGCCACTATGCGATCGCAACTTCATTCACGCGATCGTGTAGCTTCCTATTTCCCCTTCTTCGCGTTCGCGTACTAGTCCACGCGATCGCATAGACCAATTGACCTCTCAGTGACTTTTCCTCTGCGCGGGCAGCACTTATCACGCGATCGTGTAGCTCCCAAGTTTCCTTCACCGCGATCGCGTCCCCATTCCTGCGATTGCGAAGGCCATTTTCGCCCAGTGATATTAAAATCCTAAAACAGACCAGTGACGGGATTTATTCCCAAATTCTCACACGAACTCTCTTCCTAACTTCTCCATTGGCAAAATTCTAGCCCCCAATTCATCATAACTCTTTGGGTAAGTAATCCAAACATTATTTCCTCACTATTTCTTCATCAAACTATTAAATTCCTAGCTCTAAAACATGAAATCAAAGTAGAATTTAGGGATTTTGGGTTTAATTAGGGTTTATGAGATTTTGGGTATTTCAACCTCAATTTGAGGCCGAATTTAAAATCTAATGATATATTTAAACTCGTAGGGTTATGGGTAATCGAAATTTGGTCCGAGCCTCGAGTTTGGACCATGTGGACCCGGTGTCGAATTTTGGTATTTTTGGAAGAAAAATTAGAAATGAATTTCTAAGCTAGGAAATTGTATCCTTGTGCTATTATTGATAATATTGAATCAATTTATGCTAGATATCGTCGGTTCGGGTCGAATTCTAGAGGAAAGGCGATTGTTGAGCATTGAGTTGCTATATATTTCTTTCAGTTTGTTTAATTGTATCAAACAGACATGCTATGTATTTCTTCCAGGCTGTTGTTTTTAGTATTATTTTAGTTGTCCGTGAGCAGTGACACCAGATACTGGGTAGAGACATGTTGTTAGTTTTTCGCACCTTGTTTCCGTTATTGTTGTTAAAAGACTTCCGCATGTTTTTATTTAATTATATTAGTATTTTATTCGTTTAGATTTAAGTTTTGTGAGAATGATTATAAAGATTGGCTTTCCTAGCTTCGACAGTAGGCGCCATCACGACTACCGTTGGTGGGTAAATCCGGGTCGTGACACTTTTAGTCCCTAAATGAGAGCTTAAGTGTTGGAATGTGGTACGTACTCGGAACAGTATGACGACGACCTTAGAATGAAAAATCGATGGTTCAGTTAGCTCCGTTAGGTGATTTCGGGATTGGGAGCGTGTTCGGAGTGTATTTTGGGAGCTCGTAGCTCATTTAGGCTTGAAATGCCGAAGGTTGTATTTTTTTAAGTTTCCGGTCCGATAGTGAATTTTTGCCCCGAGGGTCAGAAAGGAATTCCGGAAGTTTCTGTAGCACCGTCATGTCATTTGGGACGTGCGTGCAAAATTTCAGGTCAATCGGACGTGTTTGGTTATGTTTTTTATCGAAAGCGAGTTTTTTTGAAATTTAAAGTTCTTAGGTTCAAATCATTAATTAATTCGAGTTTCCAGCGTTGTTTTAGGTGGCTTAAGTATTGGTACAAGTTCAAATGATAATATGGGTTCGCGGCCCCTCTCCCGCGTTCGCGTGGTGATATCTTGGAGGAATGGCTAGTTGCTCTTCGCGTTTGCGTTCCCCTGTGTCGCGTTCGCATTGACTGAGACCCCAAGTCTTCGCGTTCGCACTTCTCCCTTCTCTATCGCAAAGGGAATTTCTTATCCATCTATACGCGAACAACCCTCCGTGTTCGCGATGCTTTAAACACTTGAACATTACTTAACATTTCAAAACGAGGGTTTTGCCATTTTTATCAAAACAAACGCTTGCGAGCTCGGATTTGGGAGACAATTTTGAAGGTTTTTTAGGGCAATCACTGGGTAACGACTCTCTAGTCTCTTTTGACTACACTAATCTAATCATCCATTTCTTCCTTAATTTTGGATTTTTGAATGAAAATTGGGGAAAACTTCTTAGACCAAATTATTGGATTTTGAGTGGGCACCTGACCTCCGATTTTAGAGATTTATATATGGTTAGACTCGTGAGAGTATGCGGTTTCTGAAAACATAAAAATTATTCGATTCCGACACGTTGGCCTGAGGGGCGTTTTGGTTATTTTACCTATTTTCGCGCCTTAGCTTTAATTTTAATAGTGGAGTCAATTGCTTGCGATGTTATTACGTTATGTAATTGAATTGAATTGATTTGGGCCATTCAGAGTTGGATACTCATGGCAAAGGCATGGTTCGTTAGTTGATTCTGTACTGGATCGAGGTAAGTGGCTTGTCTAACTTTGTGTGGAGGACCTTGTCCTATAGGACTTGTTATTTGTTGATCGAGTGCCTTGTACGTAAGGTGACGAGAACGTACCTGTGCTAGTTGTTGGACACCCATTTTTGTTTTGTTTTACTTAAAATGATCAAGTTGTTATTCCTTTCTTACTTGCTTTGTTACTTTCCATATCGCCTGTGATAGCCTAGAAAAGCAAGCTAGCTAACTTAATTGGTTTAATTGCTTAATATGCCTTGTTGCACTATGTGAAGCATGTTAGGCGAGATTCCTTGTTGCCTTAGTGCTTAATGTCATTTTTGATTATTCTCTGGTTGTGTTTGTGTATTTATATTTGGGACTGCGGATGTGGGATTCCAGTAGCTCCCCCCCTATTTGTTTACTTTGGGACTGCGGGTTTGATTCCCGATAGAACCCCACTGCACATTAACTTTGGGACTACGGGTTAGATTCCCAGTAGATCCCCCTGCACATTGATAGTTGGACAACTGGACGGTATCCCGAGAGATCCTTCGGACATACTTATATGATGGACTACGGGACAGTATCTCGGGAGATCCTTCGGACATACTTATATGATGGACTAGGGGACGGTATCCTGGGAGATCCACTGGGCAGTTGAGAGGACTACAGTACGGTATCTGGGAGATCCTCATGGCATCATTGATGTTAAGTTGTATGTTTTCCGTGTTTATTCCTTATGTCAGTTATTTGTTGTTGACTTATAGATTTTGTCTTATTTAACTGCTATTTTCAATTATTTTACCTGTTCTCATACTACACATTATTATTGTTATTATGTTTATCTCAGTAGGGACCTAACCTTCCTCGTCACTACCCGACCGAGGTTATGCTTGTCACTTACTGAGTACCACTGTGGTGTACTCACGCCTCTTCTGCGCATGTTGTCATATGCAGATCCAGGTACTTCCTTCCAGGCGTATCATCCTCGTGGTGGAGAGACTTAGTGGAGATTTGAGGTATATCTTCTACGTCCATAGACTTGAAGTCTCTATTCTATTCAGGCTTTAGCATATAGTTCTTTTCTTTTCCTTGCTGTTGTTTAGACGTTCTGTGTAGAGGAGATTATTACATTCTATTAGCCTGTGTTGCCCGTTAGTTTTCAGGTTTTGGGATTGTTTTAGACTTGTGATATTGATTTGTATATGCCGAGCGGCATTCAGTACAATTTCTTTTCTGGATATTTGATTTGGTCTTTCTCTATTTTTCCGCAATTATATTATTTTCACAAATGTTAGGCTTACTTGGTTGTGGGGACTAGGTGCCATCATGACATGTTCACGGTTGGTGAACTAGGATCGTGACAAGTTGGTATCAGAGCTCTTGGTTCATAGGAGTCACGGAACATAGGTCAGTTTATTAGAGTCTCGCTGATCGGTATAGAGACGTCTGTACTTATCTACGAGAGGCTATAACTGTTTAGGAAAAATCTTCAGTTCATTGAATTCCTTGTCGTGCTATATTTGACATCAATTCTAAAATTTCTGTCTTCTATTCTCACACAGATAGTGAGGGCACGTGCTACTCGGGATGATCAAGCACCCGCGCCCCTTGCTGCAGCCGTCAGAGGCCGGGACCAGGGTAAAGGCCGTGGACGCGCACGTGCTACAGCCAGAGCACCTGCGCGAGCTGCCACTGAGGTCCCGCCAATAGATCTACCCGGAGTTCAGGCACCTGGCACGCCTACCACCACTACTACTCCAGCCTCGCAGGAGACCTTAGCTCAGGTCATGTGTATGTACACCACCTTGGCTCAGGCAGGGTTGCTTCCCCTCGCTGCAGTCACATCCCAGGCCAGGGGTGGGGCCTCGACTCCCGTAGCTCGCTCTCCTGAGGAGAGAGTGCAGATGGAGCAGGTCCTAGAGGTTATTCATGTACCGCCTGCAGCGCTATTTCTGCCCTAGGGTGGGTCAGCTGTATCAGAGGACGAGCAGCTGAGGCTAGAGAGGTTTAAGAAATATAAGCCTCATGTGTTCAGCGGTTTAGCATCGGAGGATGCCTTGGGATTTCTAGAGGAGTGTCACCGTATTCTTCGCACTATGGGTATATTAGAGTCCAGAGGGGTTTCCTTTATCTCCTTTCGTCTTCAGGTAGCCACCTATGATTGGTGGCGCACTTATGAGATAGACAGCACGGGCGAGGCTGCTTCACTGACTTGGACCCAGTTTTCAAATTTGTTCTCTGAGAGAGTTTGTTCCCCAGAGCCTCAGAGATGCATGGCATGTAGAGTTTGAGTACTTGTGCAAAGGTACAATGACATCTTCAGAGTACGCCATCTGTTACACCAAGTTGGCCAGACATGCATCGACTTTGGTTGCTACAGTATGCGAGAGAGTTCGCAGGTTCATTGAGGGCCTTGCCCCACCCATCAGATCTAGCATGGCTCGAGAGTTGGAAATGGTCATCCGTTATGAGCAGGTAGTGAGCATTGCCATGAGGAGCGAGTGTATGCTCGCCAGGGAGCAAGGAGAGAGAGAGGCCTAGAGGTCTCGAGAGTCGAGCCACTAGTCTGGTGCCCGTACTCCAGTAGAAGGTCGACATGGTAGGGGTTTTGAGGGTCGCCCTGTTCATTCAGCTCTTCCAGCAGCCAGTAGTGCTCCAGCTCCGCCTATACCTCAGGAGCCTTACTAAGCACCTCCGGTTTCTAGCGCGCCTCCTGCGCGGGGTGTTTCCAGTTGTCAGTCCAGCAGATATGGCCCTAGCCAGTAACAGCCACCACGTCCTTCCAGAGCTTGTTTCAAGTGTCGCGATACACGCCATATGGTTAGGGACTGTCCCAAACTTGGTAGGGTGCATCTTCACAGTCTGCTCAGCCACAACATGCTTCTAAAGCTTCTTAGGCCATGATCACAGCTCCAGGTACCACCACATCTGCCCAGCCATCAAGGGCAGAGGTCGAGGAGATAGAGTTCACTCTCGAGAGAGGGATAGGGCCAGAAATTATGCTATTCTTGCTCGAAAAAGGATTGTTGCCTTCGATTATGTCATTATAGGTATTTTATTAGCTAGTCACAAGAGGCATCGGTTCTATTCGATCCAGGCTCTACCTATTTTTACGTGTCTTCTTATTTTGCTCTGCATTTGGGTATAGCCCGAGAGTCATTGAGCTCTCCTATTTATGTTTGTACTCCCGTGGGAGATTCTCATGTTGTGGACAGCGTTTATCGGTCGTGTTTGGTTACTATTCATAGTTTTGAGACCAGACCGGATTTATTTTTTTTTACGGTAGGGTTGACTTTGATAATATTTTGGTCATCGACTAGTTTTCGCCCCATCATACTATTCTTAATTGTCACGCCAAGACCGTGATGCTGGCTATTATAATATTCGAGATATTTTGCATTTTCTTAGGAAAGGGAAAAAGGTAGAAGTATATTTACATGAGAAGATTTTAAGAGGAAAATAGAAACAAAAAATAGACAACTGACAAGGACTTTGATAAAGAGGAGAGTCCAAGAGAACTTGTAAGTTAAATTCGAGTAATACGTGTACCTGTTAACGACGGCAGAAAATTTTGCAAAATTTGTTTTAATTAATTGCCTGAATCTGATTTCATCTCTCTTGGAAACAAAATTCTTGTTCACAAACTAAATATTTTTTTTTGTGTTTCTATCTTTGTAAGGAGATTATCACAGAGTATGTCTCTCTGAAGAAGGGGAACATTGATTTATAGACAGAAAACGTTCTCAGAGAAAAATAAAAACTACTGTGAAACTATCCCACGTTGATCCCCACGCTCCCCCGACTTCTCTACGTATAGTAATTTTATTTTAGGAGTTAAACCTTTCCTAGGTAACTTCCCTTAATTATATCTCCTTTAAAAACAGGTCAGGTCAATCCATATGTGTAACGACCCGGCCGGTCATTTTTTAAATTTATGCCCCGAACCCCTATTAACTGCTTCCCCTAAGTTCATTTCTGCCGTTTTGGTTTGTCGGGACGTTCGGTATTAGGATTCGGAGTGTTTTGGGATACTTTGTGACGACCCAAAGGGTCATCACCGTAATTCTCTCTTTCATAGCGCTTATGAGGCCTAGAGAACCACTTATAAATTGCCTCGATTTGCGTGCACAGTCCGGGCGCAAAGCTGGAAAAAATATTTTATGTGAAAATATTTGAATTCTCTGTTAAAAACTATGAATTTTGATACTAATATTGCTATAGTTGACTTTGGTCAACGTTTTTGGTAAACATACCCAGACCCGTGACGTGACATTCTCGGTGGGTCCGTAAGGAAATTTGGGACCCGGGCGTATTCCCAAAATCGAAATCCGATGTCCCAATCCCGAGTACGGAGCTTTTCTGTGAAATTATTTTATGAATATGCTTAAGGAAAAATGAAAACCGTAATTGATCAAAATTAGTGGTATCGGGCTCGTATTTTGGTTCCGACTTTTGGTATAAGTCTTTAGTGGGCGTTAAGCGCTATCTGTAAAGTTTGGTTGAAAACGGACGTCATATGACGTGTTTCGGACTAAAATAGAAAATTTGAAAGTTTTGTACTTTGAAATGAAAATCATGAGTTTTGGAGGTTTATTCTTAGATTTCGATGTTATTTTAGCGATTTGATCGCTCGAGCAAGTTCGTATTGGGAGCCATGAGGGCTCAGTGGTGATTTCGGGGGTGGTTCGAGGAGTTTTAGTTCTTGAAAAGTTAGCAGATTTTCTGCAATTTTTGCACAGGGAAATTCTTCAATGCGATCACGGCTTCATCCACGCGATCGCACTGTTTTGGCCCGTGCCACTACGCGATCGCGTAGCTTCCAGTTTCCCCTTCTCCGATTCGCGTACTAGTCCACGCGATCGCATAGACCAATTGACCTCTTAGTGATTTTTCCTCTGCGCGGTCGCAGCACTCTTCACGCGATCGCGTAGCTCCCAAGTTTCCTTCATCGCAATCGCGTCCCCATTTCTGCGATCGCGAAGGGCATTTTTGCCCAGTGATTTTAAAATCCTAAAACAGACCAGTGACGGGATTTATTCCCAAATTCTCACAGGAACTCTCTTTCTAACTTCTCCATTGGAAATATTCTAGCCCTCAATGCATCACAACTCTTTGGGTAAGTAATCCTAACATTATTTCCTCACTATTTCTTCATCAAACTATTAAATTCCTAGCTCTAAAACATGAAATCAAAGTAGAATTTAGGGGTTTTAGGTTTAATTAGGGTTTATGGGATTTTGGGTATTTCAACCTCAATTTGAGGTCGAATTTAAAATCTAATGATATATTTGAACTCGTGAGGTTATGGGTAATCGGAATTTGGTCCGAGCCTCGAGTTTGGACCATGTGGGCCCGGTTTCGAATTTTGGTATTTTGGTAGAAAAATTAGAAATGAATTTCTAAGCTAGGAAATTGTACCCTTGTGCTATTATTGATAATATTGAATCAATTTATGCTAGATATCGTTGGTTCGGGTCGAATTCTAGAGGAAAGGCGATTGTTAAGCTTTGAGTTGCTATTTTTCGGATTCGAGGAAAGTGTTCCATCTAACTTTGGCTTGAGGGAATTATTTGGTTGTTATTTGTTATGTGCTATGTGGGTCGGTGTATAGGTATGGTGACAGTTACCAATGCGCCCAGTCAAGCATGACCGTGATGTCATATTTGCTATTAAAAATTACGAATTAAATGAACAATTGTGATAATTACTTGTTACAAGAACTATGAAGTGAAAGTTGAGAATTAAATGAAATAAAAATGAAGTTTTGGTACTTTTCCTTTGCTGGTATCTATTGTTGAGTTGTATTTCCCTTGCCGGAATTAAATGTTGAATTATTCTCCCTTTCCGGGATATTTTGTCTTGATATATATATATATATATATATATATATATATATATCTATATATATATATATATATATATATATATATACATATATATATATATATATATATATATATATATATACATATTTCCTTTTTCCCGTTTGGTTGTGACCATTGATTTGGTATAGGAAGAGAGAGTAAAAGCACAAAGGGTGATGTCGCGCACTGTTTATTGAGAGTAAAAGCACGAAGTGTGATGCCGTGCACTGTTTATTGAGAGTAAAAGCACGAAGGGTGATGTCGTGCCTTGTATTTGATATCCTTGGTGAGAATTGAGAGTAAACGCACGAAGGGTGATGCCGTGCATTATATTTGACCATTTTGGGTGAGGAATGAGAGTAAAAGCACGAAGGGTGATGCCGTGCAGTTGTTGATTCATGGGTTTTCTTATTTAGTTATTATTTATTTAGTTTCATCTCTTGATTGTAGAAGTTATAATTGAACTGCTACTCCCCCAGCATGTCCCCCTTCCCTTTTATTTGTTTAAATTCTTGTTCTCTTTCTGTTATTGCATATACCTGTACAGGTTGGTTGTGGTAGGTCCGGTTTAGCCTCGTCAATACCTTGCCGAGGCTAGGCCCGGCACATACCAGCACATGGGGTCGGTTGTGCTGATACTACGCTTCTATTCCCTTTTGTGCACAGGTCAGGACATAGTCTACGGACCGCATCTATAGTTCGGGAGTGATCCTTTAGTCCAAAGACTCTGAGGTAGTTCGCTGGCGTTCGCTGGCCTCGAGTCTCCTCTATATATTTCCTTCAGTTTGTTTAATTGTATCCAACAGACATGCTATGTATTTCTTCCAGACTGTTGTTTTTAGTACTCTTTTAGTTGCCCGTGAGCAGTGACACCAGATACTGGGTAGAAACATGTTGTTAGTTTTCCACACCTTGTTTTCATTATTGTTGTTAAAAGACATCTGTATGTTTTTATTTAATTATATTAGTATTTTATTCGTTTAGATTTAGGTTTTTGTGAGAATGATCATAAAGATTAGCTTGCCTAGCTTCGATAGTAGGCGTCATCACAACTCCCGATGGTGGGTAAATCCGGGTCGTGACGCACTTAGTCCCTAAATTAGAGTTTAAGTGTTGGAAAGTGGTCTATAGTCAGAACAGTATGACGACGACCTCAGAAAGAAAAATGGATGGTTCTGTTAGCTTCGTTAGGTGATTTCGGGATTGGGAGCGTGTTCGGAGTGTATCTTGGGAGCTCGTAGCTCATTTATGTTTGAAATGCCGAAGGTTGTATTTTTTTAAGTTTCCTGTCCGATAGAGAATTTTTTCCTCGAGGGTCAGAATGGAATTCCGTAAGTTTTTGTAGCACCGTCATGTCATTTAGGACGTGCGTTCAAAATTTCCGGTCAATCAAACGTGTTTTGGTTAGGTTTTTTATCGAAAGATAGTTTTTTTGAAATTTGAAGTTCTTAGGTTCAAATCATTAATTAATTAGAGTTTTCGGCATTGTATTAGGTGGTTTAAGAATTGGTACAAGTTCAAATGATGATATGGGTTTGCGGCCCCTCTCCCGCGTTCGCGTGGTGTTATCCAAGAGGAAAGGCCCGTTCTTCTTCGCGTGTGCGTTCCCCTGTGTCGTGTTCGCATAGACTGAGACCCCAAGTGTTCGCGTTCGCACTTCTCCCTTCGCTATCGCGAAGGCCATTTCTTGGCCATCTATATTTTCCTCTTCGCAAACGCGAACAACCCTCCGTGTTCGCGATGCTTTAAACACCTGAACATTACTTAGATTTTCAAAACGAGGGTTTTGCCATTTTTATCAAAACAAACACTTGGGAGCTCGGATTTGCGAGACAATTTTGAAGGTTTTTCGAGGGCAATCATTGGGTAACGACTCTCTACTCTCTTATGACTAAAACCCACTAATCTAATCACCCATTTCTTCCTTAATTTTGGATTTTTGAATGAAAATTGGGGAAAACGTCTTAGACCAAATTATTGGATTTTGAGTGGGCACTTGACCTCCGATTTCGGAGATTTTTATATGGTTAGGCTCGTGAGAGTATGCGTGTTCTGAAAACATAAAAATTATTCGATTCCGACACGTTGGCCTGACGGGCGTTTTGGTTCTTTTACCTATTTTTGCGCCTTAGCTTTAATTTTAATAGTGGAGTCAGTTGCTTGCGATGTTATTTACGTTATGTAATTGAATTGAATTGATTTGGGCCTCTTGGAGTTGGATACTGATGGCAAAGGCATGGTTCGTTAGTTGATTCTGCACCGGTTCGAGGTAAGTAGCTTGTCTAACTCTGTGTGGAGGACCTTGTCCTGTAGGACTTGTTATTTGTTGATTAAGTGCCTTGTACGTAAGGTGACCAGCACGTACCTGTGCTAGTTGTCAGACACCCAGTTTTGTTTTGTTTTACTTAAAATGATCAAGTTGTTATTCCTTTCTTACTTGCTTTGTTGCTTTCCATATCGCCTGTGATAGCCTAGAAAATCATGCTAGCTAACTTAATTGGTTTAATTGCTTTATATGCCTTGTTGCACAACGTGAAGCATGTTAGGCAAGATTCTCTATTGCCTTAGTGCTTAATTCCATTTTTGATTATTCTCTGGTTGTGTTTGTGTATTTATATTTGGGACTGCGGATGTGGGATTCCAGTTGCTCCCCCCCCCCCCCTATTTGTTTACTTTGGGACTGTGGGTTTGATTCCCGATAGAATCCCCCTGCACATTAACTTTGGGACTACGGGTTAGATTCCTTGTAGATCCCCCTGCACATTGATAGTTGGACTACGGGACGGTATCCCGAGAGATACTTCGGACATACTTATATGATGGACAACGGGACAGTATCTCGGGAGATCCTTCGGACATACATCTTCAGCAGCTGCTCAATCTTTCATTTCGAAAATAAAACTTGGATGTCACGGGACGTTCTCACAACTTCGTTCCTTGTGTTTTTTCCATCTTTAGCAGTTCCATCCAGCTCTCACCTACTCTAACCTTGCCAAACTGAGAATGCAGCAGGTGAGATAAGGAGTATGTGATCAATGCCTTGGATCTATTGAGTGATGGTTTTTCAGAACAATATTTATTTGCTGCACCTGGACCTCCACAGCTCCCAGCAATCCAAAGGAGGCATGACCTTAGTAATATATGAAGCCACGGGATTAAGGACCTTGTGGTTCCACCTTTTCCGGTGCGGTGTAACCAACAACTCAAGGCTATCAAGGGAAGGAGTTGCAAGATCGGAGTTCTATCTCGGATCCACAGAATGACCAGTTTTTGTCTCGAAAATCGCTCTTAGGGCAGGTTCCACGTGGGATTGGATATCGAAGGTTCCTTCCGAGCATTTTGGATATGGAATCTTATATGATGGACTAGGGGATGGTATCCCGGGAGATCCACTGGGCAATTAAGATGACTACAGGACGGTATCCTGGGAGATCCTCATGGCATCATTGATGTTAAGTTGTATTTTTTCCGTGTTTATTCTTTATGTCAATTATTTGTTGTTGACTTATAGATTCCGTCTTATTTCACTGCTATTTTCCATTATTTTACATGTTCTCATACTACACATTATTATTATTATTATTATTATTATTATTATTATTATTATTATGTTTATCTCAGTAGGGACCTAACCTTCCTCGTCACTACCCGACCGAGGTTAGGCGTGTCACTTACTGAGTACCGCTGTGGTGTACTCACGCCTCTTCTGCGCATGTTTTTCATGTGCAGATCCAGGTACTTCCTTCCATGCGTATCATCCTTGTGGTGGAGAGACTTAGTGGAGATTTGAACGTCCATAGACTTGAAGTCTCTATTCTATTCAGGCTTTAGCAGATAGTTCTTTTCTTTTCGTTGCTGTTGTTTAGACGTTCTGGTGTAGAGCAGATTATTACATTCTATTAGCCTGTGTTGCCCGTAACTTTCAGGTTTTTGGATTGTTTTGGACTTGTGATATTGAGTTGTATATGCCGAGCGGCATTCAGTACAATTTCTTTTCTGGATATTTGATTTGGTCTTTCTCTATTTTTCCGCAATTATATTATTTTCGAAAATGTTAGGCTTACTTGGTTGCGGGGACTAGGTGCCGTCATGCCATGTTCACGGTTAGTGAACTAGGATCGTGACAAGTTGGTATCAGAGCTCTTGGTTCATAGGAGTCAGGAAACATAGGCCAGTTTCTTAGAGTCTCGCAGATCTGGCCCTAGCCAGTCACAGCCACCACGTCCTTTTAGAGCTTGTTTTGAGTGTGGTGATACACGCCATATGGTTAGGTGCATCTTCACAGTCTGCTCAGCCACAATATGCTTCTCAAACTTCTCAGGCCATGATCATAGCTCCAGCTACCACCCCATCTTCCCAGCCAGCCAGGGGCAGAGGTCGGGAAGATAGAGGTCACTCTCGAGAGAGGATTGTTGCCTCTGATTCTGTCATTACAGGTATTATATTAGCTAGTCACAAGAGACATCGGTTCTATTCGATCCAGGATCTACCTATTCATACGTGTCTTCTTATTTTGATCCGCATTTGCGTATTGCCCGAGAGTCATTGAGCTCTTCTATTTGTGATTCAACTCCTGTGGGAGATTCTCATGTTGTGGACCGCGTTTATCGGTCGTGTTTGGTTACTATTCATGGTTTTGAGACCAAACCAGATTTATTATTACTCGGTATGGTTGACTTTGATAATATTTTGGACATGGAATGGTTGTCGCCTTATCATGCTATTCTTAATTGTCACTCCAAGACCGTGATGCTAGTTATGCTAGGTATTCCGCGTATTTGACTGGAGTGGTACTTTTGATCACACTCCTAATAGAGTTATCTATTTTCTTAAAGCTCAGCGTATGGTTGAGAAGGGGTACGCCGCGTACTTAGCTTATGTAAGAGATGTCAGTGCTGATACCCCTTCTATTGATTTTGTCCCAGTGGTACGGGATTATCCCGAAGTGTTTCCATCTGATCTTCCGGGTATGCCACCTGATAGGGACATCGATTTGGGTATTGATTTGTTGCCGGGCACTCAGCCCATTTCTATTCCTCCGTACGGTATGGCTTCTCCTAAGTTGAAGGAGTAGAAGGATCGGTTATAGGAATTTCTTGATAAGGATTTTATTCGACCCAATGTTTCACCGTGGGGTGCTCCTGTCTTGTTTGTGAAGAAAATGGATGGTTCTATGCGCATGTGTATCGTTTATCGTCAATTGAACAAGGTTACAGTGAAGAACCGTTATCCTTTGCCTCGTGTTGATGATCTATTTGACCAATATTAGGGCTCACAAGTGTTTTCTAAGATTGATTTGCGCTCATGTTATCACCAGTTGAAGATTCGGGAGCCGGATATCCCGAAGACTGCTTTCAGAACTCGGTATGGTCATTGCGAGTTTCTTGTTATGTCATTTGGGCTGACCAATGCTCCAGCAGCTTTTATTCATTTGATGCACAGTGTATTCAGGCCCTATCTCGACTCGTTCATCATTGTTTTCATAGATGATATTCTTGTATACTCCCAGAGTCGGGAAGATCATGAGAAACACCTGAGGATAGTGCTTCAGGCCCTGAGAGAGAAGAAATTATATGCAAAGTTCTCAAAATGTGAGTTTTTGTTGAGTTCTGTGGCATTCCTAGGCCATGTGGTATCGAGTGTGGGCATTCGGGTGGATGCGAAGAAGGTGAAGGCCGTGCAGAGTTGGCCCAGGCCCTCCTCAGCTAGAGAGATTCGCATTTTCCTTGGCTTGGCGGGTTATTACCATCCTTTTGTGGAGGGTTTTTCATTGATTGCAGCCCCTATGACTAGATTGACCAGAAGGTTGCTCCCTTTCAATGGACATATGAGTGCGAGGCGAGCTTTCAGAGGCTCAAGACAGCTTTGACTTCAACCCCTATTCTGATATTGCCTACTGGTTTGGGGTCTTATACAGTTTATTGTGATGCCTCACGGGTCGTACTTCAAGTGGTATTTATGGAGGACGGTAGAGTGATTTCCTATGCGTCCAAACAGCTGAAGATACATGAGAAGAACTATCCTATCCATGACCTTTGGTTAGCTGCTATTGTTCATCCCTTGATGATCTGGCATCATTATTTTTACGGCGTGCCCTGTGTGGCTTACACGGATCATCGAAGTTTACAAGACTTGTTCAAGCAAAAAGATATGAACTTGCGCCAGAGGAGATGGTCGGAGTTACTGAAGGAATATGATATTACCATTCTTTATCACCTGGGCAAGGACAATGTGGTAGCTGATGTCTTGAGTCGCCGGGCGGATAGTTTGGGGAGTTTGACATATTTACCAGCTTCAGAGAGACCTATAGCGTTGGATAATCAAGCCTTAGCCAGTCAGTTCGTGAGATTGGATCTTTCGGAGCCCAGTCGGGTTCTAGATTGTGTGGTTTCTTGGTCTTCATTGTTTTCGATCGTATCAGGGAGCGGCAGTATGATGACCCTCATTTGCTTGTCATCAGGGACATGATTGAGCATGGCAATGCTAGGGATGTGACTATTGGAGATGATGGGGTATTGAGGATGTGGGGTCGGATCTCTGTACCCAATGTTGATGATATTCGGGAGTTAATATTGACATAGGCTCATAGTTCACGGTATTACATCCATCCAGGTGCCGCAAAGATGTATCAGGACTTGAGACAGCACTATTGGTGGAGGCAGATGAAGAAAGACATAGAGGGTTCTGTAGCTAGATGCCTCAACTGTCAGCAGGTAAAGGCTGAGCACCAGAGACCGGGAGGGTTCTTCAACAGATGGATATTCCAGAGTGGAAATGGGAGAGGTTCACCATGGATTTCGTAGTTGGTTTCCCTCGGACTGCGAGGAAGTTTGATGCCATTTAGGTGATCGTGGATCGACTGACCAAGTCCGCTCACTTCATTCCTGTGTACTACTTATTCATCGGAGCGATAGGCAGAGATTTATATAAGGGAGATTGTCCATATGCATGGTATTCCAATTTCTATCATTTCGGATAGAGGTACACAATTTACATCACGGTTCTGGAGAGCCGTTCAGCAGGAATTGAGTACTCAGGTGACGATGAGCACAGCCTTTCACCGCCAGAAGGACGGACAGTCCGAGCGCACCATTCAGATTCTTGAGGATATGCTCCGCGTGTGCGTTATTGAGTTTGGAGGGTCTATGGATCAGTCCTTGCATCTGGCGTAGTTTGCCTACAGCAATAGTTATCAGTCCAACATTCAGATGGCGCCGTATGAGGCTTTATATGGTAGGACATGTAGGTCCTCGGTGGGTTGGTTTGAGCCAGGTGAGGCTAGGTTATTGGGCACTGATTTGGTCCAGGATGCGGTAGAGAAGGTTAAGGTGAGTCAGGACAGACTCCGTACAGCCCAGTCCAGTCAGAAGTGTTACGACGGAAAGGTTCATGATGTTTCCTATATGGTTGGCGAGCGGGTTCTACTTTGGGTTTCGCCTATGAAAGGCGTCATGAGGTTTTGAAAGAAAGGGAAGTTGAGCCTGAGATTTATTGGCCCTTTTGAGATTTTTAGGCGAGTTGGGGGGTGGTTTTTGAGCTTGCAATACCTCCCAGCCTGGTAGGATTTCATCTGGTATTTCATGTCCCGATGCTTTGGAGATATCACAATGACCCGTCGCACGTGTTAGATTTCAGCTCAGTTCAGTTGGATAAGGATTTATCTTATGTTGAGGAGCCAGTGGCTATATTGGACAGGCAAATCAGAAAGTTGAGGTCAAAGAACATCGCTTCAGTAAAGGTTCAATGGCGAGGTCATCCAGCCGAGGAGGCAACTTGAGAGACCGAGCGGGATATGCGCAGCCGACACCCTCATTTTTTCACTACTTCAGGTATGTTCTATATAGTCGTTCGAGGACGAACGAATGTTTAAGTGTAGGAAGATGTAACAACCCGGCCGGTCATTTTTGGAATTTACGCCCCAAACCCCTATTAACTGCTTCCCCTAAGTTCATTTCTACCATTTTGGTTTGCCGGGACGTTCGGTATTAGGATTCGGAGTGTTTTGGGATACTTAGTCCCTAAGTGAGAGCTTAAGTATTGGAAAATAATTCGTAGCAGGAAAAGTGTGAAGACGGCCTCGGAGTGGAAAATCGATGGTTCCAATAACTCCGTTAGGTGATTTCGGGGTTGGGAGGATGTTCGGAGTATATTTTGGGAGCTCGTAGCTCATTTAGGCTTGAACTACCGAAGGTTGTATTTTTTAATGTTTTCGGTCCGATGGCGAATTTTTTACCTGACGGTAGGAATGGAATTTCGGAAGTTTCTGTAGCACGGTCATTTCATTTGGACGTGTGTGAAAAATTTCAAGTCAATCAGACGTGTTTTGGTTAGGTTTTTTATCAAAAACGAGTTTTGTTGAAATTTGAAGTTCTTAGGTTCAAATCATTGATTAGTTCGAGTTTCCGGCATTTTTTTAGGTAGTTTAAGGATCGGTACAAGTTTGAATGATGATATGGTATATGTCTGTAGGTTTGGTTGAGGTCCCGAGGGCATCAGGTGTGTGTCGAATGCTCAACGAAGCAATTTAGAGTTTGAAAATGTTGTAGAAAAATCTCAATTGTTGCAGGTCTGGATTTATTCTTCGTGTTCGCGGAGGATCCATCGTATTCGCGTAGCTTGAGTTTGCCCCTTCATCGTGTTCGTGGCCCCTCTCCCGCATTCCTGTAGTGTTATCGTGGAGGAGGGCCAGTTCCTCTTCGCATTTGCGTTCCCCTGTGTCGCGTTCGCATAGACTGAGACCCCAAGCCTTTGCGTTCGCACTCCTCCCTTCGTAATCATGAAGGGCATTTCTTGGCCAGCTATATTTTCCTCTTCGCGAACAACCCTCCGCGTTCGCGATGCATTAAACACCTGAGCAGTATTTAACATTTCAAAACAAGGGTTTTGCCATTTTTATCAAACCAAAAGCTTGGGAGCTCAGATTTCGGAGATATTTTGAAGTTTTTTAAGGGAAATCACTGGGTAACGACTCTCTACTCTGTTATGACTAAAACCCACTAATCTAATCATCCATTTCTTCCTTAATTTTTGGATTTTTGAATGAAAATTGACGAAAACGTCTTAGACCAAATTATTGGGTTTTGAGTGGGCATTTGACCTCCGATTTGGGAGATTTTAATATGGTTAAACTTGTGAGAGTACAGAGTTCTGAAAACATAAAAATTATTTGATTCCGAGATGTTGGCCTGAGGGATGTTTTTGTCATTTTGCCTATTTTCGCGCCTTAGCTTTAATTTTAATAGTGGAATCGGTTGCTTGCGATGTTATTTACATTATGTAATTGAATTGAATAGATTTGGGACATTTGGAGTCGGATACTCATGGCAAAGTCGTGGTTCCTTAGTTGATTTTATACTGGTTCAAGATAAGTGGCTTGTCTAACTTTGTGTAGGGAACATTCTCCCCTAGGACTTGTTATATGTTGATTGATTGCCTTGTACGTGAGGTGACGAGCGCGTAGCTGTACTAGTTGTTGGACACCCAATTTTTTATTTTTTACTTAAAATGATCAAGTTGCTATTCCTTTCTTACTTTCTTTGTTACTTGCCATATTACCTGTGATAGCCTAGAAAAGCATGCTAGATGACTTAATTGATTTAATTGCTTTGTTTGCCTTGTTGAACTACGTGAAGCATGTTAGGCTAGATTCCATGTTCCCTTGGTGCTTAATTACATTTTCGATTATTCTCTAACTATGGTTGTGTACTTATATTTGGGACTATGGATGTGGCATTGCGAAAGCTCCCCCCCCCCCCTCCCCTTGCTTGTTTACTTTGGGACTGCGGGTTTGATTCCCAATAGGCCCCCTGCACATTTACTTTGGTACTACGAGCTAGATTTTCAGTGGATCCCCATGCACATTGATAGTTGGACTGCGGGAAGGTATCCTGGGAGATCCTTCGAACATACTTATATGATGGACTACGGGAAGGTATCCCGGGAGATCCTTTGGACATACTTATATGATGGATTACGGGACTGTATCCCGAGAGATCCACTGGGAAGTTGAGAAAGGACTACAGGACGATATCTTGGGAGATCCTCATGAATCATTGATGTTAAGTTGTACTTTTTCCGTGTTTATTCCTTATGTCGGTTATTTGTTGTTGACTTGTATATTCTATCTTATTTCACTGCTATTTTCCATTATTTTACCTGGTCTCATACTGCACATTATTATTATTATATTTATCTAAGTAGGGCCCTGACCTTCCTCGTCACTACCCGATCGAGGTTAGGCTTGGAACTTACTGAGTACCGATGTGGTGTACTCGCTCCTCTTCTGCGCATGTTTTTCATGTGCGGATCCAGGTTCCTTCCAGGCATATCATCCTAGTGGTGGGAACACTTAGTGGAGACTTGAGGTATATCTGCTACGTTCGTAGACTTGGAGTCTCTATTATATTCCGGCTTTAGAAAATAGTTCTCTTCTTTTCCTTCCTGTTGTATAGACGTTCTGGTGTAGAGCAGATTATTACATTTTATTAGCCTGTGTTTCCCGTGAGTTTTCGTATTTTTGGATTGTTTTAGACTTGTGATATTGAGTTGTATATGCCGAGCGACATTCAGTATATTTTCTTTCTGGATATTTAATTTGGTCTTTCTCTATTTTTCCACAATTATATTATTTTTGCAAATGTTAGTCTTACCTGGTCATAGGGACTAGGTGCCGTCATGACATGTTCACGGTTGGTGAAATAGGGTCGTGACAATATGGGCGATCCGCGACCCAAATTTAATATCCAACATATCCCACTTCGCACATGATGGGATAGACCTAAACACACATAGTTCATACTGGTAAATAGATGTGCAACATGCAAGCATTAAGAGCTACATTATTCTTACACCCTTTAAGGTTGCTTAATAGCTCTACATAGAAATTCAATCATATGCGGAAATAATTCACTACTACCACGAGGATTGTATTATTACTCGAAATACCCCAGATATTGTTGGTTATTCTAGTAGCTAGTTATTCGATCACTCATTCTCGAAAAGAGTCGAACTCGAGTTCATGTTTAACCACAATTACACCCAATACCCTCATGGTAAGTGTAATGGTCAACCTATGAATACAAGTTAAATTACTAAATTTTAGTCGACTTCCCTTTTTACTCGAATCTTTCCATTCCAAATCAACTGCTTTCCTAGACATGCACAGCATTGCCGAATCGCTCATGGCTATTAGTGACATGCTAAAGTAGCAACACTGATTGGCACTTCAAGATACAGTAAAATGTCAAATGGTATTCTTATAAAAGTTGATATAACTTCTTTGGGATCTCACACAATGAAGAAGCAAGGATTCATTCTTCCATTATCCCATCGTAGATAGCACACGTGGTATGAAACACATGTTACGATATTCTCACCTTATATTGGAGCGTGTGCCTAATTCTTTTAATCATTCAATGCCATACAGATCTTGGTCTAGACACCTCTAAATATCTAACCCGAGTTTCTCACTTCAATAATTCTCAAACTATCTTCTTAGAGAAACTTCCATCTGGCTTACAAAACAAGTCATAATAGTGAAAATTCGTAAGTCTGGTTAGTTGTCAAGACCGACCTCTACAAGTAAATATAACCTCACATTATCCAAGGTTCCATAATGTCTCATCTCTTCACGATTCTTAACGTAAGAGGCGATTGCTCGTGTGATAGAGCCAATCTCGCGACTTATTGGACACACTTTCTCAACAAAACACTCATCTCATACATATGAGATATAAGCATAATTCAAGAGTCAAATATTGATGAGCATATTATAATACTTAAGTCATTTTACAAGCCATACATATGTTCATATCCTTCGCAAACCTAGAGCCATAGCATGTTTCTCAAACAGGTTTCTGGATATTGCCTTTATAAAGGGATGAGCTATCATGCTTCGCATAGGAATGTACTATAAATTTATCTCTCCACTTGCTACGATGTCTCTCACAAAGTTATACTTGACGTCAATGTGTTTGGTCTTGCTGTGATACTTTGGATATTTTGTATATGCAATAGCCACGCGACTATCACAATATAGAGTCATGGCACCCTGAGAGTTCTTTGTAATATCCAAATGCTCAAAGAATCTCTTCAACCAAACAACCATTTGTACTCCAGACGCACAAGCCACAAACTCCGGTTCCATCGATGAAAGGGTTGTACATGTTTATTTCTTACTTTTCTATTATATAGCACCACTATTAAGTAAGAAAGCATAACCGGATGTTGATTTTCTATCATTTCAATCACCAGCCCAATCACC
Organism: Nicotiana benthamiana; assembly: GCA_034376525.1. Classification (NCBI taxonomy): domain Eukaryota; kingdom Viridiplantae; phylum Streptophyta; class Magnoliopsida; order Solanales; family Solanaceae; genus Nicotiana; species Nicotiana benthamiana. Next base: position 136,166,591 of record CM067329.1, on the reverse strand, counting down.
ATCTGCATATCCTCTCAAGTATAAATCATTTCCATTATAACATAGTGAATAATCTGCAGTCCCCTTCAGGTATCTGAAAATTCTCTTCACAACTTTCCAATGATCTCTTCTAGGATTAGATAATACCTTCTAACTAGATCAACGGCATAACAAATGTCTGGGCAAGTACACATCATAGTGTACATCAAGCTCCCGACAACATTTGAATATGGAACTCGAGACATATCTTTCTTTTCATTTTCATTCTTGGGACACATTTCAAGGCTTAAAGTTTCGCCTCTCGCTATAGGAGTATCTATGGATTTGCAACTATTCATGCAAAAATGCTCCAAATTTTTCTTTATATAAGTTTCTTGAGATAGACTCAATAACTTCTTGGAACGGTCTATTTGGATCTTAACTCCAAGAATATAATCTGCCTCACCCATATCTTTCATGTCAAATGACCTCGAAAGCCATGACTTGATAGTTTTCAAATACTCCAAATTATTTTCGGCCAATAAAATATCATCCACGTAAAGAGAAAGAATTACAAACATCCATTGGACTTCTTCACATAAATGCAATGGTCTTCATTAATCTTGGTGAAATCATATGAGATCACCTCCTTGTTAAATCTCAAATACCATTGCCTCTAATATTGCTTCAGACCATAAATAGATCTTTTTAATTTATAGACCTTCTTTTCTTGGCCTTTAATGATGAAGCCTATAGGTTGTTCCATGTAGATCTCTTTGTTTAATTCTCCATTGATAAAACATGTCTTCATATCCATTTGATGTAATTCCAAATCCAAATGTGCAACAATATCTATAAGTAAGCGAATTGAGGTAAACTTCACAACTGGGAGAAAATATTTCCTCATAATCTATTCCAGCTTCACAATAGACCATTTCGCGCTTTAATACCTTAATAGGGTGGGAAAGGGTAGATATGGATATGATGACCGATGTGCTAATGCCACGTGTAACTCCTCTTCTGAGGAGTGATTATCGGACATTGCATTGATGTGATCCATATTATTTGTAGACCTAGGACCCCTTCACTTTTTACTTGTTTGCTTTATTTCAGAATTTTAAAACTACCTTAAAATTTCAGCTTTTCCTTATTTTCTTTTAACCTCGATTACTTGCAACCGTTATGTGAAAACCTCTTTGTATTGGAAACCCTTAAATGTCTATTTGTTGTTTGCACTTAAAGTCACAATCGTAGTATGGCCGTGAACCGCATTAGTGGATCTCGAGGGGTGCCTAACACCTTCCCCTTGAGATAATTTCTAGCCCTTACCCAATCTCTGGTTTCTAAATCAAAACTCTCCTCTTAGCGTCCTAATGCACTTCAATCATTAGGTGGAGACTCTTTAATTCAAACCCAATTCCTAAAGGGAACAAGTTTTCCTCCCAAATGTCATAAACCTGATTTCGCGAGAAAAATAAGGTGCGACAAACATGGTCATAGCCTTCGGGTACATCGCTTGAAGTTGTTTCCCCATAACTCTTCGAATTTGTCCGAAGAGTTAATCCCCAAGTATATTGCCCTTGGACTTTATTTCAAGGTGGTGCCTTTTTGAGGTCTTATGAGTCCGAGTTTTCGATGACTCAGAGGTATTGATTGTCAATGACAGTCCCCGAGTATTTCAGGGTGTTTTGGCTCTTGAGCCGCTTCCCGTAGGATTATAAGTGTATGATAATAAACTTTTTTGAGATACAAATTATTTTTGATATAACAAGAATTCTTCTTCAAATAATTGATACATGTGTACATGTTTTGCCGTCGGGGCTCGACTATTCTATATGGACAAGGTTCATTTGGCCGTTTGGCCCATAACAAAGTTCTCCTATTGAGGTCCTCTTAGGCGTGAAGTAGTTTTCTTAAAAATATAACCTCTGTGGGTGATGCCCCCAGTATTCGAGGTTCATTGAAATAAGCATTGGATACTGTTGAGTTTTCCTTAGGTAGAACATAATTGTTGCCTCGTTAAAACATTGCCGGTAAAATCCATTTGGGACAAAATCCGATCTAAGGAGAAAAAAGTGAAAGGAATGCTTTAAAACCTAAGGCCTTCATGTAGAAAATGGTGCCTTCGAGATCGTACGTCTTCGCTTGCTTCAATCGAAAATCTGTAGCGAGTTAGTTTTAAATTTAAATGGACAAAAGGGATAAAGTCATACCTCAACAGTAGTTTCATTTGAGCAATGATATGTTCAAATTGTTCGGTAGTTGTTGGCCTTCATTGTGCTAAATTTGTAAGAACCTTTACCAATAACTCCAAGGACTCGGTACGGTCCTTCCCCGTTCGGGCCCAATTTCCCTTGATTAGTATTTTGAGTATTGCCGGTAACTTTTCGTAGAACTAAGTCCTCGATTCCTAATGTCGATGGTTGGTTCTTCTATTGTAGTACCTTTCGATTCTTTTCTTTTGCATCCGAACAAGCGTTGCTTCTCGCTTTTTGTCCAACAACTCGACGCCAGTATTCATGGCCTCGTAGTTTGATTCCTTCGATGTGTGTCGAAACCTGGAGATGGGTTCTGCGATCTTGACGGGTATAAGGGACTTGGAGCCATATACTAGAGAAACGGGGTGGCCGCCCCGTGCTAGACTTCGATGTTGTCCGATATCCCAAAAGGACATCGGGTTGGACTTCTCTCCATTTCCCATTCGCATCATCTAACCTTTTGTTCATGTTTTGAATGATGGTTTTGTTTGTTGACTCGGCCTAACCGTTCGCACTTGGGTGGTAAAGAGTTGATAGAATATTTTAAATTTTATTGTCCTAGAGGAATTTTGTCACTTTGCTGCCGATGAATTATTTCCCATCATCACATACTATTTCGGCAAATATCTCGAATCGACATATGATGTGGTCCCATATGAAGTCGATGACTTCTTTTTCTCTTATCTTCTCGAAGGCCTGCGCTTCTACCCATTTTGAGAAGTAGCGAGTTATAATCAAAATAAATTTACCTTTACTTGGCACCGTTAACGAGGGCCGACGATGTCCATCCCCTATTTCATGAATGACCATGGGATAGGACCGAATGGAGTCGTTCACCGGGTTGATGGATCATCGGTGAAAATCTTTGGCATTTATCACACCTTTGAACGAACTCCTTGGTATCCTTTTCCATGATATCCCAATAATAATCCGCTCTGATCACCTTGCGAACCAAAGAGTTGGCATCAGAATGGTTCCCACAAGTGTATGAAGTAATATGTACGTTAGGGTTAGTTGTCCTACTATATTTGGGTATATTGGGCATACGAAACTTTTTTGGAATGGGCATTGAAGCCTCACTTGCGGAGAATAGTTTTTGTATGAACTTCTTGGCATCTAAACCTTCAAAGACCGGTGGTGCCCCCGGTATTTGATCAACACGGGAGTTGTAAGTCTCCACCTTTTTGTTATTTTCTTCAATCTTTTTTTCTCCGGTCTCGATCCTCTTGGCGAGCTCTTCGTGCATCCTCATGATGGTAGGGTCAAGCCCCGAGTTATTTCCGTTTGATCTCTCCGGTTCTAGTTTAACAGGTCGAGTATTCTCATGTTCAGCTACGCTCGGGGTCTTATTTTGACACGGAAGTTGAGCAATGACGATTTGTTAAGCCAGAAGCATCTTAAATAGCACTTGGAGTCTAATTCCCACGTCTATCATTCCTCGTGCTCCTTGGTCACGAGATCAAGCTTCCCTGCGCTTATTCCCGACGGGATCTGTGCCTGAGTCCACATTTAGAATAATATGTAAACTGATATTAACTGGCCCCATATTTGGCACTTCCTCAAGGTCGATTGGTGGTACACCAACCCTTATACTAATGTTTTCTCCAAGACCTTCATTTTCATGGAGATGTGTGTTTTGTGTGCAAGATGTGTTTCAACCTGAGAATAAAAAAATCTTGACAAGAAAAAGTATAAAAACAACATGTGTAATGAGAATTAGTAAAGAAATAATCATTATTATCGTTAGCCATACGGTGGGGTCAAGCTATTTACCTCGAAAAATGTGAGTAACAATTGAATATGATTTGTGATTTTAAAGATATGTGATATATTTCAATGCCAGTGAATATACAAATAATATTAGGTTTAAGTAAGAAGAATTGATGAACCAAACCAGTGTTGTTAGAGCAATAAGGACCTCGAGCTCGATTATCCGGGGCCTCGAGGTGAGTTAAGTACATTAAAGTATGAACAATAAAGTAAATATAATAAAGCTAAAGAACAATTGTGGAGCACAGTAAACGAGAAAATAGAATAAAATATTATATTTCAGGGAATGAGATGATCTTTACAAATGATTGAGGTCCCCTTTATATAGGAGGGAAATACCCTAATATGGTACATTTCCAATTATGGTAAAAAATTCCATTGGTACATCAATATAACAACCTAGTACGGACTCACACTATTTCGTACAAATTTTATCTCATAATTTATGCCCTCATCCACATGTCCTTGAGAAATTCCCGCTCTTTCTTGAGTGTCATCAAAATTGTACTGCCCTCGACGCAAATTATGATGGGTCTCCGATTTGCTTCTTGAGGTGCGCACATCCAGGCCAAGCTCGATTCATACTTCGAGCTTCCCGAACTCGAGCTCGGGGTATGATCAAGTCTTCACCGTATACACTTATATATTAAATTAATCATATATAAAATTAATAGTAATATTTTTTTTTTTAGAGAATCACATACACTCTATTAAAGAAAAATTTGCACGAGTGAAATAGTGTCTTCGATAAAAGAATTACACCAATGAAAAAACATCTTCAATAGATAAATTACATCTCATAAGTAAATGTAAAATTGGATAATTTACAAATCTCCAAAACTCAAAACCCTAAATTCATGAATTTTTGTACAGTACGTATGAAATTTCCATTAAAAAGTAAAAAGATTTAAACTTAACATAACCATAGAAAAGCACAAAAAATTATGATATGATAAACGAAAGAAATTACGAAAATTGAATTTGATCTCAATCTGAAACTCTTATCAAAAACGAAGTTTTTAAGTTTTAAAAGAAGGAAACTATATTTGAGATTAAGAACAATACTTTTATTTACCCACAGCGGATATTTACACCAAATTATATTAATTTATTATATTTGCATCACACTCCTTGAGCGTGGCACTTTCCCATACTCTATTTTTTGGGGTCAAATAGGCAATATTTTATTCAACCAAATATAACTACTTATATCCGCTAGCTCCAACGGACTATTGAGTTGAGCTAGGCGCCGAGACTCAAACAAAACCATTGTTACTACTTGCTTAATAGTCTTCCCTTTGATCGATCTATTTGCAATCGGTCTTACAAAAAATAGATAGGAAAACTATTTACACTTTCTAAAACTTTTTTCCATTTGGTCTCTTCATTTATATATTACAATATTTATACGAATCCAAAATTGCTCGAAAAAAAGATAACTTTTAAAATGGGGTGAAAAAGAGACAAACAAAATAACGTCAGACTATTTGTTTCCAACTCCAACAACCTTTAGAAAGACAAAAAAATCTTTAAAAGATTGGCTAGTAGTAGAAAAAATGATGTCATCAAATACTTTTGGTAGTGTTCAAACAATTGGATGCCGGATATGGATAGAGATTACGTTTAAGCTAAGATTTTCAATTATCTTATTGTTTATTTCAAACTTTCTTTGCTATGCAATACGTATCATAATTTTGTAGATCAGCAAATTTTCGATACATTTTGAACAGTTAGATAATACTCATCCAAAGAGATGCTACATGTGTACACAAACCTTACCCCTACCCTTGAGTAGAGAGGCTGTTTCCAAATAGACCATCCGCATCCTTCCCTCCAAGAACTTCCCACCTTGCTCTTGGGGAAACTCGAACTCACAACCTCTCGGTTGGAAGTGGGGGTTGCTTACCATCAGAGCAACCCCTCTTGTCAACTTTGAAAAGAGTTTCATTTTTTATATATTATTCTTGATCACCTTCTTAAAATTCTTTTATCATTGGTCTCAAACCCAACATAATTATGAGTTTGACATAAGAACTGAAATGCTACCAACAATGGAAGTCTGCAAGAAGTAAAAAAGAAATGGAAGGACAACAATATAGAAGCCATACCAAGTTAAATTAATGATACTAGGATCCTCCAAAGAGCTGCCTTTACATACATAGATCATTACTTATTAGCAAGGTCTAGGTAAGATGCAGAAATGGTAGAAGAGAGCTCTACTGGATTAGGACCTTTGCCACCATTATGTACATTTGACAGTCATTGAGAAGCTATATGTCTTGCTTAGGCTTCCGACTTACCTCGGAATACTGACCACCCATCAACTGCAATATCTCTCCCCACAAACTCTCTGATGATGAAGTTTGTGAACCTGCAAAAATTAGATTTGAACTACATGAGGCAACATACCAATAACCGGATTCAATCTCTTCCCTCAACTGGTCAAGCTGCCACCCCGCATAGCCAACGAAGAATCTGAAATCTTGTGGCTTAAGCACCCCTTTGTTTACCAGTACAGATGCTTCTTCCAAACTGTTCCGAGCACCAAAACACACGCCAGGAATCACCTCTTCGAACCTAGGTAGCTCTGAACTAGCACCTGCTCTTAGTAGAAACATACTTGCCTCAAGGGGTCCACCAAAGTGCAAGGAACAATCAGCAAAAGTCGTGGCCAGGTCGAGATTAGTGGGTTTCATGTGCTTGATCTTTTTGCCTAATGGCCGGTTTATGACTACACCGAATGGACCCTCTTGTGGGTGCCTGGTTCCAGATCTGAGGAGGAGAACGACCGTTCTTTCAAAAGTACGAACTCCGTCGAGCTTTTCAGTGGCAACAAGAACACAGCCATTCTCAGGTGCTGAAATCGGATGTGCCCACTTCAAGGGAAGAGCTTTGGCACCAAAACTTGTGCCCTCTTGCTTGTGAGTGTCAGAGACTGCAATTGCCGCCTGCTGTAAGAGTTTTAGAAGAAACCCTATTCGTTTAATGCATGTTTTAGCAAATATGAATAATGACTTGACAAACTCCGCTAAACAGAAAGAGAGGGAGGGAGAGAGAGATTTTAATAAAAGAAATGAAAAGATAAATGCTTTTACGATATACTCAGAAGAATGTAATCAATCCGCACTCATAGCAAAATGATACCGCGCAAGTCCTAGGAAAATAGGAACTAAGAAGAAATATATATAGTAGAGCGGATCTGTAACACTTCCGACATGTTTTCATGGAACATGTCACAGACAGGAACTGTGGTCATCAAGCGTGTAGTCTTTGCAGAATGTTATTTCATTTGTAATGACACAACAAAATCTTAGAACTTGGAAGTATCCTAGAGAAATCCATAAGGCTTCAATCCAAACAGGAGTTCACGGTGAATCATATGAATGACACATTAAGCAATGTTTATCAACTTTGGAATTTTATCATGCTAAAGGAAAGTGAGGTGTGTTATTGGTCTACAAGATGATTCAGACTTGCAAAGGTGGTCCACAAATCATACCTGCTCCTGAATGTAGAGAGATGCTCGAAATTCCCTCCAGTCCAAGGGCTTCTGCTGAGATTTCGGTGCACCAGTATCTTTTGAGCTATCATTTCCAGAAGAGGTGTTGCTCCTTTTTTGGCTATCTTCTTCTGGCCCCTTCCCTTCAGTATAACAGGGTCCACATTAGAGAGAGGCACAAGTTACGCTTAATCAAGATGTTACAAACGTTAAATAATCATAAACGTTATGAGAAGTATCAATTAAGAAAGGACATTACAACCTAATAAACCAGTAGAGTACGAGAAGGAAGAAATACAAGTGTTTCCTTGACATGTATACACTTGTTTAAACTGTAAAGTTTTATTGTGTCTATTCCGCTGATCAAGGTTGTCATTAATCGCTATGACAGAAGTAATACGACAAACCCAAGTTAATCATAAAAAAAGGACGCTACTAAGTTGTAGGATAAGAAATATTTCCAGGTCCTAAAAGAGATTTTGTGCATCCATCAATTTTTGTACAATAAGCTAGTCAACGTCACATCACAAAAACAAATTGATAATCGACACAGATCTGGAAAACAGCGAGTCATTTATCTATTGTCCCAGCAAATCTTTTCACCTCGCTTATCATATTAGAGCCCATTAAGGAAAATAGCTATAACTACGGTGGCACTTTTCCACAATGAACGCCTAAGAACAATAAGACACCGTTGTATATGTACTAGTCTAGAATCCAAGCCAGCAGCCTTGCTCTGGGCCTCTGCTAAACAGCTTGTAACTTTTACCCCCGTCTCTAGGGAGAGCAAGTTTACATGATGACTCTTTACTTTTCAAATATTGCAAAAGGTTTTGTGGCTTAGAGGTTTACTGCAAAGGTTCCCCAATAGCAGCAGCTTCCCTAAGGAGCATCTTAACGTTTCCTTGCTAGGATCTGTTCTCAAAGCTAATCATCATAGACTTTACTTTATCTACCTATTCATTGGCTAACAAAACATCCAATTATTCGTCAGACTACAGAAGCTAGATCGTTTAGCACTCCATGCTCTAATCTAGAAGTTTTTCAAATACGTCACGTGAGCCAACTCTTCAGCTAGGCCTTTTATAAATCTAATAGCAACAACAGAGAAAATACGGCGCAATCCAAAGCTAGTTAAGGTTGGCTTTACGTCAAGTGAGCCGACTCTTCAGGTAGGCCTTTATAAATCTAATAGCACCAACAGCTAGGCCTTTTATAAATCTAATAGCAACAATAGAAAATCTATGCCGCAATCCAAATCCAAATCCAGAGACACAAGACAGATTCGGAAGATATTTTTAAACATTTCTGGTATCTGCTGTGTGGTGCCTAAGACAGTTAAGGAGCTGTTATCAAGCAAGGAAGAAAAATTAACAAAAATTAGGGTAGCGTTCCAGCTTTGATTTTATGGGTTATTTGATGGGAAAGAAACAAGAGAGGTTTTGCTTTGAAAGGAAAGTATGAACAGAATCAGATACAAATGCCTGTATTGTTTTGCTCTTCAGTGTTAAATACTGAATGTATATGACATAGACACCCTATTAGATTTCCTTAGCTCCCTTCATTTAGAAGGGGTACCGAGTTTTCCTAAACTGTACATATGCTGCCTTTCTTTGGTGCAGTTTCTGATAGATGACATTACCTTCTTACTGATGAAAAAAGTAGACTTTTTGTTCAAACTAAGATCTACAACATCCCTCTTAATTTACCACGACGTCCAAAATATAAAGAGAATAGATTTTTTTGTACTTTTTCAACATTTGATGAGAAAGAATCTTGTTAAAGTTGCTGGTATTTGTCTCTTCTCTTCTATGATAAATAAAAGCAGTCTCAGTTTTCTCAAACCCCAGTACAAGCTAGCTGGCTCAAAAATCTATTATGTTATGTCCCTATAGACGTTTTCCCTTAAAACTAAGAAACACTTCCTCCATGTTCCTTTTCACAACTTTTCTAAGGAAGAGCTGAAAGCAAAAGGTTCATCACAATCTTCATTATTCACATCAAATTATTGGCATCTAATAAAACTTGATGAAAAAGGAAACAACTTTTTTAAAATTTTCTAATATAACCTGATGAAAAAAGAAACGATTTCTTTTAAATATTAAACAAAACTTGATGAAATATCCTAAGTCAACATGGATGTAAAATTGGAGTAGTTTGGACTCATCAAGGATGGACTATAACTTTTAGAATATTTTTTAACGATTGGGATATTATGAGAATTATTAATTTCTACGAGGTGCTTGGACAGTTCAAGGGCACAGAACAAAAGGAAGACAGATTATGGAGGGAGGGCAACAGTCAGGGAATCTTCACAGTCAAAGTTACCTATGGGACTTTCAACAAAGCTCCCATTCAGCTAGAACTGCGGCCATGGAAACATATATGGAAAGTCAAAATCCCATACAAAGTGGAATGTTTCACGTGGTTAGTGATAAAAGAGGCTTGTTTAACTGAAGAAAATCTGATGAAGAGAGGCTTTCCTCTGTGTTCTAGATGCCATCTATGTGGAAGGCTGTGACCAGCTGCCCATCTATTTTTGCATTGTGAGGTTACCTCACAAATCTGAAATATTTCTTTTCGCATGAGGGGTCTCTCTTGCTCAATGCCAAAAAGCTCCTTGGAAAGTTGCTCAAATGCTGGAACAGGGGAGGTGGTCTTCCCAGACAGAAAAGCAGATGGAAGATGATACCACCATGCATTTGGTGGACTATCTGGACAGAAAGAAATCTAAGATGTTTTGAGGGTACAGGTAGCCCAATTCAGAAGATAAAAATGAATGCCCTTTTGTTATTTTATTTTTGGTGAAGAGGAATTTACAGTCAACACTGAATCTATCCTAGAGAATTTAGAATCCTTGTAAGTTGTATAAGATATATGTTTTTTTTTCCTCCTTCCTTTCCACCTTCTCTCCTGTAAACATGGCTTTGGCACAGCTTTAGTGCCCACTGCCCTGTTATATGAAAATTGTTGCCATAAAAAAAAAACTTTTTAAATTTTTAATCTTTCTAATTATTTTTATGATGGTGGTCTCTGGATCAGCTTGCATGCATCTCAACTATTCATCATCCCACCTCCCACCAACACAGGTACTTGGTAACTTTGCCCACCAAGGTTTAGGCAAATGCAAAGAAATCATCTAAAATTGTTTTTTGCCTCCCTTGGGAACTTGGGATTGAACCTAAGGCCTTATGGTTCTCCTTCCACTTCATTGACTACTAGGCCACAACCTTGGGTGCATTTTTTTTTTGGTCTTTCTGATAAGTAATCCCACTAGTGGGATTTTACTATGTTGTTGTTTCTGTCTGATAAGTAAAAACACAACTTTTTATTGGACAAGCTCAACTTTAGAAACCAATCATCAAGGCAATGAATAATTGCTTATGTTAAAACAGCTGAAATACTAACAATGCCAAGAAGAAATTAGTTATTCAACAAGTCCAAGAACATGGAGTCTTGAACTACAAAAGAAACTGACAGTGTGGCCTGCTTAATTCATACACTGACAGAGAAGGCAATGGAGATTAGAAAGTGACAACTAGGTTCACTCATCTATAAAGTTAAAAACTAAAACTCAACCCTTTCAGAAGCACATCTAATTACTCATAACAAATTCACCTATGAATTGAAAAAAGCACCAATGTTTTCACTTATGAAGAAAAGCTCAAACAATTAAGAAAAGAAATGAACTTTAAATACCTGAAGAAGAGGATGAATTGGAATTGTCAGAGTTCTTCTTGCCCATAGCTTTAACAAGAAAAGAGTTATACCCAGAACCAGAAGATGAATAAAAGGTCTGTCTTTTAGGTACTCTGATTTCAAACACCTTCAAATTTGAAACAAAGGGTTTCTCACAAATTGAATTTCTTAGTAGCAGGTTGGTGTTTTTCACATGTACAGACCAAAGATCCATGATTTCAACAAGAAAATGAAATCCCCCCCCAAAAAATTGAATCTTTCTGCTCTTTTTATTTTGGGTGCTCTGTGAATATTATCCACTGGAACTGAAACGGCTTCTATATTTATCAGGACGTTAGTAACAATGATGATGAAAACATTGATAATGGGACATGTAGAGAGAGAGAGAGAGGAAATGCAAGAAAATGACACAGCAAGAAATTGTTTTGCGGGGTATGGCGTGGGATAGTGGGGTTGGGAGAATATGCTTATTTTAACCGATTTCATAGAGAGGGGCTTTGGTTTGACTTTGATGATCGAAAGAAAGGGTTTGAGGTGAAAATAATAGTATAGCATCATCAAATTGGGGTTTTCTAGGGATGCATCACCCTGGGCCCAAACCCTGATATTTTTTATTATTTAAGTGGTTAATTTACTTTACAAGAAAAGTAATATAGAGCAGTTATAAAATAAAGAATTTAAAGTAAAGAAATTAAAGATAAGTAGAGAGAAATATTTATTATTCGAATTCAAACTGATGTATATTATGAATTGAAAACTTTTTTATTATAGAAGAAAAGAAGCAACTGCAAGGCAAAAGTAGCTGCATTGCGGAAGCAGGAACCAGCTGCAAGGCAAAAGCAGCTGCAAGGCGGAACCAACTGCAAGGCGGAAGCAGTTGCAAGGCGGAAGCAGCTGCAGGGCAGAAGTAGCTGTAAGGCGAAAGCAGCTGCAAAGCAGAAGTAGCTGCATGGCGGAAGCAGGAAGCATCTGCAAGGCAGAAGTAGCTACAAGGCTGAAGCAGCTGCAAGGCTGAAGCAGCTGCAAGGCTTCTCAAGAAGCTGCTGCAAGGCTTATTCTTCTACCTAGTGAAGGAAAAAGACTGCACATATTTAGTAATACGCATTTCTACCTGTCTCATAAAAAACTTTACAGGAAAAACCTCATGGAAAAACCTTAGTAAGGAAAAAAGAGTACAACGAACATTCACTCCCCCTGATGAAAATCTTATTTCTAATATTTGAGTCTCCACATTCCAATCTTGTATACCATCTTTTCACAAGTTGAAGTTGGCAAAGATTTAGTGAACAAATCTTTTGGATTGTCAGTTGAACGAATTTGTTGCACATCAATATCATCATTTTTCTGAAGATCATATGTGTAGAATAATTGTGATGAAATGTGCTTCGTTCTATAACCTTTTATAAACCCTCCGTTCAATTGGGCTGTGCATACAGCATTGTCAGAAAATTGTGGATCTTTTATCATATTCCAAATCATATTTTTCTCGAATGAAGTGAAACTGCAGTGTAAGTTGCTACTATAAGCTGTTGTGTAAGCTACTTGTAAGTTGCTACTGTACCAGATATAGATAATCTTCTGTCGGGGGTAATATTTATCCATAACAGACTACCGAAATGATAAGCTTCTTCAGGAAGCTTATTTCCAATAGAGTACTAAATAGATAACTATATTTACGGCGGAGTCCCATATGGATAGGCTTCTTCAGGAAGCCTATGTAGAACGGAGTACTAAATGAACATTCATAATATAACATATATTTATAGCACTCTCCCTTAAATGTTCATTATTATGTGCCTCGTTAAAACCTTACTAGGAAAAATCCCGTGGGAAAATCCTAGTCAAGGAAAAAGAGTACACTAATAATATACATTGCAAGCTACCTTATTAAAAAACCTTTCCAGGAAAAAACCCAGTGAGAAAAAATCCGAGCAAGGAAAAAAAGTACAGTGCAGAGACTTGGATATATCTAGACCAAAGAGTTCACCATTCTCTTCTGGAGGTAAGAACGGATCTTTAAGCTGTGTAGGAGAAGAAGTATATTTTGCGAGTAAATTAACAGAAAATGCTATGTCTGGCCTTGTAGCATTAGCAAGATACATTAGTGAACCAATTGCAAAGATATAGGGTACTTCGGGACCAAGGAGTTCCTCATCCTCTTCTGGATGTCGGAATAAATCTTTATCCACTTCAAGTGATCGAACAACCATTGGTGTACTCAATAGATGTGTTTTGTCCATGTAAAAGCGTTTTAAGAACCTTGATGTATAGAAATATTGATGGATAAAAATTCCGTCTGCTAAATGTTCAATTTGCAGACCAAGACAAACTTTTGTCTTCAAAAAATCATTCATCTCAAATTCTTTCTTAAGATATTCAATTGCCTTTTGGAGCTCTTTTGGAGTTCCAACAAGATTTATGTCATCAACATAAACAGCAAGTATAATAAATCCTGATGCCATTTTCTTTATAAAAATACATGGACAAATAACATCACTTATGTATCCTTCTTTCAACAAATATTCATTGAGGCGATAATACCATATGCGCCAAATTACTTTAAACGGTATAACGACCTTTGTAATCTGATCGAGTACATTTCTCGAGACTTTTGAACTATATGCTTCAGACGTTTTAAATCCTTCAGGGATATTCATATAGATTTAATCAAATAATCCATATAGGTTATGAATGGCATGACATCTTCAGGTGTTTAGACTGCAGGTCCGATCCTCACAATCTTTTTACGATATTATGCACTATATTGTATCAAATATATCGTCGACGATCACTTTTGTATCGGTTTGCAAGCGACATAACTTGTTGAGATATCATCACTTTAATTATTTTCAAGTACCTGAACTTCTTCTGGAGTTTCATAAAATGTTATGTCGTGAGCTCTCTAGAGCTCATTTCTTCCTTATTATGATCACTTTGATCATTATCTCCATACCATTTTTCAAGGGTTGTTACCTTCGGAACCGATTGGTCTACCACGCTTCATGCGTACAGTAAACTCTATCATTCAGGGACTTTAATTTTAATAGGAGCATTTGCAGCTGAAATATGATATTTAATTTTGGATCAGCAAATGCTTCTAGCATTTTACTTGAATTATCTTCTGAGTAAGGATCATATTGATGATAATTCGATTCATATAGCATATTTTTCAGCTGTTTATTCCATCCCATATATGCTAGAAAACTAACATATATTCCCAATCTTCTTTGGAAACATATCTTTATGCATTGTGGTAGAGAAATTAATCATATAACAAACATCAAAAGATAGTTAAAATATTTTGTTTCTGATCCTAAACCAATTGTGAGGGGAGGACTTATCATATATTGTTGGTCTGATGCATAAAAATGTTGTTGCATACAATTAGAATATCTTATACCAACATATGGAGTTTTATTCTCACAAGCAATAGTTTGGCCATTCGTAGGAGGAATTCATTGCTAAACTAGTTTGGATATAAACCAGCATTATCAAGATGAACTATTGTGATCTCATCATCTGAAAGTTATGCTCTTAATTCAGAAAAGCACTCTCAAATGTCAAACTGCAGGTTGACATAAACATACATGTAACCATCTTATATATGCATCTATAAGTGGTTCACATGACAGATGAATGAGCCCATATTCATCTTTTATATATTTCAGAATTAGGGGTCTTAATCCCAACTTTAGCTGGTAGAATCAATTTATTATGAGAACAAGCAACACGGGAGAATTCTTGAAGAATCTTCTAGTTCTTCAATATATGGTTATCTGAATTCTCAAATGGCTCATTTAAAAATGGCAAATGATAACTTCAAGTTTATCATGACATGTGCTATCTCTTAGTAAACTACTGGTTTACTATGGCATAAACTTTTGTATAATAAATTTTCGATTTACTATAGTTGTTTTTGCATTAGTAAACTTCTGGTTTACTGTGATATATGATGTAATTCAAATTAAAGAATAAGGTGGGTAACTTCTCACATACATATTTACCCCCTATGATTGTGGAAACATGAATATTTTTAATCTTTTAATTATTTGTAGTCTCACTACGATTATCAATTATATTAGTAAACTTCAAGTTTACTACAACATATGTTTTGACCATAATCATATAAGATGGATGACATATGTATATATAAGCTCTTCAAGAGCCTTCATTAATTATCCACAATCTAATATTTATCCGACACTATTGGTGTCATATGCCTTCTAGACAAGCATATAGCTCTTCGGGAGCTTTTGATAATTTTTATACTACCAAATATTGCTCAAACACTTCTGGGGTCATGAGAGAAAATCATAATCAAATAGACAACACAAAGCCAATTCTAAATTTATAAATGACAAAAATCAAAAAAATTAATATTCTACTACTGACTTCGTGACAAATATCACCTTCAGGGAGAAACTCTATTATCAAAGCGGCAACCACATGATTATTACATCCTTCAGAGAAAGATACATGAGTTGTTATTTCCTTCGGGGAACTCAATAACTAACCATAGTATATTATTGTGGTTGTAGCCGAAAATATTCTTCAAGAATGCTTTTGCGTTAGAGTGATATTTAATAAAATTTTCGAAGATATTTTACGTACTACAAATACATGTGACAATGATCTTTATGCTACAAAAACAAGATTTATATCCTTTATTATTCTATCTCTTCAGGAGGTGAGTTGTGGTATTTCTTCATTCACTTCAGGGAATGAAAATGCGCTTAAAAATAACTTTGAATAGCTTATTATTTTGTTGAAGCACAGGAAGACACAGTTTCATAATATTTTCCTACTTCAGGAGAAAATTTCAGTTGTGTTACTTCTTCATGAGCAAATTTAAATTACGAAATATTGAGCATATATTCTCTCAATCATATTACCTCTTCTGGAGGTGAATTTTAATATATTTACATCAAGAGCGAGTTCATACTTACGGGCTTTATTCCAATTATCACATTCACTTCGGGGAATGGATTAATGTTATCAAAAGTTCTCTTCCTTCAGGAAATCGAACATAATTATCTGAATGTGTATTAATCACATCAAATTGTGATACTTCAACCTCTTTAAAAATATTTACTACTTCAGGAGCAAATCGAGGCGTGCATTTAATATAGAAAAATTTTCTCTAGCTTATCTTCAATTGTAACCATGGAAAGAAAATTATCACTTCTGCTGATTATAGGCATATACCGCTTCAAGTGGTTAACAAAATTTAGGTTACAATGAGATATACAAAACGTAACAACTTTTGGTGGTTATATATTTCTTGCAAAACTCTGCTGGAGTTTAAGTGGACCCAACAATGTTATCCACTTAATAATCCTTTATTAAGATAATAAGGATGAAAATAAATACCAAAATAGGTATTGTATACGTAGCATATAAACAAATAAGCAATGATAAAGATATTAAACCAAATATAAGCAAGAAGCTCAAATTACTTTACAAAAATTTTGCCACTCCAGGCGTACGTGATATCCACATCACTATTTCCAAGGAGAAAAGCTCATCACCTCAAGGATATAACATGCCTTATGATGCGCGGAGTGAACAAGATCTAACCACCGACGTAAGAGTGTCGCCTTACATATGAGATGAACACTGAAATAGAAATTAAATTCAAAGTAAGTGCTCAAAATGGCAGAGTCTCGTGCTGATAACGTGTTATAAAATAAGGACTTTAAAGTAAAGAAATCAAATACGAGTAGAGAGAGAGAGAGAGAGAGAGATTTATTATTCGAATTCAAACTGATGTACATTATGAACTGAAAACTTATATATTTATAGAAGAAAAGAAGCAGCTGCAAGGCAGAAGCAGCTACATGGCGGAAGCAAGAAGCAGCTGCAAGGCTAAAGCAGGAAGCAGCTGCAAGGCTGAAGCAGCTGCAAGGCAGAAGTAGCTGCAAGGCGGAAGCAGCTGCAGGGCAGAAGTAGCTACAAAGCAGAAGCAGTTGCAAGGCAGAAGCAGCTGCATGAAGGAAGCAGGAAGCAGCTGCAAGGAAGAAGTAGTTGCAAGGCGGAAGCAGCTGCAAGACTTCTCAGGAAGCAGCTGCAAGGCTTATTCTTCAGCTACTTGTCAGCTGTATACATGAGCTGTTTATAGATAAACTTCTACAGAATACTAAATGGATAATCTTCTTCAGGAAGATTATCTATAGCGGAGTATTAAATGAACATCCACAATATTATTTTCATAATAAGAGCTTTTTTTCATGTACAATATAATAAAACAAAGTACAATAGAAGATACTAGAGAAGCAAAAGTGGAGTGTTTGAAGTTTTCAAACATCGAGTCTGAGTAGCAGTGTCAATAATTCAGTTGTATCGGTTATTTTATAAAATTTGTATTATATTAATTTTTTGACTATTCTATACTTAAAAATTATACTTTTCAAAATTATTCCAATCATATGTTTCTCTTCAGTATTGTATAGTTCGGTTAATTTTCGATATTTTTTTAAATATCGTGTAAAGTTCAGTAGAAGTAGAATGAAGTAACATATGTTCTTTTATAGGACATAGCAAAACTCTCTAGATATTTTATTGCTTAAAGGGTGATGAATTAAAAAAATAAAAGATAGCTAGACCATAGATCCATCAACTATAACAACTCGATCGGTCTTTTTGATCTCTAGCGCGTGGTTCGGCGGTTTGAGGCCATGAGAAGCTTCACTTCAGGCATATTGACTTGTACGTGTGATCGGAATTGAATTTCTAGAAGTTCGGAGTTGATCTGGAAAGAAAATTCTCATTTCGGAAGTTTTAAGTTGGAAGAATTGATTAAGTGTGACGATCCGACCCGTCGTCTAATGAGTTACTACCCAGTTTCTCCCATGTCCTACTTTGTCATGCTTCATTATCGGTATTGTGTGCATTAGAATTTATTTGGAGCAATTTTGATAAGAAATAAAACAATTAGTCTCTTTAATGATGGATTAGTTTGGAAAAGTCAACCTGACGTTGAATTATGATTTAAAGGGCTCGAAACTGAATTCTGATGATTTGGTTAGCTTCGGGTGATGTTATAAGGCTTAGGAGTGCAATCGGAAGTAATTTTGGAGGTCCGGTGAAGAAGTTAGCCTATTTTGGCGAAGTTAGTATTTTGGCGATTTCCGATTGATGGGGTGAAATTTTGATCCGGGAGTTAGAATGAAATTCTGAGAGTTGATGTAGCTTTTTTATGACATTTTGGACTTGTGTGCAAAATTTGAAGTCAATCGAACGTATTTTGATAGGTTTCGGCACCAGAAATAGAAGTTCTAAAGTTCATAAAGCTTAGATTGGAGGTTGATTCATGATTTTAGTGTTGTTTGATGTGATTTGAGGCCTTGATCAAGTCCGTAATGTATTTTGTGACTGGTTCGTGTCATTGGTCGGGGTCCCGAGGCCTCGGGTGTGTTTCGGATGCCCAACGGGTCATTTTTGAAAGATTTTTGCCGTTTTAGCATAAATGTAATGATCAAAAGGTTCATTTTTAGTTCTAGAGATCCAAATTTGATTTTGAGACTTCCAGAATTTCATGAATTATAGGAATGATATGGAAATTAAATCCAAATTTGGTTTATTTTCATCAAGTTGCGATTGGGTTTTTGACGCGAAATATGAGTTAATTGTTTAACGAACGAAATGAGTACTGAACTGAGTAAACGAGCTCTGAATTTAGCTTCAATTGAAGGGTTGTGTTTGTATTACTATTTGTGACTCACAGGAAGGAACAAGAATCATCTAATTCTGAGTTCGTATGGTGGAGTTAGAGTCATTTTAGTGAAAAATGGTTGTGCTGCAAATTTCATTAAAAGCTGCTGTATTTTCTGCGGTAGTGAACAGTACTCCGAAACAGTATCCATGAACAGTACCCCATAACAGTATCTGTGAACAGTACCCCCGTAACAGTACTTGTGAACAGTGACCCCGTGAACAATATCCTTGAACAGTAACAGGGGTGAATAGTACACGGGATGAACAGTAACCTCGGAAATTTTGGGCAAATGTTCATTTTGAGAAAATGGGACTTCGTTCCCATTTTCAATTATTAGCAATTTGGAGCTTGGTTTGGGCGAATTTTGGATAGATTTTCTTAGAGAACAACGGGGTAAGTGTTCTTAACTAAATTTTGGTTGTATAACTCAAATCTATTGCAAGTTTTGATGTTTAATTTGAGAATTTTTGTTCAAAAGGGTAGAAAACCCTCTTGGATAGAAATGGTGATTTGAGGGGTAAAATAAACTCCGATTTTTTGTGAAATTGGCATGTAGAGACTCGCGGCGAGATAAGGATAGTACTGACAGAAAATTTCCAGATTTCGAGACGTGGGCCTGGGGCTCGAGTTTTGCAA
The DNA here is from genome assembly GCA_034376525.1 of Nicotiana benthamiana. Classification (NCBI taxonomy): domain Eukaryota; kingdom Viridiplantae; phylum Streptophyta; class Magnoliopsida; order Solanales; family Solanaceae; genus Nicotiana; species Nicotiana benthamiana. Next base: position 136,147,057 of record CM067329.1, on the reverse strand, counting down.
ATTTCGTGAATTTCGACATTTCTCGATTGGGTATTGTTCCCTTAGCATATTGTGATGTATTCGCTTTGATTTTGGTTAGATTCGACGCGCGTGGAGGCCGGTTTGACGGGCAAAGGTGTCACGGGCTAGAGATTTCACCGATTCGAGGTGAGTAATACTTGTAAATGATATCTTGAGGGTTTGAAACCCCGGATTTTGCATATCACAGTGTTGTATTGAGGTGACTTGCACGCTGGATATGAGCATGGGGTGCATCACCGTTGAGGATTGAGACTTGGTCCGTCCCGGTTATTGATTTTACTGAGTATTTGACTGAAATTACTTGTTATCATCATAATTTGGGCTGATTGCCATGTTTGGGCTTCGTGCCAACTATGTGAATCATTCGGGGATTGAGATCACTATTTTTAGCATATGTTGCATATCATTTGATTCTAGTCCAAGATTTTAATAATTTTTTTCAAACTCAGCCATGCTTCTATGTTTTGAAAACTCAAATGATATATTAAATGTTATTTCGGGCTGAGACTACTGTTTTATAAATGCCTAAGGGGCTTGCTTTCAGGACTGATTATGGGTGGCTCGGGCTGCACGCCGCAACAAGAACTTGAAACAGTGGTAACAATGACACTGCGGGATGTGACTTGAAATATTATGGGTGGCTCGGGCTGCACGCCGCAGCAGAAACTTGAAACAATGATAACAATGACACTATATGATGTAAATGGGTCAGGTAATAATGACTGACCAGGATTTGATTGACGCCACGAGATGGCTTGATATTGCGCTTGGGCTGTAGGAGCCCCTCGGAGTCTGTACACCCCCAGTGAGCACTGTTGACGATAAATCACTATAGATGGCTCGGGCTACACGCCGTAGTGGGTACCGGGATGTTCTATCATATGCATTGCATTGCATTCATGCATGTATTCATTATTTGTTGTTTGTGATATTTCTGGAGATATTTATCTGCTTTTGCTGGTGCTATCTGATCCTTCAGTGTTGGGGCCCGAGTGGCTTACCAGGAACAAAGATATTGCCCGAGGGGCGGGTTTCTGTGCATAGTGACACTGATGGCTAGAATTATTTTCAACTGTTAAAGAGATTATTTTCAAAAGAGGTTTAAAACTGATCCATATATTTATAAAGTATTTCATGGAATTACTGTTTTCTAAAAGGGTTGTACCGTCTTATATAGTATAATGAAGTGTTCTTACGTGATTTCTTATCGCTCAGTTATTATTTACTCTTATTACCACTGAGTTGGAAGTACTAACTTTACTCCCTGCACCTCGCATGTAGTTGCAGGTATTGTTCGCCCCGTAGCGGGTTATTAGCGGATTGAAGAATTGTTATTGTAGCTGAGCCAGGTGACCTCTAGCGTCCGTAGCACCGGATCTTCTCCCTTATTTTATTTTGTTCATATTAATTTCAGACTTTGTTTCCCATTTTCGGACTTGTAGTTCTTTAGCGAATTCCGTAGTGGCTCATGACTAGTGACACCCCGGTGTAGGGCTGTGACGGGATTGTTCCCAGTTGTTATTATTGTTTTTTTGCACTTCTAATTATGCTAATTATTTTTTTGCCTTATAAATGTTATATAAATATTAAAAGGAAGCATTCGTTTTATTGGCTGGCCTTGTCTTCACGAGAAGCGCCATCACGATCCGGTTTGGGATTTGGGTCGTGAAAAGTTGGTATCAGAGCCTAGGTTACTAGGTCTCAAGTCATGAGCAGGTTTCGTAGAGTCTCTTGGATCGGTACGGAGACGTCTGTATTTATCCTCGAGAGGCTGCAGAACCTTTAGGAAAATTTAACATTCTTGAATTCTTATCGTGCGTCCTTCATTCAGCTTGAAAAGAAAACTCTTGAAATTCCTTCCACGCGATTGTATGCGCACGTGAGCACTCAATATCAGATGTGGCTTGATGGTTTGTGATTCCCCGATCGGGGGAGGCGAGATGTTATATCAGTGAGTTTGATGTTGGGCCAGTCTGGAGGACTTAAGGTCGGATGTCCATGTATCAATTTTGATAGTATGATTCTAATAGGTGCAACGCATGTCCATGTATCAATTTTGATAGTATAATCCATGTAGTATTGAGATTTATGTAATTGATATGCATTGTGATACTTTGTCAAGTTGTGGATGTGTTGTTAGGATGGTTTTGGTGATTCTCTGTCAGGTAGATAGGCCTAATTACAAATGAAACTCTGGCAAAATTTATAAAAAATTTGGGACTTAGTAAAATTTTGTCGCCTAAAGAGTGGGCTTAACTGTTGTGTGAGTGAATGCAAAAAAAATTGCAGAAGAGTTAAAATTTCCGATGATTCGTATTTCCACGAGCTTTGATGGATGGAGTTTAATCTCACCATGAAATTACGACAACAATAGAGTATAAGTGAGTTTTGATCTATGGATTTGAGCCAAGTTGGGGAGTTTGCTATTAAATAGGGTGATTGCACGATTATATTCTATATTGGTTCGAGTTTGATGCATGCTGGTGAATCAGTTCTTGTTATGGAAATTGGGTCGAGAATGGCACGAATGAAGGAAATTTTTTGACAAGATGTCATGAGCTAGGATATGCTGGAGATGAGTTTCGATGTTTACGGTAAGTTGGAATTGTCTTCAGCATCACCTAAGATCGGTGTTTTATAAAAAGGGTTCTGCATCCTGGTTAGGATTCTTGATCGCTCTTCAGCGTTAGTGCGACCGGTGAGGTACGCTCCAGATATTATTGTGGTAAGTTGTGGGAGTGTTTCCCACGGGAAGATTATATAAGTGTGGCATGTGATCACTTGATTGAGTAAAGATGTAAACCAAGTATTAAGTTTGTGATGTTGTAGTTAAATTAAAGATTCATGCCTGGAGGGAACTTGGCATATTGGGTTGTGAATATGGGAGGATTACTCCGATTGTGATGGTTGTTCTTGTGTTTATGAAGAAAATGGAAGTTATTATGGACCTTTGAATGATTATCAGACTATTTTAGTATGATCAGAATCGGCTTGAAGTCGATAGATAGATTTAATGTGAATAATGGCTCTATATCTGGCCAGATGTGTGCAATTTACTAATGCAGTCCTCATAGAGGAGTAGTTATATTGATGTTTCATTGTCAGATATTTCACGTAGTGATGCATTGCACCGTGTGAGTGGTGATTCGACTTCAGAAATTGCTATGTATTAAGAATCTGTTGAAGAATGACGTTATATGGCCATCTTGGCTCTTGAAATTCAGATTGTACATCGCACCTCAGTTACGCTTGAGTTTTATAGCTTATAACGCTATATGTCCCCATAGATATTATTATGCACTTAGAATGCTCATGATCGATACTCAGTATTTTGTTGTAATGAGCAAATTTGGCTCGATGTGCGTCTCGTTATGTGAGATCTATGTGTGGATCGGGTGGCACACCGCCACGGGTATGTTATCGGGATCGGGTTGCATGCCGCAACAGTTTGATGATGAGTATAGTTTTCTATATGCTATTTTGTATGCTTTGCTTCCTTTTTTTTTGGAAAGTCCGCATTAGTGTGTGGGATTGGTAATTCCTTCTGGAGATCATTAAATTCGAGATCAGTGCAATCTGAGTATATGAAGTAATTTATGGGGGCTAAGACCATTGTTTGGTTCAGAATGAGGTGATAGTTCTTTCCGGAAGTATAGACTCAATCGATTATTGATTCAGCGGTGTTATGAATTTATACAGATCTTATACGTCGTGTCGGTATTGTACGAATTTGAACAATATGTATGTCATTTAGAGCATGGGATGTGTAACGATTTTTCTTCTAGATGGAATCAATGGAAGTTCTTCACTAGTTGAGCCATTTTCATTATTTGAGTATGTTTGAACCATTTCTTATTGGTGCACGTATTATGCAAGTTGTGGCTTAGGCATGTATCGGGTTGTCATATCACTAGAGTTGTGTGTTGGATTCGAGGTGATCATTGAGGGCAGTGATGAATACGAACAGACTGGATTTCGGCTTTTTAGGAGGATAATATCGAGGTTCGGCTCGGGAATATGTTGCGGTATTAGTCAAATGGGAAGTGGCTTTAGTGGTTGATCTGAAAAATGGTTATGGTTTGCTGTGTGTCTCATTTATTGTTGGCAGTGTATGAAAGTGTTGGAATAAGACTTTAACTAATAAGGGATTTTCTATTGTTATTTGGTTGTTTTGGACAACTGCTGTGAATAGAAGTTATCGTTTCGAGTGCTTTGATTATGCAGTATATCATATGATTTCACCGAGGTTGTAGCTATGGGTTATTACAGCTGGTTCAAGGCCATTCAAGGCATAGGTGTGAGGTTTTGATCATATCGACGGTTTCAGAAGTAAAAAGGTAGTTCTATTATTTATTGGCTAGGCTGGATGGCGTAAATCTAATTTAAATGTGTTATTGGACCTATATGACATAGGGTGACGTGGGATCACCCCGGGTGTATGCTTAGTAAGGTTATTCAGCTTTTGGTTGGCTTCCAGTACAATCTGGGTACGCTCGAGGACAAGCGTTTGTTTAAGTTGGGGAGAATGTGACGACCTTACCCGTCGTCTCGTGAGTTACTACCCCGTTTCTCCCATTTCCTACTTCCTCATGCTTCATTATCGGTATTGGGTGCATTAGAATTTATTTGGAGCAATTTTGATAAGAAATAAGATAATTAGTCTCTTTAATGAAGAATTAGTTTGGAAAAGTCAACCGGACGTTGACTTTTGAGTTAGAGGGCTCATAATTGAATTGTGATGATTTGGTTAGCTCCGGGTGATGATTTAAGGCTTAGGAGCGCAATCAGAAGTAATTTTGGAGGTCTGGTGAAGAAGTTCGCCTATTTTGGCGAAGTTAGTATTTTGGCGATTTCCGGTTGATGGGTGAAATTTCGATCCGGGAGTCAGAATGAAATTCCGAGAGTTGATGTAGCTTCGTTATGACATTTTGTACTTGTGTGCAAAATTTGAAGTCAATCGGACGTGTTTTGATAGGTTTTTGGCATCGGAAATAGAAGTTGGAAGTTCTAAAGTTCATAAAGCTTAGATTGGCGGTTGATTCATGATTTTAGCGTTGTTTGATGTTATTTGAGGCCTCGATCAAGTCCGTAATGTATTTTGGGACTGGTTGGTGTAATTGGTCGGGGTCCCAAGGTCCTCGGGTGTGTTTCAGATGCCCAGCGGGGTAAGTGTTCTTAACTAAATTTTGGTTGTATAACTCGAATCTATTGCAAGTTTTGGTGTTTAATTTGGGAATTTTTGTTCAAAAGGGTAGAAAACCCTCTTGGATAGAAATGGTAGTTTGAGGGGTCAAATGAACTCCGATTTTTGTGAATTTGGTATATATAGACTCGCGGCGAGATAAGGATCGTATTGATGTAAAAATTTCCGGATTTTAAGACGTGGTCCCAGGGCTCGAGTTTTGCAAATTTCGTGAATTTCGACATTTCTCGATTGGGTATTGTTCCCTTCATATTGTGATATATTAGCTTTGACTTTGGTTAGATTCGACACGTGTGGAGGCCGGTTTGACGGTCAAAGGTGTCGCGGGCTAGAGATTTCACCGATTCGAGGTGAGTAATACTTGTAAATGATATCTTGAGGGTTGAAACCCCAGATTTTCATATCATAGTGTTGTATTCAGGTGACTTGCACACTGGATATGAGCGTGGGGTAGAGCACCATTGGGGATTGTGACTTGATCCGTCCCGGTTGTTGATTTTACTGAGAAATTGACTGAAATTACTTGTTATCATCATAATTTGGGTTGATTGCCATGTTTGGGATTCGTGCCAACTATGTGAATCCTTCGGGGATTGAAATTACTGGTTTTAGCATATGTTGCATATCATTTGATTCCAGTCCAAGATTTTAATAATGTTTTGCAAACTTAGCCATGCTTCTAAGTTTTGAAAACTCAAATGATATTTTAAATGTTATTTCGGGCTGAGACTATTGTTTTATAAATGCCCACGGGGCTTATGATGTTTTTCTGAACTGATTATGGGTGGCTCGGGCTGCGCGCTGCAGCAAGAACTTGGAACAGTGGTAACAATGGCACTGTGTGATGTGACTTGAAATATTATGGGTGGCTCGGGCTGCACGCCGCAGCAGAAACTTGAAACAATGGTAACAATGGCACTATATGATGTAAATGGGTATGGTAACAATGACTGAACAGGATTTGATTGATGCCATGAGATGGCTTGATATTGCACTTGGCTGTAGGAGCCCCTCCCAAGTCTATACACACCCCTAGTGAGCATCGTTGACGATAAATAAATATGGATGGCTCGGGCTGCACGCCGCAGTGGGTACTAGAATGTACCATCATATGCATTGCATTGCATTCATGCATGTATTCATTATTTGTTGTTTATGATATTTCTAGAGATATTTATCTTCTTTTGCTGGTGCTATCTGATCCATGAGTGTTGGATCCAAGTGGCTGACCAGGAACAAAGATATTGCCCAAGGGGCGGTTTTTTGTGCATAGTGACACTGATGGCTGGAATTATTTTTCAACTGTTAAAAAGATTATTTTCAAAAGAGGTATAAAACTGAGCCAGATATTTATAAGGATTTTCATGGAATTACTGTTTTCTAAAAGGGTTGTACCGTCTTATATAGCATAACGAAGTGTTCTGTGTGATTTCTTATCGCTTAGTTATTATTTACTCTTATTACCACTATGTTGGAAGTTCTCACTTTACTCCCTGCATCTCGCGTGCAGTTGCAGGTGTTGTTCGCCCGGTAGCGGGTTATTAGCGGATTGAAGAATTGTTATTGTAGTTGAGCCAGGTAACCGCTAGCGTCCGTGGCACCAGATCTTCTCCATTATTTTACTTTGTTCATATTAATTTCAGACATTGTTTCCCCTTTTCGGACTTGTAGTTCTTTAGCGAATTCTGTAGTAGCTCATGACTAGTGACACCCCAATGTAGGGCTGTGACGAGATAGTTCCCAGTTGTTATTATTATTTTTCCGCACTTTTAGTTATGCTAATCATTTTTTTGCTTTATAAATGTTATATAACTATTAAAAGGAAGCGTTCGTTTTGTTGGCTGGCCTTGTCTTCACGAGAGACGCCATAACGACTGGGTTTGGGATTTGGGTTGTAACACTAAGGTTGGAGTTTTATGTAAACGACCTCAGATTCGAGATTTGAAGGTTCCAACAAGCTTGTATGATGATTTTAGACTTGGGCGTATATCTGGCTTGGATTTTGGATGATCCGAGAGCGTTTTGGCACCTATTATTGAAGTTGGCATTTAGGAAAATTTTTGATAAATTTGGGTTGAAGCGTATTTCAATGTTATCAATGTCTGTTTGGGATTCTGAATCTAGGAATAGCTCCGTATGGTGATTCTGGTATTGGGAGCACGTCCAGATGTTGATCTGGAGGCTCGTAGGTCATTCATGATCATTTGGCAAAAGTTAGAAATTTGAAGGTTTTTAGAAGTTTGACCAGGAGTAGACTTTTTGATATCGGGATCGGAATCCAATTTCAAAAGTTGGAGTAGGTCCATAATGCCGAATGTAACTTGTGTGCAACATTTAAGGTCAATCCGGCGTAATTTGATAGGTTTCGGCATCTAATATAGAAGTTTGAAGTTCTAAAATTCATAAGCTTGAATCGGGCTGCGATTCGTGATTTCGATGTTGTTTGATGTGATTTGAAGATTTAAGTAAGTTTGTAATGTGCTTTGGGACGTGTTGGTATAATTGTTTGAGGTCCCGAGGGTCTCGGATGGATTCCGGATGCTAACCGGATCGAGTTTAGACTTGGAAGAAGTGCTGGAGCGGCTGCCTTCTGGTGTAACCGCACCTGCAAGGTTTGGGCCGCAGAAGCGGCCAAGAGGGGCGCTGATGTAATTTTGGTTGGGAAACAGTGAGCCCGCAGATGTGCTTATCTTGCCGTAAAAGCGAGACCGCACGTGCGAAAGAGAAGGCGCAAAAGTGGAAGCAGGCAGTTGGGGGCATTTCCACAGAAGCGGAATATTAGCCGTACATGAGAAACTGCAGAAGCGCTCAAGTGACCGCAGGTGTGAGAAGTCGCTGGGCAGAATGGTTCTTTAGAAAACAGGAATTTGACCCATTTTCTTCTATTCGCTCTATGTTGGGCGGTTTTTGGAGAGTTTCAAGTGGGGGGGGGGGGGGTTTCACCATCTATGCTAAGGTGAGTTATTCACATACAATTAAATTAAATATATGGTTTTTATATGGATTCAAGCATGAAAATTCTTAGAAAATAAAATTTTTGGTAGAAAACCTATGAATTGGTATTTTTGGATTTTCACCACAGATATAGAATTTGGAATAAATGATATATTTAGGTTCATGATGTTATGGATAAAGTTTATCTTCGAAATATTTTGAAATCCGAGCAAGTGAGCCCGAGGGTGATTTTTATATATCTTTCGAACAGAGTTGAAAATTATTGTAAATTGGTCAATAATGAGTATTAAGGTATATATTTATGAATTTACTCATTTATTGACTAGTTTTGAGAGCGCTGGGCACCAGTTTGAGTTGTTGAAATGGTTTAGGAGCCGCCAATGGAACTTCATAGTTAGGTAAGTTTCCTTTCTAACCTTGTAAGAGGAAATTAATCCCATAGATAAATTGAATTAATATGTGCTTTTAATTGTTAGGGCTACGTGCGCACGAGGTGACGAGAGTGCGTGCGTAATACTATTATGCTCATGTCCAGGTAGTACAGGACCCAAATTATGTTATCTTTGCGATGTTTGCATTGTACATGTTAATTTAGTTATTAAAAACACATTGGTGCTTGATAAGGAAATGGTAAAAGGTTAAACTTCACCTACTTGAGTTTTTGGACGAATCATTTGACCGTTAATGAGAATATATATTCTTTGAACATTAACCCTAAATAAATTTTAATTTGGTTGTTTATATGTGTTTTCTCTTGTTGTGGAGCGGGCCAAATGCGTCAATAGAAGATATATACATTTATGGTTTGTGTCGTTTGATTCTCGGCAGTACACAATTTATATTTATATGTTGGACCGGGTCGTACGACCTCGGTATGATTTGCACATAATTGAATTGATTTCTTTGGAATTTATAATACATGACATTGTCTCATTGGCCTAAGATAATTGTTAAATGATGAGAAATAAATTTGGAGATTTCTTAATTATAAAAGAATCGAATACTTACTTCATATTATTGAGCATACAGCCGTTCTATACAACTCTTGTTTAAATTATATCATTGACATTTTATTTATAGACCATAGTAAGTGTCGGAGTCGATCCCTCGTCATTACTTATTAGAGATTAGACTGGATACTTACTGGGCAAGCATTGTTTACGTACTCATACTACACTTGCTGCACATTTTGTTGTGCATGCACATATATATTTAGTGGCCTCGTATGCAGCGGTGTGGTTAATGCAGGGACTTAGGTGAGCTTCTGTCCCGACCCGTACCCGGTCGTGATGGCACACAGCCCTAAAGCTAGGTAAGCCTGACCAACAATCGCTTCTAATGTAACATTTAAGTCTCAAACCGAGAATTTAACAAAATAATAATCCAAGAATATTAATAATGTGATATAGGTAAAATACAAAAATCAAAAACACACCCATGTGATCTAGGGGTCACGAGTCTAGAGCCTCTAAACAAAACTGAGTAATAATAATAGTATCTGAATACCAAAACAAAAATAGTATCTGATCCCTCATCACCCTACCTCGCATAGGTCCGATAACACAATTTAGCTGAAATTTCACAGTCCATCTAGACCATAACCGTAGGACCACATTACACTTCCGCAACCATGCACAAGTTAAGAACCTCACATTTATACTCAGAATAATCCTGAACCGGCTGTAATAACCCATACCTGCAACCTCAGGTGCACTCACCTGATATACCGCATAATCCTAACACTCGAAACGATAATTTATATCCACAATCGCTGTCCACAACAACCATGTACCAATAGAAACCCTTTATTAGCTGGAGTCTTATCCCAGCACTGCTATACTATATCAATGATAATGAACACACAATAACCCATAACCATTTCTCAAATCGATCCCCACGATAATCATATAAAGCTAAAGAAAAACCACACAATGTGCTCTCGGCGCACGTTACCAATAAAATAATAAATTTCTTGCGCACGTTAGCAAGGTGCTATCGCCGCTGGAAATGGCTCGCCGCCGTCGCCGACCACCAGTCACAAACTCGGACATCGTTACTCCAGATCCTGGGGTAGCTAAAGAGCTCGAACCGATAACTCTAGGTGACTTTCTCCCACCTTCTTTGCAACCGCAACCGACAGATCTACAACATGCAAAGGAAGCTGGTACTGGAATGCAACATATGGATATCTAAGATGATGACCTTGTGAGGAGATTGCAATTTTCAGACATTGGGGAATCTGTAGTCTCACCTCCAACTGCTGCTGATGTTGTTCGAGGAAATCGGAATGCTCAAATGGGAAGTTCACTGTCATTTGTTCCTCCAGTCAGCAGGGAGGGTCGGAAGGTTGTTACCATTAGTGAGGAGGATCTTAAGCCACAGGTGGAGTACTGGAAGAACTCTCTAATTGGTTACATTATTGGTGATAACCCCACTGAAAATGCTATGGAGAGCTATGTTATGCATGTATGGAATTTTGTCTCTAAACCACAAATCCTAGTCCATTTTGAAGGGTATTGTATTTTTCGGTTCTTGAACAAAAGGGATATGGATCTGGTTCTGCAATCTGGACCATATACCTACAGAAACAAGCCCATGGTGTTGAAGCCTTGGGAAGTGGATTTTTCTTTTCTGAGTGACATTTGAGCACCATTCTTGTATGGGTTCGCTTCCCTGGTTTGCCAATAGGATACTGGTCAGCAGAGGTGTTAAGCAAGCTTGCAAGTGCTGTTGGGAAACCATTATACGCTGACAAAGTCACAGCCCACTTTGAGAGGATCTCCTTTGCTAGTGTACTAGTGGAGGTTGATGCATCTCAGCCACTACCTGACCAGATTGACATTGATACCCCCTATGGTCCACAGATCTAAATGATTGAATATGACTGGAAGCCCAGGTTTTGTAACCATTGTCTAAAGTTTGTCTATGACTCCCTAGACTGCCGGTATAATGTCAAGAAGGATGGTGACACAAACTTGGAACCACTGGAGGGACCTAGGAGGCAGAGGAAGCCTGCAAAAACCACAAGGCAGAGATGGACTGTTAAAAAGGCCCCTGCTGTTGAAGCACCTCAAGACACTGTGGCAAACCAAACAGCAGTTGAGGTGAATGCTGAAGAACCAAAACAACTTGTGGCAGATCAGGAAGCTGATGTCGTGCTGGCTACTCCTCAGCAAGCACAACTACAGTCAACACCTGGAGATCAAATAGGCAATACACTAGATGCCAGAAGCAATATTCACAGTGTAGCATTGGTTGATAATTGCAAGAAAGGAAAGGCTATCAATGAGGTTTTAGATGCTGGTAGGAAAGGCCAGCAGATTGACCCTGGCCCCTCGTGTTTATGATCATTGTTACATGGAACATAAGAGGGCTGAACCTAGCCCATAAACAGAAAGAATTGAAAACCTTTCTGAATGCTAATAAAGTTGATCTATTGGGGTGTCTTGAAACTAGAGTCAAGCAACATAAAGCCCAGAATATCCAAAGGAAGGTTGCACAGGGATGGAAGGTGTTTTGCAACTACTCAGAGGCAGTGAATGGGAGGATTTGGATGCTCTGGAAACCACACATCCAGGCTACTATATCCTATGCTTCTGATCAATTTGTGCAGTGCTACATAGAGGATCCCTCTAGCCATATCAAAACTCACCTTACTATTGTGTATGCCCAAAATACTGCCTGCCATAGAGAAAGATTGTGGAGTGACCTTAAAGGGATCTCTATTCCTAACCAAGATACTTGGTTAATTAGTGGAGATTTCAACACTGTCTTATCTGCTGAAGACAGGATTGCTCTACTGTTACTGAGGCTGAAGTTAGAGGATTTAAGCAGTTCATTTATGACTTGAACCTTACTCCCCTTAGGAAGATAGGATGGAACTACACTTGGACAAATAAGCAACACACTTCAACTAGAGTTTATAGCAAGATAGATTGGGCACTGGGAAATTTCCAGTGGGTGCAACAGTATGGGCATATTGCAGCTGAGTTTTTAAACCCTTCAGTCTCAGACCATAAACCAATTCTTATCAAGTTGGGTGGCCAGAAGATTTTGCATCCAAAGCCTTTCAGGCTATATATTGGTATCATGGATCTCCCACAGTTTCAAGATATAGTTAAGCTTGTATGGAACCAGGAATGCAGAGGCAATGCTATGCAACAGGTATGGACTAAACCGAAGCTCTTGAAGCAGCAGTTAAAGGAGGTTAACAGTCATATGGCATCCTACAATCAGAAAATTATCCAGGCTAGAGAATCCCTTGATATTATTCAAACTCAAATGCAGATCACACCACTTTCACAGGACTTACTTCTTGAGGAAAGGTCAGCATTGGCAGAATTAGAAAAATGGAGCAGTGTGGAAGAACAAGTGATGAGGCAGAAGTCAAAGGCCACTTGGATTGACTGTGGAGATGCAAATACTAGATATTTCCACGCTCAATGGAAGATAAGGAATTTCCAAAATTCCATCAACTCAATTTGCACTGACACTGGAGTTAAGCTCTCTGATCCAACAGATGTGGAGCAGGAGTTCCTTTCAGTTTTCCAAGGCCTGATGGGAGTATGTGCTGAGGAATTGCCATGTGTGGATATTGCTACTATTAAAACAGGTAAATGCTTGTCCTTAGCTCAACAGAGGATGTTAATTAGGGAGATCACTATGGAGGAGGTTTCTGCTGCTCTTCATGACATGCCAAAGAACAAAGCTCCTGGAGTGGATGGGTATCCTGTGGAGTTCTTTACTAAGAACTGGGAGATAATCAAGCATGATGTCTTAGCTGCTACAAGGGATTTTTTAACTTCCTGCTCTATGCCACATATGATTAACACTACAGCCATTGCATTGGTTCCCAAGATCAGCTCTCCTACTACTGTCAAGGACTACAGACCCATTGCATGCTGCACTACCTTGTACAAGCTTATATCAAAGATCATTACCAGAAGATTAAAAGGTGTTATCACTGATCTAGTTGGCCTAGCCCAGTCTGCATTCATAGAAGGAAGAAGTATTGCTGATAATATCCTCCTCAGTCATGAGATATTCAAAGGATACTCTAGAAAGGGTGTCTCTCCTCGATGTGTACTGAAAGTTGACTTGAGGAAAGCATATGACACACTGGAATGGCCCTTCTTGCAACATATTCTGATAGCTTATGGTTTCCCAGCCAAGTTCATTGATTGGATTATGGCTTGTACCACTACTGTATCCTTTTCCTTAGTAATGAATGGAGGCTTCACTAAACCATTCAATGCCAAGAGAGCGATAAGACAAGGTGATCCAATGCCTCCATATCTATTTGTTCTGGCTTGGAGTATTTGAACAGAAGCATGGGACAACTCCACAGCAATGGCAATTTCAATTTCCATCCAAAGTGCATGAAGCTAAATTGTACCCATGTCTTTTTTGCAGATGATCTACATATGTTCTGTCGGGCAGACACCATTTCCATTCAGATCTTACACCAAACTTTCCTCAAGTTTTCTAAGGCCTCTGGTCTGGAAGCAAATGCAAGCAAGAGTGCCATCTACCTAGCAGGGGTACCACAGGAGGTTAGAACAGAATTGACAGAACTCTTGTGCTTCAGTGAAGGCAAACTTCCTTTTAGATAACTGGGCATTCCCCTGGATTGTAAGAAACTCTCTATACATCAATACTTGCCTTTCATTGAGAGAATCACAGCCAGGATCACCTGCTGGTCTGCAAAGCTACTATCCTATGCTGGTAGGTGTCAGTTAATTAAGGCTGTCATCTTTGGCATACAAGCCTATTGGTCCCAGGTCTTCCTCCTGCCAAAGAAAGTATTAAAAGCTATTGACACAATCTGTAGGACTTTCCTCTGGACAGGAGCTGCTAGTGTATCAAAGAGAGCCCTAGTGGCTTGGGATAGAGTATGCAGACCCTTAACTGCTGGAGGCCTAAATATACTGAATGTAACCATCTGGAACAAAGCAGCAATCACTAAACTACTTTGGGACCTTGCTAGGAAGAAGGACTGCCTATGGGTCCGATGGGTTCACTGCTACTACATCAAAAAGCTGATATTGGCACAGTAAATGTACCCAAGCAAGCAGCCTGGGTCATCAGGAAAATCATACAATGTAGAGATGATCTTATGGCAAACCAGCAGCTGCAAGGTTCCCTTGCTGACAGATTCAAGGCTGTATGCTGCCTTGACAAACTTCAAATCCAGAAAATGTATATCAGTATGCTCCCTAGATTTGATAGAGTCGACTGGAGGAACTTACTTCTAGTTCAAAATGTCCTGCCTCGACATAAATTTATTGCTTGGCTGGCTGCCCAAAGAAGATTACCTACTGTGGATAGATTAGCAAACTATGGTATTCAAATCCCTTCACTGTGTGTGTTTTGCAAACAAAAGGTGGAAACTTTCCAGCACCTCTACTTCGAGTTTTGCGTTACTAAGAGTTTATGGTCTAGAATTGGTTGTTGGCTGGGCAATTCGAGACAAATCCTTGACTGGGACAGTGAACTGGAATGGATATGCAGTAAAACTCGTAGTCGTGCATGGAGGAATGCTATCACTGCTGCTGCCTTTGTACATGTCGTAGCTTTAATACGGCAGTCGAGGAACAAAATACAATTTCAGAATATGGCATATGATGAAGATAGAACCACTAGAGAGATTGCATTACTTCTTCACATTCCTGGGAGACATAGTAGAAGCTGGCAGATCGGTCTACGTCAACTCAACTGCTTTCCATAACCTTTTTTGTCGTTACTTGTGGGAACTCAAATACATATGATTTTGCGCTTCTTTTGCTAGTTACATAGAAATGAAATGTAAATAGAATTAGTAGCTGACTGTCCAATCAGCTACTAGTAGGAACATTTGTACATCTTTTGCTATATATGAATACCAAGCTTTAACTGAAAAAAAAAAACCATTTCTCAAATCAACCATTCACGAAGACATTTCTTCACCTTTGAATATTACTACAACAGATCTCCGAGCCGAAACTCGATATTAACCTTCCAACCAGCTGAAACCAAATCCGTTCGTACCCATTAATGACCCAAAGGTCTCTTCTGACAAAACACACCATCCTGGCGACATGAACTTCAATACAGCCTAAGCCCTAACTTACATAAGCACACACCAATAAGAGACAGTCTGAACATACTCAAGTCATGAAAATGACTCAACGAAATAGCTGTACTTTAAGCTCATCAATAACCATTACAACACAAGGCTGGGACCCCGTCCCACATCATAGAAATAGAATACCTGAATCTTTCCGAAGGGTCTAATCTCCACATAGCCTCACTATAAAGCGCGATCTCATCCAAACGCTATTTAACATAAAGCCACTCAAGTCGCTATGCTCGAACTTGACAACCACGCACAGATTGATGTCTGAACCCGAGCAATCCATCACACTCATGGTGAAGCGAGTTATATCAATCTTGAAAGAACCCAGTCGATGCGCTATTCGCCAAGAAACTCCCAATAAGGACTTTCCTCAAAAACAAGGAATCAAGGCATACAAAGTAACACACGGAAACTATCCTCAACGTCACACTGTTGCGGCATGCAACCTGATCCAAATAACATACCATGTGGCGGCGTGCCACCCGATCCACTCAACTATATCACATAGAGAGATGCACATCGAGGGGAATTTGCTCATAGTCGCAGAGTACCGAGTATCAGTGGCAAGCACACTACCTACATAATCATATCAACTTATGGCGGTGTAAGCCACGAAACTCAACCTCCACTATGAATCTCGATAGCGCCACACCATATGTGCCCAAAGTCCATAAATCATAACGTCTCGCAACGTAGAAAACAAATAGATCTCTCCATATCGCTAATAAGCTCGGCAATGGTCGAGTCAACTTATCCCTCGACAATACAATTCGGAGCCAACCGAGTCGATTCAAACTGGAACACGCATCCGAAAAGTCCCTTAATGCTGGAACTGAATCACTGGTAGAAACCTCTACACTACCTCCCGCCTCAAAGGCCAAATTAAGGAAAGCAACTCCTACCAGTCGTCTGCTGGTTCTTTGAACACAGCCATTCCGCTAGAACATAGTCCGATACACCTCGACACGCAACCTGTGGCATTTTTAGACCTAGCCCATAGCATAATAGTCTAGAATAACCCAACACTGAGACAACCAGTCTACCCCCAACATCATCATGTCCAAAATCCAACATATCAACAAATAAAGATCTACTCAGGCTTCCAATCCCAATAGCCGCTTGCGGTTCCAATGCACACGATCCACAACCACTACATCGAGTGCACTGGAGAACTCCCGGTCTCCAACTCCATATAACATACAACTCACTATACCTCATCCCACATTACGCCGCAGGAATACATATTACACATCAAGTACCCATTCATTCCACGAAAGATATTCTAAAATTTCCCTGTGCCATGGAAGACATATGCCAATAGTCGGTCCAATGGAAAATGCCGCAATCCTACCGAATCGTCATCAATTTACATCACCTTCCCCTCTTACTGAACATATACTCCCGTCAAATTACTAGAATAGTAATACCATTTTCCTTAATCATCTGAGGGTCACTTCTTTAATCACATGCAGCTGCCCGAGCTGCTTAAGAATTTAATAACTTTCCATTCGGAACTGAACTGTTCCTTACACACACAAATCCCAATCATCCATAACAGACCACACATACCATACCATACTAGGGTAACCTGAGAACTCCATCTCCTTTTTTCCTAACCACAAGCTATACTGCCAGGACTAAATCCTTCTATCCACACCAGCCTAAGTAAGCTATCCAAGCTCAAAAGCTCTGCAGCCCAATACCCGTATGGTCTCATTACTTCGAACATAACAAGGAATTAATCATATCATCGCCATACCGATTCGGTCTACTATCAAACTATTCCATTTATCTAGTTTACCTTTTTGGTTCATCATCAACTTGATATTTCTCCCTCATCGTAGCATCACAAAGCCTCAACCCGAGATTGCCACACGGAACTCGAATATAAGACCACACTAACTATGACCCTTAGTCAACTGAATACTCTCTCAACTATTCCCGAAAATACCACATTCTAAAATACCCTACTCTGAACTTGCGAACATAAGTCCGCTACCTTCACTTTCCAGATGCTGATACATAGAATCCCATAATTAACATAAAATACCACAAGTCTTGACTTTTCTAGTGAAACCACAATCTTCAGCCACATACACAACCTTAAGACACCTGGCTATTACATTCAAAAATCTTGAACACATTAAAACCATTCTCAAGAGTCATCCACTCTTATACACACTGCAAATTTATCGACTTAACGAATCGAACCACTCATGCCTTATGAGCACTCTGACACAGCAGGACATGACCTCATTCCGATACAACCAAACAACTTCCTTCTCTTTACACTAAGCATTACTTATCCACAACTCAAAATATCCTATTATCTTCTCACTTCTACGAAGCACCATATAACCTTTGTCAAATTTTTTTTGCTTCACTCGTGCCATCCTCAGCTCAATATTTGCAACCATTATTGATTCACCCATATGCATCAAATCGGAACTAACATAATACCTAATCATACAATCAGCTAATCAACGGCAACCTCCCCAACTTAGCTCGAAGCCATATATACCACAACACATATATTCATTTGCTGCTGTAACATCATGGTAAGATTAAACTCACTCTTTCATAAGCTTGTGGAAACACGAGTCATCAGAAATTTTAACTCTTCTGCAATTCTTACATTCATTCACCTAACATTTGAGCCCACTCTTTCGGCGACAAAATTCTTTACGAAGTCCCAAATTTTTCAAAAATTTCGGCAGAGTTTCTTCTGTAATTGAGCCTATCCGTGTCAGAGAATCACCAAAACCATCCTAACAACACGTCCACCACTTGACTAAGCATCACAATGTATATCAACAACATTCATCTCAATACTACATGTATTATATTATTGAAAATTGATATATGGGCATGTGTTATACCTATTTGAGTCATAACACATGGAAAATACCTTTCAATTACACATGAAATCGTCTCACAATATACATAGGAACCGCATCACTTCAGAATACTCTGCAGGAGATAACCCACCAGCTTCACCGCATACAACATTTCTGTATACCTTCCACCGTCATACACATTACACATCTACTTAGTCTTCCTGAGTCTAGACTCATATCGTATAATGAAATTTACTTCACTCCCACTAGGAGACTCGAAAAGATTCTTCACGCGCCTACAACTCGGGCTACTCATCGGACCACCATAGGAAACGCATCACATGACAGTTCATCCATAAGTTTGCAGACTCCATCGTCACTATTAGGTCATATAATTGCATCTCGCAGTACCAGCATACTCATCACACGATCACAACACTTGATCATACGATCAGCACCTCAGTGCTCAGCCCTAGGCAATATCCGGCCTCAAGTCTTCCAGACTGGCCCAACATCAACCTCACGAAGATTACATCTCGTCCCTCGATCGGGGAATCGCAAGCCATCAAAGTATATATAATACCGAGCGCTCATGCGTGAAAGAGAACATGTGGAAGGAACTTCAAGAGTTACTCTTTCAAGCTGAATCAAGGACGCACGATAAGATTTCAAGAAAGTGAGGTGTTTTCTAAAAGTTCTGTAGCCTCCTACTTATAATTGTGGTGCACGACACACCCATAAACAAGACTCTACTAAACCGGCTCATGACTCGTGAGGCCTAGTAACATAGGCTCTGATACCAACTTGTCACGACCCAGACCCGATCGTGATGCCACCCAGCCCTAAAGCTAGGTAAGCCTGACCAACAATCGCTTCTAACGTATCATTTAAGTCTCAAAACGAGAATTTAAAAAAATAATAATCCAAAAATATTAATAATGTTATATAGGTAAAATACGAAAATAAAAAAAACACACCCATGTGATCTGGGGGTCACGAGTCTAGAGTCTCTAAACAAAATTGAGTAATAATAATAGTATCTGAATACCAAAATCAAAATTTGGGAAGGTATATAATAATAATATGAAGAAATAATGAAGAGAAGTCAGGTCCTACGAATGTCATACAGCTACCTCAACGACTAAAATATCTTTGGAGACTGCGAGAATCGGCTAAGCCTTCGGTGTACCTGAATCTGCACACAAAGTGCAAGGAGTAGGGGTGAGTAGTACCGACTTAGTGAATAATACGTATAGAAAATAAGTGAAAGCAAGAAATCCATAGAGTACCACAAGGCAAACCTATAACTACCAATTCTGTAACTTAGCTACGAACTAACAGCAAAACAGTATCGCAACAGCAACCAAAACTTAGATAAAGATGCAATGCAATGTACATGAATACGCTGCGGCATGCAACCAGACCTGTTCAACATCGACGGCGCTCACTGGGGGCATGTACAGACTCCGGAGGGGCTCCTTCAGCCCAAGCGCAATATCAATATATAACTATTGCGGCATGTAGCCCGATCCAATGTATATTATCTCTACGACGTGTAGCCCGATCCATGCTCAATCACAGTATGCAGAGGAGTCACATAACAGATTCAACTTATTTTCCAGTTTCCAATTCTTAAAAAGAATATAATTTAAATATTTAATTTCAGGAAAAGTGACTTAGCATTTCATTACGGTGATTAAACACAGGACTGAGATTAATAATTATGCAAATCATGTTATCACACAGATATTCACCCTAGACGGGTACTACAAATCGGCACAAGACCCCAAAGATGGCATTAAGCCCAATTATCAACAACACAATGTGCGTATTCAGACGCCAATAATTTATTCAGCTCTCGGGATTGACCAAGTCACAAGCCCCAATTATTTACAACCCTGCACCTGCCATGGGGTGCGAGTCATGCCCTAACATAGCGTCACAATGTGATAAACCGGGGTTTCAAACCCTCAGGCCATCATCTATACAAACTACTCACCTCTAACCGGTCGTAGCCTGGTCTGCAATGCCTTTTCCCTTCGAATCTTCTCCTACGAGCGTCGAATTGATTCAAAACCACAACGAATAGGTTATTTTAGGATAAATAAACATAACCCAATTGCAATTATTCGAATGATAAAAAATCACGAAGTTGGTAAAACCCGAGCCCTGCGCCCACTTCTCGAAAAATTCTGAAAATTACATCTTTGGATTCCTCGTCTTGCCACGAGTCCGCACATATAATGTTTACCAAACACGGAGTCTGTTCGGCCCTTCAAATCCCCAAAATTCGTTTCTAAAAACTAAGCCCTAGTTCTTCACAATTTCTACACAATTTCATGGAATTTGGGGTTGATTCTTACTAAAAATAATGTTTTTAAGCCAAGAGACTTACCTCCAATCGATACCCACTGAAAACACACTTCAAATCGCTCAAAAAGCTCCTTGGGTTGCTTAACAATGGAGGAAAATATGTTTATGCCGTGGGTGAAATAACCCTTAAAAAATTCTTTCCACCCAGTGATTTACTCTATGTGATCGCGACCCAAGGCACGCGATCACGGAGAACAAATTCCAAAACCTCAATTTTCCTCTTACGTGATCGCTGGTGAGACCACGCGATCGCAGAACACTGCCCATTGACCCTATGCGATCGCACACACTCCTACGTGATCGCATTTTCCAACCACTCTAGCCTACGCGATTGCAGAGCAACCTACGCGATCGCAAAGAACAATTTAGCACCCCCCTTCCGATCCTTCTATGCGATCGCAGCCCCTGGATCGCGATCGCAAAGAGCAATTTCTGCTACACTTTCTCACTTCAAAAATCCCCGTTAGCCATTCGAAATCACCCCGAGGCCCTCGGGACCTCAACCAAAAGCACAGGTATGCTTTATTACTTCATTCAAACTCGCTTATAACATAAAAACACTATCATAAACATCAAAATCCTCAAATTACCACGGATCAAGCCTAAGTTAAACCAAAACTTTCGAAACTTGCATTTGATCCAAAACCCGACCTAAACACCTCCGAATGATTCTGAAAATTTGCACATATATCCAAAATCATCTGACGGAGCTACTGCAACTGTCAGAATTTCATTCCGACCCCCTGATCAAAATTTCACCTATCAACAGGACTTCGCAAAATTTCTAACTTAGCCAATTCAAACCTAATTCTACACATGACCTCCAAATTCAGTTCTGATTTCGCTCTTAAGTCACAGATCACCCTCCGAAACTAGTTGAATCATCGGAAATCCATTATGAGCCCTCTAACTCATAAGTCAATGTTCGGTTGACTTTTCCAAATTAGCTTTCTCTTAAAGAGACTAATTGTCTAATTTCTATCCAAATTACTCCAATCTTTCCAAATACATATATTGAAACATATAACAGCATAAAAAGGGGAAAACGAAGCGGAAATACACGGGACGACAGGTCAGGTCGTTACAGCTGCATTCCATATTATGACACGTAGCTAGCAAAATCTCCTTCATAGTATTTATTATTTCTTTTCCGTCCAAATTTGTATTTCGGATACTAATTAATGCTCATACACTTGTGACACCGGGTTCTGGGGTGATTATGGGTTATTCAGTGTTGAAATTATTAAAAGTATTATTATTTAAAGTAATTTTCATCTTCTACTATTTAGTTGGAGGAAAAACATAATTTGAAAAATATTGAAATGAGACCTAAATTAAGTATTCGGTACTGTCTTGCCTGACAGCGGTGTGCGCACCATCATGAAGTTTAATGATTTTTAGGTCGTGACATATTCTATTCCACAAAAGCGTAAAAGAAACCAAGAAAAGAAAAAAAAATATAAATCACACGTGTGGAAAGATATTAATCAAGCTAGGACTGAAGAATCACTTGGTGGGGATGATGCCCGGTGACATGGGGTATGAGAATATTCTTGGGAACTTGTTGACTGTAGTTGAAGATATAGAGGCAGATAGTGGTAATGGAAATATGGATATGAAGCTTAGAGGCTACAAATGCCCTACTTGGTAGTTGGAAAGACGACTCCATTTCTGGGTCAGCCGGGGAGGAGCTTTGGTGGTGCATTTTGATGTCATTTCTCTTATCCATTCATTTTTGTCTAGCTTGTTTATTCGTAGTGGTTTGTTTAGTGTCGTCCAGGTTTGTTTTAGTTCATTCTAGGGCTGTACTCCAGTTTGTTTGTTTGTTTTGTTATTCGAATTGTCTATTCGCTTGTCTAATGCAAATTTCGATCTTTTGTCACTTCTGATCATTTCTCTTTGTTTAGTTCTTTTTTATATTTTTGTTTTGTCTTTTGCTGGTTCTAGTGACATGACATGCATTCATAATTCTCAGTCTGATCTTTTAAAGCTAAGTTAGCCGGGAAGCAATGAAATCATTTTGAAGACGATGAGGGCATTTGAGGAAATAAGAATAGATTTGGACGTTTTGAGATTGTTTGACGCCCGAACCATGTGAAACTTGGTCAAGAAGAACAAGTCATCCAAATTGACAGGGGGCCGGTTATTGTAACAAGAGTAATAGTATTGCCCAATGGCATATTATATCTGACAGACGAAGAAGGAAAATATGTGGAAATGAGCGTCAATTCTGATGCAGTCAGGAGATGACGTGTATGGTTTCTTTATTCTGATTGTACTTGTTTGTATTTGGCACATTTTGAAGTTTTATATGACGAAGGTGTTTTGTTGTGCAATCTAAACACTTTACCCTTTTGTCATCCTCTTTGAGTCTTATTGATTTTCTTTCACATCCCTCTTTCGTTATCAACGACACAATTAAATAAACACAAGTGCCAGAGATAAGCAAATGGAAAAAGAAGGAAAAGAAAAGGAAAGAAAGGAAAAAGAAGAAGAAAAAGGAAGAAGAGAAAAGGAGAAAGAAAGGAATAAAAGGAAAAGAAAAAAAAGAAAAGAAAAGAAAAGAAACAAAGAAAAGAAAGAAAAGAAAGAAAAAGAAAGGAAAAAAAATAAAAGGAAAAGAAAAATCACAAACAAAAACGATGTAGTTTCTATGATGTGAACTACATTTGACTTGATCCCAAAATGGTACATAGGCAGCCTCTCTGAGGTTTAATCATACCAAAATAAAATTCCAAAAGACCCCAAGCAAGAAACTGGGGCATATGTTGTGATTGTTGAAAGAAATTGGATTCCGAAAGTTGTACTTTTAACCCTATTTTGAATAGTTTTGAGCCTTTTATATCCATTCTGTCTAACACTATCCAAAAGCCCACATTACATTCCAAAGGAAGACCTTCCGATCAGTCTTTGAGAAGTGTCAGGTGAAGCAGGAAAAGATAATTCATGTCGGGGGAAACTCTCCGGTCCAAACAAGGAAAATGAGTATGAAAGAATCTTAGTGATGAAAACCCTCACGGGTACCGCAAGGCGATGAAAGCTGAGAGAAATAAAAAATGAGAGAGTCTTATTAGTGAAAACCTTCACAGGAACCTTGAGGCGACAGTAAATTGAGAGAAAGAACCAATGAGAGAAGTTTGATGGTGAAAACCCTTTGGGCACTACAAGCCGAATAAGGAATGTGAATCAAATTGTATAAGCGGAGCATTGAAGCCCAGTTTCACAGCGAAAAGGTACAACTAGAGCTGAACATCAAGTTTGATTGACAGAATAACTATAGGTGCATGTCACAGTCATTGGAGTTGGTATCCCCATCTAATAGGTCTCTACTTCATAGTTTTATCTATTGGAATCGTCTCTTTCCTTTATCCTTCACTCTGTTTTTCTGTTTTGTCCATTCCTTTGTGTGACTTTTTAGTCATAGTAAGTAAGAAATGATTTCAAAATTTGCCACCAGCTTTCCAATTGCACTAAATGGGGTCTGGCTAGTATATTACAGCATCACAAGTCAAGAAAAAAAAACAAGAGCATTGAACTGGTAATAATCAACATGCCTTGGAGTGAGGCACAAAGATTGGTTAAAGTCAATACAGAAACAGTGCAACAAACAGAAGGTATAGGGTTTTGAATGCAGAAGAGGTGTGTTCTATGATAAGGATGACAAAGAAAGTGGTTATTCTAGAATCAAGCGGGGTTTTCAAATGGAAATGAAACTTATCGTCAAGAAAGGGAGCAAGAGACCTCAGGGCCAAGTCCATCAGATAAGCCATAAAACAACAACATATTGTGGGGGAATGGACGTAATTTGGGAATTCATGTAATACTCAAAGGTCAGGAATATGCCAGGTCACGAGCGATGCCACAAAAAGAAGATATTGGATCCAATCGGGGAAAAGGTATTTTGGTGGCACAAATTACGGAGAAAATGGTTGATCAGTAAATATGCAAGATCATTAAGACGAATCAGCTGTCATAGAAAATATATGGGGTCAGATAAGAAGATTAGAAGTAATGACTGAGAGGTAGTCATCAAGAAGGGCGGAAGTTCTTAGCCAAGTTTCAAAGATGGTCGGACAATGCAGAGCATAGAAAGGAGGAAAGGGAAGCCATGCCTAGCAAGAGTACCACAACCAACCACCACGCTTTAAACTGACAGAATTTTCTTCGATTTTAAACAGGGGCATGGAAATGTTATTGATGGCGGAATGATATGCTACATGAGGATTATCAAACTAGGGCAGGAATTTTCTGTCGCTTTGACAATTTTCTTGAAGTCGGGTACCCATATGAAGATCATGAAGGTTAATACAAGTTTTTTTTACAAAAAAAAGAGGGAAAGAGTTTTCAGGAAAGAAACACCAGTTTTAAGAAAAATAATTATCGGAGGAATGAAACACTAGTTTTTAGGGAAGTGGTTTTTTAAGGAAGACAACAATTTTTAGGAAAGCAGTTCTGAAGGAAGATAATTCAAGAAGGTAGATAAAAAATGTTTCGGGGGAAAACGGTTAATCGATAGAAATCTTAGTCTGATGAATTTATCACCTAAGATAGTGAAACCTTAGTCTATTGAATCTTTCACCTAAGATAAAATTCTTAGTCTGATGAATCTTTCACCTACGATAAAGGTAGAAAACCTAGTTTGTTGAATTTTCTCCTAGGATAATTTGAGAATAAAGGAAGGCATAATGTGAAAAAGGGAAGGATATTGTTGGAAAAAAGAAAGGAATGAAGAATTTGATAAAGAAAGAAAGGAATGTTTGAATTTGAAAGATTAAGAAACTCTGGATTCGAAAATTGGACCTAGTTTAATGATTTATCTCCTAGGATAAAAATATTAGTCTCTTGAATCTTTCACCTAAGATAAAAATCTTAGTCTAATGAATTTTTCACCTAAGATAAAGATAAGAATCTTAGTCTGTTGAATCTTTCAGCTAAAATAAAAATCTTAGTCTGATGAATTTTCAACTAAGATAAAGATAAAAATCTTAGTTTGTTGAATCTTTCACCTAAGATAAAAATCTTAGTATGATGAATTTTTCACCTAAGATAGAGATAAGAATCTTAATCTGTTGAATCTTTCATGTAAGATAAAAATATTAGTCTGATGAATTTTTCACCTACGATAAAGATAAGAATCTTAGTTTGTTGAATCTTTCACCTAAGATAAAAATCTTAGTTTGACGAATTTTTCACCTAAGATAAATTTTAAATTTTAAGTTTTGAAATTGGGAGGCCATCCATGTAACAGAGGAATACATTTTCAGTCTTTAAATTTTAAAGTTACATTTCAGTCTTATCATAATTCAAGTTTTAGTTTTCAATTCTTATTAATATATGGTAACAAGAACCCAGTTTTCCAAACAGGGGCAGAAAGTTTTCTTTGTTTTGTCTATTTTTGTGAAGTTGGGAGCCCTCCCATATAACAAAGGAATACATTCAAGTTCAAGTTTATTCAAGTTCAACAATTTGAAGAGAAGGAACAACATCTCAGTTGACCAGTTGAAGTAACAACAAGGGATTTCACCGAGAAAACACAAGACAACAAGGCAATAAGAAAACACAAGACAGCAAGGCAACAAGGAAGTACAAGAGCAAGTTTGAGGAATTTAGCTAGGACCTTTGTAATTCATAGTTCGTAGCTTATGCTAGCTTCTTTTATTTTTGACACGGTGTAATAAGGGAGGTCAGTAAGCAGTAGCAGCAGCAATCGCAGTGAAATCACAGCTCATGATAGTCCCAGCTACCACACACTCCCGAACTACACTGACCTGATTTTTATTTAGCCCAGGATATGTAGGCAATCTCTGAAGTAGGGTGCGGTCAAAACATACAAAAATGCTTCGCACGAAATATTTGAATAGGCAAAAATCGCTCATTTCTGCTCACTTAGCTTTGTACGAAAACTCTTCGTATTTTCGAGCAGAGAGGGGCAGTTGTGAGCACGTGATTTTTTTCCTATTTATTAATTATTCCCAAAAATTCAAACAAAATAATATTTTCTTAATTTTTATGATTTTCAATTTTGTGTTATTTTCTGTTTATTGTTGGCATTTTGTTTGTGTATTTTAATTCACATAAGAAATATAAAAAAATATACTTTGCATTTGTATTTAGGATTTAATTTCATATTTTAGGATTAATTAGTGGTTAAGTTGTTTTTAGAACACAATATGAAGAAAATAACAAAAATAGCCCATTTTTGCATCTTTAATTGTTAATCATTGAATTTGTCGCGAAATATGTTTTAAACAATTTTAGAAAATTAGCTTAATTTTGAAAATATATTAGGTCTTTATTTATTTGTTTTTTTGCATTTAATAAAATCAGGAAAATATAAATAGTGAATAAAATAAATACAAAATGATATAAAGAAAAAAAAGAAGAAAAAAAGTAAAATGAATTGAAAGGGGGCTTGAATTAAAGCGATCAACCTTTTGGGGTCTCTATTATTTTCCCATTCCTTGGCCCAAATCAGTGTTCCGACCCAGCCCAATGCTCCTGTACCCATCCAGTTCCGAGATGGACCAAACGTTGTCATTTTGGCGTCAATTGATCATAGCCGTCGATTCCCCAACGGATCATGTTCAATCTTAGTAAACAACATAACTTTCTAAATAATTTTAAGACCCTAAAGACATGTATCTCCCTCCTCGTACCCTGTCGCTGCTCATCGGCCTTGCCATGCCCCCGCCGTCCGCCGCCGGCCGGAAATCGCCACCGGCGGCGTTGATGCTCCAATGGACCCCAAAATTATACCTTTGAATCCCCGTCCCCTCCTCTCTTCATTTTGACGCTTGAAATCCCTCAAATCATAGCCCAACCCCTCGAATCTTCAATCTAAATTTTCCGGCCAAGTAACAAAATGGTCCAAACCATCCAAAATTCATACCCTACACTCCCCTGATCTCCATTTTCCCTAATCCCTAAACAAGACCCCTCAAATCTCACTGGTTGGGCTAGAATCGCAGATCTTGGATTTTGAGGTCAAAGCACTTTCGGGATTTCCAAGCGTCGAGTGGTCTTTTAATTGATGCTATGTATTTTATAAACATAGAACATTAATTAAAAACCCAACTCCGATGAAATTGACTAATTAAAGAGTGTAACATTAAGTCTCTTCTTCTTTTTTATTTTTAGCTTGGTGCATGTTTTAGTTGTTTAATTGATTGAAGTTAAATCACTATTAGTTCTGATTAACAATTTAACATCAATTTATTTCTATTTTATATTGTTAGATTTGTAGGTTAGTCCCATATTTGTGTTAACACTGAGTCATTTTTTATTTTTTATTTAGTGAAATATTAAGCTAGTTAGTTTAATTTCCAAATATTAGTTTTATATAGTTCAGATTGATTGGTTTAGTCTAATTTTCTTTTGTAGTCTGACTGTTTTCCCTTTAAATTTTCATTTCCAAGCCTGTGTTAAAATGTTTAGATTAATGTCTTGTTAGTTTAATCAAATTCAATGTTCATGAGTTTGAGTTTCATTTTCTTTTAATTAGTTTTAGTTTAGGTGATTGGTTATAGTTTCTAGAAGTTTAGTTAGGGTAAGTAATTTCAGGGGGTTTTCAGGGGCAGGTTTGGCATGGAAAAGGGCAGTTTTACTAAGAATAGTAATTTCAAAATTAAAACAAGGGTAATATAGGTATTCTATAGGTAAAATAACACCCTAGGGCCTTCTAGAAGGGAGCTTTAGTGTAAGTTTCAGCTTTTTAGGAGCAGCAATTTGAGTAACAAATTAGGAAATGAGGGGTTAATTAGATAAAAAGCCAAATAACAAAAGGACCAAAGGGGTATAATTAAATTATGAAATCTGCAGCTCATTTTGCCTATAAAAGGACAAAGGTAGTGCTTTAAGGAGGGGGTTCCTTTCAGCTGTCAAAAAAGAGGCAAAACATCTTCCTTTCATTTAATTTTCAAATCTGCATTTGTGAATTTCATAGCATATTAATGTTTCATTAGAAATCCAAAAACATTAATAAATAGAAAACAAAAAATCAGAGCATATTACCGTTTCATTCCATTTCTAGTCATTCTCAAATCTCTTTTTGATGTTTCTTCATTTTTGAGCTAAATTCGAGTCCTAAAGGTTCTGAAGATCTCCCGATAAATTTAATTTGAGTGCATAAGTCCAGTTAAGAGGGTTTCAGTTTGAGTTTTGTGGCAATAGTGGTTCAAGAGCATTTCGAACTATGTTTTGAGCTTCTATATGTTTGTTCAAGTTGGGTTTGGACTGATTTGCTAAGCCTTTTGTTAGCCGCTGGATATTCTGTTTTTTTTAGTTGTTCCTAGGCTCTTGGTTATTCACATCGCTGGAATTAGTTGTTGCTGCTATTGTTGCATTGCTGTAGGTGATCTCCTCTTTTCTGCTTAAATTTCAATCTCCAGGTACACACTTTCGAGCTTGAATCTATGTAGTGTATTCAGTGGAAAATGAAATGAAACAGGAGCGTGATTTTGCTAGAGGCTTCATTAATTGTCATATTTTCATTATCCTTGATTGCAACAATTTAGTTGTATTGGATTGTTGATGTGTTTGGACTATGTTATTTATTTGGAACATGCTTATGTGGAAATGAATACTGGAATCGACTTCACAATTTAATTATTAATCACTTTAGATAGTCTCACATGACTAATTGTTCCACATCTACTTGAGGTGCGAATTGAATTTGCATTCTCGAGTGAGCATGTGGATGGAATCTTATAATGAAGGTCCATGTTTGCCAAGTTAGTTCACTGAAATCGATAGTTTAATTTAGCTAATGATACTTTAGTTTGATCAACACATTCAAGTTAATATGCAGTGAGTGGTTCAGTCATACGTAAGTGAATATAGAATTAAAATCAATGTTGTCAATATCATCCAGATTTGAATAGAACAATTTGAAGCGATTTTCCTGCAATTACTTGTTTAAATCAAGTGTAGCTTGGTCTGTTTTAATGATTAAGGCTCAATAGCCATTATCTAAAAGCGATGCCTCATTGTTGTCTTGATGTGGATTCGATGAGTTGAAGCCTCAGCACCGTTGAAGTTTTTATTGTGTTTACGCCAAACATACTCAATATGGGTTCAAGGGACAATCGTTGGCGTCTATGTCTCATTCACGCTGGACCCAGATAATACTTTTAAGGGGCTGGCATTGAGGCTTGTCAATAGCGATTGTCCAACAACAAACTTGTTTGGCCCATTAATTTGGACCTCTCTTTAAAGTTTTAAATTCAAGGTTTAAGTAACATCAAATTTGGGTTTTGAGTTAGGTCGTGGGTTCAAATTAAAAGGTTCTTATTTTTGTTTGGACCCCAGGCTTGAACTTGAAATTCGAATTCTAATATTAATCAATTAGGATTTTTTAATTTTTCTTTTCTTTTAGAGATAAACAAAATAGAACATAGTCTAGGTTTACCTTTAAAATAAAATGAGACGAGTCTCGCGCTATGAAATACAAATTGCGCGGTCCTCAATAAAAGCAAAAAATATTTTGAAATTCGGGATAGGCCGTTTAGCGAATTTCACGGCCTTCCCAAAAGATAATAGCGCATTAGCTCTTTAGGCGCGATTTTAATAAAGTTACGTTCCTAAACTCGGGTGCGCATTTCATGCGACCCAAATAAAATTCCAAAACATTGAATTGAGTTCGCTCATGATTGCAGGTTCATTTCATGTGACGCAATCTAAAATCACACTTTAAATGACATTCAACTTTTCTTTTAAAAAATACTTACTTAATATAAGCAGTTAAAAGTAAAAATTGACACATATGTTGTTTATGAATTAAAATTAGATAAATAAGCTAAATACGATAGTTGAGTGACCGTGCTAGAACCACGGAATCCGGGAATGCCTAACACCTTCTCGTGGGTTAACAGAATCTCTTACTCGGATTTCTGATTCGCGGACTATTAACAGAGTCATATTTTCATCGGTTCGGGATTCAACCGGTGATTTGGAACACCACTAATCTCCCAAGTGGCGACTCTGAATTTTTATAATTAAATCTCGTTCCGATAGTCCTTTAACCGGAAACCTCTTTTATGCCCTTGCGGGTGTAGTGAAAAAGGAAGTATGACACACGTCTAGGGAATACGTGATTGACATGCTTGAGCCGGCTGTGTAAAATGCCAAGGAATCCTTGCCTAGGCCACCTCCAACTCATCCTCAAAGGCTAGAAAACCAAAGAAATAATAATTAATTCAAAACGATTATTGATATGATAAAGAGATTGTCGATAAATGTGCCTTTAGTGGAGGCTCTTGAACAAACACTGGGATATGCCAAGTTCATGAATGATATAGTGACAAAGAAGAGGTCTATGAATTGTGAAACGATAAAGATGACTGACCAAGTGAGTATTTTGCATTCAATGGCACCGAAGCTTGAAGACCCAGAGCTTTTACTATTTCTTGTACTATTGGAAGTGCAGACTTTGTCAAAGCTTTATGTGACTTGGGAGTAGTATCAATTTGATACCGTATTCGATTTTCAAGACTTTGGGTATTGGAAAACCTAGACCGACTTCAATGAGACAATAAAACGACCCTTGGGAATTATTGATGATGTGCTTGTCTGGGTGGACCAATTCATATTGGCGGACGACTTTGTCATTTTGGATTGTGAAGTGGACTATTAGGTTCCAATTATCTTGGGTAGACCTTTCCTTGCAATGGGGAAGGCATTGATTGATGTTGAAGCGGGTGAGCTCACTTTTCGAGTGGGTGATGAAAATGTCGTCTTCCATGTTTGCAAATCCATGAAATGACCCAAAAGCATCGAAGTGTGCTCATTTATAGATCTTATCATAGCTTTGATTAGTATTTTAAAAGGCGCTCGTAGGGTAGGCCCCGGAGCAAACCCTGGCACGAGGCATACCAAAAATGCCCCGGGCGATGGTGGGGGGTTGGGGGGGGGGGGGGAAGAGTCCCATAAGGCGTAGGCCCAGAAGTTCCATGCGTACGCGCAGGCAAGTTTTTTGGTTGAGGCATAAGACCAAAAGACATCTTTTTAAATAGAAATTAAAAATATTAAATTTAATAGAAAATCTTTATATATATATATATATATATATATATATATATATATATATATATATATATATATTTCATTCACTTATTTAAAGTTTATTTTCAAACTTTTATTCAATTTTACCTATTTAATAATATATTTTATGATTATATTATTTTATAAAATATTAAAAATTAAATACCCATGGGGCTTACGCCCCGCTGAGGCATATGCAGAATACCTCGCCTTACGCCCCCGCCTTTTAAAATACTGGCTGTGATTATGGATGATACTATTGCTATGATAAACATGGAGGATCCTCTTGAAGACGTGATTTTGAACATGGATGTCAACAATGATGCTAGTAGAGTGGAGTGTGTAAAGAGATCTTATTCTTATGAGCCGAGGAAATTATCTTTGGATCTTGAAAATCGAAAAACTCTACCAATAAAGCCATCAATTGGGGAGCCACTGGTGTTGGTATTGAAACCACTTCCTCAACACCTCAGGTATGAATTCTTGGGCTCAAATTCTACTTTACCAGCTATTCATTCTTCTTGCCTTACTAACATGCAGGTTGAGGCCACTTTGGCGGTACTTCAAAAGCAAAAAAGGGCAATTGCATGGACTCTACTTGACATTTGGGGAATAAGACCCGTATTTTGCATGCACAAATTATCTTGGAGGATGATGTAAATCCTTCCTTGGATCATAAAAGATGATTTAACGAGGCGATACAAGAAGTCGTGAAGAAAGAGGTGATTAAATGGTTGGATTCCGGGGTAGTGTACCCCATTTCTGATAGCTCGTGGACTTCTCCAGTGCAATGTGTACCGAAGAAAGGTGGTATGATTGTTGTGACCTATGAAAACAATGGACTTATTCCTACTCAGACGGTCACGGGGTGGAGAGTTTGTATGGATTACCGGAAGCTAAACAAAGTGACCCGAAAGGACTATTTCCCATTGCCATTCCTCGAACAAATGTTAGATCGTCTTTTCGGGCATGCATTTTATTGCTTCTTGGATGGTTACTTGGGGTACAATAAAATTTTAATTGCCCCGGAGGACCAAAAGAAGACCATATTTACCTGTTCAGGGGGCATGTTTTCTTTCTCTCGGATGCAATTCGGATTGTGTAATGCTTCGGCGACCTTCCAACGATGTATGATGGCTATTTTCACCGACATGGTGGAAGTTATATTGGAGGATTTCATGGATGATTTCAGCGTGGTTGGGGATTCCTTCAAAGAGTGTTTGGGAAATTTGGATAGAGTGTTGGCACGATGTGAAGACACCAACATTGTCCTCAATTGGGAAAAATGCCATTTCATGGTAGAAGAGGGTATAGTGTTAGGTCAAAAAATTTCAAAGCGAGGAATTGAAGTGGACAAAGCCAAGATAGAGTTGATTTCGAAGCTTCCTCCCCCAATTCAATCAAAGGGGTGAGGAATTTCCTTGGGCACGCAGGTTTTTTCCAGAGGTTTATAAAAGATTTTTCCAAAGTGGTACACCCTTTGTTCAAGTTGCTAGAAAAGAATGCAAAGCTTGTGTTCGATGAGTGTTGTATGCCAGCATTTGAATTTCTCAAGCTCAAGTTGACCTCTACCCCTATCATCACCGCACCAAATTGTAGATTGCCTTTCGAGCTCATGTGTGATGCTAGTGACATTGCGTTTGGGGCTGTTTTGGGCCAAAGGATCAACAAGATGTTTCATCCGGTGTACTACAAAAGCAAGACCATGAATGAGGATCAAAGGAACTACATAGTCACCAAAAAAGAGTTGTTGGCTATAGTGTTTACAATGGAAAAGTTTCGACGTTATCTTATGGGGACCAAAGTTATAGTGCACATCAATCATTCCGCCCTTAGGTATTTGATGACAAAGAAAGACTACAAGGAAATATTTATGAGATTGGTGTTACTCCTCCAAGAATTTGATCTAGAAATTGTGGATCAGAAAGGTAGTGAGAATCAAGTGGCGGACCACTTGTCGTTTTTGGAGGAGGAGGTGAGGTCTTGTGATGGCCTTGAGATAAATGATTCATTTCCCGACAAGCAACTCCTTGCTGCATTAATGAATGATATGCCATGGTTTGCCAATGTTTCCAATTACCTTGTGACCGGAATAATCCCGTATGAGCTCTCCTCTAACCAAAGGAAGAAGCTCAAGCAGGATAGCTTGGATTTTTATTGAGACAAGCCATATTTGTTCAAGATTTTCATGGATGGTGTGATTCTTAGATGTGCCCTGGAGGAAGAACAATTTGGTATCTTGGAGGCTTGTCATTCCTCTCCTTATGGTGGCCATCATAGCGGGGCGAAGGCGGCTTCTAAAGTGCTTAGCTATGGATTCTACTGGCCAACCTTGTTCAAAGATGCGGGTAATTTTGTGAAGAGATATGATGAATGCCAAAGAGCGTGTGGAATTTATAAAAGGGATGAGATGCCTCGAAATAAAATTCTTGAAGTGGATATCTTTGCTGTTTAGGGCATCGATTTCATGGTTCCGTTTGTTAGCTCTAGTAGGAACACATACATTCTAGTGGCGATTGATTATGTCTCAAAGTGGGTTGAAGACGTGGCTTTGCCTAACAATGTTGTTGCATTTATTAAAAAGAGCATTTTCACAAGGTTTGGCACTCATCATGCAATTATTAGTGATAGGGGTCTCAGTTTTGCAACGAAGCTTTCGACACGTTGCTTTCCAAGTACGGTGTTAATCATAAGGTTTATACACCCTATCATCCTCAAGCTAGTGTCCAAGTGGAAGTCTCAAATAGGGAAATCAAAAGTATCTTGTCAAAGATGGTCAATGCTAATAGAATCGATTGGCCGAAGAAGTTGGATGACACTCTATGGGCTTATTGGATGACTTACAAGACTCCAATTTGTATATCTCCATATCAGTTGGTGTTTGGAAAAGCTTTCCATCTACTAGTTGAGTTAGAGCACAAGGCCATGTGGGCTTTGAGGAAGTTGAATTTGGAATGGGATGTTGTAGCTAATCTTCGTGTTGAATAGCTCAATGAGCTTGATAAGTGTAGATTCCATGCTTACTCTAGTTCGTCGTTGTATAAGGACAAGAAGCACTGAAAGCTTTCCATCTACCAGTTCAGTTAGAGCACAATGCCATGTGGGCTTTACGGAAGTTGAATTTGGAATGGGATGTTGTAGCTAATCTTTGTATTGAACAACTCAATAAGCTTGATGAGTTTAGATTCCATTCTTACTCCTGTTCGTCCTTGTATAAGGACAAGATAAAGTACCTTCATGACAAGTATTCTCATGGGAAGGAGTTCAAAGTTGGTGATTTGGTTCTCTTGTTCAATTCTTGGTTACGTCTGTTTCTGGGA
The DNA here is from genome assembly GCA_034376525.1 of Nicotiana benthamiana. NCBI lineage: Eukaryota > Viridiplantae > Streptophyta > Magnoliopsida > Solanales > Solanaceae > Nicotiana > Nicotiana benthamiana. Next base: position 136,112,197 of record CM067329.1, on the reverse strand, counting down.
AAGCTTAAATTAAAATGGAGTGGGCCATTTGAAGTTGTGTTTGTGATCCCCTTTGGTTCTCTTGATCTAAAGAACAAAAATGGTGAAGTTTTCAAAGTTAATAGGCATTGGGTCAAGCATCATTTTGAAAGTTTGATGATAGCCACGCGGTGTCTCTCCTTCATCTGAATTGATATGATGGTAACATGCGTCATGCCCTGACGTTAAATCAGGCGCTTCTTGGGAAGAAACCCATATCTTTTTTTTCTTTTTTTCTTTGATTTTCTTGGTAATATAGGATTAATTTTTGGGCTAACTGGTTGTGAGATGTTACAGGGTTATGTTGATGCAGTGCAAGACATGATAGAAAAATTTAACAAGTCCCTGAAGTTGCCAGTGCGGCCGCACTACACTTTGTGCGGTCTGCATTGGTGTCAGCTATTCTGAGGACTCTCTGAAGTTTTCCACCGTGGTCACTTTGCATTTTTCATGGTCCGCGGTGGAGCTCTGCGGCCGTGGTGCCCTTGTACGGACCGCAGAGGCTTGTTTCCTGAGGTTTGAAGAAGACAACCCAGCATGGACCGTGGTCCATTTTGTGTGATCGTGCTAGTAGGTGAGAATGGGCCCCAGGGGATTTTCTATAAATAGACCCCAGGGACCCCCTTTAAACTTTTTGAAAAATTGAAGCTCAAAGCTCATATTCATTGTTCATAATTCTCCTTTGATCATAGTAGATTGTTTGTATTGTGTTGATTTATTCCATCTCTATATCTGGTAACATCTCATTCAACTCTTTCTTAGTTTAATTTTGTGATTTTATTTAATATTTCGATTTTGTTTTAATTTATGTTCTTCATCTTTGCATAATTAGTTCAATTTTTAGGTTAGTTTAGTTTAAATGATTATTCTTTTGGACTTAGTGAGTAAAATGTGCTCAGTAATTGAGTAGGGACCCTAATTAGGTAAAAGTTTGAACTAAAAATAAAAAATTAGGAAACCTAACTCAGTGCCAAATGTGGGCATCCTCCGCAGACCACGATCATGTTTGTGCGGACCGCAGTGATTAACATCTGAAAGATGACTTTTGCCTAGTGCGGCTGCATTGCAATTTGTTTGGTCTGCATTGGCCAGTGCGGCCGTGGTACTAGTTTGTGCGGTCCGCACTGGTAAGATTCAGAGAGTGGGTATTCTAAGCCCTACCCCTTTACGGACCACGATTGTTGTGTTGCGGTCCGTGGTAGTCGTAGCGCGGCCACATTCCCTTTTGTGCGGTCCGCACTAGACTCTTTCTGCAACTATCTACTTATGTTCTGTAATTCATTCTGCACATATGTTTCACTGCTTTTATTGATACTAACAAAGGTAGATGCTTGTGTTTGTAGACAATGGTTAAGAAACGAGGTAAAGGCTCAAAACCACCAGGCCGAAGTGATTCCTCCCTGGGAGGGAAGCAAAGGTTGATGAAACTCACTTCCCAGGCTAGACCAAACATAAAGAACATGAGAAAAGCAATCAAGGTAGCTGGCATAGCCTGTGATCAAATAGGGAGTGAGTATATTCCCTCCGAAGACATCTCCTCTGAATCAGTTGCAACTCATTTCGTCTCCAAATTCCGATTTACTAATGATTCTCCTCCACCATCACCCAAGCAGTATATCATGTCCCCATTTAGACATTTGAGGGCTCAGTAGCCGGCAGTAGTGAGTACTCTACCTCCCGTACAACTTTATTATCCCAGGAGAGTGTAAGTGGAGTTGATGAGGAGGTACAACAGGATGAAGAGGTATTTTAGGGGGGTGAGCCTCAGGTTGGGGGGATTTCCCAATCTAGGAATCTTGAAGTGTGGGAAGACAGATTCGTGTGCCAGGTGGCATACCACAAATTCAGGGAGTGATGACCGGTAAGAAACCTAATTTTGGAGTGGAGTTCCATAGATAGAGATCATCTACCCCTAAACCCCGATGTGCATAGATAGGTTTGAATGAGAGTGGGGTTGGAGCACATTTTAGATGACTGCATGGAGGCAAAGGAACACTTGGTCAAAGAGTTTTACTATAATTTGGCCAACATCGTTAAGGGTTCCAAAGTGACCACGGTTCGAAACAAAAAGGTGTTGTTAGACGGAAAGTTTCTATATGAGTATTTGGGGTTCCATGAAGAGGATGAGACCCTCTATATGGCAAAGCTGGATATGGACAAGAAGGTCCGCCCATGGTTAGCTCAGCTCCTGGCAATCCAGGGGATGGTTCCAGATTGGTTGATTGCCAGGGTCAAGATACTTCAGAGGACCCTTAACTTTGAGACGAGGGGTTAAGAGATCTTTGTGTGCAGCAGATTAGATCCTACCTCCCATGCCCAGAGTCTCCCTCTCCAAAGTGCTATATTGGTTGCTTCTATTATGGAAGAGTACTGTAACAACCCGGCCGGTCGTTTGAGCTCCGGCGCGTCATTCAACACTTTGAGGCCATAAGTAGTTTCATCTCAGGTGTATTGACTTGTGTGTACTGTCAGAATTAAAATTCATGAATTTTGGAGTAAATCTAAATGGAACTTCTCATTTTGAAATCTTAAAGTTGAAAAAATGAACTAGGATTAGAATTTTGAGTAAATGACCTCAGAATCGGGATCCGAAGGTTCAAGCAGGTTCGCATAATGATTATGGAGTTGGGAGTATGGGCGGATCGGGTTTTGGATAACCCATGAGCATTTTGGCGACTGTTGTGGAAGATAACATTTTAGAAGAAATTGCATCGGTTTGGCTTAAAATGCATTTCAGTGTTATTAATGTCCGTTTTGGATTCTGAGACTGGGAGTAAATCCGTATGGTGATTCTTGATTTGGGAGCGTGGTCGGAAGTGAATTCGGAGGTTCGTAGGTCATTTTGAAGTCATTTGGCTAAATATAGAAATTTGAAGGTTTTTGAGAAAATTCCACCGGAAGTGGAAATTTTGATATTGGGGTCGGAATGCGATTATGAAAGTTGGAGAAAGTTCGTAATCTCGAATATGACTTGTGTAAAAAATTTAAAGTCAATCCGGAATGATTTTGGTAAGGTTTGAGACACTTAGTCTCTTTTAAGGAAGCTTAAGTTGGAAAAGTCAAGCAGATATTGTCTTATGTGATAGAGGGTTCGAAATGCGAATTTTATGGTTCGGATAGCTTCGTTAGGTGATTTGGGACTTAGGAGTGTGTCCGGAAAATTTTTGTGATGACCGGTGTAGAATTAAGCTTGAATTGGCAAAGTTAGTATTTTGGCAAATTCCGGTTGATAGGTGTGATTTTGATCCTAGGGTTGAAATGGAATTCCGAGAGTTGTCGTAGCTTCGTTATATCATTTTGGACTTTTGTGAGGTCATTCGGATTAGTTTTGATGTGTTTTGGCATCGGATGTGAAATTTGAAAGAATTCTTGGATTTAAGGCTCAAATCATTGATTTTGATGTTATTTTGGCTATTTGATTGCTCGAGCAAGTTCGTGTGTTGTTTTAGAGTCAGTGTGCATATTTGGTTTGGAGCCCCGAGGGCTCGGGAGTGTTTCAGATTGGATTCCAGACTTAGAAAAATATGCAAATATTGCAGAAAAATTTTGGTGTGAACAGCACTGTGAACAGTACCCGTGAAACACTACCCGTGAACAGTGCAAGGGAATAGTGCCCGATGCATTAACAATGCCCCCGAAATTTCTGGATAGATTATTATTTTTCTGAAAATGGGAGTCATCCCATTTTTCATTTTTGGACCAAGGGAGCTCGGGTGAGGCAATTGTTCGAGAGATAAGGAAAACATCGGGGTAAGTGTTCTTGACTCAATTTGGTGGTATAACTCGAATCTATTGCAAGTTTTGGTGTTTAGTTTGAGAATTTTGTAAAAAAGGGTAGAAATCCATCTTGGATAGAAATGATGATTTGAGGGGTCAAATGAACTCCGATTTTGGTAAATTTGATATGTACGGACTCGTGGCGAGACGAGGAATCCGGTAATGTAAAATTTTTAATTTTTAGAGATGTGGGCCCGGGGCTCAGGTTTTGAAAATTTCGTGATTTTCGTTATTTTTCGAGTCGTCTCGATTCAGTTATATTCCCTTAGCATATTGTGATGTATTTGCTCTAAATTTGGATATATTCGACACACGTGGAGGCTGTTTTGAGGGGCAAAGGCGTCGTGGGCTAGAGATTCCACAGGTTCGAGTTGAGCAATACTTGTAAATGATATCTTGAGGGTGTGAAACCTCGGATTTTCACATCATAATGCTGTATTGAGGTGACTTGCACACCCGATATGAGCATGGGGTAGAGTAGCGTTGGGGACTATGAAATTGTCCGTCCCGGTTATTGATTTTACCCTGAATTTGACTGAAATTATTTGTTAGCATCATAATTTGGGCTGATTCCCATGTTTGGGCTTCGTGCCAACTATGTGAATCCTTCAGGGATTGAGATTACCGTTTTTAGCATATATTGCATATCATTTGATTCCAGTCCAAGATTTTAATACAGTATTGCAAACTCAGTCATGCTTCTAAGTTTTGAAAACTCAAACGATATTTTAAATGTTATTTCGGGCTGAGACTACTATTTTATAAATGCCCAAGGGGCTTATGATATTTTCCAAAATATTATGGGTGGCTCAGGCTGCGCGTCGCAGCAAGAACTTGAAACAGTGGTAACAATGGCACTGTGTTATGTGACTTGAAATGTTATGGGTGGCTCGGGCTGCGCGACACAACAAGAACTTGTTACAATGGTAGCAATGGCAGTGTCTGATGTGACTTGAAATATTATGGGTGGCTCGGGCTGCGAGCCGCAGCAGGAACTTGAAGCAGTGGTAACAATGGAACTATATGATATAAATTGGTCTGGTAACATTGGCTAACCGGTCAGGTAACATCGACTGACCAGTATATTGCGCTTGGACTGTAGGAGCCCCTCCGTAGTCTGTACACGACCCAATGAGCATTGTCGACATTAATTGATTATGGGTGGTTCGGGCTACACGCCGCAACGGGTAGTTGAATGTACCATCACATGCATTGCATTGCATACATGCATTTATTCTTATTTGTACTACTTTTCATGACATTCAACACTCCCATTTCATTGGCATCCATGCTACTTCTTGTACTGTTTACCAGATACCCTGGTGTTATTTGTTAATGGAGTGTGTGCCCGAGAGGCTAATGTTGTACTTTGTGAGTTGGAAGTGAGCCCATGGGGCTGATACTGTACGGAGAGGTTGATACTGAGCCCCAGGGGCAGATTTCTGATTATTCCCTACTTATTGAAGTTATTTTTGCAACTGTTGAAAAGGAATATTTTTAAAATAGGTTTTTTACTGAGCCCAGATGTTTTCCAAAGGATCTTAACAATTTTATTGTTTCTCCTCAATAAGGGTTGTAATGTTCTATTTAGCATGATAGAGTGCCTTAGGTGATTTCTTACTTTTAGCTATTATTTACTCTTATTATCGCTAAGTTGGAAGTACTCACTTTACTCCCTGCACCTCGCGTGCAGTTGCAGGTATTGTTCACCCGGCAACGGGTTATTAGCGGACTGAGGGTATTCTATCGTAACTGAGCAAGATGACTGTCAATGTTAACGGCACCGTAATTCCCCATTGATTCTAAATTCCTTTATGTATATTGCTGGTCTTGTATTAGTATTTAGATTATTTAGATGTTCGGACTTGTGACACCCCAATTTGGGTTGTGTTGAGTGTATTCCGCGAAATCATTTTACTTAATTATCTTAAAAACTGTTTAATTCATGTATGTATATATTGTTGAAAAGGTTGTTTAAACTGGTTGGCTGGCCTTGTCTTCACGAGAGGAGCCAACATGACCGGGTTTGGGATTTGGGTCGTGACAAGTTGGTATCAGAGCCTAGGTTACTAGGTCTCACGAGTCATGAGCAGGTTTAGTAGAACTCGTGGATCAGTACGGACACGTTTGTATTTGTCCTCAAGAGGATGTAGAACCTTTAGGAAAAGTTTCACATTCTTGAATTCTTATCGTGCGTCCTTGATTCATCTTGAAAGGAAACTCTTTAAATTCCATCCCCGTGATCGTGTGCACGAACGGGCGCTCAGCACCAGATGTACCTCGATAGATTTTTATTCCCCGATCGAGGGGCAAAGTGTAATCTCTACGAGTTGAATTAGGCAAGTCTGTAGGACATGAGGCCGAATCTTTGCCAATGGCTTGAGCACCGAAGTGCTAATTTTGTGAGCAAGTGCTTTGAACTCGTATGTTCATTATTGTCCTTATTAGCCGGAATGGCGGATGAATATCCATGTGATGAGTAATGTGTATGATAGTGGAATACAAAAACATTAACTAAAGGTAAAGCTAATGGGTAATTAGCTTATGAAGGGAAGTTATTAGTCATACTAGTTAGATAAGTTTGGGAGCTGAAATAAATGTAATATGACGAAATCGTTGAGTCGAGGAAACCACCTTGAAGGTCGAAAATATTAAAGAAATATTATGTTCTTACTCAATTGAACAGCCCAATAATGGAGGATTAAAATGTATTTTTCTATGTCTTAGGATTTGAGTAGGTGCAACGCATGTCCATGTATCAATTTTGATGATATAATACATATAGTATTGAGATTAATGTCGTTGATATACATTGTGATGCTTTGTCAAGTTGTTGATGTGTTGTTAGGATTGTTTTGGTGATTTTCTGGCAGGTGGATAGGTCCAATTACAAAGGAAACTCTGCCGAAATTTTTGAAAAATTTGGGACTTAGTAAAAATTTTATCGCCTAAAGAGTGGGCAGAAGAGTTAAAATTTCTGATGATTCGTAATTCCACAAGGGTATGAAGGAGTGAGTTTAATTTCACCATAGTATTACGGTAGTAATAGAGTATATGTGTTGTGATCTATGGCTTTGAGCCATGTTGGGGAGTTTGCTATTGATTAGATAATTGTACGGTCATGTTCTATGTTGGTTCTGGTTCGAGGCATGCTGGTGAATCAGCTCTGGTTGCGGAAATTGGTCCGAAGAAGGCACGGGTGAGGGAGAACTTTGACAAGGGCTACATGGTGCTTCATAGAAGTGTAAGAATCACAGTATGTCTTAAGCTATCGTTGGTAAAGAATGCTCGCTGCATAGAGCAGGAAGATGTTTGGTTGTATTGGAATGAGGTCATATCTTGCGGTGTCAGAGTGCTAATGAGGCAAGGTGGCTATGTTCCTTGGATCATGTGAATTGCAGTTTGAATAAGAGTAAATGACTTGACAGAATAGTTGTAATGTGTTCGAGAGTCGTGTAATAGTGGCTTTGAGCTATGTGGGGGAGTCCCACCACTTACGATTGGGTTGCATGGTTAATTACACGCGTGAATTCTGGTTATTGGTGTATTAATGGTTTATTGCAGCTACATAAAAGGACCATGACTGGTAATTTGAGTAAATGAATTGTTGGATGCATGTTACGGTTAGCCTTATTGGCTCATGTTCAGACTTATGCCTTGTATAGGTACATGCTTCGAGGAAGTGATTCTGTTGGATGCTTTATCAAGATGGTATTCATATGGTATATAATTCAGTAGAGTTGGTTGCATTCGAGGCCAAGTTAGAGCTGGGTGGCTCTCAATAGCGGTCCTAGTTAATTCAAGAGGTAAAGTTTGGTGCCTAATGATTTTGACTCTGTAAGTACGGTTAAGAATCAAGCTTTTGAAGCAGCTTATGAAGAAAGGCAGAATGTTATGTTGTTTTGACTTGCGGTGTAGAATTTGAGAGACATGAAATGGTCATGGTATTTGCGACAGCATGGTCTCGTGATTTAAGGTCACTCAGGGTGAGTGCGATTGAAATAAGTTAGGTGTTAAAGGGAGATATTATTATTTATAAGGGAATCAAGGATAAATTGGAAGGAAGTAGATTGATTAGCCATAGTTGAGTTGGCATATTGATGTATGCGATCGGTTCGTTTAGCGTGATCGAGTTATGCATGTGATTGTGGCGGTGCATGTGAGGCTTGCCGACTGCAGTGATTGATGTTATTCCGAAGAATTCTTTTGTTAGGGCCTATTATGAGTCGGCGGATCCTAGAAAGTGTAATGGTGGCCTGGACAACTACTTAGAGATTGTCATATTCGACGATTATAAGAATCCGTTTATATGTTGCTTTAGTTCTCCTGATGTGAGTTAATGGAAAGCCTTATGTAATAATGTATTAGCCTATCGGCGGTTCCGAAGTTGTGATGGAAATCACGTCTATCGTATATTAGAACGTGAGGTGCAGTGAGTGGTATGGAATTTGAAGTAAGTACCAAGGTTAAAATTTGGTCAATGACTGTGATGTCATGATATTATATGAGCAAGATGGCTCTTGAGACTTAGATCATATATCGCACCTCAGTTGTTCTTGAGTTTGTTGCCAATAGAGCTATATGTTTCCTTAGGAATGGTATTATGCACCTTAGTGTTTATGACCAATATTTGGTGTTTTGATGTGATGAGCTTTTCAGCTCGGCGCATATCTCCTTATGTGAGTTGTATATGTGGATATGGTGGCACGCCGCCATTGGTAACTTTTTTGGATCGGGTTGCGCGCCGCAACAGTACGATGTTCAGTACAGTCGCCAATATTTGCTTTTGTGTGTTCTGTTTCCCTATTTTCTAAGGAAGTCTATGTTAGTGTGCGAGTTGAGTATTTCCTCATAGAGTTCGCCTTCCTTTTTTATATCGTTCAAATTGATAGCATACTAGCACATTTTGGTGTCTTGTGGGATTTTTTATTATGTCTAAGGTGGCTTATTGCCTAAGCACTTCGTAGGAGGTGAGACGTGGTTACTAGATTTGGGGTGAGTGCAAACTGATCATATGAAGTATATTATAGAGCAAAGATCATTCTTTGGTTTGGGACAAGGTAATGGAACTCGTCAAGAGTATGGATCCAATGATTTGTTGATTCAGTAGTTGGTTATGAATTTTGGCACATCTCTTCAGTCATATCGGTGTTGTAAAACCTAGAGCAAGACCTGTGTAGGTCATGAGATGCAATGGGAGAATCAGATTTGTGGAATTTCGACTATTATGTTTAAAGAATGTTATTGTGGTCCTATGAGCAAAGTGATGCAAAGTGTTCAACAAAGTTATGCATTAATGTTTGGGTACAACGTGTGGAGATTGATATGGTGGTCGTATGATGGAAACAGACTTGGCAGGAAATTCAGGATGTTGGAATTTGGCCTAATGGCTTATTTGCTTGTATAAAGAGTTATATCTACATATTTATCGAGCTAATGTGCTGAAATGAGTAGTGGTAGCACGGGAAGGTGCATGATGTGTTTTATTTCAGACTACATCATTGCAGTTCTCAGCACGTTCGAGGACAAACATATGTTGAAGTGGGGGAGATTGTAACGACCCGGCCGGTCATTTTGAGCTCCGACGCGTAAATCACCAGTTTGAGGCCATGAGCATCGTCATCTCAGGTATATTGACTTGTGTGTATGGTTAGATTTGAAATTCAGGAAGTTTGGAGTCAAATCTAAATGGAAATTTTCATTTTGAAAGCTAAAAGTTGAAGAAATGAACTAGGATTGGAAATTTTGAGCAAATGACCTCAGAATTGGGATCCGAAGGTTCCAGCAGGTTCATAGGATGATTTCGGACTAGGGAACATGCCCGGATCGGGTTTTGGATAACTTGGGAGAATTTTGGCGACTATTGTGGAAGATAGCATTTTAGAAGAAATTGCATCAGTTTGGCTTAAAACGCATTTTAATTTTATTAATGTCCGTTTGAGATTATGAGACTGGGAGTAGCCCCGTATGGTAATTCTAGATATGGGAGTGCGATCGGAATGAATTAAGAGGTTCGTAGGTCATTTTGAAGTCATTTGGCTAACTATAGAAACTTGAAGGTTTTTGAGAAAATTCGACCGGAAGTGGAAATTTTAATATCGGAGTCGGATTGCGATTCCGAAAGTTGCAAAAAGTTCGTAATGTCTGATGTGACTTGTGTACAAAATTTGAAGTCATTCCGGAATGATTTTGGTAAGGTTTGAGACACTTAGTCTCTTTTAAGGAAGCTTAAGTTGGAAAAGTCAACCGGATATTGAGTTATGTGTTAGAGAGCTCGAAATGCAAATTTTATGGTTCAGATAGCTTCGTTAGGTGATTTGGTACTTAAGAGTGTGTCTGGAATATTTTTGTGATGACCGGTGTAGAATTAAGCTTGAATTGGCAAAGTTAGTATTTTGGCAAATTCTGGTTGATAGGTGAGATTTTGATTCGAGGGTTGGAGTGGAGTTCCGAGAGGTGCCATAGCTTCGTTGTATAATTTTGGACTTGTTTGCAAAATTTGAGGTCATTCGGACTAGTTTTGACATGTTTCGGCATCGGATGTGAAATTTGAAAGAATTCTTGGATTTAAGGCTCAAATCATTTATTTTGACGATTTGATCGCTCGAGCAAGTTCGTGTGATGTTTTAGAGTCATTGTGCATATTTGGTTTGGAGCCCCGAGGGCTCGGGAGTGTTTCAGAGTGATTCTGCACTTAGAAAAATATGTTGAAATTGCAGAAATATTCTGCTGTTAACAGTGTTGTGAATAGTACCCATGAACTGCACCCGGGAACAATGCAAGAAAACAGTGCCCGACGCGTGATTAGTGCCCCCGAAATTTCTGGACAGATTATTATTTTTCTGAATTTTCATTTTTGGACCAAGGGAGCTTGGGTGAGGTGATTCTTCGAGAGATTTTCAAGGAAAACATCGGTGTAAGTGTTCTTGACTCAATATTTGTGGTATAACACGAATCTATTGCAAGTTTTGGTGTTTAGTTTGAGAATTTTGTTAAAAAGGGTAGAAAACCCTCATGGACAGAAATGAAGATTTGAGGGGTCAAATGAACTCCGATTTTGGTAAATTTGATATGTAAGGTGGCAAGACGAGGAATCCGTTAATGTAAATTTTGTAATTTTTCGAGACGTTGGCCTAGGGCTCGGGTTTTGCAAATTTCGTGATTTTTAATATTGTTCGAGTTGTTTCGATTGGGTTATATTCCCTTTGAAGACTGTAATGTATTTGCTTTAAATTTGGATAGATTTGACGCGCGTGGAGGCTGCTTTGAGGAGCAAAGGTATTGCGGGCTAGAGATTTCACCGGTTCGAGGTGAGTAATACTTGTAAATGATATCGTGAGGGTTTGAAACCCCGGATTTGCTCATCATAGTGCTATATTGAGGTGACTTGCACGCTGGATATGAGCGTGTGGTAGAGCACTGTTGGGGACTGTGACTTGGTCCATCCCGGTTGTCGATTTTACCATGAATTTGACTGAAATTATTTGTTATCATTATAATTTGGGCTGATTGCCATATTTGGGCTTCGTGCCAATAATGTGAATCCTCTGGGGATTGAGATTACCATTTTCAGCATATGTTGCATATCATATGATTCAAGTCTAAGATTTTAATACTGTTTTGCAAACTCAGCCATGCTTCTAAGATTTGAAAACTCACATGATATTTTAATGTTATTTCGGGCGTAGACTACTATTTTTAAAATGCCCAAGGGGCTTATGATATTTTATGAAATATTATGGGTGGCTTGGGCTGCGCGCCGCAACAAGAACTTCAAATAGTGGTAACAATGGCACTGTGTGATTTGACTTGAAATATTATGGGTAGCTCTGGCTGCGAGCTGCGCAGGAACTTGAAATAGTGGTAACAATGGAACTATATGATATAAATTGATCAGGTAACATTGGCTGACCGGTCAGGTAATATTGACATACCAGTATATTGCGCTTGGGCTGTAGGAGCCCCTCCGGAGTCTGTACACACCCCAGTGAGCATCGTCGATGTTAAATGATTATGGGTGGCTCGGGCTGCGCGCCACAGCAGGTACTGGAATGTACCATCATATGCATTGCATTGCACCCATGCATTCCTATTTGTACTACTTGTCATGACATTCAGAATTCCCATTTCATTGGCATTCATGCTACTTCTTGTATTGTTTACCAGATACCCTGGTGTTATTTGTTAATGGAGTGTTCTGCCTGAGAGGCTGATGTTGTACTTTGTGAGTTGGGATTGAGCCCATGGGGATGATACTGTACGGAGAGGTTGATATTGAGCCCGATGTTTTCCAAAGGATCTTCACAATTTTATTGTTTCTCGTCAAAAAGGGTTGTAATGATCTATATAGCATGATGGAGTGCCTTATGTGATTTGTTACTTTCAGCTAATATTTACTCTTATTACCGCCGAGGTGAAAGTACTCACTTTACTCCCTGCACCTCACGTGCAGTTGCAGGTACTGTTCACCAGGTAGTGGGTTATTAGCGGACTGAGGGTATACTATCTTAGCTGAGCATGGTGACCTTCAGCGTTCACGGCACCGTAATTCTCCATTGATTCTAAATTCCATTCTGTATATTGATGGTCATGTATTAGTATCTTGATTGTTTAGATGCTCGTGACTTGTGACACCCCAATTTGGGCTGTGTTGGGTTGTATTCCACGAAATCATTTTATTTAATTATCTTGAAACTATTTAATTCATGTATGTATATATTGTTGAAAATGTTGTTTAAATTGGTTGGCTGGCCTTGTCTTCACGAGAGGCGCCATCACGACCTGGTTTGGGATCTTGGTCGTGACAAGTACCCATCAATGTGGGGAATGTGATGTCCCGCATCATCTCTCTTGTGGTATTAAGACTGACCAGAACTACCCTTTACCCAACACCCTAACTATGTAATTCTAGGATTTGAAGGTGGAAAAGAGGTTGTTTAACATCAAGGTCAAGGCAACAACTTCGTTCTCATAGTGCAGTTTGAGGGGCCAGAAAACCCTAAGGACAAGAACTACAAGGCACCTGCTTCTTCCCCAACTGGCCAGTCTCAAGAGCTAGTTGTGGTAGATATCCCCACTGAGCCTTCCTCTACCTCTACTTAGATACCTCATGGACCCTCCACTTCAGACACTTCTCTAGGCCCTTTTACATCAGCAGGCCCGGAGATTCCATCTACCCCGGCCCATCCCATCACTGCCCATCAACTAAGTCAGATGCTTTAGAGACTGAACAACTGGATGTATACTGCTTCATCCAAGATGTCTACCTTGACCTCCACCATTGCAGCTTAGTCGGCTACTCAGCCAGCACAGGTCCCACAGTCTACAGAGGATGCTTTGAGAAAAGATACTATAAAACCAGGAGAAGATCATCAGTACTCAGTGTGACTTGGCTAAGGCAAAGGATTCACATAGCAAGGCTGTCAAGGAGCTTGCTCGGGAGAACAAGAAGCTTAGAAAGATATGGGCCTCCAAGGAGTCCGTGAAGGAGCCGTGGGATGATATGGATAGACTGAAGGCAGACCAGCTGCCTTTAGACTTATTGTTTGAGGACCCAGCTCCAGCAGTTGATACACAGCCGAAGCAATCAGAGTTGTCACGACCCTGATTTACCCACCATGGGGAGTCGTGATGGCGCCTACTATCGAAGCTAGGCAAGCCAACCCTTATAATCATTTTCACAAACTTAAACTAAAACAAGTTAAATACTAGAATAATTAATTAAAACATGCGGAACTCTTTTAATAACAGTAATAAAAACAAGGTGTGGAACAACTAACAACATGTCTCTACCCAGTATCTGGTGTCACTGCTCACAGACAACTAAAGCGTACTAAAAACAATAGTCTGAAAGAAATACACATATGTCTGTTTGATACAAATAAAACAAACTAGAAAAGATAGAAGAGACCCAGGGCTCGCGAACACCAGCGAACTACCTCAGAGTATCTGGACTAAAGGATGGCCCCCTGACTACTGCTACGGTCCGCAAGCTACGTCCTGACCTGTACACAAAAAGGCACAGAAGCATAGTATCAACACAACCGACCCCATGTGCTAGTAAGTGCCTGGCCTAACCCTGGCGAAATAGGGACGAGGCTAGACAGGACCCTACCACAATTAACCTGTGCAATGTTGATATACAAGTTCGAGAAAGAAACTATAACAGCATAATATGATTAAAACTGGGGGGGCGGATACAAGATAAAGGTGGAACATCAGTAATAACAATAACTCTATCTCAGCTTTTCATGATATACTCATCTACAGTGGACAGTGCGCCACACGATCCCATTTTGCAATATGCAAGTGGATGGCGTGCCACATGATCCCACGGCATCTCAGGCTGATAAAAATAAGTGGACGGCATGCTACACGATCCCATAATGTTTGTATAAGTGGACGGCGTGCCACACGATCCAATAATAATAACTAGATATCTCCAACAACATCCTCAAGAGGCCCCATTAGGGAAGTTCATCCACACAGCAGTTAAACCCGGCAAGGTTACAACTACATCCCAAAATATCCTGGCAAGGGAGGATTTAGTAATAATAACTTACTCGTCCCGAAAAGGGAAAAACAATTCAACAACAAGTCCCGGCAAGGGAAAAGTACTACACTTCCTTCTTTGGCTTATTTACCATTCAACAATCATTACATAATTTATTTAGCGGCAAAACAACTCAATTATTTCACATCTTTCAAATTCTAAGGCAATTACGACTCACGGTCATGCTTGACACCGGTGTATACATACTCGTCACCATGCCTAAACATCGTGCTCGATCATTTAGAAAATAGCAATCAATTACTCTAATCCTATTCCCTCAAGTCAAAGTTAGATCAAACACTTACCTCGAAGGCTTCCAACTCAACTCATGCTTCTAGGATAGCTTTACCCCTCGAATTTGCTTCAAAACCGGTCGAATCTAACCACAATTTACTCAAATGTATCAACAAATGCTAGTTAAATCAATTTTATTGAATAAGAATGAAATTCCCAAAGTTGTACTCAAAAATTCCCAAATTCCCACCCGGCCCACGTGGTCAAAACCCGAGGTTCGAACCAAAACCAGGCTACCCATTCCCCCATGAGTTCATATATGCAATTTGTTTTGAAATCGAACCCCAAATTGAGGTCGAAACCCCTAATTTTATAAAAACCTAGGTTCTACACCAAATCCCCTATTTTTAACCATGAAAGCTTTGATTTAAGGATGAAATCACGTTAGAAGATGATAAAGATAAAAAAACTAGTAAAAATTGACTTACATTAGGTTTGGGGACGAAAGGGTTCGAGAGAAATCTCCTAGGGTGGTTTTGGGTTTTGAAAATATGAAAAAGTGAGGTCTGAATTCGTCTAGGTATCGTTTGCAGGGGTGCAGATGTCACAAATGCAAATCGCATTTGCGAATTGGGGGGAAATGAAAGGGACCTCGCAAATGCGAGAAATAGTTCGCAATTGTGAATTGCGTAAGGAAAAGGGAGAACTCGCATTTTGCGAGATTGGACTTCGCATTTGCGAAGTCTGGCTACCATGGGAGAATATCACATATGTGAGAGAGACATCGCATTTGCGATGACAGCGCCAAACAGGGGATGTTCGCATTTGCGAACAAGTCTTCGCAATTCAGACACCAGCAGTTAAAAACATATTAAATGAGCCTAGCACCTATGCGAAACTCACCTGAGCTCGGGGCTCCAACCCAAACATGCACCCAACATCTAAAATATCCTACGGACTTACTCGTGTGATAAAATTGCCAAAATAACATCAAAATCAAGAATCAACCTCCAAAACTCATGAGTTTCATTTCAAAGTTCTAAACTTTCAAAATTTTTAACTTTTAGTCTGAAACACGTTAAATGACGTCCGTTTTCAACAAAACTTTACAGATAGCAATTAACGCCCATTAAAGACATCTACCGGGCATCGGAACCAAAATACAAGCCCGATATTATCACTTTTGATCAAATTTTCATTTCCATTTTACCTTGAGAATTTTCAAAAAAAAGAATTCATAGAAAATCTTCGTACTCGGGCCTGGGACCTCGGATTTTAATTCTGGGAATATACTTGGGTCCTAAATTTCATTACGGACTCTTCGGGACCATCACATCACAGGTTCGAGACCGTTTACCCAAAATGTTGGCCAATGTCAACAATAGCAATATTAGTATCAAAATTCATAGTAAATATTTTCACATAAAAATATTCCGACTTCATGCCCGAACTGTGCATGCAAATCGAGGCTACCAAATATGAGGTATTCAAGGCCTCAGAAGTGTAAAAAAAGGGAGAATTACGATGATGATCCTGTGGGTCGTCACAATAGTGACAGTGTCTCTCTCTAACCCTTAGAGAGAAGTGAGATACTCAGAGAGTCAAGAGAATTGTCCCAAATGAATCAACAAAAATGCTTTGGTGAAGATGGAACCCATTTATATCAAAACATCTCCTACCCTGAACCCAAAAACTTCTCAATGACTCCACAAAAGCCCTATATCATCTTGAGTTGAATAAAGCATGCATTAGTGGATACTTACATGAGGGGCAAGCATATGGTACTTAGAGGCGGACTTGTGACCTTTTCTTGAGAGAGATGAGTGAAATCCCATTAACCTCGGTTCGTGTGCTAATATTCTAAAAGATGAGGTTTGCTTAGGGAGAGTTGAGGATGTGTGAGTTTGGACTTCACAATAACCAAAGTAATTGAGAGAGTTCTTTGAGGTAATGAGTCAACTCTTGATGCTATTGTGTCACACTTGATCCATGATTTTTCAAAGGTTAAATGTTGTTAATGATTAATTCGTATTGAGGGAAATTGTTAGTCTGAGTTGATGCTTCTCGAGGCTACTTTAGGATAGCTGAAAATTTTAGGATTTTCCCTTAAGGGGTGGGTCTTATTTTGTTTGCATGAGGACAAGAAAAAGCTTAAGTTTGGGGAGTTGATAACTAGGGATTTTGACGTGTTTCATGATCCTTCTTACTTACGCTTTGATTATAAATTGTTACCAAATAGTCCCAAAAGACTCATAAGTTTTGCTTGATTGCAGGTTTGATCGACAAAGTGGCGAGATGTCAAATATCGGCTCAAAAGGAATGAAACCTGCACATGTACCAAAGACAAGGCAAACTCAGGACAAACAGGCCTAGTGCGGCCGCACAACACTTTGTGCGATCCACACTAGGGAGATTCAGAGAGTTGTAAAACCAATTGTTAATGTAGTGCGGCCGCTGTGGAGATTGTGCGGTCTACACTGAAGACTCTACGTCCGTACTTCCACTCTACGCGGTTCGCGAAAGCCAGCTTCAAAGAGATGTCCAGAACCTATCGTCGAGCCTATGCGGTCACGATCGAAGTTGTGCGGATCACACTAATTGACTCTGTTACCACGATCCACTTTGTACAGTCCATGGAGTCCTAGTTCATTGAGTTGATTATCCATAGATTAGAGCTTAGTGTGGCCGCACACCATTGTGTGGACCGCACTGACCCCGCAGGGGCATTTTTATCCTGTTTTTCTAACTTACTATAAATAGAATATTTTTCCATTTCTAGGGTATGAGATATTCCAGAACTGTAGTTGCGCTCGTGATAGGCGATCTTGTAGCCATTTGGGGCATTTAGCTTAGCTTGAATGATATATTCTTTGTATTTACTTTAGTTTTTAATTAATATGTCTTTTTCTTCATATGTTTCTCTTTTTTCTTCTTCAATCATGAGTAGCTAAACCCATTAGCTAGGATTTTGGCTCAACCCTAGTGTGGATAATTGATGGGTATTGTAATTTGGAGCTACATTGACTATGGGTGGTTGCTATTTGGGTCAATTTTATGGTTTAATTTATGAATTGGTGGTTGCAAACAATGGTTTGTGCTAAGTTGACATGGCTCTTCTTGGGAAAGAGAGCCTAAGTCTCCAAAATTCATACAACAAGGAATTGGGATGGACTCAAGAGAATTGATAGTCCCAATTAAAGGGTTAAATCTCCAGAGAGTAATTACCCGACTTGAACCTTAGGTTCTTGAGCTAATTTGCCTACCCATTTTGTCATGAGAAGTCAATTAGACAAAATCACTCTCTCTACTGAGAGGTGTGAGAGTGGATAAAATTGTGCAACGGTTGTAGAATATATCCCCAACCATGTCAATCGAGCCATAGAAGCATTTACCCGTCAATTGTCCACCTAGTTAAAAGTCACTACCCTAGTGCCTTTCTACCCATTAGATGCAACTGTAGCAATTTTTACATTAGCATAATTTAGTTGTAATTAGTAGTTGATAATAGCAGCTTGTTCGAGAAAAATCAAAAGATGTTTGAAAGTGACATTTGGAACAATAACACGACTCTAGACTAGATATATACTTGACTCCCTTTCTAGCTCCGTGAGGAATTCAATTTCGACACTCATAATAGGTAAGAGCTACTGCGACCCTCTCTTCCTACTTGTAGTGTGGAGTTGGCAGGGATCATTAACGACCATGGGATAATGGAATAGTATATTTATACTCGACGAAGGGAAGCCCAGGTAGAAGGCCACAACACCATCTAAGGAAGCTCTGCCAAATGGCCTTGAGGCTATGTGCCCCAAGCATAATGTTAAAAGATAGAGGAAGATGGTAAGAGGGAATATGCAAGAAAGCCAACAAAGGCACTAGGATAGGAAATACAACACCAAAGCACCCCCATTTATAGGGGATTACTACACGGTCATCGAGGCTTCGAAAGATTGATCGACGGATGCAATTAATGCATCATTAGAATACCAAACCAACGCTGGTACCTTCACCTTAAAGAGCGCGAATCAGGAGTGTATTGAATAAAGTCGAGAATGCAAGAGCCCGTGGATGCCCGAGTCTCCACAAAGCTCGCGCTAGGAGTCGCATCATCAGAATGATGCCGCCATAAGGAGCTCGAGGAGTCAGAATCATTTCCCATCACTTCATTATGGGGATGTGGAGACTATCTGTATGCGAAAATATTAGAAGGCTTGATTTATTGCTATCAAGTCATTTCAGAAGAACACCTCAAGACCCCGAAGACGGGAGGCCACGACCGAGTTCCCAACCTCGGGGATCGCCGAGGCCCGACTTATGGAATATGCAGATCGGCACCTGGATAGAGGGGGAAGTTTCCAAGGCACATAGCTAAGTCTAATATGGCCGACCTATCTAGAGCCTATGCTGAGGCATCATGTCAAGCCATCCCATCTCCATAATTTGTGATTAATGCACATGTACTTGAAGTTGAGTTCCCCTCCTATATAAAGGGGACTCACACTACCTTGTAACAGACTTATGTTGCTCCATTTCTCGACAAGTGCAATAATATCTCTCTCTCTCTCTCTCTCTCGCTCTCTCTCTCTCTTTCTTTCTAACTTGTTCATTCTAACTGGCCCGAAGTGATCTGGATATTCATCGAATTCTTACTTTTTCTTCATCTTATGCATTATTTTTGGTCATAAAGAGCCTATTTAATTATACCTTCATCTGTTATGACATCCTCGACTGTCCCTGATAGCTCGATCTCGACCCCTGACGACGACCCCGAGGTCCTTCACCGATCAGACTTACGTCCGAATAGCAGACCCTACAGTCCTATTACTACCTCGTTTTACGTTGCTTTTCATCATTCAATTCTATATTATTAGTATCAATTGCTCTAACAACTAACTCGGGATAGATCACATATTTTTAGAATCCCATGTACAAATTTAATTGATGTTATCATTTCCACGGTAAACAATTCCAAATGCTTTTGTCATGTTATTTATCATTTGAGGATGTGTTCAATGTATGGGATAGGTGTTAAAAATGATAAGACTTCAAGTTGAGTTTGAATTAAGGTTGTTATGCCAAATTGTGTGAAAAGTCTCTATGTGTCTAAGATTCTTGTTTACCGTAAAAATGGTAACAATAATTTAATTTGCAAATGGGATTCTAAAAATACGTGATCTATTCTCGAACTAGTTGTTATAGCAATCGATGCTAATAATATGGATTTTAACGATGAAATGCAAGCTAAAATAAGATAGTAATCAAACTGAAGGGACTGCTACTCGAATATAGGTATGGTCGATGGGGGTTCTCGGTGTCAATGTTAGGGTCGCATTCGAGCAATCATGTATAGTAGGGGATGGGATAAAAGTTGAAGATATAATGAAACAAGGCTCCTTACGGGCAATGCTAAGATTTGTGATGAAGAACAAGTAAGAAAGTGATAGATATTAAGGTAACTTCAAGACAATATCAAGTTATAATCAAAGAATGGCCAAGAAGACAATAAAGCTAAATGACTTCGAGCCGGTAAGGGCAAGCGAGTTAGAGAGGAGAAAGAGAGAGAAGATATTATTGCACTTGAGTAGAATGGTTGGAGCTCTGCCTTTACATGGTGTTAGCAACTCCCCTTTTATAGAAAGGGGTAAGTCCAATCTTAGTGCAAGATACATTTTGTGATACAAGAAATAGGATGGGACAATCGGCTAGCTCTTCGATATGTGCGTGGGCTCATGTTGAGATGCTTGAATAGACCTGATCAAACCCAGGTGTATTCCTTGAGAGATCTCTCTATTTTCTAAGGCTTTGGCCGACATTATCTATGGCAGGGTACCAACCGATATTGAGGGAAGTGACTGGATCGAGATCCCGCGCTTCTGGGATTACCTTCGAGATATTCAGTCGAGGAGAAATTGGTCTCCCAGATTTCACCATGCACAGATGGTCCCCGCGTTTCTTAGAGGGAAGTGATAAGAAATGATTTTGACACTCCCTTTCTCGATCCCCCATAACAACGTCGTGCTGATAGTGCAGCCCCCTTTTTACAGGTGTCGAGGCATTTTGCCTCCTGCTTCTCTAGCATTACCTGAATTGTTGTGATTCTTTGATCTTTTGTTGATATCAGTTCAACTTCTATGAACGCATTGATTACGTTGTTCTCCCTATAAATGGGGCTATTCGTGGTTGGCCTTTTATCCAAAATTCCTTAGATATCCATCTTGTCTTCCTTTCACGATTTCCTAAATTTCTACCATCTTGTCATGTTTGGAGCCTGTGGCTCAAGATATTGTGCCATGTGCATCGTGGCCAACCTTTTATCCTTTTTTCGGTGGGTGAAGTTGTTCTGTTGTGATTTTGTGATCATTAGCCTGAGGTGATGAGGTATAGGATCGATTTATTCAGACCCCGGGGGTACTTTGGATTATGCAATGTTGTTCAAGAGGGGGCTCGAATTATACACTGTTGCTCACCCTCCTCCCTCGGCTCGGTGAGTTACACCCCTTTTGGATTCCACGGGGGGGGGGGGGGGGGAGGGGGGGTGTCGGCAGTCTCTGCTGGCTGTTGCCTTCCGGGACGAGGCAACGTCTCAAGAAGTGGCTTCATAACGACAGTACCGGTGGAGTTCGTACTAGCCAAAATTTTCACCCAACCAATTCTCGTTTTCCTCCAGCTTCTCCTTCATCATTTTACTTTTTCCCCCGCCTTCCTTTTGAAGATGCTGTTCTAGGAGGATTGGGATGTGGTCCCTGAGTGGATCAGACTTGAATGATATTGTCGTTGAGGTCATATGCCTAAGAGGATGATGACAGGGACGCAACATGAGTTTGCTAGATCCTCACGCTCCTGATGTATGCATATCACTTGTACTTCATTAATTTTTTGTACGGATCCTCTGTGGGCTTTAGTAATCATATGCAATGTAACTGTACGTAAGGACCCTTAAAGGAATTTTGTAAGCGAGCACTTGTTATAAATACAAAGATATTTTCTTGATTTATTCCATCGACGGTCACTTTATTTCTTTATATTTTTGGCAGATTCCAGTGCATGATCCTGTTTTGTCGCCTGTGATATTGGCTTTAAGTACATTCCCTGGCCTTTGGTTGATGAAATGGCTTCTCGTGGGGTCTTTTGTGATTCCTCGAGTCGTACCCAAATTAGGCCATAACATTGGGCAGTCGTGACCCTTTCCTTGTGTGAAAGTGTGGATAACGTCTTCGAGCCTCATAAAGGCCTTTGAGAAGAGGCTTTCTTGAGGACTCGTAGTCTCGAGACAACGGTGACTTCCTAGAGGCAATCTCTGAATGGAGGTCTGGTCGTGCTTCGGTCTACCCTGGTCATTACTCGGAATCTGTTTTGCACGGGCGTTTGTTAGGGACACCTATTTCTTTGTAAACTAGCCTTCTTTGGCGCATGCCTCTTGAGGTTGTACACTAATTTGGTAAAGGTATTCTTGGTGCGTAGGTGCGCTTTCTTGTTGTGGCGGAGGTCTACAGGGTTGAGCATTACGTCGAGACCCGAGGCGGTGTTGATGGTCAGTGCCTTTGATTGATGTTGACTCGCTCCGGCCCTTTTCATATACAGTCATGAGTTTGCTTCTGCTTCGCGTGGGTTCTCGGGGTTCGCTAATTTTATGGTGCTAATGGATCATGAACTTGAGTACAATGTTAGCCTTCACTT
Organism: Nicotiana benthamiana; assembly: GCA_034376525.1. Classification (NCBI taxonomy): domain Eukaryota; kingdom Viridiplantae; phylum Streptophyta; class Magnoliopsida; order Solanales; family Solanaceae; genus Nicotiana; species Nicotiana benthamiana. Next base: position 136,089,939 of record CM067329.1, on the reverse strand, counting down.
TATGCTCTTCAAGTTCTTCCTCGATTCCTGAAAACTCAGAACCAGCACTAAAAGAATTAGTTGCATCAAGCTGATACGGGAGACATTATCGAGCAGTTAATTCCAGTGTTTGGGCCTTGGCGATCTCATCTTCGATATTAATAATACAATCTTTGGCCTCTTCCAAGGTTTTCCTCCTCATATGGTACATAGAGTGTGTTTTTAATGAAGGAATCCCCTTGGTGCAAAAGTTTTGCTTTAATCCTATCAACCTCGATCAAAAGTCCATCCTTCTTGGATGTTTAGAATTGAGGCTGCGATGAAGATCATTTTTTTTGGTCCGCTAGGCAAATGCCTAGGGTTAGGTTTATAAATAAAAAGAAAAATAAAATTACAACAAATAGGACAAATAAAATAAGGCGGATTACACCGGTAATGTTACCCATATAACACAACCGGCATAGACCTTGCCTGAGCTATCGTATTGAGGCAAACAAAAGCCTCCTGGACTAGTAAGCATGTCCAAAAGAAAGAACTCGCAATAACTAAGAATTGAATGATCATCACAGAGTTTATAACATGCTATGTGATGATATTACATAGGATGATACTAATGTGATGTTAAAATAAACAGATGAAGAAACCATAAAGGCCCTTTTTTTTCTGTTTTGTTGTGAAAATTTCGATTTTGGAGAAAGTTGTCTTCTTCCCCATAATTTTTTAAAAAGTCTTCAAAATTCATGCTTTATTGTTCAGACGATTGGATTTTGAAAGTATTTTTTGAGCGGCCTGTTTTTATTTTGCGTTTGTCATTGGGGGCCTCCTTATGTTTACATCTTCAAACGCCCTGCCATCCCAACTTCTTTCCCTTTGACAAGAATTCTTATTTCTTTCACTATGCAATGGTGACAAATCTCATTTTATTGAAGCGTCTGCTCGACATTGGTTTAATATATCCTCTTCTTCCCCTTCTTCATATATATGTCTTCCTGCGAATATTGGATTTGGCAATTCCATCGCTTCCAAGAGTTGTCTTTCCTTGGACGAGATTACTGAAGCAGTTGTGATGAGCTGCCCCGCTTGTGACTTTTCATTGTTTTGCTGCTTCTGATTCTGGGTAGTTGACGGCAGCGCAGTTGCGATTCCATCCCCAACTGATGCTTCGGCTAAGCTTAGTTGACAATTATGTGCTGTTTCATTACTATTGGACTTTGATGTTGCTACAGTTGAAATAACTGCTTTTGCATTATTTCTTGGAAAAAAAACTGGAGCATTATGGTTTAAGCTACTGTTTTAAGTTGGTGTTTGCTTCAAAATTGCACGACAGTTCTTAGTTGCAGTTTTCCTTTGGAATTTTTGCTTGGCTAGATCATCACTGTCCTCTCCAGTACTACCCTGATCAGATTCTTGATCATCTTCTTTCGATGAAAAACCGGCGAATCCTTCACCCCAACTCTCATCATCATCATAGTCTCGTTGGTCTTTCCACATTTTTGATTTAATAACCAGGTCCCTCCTCTTTGGCCATGTAGGAGTGGGTATGGTTGGAGAACTTTTAAATTTGGACTGCATTTGCATATTTGTATCAGTAACATAAGCTGAATTCTTTGCCTTTGTATTCTGTGAGCTATTTTGACTGTCACCAAGCTGCAAATTTTCTCTCAAGAGTTTTCCTTCATCATCATTGACATTGGCAAGTGCGGCAAATGAGTTTGAGATTGAAGGTAAAATTGGATTGTTTCATGAGATGTGATTTTTATTTGGTTTTTGGAGTTACTGCTTTGTTGTACATCGATGACCATTGTTCATCTTCCTTTGTGTATTGACGATTATCAGTAGACTGTAAAATAGAATTTGCTTGAGCTAAGGCAGAATTACAGACAACATCGGTAGTTGTACCTAAATGAATTGTTGTTCGTGAATACTTTCATTCACTGCTTCATGGTTGTCATATTGTGATGCAGCTCGATCTATAGAACATTGCAAAGAAAGTGAAGATGGTTCATATTGTACTGTCCAGTTAGCAGTGTTGGTATCCTTTGTACCAGATGTTGCGACATCCAATTCCATAACTATATTGCCATCCCATACTTGTACACATTCTGTAACATTGGGATGCTGTCCTTTGCATAACTCATTTGAATTGGAGTGCTTAGATGTACTCAAAACTGCTGTTTTATTTAACTCATTACATCATGCATTGATGTTTGAATCCTTGATCATTTTTGGCACTGTCGAGCTCTCTCCTAGGTGAACAACAGCAGGATTTGTAACAGCTTTGGCAGGATCCAGAACCTCCAAATTTGTATCATTTTCTTGATAAACCAGTGTATGTTTCTCATTGTTACTATTGTGTACCAAATGTTGCTGCTCACACAACAATTGTTCAGTCCTTTTTGCATTATGATGTGCAGCCTCAACATATGCATCAGTCAATTTTGGCATCATATGTTCTATGGAAACATTCAAATTGGATGGAACAATAGATGGATTAATACACAGCTGTGCTATCTCAGCATTCGGCATTGAATGAGCTTCTGCTGTTGGAATGACTGGAACAGAATCAATATTTTGTCCTTCATCAGTAGTCACATTAGGAAACACCCCAGACAAATTTGACACCACCTGTTCATTGTGAACCTTCAAATTGGCTGGGACAGTAGAAGGTTTTGTACACAGTTGTGCAGTATCAGCATTGGACATTGAATGAAAATCTGCTGCTGGAGCAATTGGAACAGCATCAAAATAAGCATCAAGCATTTTTGTCACTGTTGAGTTCTCCCCTAATTCAACATGGGAAGCAGCATGATTTGTAACAGCTTTGGTAGGATCCATAACCTCCAAATTTTTACTATTTCCTTGACAAAACAGTCTAGGCTTCTTTTTGTTACTATTGTGTAACACATGATGCTGCTCACACAACAAATGTTCAATCTTTTTTGCATTATAATGTGCAGCCTTAGCAAATGCACCAGTCAATTTTGACACCGGCTGTTCACTGGGAACATTGGATGAAACAGTAGATGGACTTTTACACAGCTGTGGTATATCAGCATCCGAGATTGAATGAGTTTCTGCATCTGTAATTATTGGAACAGAATCAAGAAACCCAGCCAAATTTGAGACCACCTGTTCATTGTAAACATTCAAAATGGATGGAAAAGTAGTTGGTTTTTACACTGCTGTGCAGAATCAAACGACATTGAATGTACTTCTGCAGCTGGAACAATTGGAACAAAAACACTATTTTGTCCAGCATCAGTATTCATTTTAGGAAGAACCCCTTCAGTGCTTCGTGCTACAAGATTAGCATTTAGGTACTCTCTGGCATCACCTCCTAATTTTGTCACCTTGCCCCTACCTTCAGATTGTCGATCATGAGCTGCTTGTTCATTCATTTCATCTGTACTCCAACGACACGAGATTCCATCATGAACTTGATGATTACAATACGTGAAGTATTTAGGAAAGTTATCAAAGACGATACGCTGGTCGTATTCGACTATTTTTCCATATTTGATATCAACTATCTTGATCTTTATTTTCTTTGGATGTTTGTCTAGCAAATTAACCAAGACTTTTATTCGAGCCGTACTAGGACTCGTTAGATCTTTAGTAGCCTTATCTACTGCTAGAGGCTTTCTCACTGCAGTAGCGATTGACATTAAGGATTTTTTTGCGAAGAAATTTGCTGACAGTTCAGGAAAAGAGATCCAAACGACAGCTTTTGACGTTTCTTCACGTGGATTAAATCCCATTGTCCATGGGAATGTCCTGAAGAAGTACTCGTCTCCTTTCGCCTTAACATAGCCTATTGTTCTTGAAACAACATTCGCAAAATCTTCAAATAGATCAGATCTTACCAGAATATGTCAATATTCTAGCTGCCTTATATTGCAATTACCTTTGACATCGAGTTTCTTCGGTAAAATCTTTCTCAACTCCTGAAGCTCGAGTTTTCCATACAAGAATTTAGTCACAAGTGCTTGTTGAAGACCTTCCTCCTTGGTGAATGAATTCACTTCGTCTACTGTGGATTCAATAGTAGGTATTCCATTCTCAACCATCACTGGACAGAGTTCAATATTTGATTTTGTTGCGGCAGAATGTTGCCGAACAAGTTGTGATGCATAAGTCTGTTTTGGATTTTGGACTGTTTGATTTTCTGTATGGAATTGATTATCCTCTCCCACAGCACAAAGCTGGGTGAGGGTGAAACCTCCATAGTTGCGATGATCGTCAAGTAGGATCCATCACTAACATTCTGTCGGAAAAAATGAAAGTGCTACAGTAAATCGAAAAACAAGATTTAAGATGTAGGGAAATTGGTTACAGATTTGAGGAGAAAATATATTGGGGATTTTTCTCAAAGATAAGGGGATGTCTTGACACAAAAATTGTGGCAATCCATGAGCGGTTTCCGGTGATTTTTTCCAATGAATAGTGACAGATATACTATTCAAGGAATAGTATCGTTGGGAGAATTTTTGCTTATATTTTTACTCTTAATTCTTGTAGTTAAGTTGAAGATCGTGGATTGTAGTTATGTGAACCTTATTTGCTACATGACCTTCTTATACCAATCTTCCATCCAAGCCAGCGTTTCCTCGGCAGCAACAACCTCTTCAGCTTTGGAGTTCAAAGCTACCTCCAAATTATTTGCTCATTCAATCAAGGCGGACTTACGCTCGGTAGAAGCAAGAGCAGGACCTCGAGATTTATCCCACCTAGCCTTAGCATCTTGAATTTGTGCATGTAGATAAGTGTCTTCTTAACTGTGAGCCATCATCTCTTACTCATACTATTTCAACCGGGCCTCAAGCTCGGCCGCTTTAGCATCATTCCCCTCTAGCACCAGGAGGCGCATGACAAGTTGATTCCTGTTGACCAATAGCTGATCTCGGATATATGTACTTCTTTGTTAAGGATCAATCTCTGAAGACCCCCCAAAAGTAAGGAAGTTGGCGTGTAAGACAAAGATCAAAGTCAGAAACATTGTTGTAACAAGACAAAGAGAAACAAATAATAAAAGAACAAGTGCGGTAAAACTGCTGCATTGTGTATGGAGTTATTCAACATATACTCCTCTGAAAGAGAGTTTATTTTCTTCTTATCTTTCTCTGAAGCCAGCGGCTTCAGATAGTTGGAAAGTTTCAATGGCTTGGATAATAAGTGGCACTCTTTTGAGACCGAGAGAGAGACGCTCCTCTTCTCTTGGGGATCTACAAAAAGGGGAAAATAGTTTCTGGTGATGAACGCATAGCTGGTGTGGAAGGAGATGAAGTTGATTGTATTGTAGGTTGAGAAGCAGCTATGCTTACCAACAAAAGAAAGAAGAGGCCCATTATCTGACCTTATATATAGGACTAGGACAAACAACGAGGACCAAAAAGGAAGGATAAACATTCTCTACTAAATCCATTTCTCCCCAAAGTGCTCGTACCTCGCCCTTAGTTGGGGGTTTTATGATCTCTAGATTGAGTATTTTGTTGAGATGATGAAGATCGTTATCTCCTTTGAAAGGAAGCCTCTTTATCACTAACTTCCCCATCATCTTCAATAACCACATCGGTTGCGGCTGGCTCGGGCGTGGTTTACTTTACTTTCTTATTTTTACCCCCACCGAGGAGGAATGCCACCTTTTTGGTTGCTTGTTCTCCAGTAGCAGAATCTGTGAATAAGTGCTTGCACTAAAAGAAGACCTAAGGGCACTTATCCGAATGAGATCCTTATGCAGCAAACTTACAACCACTACAGAATCAGCCAAAACATCCTCCTCGGGGTAGGGAAAAAGGCTTGCGAGAGCCTTATATAAAAAAAAAGGCAACATTAATAGTTATTCTTATGTATAAATGTGGAATGAAGGAAAAAACAATTTACCATAGTTTTTGGCCTTCTACCTGTATTTGAGGGCCAATTCCTTCTATAGTCGGGTCTCTCGCGTAGTGATATCCATAATCTTCTAAACCCATCGGTCCAGACCTTCAACCCTTGGTGGTGTCCACCGAGTAGCTGAAATAATGAAATAAGAATGGTTAGTAATCTATGGTACTGCAGGCTGCGTTGCTCAACCTCCGAAGCAGGTGCCTCATCCTCGGGTTGAACTGGTACTGCAGGTTGGGCAGGAATAACCTCTGGAATCGGTTACATATGCACCCTATGTTCTGGGGTGCGGGCCACGGGAGTCTAGGCTCCTCCCCGGCCTGGGACATAGCTGCAGGAAGTGGAAGTAGCCCGGACCGCGACAGAGTGGTATACATACTCATAAAATGTGTCAACGCCTCCTGAACAGCTGGAGTTGTAGTGGTTGTGGGCATCTCTGGTACCTGAGTCATGTCTGGGTCTGCTGGTAGCTCCTCGGCAGCTGCTCGTGCAGGTGCTCTGGCTGCACCCCGCATACGTCCACGACCCTTTCCCCAGCCCCTAACTCTAGCGACTGCAGAAGAGGGTGCGGGTGCCTGATCGTCTCAGGTCGTGCATATCCTCACCATCTGTGAGAGAATAGGAAAACAGTATTCCAAGGTCAAGAGCATAGCACGACAAGAATTCAAATGAAGTGAAGATTTTTCCTAAATAGTTACATAGCCTCCCGTAGATAAGTACAGACGTCTCCGTACCGATCAGCGAGACTCTAAATAACCGGCATGTGTCCCGTGACTCCTATGAACGTAGAGCTCTGATATCAACTTGTCAAGACCCTAGTTCACCAATCGTGAACCTGTCATGACGGCACCCAGTCTTCTCGACTAGGTAAACGTAACACATTCCGGAAATTCTACAGTCTGTGCTGAAACAATAATTTAAAACATAAATGAAGTAAAATAATGTAGTGCCGCCTGGCACATACGTGTCAACTCAATGTAACATAAAAATCTCCAAGACCCGGAAACCCACAGGCAACGCAGGCTAAGAGTAAAGTATAACACATGGCTCTAACGTCCAGAAGTGTCTACAACGGGAAAATATATGGATAAAATTACTAGCTAAGGGTAGAGTAGAGGGAGACTCTTCGGCTCTGTGGACGCGGCAGATGCATACCTCAGATCTCCGAATATATTTCGTAATCACTGATAGCGCGCCGAACCCGATGTACCTGGATCTGCACAACAAAAGTGTGCAGAAAAGTAGCATAAGTACACCACAACGGTACTCAGTAAGTGCTAAGCCTAACCTCGATGGAGTAGTGACGAGGAAGGTCGAGGCCCTACTGAGAGGAATATAAGAAATAATGTAAAAATAAATAACAGAAGATAACGCAATAAAACCGAATATCTAACAAGACTGTAATAAAAAAACAGAGCGGCTACAAGTACAACTACAAACACAAAGCAATTCACTCAACAGTTAGGATATCCACATGGAGCTCCGGGAATCAAACCCGCAGTCCACCTTATAAATATCCAAGGATCCTCGAGAATCGAACTCGCAGTCCTTCATACCAGTACCAGAGGATCTCCAGGAATTGAACCCGCAGTCCTTTATACCAATAACGGAGGATCTCCGAGAATTGAACCCGCAGTCCTTTATATCAATATCAGAGTATCTTCAGGGAATTGAACCCGTTGTCCGTCATGCCAAAATCCGAGGATCTCCCGACAATTTAACCCGTAGTCAAACATACCAATAACTGGGGGATCTCCCGGGAATTGAACCCGTAGTCCCAAACGTAAACACTTCACAACAAGTCAATATTTAACTGAAAGAAACCAAATATAGCAACAATGTAAAGGTCTAGGCCTAGCAAGCTCACAAAGAGGGCAGGTATTTGCAATTTAGTCAGATAGAACAAATAAATTACTAACATGTTTTTCCTTAGCTAAGCAAGTAGATTCACATTTTAACAGTTAAATACATGAAGAAACACAGTCTAAATAAGTCAAGTAAGGTGAATTTTCAGCAATTAGAACAAGTACACGCCCGTAAACTCGCCCACAAGGCCTTTAAACAACAATTAATATATCCTAAGGGGAGAGATCGCCCCCACAAGGTTAGACAAGCCACTTACTTCAATTAGGTACAAAACCGCTAAGGAACAACGCCTCTGCCACGAGTATCCGACCCCTAGTGGCCCAAATCTATTCAAACCAATTACATATTGTAAATAACATCACAAGAAACTGATTACATTAATAAAATTAAAGCTAAGGCGCAAGAACATGTAAAATGACCAAAATGCCCCTCAGTCCAACGTCTAATAATTTTCACATTTTCAAAAATCTCGTACTCTCACGAGCCTAACCATATAAAAATCTCTCAAATCGGAGGTCGAATACGACCAGCGGATCGTCTTTGATAACCTTCCTAAATACTGCACGTATTGTAATCATCAAGGTCATGATGTAAATCGTGTCGTTGGAGTACAGATGAATTGAATGAACAAGCATTACATGATCGAGATTCTGAAGGCTGGGGCAGTTTGATAAAATTAAGAGGTGATGCTAGAGAGTACCTAAATGCTAATCTTGTAGCAAGAAGCAGTGAAAGGATTCTGCCTATTATGACTGCTGATGCAGGAGTTCCAGCTGAAGAAGTACATTCAATGTCGAATGTGGATTCTGAACAGCTAATGTAAACCATCTTCTGTTTTGAATGTTAATAGTAAACAAGTGCTCTCAAACTTGGCTGGGGTTCTTCCTAATTTGACTACTGATGCAGGACAAAATATGGATTATGTTCCAGCTGTTCCAGCTACAGAATCGCATTCAATGCTGAATGCTGATATAGCACAGATGTGTAAATATCCAACAACTGTTCAATCCAATTTTAATGTTCCCAGTGAACAGGTGGTGCTCAAATTGACAGTTGCAGCTGCAGAGGCTTCACATCATAAGGCAAACAGAATTGAACAATTGCTGCCTGCAGAAGTTTATCCTAATGCTGATACTGCACAGATATGTAAAAGACGATCTACTGTTCCATCCAATCACAGGGAACAGGTGGTGTCAAATTTGGCTGGATTCATTCCTAATGTGACTGCTGATGCAAGTCAAAATAATGATTCTGCTCTAGTTATTCCAGCTGCAGAAGCTCGTTCAATGCCGAATGTTGAAATAGCACAATTGTGTCAATATACATATACTGTTCCATCCAATGTGAATGCTCCCAGTGAAAAGGTGGTGTCAAAAGCTACTGTTGCATCAGCTGAGGCTGGAATTCATAATTCAAACAGGATTGAACAACTGGTGTCTGAGCAGCAACATTTGTTACACAACAGTAACAATAACAAACCTACACTATTTTGTCAAGCAAATGATACAAATTTGGAGGTACTGCATCCTGCCAAACCTGTTACAAATCCTGCTGTTTTAAATATCACTGCAGGATGCAATGGGTTAAATAAATCCTCAGCCTTGAGTATATTTTCAAATGAGTTATGCAAAGGACAACATCCCAATTCCACACACATAGATATCCAATGTGATGTTATGGAATTGGAATTTTCAGCATCTGGTACAAAGGATACCAACACTGCCAACTGGACAGTACAAAATGAAGCATCCACACTTTCTCTGCAGTGCTCTATTGATCGAGCTACATCACAGTTTGGCAACCAGGAAGCAGTGAAGGAAAGAATCCACATAACAACATTTCATTCTGATAAGGACACTGCACAGACTTCTTTCACACAACATACTTTTAACCAGCAAGGCAGGGACCAACAAGGAAGTATGATCATTACATGTACAGCAGCTGATGCTGTCTCTAATGCTGCCTTAGTTCAAGCAGATTATGCTTTAGATTCTACTGATAATCGTCAACACACAAGGGAAGAGGGACAATGGTCATCGATGGCCAACAAAGCAGTAACTCCAGAAATCAAAAATAAAATTCAGATTGCAGGAAACAATCCAGCTTTACCTTTCAATTTCAAACTCATTTGACATACTTGCCAATGTCAATGATGATGAAGGAAAAATCTTGGTAGAAAATTTGCAGCCTTGTCAGAGTCAAAATAGATCACAGAATTCAGAGGCAAAGAATACAGCTCATGCTACTAGTACAAATATGCAAATACAATCCAAACTTCAAAGTTCTACAATCATATCTACTCCTACTTTGCCAAAGAGGGCATTGGCCATTAAATCGAAATTGTGGAAAAACCAACGAGAATACGATGATGAGGAGAGCTGGGGAGAAGGACTTGCTAGTTTTTCATGGGAAGAAGACGACCAAGGGTGTGATCAGGATAGTACTGAAGAAGGCAGTGATGATTCAGTCGAGCAAAAAAGTCAAAGGAAAAATGCAACAAAGAACTGTCGTGCAATTGTGAAACAAACAACAACTCCAATCAGCAGTTTAAACCACAATGCTCCAGTTTTTGTTCCAAGAAATAACGCAAAAGCAGTTAGCTCAATTGAAGGGACATCAAAGTTCAAAAACAATGATACAACACATAATCGTCAACTAAACCCTGCTGAAGCTTCAATTGCTGATCGAATTACAACTCTGCTGCCATCAACTAGCCAGAATAAGGTTGCAACAACAGAACCATTCTCTAATTTAGTGGACAGGAAATTTTCGGATGCCATGACGCCAACTCTGCTATCAAATCAGGAGCGGCAAAGGAATGCTACAGCTAATTCTCATTCTGCTGATAGAAATACAGTAGCAAGGTCTCAGGCGGGGCAGCTTGTCACAACTGCTTCAATAATCTCATCCGAGGAAAGACAACTCTTGGAAGCAATGGTAAATACATATACTAACATTATTACTGGTAGTTCTGTCATGAGCAGGAACAAACCACAAAAACAAAAAAAATAATACAGTCATGAACAATGCACAAATAACAACTCAAGGTGTTTTCCAAGAATTGCCAAATATAAATTTGGCAGGAAGACATATATACGAAGAAGGGGAAGAAGAGGATATCTTAAACCAATGCCGAGCAGACGCTTCAACAAAAGGAGATTTGTCACCATTGCAAAGTGCAAGAAATAAGAAGTCTCATCAAAGGGAAAGAAGTTGGGATGGCAGGATGTTTGAAGACGTAAACATAAGGAGGCCCCCCAATGAGAACTGCAAAACAAAAACAGGCCGCTCAAACAATTCTTCCAAAATCAATTCGCCAGAAGAATAAATCATGAACTTTGAAGACTTTTTGAAAAATTATGGGGAAGAACAACATTCTACAAATCGAAGTTTTCACAACAAAAGAGAAAAAGGGGCATATTTATGGCTTCTTCATCTTTTATTTTACCATCACATTAGTATTATTCTATGTAATATCATCACAGAGCATGTTATAAACTCTGTGATGATCATTCAATTCTTAGTTTTTGCGAGCTCTTTGTTTTTACACGCTTGCTAGTCCAGGAGGCTTTATTTGCCTCAATAGGATAGCTAAGGTAAGGTCGATGCCGGCAGTGTTATATGGGTGACATTACCGGTGTAATCCGCCTTATTTTATTTCTCCTATTTTTTGTAATTTTCTTTTCCATTTATTTATAAAAATTAACCCTAGGCGATTGCCTAGTGGAACCAAAAAAAATGCTCCCTCAAAAATCCAATTGATTAGCCAAAGAACTTTCACCCATTTCCTCCATTTTTGGACCTTAATTTGAATTTAAAAGATGAATTTAACAACTAAATGATGAATTAAAGCTAGGAAGGATTATAGACACATTACCCAATAGTCTCCTCTTCAAAACCCTCCCAAAATCGCCTTGGTCCGAGCTAAAATTTGATTTTTCAACATATGAACTTAAGCCTCGGATAAAACCCTTTTCTCTACAGCAATTTTTGCTTTTGCGGCTCTAGGGACCGCTTATGGGTCTCTCTTTCACGGTCAAAAATCCGCTTCAGTGGTTTCAATTAAAACTCAGTTTCTGCTTCCGGGGACGAACGGCCGCATCCGCGATGGCCGCTTATGCAGCTCCCTATCTGCTTCTGCGGTCCCAAACCGCGTCCGCGATCCTATGGTCGCGTTTGCGGTAACCGCTTTCGTGGTCTCCCTTCCGCAGACACGGAAACAACAAAAGCAGCATAAATATTTCTTCCAAAAATCACTCCGTGGAGCATCCGAAACAAGCCTGGGGCCCCCGTGACCTCAACCAAACCTACAAACCCATCCCTTAATATCATTCGGACTTGCACCAATCCTTAGATCACCTAAACCAAAGCCGGAAACACCATTTGATCAATGATTTTCACCTAAAATCTCCACAACTTAGCCAAGCTTTCATTCGACTCAAAACCTATCCAAAACATGTCCGAATGACCTGAAAATTTGCAGACATATCCTAAATCACCTAACGAAGGCCATGCAACTCTCGAAATTCTATTCCGACCTTCGGATAAAATATTCACTATCGGACTGGAACTTCAAATTTCTAACTTTCGGCATTCATAGCCTAATTGACCTTCAGACATCCAAAATACATTCCGAACACGCTCCCCACCACGAAATAACCTAATGGAGCTACCAAAACCATTGGTTTTCCATCCAAAGGTCGTCTTGACACTGTTCTGATTATGGACCATTTTCCAACACTTAAGCTCTCATTTAGGGACTAATTGTCCCAAAACACTCCGAATTCTATTACCGAACATCCCAGCAAACCAAAATAGCAGAAATGAACTTAGGGGAAACAGAAAATGGGGAAACGGGGCATAAATTCCAAAGACGACCAGTCGGGTCGTCACATTATTAACTCGTCCCTAAATGTTGATCGTAGATAAAGCTTTTTCTTATAGTGTATTTCAGTCATTTAATATCGACGGATAAAAAGGGCACTGAAGACAAGAATCTGATGACAAAAAGTAGTCTACATTCATTATTAAATACCTGATACGTTAGTTAATCAGTATTTAATAGCAATTCTTATGTAACGTCTCATTAAATGCTCTTTATTATTTACATTAGTTTGTTATTCCTTGTCAGCTATAAAAGGAGGAAGTTTCATCATTTTTAGACTCACAGAACATTCTTGACATTATATTGAAATAACAAATTCTTATTGCTTTATATTTATTCTCTGAAAGCCTTTTTTGTTGGTTTCTAGATAATCAGTAACCCGACACCTTTTCTTTAAATTCAAGCTTTGACCAACTTATATTTTTTGGTTAAACAAATTGGTTCTGTTACCGGGAATCTGATTATCCATTCTTTCTAATTTAACATTCAACCTATTGCCAATATGTCGAACAAGAACGACAACAGTAACCAGGAAAACTAGATCCATCAAGTGGATGACGATGAATTCAACAACGTTAACCCTCAAGCTTCTCCACGTGGATCTCGTGAAGTAACTCCAAATGATATGTCTGAACATGTTGACGGAGGAGTTGAAACAAGAGATAAACTTTAAAAGAAAATAAACGACTCACGAATTGACAAAGCCTTGCAAGCTTTAGTTAATCGATTATCTGCTGCACCAGCAACGCCAAACAACAATACGTTGGAAAACCCCCGCTCAGGTATAGTTACTTCTAGTAATGGAGCAACTGCCAGTGATTCTCAAGAAGGAGAACAAGGTAATGCAGGTAATTCTCATCTTCAAAATTTGGCACAAACCTTGTAGAAACAATTCAAGGAGCAGAATGAGCGTATCGAGCAAATCCCTGGAATTCCACCTGCGATAAAAGCAGTTGACGTGGATAAATACTTGCAACAACCTTGGAAACCAAGTGCTGCTTCTATACCAATTCCAAAGAAATTCAAAATTCCTGACATCGCAAAATAGAATGGTACAACGGACTTTTGTGATCACGTAACTACATTTACAACAGGAGTGAAAGGCAACGATTTGAGTAAACAAGAAATTGAATCAGTGCTGGTCAAAAAATTTGGGGAGACACTCACCAAGGGTGCACTAACATGGTATTCTCTTTTACCTGAAAATTCAATAAATTCTTTTGCTGAGCTTGCATATTCTTTTATTAAAGCACATTCGAGAGCTCAGAAGGTTGAAAAAATAATGGAAGATATTTTCAAAATCAAGCAAGGCAACTCTGAACTGCTCAAAGATTTCGTTGATAAATTCCAACGTGAAAGAATGATGCTGCCTCGTGAACCGGATTATTGGGCAGCAATAGCTTTTGCGAGTAATTTAAATGATAAAAGTTTAGAATCCACGAGAAGGCTCAAAGAAATCCTTCGTGTATTTCCTGCAACTACCTGGAATGGTGTTTATAACAGGTACGGTACAAAACTCAGAACTGAGGAAAATAGTGTATCTCGAACTCATCGAGAAGAAAGGAGGGGGTCCAGAAGATCTGAAGCCGAAAAAAGGTCAGGTGAGAACATGTACGATCCATATATGGGACTTGTAGGAAAAGACACACATTTTAGGCAAAATAATCAACATTATGATCAAAGGTCGAGAGACAGGGGAACCGGATCTTCATCCAGGTTCAAAGGCGATCGAAACATCCAAGAGCCACGAGAAGATGATCAGAATTTAATGGCACAATTTGCTGGTCATAGTTTCAATGTAACTAATTCCGAGCTCGTAGCTATTCTAAGAAGTATGGGAGATAAGGTACGTCGGCCAAAAGAGATGCGGTCGAATCCAAACAGACGTCACCCACACCATTGGATCATATTTCAGATTTCTACTGAGTGAAGTAGATCATTTATTGAAGCAAGGATATCTCAAAAATCCATTTGGTGAAAAGGGAAAGCAAGCCTACATGTAAAATAGGCAGGATCCACCAAAACAACCTTCACATAAGAGAACAGTAAATGTCATCAGTGGAGGGGAAGATATTTGCAGAGTAACATACCGGCTTCAAACAAAGTTTCCAAAATGACGATCACACATGAAAAGCGAGTACGACAAACCTTAGAACATGAGAGTATAAGCTTCTATGATGGAGATACGGAAGGAGTGACTACACCTCATAACGACGCTCTGGTAATATCTTTAATTATACATGATACTAATGTAAAAAGAGTTTTGAATGATCCAGGAAGTTCTGTAAATATCATTCTACTAAGAGTGCTGCGGGAAATGCAAGCTGAAGATAAAATGATAACAAAGGCGCATGCTTTGTCAGGCTTCGACAATTCAAGTGTGGTAACAAAAGGTGAGGTAACTCTGACAACTTATGATGTAGGTGTTATTAAAGAAACTAAGTTTCAGGTAGTTGACATGGGAATGGCATACAATATAATTATGGGGAGACCATGGATACATGATATGGATGTTGTTCCATCAACCTTACATCAAGTCTAAATTTCCATCACCCTGGGGAATATGTCAAATTTGAGGGTATCAACAAATAGCCAAGAGTACCAATGCAATAACATATACGAGTACCGCGATTAAAGAGAAATAGCAATTACTGGAAATAGTTGAAGGCGTCAGCAACCAAACTTCAACGTAAAAACGGATTTAGATTAAAGGCCTGATGTAATTCAAGATACTGAAGAAAATGAGAACATCAAAATGACAATAGAAGAACTCGAGGCTGCGATGTTGTTTGAACAATGTCTAGAGAAAAACATTTACGTGAGAGCCAATCTATGTCCCGACATTCGAGGTATGTTAGTTGAATTTTTAAAAACTAACGTAGACTGTTTTGCCTGGTCCCATGCTGATATGACATGTATTCCACCGGATTTAATAACTCATAGACTTAATGAAGACCCATCTTTTACTCCAATTAAGCAAAAGAAAAGAAATCAAGGAGCTTTCAAAAATCAAGTAATCCAAGATGAGGTCCAAAAGTTTTTGAAAATTGGTCAATTCGTAAGGAAAAATACCCTGATTGGTTAGCTAACACGGTGGTCGTACCTAAAAAGAACGGTAAGTGGCAAGTTTGTGTAGATTATGCTGATTTAAACAAAGCCTGTCCAATAGATTCATTCCCTTTACCCCATATAGATCAGTTGATTCATGCAACTGCTGGTCATGAATTTTTAAGTTTTTTAGATGCATACTCGGGGTACAATCAAATTAAAATAGACCCCAGTGTTGAGGAAAAACTTCTTTAATCAGTGACCGAGGGACTTACTGTTACAAAGTAATGCCCTAAAGTGTAAAAAATGATGGAGCAACCTATCAAAGGTTAGTCACCAAAATGTTTCAAGAACATTTGGGAAAAATTATGGAGGTATATATAGACGATATGCTCGTCAAAACCCAGCATTCCGATGACCATATTTCCCATTTAACTGTAACCTTTGAAATCTTACAAAAATTCAATATGAAACTCAATCCTGAAGAATGTGCATTCGGAGTTTCTTCAGGTAAACTTTTAGGTTTTCTTGTTTCTAACCATGGCATTGAAGTAAATCCTTTCCAAATTAAAGCAATTGAAGAAATACCTGATATCTTTACTCGTAAAAAGGATGTTCAGAGATTAACTGGAAGGATAGCGGCCTAGGGAGATTTATTTCAAAATCTTTAGAACATTTTCCTCTGCGCTCAAAAAGCAAGATCATTTCGAGTGGAATGAAGACTGTCAACAAGCCCTGAGAGATTTGATAGTTTATTTAACAAATCCTCCTTTACTGGCAAAACCTAAGGAAGGGGAAAAGCTACTCATTTATTTAGCAATTTTAGAAGTAGCAGTAAGTGTCGTCTTAGACTGTGAGGACCAAGGTAAGCAATCTCCAATTTATTATGTGAGTAAAACTCTATTAGATACTGAGACAAGGTATCCACAACTAGAAAAATTAGCATTAGCTCTTATCATGGCATCTAGAAAACTACGACCTTATTTCTAATGCCATCATATTGTTGTTGTTACTGCTTTTCCATTATGAAATATCTTGCATAAACATGAACTATCAGGAAGATTATAAAATTGGGCTATAGAACTAAGTGAATACTAAATAATTTACCAACCTCGAACTGCTATTAAATCCCAAGTACTCACCAATTTCGTTGCCAATTTTAGTCAAGACATGCATATAGAAGTAGAGAAACAATTACAAGTTTTTAATGGAGCTAATCTGGGGACTTGGCTATTATTTACTGATGGTTCATCTAATGTAAAGGGGGCATGCTTAGGAATTGTTCTTATACCGCCTACAGGTGAAACAATTAGACAAGCTATAAAATGTCACCCTGTAACTAATAATAAAGTAGAGTATGAAGCTGTGATTGGAGGTTTAGAGTTAGCATTAGTATCATGCAAATCAAAAGTGACTCACAGCTCGTAGTAAATCAAATGCTGGGGACATACGTGGCTAGAGAAACTCGAATGCAAGAGTATATCAAAAAGGTACGAGAATTAATAAGAAAGTTCCAATCTTGGAAAGTGATACAAAGCCCAAGAGAAGAGAATTTGGAAGCGGTTGCTTTGGCCAATCTCGCATCTGCAGCAGATATAGCAAAAGATGTGAATGCTTCAATAATACATTTGTTCCACTCCATTCTTGACTCTGATAAAAATGAGGTAAACTTTAATCATTTAACTTGGGATTGGAAAAACGAAATCGTATCTTTTTTGCAGCTCATAATCGTACTTGAAGATAAGGTGAAGGCTCATGCACTTAGAAAGAAAGCTGCTCGTTATTGCTTAGTTCAAGGCAACCTTTATCGTAAAATATTTGGTGGACCGTTAGCCAGGTGTCTCGGACCTTCTCAAACAGAATATGTAATGAGAGAAATACACGAGGGGTATTGTGGAAATAATGCATGAGGCATATCACTTGTAAAGACATCGATTCGAGCAAGATATTACTGGACTAAAATGGAAGAAGAAGCGAATGATTTCGTATCTAAGTGTGACAAATGTCAAAGGTATGTGAATAACATGCATAGACCAGCTGAGTTATTACATCCTGTCATAGCTCTGTAGCCCTTCATAAAATGGGGAATGGACATCGTAGGACCATTACCCCAGGCAAAATGTCAGGTAAAGTTTCTACTCATACTTACTGATTATTTCACTAAATGGGTAGAAGTAGGGGCGTTTAAACAGGTACTAGAGAAAGAAGATAAGGACTTCATTTGGAGGAATATAATTTGCTGCTTTTGTGTACCAAAGGAGATCGTGTGTGACAATGGACCCCAATTTATAGGAGCTCAAATCACAGAATTCTTTAAAAGTTGACAAATCAAAAGAATTACTGCAGCACCATATCATCCAGTAGTTAAGGGGCAAGCAGAGTCTACAAATAAAGTTATTATCAACAACCTAAAGAAAAGGTTGCAAGGGTCAAAAGGCAATTGGCCTGAAGTATTACCAGCAGTATTATGGGCACATCGAATGACGGCAAAGACAAGTACGGGAGAAACACCATTTTCAATGGTTTATGGTATGGAAGTTTTGATACCATTTGAGATAGGTGAACCTAGTACACGACGTATTCAAGCCGAGGAAGACTCAAGCAACAAAGAGTTACAAGTAAATCTTGATTTATTTGAAGGGAGAAGAGAAGTCGCATTGAGAAGGATTGCAGCTCAAAAGCAAGTAATTGAGCGATATTACAATAGGAAAGCACGCCTCAAGTTTTTTAAAATTGGGGACTTCGTGTTGAAAAAAGTGTTCCAGTTTACGAAATCAGCTAATTCAGGAAAGTTAAGTCCAACGTGGGAATGACCTTATAGAGTTCGTGAAATTGCAGGGAAATGAGTGTACGAGCTAGAGACAATGGATGGCAAGGTTTTACCTTCACATTGGAATGTCGTTCATTTAAAGAGGTATTACTTCTAAGGAAGTACCGACGGTCAGGCATCGCCATGTTAAATTTTTTCTTCAGAATTGTTAAAATTATACTAACTATTTTAGATGCTAGGCAAAAACCCTAACTCGTGCCAAATGATGAGTCACGTCCTGCACGGAAAAATGGAATACTCTTAAATTCCTAGCCCAGGGTTACATTAATCTGATGGAAATACACACAAGTTAGCCAGTTTTCATCTATAATCGCACCTCCGAGTCCCGTATGTTTTTCTGTTTCAGGAAAAGGACAAAATTTGGAGCAAACACTCAAGTGTTCGAGGCTTCATACTTCACCGCTCCAATATTTGGGGGACTATACTATATACACATGAGTATGTGTAGAAGTACAGATACGAGCGAGCAAGATTTAAAAAGAAAAATCAAGCTGCAAAAGGTCAAGTGTCAAGCAAAAATCACGAAGTAAAAGACAAAAGAACTCATCGTAGTGTTCTTTCCCATGAGAATAATGGAGTCACCTCTAAATCCCTTCCTAGTAAGAAAATATAGGGTCATGACTATGTATTAAAAACAGGTTATGAAAAACCTTGTCTATTTTATAAATCTGTTAAAAAAACAGTTACGAGAAAGTTGTAGATGTACTTAAATACATGTAACTCAAGAAACATATCAAAGTTCATGAATAAAAGCTTGTCAAAAGTTATTTTATACGAAACATGTATGTTCCTATTTCTTTCATGGTATGGTAACACCATTATGAAGTTGAGACGTCTTCTTCATTAAGTGTCGATAAATAAAAGGGCCCTCTTTTATTTTCCTCATGATGATTATGCATGAGAAGACTCATGAAAGCATTTTCTGAAAAGATTAAGATGCTAACCTATTCTCTAAGTCCTAAAAAGAAAAATAGGCAAGAATAGGGTAAATAGAAAATTATTCTGTAAAGTCTACAACAAAGTGAATAGACAAGGATAAAATAAAGAAGTATTATACAAACTTTTTAACATAAAAATCTAAGGGAAAAGTCTTACCTATTGCAATACAATTGTTTTCCAAAACAAATGCCCCATTATAGAAACTGGGGACTTCACTAAAAAGTTGCATCATCAAGAACAAAAAAGGCAAGGTTAAACATTTTCACTGGTCATTGAGGAAATTGGAACTTTAGAAGTTGCAGCCTCATTAGGTTCGGTAGTAACTTCTAAAGGAACAGTAATATAAGTAGTCTCAGCTGAGCTTGAAGCATCAACATTCTCGAGGGAAGTACTAGTCACGGGGATTTCCATTCCCAAAGACTATGTTATAGATAAATCACCCTCGGTCACTGGAATCATAACTTCAACAACTTCAGTAGTTGATTCAAAGTTTGAAGGTTCTTCTGCACCAGGAGTTCCAATTGTTGGAGAGGTAATGTCAACCACCTGGTCAGGGGATGGAATTTCAATAGATTGTTCATTCTTCTCAATCATGTCTAAAACTTTGGCCAACTCAGATTGTAAGTCAAAATTTTCTTGAGAAGCCTCCATCAAAGCATCACGGCGAGATTTCAATAACGCCCAATTAACCTCATAATTGAAATTCTCTGCAAGAGAATTATAATCCTTCTCCATGTTTTCATAATCCCTTCCCCAACGCATGAACCGTATCTGAAGAAATCATCAAATCAGCCCGAGTCTGGTTCAAACTCTGCACTATCTCCTTAGCATAGTCTTCTTTTTTCTCCATTAGTGCTTTGAGTTATTTGATTTCTTCATTAGCTTTTGACAAAGAATCCTTCAAAATTTCTTTATCCTTTTTCACTTGGCTTGTGGAAGCCGTGGCAATCCCTAACTCTGAGGATAAAGCTCGACTCTGCTGCTGCTGTTGAATGTTAGCACACTGCAACTCTTCAATATTCTCTAAAGCACCTTCAAATTGTTCCTTCCACTTTTGAGCCTCAAGCTGTGCTTCTTCATATATTCTCTTAGCATCAACAGTAGCCTTAGTGAACTCATGTTCCTTTTTCTCCAAAATAGGTATCCTCCCCATTAACTCGGTTCCACTTATATTTGCCTACAAACATAAGACACAAAAATAAAAACTTAAAATCAAGGAAAAACAAATAGTCAAGTTTAAAGAAGTTACCTTCAGTGTTGAATGAACTATGCCATTCATTAGGGAATAACAACTATGTGTTTGCATCTTCATTCTCTCCTCGTCTCCAATGAGAGGCTCGAGCCGAACATCAGCTCCACTACTCTTCCTCAATAGGCTATGGGTAGCAGGTACTTCAAGTGTAACCTTTCTCATAGCCATACCTCTATTGTTACGGCTAGATTCAGAATGAGAAACAGAGGAAGAAGGAATAGTAGAAGGAGGAGTAGTAGAAGAGGTGAAAATAGAAGAAGAGGCACAAACCAAAGCAGGAGCTGAAGGAATAGGCACAGGAGCTAAAAAAGGAAGGGGGGAAGGAACATTTGAAGTAAATGAAGGAGCAGTAGAAGATGTAAAAGGGGAAGAAAAAGACACGGTTGGAGGAGGAATAGAAGAAACAAGAGAGATAGGAACTGAAGTAGATAAATGAATTTCGTTAAAAATGGGGCCAAGTCCCCCACTTTCTAAACCACTCACGAAGAGATGGTGAACAAGTTCACTCGTGTCTCTAGGAGCTAGATCTTCATCGGAGTGGATTGAAATAGGCTCGGTAGTGGAAGTAACTACAGAAGAAGTAATTGCAGAAGAGGTACGAGCAGGAGAATCTTCAATTTCTTCATCCATAATAACACGTCTCCTAGCTCTTGGTCTAGATACCAATGAGGTATTATCTTCTTCCTCATTTTCAGTTTCCACTACCATAGCTTTTCTTTTGGCTAACAGTGCTTTAGCCTTGTCCAAACCAAGGGAGGTGTTGGCAGTAGTGCGCATAGCTAAAGCGACATCCGATGCCATATCTTTTATTCCTAATCCCGATAAAAAGAAAGATTTGGTTTTATTATTTAATATATATATATCTAGTAAACATACATGAAAAGAGATATATACCGTGTGTTTTCACTATCCACCCGTGTAAGAAAGAAATAGACTTCCAAGTTCTATCTTCCTTAGAAGCAATCTTCAAAATTGAATCTACCCAACCACGGAAGTTGGGAATAGGCTCCACATCCCCCATGGTTGCACACTTTAACTACAATTTATATCTCATTCGACTATTAAACATTAAAAGGGCAGAATATTCCCTAAAAATGCGCTAAAATTGAGGAGATAATCTTGGTGTTAATTGATTCTACATTAAATTTAATTTTTAAAAAGGGAAAGGAGATTTTTCATTTGTGTATTTTTCTCCAGAACTACAATTCAAATTTTTGAAAAAAAAAAAGAACGAACAAGATTATAAATTTGTGATTCTACATTGTATCTCATTTGTGATTCTACATTGTATCTTAATTTTGAGGGGTTTTTGTGAAGATTATACTTGGTTTTGACTGAATTTTAAAGATGAAGAAGAAGATGAACAAGAAGAAGAAGAAGAAGAGGACATATTTCCAGGAATTATCGATAAATTGTAGATAAATTTTAGAGTTGTAGATAAATTGTAGATTGGGAAGACTAAAACTTCTACAAATCGAAATTGTAGATAAATTGTAGAATTGTAGATAAGTTGTAAATTGGGAAGACTAAAATTTCTACAAATCTTCTGCAATTATATCAAAAATGCCAATTATGCTACAATTGAAGTCGGAATTGGGATATTAAAATTCAATGTATCCGGTTTGTAGATATCTTGTAGATAAATTTTTTACAAATAAACTACAAACCAGTTTATGTATTGTATAAAGTTGTATTGATTTTAAGGTTATCTACAAAATTACTACATTTATACTACAATTAAACTACAATCTTATGTTAAAAGAAATATAAGCAACAAAATTTGCTCTTCATCTACAAAAATCGTTACCGTTTATTGGATTGGTACACTAAACGTTTGTCTGAGTCGCCCACTCAAACCATTCTAGTTCAACTTGGCGCTCCTCGAACTATAATCACAGCCAGTGCAACTAACGTTGAGCACATTCTCAAAACAAACTTCATTAATTATCCAAAAGGCCAGCCATTTACATAGATATTAAGCGATTTTATCGGTATGGGATCTTCATCGTAGACGGCGAGCGATGGAACACGTAGCGCAATTGATGTGTTTGATAAAGTTCTGAGCCATTAATTATATATCCAGATGCACAAAAGAGAACATTGTTACAGTTGATATTTTATTGTTCTCCACTTTCATATTGGACCAAACGAGCATTGTATTGCTCAAAGGCATGGTAGGGTTATTGAACAGACGAGCATTGTATTGGACCAAAAGAGAACTAATCAGATCTTAGGAATTAAGGGAGAGAGAAATGTGGGATATATGAACACATTTAATTAATGAGTAAAAAACTGTGAATTAATTATACCTCTAAGCTTATTATTGTATATAAATAGTAATTTGGTATGCTAAAATGTAATAAACACAAATCTTAAACATTAAGGGTAATAAGGTTTCATATATGCTATAGAAAGGTAAAGTTCCTTGAAAAAAAATTAAAGAGTACCAATCAACCAAAAAAAAGAGATTTTTATGGATAAGAAACATAAGCAAGTCCCAGCGAAGTACACATACAAGCAACATAAAATTCTATATTTCTTAGAATTAATTAATTCTTGAGCTCATGTATATAAACTTTTCTAGTGTTAATTACCATACAGTACTAGTAGGTAAGAATTTGATAGTTAATGAATTTATTTATTTGTATTAACAGTAAGTTCAATGTTTAGGGGTGAAACTTTCAAATTAATTAGCTCGAAGAGTTTTGAGGTGAGTTGATATAATTCTTTACTAAAGTGGTTTAAAATACCAAAGCACATATACAAGGTGTTTGATGAATTACTCAAAAGAGTTAATATGTTCTTGATTGGAGAATGGTACCAATCAAGTATAGAAAATTTATTCTGATATATGTGCATAAATTTTCAGATTTTTATGTTATTCTTATATGTTATTTTTCATGTTGAAAGTTCATGAAAAAAAACTCTTTGGAAATACTTTTGAATTTTTATATCATGCTTATGACATGCTTCACATTAAAATATACCAATATGAGAATGTATAAGTTGTTCCATAAAAGAATTAGACTTGAATGGTCAAGAAAGTTGAGAAGCTCATTTAGACTCTAGCGAGGTCACATAGAAAATCTTATTATTAATGTATTTTTAGGAGTATACTCTATTAGGTGAAGGGTTCATCATCAATACTGAGAGTCCTAATCAAGGCGTTAACTTTCTAAAACAACTTGTGCTAAAGTAGGGAGCACACGAGCCAAGGGTCTCGTCGCTGAGAATTTGCCTAGCCAAGCTAAGGTATTGCATGAGTGTTGAGAACCATGAAGCGAGAAGCACCTCGTGGATTGAGTATATTTTAACAGGATGGGATTGAACCCATACTGATCATACGGTGACAAAGACAAAAATAAGCCAGGATAGTTGGAACTCTCGAAGCATAAAGTGAAGTATTTTTAGAATTTCTTTTAGAATATTCATAAACTATTGTTATGCAATTATTTTAGAATTATTTTTAGAAGATTTATGTTTATCATGCATTTAAATTTTTTTCTTGCAAGTATATTTATTGAAATTTTGTTCTCTGTTTTAGTTTTGTGGGGGTGGGGTGGGGGTGGGGTGGGGTGGGGGAGGGGTCGTTGAGATGCACTGAGTATAATAGATGGTATTGGCGTTCTCTTATTGGGAAATTTCATTGGTTTGTGGTACAATGCAGGAACCAATTTTGAAGGCGAGTAAGCTACAGTTTAGTACTTTCCTCCTTCCAGTGCTATTGGTGAGCTCCGCTTTATCTTCTTTGAGTCATCATTATTTAGATATTTCTTTATTTACTTGGAGAATTATCCGGGAATTTATTTTCCGAGCAATGCATCATTTTACTAGTAGAGGCCTGGGCACAGTTGGTAAGATTCAGATGTTTTCCATAATAACTTTTTAGTATTTCAATATTTTCTATGAATAAATTTTCGAAGTAGATTTATTTTAGATATTTAAATTAATTAAAAGTATATGATTAATGTATTTCTTTATTGCATATAAAGTGTGAAGTTATAATAGTTTTGATAAGCGCATGTAGTTCGCTTGGTTAAATTTATCGATCGTCAGTCATGATTTGTTAAGAAAATGGATCGTGATAAACTTGGTATCAGAACTTCAGGTTTATGGCGTGCTAAAGGTCTATGAAGTTGTGTCAGTAGAGTCTTATTTATTGTTATGAAGTGCGTCGTACTTATAAATAGGAGGCTACAAGCATTTAGAAAAAGTCTTATTTTTTCATACTATTGATCGTACAGTAGAGTCTACCTCTAAGAAATTATTAATGTATTCATCTATCCAAAACTCAAAGAACTGGCTCGTACTTGCAATTTTGACTCCAACACTCAGGATGCTGCTTAAAAAACTATTGCTACTATTGTGGCTTAAGGTAGAACTAAGAAGGCTTCAACTCAGAAAAAGAAGGAAAAATCAACAAAGGGGGTTCAAGTACCCCCCGTGTTAAACATTTAGAAAGGGTAGATCATGATAAGCATGTACCTCTGGATCCAACGCCATGTCACGCCCCAACCTCGGGGAGCGCAACCGACGCTCAATCGAGAAGACCCCGCCGAGCAAGCCTGTTAAACACTTCCTACCCAACTCGCTTATGATCAAGAGAAGGCACGTTACTATTAGTTAAACAGTTGAAATATCATATATATAAATATTTCTAATTCATTTCATTTCGTTTTGCTACATGATAGTTAAGTTCCCAAAATTCATATACCTTACGGTTTAGTGGAACAAGAGTCCAAAGCAGTGACCTTTCTAGCACCCATACACAACCCACATAACGTCTACGGAGCCTCTAAATAAACAATAGATAGTTATGATAATATCAGCGATAAGGCCAAGCCATACCTTAAAACGGGGTAAAAATATGAACAAGAGATACAACACATGACCCCTAGATGCAATGGGGCTCACCAAGATCACGGAGAATAGCATGAACCACTAGCTGCGATCAACAATGTCTGCAATGGAACAATAGTACTAGTATGTAAAGATACAACACCATAATGAACAATGAAACAAAGTGAAAACATTCATGATGTACAATAAGAGCTTCAAATCATACTAAGATATCAAGTATGTGTTACAATCCATATTCACGTATGTTAGCTCATTCCATAAGGTAATCAACATAAATCCTTGAAGGATTATCTTTAAGATGATAAGAAGTTAATTCTATTGGTCTTAAATAAGGTGTATATGGATGGATAACAAGTACTAGAAGTTAAACGAATCAAAAATGTTGTCAGCTGTATTTTCGAATAAACCAAGAGGTGCTTAGTACACTCAAGAGGTAGTATTTTAAGGTATTTTAATCATATAATTTCCGTATTATAAGTCTTGAAGTCAAATTAGTTATGAGACAAAAGTCGACAAAAGTTGTCGCAACTTAGGTTCATAATTTTACTTAAACATTAGGTCAAATGTTACTAAGTTTTTCTCCTAATTTACTAATAATTATAAGTTTTTATAACCATCAAATTTTATATCTGTGAGTCTAGTTTCTAACGCATTAAACCGTTCGTCGTTACGATCTCGGAGTACAGAGATATTCGCATTTTTGCGAGACTGTGCCAAGCACCTCTCCATGTAGCCCACTAAGGCGGTTTAGGACATTTGGGCCTATATATGCCACTTTCAACCCGTTTTATGTCATTTATATTCACTATTTTCAGACCATAGAATCCTAAGAACATCCTCTCGAGGTTCTCTCAAGGTTCAAGACCCAAACAAAGGGCAAACAACACAAATTAACTGTCGGAAATTCCGTGGCGCTGGTAAGTCTTTTATTATTCTTGTTGTTGCTCATTTTTGTGTTGTTACAGCTCGTGTGGGAGGTTGTTTTAGTGGTTTTATGTTCTATAATTACTCCCTCATGTTATTAATATCAACCCTAGGTGATTTTAAGCCTCTTAAATTAATTCTAGTGCCGATAAATACTAATTGACCGCTAGTTTCGCTTTCTTGTTGTTGTGGCAGCATTGGAGAGATATTTAACGGAAATTTATGGTAAAATTGTAGTGGTTCTTTCTATATGAAGGTAAGAAATCTCTTACTCTATATGTATTTAAGATTAACCAAGTTGTGGCTAATCTATTGAAGCTAGAACTTGGGAAATATATATCGAAAGGCTTGGTAGTAATGTTATCGGTTGGTGGACTAATTTTGAAGACTCAATATGATTATTATTGATGTTTTTAGGCTATTTGGTGTTTTTTTTGAATGGTGTAAAGTCATAAATATAGGGTAGGTGTTGTCCGTTTATCGTATAAAAGGTTGTGGTCGATACACAATGTCTATGACGCTTATATGATAAGGACAGTATTGTTTCTCTTGTTGTAGACTTAGGGGTTTGACAATTGCATAGCTTGAGATTTGGGAAATATATACAAGGTATGTGAGGCTATACCTTTCCTTCCTTTGCACGACTCTGATTATACATAATGTAATGAATGAGCTTCTAAAGATACTCTACTCTTAGAAGCTAGCAGTACTTACATTGTTTCCCCTGTTATGGAACGATTAATGTTAATGTTGCTTCTCTTATTATTATGTTATCAATTTTGTTCGTACTTCCTGATTCTTATAAGGTTCATAGTGAGGAGTTAGTCCTAATAACAGAGGATACCGACCTTACGTCACTCCAAAAGGTTTAGAACGTGATTCCATGAGTCGAGCATGCATTATATATTTGTATCTATTTTACTCTACCGAGCTGCGCTATAGTCAGCGAGATACTGTACCTACTGTGCAACCACTGGTCAGTTGGGTTTTACCAAGCTCCACGTGGCCGGGTACGATCTACCGAGCCTTATGATGGTCGGGTACATTTTTACCAAGCCTATTACAGCCGGGTACGATATTATGATAATGATGCCCATAGAGGCGTATGTTTTAATAGTTTATGTATTTATACATATGTATCATGCATTTCGTGTCACTAGCCCTCATAGCTATCAAATGTTACAAGTTATATATTCTCTTTCCATGTTTACATTACTGTTCGTATTTATTGTTCCCTGCCTTACATACTCGGTACATTATTCGTACTGGCGTCCTTTAATTTGTGGATGCTGCATGTTGTGATGCAGAACCTGATAGATAGGCAGGTGCAGCTCCCTTACCAGAATAGGCTGTCCAGTTCAACGGTGATTGGCGGGATCCCTTCTCCGAACTTGCCTTGGTCTTGGTATGCATTTTTTCTATAGACATTATGGGTATGTTGGGGCCCTGTTCCGGCTATGTTGCAGCACTTATGTTCCTTTAGAGGCTCATAGATAGGTGTCGACTCATGTATATTTTGGTATGCCTTATTGGCTGGTTGTTGTTGTATTGCCTTTCATGATAACGTGGTAGCTCGTACCATATATATATATAGTTTCTTGATTGTGTGGTCATCCTAAGTTATGTAGGTTCATGCCATCATATTTTATTGTTGGTTGTCCATGATCCATATCTACCATTTATATTGATCTCCTCAGCCCTAAGAGATAATAAAGAAGGTTAGATAAAATGTACGTTGGTGCTCGGCAAGTATGATCGGGTGCTAGTCATGGCCCTCCAGTTTTGGTCGTGACAAACTTGGTATAAGAGCAAGTCTGTCCTAGGGATTGTCTATGAGCCGTGTCTAGTAGAGGTTTGACTATGGATGTGTAGCGTGCCACATTTTTAATCAGGAGGCTATATGACATATGGGTTGTTACCTTCTTCCTTAATCTAGATCGTGTGTAGAGTTGAGTCATAAGTGTTCGTCTATAATATTAACCTTGTTTTCTTTCAGAGATGCCTTCGACTAGGAAGCAAACAATTAGCAGACGGCTTGATACAGCTGTGGGAGAGGGTACCAGTCAGGTGCCCCAAGCCAGAGCAGGCCAAAGTGAGGCTCAGAGTGAGATGTCGTCTCATACCTCATCTACTCTGTCTCCTCCAAGGGATATTAGGAGGCACCCATCACCTCCAATTCCTCTGTCTGGCACTACAGATCAGGATATTTGGAGTGCTTTGCAGTTATTGACCAGCTTGGTGGCTTCTCAGGCTCAAGGGCAGAATACAGGTGAAGCTGATAAACCAGTTAGTACAAGAGTTCATGATTTTATTAATTTGGACCCCCCAGTGCTTACTGGATCAGACCCCAAGGAGGACTCGCATACTTTTATTGACCAGGTTCATCGTACACAGTGGGTTATGCATGTTAGTGATACAGAGGCAGAAAAGTTTGTTTCTTATCAGCTACATGATTTAGCGGTTCTCTGGTATGATAGTTGGGAGAGATCCAGGGGTCCGAACGCTCCTCCAGCAGTGTGGAAGGAATTTTATGAGGCCTTTCTTCTTCACTATGTGCTAGTTGAGATACAATGAGCTAGAGCTAATTGGTGATGTCATCAGGTGAGGGTTAAGGAGAAGGATATTTCAAAGACGGCCTTCCGAACAAGATATGGGAATTTTGCGTTATTGGTGATGTCGTTCGGGCTAACAAATGCCCCAACTTCTTTTATGGATCTCATGAATATTGTATTCAGGCCATTTTTTGATTTGTTCGTGATTGTATTAATTGATGACATTCTAGTGTTTTCTCGTTCAGAGGCAAAACATGTGGGCCACTTGCGGATAGTATTACAGACAATTCATGGTAGTAAGTTATATGCTAAGCTCTCCATATGTGAATTCTAGCTGAACTCAGTAGCACTTCGGGGCCATGTAATATCTGATGAGGTATTAGTGTTGACACTCAGAAGATCGATGCAGTAAATAATTGGCCGGGACTACAACACCATTAGAAGTGGCAGCTTCCTAGGATTAGCAGGATATTATAGGCGGTTTGTAGAAGGGTTTTCCTCTATATCAGCACCATTGACTAAGTTAACACAGAAAGATACCAAATTCCAGTGGTCTGACCCTTGTGAATGTAGTTTTCAGGAGTAGAAGAATCGATTGACATCCGCACCACTACTCACTCTCCCTTAAGGAATATAAGGTTATATGGTATATTGTGTGTTAGAAATAACGCTCTACGCTAGAGGGGGGGGGGGTGAATAACGTATTAATAAAATTAGGCGTTTTCTTGCGGAATTTAAACTTTGTAGGAAATAAACAAATGCAGTAAAAATAAATTACACCACGATATATACTGGTTGGCCACACTTTGTGGTTAGTCCAGTCCCCGAGAGACTCTCTCGAGATTTCCACTAACAACCTTGTCAAGCTTAAGGTGCCCAACAAACCTTTACACTTGAGACTTGAATCACACAAATCTCAAACACTTGCTCGGAGGTTCCTCACCTCAAAGACTTCAACTTGCTCGGAGGTTCCTCACCTCAAAGACTTCAACTTGCTCGGAGGTTCCTCACCTCAAAGACTTCACCTTGCTCAGAGGTTCCTCACCTCAAAGACTTCAACTTGCTCGGAGGTTCCTCACCTCAAAGACTTCACCTTGCTCGGAGGTTCCTCACCTCAAAGACTTCAACTTGTTAAGCTTCCGGGTGCCTAACGAACCTTTACAACTTTAGAACTTGATACAACACAAGCCTCAACCAACCCGCTTAAGGAAACCTATCCCTAAGACTTTACAAGAAGAAATATAACACTCCTTCTTACTACAAGTGTTTAACAAGAACACTCTTTTACTCACTTTACAAGAACTCTCTCAAAGAGTGGATTATGAGTACAAAATATATGGCTCAAGAACACAACAACTCAATCAATAATCTTGGCTCTCAAAAACAATGTAAGATATGAAATTTGAATCACAAGAATGTAATGTATGCTTTGTAATTTTTCTGCAGTGTTGTTGTGTGTAAAAGTGATTTTCAGAGAGTGTTTTATAGAGAGAATGGAGCAATAGACCGTTGCTTTTAGTTCCAGAAAACGCTCCTGAAAATCTGCCTGACAATCGATTGTTGATATTACACAATCGATTGTTGGAGCAAAATTTCAACAGACAAATTCCTTAAAATCCGGTTAAAAAGATTTCTGTTGAATTTTTAAAAATGACAATCGATTGTTAACTTTAGACAATCGATTGTTGTTCAAATATTCAAAATATTTCTGGCAACTTTTTGACTAAAAGATTGAGTAAAGATTATACCATAAATACATAAGCCGTTGGAAAAAGTCCGTTTGGAAATATCACTAAGAACAATCGATTGTTAAATAGTGACAATCGATTGTTCTTCATTTTTGAAGATTTTGAAAACATTCTGTAAGTTGTCCAAAACTTTGAGACTAAGTATAAAATCTGACAATCGATTGTTGAACAGTGACAATCGATTGTTGCTTCAAAAATGATTTCAAACGAAGTTTCTGTCTCAAGACAACATTTTAAAAACTAAGTATAGAACTTGACAATCGATTGTTTCTTCAAGACAATCGATTGTTAAACCCAATTTTCACAAAACGAGTTTAAAAATCATTTTGGCAAATATGCAACTTATTTCTTTAAAAACTTATGATGCATGATTTTATGAAAATCATTTTAGGTGAGAGAGAGCCAATATTAGAAATAAGTCGTTGAGTCAAGATTACAAATTAAGACCTACTCAACAGTTGATTGCATCTTCTATTCTTGAACGCGTACTATCCATCTTGTACTTGGTCTGTTATTGTTCCATCACCGATGCTTGTCTCAATGTTTGGCATTTATCAAAACCTACATGAATCAACACACGTTAGTTCGAGAACGTGTTTCTTACATTGTGATGCCTCAAGCATAGGTTTGGGGTGCGCATTGATGCAGCGCGGGAAGGTGATTGCTTATGCATCAAGACAATTGAAGAAACATGAAAGGAATTATCCAACTTCTTTTATGGATCTCATGAATATTGTATTCAGGCCATATCATGATGTGTTCGTGATTGTATTCATTGATTACATTCTGGTGTTTTTCCATTCGGAGGAAAAACATGCGGGACACTTGCGGATAGTATTAAAGACGCTTCTTGATAGTAAGTTATACGCTAAGCTCTCCAAATGTGAATTCTTGCTGAACTCAGTAGCATTTCGGGGCCATGTGATATCTGATGAGGGTATTAGTGTTGACACTCAGAAGATCGATGCAGTAAATAATTTGCCAAGACTACAACACCATTAGAAGTCCGCAGCTTCCTAGAATTAGCAGGATATTATTGGCGGTTTGTAGAAGGGTTTTCCTCTATATCAGCACCATTCACTAAGTTAACACAGAAAGATACCAAATTCCAGTGGTCTGATCCTTGTGAACGTAGTTTTCAGGAGCAGAAGAATCGATTGACATCCGCACCATTGCTCACTCTCCCTTAAGTAATATAAAGTTATGTGGTATATTGTGATGCCTCAAGTATAGGTTTGGGGTGCGTATTGATGCAGCGCGGGAAGGTGATTTCTTATGCATCAAGACAATTGAAGAAACATCAAAGGAATTATCCAACTTCTATTATGGATCTCATGAATATTTTATTCAGGCCATATCTTGATGTGTTCGTGATTGTATTCATTGATGACATTCTGGTGTTTTCTCGTTCGGAGTCAAAACATGTGGGCCACTTGCGGATAGTATTAAAGACGCTTCATGATAGTAAGTTATACGCTAAGCTCTCCAAATGTGAATTCTAGCTGAACTCAGTAGCATTTCGGGGCCATGTGATATCTGGTGAGGGTATTAGTGTTGACACTCAGAAGATCGATGCAGTAAATAATTGGCCAAGACTACAACACCATTAGAAGTACGCAGCTTCCTAGAATTAGCAGGATATTATTGGCGGTTTGTAGAAGGGTTTTCCTCTATATCAGCACCATTGACTAAGTTAACACAGAAAGATACCAAATTCCAGTGGTCTGACCCTTGTGAACGTAGTTTTCAGGAG
Organism: Nicotiana benthamiana; assembly: GCA_034376525.1. Lineage (NCBI taxonomy): Eukaryota > Viridiplantae > Streptophyta > Magnoliopsida > Solanales > Solanaceae > Nicotiana > Nicotiana benthamiana. Next base: position 136,057,420 of record CM067329.1, on the reverse strand, counting down.
CAGAAGAATCGATTGACATCCGCACCATTGCTCACTCTCCCTTAAGGAATATAAGGTTATGTGGTATATTATGATGCCTCAAGTATAGGTTTGGGGTGCGTATTGATGCAGCGCGGGAAGGTGATTTCTTATGCATCAAGACAATTGAAGAAACATGAAAGGAATTATCCAACTTCTTTTATGGATCTCAATAATATTTTATTCAGGCCATATCTTGATGTGTTCGTGATTGTATTCATTGATGACATTCTTGTGTTTTCTCGTTCGGAGGCAAAACATGTGTGCCACTTGCGGATAGTATTACAGACGCATCATTATAGTAAGTTATATTCTAAGCTCTCCAAATGTGAATTCTAGCTGAACGCAGTAGCATTTTGGTGCCATGTGATATCTGATGAGGGTATTAGTGTTGACACTCAGAAGATCGATGCAGTATATAATTGGCCAAGACTACAACACCATTAGAAGTCCGCAGCTTCCTAGAATTAGCAGGATATTATTGGCGGTTTGTAGAAGGGTTTCCTCTATATCAGCACCATTGACTAAGTTAACACAGAAAGATACCAAATTCCAGTGGTCTGACCCTTGTGAACGTAGTTTTAAGGAGTAGAAGAATCGATTGACATCCGCACCACTACTCACTCTCCCTTAAGGAATATAAGGTTATGTGGTATATTGTGATGCCTCAAGTATAGGTTTGGGGTGCGTATTGATGCAGCGCGGGAAGGTGATTGCTTATGCATCAAGACAATTGAAGAAACATGAAAGGAATTATCCAACTTCTTTTATGGATCTCATGAATATTGTATTCAGGCCATATCATGATGTGTTCGTGATTGTATTCATTGATGACATTCTGGTGTTTTCCCGTTCGGAGGCAAAACATGCGGGACACTTGCGGATAGTATTGAAGACGCTTCATGATAGTATGTTATACGCTAAGCTCTCCAAATGTGAATTCTAGCTGAACTCAGTAGCATTTCGGGGCCATGTGATATCTGATGAGGGTATTAGTGTTGACACTCAGAAGATCGATGCAGTAAATAATTGGCCAAAACTACAACACCATTAAAAGTACGCAGCTTCCTAGAATTAGCAGGATATTATTGGCGGTTTCAAGAAGGGTTTTCCTCTATATCAGCACCATTGACTAAGTTAACACATAAAGATACCAAATTCCAGTGGTCTGACCCTTGTAAACGTAGTTTTCTGGAGCAGAAGAATCGATTGAGATCCGCACCATTGCTCACTCTCCCTTAAGGAATATAAGGTTATGTGGTATATTGTGATGCCTCAAGTATAGGTTTGGGGTGCGTAGTGATGCAGCGCGGGAAGGTGATTTCATATGCATCAAGACAATTGAAGAAACATGAAAGGAATAATCCAACTTCTTTTATGGATCTCATGAATATTTTATTCAAGCCATATCTTGATGTTTTCGTGATTGTATTCATTGATGACATTCTGGTGTTTTCTCGTTCGGAGGCAAAACATGAGGGCCACTTGCGGATAGTATTACAGACGCTTCATGATAGTAAGTTATATGCTAAGCTCTCCAAATGTGAATTCTAGCTGAACGCAGTAGCATTTTTGGGCCATGTGATATCTGATGAGGGTATTAGTGTTAACACTCAGAAGATCGATGCAGTAAATAATTGGCCAAGACAACAACACAATTAGAAGTCCTCAGCTTCCTAGAATTAGCAGGATATTATTGGCGGTTTGTAGAAGGGTTTTCCTCTATATCAGTACCATTGACTAAGTTAACACAGAAAGATACCAAATTCCAGTGGTCTGACCCTTGTGAACATAGTTTTCAGGAGCAGAAGAATCGATTGACATCCGCACCATTGCTCACTCTCCCTTAAGGAATATAAGGTTATGTGGTATATTATGATGCCTCAAGTATAGGTTTGGGGTGCGTATTGATGCAGCGCGGGAAGGTGATTTCTTATGCATCAAGACAATTGAAGAAACATGAAAGGAATTATCCAACTTCTTTTATGGATCTCATGAATATTTTATTCAGGCCATATCTTGATGTGTTCGTGATTGTATTCATTGATGACATTCTGGTGTTTTCTCGTTCGGAGGCAAAACATGTGGGCCACTTGCGGATAGTATTACAGATGCATCATTATAGTAAGTTATATTCTAAGCTCTCCAAATGTGAATTCTAGCTGAACGCAGTAGCATTTTGGGGCCATGTGATATCTGATGAGGGTATTAGTGTCGACACTCAAAAGATCGATGCAGTAAATAATTGGCCAAGACTACAACACCATTAGAAGTCCGCAGCTTCCTAGAATTAGCAGGATATTATTGGCGGTTTGTAGAAGGGTTTCCTCTATATCAGCACCATTGACTAAGTTAACACAGAAAGATACCAAATTCCAGTGGTCTGACCCTTGTGAACGTAGTATTCAGGAGTAGAAGAATCGATTGACATCCGCACCACTACTCACTCTCCCTTAAGGAATATAAGGTTATGTGGTATATTGTGATGCCTCAAGTATAGGTTTGGGGTGCGTATTGATGCAGCGCGGGAAGGTGATTGCTTATGCATCAAGACAATTGAAGAAACATGAAAAGAATTATCCAACTTCTTTTATGGATCTCATGAATATTGTATCCAGGCCATATCATGATGTGTTCATGATTGTATTCATTGATGACATTCGGGTGTTTTCCCGTTCGGAGCAAAACATGCGGGACACTTGCGGATAGTATTAAAGAGGCTTCATGATAGTAAGTTATACGCTAAGCTCTCCAAATGTGAATTCTAGCTGAACTCAGTAGCATTTCGGGGCCATGTGATATCTGATGAGGGTATTAGTGTTGACACTCAGAAGATCGATGCAGTAAATAATTGGCCAAGACTACAACACCATTAGAAGTACGCAGCTTCCTAGAATTAGCAGGATATTATTGGCGGTTTGTAGAAGGGTTTTCCTCTATATCAGCACCATTGACTAAGTTAACACATAAGGATACCAAATTCCAGTGGTCTGACCCTTGTGAACGTAGTTTTCAGGAGAAGAAGAATCGATTGACATCCGCACCATTGCTCACTCTCCCTTAACGAATATAAGGTATGTGGTATATTGTGATGCCTTAAGTGTAGGTTTGGGGTGCGTATTGATGCAGCGCGGGAAGGTGATTTCTGATGCATCAAGACAATTGAAGAAACATGAAAGGAATTATCCAACTTCTTTTATGGATCTCATGAATATTGTATTCAGGCCATATCTTGATGTGTTCGTGATTGTATTCATTGATGACATTCTGGTGTTTTCCCGTTCAGAGGCAAAACATGCGGGACACTTGCGGATAGTATTGAAGACGCTTCATGATAGTATGTTATACGCTAAGCTCTCCAAATGTGAATTCTAGCTGAACTCAGTAGCATTTCGGGGCCATGTGATATCTGATGATGGTATTAGTGTTGACACTCAGAAGATCGATGCAGTAAATAATTGGCCAAAACTACAACACCATTAAAAGTACGCAGCTTCCTAGAATTAGCAGGATATTATTGGCGGTTTCAAGAAGGGTTTTCCTCTATATCAGCACCATTGACTAAGTTAACACATAAAGATACCAAATTCCAGTGGTCTGACCCTTGTAAACGTAGTTTTCAGGAGCAGAAGAATCGATTGAGATCCGCACCATTGCTCACTCTCCCTTAAGGAATATAAGGTTATGTGGTATATTGTGATGCCTCAAGTATAGGTTTGGGGTGCGTATTGATGCAGCGCGGGAAGGTGATTTCATATGCATCAAGACAATTGAAGAAACATGAAAGGAATAATCCAACTTCTTTTATGGATCTCATAAATATTTTATTCAAGCCATATCTTGATGTTTTCGTGATTGTATTCATTGATGACATTCTGGTGTTTTCTCGTTCGGAGGCAAAACATGAGGGCCACTTGCGGATAGTATTACAGACGCTTCATGATAGTAAGTTATATGCTAAGCTCTCCAAATGTGAATTCTAGCTGAACGCAGTAGCATTTTTGGGCCATGTGATATCTGATGAGGGTATTAGTGTTGACACTCAGAAGATCGATGCAGTAAATAATTGGCCAAGACAACAACACAATTAGAAGTCCTCAGCTTCCTAGAATTAGCAGGATATTATTGGCGGTTTGTAGAAGGGTTTTCCTCTATATCAGCACCATTGACTAAGTTAACACAGAAAGATACCAAATTCAGTGGTCTGACCCTTGTGAACGTAGTTTTCAGGAGCAGAAGAATCGATTGACATCCGCACCATTGCTCACTCTCCCTTAAGGAATATAAGGTTATGTGGTATATTATGATGCCTCAAGTATAGGTTTGGGGTGCGTATTGATGCAGCGCGGGAAGGTGATTTCTTATGCATCAAGACAATTGAAGAAACATGAAAGGAATTATCCAACTTCTTTTATGGATCTCATGAATATTTTATTCAGGCCATATCTTGATGTGTTCGTGATTGTATTCATTGATGACATTCTGGTGTTTTCTCGTTCGGAGGCAAAACATGTGGGCCACTTGCGGATAGTATTACAGATGCATCATTATAGTAAGTTATATTCTAAGCTCTCCAAATGTGAATTCTAGCTGAACGCAGTAGCATTTTGGGGCCATGTGATATCTGATGAGGGTATTAGTGTCGACACTCAGAAGATCGATGCAGTAAATAATTGGCCAAGACTACAACACCATTAGAAGTCCGCAGCTTCCTAGAATTAGCAGGATATTATTGGCGGTTTGTAGAAGGGTTTCCTCTATATCACCACGATTGACTAAGTTAACACAGAAAGATACCAAATTCCAGTGGTCTGACCCTTGTGAACGTAGTATTCAGGAGTAGAAGAATCGATTGACATCCGCACAACTACTCACTCTCCCTTAAGGAATATAAGGTTATGTGGTATATTGTGATGCCTCAAGTATAGGTTTGGGGTGCGTATTGATGCAGCGCGGGAAGGTGATTGCTTATGCATCAAGACAATTGACGAAACATGAAAAGAATTATCCAACTTCTTTTATGGATCTCATGAATATTGTATCCAAGCCATATCATGATGTGTTCATGATTGTATTCATTGATGACATTCTGGTGTTTTCCCGTTCGGAGGCAAAACATGCGGGACACTTGCGGATAATATTAAAGAGGCTTCATGATAGTAAGTTATACGCTAAGCTCTCCAAATGTGAATTCTAGCTGAACTCAGTAGCATTTCGGGGCCATGTGATATCTGATGAGGGTATTAGTGTTGACACTCAGAAGATCGATGCAGTAAATAATTGGCCAAGACTACAACACCATTAGAAGTACGCAGCTTCCTAGAATTAGCAGGATATTATTGGCGGTTTGTAGAAGGGTTTTCCTCTATATCAGCACCATTGACTAAGTTAACACATAAGGATACCAAATTCCAGTGGTCTGACCCTTGTGAACGTAGTTTTCAGGAGAAGAAGAATCGATTGACATCCGCCCCATTGCTCACTCTCCCTTAACGAATATAAGGTATGTGGTATATTGTGATGCCTCAAGTGTAGGTTTGGGGTGCGTATTGATGCAGAGCGGGAAGGTGATTTCTGATGCATCAAGACAATTGAAGAAACATGAAAGGAATTATCCAACTTCTTTTATGGATCTCATGAATATTTTATTCAAGCCATATTTTGATGTTTTCGTGATTGTATTCATTGATGACATTCTGGTGTTTTCTCGTTCGGAGGCAAAACATGAGGGCCACTTGCGGATAGTATTACAGACGCTTCATTTTAGTAAGTTATATGCTAAGCTCTCCAAATGTGAATTCTAGCTGAACGCAATAGCATTTTGGGGCCATGTGATATCTGATGAGGGTATTAGTGTTGACACTCAGAAGATCGATGCAGTAAATAATTGGCCAAGACTACAACACAATTAGAAGTTCGCAGCTTCCTAGAATTAGCAGGATATTATTGGCGGTTTGCAGAAGGGTTTTCCTCTATATCTGCACCATTGACTAAGTTAACACAGAAAGATACCAAATTCCAGTGGTCTGACCCTTGTGAACGTAGTTTTCAGGAGTAGAAGAATCGATTGACATCCGCACTATTGCTCACTCTCCCTTAAGGAATATATGGTTATGTGGTATATTATGATGCCTCAAGTATAGGTTTGGGGTGCGTATTGATGCAGCGCGGGAAGGTAATTTCTTATGCATCAAGACAATTGAAGAAACATGAAAGGAATTATCCAACTTCTTTTGTGGATCTCATGAATATTTTATTCAGGCCATATCTTGATGTGTTCGTGATTGTATTCATTGATGACATTCTGGTGTTTTCTCGTTCAGAGGCAAAACATGTGGGCCACTTGCGGATAGTATTACAAACGCATCATTTTAGTAAGTTATATTCTAAGCTCTCCAAATGTGAATTCTAGCTGAACGCAATAGCATTTTGGGGCCATGTGATATCTGATGAGGGTATTAGTGTTGACACTCAGAAGATCGATGCAGTAAATAATTGGCCAAGACTACAACACCATTAGAAGTCCGCAGCTTCCTAGAATTAGCAGGATATTATTGGCGGTTTGTAGAAGGGTTTCCTCTATATCAGCACCATTGGCTAAGTTAACACAGAAAGATACCAAATTCCAGTGGTCTGACCCTTGTGAACGTAGTTTTCAGGAGTAGAAGAATCGATTGACATCCGCACTATTGCTCACTCTCCCTTAAGGAATATATGGTTATGTGGTATATTATGATGCCTCAAGTATAGGTTTGGGGTGCGTATTGATGCAGCGCGGGAAGGTGATTTCTTATGCATCAAAACAATTGAAGAAACGTGAAAGGAATTATCCAACTTCTTTTGTGGATCTCATGAATATTTTATTCAGGCCATATCTTGATGTGTTCGTGATTGTATTCACTGATGACATTCTGGTGTTTTCTCGTTCAGAGGCAAAACATGTGGGCCACTTGCGGATAGTATTACAAACGCATCATTTTAGTAAGTTATATTCTAAGCTCTCCAAATGTGAATTCTAGCTGAACGCAATAGCATTTTGGGGCCATGTGATATCTGATGAGGGTATTAGTGTTGACACTCAGAAGATCGATGCAGTAAATAATTGGCCAAGACTACAACACAATTAGAAGTCCGCAGCTTCCTAGAATTAGCAGGATATTATTGGCGGTTTGCAGAAGGGTTTTCCTCTATATCTGCACCATTGACTAAGTTAACACAGAAAGATACCAAATTCCAGTGGTCTGACCCTTGTGAACGTAGTTTTCAGGAGTAGAAGAATCGATTGACATCCGCACTACTGCTCACTCTCCCTTAAGGAATATATGGTTATGTGGTATATTATGATGCCTCAAGTATAGGTTTGGGGTGCGTATTGATGCAGCGCGGGAAGGTGATTTCTTATGCATCAAGACAATTGAAGAAACATGAAAGGAATTATCCAACTTCTTTTGTGGATCTCATGAATATGTTATTCAGGCCATATCTTGATGTGTTCGTGATTGTATTCATTGATGACATTCTGGTGTTTTCTCGTTCGGAGGCAAAACATGTGGGCCACTTGCGGATAGTATTACAAACGCATCATTTTAATAAGTTATATTCTAAGCTCTCCAAATGTGAATTCTAGCTGAACGCAATAGCATTTTGGGGCCATGTGATATCTGATGAGGGTATTAGTGTTGACACTCAGAAGATCGATGCAGTAAATAATTGGCCAAGACTACAACACAATTAGAAGTCCGCAGCTTCCTAGAATTAGCAGGATATTATTGGCGGTTTGCAGAAGGGTTTTCCTCTATATCAGCACCATTGGCTAAGTTAACACAGAAAGATACCAAATTCCAGTGGTCTGACCCTTGTGAACGTAGTTTTCAGGAGTAGAAGAATCGATTGACATCCGCACTATTGCTCACTCTCCCTTAAGGAATATATGGTTATGTGGTATATTATGATGCCTCAAGTATAGGTTTGGGGTGCGTATTGATGCAGCGCGGGAAGGTGATTTCTTATGCATCAAGACAATTGAAGAAACATGAAAGGAATTATCCAACTTGTTTTGTGGATCTCATGAATATTTTATTCAGGCCATATCTTGCTGTGTTCGTGATTGTATTCATTGATGACATTCTGGTGTTTTCTCGTTCGGAGGCAAAACATGTGGGCCACTTGCGGATAGTATTACAAACGCATCATTTTAGTAAGTTATATTCTAAGCTCTCCAAATGTGAATTCTAGCTGAACGCAATAGCATTTTGGGGCCATGTGATATCTGATGAGGGTATTAGTGTTGACACTCAGAAGATCGATGCAGTAAATAATTGGCCAAGACAACAACACAATTAGAAGTCCTCAGCATCCTAGAATTAGCAGGATATTATTGGCGGTTTGTAGAAGGGTTTTCCTCTATATCAGTACCATTGACTAAGTTAACACAGAAAGATACCAAATTCCAGTGGTCTGACCCTTGTGAACGTAGTTTTCAGGAGCAGAAGAATCTATTGACATCCGCACCATTGCTCACTCTCCCTTAAGGAATATAAGGTTATGTGGTATATTATGATGCCTCAAGTATAGGTTTGGGGTGCGTATTGATGCAGCGCGGGAAGGTGATTTCTTATGCATCAAGACAATTGAAGAAACATGAAAGGAATTATCCAACTTCTTTTATGGATCTCATGAATATTTTATTCAAGCCATATTTTGATGTTTTCGTGATTGTATTCATTGATGACATTCTGGTGTTTTCTCGTTCGGAGGCAAAACATGAGGGCCACTTGCGGATAGTATTACAGACGCTTCATGTTAGTAAGTTATATGCTAAGCTCTCCAAATGTGAATTCTAGCTGAACGCAGTAGCATTTTGGGGCCATGTGATATCTGATGAGGGTATTAGTGTTGACACTCAGAAGATCGATGCAGTAAATAATTGGCCAAGACTACAACACAATTAGAAGTCCGCAGCTTCCTAGAATTAGCAGGATATTATTGGCGGTTTGCAGAAGGGTTTTCCTCTATATCTGCACCATTGACTAAGTTAACACAGAAAGATACCAAATTCCAGTGGTCTGACCCTTGTGAACGTAGTTTTCAGGAGTAGAAGAATCGATTGACATCCGCACTATTGCTCACTCTCCCTTAAGGAATATATGGTTATGTGGTATATTATGATGCCTCAAGTATAGGTTTGGGGTGCGTATTGATGCAGCGCGGGAAGGTGATTTCTTATGCATCAAGACAATTGAAGAAACATGAAAGGAATTATCCAACTTCTTTTGTGGATCTCATGAATATTTTATTCAAGCCATATTTTGATGTTTTCGTGATTGTATTCATTGATGACATTCTGGTGTTTTCTCGTTCGGAGGCAAAACATGAGGGCCACTTGCGGATAGTATTACAGACGCTTCATGTTAGTAAGTTATATGCTAAGCTCTCCAAATGTGAATTCTAGCTGAACGCAGTAGCATTTTGGGGCCATGTGATATCTGATGAGGGTATTAGTGTTGACACTCAGAAGATCGATGCAGTAAATAATTGGCCAAGACTACAACACAATTAGAAGTCCGCAGCTTCCTAGAATTAGCAGGATATTATTGGCGGTTTGCAGAAGGGTTTTCCTCTATATCTGCACCATTGACTAAGTTAACACAGAAAGATACCAAATTCCAGTGGTCTGACCCTTGTGAACGTAGTTTTCAGGAGTAGAAGAATCGATTGACATCCGCACTATTGCTCACTCTCCCTTAAGAAATATATGGTTATGTGGTATATTATGATGCCTCAAGTATAGGTTTGGGGTGCGTATTGATGCAGCGCGGGAAGGTGATTTCTTATGCATCAAGACAATTGAAGAAACATGAAAGGAATTATCCAACTTCTTTTGTGGATCTCATGAATATTTTATTCAGGCCATATCTTGCTGTGTTCGTGATTGTATTCATTGATGACATTCTGGTGTTTTCTCGTTCTAGGGCAAAACATGTGGGCCACTTGCGGATAGTATTACAAACGCATCATTTTAGTAAGTTATATTCTAAGCTCTCCAAATGTGAATTCTAGCTGAACGCAATAGCATTTTGGGGCCATGTGATATCTGATGAGGGTATTAGTGTTGACACTCAGAAGATCGATGCAGTAAATAATTGGCCAAGACTACAACACCATTAGAAGTCCGCAGCTTCCTAGAATTAGCAGGATATTATTGGCGGTTTGTAGAAGGGTTTCCTCTATATCAGCACCATTGGCTAAGTTAACACAGAAAGATACCAAATTCCAGTGGTCTGACCCTTGTGAACGTAGTTTTCAGGAGTAGAAGAATCGATTGACATCCGCACCACTACTCACTCTCCCTTATGGAATATAAGGTTATGTGGTATATTGTGATGCCTCAAGTATAGGTTTGGGGTGCGTATTGATGCAGCGCGGGAAGGTGATTTCTTATGCATGAAGATAATTGAAGAAACATGAAAGGAATTATCCAACTTCTTTTGTGGATCTCATGAATATTTTATTCAGGCCATATCTTGATGTGTTCGTGATTGTATTCATTGATGACATTCTGGTGTTTTCTCGTTCGGAGGCAAAACATGTGGGCCACTTGCGGATAGTATTACAAACGCATCATTTTAGTAAGTTATATTCTAAGCTCTCCAAATGTGAATTCTAGCTGAACGCAATAGCATTTTGGGGCCATGTGATATCTGATGAGGGTATTAGTGTTGACACTCAGAAGATCGATGCAGTAAATAATTGGCCAAGACTACAATACAATTAGAAGTCCGCAGCTTCCTAGAATTAGCAGGATATTATTGGCTGTTTGCAGAAGGGTTTTCCTCTATATCTGCACCATTGACTAAGTTAACACAGAAAGATACCAAATTCCAGTGGTCTGACCCTTGTGAACGTAGTTTTCAGGAGTAGAAGAATCGATTGACATCCGCACTATTGCTCACTCTCCCTTAAGGAATATATGGTTATGTGGTATATTATGATGCCTCAAGAATAGGTTTGGGGTGCGTATTGATGCAGCGCGGGAAGGTGATTTCTTATGCATCAAGACAATTGAAGAAACATGAAAGGAATTATCCAACTTCTTTTGTGGATCTCATGAATATTTTATTCAGGCCATATCTTGATGTGTTCGTGATTGTATTCATTGATGACATTCTGGTGTTTTCTCGTTCGGAGGCAAAACATGTGGGCCACTTGCGGATAGTATTACACACGCATCATTTTAGTAAGTTATATTCTAAGCTCTCCAAATGCGAATTCTAGCTGAACGCAATAGCATTTTGGGGCCATGTGATATCTGATGAGGGTATTAGTGTTGACACTCAGAAGATCGATGCAGTAAATAATTGGCCAAGACTACAACACCATTAGAAGTCCGCAGCTTCCTAGAATTAGCAGGATATTATTGGCGGTTTGTAGAAGGGTTTCCTCTATATCAGCACCATTGGCTAAGTTAACACAGAAAGATACCAAATTCCAGTGGTCTGACCCTTGTGAACGTAGTTTTCAGGAGCAGAAGAATCGATTGACATCCCCACGATTGCTCACTCTCCCTTAAGGAATATAAGGTTATGTGGTAAATTATGATGCCTCAAGTATAGGTTTGGGGTGCGTATTGATGCAGCGCGGGAAGGTGATTTCTTATGCATCAAGACAATTGAAGAAACATGAAAGGAATTATCCAACTTCTTTTGTGGATCTCATGAATATTTTATTCAGGCCATATCTTGATGTGTTCGTGATTGTATTCATTGATGACATTCTGGTGTTTTCTCGTTCGGAGGCAAAACATGTGGGCCACTTGCGAATAGTATTACAGATGCATCATTATAGTAAGTTATATTCTAAGCTCTCCAAATGTGAATTCTAGCTGAACGCAGTAGCATTTTGGGGCCATGTGATATCTGATGAGGGTATTAGTGTCGACACTCAGAAGATCGATGCAGTAAATAATTGGCCAAGACTACAACACCATTAGAAGTCCGCAGCTTCCTAGAATTAGCAGGATATTATTGGCGGTTTGTAGAAGGGTTTCCTCTATATCAGCACCATTGACTAAGTTAACACAGAAAGATACCAAATTCCAGTGGTCTGACCCTTGTGAACGTAGTATTCAGGAGTAGAAGAATCGATTGACATCCGCACCACTACTCACTCTCCCTTAAGGAATATAAGGTTATGTGGTATATTGTGATGCCTCAAGTATAGGTTTGGGGTGCGTATTGATGCAGCGCGGGAAGGTGATTGCTTATGCATCAAGACAATTGAAGAAACATGAAAAGAATTATCCAACTTCTTTTATGGATCTCATGAATATTGTATCCAGGCCATATCATGATGTGTTCATGATTGTATTCATTGATGACATTCTGGTGTTTTCCCGTTCGGAGCAAAACATGCGGGACACTTGCGGATAGTATTAAAGAGGCTTCATGATAGTAAGTTATACGCTAAGCTCTCCGAATGTGAATTCTAGCTGAACTCAGTAGCATTTCGGGGCCATGTGATATCTGATGAGGGTATTAGTGTTGACACTCAGAAGATCGATGCAGTAAATAATTGGCCAAGACTACAACACAATTAGCAGTCCGCAGCTTCCTAGAATTAGCAGGATATTATTGGCGGTTTGCAGAAGGGTTTTCCTCTATATCTGCACCATTGACTAAGTTAACACAGAAAGATACCAAATTCCAGTGGTCTGACCCTTGTGAACGTAGTTTTCAGGAGTAGAAGAATCGATTGACATCTGCACTATTGCTCACTCTCCCTTAAGGAATATATGGTTATGTGGTATATTATGATGCCTCAAGTATAGGTTTGGGGTGCGTATTGATGCAGCGCGGGAAGATGATTTCTTATGCATCAAGACAATTGAAGAAACATGAAAGGAATTATCCAACTTCTTTTGTGGATCTCATGAATATTTTATTCAGGCCATATCTTGATGTGTTCGTGATTGTATTCATTGATGACATTCTAGTGTTTTCTCGTTCGGAGGCAAAACATGTGGGCCACTTGCGGATAGTATTACAAACGCATCATTTTAGTAAGTTATATTCTAAGCTCTCCAAATGTGAATTCTAGCTGAACGCAATAGCATTTTGGGGCCATGTGATATCTGATGAGGGTATTAGTGTTGACACTCAGAAGATCGATGCAGTAAATAATTGGCCAAGACTACAACACCATTAGAAGTCCGCAGATTCCTAGAATTAGCAGGATATTATTGGCGGTTTGTAGAAGGGTTTCCTCTATATCAGCACCATTGGCTAAGTTAACACAGAAAGATACCAAATTCCAGTGGTCTGACCCTTGTGAACGTAGTTTTCAGGAGTAGAAGAATCGATTGACATCCGCACTATTGCTCACTCTCCCTTAAGGAATATATGGTTATGTGGTATATTATGATGCCTCAAGTATAGGTTTGGGGTGCGTATTGATGCAGCACGGGAAGGTGATTTCTTATGCATCAAGACAATTGAAGAAACATGAAAGGAATTATCCAACTTCTTTTGTGGATCTCATGAATATTTTATTCAGGCCATATCTTGATGTGTTCGTGATTGTATTCATTGATGACATTCTGGTGTTTTCTCGTTCGGAGGCAAAACATGTGGGCCACTTGCGGATAGTATTACAAACGCATCATTTTAGTAAGTTATATTCTAAGCTCTCCAAATGTGAATTCTAGCTGAACGCAATAGAATTTTGGGGCCATGTGATATCTGATGAGGGTATTAGTGTTGACACTCAGAAGATCGATGTAGTAAATAATTGGCCAAGACAACAACACAATTAGAAGTCCTCAGCTTCCTAGAATTAGCAGGATATTATTGGCGGTTTGTAGAAGGGTTTTCCTCTATATCAGTACCATTGACTAAGTTAACACAGAAAGATACCAAATTCCAGTGGTCTGACCCTTGTGAAAGTAGTTTTCAGGAGCAGAAGAATCGATTGACATCCGCACCATTGCTCACTCTCCCTTAAGGAATATAAGGTTATGTGGTATATTATGATGCCTCAAGTATAGGTTTGGGGTGCGTATTGATGCAGCGCGGGAAGGTGATTTCTTATGCATCAAGACAATTGAAGAAACATGAAAGGAATTATCCAACTTCTTTTATGGATCTCATGAATATTTTATTCAAGCCATATTTTGATGTTTTCGTGATTGTATTCATTGATGACATTCTGGTGTTTTCTCGTTCGGAGGCAAAACATGAGGGCCACTTGTGGATAGTATTACAGACGCTTCATGTTAGTAAGTTATATGCTAAGCTCTCCAAATGTGAATTCTAGCTGAACGCAGTAGCATTTTGGGGCCATGTGATATCTGATGAGGGTATTAGTGTTGACACTCAGAAGATCGATGCAGTAAATAATTGGCAAAGACTACAACGCAATTAGAAGTCCGCAGCTTCCTAGAATTAGCAGGATATTATTGGCGATTTGCAGAAGGGTTTTCCTCTATATCTGCACCATTGACTAAGTTAACACAGAAAGATACCAAATTCCAGTGGTCTGACCCTTGTGAACGTAGTTTTCAGGAGTAGAAGAATCGATTGACATCCGCACTATTGCTCACTCTCCCTTAAGGAATATATGGTTATGTGGTATACTATGATGCCTCAAGTATAGGTTTGGGGTGCGTATTGATGCAGCGCGGGAAGGTGATTTCTTATGCATCAAGACAATTGAAGAAACATGAAAGGAATTATCCAACTTCTTTTGTGGATCTCATGAATATTTTATTCAAGCCATATTTTGATGTTTTCGTGATTGTATTCATTGATGACATTCTGGTGTTTTCTCGTTCGGAGGCAAAACATGAGGGCCACTTGCGGATAGTATTACAGACGCTTCATGTTAGTAAGTTATATGCTAAGCTCTCCAAATGTGAATTCTAGCTGAACGCAGTAGCATTTTGGGGCCATGTGATATCTGATGAGGGTATTAGTGTTGACACTCAGAAGATCGATGCAGTAAATAATTGGCCAAGACTACAACACAATTAGAAGTCCGCAGCTTCCTAGAAATAGCAGGATATTATTGGCGGTTTGCAGAAGGGTTTTCCTCTATATCTGCACCATTGACTAAGTTAACACAGAAAGATACCAAATTCCAGTGGTCTGACCCTTGTGAACGTAGTTTTCAGGAGTAGAAGAATCGATTGACATCCGCACTATTGCTCATCTCCCTTAAGGAATATATGGTTATGTGGTATATTATGATGCCTCAAGTATAGGTTTGGGGTGCGTATTGATGCAGCGCGGGAAGGTGATTTCTTATGCATCAAGACAATTGAAGAAACGTGAAAGGAATTATCCAACTTCTTTTGTGGATCTCATGAATATTTTATTCAGGCCATATCTTGATGTGTTCGTGATTGTATTCATTGATGACATTCTGGTGTTTTCTCGTTCGGAGGCAAAACATGTGGGCCACTTGCGGATAGTATTACAAACGCATCATTTTAGTAAGTTATATTCTAAGCTCTCCAAATGTGAATTCTAGCTGAACGCAATAGCATTTTGGGGCCATGTGATATCTGATGAGGGTATTAGTGTTGACACTCAGAAGATCGATGCAGTAAATAATTGGCCAAGACTACAACACCATTAGAAGTCCGCAGCTTCCTAGAATTAGCAGGATATTATTGGCGGTTTGTAGAAGGGTTTCCTCTATATCAGCACCATTGGCTAAGTTAACACAGAAAGATACCAAATTCCAGTGGTCTGACCCTTGTGAACGTAGTTTTCAGGAGTAGAAGAATCGATTGACATCCGCACTATTGCTCACTCTCTCTTAAGGAATATATGGTTATGTGGTATATTATGATGCCTCAAGTATAGGTTTGGGGTGCGTATTGATGCAGCGCGGGAAGGTGATTTCTTATGCATCAAGACAATTGAAGAAACATGAAAGGAATTATCCAACTTCTTTTGTGGATCTCATGAATATTTTATTCAGGCCATATCTTGCTGTGTTCGTGATTGTATTCATTGATGACATTCTGGTGTTTTCTCGTTCGGAGGCAAAACATGTGGGCCACTTGCGGATAGTATTACAAACGCATCATTTTAGTAAGTTATATTCTAAGCTCTCCAAATGTGAATTCTAGCTGAACGCAATAGCATTTTGGTGCCATGTGATATCTGATGAGGGTATTAGTGTTGACACTCAGAAGATCGATGCAGTAAATAATTGGCCAAGACTACAACACCATTAGAAGTCCGCAGCTTCCTAGAATTAGCAGGATATTATTGGCGGTTTGTAGAAGGGTTTCCTCTATATCAGCACCATTGGCTAAGTTAACACAGAAAGATACCAAATTCCAGTGGTCTGACCCTTGTGAACGTAGTTTTCAGGAGTAGAAGAATCGATTGACATCCGCACCACTACTCACTCTCCCTTATGGAATATAAGGTTATGTGGTATATTGTGATGCCTCAAGTATAGGTTTGGGGTGCGTATTGATGCAGCGCGGGAAGGTGATTTCTTATGCATGAAGATAATTGAAGAAACATGAAAGGAATTATCCAACTTCTTTTATGGATCTCATGAATATTGTATTCAGGCCATATCATGATGTGTTCGTGATTGTATTCATTGATGACATTCGGGTGTTTTCCCGTTCGGAGGCAAAACATGCGGGACACTTGCGGATAGTATTAAAGACGCTTCACGATAGTAAGTTATACGCTAAGCTCTCCAAATGTGAATTCTAGCTGAACTCACTAGCATTTCGGGCCATGTGATATCTGATGAGGGTATTAGTGTTGACACTCAGAAGATCGATGCAGTAAATAATTGGCCAAAACTACAACACCATTAAAAGTACGCAGCTTCCTAGAGTTAGCAGGATATTATTGGCGGTTTGTAGAAGGGTTTACCTCTATATCAGCACCATTGACTAAGTTAACACAGAAAGATACCAAATTCCAGTGGTCTGACCCTTGTGAACGTAGTTTTCAGAGGCAGAAGAATCGATTGACATCCGCACCATTGCTCACTCTCCCTTAAGGAATATAAGGTTATGTGGTATATTGTGATGCCTCAAGTATAGGTTTGGGGTGCGTATTGATGCAGCGCTGGAAGGTGATTTCTTATGCATCAAGACAATTGAAGAAACATGAAAGGAATTATCCAACTTCTTTTATGGATCTCATGAATATTTTATTCAAGCCATATCTTGATGTGTTCGTGATTGTATTCATTGATGACATTCTGGTGTTTTCTCGTTCGGAGTCAAAACATGTGGGCCACTTGCGGATAGTATTAAAGACGCTTCATGATAGTAAGTTATACGCTAAGCTCTCCAAATGTGAATTGTAGCTGAACTCAGTAGCATTTCGGGGCCATGTAATATCTGATGAGGGTATTAGTGTTGACACTCAGAAGATCGATGCAGTAAATAATTGGCCAAGACTACAACACCATTAGAAGTACGCAGCTTCCTAGAATTAGCAGGATATTATTGGCGGTTTGTAGAAGGGTTTTCCTCTATATCAGCACCATTGACTAAGTTAACACATAAGGATACCAAATTCCAGTGGTCTGACCCTTGTGAACGTAGTTTTCAGGAGAAGAAGAATCGATTGACATCCGCACCATTGCTCACTCTCCCTTAAGGAGTATAAGGTATGTGGTATATTGTGATGCCTCAAGTATAGGTTTGGGGTGGGTATTGATGCAGCGCGGGAAGGTGATTTCTGATGCATCAAGACAATTGAAGAAACATGAAAGGAATTATCCAACTTCTTTTATGGATCTCATGAATATTTTATTCAAGCAATATTTTGATGTTTTCGTGATTGTATTCATTGATGACATTCTGGTGTTTTCTCGTTCGGAGGCAAAACATGAGGGCCACTTGCGGATAGTATTACAGACGCTTCATGATAGTAAGTTATATGCTAAGCTCTCCAAATGTGAAATCTAGCTGAACGCAGTAGCATTTTGGGGCCATGTCATATCTGATGAGGGTATTAGTGTTGACACTCAGAAGATCGATGCAGTAAATAATTGGCCAAGACTACAACACAATTAGAAGTACGCAGCTTCCTAGAATTAGCAGGATATTATTGGCGGTTTGTAGAAGGGTTTTCCTCTATATCAGCACCATTGACAAAGTTAACACATAAGGATACCAAATTCCAGTGGTCTGACCCTTGTGAACGTAGTTTTCAGGAGAAGAAGAATCGATTGACATCCGCACCATTGCTCACTCTCCCTTAAGGAATATAAGGTATGTGGTATATTGTGATGCCTCAAGTATAGGTTTGGGGTGCGTATTGATGCAGCGCGGGAAGGTGATTTCTTATGCATCAAGACAATTGAAGAAACATGAAAGGAATTATCCAACTTCTTTTATGGATCTCATGAATATTTTATTCAAGCCATATCTTGATGTGTTCGTGATTGTATTCATTGATGACATTCTGGTGTTTTCTCGTTCGGAGGCAAAACATGAGGGCCACTTGCGGATAGTATTACAGACGCTTCATGATAGTAAGTTATATGCTAAGCTCTCCAAATGTGAATTCTAGCTGAACGCAGTAGCATTTTGGGGCCATGTCATATCTGATGAGGGTATTAGTGTTGACACTCAGAAGATCGATGCAGTAAATAATGGGCCAAGACTACAACACAATTAGAAGTACGCAGTTTCCTAGAATTAGCAGGATATTATTGGCGGTTTGTAGAAGGGTTTTCCTCTATATAAGCACCATTGACTAAGTTAACACATAAAGATACCAAATTCCAGTGGTCTGACCCTTGTGAACGTAGTTTTCAGGAGTAGAAGAATCGATTGAAATCCGCACCATTGCTCACTCTCCCTTAAGGAATATAAGGTTATGTGGTATATTGTGATGCCTCAAGAATAGGTTTGGGGTGCGTATTGATGCAGCGCGGGAATGTGATTTCTTATGCATCAAGACAATTGAAGAAACATGAAAGGAATTATCCAACTTCTTTTATGGATCTCATGAATACTTTATTCAAGCCATATCTTGATGTGTTCGTGATTGTATTCATTGATGACATTCTGGTGTTTTCTCGTTCTGAGGCAAAACTTGAGGGCCACTTGCGGATAGTATTACAGACGCTTCATGATAGTAAGTTGTATACTAAGCTCTCCAAATGTGAATTCTAGCTGAACGCAGTAGCATTTTGGGGCCATGTGATATCTGATGAGGGTATTAGTGTTGACACTCAGAAGATCGATGCAGTAAATAATTGGCCAAGACTACAACACAATTAGAAGTCCGCAGCTTCCTAGAATTAGCAGGATATTATTGGCGGTTTGTAGAAGGGTTTTCCTCTATATCAGCACCATTGACTAAGTTAACACAGAAAGATACCAAATTCCAGTGGTCTGACCCTTGTGAACGTAGTTTTCAGGAGCAGAAGAATCGATTGACATCCGCACCATTGCTCACTCTCCCTTAAGGAATATAAGGTTATGTGGTATATTATGATGCCTCAAGGATAGGTTTGGGGTGCTAATTGATGCAGCGCGGGAAGGTGATTTCTTATGCATCAAGACAATTGAAGAAACATGAAAGGAATTATCCAACTTCTTTTATGGATCTCATGAATATTTTATTCAGGCCATATCTTGATGTGTTCGTGATTGTATTCATTGATGACATTCTGGTGTTTTCTCGTTCGGAGGCAAAACATGTGGGCCACTTGCGGATAGTATTACAGACGCATCATTATAGTAAGTTATATTCTAAGCTCTCCAAATGTGAATTCTAGCTGAATGCAGTAGCATTTTGGGGCCATGTGATATCTGATGAGGGTATTAGTGTTGACACTCAGAAGATCGATGCAGTAAATAATTGGCCAAGACTACAACACCATTAGAAGTCCGCAGCTTCCTAGAATTTGCAGGATATTATTGGCGGTTTGTAGAAGGGTTTCCTCTATATCAGCACCATTGACTAAGTTAACACAGAAAGATACCAAATTCCAGTGGTCTGACCCTTGTGAACGTAGTTTTCAGGAGTAGAAGAATCGATTGACATCCACACTACTACTCACTCTCCCTTAAGGAATATAAGGCTATGTGGTATATTGTGATGCCTCAAGTATAGGTTTGGGGTGCGTATTGATGCAGTGCGGGAAGGTGATTGCTTATGCATCAAGACAATTGAAGAAACATGAAAGGAATTATCCAACTTCTTTATGGATCTCATGAATATTGTATTCAGGCCATATCATGAAGTTTTCGTGATTGTATTCATTGATGACATTCTGGTGTTTTCCCGTTCGGAGGCAAAACATGCGGGACACTTGCGGATAGTATTAAAGACGCTTCATGATAGTAAGTTATACGCTAAGCTCTCCAAATGTGAATTCTAGCTGAACTCAGTAGCATTTCGGGGCCATGTGATATCTGATGAGGGTATTAGTGTTGACACTCAGAAGATCGACGCAGTAAATAATTGGCCAAGACTACAACACCATTAGAAGTCCGCAACTTCCTAGAATTAGCAGGATATTATTGGCGGTTTGTAGAAGGGTTTTCCTCTATATCAGCACCATTGACTAAGTTAACACATAAAGATACCAAATTCCAGTGGTCTGACCCTTGTGAACGTAGTTTTCAGGAGCAGAAGAATCGATTGAAATCCGCACCATTGCTCACTCTCCCTTAAGGAATATAAGGTTATGTGGTATATTGTGATGCCTCAAGTATAGGTTTGGGGTGCATATTGATGCAGCGCGGGAAGGTGATTTCTTATGCATCAAGACAATTGAAGAAACATGAAAGGAATTATCCAACTTCTTTTATGGATCTCATGAATATTTTATTCAAGCCATATCTTGATGTGTTCGTGATTGTATTCATTGATGACATTCTGGTGTTTTCTCGTTCTGAGGCAAAACATGAGGGCCACTTGCGGATAGTATTACAGACGCTTCATGATAGTAAGTTGTATGCTAAGCTCTCCAAATGTGAATTCTAGCTGAACGCAGTAGCATTTTTGGGCCATGTGATATCTGATGAGGGTATTAGTGTTGACACTCAGAAGATCGATGCAGTAAATAATTGGCCAAGACAACAACACAATTAGAAGTCCTCAGCTTCCTAGAATTAGCAGGATATTATTGGCGGTTTTTAGAAGGGTTTTCCTCTATATCAGTACCATTGACTAAGTTAACACAGAAAGATACCAAATTCCAGTGGTCTGACCCTTGTGAACGTAGTTTTCAGGAGCAGAAGAATCGATTGACATCCGCACCATTGCTCACTCTCCCTTAAGGAATATAAGGTTATGTGGTATATTATGATGCCTCAAGTATAGGTTTGGGGTGCGTATTGATGCAGCGCGGGAAGGTGATTTCTTATGCATCAAGACAATTGAAGAAACATGAAAGGAATTATCCAACTTCTTTTATGGATCTCATGAATATTTTATTCAGGCCATATCTTGATGTGTTCGTGATTGTATTCATTGATGACATTCTGGTGTTTTCTCGTTCGGAGGCAAAACATGTGGGCCACTTGCGGATAGTATTACAGACGCATCATTATAGTAAGTTATATTCTAAGCTCTCCAAATGTGAATTCTAGCTGAACGCAGTTGTATTTTGGGGCCATGTGATATCTGATGAGGGTATTAGTGTTGACACTCAGAAGATCGATGCAGTAAATAATTGGCCAAGACTACAACACCATTAGAAGTACGCAGCTTCCTAGAATTAGCAGGATATTATTGGCGGTTTGTAGAAGGGTTTTCCTCTATATCAGCACCATTGACTAAGTTAACACATAAAGATACCAAATTCCAGTGGTCTGACCCTTGTGAACGTAGTTTTCAGGAGAAGAAGAATCGATTGACATCCGCACCATTGCTCACTCTCCCTTAAGGAATATAAGGTTATGTGGTATATTGTGATGCCTCAAGTATAGGTTTGGGGTGCGTATTGATGCAGCGCGGGAAGGTGATTTCTTATGCATCAAGACAATTGAAGAAACATGAAAGGAATTATCCAACTTCTTTTATGGATCTCATGAATATTGTATTCAGGCCATATGTTGATTTGTTTTTTATTGTATTCATTGATGATATTCTGGTGTTTTCTCGTTCGGAGGCAAAACATGCGGGCCACTTGCGGATAGTATTACAGATGCTTCATGATAGTAAGTTATATTCTAAGCTCTCCAAATGTGAATTCTAGCTAAACTCAGTAGCATTTCGGGAACATGTGATATTTGATGAGGGTATTAGTGTTGACACTCAGAAGATCGATGCAGTAAATAATTGGCCGAGACTACAACACCATTAGAAATCCGCAGCTTCCTAGGATTAGCAGGATATTATAGGTGGTTGTAGAAGGGTTTTCCTCTATATCAGCACCATTGACTAAGTTAACACAGAAAGATACCAAATTCCAGTGATCTGACCCTTGTGAACGTAGTTTTCAGGAGCAGAAGAATCGATTGACATCCGCACCACTGCTGACTTTCCCTTAAGGAATATAAGGTTATGTGGTATATTGTGATGCCTCAAGTTTAGGTTTGGGGTGCGTGTTGATGCAGCGCGGGAAGGTTATTGCTTATGCATCAAGACAATTGAAGAAACATGAAAGGAATTATACAACCTATGATTTGGAATTGGCTGCAGTAATATATGTTTTGAAGATATGGCGGCACTACTTATACGGCGTCCATGTTGACATCTACACAGATCACAAGAGTTTACAATACATCTTCAAGAAAAAAGAGTTGAATTTGTGGTAACGTAGGTGGCTTGAATTACTGAAAGACTATGACTTCGAGATTGTAAAGGCAATGTTGTGGCAGGCTCTCTCAGCCTCAAGTCAATGTGAAGCTTAGTACATATTGATGCAGGTAGATGGGGGTTGACTAAAGGGCTTCATCAGCTAGCCAATATGAGAATCAAATTGTTAGACTCTGATGACGGAGGTGTTACTGTACAGAATACATCAGAATCATCTTTTGCAGCCGAGGTAAAAGCACGGCAATATGAAGATCCTATCTCAGTACGATTGAGAGAGAGTATTCAGCAGTGTAAAATTACGGCTTTTGAGATCGT
Organism: Nicotiana benthamiana; assembly: GCA_034376525.1. NCBI lineage: Eukaryota > Viridiplantae > Streptophyta > Magnoliopsida > Solanales > Solanaceae > Nicotiana > Nicotiana benthamiana. The sequence goes on along the minus strand of CM067329.1, from coordinate 136,034,318 downwards.
AGAAGATGGGGCACTGAGATACCAAAGCCAATTATGTGTGCCTAATGTGGTAGGGTTGCGAGAGAAGATTATGAATGAGATTCATCAATATCAGTATTCCATCCATCCCGGGTCGACAAAGATGTATCATGATGTCAAGGAGCACTATTGGTGGGATAACATAAAGAAGTGTATTGCAGAATTTGTAGCCCAATATCCCAATTTCAACAAGTAAAGATAGAACATCAGAAACCCGGTGGATTGCTTCAGAAAATTGAGATTCCAACCTGGAAATGGGAGGTGATTAATGTGGACTTTGTTATTGGATTACCTCGCACTTATCATAAGTTTGACTCCATCTGGGTGATAGTCGATCGACTTACAAAATGTGCCCATTTTCTGCCAGTTAAGACAACTTACACGGCTGAAGATTATACGAAGTTGTATATCAAGGAAATTGTTAGGCTTCATGGTGTGCCAGTATATATTATATCAGACCGAGGAGAATTTAGAGCTAACTTTTAGAGGTCTTTTCAAAAGGTTTTAGGAACACAAGTGAATCTCAGCTCCGCATTTCATCGGCAGATAGACAGATAGGCTGAACGTACCATTCAGACACTGGAAGATATGCTACGAGTATGTGTTCTAGATTTTATGGGGAATTGGGATCACCATCTTCCACTCATAGAATTCGTCTACAATAATAGTTACCATTCTAGTATTAAACTGGCCCCTTACAAGGCACTATACGAGAGTAGATGTACATCACCAGTTGGATGGTTTGAAGTCGGTGAAATAGAATTATATGGGCCAGATTTGATTCACCAAGCCATTGAGAAGGTGAAAGTGATACAGGAGCAATTGAGGACAGCACAAAGCAGGCAAAAGTCTTATTCCGATGTCTGACGTCGTGATCTGGAGTTTGAGGTTGGTGATTGGGTTTTCCTGAGGATCTCACCAATGAAGGGTGCTATGCGTTTTGGGACAAAAGGTATGCTAAGTCCAAGGTATATCGGGCCGTATAAAATTCTTCGACGAGTCCGATAGGTTGCTTATGAGTTAGAATTGCCATCCGAATTGGAATTTGTCCATCCGGTATTTCATGTATCTATGTTAAGGAAATGTATTGGAGAGCCTTCTCGGGTCGTCCCTATCAAAGATATACAAGTTCACTAGGACCTATCATATGAAGAAGTGCCTGTGGCTATATTGGATCGATAAGTCCGCAAGTTGAGAACAAAAGATGTGGCTTCCGTCAAAGTATTGTGGAAGAACAAGAATGTAGAAGAGACGACATGGGAAGCGGAAGATGAGATGAAGTCTAAATACCCTTATCCATTCCAGAATGAAGATAACGAGGAAGGTAGAACAAAGGATACGTTGGAAGGTGAAACGGCTCTATGAGGTAAGCAATAACTTTAGAATGCTCTTCCTTAATACAAAATAGAGATATGCAGATATAAATATCCATAATGCTTTGTGTAGCCGGTCATATGTTGGGCATAAGTGCTTGTAAGTTTGGCTACTTACCATTTTATAGGGGGGAATTGATCAAAAGTTTCCGTTGGAACCCATGATGATTTGGACTCCTCATAGACCCTTACATTCGAGGACGAATGTTCCTAAAGGGGGAGGGTGTTACAACCCATATTCACGTGTGTTAGCTCATTCCATAAGGTAATCGACATAAATCCATGAAACGATTATCTTTAAGATGATAAGAAGTTAATTATATTGGTCTTAAATGATACAAAGGTGTATATGGGTGGATAACAAGTAGTAGAAGTTAAACGAATCAAAGATGTTGTCAGCCGTATTTTTGGATAAACCTAGAGGTGCTTAGTACACTAAAGAGGTAGTGTTTTAAGGTATTTTAATCATATAATATCCTTAATATAAATCTTCAAGTCAACTGAGTTATGAGACAAAAGTCGACAAAAGTTGTCGCAACTTAGGTTCATAATTTTACTTAAACATTAGGTCAAATGTTATGAAGCTTTTCTCCCAATCGACTGATAATTATGGATTTCTCTAACAACAAAATTTAAGATCAATGAGTCTAGATTATAATGCATTAAACCATTTGTCTATATGATCTCGGATTAAGGAGATATTCGCGTTTTCGCGAGACTACGCCAAGCACCTCTCCTTGGGGCCCACTAAGGCGGTTTAAGACAATTGGGCCTATATATGCCACTTCCAACCCGTTTTAAGTCATTTATTTTCACTATTTTCAGAACTTAGAACCCTAGGAACATCCTCTCAAGGTTCTCTCAAGGTTCAAGACCCAAACAAAGGGCAAACAACACAAATCAAGTGTCGGGAATTCCGTGGCTCTAGTAAGTCTCTTGTTCTTCTTGTTGTTGCTCATTTTTGTGTTGTTCCAGCTCGTGTGGGAGGTGTTTTTAGAGGTTTTATGTTCAATAATACTCACTCATGTTATTAATATCAATCCTAGGTGATTTCAAGCCTCCTAAAGTAATTCTAGTGCCGAAAAATACTAATTGACCGCTAGTTTCGCTTTCTTGTTGTTGTGGAAGCATTGGAGGGATATTTCATGGAAATGTAAGGTCAAATTGGAGTTGTTATTTCTATATAAAGGTAAGGAACCTCTTACTCTATGTGTATTTAAGATTATCCAAGTTGTGGCTAAGCCATTGAAGCTAGAACTTGTGAAATATATATCGAAAGGCTTGGTAGTAATGTTATCGGTTTGTGGACTATTGTGTAAGACTCAATATGATTATTATTGATGTTTTTTGGGCTGTTTGCTGATTAAATTGAATGTTTATAAGTCATAAATATAGGGGAGGTGCTGTCAGTTTATCGTAGAATAGGTTGTGGTCGATACACAATGGCTATGACTCTTATATGATAACGATAGTATTGTAGAGTAAGGGGTGTAACAATTGCATAGCTTGAGATTTGGGAAATATATAGAAGGTATGTGAGGCTATACCTTTCCTTATTTTTCACGATTCTGATTATACATAATGTAATTAATGAGCTTCCAAAGATACTCTACTCTTAGAAGCTAGCAGTACTTACATTGTTTCCCCTCTTATGGAACGATTGATGTTAATGTTGCCTATCTTATTATTATGTTATCAATATTGTTGGTACTTCCTGATTGGTTTAAGGTTCATAGTGAGGAGTTAATCCTAATAACTTGTACAGAAGATACTGACCTTACATCACTCCAAAAGGTTTAGAACGTGATTCCATGAGTCGAGCATGCACTATACATATGTATCTATATTACTCTACCGAGCCGCGCTATAGTCGGCCGGGTAAGACACCTACTATGCAACCACTGATCAGTTGGGTTTTAGCAAGCTCCACGTGGCCGGGTACGATCTACCGAGCCTTATGATGGCCGGGTACGTTTTTACCAAGCCTATTACGGCCTGGTAGGATATGATGATAATGATGCCCACATAGGCGTATGTTTGAAATGTTTATGTATTTATACATATGTATCATGCATTTCATGTCAGTAGCCCTCAGAGCTATCAAATGTTACAGGTTATATATTCGCTATCCATGTTAACATTATTGTTCATATTTATTGTTCCCTGCCTTACATACTCGGTATATTATTCGTACTGACGTCCTTTTATTTGTCGATGCTGCATGTTGTGCTGCAGAACCTGATAGACAGGCAGGTGCAGCTCCCCTACCACAGTAGGTTGTCCAGTTCAGCGGTGATTTGCGGTATCCCTTTTGCGGACTTGCCTTGGTCTTGGTATGCATTTTTGTTATTGACATTATGGGTATGTGGGGGCCCTGTTCCGGCTATGTTGCATCACTTATGTTCCTTTAGAGGCTCATAGACATGTGTCGACTCATGTATAGTTTGGTATGCATTGTCGGCTTGTTGTTGTATAACCTTTCATGATAGCGTGGTAGCTCGTACCATATATATATATAGTTTCTTGATTGTCTGGTCATCCCAGGTTATGTAGGTTCATGCCATCATATTTTATTGTTGGTTGTCCATGATCCATGTTTACAATTTATATTGATCTCCTCAACCCTAAGAGATAATAAAGAAGGTTAGATAAAATGTACATTGATGCTCGGCAAGTATGGTCGGGTGCTAGTCATGGCCCTCCAGTTTGGGTCGTGACAGTAAGGATCACATATGTTCTCAAATAAATTTCATCTTATTAGGTGGGTTAATGTTTAGTGCCATGTGCCATGTGCCACAATCCACAATACCACTATGTTCTTACACGGAGTTTGATCTCGACCCTATCGGACATGTCATATCAATTGAGACATCTACCATATACATAATTTCAATAATCATTTCTAGCACAATTACCACCATGTATGCAGCATGGCATCCAATCACGGCCCGATCGGCTAGGCCATCGAACTTGAGACATCATCCTTTCAATCAATCATCGCACTTCACATTTCTTTCCCACCCTTTCAATACATTGGCAAGAGTGGCCTTATTTATTAAGTTGTTCTTAGAACTTGGCCATATTTTACAATTCAAGTTTTCCTTATTTTTTACACATTCAATAACATTACCATCAGTAACAATAAGGCCTACCATATAACGCATTTGTGCACATAATGGAAAACTTGGAAAATTCTAAGCACATAGAGACCTTTCGTACAAATTGGCATTACAACCTTTATTCGATTTTTGACATGAAGTTCTAACATTTATTAACACATATTCCATATTTTAAAAAAACCACGAAGGGCAAGATGACATGATAGGCATTTAGTACAAATACTGAGCATATGTCATTCAATACAACACACTTGGGATAGTCAATTCTAGTATGATCAATTTAGAGACTTACACCAATTTCACGAACACCAGGGGTTTTGATTCTAAGAAGAAGCGAGTTTAGCCATAAATACCTCAATTGAGACTCTTAAAACGTTAAGATGTTCCAAAATTAGCAACTTCAATATATTTTAGCAATAAAGCAAAATTGAACCCAAAATTAGGAAAATTATCGCCATTCTATATCACTCGAGCATTCTATAAACCACTTTTTGTATATTAAGGTTTTATGGACCCTTTTAATGAAATACTACACCAACCCACACCCCATTATTTTCCATCTTTTACTCACAAACTTCCCACATACCTAAAGAATACATGCATGCAAGGTAAGCACTCTTGTCACGCCCCAAAGCCGAGGGACATGACTGGCACTCAACCGGGTACCCCCGATCGAGTGGACCTGGGTGCCTTTCCTATTTCCCACGCGTTACCCTACTTCATCCTTGGTTAATTAGCTTAAAGATACCAAATTGCAATTGAAAGAACATATGATTTCTCTTTTATAAACACACATTATGATTAACAGGGAACGTGGAGTTTACAGCGCCCAAAACATACACCTTCATACATAAGTTCTAACCCACATACCACTCTCTACGAAGCCTCTAAGAGAAGAATAATACAACAATTTTCCGGCGACAAGGCCCCAGCTATTCCTTTGCAATGACATCACAAAACTACAAAATACAACAACACGGGTGGCATGAGCCACACAAGGCCCCGGAAGGAAAGGGCTCACCAAACACGAGTACCGCCGATGGAGAGGGAGGAGGAGCTACGAATGGTGGAATGGAGTGCCTACAACGGATCCACCTACAATCATAACACGAATGTATAGCCCCCGACAAAAGAGACGTCAGTACATTTGAATTGTACTGGCATGTATGAACAAACTCTGTCCCAGGTAAACTCAAGCCAAATTTCATATACAAGTATATAACTAAATAACAATAGTGCAATTATAACCATGGAGCAACAACCAAATATTTCACAACAAACGATTTAATTAGTCAAACAAAGGGGCAATCAGTGCCCCACAGGTTGCAAACTCTCATGCTATCTCTGTTCACAATTCCACATTTATCATTTCATGATTCATATTCAGATCAATAGTGATATTGGATGACATTTTCCACCCTTATTGCCTCGTCCACCCGTATTACCTCGGCCACCCTTATTACCCCAATCCACACCTTATTTCACCGTGTTGCGGTGGGCAACCCGACCCCGCCTGACAGTTTTAGTTCACAACAACATATAACACAACAACAAATACAAGAAATCAACTATGGCACATTGTTAAAATAGATCCACAACAAGGATAATGTAATTCCACAACTAGCAAAAAACATTTCCTCATGTTCATCAAATTGGTACACGATTTGGGTTACCATAACAGTTGTTCACAACTAATCACATACGTTGTTCCATATTATTTCAATTTCCACCGTTCCACTTTATTTCCATTTCCATTTTCATTGCTACACATTATTTTCATTTCCAAACTCTATAAATTACAAGTTACACAGCTTCTACCACAAGGTGTTACCACACAAATATACAACACAAAAGCTTCACAATGATTCCCACATGAATATCAACTATCAAAAATTTCACAAACTAACACATGGCGATTTTACAAGGATCACAGTTAGCCATACATACCTGTAATTGAATATCTCTTTCTAACTTACACTCCAATTCACCAAGCAATCAAGAAGTCAATCTAGTTCATGAGCAACACTTAGGTTTTAGAAATTTAAACTCATAGTTCCTACCCAATTCCCTTTTTACAAGATTTTAGGGTTTTGAAGACATGCATGAAGGTTTTATGAAGAAATTTCAAATAAAGTGCATGGGGTTCCCTTCCCACGTTTAATTTCAAAATTTGGGGGAAATGGGTTAGGGATTTTACCCGAGAAATCAGTAGAGAAGACAATGCACCAAGAATTTTCCGAGCTCCAATGGTATTGAAAGACTAGATGATGAAGAATTTACTTTATCTCTCCCTCTCTTATTTTGATCATAAATGTGTTAAAAATGAGGGAGAAAGTATTTTAATAAAAGGTGGGTCGGGTCTAAAATATTAGAAAAGTACCAGGAGAGCACAATCTTCAACGCGATCTACGGTCGCAAAACTGACATGCGGTCCGTAGAATGGACCGCAGAAATGGATAAAGTTTTAAACCTCTCAGGTTGGGAATGCGGTGAATATGCGGTCCGCATTCGAGTTGTACAGTCACAGAATGCACCGTAGAACGGACATTCGAATTTCTTTAGGGACCATATGCGATCAATCTGTGGTCCGCATATTGATTATGCGAATGCAGATCAGACCACATTTCTAACATCAAAATTTGGTTGCTCTATGATTCAATCTGCGGTAGGAATGCGGTCTGCATAGCTGATCTGTGACCGCATTCTAGATCGCATTTTTACCATTTTCTTGAAAAATTTCGATTTCACATTTTTAAGTTCAAAACAGTAAAAAGGGTCTGATCCATGCAAGTAGACTCGACTCTATGAACTGCTAACATCTGAGCACTCATTTTCAAAGGGCCTTACATCCTCCCCCGCTTAAGATCATTCGTCCTCGAATGAGGACTTGGGAACCAAATGAGTTTGAACATGATATGCAAGTTTCTACACTTTTATTAACTTTCAAGTTTGTTTTAGAAAAAATTTGCCAGAATTTCATTTGTAATATGGGCATAACCACCTATCAAAGAACCCCAAAAACATATTCCCAAGCATTACTACACAAACTTCCTACCTTACAACAGTAATAGAAATGCACGATCTCTATACTTGCACATATTCAACCTCTTGATACACTTTTCAACCATTTGGCACACCACATATAATAAAATTAAGCATTAATCATCTGTACTATCAAAGCCATTTACCTATCACATGGGGACGACACAGTTATTCATTTCAATACAATTCCTCCATGCAAAACTAATCATTACACAATTAGAACACTTTGATACACAATCTCCATGAAATATTGATTATTGCTTCAAAAAATCACCTTAACATGGGAGCACAAAACTTTCATTACCAAAAAGGACTACACATTGCTCAAATAGTTACAACACATAATTTTTTTTGTTGGCACAAATTGGAGAAACTACAATAGTAGAAACTTGGGAAGAGAAGGAAGGTTTCTTACACATAATGGGACACAACACTTGTATAGGGACAAGATTCACATGATCATTCCTAGACTTACTCAAATAGATGGGGGTATTTTATCTTCATCTCATCTTCAGCTTCCCACGTGGGTTCCTCGACTTGTTGGTTTCGCTACAACACTTTAAGTGAAGCAATTTACTTGTTCTGTAACTTTCGGACTTGCCTATCCAGAATAGCAACCGGAATCTCTTTCTATGACAAATCTTGTGTAACCTTGATGTCTTCCACATGCAATTTTTTTGATCGATCACCCACAACTTTCCTCAACATGGATACATGGAACATCGGGTACACCAAGGACATTTCGGGGGGAATTTCCAACCTATGCGCAACTTGATCGATCCTTTGAGTGACTTGATAAGGCCCGACGTACCTAGGACTTATTTTTCCCTTATTCCCAAAGCGCATGACTCCCTTCATAGGGGACACCCTCAAGAATATCCAATCTCTTTCTTGAAACTTCAATTCTGTTCGACGCACGTCCGCATAGGATTTTTGGAGACTTTGAGCAGTGTTCATCCTCTCCTGAATGACTCTTACCTTCTCCATGTCCTGATGCAAAAGATCTGGCCCTATCAATTCTGCTTCACCAACCTCAAACCACCTGATCGGGGACCTACACCTTCTTCCGTACAATGCTTCGAATGGGGCCATCTGGATGCTAGCATGGAAGCTGTTATTGTACAAAAACTCTATAAGCGGCAGGTGATCATCCCAATTACATTCGAAATCCAATACACATGCCCGCAACATATCCTCGAGCGTCTGAATAGTCCGCTCTGCTTGGCTATCGGTCTGCAGATGAAAAGTTGTGCTGAGATTCACTTGAATACCCAAATCTAGCTGAAATTTCCTCCAGAAGTTAGCTGTAAACTGAGCTTCTCAATCCGAAATGATAGAAAGTTGCATACCATGAAGACTCACTATCTCCCTGATATACAACCGAGCATATTGTTCTGCAGTATCGATGGACTTGACTAGCAAAAATTGAGCTGATTTGGAGAGTCTATCCACAATTACCCAAATTGAGTCGAACTTGTGCTGAGTACGAGGTAGTCCTGTCACGAAGTCCATATTGATCATTTCCCACTTCCACATCATTATTTCTATAAGCTGAGTCAGCCCTCCAGGCCGGTGATGCTCGGCCTTTACTTCCTAGCAATTTGGACACTTAGAGATGAAGTCTGCTACACTCTTCTACCACTCCACCAATATATATCCTTAAGATCGTGATACATCTTTGTAGAGTCTGGGTGCACTGAATACCTGGAATGATGAGCCTTCGCCATTACCCTCTCCCCAAGATTATCCCTATCCGGGACACATAAACTGTCGTGGCACCGTAGTACACCATCACTGCTGCCGAGTGAAAATGCTGAAATTTTATTACTTAGAGTTGCCTCCTTCAATTGTGCTAATGCTGGATCAACAAACTGCTTTGCTTTAACCTCAGCCACGAGCGAGGATTCTGCTATATTATATACCATGAGTCCCTCCTCATTCGGGGTCGAGATACAAACCCCAAGGCTAGCCAACTGGTGTATGCTTTCTCTGCTTCTGCTGGGGAATCATTCGGCGGGTTATATCAACAGAACAGAAGAAAAAAAGAGATTTCGAGTTTTTTGTTGATCAGGCGACACCCAGATTTGAACTGGGGAAAAAAGGATTTGCAGTCCTCTGCCTTACCACTCGGCCATGTCGCCAAAATGCTACAAATACAAAAAATAGATGAAAACTTTCCCGGATTACTGAACTGCTTTTTTATTGTACTTGCACCTTGAGTTCTGTTTTCCTTAATTTTTCCTAAAAGTCAAAGAAATCCTAATCCTTCTTCCCTTTTGATTGGGTTTGATTCATCCTTTCAATTTCGATTGAGTCTATCTCCAAATTCATAATGTTCAAAGCTTTCTCTTACCTTCTCCCGAGCTAGGAACCTCTGATGCGCTCTCAAGTGAGCCAAGCTACCCATGGATTTTCGACTGAGGGCGTCGGCCACCACGTTCACCTTCCTTGGATGGTACAATATGTACATGTCATATTCCATAAGCAATTCTAAACACCGCCGCTGCCTCAAATTCAGTTCCTTCTGCTTGAACAAATATTGAAGACTCTTTTGGTTTGAAAGTACATCTACATGAACCCCAAAAAGATAATGCCGCCATATTTTCATGGCGAACACAACTGCTGCAAGCTCCAAACCATGCATCGGATAATTCTTCTCATGATTCTTGAGTTGCCTGGAAGCATTTGCTATGACAATCCCGTGCTGCATCAGAACATACCCTAATCCAACCCTGGAGGAATCACAATAAACTACAAACCCCTCTGTGCCTTATGGCAAGGCTAATACTGGTGCCGAAGTCAACCTTGTCTTTAATTCTTGAAAACTTTTCTCACAAGCATCTGACCACTGGAACTTAGCTGATTTTTGTGTCAATTTAGTCAAAGGAAAGGCGAGGGTGGAGAATCCCTCTACAAACCTCCGATAATACCCCGCTAACCCCATAAACCTATGGATCTCCGTCGGGGTCGTGGGCCTAGGCCAATCCTTCACCGTTGCAATATTTTGGGCGTCCACTTGAATCCCCTCACTGCAAACAACATAACCCAGAAAAGCGACGGACACCAACCAAAATAATCATTAGGAAAACTTGGCATACAATTGGTGCTGATGTAAAGTCTGCAAAACTGCTCTGAGGTGGCTGGCATGATCCTCCCTGCTCCGCGAATACACAAGGATGTCGTCAATGAAAACAATCACGAAGGATTCTAAAAATGACTTGAAGACCCGATTCATAAGATCCATAAAAGGTGCCAGGGTGTTGGTTAGACCAAAGGACATGACCAAGAATTCAAAGTGGCCATAACGCGTTCTGAAAGCGGTCTTAGGAATATCCTGCTCCCTGATTTTCAATTGGTGGTACCCGGACCGCAAATCAATTTTGGAGAAGAACCTTGCACCTTGCAATTGATCGAACAAATCATCTATCCGAGGCAAAGGGTACTTATTTTTTATGGTGACTTTATTAAGCTGGCGATAATCGATACACATCCGAAGCGACCCATCCTTCTTCCTGACAAAAAGAATCGGAGCACCCCATGGCGACACACTTGGCCGGATAAACCCTTTCTCCAATAGATCCTTCAACTGCTCTTTTAACTCCCGCAACTCTACTTGCACCATTCTGTACGGTGGAATAGATATCTGCTGGATATCTGGCAATACATCAATCCCAAAATCTATCTCCCTATCTGGTGGAAGTCCTGGAAGCTCATCTGGAAATACCTCAAGAAACTCATCACAACTGGAACGGACTCGAGGGCAGGTACCTTTGGAATAGTGTTAGCCACCCGAACTAAATGATAAATGATCCCATTTCTAATCATCTTCAAAGCCTTGAGGTAGGAAATAAACCTACCCTTCGACACAACACCATTTCCTTTCCATTCAACAACCGGCTCATTAGGCAACTCAAGTCTCATGACTCTCGTTCGGCAATCAAGTTTGGCAAAGCATGAATAGAGCCAATCAATCATCATGATTACATCAAAATACACCATCCCAAGCTCCATAAGGTCAGTCGTGGTAACACGACCACCTACCATAACAACACAATTCCTATAGACTCGCGCAGCTGTAATAGAATCACCAATCGGAGTCGATACAAAGAATGGCTCAAGAAACTGCTCGGGTTCGATCCCAAAACTTGAAGAAACAAATGGAGTGACATAGGACAAGGAAGACCCGGATCAATAAGAGCATAGCAATCAATGGTCTGAAAAGATTGGATACCTGTGACAACATCTAGGGAAGCCTCAGCACTTTGACGGCCACTCAATGCATAAAACCTGCTGGGTCCGCCCCTACCAGGAGCTCCACCTCTGGCTGCACCACGCCCTAGTGGGCTGGAGGGCGCACTGATGACGTAGCAACTGATGAACTGGATGGTTGAGCAAGTCCCCTACCTGTGCCCTGTCTGGGCGCACGACAATCCCGCTATATGTGACCTCTCACCCCATAATTGTAACACACTGGAGCATCCAAGTAACAGTCCTCTGTATGAAATCTCCCACACTTGGGACATATACCTCCCTGCTGCCGAGGTCTCATCCCCGAATGACTGAACTGGCGGGACCTCCCGCTGTCTGAACCTGGACCCGAAGGGCTACTCTACTTGTAACGGTGCACAGATATAGGTGCACTAGCTGAGGACTGAGCATAAGACTGAGATGGTACTGATGACCCTTTACCTGGAGCTGACCTCCCTGAGTGACCCATAGACCGGGACCTGCTGGTACTCTACCTGTCTGCCCGAATCTTCAACTTCCTGGCCTTAGTGGACTGAACAAAACCCGCTATCTTCCCATAGTTCATGTCTGAATGCAAAGCCGCTGTAGCAGCCTCATTTACCACCAATGGGATGAGACCCTTAACGAATCGCCGAACTCTGGCCTCCATAGTCATCACCAACTAAGGAGCATACTTGGACAACCTCACAAACTCCATATGATATTCTCACACACTCATGCTACCCTGATTAAGAACTTCAAAATCGGTGGCATGGGCTTCCAGGGTATCGGCAGGCAAGAAGTGGTCCTTGAAGGCATCTACGAACTCATCCCATCTAGCTGGAGGTCTCCCCTCCTCACGGGAATCCTCCCACATCTCAAACTACAAACGCGCAGCTCCCTTCACCTTGTATAAAGCCAATTCTACCCTTCTATCTCTATAGCCTTCATCACTCGAAGGGTCTTATATATCTCATCAAGGAATTCTTGCGGATCGGCCTGTGGGTCTGTGCTTGAGAACTCTGGAGGAGACAATCGCAGAAATTGGTGAACTCTAGAGCTGGAGGAATCTCCCTGTCCGCTGGAGGACATAAGGGCATCAAGAGATCTCTAGGCCTGGGCGGGCACTAACTGGGTCAACATATAGCTCCCCTAAGGTCTCCAATAGAAATCCCGGGATCGGAAGTTGGAGCAACATCAGGATTAGGAGCACTGGAAGGAGGGATAATGGCACCCTCGGTCGCTGCTGGAACATGATTTCTTGGATCAGGAATGGATGGAGCAGGCAAATTCAGAACTGGGGAATCACTCTCACCCACGGCAGTCGGCACATGATCCATAGCCGTACTGGAAGAAGAGTTGTCCCCTAGACCAAGTCTAGCTTTCTTCTTGGGTGCCATTATTGAAAATTCGAAATAGAACATGAATTAGACACAACATCACTTCACCGCACGAACATAGAATAACAAAGAAGAGGGTAGTTTTTCCTAAATGCCCGTGTAGCCCCCAACTTATAGATATGGTCGACAACACACTAATAAGAAAGGCTCTACTAGGCACGGCTCCGAGACATACCAGGGATCCTTTAAGACCTTTGGCTCTCATACCAAGTTTGTCATGCCCCAAAGCCGAGGGACATGACTGGCACTAAAACGGGTACCCCCGATTGAGTGGACCTGGGTGCCTTTCCTATTTCCCATGCGTTATCCCACTTCATTCTTGGTTAATTAGCCAAAAGATACCAAATTTCAATTGAAAGAACATATGATTTCTCTTTATAAACACACATTATGATTAACAGGGAACGTGGTGTACAAGTTCACAAAACCCAAAACATACACCCATATACATAAGTTCTAACCCACATACCACTGTCTACGGAGCCTCTAAGTGAAGAATAATACAAAACTTTGCCGGAGACAAGGCCCCGGCTATGCCTTTGCAATGACATCACAAAACTACAAAATACAACAACATGGGTGGCATGAGCCACACAATGCCCCAGAAGGAAAGGGTCTCACAAAACACGAATGTTGCCGATGGAGAGGGAGAAGGAGCTACAAACGGTGGACTGGAGTGCCTACCACGGATCCACCTACAATCATAACACGAATGTAGCACCCCCGGCAAAAGGGATGTCAGTACATTTGAATTGTACTGGCATGTATGAACCAACATCCCAAGTAAACTCAAGCCAAATTGCATATACAAGTATAGAACTGAACAACAATAGTGAAAATACAACCATGGAGCAACAACCATACATTTCACAACAAATGATTCAATTTTTCAAACAAAGGGGCAATCAGTGCCCCACAGGTTACAAACTCTCCAGCTGTCTCCGTTCACAATTCCACATTTATCATTTTATGATTCATATTCATATCAATCGTGATGTTGGATGACATTTTCCACCGCTATTGCCTCGTCTATCCTTATTACCTCGGCCACCCTTATCACCCCAACCCACACCTTATTCACCGTGTTGCGGCATGCAACCCGACCCCTCTTGACAGTTTCAGTTCACAACAAGATACAACACAACAACAAATACAAGAAATCAACTATGGCACATGTTAAAATAAATCCACAACAAGGATAATGTAATTCCACAAGTAACAACAATAATTTCCTCATATTCATCAAATTGGTACAAAATTTGGGTTACCACAACACTTGTTCACAACGAATCACATACGTTGTTCCACATTATTTCCATTTCCACTGTTCCACATTATTTCCATTTCCACGGTTCCACATTATTTCCATTTCCAAACTCTTTCAATTACAAATTCCAAAACTTCTACCACAAGGTGTTACGACATAAATATACAACACAAAAGCTTCACAATGATACCCACCTGAATATCAACTATCAACAATTTCACAAACTAACACAGGGCGATTTCACAAGGATCACAGTTAGCCATACATACCTGGAATTGAATATCTCTTTCTAATTTCAACTCCAATTCACCAAGCAATCAAGAAGTCAATCTAGTTCATGAGCAACACTTAGGTTTTAGAAATTTAAACACATAGTTACTACCCAATTCCCTTTTTACAATATTTTCAGGTTTTGAAGACATGCATGAAGGTTTTATGTAGAAATTTCAGAGCAAGTACATGGGGTTCCCTTCCCAAGCTTTATTTTGGGGGAAATGGGTTAGGGATTTTACCTGAGAAATCAGTAGAGAAGACAATGCACCAAGAATTTTTCGAGCTCCAATGGTTTTGAAAGACTAGATGATAAAGAATTTACATTCTCTCTCAAGAACCCTCTCTCCCTCTTTCTTATTTAGATAAGAAATGTGTTAAAATGAGGGAGAAAGTGTTTTAATAAAAGGTGGGTTGGGTCTAAAATTTTAGAAAAATACCAGGCGAGCACGATCTGCGACACGATCTGTGGTCGCAGAACTGACATGCGGTCCGCAGAGTGGACCGCAGAAATTGCCCAAGTCTTAAACCTCTCGGGTTCGGAATACGGTGAATATGCGGTCCTATTTGAGTTCTGCGGTCGCAGAATGCACTGCAGAACTAACCTTTGAATTTCTTCAGGGATCATATGCGATCAATCTGCGGTTCGCATATTGATTATGCGACCGTAGATCTGACATTATTTCTAGCATCAAAATTTGGTTACTCTATGATTCACTCTACGGTAGGAATGCGGTCTGCATAGCTGATATGCGACCGCATTCTTGACTGCATTTTCACCATTTTATGAAAAAAATTTTATTTCACACTTTCAAGTTCAAAACAGTAAAAAGGGTTCGATCCACGCAGGTTGACTCGGCTCTATGAGCTGCTAACATATGAGCACTCATTTTCACGAGGCCTTAGAACTCTCATTCTTGTTAATTACCTTTACTAAAGGCTTATTCTAGTTACATCTTGAAGTTAAGAGTTTGAGTAATAGAATCTTATCTCTTAGGAAGAAGACCTAGGTACCTCTCTTGATAATCTTCAATGCGTTAAGCAATAATTGAAGAGAAAATTTGATGAATATCACCTTATCTCTCAACTACTCTCTTTCTCTCTCTAAAGATATGTAAAACTAGCGAAAAATGGCCCTTACCTTTTTTTAAACAAAGTTGAGTCGGGTATTAAAACCCAAAAATGCAGCTTCGGAATAGATTATACGGTTGCATATATGCGGTCCGCAAAAACTAGCCCTGAGAACTGGGCTGGTCTGCCTCACTCGGCGGTCGCATAATGTGCTGCAGAACCTCCCTTTGCAAAAGTACAAGGACGATTATGCGACCAAAGTGCGGCCCAAAAAAATGATATACGGTTGCATAATTGACCGCGAAACCAACCTAAAAATTGGCCGAAAATACTACTTCACCCTGCGGCCGACAGAGTGGTTATATGGCTGTATAATGGGTTGTGGAAATGCCTACTTCTGCAGAAACATTTCCTTCAACTCCCCAGAGAGGTTATGTTTAAAAATTTTAAGCAAAATTTTACAGGGCCTTACACGCCACCCCTAACAATAGTTCTGGATGAGACAAATATATCTCCAAATGTGGGTCAAATGTTTAATGTTGTCAACAGTGCTATGGAGATGCTTAAAGCATTCACAACCAACTAGAACTAGAGAAAAGATGAGAATCCACTCAATGAAACAGACAGAACAATTTTGAGTATTCAATAGCGAATGAATTTCTGAAGTTGAGTCCTCCATTATTCTGTGGTACTATAGTTGATGAAGATCCAATATTGTAGGTGGAGGGTGTCAAGAAAGCCCTCCGAGCGATAAATACATTTGATGATGAAGTTGTTGAGCTGGGTGCCTACCAACTTAGAGATGTGGCTAGCTTTTTGTTTGAGATATTGGAAAAAGGAAAGAGATGAAGATAATGGTCTGACTACTTGGAAAGAAATTTAAAAGGCCTTCATAGCTAATTATATACCACAAAAGGATATGGAAGCTAAGGCTACAGAGTTTGAGCAGCTCAAGCAAGGGGAAAAAAGGTGTGCAAGAGTTCTACATGGAATTTATAAGTTTGGCTAACCATGCTTCTGACATGGTTAAGACAGAAAAAACAACGATATGAAGGTTTATTGCAGTTTGTCTTACCATATTAAGGATACGTCATCAACTACATCATTAGAAATGAAAGCTTTCCCCTTTGTTGTGGGTTTTTCCAAGCACTTAAAAAAGGACAGACAACAAAGGATAGATGAGAAAGAGCATATCAAGAAAGCCCAAGAAGAGAAAGAGCATAACAAGAATAGTGGGTAGGTTTAGTGGTACATATAGTGGAGGAGGAAGGGGTTACTTCAGCAAGGGATCATTAGCACCAGCTAAGTCCAATCATCAGCTAGGTGGTGGGTCTTTCATCAGACATACTCAGAGTTATAGAAACTAGTCTCGCCAGAATTAGGATATTAGGACATTATCCTCAAATAGCTAGAGTCATGTTGATCAACAACCTTGCCGGGCCAGCCAAGGGAGAAATATTAACAATTCATATAGAGTTGTACTCAATTTAAAATGAAATACCCATTTAGCTTGGGTTTAGAACTAAAGAAGTAAATGCACCAAGTAGTACAATATTACATAACCCAAAAGACCAGTCTACAAAAGTTTACGTGCCAAGACCTGGTGTCACAGTATAAGGGAATCTAGTAGAATATACACATCTCTACCCTACTGTCTGAAATAAGGGAAAGACAACAAAAATACAAAAGAAGACTCCATCTGGCTGCAGAGCGATGCGAAAAGGAAAGCAACTCACCGTAGAAGTCTCAACAGCCACTCACTGGAGAGTACCCTAACGATATTCATATGCATCAGCCTCAGACCCTGTACATTTAAGTACAGAAGCGTAGCATGAGTACATAAACAATATGTACCCAGTAAGTATCACGTCTAATCTCGGAGAAATAGAGACGAGAGGTCCACTTGATACCTACTAGATCTAGATAATATCATAATAATGATGTGCAATATACAACATAAATAATGTAATTAAATAACAGTTAATACATAAGTCATATCATGCTTGCAGTCATATTTTCCTTTATCATATTTCCTTCTTTCATTTACTTAGTAACAAATCATGAAAAGCCTAGGCTCAAGCATAAACATATAAATCATGCGCAACTACGCCGAGGTCGACAGCCCGCTTCAACAGCATATAAATTTGTGCACTGCCGAGGGTCCAACGGCCCATATCATAGATGCATCTATTTCACCGAGGCGATCGGCCCGATCCACAAATATCAAGACAATATCAAGGCATCATGTATGCACAAGGAAAAATCCTGTCAAGTTCATAAATGAGCATATGTTCATTTTTCATTCTCCTCTAGTCTCTAGCAAGTCATAAAAGACCATTTATATAGTTCAAACGAAGGAAAGCTCAAAGTAGGCATGATGTGGGTCGTAAACTACCCAAACACTAACATAATAGTAGCTACGCACGGACTCTCGTCACCTAGTACGTACGCAACCCCCGCATTTAATAACAATTTATCATTTATTAGTCCTAAAGGGACAATTCCCTCTCACGAGGTTAGAAAGGATACACACGTCGCTCCAAACCGCACCTCCAAATGCAAAGAACGAGCTAATAAACTCAAGGCGAAGTTGAAGGCGCACAAACTAGTTAAAAATGTGGGAATTAGTCAATAAGGGCTTATATGGTTAAACTCTAACTATTTAAATGGTTTCCCAACCTTTCCCGCAAGTTTCCAATTTCCGACTCGGGGCCCACGTGCCCGGATTCTGAGATTTTTCGAAGGAAAATATTCTCTAAAACATACGGATACTAATATGTATATTTTAGTTCATTGCATAGCTAATTAGGTGGTTAAATCATAATTTTTTCAAAACCCTAGGGCTGGCTCTAACCCTTGATTTTCATTTGATTACCAGTGTTAAATCTATGTGAGGTTCATGTATTGAAGCTAAGAGTTAGTGGGTATCACTTACTGTGTGATGTTAGGAAGAAAATCTCTCTTTGGAACCTTCAAAATAATCCAAATGGTGTGAAAATGAGAGAGAAGGGGCTTGGGTTCGTATTTAATGAACCCTTACTGCCCGTAGTGATTTCGTTTATGCGGTCAAAATTTCACTTAGGCGGTGACCGCTTATGCGTTCATGGGGCCGCTTTTTTGGTTTGAAGAATAACTGAGCGGACCGCTTCTGTGGTCCCAGGAGCCGCACCTGCAATCCCCCTTCACTCCTCCCTTCTCCGCTTCTGCGTGATATGGACCGCTTATGCGGTCTCCACTTCTGCGGTCAAAATGCCGCAGAAGCGGTTTTGATAGAAGCAGCAGATTGTGTTTTCTCTAAGTTTTGACTTTGCTCGAACCTCAACCATTTGACGCTCGGGGTTTCCCTATCCGAACATACCGAGAAGTCTGAAATCACGAGGCGGACCTAGTCGAACCCTCAGAATTCTCAAAACAATGCTAAATCAAGGAATCGGACCCCAAAACCAATTGATCAAAACTTAATGAACTTCAAGTTCTTAATTTCCTACCAACGGGTCAAAATGCCCATAGACTACTTGGATCTACACCAAATTTTACGGGTAGGTCTTATATGATATTTCGTACTTGTGCCAAGTTTCGGAACAAGAATCCGAACCGGATACCTAGGTTTTGATAAATATTTAGATTCTTTAATTCCTTAAAACTTCGATTTAACAATTTTACATAAAAATTCAGTACTCGGGCTAGGGACCTCGAAATTTGATTTCGAGCATACGCCCAGGTCCCATATTTTCCCACGGACCTTTCGGGACCGTCGAATCACAACTCCGGGTTCGTTTCCCAAGTAAGTTGACCGCAGTCAAGCTTGGCCTTTTAAGAAAACCTTAATGGAATAATTGGTTTTAATTTCACTCAAAACTCTTCTAACTTCCGAACTCATCGCCCCCGCAAGTCGTAATTTAGCTAAGGAAAGCGTGGGAAATTTTATGTAGGGGAATAGGGTTCCAAATAGTAAAATGACCAGTTGGGTCGTTACGTTCTCCACCTCTTGAACAAACATTCTCCCTCGAACGGAGACATTAGAAAAGTATCTGGACTGCTGAATAGGTGAGGATATCGGCTCCGCATGTACTCCTCGGACTCATAGGTTGCCTCCTCAACTGGTTGGCCCCTCCACTGGACCCTTACTACAGAAAACCTCTTGGACCTCAGTTGAGGTCCTGTCTATCAACAATGGCAACTGGCTCCTCCTCGTAGCCCAAGCTCTCATATAACTGATGGGTACTGAAGTCCAATACATGAGAGTAGTCAGCATGATACTTTCGAAGCGTCGATACATGGAAAACTGGATGGACTCCTGATTAACTGGGAGGTAAAGCAAGCTCATAAGCAACCTCTCCAACTCTCCTCAACACCTCAAAAGGGCCAATAAATTTTGGCCTCAACTTTCCCTTCTTCTCGAACCTATTAATACCCTTCATTGGCAAGACTTTCAAGAGAACCTTCTCACCAATCATAAATGATACATCACGCGCCTTCTGATCCGTGTAACTCTTCTGCCTGGACTAAGTTGTGCGGAGCCTCTCCTGAATCAACTTTACCTTATCCAAGGCAATCATGTACCAAATCTGTACCTAGTAACTTAGACTCACCAGGCTCAAACCAATCTATAGGTGTACGAGAACGACGACCATACGATGCCTCATACGAGGCCATCTCTATGCAGGACTGGCAGCTATTATTATATCCAAACTACGCCTAGGGAAAAACCTAATCCCATTTCCTTCCAAAGTCAATCACACGCGCTCTAATCATATTTTCTAGAAACTGAACTGTCCGCTCCGACTGCCCGTCGGTCTGAGGGTGAAATGTCGTGTTGAGATCCACGCTGGTGCCCAAACTACTATGAATGGCTCTCCAAAAGTGAGATATGAACTGAGGACCCCCGTATGATATTATGGAAACCGGTAGTCATGCAACTGGACTATCTCCCATATATAAATCTTAGTGTATCTCTCCGCTGTATAAGTAGTCGCCACTGGAATGAAATGGGCCAACTTGGTCAACCTATCCACCATAACCCACAATGAATCAACCTTCCGCAAGGTCAGCAGCAACCCAACCACGAAGTCCATAGTGATGCGCTCCCACTTCCACTCCCGAATGGGTATCTGCTGAAGTAGGCCACTTGGCCTCTGGTGCTCATTCTTGACCTGTTGGCAATTCAAACATTCATCCACATACTCCACAATGTCCTTCTTCATCCTCCGCCATCAGTAATGATATATCTTCGTGGCACCCGGATGAATGGAGTACCTCAAACTGTGGGCCTCCTCCTCCGCAAGCCATCCACATCACTAACGCATACAAGGCCCTGAAGCCGGACCACTCTATCCCCGCCGATAGTAACCTCTTTGGAACCTCCCTGAAGTACCGTCTCTCTGAGGGAAGTCAAATGTGAATAATCGAACTGTCGGGCCTTTATCTGCCCTAACAACAAAGACTGAGCAACCATGCATGCTAGAACTCGGCTGCGCTCTGAAATATCCAATCTCACAAGTCTGTTAGCCAAGGACTGAATGTCCTAAGCCAATGGTCTCTCCACAATTGGAATGAATGCCAAACTACCCATACTCTCTGCCTTTCTGCTCAAGGCATCTGCGACCATATGTGCCTTACCCGGGGTGATAAAGAATGGTAACATCATAATCCATAAGTAACTCAAGCCACCTGCACTGCCTCAAATTAAGGTCCCTCTGCGTGAACAGGTTCTGCTAACTGTGATGATTGATGTAGACCACACATGACACCCCATATAAATAATGCCTCCATATATTCAGAGCATGAACAACGAAGACGAAAACTTGTTTTCCCTAAGTTTTGACTTCGCTCGAACCTTGACCATTCAACGCTTGGGGCTTCCGAGCCTCGCACGAACATAGTGAGAAGTCTAAAATCACGAGGCGGACCTAGTCGAACCCTGAGAATTCTCAAAACAACGCTAAATCAAGAAATCGTACCTAAAAACCAATTGATCAAACTTAATGAACTTCAAAGTTTTAATTTCCTACCAACGGGTTAAAATGCTCTTAGACTACTCGGATTGTCACCAAATTTTACGGGTAGGTCTTATATGATATTTCGGGCTTGTACCAAGTTTTGGATCTAGAATCCGAACCCGATACCTAGGTTTTTAGTAAATATTTATATTCTTTAATTCCTTAAAACTTCGATTTAACAATTTTACATAAAATTTTGTATTCGGCCTAGGTTCGATTCCGAGCATACGCCCAGGTCCCATATTTTACCACAGACCTCCCGGGACCATCGAATCACGAATTTGGGTCCGTTTCTTAAGAAAGTCGACTGAAGTTAAACTTGGCCTTTTAAGAAAACCTTAAGGGTATAATTAGATTAATTTTTCTTCAAAACTCTTTTAACTTCTGAACTGATCGCCCCTGCAAGTCGTAATTTAGCTAAGGAAAGCATGGGAAGTTTTATTTAAGGAAACAAGGTTACAAATAGTAAAACGATGAGTCGGGTCGTTACAATTCAGGTCAGTGCAAGATCGGGTTTCAAGTTTTCTATCATTGTGCAGATAGTGGTCATGTAAAGGTAAACTGCCCCAATTTGCAGCGTAATTTCAGTGGGGAATCAACTCGTCGTTCTAGTTCTTCAGCTACTACATTTGCTCCACCTCAGGCTCGTGGTTCTCATAATCTCTGTTTTAAAAGGCAAAATATGGACTCTCCCTGGGGTGGGGAACTCATAAAAACGCCCATGGTATTATGTATGAGGTTTAGTTCCGTCAGACTTACGCTTTGGTCGTCGGGGCTTACGCCCCAGACACGCCCAATGCCTTACGTACTGGTTTCGCCTGATAGGACTTTATGCAATTGTATGTAACTAACCTTCTAAATCTCAAAAATTTCTTAATAAATCGTTAACTATTCAAAATTACTTTTTTCTTAATCATAAATTACTAAGTTGAGAATATTTTATGTCATAATAAAAATAAAATTTATTGTACGTTATCCACTAAGATTTCTATGATAGTATATTTTAAATAAAGCTTTCATTTAAATGTATTTATTTATGAACCTTTGTTATATTTTTATTGTATTAGTCCATAATGTTTTTTTAAAATTATTTTCCTAAATATTATTTTTCATGTTTACAAAATGCAATACTGATTAATAAATAAATAGTTGTTATGGTATAGTATGGTAAATTATGTGCTATTTTATTAACTTGTTGAAGCTTAAAAACAAATGATGCTAGAGAATCATATTTATATTTTGAATAATATTTTTATATAAATTCTCTATTAAATAGAAAGAAGATTGAATAAAAGGAGTATTTTTAAAAATATATCAAAGTATAATATTGATATTATCAAAGTATAATATTGATTTATTTCTACTTAAGAGATACATATAAGATTTCGCATCGGATATATGCTTTTGACGTTTGAGTTGTAACGATGTTGAAGCTAATTTGCATATTTTGATATATGTCATACTTTTTGTATTATTCATAGTTAACTTATAATTTATGAATATTTTAAATAGATTATATGTTATAGTTTAGTGATTTTAATGTAATTTTTATAATTATTTTTATTTTATATTATCCTGAAATTCTTGCAGTTAGTAAAATTTAAAGATCTGTGGTACTTACGCCCTATGTCTCAAAGCTTACGCCTCGCCTCGTCGCAGGTAAAACGCCTCGCCTCACGCCCCCGCTTTTTAAAACACTGCTCATAGTTAGAAGGGGTACGAGGCAGGCAGAGGTGCAAATGGAGTTACTCAAAGAGGGAAACAACCCCATTTGTTTGTTACACTTGATCGTTAGAGTGCAGAGGCATCTGCAGAAGTTATTACAGTTCTACTTCTAGTTTTGTCACATAATGCTTATGCATAATTGATCCAGGTTCAAAATTTTCGTATGTGACTCCCTACTTTGCAATTATCCTCAGGCTAGAACCTGAATATCTTCGTAAGCCATTCCTAGTATCTACTCCAGTTGACGAGTCAGTGAAAGCCACAACATTCTATAGAGGTTATACAGTTTCAGCACAGAGGTCGATCTCATAGAGTTAGAAATGGTGGATTTCGATGCGATTATGGGAATAGATTGGTTATCTTCCTGATATACCATGTTAGATTGTCGTTCCAAGATAGTCATGTTCCAATTTCCAAAAGAAGAAGTCTTCGAGTGGAAGGGTAGTTCAGTATTGCTGGTAGGTAAGTTTATTTCATAACTTAAGGCATAGAGAATGATTGGTAAGGATTGTCTCGCCTATTTGGCTCATAAACTTATACATAATTAGAACCACCAGCTATTCAGTCTGTGACAATTGTTGGAGAATTTCTAGAAGTTTTACCAACTGACTTTTTCCTCCTAAAAGAATCATAGACTTTGGCATTGATCTCATACCAGGCACTCCACCCATATCTAATCCTCATTATAAGATAGATCCAGCAGAAATTAATGAGTTGAGAGAAGAGTTGAAAGACCTTCATGACAAGGGCTTCATCAGGCCAAGCTTTTCACCGTGGGGTGCCCCAGTCCTGTTTATCAAGAAGAAAGATGGGTCTTAGAATGTGCATCGACTATCGGTAGCTGAATAATGTTACTATTAAGAACAAGTACCCACTGCTAAGAATTGATGATTTATTTGATCAACTCCAAGGTGCAAAGTACTTTTCGAAGATACACTTGAGGTTGGGTACCAACAGTTTAGAGTCAGAGAAGAGGATATATCTAAAATAGCCTTTAGAACTCACTACGGGCTCTATAAATTTTTAGTAATGTCCTTCTAGTTGTTAAATGCTCCAGTTGCATTCACGGACCTCATCAATAGAGTTTTTAAGTCATTCCTTGATACCTTTATTATCGTGTTTATAGGCAATATTTTGGTTACTCTAAGGGAAAGGAAGAGCATGCAGAACATTTCAGGATAACTTTGTAGGACTTGAGGGAGAATGAGCTTTATTCCAAGTTTTAAAAATATGAATTTTGGTTGCAGCCAATGGAATTCTTAGGCCACGTGGTATCTAGTGAATGCATAAACACAGTACCTTAGAAGATAGAAGCAGATCAAGAGCTGGCCAAGGCTGAAAACGCCAATCAAAATAACGAGTTTCTTGGGTTTAGCTGGCTGCAATAGAATGTTTGTAGATGGATTTTCGTCAGTTGCAACTCCACTAACTAAGTTAACACAGAAAGTAGTTAAGTTCCAGTGTTCAGAAGCTTGTGAGTAGAGTTTTTAACAGTTAAATAAAAGGTTGACCACTGCACCTGGGTTAATCTTGTCGATGGGTTCACGGTATATTTTGATACCTCTTTATTCGGTCTTAGTTGTGTTCTTATGAAACATGGAAAATCAATTTCTTATGCTTTTAGGAAGCTAGAGAATCATGAGAAAACCTACCCCACACATGACTTGGAGCTTGTAGCAGAGGTGTTTGCATTAGAGATATTGCAACACCACCTATATGGCGAGAATTCTGAAGTGTTTATAGATCACAAAAGCCCTCCGGTACATTTTCAAAAAAAAATAGAGTTACATTTTAGATAGAGAAGGTGACTCGAGTTATTGAAGGATTATGCCATCAACATCCTTTATCACTTGAGCAAACCTAATGTGGTAAAATATTCACTTAGTAGGAAGTCAATTGGTGTCTTGTTCTATCTTGTAGTACAAAGGCGACTTTTGGGTCGAGAAATTCAAAAACTGGAAAATGAAGGAATTAGATTGGATGAGACCGAAGAAAGAGGCATAATTGCTTATCTCTTAGCGCAATCCTCTCTTGTTGCACATGTTAAGGATAAGTAAGGGGAAGATCCGTACTTAGTGAAGTTAAAAGAAGTAGTCAGAAACTGCTATCACTCAAGGAATTGATGGAGCTTTAAAGTTGAATGATCGATTAAGTGCGCATGATGTAGATGGTCTTTGAAAGGCCATAATAGAAAAATATCATAGCTCGAGGTACTTTATCCACGCAGGTGCTACCAAAATGTATTTGGACTTGAAAGAGTTATATTGGTGGAAAGGCATGAAGATGCAATTAACAAATCATGTGTCCAAATGATTGAATTGCCAGCAAGTCAAAGTCGAGCATTGAGGCCTGGGGGCCGAGCTCAGGATATAGGCATACCACAATAGAAATGGGATATGATTAATATGGATTTTGTAGTAGGTCTACCTCTCATATACCATAAGAATGATTAAGTGTGGGTTATCACAGACCGACTCACAAAGTTTGCTCATTTTCTACCAGTAATGATGAAAGATTCCGCATAGAAGTATGTGTAGTTGTACATCAAAGAAATAATCCAATTGTATGGTGCTCCACTTTCAATCATATCCGACAGAGGCCCTCATTTCATGGCACATGTTTGGCAGGATTTTCATAAAAGATTAGGTACCAACGTCAATTTGAGCACCAGTTTCCATCCATAAACCGAAGGTTAGGCAGAAAGGACCATTCTGACTCAAAACGATATGTTATGAGCATGTGTTTAAGAATTTGGAGGTAATTGTTATGATCACATGTCACTTATAGAATTTACTTACACTAACAACTATTAGGCTAGTATTGGTATGGCTCCTTATGAAGCGTTGTATGCGCGAAGATGTAGGTCTCCAGTGAGTTGGTTTGGACCAGCAGAGGTATCGTTGGTCGGTCCAGAATTTGTTTGTGAGGACTTAGAGAAAGTTCAACTAATCAGAGAAAGACTAAAAGTGGCATAGAGTCGTCAAATGTCATATTCTAACAACATGCATCATGACTTAGAGTTCATGGTTGGTGATGAGGTATTCTTGAAAGTTTCACCAATCAAATGAGTTATGAACTAGCATTACCCGTTGAGTTGTTCTCTGTTCATCCTGTCTTTCATGTATCTATGTTTAGAAATTATATTCATTATATGTCTCATATAATACCTGCTGACACCATTGAAATTAAATAAGACATGACTTATAAGAGATACCTATAGAAATTCTTAATAGTCTAGCAAGAATGTTGAGAGGTAAAATTTTGTGGGGTAATAATGATTCAAAAGAGGCTACGTGGGAGGTTGTGGAAGATATGACGAAGATGTATTCTTATTTATTTGTGGAACAAGGTGTGCGAACCTGGGTTTGGCTTGGCATTTATATTTATTTATTATACACAAATTAGCATGTGTATATGTTCTTGCTAGACTACGCTTAGTTTTTGAAGTAATTTATTTTCTATCAATGTATGTTTAGTTATTAAATAATTTAATACCATGCTAGAGTAAATTTAATTCATTAAAGTGATTTAATTTTTGTTGAAGTGTTGTGTTGTAGATTTTGGTTGGTTATTGTGGAACTCCTTGCCAGAGTGTGAGTAATTAGTTTATGAGATATGTGTGGTGCTTATGAATGACCTGCTATGGTATATCTGGTTGTTGGTGGTGTAGTTGTAGTATTAGTGACATGAATTTGTTTTTAGATAGTCCAATTTACAGAAGAGACTTTGCTAAAACTTTTGAAACTTTAAGGAGTTAGCCAAAGTTTTCAGGCCTTTGAGAAAGTGAGTAGTGCTAAGAAAACATAAGAAGTTCAATGACTTAAGGAATGACTGTTGGCTTAAGAAAAAAGGCTCTAGCAACATTCGAGGACCAATATTTTTTAGGAAAGATTGTATCATTACTGAAATCTGTAACAGTTTCAAGACACTTTTTTTAAGCAAATATTCCACTAAGCTTAGTGCTTAGTGGTGTTTCTTAATTAATAATAGGCAAAAAACATAATCTACCAATTGAACTTTGGACAAAATCCCGCTTACACACCATAAGTACACGGGTTTTATTTTACACACTAAACGTTTCAAAAGTGTGTCAGTTACACACTAGTTTTGACAAACCCCTGGGGCATGTGAAACACGACCAGTTGGGCGCGTGAATAGTAACTTTTTTCCTTCACTGACTAATTACAGTGGCTATTTACTATAATTTGGGACCATTTTCTTTAACCCTAACGCCCATTTTCTGCCCCAATTCTTCATCTCCCTTTATTAAAAGACACCATTTTCATCTTCTTCTTCTTTGAAGGAACCAAACAATATTCTGAACCAAACAATCTTCTTCTTTACCTTCCACAATTAATATTGAGTGGGTTCTCTATTCTTCTTCTGTCAATTCTCATATTAGGGTTCTTATTGAATGGATAGTTCGGTTCCATTTTGTCGATGTGGAGATGCTGTTGAACTAGTAATTTCATGGAGCAACGACAATCCTGGTCGTCGATTCTATGGCTGTAACAATTACGTTGTAATCTTAAATATTGCGTTATATTCGATTTCAAGATTTTATAAGCTTCTTCTCAAATTTTTTATTGGATTTGCAGAAAGATAAGTCAATTGGGTGTAAGTATTTCGCATGGTTTCACCCCCCAACTCATGAACACTTGAAGCCGGTGATTTTGGGTTTGCTTAAGAAGAAGAGTTTTCTTGAAGGCCATTTGTTGGAATCCAGAAAACAGAGGAACTGGAGGAGGCTTTTTTTTTCTAATTTTTGGATTAATTTTCAATAAGGCCATTGTATTTGGTAGTTCTCAACACAGCTATATAGTGTAACAATATTCAAATGTATTCGCTCATCGTGTATTTGGCTCATTGAGCTTGTTTTCTATCAACCCCTATTTTGTAGTTTTGGTTCTTCATATATTTGTATTAAAGCTGGCGTTAAATTCCTATTAATTTAGTGTTATATCTCTATTTAATGCTGGTGTTATTTCTCTATTTAGTGTCTTGCATTACTTCTCTGTTTGTATACATTGTGGTGTTATATCTCTATACAACACTACACAAAATATGACCATAGCAAAGCTGTACAAATCTGACCATAGCAACACTACACAAAATATGACCAAAGCAAAGCTGTACAAATCTGACCATAGCAACACTACATAAAATATTTATTTACACCAAATCTGAATAGCATATCTTTACAAAATATAGTACTTTGTTTATCATAGCAACACTACACAAAATATAGCATTTTACTTGGTTGTCCAAATCAACACTTTACAAAACATAACACATAAGCAACAAAGTCTTCATTTCTTTTTCTGCTACTTGGTTGGTGGAGATGATGAACTAGCTTCACTAAGATTATGTTTTAATGCAACATTTCTTTGAAGTTGTCTTGTGCTTATGGATTTTTTATATAGTGCACAATTGAAGCAAGAACAACTGAAACATAATAACTGAAACATAACAACTGGAACATAACTACTGAAAGAAGAAGAATAATAACAGCAGTTTAACTGAAAAATAGAAAAAACTGAAAACCGAAAAAAGTTAAAGAAGAAGAATAATAATAGCAGTTTAACTGAAGGAAAGTAGTTACCTTCTACATATTAGACATCATAGTAAGGTCTATTCCATCTTGTAAGCCCAAATCTTCACTCAAACATTTCAGAAACCATGTCCAATTGAATGTGTTCTCCACCTCTACAACTGCCCATGCAATTGAAAACATCTGATTATTTCCATCTTTGGAGATAGCTACAAGAAGTTGTCCCTTGCAAACTCCTTTCAAGAAACATCCATCAAAGCCAATAAGTCTTCTGCATCCTCCCAGCCATCCTTCCAGTCTTCTGAACTCCCTAACTTTCATACCTGGTTGTGATAGAAGCCTACTCTTGAATTTTTTGGCAA
Source organism: Nicotiana benthamiana (assembly GCA_034376525.1). Taxonomy (NCBI): domain Eukaryota; kingdom Viridiplantae; phylum Streptophyta; class Magnoliopsida; order Solanales; family Solanaceae; genus Nicotiana; species Nicotiana benthamiana. The sequence goes on along the minus strand of CM067329.1, from coordinate 136,004,894 downwards.
GATATCTTGAATTACACAACTTGTTGTTGTTGGTTGTATAAGACTTGTGCACTGGATTATATCTTTTCACCTTAAAATTATTGGAACTCCCATATTTGCTAGCTGCAAGAAGCCATCTACATCTAGGTGCCACACATCTAACCCTCACCCTATGTGGCTCATTTATGTACTTCTCAATCTGCACCTTTTTTTGAATTGCATATTTGGTGACTGCTTCCCTAAACTAATGAAAACTTTCAAAGATCAATCCTAACTCCCAAGTGATTTTCTTGGCAGTAGGATCAAAGATCAACCTCTTCTTTCTCTTTTTTTCCTCCACTTTCTTCATATGTTCTTCACCATCTTCACCTTCAACATCTGATGCAAAAATTTCAGCATCTGAAGAACCAAAGTATGGCTCATCGGTCCCAACTAAATCTGCATACCTATGTTGCTTACTACCTGTGCGCAGCTCATCAAACCCATTGTCTACAGCTGCCTTGTCCCATGTTTATATGACCCCTCCCTTTAGGCTTTTCACTTCTTTTTCTCCTGCATCTCTTCACCTTCTCTCTACCTTCACCCAACTTATCAAGAACATCATCAGGAACATCATCAAAACTATCATATGTCCAATCTATGTCTACTTCTTCTTGCTGCCCAGCATCATCAAAGGTAGAAGAGTCTTCTGCAGCACCATCAGAAGCATTTCCATCAGAATCAAATGAACTGCCTGAATTTTCTGAACTGTAGTGTATGTCATCAGCATCTTCATCATCTACCTCTTCATCATCTTGGACCTCTATAGGCCTTTTATTAGAAGTCTTGCTACAACACACATTTTCACCAGGGTCAACTACTTCTATAGGGGCAGCATGAGTCACGTATATTTCTAGTGTATCCTCATCGTCTAACTGATTGTAAATGTCTAAAATCTCCTTATCAGTTAATACAGTTATCAGCTTGTCAATCCTATCCATTGGTCATATATACAGCTAATCCACGTTAGTTAGGCCCATCTCCTAGTGTAATCCATAATCTCAAAGAAGGAAATCCTATCTACATCCACGTCTAAAGTCAAGGTTTGACTGCCCCCCACATATCTACTAAAGGGGCCAATAATTAACTCACCCTCGTGATACAACTTTAAAGTAATAATTTTGGAAGACATTGTCCCTAGAAAGAAGTAGACAAGAAGTTTCAATTTCACATGCAAAAAAAAAGAATAAAGAAATCGTAATGGACAATAAAGAAAGGGCATATAAAAACATAAAGAAAGAAAAAGACAACACATGCTCAAAACACAATGTTTCAGTAGACAATGACAATAGATTCCCCATAAAGTTGTCGTAAACCCTTAAATTACTCCAGATGAAATACCCAAATAAACCCTACCTATTTCGACCCACCCAACCAAATTTAAAGGGTTGATCAACCTTAAAAGGTGAATACTAACCTGAAAATTGAAGAAGAAACAGCAACAACCAATGTCTTCTCGTCAGATTTGCTTCATAGTTTTAGGATGAAGAAGACGACTTGGAAAATAGGTTTATGTTTGTTAATTTGGTCGTTTGGGTGTTTTTACCTTACCGGTTTGGGTCGGAATTAAGAAACGGGTCGGATAATCATTTTTAATTATAAATAATCATTATTTAAATTTTTTTAGTAATTTATAAAAGCGCATGTATACAACACATTGATTATTAAAGGGGTTGGTCAAAACTAGTGTGTAACTGACATACTTTTGAAACATTTGGTGTGTAAAATAGAACCCGTGTACTTAAGGTATGTAAGCGAGATTTGGTCCAAAGTTAAATGGGTAGATTATGTATTTTGCCTTAATAATAACAAAATCCAGATACAAGTTGTATCCATGTCTAACCAAGTACAAAAGACTAAAACAAGAGTGTACATGAATCTATATGCATGACAAGTGTCACGAACCATTTTGGACAAAACGTGAAATGATGAAATCATCATTCTATGTGCATGACAAGTGTCACGGCCCACTTTCTGAACAAGCCAAAACCGGCACTCAATCACTAAACATGACCGAGCGAACCATCTCTACTTATCAAATCTAATATAACTCCAATATTACATGCACCAAGGCAATACCCTAACAAAATACTTTAGATTAGTTTAAACAATTAAATAAATCAACTCCAAAACTTTTTTTGTAGTAAGTACTGAACTATTACTAAGTTATGATAAAATAACATCTGAATCTCAACTCAATGACTATGTCTATGAAACCTCGATTGATAGACTGACGCACAGCTCAGGACATGAGATTTCCTGGCCAGTTCTCTAAATAAACAAAGAAATAGCTAAATGAAAATGACTCCAAGAATACTCCACGAACAAAAGAGGAGCTCACCAATATCACTGGAAGGGTAGGAAGTCCTAACTCATAGCCTTCTCGCCTACAAATCCGGTTCCTACGTTGTACCTCAGACAAACGTAGGTTCCCAAAGGAGAACGTCAGTACCATCCATTGTACTCAGTGAGTCTCAACAATAGGGGGAGAAACTTTAATAACTATACATTACGAGCAAATGTTCTAAATGCATGTAATATATAAATTTTATAAGAATAACTCTAAAATAATTGCATAATAGCAATTTATAAATATTCTAAAAGAAATTTGTTTCTTTTTTTGTTCTTTAAAAAATACGAAACTTTATACTTTAGAAGTTCCAACTATCCTGACTTAATTCTGTCTCAATCACCGTGTGATTAGCACGGGTTCTATCCCAACCTAATCGAATAGGCTCAATCGACGAGGTGCTGCTCGCTTCATGGTTCTCAGCGCTCATGTATCATACCTTAGCATGGCTATGTAAATTCTCAGCAATGAGACCCTCGGCTCGTATGCTCCCTACTTTGGCACAAGTAGTTTCAGGAAGTCAACGCCTTTGCGGGACCCTCGGCCTGGACGATGACCCCTTCTCAGAATAAAGGATACTCCTCAAAAATCTTTTCTTTCTAAAACTTCTTCTTGTGACTTTTCAAGTCTAAATCTTTTCTTGATAGAACATTATGTACAGCTCATATTGGTGTCCTTAAATGTAAAGCATCGCATAAGAATGAAATAAACATATAAAAATATTTCTAATGATTGTTTCTTCTTCATAATTTTCAACATGAAAATAACATATAAGAATAACAAGAAAATATAAAAATTTGAGCACGTATAGCATAATAGATCATCTAATCTTTTGCTAGAACAATTCTAAATTAATGGGTACTCACTCGCTCTAATTAAATAATGATAAACTCTTTTAAGCAATTCATCAAACACCTTGTATGCGTGCTTTTGTGAGTGAAACCAATTTAGTAAAGGGTTATATCAACTCACCTCAAACTTCTCAAGTCAATGCGTATTCCCCAGTCCAATTTATACCCGTCAAACAATTGATTCTACAACAACCACTGCATTTTAATTAATTAAAAGTTTCAAAGTTTCAACCAGTGCATTTTAACTAATCAAAAGTTTCAAAGTAATTAAAATGCACTGGTTGTTGTAGAATCAATTGTTTGACGGGTATAAGTTGGACTGGGGAATACGCATTGGCTCGAGAAGTTTTGAGGTGAGTTGATATAAACCTTTACTAAAGTGGTTTAACTCACAAAAGCACGCATACAAGGTGTTTGATGAATTGCTTAAAAGAGTTTATCATTATTTAATTAGAGCGACTGAGTATCCATTAATTTAGAATTGTTCTAGCAAAAGATTAGATGATCTATTATGCTATACGTGCTCAAATTTTTATATTTTTTTGTTATTCGTATATGTTATTTTCATGTTGAAAAATATGAAGAAGAAAGATCCATAAGAAATATTTTTATATGTTTATTTCATTCTTATGTGATGCTTTACATTTAAGGACACCAATATGAGCATGTACATAATGTTCTATCAAGAAAAGATTTAGAGTTGAAAAGTCACAAGAAGAAGTTTTCAAAAGAAAAGATTTTTGGGGAGTATCCTTTATTCTGAGAAAGGGTCACCGTCCAGGCCGAGGGTCCTAACCAAGGCGTTGATTTCCTGAAACTACTTCTGCAAAAGTAGGGAGCACACGAGCCGAGGGTCTCGTTGCCGATAATTTGCTTAGCCATGCTAAGGTATGATACATGAGCTCTGAGAACCATGAAGCGAGTGATACCTGGTGGATTGGGCCTATTCGATTAGGTTGGGATCGAACCCGTGCCGATCACACGATGACTGAGATAAAACTAAGTAAGGATAGTTGGAACTCCCAAAGTATAAAGTGAAGTATTTTTTTTAAAGAAAGAAAAATAAAAGATTAGATGATCTATTATGCTATACGTGCTCAAATTTTTATATATTTTTGTTTTTCTTATATGTTATTTTCATGTTGAAAATTATGAAGAAGAAAGAATCATAAGAAATATTTTTATATGTTTATTTCATTCTTATGCGATGCTTTACATACCAATATGAGCATGTACATAATGTTCTATCAAGAAACGATTTAGTGTTGAAAAGTCACAAGAAGAAGTTTTCAAAAGAAAGATTTTTGGGGAGTATTCATCGTCCAGGCCGAGGGTCCTAACCAAGACGTTGATTTCATGAAACTACTTATGCCAAAGTAGGGAGCACACGAGCCGAGGGTCTCGTTTCTGATAATTTGCTTAGCCATGCTAAGGTATGATGCATGAGCTTTGAGAACCATGAAGCGAGTGACACCTCGTGGATTGGGCCTATTCGATTAGGTTGGGATCGAACCCCTGCCAATCACACGATGACTGAGACAGAATTAATTCAGGATAGTTGGAACTCCCAAAGTATAAAGTGAAGTATTTTTTTTAACGAAAGAAAAAGAAAAGAATTTCTTTTACAATATTCATAAATTGCTATTATGCAATTATTTTAGAATTATTCATATAAGTTTTATGTTTTGCATTCATTTAGAACCTTTGCTCGTAAATGTATATGTTATTAAAGTTTCTCCCCATGTTGTTAAGGCTCACTAAGTACAATGGATGGTATTGACATTCTTTTTTGGGAACCTACGTTGGTCTGCAGTACAATGTAGGAACCAGATTTTCAGGTGAGCAGGCCACGAGTTAGGACTTCCTTCCCTTCCAGTGATATTGGTGAGCTCATGATTTTGTTCGTGGAGTATTTTTACAGTCATTTTCATTTATCTATTTCATTTTTTATTTATAGAACTTGCGAGGAAATCTCATGTCCTGAGCAGTGCCTTAGTTTTCAGTAGAGGCTTCCTAGACATAGTCGTTGGGTTGAGATTCAGATGTTATTTTATAATAACTTAGCAGTAATTCAGTAGTTACTACGAATGAAGCTTTGGAGTTGATTTATTTAAATATTTGAATTAATCAAAAGTATTTGGTTAGAGTATTTCATTCTGTCCTATGCGCCGAGGGTCGCATGGAAGCAGCCTCTCTGCCCTTTTGGGTAGGGGTAAGACTGACTACATATTACCCTCCCCAGACCCCACCTGGTGGGAGTATACTGGGTAGTTGTTGTTGTTGTTGTTGTATTTGGTTAGAGTATTGCTTTGTTGCATATAAAGTTTGGAGTTATAATAGGTTTGATAAACAGAGATGGTTCGCTCGGTCATGTTTAGTGATCGAGTGCCAGTCTCGGCTTGTTGGGAAAAGGGGTCGTGAAAAACTTGGTATCAGAACCTAAGGTTTATGGAGTCCTAGGGGTCTATGAAGCTGTGTTAGTAGAGTCTTGTTTATGTTGATGAAGCGCGCCAAACTTATAAAATAGGAGGCTACAAGCATTAAGGAAAAAGTCCTCATTTTTTGTCATACTGTAGATCGTGCAGCACCTCTATGAAATTATCTAATATATTCGTTCTTCAAAACATGCAGAAATGGCTCGTACTCGCAACTCTGACACCGACACTCAGGATGCTACTCAAGAAACTATTGCTACTATCGTGGCTCAAGGAAGAACTAAAAAGGGTCAAACTCAGAAAGGAAGGGTAAATCCACACGGGGGGTTCAAGTACCCCAAGTTGAATATGAAAAAGGGTGGAGCATGATTAGCAACTACCTCACAATCTAACGCCACCCCCAACAGCAGCTCCGAGTCAAACAACTATATCCCCAGTGGTGGGTTAGATGTTCAATGCAGCCAATAGTGCTACGGAGATGTTTAAGGCCTTTATGGTCAACCAAAACGAGAAAAGAGATAAGATTCCACCTCAAACAAATAGACAGAACAATTCTGAGTCCTTAAGAGTGAATAAATTTTTGAAGTTGAGTCCCCCAGTTTTCCATGGTTCTATAGTAGATGAAGATCCAATGTTATGGATGGGGGGTGTTAAGAAATCCCTCCGAGTGATGAAAGCACTTGATAACAAAATCTGTAGAGATGGCTGCTACCAGCTTAGAGATGTGGCTGGCGCTTGGTTTGAGATGTGGGAAAAAGAGAGAGATGGAGATGATGGTCCACCTACTTGGGATGAATTTGAAGAGGCCTTCATAGCTAAATTTATCCCAGAAGAGGATACGACAGCTAAGGCTACTGAGTTTGAACATCTCACGCAAGGGAATAAAAGTGTGCAAGAGTACTACATGGAATTCATTAGGTTGGCTAAGCATGCTCTTCACATGGTTAAGATAGAAAAAGCAAAGATTCGTAGGTTTGTTGGCGGTTTGGCTTGCCACATTAAGGAAACGACATCAGCTACAGTAGTAGGAATGACAACTTTCTCATCTGTTGTAGGGTTCACCAAGAACTTAGAAAAAGACAGACAATAAAGGATAAAAGAGAAAGAGCATAACAAGAAATATCAGACAATGAGAAGGTTTAGTGGTACATCCAGCGGAGGCGAAAGGGATTCCTCTAATAAGGAGTTATTAGCACCAGCTCAGTCCAGTCATCAGTCAGGTGGTGGGTCTTCTTTCAGACGAACTCAAAGTTATGGAAATCAGTCTCGCCAGAACTGGAATTTTAGGACATCATCCTCACATAGCCAGATTCATGCTGAGAAACATTCACACCAACAGGGTATTTGTGGAACATGTAAGCGGCAACATTCATGTCAGTACAAGATCGGGTTTTATGGTTGCTACCATTGTGGAGACATTGGTGATATAAAGACCAACTGCCCAAAGGTGCGACGTAATTTCAATGGTAAATCAACTCATCCTTCTAGTTCCTCAGCTATCATAGCTCCACCACCTCAGGCTCGTGGTTCTTAATACCAGGCTGGGCATGGGGCAAGAAGAGGTGCAGATCGAGTTACTCAGGGAGGGGGACAACCCCGTTTGTTTGCTACACTTGATCGTTAGAGTGCAGAGGCATCTGCAAAAGTTATTACATGTATACTTTTAGTCTGCTCACATAATGCTTATGCCATAATAGATCTAGGTTCAACGTTTTCATATGTGACTCCATACTTTGCAATTAACCTTGGTTTAGAACCTGAACAACTTAGTGAGCCTTTCCTAGTATCTACTCAGTCGGCGAGTCAGTGAAAGTAATAAGAATCTATAGAAGTTGTACAGTTTCAGTCCAAGGTTTCAACACCAAGGCCGATCTCATAGAATTAGAAATGGTGGATTTCGATGTGATCATGGGTATGGATTGGTTGTCTTCCTGCTATGCCAAGATAGATTGTCATGCCAAGATAGTCAGGTTCCAATTTCCAAATGAACAAGTCTTAGAGTGGAAGGGTAGTTCGGCATTGCTTGTAGGTAATTTTATTTCTTACCTTAAGGCACAACGAATGACCGGTAAAGGGTGTCTCACCTATTTGGCCCACATTATTAATCCAGAATCAGAACCACCACCTCTTCAGTCAGTGCCAGTTGTAAGAGAATGTCTTGAAGTTTTCCTAGATGACTTTCCCATACTTCCTCCCGAAAGAATCATAGACTTTGGCATTGATCTCATGCCAAGCACTCAGCCCATATCTATACCTTCTTATAGGATGGCTCCAGAAGAACTTAATGAGATGAGAGAACAGTTGAAAGAACTTCTTGACAAGGGCTTCATCAGACCGAGCATTTCACCATGGGGTGCCCCGGTCCTGTTTGTCAAAAAGAAAGATGGGTCTCTCAGAATGTTTATCGACTATCGGCAGTTGAATAAAGTTACCATTAAATACCCATAGCCAAGAATTGATGATTTATTTGATCAACTTCTGGGTGAAAATTACTTTTCAAAAATAGACTTGAGGTCGGGATACCATCAGTTGAGAATAAGAAAAGAGGATATATCTAAAACACCCTTTAGAACTCTCTACGGGCATTATGAATTTCTAGTGATATCGGGTTGATAAATGCTCCTACTGCATTCATGGACCTCCTGAACAGAATTTTCAAGCCTTTCCTGGATACCTTTATTATTGTGTTTATAGACGATATTTTGGAGTACTCTAAGAGTAAGGAAGATCATGCAGAACACCTCAGGATAGCCTTACAGACCTTGAAGGAGAATGAACTTTATGCCAAGTTTTCAAAATGTGAGTTCTGGTTGCAGTCAGTGGCATTCTTAGGCCACATGGTATCTAGTGAAGGAATAAAAGTAGACACTCAAAAGACAGAAGCTGTCAAGAACTGGCCTAGGCCGACAACGCCAACCGAAATCAGGAGTTTCTTGGGGTTAGTAGGCTACTATAGAAGGTTTGTGGAGGGGTTTTCCTTACTTGCAGCTCCATTAACTAATTTGACTCAGAAAGAAGTTAAGTTCCAATGGTCAAACACTTGTGAGCAGACTTTTCAAGAGTTAAAGAAGAGGTTGACCAGTGCACCTGTGTTAACATTTCCGACAGGCTCAGGTGGTTTCACAGTGTATTGTGATGCTTCCAGAGTGGGACTTGGTTGTGTTCTTATGCAAAATGGAAAAGTAATTGCTTACGCTTCCAGGCAGTTAAAGAATCATGAAAACAACTACCCCACACACGACTTGGAGCTTGCAGCAATGGTGTTTGCATTAAAGATATGGCGACATTACCTTTACGGCGAGCAATCTGAAGTGTTTACAGACCACAAAAGCCTCCAATATATTTTCAAGCAAAAAGAACTAAATTTGAGAAAAAGAAGGTGGCTCGAGCTATTGAAATATTATGACATCAATATCCTTTATCACCCGTCCAAAGCTAATGTGGTAGCAGATGCGCTTAGTAGGAAGTCAATGGGCGTTTTGGCCCATCTTACAAAACAAAGGCGATCTTTGGGTCGAGTTATTTAAAAACTAACAAATGATGAAACTAAATTGGATGAGACCGAAGAAGGAGATATAACAGCTTATACCTTAGCGCAATCTTCCCTTGTTACGCATATTAAGTCTAAGCAAGATGAAGATCCGTACTTAGTGAAATTAAAAGAAGGAGTCAGAAACAAAGAAATCACTAATTTCACTCTAGAAAGTGATAGAGTTTAGAAGTTGAATGATCGATTATGTGTACCTAATGTAGGTGGTCTTATGAAGGCCATAATGGAGAAAGCTCATAGTTCGAGGTACACTATCCACCCAGGTGATACTAAAATGTATCTAGATTTGAAAGAGTTGTATTGGTGGAGAGGCGTGAAAAAAAAAGTAGCAGATCATGTGGCTAAATGTCTAAACTACCAGCAAGTCAAAGCTGAGCATCACAGACTTGGTGGCCTATCTCAAGACATAGAAATACCACAGTGGAAGTGGGAGATGATTAATATGGATTTTGTAGTATTTCTACCTCGCACGTTCCTTCAACATGATTCAATTTGGGTTATTGTAGACAGACTGACTAAGTTCGCGCATTTTCTACTAGTAAAGACGACAGATTCTGCAGAGCAGTATGCGTAGTTGAACATTAAAGAAATAGTCCGATTGCATGGTACTCCAGTTTCAATCATATCAGACAGTGTCCCTCAGTTGACATCGCATTTTTGGCAGGCATTTCAAAAAAGATTAGGTACCAAGGTCAATTAAAGCATCACTTTTCATCCACAGAACGATGGCCAGGCAGAAAGGACTATGTTATAGATTTTGGAGGTAATTGGGATGGATCATTTGCTACTTATAGAATCTGCTTACAATAATAGCTATCAGGCCAGCATTGGTATGGCTCCTTATGAAGCATTGTATGAGCGAAGATGTAGGTCTCCGATGGGTGGTTTGAACCAGCAGAGGTGCCGTTGAATGGTCTAGAGTTTGTTTGTGAGGCCTTGGAGAAAGTTCAACTAATTAGAGAAAGACTTAAAGTGGCTCAGAGTCGTCATTAGTCTTATTCTGACAAGAGGCATTGTGATTTAGAGTTCATGGTTGGTGATAAGGTATTTTGAAAGTTTCACCGATGAAAGGAGTTATGAGTTTTGGTAAGAAGGGGAAGCTTAGCCCTAGATTTATCGGACCTTATAAAATTCTAGAAAGAAAGGAAATGTGGCTTATAAGCTAGCGCTACCCGTTGAGTTGTCCTTTGTTCTCATATCTTTCATGTGTCTATGCTTAGAAAGTACAATCATGATGAGTAGCATATAATACCTGCAAATACTATAGAAATTAAAGAAGGTTTGACTTATGAAGAGGTACCTATAAAAACTCTCGATAGACAAGTAAGAAAGTTGAGAACAAAATATGTAGCATCAGTAAAAGTTTTGTGGAGTAATCATGATTCAAAAGAAGCTACGTGGGAGGTCGAGGAAGATATGAGGAAAAAGTATCCTTATTTATTTGAGTAACAAGGTATGTGAACCTACGTTTAGCTAGACATTTATATTTCATTTATTAAATACAAGTTAGAAAGTGTTTATGTCCTTCCTAGATTATATTTAGTTGTTGTAGTGATTTAATTTATGCCATAGTATATTTGATTCATTAAAGTGATTACTTTTGCTAAAGTGTTATGCGTTAGATAATTATTAGTTATTGTGGTACCTCCTTGTCGGGAGTGTGAGTAATATATTTATGAGCTTTGTATGGTGACTATGAATGGCATGTTATGGTATATTTGATTGTTGTTGATGTAGTTGTGGTATTTGTGACAAAGATATTTTTTTGGATAGTCCAATTTACAAGGGAAACTCTGCCGAAATTTTTAAAAATTTATCGAGTTAGCCAAAACTTTGAGTCCCTTAGAAAAGTGAGTAGTGCTAAGAAAACTTAAGAGGTTCAAGGACCTAAGTTATGATTGTGAGATTAAGAATATGGCTCTAGCAACATTCAAGGATGAATGTTTTTAAAGAGGGAAGAATGTAACGCATCCCCAAATTTATAAAAGTTTCAAGATACACTAACTATAGAATTGAATTATTATTATTATTTTTTTCTTGCCTATAGTGAATATATATAGACACACGCTTAAATAATTGGATATACAATAAGGAAAATATTAAGAATTTTAATATTGTTAATTATTAAAAGTAAATTAATTACTAGTTAAGTCAAAAAAAAGGGGAAAAACAAAAAAATAATAAAATAATAGAACAAAAGGAAGCAAACACTTAAAGCCTTATAATGAGAAGACGGCAGAAGCTTTTTACGACCAAACAAAGCAAGAAAAAAAGAGGCGGAGGACACAGATACATAAACGCATCGGCTCTAAGCAGAGGCAACCGGAAATTGCTCGAAAATACTAGGCTTCTTTACAAGCCACTAATCTTTGAATTTAGGTATATAAAATTTTCTATTAATAATTATTCTACCGTAGTAATAGGTAAGAATTGAATAGTTAATCCCTTATTCCTCTATATCAACAATAAATTTCTTATTTAGGTGTAGTACTTAAAAATTAATTATTATTGTAGAAACGATTGTGTGACTTGTGTCAATTAGATTGGGTCTACGTATTGGCTCGAGAGGTCTTGAGATGAGTTGATATAACCATTTACTAAAGTGGTTTAACTCACAAAAGCACGCATATAAGGTGTTCGATGAATTGCATAAAAGAGTTTATCTTTATTTAATTAGAGCGAGTGAGTATCCATTAATTTAGAATTGTTCTAGCAAAAGTTTAGATGATCTATTATGCTATATGTGCTTTAATTTTTAGATTTTTGTATTATTCTTATATGCTATTTTCATGTTGAAAATTATGAAGAAGAAAGAATCTTTAAAAATATTTTATAGGAGGCTTGCTTCAGGGGTCCTGTGTGACAAGAAACTTCCACACAAACTCAAGGGGAAATTCTACAGAGCCGTGGTTAGACCTGCGATGTTGTATGGGGCGGAGTGCTGGCCCGTGAAGAACTCCCATGTTCAGAGAATGAAGGTTGCGGAGATGAGGATGCTTAGGTGGATGTGTGGGCACACCAGACTAGATAAGATTAAGAATGAAGTTATTCGACAGAAGGTAGAGGTGGCCCCGGTGGATGAGAAGATGCGGGAAGCGAGGCTGAGGTAGTTCGGTCATGTACGGAGGAGGGGTCCCGATGCCCCGTGAGGAGCTGCGAGCGGCTGGAGATTGTTGGCGGTCGGCGAGGTAAAGGGAGGCCTAAGAAGCATTGGGGAGAGGTGATTAGGCAGGACATGACTAGAATGCAGGTTTCCGAGGACATGACCCTTGATAGGGAAGTCTGGAGGTCTAGAATCAGGCTTGTAGGCTAGGGGCTCATAGAGTTCTTCGTACGCCTCACCCGGGGTTGGGTGTGGGATAGCAGGGTCACTCATAGATGATTAGTATTTTAGCTTATGTCCCCTTATGGTTGCTAGTATGGTAGTTACGGTTTGTTATTATTGCATGCGACTGTATTTATGTTTCTTATGTTTACATAATTATTTACGTTATTTCTGCGGGATTTACTAATGCTCTATTGTTTTGTTTTGTCTTGTTTTTGTTTCTAATTTTGTCTTTGTTTTTGTTTTTGTTTAAATGCAGCTTTTCATTTTATCCTATGCGCCGAGGGTCGATTGGAAACAGCTTCTCTACCCTTTCGGGTAGGGGTAAGGCTCGTCTACATATTACCCTCCCCAGACCCCACCTAGTGGGAATATACTGGGTAGTTGTTGTTGTTGTTGTTGTTGTTATTTCATTCTTATGACATGCTTTACATTTAAGGACACCAATATGAGCATGTACATAATGTTCTGTAAAGAAAAGATTTAGACATGAAAAGTAACAAGAAGAAGTTTTAGAAAGAAAAGATTTTTTGGGGAGTATCCTTTATTCTGAGAAGGGGTCATCGTCCAGACCGAGGGTCCTGACAAAGGTGTTGACTTCTTGAGACTACTTGTGCCAAAGTGGGCAGCCCACCAGCCTAGGATATCGTTGCTGAGAATTTACTTAGCCATGACAAGGTATGATACATGAGCGGTGAGAACCATGAAGCGAGTGACACCTCGTGAATTGAGCCTATTCGATCAGGTTAGGATCGAACGCATGCCAATCACACGGTGACTGAGACAGAATTAAGTCAGGATAGTTGGAACTCCCAAAGTATAAAGTGAAAGTATTTTTTTAAAAGAAAGAAAAAGAAAAGAATTTATTTTAGAATATTCATAAATTGCTATTATGCAATTATTTTAGAAATTTCGTATAAGCTTTATGTTTTACATGCATTTAAAACCTTTGCTCATAATGTATATGTTATTAAAATTTCTCCCCTTGTTGTTGAGACTCACTGAGTACAATGGATGGTACTGCCGATCTCTTTTGGGAACCTACGTTGGTCTGCAGTATAATGTAGGAACCGGATTTGCAGGCGAGCTGGCTAGAGTTAGGACTTCCTTCCATTCAAGTGATATTGGTGAGCTCCGCTTTTATTTTTGGAGTATTCTTTGAGTCATTTTCATTTAGCTATTTCTTTATTTATTTGGAGAACAGATCAGGAAATCTCATGGCCTGAGCAGTGCATCAGTTTATCATTAGAGGCTTCATAGACATAGTTATTGGATTGAAATTCAGATGTTATTTTATAATAACTTATCAGTAATTCAGTAGTTACTACGAATAAAGCTTTGGAGTTGATTTATTTAAATATTTGAATTAATCAAAAGTGTTTGATTAGAGTATTGCTTTGTTGCATATAAAATTTGGAGTTATAATAGGTTTGATAAGCAGAGATAATTCGCTCGGTCATGTTTAGTGATCGAGTGCCGGTCTCGACTTGTTCAGAAAATGGGTCGTGACACTTGTCATGCATATAGAAGGATGATTTCTTCATTTCACGTTTTGTCCAGATGCCTTTTCATACTCCTCCTGAACATTCATAATCAATTGTATTGACCTATAGTGTGATGAACTAAACATAATTGTATCATCTGCGTAGGATAGGTGATTGATGTTTTGACTCCACTAAGGAATTCCATAACCAATAAAATTTGGATTATCATACAAGGTATGTAATGCTCTCCCTAACACTTGCAACTGCCAGAATAAACCAAGTTGGAGATAAGGATCACCTTGTTTCACCCCCTTGTAGACTTGAAAGAAACCGTGGCATGTCCATTCATCAGAATTGAGTAACAATTATTAGAAACCAACATGTATACCATGTCAATGATCTTCTCATCAAAGCCTATCCGCCTAAGTATTTTTGTCACTAATAATCATGATAACCTGTCATAACCCTTTGCCTTGTCAAGTTTGATCACCACATTGGAAGGCTTACTCCTCTTCCTAATATCAGAAACAATCTCTTGAGACAGTAGTATGTTTTCCACAATACGCCTCCCTTTCACAAACCCTGCCTGATTTGATGACATTAGAGTAGGTAGCAGATCCACTATCCTTTCATGAAGCACCCTTGAGATGATCTTGTTTGAAAGTTTACTCAAACTAATAGGCCTATGTCTGAATAAGTGGCCAGATTCTTCTTCTTTTGTAGCAGCACTAAGTTGGTATGAGTAATGAATTTTAGCAATTGTGCTCCACCAAAGAAAGCTCTGGCCATGTCCAGAACATCATCACAAATTATATCCCAGCAAGAGTGATAGAATTGGCTAGTAAATCAATCTGGACAACTAGAACTATTACCATTCAAACCAAAAAATGCATGTCCCACAGTTTCTCATTTTGCTCTTCAGAAACCAATTTAGGAACATGGTTCACAATATCAAAGTTTATTGGAATGTTATCTCATGTAAACTAAGCTTGAAAGAACTCCATTGCTTCCCTTGCCATCTCCTCTTCTTATTCTAACTTGTTCTCATTGCTGTCCAAATTTCAAGATACTTGCAGCCCCTTCCTCTTTCCCTTAACATGAGTATATAGAAAAACTTAGTATTTCTATCACCATCTTTAAACCACTGCAGTCCAGCTTTCCGCCTCCAAAACTCCTTTGCTAGATGTAGTTATCTAGTGAGGTTTTCTTGAACTCTTTGAAGCTTAACTCTATTTTAATAAGTAAGATTGAGCTCAAACTCCAGTTCATGTACCTCTATAACATCCTGTAGTGAAGCAATTTTCTTGAAGATGTCACCAAAAGTTTCCCTACTCCAGGATGTCAAAGCCTTCTTTACTCTCTTGAGTTTTTGCTGTAAGATAGTTAAAGGATTGCGCACCACATCTCTCTTCCAATTGTCTCTTACCACCTCTATGAATGATGTGTGTTCAACCCAAAAATTCAAGAATTTAAAGGACTTCTTCACATGTACTGTGTTAACATTGCAAGACAACAACAAAGGGGCATGGTCTGAGCCATATTTGATAAGGTGCTCTACTTCTAATTATAGAAACATGTCTTGAAATTGTTGGTCAACCAGATATCTATCCATTCTTTTGAAAATACATGCATCATCAGAACTTTCATTCTACCATGGGTACAAGTTGCCTTTGAAGCCAAGATGATACAGTGCACAAGTATCAATACAATGTGCAAAGTCTGCCTACTTCATTGATAGATACTGGCAATCCACCATACTACTATTCCTCAGATAAAATGACATTAAAATCCCCTTCTACTAGCCAAGGAATCATCATGTCTGAAGCTAAATGATACAATGAGTCCAATAGTTCAATTATTTCTAAAGCAGTACACTTAGCATACACTAGTGTCACAATCAAATCTTTGCCCATTACTCTATGGAATAACTTAAGATCAACTGTTGTTCCATGTCATAGAACACCTCTACATCAATGTCTTCATCTGTAGAAACCCAGATTTTTTCATTCACATTACTAACCACAGTTTCTATGTCCAGCCTTCTTCTATATATCTCAAGTTGATCTATGTCTTTCCAAGGCTCCAACCGAATCAGATAAAAATTGTATTTCCTATGGAGTTTAATTGATCTTTGGAAAGTTTTTTGAGCATTCACGACCTCACATTCCAAATTAAGACATTATCCATTGATATCATTTGGAATTAGAGAGAGTACTCTTTGGTTGTACCCTTACAGGCACAGATTTTTATTTGTGTTTTCTAGAAGGCTTACCACCTGATTTCTTCTTGTCTATGCTCCTGAGCGCTAAGTCTCCCTACTTATAGATCTGCTAGAAATTGGCCGCTATATATTCCTCATCTACATCCTCACCAAGATCCTCCTGTTCCGGTTCCTCATTGACAATCTGAAGAGCCAAAGGCTTTGGTTCATGGTTATTTGCTACCATTCCCAACTCCATTTGACCTCTTTGATTAATAAGAATGTTATTTGCCTTAATTCCATTTGTAACACTAAAAGTTTTCCCATCTAGAATACCTGGGTCATCCATTACAGATTCCACAATTTGAGTTGCCATATTTTCTACTTTCTCTGGATCTTAGGCCTTTGTATTAACTGAAATTCCATCATGAGTCTACTTAGTAGCCATCTTTAATATCTTGTGATGCTTCTCCATGGCATCTACTGCTCCTTGAATTGCTTTGAATTGAAAGTTATACACAAACACTATACAAGGGTCAACTGTGTCTGCATTCACATGAACTACTGTTCCATTGATTTCTGCACCTTTGCCTTGAACTGTTTGGTTGTTTGATCCAACTGTATCACCTATAACCTCCATAGGAACAATGTCAAAGTGCCCCTCACCTAGAACCTTCCTCGAACGATCTCCATAATTAGCTGATGACTGAATAGTACCGCTAGGGTACACTGTTTCATTGGATTTCTTCTTAGCTGAACTTTTGATGCTTGATCCACCGCATTAAATTCCACCTGTGTTTGTGGAGCAGTTATAGCATTATTGTATTGGAAAAATTTGGTTCCTTACGTCCCTACACTATCTACACAAGTCCTCGTTGAAGAAAGCGGCCTAATTATGATCGACTCGAGGAAGGCCGGCCTCAGACAGTAGACGAACCGAGAGACACGACTCACATCGATGTCGTTTCAAGCTCTGACACTCGTACACTGAGGCCACCAACCCTTTTACTTTTCTTTGAGTATTTCGAGGAAGGTCCCTTAGTATACAAAGGGGACCTCCCCTTTGTAAAGACCCATGTGTATTTTACTATTGAAAATATACAACTCTCTCTTGTGCAAAGTTTACTTCTTGTCTTATTGTTCTTGTATCACGAATTACTCACACTATACTTACATATCTTTGTCACTCTAGGCTCTCTAGTTTAGAAATCATTGGGGAAAACAAATCAGAAAAGAGAGAAAAAAACTCTCTCACTTCCGCATAAATCCTTTCATTCTCGGTCGCTATTCACTGAATAGTACTTCTGTCACTATTCATCGGGTATATCGCCGGAATCCTGTGGTGGATTGTCACAATTTTGGTGTCAAGACATCCCCTCCTCTTTGCGAACAATCTCCAATATATTTTTTCTCAAACCATAGCAAATCTCCCTAAATCTTAAATCTTGTTGTTCGAATTACTGTAGCAATTCAGAATTTCAGCGCTAATACTTTCAGATAGAGTGTTCGTGATGGATCCTGGTTGACGTTCAACGCATCTATGGAAGCTTCACCCTCTCCCCAGCTGTGTGCTGTGGGAGAGGATAATCAAAACCATACAGAAAATCAATCAACTCAAGATACAAAACAAACTTATGCATCGCAACTTGTTCGACAACATTCTGTCGCAACAAACTCAAATCTTGACTCTGTCCTGTTACATTTGAGAATGGAATACCTACTGTCGAATTCACAGTAGATAAAGTGAATACATTCACCAAGGAGGAAGGTCTTCAACAAGAAGTTGTGATTGAATTCTCGTATGGAAAACCCGAGCTTCAGGAGCTCAGACAGATTTTACCGAAGCAACCGATATCAAAGGTAATTGCAATATAGGACAGCTAGAATATCGACATATTCTGGTAAGATTTGATTTTTTTGAAGATTTTGCTAAGGTCGTTTCAAGAACAACTGGTTATGTTAAGGCAAAAGGAGACGACTTCTTCTTTAGGACATTCCCATGGACAATGGGATTTAATCCACGTGAAGAAACGTCAAAAGTTGTCGTTTGGATCTCTTTTCCTGAACTGCCAGCAAATTTGTTCGCAAAAAATCCTTAATGTCAATCGTTGTTGCAGTGGGAAAGCCTCTAGCAGTAGATAAGGCTACTAAAGATTGATTGAGACCTAGTACGACACGAGTAAAAGTCTTGATTAATTTATTAGACAACCATCCAAAGAAAGTAAAGATCAAGATAGTTAATATCAAATCTGGGAAAATTGTCGAATACGACGAACGGATCTTCTTTGATAACCTTTCTAAATACTGCACGTATTATAATCATCAAGGTCATGATGTAAAATCGTGTCGTTGGAGTTCAGATGAATTTAATGAACAAGCATTTCATAATTGAGAATCTGAAGGCCGGGGAAGTTTGACAAAATTAACATGTGATGCCAGAGAATTCCTAAATGCTAATCTTGTAGCACGTAGCAGTGAAAGGATTCTGCCTACTATAACTGCTGATGCAGGACAAAATACTGTTTTGGTTCTAATTGTTCCACCTGCACAAGTTCATGCAATGCCGAATGCTGATTTTGAACATCTGTGTAAAAAACCATCTTCTGTTTTGAAAGTTCAAAGTGAGCAGGTGCTGTCAAATTTGGCTAGGGTTCTTCCTAATGAGACTACTGATGCAGGACAGACTATGGATTATGTTCCAACTATTCCAGCTACAGAAGCTCTTTCAATGCTGAATGCTGATATACCACAGCTGTGTAAAAATCCATTAACTGTTCCATTCAATTTGAATGTTCCTAATGAACAGGTGGTGTCAAAATTGATAGTTGCATCAGCTGAGGCTGCACATCATAATGCAAGCAGAAATGAACAATTGGTGTGTAAACAGCATCATGTGTTACACATGAGTAACAATATGAATCATACTCTGTTCTGTCAAGGAAATGATACTAATTTGGAGGTTCTCGATCCTGCCAAAGCTGTTACAAATCCTGGTGTTTCCCATGTGCAACTAGGGGAGAACTTGACAGTGCCAAAACCTATTGACGTTTATATTGAATCTGTCCCAATTGTTCAAGCTGCACAAGTTCATCCAATGCCCACTGCTGATACTGCATAGTTATGTAAAAAACCAACCACTGTTCCATCCAATCTTAATGTTCACAGTGAACAGCTAGTGTCAAATTTGGCTGGGGTTCTTCATAATGTGACTGGTGATGCAGGACAAAATATTGATTCTGTTCCGGTTATTCCAGCTGCAGAAGTTTATTCAATGCCGAATGTTGATATAGATCAGCTATGTCAAAATACACCTACTGTTCCATTCAATGTGAATGTTCCAAGTGAACAGGTGGTGTCAAATGTGACTGATGCATCAACTGTGGCTGCAAATCATAATTCAAATAGGTTTAATCATCTGGTGTGTGAGAAGCAACATTGGTTACATAATAGTAACAATAACAAACCTACACTGTTTTGTCAAGGAAATGATACAAATTTGGACGCTCTGCATCCTGAAAAAGCTGTTACAAACCCTGTTATTTCCTATGTTCAACTAGGGGAGAACTCGACAGTGCAAAAAATGCTTGATGCTTCAAACATCACTGCGGGATGTAATGGGATAAACAAAACCTCAGCCTTAGCCAACTGGACATTACAACATGAACATCGACCTATATCACAGTTTGGCAACCATGAAGCAGTGAATGAAAGTACAGCTGCTGATGTTGTCTCTAATGCTGCATTACCTCAAGCAAATTCTGCTTTAGAATCTTCTGACAATCGTCAACACACAAGGCAAGAGGGGCAATGGTCATCGATGGCCAACAAAGTAGTATCTCCTAATCCAAAAATAAAATCCAGATCGCAGAAACAATCCAGCTTTACCTTCAATTTCAAACTCATTGCCGTACTGGCCAATGTCAATGATGATGAAGGGAAATCTTTGGGAGAAAATTTGCAACTTTGTGACAGTCAGAATACATCTCAGAATACAGAGTCTATAGCTCATGTTACTGGTACAAGTTTGCAAATACAGTCCAAACTTCAAAGTTCTCCAACCATTCCAAAGAGAAGGGACTTGATCATTAAATACAAACTCTGGAAAGAACAACGAGATTATGATGATGAGGAGAGCTGGGGTGAAGGACTCGCTGGTTTTTCATGGGAAGAAGATGACCAAGAGTGTGAGCAGGATAGTAGTGAAGAGGACAGTGATGATTCAGTCAAGCAAAAATGTCAAAGGAAAAATGTAATTAAGAACTGTCGTGCAATTTTGAAGCAAACAGCAACTCCAATTAGCAGATTAAACCATAATGCTCCAGTGTTTGTTCCAAGAAATAATGCTAAAATAGTTAGTTCAATTGTAGCGACATCAAAGTTCAACAAGAATGAAATAGCATATATTCGTCAACTAAACTCAGTCGAACCTACAGTTGGTAATCCAATCGCAAATGCGCTACCATCAACTACCCAGAATCAGGCTACAACATCAGAACCACTCTCTAATCTAGAGGACAAAAAATTTTCGGATGTCATGACGCAAACTATGCTCTCAAATCAGAAGCAGCAAAGGAATGCAAATACTCCATCTAACTCTCTTATTGCTGATAGCAATGCGATAGCATGGTCACAAGCGGGGCAGCTCGTCACAACTGCTTCAGTAATTTCGTCCGAGGAAAGACAACTCTTGGAAGCGATGGTAAATACAGATACTAATCCTATTACTGGTAGCTCTGTCATGAGCAGGAACAAAGCGCAAAAACAACAAAAAAATGCAGTTATGAATAATGCACAATTAACAACTCAAGGCGTTTTTCAAGAGTTGCCAAATCCAATTTTGGCAGGAAGACATATATATGAAGAAGGGGAAGAAGAGGATTTCTTAAACCAATGTCGAGCAAACGCTTCAACAAAATGAGATTTGTCACCACTGCATAGTGCAAGAATTAAGAAGTCTCATCAAAGGGAAAGAAGTTGGGACGGTAGGGAGTTTGATGACGTAAACATAAGGAGACCCCCAATGAGAACTGCAAAACAAAAACAGGTCGTTCAAACAACACATCCAAATCCAATCGACTGAAGAATAAAGCATGAACTTCGAAGACTTTGAAAAATTATGTGGAAGAAGACAACATTCTACTAATCGAAATTTTCACAACAAAAGAGATTAGGGGGAATCTCTATGGCTTCTTCATTTGTTTATTTTACCATCACATTAGTATTATACTATGTAATATCATCACAGAGCATGTTATAATCTTTAGATGATCATTCAATTCTTAGTTCTTGCGAGTTCTTTCTTTTTACATGCTTGCTAGTACAGGAGGCTTTTATTTGCCTCAATAGGATAATTAAGGTAAGGTCTATGACGGCTGTGTTATATGGGTGACTTTACCAGCGTAATGTGCCTTATTTTATTTCTCCTATTTGTTGTAATTTTCTTTCCAAATATTTATGAAAACTAACCCTAGGCGATTGCCTAGTGGACCAAAAAAAGGCTCTCTAGTTCATATTACTCTTGATTCCGATTAACCCATATTATTTTTGATTGTTTTAGAGCTACTTAAGCACTTGCATAACTTTTTCGCCAAACAATATGGCGCCGTCTGTGGGGATTTCGAGAATCAAAGATGCAGTTTGCTTCTAGAGATCCTTTGAAAAGCCACTCTCTACGACCTCAAATGGCTGAGAACAATGCAAGAATGAAAGCTATCTTGGATGTAAGAACGTATCTCACAAGCACTCTCAATGCAGCTGCTGAAGGAGATGCCCTACACGCAACCCCCAGTACCTTGATAAGCGTGGAAAACCTACATTCCTCATCAGAAGATCTGGTGGTTCCACGAGAAAGAGATGCTTCAACATCTAAAACCAAAGAAGCACCCCCGGAGGTAAAGAGGTTACTGGAAGAGTGGCTGACAAACGCTCTGAGCAGTCTAGCTAAGAAGCCGCCTCAAAATGATAGATGCACCCCAGCGACAGATAACGTTGCAGTCGAAGATGAACTCGAGGTCACAAGAATGAACAACGTGACTATCGATGCTCAAGCTAACGGCGACACACTCGCAGCCATCCTCAAAAAGATGGAAGAAATGGAAAACAAAAATAGGTCGCTTCGCTACCAGAAGAAGGAGCACCAAGAAAGGGTGGATAAAATCCTAGGCGCACCTAAGTTACTACGGAAGCGAGACGTGGGGAGGTTTGCTGAACAACCCTACCCGGAAGGAGCTGCGCCTTACCCCATCCCAAAGACCTTCAAAATGCACCCTACTTAAAAGTAAATGATGGGACCACAGATCCCAAGGACCACCTGATTCACTATCTCACACCCGTCAAAGACAACGATCTTTCAAAAGAGCAGGTACCATCCATACTTCTAAAGAAGTTCGGCGAAATGCCAACAGGAGGGGCCCTAACGTGGTACTCATAGCTACCGGCCAAAACCATCTCCACGTTCGAGGAGATGGAGGATAAATTTTCCACCGCCCAAGCAGGAGAAAGGAAGGCAGAAGCACGGGTCAACGACATTTTTGCTATACGACAAACCCCAGGAGAGGGACTCAGGGAGTTGACGACGTTTGACGACGATGCACCCAGAAATCCGAAGGGACCGGCGCAGCGAGGGATAGCAGGAGCAAGTCCCATGCCTCAACAGAGAAAGACACCAACCATACATCAGATCCTCACATCCGCCACCACCAAGGTATGCGGACGCCCTACAACAACATGTCGTCGCACTAAGGAATGACAGAGGTATGCCCTATTTGTTATCTGCACATAACCTTTGTGTATCTCCTTCATAGGTGGTGTACGCACTGGAAAAGCTGGGCGACAAAGTGCAATGGCCAGCACAGAAGAAATCCGACCCCGCCACCAGAAAATCAAACGCTCTGTGCGAGTTCCACCAGGAATGGGGGCACAGAATGGAAGACTGTATAGGTATCCGACAGGAGGTGGTCCGAATGCTAAACCAAGGGTTCTTGAAAGAAGTGCTCATCGAAAAAAGGAAGCTCAACTTCGCACGCGGGAGGGAACAACCCCATGGCCCGCCAAGGCCGCCCTCGCCAACATGCACAATCAACATGATCATTGGGGACGGCAATGAATCAGCGATCAATCACGTCAAATTCACCACCACTCACAAGTTAAAGCGAACCATCGTTCACGAACAGTATGACGACTTCGAAGATAGAATCACTTTCGATAAGTATGATGCCGACGTATTGTGTTTTCCTTATTATGATGCCTTAGTTATTACTTTGCGCATAGTAGATACTAATGTTAAAAGGATCACGGTCGACGATGGCAGCGGTGCATGTATCATTCATCTGAGAGTCTTTGCACTCATGGGACTCGAGGATAAGATAATCCCACCCTGCATAACACAAACGGGTATTAATAATGCAGTGGAAAGAACCTCAGGCGAGGTGACGCTGCCCGTTCTAGCACGAGGAGTTATGATGGAAACCACCTTCCACGTAATGAACCAAGAAACGACATACAACGCCATTATCGTACGCACATGGATACATGCCATGAGAGTCGTCCCCTCCAGCTTCTATCAAGTGATCAAATTCCCAGCCCCATGGGGAGTGCATAGCATATGGGGCGAGCCGTGCACCGCCCATGAATGCTATAAAATAGCTCAGGATAACACGCACACCAAACAACTGAAGGGACCAAGTGCTGAAGCATAGCCATGTCGGGGACTAAGGTCCACGCGGCAGAGAACGCCATCAAAGATCCCGATGACTTCGAGGCGAGCAAGTCTACGGTCAAAGACCTCGACGCCGTCCAGTTAAACAACAGCGACCCCACAAATAAAGCTTACATAGGCCACGGCCTATCAAATCCAGGTCAGTACCGTGAATTTTTATCTAACAATGCAAACCTATTATCTTTTTCCCATGCATATATGCCAAGAATTCCACTAGAAATTGCCTCCCACAAACTTAACGTCGACCCATTACACCCGCCCGTGCGGTAGGCAAGAAGAAAATTCAACGCCGCCATAAATGAAGCTGTAAGCGAAGAAGTAGATAAGCTGCTGACTAATAGCTCCATTAGGGAGTCCAAGTACCCGGAATGGGTCGCCAACGTCGTAATGGTCAAAAAGAAAAACGGAAAGTGGAGGATGTGTGTAAACTTCACCGATCTCAACAAAGCATGTCCAAAAGACTCATTCTCGTTGCCCCACATCGACCAGCTGATAGACGCAATGGCAGGACATGAGCTGCTAAGCTTCCTTGATGCGTATTCCGGCTATAATCAGATCATGATGGCCAAGGAAGATCAGGAGAAAAAAACTTTCATCACTCACCAGGGGACGTATTGCTACAAGGTAATGCCGTTCGGGCTTAAGAACGCAGGAGCAACTTACCAAAGGCTGGTGACTGCAATGTTCAAAGAACAATTTGGCAAGACAATGGAGGTCTACATCGACGACATGTTGGTCAAGTCATCAAGAAAGGAAGACCACCTCACCCACCAGAAGGAAGCCTTCGAAATATTAAGGAGGTACGGTATGAAACTCCTGAAAAATGCGCTTTTGGAGTAGCCTTGGGAAAGTTCCTGGGATTTCTGGTATCACAAAGGGGCATTGAAGTCAACACTGACTATATCAAGGACATAGAAGCTATCCCAGAAACGCTAAGTAACAAAAAGCAGGTGCAGAAGTTGACGGGCCGGATAGCCTCTCTCTCTAGGTTCATCTCACGCTCCTCCGACATGTGCCACAAAATCTTCGGCGTATTGAAGAAAGACCATGGAATGCAGTGGTGCGAAGAATGTGTAGAAGCCTTGAAGAACTTGAACGCATACTTATCATCACGACCCCTACTGGTGAAAGCCAGCCCCAGTGAGCCGCTGTTGATATATTTGGCCGTATCAGAAGCCGCAGTCAGCGCTGTCTTAGTGCACGAAAATAAAGGTACACATTCTCCTATTTATTATATTAGCAGAACTTTAGTGGATGCCGAAACCCGGTACCACCACCTTGAGAGGCTGGCGTTAGCACTCGTAGTAGCTTCACGAAAGCTACGACCATATTTCCAATACCATCCTATAATAGCGACGACCTTCCCTCTAAGGAGTGTCCTACACAAACCCGACTGATACTGCATGCTCAACAACGACCTTTATAAAAGGACGTTTGATGGCCACTTAGCCAAGTGCTTAGGGCTGCAACAAACAAGACCGGTACTCGACGAAGTACACAAAAGCCATTGCGGCGCCCACACAAGCAATCGCGCCCTCAAGCGATGAATCATACACGCCGGCTACTATTGGCCCACCGTGAAGAAAGAGGCAGCCGAGTATGTCCGCCGATGAGAGCAATGCCAAAAGTACGCCCCAATAATACACCAAGCAAGAGAACCCCTCCATTCCGTCACCTCCCACTTGCCATTCATCAAGTGGGGAATGGATATAATCGGCCCGCTACACTCAGGGCGAGGAAAGGTACGTTTTTTACTTGTTTTAACTGACTATTTCTCCAAGTGGGTGGAAGCAGGTGCGTAAGCGCAAATACGCGAACAAGAAGTCATCACCTTCATATGGAGGAATATCATATGCCGTTTTAGCATCCCAAAGAAATGAGCTGCGACAACGGATGCCAGTTCATTTGCCAGAAAACGACCGAGTTCTTCAAAAAATGGCACATCAAAAGGATACTATCCACCCCATACCACCCCGCCACCAACGGTCAAGCGGATTTCTCTAACAAAACAATTCTAAACATACTTAAAAAGAAGCTCGAAGATGCCAAGGGGCTATGGCCGGAACTACTACCCGAAGTCTTGTGGGTGCACAGAACCACACCTAAGTCTAGCACCGGGGAAACCCCATACTCACATGTTTATGGAACCGACGCGGTCATATCCGTTGAAGTGGGTGAACCCAGCCTAAGGTATTCACACACAAGCGGAAGAGAAAACAACATCAACATACTCCAAAATCTTGATGAAGTCGAAGAAAGAAGAGAAATGGCCCACGTCAGGATGGTAGCCCAAACACAACAAGTCGAAAGATATTACAACAAGAGGGTAAGAATAAGGCCATTCAAAGTAGGGGACTACGTCCTCAAAGCCAAGACTTTGGCCTCAAAAGACCCAAGTGAAGGAAAACTGGGCACAAACTGGGATGGACCTTACAAAATCACGGCGGCGGGGGGGAAAAGAGCATTCCAGCTAGAGACAATGGAAGGAAAGACACTCCAGAACTACTGGAACGTCGCTCATCTCAAACATTTACACTTCTAAAATAGGTGTCACCTGAGTCGTACTCTTTTTCCCTTACCCTGGTTTTGTCCCAATTGAGTTTTCTCGGGAAGGTTTTTAACGAGGTGGCAACGGGGTCACCTGGAGATGTTTGCAGCACAAGTGCATCATGCCGCCTCTGCATGTACTCTCCAAGCCCGACATGATACAGGGACTAGAATAGTGTCATCTCCAGGTGTATGGAAAGGCTACGGCCATCTCCAGATGTATAGAAAGGCTACGGCCATCTCCAAATGAATGAAAAGGCTCTCCAGGTGTATGGAAAGGCTACGGCCATCTCCAGATGTATAGAAAGGCTACGGCCATCTCCAAATGAATGAAAAGGCTACGGCCATCTCCAAATGAATGAAAAGGCTACGGCCATCTCCAAATGAATGAAAAGGCTACGGCCATCTCCAGATGTAAAGAAAGGCTACAGACATCTCCAGATGTATAGAAAGGCTACGGCCATCTCCGAATGTATAGAAAGGCTACGGCCATCTCCAAATGAATGAAAAGGCTACGGCCATCTCCAAATGAATGAAAAGGCTACGGCCAACTCTAGATGAATAGAAAGGCTACGGCCATCTCCAGATGAATGAAAAGCTTACGGCCATCTCCAAATGAATGAAAAGGCTACGACTATCTCTAAATGAATGAAAAGGCTACGGCCATCAGGCCACAGCCATTATTTTAGATGGCCATGGCCATTGTTTTTATAAGGCTACAACAATCATTTTATCTGGCTAAGTCCATCAGGATACGACCATTATTTTACATGGCTATAGCCATCGTTTTTATATGGCTACGACCATCATTTTATATGGCTAAGGCCATCAGGCTACGGCCATTATTTTACATGGCTATGGCCATCGTTTTTATAAGTCTAAGACCATCATTTTATATGGATAAGGCCATCAGGCTACGACCATTATTTTATATGGCTATGGCCATCATTTTTTATAAGGCTACGGCCATCATTTTATAAGGCTAAGGCCATCATGCTATGGCCATTATTTCACATGGCTATGGCCATCGTGTTTATAAGTCTACGACCATCATTTTATATGGAAAAGGCCATCAGGATACGACTATTATTTTACACGGCTATGGCCATCATTTTTATAATTCTACGGCCATCATTTTATATGGCTAAGGACATCAGACTACAGCCATTATTTTACATGGCTATGGCCATCGTTTTTACATGGCTAAGGCCATCATCCTATACATGTCTAAGGCCATTATGTTTAAACGACTAAGGTCATCGAATTTTATAAGGCTAAGGCCAATCATTTCTACACGGCTAGGGCCGTCGAATTATAAAAGGCTACGACCGTAATTTTACATGGCTATGGCCGTCGTTTTTACATGGCTAAAGCCGTCAAGTTCTACACAGCTACGGTAAAAAATATAACAACGTGCCAAAAAGAATAGAAAAGATTACCTACAACAAAAATCATTTGTCTTTATCAAAAGGGTCAAACACCCATGATACAAATATCAGTATTTACAGGCATATTTACAAGGATCCTAAAGTCCACTACTTATCATGCTCAGCATGGCCTTCAGGTGGCCCTTCCTCATTCTCAAGAGGGTATGCTTTGGAAATCCAAGAGCTGGATTCCAAATGATTAATGTCTGCAGAGTTGCCCCCCTCCCGGGCCGGCGATTCAGGACTATAACCGGCCGCTTCACGAGCGGCTCTAACCAACTGGTGCTGGCCCTAAACTTCCTCCTCAAATGCTCAACCAGCCGCCAAAAATTCCTCGAGCACGACCAGCCTTGCCTCTGCATACACCCACATCTCGTATGCTTCACAAGACGTATCGGCCTATGCAACAGCTCGCTTGAGATCCTCGACCTCCGCCTTCGTGGCATCAAGTTCCGTCGTTAAGGCCGCCACCCGAGTGCATAATTCCGCCGCCTCCTCTGCCACTACGTGGCCGAGCTGCAACTCTTCGTCCTTAGCCTGAATAAGGATCTCCCTCTCCATGTCCCGAGCAACAGCGGCCATTAGCTGTTTATCAACTTTCTCCAGCTCAGTCACCCTTTTCTTAAGCTTCTCCTCGAACTCCACGAGGCCCTCACGAACCACCCTGAAGTTAGGGTCCTGCTTATACATATCAGCCAAGGTCAGTGCACCTCGCGCGTCCTGTTGTACTTCTTCACCAGCCTATTGTACTTGGCCACCTTCTCCTTCTGGCGTTGACCCCTCTCCGCCTCTAGGACAAGAGTATGGAAAATAAACCAAGTAAGTACGAGGAAAATCACCCTTTACTAACGCAAAAGAAAGATCATCGATCAAGGCAAAGACATACCTGTAAGGCCGCACCCGCCACCCTTTGGGCCAAGACCTTGTCACTATGTTCCGCCAGGGTCGCATGCTCAACACCGGCAAACAAGAGTGTCATACTGGTGGCTGCCTCCTTGCAATTCTCCAACAAGTTATAGTGGCTTGGAATCACCATCCGATGAGAGGACTGGACGGCCACCATCTCCACCTGGTTGAAGGATCTACCTCCTCTGCCCACTTCTCTGTGGCGGCCCTGGGCCCGCCACGTCCATTATTTCACTCCTTCTCTCTATTTCCTCCCTCCTAAGAGCAGACATCCCTGAGCCAATGGCCTCTTCGATAAAGACCGGCCAAGATTCAGGGAGGGATGGCTTAACCTTCCCCGTCTGAGTGGCCACAGCCTTGCTGGTAAGAATCCGACGCTGCCTCATCTCTAATGTCTCCTCCTCTTCACGGTCCGCCTCTATGGGATGCAAAGCGGGATCAGATGGAGTCGGTTCGGCAATGGACATCCCTATGGGGGCAACCCTAGGAACGATCTCGAGAACAGCCGCATGTATCTCCATAGGCGTTGTTTCAGGTACGACCCCAGTACGGCAACTTGTCTTTAAGGGGGCGCAACACTGCCCCTGAACGTACCAACAAGAATCATATCCTTCTCAAGGTCAGATACCGCCCTAGTAGGGGCGGCAACAGTCTTCTTTTTCTTCTTCTTCTGCGCCTTTTTAGAGGCGTCTCGACCTGCCAAAGCATGCATGAGACATGCAAGAAAATTATGAGGAACCCCCAAACCATAACAAAAGGAAAAATTGGGTAAGGCCATTACTTGCCAGGCCATAGAGCCTAAGGAATTCAAACCAGGAACGACATTCTTCTGCAAACGGAATCTACGCTTGCACCCACGACCTAATATCGTCGACCCTACGAGGAGGGCGAGCTGTCACTGCATGGAAGCAAAGGGAAATTTATGACGAAGAAACCCAGCAAGGTAAGGTTGCCTTCGTAAAAGTTACGCACAGTAATACATACATGCATCGTTCCACACCTCTCGAAACCCTTCAGGGTTGGACACAAGGTGCTCGGTACGCACATAGAAAAATCTCGTCCAAAATTTGCGGTTGGCCTTGTCGTCCACCTACGACACAAAGCTCTTCTTTCCCCGACTCCTAAACGGAGCATCGAGCCTCTCATAAAGATTGCACATAACATTTGTAGGAGGTGATGAACGGTAACCTCTTTCCCAGACTTCGCCGCATAGATGGTAAGAACCCTACACACCTTCAGCGCGTACGGAGTAAGCTGGGTCGGCACGCCTCGAACCAACGACAGAGCTCTTCCGCCAAGGGATAAAGCAGGAGGTTGTACCCGGTTCCTTGTAAAATACATAGTACCCGGGCATGTGCACATTAGCATGGTTTAGCCCGGTCCTTGAACATGATCAGGAATATTATACGATTTCCTAAGAGCGACCAAGTGAGACGACATAAAGTCATTGTGCTCCCAAGGAGGGAGTTTACACTTGTTCTTGAAGTCCCTCATTTTATCTATATCCAGGGGAAGCAAGTTGGTCGTTGATAGTGGAACAAAAACTTCTTCGGCATCCCCATCATCTGAGGAGCGAAGCCCTAGAGGGAGCATCGTCCTTAATCCTGGTGTCATCATGACGACGTTCAGCCATCGCGAAAGTATAAGAAAAATGCGCCTTTGGTCTCGAGTACGATTCCTAAGAATGGAAGTTTCAGAAAAGAAAGAACTATGAGCACCAGAAAAAAGATAAGGAAATGATTGGGTAAGTACTCTCAGAAAAGGGTCGAAAGATGAATCAAGTTCAACTTCCCCTCTATTTGTAAGAAAGGGTACACGGAAATCGAAAAGGAATGACTCGAAAACCAGCGCAGGAAACCCAAACGTCACGTCATAACCTGAACCGTCTTTGGAGCAGGAGTAATGATCACGCACGTAATCGATGACATCATCTAAAAAAGGAACCCCAAAAAGGAAGTAAAGTGTCAACGGCATAACCTCTTCACATATGGGCACGCCTTTTACAGGGGTATTCACAGGAACAACCAAATTTCCAGAAGTGTCGAGCATGTATGTCCGTTCATTGAAGACGCCTCCCGACTACGTCTCCAACAAACGAGGGACTATCTATTTGGAAAATTTTGTTCCTTACGTCCCTACACTATCTACACACGTCCTCGGTGAATAAGCGGCCTAATTATGGTCGACTCGAGGAAGGCCGGCCTCAGACAGTAGACAGACCAAGTGACATGACTAACAGCGACGTCGTTTCAAGTTCTGACACTCGTACACTGAGGCCACCAACCCTTTTACTTTTCTTTGAGTATTTCGAGGAAGGTCCCTTAGTATACAAAGAGGACCTCCCCTTTGTAAAGACCCATGTGTATTTTACTATTGAAAATATACAACTCTCTCTTGTGCAAAGTTTACTTCTTGTCTTATTGTTCTTGTATCACGAATTACTCACAATACTCACATATCTTGGTCACTCTAGGCTCTCTAGTTCATATTACTCTTTACTCCGATTAACCCATATTATTTTTGATTGTTTTAGAGCTACTTAAGCACTTGCATATCTTTTTAGCCAAACAATTATACTGCTCTATTCTTTC
This sequence comes from Nicotiana benthamiana, assembly GCA_034376525.1. Lineage (NCBI taxonomy): Eukaryota > Viridiplantae > Streptophyta > Magnoliopsida > Solanales > Solanaceae > Nicotiana > Nicotiana benthamiana. The sequence continues at coordinate 135,973,493 of CM067329.1, read as the reverse complement.
TTGATCGTTAATACTAGTGATATGTCCACTATGGTTTGTCGTATCATCCAGGGTATCACCTTTGTTCTTCTTTTCTTCTCCTCGATGAATGCTTTTCCCATTGTGTTCAAAATTATGATTCTCCATATTTTCCAAGTAAGCAAGCCCAAGTCCATGCAAGAAGGCCCACTGGATCTATCCAAATTCAAAGCCCATCAAAGACTCTCCTACATGAAAGGATCTGAGTCCATCCAAATGATATTAAGCAAAATCCTATTCTGGAAAGAATGGCAAAGTAAGGGATTTAAGTCTACTCAGAGATTTCATATCTCTCCCACGTGTGATTCATCCTAACAACTATCGATTAGGTTAAAAAAGTGCCCCTACACATGCAAAAAACTAATTAAAAGGGCAAAAGAGACGAAGGCCAAAGCATTGACTGAAGAGGGGGGCAAAGAGATATTCGCCTTTGACTTCTTCTCCGCCTACTGACTGCTACTCGGCTAGATGCTCCTATTTCTTATTCGTAGATCGTAGATTAAGATGTTATTAGGTAAGGAAAGTCAGTCCTTTTAACGAGAATTACTAGCAACTGCTTCATTGTTATTCACATTGTTCTTTGTAGACTCTTCAATACTTTAAGAGGATATACATCTTGACTGGAAGTTTTTCCAATACCGTTAATTTCCCTCAATTCATCCTTATTCGTGTTCGATTGTGGACTCCTTCCTATTAGCTTCCTCAATCCCATGTACTGTAGGATATGGGTGTTTTCTTTCCTCGTGCTTTTCATCCCGGTTTTCTTAGGTGTGGCTTTCTCAATTGGCGAAGCATTCAAAACCATATTCTCCTCATTCACAATTTTTTCCACTGCCTCCTTCTTCACATGCACAACTTCTTCTATTTCCCCTTGTTCCAATAATGCAAGCTTGTTAGTTATTTGCACTGAATCTACTGCAATTCGTTCAACCTTGTTACCTCCTTTGCGAGTTACTTCCTTACCTTCTCCTCCTTGTCCTTTGCCTCAGTATTCTTCTTTGATCTGTTGACTCGTACTTCTTGCCATCTACCATTGGGATAGCAAACGACAATACCACTAGTTAGCTTTTTAATAGGAGGAGACATGTTATTCAGTTTTTTCTGTTTCTTGTCACCATCTACATTTTGTTCTTGGTCCAGAAATGGAATCAATTCTGGGTGCAGTACCCTACAATCAGCTTCACAATGACCTTGTAACTTACATTCCTTGTAATACTTAGGCATGTAGTTATATTGTATTTTTATCCACTTTGGTTGGAATTAGTTTACGAAGCTCTTGAATCTCTAGGCATCCATATGAAAATTTTCCAACAACTGAAAAATTAAGATTTTCAATGCTATTCATATGCATGACTTCCGTGTTCGTCCATTGGATCAGTGGTTCTCCGTGTAGAAAAGAGACATGTTTTATAGGAATTACTAGGATAGTAGGGTTTTAGTTTAACGTAGGCTGCATGGATGTATTTATTAAAGTAGGTTTAAATATGTTGGTGTAATCCAGTGGTGGATTACGGTTAACAGTGGATTGTATTGGGTGGGGAGCTGGATTATTTGGTATTGTGGTGGTTTGAAGAGGCTGACCAGCCGTGGAAACAGGTTGGCCACCAGCCGGAGTGGCCATGGCAAGCTTGCGATGGCAGCCGCGTTAGTCTTCTCCTAACCGACACGCCCAACATAGAATTTAATTTTTTTTTAATCTTATCTTGAGTGCATAAAAATTATATTTCCATTACGGACTTAAATTTGTGATTGAATTTTGAGTTACTTATCTATTTATAAATAATTGAATATATAAATAAGGGAATATTAATAATTTTAATATTATTAATTATTAAAATTGAGTATCGTTAAATACTTGTTAAGTAAAAATAAGAAAGAAAGACATTTAAGAATTGTGCTTAAAGCTCACAGAATGGTCTCTTCTATTGTAAGCAAAAGGCTTATAGCGTTGGACGAAAGAGGGGTTGGGAAAAGAGCACAAGGAAACAAAAAAAAAAAAAAAGAAGAGACTTCTACGGACAAGAAATTGAAGCAAGTCCTAGCGAAGTACTCACGCAGGCAACGAAAAATTCTAAATTTTTTACAAATTTCTAGTTCTTGGACTCAGTTATATAAAATTTTGTACTGTCAATTATCATATAATTATAGTAATTAAGTGTTGGATGATTAATTCCCTTCTTTCTTTGTATCACCAATAAGTTTAATGTTTAGGTGTGAAACTTTGAAATTAATTAAATGTCACGATCCTAATCGAAGGCAGCGACGGGTATCTGATGCCTTACTGAACCGAGTACCAACTTAACATTGCATAAAGAGTTTCAGTAGTTACTACGAATAAGATAGTCAATCTAACATTCCATAAAGAGATTCAAAATCAATATTGAATAAAGGTTAAGTTTATAACTTAAATTTGTAGCTTGTTTATATAAATTCGGGCAGCATCTCCACTTTAATAAGAGCATCTCCGATACCTTATAACAACAACCATTACCAGATGTTGAACTTTATTTTGGTATTGTAAATGTTTGGTATTAATAGGTCCATGCATTGCTTTTTTATGATAACCTTCGCTTTTGTTTGAACTTTATTTTAGTATTGTAAATGTTTTAGTTTAAATTATACATTTGCATTTTGGTATTTATTTTGGATCTTGAGAATATTAATTTCTATGAATTTCAGTTATTTAAGAGTATCTTATATATCTTGAACAATATATTTTTTATTAAATAAAATAAGAAAAATATAATTTGGGACGGATTTTCTTCGTAGCTATAACTAATATAGTATTATCGGGTGCGACAGATTGCGACAAATATATATTCGGGACGGATTAACGATAGAAAATATTCGTCGCCAAATAAATCTGGCGACGAAATGACGTATCAATTTGGCGATAAAATTGATGATGCTTGCGACAGATATGTGTTGTCGCTAAGAGTAGCAACAGATACAAATCGTAGCTAATTCGTCGCTAACTTAGCAACAGATTCAATTTTTTCGTTTGTAAAGGATTAGCTACGAGCGAAGTGGCGACAAACATATATCTGTCGCAATTCCGTTGCTAAATAGGTGTAGCGGCGGAAATATACTATTTAGCTACGGAATTCATTCGCCGCAAATTAGTTTTTTTTGTAGTGCAACAAGAAGTCATAACTATTTTACTTTGGAATTCGTATATCCCATATCATCCCTTATAGACTTTTTACTTTAACTTAATAGTATCATTAACATGATAATGAAATCATTGATCAATAATTCCATACTTAATACCATATATTCATAACAAAGAAAATGATCCACAACTCCAATTTTTCATAATTAGCAACTTTATTCACTAGTTCATGTCTAGTTCATCCATTTAACTCAATCGATGTCAATATAATCTTAAGCATATGTAGGAATACAATATAATTACCTCCTACAGTATATGTAAGTCAAAATCCATGTTATATATAGCTTACAACATCCCAACACACCCCAATCAATTCATACAAAAATCTACTACTATAGTAGTGTCCAATACCCCGAAGGTATTATAAAGAATGATTAATCCATCATTTCAATATTTTTTGGTGTTTCTCCATACTACTTATCCTCCAAAAACTCCATTAAATAGCAGCAAAATATACAGCCCAAAAGCTACATGAAACATTCCACAAAACAATCCATTACAAAGCAAATAACTTGAACTCACGGCTTCTGATCACTGTCCAGTGAGTTTTAAATATTATGAAATAAATTAATAAACTTTACTTGATATTTAATATCTTGAAACCAAAAATTAGGCATTTTTATGAACTTTAAAATACCTTCCAAAATTCAAGCTACAAAGAAAAAAAGAGGCTATATAGCGATATTTACATCGTAGGAATCGTTTTTGTATTATTGCTTCTTGATTTCGTGCCCCGATTGACAGTATTGTTGAAAATACCTATGGAGGAGTTAGGGTGAGTTTAGGGGTGTTATATGGTCGAGCTCTCTAGAAAAATAAAGTGAGAGACGAGACAGAGAGATAACATCTCATTTTCTAAAAGCCAAAAAGGTGCCACATGCCACTCTCTCATTGGCCCTTTTTTCAAACGTTTATATCTTTTTATCTGGATGTCAATGATTGAACGGTTAAGAGCATTGTAAACTAAATTCCAAGACCTTCAATTCGATATATAATATTCCCCCAAAAAATCATATATAGCTCACAAAATGTATTTCTCAAAAAGCTTCATTATAAGGCAAATCCTTAGTTTTTCCGCAACTTAAATTCGATTTTTCTCAAACTTTATACTTCATATACAAACATTATTTATAGTCGTATCATGGCTTTAAACTCATTTAAATCATGATTAAAAAGTCTCATATTCATCTTAACTTGCTTAACACTTCGGCAAACCTTGTTGTCCTTGTAGAAGGATTTCATCCTTTTTTTAGCTTATATCAATTGAATCACGACGTACTTTCAGGTACAAAATATGGGTTGTAACATTAAAATACATTGGTTGTTGTAAAATTGATTATTTGATGGGTATAAATTGGACTAGAGCCTACGTATTAGCTCGAGGTGATTTGAGGTGAGTTGATATAATACTTTAATAAAGTAGTTTAACTCACAAAAAGCACGCATACAAGGTATTTGAATTGGTTAAAAGAGTTAATATGAACTTGATTGGAACGAATGAGTACCTATTAACTTAGAATTGTTCTAGTTAAAGATTAGATAATTTATTCTGATATATGTGCATGAATTTTCAGATTTTTGTATTATTCTTATATGTCATTTTCATGTTGAAATTAAGTTCATGAACAGGAAAGAATCTTTAGAAATACTTTTAAATATTTATTTTACAATATGAGCATGTATCGGCTTTTTCAGAAAAAATTTAGACTTGAATGGTCAAGAAAGTTGAGAAGTTAATTTAGACCCTAGCGAGGTCACACATAAAATTTTATTATTAAAATATTTTTAGCAGTATCCTCTATTCTGAGAAGAGGTCATCATCTAGATTGAGGAACCTGACCAAGACGTTGACTTCCTGAAACTACTTGTGCCAAATTTGGAAGCACACGAGCCGATCTCGTTATTGAGAATTTTCCTAGTCGGGCTAGGGTATGTTACATGAGCACTGAGAACTATGAAGTGAGTAGCACGTCGTAGATTCGGCTTATTCGATCAGGTTGGGATCAAACCAGTATCGATCAAACAGTGACTAAGTTAGAATAGTTGGAACTCCCGAAGCATAAAGTAAAGTATTTTTAAGATAAGAAAGAAAAAGAAAAGAATTTCTTTTAGAATATTCATAAATTGTTGTTATGCAATTATTTTAGAATTGTTCTTAGAAGCTTTATGTTTTTCATGCATTTAAAATCTTTGCTTGTACATATATTTTATTAATGTTTCGTTCCCTGCTTTAGTGGGGGTGGGGGTCGTGGAAACTCACTAAGTACAATGACTGGTACTGACATTCTCTTTTGGGAATATGTGTTAGTCTGTGGTGCAACATAGTAGTCGATTTTGCAGACGAGCAGGCTACATGTTAGGAATTCTCTCACTTCAAGGGCTATTGGTAAGAACTGATTTTGCAAGCGAGCAGGCTGCATGTTAGGATTTCCCTCACTTTCAGTGCTATTGGCGAGCCCTGTGTTTTATTGCGGAGTATTCCTTTGAGTCATAATTATTTAACTATTTCTTTGTTTACTTGAAGAACTAGCCAGGAAATCTCATGTCCTGAGCTATGCGTCAGTTTATCAGTAAATGTTTTATATGCATAGTCTATGGTTTAAGATTCAGATATTTTTAATAATAACTTTGCAGTATTTCAGTAGTTACTACGAATAAAGTTTTACAATTGGTTTATTTTGGATATTCAAATTAATTAAAAGTATTTAATTAAAATATTTTATTGATGCATATAAAGCTTGAAGTTATAATAGTTTTTAAGTATAGATGGTTCGCTCGGTCAAATTTAACGATAGGGGGTCACGACTTGTTAAAAAAAGGGGCGTGACATGTCAACTACTAAATCTACATTTTCTGTTAGTGCTTCCTTGCACCAAAAATGAAACAAAACTTTACCATTCATAATGATCTTCAGTTTAGAGTTGACTATTCGTTTCTTTTCTTTTAAATTATCCACCAAATGCATGCTTGGTAAGCTACATAGATCGTTCCTAACATGCTAGCATGTCTGCAGTTGTCCTGGGCATTACGCTCATTTTTATTTGTTATTATTGTTATTCGTACTATGATACCCTCAATTTTCAGAAATTGCTTTCAAATACATGTCCAACCTCAACCAAAAGAAACCAGGAAATACTGCTACAATAATTTAAACCCAAAAAATATTTTTTTAAAAATGCACATCCTTAGTAACCTTCTGGGTAATGTAATATCTCGACCAGATTGACCACATTTGTTCGACCACTATACATTAATCTATCCTCTGGGAAAATTACACAGGTGGTTGCTCTTCCAATAAATTGTCGAGAAACAATTGCTGAACTTCAATTTTCCAAATATTAAAGAGGAAATAACAACAACAACAACAACAACAACAACCCAGTATAATTTCACTTAGTGGGGTCTGGGGAGGGTAGTGTGTACACAGACCTTACCCCTACCCTTGGGTAGAGAGGCTGTTTCCAAATAGAAACCCGACATCCTTCCCTCCAAGAACTTCCCACCTTGCTCTTGGGGAGACTCGAACTCACAACCTCTTGGTTGGAAGTGGGGGTTGCTTACCATCAGAGCAACCCTTCTTGTCTATATTAAAGAGGAAATAGATGTAACATAAACCAATCTAGGAATCAGGAAATTTTTCAAACTATACAAGCAAATTTCCGATCCTCAAAGGTGTATATAATGTATATAAGGTGACTAATTCGATAACAAGCTTTATCCCTCCTTCTAAATCGAGGTTTCAGAAGTTCTTCCCCGAAGGAGATGCATTAATGCAAGAACCTTTATACTAGAAATGGATCGTAAATGTATCTCCTCTTAGGTCCTTTACAACTGTGGATCTCATTTGCATGACAAAAGAACTGTGGATCTCATTTGAATGACAAAAGAACGAAATCCCACGTACTTCTTCCAGCAGAAGAGAGCAATCAGTTCAATAGATATGAGGCGTTTCTATAGTCATTAATTGGCCAAGCTAGTCATAATCATAACAGTTCTTTTTGGTCCTTCCCTTTTCTAGACGTGCTTTTCGAACTGCTTCTTGAATTTGTCTCTCATGTTCCTTCAACATGTCTTCCATACTTCCCCCTGGTGGCACTAGTGGTCCAGAGCAAAGGATTCTACTTTTCTTTGGCACATAAAGCTGAAACAAGGAGCAATGTCAGGCTAAAGGGAGCTCAGAAGGAAGTTAAATGAAACATGCAAACAAGTTAGTATCCAAATCAATATCTTCTTGAATAGCCAAACTGATATAACTTGGGAGAACCACACACTAAAAGCTAGCTATTAAGGTGGGATAGCCCAAGACTATATAAAACCCCACATCGGTACTTTGTGGTTCCGATGAGTGAATCAAGTCACATTCCTTGCAATAGACCATAACAAACTACCACGCTCCGCATCCGTCGTCCTCGACAGCTGTGCGCTAGAAAATGACTAGCCTCTGGCGAACACTGCAATACCGGCGTCACCATCCAAGGCATGATGGGCACAGAGTGTGGTGGGTAGCTTTGATACCATTGATACAATCTAGGGAGAACCACATCCGAAAAGCTATCTATTAAGGTGGGAGAGCCCAAGGCTATATAAACCCCACATCAGCACATTGCAATACCGAGGGCCCCAGTCCCATACTTTGCAATGGACCATAACACAAATCTTCTTCTAGCTCAACAGCCTAAAAAGGACCCACAACGACGGTTATTAAACCTAATAGTATTGGCATGTGTATGTGTGAGAGGAGTTGCAATGGGTGTTTAACTTTGTAAAAGTGAAACCAGCTTATATAGACTCTTTCCATGAAGCATGTTTGCAGTTCGTGTTTAACAAACAGAAGAAGATAATTGGAAATAAAGATTGAAGTTACACACCGTTGAATCCCCATAAGATGACCCATCATCCCTCTTTGAATGGACACTAGAAAAGTCTCCTACAGCTCGAGACTTGTGCGAACCCTGCCTTCGAAGCTCTCCACCATGTTGGGACACACATGAATCCTCTTTGACTTTGTGAGCATAGGCAGCTGCAGTAGGATGGACCACTGAAGTAGAATGAGTGAATCCGTTCCTATTTTTCACTCTTGGAGGCTCAATAGGGAACCCAGTTCCACTTTCTTCCAGAGGATTATATTTCACACTTTTGCTTATATTTGACTGTCCCTGCAATATTGTAACCATTTCAATGACAAAGTGAACACGCTTATTTCAAAATTTTTGAGAAAATAGAAGAAAATCAACCTGCCCGGCATTGGATTCTGTAGTACTTTCTCCCTTTGATTGCCTTGTGGACTTTCCCAATGAATCATCTCCACATCCTTTCACACTTTCAGCTTTTCGCCTAGGATTAAAAAGATAGAAATTGTGAGACTATTCAGTAGTTTATCTGGAGAAGAATATGAAAGTAAAAGTACAGTCTAGCGCATGAGAAGGTATAAACTTTTGGTCCTAATATGAATCTGTATCCCAATCATTCGGGTTTGCACTTACTTAGTTTGGGTACTTCATAATACAAAGCACCATAAGAAGTCGCAATTTTCCAACGAAGAAGTAAGATTGACATTACATTTCAATTCTAAGATTTTTAATTTTACGTGTTTTGCTCTTGAGCAGTGTTAATTTGCAAATCCTTCAATAAAAGATGAACCTTTAAGTGTAACCGCACCCATGTCACTTCAACTAAAGAATCGTCAGCCAATGCATAGGAAGAAGGATATGTTTAGTATGAATGATATAAAAAGACAGGTTATTGGTATCTTACTAAACTAGTAAAAAGTCATGATTTTGTTTGCAGATGCTTCTGCTAGGGAAAATTGTTAACCTACAAGTTTTGCTCATAAAAAATATAATACTAAAGAATTTATGTCTCCTGAAACTAAATTTTGCCCATGAATGTATCAATAATGCAACTAATGCAGCAACCGAAAGATATGCAGATTTTTAGGTAAGAGGAAAAGGTTCATATAAAGAGCTAAAATTTGATACCGTCTTGCTTCCTCCTCTCGAATCTTCGCGTCATATTCCTTGCTTGGAGGATATTTTGGTAAGCTAGAAGGATCACAAGGTAAGGGCTTTGTATTGAAGAACTGAAAGTAAAAAACCAAAGAAGTAAGATATAAAGCATATATATATATATATATATAGCACTTTCTGTAATTTGTGGAAGACAAGCTGATGCGCTAAACAATATAAAACAATCATGTCTAGAAATGGGAAAAAAATAAAAGAAAATAAAGGAGCTTAAATCATATTAATGTTTGGCAGGCTGCAAAAGGTTAATGAAGAACGCGTAGTTTAACAAACAGACATTAACCTGCTTGAATCATTTTGAGCTCATGAAATTTTTGAAAGAAGTATTTTGACAAAATAATCTAGAGAAAAATCTCCAAGTAATTACCAGAGGATTGCATAACCAGATTGATTCTAAAGGCAAATATGATATCAAAACTACAATTCAGTTTAATTTTCAAACTCTTCACAGGATACAAGGAAATGTAATTTCCAGTTATTAATAATGTAAATGTAATAATCATATAATGGGATAAGAAACTAAAGAAGTGTGCTGGAGGACTCCTATTCAAGAAACACAGTTCCATGGAGAGATAAAATCGAAATTACCTCACTATTGAGCGCAGAATAAGCAGTACCACGCTTTTCTGGTTCTATTGAAAGTAGGATATCAACAAGGGCCAAAGCTGAAGGAGGAAAGTCCATGTATGTATCAGTTACGCATCGCTTGTATGGGTGTTGTGGCTTAAAACTAGTAGCATGAGGTAGTTTTGATTTCTTCCAGTATTCTTCAGAAGGTGAACCACAAAGTTTGAAAATCTTATGCATTTGCTCCACCTATAAATTGTTTAAGTTCTCTCAGTTCGCAATAACAGAAAAAATCGACACGAACTGAAAAAATATACAAAACTAGAATTTAATGTGTTAAAAGCATCAAATAAACTAGAATTTGGCGATGGAATAATCCTAATGTGATACTTCCGAAAAAGATCAGAAGTATATTAGGAGGAGATAATCAATCATCAAGTGAATTAGGTTTAGACTGAAGAGTAAATTCAAGCCCCAGTGGAAGCACCTCTGTTCTTCCCGGCATAATAGGCTTTCCAGCAAATAATTCGGCGAGGATGCATCCAGCACTCCACATATCTATGGCCACTCCATATTCTGTTGCACCAAGCAAAAGCTCAGGAGCTCTATACCATAGAGTTACAACACGACTTGTTAATGGCTGTGTTTGGTTGGGCTCAAAGGTTGTAGCCAAACCAAAGTCTCCAATCTTTAAAACACCGTTATCATCAATGAGAAGATTTGAACCCTTAATGTCTCGATGAAGTACAGCCCTACTATGACAATGCTCAAGTCCACGAAGCAATTGTTGCATATAACATTTAATCTGTAAAGCACCATTCAAAAAGTCCATATAAAAATGTGGAGAACATCGAAATATATCATAACCCCGGTCTGCCATCTAGTTTCATGTGCAAATTATGCACATCCCGAGGTTTTTCAGACAAGAAGAGGAAGATGTACCTGTGCTTCAGTAAACTTAACCCGAGGTGCTGCCGCAAGTCCAGCAAGATCATGCTCCATGTATTCAAATACAAGATATAAGCTGCCTGATATCCTAGATGTGACCAAAGCCTCAAGTTTCATAACATTTGGGTGGTCCAATCTACGCAAAATGCTTATCTCCCTTGCCATAAAGCGAACGCTCTCTGGGTCCATATTGACAAATCTCACTTTCTTCATTGCAACAATTTTATTGGTTTTAAGGTCACGGGCCTTGTAAACACTACTATATGTTCCTTGACCAATCTACATAAAAATTTAAACGTTTAGGACTTATTACTGGAATATATGAAAATCGAACTTTTTATTAGTCCGTAGATCTATAAAAAAACTAAATGAACATCATATTTGGCTGGACAGCGAATTTCATTATCCTGTTTTCACAGTATCTTCCAAAAAGTACAAGGCAATCAAGCACTCTCATCCTTAGAGCAAGAAGATACTCAAGCCATGGATAAGAAAGTCCATATTGGAACTCAAAAGAAACCAAGAAAAAAATTAGTCGTTCTGTCGAGAATAGTTTTATTTACAGTCTATTTTGAGTATTAGTACTTAAAAGTAACCCAAGAAAAAAAGAAACTCTAATCAATCAAAAACGATGAAACTTTTAGAGAAAGTCACTTCGTATGGGAAAACAATTCAGCTACTTCTTTCAACAAAATATGATCTCTACATCAGTAACAGATTCAAGACTACAACATGATATTTCACAGAATTTTTGGGAAGTCCTCTGAGAAAAGGAGGAACATAAACAACATTACATGAGTGACACATTGGAGAAAAATAACATAACATAAATGACATTTTTAAGTAATAACAGAAACATGGATCCGTAAAGTGGATAACTACAAGATGCAGATACCAAAGTTCAGCAAACTATGGCTGTTATAACTACTAGTAAATTAGTGAAGAACAAAATGAAATTAGGCAAGATTTGAAAAAAACTAAATGAGTAGAGAGAAGAAGCTGTAGAACTGACTTTGTTTAATTTTTCAAATGACTCTGCACTTCGAGGAACCCACCCTTGAATAGCCTCGGATGCAACAGAACTTAGCCACGACGGCCATCCTGCAGCTCCGAGTTCACCCTTTACACCATTAGATATGCTTACAATTCTAGACATCGATTGTTGCACTCCAAAATCCACGGTGGACCGCCTCTTGTGATGTCCTTCCTTAGGCCTCTCAATAATTCTTGTTTTTCCATCATCCTCAACTTTTGTTGCAGGGATAGGATCAACACTGACTTCTGATGTCCGCTTTGATTTAGATTTCATAGGTAGTTCAATCTTAGGATTAACTAAGTCTACTTTAATCTCCTCTCTTTGTAAGGGAGCAACCATCTGTACAGAATATTTATCAACTTCTTTTTCTTTCTCCTCATGTTCGATAACATAATCATCTTCAGAAGAACCCTTTGAGCAACACCCGCCCATACTTTTGCAACAAATATGTTCTTTCACTCAAGACACATCCGAGACCCGCATAATAAACCTGCACTAACCCAAACTATTAGCTATATCATCCAAATTCTGTTGAATATTTCAAAATATTAACTTACCAGCCAATGCAGGCCTCAATATCCTCAGAAACTCCAATCCCTCTTCGACTATTCAAAGCCTTCCTCTCTTCAATATAATAGCAAATCCTCTGAAGAAGCCAAAATATCAAGGCATTCAAGAATGCCACAACCACAAAAGCCTTAGAAGAGATTGAAATTGAAAACCAATATCCAGTATCTCAGAATATATGCCCTTTCTTCAATATCACCTCATAATTAAGGTATTCTAATATAGCAATTGAAATAAATATCACATTCAAATGAGTATATGTTAAATAATGTATTTTACAAGGTACAAAGTTTTTGTTTGTAAATACTATATGAAAAAATAAAATTGAAGGCAACCCCAAGAAGTTTAGGAAGTCAAAAACCCAGACCAGAAAAATCCAGCATTACCACCAAATACAACAATTCAAGATTCGAGCATATAAAAGATATATACACAGGTACAGGAACAATTGTGCACTAAAAAGCTATGTATATGGATTCTATGCTTTTTTCTTTTTCTAAGGATTGATGCAGGAATTCTGGTCAAAGTGGTGATGATACCTAATGGGGGATGGATTCTGGGCTTCAAGAAAAGCTAACTTTTTTTTTCCATAAAAATTCAACTGTTTTTATTAATTACCATTTTTTCATCTTTAAAAAAAATTACATTTTCTTCAAAAAAAAAGTTCAAAGAAAGGAAAAAACACCATTTTACCCATATATTTAAGAATATTTCACATTATTATTCACCATTGATCAGAAAGGAAATACAAGGAAAAAAAGAGAGTAGTTTAGAATCTTGAAATCACCTCAAAACACGAACAACCACACATTGCTCAACATTATTTTCTTTTATTTCAATGAAATACTTACCTTTTTTTGATTTCCTTATTTGGTCTTGTTGCTATACTTTGGCAATCTCTCTGCGTTCATATTTCCATATAGAAATATACCCATTTTCACAATGCTGATTTTCTTGAACACTTATATTATTTTTTTCCTTTTCTGTGTTGGAAGTAGCATAAGAATGTCAGCAGTTGCAGAAAGAGGCAACATGGAAATTTGAACTGCTTTCCAAGTTGTACTTGTAGTTGTAGACGTGCACTGCTGTAAGGGATGGGACCCAAAGGGCTTTTCTCTGTGTCACGTGGGCGACAATAACCTGAATAGTGGGACCCCAGAAGAAGAAACCTTGTGGTCCCCTTGGAAAATCCGTTAAGATTGTTAGGTAAAGTATCAAATCCTAGTTAATTTACACTATAGGTGCTTAACGGGTGGGCCGGGCCAGTCCGATCGAGAAAAAAAGTGATCGTCAGTTTTCAATCTAGGCCGCTAACCGGTATTTTTTAAATGGGCTTAATAAGTTCGAGTTTATTCAGATAAAAAATGAATCGAAAAATTTACGTCCAAAAGGCCGGACTAAGTTAGTGTTTTTTTTTTGTATTTTTATAATATCCTAATTTATATTAATATAAAGTAAAAGTATTAATCAAAAAATAATTTTATGAAAAGAGTGTCTAAATAAAAGGATGCAAAGGCTTTAAAACCTTTATAAACTTACAATTTGAAGTTTACATTTAACAAGTAAATTAACGATAAAAGAGTAAAACTAAATTTTCATTGCATAATAATACTTCAAATTAATCTAACAAACTAAAACATTATGCATAAATACGTCAAATAATTTTAAAATAACACAAATTGTCTCAAATCAACTTAAATAAGAATTCTGGAGGACAGTCAAGACAACTCTTGATATGCCTTGTTAAACAGCTTGTGCGCACCCTCTTTAGATGAAGATGTAAGACTAGACCATAGTTCTTGCACTTTGCTTTGTGAACTTCTTTATTTTAGATTCTTCTACCACCTCAAAGTGTTCCCAACCATATGAGCAAACTCTAGAAGTACGAGGCATGATTTAACTTGAATTGAGAATTTGAGTTTGAGAAATAAATGATAAGTGAAGAACTAAAGAATATGGGAGTATATTTATAGTTTTTTAAAGGGCTAAATTAGTAATTACTAAAAGTATTATTTTTTATTAAAAAATGACCAAAAGGGGGCTATTCTTGCAATCAATCCGTTGGGAAAAGGCTAAATTTGAAGCTAACAGTTGCCAACGGTCATGTCCTTTTAAAAAAAATTAGATTTTAGCCGCTGAACCGGTCCGGGCCAGTCAGGTTAATCGGTTCAACAAGATTTTTCGTTTACCGGTCTAGTTGACTAGATCTTTTTTTAAACGAATCAACCCCCTAACCCAGCTTACTCGCCCCCTAACTACCGGTTCAGGCCGGTCCGAGTTACAATCGATCTTGGCTGGTCTGAAAATGGTTCAATCCGGCACGTTAAATAGGCTTAATTTACACCAAGCAAATTTGTCACGACCCGAAATTTCTCACCATCTGGAGTCTTGATGGCGCCTACTAATGGGAGCTAGGCAAGCCAACCCTTAGTTATGTCTCCATTTTTTTGCAATACTTGTTTAAAACTACTATCAAAAATATTCAAAGTTCAGCGGAATAATTAAATTTAGCGGAAGACTTAGTAAATTTTACTAGATGTAATACAGAAATCCAAACATAATACACTACCCAAGAACTGGCGTCACAATACTCACGAACTTATAAGAATACTAGACACAACCGTTTGAAAGAAATATGAAACTGTTTGTCTCGAATACATTAGATAACAGACTGCAAATAAAGATGGAGGAGACGCCGGATCCTGCGGACGCCCGCAAGGCTACCTCGGTTTCTCGATAATCAATATGGTAGCACCCACACTATCGCTGATGTTGTTGTCCATAACCTGTATCTCCGCAAAAAGAGCACAGAGTGCAGAATCAGCACAACCGATCCCATGTGCTGGTAAGTGTCTAGCCTACCCCGACGAAGTAGTGACGAGGCTAGAACCAGACACTCACATAAACCTGTGCAATTATATAATATGCAGTGGGTAATAAACAAAAATAAACAAGTAATGATGAGAGTGAATGATTACATCACAGAAGTAATATCACTATAATTAATAATTCTGAAGTAACTATCTAAGGCAGCTTGTAGTCACAATATCATCAACTGTCGCGGCGTGCATCCCGATCCCTATATATATTATTTAGTCATGCCGCAGCGTGCAACCCGATCCATATATATTATTTAGTCATGCCACGACGTGCAACCCGATCCATATATATATTATTTTAGTCATGCCGCGGTGTGCAACCCGACCCATATATATATATATATATATATATATATATATATATATATATATATATATATATATATATATATATATTTAACATCTGTTGCGGCGTGCAACCCGATCCTCAAATATTATTTAGTACATTAATAGAGCCCAATAGGGATTCAATGTCGTACAATAAAATCTCCATTCAAGGAAACGTATAATTTTTGACAATTCTATAATTGTTGGTCAAGGATATACTTCGATAATTCTTCTCAGAACTTGAGCCAATGCTCCTAGACTACTAAATACCACAACATCTTTCATATGCTCTTCACAACATGTAGAATTCATCATTTAAGCATGGAAGATACAACACCCAATCATAATATTCACAATTTATAGACTCACGGTTATGCTAGACACCAACATATAGATACTCGTCACCACGCCTATACGTTGTACTTGCTAATTAACAGATAGAAAATACGACTCAACTCATATTCCATCAAGCTAAGGTAGACCAAACTCTTACCTCGAAGGTTTACGACAACTCAATCCTTAAGTAATGCCCTTCCCTTTCAAATTTTGCTCCAATTCAATTGTATCTATACACAATTGATTTAGTTTCATCAATACTACTCAACAAAATAATCCAAATGGCTAAATATATATTTTACAACATTCTCCCCGAAACAGTGAAAATCGACCCCTGGCTCACGTGGTCAAAACACGAGGTTCGAACCAATTTACAAAAACCCATTCACTCACAAGTTCAAATATATAATTTGTTCTTAAGTTCGACCCAAAAAACGAGGTCTAAATAACAATTTATTTGAAAACCCTAACTATATCTAATTCTCTAATTTTCTACCCATTTTCACATATTTAGGCCTAAGGATTTGATTGATGTTGATGAAAAATGAAAAAGATGAGTTAAACAATACTTACCCAAGAAGTTTGATTAAAAATTGCCCCAAAATCGCCCAAAGAAGCTGTTGAAGAAGAGAGAGTTGAGAAAATGGGATGAAAACCCCGTAAGTGTTCTGTCTTTGGGTCTTTAAAATCACTGGGCGAAAGTGCTCTGTGCGGTTGCAGGGCCTTGGATGCGATCACATAGAAGAAAAGAAGGGGGGCTGAACTTTGCTCTATGCGATCACATAGAAGAAATCCTGGGCCTCAACATTTAAACTATGTGTTTGCGTAGGAGTAATGCAATTGCATAGAAGCATTTCCTAGAGTTCAAGATTGACTCTATGAGGTAGCGTAGGAGTAATGCAATCGCATACAAGGATTTCCTGGACTTCAAGATTTACTCTATGAGATCCCGTATGAGTAATGCAAATGCATAAAACAAACTGATGACTACCAAATTAACTCTATGCGATTGCGGAAGAACCAATTCGATCGCATAGAACAAACTAATGACTTCCCGATTAACTCTATGTGATTGCAGACATGCCTATGCGATCGCATAGAACAAAAACCTGGACACCAGCAACCAGTAAAAACACAAGATTTTCTAAGTCTAAAACACTCCGACACTTATCCGAAACTCACCCGAGCCCTCGGGGCTCCAAACCAAATATGTACACTGACTCAAAAATATCATACGAACTTGCTCGAGCGATCAAATCACCAAAATAATATCAAAATCAATGAATTGAGCCTTAAATCCAAGAAATCTTTCAAAATTTCATAACTTCCAAAATTTCAAATTTAAGACCGAAACACGTCAAACGACGTCTGTTTTCAACAAAACTTTACAGGAAGCGCTTAACCAACATATATGACATGTACCGGGCGTCAGAATCAAAATACGAGCCCGATGCCAGTACTTTTGTTTTTCAAATTTCATTTTTATTTTCCTCAAACATTTTTAGGAAACAATTTCACGGAAAAGTTCTTTTCTCGGGCCTGGGACCTCGAAATTCAATTCCAGGCATACGCCCAAGTCCCATATTTTTCTCCCGACCTTCCAAGACCGTCAAATCACGGATCCGAGTTCGTTTACCAAAAATGTTGACCAAGAAACACTGGATGCACAATTGACAAATTAGGTGGCAAAGCAAGTTTATAAGCCACATTTCCAACACGATCAAGGATCTTGAATAGTCCAATAAACCTATGGCTAAGCTTTCCCTTCTTACCTGACCTCATTACGCCCTTCATAGGTGATACACGGAGCAATACCCGCTCACTAATCATGAAAGCTAAATTTTAATCTTGCGATCTGCATAACTCTTCTGCCTGGAATGAGCTATACGAAGCCTATCCTGAATGATCTTGACCTTATCTAAGGCCTCCTGAACTATATCCGTACCCAACAACCAAGCCTCTCCCGGCTCAAACCATCCTACTGGAGAACGACACCGTCTACCTTACAAGGCTTCATAAGGAGCCATTTGAATGGTCGATCGATAGCTGTTACTATATGCAAACTCTGCCAAAGGAAGGAATTGATCCCACAAACCTCCAAAGTCAATAACATAGGCTCGGAGCATATCCTCCAATATCTGAATAGTCCTCTCGGACTGACCATTCTTCTGGGGATGAAATGTTGTACTCAACTGAACCTGGGTGCCCAACTCTTTCTGAAACGCTTTCCAAAAATTAAAGGTAAACTGCGGACCTCGATCTGATATGATAGATATAGGCACCCTATGAAGGCGAACAATCTCCCTGATATAAATCCCCTGTAACCTCTCGGACGAGTAGGTGGTGGCAACAGGAACAAAATGTGCTGACTTGGTCAGCCTATCAACAATAACCCAAACCGTGTCAAACTTCTACCGAGTCATCGGAAGGCCAATAACGAAGTCCATAGTGATCCGGTCCCACTTCCACTCGGGAAGCTTAATTTTCTAAAATAAACCACCAGGCCTCAGATGCTTATATTTAACATGTTGGAATTCAAACACCACGCCACATACGCCACAATATCCTTTTTCATTCTGCGCCACCAATAATGTTGCCGCAAATCCTAATACATCTTTGTTGCGCCTGGATGAATAGAATACTGGGAACTGTGAGTTTCTTCTAGAATCAATTCTTGAAGCCCGTCAACATCTGGCACACAAATTCGCCCTTGCAATCTCAGAACTCCATCAGCATCTAAGGTGACTTTCTTGGAACCTCTCCGCTGAACCGTGTCTTTAAGGACACAAATGGCGACCATCAAACTGTCGATCGTGGATATGCTCAAATAATGAAGAGCGAGCGACCGTGCAAGCTAGCACTGGACTAGGCTCAGAAATATCCAATCTCACAAAGCGATTGGCTAAGGCATGAACATCCATAGCAAGCTGCCTCTGACTGACTGAAATATAAGCAAGACTGCCCATACTGGCTGACTTCCTGCTCAAAGCATCGGCCACCACATTTGCCTTTCCCGGGTGATATATAATGGTGAGATCATAATCTTTCAACAATTCCAACCATCTTCTCTGCCTCAAATGTAACTCCTTCTGATTACACATGTACTGAAGGCTATTGTGATCAATGAATACTTCACATGCCACGTCATACAAATAATGCCTCCAAATCTTCAATGCGTGAACAATCGCCGCAAACTCCAAGTCATGAACTGGATAGTTCTTTTCATGAATTTTCAACTACCTCGAAGCATAGGCAATAACCCTGCCATCATGCATCAATACTGCACCAAGCCCAATACGGGAAGCATCACAATAAACAATATAAGGTCCCGAACCTGTGGGCAAAACCAACACCGGTGCTGTGGTCAAGGCTGTTTTGAGCTTCTGAAAGCTCGTCTCACATTCATCTAACTATTCGAACTGAACACCCTTTTGGGTCAATCTGGTCATTGGGGTTTCAATAGACGAAAACCTTTCCACAAACCATCGATAATAACCCCCTAATCCCAAGAAACTCCGGATATTTGTAGCTGATGCTGGTCTAGGCCAGTTCTTGACTGCCTCAATCTTCCTTGGATCAACGTAAATACCTTTTGTCGTCACAACATGACCAAGGAATCCAGCTGAACTTAGCCAAAAATCACATTTTGAAAATTTTACATATAGTTGACTATTCTTCAGAGTCTGAAGAGCCACTCTGAGATGATGCGCATGCTCCTCCTGACTGCGGGAGTATATCAATATATCATAAATGAACATGATCACGAACAAATCTAAATAAGGGCTGAACACTCTGTTCATCAATTCCATAAAAGCTGCACATGACCAGAAATTCATAATGTCCATACCGCATGCGAAAATCTGTCTTAGGAACATCTGATGCCCTAATCTTCAACTGATGGTAGCCAGATCTCAAATCTATCTTTGAAAATACCTTGGCACCCTGAAGTTCGTCAAATAAATCCTCAATCCGCGGTAGTGGATACTTGTTATTGATTGTAACATAGTTTAATTGTCGGTAATCAATGCACATTTGCATCGAGCCATCTTTCTTCTCAACAAATAATATCGGCGCGCCCTACGGGGAAATGCTAGGTCTGATGAAACTCTTTTCAAGTAAATCTTGCAACTGTTCCTTAAATTTTTTTAATTCTGGTGGGGCCATATGATATGGAGGAATAGAAATGGGCTGAGTGCTCAGAGCAAGATGAATCAAAAATCAATATCCCTGTCGGGTGGCATACCCGACAGGTCTGAAGAGAATACCTTAGGAAACTCGCGAACTATGGGCACCGAATCAATAGAAGGTACCAAGAACTCCCAAATCCGAGCTCAAATGGCCTATCAAATGCCTACATCAAATTTCAAATTCTCAAGCACTAGTTCTTCAATTTTAGGCTTAATTTCCATGAATTTCTAGATGAATTTTCACAATAAGGACGAGTTTTAAGTTCAAAAAACTTACCTTCAATCGTCCAACAATGGAAAAAAATGACCTAAAATCGTAGATGAAATATTTTTAACATTTTGTCTGGGTACTGTAGCTAACACTATGCGATCGCATTAGAGCTCCTGCGATCGCATAGAACAAATATCCTGGGCACTGTAGCTAATCCTATGCGATTGCATAGAACAAAATTCCAGCTCCAAATTTAACCCTATGCTATCGCACACCAACTCCTGCGATCGCATAGAACAATTTTCTACTAAAAACTCCGGATCAAATTTACATTGTTCGATCGCATAAATCCATCTGCGAACTCATAGAACAACAGAAAAACCCCTCAAAATCCTTCTATGCGATCGCATAAAGCAAAATCTTGTAGCACTGACCTGTAATGTTTTGCAGAAGCCAAAGTCTGAAAAACCTCCTGTTAGCCATCCGAAGTCACCCCGAGGCCACCGGGACCTCACTCAAAAATACCAGCACCTCCTAAAACATCCTACAAATTTGTTCCAATCATCAAAACGCCTCAAACAACGCCAAAACCATCAATTTATATCGAATTCAAGCCTAAGTTTTTCCAAATACTTCGAAACACGCAGTCGATAAAAAACCCAACTAAACGGCGTCTGAATGACCTGAGATTTTTCACACACATCACAAATCACATATCGAAGCTACAACAACTCTTAGAATTCCATTCCAACCCTTGGATAAGAATCTCACCAATCAACCGGAAATAGCCAAAATTCTAACTTCGCCAATTCAATCCTAATTCTACACCGGACCTCCAAAATCAATTATGATCGCACTCCTAAGTCACAAATAACCTCCCGAATCTAACAAAATCATCAGAAATCACATCTGAGCCCAATAGCTCATAAGTCAAAATCCGGTTGACTTTTTTAACTTAAGTCTTCCTTAAAAAGACTAAGTATCTAATTTCTAATCAAAACCAATCCAAATCAACTCTAACATACCACATACCGATAACAAAATATGAAGAAGCATAAAATGGGGGAAACGAAGCAATAACACATGAGATGACGGATCGGGTCATCATAACTTTGGCCAGTGCTTCCACCCCAAATACATTGCAGAATTAGATTAAAGTGCATTGTAGAAGGGCCAGCCCTCAAATGTCCAAGTTCAGAGGGAACTCGAGGTTCCAAGGCAAGTCTCATAGGAAGAGGACAGAACTTAGAGTATAAGAGTAAGTGCAAGTGCATAAAGGGAGAGTTAGGGAAGGACATGGTAGGCTGGTGGTCATGCTCAGCAGTTAGGAGTGCTGGCACACCCCTGACCAGCCTATTGGCTATATTTTGGGAGCTAGGGTTTATTGAGCATCAAGTTCATACTTGAGTAACAATATGGATACAGCCAAGGTATGAGTCTTAACTCAAACACATATAAGCGAGTAAGGGTATGGAGAGTTCTCAACAAACAGCAGAGGCAAATATAGTAGCGTATTCAATACAAAACATGAATAGCAAAGTAGACAAGAGTATAGAAACTGTAAAGTAAACACATAGGGATGATGCTGGAATCAAAATTAGGACATAGCAGTTTCAGGGAAACAAATAAGTGAAAGCAGAAGTCTTGTACGCCAAATTGCAAGCAAGCATTAAAAAATATCTCAAAAGAGAGTAGGGAATTGAAAGAGTATTGTAATTGAAAGTGTGTGTGTGTAAGAGTATGCAATTCGAAGTGTATGTAATGTAAGTTGAAAGTGTTGAACTAAACGTTCGAGGTGGTGTAAGTGCAGAAGGGTCGTGCCCATTTTATAATGCAGAAAACAAGTAAGAAAATGTGTGGGAATAGTTTGTAATCAATCACACAGAATCCCTTCAGTTAAGGGATTCTGATTTCAAACGGGTAGAAGACAATTAAGGAATAAAATTCGATTAAAAACTTTTCAAAGTAGCATATGAAGAGTAAATACACAGGAGTTATTTAAGGAAAACGTTTAGTGGTGCACGGTTTGTTCAAAATAAGGAAAGGGAATCAATCAAATAGCCAGGGAAATAAAAATTACAGGCTTTATTCGAATAAACCAAGTCAGGAATAAGTAAAGAGGATTCAATTAAAGAAAATCAGTGGCATTCAGTCAAAATTTATTAAAAGGAATTCGAAATCAATCAATTAGTTGTCAAACCCTTTTTTTAAAAGAAGAATTTCTCATATATAAGGCGCACAAGTATCAAACAAGAAGGAGTTATCATCCTAATTAGAAAAAACAAGCATGGAAAAAGTTCAGAGTCACGAGCAAAGAGTTTCAAATTCAGTTCATAGTACTAAGAATGAGTCTGATAGTCCGGGGTTCCAAAGTAGAACCCTAACCCGAATATAAATTCAAACTCACCAAAGAAACCCACAAATCCTAGGGTTTCAAGTCGGATCAGACATAGATATGAGAAGGCAAGTCATTGAAACAGACTCAAAGGTATGTTTCATAGCCTCATGAGAAACAAAACATATATGATAGCAGGTTTGAAACAACAAGGAAAGAAAACTGATTTAAAGCATGAAGAACATGTTTTAAGAAAAGCTCGGAACTTAGGCACGTTTAGAATAAAGGGTGATACGAACTTATGAAGTAGTAAATGAAACATGCTTAGCAAAAAAACAAACAGAGTCCAGTAAAGCAAATAAAATCAAAGAACTCAACAGTAAACACATATAGTAGAAGAGTAAGGAAAACATAGCATGTGGGCGCAGGAGTAACATGTATAGTAGAAAAAGAAAACATACGAGCATAATATAGGCGAACATACATATAGAAAAGAGAAGGAAGAATCAAAAAGATGTTTTAAAAACCTTTCAAAAAGCCTAAATCGAAGACAAACAATTTTTAAAAGAAAACTTGGGAAAAACACTTTAAACGTCGAGTAAAGTACATATACAACATAGATCTAAGAAAACAACAGAGAAAAAAAACTTGAATATCTTAGGGTTTTGAAGAAACCCAAGAAATGAGAAAGGCTTGGAAGAAAGTATGATCTTGAGTTGGATGAGAGAGAACTCTCCTGAGGCTTGAATATGCCGGAGCAGAGGCCGGAGAAGCTAAAGAAGCCAAGATCTGAGAAGATATGAAAGAGAATCATCGGAAAAAAACTTTGAAACCTCGAAAAGCCAAGGTCTAATGGTTGAGAGAGGTGAGTACAGACCATCCATGGCCTGAGAAGCCATGGATTTCGATGAAAAGTCGATGAAAAAGGGTAGGAGGCGGGCTTGGGTTCCGAAGAACCTTGAGAGACGAAGGATTTCAAAGATGGCTATTTGAATGAAATGAGGGATTAGGGTAGGTCGTTTAGGTATAATAATGGAAGGGTGAGTTATGGCCGTTGATCTGAGTGTTCAACAGCCCAGATTTGAGGGGGTAGGTGGGAACCAGGTTGGGTCATTTGAATTGGGTTATGGGTTGGGTCAAAATTAAAATTGGGTCGGTCCGTTTGCGGTTAGGATAGATCAATTAATTGTTAAAATTGAAATGTAAAATAGGCTTTAATTGAAATAAATGAGGCTAAATGTTAAATAGCCAATTTTTATTTTTATTTTATAAAAAATAGTAAGAAGGATTTTAAAAGAAAATTAAAAGTACCAAACCGATTAATAATATATAAATATTAATTAAAAAATATTGAAACCAATTTTACAATTATAAAATGCTATTAATCTTAAAATAGGCTAGAATTGCAATTATATGTAATTTTGTCTTTTAAATACAAAATAACTTTTTAAAAAATGTACAAAAATTACCTTAACTATATTTTGGTATAAATATGCGAATAAAATAAATTACTCTCCAAAATTGATAATTATGGGAATAATTACTGATTTTTGTATTGCTATAATAGACAATAAATTGATTATTTTTTTAAAAAATAAATTAGAAAAAATATCAAAATACTTAGGCATGATTATATATCCATATGCATGTTATTATGAAAGAATTTTGTATAAAAATATATTAAAAAATTAGGTATCAACAGTTGTCCCACTTTACTCAGGAAGGATGAAAGAGTTGTGGGGTAAAGATATGATGGACACTACGACCGGACGAAACGATTTGAAGAATTTCTACCGATCTCTGGTTCCTGAGCTTCCTACATATCCCTGGTCTTACAGGAATCAGGCCAAATGTAGTTCAGGATGCATCAACAGAATATGCCGCTGAAAAAAGTACGCGATATTCAGTTTGAGAGGGAGGATCAAAGTCTAGTAGGCTGCGGGAAGTGGAGCGGGATCGCTCTTGCTGAGACGGCGATTGCTGGCCGGTTTACCTGCAAATGAGAATTGCGAACATATATTGTACATAAATTTAAATGTGATGCAAGTTCCCATTGGACCATGAATATTGTCTTTGGACGGTTAGGATGACGTTATCAAACCATGACGTCCTGGGCCATGAAGCGTATAATAAAGGATTCGTAGGGTATGAAATGATGTTCTCGGGCTATGAGAGTTATACCTCAGAACTATGATGCCTTTGAATAATGATATGCAAAAGATAAAATTGGATCCTCAGGCTATGGCTCGACGTTCTTAGGCTATGAAAACGTTGCCTCCGAACAATGACGACTTCAAACAATTTGGTGATCTTTCAGCCCATGAAATGAAGAAGGTGACGATATTTCAACCGACGCAAGATGTAAAATAAAAGGTGGTGGTATTTCAGCCGTGCAAGAAAAAATATAGTGGCGATATTTCAGCCATGCAGGATGGAGATAGAGATTAGTCTCGGAAGGAAGAAAGGCAACCTTATGCAATGCAGAGAAAATGCAGATGGATACAAAGCTTAGTCTCGAAAGGCAGAAAGGTAACCTTATGTAATGCATAGAAATGCATATTGAGACATGGCTTAGTCTCGGAAGGCAGAATGGTAGCCTTATGCAATGTAGAGAAATGCGGATGGAGACAGGACATAGTCTCGGAATGTAGAAAGGTAGCCTTATTCAATGCAGAGAAATATAGACGGAGATGATGCTTAGTCTCGAAAGGCAGAAAGGTAGCCTTATGCAATGCAGAGAAATGTAGATAGAGATGGTGCTTAGTCTCGGTAGGTAGAAATGTAGCCTTATGCAATACAGAGAAATGCAGATGGAGACAGTGCTTGGTCTCGGAATGCAAAAAGGTAACCTTATGCAATGCAGAGAAATGCAGATGGAGGTAGAGCTTAACCTCGGGAGGCGGAAAGATAGCCTTATGCAGTGTAGAAAAGTAAAAGGCAAATAATAGTAAAATCTCATAGCTGATAGCTAATCGTAATATTGTGGCTGCGGGGATAGCGTGTGTGAACACGTGATTTTTTCCCTATATGAATTATTCCCAAAAATTTAAACAAAATAATTTCTTTCATTATTTTATAATTTTTTGAATTTGTGTTATTTCTGTTAATCGTTCGCATATTGCTTGTGCATTTTAACTCATATAGAAGATATAAAAAAAATACATTTGGAATTTGCATTTAGGATTTAATTTTATATTTTAGGATTAATTAGCGATTAAGTTGCTTTTAGAATAAAATAGAAATAAAATAACAAAAATAGTTCATTTTTACATTTTTAATTGTAATTGTTGAATTTGTCATGAGTTTATTTTACAATAGGATTTAAAATTTTTTAGAAATTAATTAACTTAACTTGGAAATATATTAGGTCTATAATTAAATTGTTGCATTTTTATATAGTTAGAAAAATATAAAAAGATCAAAATAAAAATGAATTAATAAAAGAAATAAAAAAATAAAAGGAAAACAATTATAGAAAGCGATCTTATAAGAGGGAAAGTTTGGGCTAATTTCCTCCCTAGCCCGAAATTAAATCACCCCACGCCCATGCAGCCCATACCTGTCCCCAGTACCCGCTCCAAAGATCCTGCCTCAAACGACACCGTTTCATCTGGTTTTTATCTCAGTCGTCGAAGATCTTTGATCCAATGGCTGAGAACTGAGGGCCAATTTATATATAACTGTCCGAAATTAGTCCACCCCACCCCATTCTGTCTCTCACATTCACTCTATCACCAAACGCTAACGACCCCAAGTCGCCCCCATATCCTTCAGTGAAACTCGACGGCGGTGACGACAGAAGTTATGCCACTAACCACCAAAAAATACACCACTAACTCCCCTCGTCCCCCTCTTTCCAACCATGACCTCAGCTCCCCTCGAATCAACGCCAAACCTGTTGAATATCCGTTCAAAGGTTTTCCGTCCATGACACCATTTCACTAATTCGATCCAAATTAACACCACAAAACCGTCTTCATCTCCTTTATCAAACCCCCAAAGTCCCATTCTTCGAATACAACCGGAACCCTTCGAATTTTAGTTTGAAGTTTTTCCGGCCAAAACCCTAAATGCTCCAAATTGACACCACGTGATCCTATCGCCATCCTCATTAACATTCTATCACCTAGGGCATTTGAATGTCATCGCAACCTCTCAGCTTTTACAGTCATAGAAGGCATAACCCTAGACCTCATAGATGAGTTTTGTTTTTCTTTTCTTGATTTGTATCTGCTCCATGACAATTGTTCTGTTAGGATTAATTAATCTAGGTCTTGTTTTCTGCTTGTTTAATATTTTGTGCTGAGTTCTTGCCGCTTGCAGAAATTTGCTTATAAAAATAGTTATCAGTCCAGCACTTAGATGGTGCCGTATGAGGCTTTATATGGGAGATGGTGTAGATCTCCAGTTGGTTGGTTTGAGCCCGGCGAGGCTAGACTATTGGGGACAGAGTTAGTTCAGGATGCCTTGGAGAAAGTGAAAGTTATCTAGGAGAGATTTCGTACTGCTCAGTCGCGTCAGAAGAGTTATGCGGACCAGAAGGTTCGGGATGTATCTTATATGGTGGGCGAGAAGGTGTTGTTGAAGGTTTCGCCGATGAAAGAAGTGATGAGGTTTCGTAAGAAAAGGAAGCTGAGTCCGTGGTTCATTGGACCTTTTGAGATACTCAGGAGGATTCGAGAGGTGGCCTATATGCTTTCCTTGCCACCCAACTTGTCGGGGGTTCACCCGGTGTTTCATGTTTCTATGCTCAGGAAGTACGTTGGAGACGCGTCTCATGCGTTAGACTTCAGCACGATCCAGCTGGATGAGGACTTGACCTATGATGTGGAGCTAGTGGCTATTTTGGGTCGACAGGTTCGAAAGTTGAGTCAAAAGACATAGCTTCGGTGAAGGTGCAATGGAGAGGTCGGCGCATGGAGGAGGCCACTTGGGAGACCGAGCAGGAGATGCAGAGCAGATATCCTTGTTGTTTGAGGCCCCAGGTATGTTTCTTGACCCGTTCGAGGATGAGTGTTTGTTTTAGTTGGGGAGGATGTGATGACCCGACCCGTCGTCTTTTTTATTTCCCCATACTATGCTTCCCCATGTGTTGATATATGTGTTGGGTGAGTTTGAAGTTGATTGGGTTGAAATTGGATAGAAATGAGACAAATCGCCTCTTTAAGGAAAAGCTTAAGTTGGAAAAGTTAACCCGATGTTGACTGATGAGTAAGAGGGCTCGGTACGGATTTCCGATGACTCCATTAGTTTTGGATGGTGATTTTTGACTTGGGATCGAAATCGAAATTTAATTTGGATGTCCGGTGTAGAATTAGGCTTGAATTGGTTAAGTTCGAATTTTGGCGAATTCCGGTTGACAGGTGAGATTTTGATCCGGGGGTCGAAATGGAATTTTGAGAGTTGAAGTAGCTTCGTTAGGTGATTTTGGATATGTCTGCAAATTTTCATGTCAATCGGGCGTCGTTTGGTTTGGACTTGGATCGAATGCGAATTTGGATAAGTTTTAGTTTGACTTAGGCTTGAATTTGAGGAATTGGATGATTTGTTTATGTTAATTTTTGTGTTTTTATGGCTCGATCAAGTTTGAATGAGGTATTAAGTCGTGTTGGTACTTTTTGTTGAGGTCCCGGGGGCCTCGGGATGATTTCGGATAGTTAACAGAAATATTTGGTTTGGAAAGGTGGCAAATTTCAGCTGTTAGTGTTGTAGACCGCAAAGCATCGCGTTCGCTTGGGGGGGTGGACGCAAACGCGTTGAAGGAATTAGGGAGCCTGGATTTTCGCCTTTGCGTTTGCGAAGGGGAGGCCGCGATCGCGTAGTGGAGGAGATTTCTTGATCGCGTTCCGTGATAAGGTGATGCGTTCGCGTAAGCCAGGGGAGTTGGTCATCCCGTTCGCATTGAGAGGGTTGCGTTCGCGTAAGAGGGACTGGGAGAAAGGTTAGGCAAAGCATTGCGTTCGCATGGCCGGGGTCGCGAATGCGATGGAGGAGTTTTCTGGCTAGTTAAGGTTTATATAAACATTTTATCCGCGACCTATTTCATATTTCCTCCATTTTTACACCAGCTTGAGAACTTGTTGACGGATTTTGAAGGGGGTTTCGATGGGAAGTGATTGGAGGTAAGTCTCTGGCCTTAATACGTCATTTTATTGAAGAATCAACCATTAATTCTTAGAAATTGGGTGTATAAGTTGATGATCTAGGGCAAATTTCAAATGAAAATTGGGGATTTGGAGGAGCAATTGGACTCCGATTTTGATGATTTTTATGTGTGCGGACTCGTGGCGAGACGAGGATTGTGAAACTCTGAATTTCTTATTTTTGAGAAGTGGGACCGAGGCTCGGGTTTTGCCAACTTCGTGTTTTTGGGTGTTATTTGAGTCTTTTCTATTGGGTCATGTCCCATTAGCCTATTTTGTTATATTCCTTGTGTTTTTGGTCAGATTCTACACTCGAGGAGGTCGATACTTGAAGAAAGCACAAGGCGAGCTAGGACTTTGGCCTGTTTGAGGTGAGTAATGGATATGATGATATACTGAGGGTTTGAAACCCCGTATTTACACTATGCAGTGCTATGTTGACATGAGACACGCGCGTTTTGATAAGCGTGGTGATGTATCTGCTGGGGACTCGAACATGGTCAATCCCGATTGATGACTTACCGTACTTCTTGACTGAGACTAAGCTTGTGCTCGATTATCTTCGGGCTACTTGCCATGTTTGGGGCCTTGTGCCGATCGGTAGAACTCCTAGGGAGCGTGTTGAGCTGTTTGACCTCACTTTACCTATTGGAAATATACCATATGTCCTAATTTTGACTGTAAATCATGAAATAAATCGGACCTTATAATTTTCACTCTAAATGAGTAATACATGGGGTTGAATACCATGTCCTAGCTTAGTGGACCCGAGAGGCCAATTCTATAATGACTGAGAGGGGTCAAGGACCCCGTAGTGAGGCTATTTGATATATATACACATATATAGGATCGGGCTACACGCCGCAGCAGTATATACATATACATGTATTGGATCGGACTGCACGGCGCAAGACTATATTATATGTATCGTACTGCATGCTGCAGTAGTATATTATATGGATTGGACTGCACACCGCAGTGATATATGGATCGAAATGCACGCCACTGTATTTTAGCGCTTGGGCTGAACGAGCCCCTCCGTAGTCTGTACACACCCCCAATGAGCGCAGCCGGCTATATCTATTGGATCTGGCTGCGTGCCAAAACATTATATATATTATATTGGATGGGGCTGCACACCGCAGCAGTATGTACATATATCTAGTGTTGGATCGGGATGCGCGCTGCAACAGTGTTAGTAACTGGTCGGATGGAGAGGAATGTATTTTATCAGAATCTTCCCTCTGTTTGGTACTTATTTACTGTTCTTGCCGTTGCAATTAGAACTGCATAGTACTTTTACCGGATTTCTTACATTCAGTTATTATTTATTGTTATTACTCACTGAGTTGGTAGACTCACCCCATAATCCCTGCACCTTGTGTGCAGATACACGGATCCCGGAGGCGTAGCTGTGCTTATTTGCTGTGGCCTGGATCCGTTCCGGAGTTATCAAGGAAGGTACTGGCTTCTGCAGAACCTGATGTCTCCGCTCATTTATCTTTTGGTTCTATGTCTAAACTTTACTATGTTTTGGTCATTGCTCAGTGTATTTAAAGGCTCAGACTTGTGACGCCGGATCTTTTGGGCTGTTATAACTGTCGATTATGTTTTTCCGCAGTATTCCTATGGTTATTAAACTGAGATTTTGTCTTAAAAATTGGTAATTTAGTCATTGTTTTTGGCTGGGATTGTTTATATGGTCGGGCTTGCCATACAAGGTGTTTGGTGCCATCAAGATCAAGGTTTGGGTCGTGACATTTATTTTGTCTGTTTTCTTCATGCTTGTTTGAATTTTAATTAACCGATTACTGATTAGCATGAATTCATTAACTTTTTTATTAGTTTGCGTACCTCAATTTTGTTTTAGTTTTTGTTTTTATTGATTTTTTAGGCCATGTTCAATGCTTGGTCTTTCGTTTTAGTTGAGTGAAATTCGATTTTGTCTTACTTCGTTTCTTATACTTTTAGTTAGTTCACATTCGAATCCAGTTTTGTTAGAATTCAAGGTTTGGTTAATGGTTCTTCTTAGTTTTGTGGGTAATCACTACTTGGTTTTAATGGAAAATTTTGATAATAGTGTGAACTAGAATTAATTATCAGTTTTAGATTTGTTGAAATATTTGGTTCTAGCTAAGTTTGCAAATTGTCCATGTTTAGTTAAAAGGAGGATAGGTTAATGGTGACCTATGTGAGTAATTTCAAGGAATGTTTAGGGGTATTTGCGTAAATAGAATTAGACAGAAATGTTGTAGGTTATACTTGAAGTTCTTAGAACCTTCTAGACAGGGGTAAAATTAGTGTCGGCGCCCCCCTTTTTTCCAAAAGAGCGAAATCGGGTTTACGATATTATGGAACAAAACAACTCTTATTCCCTTTTGAGCAACTGCGTTATGGATTTGAAGAGTCGCCACCTAATGACTATAGTGCATTAGGACACTTAAAGAAAAGAAGAAGATTTGGAAGGAAGACCAGAGTTCGGGTAAGGGCTTGAGATTATCTCGAGAAGGTGTTAGGCACCCCTCAAGATTCACTAGTGTGGTTCCTGGCCATACTTAGTTGTGACTTTAAGAATAGTAGAAATAAACAAACAATGTTTGCATAAAAGGAATATAAGTAAATTGAAAGTTTCGAAAGAAAAAGGACATAAGTGGTTTTGGAAAAAGATAGATTGAAGAAAACATAGAGAATTTTTTTAAGAAAACATCACATCATATAAATAAAGAAAAAAAATGTCCTAGGTTTAAATATAATATGGATAAGTTTGGTGCAATACCCAGCAATCATTCTCACATGAGATATTAGCGCACTAGTCATCATATCCATATTCTACCCTTCCCATCCCGGTAAGGTATTTAAGCGTGATTAGTCTCGTTTACTTATTGCATGCTAGTACCCGTCCCAACCTATCAGTCTCGGGGTATTAGGACTTCTAATCCTAAAGGGAAAGAAAGGGGTAGAGGCATATGTGGGGCTTAAAAGGACAAAATACTTGTTTCGACAACCAAAACAAATAACAAGTAAGGGGATTGACAAATAAACATGCAAGGCTCACATAAAACCCTGTAAATCAGATAACACTTAGTATTGAACGCCTTACACATACTTCTTTGGTCTTAAAATTAAAACTTAAGCGGCGGACGGACCAGTTTAACACATAGAATTAGATAAAAAGTCTGTATTAGGCAACTCGGATCCAATTTTCAGGAATTGGAGTATTTTAAAC
The DNA here is from genome assembly GCA_034376525.1 of Nicotiana benthamiana. Taxonomy (NCBI): domain Eukaryota; kingdom Viridiplantae; phylum Streptophyta; class Magnoliopsida; order Solanales; family Solanaceae; genus Nicotiana; species Nicotiana benthamiana. The sequence goes on along the minus strand of CM067329.1, from coordinate 135,941,518 downwards.
GAATTATTTCGAAAGCACTGATTTCAGGCGAGAAACTAATGCAGAAGAATTTGAACAGAACGTTGGAAATTGTAGAAGTTCATAAATGGCTTTGAAATCAGCAGGTTCGTTTGCATGAAAATGCAGTAAAGTTGTAAAGAAGAGTTTTTAAGAAATACTTTTAAAAGAAAGAGTAAGTTCAAAGACTGTTTTGAAAGGTAGCGAATAGAATGCATGCAGAAGATGTAAAGGGATTATTTCAGACAGACTTTCAAAGATTGGAAAGCCCTACATGCTCATAAGAGTTTTGAAAACGTGATACTAAAACGTTAAAACCAGTTAGCCATTTATTACTACTTAGCAGAATTAGCGATACAGACTTATTCTAGATTTTAGAACCTATTACGGAGTTTGGTAAATAGACGGCAGGTATGGTTATCCTACATTTTTGCCTACGCGTATGCATTCCCTATAGGCATGGTTTCTATATGCAACTGATTTGTATGAATATTAGGTCCTATAGGCAGGATTTCTAATGAAATGCAATATGACTGAGGAAAAATTTCTATATGACCGGATTGTGTGTTATGCATTGAATCTATAGGCATGGTATCTAAGTGGTCGAGTTCAAACATTAATACCATATAGGCGTGATATCAAAATGATTGAAATGCAACATGAACCCTATAAGCATGGTATCTAAGTAATTAATCAACTATATTGATCCTATTGGCATGGTACCTATCCTTTAACATATGCAAGTAAATATAAACCCCTCTCATATCCTTTACTAATATACCGCCTGAGATCTTTTTACAAGGTTATTACAAAATTAGAAGAAAGAAGGTAAACAAAATACATCATAGCACACAGCTAGATCCGAGAATCCTAATTCAATCTTAATATCCAATACATGTGTTTCACCAAATCCGGATTCCAGATTCCAAGGCTTTCTCTTATTAAGAATATTTCAAAGTTCCAAGGAGCTTCAAGAGTCCAGGCAATGCTTACACTCCGAAGAGTAAATATTGTAACAGAATAGTGCAAGTGTGGGATTACCAGCCCTCTGGCATCCAAGTTCAGATGGAACTCTAGGGTCCCTAAGCATGGCTTACCAAAGGGGGGGTCGAGCTTAAGAACAAGGATTGAGTGCAAAGTGAGAGGGTAACCATAGAAGAGGGTGGTCATACCTAGCCATGGCATAGACTCGCACGCCCTAAACCTTTTGCTTAGGTCTGAAAAATAGGAGAAGACTATGAGGAGTCAAACTTAGGGTCTGAGTGGTGATTAGGATACCACTAGACCCAAGTTAAAGCTCAACACATAAAGGGTAAGAGGGAATGGGAACAAATTTGAATAAAGACTCAGGAGAGTCTGATTCTGGATCATGGACAACAGCGCTTGATGTTGCCACGGTTCAGAATAGTACTAGCACAAAAAAAGGGGAATAAGGGGGAAACGATTTCCATACAGAAGCATACCGTGACATTAAACATAAAAGAAAGCATAGCAGACTGCAGATGCAAAGACATAGAAGATAATATGCTATAGAACATGAACACACAGTGAAGAAGGGGTAGAAGAAGAGAAGTGAATACATATAGTAGGAGAGGGTTATTTAACTTAGAAGTACATACCAGTTCTTTAGTTGTAGTACATCAGAGAAACAACAGCAAGTAGATAGCCAGATAGTTAGCAGAAAACTTCAGCAAGTACTTGGGAGTTTAGAAGAACTCCAGAAATATTCAGACAGTAGGAGATAAAGGAGCAGAGTGCTCAGTAGCAGTAGAGAAGGTAGTAGTACACAGAGTAGTAATAGAGAAAATAGTAAAGCAAGACAGGGGTGATTATATATTGCAAAGGTTTAGAAAGAATTCCGAGAACTGTGTTGTGTTTGAGTGTTTGTGTAAAAACTTGTGTGTCCGAACTTGTGAGAGGTGTGAGCTTTTATAGTGCAAAAACGAGTAGACAAGAAGGCAAGTAAATAAAATCTCAGTCAATCGAATAAAATCTCCCTTACTCAAAGGGATTTGATTTCAAACGGGAGTGGTAACTAAGGGAAGAAAAATCTTTCAGAATAGCATAACAAAGGGTAGGTTCATACAGAGTCTACTTAAGGTAAGAAACTAGGGTACACGATTTTGAAAGAATAAGGAAACAAAGTAATCAAACAGCCGGAAATTCAAAAACCTGTAATGAACTTTGTCAGGAAAAAAGGGAAAAGGCAAAGTTGTAAAAAGTAGTAGCAAATCAATCGAGCCTTAGTAAAAGGATATTGAAATCAATCACAATCGAATAGAATTAACTCAGAAGAAAACCCTCATATATAAGTATGCTAACATCAAGCAAGGAAGAAGAGATCGTCATTAACAATTTTTTTTTGAATCATAAGCAAAATAAAAACAAGTTCCAATTTAGTCTATGAACTCAACATGAGTTTGAGAGCCTAGGGTTTCTAGGGTAGAACCCTAGAACCAAAAGCTCGCAAGAATCACAAACACATGTACCAATCAAAAGCAGTAGAGTGAAAGCTTGTAAAGAACAAGTTTTAGGAAAATTAAACCTCAAAACAGTTCAGAGAAGAGATGCCATAGGAGATTAGGAAACAGTGAAAGAAGCAAGTTCGATAACCCAAATAGATTCAGTAAAAGTAAACACTTTCAGTAGGAGGAATAGCAAAAGGATAGGCCAGATAGGCGTATAAACATGCTTATAGAAAGATCAGTAGAAGCAGTAATAGAACAAAGGCAGAGAGACATGCATATTAACGGCAAATCAAAAGAAACAAACGAAAACCCCTCAAATATGGCACAGACACACAGATTCACATAAAGAAAGACGAAGAAGAGAAATCGTTTTAGGATTTTGAAAACTCTAATTTGAACAGATTAATTTTAAAAAGGGAAATTAGGGAAAATCATTAAAACACCGAATAGAGCATAGATCTGCTACAGTCCAAGAAAATAAGGAAAGAAAATCTTGAATCAAGCTTTTTAGGGTTTCTTAGAAACCATAGAGACGAGAAGGCCTGGAATGGTCTAGTCTTGGAGCGAATCTGGTCCATGGCTAAGCCTTTTAGAGCTTGAATAGGCCTGTTGAAGGTTGAACCTTGAAAGCCTCGAGTAATCATGGCTTGGGGTGAAAGGGGGGAGAATATAAGCTGTCCATGGCCTGAAAAGCCATGGACACCGGCAGATAGGCATTTAGGGTTTAGAGAGCGTTTGAATGAAGAAGGGATTTGGGGGCGGCGGTTTCGGAAAATGATTTATGGTTAGGGGATTTGGGAAATTAAAAAGGAAAGGAAGAACGGTGGCCGTTGATTAAAATAATCAACATCGAGGATTTAAAGATGGGAGGTGGGCGAGTTAGGCAACCGGGTTTGGGGCGGGTTAAATGGGAAATTGGTTCGTCTAATTGGGGTTGAATTGAGGTAAAAAATTGGGATCAAATGTTGCTAAAATTGAAATCAAAATGGGCTTCCTTTTAAATAGCCATTTTCCTCGTTTTAATTAATTAAAATAGATAAAAATAATTTAAAAACAAATTGAAAACACAGAACTAATTAATAATACATAATCATTAATCTAAAAATATGTGGAACATTTTGATAGTTATAAAACAGTTAATTATAAAATAGGCCATAATTGCAATCTTGTACAATTTAGCTTAAAATATCAAATAAATTTATTAAAAATATGTATAGATTTCGTTAATTAGATTTCGTGTAAATATAATGGTGGAAATAAATTTTCACCAAAAAAATAATTGTGGGAATAATTAATGGGTTTTATATTGTTAAAATAGACAATAACTTGACTTTAAAAATTAGGAAAAATGGCAACACTTTTGGGGATTCTTATATATACATATACATGCTATTTTGAAAGTATTTTGAGTATAAAAATACATGGAGAAAAATTGGCTATCAACAGATGCCCCTCTTTACCTGAGAAGGATGAAAGAGTTATCGGGTAAAGATAAGAGGCCAATTGACCGGAATCGGTGATTGCAAAAACAAGTTTGAGCACGCTCTGGTTTTTGAGCTGCCTACATATTCCTGATTTTACAGGAATCGGGCTGTATGTAGTTCAGGAACCAATGATAGGGATTAGAAAAAAAAATGACGCGATGGTCTAGTTTGAGAAAGATTGTGAAGTCGAACAGGTTGCGGAGAACCGGAGCGGGAGCGCTCCCGATGAGACGGTCGTTTACTAGCTGGTGTACCTATAAATGAGCAATGAAGTGTATATTGTGCATTGTTTAAACATGATGAAAGTTCCCCCTGGACCATGAATGTTGTATTCGGATGGTTAGAATGACGTCCTCAAACTATGATGTCTCGGGCCATGAAGAGCATAAAACTAAAGATTCGCAGGCCATGAAATGATGTTCTCGAGCTATGCAGATGGTTCCTCTGTTCTATGACGCCTTTGAATAGGTTGGCAATCTTTCAGCCCATGAAAAGGTGGCAATCTTTCAGCCAAATGAATGCAAGGGTGGAGATCTTTTTGCCAAAGCAAGAATATAAAATGCAGGTGGCGATATTTCAGTCGTTCAAAAAATAAAAGTGGTGATATTTCAGCCATGCAGGATGGAGACACTGTTTAGTCTCGGAAGGCAGATAGGTAGCCTTATGCAGGATTGAGGTAGTGCTTATCCTCGGAAGGCAGAAGATAGCCTTATGCAATGCAGATGGAGACAGAGCTTAGTCTCGAAACTTAGATAAGTAGCCTTATGCAATAAATGTAGATGGCGACAATGCTTAATCTCGAACGGCATATAAGTAGCCTTATGTATAATGGGGGTAGAGCTTAATCTAGGAAGTCAGAAGAGTAGCCTTATGCAATGCAGATGGAGACAGAGCTTAGTCTCAAAAGGCAGATATGTAGCCTTATGCAAAAGGCATATAAGTAGCCTTACGCAGAATAAGGGCTCCTCCAGTTAGAACTCGGTGAACCATATACACACCTTGCCAATTAGGAGAGAATTTCCCCTTGGCTTCACCTTGATGCTGAAATATTTTCTTCTGTACCAGCTGCCCTGGCGTGAACTTCCTTGGCTTAACTCTCTTGTTTAAGGCTCTGGACATTTTGTTCTGATATAATTGACCGTGGCAAACTGCATTCATTCTCTCTTTATCTATAAGGGCTAACTGCTCGTCGTGACTTTGTACCCATTCTGCATCATCTAACTCTGCCTCTTGTATGATTCTTAAGGAGGAAATTTCCACTTCGACGGGAATGATCGCCTCTGTACCATAAATCAACATGTAGGGAGTGGCCCCGATGATGTGTAGACCTTGGTACGATAACCCAATAAGGCAAACAACAATTTCTCGTGTCATTGCTTGTGCCTTTCAATCATCTTTCTTAGTACCTTCTTGATGTTCTTATTGGTTTCTTCCACAGCTCAATTCATATGCTATCTGTAAGTTGTAGAGTTTTTATGTTTGATATTGAGAGTCTCACACATTGCTTTCATCATATCGCTGTTGAGATTGGAACCATTATTTGTGATGATTGATTCCGGAATTCCGAACCAACCAACAATACGGTCGCAGACAAAATCTGTTACAACTTTCTTGGTCACTACTTTGTATGATGTTGCTTCAACCCATTTGGTAAAGTAGTCAATTGCCACTAATATGAACCTGTGCGCGTTTGATGCGGCAGGCTCGATTGGTCCAATAACATCCATTCCCCGAGCGGCAAATGGCCATGGTGATCTTGTTGCAGTAAGCTCATTTGGAGGTACTTTTATCATATCTGCATGTATCTAACAACGATGGCATCTTCGAATAGACTAGATATAGTCTGTTTCCATAGTCATCCAAAAATACCCTTCTCGGAGTATCTTTTTTGCTAAAGAAAAACCATTCATGTGCGGTATGCAGGTCCCTGAGTGCACTTCCTCCAATAGTTTGGTTGCTTCTCTTGCCTCGACAATAATAATAGTCCCAAATCGGGAATCCTCCTATTCAGAATTTCTCCACTGTTAAAGAAGTTGTTGGAGCGTGCACTTCTGAGTAGCATTGGCAAGCTTTGGGTATTCTCCTGTTGTCAAGTATTCTCTGATATCATGGAACCAAGGTTTCCCATCGGCTTCACCTCAACATGACCATAATAAGGTGGTTGGTCGTGAATCTTGACCTGGATGGGATCAATAAAGTTTGTATATGGATTATGGATCATAGATGATAAAGTGGCTTGGGCATCAACAAACTTGTTCTGTATTCTGGGAACATGATGGAATTCCGTCTTTCTAAATCTCTTCCTCAACTCCTGTATATGATGTAGATAAGGGAGTATCTTAGAATTCTTGGTTGCCCATTCTTCTCGAACCTGATATATGAGTAGGTCCGAGTCTCCGATCACTAGTAACTCTAGAATGTTCATGCCAATCGCCAGTTTGAGCCCTAAGATGCAGGCTTCGTACTCGGCCATGTTGTTGGTGCACGGGAATCTGAGCTTGGCGGATTCTGAATAATGCTGACCAGTTTCTAAGATCAGGACTGCTCCTATACCGACTCCTTTGAAATTTGCGGCTCCATCGAAGAACATTCTCCAACCATCATAGGATTCTACAATGTCTTCTCCTATGAAAGATACCTCTTCGTCAGGAAAATACGTCTTCAGAGGCTCATATTCTCCTCCCACAGGATTCTCGGTGAGATTATCTACCAAAGCTTCTCCTTTGACTGCTTTCTGGGTAATATAAACAATGTCGAACTAGCTTGCCGCTAGGCATGGGCTTCTGAAATATATATTTTAATGGGTCCATTCTGGATATGAGATAAGTGGTATAGGCATAGAAATAATGCCTCAACTTCTGAGCTACCCAGGTCAGAGCACAACATGTGCGTTATAATAAGGAATACCGAGCCTCGTACGAGGTAAAGTTCTTGCTGAGATAATATATTGCTTGCTCCTTTCTTCCCGTTTCATCATGTTGTCCTAAGACACAACCAAACGCTCCATCCAATAATTCGAGATAAAGCAATATGGGTCTCCCTGGTTTAGGCAGAACCAAGACCGGCGGCGTAGACAAGTATTCCTTAATTCAGTCAAAAGCTTCCTGTCAATCATCAGTCCATTTGGTGGCAGCAACCATCTTCGGCATTTTGAAAATGGGTTCACAAATAACAGTGGATTGGGCTATGAATCGGCTGATATAGTTGAGTCTTCCCAGAAAACTCATCACATCCTTCTTGTTCTTTGGTGGTGGCAACTCTTGAATGGCCTTGAATTTTGACGGATCCAATTCTATTCCCCGATGACTCATAATTAAACACAATAACTTTCCAGCAGGAACCCCGAATGCACACTTGGCTGGATTCAGTTTCATGTTATATCTCCTCAATCTGTTGAAGAACATCCTCAAATCTTCCATGTGATCTGTAGCTTTCCTGTACTTGATGATTGACATCATCCACATACACCTCTATTTCTTTATCTATCATGTCATGAAAGATAGTGGTCATGGCCCTCATATGGGTAGCACCAGCATTATTCAAACCGAATGACATCATTTTGTAACAGTACATCCCTCACAGCATGATGAACGCCGTTTTCTCTGCATACGCTTCATCCATCCATATCTGATGGTATCCAGCAAATCAATCGACGAATGACTGCAGCTCATGTTTGGCTCAGTTGTCAATCAATATGTGTATATTTGGCAAAGGGAAGTTGTTCTTGGGACTGGCCCGGTTGAGATCCCAGTATTCGACACAGACTCTAACTTTCCCATCTTTCTTTGGCACTGGCACGATGTTGGCTAACCATGTTGGGTACTCTACCACTCTGAGAACCGTGGCTTTGACTTTCTTGGTAACCTCTTCTTTGATTTTCAGACTCATGTCTGGCTTGAATTTTCTGAGCTTCTATTTTATTGGCGAGCGTGTCGAATCTGTCGGCTACTTGTGAGCCACAATGGATGTGCTGAGACTGGTCATATCTTCATAAAACCATGCAAAGATATCCTCATACTCTTTATGAACTCTGTGTAATCTTTATTTTCTGATGGTGACAAATGTATGCTAATACGCGTTTCTTTGACATTCTCTGCGTCTCCCAAATTAACAACCTCAGTTTCGTCCAAATTAGACTTAGGCCTGTTCTCAAAATTCTTTACCTCCGTGACAATCTCTTCTGGTATTTCATCCTCTTTTGAATCTATGTCCGTTTGTTGCATTGCTCGTTGCAAGTCACAGTCGTTGATTCATCATCAAGATATGTAATAGTAATGCCCGAAGCTCTCCAGGCACTGGTGGTCCCGACTGACAAATTAATGAGGTGTTCTCCTCGGTTCACAGCTTGAATGGAAGGGCCTTCTTCCCCCTCCTCCTCGAATATATCACAATAATCCATATAATCCTCCAAAAATAGGTTTTTCATTGCTGTCAGTGCCTCTTCTTCCTTTAATCCTTATGTAACGTCAGCTAGCTGAAATGTCTGCTCCAGCTGAGGTATGGGGTGTTCCAATGGATAGTAGGGACCGCGCCATGGTGGCGAAAAATGATTGAACTCCTCCCAGGTGTACTCATACCCCAGGCCGAAAGAGGTACCATGCTTCTTCAACTTGATGGGCTTGGTGATGCCGTGGAGATTCTTGCCAAGTCCTTTTCCGGGCTCGTACCCGCTCTAGTTCAGAATGCTCTCAGTTTTGTTATCCCACCACTTTTCTTTGTCTATGGCGTTGACTCGCTTAATGTGACAGTATGTTTCTCCACCTATTTTCCTTATGCCTCCGACCATTGGGATGGTTTGAAGACTGTACATAGGGTTGCTACCATCGCCATGAATGATCACTTCTTGATGATTCCATTCGAACGTTACAGCTTGATGAAGGGTTGACGCCACAGCCCTAGCAGCATGAATCCAGGGTCGCCCCAGCAATAAGTTGTAGGATGCTGGCACATCTATTACTTGGAAGTCCACATCAAACCAGGTGGATCCCATCTGTAGGCACATGCTAATTTCTCCAATGGTGGATCTTTGAGATCCATCAAAAGCTTTAACACTGATAGCTCCGTCCTTGATCCCGTGCAGTTCTTTCACCAATGTCCTGAGGTAATTAGCGGGAAAATATTAAGGCTGGATCCCCCATCGATCAGGATCCTAGTGATGAAATAATCTTCGTATTGCGTAGTGATGTGCAATGCCTTGTTGTGACTAAGCCCTTCTGGTGGTAGCTCATCCTTGTGGAAGGTTATCTTATGGCTTTCCAGTACCTGCCCCACCATATTCTCCATTTCGCCTCTTGTTATATTTCTGGGAACATAAGCTTCACTCAGTATATTCATTAAGGCATTTTTATGTGCCTCAATGCTTTGCAGAAGAGCCAGGATGGAAATCTGCGCTGGCATTTTGTTATGTTGCTCAACGATCGAGTATTCTTTGGCCTATTTCTTCCTACAAAGGTCATCGGATCCAGTTTCAACAGGTTGCCTAGAGGCTTGCTTGCTGGACTCGGCTAGATGTTCTGGGGTATATTCCATGCCTGTTCTGGTCATGCCCTGTGCGGCGATCGCCTCTCTTGTATGTATTTTCCCTTTCCTTCTAGCCTCAACTGTGTAATCCCAAGGTATGGCGTTCGACAAGAACGGGGTCACATCTGTCATGGAAACCGGAATAAGCATCCTGGGAGGTAACACCATAACTTTAAATGGTGCAGGTGCTTTTGGGATACCAAACTCAACTTTGATTAGTTTTGGCACCTTGCAGGAGGCACTTCAAACTCGACTGGTACAGACACATTTACCACATCGCCCTCAGAGGGCTGGATCTGAACAAAAATGGGATTGAGGGTAATTTCTGGCTTCTTAGGTTCATCTCTTTCAGCTATCAACTCGATTGACCCCTTGGGGTCCCAATCATCCTCAACCTTGATCATATGGATTCTCCCACCCTTGTGGTCAGCCAGAGGGTTGTTGTAGACATTGGGAGCGGGCTCCTTTTCTACAATGACTTTGTTATCGATTAGAGTCTGAATCTTATCTTTTATCGAGCGGCACTCGTCGATGGTATGACCTTTCATTCTGGAATGATATGCACAATTTTTGTTGGTATTGATCCATTGGGAAGGATTTTCTGGAGTTATGGCTGGGATAGGTGAAACGTAACCGGCTGCTTTGAGTTTTTCATATAATAAGTCAATTGGCTTGACTATGGCGGTATATTGTCTGGAAGGTCTTCGGTCAAAATTTGGTGTGGGTATGTTTTGGCGAGTGGGTGGTGATGGATAATGAGAAGGTTGGGTGTTGTATGCTTGGTACACATGCGCGGGTTGGGAATATCTTGGTGAAGTTGATATATGGGTAGTGGAGGTGATTGGTAGGCAGATGGTGGCATTTGGTATGTAGGTGAGGGTGCTTGGTAATTTATGGTAGGTTAATAAGTGAGCGGAGTTGAGGAATAGGTTTGGTATTTCATAGGGTAATTGTTCCTTTGCGCGGCCATTGCAGAATTTACGTCCTTTTTCTTTGACGAGACACTAGACTGTAATGCCTTGTTGGTAGCTTGCAATGCCTTGAGGTTAGTGACCATACCATTTTTGATGTCTTCTTCGATCCTTTCTCCCTACTTGATGATGTCAGAGAACTTTTGACCCTCTATTAGCATCATCCTTTCATAGTATTGCGGATCCTGAGCACGAACGAAGAACCTATTCATCTGCTCTTCCTCCAAGGTCGGCCTGACCTTAGCAGCTTCTGACCTCCAACGAGTAGCATACTCGCGAAAGGTCTTTGTGGGTTTCTTCTTTAGATTCTAGATATAGAACATATCTGGTGCGTTCTCAGTGTTGAACCTTAATCGGTCCATTAAGTCAGATGCCATGTTCACCCAACTTGTCCCTTTCTTTGCATCATGGCAGATATACCATGATAAAGAATCGCCTTTCAGACCCCTCATGAATAGCTTCATGCGGATTTTCTCGTCCCTTCCAACTCCTACCAGCTTATCACAATACATTCTCAGGTGGACCCTGGGACCACCTATACCATCGAACATTTCAAACTTGGGAGGTTTGTACCCATTCGGAAGTTCAACATCTAGCTGAACACAAAGATCTTCATAGTTTAACCCTTCAACATCTTTTCTCCCTTCGACACCTTGGACTCGACTAGTTAACTTAATGAGTTCAGCGACCAATTTCTGAATGAGGGAGTTCTTGTCATCATATTCGGGTGTACTTGTGATTGGCTGAGTGTAGTAGGGTATAGTGTCCACGAAGATGGGATTGTTGTGGATGTGGTCGTTGGTGGTGTTTTGGGGTTTGGGAATTAGTAATGGAGTGTTGTTGGGTGTGTTGGAGGCTTGGGCATGGGTGGGTTGTATTGGAGGTTTTGGGGTGTTTTGCGGAGGTATGGGATTTTGGGCGTTAACATCAGGAGTGGCAAGAGTGATTAACAGGCTTGCCAGGTTCCGAACTTGGTCTAATTCCTCTCGAAATCTTAGCAAAGTTTGCTCAAGATGAGAAGCAGTCTCCTTGGTTATTGTAGTGTTCTGAGAAGTTTCCTCAAGTTCCTTTCTAGCGCTTGTATCTCCCATTTTGCGTTTGTTCCTGTTTCTGGTAGGACTCGAAGGAGGAGGAGGTGGAGGAGGATGCTTGGATCTTGTTGAGTATGCTTATGGTGCCAGAATGCACAAACTAACCTTTACGGAGGGGAAAAAATAAAAGAAAAACAAATAGGTAAAAAGTTAGTGCACGTTTTGAGAAATAATATTGTGATATTTAAATACGTTATGTAATAGTATAAGTTGTTTCCTAATTTGGGTGCCTCATTGTGCTCGAGGTAGGCCTAGCGACAAATTAAATTTGGAGAACTTATAATGCTAATAGCCTCATTATATTGATAAAAACGAGTCTTAAAACAATTGCATAATAAAAATATCACTAATGGCCAGTGGCCTTATTACATCATGAAAGCACGAAATTAAATATCCTTACCACTTGGTCCCAGAAAGATCTTCCCTAGATTCGATACTCTTGCATCCCTCGTACAGCTGCACTAACTCGTGCAGTCTTAACACCAGATAGGCTCGAGCCAGATGTCCGCCTCCACTTCCCTCGGCATTCTGACAATCTTCAATTCTCTTCAAGAACTTTCCTACCAATTCCACTAGACCTCGCTCCAGATACCCCAACCGATTGTTGGCGTTGATAGCCATATCCTTCCACACGTTGATAAGCTTCTCGTGGGCTTCCTGTATTTCCCGATGTTGATTCTCACATTCTTGCATCCTTTTGTGCAGTTAATTGTATTTGACTCATGCTACAGTTCTCATCAACAAGCCTATGACCATGGACAATAAATTCCTTCCCTAAGACAAGTTTGCACTGCCACATGTGTTGTGCTTGAAACATGTGCAGGCTATCATCATCTTGAAAGTCAGCCCTAAAATCACTCATTTTCTCTATTCTTGGTATTATCTTCTATTTTCCACCTTGACTCATGGCCCGGATAGGGACATAAGGTTGAGTTCCCCTCAGACTGATGAGTATGAAGAATGGTGCATCTCGAGAATAGACAATGAACTCCCCTGTTGGGAATCACTCGAACATCCACTGAACTTGCTCTTCCTTTAGATTCTCAAACAACTCTACCCATCCACTGACGTCCTCTGGCTGAGCAAACAGGTTGGGCATGAAGTTCATTCACCTTGGGTGGTGAGAAGTGGTATGGTCATCCCAATCCGTGCGTATGATTTCTTGTTTGTAGTCGCCTTTCTGAAAATGTTCTATGAGTCAAAGTTGAAGTAACAGATTACACCCTTCAAAGTGTGGGGCGCCTTGCTGACATTTCCCCAAAGCACGATACATTTCCGCAATGAAAATGGACACTATGCTGAAAGATTGCCCATCAATACCTTCCATCAAGGCTTTGGTTACCATGTCTAGTCTGGTGTGGATCCTAGCCTTCTTCATGGGAAAGATTATGATACCAAAGAAGCGTAACATGAACTCAAAGACCCTTCTATATATATGCCCCAAAGATATAAGGGCAAACTCATCAGGGTAGGTGCGGTAAGACTTGCTGTGGCCAAACCTTTCATATAGGAAGTCAAATGGTATGTAGGACTCGTTTAGACAAGTCAGATCGGGATTCTTCTTATGTCCCGTCATTTTAAGGAAACCCCTTCTTTTGCGATTTTCTAGCACAAGTAGATCCGGAGTCTCCCAAGGTATTCTAGCTAGACCCCCTATTTCTTCTAGCTACAGGGTCATCTCGAGGTCCCCGAAGCAAAAAACTAACCTATCACTATCCCAGAATAGAGTGGCATCTTCGATAATCTTGTTGTCATGCTTAACTTCCCAAAGTGAAGGAAAGTTTCCTAAATATTTGCGGACGAGGGTCTGATCACTGGCATGAAGATCCTCCCACCAGCTTAACAACCTTGGGTGAATGTTGGATACCATACCGAATCTGGGGACTTCGTGCCTCATTTTCTGCAAAACAAAGTGTTAGGCCCTTACTCCCACCAGACTCGACAATTTAAATCAATATTTAGAAATAAGGCATTTAATTCTCCAAATAAATGCACATAACGTGGAGTTGTCCGTTTGGGTTCCGAGGAAATCTGGTGGACTTTGGTTTATGCTATCTTGATGAGTCATTATGTGGACAACATAACTGACTCGGCTAGGGTTGACCTTGATGCAAGAACAGTTTAATGGAATAAGGTTTCTACTATTGAAGTGATAGACAAGGTACCCTTGAGCGGACAACTCAAGAGGGAAAGGCGTGAAATTGTAGACTACACCATTTATTGACTGGTTTTACCGCAAATATGCCTTTGCTATATTTAGGGGTTATAATATCGGAAGTGCACAACCACTCATAATAAGCGTTGCTATAGGATTTGTTTAGCACGAATGGAATATGATGTTGAGGAATGCAGTTACAATATGAAACAAATTGCATGTATTTTCACGTTCATAAAGTAAAGATTACAATAAATGCTCGGAATTGAAATAATAATTAAGGCAATAAAAGAAATAAAAAGGAAAGAAAAACATGAAGAGGCAAGTTAGTATTCATGATGAAATGATTAAAGGCGAGAAAAAAAGGCAATTAAGGAAGCGATAAAGTCACAAAATCAAGTAATGGTAAAAGCCTTAAAGAAATCCCCAGCAGAGTCGTCATGCTGACAATGCCCCCTTTTTTCCAAAAGAGAGAAATCGGGTTTACGGCATTATGGACAAAACAACTCTTATTCCCTTTTGAGGAATCGGGTTATGGATTTGGAAGAGTCGCCACGTAATGATTATAGTGCATTAGGACACTTAAAGAAAAGAAGAAGATTTTGAAGAAAGACCAGAGTTGGGTAAGGACTTGAGATTATCTCGAGGGGAAGATGTTAGGCAACCCTCAAGATCCACTAGTGTGGTTCCCGGCCTTACTTAGTTGTGACTTTATGAAGAGTAGAAATAAACAAACAATGTTTGCACATAAGGAATATAAGTAAATTGAAAGTTTCGAAAGAAAAGAAAGAAAGAGGACATAAGTGGTTTTGGAAAAAGATTGACTGAAGAAAACATTAATAATTTTTTTATGAAAACAACACATCATATACATAAAGAAAAAAAGGTCCTAGGTTTAAATATAATATGGATCACTTTGGTGCAATACCTAGCAATCATTCTCACACGAGATATTAGCGCACAAGTCATCATATCCATATTCTACCCTTCCCACCTCGTTAAGGTATTTAAGCATGATTAGTCTCGTTTACTTATTGCATGCTAGTACCCCTCCCAACCTATCAGTCCCTGGGTATTAGGACAAAAGAAAGGTAGAGGCATATGTGGGGTTTAAAAGGACAAAATACTAGTTTCGACAACCAAAAAAAATAACAAAAAAGGGGATTGACAAATATACATTCAAGGCTCACATAAAACCCCTTAAAACAGATAACACTTAGTTTAGCATGCCTTACACATACTTGTTTGGTCTTAAATTAAAATTTAAGCGGCAGACGGACCAGTTTAACACATAGGATTAGACAAAAAGTCTGCATTAGGCAACTCAGATCCAATTGTCAGGAAATGGAGTATATTAAATGAATTATTTTGAAAGCACTTATTTCAGGCAAGAAACTAATGCAGAAGAATTTGAACAGAACGCTGGAAATTGCAGAAGTTCATAAATGGCTTTGAAATCAGCAGGTTCGTTTGAATGAAAATGCAGTAAATTTGTAAAGAAGAGTTTTTAAAAAAGTACTTTTAAAAGAAAGGGTGAGTTCAAAGACTGTTTTGGAAGGTAGCGAATAGAATTCAAGCAGAAGATGTAAGGGGATTATTTCAGACAGACTTGCAAAGTTTGGAAAGTGCTACATGCTCATAAGAGTTTTGGAAATGTGAAACTGAAATGTTAAAACCAGTTAGCCATTTATTACTACTTAACAGATTAAGCGATACGGACTTATTTTGGTTTTTAGAACTTATTATGGAGTTTTTTAAATAGATGGCATGTCTGGTTATCCTACATATTTGCCTATGCGTATGCATTCCCTATAGACATAGTTTCTATATGCAACTGATTCGCGTGAATAATAGGCCCTATAGGCAGAATTTCCAAGAAATGCAATATGACTGAATATCACACCTTATAGGAAAAATTTCTATATGCCCGGATTGTGTGTAATGCATTGAATCTATAGGCATGGTGTCTAAGTTGTCGAGTTCAAACATTAAAACCCCATAGGCATGATATCTAAATGATTGAATTGCAACATGAATCCTATAAGCATGGTATCTAATTAATTAAACAACAATATTGATCTTATAAGCATGGTATCTACCCTTTAACATATGCAAGTAAATATAAACCCCTCCTATACCCTTTACTTATACCCCCGAGTTCGTTTTACAAGCTTATTACAAAATTAGAAGAAAGAAGGTAAACAAAATACATCATATCCCACAGCTAGATCCGAGAAGCCTAATTCAATCTTAATCTCCAATACATGTGTTTCACCAAATATGGATTCCAGATTCCAAGGTCTTCTCTTATTCAGAGTGTTTCAAAGTTCCAAGGAGCTTCAAGAGCCCATGCAATGCTTACACTCTGAAGAATAAATATTGTAATAGAATAGTGCAAGTGTGGGATTACCAGCCCTCAGGCATCCAAGTTCAGAGGGAACTCCAGGCTCCCTAAGCATGACTTACCAAATATGGGTAAAACTTAAGAACTAGGAATGAGAACAAAGTGAGAGGGTAACCATAGCATAGGGTGGTCATACCCAGCCATGGCATAGGCTGGCACACCCCTGACCCTTTGCTTAGGTCAGACAAATATGAGCAGACTCTGAGGTGTCAAACTTAGGGTCTGAGTGGTAATTAGAACACCACCAGACCCAAGTTAAAGCTCAACACATAAAGGAGAAGAGGAAATGGGAAAGCATTTGAGTAGAGACTCAGGAGAATCCGATTCTGGATCATGGACAACAATGTCATATGTTGCCATGATTCAGAACAGTAATGGCACACAAAAGGGGGAATAGGGCGAAGGGATTTCCATATAGAAGCATACATTGACATTTAAAATATAAGAAAGCATAGCAAGCTGCAGATGCAAAGACATAGAAGAACATGATATAGAACACGAACACAGTGAAGAAGTAGTAGAAGAAGAGAAGTGAATACATATATTAGGAGAAGGTTATTTAACATAGAAGTACATACCAGTTCTTTAGTTCTAGTACAGTAGAGAAACAACAACAAGTAGTCAACCAGATAGTTAGCAGAAAACTTCAGCAATTACTTGGGAGTTCAGAATAACTCCAGAAATATTTAAACAGTAGGAGATAAAGGAGCACAGTGATCAGTAGCAGTAGAGAAGGTAGTAGTAGAGAGAGCAGTAGTAGAGAAAATAGAAAAGAAAGACAGGGGTGACTATGTATTGCAAAGGTTTAGAAAGAATTCTAAGATATGGGTTGTATTTGAGTGTTTGTGTAAAAACTTGTGTGTCTGAACTTGTGAGAGATGTGAGCTTTTATAGTGCAAAAATGAGTAGAAAAGAAGGCAAGGAAATAAAATCTCGGTCAATCAAATAAAATCTCCCTTAGTCAAAGGGATTTGATTTCAAACGGGAGTGGTATTTAAGGGAAGAAAAACCTTTCAGAATATCATATAAAGGGTAGGTTTATACAAAGTCTATTTAAGGTAAGAAACTATAGTACACGGTTTTGAAAGAATAAGGAAACAAAGTAATCAAACAGCCAAAAATTCAAAATTCTTGAATGAACTTAGTCAGGAAAATAGGGAAAAGGTTAAGTTGTAAAAATCAGTAGGAAATCAATCAAGCCTTAGTAAAAGGAGATTGAAATCAATCACAAGCTAATAGAATTAACTCAGAAGAAAACCCTCATATATAAGCATGCTAACATCAAACAAGGAAGAAGAAATCGGCATATATAGTTTTTTCTGAATCATAAGCAAAAGAAAAGCAAGTTCCGATTCAGTCTATGAACTCAGATGAGTTTTAGAGACTAGGGTTTCTAGGGTAGAAACCTAGAACCAAAAGCTCGCAAGAATCACAGACACATGTAGCAATCAAAAGCAGTAGAGTGAAAGCTTGTAAAGAACAAGTTTTAGGAAAACTAAAACTCAAAAAAATTCATAGAAGACATGCCACAGGAGTTTAGGAAATAGTGAAAGAAGCAAGTTCGATAACCCAAATAAATTCAGTAAAAGTAAACACTTTCAGTAGGAGGAATAGTAAAAAGGACAGGCAAGATAGGCATATAAACATGCTTATAGAAAAATCAGTAAAAGCAGTAATAGAACAAAGGCAGAGAGACATGCATATTAACGGCAAATCATAATAAACAAACGAAAACCCCTCAAACATGGCATGAACACATAGATTCAGATAAAAAAGAAGAAGAAGAAGAAGAAGAAGAAGAATCATTTTAGGATTTTGAAAACCCTACTTTGAACAAACTAATTTTAAAAAGGAAAAATAGGGAAAATCGTTATTACACCTAATAGAGCATAGATCTGCTCCAAATCTTAGAAATTAAGGAAAGAAAAACTTTGAATCAAGATTATTGGGTTTCTCAGAAATCATAGAGACGAGAAGGCCTGGAATGGTCTGGTCTTGGAGCAACTCTGGGCCATGGCTATGCCTTTCAAAGCTCGAACACACCGGAACGGAGCCAGAGAAGCCAAAGGAGCTCAGATCGGCGGAGGACCTGAACATGTATGTTGAAGGTTGAGAAAGCCTCTAATAATCATGGCTGGGGTGAAAGGGGGGAGAATATAGGTGTCACATCTCCTTTTTCGCTATACACCCCCGCAAAAGAGCGTAATGTAGTTTTTTCAATTAAAGGACAATCGTTATGGGATTTGGTTATTAATTATTTAGATTCCCCACTTGGGAGATAAATGGTGTCCCAAGTCACCGATGTGAATCCCGAACCGAGAAAAAAGATGACTATGCTCACAGACCGCGAACCAGAAATCTGGAGAAGGAATTATGTTAACCTGGGAGAAGGTGTTAGGCATTCCCAGGTTCCGTGGTTCTAGCGCGGTCGCTCAACTATTGCATTTAGATTTTATCTGATTTCATTACATGAAGAGCCTATGTGCCAATTTTACTATTAACCGCTTTTATTTAATATATATTTATTTGAGAAAGTGAACGTCGTTTAAAGTGTATTTTCGAATTGCGCCGCATCAAATGAACCCGCAATCCTAGGCACACTTTATTCAACGTTTATAGAATTTGGATTTGGGTCGCATAAAATGTCTACACGTATTTAGGAATGTAATTTATTAAAGTCACGCCTAATAGGGTCTAATGCGTTGTAATCTTTTGGGAGGGTCGTGAAATTCGTTAAACGACCCTTCCGATTTTTCTAAATATTTTTAAACCTTTATTGAGGGCCTCGCAATTATTATTTTTGTTGGGCGAGGCTCGTCTCATTTTATTTTAAAAGGATAAACCAAAGAGATAACTATATTTTCTATTTTTTAATTTTTGTCTCTAAAAGAAAAAGAAAATCCTAATTGATTAACGTCAGAATCCAGGCCTCGAGTTCAACTCCGGCCCCAAAAAAAAGGACAAACCATTTAGCTTGAACCTTCTACCTAACTTGGAACCCATATCGAATATTAGATTGGGAAAGCCTCGAGTGCAATACCCAAATTCAAAGGAAACAGGACGAAGGCCCAATAGGCTGCGCATTGGACTCACGTTAGGCCTGTTTGGTTCCACCCTAATAATAGCTCCAGGGATCGAAACCCGACGATACAAAGAATAAACACTGCCTTAAAACTAGTACCCCCAATTACACAAGCTTCTGGGCCATTGAAAACCTAGCTATTTCAAGCCAAAAGTGCAACCAATTGAACGAACATTACTACTAATGTTTATTGCCAATTAATGAAACGCCAACCGGATTTGATTCTAAAATACACTATACGATTAATCACTTTTGATAACAGGCTGGGCTCTTGGACACTACTATCAAATATTATGCCTTTTTTCAAGTCAAATAGAGTAAATAATTGAACAATCAACTACAAGAGACTAACTCTTGCTTTCTCAATAAAGTCTTATTGTTTCAATAGATTTCAATTGATTAAACATGTTACTAATGACTATATACTACGTTGAAGCACTCACAAACACCAAAAACTCCACAGTCCATAAGCATGAGCAGTCCACAATTAATAAAATTAGGTTATTACAATACAGTGGCAAATATTACAAATGAAGACGTGATATAAGACCTTTATGCATTATTTTACTATGCAGCAGTTCCCATTTTACTCGAGTGCAATATCCATTCATGTCCTGCTTCATCATCGATTGAGAATAAAACGAATGGTCAAAGCTAACTACCTTATTGACCTGATATGAGAGTGGCTACAACTAGTATCAATACTTGTATGAACTAATAGAGAGCCAACTACAACTGACACTATAATTGACAAACAAATCTATTGAATCCAACAGTTCTCAGTTAAATTTATACAATTTAGGATCAGTCCAATACACAAATAGTGACTAAAATCAAACAATGAACTCTATTACACATTAAAGTCAAACAGAAAACGGGGAGTTCAGAGATCAGCTTCAAACAACACTTTTACTTCATTCCCAAAGGCTCGAGAGCTTTAGAACATGTATCTAAATATTTGAATGGCAAAAGGAAAATGAAGTAGTCAGCAACAATTTAAACGCAACAATGAGCAACCAAACACAAGAATGGAATCCCAGTCCAGAATAAGTTGAAATTCAACAACAGTAGCAAATAACCAAACCAGGACTCAATGGAACTTGAATATAGACAAGACATGAGATATCATCTACAGAACTACTCCAGGACACATTCGCGTGACCCAACTAAGATGTACCAGACTACTTCAACATACCCAGACTCAGTTAAAACTACAAGATATGAAGGTGTTAGATAAAATTAAACTCGAGTCTACCATGGCTTAATGAAACAGTAAGACATTTTTTGGTTTTTTTTTTAAAAAATTTCCCTTTGTTTTTGGTTTTCGAAAATTGAAGAAGCTAAGATCTAGGAGAATTTCATATCTGAGATTTTGAATTTCAGAACTGGAAGCTTGGAGAGTAATTTTAGGGGCGATTTTAGACTGCCAAGCTTGATTATTAAGGCATTGGGGCTGCTTTATATAGGCAAAGATGAGGCAGCCCCCAACTTTCTGTTTTTCTCTTAGTCCCTATGTTATTTTCATTACGGTCTTTTATTTCTGGGCTTGTGCCACAAGTTAGCACACTTATTTTACTTATATCTAAACTAAGGCCCTACTTTGGAATGTCCTAGAAGATTCTAGCTCCAACTACCATGTGCTACCCAATCCCAAATATCTAAACTACCCTTGAAAACTCCTCCAAATTACTACCCAACCAAATTCCCTTTTACCTAAGTAACTAAGGTTAATTTATCTAACTATGCAGCTATATTCGATCAAACTAGAATTAATAAAAACCTACTAATAGCAAAACAAGCAATTACTGAAGTAATCAAAATTAGTGAAACAAAGTACATTCGAAACCAAATTAAACTAACATCAAAATCACAAAACAACAGACTTAATCGAAATCGATGCAAAATTAAACTAAAAGAAAAACTCAGAAGCAGTCACGAGATAGAATCACACACGATTAAATTAATTCACAACCCTAGACGAATCCTAAATCAACACTAATTGTTACATTAATCGGCTCGACTTTAACGATACAACAGAAAAATAGATAGACACGAGATAGGAAAAAAATATTGATGAAGAACAACAACAAAAAAAATCAGAGAAGAATGAGGCGGGTGTGGAAACAGGAATGAAAACAAGAAAATAAAAGGAAAGAAGAGAAATACCTAAATGGGAAAAGTGACAGATGGCTTGAATGAACCCTATCGCTTAATGAAATCTGATAAACATGGTGAACTTCTTCTTCTTCACCCTCAGACTCAAACGGACTGATTTGGTGAGGTTTTGGGCATAAATAATGATAGAATTGGGTTGAGGGAAGGGTGATAGTTGTTGGGTGTTTATTTGTGGTGGTTCGTGGCGAATGTCCTGTGATAATGGCGGATTTTAGGGCTAGGGTGATGAAGCAGACGAGAAAGACAATCTTTGTCTTTTGATTTGATAATATTCCCCGACGCATTGATAATTAAGCACATGAAGCTTTGTGGACCGTTGGATTTGAAGAGATTCACGGCTGAGATCATAAGACTTCAAACGACGTAGTTTTGGCTGGTAAGATTTGGACCGGGTTGAAGATAAAGAATCTGGGCTGGGGGTTGGCTGGTGAGCCATTGGGACTAGGATTTGGAATGAAACAAGCCCAATCTGGGCGATTCCCCCTCCCCATGTAACTCTTTTCTATTTTATTTCACTTCTTTTTTAATTTAAAATTGTGTTCACCATGGATTTTTGTTTTATTAATTTTCTGATTTTATTTAAATAGTTCAGAATTAAAATAACAATTAAACTAAACTAATTAATGCCTAAAAATTACATTTAAAACTATTTTTGTGACAATTTTCCAATTCAAACAATTAAAAATGCAAAAGTGAACCATTTTTGTTATTTTTTCATGTTTTGTTCTAAAACAAATTACCCTTAATTAATCCTAAAATATACAATTAGATCCTACATACAAATGTAATTTTTTGTATTTTCATATGAATTAACATGCACCGATAAAAATGCAAACAACTAACAGAAAATAACACAAAAAATTCACAAAATTGTAAAAATAAGGGGAAGTCATTTTTGTTTGAATTTTTAGGATTTATTCATATATATGGAAAAAATCACGTACTCACAGCTGCCCCTCTTTGCTCGGGAACACTAAGAGTTTTCGCGCAAAGACAAGTGAGCAAATACGAGCGATTTTTGCCCGTTTGAAAATTCCGTGTGAAGCATTTTTGAAAAGTTTGACTGCACCCTACCTCAGAGGTTTCCTACATATCCTGGGCTTAGCAGAAATCAGGTCACGGTAGTTCGAGAGTGTCTGGTAGCCGGGTCTAATAGGAGCTGTGATTTAGCTGCGATTGTTGCTGCTTCTACTGCTCGTTGACCTTTCTTATTACACCAATCAAGAATAAAAGAAGCTAGCCTAAGCTATGAACTACGAATTACAAAAATCCTATCAAAACTCTTCAAACTTGTTCTTGTACTTCCTTGTTTTCTTGTTGTCTTGTATTCTCTCTTGTTGCCTTGTGTTTTCTTTGGTGAAACTCACTGTTGTTACTTTAAATCGTGCACTGAGATGTTGTTCCTTCCCTCCAAACTGCTGAACTTGAATAAAGTTGAACTTGAATGTATTCCTCTGTTCTTCAGGAGGGCTCCCGACTTCACAAAAATAGACAAAACATAGAAAACTCTCTGCCCCAGTTGGGAAAACTAGGGTTTGTTATCGGATACTAATACGAATTTGAAAACTAAAACTCGAATTGTAATACCTCTGTTCTCCAGGAGGGCTCCTGACTTCAAAACTTGAATGTTGACTTCAAAACTTGAATGTGTTCCTCTGTTCTCCAGGCGGGCTCCTGACTTCAAAACTTGAAATGTATTCATCTGTTCTCAAGGCCGGCTCCTTTATTCTCTAGGCGAACTCTTGACTTCTGTATTTGAAATGTATTCCTCTATTATCCAGGCGTGTTCCTCTGTTCTCCAGGCGGGCTCCTGACTTCATCAACTTTTCGTGTTCCCTTGTTTTCCATGTGGGATCCTGCAACCAAGACAAACAAAACAAACAAAATTCTCTGCCCCAGTTTGCACTAGGAAGATTTGTGAGTTGTTAGCAAAATGGTAAGCTATTTATACTACTGATGCAATGATGAGAGTAAACTAAGACTAGACTAGGATATGTGTCCCCTACGAGTAAAACAAAGAACTTTGACTAGAAAATATGTATGCTAAAATTAAACCCGAATGAGCCAAATTAGGAAGTGCGTCTCCTAGGGGTGAATTTAAATGAGAAAGACTAGGAAGTGCGTCTCCTAGAGGTGGAAACTTCAGTGACTCAAACTAGGAAGTGCGTCTCCTGGATATGAACTATTAAGTTAGGAAGTGCGTCTCCTATGGGTGAAACTTCAATGAACTAGACTAGGAAGTGCGTCTCCTAGGGTCGAACTTAGATGACTCAAACTAGGAAGTGTATCTCCAATAAATGAACTCTCAATTTAGGAAGTGCGTCTCCTATGGATAAAACTTCAATAACTCAAACTAGGAAGTGTGTCGCCTATGAATGAACTATCAATTTAGGAAGTGCTTCTCCTATGGGTGAAACTTCAATGAACCAGACTAGGAAGTGCGTCTCCTAGGGCCGAACTTAAATTATTTAAAGTAGGAAGTACGTCTCCTATGGGTAAAATCTCAGTTTAGGAAGTTTGTCTCCTACTAATGAACTTCTCAATTTAGGAAGTATGTCTCCTATGGGTAAAACTTCAATGAACCAGACTAGGGAGTGTATCTCCTAGGGTGAAATTTTAATGATTTAAACTAGGAAGTATGTCTCCTATGAATGAACTATCAATTGAGGAAGTACATCTCATATGGGTGTATCTCAACTTAGGAAGTGCATCTCCTATGGGTAAAACTCAATGACTCAAACTAGGAAGTGCGTCTCCTATGGGTAAAACTCAATGAATCAAACTAGGAAGTGTGTCTCCTGCGAATGAACTTTCAATTTAGGAAATGCGTCTCCTATGGTCGAACTGTCAATTTAGGAAGTGCATCTCCTATGAATGAACTGTCAATTTAGAAAGTTCATCTCCTATGGGTAAAATCTCAACGACTCAAACTAGGAAGTGCATCTCCTATGAATGAACTATCAATTTAGGAAGCGCGTCTCCTATGGGTAAAACTCAATGACTCAAACTAGGAAATGTGTTCCTATGATTGAACTATCAATTTTAGGAAGTGCGTCTCCTATGCATGAACTTTCAAATTAAGAAGTGTGTCTCCTACAACAAAATATAACTTGAAAACCTAGGCTAGGAAATGCTTCTCCTAGTTGTGATATGTGATCTTTTCAATAGCCTTTGCGTAAGAAAAATTAGTGCATTACACCTGCAAATTTCAACCTTTCAAGCTTTGAATGAACATTGCTTCCGTCCCTGTTTCAGACAAAGAAAACTTGTGAGTCAAAACATGGTGGTTGGTTTGTGGCGTTGACTTTGTTGCGATTACTCCTTCACCTGCCATGATAACTTTTATTTCACCTTGAAAGACCTGCTTGTTCTTTGACTAACCTCTTTCTCTGTCACCCTTATCACAAAATACTTCTTCTCCATTCAAACCCAATACCATCCATCAGTTGCATTGCTCATAAACCGACATTTACCAAGCCCTTGTACTTCACACGAATTCCAAAGCATGTTATTTGTTACCAACCCAGTGCGCTTGTTGTTCTTTCTTGACTTATGACACTTTGATGTACTAGCCAGATTTTGTCTTGTGCAATTAGAAGGCTGGTGGATAATTTTGAAGTCATTTCTCACTTGTTTTGACCAAACAAACTCAGGAAGAGGAAATAACCGAGACAAACGGAAAAAAATAAAGGACAATAGAAAGAGATGATACCTAACAAGAAAAACTACAAAGTAGAAACCTATCTGATGTGGATACCGACTCTAATGACCTTGACATGTACCTGTGGCCTATTCTGTTAAGAACATCTGATGTTCAGGTCTTGTTGTACCTTTTAGCCATGAAATTGGGCTTCAATTCTCCGCTTATCCAATCTGATTTGCAATCCTTATTTGACTTGTAGAGCCCGAAGGGTTTTCACCATCAAGTCTCTCTCATTTTGTTCTTTCTCTCAACTTACTGTCGCCTTAAGGTGCCCATGAAGGTTTTCACCAATAAGACTCTCATTTTCCTTTTCTCTCAACTTTATAACCTTGCGATTCCCGTGAGGGTTTTCATTAATCTAGCTCGCTCATTTTCATTTTCCTTTTTTGGATCGGAGTGTTTCCCCTGACATGAATCACATTTACCTGCTTGACCTGGCATTTCTCGCAGACTGATCAGAAGGTCTTTCTTTGGACTGTAATTTGGCTTTTGAACAGGGTTAGAAAAGAAGGGCATAAAAGGCTAAAAAATAATTTCTAAACGGGTTAAAATTACAACTTTTGGAATCCAATTTCTCAAAACAACCACAACTTCTACCCCAGTTTCTTGCTTGGTGATTTTTGGACTTCTATTTTGGTATGACAGAACCTCAGCGAGGCTGCCTACGTACCCTTTCGGGATCAAGTCAAACGTTTCTTTCTTCTTTCTTTCTTTTCTCTTTCATTTTTCCTTTTTTTTATTTTCTTTCCTCTTATTTTCTTTTCTTTTCTTTTTCCTTTTCTTCTTCTTTTCTTTTATTCTTCTTTTCTCTTCTTCTTCTTTTCTCTTCTTCTTCTTTTCTTTTTATGTACTCATTTTTGGCACTTGCATTTCTTAGTTGTGCCACTGATTCCGAAAGAGAGGTGTGAAAGAAACTAAACAAGGCTCAAAAGGGATGACAAGGGATAAAGTGTTTAGATAGCAGAATAAAATGCCTTCATCATTCCAATCTCCAAAACATGCCAAGTGCAAATTGCACAGTTAAACAACCATATCCATACATTCGTCTTCTGCATCTGTGAACTGCAAAGCGTCATTGGACAACACTCTCACTCTCACTACCACGAACAGCCCCCTGCCAATTTGGCTAACTTGCTTTTACGGTTTCTTCATGTTTTACTTGCCCTAGTTTCACATGGCTCGGGCTTCAAATAATCTTAAAATGTCCACGTCTATTCTTAATTCCAAAAATGATTTCATTGCTTCCTGAATAAACTGACTTTTAAATATTAGACTGAGAATTATGCATACATGTCATGTCACTAGAACTATCACGAAACAAAAGACAAAACAAAAATGATAGAGAAGAACTAAAGAAGATGACTGGAGGTAACAAAAGACTAGAATTTGCATTAGACAGATGGTGAAACAGTTTGCATAAAAAAACAAGCAAAACAAACTGATGTACAACCCTAAAACACACCTGGAAAATACTTGACAGACCACTACGACTAAACAAGCTAGACAAAAATGAAAGGATAAGAGGGTTTGATCACAAGACAATATCCGTATTACAACCCTGAAAATAACCCGGAGAACAGAAATGACAACAAAACAACCCACCAAGACTTCTCTCCAGCTAGCCAAGAGATAGAGCGTCTTTCCAATTACCAAGATCGGCATCTTAGCCACTAAGTTCTGCGTCAATATTTCCAAGACCGTTACCAACTTCAATATCATCAGCTTCAGTCAAAAAATTTCCAAGAGGATTCACGTGCTCCCTATCACTGTCATTAACCACAATTACCCCTTCTTGAATCATTCTTTCTTTTTCCCTTTTCAAAGAACCACAATCTTCAGTGATGTGCCCTTGGACATTAGAGTGGTACATGCATCGTACAGTAGGATCAAATCCTTTTGCATATGGGTCTGGAGTATAGCCAAAGAGCGGCTCAATCAGGCCAGAATGCTTTAACTTTTCAAATAAACTTGAGTAGGACTCCACAATTGGCGTGAAACTACTTATTTTCCTTTGTTCTCTTCCATGCCCCTGTTTTCTTGGGTTGTCGGGAGCTCGAGAGCGTTGTGAAGGCAAGAATGCA
The DNA here is from genome assembly GCA_034376525.1 of Nicotiana benthamiana. NCBI lineage: Eukaryota > Viridiplantae > Streptophyta > Magnoliopsida > Solanales > Solanaceae > Nicotiana > Nicotiana benthamiana. The sequence continues at coordinate 135,914,387 of CM067329.1, read as the reverse complement.
TTATGCGGTACTGGTGCTCGCCATAGGGAGTGGCCTGGTGGTTGGACAAATGACCAGACATTGTTTGGAGGATGATACTGAGGTAGATTATGTGGAGCTGGGGGATATGTTTGGGATTGGGGTAGAGGCTAGGTGTATTGGTGAGGCACATCCTTTAGTCCATGTCGTGACTCTGAAACAACCATGGCAACATCATCATGTTCTTTCTTATCCAGCAAGCTTCCTGTGTCGCTCTGAATTGCTTGTGTTGTGGCTTTAAAGGCAGAATAACTCATGAGCTTGCTAGACTTCAGCCCATCTTCTACAATTTCGCCCATTCTTACCACATCATTAAAAGGCCTACCGACAGCCGACATCAAATGCCCAACGTATGTTGGTTCTAGAGCTTGAAGAAAGTAGTCGACCATCTCTTTTTCTTTCATCGGGGGATCGACTCTGGCAGCTTGCTCCCTCCATCTGATCCTGTACTCCCTAAAGCTTTCATTTGGCCTCTTTTCCATCTTGTCGAAGGACCTGCAATCCGAGACGATTTCCATATTATACTGAAAGTGCTTGGCAAAGGCCTGAGCCATATCATTCCAAGTGTACCGGCTATTAGCATCTTGGTGGGTGTACCACTCCAGAGCTGCCCCACTCAGACTCTGACTGAAATACGCCATCAATAATTTGTCTTTCCCACCGGTGCATCTCATCCTACTGTAGTAACCTCTCAAATGAGCCACGGGATCTCCTTGCCCGTCATATAAATCAAACTTTGGCATCTTAAACCCAGCAGGAAGTTGGACGTCATGAAACGGGCACAAGTCTTTATATGCCACGCTCATCTAGCTCCCTATCCCTTGCATGTTTCTTAAAGATTGCTCTAAGATTTTCACCTTCCTGGATATCTCATTTTGCACCGCTGTCTTACCAGGCTTTTCAGTTTCACCAGGAGCCTCAAAGTGAGGAGCGTGAGAATATGGATCCGAGACTTTGAAAGTTGGTTCTGGAGCATAGTGTTGGGCATCAGGGACTTTGAACACGGTCTCGTTAGAGCATCGAGGAAAAATAGCTGGTGGAGGAGCTGCAAGAGCATGAGTGACCAAATGAGCGGTATATGAGGTGGTTTTGGCGGGTAGGGTGTGAAAAGGTTGTGGGGAAACATTAGCAGCATTGGGAATCAGGATTGTGATAGTGGTGGAATAGTTGCAGGGTTTCCAGTGTAGTTAGTAGGGAATGAAGATGTAGGATGCCCCCTGATCCAAGACTGATACATTTCTTCCATCTGCTGCTTCACCCTTTGGATCTCCTCTTTTAATTTAGACTCCGACTCCGCCGACTCCCTTGAGGGATCAACAACTCTTGTGCCCAAGTTGTTGCTAGCCATGTCTACCTTTCTCTTTGACCTTGTGTTGTATGGACGAATTACCATAAGAACCACTAACCAACCACCCTTCTGCTTTTATGAGGAGAACAAAATGAAGTCATCGTGTTAGCGATAGGGCATTTAACAACTTAAATATCACATTTCGTGTAGTGCACCTAGCAAAAATTAACGGTTCAAGAATGACTTCGAGGGTCAGAAGGTCAGTTGGCATCATCCCAATTTGTACATTTCAACCTCTCTTTTCTTTACTTTTCTAGCACTTCTTGGCTTGCCCAATTTCCTAAATTCTCTATCTTTTCTTTTAATCATCCCTCTTTTCTTTAACGCATATCTCACGTCCCATGATTTCACCATTTTTTGTTCTTTTTTCCTTCCCTTTTTTTGTCCCCTTATTTTCTTTTTCTTTATTCTTTTCTTTTCTTTAAATAAAAAATAATTCGATCGAACCCTATTTAGGTTGCCTATGTATCATGACCCCGCATGAATCAGATCTTTACGTAGTTCTGCAAATAAAAGGTAAACGACAATAAAACATTTTTGAAAATTTCAATTTTCATAATAACAACAAAACTGACCAACTTAGCGATGGGATACAGATACGAAAATCAAACGACCCATATACTCTAATCAAAAGAAATACAAACCCAAAAACAAAATGACAGATTCTTTCCCATATATGCCAAGTTTGACCCAAAATTCGAACGGTATTCACTTGATCACTGACTCTTTTTTCTTCGGCGCGGGGTAGAGCAGTTTGGTAGCTCGCAAGGCTCATAACATTGAGGTCACGGGTTCAAATCCTGTCTCCGCAACATCTGGTTTTGCCAAACTATTTTACAGTTGACTGTAAGAGGCCGTTGATTGGAATAGAAAATTTTGGAAGAATTAGATTCGAATAAATTTCCTGGGATCCTCTTCCTTTCGAACTACAAACATGGGAATCGTTGAAATAGCTCTTTGATTGAAAGAGGATGATTCCTATAATACATTACTCCAGTCGAGTCCAATGGAATTTCAAAATGGGCCATAAAGGCCTATATGAGATCCTAACAACGTCATGGCATGCTCAATTATCTCTTGTTTTTCAAATTAAAGTAGATGACCCGGTATTGCAAACACGGCTTTCAGCGCCTCGGGGACGAGGATTTTAAGGCTGTGCGGGTAAAAAATTAAAATATGGCCAAAGGTAGCTATTTATGCAAGGTCAGCGTTCCGGCGCCCCGTTTGGGAACGTTCGGCTATTTTTAACAAAAATGGCGTCACATGGTTTATTTATGACAAAAAATAAAATTTTGAAATTTTTGGGCTAGTTTTATAAAAGGGAGGTTAGACCCGATAACGGTTTCCTACGTATCTCATGCCCGGTGAGAATCAAACCATGGGTAGTTCAGGAAAATTAACCGAACTATTTTAAGACAAGATTGTTTTTTTTATTTCCATTTTTAGAATTTCATAAGCAGATAAATAAACTATCGTTAAAAACAAGGCTCTTTTCTATTCTTTTTCAACAAACAAATAAGAAACTCTTTTTTTTTTTGTATTTTTTATGGCAAAACAAACTATTTTTCTCTTTTTCATTTTCGAAAACAAGACAAGAATAAAAAACTTGTTTTCCTTTCTCATTTTTCATGGCAAAAAAAAAACTATTCTTTCTTTTCTATTTTTGAAAACAAGACAAAATAACGATTTGTTTTCTTTTCATTTTCAAGAAACAAACTATTTTTCCTAATTAAAAATAAAGAGTCTTTTTTTTCATTTTTGAGTAACACAACCTATTTTTCGAACTAAAAATAAAGACTCTTTTTTTTCTTTTGCAATAAAACACCCTATTTTTTCCATTGGCAAATAAACTATTTTGAAACAGGAAGAACAAAAATCAAGACTCCTTTTTCTTTTTTCATGACAAAGCAAACTATTTTTCATTTTTCATTTTTGCAAACAAGACAAACTAAAAAATGACAGACTCTTTCTGAATAAAACAACTATTTAAAAACAAAACATTTTATATTTTCTCAAAATTTCGGCAGAGTTCCGACAGTATTTGGGCATCGGTTTTTCTAAAACAATCAATTAACTCTCCAACTGCTATTTTTCTCTTTTCTGTTTCTCTTTTTTATTAATTTTCTAACATTCTCGAGATTCAGAAGCCGTTCAACATGCAAGCCCCAGCAAATAAATGCACAGAAAATAAGTAGGATGCATCAGGATGGTCTTTTCATTTCAGGTTGCTAGCCCTAGACGGACCCAACCCCAGTGTTGAGTCCCCTAAGTCAAAATGTAGATGATGCAACTAAGCGTTCCTACGGGGGATCTGGAATGAGGCTGAGTTATTCTAGGTTCAAAACCTGGGTGTTTGTTCTAGACCTGGCATACTCGAGCAGACAGCTCGAGCCGAGGGGGAGGCGGCAATCCGGGAATACAAACCTCGTTCTAAATTGGGATTTGACACTATACATAAAATAAGTCGTACGAAGTACACCCTTCTTCATGATTCAGAAGACTCACAGAGGAGATTGGTTTCGGCATAGTTTATATACAGTTCATATAATATCAAAAGGGTAAAAGCAGTCAATTAGCACATCATGTAACAAAATCAGATAAAGCAAACACAACAATTATTCTAAGCTCGAATACTGAACCCTGAACCAAATGTTCTGGGTTCTTGTCCCCAGCAGAGTCGCCAGAGCTGTCACATCTCCTTTTTTGCTATACACCCCCGCAAAAGGGCGTAAAGGCGTTTTTCCAATTAAAGAACAATCGAAACGGGATTTGGTTATTAATTATTTAGATTCGCCACTTGGATATTAATGGTGTCCCAAGTCACCGATTTGAATCCCTAACCAAGGAAAAAGATGACTCTGTTCATAGTCTGCGAACCAGAAATCCGGATAAGGAATTCTGTTAACCCGGGAGAATGTGTAAGGCATTCCCGGGTTCCATGGTTCTAGCGCGGTCGCTCAACTGTTGCATTTAGCTTTTATCCGATTTCATTACATGAAAAGCCTATGTGCCAATTTTACTTTTTACCGCTTTTATTTAATATATATATATATATCTATTTGAGAAAGTGAAGGTTGTTTAAAGTGTGTTTTCGAATTGCACCGCATCAAATGAACCCGCAATCCTAGGCACACTTTATTCAACATTTTTAGGATTTCGATTTGGGTCGCATAAAATGTCCACTCGTATTTAGGAATGTAATTTATTAAAGTCACGCCTAATAGGGTCTAACGCGCTGTACTCTTTTGGGAGGGTCGTGAAATTCGCTAAACGGCCCTTCCCGATTTTTCTAAATATTTTTAAACCTTTGTTGAGGGCACCGCAATTTGTATTTTTGATGGACGAGGATCGTCTCATTTTATTTTAAAAGGATAAACATAAAAGATAATTATATATTCTATTTTTTATTTTTGTCTCTAAAAGAAAAAGGAAATCCTAATTGAATAATGTCAGAATCCAGGCCTCGAGTTCAAGTCTGGGCCCAAACAAAATGATGAACCTTTTAGCTTGAACCCGCTACCTAACTTGTAACCCATATCGAATATTAGATTGGGAAAGCCTCGAGTGCAATACCCAAATTCAAAGAAAACAGGACGCAGGCCCAATAGGCTGCGCCTTGGACTCACGTTAGGCCTGTTTGGTGCCATCCTCATAAGAGCTCCAGGGATCGCAACCCGACGGGACAAAGAATAAACACTGCCTTATAAGTAGTATAACCAATTACACAAACTTCTTTCAAATTGAAAATCCAGCTACTACAAGCCAACATTGGAACCAATTGAACGGACACTATTACTAATGTTTACTGCCAATTAATGAAACGCCAACCGGATTTGAATCTGAAATACACTATGCAAATAATCACTTTTGACAACAGACTGGGCTCTTGGACACTACTATCAAATATTCTGCCTTTTTTTCGAGTCAAATAGAGTAAATATTGAACAATCAACTGCAGGATACTAACTCTTGCTTTCTCAATCAAGTCTTATCGTTTCAATAGATTTCAATTGATTAAACATGTTACTAATGACTATATACTACGTTGAAGCACTCACAAACACCAAAAACTCCACAGTCCATAAGCATGAGCAGCCCACAATTAATAAAATTAGGTTATTACAATACAGTGGCAAATATTACAAATGAAGACGTGATATAAGACCTTTATGCATTATTTTACTATGCAGCAGTTCCCATTTTACTCGAGTGCAATATCCATTCCTATCCTACTTCATCATTGATTGAGAATAAAATGAATGGTCAAAGCTAGCTACCTTATTGACCTGATATGAGAGTGGCTTCAACTAGTACTCGATACTTGTATGAACCAACTAATAGAGAGCCAACTACAACTGACACTAAACAAATATATTGAATCCAACAGTTCCCAGTTCAATTAATACAATTTAGGATCAGTCCAATACACAAACACTGACTAAAATCAAACAATGAACTCTGTTACACATTAAAATCAAACAGGAAAACGGGGAGTTCAGAGATCAGCTTCAAACAACACTTTTACTTCATTCCCATAGACTCGAGAGATTTAGAACGTGTATCTAAATGTTTGAATGGCAAAAGGAAATAAAAGTAGTCAGCAACAGTTTAAATGAAGCAATGAGCAACCAAACACAAGAATCACAGTCCAGTAATGGAATCCCAGTCCAGAATAAGTTGAAATTCAACAACAGTGGCAAATAACCAAACCAGGACTCAATGGAACTTGAATATAGTCAAAACAGGAGATGTAAGCTACAAAACTACTCCAACACACATCCAGGTGACCCAAATTGCTCAGAAAATTCAATATCAACCCCAAATCAAACTCAGCAAATGCAAAAGCCAACTAAGATGTATCAGACTACTTAAACATACCCAGACTCAGCTAAAACTACAAGATATGAAGGTGTAGCTAACATTAAACTCGAGTCTGCCATGGCTTAATGAAACAGTAAGACATTTTTTTGTTTTTTTTTTTAATTTTCCCTTTGTTTTTGGTTTTTGGAAATTTTGAAGAAGCTAAGATCTAGGAGACTTCATATCTGAGATTTTGAATTTCAGATCTGGAAGCTTGAAGAGTAATTTTGGGGCGATTTTAGACTGCCAAGCTTGATTATTAAGGCATTGGGGCTGCTTTATATAGGCAAAGATGAGGCAGCCCCCAACTTTCTGTTTTTCTCTTAGTCCCTATGTTATTTTCATTATGGTCCTTTATTTCTTTCTTGTGCCACAAGTTAGCACACTTATTTTACTTATATCTAAACTAAGGCCCTACTTTGGGAGGTCCTAGAAGATTCTAGTTCCAACTACCATGTGCTACCCAATCCCAAATATCTAAACTACCCTTGAAAACTCCTCCAAATTACTACCCAACCAAATTCCCTTTTACCTAAGTAACTAAGGTTAATTTATCTAACTACGAAGCTATATCAAATCAAACTAGAATTAATAAAAACCTACTAACAGCAAAACAAGCAATTACTGAAGTAATCAAAATTAGTGAAACGAAGTACATTCCAAACCAAATTAAACTAACATCAAAATCAAAAAACAACAGACTTAATCGAAATCGAAGCAAAATTAAACTAAAAGAAAAACTCAGAAGCAGTCACGCGATAGAATCACACACGGCTAAATTTATTCACAACCCTAGACGAATCCTAAATCGACACTAATTGTTATATTAATCGACTCGACTTTAACGATACAGCGGAAAATAGATAGACACAAGATAGGAAAAAAATAGTGATGAAGAACAACAACAACAAAAATCAGAGAAGAATGACGCATGAGTGAAAACAGGAATGAAAACAAGAAACGTAAAGGAACGAAGAGAAATACCTAAAGGGAAAAGGCGAGAGATGGCTTGAACGAACCCTAGCGCTCAAAGAAATCTGATAAACTTGGCGAACTTCTTCTTCTTCACCCTCAGACTTGAACAGACTGATTTAGTGAGGTTTTAAGAAAAATGATAATAGAATATGGTTGAGGGAAGGGTGATGGTTGTTGGGTGTTGATTTGTGGTGGTTCGTGGTGGATGACCGGTGATAATGACGGATTTTAGGACTAGGGTGATGAAGAAGATGAGGAAGACAACCTTTGTCTTTTGATTTAATAAAATTCCCCGACCCTTTAATAATTAAGCACATTAATCTTTGTAGACCGTTGGATTTGAAGAGATACACGACTGAGATCACAAGATTTCAAACGATGTAGTTTTGGCTGGTAAGATTTGGACCGGGTTGAAGATAAATAATCTGGGCTGGGCATGGCTGGTGAGCCATTTGGGCCTTGGATTTGGAATGAAACAAGCCCAATATGGGCAAGCCCCCCCCCCCCCCTGTATTTTTGTCTTGTTAATATTTTTTATTTTACTTAAATATTTTAGAATTAAAATAACAATTAAACTAAACTAATTAATGCCTAAAATTACTTTTAAAACTATTTTGTGATAATTTCACAATTAAAACAATTAAAAATACAAAAGTGAACCATTTTTTTTTATTTTTTCATATTTTGTTCTAAAGAAAATTACCCTTAATTAATCCTAAAATATGCAACTAGATCCTACATGCAACTACATATTTTTATATTTTCATATGAATTAACATGCACCAATAAAAATCCAAACAATTAACAGAAAATAACACAAAAATTCTCAAAAATTGTAAAAATAAGGAAAAGTCATTTTTGTTTGAATTTGTGGGAATTATTGATATATAGGGCAAAAATCACGTGCTCACAATAGGTTATCCATGGCCTGAGAAGGCATGGACGCCGGCGGATTTGGTCAGAGACGAAGATAGGCGTCTAGGGTTTAGAGAGCGTTTGAGAGAATAAGGTATTTGGGGATGGTTGTTTTGGAAAATGATTTAGGGTTAGGGGGGTTTGGGAAATTAAAAACGAATGGAAGAACTGTGGCTGTTGATTAAAACAATCAACGGTCAGGATTTAAAAATGGAAGGCGAGCGGGTTAGGCAAATGTGTTTGGGTTGGGTTAAATGGAAAATTGGGTCGTCTAATTGGAACTGAATTGAGGTTAAAAATTGGGATCAAATGTGGCTAATATTGAAATAGAAATGGGCAAACTTTTAAAAAGCCATTTTCATCTTTTTAATTAATTAAAATAGTTGAAAATAATTTTCAAACAAATTGAAAAAACAGAACTAAGTAATAATATGTAATCAGTAATCTAAAAATATCTGGAACAATTTTATAGTTATAAAATGCAGTTAATTATAAAATAGGCCAAAATTGCAATTTTGCACAATTTAGCTTAAAAATATCAAATAAATTAATAAAAAATATGCAAAAATCAAAGTAATTATATTTGGTGTAAATATAATGGTGGAAACAAATTTTGACCAAAAATAGTAATATTGGGAATAATTACTGTGTTTTATACTGTTAAAATAAACAATAACTTGACTTTAAAAATTTGAAAAAATACGAAAATTTTTGGGGATGCTTACATATGCATATAAATGCTATTTTGAAAGTACTTTGAGTATAAAAATACATAGAGAAAAATTGGGTATCAGCAATTAGAATTTCAGAAAAACAAGTGTACTTACTTGAAGCACAAGTCAGTAAACAAAGCGTGAAAAATTTAAAATTGGAAAAAAAGAGGGGTTGAAATGCACAGAAAATAGAACTTGAGCTGCACTTCATTGTTTCCTATAAAAGGTATCACAAATGCCTTGATTAAGAAGTTTTCAGCCCTCAAATTCCCCCCAAAAATCCTCTTACAGATCTGATCTTGCATTTTGAATTTCAACTCATGGAAAATTCAAAAAGCTTCTTCTAGACCTTAGTTCTATACATAAAACAAAAAAAAAACTTCAAAATCCAAAAAAACTATTGTTCCACTAAACTTTAAGTGAATTTCGAATTGAGTTGTTGATTTTACATCTTTCTAGTTCAAATTTCTGGTTTCCATAGCTTCATAGACTTGCTCGTTTCATTTTGCGTGAGTTTTAGGGTTCCCTCGAGTTGTTTTGGGTCATCAGTCGAGTGTTGTACTGTTGTAGGGTGTTAGTGGTTTTGGTGAAGTTGTCTTTGGGTTCAAATTACTCATGTTGTTACTGTGTGATTGCTGGTGCTGTTTTTGGAAGTAATTCATAAGTCTAGTTGTTGCTACCTACTGCTGACTCTCATTCTTCTCATTCAATTTTAAATCCAGGTACATGCCTCGAATTCCCCCTAATGTTACTTCAAAATTAGAGTTAAATGAAGTCTAATTCCAGATCTGAGCTCATTTGAATACCTGTAGTTACAATCAATTGATTGATGTAGCTGTTTGGTTTTATTTTGTTGGATATTGTACTGAACTTGGACTGTTTAATTAGGATTATTTCTATTTTTTAAATTCGAATCAAGTTCAGTTTACTCCTGTGAGTATGAGAACTCTGTAGTTAGCTATGTTAATTTGGTTTAATTGGTGTTACTAGTATAGTATAGTATAATGTGATGCAATTTTATTTTTCAGCAATGTTGAAGGTTACTTCATGTTTCAGCGTGTTAATTTCAATAGTCTAATGCTTAAATCAGGAATCACCTAAACATTAGTAGAATAATTTTAGACCCAATTAGCTTCAAAATAGCTGGTGCTTCTAAGTTTGGGGTCGTTAATTTGTTCATGCAGAAGGTTAAGTGAAATCATACCTTTAAGCTTTATTTATGTTTTTAAAGTCGAGTTCCTTCTTTCAACTTGGCTGTCACTTTTAATAAAAGTTAGGAGTTCATTATAAAAAATATAAGTGAGATAAATAAATAGATATAGAAAGAGATTTTTATAATCAGTGATTAAAGTACAATATAATTCCACAAAACCAGGTGTCACCGCTGGGGATTGGTTGGGCTCGTTTGGATTTACGTTTGGGCATTAATTATGCCCTGCCTGGAATTGACCTCCGAACTATTTCTTCAGATTCAACTAGGTGTGAACAGTGTCACCTTGGCCAATTTTTCCAATAGTAGGCCCATAGTGTTGGATCCTTTAAATTTTTGAACAAATTGCTAAGTATGCTTTATTTATTTACTTCATAAGCTATTGGCGTGAATTGTTTGTGAATGATTCATAAGGATTTCACCTTCTTTTTTTTTTTGAATAAACAGATTTACTTTCATTTCATCAAAAAATTGTACAATTACATGCCATAGATGCTGAACATCTATTCTTCTATTCTAAACACTCTTCTGCAGTATCATCTTGTACAGAGTATACAGAACATTTCTCCTCTATCACTATTGACATTGCATAAACCATAAGTGACAGACTATACATCCTAAGGGTAACAGTTTAACCTCTACAGCACTGCCTTCCAGTTGTGAACTGAATTTCCCTTCAAGTGCATGTGGATGGCTATTTCTTTGCAGATATTGTTGCTGAGCATTCTCCGTCCTTGAAATCTTTGTTTATTTCTTTTTCTCCATATCACAGTCACCAAATACACATGTAGTGATTTCTTCTAGTCCAGTCCTTTTCTTTGCTATCTTACTTACCCACTAAATCTCGTGTTTCCAGTCAAGAATGGGTCTATGATATCCCAGCCATCTTAGAAGACGACTCCATAGTGCCTTTGTCGGCGAGCATTCAAAGAACAGATGGTCAAAGGTCTCGATATCTTGCCCACAGAATGTGCATTCCTGTGGAACCTATATGTCAAACTTCTGAAGTCTGTCCACTGTTGCCAATCTACTATGTAACGCAAGCCACAGTATGAATTTGTAACTTGGATGCAATTGAGCCTGCAACGTGATGCTCGTCCACTGGACTTTTTGGTATTGAGGGTATTGAAGCCTATATAGTTTCTTTATACTGAAAAACTCACCCCTCTGCAGCTGAATCAGTCTACTCTCCAGATTCCCTTGAATGCTTGGAATTGCATTGATCAATTCTCTTGACTCAAAGATCTTCCCTACTACCCAAGCAGCATTTTTAGGAATAGGCATATCATCAATTCTGTGATTCGTTATGTAATAGACGTGCATCAACTTAATCCATAAGCGGTCTTTCTTTTTGGCTATAACCCATAAGTGCTTTGTAATAGCAGCCTTGTTCCATTTAATAAAGCTCGGTACATTTAGCTCACATGTACTATATGGCAAACATATTGTTTCCTAAGCAACCAAGGCCTTCCTCGACACAGTAGCTGAGCTTGTCCATAAGTAATATCTGCAAATTGTTTCTATCATCCTCCTCATTTTCTTTAGAAATAGGAAAATTTGGGACCAATAGGCTAGCACTCCAAATAATACTGACTTTATCAACTGAATTCGACCGTCATATGATAGCAATCTGTGATGTCCAGCAATTTATTTTCTGTGTTACTTTCTCAACTAATGGCCAACATTGAGCAATGGTTAATTTTTTAGAATCCAAAGGCACCCCTTGGTATTTGAATGGATGTCTACCTTCAGGGAAACCCAGTTCTTGCATAATGTCCTCCCTCTGCCAATTGGAAAATCCAGCTATGTACACAACACTCTTTGAGCACTTGCTTGGAGCCCAGATGCTTTTGAGATTTTCTAGAAAGCCTGATTTAGTAGTTTAACAGACTGAATATCTTCTTTACAGAATATAAGCAGATCATCTGCAAAACATACATGTACCACTCCCAATTTCTTACATCTAGGATGGAACTTGAACTCTTTCCTCTTTGTCAATTGCATGAATTCCCTTTGCAAATACTCCATAGCCAGGACAAAAAGGTAGGGAGACATAGGATCTCCTTGCCTTATGCCTCTTTTTCCTTTAAAAGGAACTGTGAGTCCACCATTTATGTTGAGGGAATAAGTGACAGCTGATATGCATTCCATTATCCACCCTATGAACGTACAAGGAAATCCCATATCCTTCAGCAGTCTTTCTAAGAAGCACCATTCAACTATATCATATGCAAATCTACTTTAAGAACACATCTTGGAGAAATGACCTTCCTGGTATAACCTTTGAATAGCTCATGCATAAACAAGATGTTATCTGTGATGCTGCAACCCTCAATGAATGCTGATAGAGATCTCCCAATCAGATCCCCAATGAATGCTTTCAATCTAGCTGTAAGGATCTTTGTGATGATTTTATATAGAGTTGTACAGCATGCGATGGGTCTGTAATCCTTCACTTGGCTTGGATTTTGCACTTTAGGAATTAGAGTTATAGCAGTACTACTATCTCCTTTATGCAGCCTTCCATTTACAAAGAATTCCAGTACAGACTCATAAATGTCATCACCAACCTCTTGCCAGTGCCTTGTGAAAAACTCTATTGGAAATCCATCCACACCTGGCCCATTATCATGAGGCATATCCTTTATTGCCATAAGTACTTCTTCCCTTGTAACTGGCTTTACTAGTTATTCTTTTTACTGCAGATTAAGACAAGGGCCATGATGGATTAGTGCAGTGTTTGGACATTGACAAGTAATATTGCTTTTCCCCAATATCTTCTTGAAATATTTTGTAAACTCTTCTTCCACTTGGCTAGGTTCACACAACTTGTTTCCTACTTCAGTATTTATATAGAGCTTATGGCATTGATATTTGTCCTCATCTTTAATTGAGCATGGAAATACTTGGTGTTTGAGTCTCCACAAGCAATCCATTGTTCTCTAGACATCTGGTGTAAGATCTGGTCCTCTATTTTGCTCCATTTCTCTATTTCCATCAGCACCCTTTTTTCTTGGTCAATCAAGTCTTGATCCATGCAGTTGATCTTTAACTGATTCTGAATGACTTCCAGCTTCTGCATAGCCTTGCTGAGGTGGATCCTATACAATGCCATATAGGTGTTCAATTCCTTTAACCCCATTTTCAATGCTTTTATTTTACTCCATACCCTGTGCATATTTCCTCCAGTTGGTCTTTGGTTCCATACCCTTTCCACTATGCTCGCAAAATCAGCATGTTCCATCACAGAGTTATACAGTTTAAATGGATTAGGGTGCAAGTTTCTTCTTTGATCCACAGCATTGCATTGCATAAGGATAGGTTAGTGGTCTGATACTCCAGGATTCAACACATCTGCTTCTATATGGCTGTATTCCTGCATCCACTCCATATTTCCAAATGCCCAATCCTGCTGTAGACTCTATTCTCTGGTTTTTGTTTATTACACCATGTGTAAAAACATCCCAAACTCTTCACCTGAGTGAGCTGCAGTGTAATAAGTGTATCTTGGAAGCCTTGTTTCTCCTGTTACATAACTGGTGCCCCTATCATGTCATCTGTGTAGAGAACATTATTGAAATCTCTACTGAGCAGCCAGCTCTCCTGTATAGTTGTTCCTAAATTCACCAGTTTTTCCCATAGTTGTTGTCTCTTATTCACCTCATTATTTGCATACACTAGTTTTATCAGTGACTTGAAAGTAGTGCTTCTTTCTTTGACCTCACAATGTATAATTTGTTCATCAGTCTTCAAGATTTGCACCTCAACATTCGGATTCCATATTAGCCAAGTTCTCCCATTTGGGTGCTCAGTATAGTTCCAGTTGTATCTCCAGTCACTCCATACTTTAGTCATAATCCTTTTTGCCTTCACTTCTTTAACTCTTGTTTCTACACAACCCATAAAATTAACTTTATGTTTTCTCAGAAAGAGCTTCAACTCCTTCTGCTTATGGGCCTTATTAAGTCCCCTTATATTCCATGTGCAGAATATCATTTAGTGGTGAAGCTGGATGGGCCAGCGTCCCCTGAATCTTCACCTAGCTGCAGTAGAGAGAATTTGTTAATCGTGTTCACTAAAGCTCCTGCACTTTGTTGTACACTTTTCCCTTTTGATTTCCCCTTATCCACAGCCCTGCCTTCTGCATTCTGAGTTGTTTGTTTATTGTCCCCAGTTAGCCTACCTTTTCGGTCTGCCTCATCTTCCTTCTTATCTTTTGGAACCCATTTCAAAGTCCCTCTTTGTAATAGTTTCTTTTCCCCTGCTTCCTTTGGTCGAAGCTTTGCTATCTCTTCTTTTTCCAGAAGCTCCTTATACCAGCAGTATTCTGATTTATGGCCAAATCTTATACATTCACAAAAATACTTTGGCTTCCATTCATAAGCAATCTGTTGAGTTATAACTCCCCTCTTTATTTGTAATTCAAAACTATCAGGAAGGGGTTGGGATATATCTATTTCCACTAGTACTCTTGCGTAGGATACCTTTTCCAATTCAGCAGTAATTCTATCAGTATACATAGGCTTCCCAACAACGCTAGCTAGCTTACTAAGAGCTTCAGTTGACCAAACACCTAGTGGAAGTCTGGGGAAAGTATCCACAAGGGAATTACACTCACACTTCCAGGATCAAATCTAAAATCCATTCTCCACTGTTGCAGCACAAATGGTTTGTTATGAAAAGTGTAAGGACATGCCTGAATGACTAGATCCCTATCTTCACTATTATCAAATCTGAAGATATAGTACGCTTCTTCATGATACAGCATTTGAGGTTTTTCAACAAAATTCCACACATTTGTAATGTAATTATCCATTGTTCGCTCATACGGGTCTTCTCCAAGCACAAAACCCACCAGTGCATTACTCCAATATGCTTTTTGTTCCTTTGTATCCTCCTCTTCAATTTGTACAACAAATGTACCATCCCGCATATCAGATGGTACATAACATAGCGGTTTCACCTTTTATCGATGGTAACTAATTAGGCCTTTTTCTTTTATTCTTAAAGACTAATTAAATAGAAAATTATAGATTGCTTTAAGATTGGCTTTTAAATAAAATGATAAAATGAGATGAGCCTCGCCAAGATGCAAATTGTGGGGCCCTCGATAAATGCTTGTATTAAAAATACTTAGAATTCGGGATGGGTCGTTCAGCGAATTTCACGGCTCTCCCCAAAATAATAATGCGTTAATCACTTTTGGCACGATTTTAATAAAATTACTTTTTAGAAATTTAGTACACGTTTATGTGACCTAAATCCAAATCTCAAAGAAGTCGAAATGTGTCAACAACCACGGGTGCATTGATGTAACGTGGTTCGAGATGCATTTTCACGACATTGCAATTCTAATTAAAATAATAATAATAATAAAAGCGATTTAAAAAAATTAAAAAGCACATAAGCTAAAATATGTTTTAAAATCAGATAAATCAAAATATAGCAGTTGAGCGACCATGCTAGAACCATGGAACCCAGGAATGCCTAACACTTTGTCCCGGGTTAACAGAATTCCTTACTCGAATTTATGGTTCGCGGACTGTAAATAGAGGCATATTTTTTCTCGGTTCGGGATTCAACCGGTGACTTGGGAAACTATTAATCTACCAACTGGCGACTTTGAAATCAAAATAATAAATCTCGTTCGGATTGTTCTTTAAGTGGAGAAACGCCTTTACGCCCTTGCGGGTGTAGTGAAAAAGGAGGTGTGACAGCTCTGAGGACTCTACTGGGGACACAAATCCAGAACTTCGGTTCAAAGTTTAAGAATTCAATCTTAGAATAATTGTTGTGTTTGGCTTTATTTGATTTTCCTACATGTTTCATGCTAAATGTGCTAAGTGCTTTACCGTTTTGATATTATCTGAACTGTATATAAACTATTCCGAATCCCTTCTCTTTTTACCTCCGGGGATGTGCTTACTGGTTGAGACTCCCTATTCTATTAGTGTCATACCTTAAAATAAGAAAGAGGCCGGACAAGTTACTAAGCCGGATGGCCTTTTGGTTCCCGGTACGTTGCCCCCTCCTCAACTCGAGTTGTCTGCTCGGGTACAGAGTCTAGGACCTATACCAAGGTTATTAACCTAGAATAATGTGACTGCATGCCGGATCCCTAGTAGAAACGCTTATATGCATAATGTTGCATTTGACTTAGGGGACTCAACACAGGGGTTGGGTCCATTTAGGACTAGCAACCTGAAATAAAAAAGACAATCCTGATGCATCCTATTTGTTTTCCATGCATTTATTTGTTTTGGGCCTGCATGCTGACCGGCTTCTAAATATCGGGAATATTGCGAAATTGAGAAAAAGAGAGAAATAACAGTGTATAGAGTCAATTGCCTATTTTGAAAAAAAAAATTCAATGTCCAAATACTTTCCAAACTCTGCCGAAATTTTGAAAATGAAAGAGGAAGATATTTTATTTTTAAATAGTTTGTTTTACTGAAAAAAGCAAAAAAGGGTCCTTTTTTTAAATAGGTCGTTTTATTGTTTGTTCAAAAAGAAAATAGTTAGTTTTGTCTTCCCGAACTACGCTAATTTGATTCTCACCTGACGTGAGATGCGTAGTCAACCCTCACCGGGTCCAACCTCCCCTTTACAAAAATAGCCAAAAAATATCAAAATTTTAGTTTTCATCATAAATTAGTTGGGTGATGCCGTTTTTGTCAATCATAGACGTATGTTCCCAAAAGGGCGACGGAAGGCCATTTTTGCAAGAACAGCCACCTTGGATCATTTTCAACGGTTAGCAGGAACAACCATAAAATCTTCTTTACGAAGTACTAAAAAGCCGTATCCGCAAAATCGGCTATTTGCTTTAAATTGGAAATTTGAACAAAATAGTATCACTTCTTTTCATTTAGGTCAAAATAAGTGATTAAATCACGTTAATAAATGTGCAGGATGAGCACGACTCAAAATGAACCTTTCTCAATCATGACTAAACTCCATCTGGAGTTGTGTCTATGGTGGGATGATTTGGGTGAAAAAGGGCAAGACGAGGTCAGGAAGTATTTGAAAGGGCTTACTTGTTCGTTAGAGATCTTGCCTCGGGGAGACATCATTAGAGCATTGGTCACGTGTTGGGATCCGGCACACAATTTGTTCCATTTTTCGGACTTTGAACTCACTCCGACCCTAGAGAAAATAAGTGGTTACATCAGAAGTGCAGAGGTCCCGTTAAGGCATAAATACTTGATTTCCCCGAGAATTGTCGTTGTGCACCGGTTTTTAGACTCATTGAAGATACCTACGGAGGTCTATAACCCAGATTTGGCAAAAGGTTTTTGTACTTCGTGCTTCACATACGACAGATATGGTCATATGGAAGGGTTCAACAATCCGGGCAACAAACTATGCAGCAAAAGTAACCGCCAAAAATAGGATGAGAATAGATGGGTGGCTTTTATGATAACCTTTATGGGCCTCTTATTGTTCCCAAGGAAAGACAAAAATATTGATATAAAATAGCTGGGGACGTCAGTACTTTGTTCATTCAAGATAAAAGCACTCTTGTGCCTATGATAGTATCTTATATCTTCCAAGCAGTCACAGCTTGCAGAGCCGGAGGAGACTTTTTCGAGGGGTGTAATTTTTTGTTGCGGATGTGGATGACCGAACGCATGTGTCACCGTGCCCAGTTCCTGAGTTATAGTTCATTCGAGAAGACCTGCATAGAGCAGATCTACACAAGAATTAATGGGGTCAGTTTACCTGAAGGGGCCACGTCATGGAACTCATACTTTTGAACCCTCACTGCCAGTCAAATACATTGGACGCTTGGATGGTTTCCAGTCGACGAAGACATATATATGCCAGCAGCTAGTCCCCACTTTCTCTTGATGGTACTTAGGTGCATTCAAGTGGTGCCAAATGACGATGATCTTAGTGCCGAGGTAGTCGAGATTGGTCCTAATGGCCAATTTCATGAAGCAAAGGTCCGTCAGATTTGGAGTGAATGTCAATAATTGGCAGCGAGCACCTGCGTGAGAGATCGATCTAGAGGAGATGTTTCGTTGGAATATCATTATTTGTACCGAAGGGAAATGCATTCGGAAGGCCAGCCAAAAGACCTCACCTATAGGAATTTGCCGAGTCATTGCAGGAACAGTGGGGTTTGTTAGAAAAAGAAAGGGAATACAAGGCCAAGATAGGAAAATTGGAGAAGCAGGTCCATAACCTTAAATTTGAGAACAGTGTGCAAGCTACAACTGACGAGGGAGATAAAAAGATGTTGGCTCAAGAAAATGAGGCCCTGAGAGCCCAAATCTGACAGATGAAGATAGATTGTGACAAACAACAAAGAAGTCGGTCGGATGAACGGTTGATATAGGGGTTGAAAGAAGAAATCATTGAGTGTCGGGACGAGCTGAAGAAATCTGAGGATACCATAGCGGGACTCTAGGCACAGTGGGAAAAAAGAACAGAAGAGCGCACCCATTACTTGCAACAATTGAAGAAGGATTATGAAAAAATAATTGCCAATCGGAAAAGAAAGGTAATCACCCTTGAGGATATAACAGCTAAGCAAGCCAAAGCTTTTGAGACCGAAAGTGGACACTGCTATGACTTACTAGCCCGAATGGAAGTAGAAATACAGCAGCTGCAGAATCAGCATCTTCAGGATTCTCGGGTTTTGGAAGCCCGTAATAATAAAATAAGGCGTCTGCTCATAGAAAAAGGTTGAACCAGGGGAAGGATTGAAACCATTGCCCAAGCTCGCAGCCAGGCCGAACCATGCCCCGCGGGCACCAAAATTGGAAGCTTTAATGTACTCGTAGCTCGAGTTTGTATTTTCCTTTTCTTAGAGTCTGTTATCTGTTAGAGTATGTTTTCCCTTTTCGCATCAGAGTCTGTCGTCTGTTGGAGTTTGTATTTTCTTTATTTAGAGTTTGTTGGTAGTTCTTGAGTCTGCAGTTAGTTTTATTACAAGTCTGTTATTTTACTTTCAAAAAATGGCTAGTTTTGTAATAGAAGATTTTATGAATGAAATTTTCAAATTCCCAAAAATTGTTTCTTTATTTTTCACATTTATTTGCATGAACTAGTTTTGGTCTGATTCATACGGGGTCATGATACGTAGGCAATCTCTATAGGATTTGACCGTAACCAATTGAAAAAAAAAATTGATAATAAAAGAAAATAAAGAAAGAAAAAAGAAAAGATAAGAGCGGAAAAACAAGAAAGTAATAGAATGAGAAAAATGAAAAGAGAAAAGAAAGAAAAGAAAGAAAGAAAAGAAAGAAAGAAAAGAAGAGAGAAAAAACAAAAGGAAGAGAGAAAGTTTGCAGTTAAAAAATGCAAAAAGGCAGGGATGACGCATGTGGTCGAGCAAAGGAATATTAGAAATGGTTAATTGTATAGGTGCATTCATGCAAATGTGCGGTTATCCAATCTGTTAAAGCCTAATTGCTAAAAAATGGTTGTCTAATGTGATGAGTTCAGGCAGGTGGTTAGTTGATCAGGTATTCTGGCAACCCATCCATACAACACCCGGTCTAAAGATAAAGTGAACATGACTGGACAGGAATCTGATACTACTATTGTGGACTCATCGAAAAAGGTTGAGGTGACAGATGTGAACTCCATGAAAGAATAGATGCGTAAATTGAGGAAGCAAATGGCTGAAATGCATCAGGCCTAGTCTTAAGGGCACCGCGCCAGTGTATCCCGCCAATCCATCCTATATCCCGCCTTTGGTTCATGCTCAGGAGCCTCCCACTGCCAATTCATCTCCAGCCTTCCCTTCCTACATACAGGGTTATGGAAATACTTCTTATTCTCCCCAACCTCCACTACCCAAAGAAAACCCTCCTACGTTAATTGCTCCAGTCTTTGTGGCACCTCCACCTGCCACACTGCAAAGATCTTCTAGCGAGCCATTGTTTCAGGCCCACGACAGCCAGTACTATCCTCTCGAGCCTACATTTATGATTTCTGAGCCATACTCTTATACCCCTCCCTTTGAGTTCCCGGTAGAGGCTGAAAAGTTGTCTAAGAACCCAGAACAAGAAGACGTGCTTCGAAAAATGAAAAGCCTGGAGCTGTCCTTCAAGAATATGCATGGATTGGGTAATCAGGTCAGTGTGGCCTATAAAGATCTGTGTTTGTTCCCCGATATTCAACTACCTGCAGGGTTCAAAATGCCAAGTTCGATCTATATAAAGGTCATGGCGATCCAGTGGCACATTTGCGAGGTTTCTGTACTAAGATGAGAGGGGCAGGGGGAAAGATGAACTATTGATTGCATACTTTGGGCAGAGTTTGAATGGGTCTGAACTAGAATAGTATACGTGCAAAGATCCGAGCAGATGGTATACGTGGGATGATCTAGCACAAGCATTTTTCGGCCACTTCCAATATAATATTGAGATCGTCCCAGACCGGTTGTCATTGATAAAACTCGAGAAGAAACCCGTGAAAAGCTTCAGGGAATACGGGTTCCGCTGGAGAGAACAGGTGGCAAGGGTTGACCCCCAGTGAGGGAAAGTGAAATGGTGGATTACTTTTGCAGGCTTTGCAGCCAACCTACTTTTGTCACAATGTGATGGCAATTGGCAAATCTTTTAACGAAGTGGTGAAAATATGAGCTATGGTTGAAGAAAGTTTGAAGTCTAATAAAATCATGAGTTATTCAATGATTAAAGCAACCACTCAGGCCATCCAAAGCAGCAGTAGGGGTGTGCTGGGAAAGAAGAAGAAGTAAGAGGTTGCAACAGTCGAATCCGGAGCATAGTCCAGGTCTAGAAGCCCTTAACCCTATAATAACCAACCCATACCACACCACCCAAATTACCTATACGCCCTATATGCCCCCCTCCCCCCGCAACACTACTACCCATCTCAAGATCCATGCTTTTCCGTCCACCATGCTCAAACCTACACCCAGCCTCCGGCTCAACCGCAATGGCGTGCACCAGATCCCCAAAACACATACCCACTTCCACAAAACACATATCCACCCCGAGGGCCTACAAGAATCCTCCAGGGTCCGATTTGCGTGGGAATGAAGCTTTCAAGAATGAGAGGGTGGAGAAGCAAAGAACATTCACTCCATTGGGGGAGTCATATACTAGTCTTTTCCATAAATTGAGGAAGCTGTCATATTGACCCCGATTGAGCCCAAAGTGTCAAATCCCCTTCCTAGAAATATGGACATGTCAATGAGTTGTGAATATTGTTCGAGGTATCCCGGACATGATACTGAGAAATGTTGGAAATTGAAGACCTTTATGCAAGAGCTTATTGACGCTAACCGAATTGAGGTTCAAGCTCTAGAGGCACCAAACATTAACTAGAATCTGTTACCGTCTCACCATGAATCCCACATAATTGAATTAGTAAACAAGGGAGGGGGGATTAAGAAACCTCCGCAGACAGTAATAATGATCCGTTCTAGCAAAACCAATTCGAGTTAAAAGCCAACTGGTGAGAAGTGGGGGGTCCAGTTGAAAGGGGTAGATAACAAGTCGCTATCGTCAAAGGTTCTCGGATCATTAATTTGTGCAGATGGAGACATGGAAAAGGGGTTCAAAAGATTATTCACTGAGGTAAACATGGTTAAAGCAGAGGGAGGGTCAAGCAGTGCAAATGTGCATTTTATCTTACAATGGACAAAAGTCAGTGACTGGAAGTCTTGGTAGTGGGTAATGTTTTTCTTTAAGCTGTCTGGATTATTCCAGGGTCTGTAGTCCAGACACTATGTTCCGTCCGTTTGGATAAGTTAAAACCCTATTATCTTTTCATTCCATGAAATGCAATTGTCTTTCTTTCTTCATTCTTAATTCTGTTTCAGTTTGTTTTTCTTCTCTTACAGTTCTTTTTATGGTGATATCAATAATGTGACATGCATGAGGAATCCTCAGCCAAATTTTGAAGACCGGTCTTATTCTGAAGTAATAATACAAGAAATTGAATGTGATAATGAGTTGGAACATGATGTCAATTTTACCCACCTTGAATAGTTATGTTTGATTAACAAAAGAGATTAGTATCAGTGCCGCATGGCCAATTGTACCAACAAAAATGGCAAGAGCATACAACAAGAAAGTTTGAAGTCGAACGGTTAGTGCTGAGACGTATCTTGCCTCATCAGGCTGAAGTAAAAAGGGAAACTTGCCCCAAACTGGTAGGGGCCATTTGTTGTAACCAGAGTGTTGCATAGTAGTGTATTATATCTAACTGATGTGGAAGAAAACGAATAGAAATGGCCATCAATTCCGAGCGGTCAAGAGACACTCTGTATGATTTCCTTATTATGATTGTACTTGTTTTGTATTTGGCATATTTAAAGGTTGAAATATCGAAGGCGTTTTCTTCTGCTATCTGAAATACTTTATCCTTTGTCACCCATTTGAAGCTGTATCTATTTTCTTTCATACCCCTCATTCAGAATTAACGGCAAAATTAAGAAACGCAAGTGTCGAAGATAAGCAAACAAAAAGAAAAGAAGAAGAGAAAAAGAAGAATAAGAAAAATAGAAAAGGAAGAAAGAAAAGAAAAAGAAAAGAAAGAAGAAGGAAAAGGAAAGAAAGAAAAAGAAAAGAAAAGAAAAGAAAAGAAAAGAAAAGAAAAGGAAAAGGAAAAGGAAAGGAAAGGAAAGGAAAGGAAAGAAAATGAAGAAGGAAAAGAAAGAAAACAAAAGAAAAGAAGAAAAAGAAAATCACAACAACAAAGTAATTTATATGACATGAACTACGTTTGACTTGATCTCGAAAGGGTATGTTGGCAGCCTGACTCTGGGGTTCACTCTCATCGAAATAAAAATCCAAAGTTCCCAAGCAAGTAATTGGGGCAAACGTTGTGATTGTTGTGAAAGATTAGATTCCGAAAGTTGTAATTGTTATCCCATATTGAATTGTTTTTGAGCTTTTATACCCTTTCTTTCTAACCTCATCCAAACACCACATTACGATCCAAAGAATGACCTTTTAATCGGTCTTTGACAAATGTCAAGTCAAGCAGGTAAAGGTAATTCATGTCTGGGGCAACACTCTGGTTCAAGCAGGAAAAATTTAAAATGAGAGTCTTATTGGTGAAAACCCTCACAGGCACAATAAGGCGACGAGAGCTGAGAGAAATGAGAGAGTCTTATTGGTGAAAACCCTCACGGGCACCTTAAGGCAAAAGTGAGTTAAGAAGTGAACAAATGAGAAAGGTCTGTTGGTGGAAAACTATTTCGAAGCACCTAAGAAATGAGCAAGGTCAAGGTTTGGGTCAGGAGATGAAATTCTGGGGCAACAAAGTATGGCAACTGGAATCATGTTAGTTAGAAAGATTGGGCCGATTAGTCTGAAATGCATGTCAAGACCATTGATGCCAGTTGTTCTGGTCAGATAAGTTTCTTTTCCTTCTCTTATTAAACAGTCATCCGGTTTTGGATTCTTCTTATCCTTAACTCATAAAATCATTGCATTAGCTTTCTTTTGGGGGTTTTATCTGTCTAAAATGTTTCAATGTCAATTTCATTCAACGAAGTTAGGAAGGAAATTCAAAGCTCACTACCAGCTTCTAAAAGTTGTAAAGCATAGTGTGGTCTGGGTATGTCACGGATAACAAGATGTAAGGTAAAATATAGGGAAGCACCGGCAGTTTCATCGGTGGAATGATTGGGGAAATATAGTAAAAATGCAAGAGTTCAGATATAGGGGTCAGAGGTGTGAAACAATAGCATGGGTACAAAACATTCGGGCTGTCAAAGGTTGGGTAATTTGAAAGTTAGAAAGTCAAGCGGTTCAGGGCCGGTTCGAGAAAGCTAGTAAAAAAAAAAGCAGTGCAGTGGAAGGATTCTCAGCAAGAATACCATCAACTAACCACCATTTTAAACTGACACAATTGTCTTTGATTGAAATAGGGGCAGAAAAGAATCAGGTTTGGTGGTAAAGTGTGGTATGATTAAATTACAGATGGCATAGGGAAATGAAAGTATGCATGTGTAAGATAAAACTCAATTAGAAGTCATCAAGACCTTCCTGGGTAATAGGACGTAGTTTAAAATCCCTTGTAGATAGTATGATGTAGTGAGAGTAATGGTTTAGGTTTGTAATTGTTAGGAGTTGTTGGGACCTCCCTGGATAATAGGACTCAACTTTCAATTCTTAGTAACATGATTCAGTAACACTCATCCGTGTGCCCAGCTACCAAACTGGAGCAGAAAATTTTCTTTGTTTTTGCATGTTTTGTTGAAGTCAGGAGCACGCCTGGAGAGCATGGGAATACATTCAAGCGGAGCAGTCAGGAGCCTGCCTGGAGAACAAGGGAGTACAATTTAAGTTTTAGCTTTCAAATTCTTTGTTTTATCTATTTTTAAGTCAGGATCCCGCCTGGATAGCGTGGGAATACATTTCAAGATTGAAGTCAGGAGTCCGCTTGTAGAACAGAGACATGCATTTCGAATTTTAGCAGTCAGGAGACCGCCTGGAGAACATAGGTATTACAATTCAAGTTGAAGTTTTAATTCTTATTAATATCCAATAACGTGTACCCAATTTTCCAAGCTGGGGCAGAAATTTTTCTTTCTTTTGTTTATATTGTGAAGTTAGGAGCCCGCCTGGAGAACAGAGGAATACAGTTCAAGTTTTGAAGTCAAGAGCCCGCCTGGAGAATAGAGGTATTATAATTCAAGTTTTAGTTTTAATTCTTATTAATATCCAATAACATGTACCCAGTTTCCAAACTGGGGCAGAAAGTTTTCTTTGTTCTGTCTATTTTGTCTGCAGAGTAGAGGAATATAGTTCAAGTTTTGAAGTCAGGAGCCCGCTTGGACTACAGAGGAATACATTCAAGTTCAGCAGTTTGAATGACATGAACGACATCTCAGTTTACAATTCGAAGTGATAACAATGGATTTCACCAAGAGAACATAAGACAACAAGGCAACAAGAGAACACAGGACAACAAGGCAACAAGAGAACACAGGACAACAAGGCAACAAGAGATACAAGATCAAATTTGAAGAATTTAGATAGGAATTTTGTAATTCGTAGGGCAAAGCTTAGCATAACATCTTTTATTTATGTCATGGTGTAATAAAGAAGGTCATCAAGCAGTAGCAGCAGCAATAAAATCACATCTCCTGGCAGTCCCAGCTACCATACATTCTCGAACTACACTGACCCGATTCCTATTTAGCCTAGGATATGTAGGCAGCCTCTCAAGCAGGGTGCGGTCAACTCTTTCAAAAATGCTTCATACGGAATATTCAAATAGGCAAAAATCTATCATTTTCGCTCACTTATCTTTGCACGTAAACTCTTCGTGTTTCCGGGCAAAGAGGAGCAACTATGAGCACGTGATTTTTGTCTATATGAATTATTCCCAAAAATTTAAGCAAAATAATTTTTTTCATTATTTTACAATTTTGTGAATTTTATATTATTTTATGTTAATTGTTTGCATATTATTTGTGTATTTTAACTCATATGAAAAATATTAAAAAATACATTTGGCATTTGCATTTAGGATTTAATTTCATATTTTAAGATCAATTAGAGGTTAAGTTGCTTTTAGAACAAAATACAAAGTAAATAACAAAAATAGTCTATGTTTACATTTTTAATTGTTAATTGTTGAATTTGTCATGAGTTTATTTTTTAATAGGATTTAAACAATTTTAGGAATTAATTAGCTTAACTTGGAAATATATTAGGTCTTTATTTTAATTTTAACATTTTCATAAAGTCAGAAATATATAAAAGAAAATCAAAATAAAAGGGAAATAAATAAAAGAAATAAAAGAAATAAAAGGAAAACAATGAAAGAAAGTGGTCTTATAAGAGAGAAAATTTGGGCTAATTTCCTCCCCATCCCAAAATTAAATCACCCCACGCCCATGCAGCCCATACCCGTCCCCAGTACCCGGTCCAAAGACCCTGCCCCCAAACGGCGCCGCTTCATCAGATTTTAATCTTAGTCATCGAGGATCTTTGATCCAATGACTGAGAACTCAGGGCTAATTTATATATAATTTTCTGAAATTAGTCCACTCCTTCCTCCCCCCCCCCCTCCATTTCGTCTCTCTCATTCACTCCATCACCAAATCCTAATGACCCCAAGCCGCACACATATCCTCCGGTGAAACTCGCCGGCGGCGTTGACAGTGGTTATGATAATAACCACCAAAAATACACCACTAACTCCCCTCGTCCCCCTCTTTCCAACCATGCCCTCAGCTCCCCTAGAATCAACGCCAAACCCGTCGAATATCCGTTCAAAGATTTTTCGGCCATGACATCATTTCACACAAATCGATCCAAATTAACACCACAAAATCGACTTTATCTCCTCTATAAAACCCCCCAAAGTCCCATTCTTCGAATCCAACCGGAAGCCTTCGAATTTTAGTTTGAAGTTTTTCCGGCCAAAACCCTAAATGCTCCAAATTGTACCAAATTGACACCATGTGATCCTCTTGCCATCCTCATGAATATTCTATCACCTGGGACATTCGAATATCACCCGAACCACTCAACCGTTACAGTCGTAGAAGGCAGAACCCTAGACCTCGTAGGTGAGTTTTGTATTTCTTTTCTTTATTTGTTTCTGCTCCATGACCATTGTTCTGTTAGGATTAATATATCTAAATCTTGTATTCTTCTTGTTTAATATTCTGTATAGATTCAGTAGTTTATTTTATTTGTTTTCTTCATTCTTGTTTGAAGTTTAATTAACTGATTACTGATTAGCATGAATTAATTAATTTTGTTATTAATATGCATATCTCGATTTTTTTAGTTTTTGTTTTCATTGATTTTTAAGGCCATACTCAATGCTTGATAAATCAAAGGCCATACTCAATGCTTGATCTTTGTTTTTAGTTGAGCGAAATTCAATTTTGTCTTGTTTCATTTCTTATGCTTTTAGTTAGTTCACATTCGAATCCAGCTTTGTTAGAATTCAAGGTTTGGTTAATGGTTCTTCTTAGTTCTGTGGGTAATCACTACTTGTTTATAATGGATGATTTCATAAGAGTGTGAACTAGGATTAACTATCAGTTTTAGATTTGCTGAATTGTTTGGTTCTAGCTAAGTTTGCTAATTGACCATGCTTAGTTAAAAGGAGGATAGGTTAATGGTGACCTATGTGAGTAATTTCAGGGAGCGTTCAAGGGTGTTTGGGTAAATGGAATTAGAAAGAAATGTCGTAGGTTATATTTGAAGTTCCTAGAACCTTCTTGATAGGGGGTAAAATTAGAATTTTAGAAAAACAAGTGTACTTACTTGAAAAGTAAACAAAGGGTGAATTTCGAATTGCACTTCATTGGTTCCTATAAAAGGAATCACAAATGCCTTGATTAAGAAGTTATCAGCCCTCAAATTCCCCCCAAAAAATCCTCTTACATATGTGATCTTGCATTTCGAATTTCAACTCACATAAAATTCAAAAATCTTCTTCTAGATCTCAGTTCTTTACAGAAAACAAAAGAAAACAACAAAAATCTTCAAAATCCAAAAATAACTACTGTTCCACTAAACTTTAAGTGAATTTTGAATTTAGCTGTTGATTTTACATCTTTCTAGTTCAAATTTCTTGTTACCATAGCTTCAGACTTGCTAGTTCCGTTTTGAGTGAGTTGTAGGGTTCACTCGAGTTATTTTGGGTCATCAGTCGAGTGTTGTACTGCTGTAGGGTGATACTGGTTTTGGTGAAGTTGTTTTTGGGTTCAAATTACTCCGGTTGTTACTGTGTAATTGCTGGTGCTGTTTTTGGAAGTAATTCATAAGTCTAGCTATTGCTACCTACTGCTGACTGTCATTCTTCTCATTCCAGGTACATGCTTCAAATTCCCCCTAATGTAACTTCAAAATTAGAGTGAAATGATGCCTAATTTCATATCTGAGCTCATTTGAATACTTGTAGTTAAAGTCAATTAATTGATGTAGCTGTTTGGTTTTAATTTGTTGGATAATGTATTGAACTTGGAGTGTTCACTAGGATTATTTCTGTTGTTTAAATTCGAATCCAGTTCAGTTTAGTCATGTGAGTATGAGAACTCGATAGTGAGCTATGTTATTTTGGTTTAATTGGTGCTACTAGTATATTATAGTATAATGCGATGCAGTTTTATTTCTCAGTAATGTTGATGGTTAGTTCATATTTCAGCAATGTTAATTTCAACAGTCTAGTGCTTAAATCAGGAATCACCTAAGCATTAGTAGAATAGTGTTAGACCGAATTAGCTTCAAAATAGCTGATGCGTTCTAAGTTTGGGGTCGTTAATTCTTTCATGCAGAAGGTTAAGGGAAATCACATCTTTAAGATTTATTCCAATTGTTAAAGCCGAGTTCCTGCTTTCAACTTGGCGGTCACTTTTAATAAAAGTTGGTAGTTCATTAATAGAAAAATAAGTGAGATAAATAAATAAATATAGAAATAGATTTTTATAATCAGAGATTAAAGTACAGTATAATTGCACAAAGCCGGGTATCGCCGCTTGGAATCGACCTCCAAACTATTTCTTCTGCTGCAACTGCGCGTGAATAGTGTCACCTGGGCCAATTTTTCCAATAATAGGCCCAGAGTGTTGGATCATTTACATTTTTGAACAAATTGCTAAATATGATTCATTTATTTACTTCATAAGATATTGGGTCTGAATTTTTTTAGAGTGATTCATAAGGATTTGACATTTTATCAATGGTAACTAATTAGGGCTTTTTCTTTTATTCTTAGAGACGAATAAAATAGAAAATTGTAGATTGTTTTAAGATTGGCTTTTAAATAAAATGATAAAACGAGATGAGCCTCACCAAATAAAGATGCAAATTGCGGGGCCCTCGATTAATGCTTTTATTAAAAATACTTAGAATTTTTTTTGGACCGTTTAGCAAATTTCACGGCTCTCCCCAAAATGATAACGCATTAGTCACTTTAGGCACAATTTTAATAAAATTACTTTGTTAAACTCAGGTGAACATTTATGTTACCCAAATCTAAATCTCAACGAAGTCGAAATGTGTCAACAATCACGGGTGCATTGATGTGACGTGGTTCAAGATGCGTTTTATCGGCGTTGCAATTCTCATTAAAAATAATAATAATACTAATAAAAGCAGTTCAAAAAATTAAAAAGAACATAGGCTAAAATATTCTTTAAAATCAGATAATTCCAAATATAGCAATTGAGCGACCGTGCTAGAACCACGGAACCTGAGAATGCCTAACAGCTCCTCCCGGGTTAACAAAATTCCTTACTCGAATTTTTGTTTCGCGGGCTATTAACATATTCATATTTTCCCTCAGTTTGGGATTCAACCAGTGACTTGGGACATTATTAATCTCCCAAGTGGCAAGTCTGAAATCAAAATAATAAATTCCATTCTGATTGTCCTTTAAATGGAAAAATTCCCTTACGCCTTTGCGGGTATAGTGAAAAAGGAGGTGTGACAACGTGCACAGATAGCAATTGTAGATAAGTCATGGGAGTTGTATCCCGAGAAGTGTGAGAGTATAAATATATCTGATGATCTTGCGACTTGGGTGCCTGCATCCAAAGAAAAATCGTGAGTTTTCTAAAGGGGAGGTTAGTTCGAATTCCCCGTGGACTTCGCTTGTCCCGCTTGACTTTATTTTTGGTGATGTTGTGTATCATTGGGGTAGCATTGCTGAACAAAGTAATTTTGATAATAGACATGCATGATTTAGGAAAATTACGACATAAATATAGAATTGAGAATAGTTTTCTTTAGATGAACAGACGACTGCAACGCGGTTAAAGACATTGCAACCTTTCTTGCTCTGGAATTTTCATGGTCCTCCTCAAAATTCTTTCCCAGTTTATTGGGTTGGTGCTTCTGACGGCTATGTGTGATAAATGGCTAAAATCAACTTCGAAATGTTGAGGGTCCTCTTCAAAATTCTACCCCAGTTTCCATTATCGGGGGGGAAATTAAAATTTTATTGAGTTGTGACCGAACCCATAGGGCTGCCTATGTATCCCCTCTTAAACGAGAATCAGGTCAGGCGTAGTTCAAATTACACTATAAATGGCTACAAATAGTACCACTTCACTGCATCTGAATTGATCGGCTTCGGCCAAACTTCTCCTTCCATTTTTGCAAGTATAAGTGCTCCTCCTGTTAGAACCTGATAAACCATGTATGGGCCCTGCCAGTTGGGAGAGAACTTCCCTTAGGCTTCTTTTGATGCAGAAAGATTTTCTTTAGCACCAACTACCCCGGTATAAACTATCTGGGCTTGACTTTTTTGTTGAAATCTCTGGCCATGCTGTTCTGATAAAGTTGATCATGGCAAACTGCATTCGTTATTTTTCCATCTATAAGATCTAACTGCTCGTGAATACTTTTTGCTCATTCTGCATCGTCAAATTCTGCTTCCTGTATGATCCTCAAGGAAGGAATTTCTACCTCGCGAGGACAACCGCCTCTATGCCATAATCCAGCATATAGGGAGTCACCCTGGTTGATGTGCAGACTGTGGTGAGGTACCCCAACAAAGAAAATGATGACTTCTCATGCCACTACATATGCTTCTCTACCATTTTCCTCAATATCTTCTTGATATTCTTATTGGCGGCCTCTACGGCTCCGTTCATCTTAGATCTGTAGGCTGTAGAATTCTTGTGTTTGATCTTGAATGTTTCACACATGGCTTTCATCAAGTAATTGTTGAGCTTGGAACCATTATTAGTAATGATTGCTTTTGGAATCCCGAACTGACAAACACTACGGTCACGGACAAAGATGTCGCTTCAACCCATTTAGTGAAATAATCAATTTCCACTTGGATGAACCTGTGCACATTTCATGCGGCAGGTTCAATTGGTCCAATAATATGCATTCCCCAAGCGGCAAACGACCATGATGAGCTTGTTGCATTAATCTCGTTGGAAGGTACCTTTATCATGTCTGAATGTATCTGACAACGATGTAACTTTCGGACGTACTAGATGCAGCCTGTTTCCATAGTCATCCCAAAATAACCAGCTAGGAATATCTTCTTGGCTAAGACAAAACTGTTCATATATGGACCGTAGGTCCCAGCATGGATTTCTTCTAGTAGCATGGATGCTTCCTTTGCGTCGGCATACCTTAATAACCCAAATCAGGAGTCCTCATATACAGAATTCCTCTGCTGTGAAAGAAATTGTAAGATAACCTCAGAAGTGTGCGCTTCAGAGTGGGATTTGCAAGCTCTAGGTATTCTCCTTTTCCAAGTAATCTTCGATGTCATGAAACCAAGGCTTCCCATCTGCTTCTTCTTCGACGTGTGCACAGTAAACTGGCTGATCATGAATCTTCATTGAAATAGGATCTATGAAGTTCTTACCTGGATGATGAATCATAGATGATAGGGTTGCCAATGCATCGACAAAATCATTCTAGATTGTGGAAACATGTCGGAATTCTATCTTTGTTAATCTCTTCCTCAAATTTTGTACGTGATGCAAATACGGGAGTATCTTGGAGTTCTTAGTTCCCCATTCTTCTCGGACCTTATGCATAAGCAAGTTTGAATCCCCGATTACCAGCAACTCTTGAATGTTCATATCAATGGCCATCTTGAGACTCGAGATGCAAGCTTCATACTCGGCCATGTTGTTGGTGCATGGGAATCTGAGTTTTGCACACACCGGATAATGCGGCCAGTTTCTTATATAAGGACTGCTTCTATGCCAACTCCTTTGAAATTCGTTGCTCCGTCAAAAAACATTCTCTAACCATCCTAGGATTCTGCAATATCCTCTCCTATGAATGATACCTATTCGTCAGGAAAATACATCTTTAGGGGTTCGTATTCTCCGTACACGGGATTCTCGGCAAAATACATCTGGCTTGCTCCTTCCTCCCCGTTTCATCATGTTTCCCAAGAACATAACTGAATGCTCCCTCCAATACTGTAAGGTAGAGTAGTAGGGGTACACCAGGTTCAGGCGGAACCAAAATTGGCGGCATTGATAGGTACTCCTTGATTCTGTCAAAGGCTTTCTGACAATCATCAGCCCATTTGGTAGCGGCGTCCTTTTTCATTATCATAAATATCGGTTCACATATGAAAATAGATTGAGCTATGGACCGACTGATGTAGTTAACTCTTCCCAAGAAACTCATAGCGCCTTGTTCTTTTGAGGTAGAAATTATTGAATATCTTTAACCTTTGATTGATCCAGCTCTATCCCTTGGCGACTTACAATAAACCCAAGCAGTTTTCTAGCAGGAACCCCGAATGCACATTTTTCAGGATTCAACTTCAAGTTGCACCTTCTCAGTCTACTGAAGAACTTCCTCAAATCTTCTATGTGGTCAATGGCTTTCTTGGAGTTGATGATGACATCATGTACATAAACTTCAATTTCCTTGTGTATCATATCATGGAAAATGGTATTCATGGCTCTCGTGTAGGTGGCCCCAGCATTCTTTAACCCAAATGGCATCATCTTGTAACAATACCTCCCCCACGGCATAATGAAAGCCTTTTTCTCAGCGTCTTCCTCATCAATCCATATATGATGATACCCATCAAAAAATTCGACAAATTACTGTAACTCATGCTCGGTGCAGTTCTCAATTAGAATGTGTATATTCGGCAAGGGGAAGTCGTCTTTTGTACTAGCCCGGCTGAGATCCCGGTAGTCGACATCGACTCTAACCTTTGTGTCATTCTTCAGCAGTGGCACAATATTGGCTAACCATGTTGATACTCTACTATTCTGAGAACTTTAGCTTTGACTTGCTTAGTGACTTGTTCCTTGATTTTCAAACTCATGTTAAGTTGGAAATTTCTGAGCTTCTGTTTCACTAGTGGACATGTTGGATCCGTCGGCAGTTTGTGTGCCACAATAGATGTACTCAAACCAGTCATTTCATCATATGACCAGGCGAATATGTCATCATATTCCCTTAGAAATTCTGTGTACTCCTCCTTTTCTGCTGGTGAGAAATGAACACTGATGCATGTTTCTTTTACATTTTCAACATCTCCTAAGTTAACAACCTCAGTTTCGTCCAGGTTGGACTTAGGTCTATTCTCAAAATTCTCAACTTCTTTAACAATATCTTCTGGTATATCATCTTCTTCTGAGTCTATATCCGCTTGTTGCATTGTCTCGTTGCATGTCACAGTCATCGGTTCATCAAGATAAGTAATAGCAATGCAATGTCAGTAAAGTAGACAAGAAAGTAATAAGAGTAAGATTTATAAGAAACTGAAGTTCTTTGATAATTTTCATAACAATTTTGAACTTTGGACCTATTATTTTGAAATAAAAAATGCGGAAAGAAAGTCCACTAGTGAAAAATAAAAGATAATGTATGGTGTTTTGTTCAGCCTTGCTAACCCAAAGCTCTCAGGGATTTGGTGGTTCTGATTGTCCAATTGTTGAGGCGTGCTCCTCTGCTCATGTCTTGTACAGAAGGGCCTTCCTCCCCCTCCTCCTCGAAGATGACACAACAGTCCATGTCTTCCAGAAATAAAATCCTCATCGCTTCTAGTGCTTCGTCTTCTTCTGACCCATATATGACATCGGCTCGTTGAAAAGTCTGTTCCAAGTGAGGTATCAGATTCTCCAGTGTATAATAAGGTCTGCACCATGGTGGCGACCATTCATTGAACTCTTTCTAGGTATACACGTATCCCAGACCGAAAGTGGTACTATGTTTCTTCAGCTTGATAGGCTTAGTGATCCCTTGGAGATTTTTGTCGAGATCTTTACCTGGTTCATACCTGCACCAGCTCAGTACGCATATGACTTTGTTGTCCCACCATTTATCTTTGTCACCAGCTTTGACTCGCTCGATGTGGTGATATGTCTCGCCACTTATCTTCCTTCTGCCTCCGATTGCCGGGTTGGTCTGGCGACTATATATGGGATTGCTACCATCACCCATGAATTATCACCTCTTGGTGATTCCACTCAAACTTCACTACCTGATGTAGTACGGATGCTACAGCCCCAGCGGCATGAATCCAAGGCCATCCCAGAAGCAAGTTGTAAGATACTGGGACGTCTATTACTTGAAAATCAACGTCAAACCAAATGGGTCACATTTGCAGACACAAGCTAATTTCCCCAATAATGGACCTTTGGGAACCATCAAAATCTTTGACATTGATAGCTCCATCCTTGATCTCATACAAGATCTTATCAAATATTGAAAGTTACCAATGGGTAAATATTGATGCTGGACCCTCCGTCTATTAGAATTATGGTGATTAAATAATCCTAGCACTGCATAGTAATGTGCAACGCTTTGTTGTGACTCAAACCTTCTGGTGGCAACTCATCTTCATGAAACTTTATCTTGTGTCTCTCCAACACCTGCACTAACATGTTAGCCATCTCTCCTCCAGTGATGTTTCGTGGTACATATGCTTCACTAAGTACTTTTAATAAAGCATTCTTATGTGCATCGGAACTTTGCAGAAGAGCCAGGATAGAGATCTTTGCCGGTGTCTTGTTTAATTGGTTAATGATCGATTACTCCTTTTACTTGTATCTTTATCTAGAGATCATAAAACCCAATTTTATTGACTATTGGCTATCTAGAGTCTTGCTTACTTATCTCAACTAAATGTTCTGGAGTATATACTCTGCCGGTTCTTGTCATTCCCTATGCCACGATTGTTTCTCCGGATTTGGTTTTCCCTTTCCTTCTTGTCTCGACGGTGTAATCCCATGGTATGGCTTTTGGGTGGAATGATGTTATAGCCATCATTGCTACCGGAATGGGAACCCTTGCTTTGGGAGGTACTGCAACAACCTCAAATGTTACAAGTGCCTTTGCGGACCCAAATTCAACCTCAATTAGTGTTGGCATCTTGGTGGAGGATGGTGGTTCAATATCAAGTGGTATGGACATGTTCACCTTGAGGTATTTAGAAGGATGCATCTGGACCACAATCAGAATAAGGGTGAATGTTGGTTTCTTTGGCTCGCCACCTTCTGCTATAAACCTGATCGATCCCTTGGGGTCCCAATCATTTTCTACCTCAATCATGTGAATGCATCCACCCTTGTGGTCTGGTAGAGGGTTGTTACAGACATTAAGAGCAGGCTCCTTCACCACATTAATCTTGTTGTCAATCAAATCTTGGATATTATCCTTTAGAGAGAAACACTCATCAATGGTATGCCCCTTCATGCTAGAATGGTATGCATAGGTTTTGTTTGGGTTGACCCATTGGGAAGGATTTTCAGGAGTTATAGAAATAATGGGCGTGACATAACCAGCATATTTGAGCCTTTCATATAGCTGGTCAATCGGTTAGGCAATGGCGGTGTATTGTTTGGGAGGTTTGCGTTCGAAATTTGGTTGAGGTCTAGGAATGTTTTGGCGATTGGGAGGTGATTTATAATGAGAGGGTTGAGCATTATAGGCCTGGTTAACATGTGTGGGTTGGGAGTATCTGGGTGAAGCAGGCTGATATGTGGGAGGTGGAGATTATTGGTAAGTAGGTGGTGGAGTTTGGTAAGAGGGCGAGGGTGCTTGGTAATTTGGGGTAGGTTGATATGTGAGTGGAGGTACGCGGTAGGTTTGGTATTTGATTGGGTACTTTGTCCTTTGTGCAACCATCACAGCGCTCACATCCCTTTTCTTGGACGTGCCACCAGACTGTAGAGCCTTGTTGGTAGCCTGCAAAGTATTAAAGTTAGTGAGCATACCACTTTTGATACCTTCCTTAATAATCTTCTCTAGCTTGATGATGTCAGAAAACTTCTGGCCTTCAATCAGCATCTACCTCTCATAGTAATGTGGGTCTTGAGCTCGGACAAAAAACCTGTTCATTTGTTCTTCATCTATAGTTGGTCTGACCTTAGCAGCCTCTGATCTCCAACGAGTAGCATACTCGTGGAATGTCTCCATGGGTTTCTTCTTCATGTTCTTGATGTAGAACACATTTGGCACATTTTCCGTATTGAACCTGAACCTATCAATGAAATCTGACGCCATACTTATCTAATTCGACCACTTCATTAGACTCCTCATGAAGAGTTTCATGCAAATCTTTTCGTCTTTCCCTACTCTGACCAGATTGTCGTAGTATGTTCTCAGGTGAATTCTTGGATCCTCAGTACCATCAAACATCTCTAGCTTAGGAAGTTTGTACCCCTAGGGAGCTTGACAACAGGTGAATGCAAAGGTCTTGATAATTCATCCCTTCAATCCTCTTACTTCCCTCGACGCCCAGAATTCTTAAGTCAACTTCTTGAGTTCTTCTGCAAGATTCCTGATAAGCGAGTCCTTATCCTAAGACTCGGGTGTGTTTGAAATGGTTTGAGTACAATGCGGCATAGTTTCCATATAAACGGGGGTATTGTGATGAGGGTAAGAATGGTTATCTGTGGAGTTCACAAGTTTCGGGATGAGCATTGGGGTATTGTTGGATATGTGGCAAGTGTTGCAGTGGTGGTGAGGAGTGGAATGGTTTTGTGTTTTCGGAATGTTTTGTGGAGGTGTGGGGTTTTGGGTGTTTGGTAAGTTGACATCGGGGGTGGTGAGGGAAAATGACAAGCTTTCGAAGTTCCGAACTTGATCCAGTTCTTCTTGAACTTTTAACAACTTCTGTTCGAGCTGAGCGGCACTTTCCTTGGAAACCTAATACCCTGAGGAACCTCTACCTTTTCGACTGAGTTCTCCTTTCTGGTGTTGCTTAAATTTTTCATTTTTCCTCTGTTTTTGCTTCTGATATGACTCGGGGGAGGAGGAGCTGGAGGGCCCTTGGATCTTGTGAAGTAAGATGATGATGCCAGAGTGCACGAACTAACCTTTGGGGAGGGGAATAAAGCACAAAGTGAAAAAAAAAACAAAAAGGTAACAAGTTAGTGAGGATTATGAGAAGAAAATGTTGCAGTATTTAAACACATAGTACAAGAATATAAATTGTGTCCTAATTTGGGAGCCTTGTTGTGCCCAAGGCAGGCCTAGTAACAAGTTGATTTGGAGAACTTATAATTCTAAATGCCTCATTTTATTGATAAAAATAAGACAAATCCCAAAACGATACTAAAATAGCGGAAAATAAAATTTCACTAATGGCAAGTGGACTTATTACATTCTTAAAGCAAAGAAAGGAATCCTTACTACTTGGTACCAGAAGGACCTTCCCCAGACTCGGATTCTTTGGCTCCATCGAATAGCTTCACCAACTCACAAAGTCCCATCAGCAAGTTGGCTCTAGCCAGGTGTCCACCTTCGTTTCCCTCAGCATTTTGGCAGTCTTCTATTCTCTTGATGAACTTCCTTTCTAGATCTACTAAACTCCGCTCCAAATACCACAGTCACTTGTTGGCGGTGACAACCATGTCTTTCCATTCTTCAATCAGCATCTAGTGGGCTTCTTGAATTTCCTGGTACTCACTTTTGCATTCTCGAATCCTCTTCCGTAATTGGTCGTACTGAAACTATACTTCAGACTTTTCGTCGATGATCCTATGCCCCTGAACAATCCGGGTTGACCCAATCCATTATGATTATCATCCATCAAACCTGAGTAGTATAGCGAACAACCGGCGTGGTATCTATCTAGCTCAATAGAATCCTTCCCCTGGACGATTTTGCAGTGCCACATATGCTGAGCTTGGAACTTGTATGGACTATCGTCATCTTGAAAGTCGGCCCTGAAGTGACTCATTTTATCGACCCTTGGTATAACCTGCTTTTTTCCTACATGTCTCAAGACTAAGAGATGGACGTAAGGATAAGTTCCTCTCAGACCGATGAGTATAGGAAATGGACATCCCGAGATCGGAAAATGAATTTTCACTAGGGAACCATTCGAACATCGATTGTACTTGGTCCTCTTTCAGATTTTCGAAAAACTCTATCCACCCATTAGCATCTTCTGGTTGAGCAAACATGTTAGGCATATAGTTGATTCGCCTTAGCTGATAGAAGGTGATATGATCATCCCAATCTCTACGTAGAATCTCTTGCCGATATTCACCCTTTTCGAGGTGCTCCATGAGCCAGAGATGGAGTCGTAAGTTGCAACCCTCAAAGTGGTGGCCCCTCGTTGACATTTTTCTAGGGCTTGGTACAACTCTGCAATAATCATGGGTACTATTCTAAATGGATGCGCGCCAATTCCCTCCATCAAAATCTTTGCGACCATGGTTAGTCTGGTATGGATCCTAGCCTTCTTCATAGGAAATACTATAATACCCAGAAAGCAGAACATAAAGATGAAGACCCTTCGATGGATATGCCCCAATGATGTGAGGGAAAATTCATCCGGGTAAGTATGGTAGGACTTGCTATGGTCGTACCTCTTGTACAGCTAGTCGAAAAGGATGTAGGAATCCTTCAGAAAGGTCAAGTCTGGATTCTTCTTTAGTCCCATCATTTTAAGAAAGCCTCTATCCTTGCGATTTTCTGGCATAAGTAAACCTAGAGTCTTCCATGGAATACCAGCTAGTCCTCCTATTTCCTCTAGCAAAGGTGTCATATCCCCGAAGCGGAACACATACCTATCGCCATCCC
The DNA here is from genome assembly GCA_034376525.1 of Nicotiana benthamiana. Taxonomy (NCBI): domain Eukaryota; kingdom Viridiplantae; phylum Streptophyta; class Magnoliopsida; order Solanales; family Solanaceae; genus Nicotiana; species Nicotiana benthamiana. Next base: position 135,875,903 of record CM067329.1, on the reverse strand, counting down.
AGAATAGAGTAGCACACTCTATTATTTTGTTGTCCGGTTGGTTTTCCAGAAGAGAAGGAAAATTCCCCAATTTTTTTGCGGACAAGAATCTGATCTCAGGAGTGAAGGTCTTCCCACCAGCTTAGTAACCTTGGGTGGATGTTGGTGACCATGTCGAATCTGGGGACATCGGGCCTCATTTTCTGCAAGACAACGTCTTAAACCCTTACCCCCACCAGACACGACTATTAAATACCAACAATTAGCATGAAAAGCGTTTAATTATCCAAATAAATGCACAAAACATGGTAGTGTCCGTTTGAGTTTCAAGGAAACCCAGTGGACTTTGGACAAGGCTATCTTAAAGAGTCATTATGCGTACAACATAACTGACTCGGCTAGGTTTGACCATGATGCATGCATAGTTAAACAGGGTAGAGTTTCTATAGGGTATTAGACATGTAGCCTTGAGCGGACAACTCAAGAGGGAAAGGCACGGAATCGTCAACTACACCGTTAATCGACTGGTTTTACTGCAAATACGCCTTTGCCAAATTTAGGGGGTCATAATATTGGAAGGACACAATGTCATGACCCCAGTTCTCCCTTCGTGAACATTTCGTGATAGCACCTAGTCCCTACGACTAGGTAAGACTAACAATGCGGAAAAACAACATTACTTGAGAAATAATTAATTAAAACTGAACAACTAAAAGAAGATTGTATATAAATGTTGCTCGGCATATACAACTCAATAATGAGGAAGTCTATAATATCACCCCAAAACCCGAAAACTAACAGGAACACAAGCTAGAAGAAGTACCGTAAAATGCTCTAATCTCTAGAAATGTCTACAACAAGAGTACGATAGAAAGCTAAATACTACAGATAGAGTAAAGAAGGAGACTCTTCATTCTGCGGACCCCGCAGATGTACCTGAAGTCTCCGTAGCTCTCCTTGCCTCAAGTATAGTGCGCCTAAGGGGAGGTACCTAGATCTACACATGAAATATATGTACAGAAGGAGCATGAGTACACCACAAGGTACTCAGTAAGTGCCAAGCCTAACCTCGGTCGGGTAATGATGAGGAAGGTCAGGGCCCCACTGAGATAGAACATAATAAATGATAGAATACAGATACAATATAATGAGAGTGTACATCGAGAATCTAAATGTGATAAATAAAGAATACAATAAAAGAAAAAAACAGAAGTAAGACAACACAAGGAGAAATACCGTTCACAACAAGAATGAAAACCAGAGATCTCATAGTATCCTGAGGATCTCTTGGTATCCTCACCATATATATGAGGGATCTCTTGGTATCCCGGGCATACCTTGGTATCCTCAATAGATAAGTCTAGGATCTCTTGGTATCCTCAATATATACACTAGGTATCTCTTGGTATCCCGAGGATCTCTTGGTATCCTCAATAAATAAACAGGGGATCTCTTTGTATCCCAAAGATCTCTTGGTATCCTCAATATATATACACAAAGGATCTCTTGGTATCCTCAATAAATAAACCGGGGATCTCTTGGTATGTCGAGGATCTCTTGAAAACCTCAATATATATACACTAGGAATCTCTTGGTATCCCAAGAATGTGATGACCCAAAAAAATGTCATCTTTAAATTAAACAAGAAATGTCGGTGTTTCAAGACCTTGAAAAGAGGTATCAATAATTCCTTGACTTGCGTGCATAGTCCGTATAATTTTTCAAAATATTTTTATGTGAAAATGGATTAAATTGTGAACTAGAGCTTTAAAACTTAATTGAGTTGACTTCGGTCAACATTTTGAGCAAACAAACCTGGATCCATGTTTTGACCATTCCAGTAGTTCTGTATCGTGATTTGGGACTTAGGAGTGTGTCCGGAATATTTTTGTGATGACCGGTGTGGAATTTGACTTGAATTGGCAAAGTTAGTATTTTGGCGAATTCCGATTGATAGTTAAGATTTTGATCCAGGAGTCGGAATGGAATTTTGACTATTGATGTAGCTTCGTTAGGTGATTTTGGATATGTGTGCAAAATTTGAGGTTATTCGGATGAGGTTTGGTAGACGTTTTGATCACAAATGTATTTTAGAGTTATCAAAAATTTTAAGGTTGAATTCGATGAAACATTTGTGTTTTGAAATTGTTTTGAGCGTTCAAAAGATTAGAAAAGGCTCGAATGTTGTTTTTGGATTGGTTTGTGCATTTTGTTGAGGTCCCAAGGGCCTTGGGTGTATTTCGGAAGGTTAACGGATCGATTTAGGCACGAAAAATAAAGCTGATGCATTCTTTTTCACAGCACTGTGAACAGTAGTTTTGAACAGTGCCCATGAACAGTAAAACGATTGAACAATACCCCGTAACCGTATCCGTGAACAGTTACATGGATGAACAATAATACGGGGTGAACAGTACTCGAAAACATTCTGGGATGAATGTAAGTTTTGAAAATGGAACTTTGTCCCATTTTCCATTTTTTGTAAAATTGGAGCTCGGGAAGAGGTGATTTTCGGTAGATTTCGGAGAAAACAATAGGGTAAGTGTTCTTAACTTAAATTTGGTTATATTACTCGAATTTATGGCAAGTTTTGGCATTAAATCCGTGAATTTAGCGGGAAGAGCTTAGAAACCCTCTTGGTTTAATTTGAAGATTTGAGGTCGAGTTGATGTCAGATTTTGGTAAAATTGATACGGTTGGACTCGTGGATTGATGAGGTTTCATATTCTGTAATTTTTTGTGTTCCAAAACGTGGGCCCCATGAGCGAATTTTTAGTGCAATTTCAAATTTTAATTGGAAAATGTAGAATTTTATATGGAATTAGTTCCTATAATTATTATTGACTAAGTCGAATTGTTTATGACTAGATTTGGGAATTTCGGGCACGAATTCGTGAAGCAATGGTTTGTTGGAATTTTGGATTGGTTGCAAATCGAGGTAAGTGTTTGGTCTACCCTAGCTTGAGGGAATAGGAGTTGAGTATAATTGCTACTTGTTATGTGTTGTGTCCGACATGTAGGCATGGTGATGAGCATCTATATGTTGGGGGTCGAGCATGACCGTGAGTCCTAAATTGTTATTTTCTTATTTGATGCTTATATGAACTTGGTTGAAGATATTTGAAGCTGAGCAAGTAATTGTTATGACTAAGTAATTGTATCAATTCTGTTAAGTAAAATTTTCATAAGTTTGGTAATAGCTGGTTCTCCTTTGCCGGGATAGTTTATTATAGCACCTTTCTCCCTTGCCGGGATATTTGTTTGATATTATTCTCCCTTGCCGGGATAGTTGAGTTGTTAATTGTACCCTTGTTGGGTTAATTCTTTATGTTGCTAAAATCCCCTAATGGGGCCTCTTATAGAAAGATTATAAATTATGAAATGGGATCGTGTGGCACGCCGTCCGCATGAAATGGGATTGTGTGGCACGTCGTCCACTTATATATTATAAAATGGGATCGTGTGGAATACCGTCCACTTATATATTATGAAATGGGATCGTGGCACGCCGTCCACATATAAATCATGAAATGGGAGCGTGCGGCATGTCATCCACTTATATATTATAAAATGGGATCGTGTGGCACGCCATCCACTTATATATATATTATGAATGGGATCGTGTGGCATGCCGTCCACTTATATATTATGAAATGGGATCGTGTGGCACGCCATCCACTTATGAATTATGAAATGGGATCGTGTGGCATGCTTTCCACTTATATATTATGAAATGGGATCGTGTGGCACGCCGTTCACTTATGAATTATGAAATGGGACGTATGGCATGCTGTACACTTATGCATTATGAAATGGGATCGTATGGCGTGCCGACCACTTATATATTATGAAATGGGATCAGTTTGTACGCCTACCATAAGATACAATAAAATAGGAGCGGGTGGTACGCTACCACAAGATATATTGAAATGGGAGCGGGTGGTACGCCTACCATAAGATATAAAGAGATGGGAGCGGGTGGTACGCCTACCACGAGATACATGAAATGGGATCGGGTTGCACGCCTGCAACAAGATTTGAAAAGAAAGTGAAATATACCTTTGTTTTCCTGAAACCCTTGAGGTTTTACTTTACTTAAAAAGGAATTTCTACTATTTTTCAATTATTTAATTCTCATATTAAACGTAATGATTCCATCGATATTGTACTTCAATTGAAAGGGTAATTTCAAAATCAAATGATTTTCTAAAAATAGCATCATTTTTTCTTGTTGATTTCCATTTGGGTTGGGAGATGTACTCTACTTTATGTTAAGTATATGAGTATTCTTGAACATTCCTCACTGTATTGGGTTATGGAACCTGTGAACTGAATAAAATGAGGATATTTTTGTGCAATATGAGACAGAAATATATGGGCACGAGGTGTCGTGATAATATGAAAGTGGGCTGAGACCTATATTATTTATGATTATAAAATGGGGCGTCACACAGTAACCTTTACCCGAAAGAATTATATTCGAATGATGCTTACTTGGAAGATGCTTATTTGAAGGAAATATATTCCAAATATATTTATTAAAAAGCATATTATCATAGAGATTATTACTTGAAGGATTTATAGGCGAAATATTTATATTTGAAGGACTCGATTAATTGATTGCACTTTTATTTATTATTTGTTGAGAAGCAATTATAGGGTTCTTGTTGCCTTCTATTTATATCATTGGTTTATCATTGTCGCAATTATTGTTATTTGCTTCCTATTATTTTGTATGCTATAAACTGCACAGGTTTATGTGAGTGTCTGGTCCTAGCCTTCTCACTACTTCGTTGGGGTAGGCTAGACACTTACCAGCACATAGGGTCGATTGTGCTGATACTACACTTCTGTATATTTTTATGTACAGATCCAGGCATTTGACCGATGGTAGCTATTTATTGCGGTGGAGACTCAAGGTAAACATGCTATAGCGTTCGCAGTCCTCAGAGTCACCTTCAATTGTACTTATTTCCATTTGTTCCGTATGTTTTGGAACAATGATGTAACAATATTGTATAACTACTCTCAGAAAGGCTTGTGACTTGTACTACCGGTTTTGGGAATTATATATTATTTAGAGAAAATTTTGTTTGAAGTTTATAAATATCGATGTTATTTCAGTTAATGTTAGGCTTACCTAGTTTAGAGACTAGGTGCCATCACGACTCCTTTGGAGGGATTTTTGGGTCGTGACAAGTTGGTATCAGAGCACTTTGTTCATAGATGCTACAATTCATAAGCCAATTTAGTAGAGTCTTGCATATCGGTACGGAGACGTCTGTACTTATTTTTGAGAGGCTACAGAGCTAGTAGGAAAAATTCCCACTTCGTTCCTTCTTTATCGTGCGACATTTATTCTGCTTGAAGCATATATCTTACGTTCTTTTGCATCCATTATGTATGGAATTGCGCACTACGCCAATAGTTTGTAATATCATAAAAGGGTTATAAAAGAGCTAGAGTTTCTCAATCATTCTTACTACGTGTCGTTCAGAATCGAGGTTATAGAAGTGCATAGAGATCTTTCAGTTGTGCGCATGGCGGTGCATCAAATTTTGACATCTGGTTGGTAAGTAAAATCTTAAGAAGGTTTAATTGGCTACGTAATCATCACAAGTGGATGTAGTTCTAAATACAGTTAGTGGTAATAGAGACTATGTAGTTCGCATGAGATTTCTAATTAGCGGAGAGTACATACTAGCAGCCAAGGAACTGGAGGAAGTGAGTTTAACTGTCATGAGGATGACAAGTGCCGATGTAAATGGTTTGACATGTCTTATTACTGGTGTCGTACGAGCGGTGAATGTTAGTATTGTGGATCGTCGGGAATGTGTCTTATGATTTCGCACCAAGTGAGGAGAGTCCACTATCAGCGATCAGATTGCAGGGTCATGGGTTATATCCATTTTTTGCCTGGGATGTATTTATGTGGTATTGAAAGATTTTCCAAAATTTGTACATAATCAAGAGATAAGATTTGAACGAGATGATAATGAGACTTGAGATATTCACGCATCCTTAGTAATTCAACATTTCTGTAACAACAGGGTCATGGAAACATATTCACTATGCTCGTAGTTCTCGAGTTAATCACAACACTCGTGAGGGGCAGTCATCTTTTAATGTACCAGTGTCATGGAATTTCCTACAATGGTTACCCTAGTTATTCGGTGCAAACTCAGTTTGAGCAGGTGGGCCGCAGATTGGTTGTTACGAATATGGTGATACTATGAACATGATGAGAAATTTTCCCAAACATGGGAGAAATATATTCCATTAGAGAACACGTGACATGTACTTCATTACAATTAATACTCCACTTGCATGACCAGCCAGAGGTAGGGGTCAGGATGTTAGACATGGAGGTGAGACTCGTAGAGGTGGAGACCGATCCATTAATATATTTTCTATGGTGCGGTTGAGGTCGCAACACCAGATGGTGTCGTACAAGTACGGTCTCGAATTATTGTAAAATTACATTTTTTTAACTTGATTTATTCTGAGTATCAAGGCAAGTCCTCCTATTGCGCTCCACTAATGAGCAAACTTTGTAGTTCTGAAATCTACTTATGTGAATACTCCTGTTGGGAAATTATGTGGAGATAGCTATGTATATCACTATGTGTTGGTCACAAAAAGTAGTTGTGAGCCCGAAAGTGACTTGTGTTAATCATTTTGGTGAGTTTGATGTAATTTCTAAATTGTTTATTTCAATTGTGAATTATATACCCTACCGTCATAAGGGTTCACTATATGTGTGATTTTATTTGACGGAAATTATTTGAAAGAAGGAATAAAGGAAATGGAAAATTTTAGTTGGCACAATGTGCAAAATACTTGTGATTTAGAGTTAAGGATGAGATCCCCCCCCCCCATTTTTATATGATACGAAATATTTATGCCGGGCTACAAGCTGCGGTGGATCTTATATAAGAACGAGGTCCTCGTGGTGAAAAGTTTATGTGTTTAAATTCTCCCTTTGTAAAATTAAGAAAATAATATTTATATCATAGTACTTATAGTGAGTCATGCCTATGAGGTTTATTTGAAAATTTTTGTATGAATATCTATGTGCATAATTTGCCAAATTTTATTATAATTATTGAGTTTTAGCGTACAAGGTGAGTGCCCAGGTGGCGTTAAATCGTTACTCGTATTCGGGTTAGTAATTATAAGATATTCATGCCTTGTTGTTAGTAAACTGGAGGTTTGAAATGAAATTTTGTTAATATGAGGTTAATTGGAGATGTTGTAATCTATTATGAACAACCATTAAGATCAGGTATGTGATTATGGTCATACATATGATGCATTCTATGTCAACATATCATTGTGACAATGCCGCACTTGTAATGTGGATGTTAGTGTTAATGATATATACTTTGTGGTGCTTTTTCGGGTTGTGAAAATTTTGTTAGGAGTTATTTTTGTGTTACTCTGAAAGGTGGATATGCCCAATTACAAGGGAGACTCTGCCGAAATTTCTGAAAATTTTGGGAGTTAGAAAATTTTGGGATATTGAGATGTGCAACGAAAGGGATAAGTTACATTATGAATTTGAGGACAGACTTTACTTCTCATTTAAGGACGAATAACCCTAAGTGGGGGAGAATATAATACCCCATATTTTATTGGTGCGTAGGCACTAGTTGCTACAGCCAGTCGAGGCTTATATCGTGTGTTGACGTGAAATCGGACCTTTCTGAAAATGATTTGAGTGTAAGAAATTTGGTCTTCATGTTTACAAATATGCATAAAGGAAATAATCTCAACTGAAATGGTGTTGCCGAACTTATATTGAATGTGGTAATGTGGGATCAATCGTAAATATTTGTGTAAAAGTAAAATTATCAATTCAGGTAACCTGAGAATAATTCTTAGTACTTTCGAGGACGAACGTTTGTTTTAGAGGTGGAGAATGTGATGACCCAAAGAAATGTCATCTTTAAATTAGATAATAATCTCGGTATTTCAAGACCTTGAAAAGCGGTATCAATAATTCCTCGACTTGCATGATCAGCCTTTATAATTTTCCGGAAGGTTTTTATGTGAAAATGGATTAAATTGTGAACTAGAGCTTTAAAAACTCAACTAAGTTGACTTCAGTCAACATTTTGACCATTCCAGTAGTTCCTTATCGTGATTTGAGACTTAGGAGTGTGTCCGAAATATTTTTGTGATGACCGGGTGTAGAATTTGGCTTGAATTGGCGAAGCTAGTATTTTGGCGAATTTCGGTTGATAGGTGAAATTTTGATCCGGGAGCCATAATGGAATTCCAACTATTTATGCAGCTTCGTTAGGGAATTTGAGATATATCTGAAAAATTTGAGGTTATTCGGACGAGGTTTGGTAGACCTTTTGATCAAAACTGTATTTAGAGTTTTCAAAATTTTTAAGGTTGAATCTGATGAAAGATTTGTGATTTGATATTGTTTTGAGCGTTCTAAAGATTGGAACAAGTTTGAATCCTATTTTTTTAGGATTGGTTGGTGCATTGTGGTGAGGTCCCGAGGGCCTCAGATGTATTTCGGAAGGTTAAAGGATCGATTTAGGCATGAAACATAAAGCTGCTGCATTTTTTATCACAGCACTGTGAACAGTAGTTTTGAGCAATGCCCAAGAACAGTAACACAGGTGAATAGTACCCGTGAACATTACCCCGTAACAGTATCCGTGAATAATACCCCGTAACAGTATCCATAAACAATACCCCATAACATTACCCCGTAACAATATCTGTGAAGAGTAACACGGGTGAACAGTAACACGGGGTGAACAGTACCCGAAAACATTCTGGGCAGAATGTAATTTTTTGTCAAATTGGAGCTCGGAAAGAGGCGATTCTCGGTAGACATTCATAGAAAACAATGGGGTATGTGTTCTTAACTTAATTTTGGTTATAATACTCGAATTATTGCAAGTTTTGGCATTAAATTCGTGAATTTAGCAAAAAAAGCTTAGAAACCCTCTTGGTTTAGATTGAAGATTTGAGGTCGAGTTGATGTCGGATTTTGGTAAAATTGGTATGGTTGAACTTGTGGTTGGATGAGATTTCATATTCCGTAATTTATTTCGGGTTCTGAAACGTGAGCCCATGAGCGAAATTTTAGTGCAATTTCGAATTTTAATTGGAAAATATAGAATTTTATATGGAATTAATAAGAATAATTTTTATTGACTGAATCAAATTGTTTATTACTAGATTTGGGAATTTCTGCCAGGTATTCGCGAAGCAAAGGTTTGTTGGAATTTTGGATTGGTTGCAACGCGAGGTAAGTATGTAGTCTACCCTAACTTGAGGGAATAGGAGTTGAGTATAATTTCTAATTGTTATGTGTTTTGTCCGACCTACAGGCATGGTGACGAGTATCTATACATTGGGGGTCGAGCATGACCGTGAGTCTTAAATTGCTAAATTGTTGTATTTTTTTTATGCTTAAGAGAACTTGGTTGAAGATCTTTGAAGCTGAGCAAGTAATTGTTATGACTGAGTAATTTTATATATTGTGTTAAGTAGAATTTTATAAGTTTAGTTATAGCTGGTTCTCCTTTGCCGGGATAGTTTATTATAGCATCTTTCTCCCTTGTCGAGATATTTATTTGATATTATTCTCCCTTGCCGGGATAGTTGAGTTGTTAATTGTACCCTTTCCGAGTTAATTCCTTATGTTGCTAAAATCCCCTAATGTGGCCTCTTCTAGAAAAATTATAAATTATAATATGGGATCGTGTGGCACGCCGCCCACTTATATATTATGAAATGGGATCGTGTGGCACGCCGTCCACTTATATATTATGAAATAGGATCGTGTGGCACGCATCCACTTATGAATTATGAAATGGGATCGTGTGGCACGCCCACTTCTACTATGTTTCAATTATTTAATTTTCATATTAAACACAATGATTCATTCGATATTGTACTTCAACTGAAAGGGTAATTTCTAAATCGAATGATTTTCTAATAATAACATCCTCTTTTCTTATTGATTTCCATTTGGGTTGGGAGATGTACTCTTCTTTATGTTAAGTGAATGAGTCTTCTTGAACATTCTTTATTATATTGGGTTAAGGAACCTGTGAACTGAATAATATGAGGATATTTTTTGCAATATGAGACAGAAATATGTGGGCACGAGGTGCCGTGATAATATGAAAGTGGGGTGAGACCTATATTATTTATGATTATAAAATGAGATGTCACACGATGACCTTTACCCAAACGAATTATATTCGAAAGATGCTTACTTGGAAGATGCTTATTTGAAGGATAATCGAAATATATTTATTGAAAAGCATATTATCTTAGAGATTATTACTGGAAGGATTTATAGGTGAAAGATTCATATTTGAAGGACTCGATTAATTGATTGCACTAGTATTTATTATTTGTTGAGAAGCAATTATGGGGTTCTTTTTGCCTGCTATTTATATCATTGATTGATCATTATCGCCATTATTGTTATTTTCTTCCTATTATTTTGTATGCTATAAACTGCACAGGTTTGTGTGAGTGTTTGGTCCTACCCTTGTCATTACTCCGGAGTAGGCTAGACACTTACCAGCATACGGGTTCAATTGTGCTGATACAACACTTCTGTATATTTTTGTGTAAAGATCCAGGCATTTGATCGATGGTAGCTATTCATTGCGGTGGTGACTCAAGGTAAACCTGCTATGGCGTTCGCGGTCCTCAGAGTCACCTTCAATTGTACTTATTTCCATTTGTTCCCGTTATTTCGGAACAATGATGTAGTTATATTGTATAACTACTCTCAGAAAGGCTTATGACTTGTACTACCAGATTTGGGAATTGTAAATCGCTTAGAGAAAATTTTATTTGAAGTTGATAAATATCGACGTTATTTCTGTTAATGTTAGGCTTACCTAGTTTAGAGACTAGGTGTCACACGACTCCTTTGGAGGGATTTTTGGGTTATGACAGAGTATATCTTGCTATCCTCAATAAATAAATAAATAAATAAATACATACATACATACACACATACATACATACATACATACATACATACATACATACATGCATACATACATACATGCATACATACATACATACATACATACATACATACATACATACATACATACATACATACATACATACATACATACATACATACATACATACATACATACATACATACATACATACATACATACATACATACATACATACATACATACATACATACATACATACATACATACATACATACATACATACATACATACATACATACACACATACATACATACATACATACATACATACATACATACATACATACATACATACATACATACATACATACATACATACATACATACATACATACATACACATTCCAGGGATCTCTTGCTATCCCGCACCCTCAGTCCAGAATATAACACGTGCAGGGGGTCTCCTAGGATGTCGTCCCGTAGTTCCAAATTTAAAACACACAATAATAGCTCAAGAATATCAAAATGAATTTTAAACTCATAACAAATAAGAGTAAATTCTAGTCCAACATGTTTCGTGAAATACAAACAAGGCAGTTTAAGAAAATACGCAAGCAAGTCAACAGGCTTCTCTAAACTAATACAGGCTAAGTTTGCAATTAGAGTAAAACAAGTAAGAAGGAAACTCAATTTAAATACTTAAAGTAAAATCTGATTTGCAATAATTAGCTCAAGTATACGCTCTTCACCTCACGTATAAGGCATTCAAATACCAAATATCATATCCTAAGGGGAAAGATTCCCCTCACAAGGTTAGACAAACCACTTACCTCGAACCAGCTCAAAAATCAACTAGAAATCACGCCTTTGCCATGAGTATCCGACTCCAATTAACTCAAATCTATTCAATTTAATTACATATCATAAATAACATCTCAAGCAATTGATTCTACTATTTAATTCAAACCTAAGACACGAAATTAGGTAAAATGACCAAAATTCCCCTCAGGCCAACGTCTCGAAATCTTATAATTTTCACATTTCAAAACCCTCGTACTCACACGAGTCTAACCATATAAAAATCTCTCAAATAGCAGGTCAAACACCCACTCAAAACTCAATAGCTTGGTCTATGAAGTTTTCTCCATTTTTCATTCAAAACTCAATAATTAAGGATCAATTCATGATTAGATTAGTGGATTTTAAGCATAAAGGAGTAGAGAATCGTTACCCAGTAGTTTCCCTCAAACAATCTTCGAAATTTCTCCCAAATCCGAGCTCCCAAGTTTGTATTTTGATAAAAATGACTAACCCTCGGTTTTGAATGGTTTAATACTAGCCAGACATTTAATGTATCGCGAATGTGAAAATGAGCTTGCATTCCCGGATAAGAAGAATAGAAGATGCCAAAAATGCCCTTCGCGATCGAGAGAGGTAGAATGCGAGCGTGAAGGCCTGGGATCACAAAGCTACGCGAACGCGGCGTCTGGAACGCGATGAAGAAAATAGCAATGTCCAGAAGTTATCCTACACGAAAGCGTGAGAGCGCTCGCGAACGCGAAGAATGGACAAGCATAGGTATGCAAATGCGTGACAGCTTACACGAACGCGATGGGAAAGTAAGCGGAGCTTCACGAACGCGGGAGGGATTATGGGAACGCAAAGAGGAAAATTCCAGGTGGTCAAAATAAGCCTTTGCGAACACGAAGGGCAGCTCGGGAACGTGATAGAGGCATACCAGAAGCAGCAACAGCAGTTCAAAAATAGGAGGAATGGCCCATTGAGCATCCAAAACACAATCGAGGCCCCTGGGACCTCAACCAAACCTACGGACATATCCCATAACATCATTCAAACTTGTACCAATCTTTCAACCACCTAAAGCAACGCCGAAAACTCGAATCAATCAAGTTTTTGAGCCTAAGAACTTCAAATTTCATCAGAATACGCTTTTGATCAAAAACCTAACCAGAACACGTCCGAATGACCTGAAATTTTACACACACATCCCAAATGACATGATCAAGCTACTACAAACTTCAAAAATTTCATTCTGACCCTAGGATTAAAATCTCACTGTCAAACCGGAAACTTCAAAAATTCAAAGTTCGGCATTTCAAGCCTAAATTAGCTATGGACCTCCAAAATACATTCCGAACATGCTCCCAACCCCAAAATAACCCGACGAAGCTAAAGGAACCGTCGAATTTCCATTTCAAGGCCGTCTTCACACTGTTCCGACTACGGGTAAATTTCCAACACTTAAGCTCTCATATAGGGACTAAGTATCCAAAACTCTCTGAAACCCAACAGTGAATGTCCCGGCAAACCAAAATAGAATAATGAACTTAGGGGAAATAATTAATAGGGGATTGAGGAGTTATTATGACGACATGCCAGGTCGTCAAACGTAACCACTCATTATAAGTGTTGCTATGGTATTTTATTTGGAACGAGTGGAATATGATGTTGAATATGCAGTTATAAAGTAATAATTACAATAATTTCTTATAATTGCAACAGTATTTAAAGGAAAGCGATAAAAGAAAGCAATAAAGAAAAGAAGCAAAGAGCCAAGTCAGTTTCGTAGTAGAAGAGAGATGAAGACATTAAATAAAGGCAATAAAGAAACAGTAAAGTCACAAGTAATATAAAATGGTGAAATCCTAAAGAAAATCCTTAGCATAGTCGACATGCTGTCACGCCCCCTTTTTCTAAAGTAAATCGGGTCCATGGCATTTAGGAAGATAACTCGTTCCGGTTTTGGAATTGGATTTTGGAAGAGTCACCACCTAGTGATTAAAGTGCATTAGGACACTAAGAAGGGATTGAGTTTGAAAACCATAGTTTGGGTAAGGGCTAGAAATTATCTCGAGGGGAAGGTGTTAGGCACCCCCCAAGATCCACTAGTGTTGTTCCCGGCCATGCTACAATTGCAACTTTAACTAACAAGTAAGCAAATAAAGGTCTCAAATAGAAGGGAATTTTTCATATTATTGAAGGTAAACTGAAAGTTTGAAAAAAATAAAGAAAGCTGAAATTTTAAGTAAATAGTTTGAACAATTCTGAAAAAATAAAAAAGTAAAGGGGAAGGGGTCATAGGTTTACAAACAATATGGATCACATCAATGCAATACCCTGTAATCGCTCCTCTAAAGAGGGGTTACACGTGATATTAATGCACCGGTCATCATATCCATATCTACCCTTTCCCACACTGTTAAGGTATTAAAGCCCGGAATAGTATCGTTACTTATTGCATGCTAATACCCGCCCCAATCCTATTAGTCTTGGTGGCATTAGGGACTACTAGTCCTAAAGGGAAGGTAGATTTGGCTTTTCGGAGTTTCAAAAGGGATAAAATTCTAGGGCAAAAGTCAAAACATATAAGGCAAGTATGGGACAACACATAACAGTTTAAAGGGCTCAAACAGGCATCCTCACTTAAAGAAACAGATTTTTTAGCATGACTTGCAAATACTGGTTATGGTCTCAATTAAACTTAAATGTTAATGCAGGCTGATTTGTCACCTATTTTTCAGATAAGAAGTTCGAATTAGGCCAGCCTGCTGGTTGTAATTATCAAAGACTGGTGCAATTAATTAATTACCTAATGGCTTGCCTAGGTGAGAGCTATAGGCTTGATATCTAGCAATGCTTACACTGGTTTTCAAGAAGGATTACTGACTTTAGAAAAAAAAATGTTCTGCAGAATTTCAACGACATTATTACTGATTTTAGACTGAAGATGAAATAGACGAAATAGATTCAAACGATTACTACTATTGGCATGATTTCTAAGCGTAGTTGGTTTAAAAACGGTTACGTAAGTGCATGAGTCCTCTAAGCATGGTATCTAGGATGCAATTGATTGTTTTTTAACCTATAGAATGTTTGCCTAATGACATATGTATATGCAAAAGTGCAGAAAACCTACAATCATGATTTCTATATGCAGAAGTGCAGAAACTTATAGACATGATTGCTAATGCAGTAATGAAACAACTTATAAGCAGGATCTCTAATGAAATGCATAACCTATATGCAGGATTTCTAATGAAATGCATAACTTATAGGCAGGACATGTAATGTAGTAATGAAATAACTAGTCGGCAAGATTTCTACATGAAATGCATAAACGAAAAGCAGGTTGTGATTGTAGAAGTAAATACCTAAAGCATGATATCTACCCGTATGCATACATGAGTGACCCTCCCCTTTTTACGAAAACCCTATAACTTATTACAAGTTATTGTGTGCCCAAAAGAATTAAGAAAACGTAAAATTACATCAGAAATTAAAATTTCCAACCAAGGAGAGCTTAATTCAGACCCTAGGTCTGAAATATGAAATACATCCACTTCCAAGGATTAGATTTCCAAAAGCCTTTCTCTTATTTGGGATGTGTCAAAGTTCCCATGAGCCTCAAACGGACTTCGGGCAATGTTTACACCCCCAAATTACATTGCAGAATTAGATTATAGTGCAGTGTGGAAGAACCAGCCCCAAAATATCCAAGTTCAGAGGGAACTCGAGGTCCCAAGGCAAGGCTCATAGGATGGGGCAGAACTTAGAGTCTAAGAGTAACGGCAAGTGCATAGAAGGGGGAGTTAGGGAAGGCCATGGCAGGCGGGTCACGCCCAGCAATTAGGAGTGTTGGAACACCCCTGACTAGTCTGTTGGCCACATTTTGGGAGTAAGGATCCATTGAGGATCAAGTTCAGACCTGAGTAGCAAATTGGATCCTTCCAGGTCATGAGCCATAATTCAAACACATAAAATGGAGTAGGGGCATGGGGAATTCAAAACAAACAGCAGATGTAAAGAGAGTATCATATTCAATGCAGAGCAGGAACAGCAAAGTAGACAAGAGTGTAGCAACTGTAAAGTAAACACATAGGATGATGTTGGAATCAAAATTAGGACATATTAGTTTCAGGGAAACAAATAAGTGAAAGCAGAAGTCTTGTAAGCCAAAGTTCAAGCAAGCAGTAGAAAAGATCTCATAAGAGGGTAGGGAATTGAAAGAGTATTGCAATTGAAAGTGTGTGAGTAAGAGTATGCAATTCGAAGTGTAAGTAATGTAAGTTGAAAGTGTTGACCTAAAGGTTCAAGGTGGTGTAAGTATAGAAGGGTCTTGCCCAATTTATAATGCAAAAAAAAAGTAAGAAAAGGCAAGAGAATAGTTTGCAATCAATCACACAGAATCTCCCTTTAGTTAAGGGATACTGATTTCAAACGGGTAGAAGACAATTAAGGAAAGAAATCTGATTAAAACTTTTCAAAGTAGCACAAGAAGGGTAAATACACGGGAGTTATTTAAGGAAAACGTTTAATGGTACACGATTTGTGAAAAATAAGGAAAGGAAATTAATCAAACAGCCAGGGAAGTCAATATTACAAGCTTTGTTCGAATGAACAAAGTTAGAAATAGGTAAAGAAGGTTCAATTAAAGAAAATCAGTGGCAATCAGTCAAAACTTATGAAAAAGAATTCAAAATCAATCAATTAGTTGTCAAAACCTTTTTTGAAAGAAGAATTTCTCATATATAAGGCACACAAGTATTAAACAAGAAGAATTTGTCATGGTAATTAGAAAAAACAGGCATGGAAAAAGTTCAGAGTCACAAGCAATGAGATTCAAATTCAGTAGATAGTATTAAGAATGAGTCTGATAGTTTGGGATTCCAAAGTAGAACCCTAACCTAAACATAAAATTAAACTCGCCAAAGAAACCCCTAAATCTAGGATTTCAAGTCGGATCACACATAGAGATGAGAAGGCAAATCATTGAAACAAACTCAAAGGTCCGTTTCAAAGCCTCATGCGAAAAAAACCAAAAATGGTAGCAGGTTTGAAACAACAAGGAAAGAAAACTGATTTAAAGCATGAAGAACATGTTTTATGAAAAGCTCAGAACTTAGGCAAGTTCAGAATAAAGAGTGATACGAACTTAAGCAGCAGTAGATGAAACATGCTTAGCAAGAAAACAAACAGAGTCCAATAAAGCAAATAAAATCAAAGAACTCAACGTTAAACACATATAGTAGAAGAGTAAGGAAAACATAGCATTTGAGCACAGGATAACATGTATAGTAGAAAAGGAAAAATACGAGCATAATATAGGCGAACACACATAACGAAAAGAGAAAGAAGAATCAAAAAGATGTTTTGAAAACCTTTCAAAACCCCTAAATCGAAGACAAATGATCTTGAAAAGAAAATTTAGGGAAAACACTTTAAACGTCGAATAAAACATAGATTTTGAGAAAACAATAGAGAAAAAAATCTCGAATAGCATAGGGTTGCGAAGAAACCCTAGAAATGAGAAAGGCTTGGAAAAAAGTCCGATCTTGAGTCGGATAAGTGAGAATCAGGCTCCTGCGGCTTGAATATACCAGAGCAGAGGCCGGAGAAGCCATAGAACCCAAGATCTGAGAAGATCTGAAAGAGAACCGTCGAGGTCAAACTTCAAAACTTCGAACACCCAAGGTCTAATGGTGGAGAGGGGTGAGTATAGACCATCCATGGCCGGAGAAGCCATGTATTCCGGTGATAAGGCGGTGGAAAAATGTGGAGGTGGGCTAGGGTTCCGAAGAACCTTGAGAGAGTTTTGAGAGATGAAGGATTTTAAAAGCAGATATCAGAAATAAATGAGGGATTGGGGTAGGTCTTTTAGGTTTAATTATGGAAGGGTAAGTTATAGTCGTTCATCTGAATAATCAACGGCCCAGATTTAAAAGGGTGGGTGGGAACCGGGTTGGGTCATTTGAAATGGGTTATGATCGAATTATGTGGGGATAAAGTTGGATCAATTAAGGGATAAAATTGAAGTGTAAAATAGGTTGCAGTCAAAATAAAATGAGGCTAAATGTTAAATAGCCAATTTTTCCATTTATTTTATAAAAATAGAAAAAGTAATTTTAGAAGTAAATTAAAAGTATTGAATAATTTAATAATATATAAATATTAAATAAAAAATAGTGGAACCAATTTTACAATTATAAAATGTTATAAATCTTAAAATAGGCTAGAATTGCAATTATATACAATTTTGTCTTTTAAATAGCAAATAAATTTATAAAACATGTACAAAAACTACCTTAACTATATTTTGCTAAACTATGGGAATAAAATAAATTACTCGCCAAAATTGATAATTTTGGGAATAATTACTAATTTTTGTTTACTAAAATGGACAATAAATTGATTTAGATTTTTTTTAAAAAAAATTAGGAAAAATATCAAAATACTTGGGCATGCTTATATATGCATATACATGTTCTTTTGAAAGATTTTTATATAAAAATACATAGGAAAAAATTGGGTATCAACAAATATCAATTTTAAGTTTGTCATCATAAAAAAAGGAAAAATTGATAAGTTATGTGAATCTAATTTTGATGATATGTCAAACTTCATGAAAGAACTAGATAGAAATCTGATATAATTAGGTCCCTTGTGTTAACTAAAACATACCATGTTGTCTGGCATTATTCTCAACAAAAACAGATCCCCAAGTAGTCGCCCAAGTAAAATCTACAATAGTTAAAACTGTAGCATTGTACTTGCGACAGTACAACAACACAACTGCATTTTGCTATAGACCGAAAATGCTCTTGTAGCTACTCTCATAATCTCTCTCTCATATATATATATATATATATATATATATATATATATATATATATATATATATATATATATATATTATTGTGTCTTTGTCTTATGCTATTTACTTGTAATTCCTATACAGATTTTTAAAAGAATTTAGTAGGGCATCATTGAAACAATTATTGTTTTTGGTTTTTGACTAAAGTTAGTCAAAATAGAGTTATTACAAAGATGATGGATTAAGAGTTTAATTCCTAGATTGAATTATGTTATAATCTGAAGTTTCCTCAGTTAGTGAAGTTGAAATTCGTGGTTTTAATCCCATGAGCTGGGAGTTTTCCACATAAAATATTATATGTTCTTTATTTACTGCTGAATACTGTGGGAACTGATAGAGAACTTGGTTCTCTATACTGTTTGGTAGACTCCTAGTTTCTATCAATTGATATAAGAGTAGGTTCTATCTAAAAGGTTAACGCCTAGAAAGGATCTTTATAGCTGCTCCACCAACCTTCAAAGAAAGACAATCAACTTACAGACCACCAAAATTCAACGACCAATACTATGGTTGGTGGAAAACAAGAATGCATGACTTTATCATGGCTGAGGACTTAGAGTTGTGGGATATGATATGCGATGGTCCCTTTGTTCCCATAAAAACTATTGGTGAGGGAACAATTACAGTACCAAAGACAAGGAAGGAGTACAATGATGCTGATAGAAAGGCCATAAAGAAAAACTTCAGGGCAAAGAAGATTTTTGTTTGTGATATTGGACCAGATGAATACAATCACATATCTTCATTTCAATCTGCTAAGGAGATCTAGGAAGCTCTCTAAAAGGAGATAACCTAGTTCTGAAGGCAAAAACAGTGAATCAAGTGGTTATGAGACATACATGGCCTATCTCACTTGAAGATTTCAAAAGATGGGTCAAAGAAATGGAGGAATTCCCAAGAGAGGAAGTATTAGCAGGAACAACAATGGAAATGATTGTTGCCATAAGTGAGGAAAGCCATGACATTTTATCAAAGAATATCCTCTCCTAAGCAGTACCACTACAAACACAATGCAAACAAGGTGGTCAAGAGGAACCCGGCCCCCAATATGAGGTTCAAGGGAAAATATGTCGCTGACAATATTGTAAAGCAAGCTCTGACTACCTAGGGAGGCTCATCCACTAAATCTGAGGGTGAGGAAGACTAAGGAGTCACATCCAGGATTGTTGTTGAAAGTGGATCTGCAGACTATGATTCTATCTTTGAACTCATGGCCAAATATGATGATGACGAGGACAACAATGAAGATGAGGTAAATTTTCTTTACGTTCAGAGAAACTTGAAAACTTACACTCAGAAGAAACTGATATATTTAGCAAACATTTTGATGGAATCTGATCACCGCCTCATTAATGATAACATTTCTTTAATTGAGGAAATTGGAGAGGTAGAACATGAGAGAGATGATATGGTCGTTGTAGTTGTAGTTCTGAAGTAACAAGTGGAAGAAATAATGAGAGAAAATACCTTGTTAAAATATCAAATAGAAAAATATATGTACATCCCTAAAGGAAAGGAAGTGGCAGGTTGTCTTGCTACTGAACTTAAAAAGAATAGACAACTTCATGAGGATTTAAGCAGAATTAAAAATGATTTAGATAAATCAGTTAAGTGTATCTGGTCCTCCGACACACTCACTTATATGTATAAATAAACATAACAGGGGGAACAAGCAAGGAATTATGTTTCATAAGGCTAAAACTCCCTATAATCCTCATATCAAGTATGTTACCGTGACTAATAATTAGCTTTTCACTCATTATAATCAGATTGGTCACTAAAATAACTTTTGTAAGGCTATTTTTCAAACTCAACTAAAAAAAAGTTTTGTTGAAAAGAAACATACTGTTGATGAACTTGGATCTCTAAATAAGAAATATGTGATGCCTGCAAGGAGAAGAAGAGTTTTGATTCACCTATTCTATTATTACAAGGGAACCAAACTGGTTTGGGTTCCTAAATCTGATCAGTGATTTCATGTGCAGGAAGAAGTGTGGGGAATCAGTCAATATTAGTACATGGACAATGGCTGCTCTCTAAACACATGACTGGAAGAATGGATGATTTTCTCTCACTTATGGCCCTACAAAGTGGTAGTGTGTCCTTTGAAAGTGGTAAGAAGGGATATATTCTGGGCATTGGAAAGATTGGCAAAATACTTTCCCACTCAGTTTAAAATGTGTATTATATGAATGGCTTGAAATATAGCTTGTTAAGTGTCTCTCAAATTTGTTACAAAGGAAACAAATGGAGTTCTTGTCAAATTTCGTATTGTCACCAACCACATAACTGCCAAAGTGATGTTGTTTGCAATAAGGTTCAAGAACATCTACATTATAGATTTCAACTCTTTGAATGGTGGTAATCTTACTTGCCTAAGTGCTATTGATGATGATGCTGAGCAATGACACGAAAGACTAGGGAAGGTAAGCTTCTCCTTGTTGAATAAGATAATCAAGAAGGACCTGGTTCACGGGCTGCCTAAGTCAAAGTTCAGGGATCACAAAGTATGTAATGTGTGTGTAAAAAGGAAGAAAGTCAGTTCCTCATTCAAACCAAAGAAGGAAGTGAGCACCTCGATGCCACTTGATCTTCTTCATATGGATTTGTGTGGACCTATAAGGTTCCTAGCAGAGGAGGAAAGAAGTACATCTTTGTAATTGTTGATAACTACTCCAGATTTACATGGACTTTATTTCTGAGTACCAAGGATGAAACCTTTCCAGTATTCCTTGCCGTTATAAAGCAGATTCAAGTGAAGATAGCTAATAATGTTGTGAGCATCAGACCGGATCATGGCACCGAGTTTGACACTACCAAGTTTGATGAATTTTGTGTTGAAAATGGTGTAACTCATAATTTTTCTACTCAAGGAAAACCTCAACAAAATAGTATTGTAGAGAGAAAAAATATGACTCTTGAGGGTACTAGGATAATATATATCGATAGTGGTGTTCCAAAGAGTTTTTGGGATGAAGTAGTGAACACTGCCTATTATTTGATTAACAAATGCATGATTAGGTCCCTTCTTGACAAAACTCTTTATGAACCGCTTAATGGGAGAAAATCAAAGCTGACTGATCTAAGGGCGTTTGGATGAAAATGCTTTATTCTTAATGATAAGGAAGCATTGGAAAATTTTGATATAAAAAGTGATGAATGAATTTTTCTTGGTTACTCTTCTCAAAGCAAGGCATACAAAGTATACAACAAAAAACACAATGTGTAGAGGAAAGTGTGTATGTGATCTTTGATGAATATCACCACTCAAGTGGGAAGGATTCACATGATAAGGATAATTAAGATGGAGATTTCTCAAAGGTTCCTGGAGAATCCATAGATTTGCCAATAGGGAAGACTGATCTAATGAGTTAAGTCAAGGATTTCAGTGAAAAAAATCTCCAACCGAAACAGAGGAACCTGGTCCCTCTATCATCGCAGGAACCTGAAGTTGATCATAGGGTTGTTGGTGTTGTATCAGGTACTTCGGATGCGGGATAAAGAAGTGGCATTTATACTTCTGTTGATGTCAATGATGGGTCAACTATGGAGGAACCTGGTCCGTTGCACTCTAAAGTTCATGCATCTAATTGGAAGCACATGAGTTCACATCCACTTCAAATTTTGATCACTCCCTTGCACTCTAGTATTCAAACTAGATCTAAGGCAAGAAATATGTTTGCCTTCTCGTCTTTTTTGTCTCCAATTGAAGCAAAAAACATCAAGGAATCATTGAAGGATGCTGACTGGATTGTTACTCTACAAGAAAAGTTTCATCAGTTCGAGATGAGCAAAGTGTGGCACCTGACCCCTAGACCCTCAAATATAACATTGATTAGAACTAGGTAGGTGTTTAGAAGCAAACTTGATTAGTTTGTAAAAACAAGAAGAAACAAAGCTAGCCTTGTGGTTCAGGGTTATAATCAAGAAAAGGGATTGATGATAAGATCTTTGCTTCTGTTTCCCGAATGAAAGTCGTCAGAATTCTCATAGCCTTTGCATATCATAAGAAATTCAATTTATTCTAAATGGATGTTAAAATTGCATTTCTAAATGTATATTTGAAGGAGAAAATTTTTGTCAAGTAGCCACCTGGGTTTGAATGCCATGAACATCCTATACATGTCTTCAAGCTTGACAAAGTTTTATATGAACTGAAGCAAGCCCCTCGTGCATGGTATGAGAGATTGTCTGAGTTCCTTCTTGAGAATGGATTCATTAGAGGTAAAATTGATAAAACTCTGTTTCTGAAGAAACGAGGGTAAAACTTGTTGATTGTACAAGTTTATGTTGATCACATCATTTTTAGTGTAACGAATGATTCCCTTTATGAGGAGTTTGCAAATCTCATGGGAGGTGAATTGATGAGCATGATGGGGGAGCTACTCTTCTTTCTGTGTTTTCAAGTAAAGCAAAACCCAAAGTTACTATGATAAGTCAACAAAAGTACATCAACGAGCTGTTGAAAAGATTTGATATGGAAAGCTCAAAGACCATCAATACTCCCATTGCTTACTATTACTCGCCTAGACGTGGAAGAACCTGGTTCTCCTGTCAATGAAACTATGTATAGGGGTATCATTGGATATCTTTTGTATTTGACGACCAGCAGGCCTAACGTTGTGTTTAGTATTGGCTTGTTTTTGTATATTTCAATCAAGACCAAAAGAATTTCATTTGAAGGTTGCCAAGAGAATCCTGAGGTATCTCAAGGGAATGCAAGACATGGTCCTCTACTATCTCTCAAGAGATAATTTTGATTTAATTGGGTATATTGATACTGATTATGCTGGATATCTGGCGGATAGAAAAAGTACATATGGAATAGCACATTTTTTGGAGTCATGCTTGATCTCATGGGGTATAAAGAAACAAAACTCTGTGGTTCTCTCTACTGCATAAGCTGAATATGTGGTTGTTGTCTCTTGTTTATGCCCAACTGTTATGGATCAAGAAACAACTAGAAGATTTTGGTATGTTTCATAGATTGTGTGTCATTGTTGTGTGATAACACATGTTCTCTCAATATGGCAAATAACACGGTTCAGCATAAGAAGAAACAGTACGACATCACTTCTTGAGGGACAAATTTGAAAAAGGACTTAATTGCATGAAGTTATGTAAAACGGCGGGCCCGGTAGCAGATATCCTTACTAAAGCACTGAGTGGAGAACATTTTGAAGGAAATCATCTAGTGTTGGGATTGATCAAGCTGAACAAAGAACCTGGTCCTTCGATGATTGGTTGTGAAAGGATAGTAAGGTAAAATACGAAAAAGTGTTTATAAAGACTTCTAACTCAATTATGTACCGTTACAGGTAGACACACATGGTAAATTCAGGATAAATAAATGAAAACTGACATTGCAAACATTTGGAAGTTGATGCTCATATTTTTTCTTATCAATGTTCTATTGGATATTATTTACCTAGAAATGAAGTATGTGTCTGAAGGTAAGTCTAGTTATAGTAAAGATGATATTGACAATCTTCTTGTAATACCATTCATAGCTGCTACGGTAGGGGAAAGCCATAAAGGATTCTGTCCCAAAATGTCCCACCACTAGACAACATCAAAGGTCTACACTTTACAGTGCTTTGGAAGTAAATAACAAAAAGAAGAAGAGAAAGAGGCATGTGAAAAGTCGGTTGATTGATGAGGAGGATGTGCCTCATGCTGATATACTGGAGGTGGATGATGAGGAGCCTGTTAAGGAACTCGCTCCTCTTGTCAGGAAAAAATTAAAAAATACCATTGCTACCAAGCAGAAAGAAGACAATATCTTAAAAGGAACTTTTGCATTCCAAGGATGATAAAGTAGAGGATGAAGGATAAATGGAGAAAGCGAAAAGTAGAAAAGAATAAGCCTCTTAGAAAGAGGCAAAGTACTAGTGATGAACCTGGTTCCTCCAAGAGGCCAAGGGTAGAATTATCTGAATTAGAGAGAAAGGATAATCTAAAGAAGAAAAAGGTTTTGTGAGGTCAAACCTTTGATCCTGAGATCCTTGAACAACTAGGTAATAGACAACTGGTAGAAATTGTGGAGTTCCAGAAGTGGAACCATCTCTTTGAAACTAAAAATTTCAAGGTTTATGAAGATGAGGTGAAAAGCTTCTATGCTGGCATGTTTGTAGTAGATGGGGAAACACTCTGTTTGAAGGTAAAAGATTATAGGCTATAAATACGTATTTTAGTCGGTTATTACACTCTAATTTACTGCACTTTAGTTGAGTTTGCGCTTTTATCGCTAGTGTTGTGCACTATTGTGTGTTTTATCCCATATAGGTGTGATTCCGAGCTATATAGATGTTATGGAATGAATTTAAGTGATTTGAATCTTTGAATTCTGAGTAAAAGCTCAAGGAATTAAGCCGGGATAGTGTTCGGGGTTCAAACTTGATAGTTGAGAACAGACGAAGACTCGATAAGACATATTGCGCACTGTCTAGTAAAATGGACATAACATTTTACTCAGAACTCCATTTAGGCTCAATAATATGGCTAGAAAGATAATTCAAAGGGCTACAACTTTCATGTTTTACGTTTTGCCAAATTCCAAATGGAATAGGATGAAAAACCGTGGTTTTATCGCAACTGCGGCAGAACCACGGCAGAAGGTAGTCGCATGATGAATGAAGAATCTGAGAAGGTGTTTGGCCGCGGTTTGACCGCAACTGCGGTAGAACCACGGCCATGCAGGCCTAAAACTTGTCCTTTTTTGAGTAGGAGAAGGTATATGTATTTGGGCCCGACCCTACTTGGTATATATACATGTAAAAATGGTATTTTGAGAGAGGACATATTTTTGACATAAATTTGGACTAAGGAGGCAGAGACAAAATAGGAGCAAGGCTTGGGAATTATTCTAAATGTTTTTTCCTTCCTCTTCCTATTTTTCGTTATTGGTTATGACTATTAGTATTGTAGTTTTACATACTATTATGAGTAGCTAATCTATTATCTAGAGTATTAATGGAAGCTTTTGTAAGATAAATTCTTGTTGTGTTTTTATATAATTGAGTCGTAGTATAATCTCTATTTGTTCAACTACATTCTTGTTGTAGTTAATTGAAGAGTTCTCAATTAGCTGTGCCTATTTAGTATGCATAACTCGGGAGAGAGTGCATATTTAGGTAATTATTGAAGAACACCACTCCCAAAGTATAAGAGGGATCTATAACTGTAGGTTTAAAGGCAGGATTAGGGATAACGAAGCCTTTGGTGCGATTTGAAGTGAGCTGTATTAAAAGCCAGTTAGCGTAGCTCGGGAGAGTGCGTCTAGTAAATTTTCGTGATTACTCAGGAGAGATTTACGGTAATAAGAGTGCTCACGATCGGTATAGAATACTTGGGCGAAATTATAAAACACATAGTGGGAAGGATTCCGACAATTGGGAAAATCATAACTCTAGACCTCCTTAATCTAGTCTCTAACCCTTAGTATATTTAGTTAGTAATTTAGTATTTTAATTTGTTTGTTAATTAGTTAAACACAAGAATCGAAATATCTAGAAGTTAGAAATTGTTCAAGCTTATCTTCTTGGTGATAGTGAACAGCTGTACCTAAACCTTAGTTCTCTGTGGGATTCGACTTCGGACTTGTAAACTGGATTATATTTGCAACGACCACATTGTCCTTTTATAAGGCATAGTTGGGCATGATCAAATTTTGGCGCCGTTGCCGGGGAACTACGGTGTAGCTGTAGGTGTACATATCACTAGGTTTCAAGTTTGAACTTTTATTTTTTGTATTTGATTTTTTTTTCTTTTCTTTTTTCGATTTACTTGTTGATTAAGAAAAAAACATGGCATCATGGAATTATGAAAGTTTTAATGTTGGTAATTCTACTTATAATCCTCTTTATGAATATTGTGATGAAAACCACCCTTGGCAAAATTATCAAAATACTCTCGAGCGAGTTTTGTGCACCAACTCAATTTTATGTGTGGAATGTGTGGATACTTCCATGGTTGTGCTTATATTTTTTGTCTTCCCCCTACCCTTTATTATGATGATTTCATGTTTTCTTGTGAGGATAACAGGAACAAAGAACCTAGGGAAGCAGACCTAAAAAAGATCGAAGATATGTTGAAGTGCATTATAGAACAACAAAGTAAAATACTGCTGCAGATAGAAAGGCAAGATGAAACTATTCACAACTTAGAGGCTCAGGTAAGTCAACTAGTTGAAGATTTTAATGCTCAATGTGTCAATATTATGGATAGTAGCCATTTATAATGATCGTCGTGTTTTGCATGTTGGATCTTCTACTATTCTATGTTCTTCCCGAAAGTGTGCTAATCCCTATATTTTGTGGAGCTGAGTATCTTCTATTCGCTGGGATAAAGCCTCTCCTCTGCAGGGGCCTTGAGCAGTTTGCATTAGAGACAGAAAATGAGGTTCCAATGGAGGGGTCCAAAGTAGAACCCCAACACTCTAACCATCTTGAGGATGCCGATTTTGAAGAAGTAATACTAGAGTCAACTAGGGACGTTGAAGATACAAATTTAGTTGACTCTAGTATTTTGGGTGTTGAGGAGGTCGAAATCTTGAAGTTCATGTATTGGAGCGTGTTGGACCTCATTCCAAATACTTCTATACATTATGTTCGAACGGTGAAATGAGAATGGATCTTTACAATCATAAAGAGGAGTCCAAGAAAGAGGTAGATGGGCCTTATATTTTGAAATTCTCAAGGCCGTCTAGGCAAGGTGACACTCCTCGGTCGAGAGCCAAAAAGTGCATAAGACTATCTAATTTTTAGCTCACAAGAATTTGTACTGCCCCAAGAGAATAATCATAAGCTTGAATCAAAACTTGGGGTGCAATTTATAAGTTCAAAGTGGAGGCATAAAGTGATTCACGTCACATCGTGACGTTAAATCAAGCCATTGTTGGGAGGCAACCCAGCTTTACTGATTTCTTTTATTTTTTGTATTAATTCTTTTTAATTGTATTATTTTTGTAGTGTCAATTTTTTTGTTCTCTAGGAGCATGGAAAGCAAAGGTATTGGGAGGATGCAATAACAAATCAAATGGTTAGAACTAAGTGTGAGGTACCCGCACGAAGGACCAAGCTTGGGAGAAGTCTGAGTACCCCATGAGTTGTTAATGCTTTGGCCTTTGGCCTACCAAGGAGTTTCTTTTACCCTTTTATTAGTATGGTGTGCATTGGAGACAAATGCACAATTTTAAGTGTGGGGTTAGGAGATTGTCTGGGTGACATTCTATGCTATTTTAGTTATGCTAATTTAATTGAACAATTTTTTTTTCAAAATAGAAAAGAATAGACTTTTCCCGAAGATGGATCTATTAGAAAATTTTCTTGAGGGATTTAAGTCTAAAGAAAAAAATGAAAAGATTTTCTTTTGTTAGGTAATGTAGCAATTTCCCCTTGGTTTTTTCTTTAAACCACGGTTCTTTTCCAAGGGTTTTGTTTGAATCGGGTGTAGTTAGTTCTTTTTTTGGAGTAGAAGCCATTGTGTTGTGTTTTGAAGTGAAGCAGTATCTCTTGACTTTTTTTATGCCTTGAGAGTAGTGAGTACTTCGGTTGTGACGCTTAGGCTCAGTTTTTGACTCTTGTAGAAGTACCTTAAATTGTATGATCTTAACTTTGCTTAACTGCTTTGACTAAAGTTTCCATTATTCCAATCCTGGGTAAGTTATGTGCCATGTGTGTGTGGGTTTTGTTGTATTCTGTACATTGCATTTGATGTTTATAACTTGCCCCGTGTGTTTGCAAAGCGAAATATAGTTTTATTCAGTCTAGGGAGTGATATAGGCTTTTCTTTAGCCAGATATGTATATGTTACCCACCTAATTGTTATGTATCGTAGTTCACCTATTTGAGCATGTAGTCCTGTTTCTTTGGAAACAACATTACAAGCCTTACCCATTTGTTTGAATTAACTATCTACTTGAACCTTCTAACCTCTCATGAGCACTTAAATTGTTATGAACTTTGTAAAAGTTAAAGTGTGGGGTGGTTGGTTTGGCTTTAGAGTGGAACTAATGAAATGAAGAGAAAGGTGCCCTGTTTTGACAAAGTAAAAGCCACTTGAATTGAAATAAAAATAGCTGATTGTTGTAAAAAAAACAATTCCTTGATATGTGGTGGCTCTTGATGTAAGTGTGCTTAAATAAGTATGGGGTAATATACATTGATGTGAAGGTGTAGTTTGGTTTTATATAAGTATGGAGTTTGAATGTTAAAGTATATGTATTAAAGTGCTTAGGGAGGTGTAGTGACTCTTATATCTAAATGCATCTTACTCGTTCCGTAGCCTACATTACAACAAAATAAAGTCCTAATTGATACTAGATTGAATGAGCTCGATTAGTGAAGTAGTACACTACGGCAAGCTTATGGTGCATCTTTTGTGGCATATGAATGTTATTCTCAAAATGAGTGAATTCTTTCTATCTTGAGTTCCTAAGTGTTTAAATATTATTATGTAGAACTACTCTCTTTTGTTGTGTGAGGGCACTTGATTCATGAAGGAAAGGTAAAGTCAATGACCTCTATATTAGAGTAAGTAGGTGAATTGTGAATAATGTGTGGTACTCGTGAGTCAAATCTTGAGGTGAAGATGTTACGCTTTTGTGCTTAATCTATTTTAAATACTCTTGGCGTGATGAGATAGGAGAATTGTTTTAAAATGTCGTGTCTAAAAAAATGTAGTTTGATTGCTCGAGGACGAACAACGGTTTAAGTGTGGGGTGTTTAAGTGTGGGGTGTTGATTAGTTGAGTTTGAGCTTTTATCGCTATTATTTTGCACTAATTGTGTATTTTATGCCTTATAGGTGTGATTCCGAACTATATAGATGTTATGGAATGAATTTAAGTCATTTGAAGCTTTGAATTCTCAGTAAAAGCTCTAGGAATTAAGCCGGGATAGTGTTCGGAGGTCAAATTTGATGGTTGAGAACAAACGAAGACTCGATGAGTCATATTGCGTACTGTCTAGTAAAATAGACATAACGTTTTACTCAGAACTTTGTTTGGGCTCCATAATATATGGTTGGAAATATAACTCAAAGGGATACAACTTTTATGTTTTACGTTTTGCCAAATTCTAAATGGAAGAGGGTGAAAATTTGTGGTTTTACCGAGAATGCGGCAGAACCGCAGCAGAAGGCAGTCGCAGGACGAATGAAGAATCTGAGAGTGTGTTTGGCCGCGGTTTGACCGTGGTAGAACCGCGGCCATACAGGCCTAAGACTTGTCCTTTTTCGCGTAGAAGAAGGTATAAGTATTCGGGCCCGACCCTACTTGGTATATATACATAGAAAAATGGTATTTTTGATAGAGGACATATGTTTGACATAGATTTGACCTAAGGAGGCAAAGACACAATAGGAGCAAGGCTTGGGAATTCTTCTACAAGTTTTTTCCTTCCTCTTCCTATATTTTATTGTTGGTTATGACTTTTAGTATTGTAGTTTTACATACTATTATGAATAGCTAATCTGTTATCTAGAGTATTGATGGAACCTTTTGTAGGATAAATTCTTGTTATGTTTTTATATAATTGAGTCATAGTATAATCTCTATTTGTTCAACTACATTCTTGTTGTAGTTAATTGAAGAGTTTTCAATTAGTTGTGCCTATTTAGTATGCATAACTTGGGAGAGAGTGCATATTTAGGTAATTGTTGAACGACACCACTCCCAATGTATAAGAGTAATCTATTACTGCGGGTTTAAAGGCGGGATTAGTGATAATGAAGCCTTAAGTGCGATCTGAAGTGAGATGTATTAAAAGCCAGCTAGCGTAGCTCGGGAGAGTGCGTCTAGTAAATTTTCGTGATTATCGGGAGAGATTTACGGTAATAAGAGTGCTCATAATCGGTAGAGAATACTTAGGCAAAATTATAGAAGACATAGTGGGAAGGACTCCGACAATTAGGTAAATCATTACTCTAGACCTCCTTAATCTTGTCTCTAACCCTTAGTATATTTAGTTATTAATTTTGTATTTTAATTTGTTAGTTAATTAGTTAAACACGAGAATCTAAATATCTATAAGTTAGGAATTGTTCAAGATTATCTTCTTGGTGATAGTGAACAGTTTTAGCTAAACCTTAGTTCTCTATGGGATTCGACTCCAGACTTGTAAACCGGATTATATTTGCAACGATCGCATTGTCCTTTTATAAGGCATAGTTGGGCGTGATTAGTAAACAAAAAGTACTTTTTATGGTTGAGGTATCTCTTGGTGAAATTCTTGATGTGCCTACTGTTCGACTGAAGACTGAAGCAGCCAATCAATGATCAAAGGGATGCAAATACTCTCATCAAAGCTCTTTCTCGGTAATCCTTCTTGTCCTTTATCTAGTGTCCCCTATTTTTGCACCTTTTCCCAGTCCTCGCCTAGTCGTTTCCTTTTTATTGATTCTAATTATTGAATGTGGTACTTTATGCTTTTTGATTTGTAATATTTGTGTGATTATCGTACTACTACTCCTATGTTTTCCTTCTCTCTTGTAATTAATGAGCATGGTTGCCTATTTTATGCAATGTTATACTCTTGTATTCTATTTTTAGTCACGCTGTGTGCACACAAGTGGCGTGAGTTAATGTTGTTGTGCTTCTTTTTGCATATGTCTGTCTAATTCTTTTAATTATGCCAAAAGGGAAAGAAAATTGAAGGGGAGAAAACTGGTTCTCAAGGCCTCAGGGGAAGATTGTCTGATTCGTAAAGGGCACATGTGGACATCCGGCTCAGAAGAGGAATATCAATTCTAAGTTTGTCGTCATCAAATACGAAAAAAATTGGTAAGTTATGTGAATCTAATTTTGATGATTTGTAAAACTTCATGAAAGAACCAAATAGAAACTTGATACAATCAGGTCCCTTATGCTCACTAAAAGATACCCTGAAGTCTAGCTTTAATCTCAAGGAAAACAGACAAGGGAACTGCAAAGGGAACAGATAGAATCATGTCCGCAAGTAGTCATGCAAGTCAACTCTACAATAGTTATTGCTTTTTGTTTCTTCACTAGAGTTAGCCAAGTGTGTAACTTTGTAATAGAGTTATTACAAAGGGCTTATAATAATAAGTTATTGTAAGATGTGTGGGATTAAGAATTTAATTTGTAGATTGCAATAGGTTGTAATCTAATGTTTTCTCACTTAGTGAAGTTAAAGTCCTACTAGGATAGGGCGTGATTTTTAATCTCGTGAAAGGAGCGTTTTTCTCGTAAATATTGTGTGTTCTTTATTTACTGTTGCATAATGTGGGAACTGATAAAGAACCCGATTTTGTATACTGTTTGGCGGACTTCTAGTTTCTATCATTTACAAATATATAAAATAAAATAGACAATGGTCTACTGGATATCATAATTGTAGGAAATATTGGGTCCACCCATAAGGGGTGCTCTAAGGCTCAATAGGGTTATTAGTTAACCTTAATATTCCCTATATAAGTACACTTAGTGTGTACTTTAGAAATACATACTTTGTAGTATTTTTCTACGCTCTTTTTCTCTCACAATCAAACTAGGATTTAGACTGTGGAATTGGAGTTGTTCTAATACACCGTGACAACCACCGCCGACCAGTAATTTCAGTTGTGGCTCATTTCGTTTACGCTTCCGCTTTACGAAGAACAAGTAAGTTATCGTTTTATTATTTGCGCGCTATCTAATGTGTTTAGATTAACGTGTTTATTCATTGGTATCAGATCCATAGGCTGACATTCTAATTCGGATAAATAAAAGATATGTTCTGTTTCTTTTGTGAAACACATATGCTTTCTCTTTCCTTGTGTGCAATTGGAATGAATAAAATAATTTTGTTACATTATTTTTAATAAGTTTTTAAATCAGTGTGTTAAGGTTTGAACACAGATTCTTAATCTAGCATTAAGTAAATCAGTTTTGAAGAACAAAACTACCGGTCGCTGCTTAAAAACCAATCTCGGCCATTGTCGATCTCCACTGAGAAGTGGCACCTGAGTCGCCGCGAACAGAAGGTACTAACGTACTCCGTTGATAGAGCTTTGTGCTCCATTAACGGTGGCGGTCGATCCATGGCAAAAGAGTAGTTTATTTCTTTTAAATGCTAAGAGCGTAGACTAATTTCTTCATAAAAAAAAAAGAAGAAGAAGAGAGCTTTGTGCTCTCATGGCCATGGCAAAGAAAAGAAGAACAAGAAACAAAGTTTTCACTTTATTTAAGATAGCTGTAATGTTGGCAGCGGCGAAATGGCAAAGAGGAAGAAGAGAAATTAGTCTTTTCTCTTTCTAAAAACCCTAAAGAAATATGAGTTAAAATAATAATTGTTATAAACTAAAGCAAAAGACAAGAACAATAGAGCAAGAACAATAGCAATAGAGAGAAGAGTAGAGAGAGTTCTTCTTATTGAGTTGAGAGGGGTGTCAAGGGATGATTTACAATGGTAGGGGGCACCTCTATTTATAGGGGAGAGGAAGATTTAGCTACCACTAATAGAACTCTAAAATCTCTCTAATTAGATACATTAAAGACATTCACCTTAAATAGAAGTGTAAGAATCTTCTATTTCATAACACTCCCCCTTGAATGTCTATTCAATGATGTGCCTCATAAAACCTTAAAACCAAAACCCAATGGGAAAAATTAAAGTAAGGAAAAAGAGTACACATGTTTGAATATGCGCCTATTGGTTGCCTCGTTAAAAACCTTGCAAGGAAAACCCAGTGGGACAAAACCTTGTAAGGGAAAAAGAGTGCAACGCGCATTGACTCCCCCTAATGAGTACATCGATTTATATCCTTGAGCATTTGCATTCCAACCTTTTGCATCATCTTCAAAACGATCTTTGGTAGACGTTTGATAAATAAATCAACCATATTGACTTGAATAAATATTCCGCACCTTGAAATCATCATTCTTGATAGATATGAACATCTTCATATAATGTCGTGGAATAGCTCTTCAATATCTCCATAGATGCATTCTCAATGCCATCATGCTTATAGTTATAGCAATATACATATGTACACAAATTGTACTTAGGATGTGGTACTTCAGGACCAAGAATTGCATATGCTTCAAGCAACTTAAATCTTTCAAGTTAAGTCATGTAAGTCACATAATAGACTTTAGCTGCATATCAAAGTTTCATGTCATGCTAAACAAATAAGATATCGAAAATTGACTATACATACCTTTGCCTTTATACTTTCAAGCATATGAACTATAGGTTCAAAGCTACATGTCTTTCATATGGAATCAATTCTTCTTGAATTGTATCTCTTCCATTTAGTTACTTTCTTTGAGTCAGCAAATGCGTATAGCATGCTTTGCAATATGTTGCAATTGCATTTCCCTTTTTATGAACTACAGGTTCATATCATGATATTCGGGGA
The DNA here is from genome assembly GCA_034376525.1 of Nicotiana benthamiana. Classification (NCBI taxonomy): domain Eukaryota; kingdom Viridiplantae; phylum Streptophyta; class Magnoliopsida; order Solanales; family Solanaceae; genus Nicotiana; species Nicotiana benthamiana. The sequence goes on along the minus strand of CM067329.1, from coordinate 135,841,926 downwards.
TATACATATACAAATGAAAATTCATCCCATGTAACATTTTCTCAAGTGTTTATCATGTCTCCCCCTCATGTTAGTAAAACTAACATGTTTCCTCAGCTTTGGGAAATCATCTTTGTGCATTATGTCAATATACACAGCACCTTAATAATAAGATGAAATTATTTGGTTCCTGACCCTGAACCACTTGTGAGGGGAGAATATACTCTCGTATACAACTTATATCAAACTGATATATATATAACTTAGTTCTCATAAGAAACAGTTTAGCTATTAAGTGGAAGCACTCAATAATTATCTTGCTAAACCAACTTTAATATAAACCAACTTATCAAGATGAACTGTCTTGAGTAGAGAATCTGGAAACTATGCTCGAAGTTAGATTACTGAGCGATTTACCTCGCAAGCACTGCCAGGCTGCGGGTTAATAACAATGGCGCATGTAACCATATCATAGATGCATCATATGTGGTATACATGGCAGGTGAATGGGCCCATACTCACCTTTCATATTTCCAGAATTTATGGGCTTCAACCCGAACTCTTTAGTTGGTCCGTTCATTAATGAGAACAAGTGATACAAGAGTATTCGTAAAGAACTTTCTAGTTCTTTAATATTCACCTATGTGAATTTGCACATCATACTTAAAATGAGATGGCTAACACGAATGTCAACTGACTAAATTATCAATATTGGTAAACTTCAAATTTACACCATGACATGTGCACTTATCAATAAACTTCGGGTTTATTATGACATGGGTTTTATACCAATAGATATCCACTTTATTGTGGCATTCTTTCTTTTGTGTAGTACAAACTGGAGAACAAAGCGGGTAGCTTTTCATATACAAATTACCCCGCTACAAGTTGTAGTAATAGGAGAATCAAAGCCTTCCTTTATTTATAGTCTCAATATCATCAATCGCCTTCGCGTGTACTTTTGGAAACTGGATAAGTTTCTTTGAGACTTACTACAGCACAATACTCAATTGTGTTTCTCCAACATAGTAATAATTGGCTCTTCGAGAGCTCTCAATTAACTTTGTACTACCACAGGTTCATCAACATCCGTGTGGTGAATATCTTTCTTAAAGAGAAAGTTATACCATTATGGTCATGTCAAACTTATATGCAAGATATGTTTCTTGCATTATCGTTGTCCTTTAATGGTCATATTTCCAAAATACTTTGGCGTACAATAGGTACGCGACCAACGATCATTCATGCCATATATCATCTCAAACCTCCTTCTAGGGGTGAGGGTGGTATCATCTCAAGCCTCCTTCTAGGAGTGAGTGTGGTATATTCAATACCAATTTCATGTTCATATTCTTCCAACATTGAATATGTATTTGTGAATCACATTCACTTCGAGGATATGTGATTTTGTTATCCTTTTCAAATCTATAAATGCTTCAGGCATTTGATTTGCTATTCTTTGCAAATGGATAATCTTTTGTGCCTCTTTCTTTCAAATAGAGGTATGTGGATCAAGATGAGATAATGATGCATTTTTCCACAAAATTTCCCGTTTGGTTTCACCAACTTCTCCCCCTAATTTTGGGAAAAGTGTCTCATCAAATTGACAGTCTGCAAATAGTGCAGTGAACAAATCTCCTGTCAATGTTTCGAGGTAGCGAATAATGGAGGACGCGTCAAACTCAACATATATTCCTAACCTCCTTTGCAAACCCATTTTGGTGCGGGATGGCGGTGCTACAGGCACCTATACTGCGCATCCAAAGCTTCTTAAATGGGGTATATTGGGTTCATGACCCAAAACCAATTGCAATGGGGAATATTTGTGTCAATTCGTCAGTCAGAGACGAACTAGCATTGCTGCATGCAACATGGCGTGACCCCAAACCGAAGTGGGCAGCCGACGAACTAGCATTGCTTCATGCAAAATGGCGTGACCCCAAACCAAAGGGGGCAGCCGACAAACTAGTATTGTTGCATGCAAAATGGCGTGAACCCAAATCGAAATGGGCAGCCTCGTTTTCATGAAGAATTCAAGATTATTCTCATCTATTGTCTCAATATGATATCCATTTTGAATGATATCTTTAAAACTCAACAAGTTCCTTTTAGACTTGGAGGAGAACACTTTGATTGATATCATTAAAACTCAACAAGTCCTTCTTAGACTTGGAGGAGAACATTGCATTCTCTATGATTAACGTCATGCCTTTGGGCAGAGTTACAATTGCTCTTCCGGAGCCTTCAATCAATTTACTACTTCCATAGATTGTAGTAATGTTTGCCTTACACAATTACTCTTCTTTTCTTTGAGTATTGTATGTGTAGTACATGAATCAACTAGGCAAATACTTTTACAATTGGACGTTGGTCCAAGTTCGCTTTGTGAGATATCCATATTTGCTATCCCATAGTTTAACATACAAAAGAAATACACGAACATAGGAATAAACAAGTTCAATTCTTTTGTGTCACATAATATTTTCAAAATCTGCTACTAACAGTTGGCTAACAAAATCAGATATGTTATCCATAATCAATTCCTTTGCAGTTTGAAAATTTCAGCGTTTTTCATAAGACAATCGATTATTAAATACACACAATCGATTGTTTGAACATAGACAATCGATTGTTAGACATACACATCGATTATTTGTTATTTTTGAAAAACTTCAGATCACACTGTTTAAGACAATCGATTGTTAAACATAGACAATCGATTGTGGATGATTTTTGAAAAGTTCCAGATTACACTGCCTAACGACAATCGATTGTTAGATATAGACAATCGATTGTGGGTGATTTTTGAAAAATTCCAGACCTCACTGTTTCAAGACAATCGATTGTTAGACAAAGACAATCGATTGTTGGCTATTTTTGAAAAATTCCAGAACACACTGTTTCAAGACAATCGATTGTTAGCCAAAGACAATCGATTGTTGATCAATTGTTTTTCAACTTTAATGCGAAAATAGTTGATAATCGACTAGTTTTTCAGGCTAGTCGATTACCCCCACTGGAAAATAAAAGTTTTATTGATATTTGAGCATATTGAAGATATTCTAAAGAACTACTGCTAACATTGCATCATGAACTAGCTAATACGAGCTAATACTAATGACTATTAGATTATTCACTAACTAATACAAATAAGTAGAACAAAATCAAATAACTCCATCTTCTTTCATCATGGTCCCATCGCCGATTAGGTGGTCTATTTTCCCCTCAGGTTGCTCAAAGAAGTCTGCCACATCCAGGTGGGTGATGTCCTCATTGTCGTCATAGACAAAGTTTGTTTCAGGGCCTTTTCTCTTTCGAGATGCTTGATAAAGGTCAACCAAGTGTCTTGGTATACGGCAAATCTTTGACCAGTGCCCTTTCCCACCGCAACGATAACATATAGTTTCTGAACTATTTGCCTTAGGATCTTCGGGATCCCGTTTCTGCTTTCGGTGGTTATCTCTCTTTGGGGGGTGACGGACTTCTTTGGAATTTCTTCCTTGTCCACGTCCTTGGCTTTGACCCCGTTTATGACCGTGATCATGGTCCCTTTTATGTTTGGCATAATGCGAGTGCACCATATCTGCTTCAGGCAGTGGTGTAGACCCAGTTGGTCTATTTTCGTGATTTCTCATGAGCAGGTCATTATTTCGCTCAGCCACTAGTAAGAGAGAAATCAGTTCAGAGTACTTCGTAAAGCCTTTCTCTCGGTATTGTTGCTGCAGTACCATATTGGAGGCATGAAACGTTGTAAACGTTTTCTCAAGCATATCGTAATCGGAGATGTTATCTCCACATAGCTTCAGTTTAGAAGTAATTCTGAACATAGCAGAATTATATTCAGAAACGGACTTAAAGTCCTGTAGCCTCAGATGGGCCCAATCATATCGTGCTTGTGGCAGAGTGACCAACTTCAGGTTGTCATATCTCTCCTTTAAGCTGTTCCACAAAACGAGTGGATCCTTGACGGTGAGATATTCAATCTTCAAACCTTCGTCAAGGTGGTGGCGCAAGAAAATCAAGGCCTTCGCACAATCTTGGGTGGATGCTCTTTCTTTATCTTTGAGGGTGTCTCCGAGACCCATAGCATCTAGGTGGATTTCAGCATCCAACACCCATGTCATATAGTTCTTGCCCGAAATTTCAAGGGCAACGAACTTTCTTTTCATAATGTCAGACATACTCGAAAATTAAATTAGGAAGAGGGAAAATACCTTGGATTTTCGAGAATGATACTTGAGACGGTAGAGTCTCGTGCTGATAACGTGTTATAAACTAAAGCAAAAGACAAGAACAATAGAGCAAGAACAATAGCAATAGAGAGAAGAGTAGAGAGAGTTCTTCTTATTGAGTTGAGAGGGGTGTCAAGGGATGATTTACAATGGTAGGGGGCACCTCTATTTATAGGGGAGAGGAAGATTTAGCTACCACTAATAGAACTCTAAAATCTCTCTAATTAGATACATTAAAGACATTCACCTTAAATAGAAGTGTAAGAATCTTCTATTTCATAACAATAATAATAATAATAAAATGAAGGGACGAAAATTTTTAGAAAAAAAAAAACGTCAGTGTCAACAGCTAATGTGTAGAAAAAGAAGCTCTTCCAAAGTAATACTAATCATTAGTAACAAAAAGATTTTCTTGTTTAAATGTGTTTAAATGGGCATGATAAGCAATTTGCCCAATTCTTCAAAGCTTAGAAGAATTAAAATGGTGAACTGAAGGCCCACTTTTCTTTTTTTAGAAGAAACTGTTTTATTTCAACTGTATGGATAAATTACATCATCTGTTCTTTAGGACTCTAGAACGTATCTCATATGTACAATCATTTTGAAAACTCTACAATTGTTGTTGTTAAAACTACTGTCCTATTACATAAATTGCTATGATTGTGGAAGCTCGCATAAAGAATAGCTATTTATGTTCTGTAACATGGGTGACCAGTTAGGTATCTTTCCGCCAGTGAAGCGCACTTGAATTGTAATCTCCTTTGCTCGGTCTTTGGCGTCTCTGGTTGTCTGTTGAAACCTTCTGGTGTTCCTTTCCATCCATATGTTGTATACTACCGCTGCAAACACCACACCTAGAATGGATTTTCTGGGATTTCTGCTGTTTACATTTGCTATCAGCCATTGGATTTATGTTTCCCACGAGCCTGTCACTCTTTGATATTTCATCCATTATAACATAGCTTGCCACAATGTTTTGGAGTATACGCATTCAAAGAATAAATGATCGTGGGTTTCTTCAGTATCTCTATCACAGAAACTGCAGGATTGATTAGTGTGAATTCCTCATTTAGCTAATCTGTCAACCGTCACCAATCGTCTATGCAACGCCATCCATAAGATGTATTTCTGCTTCGGGAGTATGCCAGTCACCATTAATAAATTTTTCCATGTAACCTTGGGATATTGAGGAGTGGTTTGAATGTATGCCTTTCTGATGCTAAATTGCCCATTTTTTGTACATGTTTGCATTCATGTACCATCAGTTGCCCACCATTCTCTCGCGCCAAACAATTTCCTAACGAGCCAGCTAGCTTGTTTAGGAATTTCCATGGTATCAATATCATTTTTCTATATGTAGTGACAATGTATCCATTTGATCCAGAGTTTGTCTTTTTTGCCATTAAGGCCCAGAGGAGTTTTGATAGAGCCGCTTTATTCCATCTTTCATAGGATATAATGTTCAGTCCACCTGCCGCAATTGGTTTACACAATGTTTCCCATGCAATTGGATTCATATGGCTCGTTTCATGACTACCAGTCCAAAGGTAATTCCTACATATTCCATTTACCATTTTTATAATTTTTTTTTGAAGTGAGGAAAACCTGGGCCCAATAGGTTTGCATTTCAAAGAAGACACTTTTGATGAGTTGGATTCTGCCAGCATAAGAGAGGAGTTTTGATGTCCAACTTCTGATTTTGTCCACTTTTTCTCCACTAGGGGCATACATTGTGATATGGTGACCTTTTTTGTGGATAAGGGGACTCCTAGATATTTGAACTACAGGGTGCCCTCTGTGAGGTGAAGATGAGAGCATATTTTCTCCTTGAAGTTATTTAATACACCTGCTATATATAAGGAGCTTTTATCCATATTGGCTTGGAGTCTGAAGGCCCACTTTAAAATACCTTGTCATTATTTTGGGCTTCAGCTGCCTAGGCCTCTTTATTTCAAATATGCAGATTATTGAAATTGGGTTAAAGGCCCAGTATTAAAGATTGTTTTGTTGTTTTATTTGTGCTCATGGCCTAATTGAAATATATATTATTTTTATAATTTCCAGATTATGAAACTGGTCATATGGACCTAATTTTTAGAATATAAATTTAGTATTTGTATTCTTTTAATGAAACTATAATAATTTTATTATTCCAATTCCTTTAACATTAAATTTACTTGTTAATTGATTTAACATGTATCATATGTGAATTAGTTTAACATTAAGTTAAAATTTATGTGAATTTATATAGCATGTAATAAATGTTAATTAGTTTGACATTAGTTTTATTTGCATGCTAATATAAGTTATTTGTTAACTTATATTCCACATAGGAATGTAAAATCATGATTAGATAATTATGTTGTCTTAAACATGATTAAGACACTTAGCTAGATAATTGAATAGGTTAATTTTCATTATATTTTAATTCATGGACGATAATTGGGAAATAGTGAACTTTCGACTCCATAATTAATATATGTGTTTATTAACTTAATCAATTGGTGCTTAGTGTCATAATATGTATGTATGTAGAACATCATGCCTTGCGTTATTTTTTTTCATGATCGTTGTTTTATTTTTTTATTTTGTTAAAGAATGACTAATGTTTCGAAAAATATTGTTGCTGAGCTCAACAAATGGTTGAAACTCAATGGTGACATTTATGAAACCTGGAGCGTGAAAGTCCAGTGTGTGCTAAAGGAGCAAGAGGCTCTAGAGGCCATCAACAATGTCATGAATGAGCCTGAAGAAGGCAACACTGCGCAGCATAGGCGTGAGCGTGAAGCCTACGATAGTTGGAAGAAAAAGAACTCCATTGCTCGCATTACGTTGTTGAGCACCTTAGATGATGACATTCTAAGGGAGTTTAAGGATCATCAAAGAGCTACGTATCTTTGGAATGCTTTGAGGAAAAGGTTTGGTACGTGTTCCACTGCAAGGCTGAGATCCTTAACGATCAAAATTGACTCATATAAGAAACGTCCAGAGCATTCAATGAAAACACATTTGAGGCAAATGACAAATATGATCGGGGAGTTGAAAGGTGTTGGTCATGTGTTGACTGATGAACAACAAATCCAAGTTGTCATACGCTCTTTACCTAGTTATCGGGATCATATTAAAATGCATTTGACCCATAATGATCGAATCACAACTCTGGAAGATGTCCGGAGACACCTTGAGTTAGAGGAAGAACGACTTGACGCTGCAAAGCCAATAGCTGAGATGCACATGGCAAAAACCTCCAAAACCAAGAGTGATTCAAAGAAAAGAAACTGGGGAAGAAGACAGGGCCACCTCAAGTTCAGCCTGCTAAAAGAGCAAAGACTGAAAAAGGCAAGAACAGACATCCCAAATATGTGAAAGTTGCTAAAGTGAAATGCTATAATTGTGACAAAATGTCACTATGCTAGAGATTGATGCGAGCCTCCTAGAAAGGTATTTTACGATGCTCGAATTAGTGAAATTTTTGTTTCTAGTTCTATTTTTCTAACTGAATCTAATCCTTTGTGGATTGTAGACTTAGGAGCTACGGACCACATAGCCTGGGAACGCAGTTCCTTTGTTGAATTTCGGCGAGTTCCACAAAGAGCAAAGTGGATATATGTAGGCAACAACAATAAAGTTGATGTTTAAGGGATCGGTACATGCAAGTTAGTCCCGCGTGGTGGTCGATACCTAGTACTACACGATGTTCTCTTTGCACCAACAATTCCCTGGAATGTTATTTCAGTTTTAGTTTTACTTAAAATAGGATTTGACTTGTTTTGTCAAGACAACTCTGCCAAGTTGACTTTTGGTTCAACTTTATTTGGTTTTGTTCATGTGACCGATGGTTTAATTATTATGGATTTGGATTATGATTCATTTAATAATAGTGCTAGTTTTTCTATGTTTGTTTCTTCACATAAATATGATAGTGATGTAAACATATGGCATGCTAGACCTGGTCATATTGGCCAACAAAGAATGCAAAGGTTAGAGAAACAAGGTTTGCTTTCCAGCATTGAACATGTGGAATTGTCCACTTGTGAAAATTGTCTAGCTGGAAAATATGTAAGAATACCTTTTGTCATGCGACTAGAGCCGAATATCCTTTGCAATTAGTCCATTCGGACATCTGTGGGCCTATGAATGTTAGGGCTAGGCATGGAGAAAATTATTTCATCACATTCAATGATGACTTTACACGTTTGAGTTATGTCTATTTGATTTCCCACAAATCAAAAGCAATAAGTTGCTTCAAAAGCTATATGAGCTTAGTGGAAAATCAATTAGACAAAAAGATAAAAGCTCTTCGAACTGATCGTGGTCGTGAATATTTATCAACTCAGTTTAATAATTTATGTGATGAAAAGGGTATAGTTCATCAGTTGACTATCCCAAATACTCCACAACAAAATGATGTTGCGGAGAGAAGAAACAGAACACTCCTAGAAATGGTTAGGTCAATGATGGCACAAGCTAACCTCCCAATTAGTTACTGGGGGTGATGTGTTGCTTACTGCTACCTTTGTACTTAACCGAGTGCCTATAAAATCAGTTACTACCACTCTATATGAATTATGGACAGGAAGATAAACCGACCTAAGTGTATTAAGACCTTGGGGTTGTGCTTCCTTTACACATGATTCCTCTCACAACTATGGCAAATTAGGCCCGAGGGGAAAGAAAAGTATCTTTATAAGATATTATGAAGCCTCAAAGGGTTATGTGTTTATAGGTCAGCAAGACAATGGGAGTGTAACTGAGTTTGAATCACGAGATGTCACATTCTTAGAGGATGAGTTCCCTAAGAAGGGAGAGGTAGGTCAAGACCTAACCTTATTTGAGATAATGGATCAAGAAGTACAAGGATCACTTCATTCGAGTGGGAGAATTTTATAAGATGATGAATTAGTTTCTCATTAAAGACCTCCTTTATCATCAGATGCGAATGAAAGTAATCCTTCTACTATTAGTGGAAGTGACCAAATTGATCTTGTTCCAAGTGGGAGCGAGATGGTCACAGATCTTGTTCCAAGTGGGAGCAAGATGAATAATCTTAATCCGAGTGGGAGCAACATTGATCCAAATGGGAACAATGATGAATCACAAGTAAGACGTGGTTCTCGTAAAAATATTCCCCGTCAATGATTTGATGTTGAAGGAGGAGAACTATTTGTGATGCTCCTACAAGAAGAAAACGAGCCTAAAAATGTAAAAGAGGCTCTCTCATGCCCTTCTAAGGATAAATGGACAAAAGTAATGGAAGATGAATTGGAGTCTATGAGAGTCAACAAAGTTTGGGAACTAGTTGACTTCCCTCAAGGACGCAAAGCAATTGGGAGCAAATGGGTTCTCAAAATTAAGCTCAAGGTTGATGGCACAGTTGAGAGATTTAAGGCTTGACTGGTGGCGAAAGGGTATACACAACAGAAAGGAATAGACTACAAAGAGACTTTCTCGCCTGCTGTACGTTTTACCTCGGTTCGCCTGGTTCTAGCTATTGTTGCAAGCCTGGATCTTGAATTACATCAGATTGTAAAGACTGCCTTTCTCATTGGAGAAATAGATGAAGAAATCTATATAGAACAACCTCAGTGTTTCATTGAAAAGGGCCATGAACAAAAGGTTTGTAGACTTTTGAAGTCTATTTATGGCCTCAAACAATCTTCAAGGTAGTGGTATATACGCTTTCAAAATTTTCTTGTATCAAATGATTTTACCATGATGGATTAAGACCACTGCGTTTATACCAAGAAATCAAGAAACAAGCATGTAATTTTAACATTGTATGTAGATGACATACTTATAGCTGGAAATGATAAGGAGTTTATAATCGAGATAAAGTCATGGTTATCATCCCAATTTGAGATGAAAGATATGGGTGAAGTTGCATATATTCTTGGAGTTAAGATTTCAAGAGATAGTCCAAAGAAACTATTGTATCTCTCACAGGAGAATTACATTAGAAATGTTCTTGAACGATTTAATATGCAAAAATAGTAGCCCAATCGAAACTCCTATCAGTAAAGGCCATACCTTGGGAAATCAGATGTATCCTAAGACTCCTGAAGATACAGAAAGAATGAGCTGAGTTCCTTATAGAAGCGCATTTGGAAGTCTAATGTATGCTATGGTGTGCACTAGACCTAATATCTGTCAAGCAGTTGGCTTGGTAAGTAGATATCAGACCGACCCAGGTTTAGCGCATTGGAAAGCAGTAAAGAGGATCATGAGATATCTGAAGGGAACAACTGATTATGCCCTTTGTTATCAAGACGGCAAGGATATGCGATTAGTTGGATACAGTGATGCTGATCATGGAGGAGATCTAGACGAGAGGAAGTCTACCTCAGGATATGTTTTCTTACTCAGTGATGGGGCCATATCATGGAGTAGTAAGAAACAATCATGTGTATCACTATCTACGATGGAAGCCGAATACGTGGCTCTCGTATCAGCAGCACAAGAAGTTGTTTGGTTGAAAAAGTTCTTGGAGAACTTGTTGGATATTGCTGAAAATACTGAACCAGTATTAGTCTACTGTGACAGTGAGGCTGCAATATCCTCCACCAAGGACCCAAAGTTTCATTGTAAAACCAAACATATAGATATCAATTATAACTATGGGAGAGACATAGTTAGATGCAAGGTAGTGAATGCAAAGTATGTGTCTACAAAAGATATGTTAGCAGATTCATTAACCAAGCCTTTGTCTAGAGATGCATTTGTGAGACACACTAGGTCTCAAGGCTTACATAGACTCTGAGATACTTTATTTTGTTGTTTATTTTCCCGTGTTCTCAAACTGATGTTCTTTGATTATCAATAAAGTTGATTTACATACATAAATATTTTTGTTGTTGAATGTTATGTACATTCTTTGTTCATTTTTTTATAAGTATGTAGAGTAGACATGAGGTTGGCCTTCTCACACAAGAAACCGCCTCCTTATCTTAGTGATGTGAGGAGATGAGACATGATTTTAAGCAAAATTATCATAAGGATAACTTGAGAGCTATTCGCTTAAAATTAGAATGTCGCTTAAACAATAACATAAGGTCATTAGGGTGAAAAATGTTCACCTAGTCTACTTTGTGAGCCAGATGCAAGTTAAAAATGATATTGTAGATCAAAGAACTCAAATTTAGATACTTATGGTGTCTAAATATCATCTGTATAGCATTCTTTATGAGATAAAGACATACGCTCATTGGGAAAAGGGAGAAAATGTTGTAGCACATGTTTCATACCATGTGTGCTAATGTTGACCAATTGGGTTAACATAAGTCCATTCTTAACTTATTGTTGTGTGAGACCCAGAGCTTTTATGATAGCTCAAGATTTTGTACCCTAAGAGACTCTGATCAGATACTTGAGACTTAGTGTGGTGTTAGCTATCTTAGTGTGTTTCCAAAAGACCATGAACACAGATTCGATCTAGCGGAGCATAGCTAGAAAAACAGTCATACTAATGTTAAGGGTATCGTGAGAAGAGGAAGATCATTGATGGAACCTCATTTATTTGTATTCACTGGTGCACCAATTATGACTTATGAGTTATGATTGTGAATACAAGAAATAATGATATATGAAATTTTGAGATTATATCAAATGTGATTTACATGATCTAGGGGACTGCATACTTTATGATCTACTTGCAAGTTTACGCTCGACGAGGGGCTATATACTCCTAATATATGTATAGCACTTAGATCTCACAGTATGTTGGTCGCACGCTCTACTTCCCTGTATAAATGGTTGAGGAGATGAGTTGAGAATATGTTTTCAAGCTAGATAAGTACTCCCATTATGTGTGAGTGGGAGATGTAGGAAATATTGGGTCCACCCATAAGGGATGCTCTAAGGCCCAATAGGGTTATTAGTTAACCCTAATATTCCCTATATAAGTACACTTAGTGTGTACTTTAGAAATACAGACTTTGCAGTATTTTTCTACGCTCTTTCTCTCTGACAATCAAACTAGGGTTTAGACTGTGGAATTGGGGTTGTTCCAATACACCGTGACAACCTCCGCCGACCAGTAATTCCAGTCGTGGTTCACTCCGTTTACGCTTCCGCTTCACGAAGAACAAGTAAGTTCTCATTTTATAATTTATACACTATCTAATGTATTTAGATTAACGTGTTCCTTCAATAATAAATTGGCCGAATTTTTATGAAGCAAGGGCAACCGTAATTGATGATGTTACTCATATACAAATGTAATATGTGTGTCGTTGAAATATTAAAAATTAATAAAATTGTCAAGTTGAATCTTTGGTACGTGTTAGAGTTGCAATTTTTAAATTGTTCGAATAATACTTTGTTGCATTGAATTTTATCATCCAAACATTTTTTAAGTACTAGTTTTAGTGTACGTGCGTTGCACGTGTATATCGTGTCAGTTAGTATAAAATATGTAAAAGAATAAATTATTGAAAAATATCAATTGATGTTAAACTAAATGTGAAATTTGTTGAAATGATCAAAATAAATGTTATTACATTAATACAATATTGAGTTCAATATCTTCAAAATACATAATGATGATTAATTTAGTTGAATCAATTTTGGACAAACATATTTTTTAACGAAGCTAAGCGTTGGTATACATGAAGTATAAAAGCTTTATGATAATCATCGTGTAAGGAATAAATTAGTTTTCTATGTTTTCGGACAATAGAAAATAAATTCTAATTTTAATTTATAAAGATTCTAAAATAAATATTTTATGTAGAAAAATTAGGTTATGCTACTTTATAATAATAGATATTAAATATATTAAAAAATGTGTTTTACTCGCTTCTTCTTCTTTTTCTTTTCTTGGGTTTAGTCTAACATTAAATTGTTTTATTTAAATTTTTGTATATCTATTTTTTATATATGAAATTTGTTGTTTTGTAATTTAAGTACATAGAACTCTTATTTGTTCATTAAAGGTCAAATCTATATATTATTGAAAGGTGAGGACAAAGCCCTCTCCTTAAACCAAGTGGCAGCATTAAAAAAATCACATGGCATAATTAGTTTTTAGTTAAAAATTAGTTATCAGTAGTAATTATTTTTGAATTTAAATATATATAAAAATAAAAATAAAAAACTAATATATATATATATATACACACACACTAATTCGTTACTTATTTTAATTAATAAATATAGATATCTTATATTTAGTTATAATATAAAAAATAAAAAATAAATATATAAAAATTACTATCCATTCAAATTGGGTGGGAGTAGTTTCAAGCTGGAGTTTTAAAATTATTTGAAAATAAAAAACAAAAAAAAATAAAATAAAATTAACTATAATAACAAAACGAAAAAAAGAAGAAGAAAAACTGCTTATTTAAATCGAGGAGTAGTTTCAACTTGGAGTTTAAAATAAATAGCAAAATTAAAAAAAAAATATCATTGTAAATTGGGGAATAGATTCAAGTTGGAGGTTTAAAATAAAAAATAAAATAAAAGCAATAAAAAAAAAATTGATTCAAATTGTGGAGTAGTTTCTTTCTAAACTGATTTTGTTTTTTGTAAAAACAGAAAAAATTATTTTCAACAAAATAATTTTTGTTTTGAACGAAATATTTTGTTTTGTAAAACTAAATGTTTTTAAAAAAATGGAAAAAATGAAAATAGGGGTCGGGTTGTGGGTTTTTAAAAAACTGGTTGGGTAAAAAAAGAAAATGAGTTGTTTTAATATGATGTTGCTACGTGGCACTTCATTCAAAATAGGGGTATTTTTATTTCAAAGTATGACAGTAGGGATATAGATAACCCAATAGTATGACAGTGGGTGAATAAATAGACCAATAGTATAACGAGGGGTACAAGTAAACAATATTTTAAAATAGAGGGATATATTTAGTCCTTTTCCGTATTCTATATATCTTCTATCTATATATAATAAAAGAAGAGGCAAAAGCATATTATTAAGACAAGTGGAGTAATTACAAAGCCAAGTGGCATTGTTAAGACAAAATAAACTAACTTTTTAACTAAAAAAGTTTTTTCAAATTTTGAATTAATTAGTTACTCTTTTTGATTTAATAAATATAAATATATTATAATTAGATATATTAAAAATGATAAAAAAAATAACTATCCATTCAAATTGGGAGTAGTTTATAGTTGGTGTTTTAAAGTTATTTTAAAATAAAAAAAGAAAAATAAAAAAAATTATATTAGCTAAAATAAAAAACAAAAATATTAAATAAAAAAACTACCTATTCAAGTTGGGGAATAATTTTAATTTTGAATTTTAAAATTATTTTAAAATAAAAAAAGAATATAAGGAAATAATAAATAATAAATAAATATATAACAAAAGGTGAAGCAAAAGCATATTATTAAGACAAGTGGCATAATTACAAAAAGCCAAATAATATTGTTAAGACAAAATAAACTTGATTAATTAGTTACTCTTTTTGAATTAATAAATAGAAATATATTATAATTAGATATATTAAAAAATGAAATATAAAAAAAATAACAATCCATTCAAATTGAGGAGTAGTTTATAATTGGTGTTTTAACGTTATTTTAAAATAAAAAATAATAAATAATAAAAAATTAAATTAGCTAAAATAATAAAAATGAAAATATTATTAAAAAAAACTACCTACTCAAGTTGGGGAATAGTTTCAATTTTGAGTTTAAAATTATATTAAAATGAAAATCGAAAATAAGAAAATAAAAAATTGCCAATTCAAATTAGGGTATGCTTTCAGTTTGAAGTTTTAAAATTATTTAAAAATAAAAACGGAAATAGAAAAATAAAAATAGCCAATTTAAATTGAGAAGTTGTTTTTTTCTAATATAGTTCTCTCTATATATATCTAAAATAACTACCCGTTCAAATTAGGGAGTAGTTTATAATTAGTGTTTTAAAGTTAATTTAAAATAAAAAAAATTAAATGATCTACAATAAAAAAAGAAAATATTAGTTAAAAAACTACCGATTCAAGTTGCAGAATAATTTCAATTAGAATTTTAAAATTATTTTAAAATAAAAAACTAAATAAAGAAATAAAAACTTGCCTATCCGAATACGGGTATGGTTTCAATTTGGAGTCTAAAATTATTTTAAAATAAAAAATAGAAATAAAGAAATAAAATTGCCAATTTAAATTGAGGAGTCGTTTCATTCTAATATAGTAGTCTCTCTCTCTCTCTCTCTCTCTCTCTCTCTTTCTCTTTCTCTCTCTCTCTCTCTCTCTCTATATATATATATATATATATATATATATATATATATATATATATATATATATATACACACACACACACACATACATATTTTATAATTAGCTATAATAAAAAAAAACTACCCATTCAAGTTAGGGAGTAGTCTCATGTTGGAGTTTTACAAATACTGTAGAATAAAATAAAACAAAATACAATAGCTATAATAAAAATGAAAACATATAATAAAAAATATCAATCCAAATTGAGGAGTAGTTTCAAGTTGGAGTTTTAAAATTATTTTAAAATAAAAAAATAAAAAAACTTTCAATTCAAATGAAAAAATACAAAAATATAAATATACTGTAGCTAATATATATATATATATATATATATGTATATATATATATATATATATATATGTATATATATATATATATATATATATATATATATATATATATATATATATATATATATATATATATATATATATATATATATATATATATATATATACATACAGTTGGCATTGGGGTTAGCCATCTCATTTTAATTATGATGTGCAATAATAGAGAATTCATATGGGTGAATATTAAAGAACTAGAAAGTTCTTTACGAATTCTCTTGTATCACTTGTTCTCATTAATGAACTGACCAACTAAAGAGTTCGGGTTGAAGCCCATAAATTCTGAAAATATCAAAGGTGAATATGGGCCCATTCACCTGCCATGTATACCACATATGATGCATCTATGAAATGGTTACATGCGCGATTGTTATTAACCCGCAGGCTGGCCGGTGCTTGCGAGGTAAATTGCTCAGTAATCTAACTTCGAGCATAATTTCCAGATTTTCTATTCAAGATAGTTCATCTTGATAGTTGGTTTATATCATAGTTGTTTTAGCAAGATAATTATTGAGTGCCTCCACTTAATAGCTAAACTGTTTCTTATGAGAACAAAGTTATATATATCAGTTTGATATACGTTGTATACGAGAGTATATTATATTCTCCCCTCACAAATTGTTCAGGGTCAGGAGCCAAATAATCTTATCTTATTATTATAAATGTGCTGTGTATATTGACATGATAATGCACAAAGATGATTTCCCAGAGTTGAGGAAACAAGTTAGCTTTTCTAACATGAGGGGGAGACATGATAAACACTTGAGAAAAGGTTACATGAGATGAATTATCATTTGTGTAGATCCTCGAATATGAACCTGAAGTTCATAAAAGGATAATTCAATTGCAACATATTGCAAAGCATGCTACACGCATTTGCTGACCCAAAGAATGTAACTATATTCTCACTGCAAATGCTCATATTAAGTCCCAGAAGGACAAAGTCTTTGATACGCTTAAGACGTATAGACAAATCGGTTTCAAAAGGAACTTCTTAATAAAGAAGATGAGCAAATGATCAAAGTGATCATAATGGGGAGGCAAGTGATCTAGAAGATCACATGACATAACACTTCATAAAATCTCATGAGAGATTCAGGTATCTGAATGTATGAATGAAGAGATCTCCATGTTATGTCTTTATGAAAATTGACTGAAACCGATATAAAATGTTCGTCGACGACATCTATAATAGCGCCAAATATCGATGAGGATCTTGTGTTTGTCGAGTACAAACAAAAATATTGGCTAAATGGAAGAGATACAATTCAAGCAGAATTGATTCCATATGAAAGACATGTAGTTTTGGACATGTAGTTCAAATACTTGAAAGTGTAAAGTCAAAGCATGATGGCTTCGAGAATACATCTATGGAGATATTGAAGAGTCATTCCACGATATTATATAAAGATGTTCATACCTATCAAGAATGATAATTTCAAGGTGCGGTTTTATTCAAATCAATATGGCTGATTTATTTATCAAATCTCTATCAAAGATCGTTTTGAAGATGATGCACAAGATTGGAATGCAAATGCTAAAGGATGTGAGTTGATGCTCTATTCAGGGGGAGTTAATGCGCGTTGCACTCTTTTTCCCTTACAAGGTTTTGTCCCAACTGGGTTTTCCTTGCAAGGTTTTTAACGAGGCAACCAATAGGTGCATATTCAAACATGTGTACTCTTTTTCCTTTTCTATAATTTTTTCCCATTGGGTTTTGTTTTAGTTAAGGTTTTAGCGAGGCACATTATTGAATAGACATTCAAGGGGGAGTGTTATAAATAGAACTCTAATTAGAGTGAATGTCTATCTTATAGAAGAGTTTTGCTTTGAGGCTAAGTCTTTTCTATGCCTATAAATAGAGGGGTCTTACCCCATTGTAAATCATCCCAAAAGTGTTAATAAGAATAATCCTCTCTCTACTTTTCTCTCTATTGTTCTTGTTCTTGTATTATTATTCTTGTTCTTATATTATTTCATAACATAAATAATTGTTTTATCTAGTATGTAATCTATTTTTGAAACAAATAATATTTCGCTAAGGGTTTTCGTGCTTTTAATATAGTACACATATAGAATATTGATATAAATATAGATTTGTATTACAACTACTATAATTTAATTGTTATTATTGTCTACTCTTTGATTTCTTTTGTCAAAGGTTTTTTTATGGAATAAATTCATGTACCTCAAAATTTATGTCTAACTTGAAAAATAATTTTACTTATATGATGAATTTGGATAAGAATGAATCTTAATTATTGTGCTAATTGGTTAATTCAAATAAGTAATTATGTGTTATCAACATTAACAGAAATTATTTATTAATTGAAGATTCAAATTCTTAATATTGGCTTCCTCTTTTTTCTTTGCTTATGTAATATTAGCTCATAAATTCCAAATATCTAATGATTATTATATTTTTATCCAAAAAGAGTTCTGTTTCCAAATTGTAAAGAATTTGAATTTGAATTTGATTTTTTATGTTTTTCGAATGATTAGTGTCATTGGCTTTTGCAAATCATTTTCTTTCTCGCTTACCGTAGCTACTTCAATTGTTGAGTTTAATTTTTAAATTTATATCACTATTTATGTCTAAGCAAAATATTATACATTTAAATGGGAATCTTTCCTCTTTTTTAAAATTTTGTTTATATCACAATTGTGCACCTAAAATTTAGCACAATTAGTCGATCTATTTTGAACAACGTGCAATTAGAGAGAACTCATATAGCATCATTGGAAGATTTGGTGTTATTTGGTTTTAATTTATGTTGAAGATTTATATAAGGTAGAATGTTTGTGATTTCAATATTTTAAATATTAAGATTTTTCACTTAGTTCAAATAAGGAAAGATTTAATAAGCACATCTTTTGTTGATTTTCAACTCCTAAATATTAGGAAGAATAACTAAAAGACAGTTTTGTCCAATATAAATCTACTTTAAAAGGGATAAAAAAAGACTAACGATATTTCGCTAAGGGTATTCGTGCTTTTAATATTATATAGATAAATAAAACAATATAGTATGGAAAAAGGATATGTAAAGAATTTACTTATAATATGTATCCAGCGACTACAACAACAATTACCCAGTATAGTCTCACAAAGTGGGGTTTGGGAAGGGTAATATGTAGACGAGCCTTACCCGTATCCGAAAGGGCAGAGAGGCTGTTTCCAATCGGCCATCGGCTCGGTGAAGGAAGGAAAGACAAAAACAAAAACAAAAGAGCATTAGTAACTCTAGTAGAAATAGCGTAAATAATTATCTAAACATAAAATCATAAATAAAATAGTATGCAATAATATCATACAGTAACTACTATAAATAACTATTATAAAGGAGACACAATTCAAAACACTAATCATCTATAAATATCTCTGCCAAGTCTCATTCAACCTCAAATGAAAAGTACGAAAAACTCTAGGAGCCAATATCCTACCACCCTGATATTAGTAAATACAAAAAAACTTCCAAGGGAAGAAAATTAGTACTGTAACTGTAACTGATATGGGCATGCAAGTAGTTCCGAAAAAACAAGTCCTCCATTCGTCATAAACTCTCTCAGCACCTCGTACCACGTGTTCAATACCCTCTCTCATTTGCATGCAGTATCAGCTTTAGTTAGTGTTTATCTAATTCCTATTTCCTACACTAAAATCTTGACCTATTCATAACCCACCCCCAAACTCCACTAAAAATCAACCCTCTTTTCCTCCTCTCATTTTTCTTCAGTTCTTGTGAATTGAAGGAATTAACTGGAAAAGAGGTAAATGGATTTGGTGAATTCAGTGCTGAATTTTGTGGTACCACCAGCAAGTTTGGTGATGCTGGCATGTGCATGGCCAGCTTTGACTTTCATCAACACATGTGAATGGCTTTACAACACTTTCTTTGGTGATGATATGGAGGATAAAGTTGTTATTATCACTGGTGCTTCTTCTGGTATTGGCGAGGTAACTCAAAACTTCATCACAGAATACTGATTCTCTATATATGTGATCTTTCAAGCTGGAACATGTTTGGGATCAGATCGTTTTTCTTTAACATTTCTTCAAGAACTTAAACTGCATGCTATCTAAGACTACTAGAAAGTAGAAACTGTAGAGCCAATTGTCAATTTAGCGTTCACTTCTCTTACATAAACAAACCTTATTTGTAGGTTTTATATGGAGTTACTCTAAAGCACCCTGTCTAATGCGCATTGAATTAATTACAAAGACAAAATTTTGGTTAAAAAACCTTAGCTAATCACATTTATAGTTATGGACAAAAACCTCTTGAACCACCTTATCCCAATGACTTTTACCGTGTCAACTAGTCTATAGAATAACTTCAAATTGGCTTATGTAAAAGATCGCTGGGCTAGTGCGCGCCAAAGAAGGTGAAAGCCACTTGACTGTAAATAGGATTTCTTTGACGATATTGCAGTTTACATAGGTTGTGTTTGAATGCTGTTGCTAAAGCCCTTGTCCTTTTTATGCAAGTAGAAAGAGTACTTCGTTAAAATTGGACATTTAGGATAAACTGGTCCTTCACCTAAAAGATACCTAGGTTGATACAATAATATTTATGTAAGTAGTTCATTACTCGGGTTGTTATAGCTTCAAGCAGAGCTATTTTACACTTTTCTTCTCGGTAATCTTTTGTGAATTGCTTTTTTGGTGCATGAACGATATTTAAAAAGTACTACATTCTTGATCTCGTGCTCTGTGATGTTAGCAAATTGCATATGAATACGCAAAGAGGAGAACAAATCTTGTCTTGGTTGCAAGGAGAGAAAATAGACTCTGGGGAATCCGTGAGAAAGCTAGGCAACTAGGTGCAAAAAACGTCCTGATAACGGCTGCAGATGTTGTCAAAGAGGATGATTGTAGGAGATTCATCACTGAGACTGTAAACTTATATGGGCGTGGTAAGTCCAAGTAATATGTTCGTCTTCTTTTGTTAATAATGATTCAAAATGTTATTAGATGAGCTTCCCCAGAGCAAGCTGACCACTGATGTATTACAAAATTTTCATCTGTTATGATTTGAATGGAGCAGGGTTCTCAAGGTACATATGCCGCTTAAGTGATATGTACAAAGATATTTTTGACAATTGAGCCCCCTTCCCCTATAACCATCCTTGATCTAGACAAAGTTTCTTTATGTCTCTATTCCATTGTGCATTATCAACAACAACAACAACCCAGTATAATCCCACTTAATGGGTCTGGAGAGGGTAGTATGTACGCAGACCTTACCCCTACCCTGGGGTAGAGAGGTTGTTTCCAAATAGACCCCCGGCATCCTTCCCTCCAAGAACTTCTCACCTTGCTCTTGGAGAGACTCGAACTCACAACCTCTCGGTTGGAAGTGGGGTTGCTTACCATCAGTGCAACCCCTCTTGTGCATTATCACTGGGTAATTATATTGGCATGGTCAACTTAAAAAAAATACTATTTAGGGGTTATTTCATTTCAATTCTTCAAGCATAAATAATCAGAAGCAGATATTATCTACAGATGGACTCTGATTTTGTTGACTACTAACCTCTGTTTAAATAGTGGTTTCAGATGTTCAAGTTTTCAGTTTCTATAATAACGAATACTTTTGTATCTGCTTTCAGTTAGAAAATTTTCAATTGTCCTTGGGGAGAACAGAAACAGTTGTATATCGTATATGACATGTTTTAATCATAGAGAATAGCGCATTCTTATGAAAAGGTTAGCTGATATTTAGTTGTTGTTGCATTATTTGCAGTGGATCATCTTGTGAATACAGTAAGCTTGGGACATACTTTTTACCTGGAAGAAGCCACGGATACAAATGCATTCCCCATTTTGATGGTATTTGGCTATCTAATTATTTATCATTCATAGTTGCTAATGTTAGAAATTCTCTTTCATTTGTATGAAACCACATTCAAATGCTGTATTAGCTCTGAATTCAACTATGATTTTGAAGTGTGAAGTTTTTCCTTCTTTTTAGGATATCAATTTCTGGGGAAATGTGTATCCTACCTACGTAGCTCTGCCTTACCTGCGGCAAACCAAAGGCCGAGTCATTGTGAATGCATCAGTGGAGAACTGGTTACCCTTGCCAAGAATGAGCTTATATTCAGTAAGAATTGAACTTCATAACAGACCTTTAAAGCTGCATTGTTCAACATTCTTGAGACTCCTCCTTTTCCCCTTTGGCCACTGAGTCGGTGTTCATAATTCAACTTAGCAAAGAAAGCATTTTGGTGGTGTGCTTCTTTTCAGTTTCTTAATTCCTGTCCTTTTTGTTTTGAATAGGCAGCGAAAGCCGCAGTTATAAACTTTTATGAGACATTAAAGTTAGAGGTGAAGGATGATGTCGGGATCACAATAGCGACACACGGATGGATTGGGACTGAAATAACAAGGGGAAAACTCATGATGGATGAAGGTGCGGATATACAGTGGAAGGAAGAAAGGGAAGTAAGATTTTCTTCTCTTTGTAGAAATGAAATTCTCTGTCTGCTCCAACACACTGGCTACTATTTGCAAACTTCCATGCTTTCCTTTTCGAAGCAGCAAAAAAGACATGTCTGTACCTTTTTTATGCATAAAACATCCATGCTTTAAGCAGCAGAAACACGTTTCTAGCTGTTTCAATGTGTTAAATTCACATGCTTTTCGTTTCCAAGCTGGAAGGAATACAGGTCATAGACAAGGGGTGCGAGGCAGGAGTCAAGCTACGGGTTTGGCCGAACCCAATAGCTTTTTTTTTTCAAACATGTATTTTGTGTTAAGAAGTTCATTAAATACGTATAAATATTAAATGTAGAACCTAGTCATTAACAAGTTGAAGTCTTCATTCTAAAATCCAGAACCCACAAGGTTGAAATGCTAGCTCCGGCTCTATGTTTCAGGCATAAACAACACTTGCATTTGAAAGCAGCTGTTACCCTACACCTCGCCCTGTCACTAGGACTTAGGATATTATGGATTGTGGAGAAATTAAAAACTTAAATGCCTCTTTAATTTCAATAATTAATGTAGTTGATACAAGGTTGTTGGAATGATCTACATAGGACTGTCCATTATATAGTTGGGAGTTAGTTCTTTGCAGATTTAAGAGTGTACGCTACAAGAAAACTGCTAATTACATAGGGATTTTTCCAGTTCCAAAATTCTGGAATATATTACATGCGAAAACGGACACTCCTATGTATATTAACAGTATGTAGTTTCCTTGTCATTTATGATGAATTCAATTTTAGTTTATTTTAATATACCAGTACCCTTTTTGGTAATTCTGGTAAGATGATATGTCCATCACATTACAATGTTTGTACATGACTTTGGATTAAAGGTTCGTGCATCTGGAAGTTCAGTGGAGGAATTTGCAAAGTTGATTGTAGCGGGGGCATGTCGTGGAGATCCATACGTGAAATACCCAGGCTGGTACGACATTTTCCTTCTCTATAGGGTCTTTGCGCCAAACGTCCTCCAATGGACATTTCGGATGCTATTTGCACATCAAGGTGCTAGGAGAACTTCATTTATTGGAACGGGAAGGCCTCTTCGAGAGACATCCCCATCCTCGTCTCCATCACCAGCCTCATCCTCTCCTCAGAGACTTGGAAGCCCTATCGTGATGCAAGATCTGCAGAAAATGGAATGAAGATACGTGTCATGTCATTACTTTGATTTTCTGTGGGTTATGTTCAAAAATGTTTATTTGTGAAGATTTTGTGCAGACCATTGTAAGATGATCGTTTCTACTCTCGAGCTGAATAAAAGAAGAAACTAGGTTCCCATTAAGTTGTTTTTGGTGCTTTAACTCACTTTAGAGTTAGATGAAGCCGAGCACAGTGATACCTTTATTTAAATGAAGTGAATCTAGAGATCAGAGGACCTGCAGTTATAACTGATTTAGTTTTGATACTGTACGTATCTTGTAAATTTACAAGACTGCTGTTCCTATATATGATCCTATCCAACGGGGCGAATATAGTGTTCAAGCGACGGTTCATGGCTGGCCGCTCCACTACAGAGGCTATCCACCTTGTTGTTGAAACACGTTCTCAAGTCGCTAAACTAAACGTGTGTTCATATTTGTAGGTTTTGATAAATGACAAACCGACGTGAACGGAACAATGACATATGCCGAAGTCCAAGCACAAGAGAAACAAAGATCAAGATTAAGTAAAGCAACAAAGTTATACACGAGTCGTTCTATAATTGTGATCTTGATCCGACAATTGATTCAAGACTTGGCTTCTCTCGTAAAATTATTTTTATCAAACCATGCATCTTTAATTTAAAGCAAAATGATTTTCAAACATTTCATTTTAACCAAAATGAATTCTAAACATGTCTTTCAAATCTGGACAAAGATAATCGATTATGTACCTTATGATAATCGATTATGTTAAAGCAGTGTACACCAGATTTTACAAAGCTGCAAGATAATCGATTATGTACCTTATGATAATCGATTATGCTAAGGCAGTGTACACCAGATTTTACAAAGCTGCAAGATAATCGATTATGTACCTTATGATAATCGATTATGTTAAGGCAGTGTTCACCAGATTTTTCAAAGCTACAAGATAATCGATTATGTGCCTTAGACTAATCGATTATGTTGAGGCAGTGAGCATCAGATTTTACAAAGTAGCAAAATAATCGATTATGGCTTTTCTGGTAATCGATTATATTAAAGACCGTTGCCAAAATATTTTCAAACGCTGAAAGATAATCGATTATGTACAATCAGACAATCGATTATGTTATGCTTAAAATCTGGGATTGATTTTTGAACGTTGGCAGATAATCGATTATGCAGAATCAGATAATCGATTATCCTAGCACAAAATCAGCAATTTGTGATTGGCGATTAAGCAACGGTCTTGGGTGTTTTGAGCACTATAAATACAACTCAAATTTACTCTTCTAAGCACAACAACTGATTACATTCTTGCTAAAGCTTACATACTTTCTTTGCAATCATTTTATATTTATTTCATAAGTTTTTGAGAGCCAAACTCTTGACTAAGTTGTTGTGTTCTTGAGCGTATTTATTTACTCATATCTACTCTTCAAGAGAGTTCTGTTTAAGTGAGTGCTAAGTGTTTGTACACACTTGAAGGGATAGTCTAATCCCTTGATTGTAAGAAGGAAAAGTAGTTCCTTGGTTTGAAGTCTTGAGGTGTGGTATCCTCGAGCAGGTTGAAGTCTTGTAAAGTGTATATCTACGAGCAAGTGTAGCGGTTTGTTAGGCACCCGTAAGGTTAACGAAGTTAGTGTAAAACTCGAGAGAGTCTCTCGGGGACTGGACTAACCACGTGTTGTGGTGAACCAGGATAAAATTCGGTGTGTTCTCTTCTTATCTTTTTAATTACTGTACTTACGTTATTCCTGCAATTTTTGCAAATCTACATTATTTTTTATTATAACGCTATTCACCCCCCCCCCTTCTAGCGTTAAGCGTATATTCTAACACTTGTCAGGAGGCTGGCGGAGCAATTCAGGGATAAGAAGAAGGACCTACACATGGTGCTTATCGACTTGGAGAAGGCGTATGACAAGGTCCCAAGGGAGGTGCTATGGAGGTGCTTGGAGGCGAAGAGCGTGCCGGAAGCCTACATCAGAGTAATCAAGGACATGTACAATGGAGCTAAGACTAGGGTTAGGACGGTGGGTGGCGAATCAGACCATTTTTCAGTGGTTATGGGGCTCCATCAAGGATCGGCGATGAGCCCCCTCTTGTTTGCCTTAGTGATAGATGCTCTAACCCGACATATTCAATGGGATGTGCCTTGGTGTATGCTATTTGCTGATGACATAGTATTGATAGATGAGACGAGGGTCGGTGTTATTGAAAGGTTAGAGGTATGGAGGCAGACTCTCGAGTCTAAAGGTTTCAAAATAAGCAGATCTAAGACAGAGTACCTGGAGTGCAAGTTTAGCGCCGAGCCGAGCGAAGTAGGCAGGGACGTGATGATTGGTTCTTAGGCCATCGCCAAGAGGAACAGTATCCGATATCTTGGGTCTGTGATTCAGGGGGACGGAGAGATTGACGGGGACGTCACTCATCGTATAGGAGCGGGGTGGTCCAAGTGGAGGCTTGCATCAGGAGTCCTGTGTGACAAGAAAATTCCACACAAACTCAAAGCGAAATTCTATAGAGCCGTGGTTAGACCTGCGATGTTGTATGGGCGGAGTGCTGGCCCGTGAAGAACTCTCATGTTCAGAGAATGAATGTTGCGGAGATGAGGATGCTTAGGTGGATGTGCGGGCACACCATGCTAGATAAGATTAAGAATGAAGTTATTCGAGAGAAGGTGGGGGTGGCCCCGGTGGATGAGAAGATGCGAGGAGCGAGGTTGAGGTGGTTCGGGCATGTGCGGAGGAGAAGTCCCGATGCCCCAGTGAGGAGCTGCGAGCGGCTGGAGATTGTTGGCGGTCGGCGAGGCAGAGGGAGGCCTAAGAAGTATTGGGGAGAAGTGATTAGGCAGGACATGACTAGAATGCAGGTTTCCGAGGACATGACCCTTGATAGGAAAGTCTGGAGGTCTAGAATCAGGGTTGTAGGATATGGACTACTAGAGTTTTTCGTACGCCTCTTCCGGGGTTGGTTGTGGGTCAGCAGGGTTACCCATAGATGATTTGTGTTTTAGCTTATGTCCCCCCTATGGCTGTTAGTTATGGTAGTTACTGTATGATATTATTGCATGCGATTGTATTTATGTTTGGTATGTTTAGATAATTATTTACGCTATTTCTGCTGGAGTTACTAATGCTTTATTGTTTTTGTTTTTGTTTTTGTTTTTGTCTTTTTTTTTGTTTTACTGCAGTTTTTCCTTTTATCCTATGAGCCGGGGGTCGATTGGAAACAGCCTCTCTGCCCTTTCGGGTAGGGGTAAGGCTTGTCTACATATTACCCTCCCCAGACCCCACCTGGTGGGAATATACTGGGTAGTTGTTGTTGTTGTTGGTAGATATGAACTCATTATTTTAACTGCTAAAAACTTTGAAAGTTGAACCTATAAAATTTAAATCTTGAATTCGCTTATGCTATCCAATTGAGTATTGGCATTGCTATAAGGTATGTTTAAACTAAGTACCTTGATCTCCATTGTTCAAGATCATCAAAATTCTTGAAAACCAACCACACTTGTGTAGATATGTACAAGAAGAAAAGGTGCCCTTTGGGTAACAGAGGAACTCAGGGATATACCCTTTTTAAATTTTTAATTCTTTGACAGAGGATAAGAGGGGTTGCTCTGATGGTAAGCAACCTTCACTTCCAACCGAGAGGTTGTGAGTTCGAATCTCTCCAAGAGCAAGGTGGGAAGTTCTTGGAGGGAAGGATGCCGGGAGCCTCTCTACCCTATGGTAGGGGTAAGTTCTACGTATACACTGTCCTCCCCAGACCCTACTAAGTGGGATTATATTTATTGTTAGTTGCTACTTTAGGTATACGGTATTCAATTGGCTCGGTCAATTTGAATTCGTGCCAGACAAGCCCATTAAAATAGGTAAAACGCTTTTACCAAGAAGTATTTCCTTAAAATATCAATATAGATAATCTTCAACGGAAATGCTGAGAGCTTCACTTTGCCCATGATTATCTACATTTTGACAAACATGACCAATATTCATTTCTTGTTGACCACCTTTTACAGTAGGGTAACCTGTAACCAACTTTGCATCAATGGCCATGCCAGCATCTGAGGCCACCTTTTGCACTGACCTCGGCGACATTCCACGTTCAACATTAACCGGTAACATAAATGGGAAGTTTAATTTATCTAACGACGACGATTCCCGGAGACAATAATAGGCTATGTCATGTGCAAAAGCAGCAGCTTCTGGGGTTGTATAAGTGCCAAGCCAAAGGCGTTCACTGCTACCTGGAACTCGAATTTCCGACACCCATTTCCCCCATTTTCGACGCCGAATTCCTCTGTATTTTTTCTGTTGTGCACTTGTGCTGCTACCACCTTCATCTGAGCTGCTCATTTTGGTGGAAATGATGTGTCAAATTTTGTGACAAAAAGGTCTTTAGTTTGCTTTGATATGTTTGGAAAAAAGTAGTGTTGGTTATTTATAGGTTGAAGATTGTGCAAGTCAAAGGCTCTTTAGACGAACCATGTGGACATAGAACAAGCACTAAGGTCAACGGTCAAATTCAAATGGGAGTATGCAAGTTGGAGCAAAATAGACTAAGTTTAAATCCATTTAAATGGGCAAACTATTAGAAAGAGGAACAAAAGAACAGGGAAATGACACTGTACACATATATATTCTGTATGTTATATATAAAAATTATATAAATTTTATATTTTTTTTTGGTTATCGAACAAAAATAGTATTTGGCGCGGATTAAAGTGAAAAGAGCCCAAAAAAGAAAATCAAAACGATAGCGTAAGATTTATGACATAAATAGAATAAAGGTGTATTTATCAAGAAATGAGGTAAAATTAGATTACCATACAGTTTGTGGATTATAATGCAGCAAAGGATGGATTACAACACGATCAATAATAATTACTGGACTATTATATTATTACCATCTTCTTAAAATCCGGTTATATATATGGTCTATCATAAAACATGTACTCCTTAAATTGGACGTATATTTTTTCTATGACGACAATGTGAAAAACATATTGCTCCTACATTATATTGTTGAACTATTATCTTGAAGTTTAAGAATGGAACAATCTTACGATTCGGAAATTATTGTTTAGGCTAATTTGGCTAGTTAATAGCCACAAATTTAAAGTAATAAAGAAGAAAAGGAAAAACCAAAAAGGACAACATATGCTAGATATTGTACCTTGTTATCTTCTAGAGTTCAATTTCTTTTTAGTAAGTCAATGGTGTCAATTCAAGTATGGGAGTCAACATCTCTATATCATCATCCGTGACGTCATTAATTATTTAAGGGGCCAGAATTATAGAACGTGTTTCATGTTCAAAGGGGAAAACAGGTGGTAGGACATGCATTAGGGCAAAGCTGAGATATGATTTGAAGCTTATAGTTTGAAATTCTATTTAAATTATTAGGTTCTAATTAATATATATATATTCAGTTAATTTCTGAAGATAAATATAAGGTTGCGATCTAAATATTGAATTTGGCCGAACCCATAATTAACCAATATATTACCTCCGCATTAGGGATTTATTCTGATTGATGTTAATTCATATACACAAAATATTTTTACATTGTCTATGCAATTTAACGTATTGTAGCATATTGTTTATCTTAATATTTAGCTACTAATTTAATTATTATGGACAGATATATAGTTTCATGGAGATTTGCAAATCATCTACTACTATTAGTTTCCAATACAAACTATCTAGCAGAAAACTGTAATTTTAAGGGTTGAGTTATTTCTGTATTACCTTCTATCAATGATCATCACATATGGGTTGAAGATATGCCAGTGCCTAAGGCTGCTGCTTGGGCAATAAGAAAAATTTTTGAGTCGAGAGAGTTGATAAAAGGCATTGCTACACTCAATGGTAATCTGGACAACAGATTGAGGCAGGTTCAGCAGGGTGAGTCTTTTAGCATCAAGAAGCTATATAGACAACTTCTCCCTCAGTACAGCAAAGTTCAATGGAAGTCCATCATATTGCAGCCTCAACTACATCCCAGATACAAATTTATACTGTGGTTGGCTTTGCACAGGCGACTTGCAACTGTGGATAGACTTCAGATGTTAAATATTTTGATTCCATAAGATTGTATTTTCTGTGGTTTGCATCGAGAAACCTTTGAGCATCTTTTCTTTGTTGCTTGAAGACCAAAGAAATCTGGAATCGACTCCTTAGCTGGTTGGACTATAAGCGATCTATTACAGACTGGAAGGAGGAATGTGACTGGGTTAGTAAGCTGGCAAAGAGTAGAAATGGTTTAGCAGAAATCACTGCTTGTCTCTTTGGATCCTGGTGACATCGATATGGAGGGAGCGCAATAAAGAGATTCCAGGGAGGCAAGTTGATGAGCGATACGGTCTGTAAGGAAATTGTAGTCCATCTCCACTCAAGAGGGGTTTCAAGTCAGAAATGGAGGACTGTCCTACAAAGTTTAAACCATTTCCCCTAGACTTCTATTGAGATAGACCTTCTCTTGAGATAGTTTATGTCACACGTATCATCAAAGAGTGATTTAGTTTTTCTATGTTTTGTATGTATACTTTTTTGACGGAATAAAATAAAAATCTGTTTATTCAAAAAAAAAAAGATCATCAAGATAATATCACTGTTAAATAAACGGGTTGAGTTATTTCAACCGTAATAGATCACTATGAAAACCTTGAAAGTTGAAATAACAGGTGAGATATTTCACACTTTTAACACTATCCATGCGATTTTTTGTTCGATACCATTTAAAAGACAAGAAATTTTTCTCTTGCAACAATTTTTTTATTATTCGTGTTGTATATTGTAGTCTTAAGAGACAACGTGATTAATGTCCAGATTAAGGAATATAAACTAATATAGTAAGTGTGGTAAACTTTACTGTGTTTTCCAATTCGAGTCGAATATTTTACTTAGATTATAAAATACTATTGCAAAGGGTGACAACGTCCAGGGTTGGCGAATTCAAATGTCAAAGGCTGGAGTAGGATCTTTGCATAAACAGAGGATTCAAAAGCAGTGGCTATTGATCCACTGAAAAAGGGTACAACATTTTCAAACAACTAATTGTAGGTGAGGAAATTTGTGGCACATGAATTTATTGTAATACCATCGTGTGTACAGCATTTATTACTAGGGGGTGTTCGGTGTGGTTTGGTTTTTTATTAAACCAAAATCAAACTAATTATGTCGGTTTATTAAAATACATAATCAAATCAAATCAACATAAACTCGATTTTTCGGTTTCGGTTTTAATCAGTTTTATCGGTTTCCTCGGTTTATTTTCGCTTTTTCTTTTTTGTTACATATTGTTCTTGAAAAAGAGATTAAATGGTCACCATTATCCGCATCATTTTTTATTTTTCTAAATAATCTATGAGAAATACCAATTGTTCATATGAATCATAATTGCAAGATCTTCCATAATAGAAAATGACAACAAATATGTGACAAAACAAAGCACTGTAAAGTGTAAACTTGATAAACCTAAACATTAAAATAATCACCAATTATGGGAGCAAGGTGACAATCAACTGCTGAATATGCAATCTAGTGCATAAGCACAAAGAACTTAGGTTTTCGTTGGCTTTTGTCTTGTTGGGTTTAGTTTGGGCTTCATATTTGGATTACATAGATAGAATCTACTTGGTGGATGGTGAATTTACAAGCCCACAAATAAATAATATCTCAAGATATTGAAAACTATAAAATAATTTAGAAAATACTTATAAATTAGACTTTAATGATTATTTTTTATGTATAAAATTTTTAAAATCTATATATATAATATCGGTTTCGTTTAGATTCGATTTGACTTATTTTTTGTTAATACCAAACCAAATCAAGAGTGATCGATTTTTCATTTTCCTAACACCAAATCAATCAAATCAAACTATGAGTCGAGTTTTTTTCTTTAATTTAATTTAATTCGTCGATTCGATTTGACTTGATGGTTTGACTTGTACGCCCCTATTTATTACAATACATCATTTCACGTCGGGTTCAATCCACCAATATGGAATAATATTTGTTTTGTTTTGTTTATCACCTGCGTAAAATTTAGTACGAAAAGGAAACCTTTGTCCCTTCGCTAGTAAACGCGTTGAATTCCACCCTTGAATGTTACCACTCCCTTATCTTAAGAAGAAATACTTTATTTGTCTGACTTTTCACGTCTATTAAAAAATAATAAATAAAATATATTATAATATATTAATTAATATATATTTTTAATGAATTTGAAAAATGGTTTAGAATAAGTAATTAATGTTAAGGGCAGAATAAGAAAAATAAAATATATATTTTTTGATATTCGAAAATAGATAAGTAAAAATATATTTTAGAATAATAAATAAGTAAAACTGAACAGAAAAAGTACTTTAAGGAACAACTAGTGCAATTAGCCCGAGCTATGCCCGGGCCCAATTGCATAGCTAAGGCGGTAAAATTTTACTACCTCATTTTCATTGTCATAAGAGAATAAGCAAAACTTTCTTTTGGACTTCCAAAAATATTGTTAAGTAACTTGTTTCCAACTCTCCCGTGTTTATTCCTCTTAAATTTTTCAAAACCACAATACGTTTCAACTATAGGTTTCAAAGGTAATGGAAAAGTAGTCTATAACCAAGAATTTCAAATAAGTGTAGAAGCCTTGATGAAATTTATGAAGAATTTTTAAGATGTTGTAACCGTTGGGTACCATGGGAATGGAGCAAATATTTGATTAAGCTTCAACTAAGATCGAGGTGTGTAAAGTTTTGTGTGCGATGTACACAAGAGCCATTGACCTAAAAAATAAATTAAAAGTTCAAAAGTTGAATGTTTCTCACCAAATTTCATAGATAAGGTACAAATATCATAATGGAATTGTACCAAGCTCCGAAACTACAACAGTTCTAAGGGGTTACATATGTATTTGGCTTTCTTTGAATTTGTGCAAATCACTTTCACTTTTTTCGGTCTAAATCTTAAGAGTTCAAACAAAATATCAAGTCAATAATTATGCAAATTTTTTGGCAGTAAACCTAACTGAAGTTACTTATAATTTCAAAAAGTATTTTAAACAAAATACAGTTTAATACCTTTTTAAAAATATTGGAACATAAAGATGAAGTCTATATGTTTATTTTCGTTTTATAAATTTTAAGCTTATATGGAAAATTGGAAAAGTATGTCATGTTTTTACTTATTGAAGTTTAAGGAAATCCTTGCACAAGAGAAACAAACATATCTGAAAAATAGAAAGTTTATGTGAGCCCAATAACAATATATTTGGGACAATGTTAAAGTATTGGTTATAGCCCGAATTTAATAGGTTTGACTTATACTTGTATTTGTTTAAATTTTTTATTGAAAATATACAACATATTAAGAGTCCATCTCCAAATATCCTAAAGTTAATCTTTGAAATCACTTGGCTTTTTTCATGTTCAAAACACACTTCCTTTGTCCTTTGAATATTTCGATAATATAAATTGTAGCACGAAAAATGGTAAAAAATTCTTTGTAGAGTTCAGTAAATCTGTTCTAAATTTTTTCTAAGTTATGATTCAACATTACATATAAAAAAAGTATGGGGATAAAATACTTTGTGGATATTTTTTTCAAAATTTAATGTTAGGTGTTGAAGTGGTTTTACAAGCTTATTATAAATAAACAAGTTTGATAATGGAATAATTGGACATTGAAATTTATGAATGTCAACGTATTCATTTATTTCACTAATAAATGTACTCTTTATCGTTAAATATCATGTACATTATTTTTGGGCACTATTAAAACATATCTGCCATCATTACGTTTCCCTCATATTTGTTTTAGCCAAAATATTAAAATGCAAGAGAAAGCAAGATAGAAAGTAATGTCTGCACAGAAAGAGAAAGAAAGAGAGAAACTAATGACTACGGAGAAGCAACCACGTGGCCAACTTAAAGCATATAGTGAGTGAAGTGTGAGCAAGAAGTTCAGATGGGCCCCCATATGTTAGGGCTAAAATGTCTATACAGTAAAAGAAAATTAAAGCAGCTACACACCACTTTATATTGACCAATAAGAATGATGAACTCAACTTGAATTACCAATATTGCCCTTATTGACAGGCAGGCATGTTGACCTTGAGGTGCCTGTATTCCCTCTTTTTTTTTGTTTTAGAAGAAATTGTTTTATTTCAACTATGTGGCAAAATTACATCATCTGTTCTTTTGGACTCTAGAACAGATCTCATATGTACAATCATTTTTGAAAACGCTACAACTGTTGTTGTTAAACTACTGTCCTATTACATAAATTGCTACAATTGTGGAAGCTTTCTTACAGGGTTGCTATTTATGTTCTGTAACATGGGTGATCATTTAGGTATCTTTCCGCCAGTGAAGTGCACTTGAATTGTGATCTCCTTTGCTCGGTCCTTGGCGTCTCTGGTTGTCTGTTGAAACCTTCTGGTGTTCCTTTCCATCGATATGTTGTATACAACCGCTGCAAACACCACTCCTAGAATGGATTTTCTGGGATTTCTGCTGTTTACATTTGCTATCAGCCATTGGATTTCTGTTTCTCACGAGCATGTTACTCTTTGGTATTTCATCCATTGTAACATAGCTTGCCACAATGTTTTGGAGTATACGCAATCATAGAATAAATGGTCGTGTGTTTCATCGGTATCTCTATCACACAAACTGCAGGATTGATTAGTGTGAATTCCCCATTTAGCTAATCTGTCAACCGTCGCCAAGCGTATATGCAACGCCATCCATAAGATGTATTTCTGTTTCGGGAGTATGCCAGTCACCATTAATAACTTTTTCCATGCAACCTTGGGATATTGAGGAGTGGTTTGAATGTATGCCTTTATGATGCTAAATTGCCCAATTTTTGTACATGTGTGCATTCATGTGCCATCAGTTGCCCACCATTCTCTCGCACCAAACAATTTCCTAACGAGCCAGCTAGCTTGTTTAGGACTGTCCATGATTTCAATATCTTTTTTCTTTATATAGTGACAATATATCCATTTGATCCAGAGTTTGTCTTTTTTTGCCATTAAGGCCCAGAGGAGTTTTGAGACGGCCGCTTTATTCCATCTTTCATAGGAAATAATGTTCAGTCCTCTTGCCGCCATTGGTTTACACAATGTTTCCCATGCAATTGGATTCCTATGGCTCGTTTCATGACTAACAGTCCAAAGGTAATTCCTACATATTCCATTTACCAGTTTTATAATTTTTTTTGGAATGAGGAAAATCTGGGCCCAATAGGTTTGTATTTCAAAGAGGACACTTTTGATGAGTTGGACTCTGCCAGCATAAGAGAGAAGTTTTGATGTCCAACTTCTAATTGTCCACTATTTTCTCCACTAGGGGCAT
Organism: Nicotiana benthamiana; assembly: GCA_034376525.1. NCBI lineage: Eukaryota > Viridiplantae > Streptophyta > Magnoliopsida > Solanales > Solanaceae > Nicotiana > Nicotiana benthamiana. The sequence goes on along the minus strand of CM067329.1, from coordinate 135,807,150 downwards.
ACATTGAGATATTGTGACCTTTTTTGTGGATAACGGTACTCCTAGATATTTGAATGGCAGGGTGCCCTCTGTGAGGTGAAGATCAGAGCATATTTTCTCCTTAAAGTTAGTTGATACACCTGCTATATATAAGGAACTTTTATCCATATTGGCTTGGAGTCCTGAGGCCTTAGAGAACTGTTCAAATTCATTCATCATGAGTTTCATGGAAGTTTCATCAGCCCGACAACACAACAAAAGATCGTTAGCAAAGCATATATGTGTGATTTGTAGTTTGGAGCATTTGGGATGGAAGTTAAAGTCTGGATTTCTATGTAGCTTTTGTAAGGATCTGGTTAGGTATTCCATGGCTAGCACAAACAAATAGGGAGACATTGGATCTCCCTGCCTTAGCCCTTTTCTTGCGTCAAAACTCTTGGTGAGTCCTCCATTTATCAAAAGGGAGTAACTGACGGTGGAGACACATTTCATTATTAATACTACTATTTTATAAGGAATTCCAAATTCAAGTAGTACTGCCTTGAGAAAGTCCCATTCAACCGAGTCGTAGGCCTTCCTAATGTCAACTTTTATCAGGCATCTAGGGGATATTGTCTTGCGATTATAGCCTTTGATTAGCTTATGAGCCATAATAACATTATCCAGTATGTTTCTTCCCTCTATGAAATCCGATTGAGAGTTCCCAACTAAATAATCGACAACCAGCTTCAGCCTGTTTGTTAGTATCTTAGATATGATTTTATAGAGCGTTGAACAACAGGCAATGGGTCGATATTCTTTGACGTAGCTGGGATTTTGCACTTTTGGAATCAAAGTGACAGTTGTGCAGTTAATCTTTTTCAATAGTTTTCCAGTGTGGAAAAACTATTGTACTGCCTGGGTAACATCCCCCCCCCCCCCCCCCCCGCAGTAGGCCAAAATTCTTTAAAGAATTCAGCAGGATAGCCATCAATACCTGGAGTTTTATCTTGTGAGGAGCTGAAGTACTGTTGGATGAAGGAAGAGCTGAGTGAACTGCGCGACCCGTATAGCCCCTACCATGACGTCCTGCTCCTGAAGTATGGGTACCAGAGAAATGACCCGACTCTCTAGATCTCTTGACCTCTCTCTCATCTCGATCCCTGGCATGCATCCCCTCTATCCTCCTAGCTATGCTCACTACCTGCTAATAGGGTATATCCATCTCTAACTCTCGCGCCATGCCAGACCTAATGGAATGAATAAGACCCTCGATAAACCGGCGAACCCTCTGACAAACAGTAGCCACCGAAGCAGGCGCATGCCTGGCCAACCTAGTATAACGGATGGCATACTCAGAGACAATCATAGGGCCCTGACGCAAATGCTCAAACTACGCACGCCATGCATCTCGGAGGCTATGGGGAACAAACTCCCTCTGAAACATATCTGAGACCGAGTCCAAGTCAAGGAGGTAACCTCGTCCGGACTGTCTTGCTCAAAAGTACGCCACCAATCATAGGCAGCTCCTCGAAGATGGAAAGCTGCAAAAGAAACCCCGCTCGAGAAAGTAATACCGATGGTGCGAAAGATGCGGTATCAATCCTCCAAAAACCCCAAAGCATCATCTGTAGCTAGTCCGCTGAAAACAAGATGGTCATACTTCTTGAACCTCTCCAATCTACGTTGCTCATCCTCCGAAGCATGTGCCCTATCTCGGGCTGAACTGGTACTGCAGGCTGGACAGGGATAATATCTAGAATCTGTCACATGTGCACTCTCAGCTCTGGAGTGCGGGCTGCGGGAATCTGGGCTCATCCCCCGGCCTGGAATGTGGCTGCAGGAAGGGGAAGCAACCCTGCTTGTGACAGCATACTATACATGCTCATAACTGTGACAATGCCTCCTGAACAACTGGAGTAGTGGTGGTTGTGGGCGCGTCAGGTGCCTGAGTCCTGGCTGGATCCGCTGGTGGTACCTCGACGGCCGCTCTCGCAGGTGCTCTGGCTGTATCCCGCGCGCGTTCACGACCCCTGCCCCAGCCCTCGAGAGGCCGCAGGAGGGGGTGCGGGTGCCCGATCGCCCTGGGTCGTGCGTGTCCTCACCATCTGTGAAAGAATAGAAGACAGAAGTTTAGAGTCGATGTCAAAAATATAGTACAACATAGAATTCAATGAAGCAAAGATTATTCCTAAACAGTTACATAGCCTCCCATAGACAAGTACAGATGTCTCCGTATCGATCAGCGAGACTCTAATAAACCGACCTATGTCCCGTGACTCCTATGAACCTAGAGCTCTGATACCAACTTGTCACGACCCTAGTTTACCAATTGAGAACCTTTCATTACGGCACCTCGCGGCTAGGTAAGCCTAACACATTGCGAAATTTAATAGTTCAAAATAAATACAGTAAAAAAACACTAAATAAAATAAGAAATGTATAACGGTGCCGCTTGGCACATACACCGAATACACAACTTCTGAAAATAATATCCCAAAACTCGAAATCCCACGGGCAACACAGGCTACAAGAAGTCTTACGATGCTCTAGTCACCAGAATTTGTCTAATACCAAAACGGGAATCGAAATAACACCTAATAACTAGGGATGGAATGAGAAGGAGACTTTGCGGATCTGCAAACATAGCAGAAGTATACCTCAAGTCTCTAATAATGCTCCCTGACAGCTACAGGCGGTGTGCCTGCTCAGAAGTACCTGGATCTGCATGAAAAACATGCGCAGAAGAGGCGTGAGTACACCACAGGGTACTCTGTAAGTGCCAAGCCTAACCACGGTTGTCTAGTGACGAGGAAGGTCGAGGACCTACTGAGATAAACATTAAAAAAACATATAAAATTAATAGACAGTAGGAGTACAATAACTCTCTAGTAACTAGGAGAATAATAAGTAGAACAGAAAAAGACTACATATACAATCCACGAATACAAGGACAATCACTACAGGTTATTTATCATTAGGGATTTCCTGGTATCCTCATCATATACACAAGGGATCTCCAAGTATCCTGAGGATATCCTAGTATCCTCCATTTAATCACGAGAGATCTCCAAGTATCCCGAGGATCTCCTAGCATCCTCCAATTAATCAATCCTGTGCCAGAGATCTCTTAGTATCTCGCACTTCCAAATCTCGAAACAAAATACGTACAGGGGGACTTCCGGGATGCCGTCCCGTAGACCCATCCATAAACACTTCACAGAAATTCAATATTGAACAGAAAGAAGCTAAGTACGGACAACAGGTAAAATCCAGAGTCTAGCATGCTTCGCAAAAAAAGAAGATACTGCAATTTAATCAAATAGCGCAATTAAGTTACTAACATGCTTTTCCTAAGCTAAGACAAGTGAAATTGCATTTTTAATAGTTAAATACGCGAAGAAACACAATCTAAATAAGTCAAGTAAGGTGAATTTTCAACAATTAGTACAAGTACACGCTCGTCACCTCGCACACAAGGCATTTGAACAACAGTACAGATATCCTAAGGGGAGAGGTCCCCCATACAAGGTTAGAAAGCCACTTACCACGAACCAGTACAAAAATCGCTAAGAAACAATTCCCTTTCTACGAGTATCTGACTCCGAGTGGCCCAAATCTGTTCAAACCAATTACATATTGTAAATAACATCGAAAGTAACTAATTCCACTATTAAAATTAAAGTTAAGGCGCAAAAATAGGTAAAATAACAAAAATACCCTCAGGCTAACATCTCGGAATCGAATAATTCACATTTTCAGAAACCTCGTACATTCACGAGTCTAACCATATAAAAATCTCCCAAATTAGTGATCAAATTCAAAACTCAATAGATTAGCCAAAGAAGTTTTACCCAAATGATCTAATTTTTGATCCTAAATTTGAATTTAGATGATGGATTCAACCGCAAAATGATGGAATATAACCTAAAAGGATCATAGAAACGTTACCCAATAATTTCCTCTTCGAAACCCTCTCAGAATCGCCTTGGCCCGAGCTCAAAATTGATTTTTTAAACTTTGAAATTAAGTCTCGGATAAAACCCTTAACATTACAGTGATTTTCTCTTTTGAGGATCTAGGGACCGCTTCTGCGGTCCCTTTTGCGTTCCCGCTTTTGCGGAGAATCGAACCGCTTTTGCGGTTTTTCCAAAGTGTCGACCTACTGCTTCTGCGGTCAATTACTCGCAGAAGTGAGTCCGCTTCTATAGAAAACTATACCGCTTCTGCGGTTCCTGTCCTTGTGCCCAAATCCACATCTGCGGTGCCCTAAGCCGCTTCTGCGGCTCCGCTTCTGCAGTTCCCAAACCGCAGAAGCGAAAATACCATAAGCCTGAAGCTGTTACACACTTAGAATTACTTCCTTTAACCACCCAAAATCATCCGGAAACCCCCGGGACCTCAACCAAAAGCATCAATACCACCTAATACCTCATTCAAACTTACACCAATCCTTAAGACACCTAAAACAACACCAAAACCTCAATCAAATCAAAGATTCAAGCCTAAGAACTTCAAGTTCGTCCAAAACACGCTTTCGATTCAAAACCTAATCAACACTCGTCCGATTGACCTGAAACTTTGCATGCACGTACCAAATGACATGACGGTGCTACAACTTCCGGAATCCCATTCCGACCCTCGGATAAAAAACTCACTATCGGACCAAAAACTTCAAAATTCTATTTTTCGGCATCTCTAGCCTAAATGAGCCACGGACATCCAAAATACATTCCGAACACGCTCCTGACCATGAAATCACCTAATGGAGCTAACAGAACCATCGGATTTTCATTCCGAGGTTGTCTTCACACTGTTCTGAATACGGACCACTTTCCAACACTTAAACTCTCATTTAGGGACTAAATGTCCCAAAACACTCCGACATCTCACACTGAACATCCCGACAAACCAAAATAGCAGAAATGAACTTAGGGGAAGCAGTTAATGGGGGAACGGCATATATTCCGAAGACGACCGACCGGATCGTCACAACACAAAATCATTAAAAAGAAGACTAGAAAACAAAGGCCAGACACGGAGCAGAATCGACGTCAGAAATAATGAGAATTGAATCTTAGCCTATGCTAATCTTACCGTAACCCCACATTGCTTGCCAAAACATCCGAAAAATTATCAACCCACACCAAGACAAAAATTCTCATATTTTCATACTTTTTGGGGCCAATTTTCACATGCTTCCACATGTATACTACCCTTCTTTCACATACTTTCACAAGCTGTGTCATGTATAATAGTAATTTTACCTAGAGTCTTTCACATAATTAAACGGACTCACTTTTAGACAAATTTTCCATATAAGATATGTTTATCTTGTGAAAAGGTTTGTCTTATTGTAACCTCCTACACCTACATAAAGGAAACTATGTAGTACTTTGAAGATCATCTAGTATTTTGCAATATATTATATATTACTTCCTTCTAAATTTCTCTTATTATTTCTTTCAAAATGGATGAGAAAGTCGACCCTTAAATGAAAATGTAGCAAGTATATTTCAAGAGAGCTTAGCTTATTATAGTACGAATGTTAGCTTGTTATAGTATGAATGTTTTTTGAGTTATAATAACTAAAGTTTTCACTTTAAATTTCTCTATTATTCTTTCTTTCGAAATGGTAAGTCGGCCCTTAAATGAAAATGGATCAAGTATATTTAAAGAGAGTTAGCTTATTATAGTACTAATGTTAGCTTGTTATAGTACAAATATTTTTTGAGTTATAACAACTAAAGTTGGTTGTAGTACAATTATGAGTTGCATAGCTTGGCAAATCATCCTCTAAATATTGAGGTCGGCCAATTGGTGGGAAAACATTTGCGATGATAATAAGTTTATGTAGCTTGGCAAGCATCCTTTGGATGTTGAAGCGGACTCATTTATAGAAAACTTTCATGTCTATAATATACTTAAATTAACTTACTTAGCTGTCTCTTACTTAGCTATTATATATAATAACAAAGTAAGAGACAACTAAATAAGTTAATTTTAATTATCACTATTAAAAAAAATAGGAATTCCCTACGGATAAATTATGTAACAAAATACTACTAATCCTACTTAACGACACACTATCGACAAATTATCAAAATATTATGTTAGCTAAGAGCGATCTAGTGGCAGATCATAGACGAAGTTCGTAACTAATTTCAGGTTTCTTAGTAGTGTATAGAAACAAAAGTTTTCCTACAAATGAGTTGGCTTCAACATGCAAAGGATATATTTGCCAATTTGTATGAGGAATTGTATTTGTTTTACAAGGTTGAATTCATGGACCCAAAATCTCTGAGATTTTGGAGTTAAATTAGCACGGGCAAGTCAATTTTCGGACTGATTATTTAAAATAACCAACGTTTGTATAGTTATTGAAAAATAGCCACTATTTTGCTGCAACACGAAAAATTCTAGGATAATATACTGGAGATCGGTGCACCTACGTATGAACTTCCAGCATATTATGCTGGAACTCTAACACGCGAAAAGTTCCAGTATAATAAACTGGAGTATGTTTCCAGATTTTGAAAAGTGTTTCGTTCAAATTTATCTTTACCTAAAAAGTGGCTAAATTTCGATTACTTTTGAAATTGTTGCTATTTTTGAATGACCACATATAAATGTGGCTATTTTTAAATTTCTCTCGGTTTTGGATCCACAAATTAAACTTGTGGAACAAAGACGACCCTCAAACGAAAAATTAGAATTTTTAATCAGCATTTCACAATTCCTGCCAAGTATTTGGATTTAATTTACTTAGTTCAAAACTTCATTTCACCCTTTGAGGTGCTTGGTGCAGCTTCATGGAGAATTGGCAACAGTTACAACAACAAATTTCTATGATTGCTTCAATCTTGTCAAAGTTAAGCTACTGTGATTTTCTCAGGAATTTCTCTAGTATAACAGCATAAGAATTTTCTGGTGTTTATGATTTTGAATAGGCATGCTTGGAACATGAGTCATTCTTGGATACACGTGTCTTAAAAAGCATGATGCATGCCATAATTTACATGAAAGATCTAAGAGTGTCTACCCATTTACAAAGCTAGTCTATAAGAGCAATATAAAATGACAGTAAGGAATTATAGCTGATAGAGTAATATAATATTCGATTAAAATGTCATGATGGTAGATTTATTATTTCTTTGACAGTTGAAGAAGAAGGGAAGAGTGAGCCGGGCTCGCACACTCTCATGAGTACACAAGAATTCTGCTACTAATTAAGTGATGAAATTTAAGTTACATTCATTATCCATATAATATAAAGATCATTGTAATTAACCAGCTATAACAACTTGCAATTAAAAATTGTGCACAAAATTAAATTTACCTTTTCGAGACACAATACAAGTCGTATAGATAAGTTGACCTTAGTTTTCTCAATTTACTTAAGAACTTTTTCAGTTTGTCCCTGGAGAATTTCTTCAAACTCACATTTTATGATAAAATGGCAACTCAACCCCTTATTCTTAACTACGCAGTTCCAACATGTCATATATCAGTCGTTTCACTTTCACCCTTCAACAACAACAACAACAACAACCCAGTATAATCTCACTTAGTGGGGTCTGAGGAGGTAGTATGTACGCAGACCTTACCCCTACCCTTGGGTAGAGAGGCTGTTTCCAAATAGACCCCCGACATCCTTCCCTCCAAGAACTTCCCACCTTGCTCTTGGGGAGACTCGAACTCACAACCTCTCGGTTGGAAGTGGGGGTTGCTTACCATCAGAGCAACCCCACTTTCACCCTTCAATAAGTGTAAAAATTGTATCTTCATTCTGTACAATCCTTAGTGAAAATAATATTAGCAATTTCTGCTTAACATGACCAGGAAAACAGTTTAACAAAGGAAGGAAGAAGGATAAAGGAATGCTCCAACTCAAAGGCACATATTAATATTAGACAAAATAGGAGGATTTGTACATTCTTCAGCTGGAATTCAATGGTCTATAATTCACTAATAGATCCATACAACATATAAAAAGATCAACATTCTTTGTTTTAGTTTATTTGAAACAAAAGCAAATTTGTCAGAAAAACAGGAAAAGGGAAAAAAGAAGGCGGGGAAGCAAGAATTTATGTATACTTGGTAGGAAAACTTTAAATGGTTTCATTTGAAAGCATCTGAAACTGAGTAAATGAAGTCCAAGAGCCCTGTTCCTTTGAGAAGACCTTTACCGGTCAAGAGTTCAAAATCCAACAGCAATAGGAAACCAATTACTGCTGCTTTTCCATTTATCAGTTCATTCCTTCCAGTGAATCCAAAGGCCTCTTGACCCTCGTCGATAACCATTCTTACCTAAATCCAATAAGAAGAATCAGATCAGAATGTCATTTACTCCATAGGACGAGTTTGTGACTAAACAAGATTAGTTGGTTCTATTACCTCATCTACATTGACGTCAGATGCTGTGACACCAGGTTGAGCCTTTCCACTGAATACAATCTCTGCAGAAGCGTCAACTTTTCCGCCTCCTCTCATGCTAATATAGATATTCTCATCGTCTGTTTTAACAGGATAAACAAACAAATTTCTCAAGGCAGGAGTAAGAACTCTCAATACAGGATTATTGGGGTACCATTCTTTGATGGATCCATTTTGCAGATAAAATGTGCTATCTGTTGTTGGACACACGATACATCCATCCTGCAGGAATTTGAGATTTATGCGCTTTTACATTATCGTATTTAGAAAGAATGTGCATATTGTCAAAATGGAAAAATGCACAATTTATGTGAAGCATGAGCATCATTATTGTAATAGTAGCCACTCGATAATAAACAGTTAAAGACATCTAGAATAACAGGAATTCCAACATAACATGAAAAGGAGGTTTCATGAAGCACCAACGAATTCGAATAAGCAAACATTTTTGTGTTTTGTAGTAGCACCTTAATTTAGTAACATATGTTAAAAGTAAAGCCACAATATTGGTAAGGGAGACATCCCGGCTATTGGCTAGCGGTATAATCTTGCAAAAATGTAGCATTTTAATGTTCAAGCATCAGAACAGAACGCTAGTCATGTCATGACATTTACACAGTCACTCTCTTTACCAGCAGACCTTAAGAGTTTAAATTCTTTTTTTTTTTATAACTGTTCCGGTCAACTCTCACGCACCTCACTAATTCCACGGGGTACCTGCAACCTCCCACTAATACAGGTGACGGGTATGTCCACCAAGGCTTGGACAAATGGAAATAAACTATCAAGTGCTTTTGCCTCCGCTCAGATTTAAACCTGAGCTAATTGTTCTCCACCCACTTTATTGACCACTAGGCCACACCTTTAAGTACTTTATAATTTAACTTTTTCTTCAGTGTGTAAAAAATTATCCGCTCATGCGTCAATTGTATAATTAAAGTCCTAAAGGAGTAATACAACCTCAAACCAAAGTTTTACGGATATGGTGCTCCTAAGGATCAGGGAACTGAATTGTTACTGCACATAGAACGTAATTGAATTGACAGTGACAGAAAAGAGAGAGAATAGCATTGAGGGAGAAGAGGGAAATAACATTCTACTTCCTAAATCCAATGAAAGCTCTACAGAAGTTTCCACCCCTTCAAATTTGCTCGGAAGGCAGTTAAAACAACCATTCTAGCAACCTAACAAACTAGCCTTTGTGATTATTTACATAGTATCAATTAACAGATTCCAATGTACCCCCGCAAAGGCATTATTTACAAATATATCAGCCATGACAACTAGCATGCTCTTAGAATCCACCATGGGTTGAGGGTACGGGGTTGTAGTCTGTTTATATAGTTTTGAAAAATCTTCAGCCGATAAGCCTGATTTTTGAGGTTGAACTAGGTCCAAGTCAATTTTGTCAACATGATATTTGAGCTAGGCCATTCCCGATGTTAGTTCCCAAATTACATTATTCATGCACAAGGGTCCATCCTAGGAAACATAGTGTTAGAGGCTCACAATGGTTAAAGGTATGTTTTTAGTTTGGTCTAGGATAAATCCTCCCTTATTAGCTTACTTTTGAGGTTTAGTTAGGCACAAAGTACATTTTCTCTTAACACATTGGATAAAGTTTTTGACTCTTTGTTCAATCACTAACGAACTACTATATCGGGATAGTAGAGAGGGTAAGAAGAATACGCATAGTAGATGCTTAAAAATCGTCAAAATAAGACTACACTAAAAGCTTCCACAGAGTATTCCAGCGTAATTGTTTAAATGAGCCTAAATTTGGCGTATTTTACAGTTTGTTTTGCAATAGTTTTTCCGAAGACAAAAGCTACTCCCATTGGCATCTAGGAAATCTTCATTTCCCCTATAGCATTATATAGAGAAACCAACACCAACCAGCTTAATCAATTTAAATGGCAAGGGCCATTGGCTAGTTTTTCGTCAAGCTCAATAACTTGAGTTCCCGAATACAGACTCAACTAATCTTGCATCCATTCACCAATCACCATGCAGACGCTAGCACAAATGGAACCTCCTACACCTAAATAGCAAAACTATCCCCAAAGTTGTGTTTGAACTGGCCATAATCACAAGATAAGGCAGAGGAAGAAACTTACACAAGAAAACTTTAGTAGCTTAAGAATTTCACGAACGAAGCATTAAAAGAGGAGCATATAGGAAATGGTGTTTGTTTAATCACAATGTTTCATTGACTAGACTGAAAGTGAGCAACCAAATGCGATCAATCCAAATAGAAACTAAAATCCAAATCAACTACTCCTTCCAACCCATAATTCTTGTCTCCTTTGGCTTCCAGGAATTGATCTTTAAACAAGATTATTAAATGTGTTATGTAGTCGGCTCATTTCTAAATGTGGAGATCTTATTTCCAGAAAAACTGAACTAACCTAGCAAAGAGATTAACTATGGCACTGAGAGAGAATCAGCAAAGAACATATTAATACAAATGAGTAAAATAATAAAGAGTTAGAAATGAACAAAGTAAAATTAATAAATTAGACAAAGGAAAGAAAATGAGAGGTGACCTGAGTGAGCTTGGCATTAAGGAGGCCTTCACTATAAGAACCTTCAGCAGGAGAACGATTCTCAATGGCAAAAACATCATCTTTATACCAAAGCAACAGTATAGTTTCTCCATCTTGTATAATTACACGTCTCTCTCCTTTCGGCAGTGCTGACAACGGAACCACTGGCACCCAATTGAACTTCCCATTATCCCCTCCGCCCGACGCCGACGACCCCTCCGCCACTGAAACCTCTGTAGCTTTGCATGTTAGCATGTACACCTTAGCATTGCTACTTCTAATGCTGCTACTACTACTGTTGGCTGTGAATGAACTGAAGTTATTGGTGGCTGTAGGGAAGAAGGAAGGTGGTTTACGGTGGTGGGGGTGGGGGTGAGATGGGATGTGGAGAATGCCGGTGGCTAACTTGGGGTATACGGTGGCCATTGGACCTATGGCTTATGGGGGGAACACCTCAATAGAGAGATGAACTAATTGGAGTAGTGTGTCTGTGTGTGGGGTATGTCTGAAAATTCCTCTGTGCCACACAAAAAAAAATCATGGATAATAATGGATTTAATCACAAATACAAAGGAACTATGGTTCCTAAAGATACATGGCCCTTGACTTTTTTCTAATTTGAGTATGCACTAATATAAGATTACTTTATTCTATATTCTTCATATGTGCGATAACAAACTGAAGACCCAATGCTTTTTGTGATTGTGTCAAGAATTAAGCATAGCTAATGGAGATCCTTAGTCTCTTCGTTTCAATTTATATGACATAGTTTAACTCGTAAGTAATTTTTTTTTTTGAAACTTATAATCTTAATAGTTTAAGGGTAAAAACTTTATGAGACTATAATATTTGTATGATTATAAAAACTTCTCAGATAAAGTAATTAGTTTAAAGTTAAATTATTTTCAATTGTAAAAATGTATCATTCTTTTTAAAATAGACTAATAAGAGAGAGTATTATTTGCAATTTAGTCCTTATCTTTATTTTCTTTTTTTTTTACAATTAAGTACCATAAAATCCCTTCTAGGAGGGACACATGTTAGTCAATGGTGTAGTAGGTCGTTACATAAAAATTCAATGTTGAATTCCCGCAGATGTTTTATTAAAATGTTATCTAATTTCACTATAAGAATTTGGTTTTTTAGTGGCAACATATAGCGGCGACTCTATAAGTTGCTACAATATTTATTGAATTAGCAGCGATAACAAAGGTCGCTACAGAAGGTGAATATATAGCGGCGACTTTTTCTAAGGTAGCCTCATATGGCTGAAATTTTTTTGTCCCACCCCGAATTAGTTTTTCGCTCCAAATTATTTGTGGCGATGTTTAATATACCGCGGCTAAATACAGTTTGTAGCGACTGGGTCGCTACTATATCCTAAAAATTTTAATTTAAAATAACAAAGCAAATTTAAAAAAGCTTGAGTCTTTCTAATTAATTTGGACGAACCCCCCTTCGTATAGACACAGACACTCAAACTCTCCTCTCTCTAGAAATCTCTCCCCCTCTCTAAAATCACGTCTCTGCAAAAATTTCATACCCAGTTCTAAGTTTTTCCTATTAAAATGTGAATCTCATTTATCAGATATGTGTTCAAATCCCTAATCTTTTCCTTTTTCTTTTAGGAACGAAAATCCCATAGCTGCTGTTCAAATCCATGTCGATTTTGTGGTGGAAGAATTGCACAACTGATTTCTCTCATATAAGTGCTAGAAACCCTAATCCTTTCTTTTTTGTTTATACCCTTACTAGTTTATATATAATAATATAAATATGTTTGAATTTTTTTATAAGGATTCTTTAAGGCAAAATTTTCAACATGCAGTTAGGGATTATTGTTATTTCAGTAATTTTACATTGGTATTCCATCCTTCACTGAGACGAGGGTCGATTGAAAATAGCCTTTCTGCCCTTGCGGGTAGGGGTAAGGCCCACATATTACCCTCCCCAGACCTCACTTTGTGGGACTATACTGGCTAGTTGTTGTTGTTGTTGTTGTTTACATTTGTATTCTTAGATTTCATCTCGAATTTCTCTGTACCCTTTTGATCATCTACAAGAATACAAAAAAAAAAAGCCGCACAAAAATACTCATTTGTGGCATATTTGGTGGTGGTGTTGTTGATTTTCAGTCTTGACAGAAGTCTTTGTTTGGGTAAGTTAAAATCTTCTTGTTGAGAGACGTATTGCTTGTTGTTATTCCATTCTTAGTTTGGGAAAAATATGCTTGTTATGGCTACTCTCACGGCCATTAATTAATCCTAGTTTCAACTATTGGCTTGGACTGCTATGTATATTATAAATAAGAAAGCTAACTTTTTATGAATGTAGAGTACTAAATAGTGCATAAAGAAACAGTTGGTGTGATTTTGTTGTGTGTTTGTGCGTGTAACAAGAAAATGTAACAGTTGGTGTAATTTTGTTGTGTGTTGGTTCTTTTCTTAGGAAAGGTCTTGAACTTTATTGGAATTTAAAGAAAGATCAAGAAAATGTTGAAGTATTTGATTTGTTTGATCCATAGAGTGCATCCGCAAAGATTTTGATTGATTTCTTAAACACTTAGTTTAAGAGCCATATTCTGTTATTTGGTGTAACCATGTCATCATTGTAGCGTACCGACTAAGTTCTATAAGCCGAAAGACTGGCATGGTGGTAGAGTTTTGTTGTTTGCCGCACATTTGTATGATGACCACTGAAGGAATCCTTTGAAGGAGCTTTCTGAAATCACTTTGAAGGTTGCAATCGACTGCAAATTTCTCTCTCCATTTTCTAGGCTATGTTCTGTTATTTGGTGTAACCATGTCATCTGGAGAAATTGTGCTTGTAAAGTGTGAATTGATGTTATAGTGTGAGTGTAAAGAAATTAAACTAATTTAAAATGTGTACGAGTTCAACTAAATTCAGTAATGTGTTCCAGTTCTTATTCATTTTGCTGCTTTCTTTGGTGACTCGTGTCATAAGTTTATATTAAGAATATTTTGTTGAATGATTCTTAAGCTTAAGCTACTGGATGACTACTGAATTTTTCTTATAAAATATGAGTATTGAATTTTTATCTTTGTTAACTCTTATTCTTAACTCTTATTTTTATCTAAAGCAAGTGAGACTTGTATCACCGTACCTCAGGCCGAAACATTGCCATTTCATGTTTCAATGCCTGTTGGTGAAGTATAAGGTTTTATCTTTGTTTTCAGGATGAAACGTTTTTGATTTGGTACTCTGGTGAGAAGGAAAACCAACTGAGGTTAAGTTCAATCATGAATATCATTCGTGATCTAAGTACTGTAAGCGGTGAGGCTACCACACATATTGATATATATGACGTTGCGGATTGTGAAGTGAAATTGGATGCTGTCACCCAAACTTCTTGTACATCTAAATGTGCTCTTCTTTTCTCAGATTCCTCTTTAGTGTTTGGTTGCAAAGTCATGCATATGGTATTTTACATTATCCTTTGTATCGGCAGAACCTAAAACTAGTGATGAACTTCTCCTGATTCACTTCGACTTGCAGTAGATCAGTAGTAAGATAAATAGGCAAAGTTGACCGTCTCTGCTTCCATTTTCTTCATTCTGCTTCATTGTCATCTGTGCAGGCTGTTGGATAGTAATTTTCATATATTACCTGATGAGTACATCATGTGCCTTGCAGTTCACTTATTTGGTCAATCATTTTCTGACTATGGCCAAAGATTAAACCATTTTAATTTTTCAAACAATATTAAAGGATACAAACATATATAATCATGGCTCACAGTTAACACATCGAAATTTTCATAACTTTTATAGATGATTAAACTGGAGGAGCAGCACTTTCTTGGTGAGGCTAGTTGAATATTAGCTGAGGTGCAGATCACTTCCCAATACAATATTTTACTTTTGAATTTATAATATGGGCCTAGTTCTCTTACTTATGGTGTAAGAGACAAGGGCATGACTCAATATTAGGGGTGTAATTTTTATGTGAACTGAAGAGCAAAGAGAAGATATATTTTATATTTAAGGCTCGATACTTTATGTAACTCAGTTATGCATAACCCGCCACTGGGCGTTCGAAAATATATTGTTCAGAGTTCAATTTTATCATATCTGTTACTCAGGGTTAGAAAAATGTTGCTACTCTAGTCCTATTTTTATTGTCTCATGTGTTGGTCAGTAGTTTAAAACATTGTGGATTCGTGTGATGGTCAATGTATTCTGCTTGATTTTTTTCTAAGTTTATAAATGTTATCAGCAAGATAATAACCGCATTTGATGCCTGCTTTAAACCTGTTTGATCTGTTTCTCCTGTTTATGTTCTTGCACGCAGCTATTCTTCTTTCCATTTAACGATTTCAGAATCAGTATAGCTGTTTGTATGAAGCTAGTTTTTTTTCCTATTAATCCAATGATATTGGATTTGCTTGTAAGTCAAACAAATCCCTGACATTAGACCTGATACGTGGAGAACAATCTTCTGGTCCAGGGTAGACCTAAAAATCTGGGAAGCTTACTGTTTGAACAGATTCCATGTAAAATTTTGATGCTATGCTATGACAGAGACTGTAAAAAGTTCAAGTATGCCTATTTCATGATGTGACCGTTCTAAATAGATGCATGTTCTAGTTGATAGAGATATAATTATGATTCATCTGATGCATAGGCCTCAACGAATGGAGATTGTGCTAGCTAATTCTCTATTTCCTGGTTCTCTTTCGGTTGAGGATAGAACCAGGCATTGGGTCTTCATTTCTCACTTTTACACCTTGTCATCTGAAGGCTTTGAATGCAATTTAGTCTCAAAAGCTGAGGTACTTTGGTGAAATCTGGATTTCTTTAACTTCTAAGATCTGCTTTGCTTCTTTTGCTTTAATTCATGGGGTGATGTGCTTCCAGGTTGAGAAATTAATTGCAAGTGTACTTACTCTCAGCAACAAAGACAAGGTATCTCAAATAATTGCCAATTGTTAATCGCTTATGATAAATCTCTTTGTTCGCCACTGTATAGGAGAACATTGAATTCATTAAAGCTGAAGCAATAGATGCTTTAATGTTATAATTACTGGAGTGTTCAAAATTCCAAATTTCAGATATGAGTACCTCTTGAACTTTGGGATACCTTTTTTTTTGGCTGAAGCCTTTCTGGTTTAGCCCAGAATGCCTGTCTGATGGCATTAATTATCCTTCTTGTTTCAAATTTCTTGGTAGCTGATGTTGGCAAGACAGACTGCTGTGTTTTTATAAAGAAATTCCAATTTGCAGAAAATGGTGGTCCCCCACATGATTTTCTCAATTCATTTTGTGTAGTAATTTTGCATTGGTTTTCTATCTTTATCCTCCAGAAGGAAGTCTCTGAAGAAGTAGAAAAGAAGATGAAAATGTCAGCATCTTTTGAGGATACTACCAAAGCACAAGACTGCTTTCGTAAACTGGATATGCTGAAAGACCGTCGAATATTTAATCTATTGGGAAAGTTGTTAAATGAACAGAAAACTGAAGATGCTCAAACCATCAGGGTGAGTTATTTCACCTTAAATTTTACTTATTATTTTTCACAGTGTGATTGGATCTCTGGTTTTGATCAGTATAAGGAAGAAGTTTTTCTGGAGAGAAGCTAGAAAACATTTCAGGATAGGTGTATGCCTAAGCTTATGTGTGAAAAAGACCAACCTTTTTGTTTCTTTGGCGTTTCGGGCTATAAGCTTGTAAATCGGCAACAGCCTTGCTAGAACTTCAAAGTGATTTCCTTATTATGAGTAACTGTTGCATATTTAATTTGAAGACATCTTTTTCTTCCCATTTACATTTACCTATTTTGAGAAAATTTTCTGCCTTGGAAACTAATCAAAGATAACAGTTTACATTAGCCCTGGTGGTGGGTGCTGGTGTGGAGGCACTGAAACTGAGTGTATTTGACAAGCTTATGGATGAGAGGATCTAGTTAAATTTAAATATTTATGTTATATGCATTTACGATGTCAAAGTAAATTCTTTAATGCATGTGAATTAGTTCGCTCAAGAGGACTTTCAATTGGGTTAGAGAGGAGTTTGTGTTTCATGATTCAAGTAAGAAGCAGAGTGTTTTGTTTGGTCATTCCGCATAATATATCTGCCTTCTGTAACTCTTTGGTTCCGTCTTGACTATATGCACACCTGATTTGGCACAAAGCAGCAATTTTGGGCACATACAAGTTCATGATAACATGGTAGTGCAATGTTTTTGTGGATTAATCTAATTTTCGCTCCTATAATCTTGTTTTCTTTCCTTGTTCTATTTTATTTCCGTCGTTCTAAGTCGAGGGTCTATCGAAAACAGCCTCTCTGCCTTATTGAGGCAGGGGTAAGGTCTGCGTATAGATTACCTTCCCCGGACTCCACTATGTGGGATTTTACTTGGGTAGTTATTTTTGTTGTTGATGCCTCATTATAACTATTATTGATTCTTCACTTTCAATTTTGTTTTTCTAACAGGGACAAGGCACTTAAACATGTACAAGGATGGTGTCGGGCAAGGAGCAATTACAAGACACTTAATATTTTG
The DNA here is from genome assembly GCA_034376525.1 of Nicotiana benthamiana. Taxonomy (NCBI): domain Eukaryota; kingdom Viridiplantae; phylum Streptophyta; class Magnoliopsida; order Solanales; family Solanaceae; genus Nicotiana; species Nicotiana benthamiana. The sequence continues at coordinate 135,789,688 of CM067329.1, read as the reverse complement.
TTGTTTTTGGGATATGTGAATGCGTACAATTACAATGCACAATGAAGTGTCGGGTAGTATATATGTAATTGACTTTTTAGTATGATAATATTTATAATATTTGGCTTGAGAAATTTTTTTGGTGTGTCGAACATTATTGGTTGCTTTAATATTTTAGCGGTGATATAGTTTTGACAAAAATTTAGTAGTTGTTGTGATATACGAGTTGCCACAGAATGTTAATTTATTTTGCAGCAACTTTAATAGCTACAGAAAACATGGCGTCTTTCATGGTTAAACTTTGTGGCAACTTTAGTCGCTACTAAATGACATTTATAGTGGCGACATGAACGGGCTATTGAACATAAATAGTTTTTGTGGCGACTATTGTCGCTGCTAAAAGCCACTCTTCAGGCAACTTCCCCCTAATCTGTTTTGTGGAACATAATTTGTTGCAATATGGCAAACGTTTTATGGCGACATATCGCCACTAAAGGGTGACATTTTGTGGCTTTTCCATGTCGTCACAAATATTGTTTAGTAACGGCTTGAGGTGCAACAAGTAAAATGTCGCTGCTTTAAACATTTAGCGGCGACGTTTATAGATATAGTAGCGACTGGGTCGCCGCTAAAAGACATTTCTTGTCGCAAAATTTCTCTCTTTCTTCTTCCTCTCTTCTCTCTAACTCTGTTTCTTCACTACTAAGCTCGTTTATAACTCAACTCGTGAAATTGGTATCAGAGCCATTTGGTTCTTGCGGATAATGATGGTTGACGCTAAAACATCCAAGGGCCTTAAAAAAGGCATGAAAAACTCAAAACCCAGCTAGAATCCTTAGCTACGGATAATGCGCCAGCGTTTTTAATAAGTGAAATCCAATAGTAATTAGTTTTCTTCTCAGCTATGGGAAACACAAGAGACAAACTAGAGGCTGGAATTAATTATTTCTCAACTCGAAGCCTTGAAGAGGGCATAAACCATTGCTTCTCCTAGATAAATGGCGTATTCAGCTCAAGGACCATTGATTGTGCGAGAATCTGGGCCAACTTCGAACATTTAGGCTCAAGTAACCCCGATTTCAACTCCATCTAGCTACCCTGGGGGTTTCAGTTTTCCTCCGCTAATGGCCAACCCAAACACACCTCAAAAACCTACTACCATTTTTACATCCTTATCATTTCCAGTTCCAACCCCCACTACAAATATTGTTCCATTAACCACTATGATTGTACCAGCAACTAACCTTCATTTACTTCACTTACCAATCATTGCACAGGTTGTAAACAACGCAAACCCTTATTCATAACCCTTTAAAGCCATGATAAACTTTTTTGAGTTCAATGGTGTTAACCCCAAGGGATGAATTTGTAAATATGAGGAGTTTTTTGAAATTTATCAGATCCCTAAATAAGTAAAATGAGCTATCTTGTTGTGCAATTGAAAAGACAAGGCATATGTATAGTTTGATAAACATATTTTGAAGATCCGCATGGATAACTCATGTACTGTATGGACGAACAACTCACAGACGATACAAACATGTCAATAAATTAATATATAGATCCGCATGGATAACTCATGTACTGTATGGACAACTCACGTGCCAATAATATTAATATATGGATTCGCACGAACAACTCATGTGTTGCACGAACAACTCACGTGCGACAATCCAAGAATATCATATAGGAGAAATCAAGAAAGTATACATATATATAATGGATGAAATAGGATTCTCCTATCCCCTGACTGGTGTAAATAACATGCTAAAGTCTAGGCATGTGCAAATGTGCTATCGCAACTTAATTCAATAATTTCATCAATGAAAAGTATTTATCAAGTTCGTTCAAGGATTTTACCTCTAAGTCGACGCATCATAGCTCAGTTAGATTACATAAATTGTTACCATATGATATATGTCGAAGCTCGAAGCTTAACAGTCATTTCTCACCTTATAAGAGCCCGAGACAGCCCAACATGAATATACAATTCCGGTGCCCGCACATGGAATCATCCTCACACGTGTGCGCACCCAAGAGCACGTGGCTATCACAATAACTCAGTCAACTGGTGAATTAACCGAGTTTAAATACGATACTTACCTCAAGTAACTCGAATCACTTTGCTAGCAAGCTCTTGCATCACGAATCGGCCTTTGAACATCTCAAATTTAGACATAAACAATTCAATACAATCAACACGAGCTAAGGAATCAATTTCATAATAAATGCTAAATTCTTAATCAAAAGTTAAAAAGTCAACTCAAAAGTTGGCCCCAGGCTCACGTCTCAAAATCCCATAAAATTTACAAAATTCGAAAGCTCATTCAACCACGAGTCCAACCATACTAAAATTTTCAAAATCCAACACTAATTCGACCCTCAAATCTCCAATTCTAACTCTCTAAATCCATAGCCTCAAACTACCAATATTACACCTCAAAACCACATAATATATGTGGGAAAATATTACACCCCATATTTTTGTACGTGAAAGTACGTCGTAAGTCAATTGATGTATGCTTGAAAATGAGATCCTCTTTGAAAGTATATAAAGTGATTTAATGATGTTACGCCCCATTTTCACAAGCCATTAAGATTTAACATTCGAAGGAAAATATTTCTAAGAGGACATGTTATTACACCTCGTACTTCATACATAATTATCATTGTAGGATTATCTAATGTAAGCTCAAAAAGGACGAAATCCTTCTACAAGGATAAGAAAGGTTTACCGAAGTCTTATGTAAATTAAGATGAATATGAGACTTATTAATCATGATTTAAATGAGATTAAATTCATTATATGACTATATATGTTTTTTGGATATGAAATATAAAGTTTTGAAAAAATCGAATTTAAGTTGCGGAAAAACCGACTAAGGATCTGCCTTGTAATGAAGCTTGTTGAGAAATATATTATGTGTATTATATGAGGTCTTTTTTGGGACATATTATATATCAAATTAAAGGTCCTGGAATTTAGTTTCCAAATCTCTTAACCGTTCGCTCATAAGACACCCAGATAAAAAGGTATAAGCATTGGAAGAAGGACCAATGCTAGAGTTCCAAGTAGCACCTTTTTGACTTTAAAAAAAACATATATTTATATCCTTATCTCATCTCTTTATTCAATTTTATGGATAACAAAACCAAATAAGACCCTTAAATTTACCCCTAAGCTCTTCACAAGTGTTTCAAATAAGATTAACATTTCGGGCATGAAATCAAGATGCGATAATATTAGAACGATTTCTACAACGTAAGTATTGCTATATCACCTATCTTTTTCTTTGTAGTTTGAGTTTTGGAAAGTATTTAATAGTTAAGAAAAGCCTACTTTCTGTATTTAAGATTTTAAATATCAATAAATGTTGATAAATGTATTCCTAATAGTATAACTCACAGTACGATGATAGAAAGACGTGAGTTCGAATTATTTAACTTGTAATGGACTGTTTCATGGGTAGTTTCGTGTTACTTATAGGCTTTCTATTTTGCTGTATTTAATAAATTTTTGAATGAGAAATGGTTGGATAAACACCACATAATGACAAAATGGTGGATTAGTCATTCTTTATAATATTTTTGAGGTGTTTGACACTATTATAGTTGTCGTTTTTTATGATGTCTTATTATTGATAATTATGTATTGCTGAATTTCTATAGTCATTCTTGTTGGTATATGGCATCATAGGAGGCTCTTGTTACGGGGATATGTTTCCCAAATTTACATAAACGAGCTACCAGTTTAATTTGCGGTCTTAGTCTTTACTCAACACTAATTTTGAATCCCCTTATGCTATGGTAGATTGAGTTGGGTTGTTTGAAGAATTTCTTGGAAGGTATTAATGAATCTATGAAGTTAAGGTATGCTAAGGTTATCCCTTTTTTCCTTTTGGCATGATCCATGTGATACAACGAAGAAAGCAAGCACACAACTTTCATAATTGATTCTATTCTTTGAAGTACTAGGGTTGCCTATGTTCTCGATTCCCCATATTTCCTACTATCATCATCTTTTCACGATCTTATTGACTCACTTCATTATGCATTGCATATATATATATATATAGAGAGAGAGAGAGAAAGAGAGAGAAAGAGAGAGATCCATGACCAAATGGCGTTATATATACGTATAGTATATGTATATGGGGTATGGAAAAAGGTTATGGCGTTATATGCGTACCACCACCTAATCAGCTGGTATACAATAATAATTTCTCCAATAGAGACCAAGATAATATGATGGGATGCCATCAAAGGCTTGATGATGTTATGTATGCATAAACTTATGCATGAGTCATTTTTAGGCATATTCATGACATTCTAAATGATTCAAGATTCACAGAGCTATTCAGAGTTAAAGGTTGAGTTATTTACCCCATGTTTCTTTCATGTCTTTTATATACTGCTTTCATGCATTACATACTTGGTAATTTATTTGCACTAACGTTCCTTTTTGCCTGGGGCGCACCATTTTTTGGTTGCAGATCCTGATAGACAGGTTGAGAGTCCTCCTAGTAGGTTATCTGCTTAGGAAAGGTGTTGGTGCACTTCACGTGCTCTGAAGTTGCCTATTTGGTCATTATGATTTAGACATATATTGATTAATATGGTCGGGCCCTATCCAGACCTTTATGGAATTAGTGTACTCTTAGAGGCTTGTAGACATATGTCATATATATGGATATTTGTATGGCCTTGTCGGCCTATATTTTGAGTATATAAATGATCATGTTGGCCTTATAGGCTTGTATGTCACATGTATAAGTTTATATGTAATGTTGGGTTGTCCTATGTGTAGTATTCCCTTTTGTTTTATTCTGATTATCTCATGACGCCCCTTCTGGCCCATTTACCCATGATGGTATGATAAGAAATATATGTTGTATTGGTATTCAGAGGACTAAGGCACCGGGTTCCCATCGCGGCCCTGCGTTTTGGGTCATGATAGAAAATTAATGGGGAAACATAATTAATTAATAAATTTAACCATAAGTTACTTGCCTCAAGAAACCCCTAAAAAATCCTCTCAAAAATTTCCAAGCTTGTAATGTTCAAAATAATAAAAATCACATAACCCTCGTTTTAATATGCATTGTGAGTGGTTTCGCTTCTATGGTCCATTTAGCCGCATCTGCAGTTGCGGTTAAAGATCCGCATTTGCATAGGTCACTTAAGGTCCAGAAATCCCAGTTCTACGGTCCCAAATTCCGCTCATGCGGGTGCTTCTGTGTAAATTCATCCTCTTCTGTGGACCAACCTCCCTAAGCCTTTTTCTGCTTCTGCGACAAGCCATCCGCATCAGCGTGATCGCATGTGCAGTATATTCTCTCGCATCTCGAACTACCTCTACTCACCCAAAATCGCATCTGCGACCACATAGCCACACCTGCGGCCTATCCCTCGCATGTGCGGTTGCACCATACCTGACCACACTAGCTCTTCCAAAACTCCAAAATCCAATCTGATTTCGATCCGAATCACCCCCTGGACATCAATCAGTTATATCAACATGTCCTAATACATTATACAAACTTAATTGAGCCTTCAAATCACATCAAACAATGCTAAAACCACGAATCACATATTGATTCAAGACTAATAAACCTTATACTTCTAACTTCTGCATTCAATGCCAAAACCTATCAACTTACGTCCGATTGACCCAGAATTTTGTACACAAGATAGAAATGGCACCACGGACCTACTCCAACTCCAAAAACTCCAATCCGATCTCGATAACCACAAAGTCCACTCTCAGTCAAACTTATTAATTTTTAACTTTTGCCATTTCAAGTCTAATTTTACTACGGACCTCCAAATCATAATCCGGACACACTCTTAAGTCCAAAATCGCCCGACGTAGCTAATGAAACCATCAAAACATCATTTTGGAGTAATTTACTCATAAGTCAATATCCGTTCAACCTTTCTGACTTAAGCTTCTAACTTTGAGACTAAGTATCTCAATTCATTCTAAAACCTCTCTGGACCCAAAAAAATTACCCCAACAAGTCACATAACAACTATAAAGCATAAAAATGAGCAGTAAATAGAGGAATGGGACTGCGCTCTCAAAATGACCGGCCGGATCGTTACATCCTCCCCCTTTTAAACAAACGTTTATCCTTGAACAGGTCTAGAAATGTATCTGGAGTCTTAAGGAGGTGTGTATATCTTCTCTACATCTCTCGTTCGGCCCCTGAAGTAGCCTCCTCAATTGGCCGACCTCTCCACTGCACCTTCACTGAAGCTATATCCTTTTACTTCAACTTCCTACCGCTCCAAAATGACCATCGGCTCCACATCATAAGTTAAATCACCATCCAACTGAACTGTGCTGAAATCCAAACATTAGACGGATTGCCGACATACTTTCAGAGCATGGAAACATGAAATACTAGATGCACACTTGACAAACTAGGTGGGCAAAGCGAGCTTGTAAGCCACCTGTCCAATCCTCTGAAGCACCTCAAACGACCCAATATTCGCAGGGCCCAACTTGTCCTTCTTCTTGAACCTCATAACACCTTTCATGGGTGAAACCTTCAGCAGAACCTTCTCTTAAACCATGTAAGCAACATCACATACCTTTCAATCGGTGTAACTCTAATGTCTAAAATGCACCATGAATGCTTTTCACTAGGGGTGTACATAGACCGGGTTGGTCCGGATTTTACAATTACCAAACCAAATTAATTGTATCGGGTTATTAAATTTAAAGACCAAGCCAAACCAATAAATTCGGGTTTTTCAATATCGGTTTTTCTCGGGTTTTTTTGGGTTTTCGGGTTATTCGGGTTTTTTCGAATTTTTTTCCGATAAAATCTTCGTATAACAAAATATATAACGTATGCTCAAAATATTTCTTTAATCCTAGTAAGATACAACTATATAAAGTATTTTTCAAGAAAATAATGCAAAATATGAGATATGTCATGACTCATGACATTATCCTAAAATATTCAACAATAAAAAATAATAAAATCATGTACTATAAATATTGCTAATTAAAAAGTCATAATAAAAATAAACATAATCTAAAAGCACTAATTCATGCTAAACTAGATAGACTAATGAGGGAGTATTAATTATATGCCTAAAAGCTAAAAAAATAAAAATAGGTTATGTATTTTTATCTAAATTATTGCAAAATAAAAAATAGACATTTAATACATTCCCGTTCGTAATATTGAATTGAATGTCTTTTGTTAGCATTAGTATTGATTGCCAGCATTATTTAATTTACTAATATTAATGGCTATAAAACTTATTGGAGCATTCAAAAGTTCTAAATCAACCTTGAAATAATACCTTAAAAGATAAAATTATGAAATTTTTTAAGAAATATTTATAAATTACTTTACAATAAGTATATTTATATATTAAATATATCTAAAATTGCTATATATGTAATGTCGGGTTGGTTTGGTTTCGGTTTGACTTTCTTTAGTTAAAACAAAACCAAACCAATTATGGTCGGGCTTTTTTTCCAACACCAAACCAAGTCAAACCAAACCATAGTCGGGTTTTTTTCTCGGTTTGACTCGGATTATCGGGTTGGTGCGGTTTATCGATTTTCTTTGTACACCCCTACTTGTCACGACCCTAGTTCACAATTGTGAACTTATTATGACGGCACCCAGTCTTCGCGACTAGGTAAGCCTGATACATTGCGGAAATTCAACAATCTTTATGAAAACAATAAATAAAACTAAATAACATAAGAAAATGCATAGGGTGCCGCCTGCACATACACTTCGACTCAAAATAATGTAAAACCTCCAAGACCCAGAAACCCACGGGCAACACAGGCTAAGAGTAAAAACATAATATACGGCTTTAATATCGAGAAGTATCTACAACAACTGAGTACATGAACGAAACTGCTATCTAAAAAGGTAGAGTAGAAGGAGACTCTTCGGCTCTGCGGGCACGGCAAATGCATAACTCAAGTCTCCAAGTGTAGCTCCGGAATCAGTGATAGTGAGATCTGCCAGACGTACCTAGATCTGCACAACAAAAAGTGTGCAGAAAAGTAGCATGAGTACGCCACAACGGTACTCAGTAAGTGCGAAGCCTAACCTCGGTGGAGTAGTGACGAGGAAGTTCAAGGCCCTACTGAGATGAACATAAGGAATAATGTAAGATAAATAAAGAGTAGATAATGAAGTAAATCCCGAATATCTAGCAAGACACTAAGTAATAACAGAATAGGCTACAAATACAACCTACGAACACAAGAAAGATCACTCAAAAGTCAGGATGCCACATGGAGCTCCGGGAATTAAACCCGCAGTCCATCTATACCATATCTGAGGATCTCCCGGGAATCGAACCCGTAGTCCATCATATCAATAATAGAGGATCTCCGGGAATTGAACCCGCAGTCCTTCATACCAATAACAGAGGATCTCCGAGAATTGAACTTACATTCCATCATACCAATAACAAGGATCTCGGGGAATTGAACCCGCAGCCCATCATATCAATATCAGAGGATCTCCCGGGAATCGAACCCGTAGTCCGTCATACTAATAACAAAGGATCTCCCAGGAATTGAACCCGTAGTCCGTCATGTCAATGTCATAGGATCTCCCGGGAATTGAATCCGTAGTCCACCTTATCAATAAAGCACATCACAACAAATTAATACAAACATGAAGAAGCTAAATACAAGTAACAGGTAAAAGTCTAGAGTCTAGCATGCTCGCAAGAAGACAGATATTTCAAGTTAGCAAGTAGAGAAAATAAGTACTAACATGCTTTTCTTAAGCGAAAACAAGTGAAATTTGCATTTTTAACAGTTAAGTACGTGAAGAAACACAGTCTAAATAAGCCAAATAAGGTGAATTTCAATAACTAACACAAGTATGTGCCCCTCACCTCGCGCATAAGGCATTCAAACAACAAAAAGGATATACTAAGGGGAGAGGTCCCTAACACAAAGTTAGACAAGCCACTTACCTTAAATTGGTACAAAACCGCTAAGAAACAATGCTCTTGCCACGAGTATCCGACTTCGAGTGGCCCAAATCTATTCAAACAAATTACACATTGTAAATAATATCACAAATAACTAATTAAACCGTTAAGATTTAAGCTAAGGCGCGAAAATAGGTAAAATGACCAAAATGCCCCTCAGGACAACGTCTTGGAATCGAGTAATTTTCGCGTTTTCAGAAACCTCGTACTCTCACGAGTCTAACCACATAAAAATCTCCCAAATCGGAGGTCAAATGCCCCTTAAAAACTCAATAGTTTGAAGTTTTACCCAAATTATTCAATTTTTAATCCAAATTTCGAATTTAAATGATGGATTTAACTGCTAAATGATATATGAAAGCTAGAAAGGATCATAGAAACATTAATCAATAATCTTTTCTTCAAAACCCTCTAAAAATTGCCTTCTCCTGAGCTCTCAATTGATTTTCCTACTTATGAAACTAAACCCTCGGATTTTCTCTTAACTGAACAACGATTTCCGCTTTCGCTGACCAGGGATCGCTTCTGCGGTCCCACTTTTGTGGTCGAAGTTCCGCTTCTGCGGCTCCCACTTAAAATAACAATTTCCACTTCTACGGACCTTACATCGCGGAAGCGAATCTCTCTTTCGCGGAAAATCCACCGCTTCTGCAGGCCTCACTCATCCCCTCAGATTCCGCTTCTGCGGTCCACAACTCGCAGAAGCGAGTCCGCCTCTGCAGAACCACGACCACTTCTATAGTACCTAGGCCTCATGGCTCCCTTCCGCTCCAGCGATAACCAATCCGCTTTTGCGGCGCTGCTTCTGCGGTCCCCAAGCCGCAGAAGCAGAAACAACAGAAGCGGCAACATTAAATACCCTCTAACTCCCAAAACCAACTCGTCGAGCATCCGAAACACACCCGAGGCCCCCGGAACCTCAAACAAACCTACGAGCCTATCCCTTAATATCATACAAACTTGTACCAATCCTTAAATCATCTAAAACAATGCTGGAAACACAATTTATTCCATTATTTAAACTTAAAACTTCCAAAACTTAACCAAACTCACTTTCGATTCAAAACCTAACCAAAACACATCCGATTGACCTGAAATTTTGAATGCACGTCCCAAATGACATGAAGTGCTACAGCAACTTCTGGAATCCCGTTCCGACCCTCGGATCAAATATTCACTATCGGACCGGAAACTGCAAAATTGTAACTTTCGGCATCTCTAGCCCATTTGAGCTACGGACCTATAATACACATTCCTGACACGCTCCCCACCCCAAAATCACCTAACAGAGCTAACATCAGATTTCCATTTCGAGGTCGTCCTGACACTGTTCTGATTATAAACCATTTTCCAACACTTAATCTCTAATTTAGGGACTAATTGTCCCAAAATACTCCATTTTCTGTTACCGAACATCCCGGCAAACCAAAATATCATAAATGAACTTAGGGGAAGCAGTTAGCGGGGGAGCGGGGCATAAGTTCCAAAGATGACTGGCCGGGTTGTCACATCCTCCTACACTTAAACATTCGTTCGTCCTCGAACGAGCATAGAGAACATACCTGAAGTAGCAAAAGGATGAGGGTATCGGCTGCGCATATCCCGCTCGGTCTCTCTAGTCGCCTCCTTAGCCGGCTGACCTTGCCATTGAACCTTTACTGAAACTATATCCTTTGACGTGAGCTTTCGAACCTGCCTATCAAATATTGCCACTGGCTACTCAACAAAGGACAAGTCATTGTCCAACTGGACTGAAGTAAACTCTAACACGTGAGACGGGTCACCGTGATACCTCCGAAGCATCGAAACATGAAATATTGGATGAACCTCGGCCAAATTGGGAGGTAAAGCAAGCGCATAAACAACCTTCCAAACCTGCTTCAACATCTCAAATGGACCAATGAACCTCGGGCTCAACTTCCCTTTCTTTCCAAAACTCATGACGCCTTTCATAGGCGATATTCGAAGCAAAACCCGCTCACCAACCATATAGGGAACATCACAAACCTTCCGGTCCCATAACTCTTCTGTCTGGAATGGGCCGCACGGAGTCTGTCCTGAATCACTTTAACCTTGTCAACCGTATCCTGAACCAAATCGGTGCCCAATAGCCTGACCTCGCCCGGCTCGAACCAACCCACCGAGGATCTGCATCTCCCACCATAAGGCCTCATATGGCGCCATCTGAATACTGGACTGATAACTGTTGTTCTATGCAGACTCAGGCAATGGCAAGAACTGATCCCAAGACCCTCTAAACTCAATCGCGCCGCACGGAGCATATCCTTAAGAATCTGAATAGTGCGCTCGGAATGTCTGTCCCTCTGAGGGTGAAAAGTTGTACTCATGGTCACCCGGGTACCCAACTCGTGCTGGACAGCTCTACAGAACCGTGATGTAAACACTGAAGCCCTGTTTGAGATGATAGAAACTGGAATGCCATGTAGATGGACAATCTCCTTGATATAAATCCCTGCTAACCGCTCCGCCGAGTAAGAAGTAAACACTGGAATGAAATGAGCGTACTTGGTCAACCGATCCACAACAAACCAAATAGAATCAAATTTTCTCGCCGTCAGAGGGAGGCCAGTTAAATAGTGATATTCTCCCATTTCCACTCCGGAATCTCCATCTGGTGGAGTAACCCTCTCGGTCTCTGGTGCACAACCTTTACCTGCTAACAGTTGAGGCATCTAGCTACAAACTCTACTATATCCTTCTTCATCTGCCTCCACCAGTAATGCCGCCTCAAATCCTGATACATCTTCTCAACACCCGAATGGATGGAGTACCGTGAGCTATGGGCCTCAGTCAATATCAACTCCCGAATATCATCAACATCGGGCACATAGATCCGCCCCTGCATCCTCAATACCCCGTCATTTACAATAGTCACATTCTTAGAATTGCCATGCTGAACTGTGTCCTGAGGTCAAGCAAATGAGGATCATCATACTGCCGCTCCCTGATATGATCAAACAATGAAGACCAAGAAACCATACAGGCTAGAACCCGACTGGGCTCCGAAAGGTCCTATCTCATGAACTGACTGGCTAGAGCCCGAACATCCATCGCCATAGGTCTCTCTTAAGATGTAAATAAGCCAAACTCCCCAAACTCTCCGCCCGGTGACTCAAGGCATCGGCTACCACATTGGCCTTGCCTGGGTGATAAAGAATAGTAATATCATAATCCTTCAGTAGCTCCAAACATCTCTTCTGGCACAAGTTCAGATCCTTTTGCTTGAACAAGTGCTGCAAACTCCATGATCCGTATAAATCTCACAAGGCACGCCATACAAATAATGACGCTAGATTTTCAAGGCGTGAAAAATAGCATCTAACTCAAGGTCATGGACAGGATAGTTCTTTTCATGCACCTTCAACCGTATGGATTCGTAGACAATCACCCTGCCGTCCTGCATCAACACCGCTCGAAGTCCAACTCGTGAGGCATCACAATAAGTCATATCGGAACCAAATCAGTAGGCAAAATTAGAATAGGGGCTGAAGTCAATGCCGTCTTGAGCTTTTGGAAGCTCGCCTCGCATTCGTCTGACCACTAAAAAGCAGCACCCTTCTGGGTCAATCTAGTCATAGGGGCTGCAATCGATGAGAACCCCTCCATAAAACGACGGTAATACCCTGCCAGGCTAAGGAAACTATGGATCTCTGTAGCTGAGGAGGGCCTGGGACAACTCTGCAGGACTTCCACCTTCTTCGGATCTACCCGAATGCCCTCACTCGATATCACGTGGCCTAGGAATGCCACAGAACTCAACCAAAACTCACATTTTGAAAACTTTACATATAATTTCTTTTCTCTCAGGATCTGAAGGACTGTCCTCAGGTGCTGCTCATGATCTTCCCAAATACGGGAGTATACAAGAATATAATCTATGAAAACAATGACAAATGAGTCGAGATAGGGCCTGAATACACTGTGCATCAAATGCATAAAAGCTACTGGGGCGTTGGTCAGCCCAAATGACATGACAAGGAACTTGTAATGACCATACCGAGTCCTAAAAGCAGTCTTCGAGATATCTGGCTCCCGAATCTTTAGCTGGTGGTAACCTGAGCGCAAATCAATCTTAGAAAACACATGTGCGCCCTGAAGCTGATCGAATAGATCATCAATACGAGGCAAGGGATATATGTTCTTCATTGTAACTTTGTTCAACTGACGATAATCGATACACATGCGCATAGAACCATCCTTTTTCTTCACAAACAAGACAGGAGCACCCCATGGTGAAACACTGGGTCGAATAAAACCCTTATCAAGTAATTCTTGTAACTGATCCTTCAATTCCTTCAACTCAGGAAGAGCCATACGGTAAGCAAGAATAGATATGGGATGAGTGTCCGAAACAAATCAATACTGAAATCAATGTCCCAATTGGGTGGCATGCCGGAAGATCAGCTGGGAAGACATCAGGGAAATCCTGTACTACTGGAACAAAGTCAATAGAAAGGGTATCAACACTGACATCTCTCACATAGGCTAAATATGCGGCACACCCCTTCTCAACCATACGCTGGGCTTTAGGACAAGATATAACTCTACTGGAGTGTGATCAAAAGTACCACTCCACTCAATACACGAAATACCTGGCATACCTAGTGTCACGGTCTTAGTGTGACAATCAAGAGTAGCATACTGGGGCGACAGCCAGTCCATGCCCAAGATAATACCAAAATCAACCATACCAAGTAATAAAAGATCTGCTCTGGTCTCAAAACCATGAATAGTAACCAAACACGACCGATATACGCGGTCCATAACAAGGGAATCTCCCAAGGGAGTAGAAACATAAACGGGAGAGCTCAAGGTCTCTCGGACTGTACCCAAATGTAGAGCAAAATAAGATGACACATAAGAATAAGTAGATCCTGGATCGAATAGAACCAATGCCTTTCTATGACTAACCAAAATAATACATGTGATAACAGAATCAAAGGCGACAACCTCGGCACGATGAGGAGTGGTATAAAATCTGGCTTGACCCTTACCTCGAAGGTGACCTCTAGCTCCCCGATCCCTGCCTCTGGCTGGCTGGGCAGGTGGGGTGGCAGCATGAGCTGGAACAATGGCCTGCTAACCCTGTGGAGCATGATGAGGCTGTGGAGTCTGAGAAGGCAGACCCCTCCCACATCTGGGGCACTCTCTAACCAAGTGGCGGGTAAGCTTTGGGAAGTACCTGGATCTGCACAACAAAAAGTGTGCAGAAGAGTAGCTTGAGTACATCACAGCGGTACTCAATACGTGCCAAGCCTAACCTCGGTGGAGTATTGACGAAGAAGATCGAGGCCTTACTGAGATGAACATAAGAAATAATGCAAGTTATAAATAGTAGATAATGAAGTAAATCCTGGATATCTAGAAAGACAATAAGTAAAGATAGAACGGGCTACAAATACAGCATACGAACACAAGAAAAATCACTCAAAAGTCAGGATGCCACATGGAGCTCCGGGAATTGAACCCGTAGTCTATTTATACCAATATATGAGGATCTCCCAGGAATTGAACCCATGGTCCATCATATCAATAACAGAGTATCTCCGGGAATTGAACCCATAGTCCTTCATACCAATAATAGAGGATCTTCGGGAATTGAACCTGCAGTCCATCACACCAATAACAAGGATCTCCGGGAATTGAACCCGTAGTCCATCATACCAATAACAAGGATCTCCGGGAATTGAACCCGCAGTCCATCATATCAATATCAGAGGATCTCTCGAGAATCGAACCCGTAGTCCGTCATACCAATAACAGAGGATCTCCTGGGAATTGAACCCGTAGTTCGTAATGTCAATATCAGAGAATCTCCCAGAAATTGAAATCGTAGTCCAGCTTTTCAATAAAACACATCACAACAAATCAATACTAATAGGAAGAAGCTAAATACAAGAAGCAGGTAAAAGTCTAGAGTCTAGCATGCTCACAAGAAGACAAATATTGCAAGTTAGTCAAGTAGAGCAAATAAGTACTAACATGCTTTCCTTACGTGAAAACAAGTGAAATTTGCATTTTAAACAGTTAAATACGTGAAGAAACGCAGTCTAAATAAGTCAAGTAAGGTGAATTTTCAACAATTAGCACAAGTACACATCCGTCACCTGGCGCACAAGGCATTTAAACAACAACAAGGATATCCAAAGGGGAGAGGCCCCCCACACAAAGTCAGACAAGCCACTTACCTCGAATTGGTACAAAATCGCTAAGAAACAATGCTCTTGCCACGAGTATCCGACTTTGAGTTGCCCAAATCTATTAAAACCAATTACACATTGTAAATAAAATCTCAAGTAACTAACTACACCGTTAAAATTTAAGCTAAGGCGAGAAAATAGGTAAAATGACCAAAATGCCCCTCAAGCCGACGTCTCGGAATCGAATAATTTCAATATTTTTAGAAACCACGTACTCTCATGATTCCAACCGTATTAAATCTCTCAAATCGGAGGTTGAATGCTCCTTCAAATCTCAATACTTTAGCTAAAAATGTTTTACCGAAATTATCCAATTTTTTATCCAAATTTCGAATTTAAAAAATGGATTTAACTCCTAAATGATGGATTAAGGCTAGAAAGGATCATAGAAACGTTACCCAATAATCATTTCTTCAAAACCCTCTCAAAATCGCCTTCTCCCGAGCTCTTAGTCGAGTTTTCAACATATAAAATTAAACCCTCGGATTTTCTCTTAACTGAATAGCGATTTTCGCTTTCACAGACTAGGGACCGCTTCAGCGGTCTCATGTTTGTTGTCAAAATTCCACTTCTGCGGCTCCCACTTAAAATATCAATTTTTGCTTCTGCGGACCTTATATCGCGGAAGCAAATCCCGCTGTCGCGGAAAATCCACCGCTTTTGCCGTCCTCACTCATCCCCTCAGATTCCACTTCTGCGGTCCACCACTCATAGATCGGACTATCTTTGATCTACAATCAAAGTTGGCATGACAAGAATCCAACCAATCCATACCCATTATAACATCAAATTCTACCATATCTAACTAGATTAAGTCTTCTACGGTTGGTCGACCATGAACTATTATTATACAACCCCTATATACCAGCTTAGCTATCACTGAGTCCCTAGCAGGTGTAGACACCTCAAAAGGTTTAACCAATTCAGGTTTTTTTTCAAACTTACTAGCAACCAACGAAGTAACGTATGATAAGGTGGAACCTGGATCAATCAATTCATATACATCGTAGGAGGAGACTGATAATATACATGTAACAGCATTAGACGATGACTCTTGGTCATGTCGTTCTTCCAATGCATAAATACAATTCTGAGGGTTCCTCGAGCTAGATGCTCCGCCTCTGCCTCTACCACGACTCATTGGTACTTGGAGACCTTTCCCAGGAGGGCGTACTAATGATGAAGATCCAGCTACATATCCCACTGGCTGAGCTATGCTTGCATCACCTCTGATTGAACAATCCCTGATAACGTGGCCCGAATGACCATATGTATAACCAATACCTAATCCCACACGGCACTGCCTGATATGCTCCTTACTACATTGAGTACATCGTGGCAAGGGTGGCCTCATCTAATACTAACCCTTAAACTGAGAACTTGAGGCCCTAAAATTCTGACAAGGCCCTGAATATGTAGAACGATCAAATCTCTTACCACCAAATTGAGGGAGCGTGCTAGCCGAGGGCTGGGATGGATATCTCTAATAATACTTCCTCTGACCACCTTAAAACTCAGGAGAACGACCCGAAGACCTCGCTCTTTTATTCTGGTCCCTATCATGCTCCTGACCGACCCTCTATTTTTGTTTACGCTCCTCTACACCCTGAGCGTATGCCTGAATATGAGAAATATCCATGTCTGGACGAAGAGAAATTGATATACAATCATTAAGCAAGTGAGGCTGTAATCCCATTGCAAACCGGTAAACCCGATCCTTCATCTTAGATACAATAGTTGGAGCATACCTAGTCAACGAATCAAACTAAAGATTGCACTCTCAAACACTCATGTTTTCCCGCCAAAGGGTCAAGAACCTATCAATTCTGGCTTGCCCAAGCTCTGGTGGCAGATAATGACGAAGAAAAGTTTCTATAAACTCCTTCCATACCGCTGGAGGGCATTCTCCCCTCTGAATAATTTCCAAGGCTCGTACCAATTAACTGCAACATCTCGGAGTCAATAAGAAGATAGCTCAACTGACTCAGTCGTAGTGGCCTTCATTACCCGTAACATCCTGTGCACTCTATCAATTAATACCTGAGGGTCCTCATTTGGGTATGCTCCACTGAATACCGGAGGGTATAAATTAATAATGCGTATATAACGTCGTTTGAATCATATATCTGCCATTGTGGGCAACATCATCATCATCATATACCAGCTGATCAGGTGGTGGTACGTACATAACGCCATAACCTTTTTCCATATCACACACACACACACACACACACACACACACACACACACACACACATATATATATATATATATATATATATATATATATATATATATATATATATATATATAGATAGATATATATATATATATAAATGCATGAAAAATATATAATAATATTGATATTCCTTCCGGAAAAACTTTTCCCTACTGCATATTATTCTCAGACCCATGAACAGAAGATAATAATAATTCTCATGGGGAATCAAGAATATAGACACCCTTACTATTTTTATGAATAGAGTAACTTATAGAGAACTGTGTATTTATTCGTTTCTTCAGTATAATTCGAATCATGCCAAAAAAAAAGAAGGAAGGATATTAACATACATGTTCAACGTTCTTGGTTTCGAAACCAAGAACAGATTTGTATATAAGAGGTTGGACGAAATTGATCTGAGTCAATTCTGTTGGTTTCAATGCCAAAAGTAGTGAAAATGAAACTAAAGGCACATTCTGCTCTTAGCGTTTTTGATCAAGAACGTAAATGGATTTAATCTATTTGAACTTTAAAATTTTCACTTGAATTGACAAGAATTTTGAACGAAATAATCAGCCTCAATATCCTTGGTTTAAATACCAATGTAATGAAGTTTAAAATGGAGCGAAGATACTAAATGGAGCACATGACAGATTTGGGATAAGATTAAGACTTAGTCATTAAGGGTCTTTTTGGCATGAAGGAAAATATTTTTTAATTTTTTTTATGTTTGATTAGTTTAAATATTTTGAAAAATATTTTCCTTATCAATTCATTTTCTTTTAATTGGAGGAAAATGTATTCCCTACCAAGAGAAGGAAAAATATTTTCCAAACCTCTTTCTCAACTTTCCCCACCCTCACCAACCCAACTCACCCCCTTTGGAAAAAAAAGGTTTGTTTTTTTTAAATTTCAATTTTTTTCGTTACCACACACCATACTACCCCTCCATCCCCCTTCCCTCCCCCCTCCCCCGCATACACAAAAAAATTTACTTTTTTTTAATAATTTAAACTTCAATTTTTTTCGTTTCACTGCCCCTCCAGCCCCCCCCCCCCCCCAAAAAAAAATTAAATATACTTTTCAATTTAAATTTTATTATTTATCGGCTTAAAGGCTCAAAAGTATACAAGTTCCAAAATTCTGAGTTTGGAGGTTTATGTGTTTGGAAGTTTACGAGTTTAGAAATTATAAAGTTTACGGGTTTGAAATTCCGCGATTTTGAATGTTTAGTGGTTCAAAAATTTATGAAATTTGTAGGTACGGAAGGTCGTTGGATTGAAAGTTTATGGAGTCATATTTATTATATCTAAATTATTTATGAATACTCTTGAGAAGTCATTTTCCTTAATTTGCGTACTAAACACCAAAAAATGAATAAGATTACTACTTGTTTTCCAAGAAAACTTTTTCTTGGAAAATATTTTCCACAGGAAACATTTTCCATTATACGAAACACACCCTAAGTCTTGATTCAATAGCCACCTAGAATTATGACTGCTTAGTCATTTTTCTAAGTGTGTGGCTCTTTGCCACGTGTGGGGGAGTGGTTAAGTTATTAATTATTTATCCACCTATTAGTTAACTGGGTAATGTCCTGTTACCCGTTAATTATGCAATTACCCATATAATTTAAAAATTACCAGAAATTACTTAGAATTCTATTTATTTTTAAAATACTTTATATGTACTTTATATATTATAATACTGTGGTTATATGGTACCTTGCATGGTACTATTCATAATTATCGCATACTACGCTCGACCAGTATTTTTCTTAATTGACCACTTTCAACGAAACTCTTTTTCTTTAATCCGTGCACCCCTTTTATCCTTCATAACACTTATTTATTGCTTGTTATAAATAGCGTAAATATGTTAATATCAAGATAATCTCATCTCCAAGTCTACGTCGGTTAACTGAAAATAAAATTCTAACGTATGAAAACGCGAGATGTAACATTTGGTTAGTATGAGTTAGATGTGCAATGTTTGGTATGGGGGCTCTGTCACGGTCTTTGTGAAAATTATGAAGTCTTAGAGGCTTGTAGACAGATGTCATATACGTAAAAGATTGTATGGCCTTGTCGGCCGATGTTCAGTGTTCAAGTGGTTATTTTAGTCTTAGAGGCCAATATGTCTTATGTCATACCTGCAAAAGAGTTAAAGCTGCGGTAATACTGACTCTCCTAGTCAATAGGGCTATTCAAATCAATCCACCTTTCTGTTTGCAATTACCGCTGTAGAATAGTCATCCCTAAAAAAAGCAGTTTTCCAATTCAAATAGGTTGCTTTTAGAATAGGTTGTTCTCGAATAATCTCTTTGAAAGATAACTGAATGCATTTAGTTCCTTTGGAAGGGTCTGCGCCCAGGGCTCTTTTTAGCACTATTGAGGAAGTGAAGACGAATAGTCGACTTTATTGCCTTCTTGACTGCTTTCATCTCCTGATGTTGGAAAAGGTGTTCTATCTCATTCTTTTAGACGCAATGGAACCGTTAGGTTGTAGTGGCCAAAGTAGAGGCAAGCAGCGATGGACTAAGCAAGTCAAACAATGCTGGTGCGAACCATGTTGGATGACGGGAACGACTTGGAGGTATGGCTGAGTGGCTTAATGCATTTTTTTGCTAAATCGACATGCAAGAAGATTGTATCATGGGTTCGAATCCCATTTCCTATGGTACGGGAATTAAAGGGGCGAGCGAAATTACGTGAGAAATTCATCCTTTGTTCTATCTTTTTTTTAAAAGGTGGGTCTTCCTAGTGGGTTTGTCGCCACTAGGTAGTCATCTTTGATCCTGATCGGCCGACCTTTCCGATCCCGAAAAAAGAGAGTTCGACTCTCTTTTTTCGCTCATTCATATGGCTCTTGGGGAAGTAAGGACATTGATTGGCATAAAATAGGGTAGAAAGAGGAGTTTCAGGTTCTATTTTAAAAGGATTGGATTTGCTGCTTGCCTTCCGCACCTTGATCTGCCTAGGTCTATTTTGATTATAAGTTAGCATTACATGATGCATTCTACCTATTTCACGGCAACCTCTCCGATTCAGTTATTTATGATAGTATGGCATGAAAAGATACTTATATCGGTAATCAGTTGAGTAAGGTACCGGGATTCCGTCGCGCCCATCGGTTTGGGTCGTGACAAAAGTATATTATAGCAGTTCTATCATATGGAGTCTACAAGCCGTGTCTAGTAAAGTCTTGTTTATGGGTGTGTCGTACACCACACTTATAAGCAGGAGGCTATAGGGAATTTTGGATTTTCACTCTTTCTTCTTACTCTAGATCATTTGGTAAAGCTCACTTATAAGAATTCAAATTCTGAAATTCTATTTTATTCTTAATAAGACGAAACCTACATCCTGAAAGAAGGTTGGAAAGAGAGATAGTTGTGGAAGAGCTGAGTAAGAGGAGTTGGATTTTTGTGTGATGCCTAGCGGATCATGGGTGTACTGTAAGGTGTAAACTTCATTATAAAAAGCATTAAGGCAAGAATGCCTATCCACTTTATAGTGAAAGACAATGAAAGATTAAGAAGATAAATACAAGTTTCATCAAACAAAAGAAGCAAGATAAAAAGGATACGAGACGCACAGTTAATTAAGGTTAACAGTGTTTATAATACAGGTTGAGGAACATAAGCCTTTTATGTTATATTCAACAGTAACAGATGTATGTACAATTGGTCACACCCCTTTCAGTTATGACTTGTAGGGGCAAACATGTATAGTTAAGAGGAGGAAGAGATATCAAGATCCGGCTTGGGTTAGGGTAACCCAAATTGGTAAATGGATTGCTTGTGTATGTTGACATTGCCGAAGGATATTGCAAATGTGCTAATAGATCTCCTTCTGAGACAACCATATGGTGTACTCTAGAATATTAAAATTAGATGTGAATACTAGCATGATCAAAATAAAAAAACAAATGGTAGGCACTGAAAGCCTGGAAGGGATAAATATTACATTAGTATGACTCTTGTGCCTAGTAGAGCGAGGACATTGAGCAACCCGAAGAGCCGATGAATGAAGCAAGGATAGCTAAAATCAAATGAATTTCCTGTTGAAGTTTTCACAAGAAAAAGGATATGCGGAAATATTAGTAGAGTAATGAGAAGAGAGATAAGGAAGCATTATGAATAAGGTGTAATACATGGATGACAACGATAGAGTGTTACAGAACCTATATTAAAATAAATAAAAAAAGACGAAAGGTGATGGGTCTTAAGAAAATAAAAGAGTATAGGCCATACAGTCACATCCTCATTTCAAGATATAAGTTCGCGATTCTAACGTGATTAATAGATGGAATGGTTAGACCCTAGAGCAGTAGAAATTAGTGTGAATAGGTGAACAAGATAAACTAAACATGAATTAGGAACTGAGTAATTTGATAATGATTGGCGTTACAAAAATTTTAGATTGTGTTCCAACAATAATAGAATAGATGATAGAATAATAACCTTTAAAGGTCATTCAGGAAGACGCTTCCCTAGAGCAAGCAATGTGAACAAATTTAACTTAAAGGATTGTACGTGCCAGTTATACTAAGTGACACCCTCGCGAGCAAGAAAATTTGTTATCCTTGGTACAGAAGGATTATCGCAAGGCAAGTAAGGGTCATGGTTTCTCTAAGTTATACAAAGTATCGAGCAAAGAACTTCAGTACACCTATAGATGCCCAGAGAGGCATCCTATTAAGCCTTGTATATATTTACAAAGTAAGGCCTAGAGACTGGCTAAAAGCTGGACAAAAAAAAGAGAAGAGTCGTACAAGCACACTTACAAAGCCAAGGTCATACAAGCAGCATGACAGGAGGTAATAGCAGTTGCGAGATTAGAAAGATTTCGATCACAGCAGACTTTGGATTTATTCATAGAGCAGCTGCTTAAATGGAAAGGAGAGTAGTATGGTATAAACAAGAGCTATAGGTTATAAAAATGATAAGAGCAACAGTCAACATTCGAGGACGAATGTTCCAAAAGGGGGAATGATGTTACACCCCGCAATATTACGATAACGTTACGTCCTGCAATATTACATTACGATGATGTTACGCTTCACAGTAATAAGTCACGACAATATTGCACCTTGTAGTGTTATACTTACTGTGATGTCCTTTGCAGTATTAAGTTATTATGATGTTGCTCCTTCTAGTATTGTACGTTGAATTTGTCATAAGGTAATTGGCATCAGTCCAAGTAAAAGATTATTTGGGGATTATAAGGATTATGTTATTTCAAACAAGTAATAAGTAAATTCGGGAAGTTGAGAGGGGAAAGCAAGTCAAAGAAAATAATTTTCATCCATGTTTGACATTTTGGGATAAAATACGAGCTGAGTGTTAATACCCAATATTTATGAACTAGTACCATACAAAGCACCACATGGCCATGATAGTAAGTTATATAAGGTATGTAAAAAGTGGGTAGTATTTAAAGTAAGTTGAGAAAGCAAGATAGGAGTTACAATAAAGAACAAATAACAAGATTATAACTCAACTACGGATACATAGAGACTCTTTGGAAACTGATCCTTTAGTGGAGTTTCCTTCTTGTTCTTGAAACACTTGTGATTTTAATGATGGATGAACGCTTTTATGCTTGAGAGAATATCATTAAATGCTTAAATAATTATCATGTGCCTTGCACCAGGTTATTATACTACAAAAGGCATCACAATGGTGATTTCACTTCTTGATACACGCTTCTTCCCAATGAGAAGTGATTGCCGCACTATCTGATGCATTGTCGCATGTGTAGTATGAAAACATTCACTTTCTGCATTTGCATTCCAACTGTCAGAGAACACCAAAGGATCAGGTCCATGTTGTGTTCCTCTTTGTAGTAGTTCATTTGTTGGAGATCATATTGGAGTTTGTTCATTTGAGATGGGTACCAAGTGAGTTATGTTCTTAACAATATGTTTGTTAGATCATCAAGAAGCATAAGGCAAAGACATTGAAAATGCCATTCCCCAAACATGAGGGGGCGAGACCGGTACCTGGTACCTTACTCCACCGAGCACCAACTTGCAACTAAGGGATTCTGAACATATGATGGCATACTTTGGCGATGGGCCACAATGCAAGACGACAACGAATGCTTACTAAATATCAATATAAAACTTTGCTGACAAGGCAGTCATATTTATTACAGCTGACAAACTAACCAAATATACATACAAGGCCTGAAATCCCAATATACTGCACTAACTGACAAGATATGTCTACAGGCCTCTAGTAATGGATATACTGCGATCCAAACAACTCTCCAACCTACATATATATATATATATATATATATATATATATATACAAGATATACAAAAGACTCTAGACTCAGAAACTCTGAAAGGCAGAGCATATCGATCAAGCTGAACTCGGGTAACACTTATCGAAGAGTCCTACTCGTATGTATGTCTGACCTGCACGCATGAAATACAGCGCCCCAAAAAAGGGACGTCCGTACGAAATAATGTACTGAGTATGTAAGGCAATACACTAAAAGCTGAACTGAACTGATAATATAATAAATATAAGTAGCTGGAAGTCAAAGATAATCTAAAGATATGCTTACTTGCTGATACTAACACAATTCTCTTAGTATAATAAGTAAAATAGTTGACCGGCCCTATAAGGCTCGGTATATATATATATATATATATATATATATATATATATATATATATATATATATATATATATATATATATATATATATATATATATATATATATATATATATATATATATATATATATATAATATATATATATATATATATATATATATATATATATATATATATATATATATATATATATTATATATATATAAAATTGCTCTATTGTAGTAGGCTCTCTCATAATCGCTCGGCCATATTAGGCTCTGTGTCTCGACCAACTGGGCTCGCTAATAAGCGCTCGGCCACAGTAGGATTGGTATATATATAACTGATCTGTCGTAATAGGTTCATTCATAAGTGTTCGACTGTACTAGGCACTGTATCTTGGTCAACTGGGCTCGTTCATAAGTGCTCGTTCATATTAGGCTCGGTATATAATTTACCATCTGATCATAGGTTGCCTAATAGGGGCCTGCCCATCGATATAGCTCGATGGTAATGAAAATACTTTTAATATTGTATATATGAAACTTCTCTGCTCTCATGACTGGAAGAAGGAAATACTCAACTGAATATGAAGTCCCGATAAGGAGAATATTATAACTTACAACACTAGAAAAATATACGCAATTTGCGAGACTAGCAAAATATATATAATTTTCGGGATATAAATATAATGACGAGATCATACCAAATGAAAAAAGAACATAGCCTTAATATACCCGTAATAGAAAAAACTCCGTATATATTTCGTTGAAAAATTCTCGTTGATTGAACGAAATTTGAATATGGTCCTTAAAGATTCATGGACGAAATTTGTTTTTCTGGTTCCTAAAGATTTTGAACGAAATAGCACATTTGTTTCCTTGGATTTTGAGAGGAAAACGTTCTGGTTCTTTTTAAATGTGGAAGAAACATTCTTCAACTTAAAGAATGGATTGAACATAAACTTGTACCATGTTTCTTGGTTTTGAAACCTCTGTTTCCAGCCTTGAATGATTTTGATATTAATTTGGTTCTATCTTATTTCAGATTCCCTAATGATGTATCACAATTCAAGTTCCTACAATGAGATAGGATTTAGACACCTATTTAATATTGTTATGAGTCATTTTTTTAATTTGGAGGCTTTGTGCCACGTGAAGAGTGGGTGAAGATTATAATCCTTGCCCACTTATTAATTAATTGGGTAATGTTCCATTATCTAGTAATTAACCAACTATCCGTATTATTTAAAAATTATGATAAATTACTTAAAATTTTATTTATTTTTAGAATACTTTATATATTATACTACAGTGGTCATATGGCATCTTGCATGGTACTAGTTCATAATTATCGGGTTTTATCGTTTAACCCGTATTTTAATCCATATTGGCCACTTTCAACGAAACTCATTCTTTTAATCTGTGTACCCCTTTATCCTTCATAACACTTATTTATCGCTTGTTATAAATAGAGTAAGTACGTTAACGCCAAGATAATATCATCCCCGAGTCTACGTCGGTTAACTGAAAATGAAATTTTAACATACAATACCTTAAGGTGCAAAGTCATTGTAACTTAATACTGCAAAACGTGATATCACTATAATGTAATAATGTAGTACATGGCATCTCACTTCCGGTCTCTCATTAATTTATTTATGGCGTATTTTCATGTACGAAAATATGGGGTGTAACATCTGCTAGGATTTATGCCCGTCACTAGAGGGGGGAGGGGTGAATAGTGCGGCACGAGAATATTTATAAATATTGCGGAATTAAAATTGCAGGAATAAAATAAATTCGGTAATTAAAATAGCAAGGAAAGAACACACCGAATTTATCCTGGTTCACCACAACTTGTGGTTAGTCCAGTCCCCGAGAGACTCTCTCGAGATTCCACTAACTCCGTTAAGTTTACGGGTGCCTAACAAACCGTTACACTTGCTCGTAGATGTACACTCTACAAGACTTCAAATTGCTCGAGGATACCGCACCTCAAGACTTCAACCACTAAGATTAAGGGTACTTAGCAAACCCGACAATCAATGAGAAGATATGATCTTCTCAAACACCTTTCTCTTTTACAACAAGAACTCTCTCAAAAGAGTAGATAAAGAGATACAAAATAAGCTCTCTGAACAACTCAAAGTTGTCTCTCAAATGGCTCAACAAAAGCTCTATAATGATGCACAAATGATGATCAATATGTATATGAATAATGAGAGGTGTTGTGTGTTTCAATTCAGCTCAAAAGACCTCTATTTATAGGTGTTATAAGTTGTATGTCCGTTGCTTAATTGGCAATCAATTATGCTGATTTTATGCCAAGATAATCGATTATCAGATTTGGATAATCGATTATCAGCTTACCGTTACAAAATCGGAAGTTGATTTTATGCAGAATAATCGATTATTGGATATGTATAATCGATTATGTTGTTACAGTGTTCAAAAACTAGCAACGGATAGTAAAATAATCGATTATTCCAATCACATAATCGATTATGTTGCCTTGCGGGAATTTCCAGCAAAGCTGGAATATACCAGAGTATACCAGAATCAAAGCTGGAGTATACCAGAATATACCAGAATCGAAAACTTACTTCAAAAACCATTTTGGTTAAAATGAAAACGTTAAAATCATTTTGTTTGAAGTATTTGAAATATGTTTATGATAAATATGATTTGATAAAATGATTTTATGCATATTTATGATGACATATGTTGAGCCAAAAGACGAGATAACATAAACGTTGCTCTTACATTGGTTCTACCTAACGACCTACGCCTTGGGTCTTCGGTCTTGAACTTTTGAGCTCGTCTTTAGCTTGTCTATGCAATCCATTCATCAATATGATTCTCGGCATTCAATCTTGATTGTTTGTCATATAATAACGTTGTTTGACACTTGACTTCATTGTTTGTCATTCATCGACTTTGTTGTTTGTCATTCATCAAAACCTATACCTGAAAATCATGCTAATACAACCAAAGTACATATATCATGGATAGAATGATTTTCTACAACATCATTCCCCCCTTTGGAACATTCGTCCTCGAATGCTGACTGATGTGTTTATCGTCCTCATATCTCATAGCACTTACGAATGCTTTAGTAGTCCTCTTGTCATCAAGGCAACTATTTTGTGAATAAGTCCAAAGGTCAGGGTATTCCCCCCTTCGGCCTCCTTCTCACACCACAACTTGTAGTTGAAATTCTTCCAATCTCGTAACTGTTGCTACCTTTCAACATGTAGCTTGTGCGATTTTGACCTTGTAAGGGTGACCTCTCTATAGGCTTTATAGGTAGATCGTGATAAGATGTCCCTTTGGGTATATATGAGTATACAGAAGTTCTTCTCTCGGTACTTTTTTGAACTCACAAATATTGCTATATCTTATCGCATGGGTCTGTTTAGCCATCCGTATGACTTTACATCATCCAGTTGGGTCATATTATACCGTGACTCTTACTTTGATTATTAGTTACTGAGGTCAACGACCAAACTCCACGTTACTCTTTCATTGCTTATCATATATGTATAAGTCTAATTCCTTTAATACTTCCTCATTACTATTTATCTTAGGAATGATTGTCTAATTTCATCTCGTATTTTGTAACTTTTATCCATCCATTATTGGTTCACCTTAATGTTTATCTATAATCTTCCATCGATAACTTGAAATTTCTTACCTAATACATTGGCTTATGTTGCATCGAGGAACATTTGAAGTAACTTTCTTGATCCATTTAGGGGTGATACTGTACTTTAATGACTGTAGTTTACAACATCCCAAGGTGATTCACTTCTGTGGGTATTTCAATCTCGTAGAAACCATGAAATCCTCTTCAAATCACTACTTACTCGAAGAATTAAACGTCATCCTTTATCTATCACGATTACACCCTTATTGTACTATCAAGTCCGTATTCCACCTTTTTAAAATGCTACTAGTCTTTGACTCCTTTGAGTTCATTCAGACTATACTGATCTTTCTATAACTTTAGAGAAACCATTAGCTCTTCTTATTTTCATGGGATTAATCCCGAGGACTTATCCATTTATACTATTTGCAACCATTCTTCAACTTGCTTGTATCATAGATTTCCTTATGTCATTATGGATTATCAAGCGAGATGTCACATCATCGTCACATCATCTCTAACTCTTCTATAATGTTTTAACTACACCTTTCAATCTATATAAACCATAGACTTGAAGATATGCTACTAATGTTGCCATCATCATTCCTGGATATTGAATCCACACGCTAATAACCTTTTATCCGAAGCATGATCTATTCACAACTTTCTACAATTCATTATCTCGTACGTTTTTTACTTTTACCTTACTTACTTAAAATCTCGTATCATATCCTCTATTTCGTTCATAACCTCCCTTCTATCTAGGTGTAACTCACGTCCATAACTTGAAGCTCTTTTATAATACTCGCACCTCTGGTACATACATTATCTGGTGGGAGCTTCGTACTAACTTCCTATGTGTCTGGCACTCCTTCTAATTGGATTCCTTGTCGAGCCATTATAGATTATAGTGGTTGTGATTTCTCTTGAACATCTAACATTAAAAGCTATTCTGTCATGTTCTCAAAAAAACTTCTATAATTTTTTTCTAGGTCCAATAATCAGACTCCTAATTTACTTAGGTGTTGTAATTTTTTTTTTCAATTTCCTCTTCCTCCTGATCAACCTTTATATAGACTTAAGATATCTTTTGATCCATGACTCATGGTATCAGTTATTACCTTAGGCTTTCATGGGCATTATGGAATATCCATGACACAATCTTCGAAAATAATTCAATCATTTGTCTATGCCATGGACTCAATTCTTTCTTTTAACTTATATCGGAGTCTTCTATGGATGTATGATTATCAACAGATATGTTGCATGGATAGTGCTCCAAAATCTCGAGTGTATCCTTAACGTACTAACTCTGGATCATTGATCAAATAATTACATTCGTTCTATCACAACTTTCTTTAAACGTGTGCAATTACTTTCTCTGGTCTTTCTACCCCTTGTTGTGTCCATCTTATCTTATCTTGGTGCCCACACTTGCCAGATTTTTTATTCAAGTCATATGATCTCAAATATTACTTTTAGTTTGTACTTCACGTTCATTACCCACGGTAGGTGCCATTTTCCTTTGGAATACTTACAATGTCATTGCGAGATTTGTTGTTACACGATCATCTCCTTTTTAGGTCATTGTGCTTAGGTTGAAACCTTCTTTCTTATCTCCTCAGCTAGTCTTTCGTTGAAGTACCTTGGGAGAACCCTTGACTCTCGTAAAGCTGTGAGCTTTTTACAAACCTTTTTGTGTCCTTGCTTGCCTATAATCATTTGTAGTTGCTTATTCTATGCCCTTGTTCTTGTATGGTTGCTTCTTAACTGATTTTTTGACTACCTTCCCAATGACACTTTTTTTATCCCCATAACACTCATACGGTACCTTTAACTACGCCGACTGTTGTTTGAATATATCTCGAGTATTATAATGATATTCTCGAGGCTGAATTCTCCATGTTGATTTTTACTATGTTTACATTACACGATCTGATGACTCATCTCTAACCTCTTGTTTAGCCATAACTGAGATCTTCCTGACCAATTACTAACTATTCATTGGCCCATTCTCAAACCAATATTCTTTATTTGGTTATTTACTTTATTTTAACTTACGTCTCGCACTGGCTCCTTATTTATTAATAATTGCTCAGGAAGGAACCTTTACTTCTTCTCCTTGACGTCGTGCTTGCACAATATTCTTGAATCGTAACGTATTTGTAATATTCGGATAAGTGCCATCTGTTGGAAACACGTTCTCAATGCAATATACTAAAACGTGTGTTCTTTTGTGTAGGTTTTGATGAATGACAAACGAAGCGAAAATTGATATATGACGAAGTTCAAGAAACAAGCGCACAATTGATATACAACGAGATTCAAGCTCAAGACAAAGTTTTATAAGTTTAATTGAGTCATTCTTATTTTTGATCTTGATCCTACAACTTGACTCGTAACATGGCTTCTCTCATAAAACTATTTTCCAAAATCATGCATATTTAATTTAACGTCAAATGATTTTAAATCATGCATATTTACAGTAGTCAAAATAATTTTTAGACATGCCTTAAAAATCTGGACTAAGATAATCGATTATGTACTTATGATAATCGATTGTTTTTAAGCCAAGACTGCATGACAATCGATTGTGAACTAATGACAATCGATTGTGAGTAAGACAGCGAGCATCAGGTTTTTCAAACCTGCATGACAATCGATTGTGAACAAATGACAATCAATTGTGATGAGGCAGTGTCCATCAAAGTTTTTCAAAACTTAGAATAATCGATTGTGAAGCTAATGACAATCGATTGTGTAGAGACAGTGTCTTTCAGATTTTTCAAAGTCAAAAAATAATCGATTGTGAACTTATGACAATCGATTGTGTTGAGGCAGTGACTTCCAGACTTTTTCAAAACTACTAAATAATCGATTGTGAGTATATTACAATCGATTGTCAAGAGGTAGTGTCTAAAATGATTTTCAAAAACTGATAAGTAATCGATTGTTGACTTTGTGCAATCGATTGTGAAGCTGACCGTTGTCGTAAAGTTTTCAAATACCGTCAGGTAATCGATTATTGATTCTGTATAATCGATTGTTTTGATTAAAATCTGGAAAAGATTTTTTGAACGTTATTGGGTAATCGATTATTGATTTTGTATAATCGATTGTTTTGATTAAAATCCGGAAAAGTCTTTTTGAACGTTGCTGAGTAATCGATTGTTGATTCTGGACAATCGATTGTTTGTGGTAAAATCTGGAAAGGATTTTTTGAACGTTGCCAGTAATCGATTATGGATTGTAAGTAATCGATTATCAAGCGTAAAATCTGGGATTGAATTTTGATCTGACTGGCAGACAATCGATTGTTGGGGTTTGACAATCGATTGTCAGTGAGTAAAATCAGCAACTCTTAATTGGCAATTAGGCAACGGTAATGCCAAGTTTTTCAACTATAAATACAGCTTCATTTCAGTGTTTTAAACACAACAACATACTACAACTGATCATTACATTGCTATAAGCTTGCATACTTTTGTTTATCATTTTATATTCAATTTCATAAAGCTTTTGAGAGCCATATTCTTGTCCAAAGTTGTTGTGATCTAGAGCTTACTTCTTTTACTCATACCTACTCATAAAGGAGTATTTTGTTTGAGTGTTTAGTGTTTTATACACTTGTAAGAGAATTGTGATTCTCTTGTTGCAAGGAACTTGTGTTTCCTTGGTTGAAGTCTTGGAGTGTTGTATCTCCGAGCAAGGGTGTTAAGGCTTGTGTCCTTAAGTTGTAAAGGTTTGTTGAGCACCTGTAAGCTTAACAAGTTAGTGGAAAATCTCCAGAGAGTCTCTCGGGGACTGGACTAGCCACGTGTTGTGGTGAACCAGAATATATCGGTGCGTTCTTTCCTTTTTGTTTATTTAACGCACTTATTTATTTCCTGCAAATTTTAATCTCCGCAAGTTTACGCTAAATTTTATTATAACGCTATTCACCCCCCCTCTAGCGTTAAGCGTATTTTCTAACAATTGGTATCAGAGCCCAACTCTCTGAAAACTTAACAGTTTGAGAGAACCATCCATGGCTTCTACTCGTGATTCTTTTGCAGGAATTGATGAAGGACAGTGCTCCACACGACCACCTCTATTCAACGGTACAAATTACACGTACTGGAAGGAGAGGATGAAGATCTTCGTTCAGTCCAACAGCTTTCACCTTTGGAAGGTGATAATGAAGGGAAACCA
This sequence comes from Nicotiana benthamiana, assembly GCA_034376525.1. Classification (NCBI taxonomy): domain Eukaryota; kingdom Viridiplantae; phylum Streptophyta; class Magnoliopsida; order Solanales; family Solanaceae; genus Nicotiana; species Nicotiana benthamiana. The sequence continues at coordinate 135,757,823 of CM067329.1, read as the reverse complement.
AATTCCAACAAAGAAGGTGGAAAACGAATGGGTTCCCAAGTCCGAGGATGAGTATGACGCGGATGACATCCGAAAGGTTCAAAATAATGCTAAAGCAATTAATTTATTATATTGTGCTGTTAATGCTGACGATTACAGGAAAATATCGTGTTGCACAACGGCAAAGGAGATGTGGGACAAACTAGAAGTTACGTACGAAGGTACGGACCAGGTAAGGAAAGCAAAAATTGATTTCCTAACCCATTCTTATGAATTATTTCACATGAAGGAAGGTGAAAAGGTGGACGAAATATTTGAGCGATTTTCAATAATCGTAAATGACCTACATGCTCTCAAGAAAACATTCACGGATAGAGAGCTCGTGCGAGAAATTCTTAGAAGTCTCACACCGGCATAGAGATCAAAGGCCGATGCAATTCAAGAATCCATTGGCGTTTCAAACGTTACCACCGACGCACTAAGAGGTAACCTTAAGACCTATGAATCTACTATTCTTAACCCTTTTGTTGATGATCAAAGGAGGCAAAGAATAGCTCTAAAGGCGAGCACAAGCCAACTGCAAATTGATGAGGAAGGAGATAACGAGTTTGGACTCCTTATCAAAAGATTTCAAAAGTTCATGCGCAAGGAGTATGAACGCAAGGGCAAAAAGCAAGGCGAACAAATCAAGTGCTATGAATGTGGTGAAACCGGGCACATCAAATCAAATTGCCCAAACATCAAAAAGGAGAAGAAACCTTTTAAAAAGCAACGTGCATACATTTCTTGGGGAGGCGACTTCGGAGATGAGTCAAGCGAAGGAGAAGAAGACAAAGCAGCAAATCTTTGCCTTATGGCACAAGAAGACAACAAAGATGAGGTATGTCAAATTTCGTCTAAAAACTTCTTTACTCTTGAAGAAATGCGAACTGATTTTGATGAATTATATGCTGAGTTTATTAAGGCTTCAAAAACTGTTAAGGGCATAAAAGAAAATGCTTCACTAAAAGAAAAGGATTTTCAAAAACAGCTTTCTTTGAAAGAAAAGGATGTAGAAAAAACTGGTTTTAGAAAATGAAAAGCTGAAAGAGGAAAACAAGTTTTTTGGAAAAAGAAGCGCCGATAAGCCCGAAAGTTCTACTAAAAGTTGTTCTTCTTGCTTGCATCTCAAAAATGAGGTAGATAGACTCAAAGGTACCTTAGATAAGTTTAATTCTTCCCACAAGAATTTGAATGAGGTCCTTGTTAATTTGAAATCAACCAAGCATGGCATAGGATTTAAGAATGAGGTTAAAGAAAAGGTTGAAGCCAAACCCCAACCACCTAAGGCTCAACCTAGGACTAATAAAACAAATGCTTATCCTAGAAATATCAATCCTAGAACCAATATGCATGCTAGACAAAATGTTGAACATTTTAGGAGACCTAGAAATGACTTACCACCTAGAAATAGTTACCCTAGAAATGATGCATATTTTAGGCCAAATGTTGAACCTTTGAGAAGACCTAGAAATGGCCTTCAACCGAGAAACAATCACTCTAGAAATGCTGCCCATCCTAGAGCTCATAGTAGGAGAAATAATTCTCGTGAAATGCGAAATAGTCATAGTGTTCAAAATAGAGTAAGAAATTTTCATCCGTCTAGTTACTATGAACCTAGAAGGATGCATAACCCAAATGTGACTTGTCATTATTGTAGACGCATTGGTCATATTGCTCCTGCATGCTTTACACGTCATAGACATATTACTCAATCGCATCATTATAATATGCCTAACCCCCAAGGACCCAAGATGGCATGGGTACCTAAAGAACATTAATTTGTTTTGTAGGTGTGCTTGAAGGGATCAAGTGTACTATGGTACCTTGATAGTGGATGCTCAAAGCATATGACGGGAGATGAATCCAAATTCCTTCAATTAGAGCACAAAGAAGGAGGAAGTGTTATCTTCGGTGATAAAAATAAAGGAAAGATCATCGGCATCGGCTCGGTCGGTAAGGATGAAAATTCCTCCATTAAGCATATATTACTTGTTAAAGGATTAAAGCATAATCTCTTGAGCATAAGCCAATTGTGTGACAAGGGAAATCTTGCTTTATTTGATTCGGATGAATGCTTAGTGTTCAGACGTAGTGATTTCAAAATTATCCTCCGTGGTTTTAGAGTGGATAATATTTATATGGTTGATCTTGCTAATTCCTCGCCCGATTATGTTGATTGTCTAATGAGTAAAGAGGATGATACTTGGCTATGGCATCGTAGAGTAGCACATATCAATATGCATCTTTTGAACAAATTGATTTCTCAAAACTTAGTTGTTGGTCTTCCCGATTTAAAATTTGAAAATGACTCTATTTGTGACTCGTGTCAAAAGGGGAAGCAAACAAAAGCATCTTTCAAATCTAAAAATATTGTTTCAACTTCTAGACCATTGCAATTACTTCATATGGATTTATTTGGTCCCTCTCGCATTGAAAGTCTAGGAAAAAATAAATATGCTTTTGTGATTGTTGATGATTACTCGAGATTTACTTGGACTTTATTTCTTGCCAATAAAAGTGATGCTTTTCAAAATTTTAAATATTTTCTTAAGCGTGTTCAAAATGAGAAAGAAACAACCGTCACTTCAATTAGAAGTGATCATGGGGGAGAGTTTGATCACAATCTCTTTGCGGACTTTTGTGACGAACTCGGAATCGAGCATACCTTTTCCGCTCCACGGACACCACAACAAAATGGGGTGGTGGAAAGGAAAAATAGGTGTCTCGAAGAGATGGCTAGAACCATGCTCGATGAAGATAAGATACCCAAACATTTTTGGGCGGACGCCGTGAGTACCGCTTGCTATGTTCTAAATAGAGTAGTAATTCGGCCGATACTCATGAAAACCCCCTATGAACTTTATAAGGGAAGAAAACCAAATATTTCCCATTTTAGAGTTTTTGGTTGCAAATGTTTTGTTCATAACAATGGCAAAGACCAATTGGGTAAATTTGATGCTAAGTCGGATGAAGGTATTTTCATTGGATATTCCTCACGTAGTAAAGCATATAGGGTCTTTAATAAAAGAACCCAAATTGTGGAGGAATCCCCTCATGTTGTATTTTCCGAAAATAATGCTCGCTTGGCGAGAAAGGATTCCGGTTTTGATCTTGCAGGTATCTTAGATAGCTTGAAAGACAAAATACAAGAGGAACCATCCAAGGAAAATAAAGATAAAACTGAGGAACAACCAACGGAAGAAGCGCCACAATTGGAAAAAGAAACAAAAGTGCCAAATGAGTGGAGGACGATCAAAGATCACCCTCTTGAACAGGTAATTGGCAACGTTGGAGACAAGGTAAGTACCCGAAACTCTCTCAAAAATACCTTAGAACATACTGCTTTTGTTTCTCAAATTGAACCCAAAACCATCTCAGAAGCAATTGGGGATGAATTTTGGACCTTGGCAATGCAAGAGGAGCTTAACCAATTCGAACGCAATGACGTTTGGGATTTGGTGCCAAGACCCGAAGGTCATACCATAATTGGTACGAAATGGGTTTTTCGCAATAAACTAGATGAAAATGGTATAATCACTAGAAACAAAGCTAGGCTTGTAGCAAAAGGCTATAATCAAGAAGAGGGTATTGACTATGAGGAAACATATGCTCCCGTAGCTAGATTAGAAGCTATTCGCTTATTGCTTGCATTTACCTCTTCTATGAATTTGAATTTATATCAAATGGATGTGAAAAGTGTTTTTCTAAACGGTTTTATTCAAGAAGAAGTTTATGTTGAACAACCCCCCGGTTTTGAAGATTTTAAATCTCCCGATCATGTTTTCAAACTCAAAAGGCTCTTTATGGTTTAAAACAAGCTCCCCGAGCTTGGTATGAAAGATTGAGTAAGTTTCTTTTGGAAAATGATTTCATTAGGGGGAAAATTGACACAACTCTCTTTGTTAAGCATAAAAACAATGATATTTTGTTAGTTCAAATATATGTAGATGATATTATATTTGGTGCTACTAACAATGTTTTATGCAGGAAATTTTCCGATTTAATGACAAGCGAATTTGAGATGTCTATGATGGGTGAGTTAACATTCTTTTTGGTATTACAAGTAAAGCAAATGAAAGAAGGTACATTCATTTGTCAAACCAAATATTGCAAAGATGCTGAAACGATTTGAGATGAACAATGCAAAAAAAATGGCAACTCCCATGAGCACATCCGATCATCTAGACAAAGATGAGAAAGGTAAGGAAGTCGACACCAAAAAGTATCGAGATATGATTGGCTCTCTTCTTTATCTTACTGCTAGTCGTCCGGACATCATGTTTAGCGTGTGCTTATGCGCTCGTTATCAATCATGTCCGAAGGAGTCTCACCTTACTGCGGTAAAACGGATTTTAAGGTATCTTGTTGGTACTACAAATGTGGGTCTATGGTACCCCAAAGGTTCATCATGCCAACTTGTTGGCTACTCCGATTCCGATTTTGCTGGATGCAAATTGGACCGCAAGAGCACTAGTGGCACTTGCCATGTGCTCGATAGCTCTCTCGTTTCTTGGTTTAGCAAGAAACAAGTAAGAGTTGCGTTGTCCACAACCGAGGCTGAATATGTAGCCGCGGTGAGTTGTTGCGCTCAAATCCTATGGATGAAACAACAACTCTTGGACTATGGCCTAAGTCTTGATCATATCCCTCTTAGATGTGATAATACTAGTGCCATATGCTTGATGAAGAACCCCGTTCTTCATTCGCGAACGAAACACATTGAAATTAGACATCATTTTATTAGAGATCACGTTCTCAAAGGCGATATCGAAATTGAATTTGTTGAAACCAAAAACCAATTGGCAGACATCTTTACAAAGCCTTTAGAGAAAGAGTCCTTCTTCCGAATTCGCAGTGAACTCGGGATTCTTGACTCCACGTTGATCTAAGTCATGCATTGCATTTTGTGTTACATGATTTCTAACTTGAGCGTCGGAGACGTCTAATCCTTTTTTGCAGGTATCTCCCTAAAAGTAGGGGAAATTATAAAGCATGACGCGCAAGAATCGAGTCTTCTTCAGAAAAATCTGTTTCTGTCATCTAATAATCGATTATCTCGTATCAATAATCGATTGTAATGCTATCTTTTGAGCTATTATACTCTCTTTAAATAATCACGCCTTTTTTCCAATAAATAAACAAGGTTTATTTCATCTTTGGCATCTTATTATTATTTTTGCTAATGGCAAAAGGGGGAAGATAACGGGTATGCACTCTCAATATTCATAAGCTTAAATTGAGGGGGAATTCTCAAATTGAGGGGGAACAAATTGCATACTTGTTACATGTATATACTTGTCTTGAATCGTCAATATAAATTGCTTGTCTTGCATATCCCGCTTAATGTTTGCCATTATCAAAAAGGGGGAAATTGTTGGAAACACGTTCTCAATGCAATATACTAAAACGTGTGTTCTTTTGTGTAGGTTTTGATGAATGACAAACGAAGCGAAAATTGATATATGACGAAGTTCAAGAAACAAGCGCACAATTGATATACAACGAGATTCAAGCTCAAGACAAAGTTTTATAAGTTTAATTGAGTCATTCTTATTTGTGATCTTGATCCTACAACTTGACTCATAACATGGCTTCTCTCATAAAACTATTTTCCAAAATCATGCATATTTAATTTAACGTCAAATGATTTTAAATCGTGCATATTTACAGTAGTCAAAATAATTTTTAGACATGCCTTAAAAATCTGGACTAAGATAATCGATTATGTACTTATGATAATCGATTGTTTTTAAGCCAAGACTGCATGACAATCGATTGTGAACTAATGACAATCGATTGTGAGTAAGACAGTGAGCATCAGGTTTTTCAAACCTGCATGACAATCGATTGTGAACAAATGAAAATCGATTGTGATGAGGCAGTGTCCATCAAAGTTTTTCAAAACTCAGAATAATCGATTGTGAAGCTAATGACAATCGATTGTGAAGAGACAGTGTCCTTCAGATTTTTCAAAGTCACAAAATAATCGATTGTGAACTTAGACAATCGATTGTGTTGAGGCAGTGACTTCCAGACTTTTTCAAAACTATTAAATAATCGATTGTGAGTATATAACAATCGATTGTCAAGAGGCAGTGTCTAAAATGATTTTCAAAAACTAATACGTAATCGATTGTTGACTTTCTGCAATCGATTGTGAAGCTGACCGTTGTCGTAAAGTTTTCAAATACCGTCAGGTAATCGATTATTGATTCTGTATAATCGATTGTTTTGATTAAAATCCGGAAAAGATTTTTTGAACGTTATTGGGTAATCGATTATTGATTTTGTATAATCGATTGCTTTGCTTAAAATCCGGAAAAGTTTTTTTGAACGTTGCTGAGTAATCGATTGTTGATTCTGGACAATCGATTGTTTGTGGTAAAATCTGGAAAGGATTTTTTGAACGTTGCCAGTAATCGATTATGGATTGTAAGTAATCGATTATCAAGCATAAAATCTGGGATTGAATTTTGATCTGACTGGCAGACAATCTATTGTTGGGGTTTGACAATCGATTGTCAGTGAGTAAAATCAGCAACTCTTAATTGGCAATTAGGCAACGGTAATGCCAAGTTTTTCAACTATAAATACAGCTTCATTTCAGTGTTTTAAACACAACAACATACTACAACTGATCATTACATTGCTATAAGCTTGCATACTTTTGTTTATCATTTTATATTCAATTTCATAAAGCTTTTGAGAGCCATATTCTTGTCCAAAGTTGTTGTGATCTAGAGCTTACTTCTTTTACTCATACCTACTCATAAAGGAGTATTTTGTTTGAGTGTTTAGTGTTTTATACACTTGTAAGAGAATTGTGATTCTCTTATTGCAAGGAACTTGTGTTTCCTTGGTTGAAGTCTTGGAGTGTTGTATCTCCGAGCAAGGGTGATAAGGCTTGTGTCCTTAAGTTGTAAAGGTTTGTTGAGCACCCGTATGCTTAACAAGTTAGTGGAAAATCTCGAGAGAGTCTCTCGGGGACTGGACTAGCCACGTGTTGTGGTGAACCAGAATATATCGGTGCGTTCTTTCCTTTTTGTTTATTTAACGCACTTATTTATTTCCTGCAAATTTTAATCTCCGCAAGTTTACGCTAAATTTTATTATAATGCTATTCACCCCCCCCCCCCTCTAGCGTTAAGCGTATTTTCTAACACCATCTCATTCCTCTTTCATTTATTGCATTCTTTCTTTATTATTCCATAGTCACTAGAACCACTTAATTCTGACTTAATGCCACATTACTCCATATATCCCCCTTTAGGGGTGCACAAAAAGCTAAAGCCACGAGGATCTACCCATAGATATTTTACCTCTTCATCTTTGGAATCGTTTCTCTACGTCAATAATCCTTACTCGCCTTGAGGAAATTATTCCGTACCAAGGATGACAAATTCCCTTACTTGCTAGGATGTCATTTAGCATAACTGGCACATACAGTCTCTTATGCTTAAATTTGCTCACATTGCTTGCTCTAGGGAAGCATCTACCTGAAGACCATTTTCTGAATTCATCATGGATCTTCTTTTGTTATCCATTATATTACCGCCGGAACAAAATTTGAAACTCCCATGATGCCGAGTACTTTCCAATCATTCAGTCCTTAGTTCATATTTAGTTTATCTTGTTTACCAGTCCATACTGATTTTTGTTACTCTGGGGATTAACTCTCCCCTCTGGTAGTCGCGTTGGAGTCATGGACTAATTTATCAAAATGGGGATACAACTTTATGGCCTATACTCTTTTGTTATCTTAAGGCCCATCACCTTTCGTCTCTTCCTTCATTTGACTATAGGTTCTGTAACACTCTACCATTTTCATCCATGTATCATACCTTATTCATAATTCTTCCTTATCTCTCTTGTTGTTACTCTCCTAATATTTCTACATATCTTTTTCTTGTGGAAACTTCAATACGACATTCTTTCTCTTTTAGCTTTCCTTTTCTCCATCCAGTGGCTCTTCAAGTTGTTTAACGTTCTCTCTTTACTAGGGATGTGAGCCACACTAAGGTAATATTTATCTATGGCTTATAGTGCATATCTTTGTAGTACTCATATCTAGTACTCATATCTAGCTGTACTATTTTAGGGTGCACCATCGAGCTGTCTCACAGGGAGATCCATTACCACGTTTGTACTATCCTTCAAAAACGTCAACTAACTCTATCATTCCATCCATTATTTTGGGTTACTATATCCCCGGCTAGATCCTAATAACACGTGCTTTTCTTAAAATATGTCTGGTAGACTCCATAGGGCATAAATGAGATGGGTACGACCAATTATACATACCTCTGCTAGCATTGAATATAACTCAAAATAGCTTATATTCCTCTGCTTGGATTATAAACATTGTTAACCTTCATTAAATGCGCGTATAGTATCCTTCTTCATCTTGCTTCTTTTGCTTGTTGAAACTTGTATTTATCTTTTTAACATCTCATTGTCTTTAATCATAAAGGTGGATAGGCATTCTTGCCTTAATGTTCTTTATCAAGAGTCTTACACCTTTCAATACACACATGATCTGTTGAAGACCTCATATTTACTTATCATAAGCATGATACAAGTCAATTTCCTCTAATTCAACACTTCCACAACTATATCTCTTATCGATCACCTTTCTTAACGTAGGCATCGTCTTATTATGAATAAAAATAGAAGCGCAGGACTTGAATTCTTATAAGTGAGCTCCGCCACACAAACTAGAGTAAGAAGAAAGAGTGACAATCCTAAATGTCCTGTAGTCTCCTGCTTATAAGTGTGGTGCATGACACACCCATAAACAAGACTCTACTAGACATGGCTTGTAGACTCCCTAGGAGCAAACTGCTTTGATACCACATTTGTCACACACCGAACTTGAGAGGGCGAGACCGGCACCCGGTACCTTACTCCACCGAGCACCAACTTGCAACTAAGGGATTCTGAATATATGATGTCATACTTTTGTCCATGGGCCACATTGCAAGACGACGGCGAATGCTGACTAAATAACAACATAAAACTTGGCCGACAAGGCCGTCATATTTATTACAGCTGACGAATTAACCAAATATACATACAAGGCTTGAAAGCCTAACATACTGCACTAACTGACAAGATATGTCTACAAGCCTCTAGTAATGGATATACTGTGATCGAAACGACTCTCCGACCTACTCATAACATATATACATATATATATAAAAGATATACAAAAGGTTCTAGACTCGAAAATTTTGAAAAGCATAGAGCTTACCGATCAAGCTGAAGTCGGATAACACTTATCGAAGAGTCCTACTCGGCTGTCTGTCTGACATGCACACATGAAATGCAGTGCCCCAAAAAAAGGGACATCTGTACGAAATATTATACTGAGTATGTAAGGTAATATACTTAAAGCTGAAATTGAACTGATAATATAATAACTGCAAGTAGCTGGAAGTCAAAGATAATCTGAAGATATGCTTACCTGCTGATACTGACTCAATTCTCTCACTATAATAATTAAAATAGATGTCCGGCCCTATAAGATTCGGTGTGTGTGTGTGTGTATATATATATATATATATATATATTTTTGGTGTGTGTGTGTGTAAAATAACTGCTATGTCGTAGTAGGCCTCTCATAAGCGCTCGGCCATAGTAGGATCGGTATATATATATATATATATATATATATATATATATATATATATATATATATATATATATATATATATATAACTGTTCAGCCTTAGTAGTAGTCACTCATAAGTGCTCGGCCATACTAGGCTTTGTATCTCGACCACAATTAACTCGATATATAATTTACCATCTGATCAGAGGTTGTCCAATAATGACCTTCCTATCGACTATAGCTCGATGGTAATGAAAATACTTTTAATACTGTATATATGTAACTTCTCTGCTCTCTTGACTCGAAGAAGAAAATACTCAACTAAATATGAAGTCCCGATAAGGAGAATATTACAACTTACAATACTAAAAAATATACGCAATTTGCGAGATTAGAAAAATATATATAAATTTCGGGATATAAATATAATGACGAGATCATACCAAATGAAAGAAGAACTTAGCTTTAACATATCCGAAATAGGAAAACTCCATATAATATTTTGTTGAAAAATTCTTGTTGATTGAACGAAATTTGAATATGCTCCTTAAAGATTCATGGACGAAATTTGTTTTTCTGGTTCGTAAAGATTTTGAACGAAATAGCACAGTTTCGTTTCCTTGGATTTTGAGAGGAAAACGTTCTGGTCCTTTTTAAATGTGGAAGGAAACATTCTTCAACTTAAATAATGGATTGAACATAAACTTGTTCCATGTTGCTTGGTTTTGAAAATTCTGCTTCTAGCCTTGAATGATTTTGATATTAATTTGGTTCTATCTTATTTCAGATTCCCTAATGATGTATCACATTTCAAGTTCCTGCAATGAGATAGGATTTAGACACCTATTTAATATTGTTATGAGTCATTTCTTAATTCGGAAGCTTTGTGCCACGTGGAGAGTGGGTGAAGATTAGTAATCTTTACCCACTTATTAGTCAACTAGATAATATCTCGTTATCCGGTATTTAACCAACTACCCGCGTTATTTAAAAATTATAACAAATTACTTATATTTCTATTTATTTTTAAAATACTTTATATACTACCGTGGTCATATGGCACTTTGCATGGTACTAGTCATAATTATCGGGTATTATTGATACTTTCAACGAAATTCATTTTTTTAATATGTGTACCCCTTTATCCTTCATAGCACATATTTATTGCTTGTATAAATAGAGTAAGTACGTTAACGTCAAGATGATCTCATCCCCGAATCTACTTCGGTCAACTAAAAATGAAATTTTAACATAGAATACCTCAGGGTGCGACATTGTTGTAACTTAATACTGCAAAACGTAATATCACCATAATATAATAATGCGGTACGTGACATCTCAATTTTGATCTCTCGTTAATTTATTTATGGCGTATTTTTATGTACGAAAATATGGGGTGTGACAGAAAACTCATTAATTTTTCTCTTTTTGATGATGACAAACTTAGACATTGATAATATTTGCTTGGAGCATAAATAACACGATGAGGTACCAGAAACGTCACAAGTTCCCCCTGACTTTTTGCTTTTTATTCCCCTTTAATCAGATCCCTTGTTTTTGTATCAATTTTTCACAAGTTCCCCTGACCTTTTTTCTTTGGATCCCCCATTGGCAACATTACGTTTACTCACTAATGTCATAATACATGCACTACTCTTTATTTTCCCCCTTTTGGTATCATTAAAAATACATAGGCAGGCAAATAACATAAAGAAGTCTAAAACAGCCAACTCATGCCACATATGTGCACACAACATGATAGAACAGAGAAGTCTGGCAAAAAGAGGAGTTGTTTCATTGATATTAACAATGGACTAAGCAAAACATGAGTAGTAATTATGAAATCCAACATGTCATTAGCAAAAATAAACAAACAAAAATAGAAACAGCATCCACAAAACATCATAACAGAAGACATTGGTCGCTAGGGGGTATCTAGGAGGCACTAGAAGAGGAAAACTAGGAAAGAGAAGCAGCAAGGGTTTTGAGAACCAGGTCTAGTTGGACATTTGAAGACAACTGTTCTTCGAGCAGTTTTGCGCAAAGCTTATCATTTTCTTTCGTCAGGTGGGCAACTCTTCATTAACGGAATCGAGGCCTTTAACTGCTTGGCTGAGCTAAGTTTCTAGTATGGCATTCTGAGCCCTCAACCTTCTGATTTCTTCACAAGCTGCATTTTGAGCATTGATCAGCCCTTTCTATGCACTCATATTCTTCCAGAGTAGTTTTAGAGAAGGTTTGCTGACGTGTGCCAACTATGGGATTACCCAAGGGGACCTTGTAAAATTTAAACACTTTAGTAAGGAGAAAGTCATATGGTAACCCATGATTCCCAAGTTTACCACCTTTTGCATATGATCTATTATGATTGTTGGCAGATTGATTGGGAAAAACTCATCAATAGCCTCCATTAAGACCAGATTAGATTTTGTAGCAATAGACCGTCTCTCAGAACGAGGTAAGAGCACCTTATTGACTAGTTCAAAGAGAAGCTGATATTCAGGAAGTAATATCTTCTTATGCACAGATTCAACCTACTGAATAGCTTGTTATTTCATTATAGCTCTCCTAAAGTTGACACAACAGATACCTTTGACTGAGGACGTTCCTTAACATGGAATTCAGAGATCCTTCCCCAATGTTGAAGCGTCAAGTACAATGTCTACTCCATTTACTAGCACATAGATGTAATCCCCCTCAATATTCAAGAGAGATGTGTAGAAATTTTATACCGCATCTTCGTACACCAAAGCCATGCTCCCCTGAAACAAGTGCTCACATTTCTTAAATTCCACTATCTCCTAATTTTTCCTCAAACCAGCAATCACTGAAATTGCTGGATCAAACATACGACCCCACAAGACTTTTTGAGTTCTTAATCTCTCCTTCGAAAGATATTGTCACTGGGCATGGTCTTCCGAGAACCAGGTTCCCCCACAGTTTCCCCTTTTCATTTTTTAGATCCTTTAACAGACTTTCCTTTCCAACTTACTAGCCCCACGGTAACATCTTCAGACATAGCTTTCTTAACTAGACTCTTCTTAGACTTACTGTTGCCCTTCACAGATACTCTACTTTGTTTCTTAGTATCTTCATCGGAAGCTTCATCCACATATTTCTGGGCTTTTACAGATTATTTTACTAAGGAATCGGGTTCTTTTAGAGCATCTTTGTCAACCTTACATACAGGAATGCTCTTGTCAGTTACAATATTCCCTTGATTTATCAACCTCTTTTTCCTTGACTTGACACTCCTCCTACTTTTCTGCAGTGTAGACTCAAACCTCCTACTCTGAACCGTCTCTATCTTCCCCGGATCCACTTGAATCCCCTCACCGGACACCACGTTCCCCAAATGCTACTGAACTAAGCCAAAACTCACACTTGGAGAGCTTTGCATAAAGATTCTCCTCCCTTAATTACTACAATCCTTAAATGTTGGGCATGCTCCTCCTTGCTACGAGAGTACACCGATATATCATCTATGAATATTATGACAAACCAGTCGAGATATGACTGAAATACATTGTTCAACATATGCATGAATTGCGATGGGGCTTTCTTCAGCCCAAAAGATATCACAAGGAACTCATAATGGCCATAACGAGTCTTGAATGCCGTCCTCAGAATATCTGAGTCCTGAATCTTCAACGGGTGATACCCAAACCTCAAATAAATCTTAGAGAGCAGCATGGCTCCTTGAAGCTGAAAAAATAGATCATTAATGCACGGCAAAGGATACTTGTTCTTGATTGTGAATTTTTTCAACTTTCTGTAGTCAATGCACATCTCTGTAGTACCATCCTTCGTCTTTACAAACAGAACATGTGCACCCCAAGGCGACACACTAGGCCAAATAAACCCCATATCAATAAATTTCTAAAGCTGCTCTTTCAATTCCTTCAACTCAGCCAATGCCATACGATACACAGGAATAGAAATGGGTTAAGTGCCCGGCACCAAGTCAATGCCAAAGCTAATATCTTTGTCGAGCAGCATGCCCGAAAAGTCTGCAGGAAACACATCTGGAAAGTCTTATACCACCGGAACAAAATCCATGGTAGGGGTATCAGAACAAATATCCCTCACAAAGGCCAGATAATCAACCCTTCCCAACCATCCCTTGGGCCTTTAAATATGAAATCGCTCTGCTGGGAACATAATCTAGAGAACGTTTCCCCTTGATCTTTGGCAACCCAGGCATCGCCGACATAAAGCTATTAGCGTAATAATCCAACATCGCATGACATGGAGACAACCAATCCATACCCACGTTCACGTCGAAATCAACCACACCAAGTAATAAGAGATCAACTCTAGTCTCAAATCCTCTATAGTTACTACACATTATTGATATACACGATCCACAATAATAATGTCTCTCACTGGCATAGATACATGAATATATGAAACTAAGGACTCACGGGGCCTATCTAGATAATTAGAAAAATACGATGATATATACGAATAAGTGGAACCAGGATCAAACAATACAGAAGCATCATTGTGGCATGCTGAGACAATACTTGAGATTATTGTATCTGAAGCAACGACATTCGGCCGGGCAGGAATAACATATAATCGGGCTTTACTACCGCTTGATCGGCCTCCCCCTCTAGGGTGACCTCTAGCTGCCTAGGTCGAGCTGGCTGAGTGGGTGGTGTAACTGCTGGTGCTAACTTCATCACCAGAACTCTGTTGTGGATCCCCATTCAATAATCTAGGGCAATCCCTCTTGATATGACCCAGGTCCCCACACTTAAAACAACCCATGCTCTGACAAAGTTGCTGCTCTTTATAACCCAAAAAACTGCCTGTAGAAACTGAGCAGACGAGGCATGTTGAGAGCTATGTGCTAGTAGTGCACTGAATGAATACTAGCCTGAGAGAGCACTGTAAGAACCGTGGCTAACTGATGCACCTCGATAAGCTGAACGAGTCATCTAACCGGGCCTATAATAATGACCCGTGTTGTGGTAAGATTGTCTCCCAGAAGGATTACCATTGAAACCATCCAAACTACAGGGCCTCTTAGCCTCCCTCTCCTCACGTTCCTGGCTATGGACCATCTCTATCTGTCGAGAAATATCAACCACCTCGTAGAATGTAGCACCCAATATCTTGTCCCGAGTCATATGCAACCGCAACTTATAGGTGAGACCATCAATGAACCTCATAATCCTCTCCCTCTTAGTGGGAACCAGCCAAACTACGTGAGAGGCCAAATCTGACAACCTCACCTCATAATGGGTCACGGACATGCCATCCCAACGTAGCTGTTAAACTGCCTCTGCAGCTCCTCCCTATGAGACTATGGCACAAACTTCTCCAGGAAGAGAATGGAGAACTCATTCTATGTAAGTAGTGTTGAATCGATCGGTATGTGCCACTCGTATGCCTCCCACCATCTGAAGGCAGTCCCAGTGAACTGAAAAGTAGTGAATAAGACCCAACTAGTGTATAGAATACTTGTCTTGTGAAGAACATATTGGCATCTATCAAAAAACTCTTAGGCATCCTCAAACTCAGCCTCACTGAATGATGGAGGCTAGAGTCTCCCAAGCCTCTCTAGTCTCATATGCTCATCATCAATCATAACGGGACCCACCTGGGTTTAAGCAACTACAACCGTTTGGGCTAGTAGTACCCTCGGTGCCAGAAGTCCTTGCATCACCTGCTCTGGTGTATGGGCGATGGGAGTCTAAGTACCTCCCCCGGCCTGAGAAGTGGATGCTGTTGCCGGAACAAAAATTGCCTGAGCAAGGCTGGTGCACAAAGTCAAAATCTGAGCCAAAGACTCCTGAAAGCCTGGAATCATAATGGGCACAACTGGTGCCTGAGCTGGAGAAACTGGTGGATCTACAGGTGCTGCTCTAGCTGATGTACGAACTACCGCTCTACCCCTACATCGCCCCTACCGCGACCCAAGCCTCTCGTGGCCCTAACCGGTTGTACTGATGGATGTCCATCCTGGCAGTAGCACATTTCCTCACCATCTATAAGAGAAGAGAATAACAGAATTTCAGTTAATGGAATCAAAAATCCGTAGACAAGAATACAAGAATTTGAAGTTTTCCTAAGGATTCGGCAGCTTCTCGAAGATAATTACAGATGTCTCTGTATCGATCCGCTAGACTCCACTAAACCTGCTCATGACTCGTGATACCTATCTAACATAGGCTCTAATACCAACTTGTCATGATCCAAAACCAACCCGTCGTGATGGAACCTATCATGGTACTAGGCAAGCCAACATTCTACACATTTGCCAACACTTTGAATGAACAATAAACTGAAACAGGGTTTAAATAAGCATAACTCTCATAACTGGATAAAAATCATAACTAAATACGGAAAAGTCCCAAAACCTGAGTGTCATCTATATATGAAAACATGATCTAGTACAATGTCTGGAAAGCAAGACTAAATACATATAACTGAAACATAGTGAAAGGAGGGTCAATGTCAGCGGACGCGAAACAACTACCTCGATGTTCTCCGAACAGGTAGAATCCAGGATCAACAATCGACGTACCCGTAAATGCTTGGATCTGCATACGAGGTGTAGGGTGTAGTGTGAGCACAACCAACTCAATAAGTATCACAAATAAACAAGGCAAGGTAAGATAATCTTAATTTGTTGAGGTCATTAGTTAATTCGATGCAATTCTTTCCCTTTTTGATTAACATAATATAACATTTAAGGCTAGCTCATAAGGCCTCGTGACATGAATATTCGTGTGTGCCTGTGCACTGGTTCTCAAATAATCTAATGCACGGTATTATAGCATGTAGAGGAAAGAAAACACGTAAATCAGATAAATGATTAAGAAAATTACAAGTTCCACACACTGCACGGACAACTCACGTGCTGGACAGACAACTCACATGCTAACAATAGAATCTGCACAGACAACTCACGTGCGACAAAGACAACTCACGTGTCAATAATATCAATATATGGATCTGCAAAGACAATTCTCGTGCTGCACGAACAACTCACATGCCAATAATATTAATATATGGATCAGAACAGAAAATCACGTGCGACAGTCCAAGAATATCATAAAAGAGCATTCAAGAAAGTATACAGATATATAATGGATTAAATACAATTCTCATATCCCTGGGCCGGTGTAAATAACGTGCTAAAATGTAGGCATGTGAAAAGTGTGTTATTGTAGATTAATCCGGTAATTTCATCAATAAAAATCATTTATCAAGTTTATTCAAAAATTGCACCTCTAAGTAGAGTCACCATGGCTCAATTAGATCAGATAAATTGTTACCACGTGAAAGATATCGAAGCTCGAAACTTAATAGTCATTTCTGGGCATATCGGAGCCCGAGCACAACCCAGCATGAATATATAGTTCTGGTGCCTGCACATGGGATCATCCCCATACAAATGCGCACCCAAAACACATGGCTATCACAACAACTCAGGTAACTGGCGCCTCGACCGAGTTTAAATATGATACTTACCTCAAGCAACTCAAATCACTCAGCTAGCAAGCCCTTGCCTCGCGAATCGGCCTCTGAATGTCTCGAATATAGTCATAAATAATTTGATATAATCAATACGAGATAAAGGAATCAATTTCATAAGAAAATACGAAGTTCTTAATCAAAAGTCAACTCAAAAGTTGGTCCCCGGGCCCATATCTATGAATCCCATAAATGTTACAAAATCCGAAAGCCCATTCAACCACGAGTCCAGCCATTCAAAATTTTCTAAAATCCAACGCCAGATCGACCCCCCCTAGCCTCAAACTCCCAATATTACACCTCAAAACAACATAATTTCTGTGGGAAAGTTAATGGAGAAATGTAATTATTGAATAAATTTAACCACAAGTGACTTAACTCAAGAAACCCCTTGAAAATTTTCTCTAAAACTGCCAAATCCCGATCTTGAAATGTTCAAAATGATGAAAATTACGGAACCTTAGTTTTAATATACAGTGTCAGTGGTTCCACTTCTACAGTCCATTTAGCCGCATTGCGGCACCGCTTTTGCAGTCATAAATCTGCATCTGTGGATAGGACTGCTTATCGGGCGGTTATTTACTCTTAACATTTGGTTTATCGGTTATCGACTTTTAAATATAATAATCTGTTAGCCACCTAATAATATATCGGACGGATTGGTATCGGTTTAGGTCTTATCGGACAGTTATCAGACAGTTTATCAATCTTATTCAATAAAAATAAAATAAAATGTAATTTCTGTATGTTTAAATAGGTGGTCGACGTACTAAGAGAGATGAAACAGAAGAGACACCATGATAGGTAAATCATCTGTCTAGAATCTTATTTATATTTATGCATATTGGCCTTAGTCCATGTAAAATATTTTCAATTGGCCATTATTAAAACAAAAGTTCGCCATGCTTAGAATTCTTGGATTCCTTAAAACCCAGGAAAAGTTGATGAAACAATGGTGTAACTTGTGTTGTTTATCTTGTTTCAGACAGCAAATTCTGTCTTTTGTCATAGTTAGATGACTCATTTTATTTGGCTTTCTTTTATTCTAATTCACTTTGATAGAGTAATGGAGGAAGAAGGGTTTTTGATTTTTTAATATATATATAGATAAAAATAAATTTCATATGTATAAATATTCTTAACGGGTTAACGAATAATAAAATTAAATAATTTGCCCCCAAATCGATAAGCCGTTAAATAAAAAATAATTAATATGTTCCCCGTCTGTTAAACGGTTAACTCTATATCAATAAGCCATTAATCTTCAGTTTCGGTTAGATTTTGAACACCCCTATCGGCGGAGGTCACTTAAGGTCTAGACATCTCGCTTCTGCGGTCCCAAATCTCGCTCATGCGAGTGCGCTTCTGCGCAATTTCATCTGCTTCTGCGGACCAACCTCCCCAAGCCTTTTTCCTCTTCTATGACAAGCCACTCGCATCTACGTCATTGCAGGTACGGTATTTTCCCTTGCACCTGCGCAATACCTCAACTCACCTAGAAGCGCATTTGCGACCCCGTGGCCACAACTGCATCTTCGCACCTCCGGCCTATCCCTCGCATGTGCAGTTGCACCATACCAGGACACAGCTCCTCCAAAATCCAATTCGATTTCGATCTGAATCACCCTTGAGGCCCCCGGATCTCAACCAGTTATACCAACATGTCCTAAAACATGATACAAACTTAGTAGAGCCTTCAAATCACATCAAACGACGCTAAAATTACAAATCATGCATCGATTCAAGCCTATGAACTTTAAACTTCTAACTTTTACATTCGATGCTGAAACCTATCAACTCACGTCCGATTGACCCTAAATTTTGCATACAAGTCACAAATGACCCTATGGACCTACTCCAACTCTCGAAATTCTAATCGGAGCCTGGTAACAACAAAGTCTACTCTCGGTCAAACTTATAAATTTTCAACTTTCGTCATTTCAAGCTTGATTCCACTACGGACCTTCAAATCGTAATTTGAACAGGCTCCTAAGTCCAAAATTGCACAACGGAGCTAACGTAACCATCAAAACTCCATTCCAGATTCGTTTACTCATAAGGCAATATCCGGTCAACCTTTCCAACATAAGCTTTCGGCCATGAGACTAAGTATCTCAATTCATTTCGAAACATCTCCGGACCTAAACCAACTATCCCAGCAAGTCACATAACAACTATAAAGCATAAAAATGAGCAGTAAATGGGGGAACATGGCTACACTCTCAAAACGACCGGCCGGATCATTACAATATATATGTGGCTATTAGGTCGGTGCATCATGTCCAGTTGGGTCATTTCTGTTTTAATTAGATTATCATTTATTAAACTGAAAATAAATAAAAAAATCATGAATAAGAAAATACTATTGAAAAATTGTATTTTCCAATTATTATGATTTTTGTGAGTTAGTAAAAGTTTTATAAGTTTTGTATGAGAAAACTTAATTATATAACTTTAGTGAAAAAAATTTATATTTATAAGAATATTTGTAAAATTTACCCTAGAATTTGACAAACTAGCGATGTAGAGTGAATACTCGCAATATTTTCAGAAGTCTTAGATACCATACGATAGATAAGTTGTGGTTGTGGTCCATTTAGCAAATGTTTTCCTTTATATTCTTTTTTCCCCTTTTTTAAAAGTTAAACTTCTATCCAATACTGATTTTTTTTATAGAAAAATTATATTGTCATGTCGCATAAAAGAATCTTTTGCAAACTGTAAAAGTAGCACGTGCATAAGAAGATTGGGATTAATAACCTAAAAAGTAAAGCATATTAGTTATTACAACAGATTAATATATATTAAGAATATCTTTTTTACATTGTTGATTAATGTATACAAAATTATTCTTCCTTTTAAGAAAATACTTCAAAACTAGAGGCACACACTTATATATCGGACCGCAACAATTCAGAAGTTAATTTCCTTACCAAAATGATAATACCATAATCCACATTTTTAATCCATAAATTTCGGTAGCATATTCCAAATTTAAGCAAATATTCCAATATGTACATAAGAATTGCTGACTTGGCACACACTATATATTCATTCACTCTTCCCTCCACCAAAACACAATTTCATCCAAAGACATCCATTTTCTTTTATTTTCATATCTTTTTTTTTCTTTCTTTTTCTCTATCTAAGTTAGATTCTAAATGATCATAACAAGAAACATGGATGTTCAAAATGAAAATCCAAATATGGTAGAAGAAAATAATATTCTATGCAGTTTATTTCATGGAAATATCTTTATACTTACAAATGAAGAAGAATACTGCAATTACAATTATAATAATGAAAATAATACCTCTTGTTGTATATTAGGTTGTGAGAATTATGATGAAAGAGGAAGAGGTGGAAACAATGAGGCAGAAAGAGCTATCTATTTGGAATCACAAGAAGCCTTGCTGCAGGTCTGTTTATAAAGTTTTTTTATTCATCTTATTATATGAAATTGAGGCTTTAAAATTTTGGAGGAAGATCTTAAAAGCTGAAACAATTCTTTCTTTTAAATATGCTCAAAATGGTTAATTCGTTTTTTTTTCTTCATTTCCATTAGTTTCATTCATTGATCCTTTGTTACAAATTTTTTATCATTTAGGGATTTTTTGTTCTCTTACTAGGCCATTTTGTAAATAAACTTTCTCTTTATTCATTTTATTTTGCTCACAATGATAAGATGAAATTGATAGACTTATAGACCTAATTACCTCTGCTATGATTTGTTCATTTTCCACTTTTTCGAGATATTCACCACAATTTTGCTTAGGGGTATAAACGAATAAACTTTTGAATAATTTTTTTTTTAAAATGGAAAGGTAATAGGATTTTCACTGTTACGGAAGGGTACTTATCTGGTATATTCTTTTTCTGTAAACGCATACAAATTAAACACTTTTCATAGCAACAGAATGTTCTAGAATTTATACTTCTGTTTTTTTTGGCAAGAGGGGAGACCGCAGCCGCTACAATCTCTATCACAATCTATATCCTTCGGATAAGCACTCTATAGTGAGCATTTTATGCACACTGAGTAAATTTTTCGTGTAATAATTTACAAATAACACAGAAAATATAAAGTATTTTGGACTTGAAAACAATAACCAGTTCACCTTTTAATTGTAACAAAGATAAGTTGAAATACTTTCAGAAACCTCAAAAATTTCAAAAACCGATAAATATTTAAAAATTTTATTTTGATAAGTGTTTATCAATGAATTTATTTTCAAAAGATTAACATTTTATATATTAATAAAAATATGTGGGGTAGGTAGAAAGCAGAGTGTATGGTTTACCTTTAATTTCTTTTTTCAATTGAAATCTGGAACAGTCATTTTCTAGATTTGGCGAAACTACAAACGTGCTTTTTTCAGGCCAAACATCTGGTGTAATTTTAATGTGAGGCTGCACTTAATTATATAAACAAAAACCACTCTTTTGTTTGTTTTTTAGCATTTTCCTATCATCGTAAAATACTAAAATATAGTAACAACATTAAAGCATGGGCTACGATATTCAAAAAATATAAATTACATTTTCAGAGTAGATATTTTCAGTGGAATATATTGCGCAATTTGCTTGACACTATGGTTCTTTGTAAGGACATATAAAATTCTTTTATGGAGGGCAAGATTTTTCAATATTGATCATTCAATATATTTAGTGTGACCACAATTGAATGGTCAAGGATTTGGGAATTTATTGCATTAACTCTAACGGATTTTTACCTATCTATACCATATAGCAAACATTATTACCTTTTATGTTTAAGGTTTGTGTTTATTACATTTAAGCATACAAAATTTCAATGATGTACCATAATTCAAATTAAGGATATAATTATTGCTTTATTTATTCTAGGCATGATTTTAGGAGCATATATTAACTTTATTTTATCTACCCGCATTTCTCTCCTCCCATCTCCCACCCCCACAATTTTTCAACTAATTTAAATTCAGGAAGCCTGGGAAAATATCGATGAAGGTAACTTTGCATGACCCCACCTTGATTTATATACAGTATATATGACAATTCTGCTTCCCAAACAAGAAGAGTCAAATATTATATGTTAACGTTTAATCTTTCTTTCAGGGTGTTTGGATCACTTTCAAAGTCCAGCTGTGTAACCCGTTCTTAGTGCCAATTGTGTAACCAGTCTACAGTGTGAGTGCAATTGTAGTTTATTTCTAGTTTTTTTGTAGACGAAGAGCAAATTTTGTTGTCAATATTTTTTTTTGACACAAGATTGTAGTTTAATTGTAGTATAAATGTAACAACACAACTTTATAAAATACTTAAACTGATTTGTCGTTTATTTGTAGAAATTGTATCTACAAACTGAATACATTGAATTTTAATATCCCAATTCTCATTTTAATTGTAGCATAATTGGCATTTTCGACATATTGTAGAAGACTTGTAGAAGTTTTAGTCTTTCCAATCTACAATTTATCTACAATTTGTCTACAATTCTACAATTTATCTACAATTTAAATACAATTCTGAAAATATGTCTTCTTCTTCTTCGATGACGAGTTTCAATCTGAATTCAGTCAGAACCAAGTCTAATCTTCACAAAAACCCCTCAAATTTAGATATAAACTCCTAAACATATTCCAAATTATTTACAACAACACCCAATCCAAACAAATAATGATTTTTAAAAATTCAAATTTGAATTCAAAGCTTTCAAGCTTTTTAATGGCTATCAATGATGGAAAATACATGGAGAATAAGAGAATCACGCTGCAACGGATTCGCTTCCGTTTTAAATCTCGAAATTAATGGTGATAGAATCATCATTAAATCTGATTCCTTCTATTTTGGCGTGTTTTAGGGTGTAATTCATCTATTTTTAGTTTGGTACAGATTTTTTAGACAAACTATGGATTAGACGAGTAAATACAATATTATAAACATGTTTAGTAATAAGGTTTATTATATGGTATAAATATATAAAAATCCCTAATTCTAAACCACTCTTTTGGCCACTACAAATCCCACTACTTTTTAGGGCTCACTTGATGTTACACATCTTTTTTATTTCACATTAATAGGATAACGAAAAAGAAGTTTAAATAAAATCAGAGCTTGCTAGTTAGTGCATCCCCAACCGTTATCCTATTTTTGGCCCTCATATGGGAATTTTCCCATTTTAGGGACCACTTATTCTAACTATTTTCCTATTTTTTCCTCCATAAGAGAATATTCTTTTTTATATTCTTCTCTCTATTATATATTATATTATTATCTTTTATTTTAATTTTATTTTTTAAATTTTATTAAGAAAATTTCATGTGATATTTTTACTAATTTGGAATTTCCATTAAAACAATTCCACAAAATTTTAAATAATATAATCCGTAAGCAATTATTATGGATTAACTAATAATTCAAATAAAAGTGAAATCATTGCAATACAATATTAATTAAATACATATTACATAACAATAAAATTCATTTGAAATACTAAATCAATATTCAACTTCAATCTCTAGTATTCTCCCATAATAATTAACTTAAAAATATACATAAAAATAATAAATACACGAAAATTAATTTATTAAAATTATACGCCAAAGTTAAGATGTAAAATTAATATCTTAAAGATATTACATAAACATAATTAGTTATATATAAAGAGATAAATTAAAAGAATTAAATAATAAAATGAAATAAAAAATTGCATGAATAGTAACGAGAGAGATTAATAGTATATCTCATATTTGAGGGAACACTATTTAACCCCCATTGTTGGAAAATGGGGGAAGGTTGGAAATGGCCGTAAAACTTCAAAATGGTCCATTTTTTCATAAACTCTTTTTAACATTTTGAAAGATTCATCTAAGATACAAAAAATCTTAAAGCAAAATAAAGAATCTTGTAGTTATGTCATGCTCTTTTCAAGGGTTTATTCATAAAATATAATTTTGCACAATATTTCAGGAAATTTTGGAGCAATATAGCTTGATTGGGTCAAAACTACGAGAAGGGATTACAAGAAATGTTGATAGAGTTAAAGAGGAAAATGTTTGTGAATGTTCAAATCCAAAAGTAGAAGGATGTGCCAAATGCTTAAGGAGAAGAGTGGTACATCAGCTTTGTGAAAAAGGATTCAATGCAAGTCTTTGTACTTCAAAATGGAAACACACCTCAAAGATGCCAGGAGGTACCATACTACTTTCCATTTACATAACTAATAGTATTACTTTTTTTTTTGGTTTTCCACCTGATTCCGATATCTATATTGGAGCCCAACTATATTCGAATTCGCGCCGCATAGGGCTCTATTCGGGAAAAGCGATCCCTACTAATGATTTTTTCGTATTTGAATCCGAGACATCTAGATAAGGGAGCAGCGGTCACATCACTGCACTACATCCTTTGATAGTATAATTAATAGTATTCGTTTATAGTGAAGGTGATGATTAATAATTTCTTGCAATTTATTTGAATTCAACTTATATATGTTTACAGTGTAGAAAATTTCACTAATATTATATTTAAAAAATATTATTATAGATAACTTCTCTTATTTTTCAAGTTATTAATATAATCCAATTACCGGACAATTATTTATACTTATCTTTAAATAATGTGATAATTGTAAAAGAAAAATTAGATTAACTATCTTACCATTTTCTATGGGTTTGACTTTATGAATTGACAATGAATTTTTTTTATATATCAGGTCGCCAAAAAATAACTCTAAATTTATAACTATATATATTACTAATAAGTGGAAATTAAACTAGTAACTTATTGAAAAATAAGATATGCAATCTGTTACGTATAATAAGTTAAATAAAATTAATAGTATCAAGATTATTTTATAGTATGAGAGTATTAATTTAAGCATATATAGGTAACTAATCTTACTTAACATGCAGGGAGACATGAATACATAGAAGTGATAGCAAGCACACAAGGAAGAAAGAAGAAAATCCCATTCTTGTTAGAATTGGAATTTCAAGATGAATTTAAGATGGCAAAAGCATGCAAGGAATACGCAAAACTAATAAGTCAATTGCCAGAGATTTTCATAGGCAAATCCGAGCACCTACACGCCATTATTCGATTGATGTGTGATGCAGCCAAGAAATCAACAGAACAGCAAAGAATCCATTTGGGACCCTGGAGAAAGAGGAATTTCATGCAGATGAAATGGTCAGCTAATAATTCCAATACTACTGCAGAAAGGAGAATAGTTAATATTGAACACCAAACTTTGAATAAACTAAGGTTCAATATTTCACCAAGACAAGAAGTAGTCTTGAATGATATTGCTAGGCCTGGTATGGAGTTTGCTGCTCCAACTGCTGTCAATGTTGCATAAATAATAGCACGATTTGCCTTTTCCCGGGTCTTGGATACATGTAGAAGGCTACCTATTCGTATTGGGAAGATTTTAATGGTTTTGAGATTATGAGTTAGTAGGTTTTTGGTGGAACATGTGAAGAGTTATGTACTACCGGCACGTCTAGCTATGAAATCCAATTCTATTATTTGTGAGGGTTAATTCCAATTTCCAGGCATGGTTATTTAACTTTCAGTTATGCATGGAAATCATAAAATTAATTTTTGTAAAGAGAAAAATATAACTTCATTATACATATTATTTAGCTTAAAAATTATATTCGTACTTTACAAACTTAAAAACAATCGAAAATATGTAAGGGTAAATCGTAATCAAGAACAATAAGCCCAAGAGATGATTATCCCTTCAAAATGATTATGGATCTGTAAATATGTAGAAAAATGGACTTAGCTTAAGAGAGAAGCAATTGTTGGAAAATCAAGAAAGAGATAAAGATAGATAGAGTAGTTGTATTATCTGAGAATAACAATGATACATATCACAATGTGAAGGTCTCCTTTATATAGTAGGAGACCTTCCTCGAAATAATAAAAAAAGTACAAGAGTTGGTGGCTTCCATTTAATAAAAAAGTCAGGCACTAAGCGACGTCACTTCTTCTTCACCAACTTGGGTCGTGCCCTCACTTGGGTCGACCTTACTCTAATGGACATGCCCACTTGGTGTGGGGGCGCTACGAGCCAAATTTAACCCTATACAGTAAGTCCCTTCGTTCGTTGGAGACGTACTCGATGACTGTCTTCAATTGACGGACATGCACGATTTGCTTTTTACGGAAATTTGGCCGCGCCCATAGGCGCTTCTTTCAAAGAGCATGAGCGTGGATAATATTTTTTGGGACGTTGACATGCGACCCCCTTTTTTTAAGGTGACGTCATCAGTCACATGCGTCATCATTATTCTTGTTCTCGAGACTGTTCAGAACATGACGTGACGTTTTGGTTTCCCGCGCCAGTTTCAGAATTGTGTCTCTTCGATTTCCATGTGCCTTATTCCTATAAATAGAGGAGTGGTTCAAAGAGATTCATCTTTCGAACCTTTAGAGAGTTTCCCTTTGTTTCTTCCTTCATCTTTCTTTCTTGCAATAGTTGCATCGCTTTCAGAGAAATATCATTTATGAGGATCATATTTCTTATTACTAACACTTCATTCTTACAAAAATCATATCATGGTGAAACGCCGTCAAGAAAGCTAAAGGACTAAGGAAAACGCTCCTTCTAGGGTTCCACCCTCTTCCGATGGTGAAGGGAAAGAAGCAGAGAAAACCCTCGTTCCTTTAACAGTAAATAATATTTTACTGAAGGATTTGAGTGTTAGGAAAGACTTCAATACGACATGCCCCTCTTATCCCTGGGAGCATAGCGAGTTGCTTCAGTCTCACCTGGACGCCATCAGAACTAGATATAACATTCTCGGCCATGTTGAGATTGCTCCAGCTGGGACGTACTATGCCAATGTGCATAGGCCCTGGTTCTGTACATTCTAAGAGTACTCTCTTAGGATCGGATATAGCTTTCCGCTCAACCCCCTAGCGGAAGAGCTTTGCCACTTCTATCATCTATGCCCATCTCAGCTCACACCTTACAGCCTAAAGGTATGTCAAATCCTTACCACGCTTGCGGGTGAGGCCGGGACCGTCGTTTCCATTCACCACTTGCTGCAGATGTTCAGCCCTAGTTACATAAGGGTACCATGCTTCAATTGAGGAGCCGTGGTAAGAAAAGCTTTGTGGTGAGGGATGATGACAAAGCTAACCGCGAGTTCTGGCGTAAATTCTTTTACGTTAAAATTAGCCATCCGGTGTCCAACCCCGAAGGGTTTCCAGAGATGTCGAATGAAGGATATAAGTATCTCTGCATGTTATTTTGCGACGCCTTGTTTTGACTGACCAATCACACTGACTCTCTTTCTCTCCCTTTGGTAAAAACCTTCCCTATTTCTTTTCATTTTGCTTGGAGACCTTTTTACCCGTTGTGCTTTCGTTTTGCAGGTCGTGGTGTTTGTACAAAGATAAAGAAGAAGAAACTGACGTTGACCCATATAGGGTAGAGTCCAACTCCGATGGGGGAGACATATTTGTGGGCTGCTCGCCTAGAGATAGCCCCCTTTTGACTCCTCAGCAGGGGGCTACATCAGTAGCTGCATCGGAGGCTGTGCCTGAGGCTACTTTCGTTGAGTTACCTAAGGTCGTACCAATAATGGCACATAAAATCATTCCTGTGTCGGTATCTGAAGTCGCTCCAGTAGAGGCAACTTCCGAAGAGGAGGAGCCGCCGGAGAGGAGGAGGCGGCATCTGATTACTTATAAAAGAGTTGCAACTGATGGCGTGAGGCCTAGTGAGCCCCGCCAAGAGCCGAGACCAACTTTCATGGTTGAGGCCATTCGTTCGGGGAGAATGGCTCCTCGAAGAACAGCTGCCGCCGTCTGATCGGGCCACGCCTCAGGAGGCGGGTCATCTTCCGTGGTTAGGGAAACGGCCTTGGAAATTGAGAGGACGGGCTATGAAGCCGCTCTCGGAGAAGCACTGGGCGGCTCGGCCTGCGTGGAGATGAGGGAGGCTGGTCTACTTGCTGTATCGTGATCCCTTGCAGGTATAATTTATTAGAAGATAGCGAGCAAGACGCAGCAGACATGACCATATTATGTTCGGATGCGGAGCATAAGACGCTGAGAAATGTTAGCAACAGGGATCTGTCGAGGCGGATAGCCGGCTTAGCTTTGCAGTTAGCTTTCAATTTTTTTTGTTTTGTCGTAAAAACGACCGTGGCACATACTGACGCGTTTCTTTTATTCTTTTCAGACCCTCATCTTGGAGGTGGAGAAGAGGTGGCATGAACAAAAGAAGACGGCCACCTTCTCTAAAATGACGAAGAAATATAAAGAGGTCCATGCCAAGCATCAGGCACTAGCTAACGTACTTAAGCAGGACCCCCAGTTCTGGACGTTTTGTGAGGGCCTTGAGGAATCAAAGGCTCTTTTGAAGAAGAGGCGGCCGAGTAGAAGGAGATTGATGAGCAGCTGATGGCTTCTTTCGCTCGAAATATCGAGCTGGAGACCCTTCTTCAGTCAAAAAAGGAGGACTTGGAGATAAAATGTGGAGTGGCGGCGAAGGCTGCAGAACTACGGGCCCAGGTCATGCCCTTACAGTGAGCTTGATTCCAGGACGTCCAAAGTTAATGCTCTCAGGAGAACATCCCCAAATGATGCTATGTATCGTGATGTGCACGAGATGTGGGTGTATCATGACTCTAGGTTGGTTGTTTTTGAGGAGATTTTGGCGGTAGGTAGAGCTTCTGAGGCGGAAGTTGAAAGGCAATGGCACTTAATCCGTATTTCCCGTGAAGTGGCCGGTTATAGCTCTCACTTGCCTGGTAAGGAGGGTTGTAATTCTGAGGATGTCAACAATCTGGACTCCAGTTCGTGGATTTTTAAGGCTTATTAGACTGGAGACGGCAACGGACTGGACAGCGACCAGGCGTGTCGTGATGGGAGGAGCGGTGAAGGTCTTTAAGGTTTGTGTATATATATTTTTGTGTAGATGGGGCCTTTTCTACGGCAGATGTATGTATACCTTTTGGAGATAATGAAATATGTCTTCATTTTTTTGTTGTTGTTTTTCTTTCGTTCTTTAGCGCTTTGATTGCATTTTTTGTTGACCGTCAGCGTTGGTGGCCCTAGTCAAACTTAGATTTGATGGTCTTATCCATGTAGGCGACTTCGACTGTTGTGAGTCATTTACTCACCGTAGTCAAATCTAGGTCGACCATTTGCGGCGATGACCTTAGCCATAATAGAACTGATGGCCTTATCCATGTAGGAAACTTCGACTATCGTCGAGTCATTTACTCATCGTAGTCGAATCTCGGTTGACCGTTGGCGGTGATGGGCTTAGCTAGAATGGAGCCGATAGCCTTAACCATGACAGAATTGATGGCCTTAGCCATCAGGCGACTTTGACTATCGTCAAGTCGTTTACTTACTGTAGTCGAATCTAGGTCGACTGTTGGTAGTGATGGCCTTAGCCATAATAGAACCAATGGCCTTTGCCATGATAGAATTGATGGCCTTAGCCATAATAGAACCGATGGCCTTAGCCATGATAGAATTGATGGCCTTAGCCATGTAGGCGACTTCGACTGTCGTTGAGTCGTTTACTTACCGTAGTCAAATCTAGGTCGACTGTTCGCGGTGATGGCCTTAGCCTTTCATTCATTGGAGATGGTCATAGCATTTCGTATATTGGAAATGGTCGTAGCCTTTCATACATTGGAGATGGTCATAGCCTTTCACACATTGAAGATGGTCGTAGCCTTTCATATATTGGAGATGGTCGTAGCCTTTCATACATTGGAGATGACCGTAGCCTTTCGTACATTGGAGATGGTCGTAGCCTTTCATACATTGAAGATGGCTGTAGCCTTTCATATATTGGAGATGGTCGTAGCCTTTCATACATTGGAGATGGTCGTAGCCTTTCATACATTGAAGATGGCAGTAACCTTTCATACATTAGAGATGGTCCGCCAAATGTTCTTTTGTAGAGGTCATTGTTTATTAAGCAGTACCGAGCGGCTTTCGTGCAGAGTTTCTTTGCCTCTTTTGTGTCTGGTGGTAGCGTTCGGTCCTGTAAATATTATATAAACTAGTTGCACCAGTCCCAAGTCAAATTTAAAGTGAATACCTCAATGTGATCAATGGCATAGTGGAGGAGGATGACTACGCTTTCTTTGTTGAAGTTTTTAGTGACTGTAGCTAGTTTTGCTAAATCGTCTGCTTTGATATTTCGTGCCCTTAGGATCTTTTCCAAGCGGCATTCGTCGAACTCAGCTATCAACCTACATATTTCTGACTGGTATTTTGCAGTCTCTGTTCTTTGATCTGGTAAGTCCCAGTGATTTGGTTTACTACGAGTTGGGAATCGCAGTAGAGGATGAGTTGGTCGGCCCCATATTTGATGGCCAGTGTCATGCTTGCAATAATGGCATTGTAGGACATTGCATGGACTGGCGAATTGTTTCGCCAATGGGGACCTCGAAAATGAGTTCCAATCCCGATCCCGATGCATTGGTGGCGCCATCAATGTAGAGGACCCATAGTTCGTTATTGGTGGAGGCATGTTGTGCCTCAAGTTCTGCTTTTGGCAGGATTTCTGCGCTAAAGTCGGCAATAAAATCGGCCAGAACTTGCGACTTAATGGTTGTTCTTAGAAGATACGAGATGTTGTGCTCGCTGAGTTCAATGGCCCATATTGCGAGTCGGCCCGATAATTAAGGCTTGTGTAAAATGCTTCTAAATGGGAAGGACGTTACCACTTTTATGGGGTGGCACTGAAAATAGGGACGTAGCTTTCGTGAAGCTACAACCAGTTCCAATGCCAATCTCTCGAGGTGTGGGTACCGAGTTTTGGTTTCCACTAAGGTTTTGCTAATATAATAGATAGGGGATTGTGTACCTTTGTTCTTGTGAACTAGTACAACGCTGACAACGACCTCAGATACGGCCAGATACACCAGGAGGGGATCGGATAGGCTCTCTTTGATCAGCAAGGGCAGCTAAGACAAGTATGCTTTCAGCTTTCTCAAGGCTTCGACGCATTTCTCGTTCCACTATAGTCCTTCATCTTTTTTCAGTACGTTGAAAAATTTATGGAACCTATCGGATGATCGCGAGATGAATCTGGACAGGGCGTCTATACGCCCCGTCAGCTTCTGTACATGTTTCTTGCTACTCAGCACCTCAGGTATTGCGTTCTCCTTGATTTGGTCTGGGTTGACCTCAATTCCTCGTTGCGATACGAGGAATCCTAAGAATTTTCCTGATGCTACACCAAAAGCGCATTTCTCGGGGTTCAACTACATCGTGTACCTCCTCAGTATCTCAAAGGCCTCTTTTAGATGGTTGATATGGTCCTCTTTCTTTGTCGATTTTATCAGCATATCGTCGATGGAGACTTCTATGGTCTTACCGAGTTGTTCTTTGAACATTCTGGTGACCAGCCTTTGGTATATGGCTCCTAGATTCTTGAGACCAAAGGCATTACCTTGTAGCAGTATGTCCTCTAGTGGGTGATGAAAGTTGTTTTTTTCCTGGTCCTCTTCGGCCATCATGATTTGGTTGTAACCGGAGTATGCGTCTAGGAAACTTAGCAGCCCATGCCCTATGGTCGCGTCTATTAGCTAGTAAATATGGGGCAGTGGGAAGGAATCTTTTGGGCATGCCTTGTTCAGGTCAGTGAAGTCTACACACATTCTCCACTTCCCATTCTTCTTATTAACCATGATGACATTAGCGACCCATTGGAGGTACTTTGATTCCCTGATGGAGTCGTAGGCCAGAAGTTTGTCCACTTCCTCGCTGACCGCTTCGTTGATTGCAACGTTAAATTTTCTTCTCATTTTCTGTACGGGTGGGTGTTGCGGGTCGACGTTCAGCTTGTGAGCAGCGATTTCTTGCGGGATCTCCGGCATATCTGAATGGGAAAAAGGAAATAGGTCTGCATGGTTAGATAAGAATTCGCGATACTTACTTGGATTTGAGAGGTCGTGCCCGATATAAGCTTTCATTGTAGGGTCGTTGTTGTCTAATTGGACTAGGTCCAGATCTTCAACCGTAGCCTACATGCTTCTATGACATCAGGATCTCTAATGGCGTTCTCTGTCGGGTAGACCTTAGTCCCCGACGTAATTGATTGATATGCATCTGTGCTCGCCCCTTTAAGCTGTTTGGTGTAGGCACATTCTTGAGCTATTTAATAGCATTCCTGAGGGTGGGAGGCTCGCCTTGAATGCGGAATACTCCCTACGAGATGGGAAATTTGATCATTTATTAAAAGCTCGACGGGACCGCTCTCATGGCGTGTATCCACGATCGTCCGATGATGGCGTTGTATGTCGTTTTCTGGTTCATCACGTGGAAAGTTGTTTCCAACGTGACCCATCCTGCTATGACGGGTAGTGATATCTCCCCCGAGGTTCGTTCTACTACATTATTGAACCCTGTTAGTGTTATGCAGTGCGGTATTATCTTATCCTCGAGTCCCATTAGTATGAGGAACCTCGGGTGGATAATACAGGTGCCGCTACCGTCATCAACCATAAATATTTTAACATATGTATCTGCGATACGTAAAGTGATAACTAAAGCATCGTAATGAGGGAAAGAAAAACTATCGGCATTGGACTTATCGAAGGTGATACTATCTTCGAAGTCGGATGATACTTATCTTAAAGTATGTATATTTTTATGTAGATCGCCTCATATTTTACTCTTGTTTCGTTAATTTGGGATGTTAAATGATATGAATTATATTAATTTGAAATATTTTTACTTGTAGGAATGATTCGGGAGCAAGTGGGGGCAAGCGTGCAAGAATTGAATCTAAAACGGACAAAGTCGGAAAAGAATCCAGTTTGGGCACCACAGGCAATGTCTGGAACCACCTGTGGCGCTGGAGACAGAATGCCCATTTTCAGTGCGCTAGAGAGGGCGCCTGGCGCCGGGCTGGGCACCGATTACGGGAATTTGGCCTATTTAACCTGGGATTCGGTTTAGTTGACCCAAAACCGACCCAACATGTTATAAAATCCATCCTAAACCCTATTTTGAGAAGGATACCGCCACTTTAGAGAGAGAGGAACACACATTGAATAGGGTTTCATTTGAGGCAACACACACAAAGCTTGGAGGAGGCTCCTAACTAGTTTTCTTCTATTCTCTTCTTTTAATTTCATAGTTTCTTAGTTCTAGAGTTTTGGGTGCTACAGGAACGTTGTAGCTTGAAGCTTGAATTGCTCTTATTATTTTATCATATTGGTTTATTTATTCAATCTTGCGCTTAATTATTTGATTGCTTGATCACCAAATGAATACTATCTATGAATCTAGGATTGAACTCGGGAGAGGGAATTCTAGATTGCATATAAGATTGAGTAGAGTAAGATCTTAACTCTTAGGGGGAGCGGATTTGTGGTTTGGATAGAAATATACCTACGCCTTGCTTGGTTAGTATACAAGAATTATAAATGCATTCTTGTTAATTCTAATTCCATAGGAATATAGGCATTAGATTAGCTTGAATAGGCAAGTTGTACTTTAGGAGAAGGCTACGAGCAATATTAACCCTGTCAACTAATAAACCAGATAAATTAATTAGACAATTTAAGTGAAAAACTCAACGAGATTGTTATCTAACCCATAGCTCTAGAATATTCACTCACATTGAATTCATCGTTAAGCTTGTCGTTGTTTTCTTTAATCTCCTTATTTGCTACTCTAGATTAATTTTAGTTAAATATTTATACGTTAGGATTCGTTTGAATAGATTAATTGTTTGTTTTAATTTAGTTGATAGTTAATCACAAGTCCATGTGGGTACGATATCTGGACTTACAATCCTATACTACTTGTCGACCACATATACCTGTGTGTGCCTTTGGGAGCAACAAGTTTTGGTGCCGTTGTCGGGGACTTAGAAATTAACTAGCATACTATATTAGATTTTTACTCTTTGTCTATTCAAGTTTTAAATTTTTATATTAGTTTAATATTTGCTATATTTGTTGGCATGGCTTATTGGAACGAAAATTGGTTTAATATTGGTTATTCTTATTATAATGATCCTTGTCCATATTGTGAAAGACCTCACTGGTGGAAAAATTGTCAGAATGTTCCCGGGAGTGAGTTATGCGCACAATCTCAATCCTTTGAGTGGAATATTTGTAATATATGTGGTGGTCAAGGTGGCCATTGGGATGCTTGTCCTAATTCTTATTATCCTTCTTAGAGTTGTTATTATAATGTTTCTAATAATGCTTATGCGTTTGATAGGAGCAAGGAAGTGGAGGATACGGAAAGCAAGGCTCGTATTATGGACATTGCGAGGCAAATAGTTGAGCTACAAGATGAAACTCGAAAGGCTGCACAAATAATTAGTGCAGCAATCATGAGATTGAAGGCCGAAGCGGAGGAAGTGGCTGAAGAGAGCGAGTTCCCATAAGAAAATAATTTAGAAGAAGCAGATATAGTGAGCCAATCGTGGATAGAGGAACAAACTCAATTTATAAAATCTCAAGAGTTTCTTCGTGATGGTCTTTCAAATATGACAGAACAACTGATAGAAGGAAGAACTGAGCTCAGGCAAGAAATAGACCAATTTGGCTTAGATATCCATGACATTCATGATCAATTGAATAAAAAGGTTAAGGAGTTTGATGCCCTACAACCAATATTTGTGGATAATAGCTAGCGTGAGGAGTGGAAAGAAGAATTCCAACTATTCGACCAAAATATTATTAATAATGCCAAGGTTGACGAAGAATTCAAAATTGAGAATGTCAGAAGTGATGCAATTTCGGAGTTGGAGCGCATTGGACATCATTCTAAACACTTTTCAACGTTGTGTTTTGTTGGTGATATGGGAATTGATCCAATCGAGCATATGGAGGAGTCAATGGATGAGGAAAAAAGTGTTTCTATTCTAAAATTTGTCATAGCAAGGAGACAAAACGACATTCCTCACTTAAGGGCCAAGAAGTGCAAGATGCGATGTCTATTGCTTGGTTCCTATATTTCCACACCACCACCTCATGAACATGACAGAAAAATTGATGCAAAATTGGGGGCGCAATTTATATCCTAGAAGTGGAAGGAAAAGTGGTAAAAGTGATGGCGTCGTGTCGCGACGTTTAATCGAGCGCTTGTTGGGAGGCAACCTAATTCTATTTTTTTCTTTTTATTTTATTTTATATTTGTAGTGTTGTTTTTGTGTTTTGTAGGAGTAAGAGCATGGAGTCAAAGCCAATAGGCGAGTGCAAAAGCGAGCAGGTGGTTGAAATTGAGTGTGAGGTACCTGCACAAGGGATCATACATGGGAGAAGTCTGAGTATCCTGTCAAGTGCTAATTCTTTAGCCTTTGGCCTACCAGGGAGTCTCGTTTACCCTCTTATTAATTAATTATAGTGTGCATTGAGGACATTGCACACTTTTAAGTGTGGGGTGAGGAGATTGTCTGAGTGACTTTTTATGCTATTTTAGTTGTGTTAGTTTAATTGAATATTTTTTTTAGAAAAAATGAAAATAAAATGGACTTTTCCCGACGATGGATCTCCTACTCGGTTTTCTTGAAGGATTTAAGTCTAAATAAAAAGGAAAAAAAGATTTTCTTTGTAGGTAGTTTGTAATTCCCCCTTGGTTTTTCTTTGTGACACGGTTCTTTTCCAAGGGTTTTATTTGAATCGGGTGTAGGTAGTTTCTTTTAGGAGTAGTTTAGGAAGAAACTGAGTCGTTTTGATATGCTTATTGACATGATTGATGCTGGCACATTAGGCTATGACATACACTCTGTGTTCCCGTATAGTTTGTTTGAATTGTGAAGTCGAAGTAACTAAATAGCCTGTTTTGTGACACCTTCTCTCAGTTGTTTGACTTGGATGCCGCATAGTGCACTGTTGCTTAAAATTCTCATTTAATTGTATTTGCTTAGCTTGAGAGTTGAACAGAATCACCGTGATTGAGTCATGTGCAACGTGTGTGTGAGGATTTGTGAGTTTCTATGCTATCCTGTTTAGTCTAGAACTTGTCTGTTGTCTTAATTAAAGCGAAATTTTAAGTTGTGCTAATCTAGGAGATGACATAGGCATTTCTTTCTTGATCATGTATGTACTTGTCACATGAAAATAAAATTTTCAGTTGCTAGCCCCTTTGAGCCTATAGACCTTCCTTTTGGCACCCACATTACAATCCATACCCCTATTTTGTTCTTAATTTGATATTGATTGAACTTTTATCTCCTAAGGCACTTAGTCGCTAACAGAAGTAAGGTTTGATATTCAGAGAGGAGCTTTTGAGTGGAACCATTGAGGGGTCCGTTGGTGAACTAAGTTGAAATTAAAGGTCACTAGCCAATGAACTTTATTGTATAAAAAGAAAGAAAAGAAAAATGTCAAGAAAAGAAAGAAGGAAAAATATGATAGTTTAAAAAATGTAGAAAAATACACACCTCCAATTCTTATGATTTGTTCTAGTGAAAAATAGAAAAGTGCTTAATTGCCAAGAGGGCTATGTTGTATATGACAAGTGTGGTTGAGAAGAATATGCGCTCGAATGGTCATATGTAGTGCATTAAAGTTCTTAGGAGGGTGAGCCATTATTCCTAAATGTATCCTACCCGTCCCTTAGCCTACATTACAACCTAAAAAGTCCTAATTGATCCTAGATTTGGCTAGTTTAAATTAGTAGAGATATACACTAAGGGCAAGCTTATGATACGACCACGGGATGCATATGAATTCGTTGTGAGAGTGAGTGAATTTTTCTTATTGTTTTCCTTAATCTATATTCAAAATTATATTTGGATGTGTGGACCAATTTATATTCACTATTTTGTTTGATGGTGAGGGCACATGATCTCATGAATGATTGGTAATGTTGAAAACTCTCTAGTTGGGTAAGTTCATGAATTGAGGATGCTTAATGGTTGCAGTCTATTGTTGAGGTTGGGTGGTGACAATTAGGTTTTTGGAATTTATTGAATTGAAATATTCTACTTGGGTATTATTAAACGGGAAGAATGTGAAATTTTGTGTCTTGCTTGTGTGTCGGTATTGATTGTAGTAAGAGTATAATGTGTGGTTAAAAATAAAGGTGCTCCTCTATTCTTGAATTTCTTACGTAGTTGGGGGTATTAGATTGTTAAATTTGCTCGAGGACGAGCAAGAGACTAGGTGTGGGGTGTTGATGTTTAGGTTAAAGTATGTATATATTTATGTAGATCGCCTCATATGTTACTCTTGTTTCATGAATTTGGGATGTTAAATGATATAAATTATATTAATTTGAAGTATTTTTACTTGTAAGAATAATTCGGGAGAAAGTGGGGGCAAGCATGCAAGAATTGAAGCTAAAACGGACAAAGTCGGAAAAGAAGCCAGTTTGGGCGCCACAGGCAGTGCCTGGCACCACCTGTTGCGCTGGAGACAGAATGCCCATTTTCAGGGGGCCATAGAGGGCGCCTGGCGCCGGTCTGGGCGCCGATTACGGGAAGTTGGCCTATTTGACCTGGAATTCGGTTTGGTTGACCCAAAACCGACCCAACACGTTATAAAAGCCATCCTAAACCCTATTTTGAGGAGGAGGCCGCCACTTTAGAGAGAGAGGAACACACTCTGAAGAGGGTTTCATTGGAGGCAACACACACCAAGCTTGGAGGAGGCTCCTAACTAGTTTTCTTCTATTCTCTTCTTTTAATTTCATAGTTTCTTAGTTTTAGAGTTTTGGGTGCTACATGAAAGTTGTAGTTTGAAGCTTGAATTGCTCTTATTATTTTATCATATTGGTCTATTTATTCATCTTCCGCTTAATTATTTGATTGCTTGATCACCAATTGAATACTATCTACGAATCTAGGATTGAACTCGGGAGAGGGAATTCTAGATTGCATATAAGATTGAGTATAGCAAGATCTTAACTCTTAGGGGGAGCGGATTCGCGGTTAAGATAGGAATATATCTAATCGCCTTGCTTGGTTACTATACAGGAATTATAAATGTGTTCTTATTAATTCTAATTCCATAGGAATATAGGCGTTAAATTAGCTTGAATAGGTGAGTTGTACTTCGGGAGAAGGCTACGAGCAGCATTAACCCTGTCAACCAATAAACCAGATAAATTAATTAGACGATTTAAGTGAAAAACGCAATGAGATTGTTAGCTAACCCATAGCTCTCGAATATTCGCTCACATTGAATTCATCGTTAAGCTTGTCGTTGTTTTCTTTAATCTCCTTATTTGCTACTCTAGATTAATTTTAGTTAAATATTCATGCTTTAGGATTCGCTTGAATAGATTAATTGTTTGGTTTAATTTAGTTGATAGTTAATCACAAGTCCCTATGGGTACGATATCTGGACTTACGATCCTATACTACTTGTCGACCACGTATACTTGCGTGTTCATTTGGGAGCAACATCGGCATACCGTTCGTGGGCGATAGTTCGCTTCAGCTTGTGCGTAGTAGTGAACTTAATGTGGTTGATCTCCGAGTCATTGTCGTTTCCAATAATCATGTTGATCGTGCGTGTTGGTGAGGGCAGCTTTGGTGGCCCGTGGTGCTCCTCCCGTCTACGTGCAAAGTTGATTTTTCCTTTGTCAATGAGCAACTCTCTCAGGAACCTTTGGTTCAACATCCTGACCACCTCTTGCCGCAGACATATACAATGTTCGGTTTTGTGCCCTCGCTGCTGGTGGAACTTGCACAAGGCATTTGATTTTCTGGTGACGGGGTCCGACTTCATCTTTGCCGGCCATTGTCAGCTTCTCAAGTGCGAACACTATCTCTAAAGGGGGACATACAAAATTTTGGGCGGATAATAAAGGGGGCATACCTCTATCGTTTCTTAGTGGAGCGACATGCCGCTATAGTGCGTCCGCATACCTGGGTGGCGTTGGGTGAGAGGATCTGATGTAGGGTTGGTGTCTCTCCCTATTGGGATGTGGGATTTGTTCCCGTCATCCTTCATTGCATCGCTCCCTTCTGATTTCTGGATGTATTGTCGTTAAACGTTGGGTCGGCCCGTTGAGGTCGTCCTCAGCTGCACGTACCTCTGCGCAATAAACGTTGTGAATCTCTTCCCACGTACGGGTACTTCATGAGGCGACTTAGTAGTTTTTTTGTTGCCCTTGAGCTGTCCCTGTTTAACCCATTTTGGAAATCAACGACCTCCATGCCTTCCAACACGTCTGGTAGGCTCATCCTTACTCTATTAAACCTAGCAAGGAAGTCCCTGAGTCCTTCCCCTGCGGTTTGCCGAGCGGCGAAGATGTAGTTGACCCTCGCTTCTGCTTCCTTTTCTCCTACATGGGCGGTGACAAACTTGTCCGCAATCTCCTCGAACGTGGAAATGATTTTGGTCGATAGCTGGGAATATCAGGTCAGTGCTCCTCCTGTTAGTGTTTCTCTGAACTTCTTCAGCAGCACAGACGGTACCTGTTCTTTTGATAGGTCGTTACCTTTTACAGCAGTGATGTATTGGATTAAGTGGTCCTCGGGGTCTGTAGTTCTGTCGTACACTCTCAAATATGGCGGTATTTTGAAAGTTTTTGGAATGGAGTACGGTGCAGCCTCTTCCGTGTAGGGTTGTTCAATAAACCTTCCCATGTCACGCTTTGGCAGCAGTTTGGGGGCACCAGGAATCTTATCCACCCTCTCCTGATGTTCCTTCATCTGGTCATGGTGTGGCCTGCTTTTATTTTCCATTTCTCCATCTTCTTGAGGATGGCTGTGAGCATGCCACCATTTGCTCGAGTATCGAGGAGCGCGTTGTTTGCTCGTGTGATCTCGGGTTCACCTTCGACTGCAGCAAGATCTGCGGTCGGCCTGCATCTGATATTGTTTTGGGGTGACTTCTCAACTAAGCTGCTTAGAGTGCTCGTTAACCACTCTTCCAGTAGTTTCCTGACCTCTGGGGGTGCTTCTTCAGATGCGGATGTAGAAGCACCTTTTTCCCGCAAGATCGTTGGGTCTTCGGGTGGTGGAGGTGTCATTTCTCAGCTTGTGGTGGTGCTAGCGGTTGCAACCAAAACCCCATCTTCACCGGCTTCATTGAGAGGACTGATGAGATTGGTTGCAACATCTGCTATTGTTTTTATTCTTGCGTTGTTGTCAGCCATTTTTTTCGTTTTTGTGTTGTAGAGAAGGGTTTCCGATAGTTCTCTAGGTGCAAAATATGAATTTGATTCTCGAATTCCCACAGACTGCGCCAAATTATTTAGCTCAAAAACTATATTCGTACTTTACAAGCTTAAAAACAATCGAAAATATATAAGGGTAAATCGTAATCAAGTATAATAAACCCAAGAGATGATTATCCCTTCAAAATGTTTTTGGATCTGTAAATGTGTAGAAAAATAGAATTAGCTTAAAAGAGAAGCAATGGTCGGAAAACCAAGAAAGGTATAGAGATAGGTAGAGTAGTTGTATTATCCGATAATAACAATGATACCTATTACAATATGAAGGTCTTCTTTATATAGTAGGAGACCTTCCTCGAAATAATAAAAGAAGTACAAGAGTTGGTGGCTTCCGCTCAGTAAAAAAGTCAGGCACTAAACGACGTCACTTCTTTTTCACCAACTTGGATCGTGCCCTCACTTGGGTCGCCCTTATTATAAGGGACGTGCCCACTTGGCGCCGGTCGCCCTTATTATAAGGGACGTGCCCACTTGACGTGGGGGCGTTACGAGCCAAATTGAACCCTATACACATATATTTCACAAAAGATAAAAAAACGTAGGAAGATACTAAATCTAATCCGACATTGTTTTGTCTCTTCAGCAACTCGCCTTATATAATATTCACGTGACACTATTTAATGGAAACAAAAAATTCATTTTCAAACAGCAAATCCCAGGCCCATATATATATATATATATATATATATATATATATATATATATATATATATATATATATATATATACCAAAACCTCAAAGTTTTATCCGGTCAAAGCCTCACCTTAATTCTCCAGTGGTTAACGTACAGTAGGAAACTATAAAATAGTTCTACCGTGAAGGTTTCCAAATTCCAAACATTACAACAATTAAATTTGTTCAAAAATAGCTGAGCAGATTGCTAAAGTAGGCAAAAATATATGAACAGGAAAAGACAAACCCCAATTGAAGTGGGCAACGGTAAGGTATAGATGTGATAGCCTTGATGTTTTGGATTAGGGATAGGCATCGATCAGCTTAATTCGATTGTGAATATTATCGATTTAATATATCTATTTATAAATATACAAAATAGATAAAAAGTTGATTAACAGTTACCAGTTAATCGAATTATCAATTATTATCGATTCAGTTATCGATTTACCCGATAAAATAAATCAATTTAGGCCAAAACTTCTTCAGAAGCTCACAATTGAAGATTTTCTTATTGTTTTAATCCTTTAAACATAATATGTCAAAATGTAGCTAATTAGGAGTGGAACAACAAACAACAAACAACCACAACCATATATAGGATAGGCTCAGCGACGGTAACTTGAATTAGCCAAAAATGTTTAATAATGATATACTAATTACAATTAGTAAAAGCATAATTCCATTCATTACCTCCACGTATTGGAATGGAATGTCAGCAACAAGTTATGCCACTGCACTGACTCCTCCTATCCTATTATGTTCACTGTTCAGTACCTTTTTAATTTAAAATTATTTATTGGACAGATATAATAATGAAAAATGAGAAGAAGAAAAAAAAGAGTATTCAACAGTGTTTGAAACTCCAAATGCAGTAGAAAACAGTAATAATAGTCTAATACTTAAATAACAGTTATCCAAAATTAAGAACAACAACAACAACCTAGTATAGTCTCACAAAGTGGGGTATGGGGAGGATAATATGTAGAAAGACCTTACCCATGTCCGGAATGGTAGAGAAGCTGTTTCCAATCGACCCTAGGATATCCAAAATTAAGAAACAAAAATAAAATCATAAAATATGAGCACAAAATAAAGAATATTTTATAGTCAAAAAATCCCTATATGAAAGAGAATTTTGTTATAGAAACCTAATGTATAAGACTTAGGCTAGGCGTAAGGTCTCTGGAGATGAAGACTTTAAGACATTGAATTTTAGAGTGCGGCAGAGAGGGAATATGAGAGAATGAAGCCCTA
Source organism: Nicotiana benthamiana (assembly GCA_034376525.1). Lineage (NCBI taxonomy): Eukaryota > Viridiplantae > Streptophyta > Magnoliopsida > Solanales > Solanaceae > Nicotiana > Nicotiana benthamiana. The sequence goes on along the minus strand of CM067329.1, from coordinate 135,715,647 downwards.
GATGTATGTATGTATATATTAAGGGTAAGTCGTAGTTTTATTGATTCTTATTGGATTATGGGTTAACCCATTAATAAAATTGGCAAATTTCAAACCGATAACTCAATAGTGAAAAAATTCTAAATTGTTATCGAACTGTTAATTCATCAACCCGATATTGATAATTCAATAAGCATTTTTTAGTTCGAACTATTGATTTTACCCGATATATATCAAGCCCTAGTTTAGATAGTGTGAAATTAGTTGTGTATTAGGGTAGAATGAGAAACTAGTATGATCCATACAAAACAACTCTATTACGAGCACTATCTTTTCTTTTCTTTTTTTGGAACTAACACATTAAAACCTCTACCTATTTATCTTGAGGCTTTAATTTCTCACCTAAATTTTCCGGAAGAACTATTACCCCTTCTATTCTTGTTCAAAATGTATCTATCATCACCCTAAAACGTTTTTGCGTTGTTTCTTTCATTAAAAAACTTTCTCTAATTTTTATTTGCATTAATACTTTTTCTTTTCTTCTTTTCTACTTCTCTTCTCTTTTTCTTTCTCTTCCTTTCTTTTCTTCTTTCCTTATCCATTAGCCATGTTGAGCCCTGCCAAGACCCTTGGTGAGGAAGTTTGCTTGCTGCTTTACTGAAATCAGCTTGTTGAACCTCATCAACAGTGAGTGTCAAACTTCTATGCTCCGCCTCAGCTGATCTCTTGGAAATGGTTGATTTTTCTTGAACTTTTAAGAAATCAGAGAATCATCAAATTTAACGTAACATATTTTCTGGTGTGGGCATCTCAATCAGCATCACAAAATGATGATAAAGACTTATAACAGTGTGCCTTCAATAGAACACCAAAGTCTGGACAATGCTTGATGTATCTAACTATTCTTAGAGCAACTTCCATATGAGATACTTGGGGAAAATGCATAAACTGACTGGGACTGTGTACCGCAAACGAGAAGTCTGGCCGGCTAATTGTAAGATAAAGCAACCTTCCAAGTAATCTTTGGTAGTCACAAGGATCATCTAGAGGCTTATCCTCAATTGTCCTATAAGAGAATCAAATTTAGTGCTACTACAGGTTTAGATCTTGATAGCCCTATATGTTACGACCCAAAATCCAACGTAGTCCGTGATGGAACCCAACGCTCTATTAGTCAACTCAACAATTAAATCAAAAAATTATTAGTTAATTCAAAATGTATTTCAAAACAGTTAAAGAAATAAGGAGTAAAAATCATTCGTTTTTAAGGGAAATATAGATGCTATTATTTTAAATGTTTGAATGAGAATATGAACCAGGAAATCATAGTAGAATACAACCAACAGCAACATCTAAATCATCAAACATCGATGTCACAAGTGTCTATTAGAATAAATATAACGCTGCTACAACATCTGTCTAAAATAGAAATAGACAGAATATAGTATAACTAGGACGAGAACTCCGTGTATTGCGGATCGTAACGTAGAATGCATATGCGTCCAAATGACCACCAAATGTACTTGTCTCAGTACCTTGACAACCAGTGAAAAAGTATAGTATGAGTACATAAATCAACACATACCCGATAAGTATCTATCCAAACCCCGAAGAAGTAGTGATGAGGGGTCTACATCGACACCTAAATTGGTCGAATAAATCAAGTACAATAAAAGTAGGCATGTATGAAGCATGGAAAGTAAAACTGTGAAGACAGATATATGTACATAAAAATGATCCTCCACGGATGAGTAAACACAAAATTCTCGAGTACCGAGTATTACCACAAATGCGTTGTATGTCAAGTCAATAACCACCAAAATATCATGTCTCAAGTCAGAAAAATCATAGATACGCTGACTTTTTATCGAATATTATGCATGACCTGATGAGGCGAATAGACTCATAATTATAAGAGTGACGGTATGAAATCCCTCCATGGTGTACTACCCGATACCATAAGAGTAGTGTATTCTATCAAGGCGAACAACCCGACCCCCTAAGAATATGTGCTCCGCCAAGTCAAACAGCCTGATCTCATAAGAATGTGTACTCTACCAAGGCGAATGGCTGATCCCATAAGAGTGTTATATGATACTGCCGAGGCGAATGTCCCGGTCCTATAAGAGTATTGTTGAGCATTCAGCCCGATTCCATTATATTATGAAGATTTGACGGGTCACTGAACCCACTCACGAATGTTAGTGTGAGTTATAAAATCCAAGAAAACTTTTGGAAAAAATACGCACAATGCGAAATAAATCCATAAAAGGAAGTATAATGTACACCATAAATCAAATATCTTGTCAAGAATCTAAAGTAGTGAGTCTGATACTTACAAAGTCTATGCTCAGGCTAAAATATAATTAAGATATTCAACCACACCAAGAATAAATCAAATAATACAATCAAAGTATTGTATTATTAGAATTTTTAGGTCTACCCGAAAATAATTAGAATTTCTAGCATATGCAAGTACACTCGTCACGTCATACCTACATAGCTCTCATAACACGTCTCACATAATAAATATAGCATCTATGAGGTAAATTCCCCCGAACAAGGTTAGACATGAGACTTACCTCGCTTTGAAATCTCATAACCGGCTCTGACGCATCTCTAACACCTCAAATCATGCCAAACGATTCGAAACTATCGAAATAACATGCAAACCAATCAAAACATACTCAAGAACCTATAATTTATCATTTAGAAATAATTCTTCACCCTACACGAAAAGCAACAAACGTCAACCTCGAGCTCGCCGTCCGAATTCCAAAAATTATTAAAAATCAATTTTACCCATAACTTATATAGTCTATATCTATAGTATCATCCAATTTTGTCTATGAATTGATCTTCAAATCAAGGATTTACCAATTTTTAATTTTGGGGGTCAAACTCCCAATTATTACAATCCAAATACTTATAAAAATAATAACCAATAGAAATAATTATGAAAAAATATCAAAATAAAGGTTATATATTTAACTCCCCCCCCCCCCCCCCCCGTTGAGACGAGAACAACGCCGTAAAATCACCCGAAATGGAGCTCTTGAACTTAAGATATGCTCAACTAAAATAGTTGATTTGCCAAGTTAAAACACTATCTAGGTGATTTTCGTTCTTCGCCTTCGGGGGATACCTTCGCGTTAGGGAAGAAACTATTTTCGGGTTGACCGGTCAACCCAGAATTTCTTCTTTGTGTTCGCAAACATTCACACCATAAAACGACAGTCTTTCCTGATACAGAAATGGGTATAACTCTCTCATACGACCTCGGAATTCAATAATTCTTGTTAATTTGGTTCCATAATTATAATACATATATAATGGTTCAATTAATCACAAATCAAAGGCCATCTTTTCAATGTGGTACCCGGTATGCCCAAAGAAACAATGATCATCATCAAATAAGAGCGCGACACAACCCAAACCCATCCGGAACTCATTAGAATCTAACCAAATCCAAAATCGTCATACAAACCTGTTGAAACTTTTAAATCATGAATCCGAGCTTGATAAGTCCACTATTTTACTGTGGTCAACTCATTTTCTTAAATTTAATTAATATGCAACTCAAGTGTATGAATCACTATTAAACACCTTAGAAGGGAACCAAATTTCAAACATAAGTCCAATATAACAATATGAACCTGCCCCAAGGGTGAAATACCAAACAAAATTTGATAACAATAAATTCTGCTCCAAGTCAAACTTAGAAAATTCAAAGACCTTCAAAATGCTAACTTCCGACAATAAGCGTCGAATTGCTCCTCAAATACCCGATACTCAACTAGAACATATGCACACCTCTGAAAGTATCTTACGAACATATTGGAACCTTAAATCCTGATTTCAAGATTGTTTAATCAAAAGTCAAACCTTGATCAACTCTTCCAACTTAAAGCTTCTGAATTGAGAATTATTCTTCCAAATCAACTTCGAACGTCTCGAAAATAGAAATCAATCACATATGCAAGTTATAATTCATAATGTAAAGATACTCAAAGTATCAAATAGCCTAATGATACACTAAAACTCAAAACTACCGATCGGATCGTTACATCAAATTAGCAATTAGCTCCAGAGAATAATTTCTCTTATGCATTGATATCACTTTAGCAATCCTTGCAATTCTATTCCCAAGAAATACTTGACTTCTCCCAAGTCCTTGATCTTGAATCTATTGAAGATCATCTTTAATGGCTTGAATCAATTACATATCATCACCAATAATAAGTAATTCATCTGCATACACTAAGACTATCACTCTCTTCCTAGTCTGTAATGATCCAACCGGTCGTTTTGAGCTTTTGCACTTTTCTTGCCAGTTCTTGGGCATGAATTGCCCCGTGTAATATTTTATGACTTATGTAAATAGTTGTTTTTGATTTTCTAGGTAATCATAATGAATTTGTAAGAGCAGTTCTCAGTATAAAGCTTAAAATTTAAAAGATTTGACCAAGATTTGACTTATTTGTATATGAACTCGGATCGGAATTTTGTGATTTGGTTAGCTCCTTTAGGTGATTTGGGATGTAGGAGCATGATCAGAATGCATTTTGGAAGTCCGTGGAAGGTTTAGGCTTGAATTGGCGAAATTGAGATTTCGGCATTTTCCGGTTGATAGGTGAGATTTTGATATAGAGGTCAGAATGAAATTATAAGAGTTGCAGTAGGTTTTTTGTATCATTTGTGATGTGTTTGCAAAATTTGAAGTCATTCAAACGTGGTTTGATTGACTTTTTTAATCAAAAGCGTAATCTAAAAGATTTTGGGATTTTTAGGCTTAAATCTGATGCAAATTTGATGTCTTGATGTTTTTTTGAGTGTTTGAAGGTTGGAACAAGTTTGAATGATATTATGGGATAAGTTGGAATGTTTGGTTGAGGTCACGAGGTCCTCGGGTGAGTTTCGGGAGGCTAACGGATCAATTTCATGTTTTGAGAGTTGCAGAATTTCAGGCTTCAGTTGCAGGTTTTGTTTGCAATCGCATAGGTGTTATTGCGATCACATAGAAGTTTTTGGAGGGAGTAGTTCATTTGTTCTTTGCATTCGCATAGGTGTCCGCGATTTTAAGGCTTATTTCCTCCATAGTTAATTATTTTTGGAGCGTTTTGAAGGATATTTAAGAGGGTTTCAAGGGGAAACATTTGAAGATAAGAATTTTAGACTAAAAACTCTACTCGTATGTGAATTAAACCTAGAAAATCATGAAATCTAAGCCTAAAATTGATGAACTAGGGCTTGAACTTGGAGAACTAAAATTTGGGAATTTAAGGGTTATTTGTAGATGGATTTTGATGTTCTTGGTATGCATGAACTCGTGAGAGGATGAGGATTCCATTTATGCTAATTTTATCGAGTTTCGAGGCGAGGCCCGAGGGCCGGGTTTGAGCAATTTCGGGATTTTGATGTTAAATTGGATATTTTCACGTGGGCTTTACTTTCTTAGCATATTTTATGATTATCTATCTATTGAGACCCCTTATGGGCACTTTCACTATTTTTCCTCTATTTGTTCTGAAAGCGTATCCTCAGTCATGTTTTACCTGTTTATTATTTAAATATGTTTTTATCACATTATATCTTAAAAATGTGAAAACTGTTTGGGCTAAGTTTCCTATTTTACTAATGGTCCAAGTGATGGTGAGATTGATGACTGAGATAGACTGAGAGTCTGATTGTGAGTTTAATGACTGAGGGAGGCTGAGGGCGTGGTTGTGAGGATTATATAATTATGGATCGGGCTACACGCCACAGGAATATATATATATATATATATATATATATATATATATATATATATATATATATGTGTGTGTGTGTGTGTGTGTGTGTGTGTGTGTGTGTGTGTGTGTGTGTGTGTGTGTGTATAAGGATCGGGCTGCATGTTGCAGTAATATAACGCTTGGGCTGTAGGAACCCCTGCGGAGTTTGCACACCCCCAGTGAGCACTGTCAAGGAGATACATGGATCGGGCTGCACGTCGCAGTGATATATGGATCGGGCTGCACGCCGCAGTGATATATGGATCGGGCTGCATGCCGCAGCGGTTACTATATGGTACATATCGAGCGTAAGTGCTAAGTGTGGGCGCTGAATGGTAGGAGTTGTGTCACGAGTGACTGAGAGGCTAGCCCGAGGGGCAATAGATATATACCTGCACATGAGTGATGTTTGCCTGAGGGGTCTGATTATGAAGTTATTGATTTTCACTTCTCTTTAGAGTGGGTTTCTATCGAATATGTTGATTTAATTATTGTTTTCATTCATCTTTATACTGAGCCTCTGTTGAAAATGTTAGATAAATGTTTTTAAACAGTTGTCATTTAAGCTGTGGTTTATGAGATGTTCAGAACTTAATCACTAATTTGGCTTTTGTTATTTCCACTGAGATTTTCTTGTTAGGAGGTGTTTATGGCTGATGTTTTTCCCGAGGGGCTATTTATGAACTATGTTTTTTCCGAGGGGTCGATTATCGTTTTTAACTTTTTTATTAAAAATGGTATTTAACCCCTACTGAATTTTTTGGAAGGTATTTTAAATGATTTTTGCCAAAAGCTGGATTTTAAAATAGGCGATTGACTCGTATTTTGATTTAGCAGCATGTGTGCTTATTGAGTTTAACATAAATGCGGATTCATTATTTCGTATTTCTTAGTCTTTATTTACTCTTATTACTTATTGGGTTGGAGTACTCACTTTATTCCTTGTACCTCCTATGTAGATTCAGGTATTTCGGAACCCAATAGCGGGTGTTGGTTGCTCAGACGCAGAGTCATCAGATTTAGCAAGGTGGTTGCACGATGTTTGCAAAACCGCTTCCTTCCTCTAATTTTTATTTCTATACTTAGTACGTTTTACTATTTTGTTGTATTAAGACCTTGTTATATGCTCATGACTAGTGACACCCCGATGTCAAGCTCGTGTAATTATTCCGCATTTTTCTTTTAAATGTTCATTATGAGATTAACGATCTATTAATGGTATAAAAATAACTCTTAATAAAATGATTGACTTGGAAAGTTATATCAGCTAGCCTTGACTTCACAAGAGGCACCATCACGATCGGGTCTGGTTTGGGGTCGTGACAAGTTAGTATCAGATCCTAGGTTACATAGGTCTCATGAGTCATGAGCAGGTTTAGTAGAGCTCCGGATCATTATGGAGACATTTGTCTAAGGTCTTGATGGAACCTATTGGGGTTGAACTTCGTGTTTATATTAATGTAAATTTGCCGATTTTAATCTTTATTTATTCAACTATATTTTTGTTGTAGTTAATTGACAAGATCCTCAATTAGTTGTGCCTATTTGTGCATAACTTGGAAAGAGTGCATATAAAGGTAGTTTTTTGAATAACACCACTCCTAACGTAATAAGAGAAATCTGTAACTGCAGGTTTAAAGGCAAGATTAGGAATAACGAAGCCTTGGTGCAATTTTAAATGAACTGTGTTAATTAAAGCTAGCTAGTGTATCTCGGAAGAGTGCAATAGTATGTTACTGTAATTGCTCGGGAGATATTTACGGTAAGTTGAGTGTTTATTATTGATAAAGTGTGTTGGTAAATTTGTATGAAGCATAAACAGAAGGGGTTCCATCAATAGGGGAAGTCGTTACCTTAGCGTTTCTCTCATTCTTGTCTACAACCTTAGTTAGTTAGTTATAGCTTGTTGTCTTTCTACAATTTTAGTTCGTAACAAAACCTCCACTTGTTATTCAAAAGTATTGGGAAGCTGGTTCTGAAGAATTTAGTGGGTCTAAAGGTGGCAAATAATAGGTTGACTCTCTGTGGATTCGACCTTGGGCGTAATACTCTGGTTTTATTTGCAACGTCTGCAGAGTCCTTTCTAGAGGGCATACTTGGGTGTGATCAAAAGTTCATTAAGTTCGTTTTAATGCGCAATTCGTAGTTTGTATATTTTGTGATGTGATTTGAGGCCTCGAGCAGGTCTGTATTATGTTATGAAACTTGCTGGTGTGTTCAGACAGGGTCCCAAGGGGTTTAGTTGAGTTTCAGACGGGTTTCAGACAATTTTGGACTATGTTAGTTCTACTGGTTTCTGCTGAATTCTGGTGTTTCATTTCTTTTTCGCGTGCGTCCCTACATTTGCATTCGTGTAGAGTTTGAGCTGGGCCATCACACTTAGGGATTTTTCTTGGCGTTCGTGAAGTAATGACCGTGTTCGCGAAGGCCTGATAGAATTGTTCATTGCGTTCGCGAGTAAAGTTCCACGAACGTGTAGCTTTATTTTGTGGCTTAGTAAATTGTGCATCGCGAATGCAAATGTTCTTCTGCATTCGCAAAGGGCATTAGCGGGCAGTATTATAAAGAACTCTATTTCGAGTGCTTTTGATATTTTATCACTTTTTGAGTTAGAGAGCTCAAATTTGGGCTATTTATTTGGGGATTTTCTCGTGTTGGTTTGGGGTCAGTGTTATTTATCTGGATTTGATTATATTACATGATTCCATAATCAATTTTGATCACTAATTAAATAATTGAATGAGAGAATATGGAAATTTTCGTAAAAATCTTTCAAAAAATGTAAACTGGGGATTTGAAGGCCGATTTGATGTCGGAATTTGATAATTTTGGTATGGTTGGACTCGTATCAGAATGGGTATTTCAATTATGTTTATTTTTTTGGGTTTCGAGGTGCGGGTTTTTGGGTTGAGTTTTTAGTTTTCTTTAAAAATCAAAGCTTTATTATTCGAAATTATTTTCTTAGGTTTTTATTTATGATATGAAGTTGTTTTGACTAGATTTGAGTCATACAAAGGTTGTTTCACACAAGAATGTCATTTTAGAGTATCAATTTAGCTTTTTTGGTGTAAGTACCATGCATGACTTTGTTTGGAGGAAATATCCCTTAGGATTAAGGTTAATAGTGTTATTCTTGTTATGTGAAAGTTGTGTACGCAAGGTGATGAGTGGGTACACAGCCCATGTGTTCTATTTGACCGGTTTAGATTATCTAGACTCTTTTCTTGCCTTTCCTTAAATTGTCATTACATGTAATATCTCTCATTGTCAATCTACTCTTACATGCTCTATTTGACATTGTTAGCACTTGTTCTACATCTTACTTGTTATTTTGCTCTTATATGCTTTAGTTGAAGTTATTGACTTCCTTATTATCTTGTTACCTTTCCTTGTTGAGATTCCCATTCATTTTGTTATTGTTAAAATTTTTGCATATATTGTGGTTGAGCTATGGGCTATTTGTTGTGAAAATATTAAAATTTTTATCTATTCCATGACTTTGTATCTATTTGCTACTTGTCTTAATTATTTTACTTGCACCCCTTAGTTGTCACGTGCTATACTTGTTCTATTTTTTTTTTTTTTTTTGCAATATTTGGTGCATTTATATGACTAGTTATTGACATGTGCGTTGAACGTGTATCCAAAATTTATACAAATATTTTTGAAGTCATACAAACATAGAATTATTTGAGTTATAATTCAAGAATTTGAACTCAAAAACATGCAACAAAGAATAACTAAAGTTTGTTAGTAATTAGATACTATATTTTTATTATATTAATTTTGATTTTATAAGGTACAAATCTGTCATCTTGTCATAGCCCACGTTCTTGATGTAAGTTCTTTATTGATGCTACATAGAAGCAAGATAGTTGTCTAGCCTGAAATAGTTAGCTCAAAAGGTTTTTTTTCGCAATGGAAAAATAAAAATAAAACATATATCAACTCGCATGGTTATCTTACATTCTCTAAAGATTCGTAAGAGGAAATTATCTAACAATTCGAAGCACTCAAGAACTTGTTTTTCAATTGAAAAATAAGTAATTAGTAACAAATTATAAGATGAAGTGTTTGCTCAGAAGTAAACATTGACAAATGAAAATATATTTAATCAACATATAAAATTATTATTCTAACAAAAAATTTAAAGAATACCTACTATTGTTGGTGCTGATTGATGGGAGACACCACAGTTAAATCTCATGGAAACAGTTGATGTGAGACAAATTTGATGGAATGCTGTAGATATTGCAAAAGACTTGCAGCAAAATAATCACCTACATAAAGCTAGAGTAAAAAATGACAAAGCACTTTATTAAAGACCATTCATACTCTATTAGTATTTAGTTTGGATTTCCAAATCCCAAGTATACTATGTAACGCCTCAATTTAGTACCACGGTCTGTGTGAATTACATTATTATTGTATGCGACTGTATTTATGTTGCTTATGTTTTCATGAGTACTTACATTATTATTGCAGGAGTACCTATGCTTTATTATTTTGTTTTGTTTTGCTTGTGTTTCTAATTTTACCTTTGTTTTCGTAATGCAGCTTTCCGTCTTTTTATCCTACACGCCGAGGGTCGTTTGGAAACAGCCTCTCTGCCCTTACGGGCAGGGGTAAGGCTCGTCTACATATTACCCTCCCCATACCCCACCTGGTGGGATAACTGGGTAGTTGTTGTTGTTGTTGTTGTTCTGCGTGAATTAAATCCCTTAAAGCATTAAAAAAAATACATTTACAAATGAACCAAACAAAAGGTGATTGGTTCATATTGGCACAGATGGAAAAAACTCAACAGCCTTATCATAATTATGAGTGCTCTTACGTTTTGTTATACATACCATAAATCTGTTATAGCATTATTTATTAAGTATTATATATTTATTAAGACAAAAATGTGCTCCACTTTATATGATATTTTAGTCTTTCAAACTTCTATTCTAAATGTTTTCACTTTGAAAGAGGTATCTTCAACTAATTTAAACTCAATCCGTATATTATAAATTCTATATGTTTCTAACTTATGGGCTTCTTTCTTAAATGCATCAGTTACTATATAAATGATAAATGGTCATTAGATAGATCAGAAGAATTGAATATATGTTAAGTTTTTTTTTTCGAATTTTTAATTTTTTTAACATAATGAATTGATTAATATTGTGATTAACTTTCCATTTGATGATTTCACTTATCATTTATTGAAGGATAATTTACTATTTAGTACCAAAATTTATTATAGAAATAGTATTCAGATTAGGGGTAATAATGTTGTTTAATATGTATATTTTGGTAATTCAACTTTATCCTTAAGGTCTTCCCACTTATAGTATAATATGATTATTACGTGGTTCCTTTATTGTCATGTACTCATAAATCTTATAAATTGAGTTATTGGATTGTTTTGTAATAATTTAAATTACTTGTGGATTGGGTTACATGCTGCAACAGGTAAAATAAGGGAGGATTGTGATATTAAAAAATAATGCTACGGTGGTATCGTTACGCCGTAATTGGTAAAATAAGGCGGATTGTAATATTGATAAATGATGATACGGTAGGATCGACTTGCACGCCGCAATGGGTGCGCTGTTTTATATACATGATACTTGATATTGCTTATAGATGCAACGATAGAATAAGGGAGGATCATGATATTGATAAATGACGATACAGTGGGATCGGATTGCGCACCGCAAAGGATTGTAAGTGTTATGTTTGATGTTGTTTTTATGTCTTGTATGAGTCATGCATCCTACGTGAACTGTTGTATTACTTCAAGGTGTCAATCTGTGCTTTCGTGGTTACTTGGTGAATTGATTTTTTTAGATAAATTTCTGCGCAGAGGCATTATCTCATAACCTGCTGAGTTGTTGGTAGCATAGCGATTTTTTTAAAAAAACTATTAATATGCTTACCTTATGCGATTTGTAAGTTAAAACTCGTCATTTCATTCGGTACTTTATTATTCTTAATAGTTGTCATATTTCACTTTAATTGATTTCTCAACATAACCTCCTTACAATATTTGGTGTTTTTACTTTAATTAGAAATGGATATTATGTTTTAATTTAACAAATTTTATATTTAATACAATAACTTATCCGATGTTTTATTTTATTTAAAAATATTATTTTCTTCACCCAAATAATTTATAAAATAAACTCATTCTCATTTGATTCCATGCTTTATTTAAGGTTGTCATTATGCCTTATCATATATAAATAAATCTCTTGAATATTTTAATTAGCATTTGATACGGGTACAATTACATGGTGCGCGTGGGTTTTGTCGTACGAAAGTGATATGAACAAATGTGGGCACAAGGTTCCATATTTGTAAGATTTGAAATTTATGAGGTACCTCGGGTAATTCTTGTTTTAAATTGTGCATTAGGAACGATTTGATTGATTGAGTTACCACATGTTTCCTTATTACTCGTTTATTTCTTGTTGCTATCGTGCTTCTATTATTTTCACTATTGGTTGTAAATTTGTGATCCTTCTGTTGTTGGTATCACATTGACATTCTTTTCATTGTTAGCATTAAGTTATATAACTGCACAAATTTATATGTCTGGTAGGTGTCTTGACCTGGCCTCCTCACTACTCTATCGAGGTGAGGCTTGATACTTACTTGGTACTATTGTGGTGTATATTTCTGTACATTTTTGTACAGATCTAGGTACTTATGATCAAGTTCGTTTGAGACTCATGTCTATGCAGTTGGAGACTTCAAGGTATACATGCTTGTCGTTCGCAGGCTCCAAAGTCACCTTCTGTTGTATTTTATTTCCATTATTTTCTATTATAAAAAGCTTATGACTTGTACTACCGGTTTTGGGATTGTATGATTGGTGTTGGCTCAGCTATGTTATATTAGATATTTATTAATTTATTGTAGTTAAGTTAGTTAAATTTCATTAATAATCAGCATGTGTTAGGCTTACCTAGTCTTAAATACTAGATGCCATCATGACGTCCTAAGGTGAGATATTAGGGTCGTGACAACTTGAGTAAACGACCTCGAAACAAGAATTTGACGGTTACAATAGGTTCGAATGATGATTTGAGACTTGGGGGTGTGTTTGGATCAGGTTTCGGGTGATCTACGAGCGTTTCGGCGTGTAATGTTCAAAGTTGGTTCATGGGAAGTTTTTTAGTTCTTTAAATTTGATTTGGAGTAGACTTTGGTGTTATCGAGGTCCATTTGCGATTCCAAGATTGGGAATAGGTCTACATGGTGATTTATGACTTGTACGCGAAATTTTATATCATTCTGAGTAGTCTATGTATAATTTGGCGCCTTCGGAACTAGTTGAGAAGTTTGAAGTTCTGTGGTTCAATTTGGTTTTGGGGGTGAGAATAGTAGTTTCCATGTTGTTTGATGAGGTTTGAGGCCTCGACTTAGTTCGTGTCATGTCTTAGGATGTGTTGGTGTGGTTGGATGGGGTCCCTAGGAGCCTCGGGTGCGAATCTCATTGGAATCGGACTTAGTTTTGGACTTGGGAACTACTAGTGTTTTCAGATCTGGTGTAATTGCACCTACGAGGAAATGGCCGTATGTGGGAGCACACAGAAATGACCTTGTGGTCCAAAGATGGACTTTGGGCTGAAGCTGGGGGCCGCAAATGCGATGGAGGCTCTGCAAGAGCGAAAACGAACCGGCTGGCTGAGATCGTAGGAGCGGAGGTAGTATTCAGAAGCGGACCCGTAGAAGTAGATCCTCATCCACAAAAGAGAGAAGGCTGGAGGCTATGGGTGATCATAGATGCAACATTTTGACTACACCTGCAATTACGCATATGCGGTTAAGTGACCGTAGGTGTGGAAATCGCTAGCAGAGGTGCTTTATTTGGGAACTTAGCCCATTTCTTCACACACTTCTACTTGGTCTTCGGTGAATTTGAGAGCGCTTTTATGTAGGATTTTCATCAACATCACAAGGTAACCAGCTTCTACCATTTTAAAGCTAAATACACTGATTGCGGGTAATTAAACATGGGAATTAGAGTAAGATGGTGGGATTTCGTGGGAATCTAGGGTTTAAGTGATTTTTTTATTTGATCACTGATTTGGTTATGGTAATTGCAATAAATTATATAATTGTTTTTCTGTTATCACGGGTAATATTTATCTTTAAAAAATTATAAAATCCGGGCACATGGGCATGGTGATGATTTTTATGGACTTCCGAATTTGGTTGAAAAAATAGTTTAGTAGCTAAAATTTGAACTTTCGAGCATATATTTATTAGTTTATATGACTTTTGGTTAGTTTCGGAGTCCTCAGCGTCATTTGAGGAGTTCTAGTGAGGTTGAAGAGCCAGATAGGGACTTGGAATCAAGGTAAGTCTCTTGCCTAACCTTGTAAGAGGCAACTTGTCCCCTTAGGTGTAGTAATTTTTGTGTGCTACTTGTTGTCAGGAGCTACATTGCACGAGGTAATGAGAATTCATACGTAGATATATTCATGATAATGTCCGGGTAGACTTAGATTCACAACATGCCTTTAATTGTGCTATTTATACCTATCCTAGGTATTAATTTTCTTGATTACGATTGAGATTGAGAATATTTTTATAAAGATACCAACTTTGCCTCTTTCTTTGTAAAATTGGGAAATATTTGATAAACTATAAATTTGTATCTTCTCGTCTCGCACGGGCTTCCGCGAGCAAGGTAAACTTTTGTACTTTTATGGGATCGGATCCTTCGCCTCGGCAACTTTGTGCTTAATATTTGAAACTAGATTTGGGTTGGTAACAGTTGAGTTAGCGCCTTCAAGGCCGGTTATGAAATGTTTAGTGATTTGCTATAGACTCAAGTGTGGAATTACAGTAATTACTTTAATTTCTTCGTGTCTGCTTGTTGTATACTCACCATGTCTACTTTATCTATGTTTTATTACTGTTTGACCTCTAGTAAGTGTCAATTCGATCCCTCATCACTACTTCTTGGATGTTAGACTAGAAACTTACTAAGTACAAGTTGTTTTCCGTACTCACGCTACATTTATGAACTAAATGTGCAGGTACTGTTATTGGTCGCACGAGCGTGTAGCCACACTTCTACGAAGACTTAGTGGTGAGGTGCTTGCCTTTCTACGATCTGCAGCAAGAGTCTCCCTCTGCTTGTTTATTATTTTTGTCTATTTCCTTTTAGACAGTAGTTATATTAGTTCAGTATATTCTCTAGATTACTCATGCACTTGTTGCACCGGGTTTTGAGGGACTTTTAGCATTTATGTATTGTTGTACTTATCATTACTGTCACTATAGTGGATGTATTTATCACGCTACTACTTTGTTGAGAAACGAGTATATAGGGTTGCATGAGACCTTACTTATTATGTTCTTTTTAAAAAGGTAAACTTTTGTTTTTAATGTTAAAAAGGGGTAATCAAATTGTAGTTTTACCTGTGAGCTTGCCTAATGGTGGCATTAGAGACCATCGAGGCCTATCATGAATTTTGGATCGTGACACTACAAACTAATGATTTTTTCCCTCACCTACAGAAACCTTGTGGTATGATCATGTACACCTCCTCATTCAAGTCTCCTTTCAAAAATATATTGTGATATTCATTTGGTGGATTTTCCACTACCTTAAAGTTGCCAAGGTGAGAACACTTCAACAATCACCATTTTCACCATAAGTAAAAATCTCTCGTGATAATCCAAGCATTTCTTTTGAGTAAAATTCTTAGCTACAAGATTTGGTTTGAATCTCTTCATTTCTCTTGAAGCTTCACACTTGGGCAGTGGAACAAGTTTGCAAGTTTTATTATCCTCCAATGCCTTCTCTCTCTTCATAGTTTCTCTCTACTTTTTGTCTTTGAGTATCTCATGAGAGTTATCTGGTTCCACCTTAAAATTTTGAAAAGACAACTCTGATATTTGATAAACATGTTGTCATACCCTATCACATCAGAAATATGGTGTTTATAATAGTTGGACTGCTTCCTTATTAGACCTAACGTAATCTTTAAGTCATAAGGGTGGCTTTGATACTCTTGATTTTCTAAAATCTTCAGACTGAAAAATCTAAATTCGAATTTAAAATTTTAAAGGTTTTTAATTGTTGTCAATAGTGGAATTACTGCTCTCTTTTCCTTTGCTTTACATTACTGCAATTAGAAATTGAGAGATAAAGAGAGACGTAGGGAGAATTCTCAATTGTTTTGAATTTCCTCTCCTTCAGTGTGAACTAGAGCAACTTTCAAGGTGTGCACAACTTCTCCCGGTAAAGAGACTGACTCAGGTAACAGAACATTATATGGTGTAATTTGTCTCTTCTTCTATATCATATCTTGTAAGATCATGAATATCCAGGAATAGGTGCTCTGCCTCAACTGCAGGATTTTGAAATGGCAAGACTTTCTCATAAAAGACCACATCTTTGTTAGCGAACAGAATATTGTGTTCAAGATAGAGTAGTTTGTATCATTTAATAATTCACAGCATATTTAAGCAATGCACTTCTTTTCTTTCTCTTCATTCCTTTTCTTCTTCCCTACCTACTATTCTTCTCCCACGAACAAGTATGCAGATTATAGCAATGAAAAAACTATTATCATGCATTCTCTTCCGGTCGAACTATTTTTTTCTCATTCTATACCCTTCTCTTTCCATCAAGACCGACCCACCTCTCAAATCTCAACATAAACAACAATTTTTTCCCAAAACCTTTTTGTTATCTTGAAATTAAGGAGGGGGCGGGAGAGCGATAGATTTAATATTATTTTTTCTTTTTCTTATTATCTTCCGACACTGGGTATTGTGTTATACCTACTAATCGCACAGTGATGTTTGTTATATAAGCTATTCGAGTACATTTTGAACGAGAACAAAGGGTAATAGAACTCCCACAAAATTTAGTGTATTATTATATGTTATTAAAATATTTATACATATTTTTCTTTGTGGGTACTTATATATATATTAAAAAGAAAAGGAGAAACTCAGACTCGCAGTAAAAGTGTCACGACCCAAAATTCATTAAGAGTCGTGGTGGCGCCGGACACCTCTGTCAGGCCAAGCAATATATATATATAGATATATATATATATATATATATATATATATATATATATATATATATATCAAAAAGAAAAGGAGAAACTTAGACTCGCAGTAAAAGTGTCACGACCCAAAATTCATTAAGAGTCGTGGTGGCGTCGGACACCTCTGTCAGGCCAACCAATTCAATTACTAAAATTTGGTCTCGTTTTAACACTTTTGAAATACAAGATTTTTTCCCTTCATTATTTAGTAATTTTAAAGATTATATTTCCAAATCAAATTTAAATATTGAACCGTTAATACAATACATCAAACCATCGATGTAGCCGGTATCACTAGTGCATGAGCATCTAATGATAAGAAATAAAATACAACATTCGTGTGGAATACAGTGAACGGAAAGTAAATACAGTACATTGGAAGGGACTACCCTTGTTGCGGCCGTCTCGAATGATGCTGCTCACCAGGTCCTAGAATCATCCGTACTGGTATGCCTAGTAAGCCACTGGAGTCACATATACATGTGCAACAAAATGCACCGCAAGTGTAGTATGAGTACAAAAATAACGTATGCCCAATGAGTATTCCGCCTAATTCCAAAGGGGTAGAGACGAGATGGTCAACTTTGACATTGTCTAGTGGTCCAATAATTATTCATCCTTAATAGATATATTAAACAGTGGATTTATTTTATAAATATGTTTTTAATCCAAATAGAAAAAACAAGTAAACACATAATTCTTTCATAAGAATTTTCCATAGATCCTCTTTATTATTAACAAATAAATCTCGAGCCAGGGTGAGGCAGTGACAACTTAAATAAGTTCAGGACAACAGCACAAACATGCGCAAATCATGCCGAGGTCGACGGCCTGCTCCAACATAAATGTAATTTGTACACTGCCGACGGTCGAATGGCCCGTACCATAGATGCATCTATTTAATCTTTCGAGGTGTTCGACCCGTTCCAGCAATAAATACATACCCTGCTTGCGAATCATGCATGCGACGCAGGTACACAGAAGAATACATGCTCAATTAGTCAAATAAGAGCTTGTCGGGGAATATTTATTCAAATAAACCAATTCTTCTTTAACGATTTTAAGAAATGAAGCTTAATTCTTTTGAATTTCATTTACTAATTTAATGTGATTTAGGCAATTCAAGCCATTAATGGGTTCACAAATAATCCAACTTTAACATGCTTTTGGGTCATAGACTACCCGAACAATAGCATAATAGTTGCTATGCACGGATTCTCGTCACCTCGTGCGTACGTAGCCCCCACAAATAGAGCACATAATTAATTTAACTCACCTATGGGGTAAGTTCCCACTCACAAGATTGGAAAGGAGACTCACCTCGCTCCGACGACTCATAACCGGCATTCTATATTCTTCTGAAAGCTCAAACAGACGCACAATGCTCCAAAACTAGCCAATGGTCATATTAATGCATTAATATATGCTCATCTATATTTTGCAACCTAATTTATAACAAATCCTAACCCCGAACAAAAAGTTGACAAAAATGCCATCGGGGCCACGTGCCCGGAATCCGAAATTTTTGGAAGATAAACTTTGTCAATGACCTTAGGAACTCAAATATATAATTTTTACTTAATTTCATATCCAAAATCGTGGCTAAATTCAAAGAATATAATATTTCTAGGTCTTTCTCTAACCCTCAATTTTCTACCCATTTACATGCTAAAATCCATACACAATCAATGTATTTAACTCATAATAGGTAGGAATTAATCCAGTTCTTCTCCTGAATCCTCTCCAGTGCACTGTTCATCGGAATAGTGAATCCGTCACTATTATCATCGGAATTCAGTGGTGGATTGTTGCAATTTTGGAGTCACATAATCCCCTTCTTCTTGCGAACAATCCTAAATTGATTTTTTCATCATATCTGTAACCATTTCTTCTACATCTTAGATATTATTTTCGATCTACATTAACCTCATCAATTTCCATATTTCCAGCTCAATTCCTATCCGATTTCATGGAAGGAATGTTTTCTGTTTGAGTTCTGAGTATTAAATCTAATGGAAGCATCGCCCTCTCCCCAGCCTTGTGCTGTGGGACAGGCTTCTAAAATCATCTCAGAAAATCAAACTGGACATGGATCCAAACAGTCATATGCATCGGTTTTTGCTGGACAGCAAACTGCCGAGACAAAATCAAAGCTAGAGCTCTGTCCAGTTTCGTTCAAGCAAGGATTGCCGATAGTTGAGTTCACAGTGGATGAAGTAAATTCATTCACAAGGGAGGAAGGTCTTCAACAAGCTGTGATAATCAAATTTTCATACGGAAAGCCAGAACTTCAGCAGCTGAGGTAGATTCTGCCGAATCAACTCGGTGTCAAAGGAAGTTGCAACATCGGACAGCTAGAATATCGTCACATTCTTGTAAGATTTGATTTATTTGAAGATTATGCTCAGGTGGTGTCAAAAACAACTGGCTATGTAAAGGCTAAAGGAGACGAGTTCTTCTGTAGGACATTCCCATGGACAATGGGATTTAATCCGCGAGAAGAAACGTCAAAAGCTATGGTATGGATCTCCTTTCCCGATCTGCCTGCAAATCTGTTTGCCAAAAAATCGTTACTATCCATCGCATCAGCAGTAGGAAAGCCTATTGCAGTAGATAAAGCTACTAAAGATCGAACACGACCAAGTACAGCAAGAGTTAAAGTATTGATCAATCTCCTGGACAAACATCGTTCGCAAGTAAAGATCAAGATAGTAGACTCAAAATCTGGAAAAGTAGCAGATTTCGACCAGCAGATCGTCTTCGATAATGTTCCTGCATACTGCACGAATTGTAATCACCAAGGACATAATTTAAATCGTGTCGATGGATTTCAGAAAATGGAGCAGCAGTTCATACTAGTGATTCAAATGGTAGGGGCAGATTGTCTAAATTAGAAGGTGATGCCAGGGACTACTTGAATGCTAATCTTGCAGGTCGTCGAACTGATAGGATGCTACCTAATGTGATTCATAATATAGGACAGTCAAAAATTTCGGGCTCTGGTGTCCAAACTATTAAAGTTAGTTCAACTCCAAATGGTGACGGGATGCAGATTACCAAAAGGCAAAGTACGGTACCATTACACACTCCTTTGAATGGTGTAAGTGAAAACCAATCTGGTAAAGGAATGACAATTGTGAAACCTTCTGCTGCCTATTCTATTGCAGTAGGTGACACTGAAAATAATTCTGTCCAGAATTTGGTAGATGTTTGTAGGCAAAATAAAACCATCGAGCAGCAGTTATTGTTAAAAGACTGATAACAAGCACAAGAGTACATTTTCTGACAAAGCAAATGGTACTAACATAGAAGATTCTGTGGCTTTGAATGTTACTGCTGATCCATACTGGTGCTTCATCGGAAAATAATTCTGTCCAGAATTTGGTACATGTTTGTAGGCAAGATAAAACCATCGAGCACCAGTTAGTGTTAAAGGTTGATAAGAAACACAAGAGTACATTGTTTGACAAAGCAAATGGTACTAACATTGAAGATTCTGTGGCTTTGAATGTTACTACTGATCCAACTGGTGCTTCATCTGAATCAATGGAGAATTTAACAGCTCCAAGTTACTGTGACGTTTCACAAATTACTGGACTACAACAATGTAGTGAATTGTCTAATCCAGCAGCTCAACCTACTGTCAATATTGCCAATGTAATTGAGTCCAATGTGCTAAGAACTGGACAAGTAGGTGCGACTGTAGAACATAATACAAAGGTGAAGGAAGTTTGTGCTCGATCTGATTCTGCAGGGGCAATGCAGATTATAGCAGACCAAAAAATTCCTAATGCACAGGCTGGGCAGTTGGTTGCTCTTGAAGGACAACTTATCAGATGCTACAGGCAGATGTTAGGAGCCCAAAAAACTGATTCCGATCCAGCACAATCCCTTCCAAGTCCAAAGGGTGAGCCTGCTCAGTGTGAAACTGACAATGCAAAAAGAAGTCAAGTGAAGCTGATCGACCAGCAGCAGATAGTGCAGAACTCAATCGTCAATAACATCTCACTGTTTGGACAAGCAAAAGGAGATAATATTGATTTGGTTAAGCACACAAAAATAGATGTTGCTGCTGAGGACAACATCAGTTCCAACAGGTCGATAAATAACGAACCACTTGATGCACACTCTATTTCCTTACAACTGGAAAATCCTTTGGAATATCCTGTTGATCGAGCTAAAGCTGGGAATACTAATTTTGATGTTGTGAGACAATCAACAAGTCTTACAGAAGATGAGGGTGTTCAGAATTCAGATCATCAACATATCTCTCGTCAATTTGAAATTACTCAACAAGGCAGCCAGGTCACTGCTGCAGCAGCTACAATTTCTAATGAAGAGTTAATTCAAAGTGGTTTGCATTTACAGATTGAGGATGTTTCTAAACAAACACTTGAAGTTGTTCAACATACCACAAATACCTGCCCATCGATATCCAACAGAAATCCAACTTCACAATTCAAAAACAAAATGCATATCTCTGAAAAGTGCCCAGCTACACATACAATCTCAAATTCGTTTGCTGCACTTTCAAATTTGAATATTGAGAAGGGAACCATGACTGGAGAGAATACGACAAATAGCAAATGCTATGGAGATACATCATCATCCTCTGCAATTAACAAACAAGTTCCTATGAGGGACATGGTCATTAAATAAAAATTGTGGAAAGACCGACGAGATTATGACGACGATGAGGGCTGTGGAGAAGGATTTGCTGCTTTTTCGTCTTCAGACGATGACCAAGATTTTGAGGACGACACTGCTGGAGAGGATAGTGAGGATCAGTACAAAAATCAAAGGCAGTTAACATCAGTTAAGTGCGCTGCTAATATGCAAACAGTCGCAAATAGAAGGACCAACTTGAACCATAATGCTCCAGTATGTTTTCCCAGAAATACTAAACCAGGTGAAATTTCGCCTGCTAATCGAATCGCAACATCAATGCATATAGCTGCCCAGAATCAGATTGTACCATCTAAATCAACCACATCTTTGGAGAAAGGACAGCAACAGATTGTGTTAACTGCTTCACAAGTCAACCTCCAGAAAATTCAATTTCTGAATGAGGAGATAGGAAGACATATTTATGAAGAAGGGGAGGAAGAAGATATCTTATCGCATTGTCGAGCAGAAGCGTCGAGAAATGGAGATTTATCACCAATGCATAGTAAAACAAGTAAGAAATCTCGTGAAAGAGATAGAAGTTGTGATGGAAGGATGTGTGTAGACGCTAACATACGGAGACCCCTGATGAGAATCGCAAAGCAAAAACAAGTCATGCAACCATCTGTTATAAAGCCCAATCGATCGAGGAACAAGCGTGATTTTTAAAATGATATTGAGGAAATTGATCTCAAAAATGGAAAAAAGAAAGCATCCTCTTTCTTTACCATCACATTCGTATTCATCGTTGTATTATCATCACAGAGTTCGTTATAAACTCTGTGATGATCATGTCTGTATTTGATTTTCTTTAATTTTCGTATTTCTTGCTTTTTATTTCTTGAGGCTTTTTCGGGCCTCGATAGGATTTATAAGGTGAGGTTTCCGTCGGTTATTGTTATATGGGTGACAATACTGGTGCCTCCCCCCTTATCATATTGTCCTATCTGTTGTAATTTTCATTTTCTATTTATTAATGAAAACTAACCCTAGGCATTTGCCTAGTGGATTGCCAAAAAAAAACTCATAATAGGTGAGGATAACATACCTTATCATTGATGACGAGAACCTCTCTTGAAGCTCCCCAAAAATCGCCCAAGCCATAAAAATTGTGAGAGAAATGGCCAATATTCGACTTTTAAAACAATCCTTTGCCTCTAGACATTTTCCTTCTGCGGAACCCTGTCCGCTTCAGCGGTCTTGCTTCTGCAGACCGCTTGCCACTTCTGTGACTCCCATCCACTCCAGGCCTTCCGCTTCTACATTCAGCCTACCGCTTTTGCAATTTCGCATCAGCGGATCAAGGGCCGTTTCTACAAGCCTGGCTGCCCTCGCCCTCGTTCGCTTCTGCGGCTTCTTCCTTTCTTCTGCAGGGGCCGCATTTGCGGTCCCATTTTTGCAGAAGCGGAAATACCAAATACCAGCTAACTTAGCTTTTCCAAAAATCCAAATTCCGATCCATTAACCACCCGAAATTCACCCCGAGGCCCCCGAGACCTCAACCAATCATGCCAACCAATACCAAAACATATTACGGGCTTGCTCGAGGCTTCAAATCACATCAAACAATGCTAAAACCATGAATTACACCTCGATTCGAGCTTTATGAACTTTGAACTTTCCAACTTCTACATCCGAGGTTTAAAACTGTCAAATCATGTCCGATTGACCTCAAATTTTGCACACAATTCATATTTGACATTACGGACCTACTCCAACTTCCGGAATCCCCCGATATCATAAAGTCCACTTTCGGTTAAACTTCTCAAAAACCTTCAAATTTCTATCTTTAGCCAAATGGTTTCAAAACGACCTATGAACCTCTGAATTCACTTCTGATCGCGCTTCCAAGTCCAGAATCACCGTACGGAGCTACTCCTTATATCGGAATTCCAAGCGGACATCGATAATGTTGAAATGCACTTCAAGCCAAACTTAGGAAATTTCTTCCAAAATGCTAACTTCCACAATAGGCGCCAAAACGCTCCAGGGTTATCTAAAACCCGCACTGAGAATACGCCCAAGTCCGAAATCATCATACGAACCTGCTGGAACTTTGAGATCCCGATTCTGAGGTCTTTTACTCAAAAATTTAGTGCTAGTTCATTATTTCAACTTAAGGCTTCTAATATGGGAATTTTCATTTAAATTTAACTTCGATTTTCCTGAATTTCAATTCCGACCATGCGTACAAGTCATAACACTTGAAATGAAGCTTCTCATGGCCTTAGACTATTGAACGACGCATTAGGGCACAAAATGAACGGTTGAATAATTACATTCTCTCCCACTTAAACATACGTTCGTCCTTGAACGTGCTGAAAACTATACCGAAGTAGTCTGAAATCATTGTTTAGCACCTTATGCACCTTCCCGTGCTACCACAACTTAGCTGAGCACATTAGCTCGATAAGTTATGAAGATATTCCCCTTTATTCAAGCACATAATCCTAAGTGCCCAATTCCAACATCTGAAATTCTATGCCAGGCCTGTTCACATCATATGATCACCAAATCATTCACCACACGTTGTACCCAATATGACTGCATAACTTTGCTGAATTCAAACTTTGCATCACTTTACTCATAGGACCACAGTAACATTTTCTGATCAACTTAGCCAAAATTCAACAAATTGAATGCTCCCATTGCATCTCATGACCTACATCGGTCTTGCTCTAACTTTTATAACACTAACACGACGGAAGAGATGCACCGATATTCATAACCAACTGCTGAATCAACAACTCATTAGGTCTATATATCTGACAAGAACCATTACCACATTCTGAACCAAATAATGATCTATGCTCTTTAATATACTTCATATACTCAGATTGCACTGATCCTAAATCCCATAATATCGTCTCAGCCAATACGAACTGCTCGTGTAATAAGCCACTCCGAATGCGATCAAAAGTCTCACATGATGCTAAAATGTGCCAAAAGGCCACCAATCCGAACACAACATAAATGCAAATTCGAACTCTGGAAGAAATTATCTAACCCACGTACTACTACAGACTTTCCTTAAAAGATAGGAAGCGAAACACACAAAAAATAGCATATAGGAACCCATACTTGACATCACACGGCTGTAGCGTGCAACTCGATCCAAATAACATACCCATGGCGATGTGCCACCCGATCCACACATAAATCTCACATAACGAGATTTGCACTTCGAGCTAAATCTGCTCATTACAATAAAAATATCGAATTTTGATTGCAAGCACGCTAAGCGCATAATACCATCCCTAAGAAAATATGTAGCGCTATAGGCTACAAAACTCAAGCACAACTAAGCTGTGATACCATATCTGATTCTCAAGAGCCATTCTGCTCACCTAACATCATCGCCACGTGGAACCTCAACACATAAAAGTTTCCCAAGCCATCTCACAACTCATACGGTGCAATACACCAATACCTAGAGTAGTTGATGACAAAATAACACCCCGACTACTCCTCCATAGGGAATGCTCGCTGAAACAAACACAACTGGCATGATATACAGCCCCGTTCTCATACAAATCAATCCACTGATCTCAAGCCGATTTCTGATTGCACCAACCTGGCTATAACCCTTCAAAGGTCCATAGTAACTCCTTTTTGCCTCATCATATGTAAGAACAACCATCACAACCGAAGCAACCTCCTCAGTTCATAACCCAATAAATAAAGATCCCTTTAGGCATAAATCCACAAACTAATGATATTACCACAATCCTCATACTTGGTTAAATCTTTAATCAATCAAGCGACTACAAGTCACACTTATACAATCTTCTCGCGAGTCACGCTCTCACAACCTTTCGAAATAAATGACAGGTCCGCATATCTAACCCATCGGACGCGCTGACACTAAAAAGCGATCAAGAATCCTCAACCATGATGCAAAACCTCTTTTATAACATAGCAATCTATGGTAATGCTGAAGACAATACCAATTTACTCTAATCATTCAACCATTCCCTTGCTCATCTGAGCCCGTGACATCCTTGTTAACACCGAACTGCAACCTTGACCCTCACTTCAAATTTCCATACCTCTCACCGCACCCAACGTACCAATATACGAAGAACATGATTTTTCATCATAAATCCGAAACCATTATTATTTTAACACTTCATCACATAAGAATTTTTTTTTCACTTAACTCACTTCAGGAAAATCATAGCAACACACCAGCAACTTCCCATAATCGTAGGATATACAAATCTCTAAGCAGAAGTCCAAGCCACCATATCCCTTCCAGAATCCGCTTCTACTCAACAAACCATAATAAAAGAAGGATTCTGAATGACGTAAATTACGGCAGCTGACAAGCCTCACACGTACCGCCATAAATCATACACATAACTTGATCTCGCAGACCGAACTGATCACTGTCCCCAACATGCCAATTCAACTATGGCTAATCAATTTACCTTCTTCCAATTTATCCACGCTTGCATTAGAAATAATGCTAACTCCATTCAACGCATAACATACTCCATCTACACTCACCCCGAGTGACCTTGAACCACGAGACCAGGCTGTCTTAATTCCCACGAACTATTTCATATTACCCAAATGCTACACCACAAGTCAAAATATCGTAGAACATTCTGGGCACCTTCTCATAAGCTACTACAAAGCTTGATTCTTAACCGTACTCAAAGGATCGAAATCATTAGGCACTACACTTTAACTTCCGAATTTACTAGGACCATTATTGAGAGCCACCCTGTAATGACCTGACCCATCGTACCGTGAGTTACCACCCTGTTTTCCCCATTTTATGCTTTTATACGTTCCATTATATGTGTTTGGAGAGCTCGAAGTAATTCCGATAGAGTTTGGGTAGAAATGAGACAATTAGTCTCTTCATGAGAAGGTTAGTTTGGAAAAGTAAACCAAATGTTAACTTACGAGTTAGAGGGCTCAGAATGGATTTCTGATGATTCGACTAGTTTTGGGTGGTGATATATGAATTAGGAGCGCAATCAGAACTGAATTTGGAGGTTTGATGTAGATTTAGGCTTGAATTGGCTAAGTTAGAATTTTGGAAAAGTCCGGTTGATTGGTGAGACCTTGATACGGGGGGCGGAATGGAATTCTGATAGTTCCAGTAGCTCCGTTAGGTGATTTTGGATATGTGTGCAAAATTCCAGGTCGTTTGGACATCGTTAAGTAGGGATTTAGATCAAATACAAGTTTCGGAAGTTTTAGTTTAACTTAGGCTTGAATCTGTAGTAATTTGATAATTTTGATGTTTATGATAGTGGTTTTATGTTATGAGCAAGTGTGAATGAATTAAATGAACATATCTACGCTTTTGGTTGATGTCCCGAGGGCCTCGGGGTGATTTCGGATGGCTAACGGGGAAATTTAAACATGAAAAGTGCAGCAACAATTGCAGAGCAGAAATTACTATCTGCGATTGCGAGCCTGGGGCTGCGATCGCATAGAAGGTTCTGAATGGGGGTGCTAATTTGGTCTCTGCGATCGCATAGGTCCGCCTGTGATCGCGTAGGCTTGAGTGTTTGGTCAGTGCGATCGCGTAAGAGTGTGTGCAATCGCGTAGGATCATTGGTCAGTATTCTGCGATCGCGTGGCCTCACCTGCGATCGTGTAAGAGGAAAATTTAGGATCTGGAATTTTTTCTCCGCAATCATGTGCCTTGGGCCACGATCGCATAAAAGGAAAGTGCTGCGCAGAGAAGGGTTTTTAATAACATTTCATCCGCGAACCAAACATAATTTCCACCAATGATAAGCAACCAAGAGAGCTTTTTGAGCAATTTGAAACGTGTTTTCAACGGGTATTGATTGGAGATAAATCTCTTGACTTAAAAATACCACTTTAGGAAGAATCAACCCTTAATTCCATGAAATTTTGTAGAAATTATGAAGAACTAGGGCTTAGTTTTAGAAACAAATTTTGGGAATTTGAAGGGTCATTCGAGCTACGTTTTTGACAAACCTTATATGTACAGACTCGTGGAGAGACGAGGAAGCCGATGATATGATTTTCGGAATTGTTCGGAAGAGGGCCCGGGACTCGGGTTTTACCAACTACGCTATGTTTAGCGTTTTAATTTCAATTGGGTTATGTTTTTAGCCAATAATAACATATTCGTAGTGGTTTTAACTAGATTTGATGAGTGTAGATGGACATTCAAAGGGAAAAGGCATCGCGGACCAGTCTACGATCGGTTAGAGGTGAGTAGTTTGTATTGGCAATGGCCTGAGGGTTTGAAACCCCGGTTTATCACATCGTGACACTATGTTAGGGCGTGACTTGCACCCCACGGTAGGTGCGGGATTGTATATGATTGGGGATTGCGACTTGGTCCATCCCGAGAGTTAAATATAATTATTGGCGACTGATACGCACATTGTATTGTTGATAATTAGGCTTATTGCCATGTTTAGGGACTTATGCCGATCTGTAGCATCCGTCTAGGATGAATATCTTTGTGATAGCATGATTTTCATAATCATTTATCTCAGTCAAGTGCTTAAACATTGTTATTAAATGCTAAGTCACCATTTTTCCTGAAATTAATTAACTAAATTATATTCACCTTAATAATTGGAAACTGGGAAAAAAATTAGATTGAATCTGTTATGTGACTCATATGCATACTCTGGACTGAGTATGAGTCGGGCTGCACGCCATAGCAATGATATGATGATATTGCGCTTGGGCTGAAGGAGCCCCTCCGGAGCATGTACACACCCCCAGTGAGCGCATTCGATGTTAAACGGATCGGGCTGTACGCCGCAGCGGAATCATGTGCATTGTATTTCATCTTTACATGATACTTGACTTCTTTATTTGATATTGCTTTGCTGTTAGTTCGTAGTTAAGGTGTCAGACTATTAGTTTTAACATTTCTTTGTGGCATTTCGTGGATTTCTTACCTTCAGACAATTTATATGCTTATTACTCACTGAGTTGGTAGTACTCACCCCTACTCCCTGCACCTTGTGTGCAAATTCAAGTACACCAGAGGCTTATCTGAGCACTCGTAGTCTCCAAATATTCTTCAGAGTCGTTGAGGTAGCTGCTTGACGTTCGTAGGACCTGGCTACTCTTCATATTTCGGTTCATTATTATATATACATTTCCAGACTTTTATATTATTCATTGAAATATTATTATCCGGTTTGTTTAGAGGCTCTAGACTCGTGAACCCAGAACTTATGGGAGTATTTATCGGATTCTGTATCCTTTCATATTATTATATTAATATTATTGGATTCTTATTCTAAAATTACTATATTCTCCATAAGTTGTCGGTTTGAGATTTATGATCAAAATAAGAGCGATTGTTGGTCAGGCTTGCCTAGCACTATGATTGGTCGCCATCACGACCGGGTTTGGGTCGTGAGAAGTTGGTATCAGAGCCTAGGTTACTAGGCCTCGCAAGTCGTGAGCCGATTTATTAGAGTCTCGCATATCGGTATGTAGACGTCTGTATCTATCCTCGGGAGGCTACAGACCTTTTAGGAAACACCTCACTTTCTTGAAATTCATATCGTGCGGCTTTGTTGATGTGAAAACTAAATTTTTGTATTATATTCTCTCGCAGATGGCGAGAACCCATGCTAACAGACATGGCAGATGTCCACTAGTACCACCTGCTAGAGGTCGTGGATGCGGTCGTGATGCTAGAAGAGGCGGACCAGCGGGGGCAGTCTGCAAACCCACCAGCTGCCTAGGCCTAGGATCAGCCTCCAGCTGTGGATGTTCCAGTAGCACCTATTTAGGCACCAGCAGTGCCCATCGTGATTCCTGGTCTCCAAGAGGCTTTGGCTCAGATTTTGTCCGTCTGCACTGGGCTGGCTCAGGCGATTTCAGCTGCTACAGCAGCGGTTACTTCTCAGACCGGGCATGGTCATTAGACCCCCGATGCTCGCACAACCGAGCAGTTTGTTCAGGGCTTACAGACACCTGAGGTAGCTCCAGTTCAGCTAGTTTAGCCAGTTGCGCCAGTCGCACCAGCTCCAACTCATGTAGTTCTAGCTATGTCGGATGACGAGCACCGTCGTTTGGAGAGGTTCGGTAGGCTCCAGCCTCTGACATTCCGTGGTGCTGAGGGCGAGAATGCCCAGGGTTTTCTAGAAAATGCCAGCGTATGCTTCGTGCTGGAGGTATTCTGGAGTCTAGTGGAGTGGCTTTTACCACATTCCGGTTCACAGGGGTTGCATTTACTTGGTGGGAAGAGTTCGAGAGGCGTAGGCCCGCTGCCCCTCATTTGGCAGCAGTTCTCCACACTATTTTTGGAGAAGTATGTGCCCCAGTATCACAGGGAGGAGCTGTGTCATCAGTTCGAGTGGTTGACTCAGGGAGATATGATAGTGACCCAGTATGAGTTGCGGTTTACACAGCTGGCTACGCATGCTATGTGGATGATCCCGACAGATAGAGAGAGGACCAGGAAGTTTATAGATGGCCTCAACTATCGGATCCGTATATTGATGACTAGAGAGAGGGCTAAAGCAGCTACATTTGAGGAAGTTGTCGATGCGGCTCGACTGATTGAGACAGATAGTCATCGGGAGTGTGTGGGGAGGGAGGCCAAGAGGCCTCGAGGTTCAAGTAATTTCAGCGGTGCTCCATCTAGGGGCCATGTCCAGCATGGTAGAGGTCGTTCTTTTAGGCCTCCTCAGTCAGGACGCACATAGTCCAGTGGAGACTCTTCAGGCCGGGGCCATCAGGGTCATTAGCAGAGTCAGCCTGCACTGAGTTCTCTCCCAACTTAGAGCTCTGTTCCTGCTCCTTCAGATCAGGGTTCCTCTGCAGCAAAGGGTTCTCATCAGTCCCGTTCTCCAGCTCCAGGTCGTTGTTATGAGTGCAGTGAGTTTGGTCTTATGAGGAGACAATGTCCTCAGCCCCGCAGTAGGCAGTATCAGCAGAGGGATCAGCCCTCGTCTTCTACTCCGGTTTCTTCGCCTCCTACTCAGTCAGCTAGGGGTGGAGGCAAGGTAGCCAGAGGTCGCCCCAGGGTGAGGACTGTACTGGCGGTGGCCAGGCCCATTTCTATACCCTTCCAGATCGAAGGGACATTATTGCCTCGGATGCATTTATCACAGGTATTATCTCAGTCTTCCATAGGAATACTTCTATTTTATTTGATCCCAGATCTACCTATTCATATGTGTCTTCCTATTTTGCTCATCATTTATTTACGACCTGTGGTTGTCTTGCCTTGCCCGTGCACGTATCTACCCCGGTGGGGGATACTATTATTGAGGATCATGTCAATCGATCATGTCTGGTGATTATTGGGGGTCTGGAGACCCGAGTTGACCTGTTATTGTTAGGCATGGTAGATTTCGATTCAATTCTGGGTATGGATTGGCTATCTCCATACCATGCTATTCTGGACTGTCATTCCAAGACAGTCACACTAGCTATTCCACGTATTCTGAGGATCGAGTTGTGAGGCGTGCCTGATTATGTACCTAGCAAGGTAATTTCTTTCCTAAAAGCCCACTGATGGTTGGGAAGGGTTGTCTATCGTATTTGTCTTTTGCAGGGATGTGGAAGCTTAGGCTCCTAGTCTTCATTCGGTTCCCGTTGTAAGGGATTTCCTCGATGTGTTTCCAGCAGACTTGCCGGGCATGCCGCCGGATAGAGACATTGATTTCAGTATTGATTTGGTACCGGGCACTCAGCTCATCTCTATTCCTCCATATTATGTGGCACCAGCGGACCTAAAGGAATTGAAAAAACAACTTTAAGAACTCCTAGATAAGGGGTTCGTTCGCCCGGGTGTGTCACCTTGGGTGCACCGGTATTATTTTTAAAGAAGAAGGATGGCACAATGAGAATGTGCATTGACTACAGATATGTGAATAAGGTGATAGTGAAGAATAAGTACCCACTACCCTGTACTGAGGATTTGTTTGATCACCTCCAGGGTGCAAGGTATTCTTTTAGATTAACCTTCGATCAGGCTATCACCAGCTGAAGATTAGGGATTCATACATTATGAAGACGGTTTTCAGGGCGAGATATGGGTACTACGAGTTTCTAGTGATGTCTTTCTCACTGACTAATGCCCCAGCCGCGTTCATGCACTTGATGAACAGTGTATTTTAGCCTTATCTGGATTCTTTTGTGATCGTGTTTATTGATGATATCCTGGTGTATTAGTGTAGCCAAGAGAAGCAAACGCGCAGCACTTGAAGGTGGTTTTATAGAGATTGAGAGAGGAGAAGCTTTATGCAAAGTTCTCCAAATGTGAATTCTGGCTTAGTACTATGGCTTTTCTAGGACACGTGGTGTCCAGCGATGGCATTTAGGTTGACCCAAAGAAGATTGAGGCGGCGTAGAGTTGGCCAAGACCGTCCTCAGCTACTGAGATTCGGAGTTTCCTCAGTTTGGCGGGTTATTACCGCAGGTTCATTCATGGTTTTTCATCTATTGCTTTGCCCTTGACGAAGTTAACATAGAAGAATGCTCCATTTTTGTGGTCGGATGAATACGAGGAGAGCTTCCAGAAGCTCAATTCGGCTTTGACCACAGCACCGGCATTAGTATTACCATCAGCTTCAAGTTCTTACACGATGTATTGTGATGCTTTTAGAGTTGGGATTGGATGTGTATTGATGCAGGAGGATAGAGTTATTGCGTATGCTTCTCGTAAGCTACAGCCCTATGAGAAGAACTACCCTGTTCATGACTTAGAGTTGGCTGCATAGTTCATGCCTTGAAGATTTGGAGGCATTATCTTTATGGTGTGTCTTTTGAGGTATATATGGACCATCGCAGTCTTCAGCACTTGTTTAAGCAAAAGGATCTTAAAGTGAGGCAGCGGAGATGGCTCGAGTTACTCAAAGACTATGATGTTACCATTTTGTATCATCCTGGGAAGGCCAATGTAGTGGATGATGCTTTGAGCCGGAAGGCTATTAGCATGGGTAGTCTGGCGTACATTCCAGTTGGGGAGAGGCCCCTTGCGATTGATGTGCAGGCCTTAGCGAATCAGAAAGTGAGGCTAGATATTTCTGAGCCCAGTCAGGTGTTGGCTAGTGTGGTTTCCCAATCTTCTCTGTATGATCGCATCAGAGAGCACCAGTATGATGACCCGCATTTTCTTGTCCTGAAGGATAGGGTCCAGCATGGTGATGCTAGAGATGTGACCATTGGATACGATGGTATGTTGAGGATGCAGGGCCGGATTTGCGTGCCCAATGTGGATGATCTCCGGGAGTTGATATTAGAGGAGGCTTACAGCTCACAGTATTCGATTCATCCGGGTGCCGTGAAGATGTACCGGGATTTGAGACAGCATTACTGGTGGAGGAGAATGAAAAAGGATATTATGAATTATGTGGCTAGGTGTCTCAACTGTCAGCAAGTCAAATAGGAGCACCAGAGACCCGGTGGCGTACTCCAGCGGATGGACATTCCGGATTGGAATGGGAGAATATTACTATGGATTTTTTTAGTGGTCTTCCCCGTACCTCGAAGAAGTTTGATTCGGTTTGGGTGATTGTGGATAGACTGACCAAGTCTGCGCACTTCATTCCAGTATGTACTACCTATTCTGCGAAGAAGGTAGCAGAGATTTTCATCCGGGAGATTGTACGATTGCATGGGGTTCTGGTTTCCAATGTATCGGATATCAGTGCCGTGTTTACTTCTCAGTTCTGGAGGACTTTCATTCAGGAGTTGGGCACACAGGTACAGTTGAGCACAGCATTTCATCCACAGACGGACGGGCAATCCAAATGTACAATCCAGATATTGTATGACATGTTGCGTGCCTGTTCTATTGATTTTGGAGGTTCTTAGGCTGAATTCTTACCCTTGCGGAGTTTGCATATAATAACAGCTATCAATCCAGCATCTAGATGGCGCCATATGGCCATATATGGGAGACGGTGTAGATCTTCAGTTGGTTGGTTTGAGCCCGTCGAGGCTAGATTATTGGGGGCAGAGATAGTTCAGGATGCCTTAGAGAAGGTGAAGGTGATCCAGGAGAGACTCCGTACAGCTCAGTCGCGTCAGAAGAGTTATGCGGACAGGAAGGTTCAAGATATATCTTATGTAGTGGGCAGAAGGTCTTGTTGAAGGTTTCGCCTATGAAAGGCGTTATGAGGTTTGGAAAGAAAGGGAAGTTGATTCCAAGGTTCATTGGACCTTTTGAAATACTTAAGAGGATTGGGAAGGTGGCCTATATGCTCGCTTTGCCACCTAGCTTGTCAGGAGTTCACCCGGTGTTCCATGTTTTTATGCTCCGGAAGTATGTTGGGGATCTGTCTCATGTGTTAAACTTCAGCACCATCCAATTGGATGAAGACTTGACCTATGATGTGGAGCTGGTGGCTATTTTAGGTCATCAAGTTCAAAAGTTGAGATCTAAGGACATAGCTTCGATGAAGGTGCAGTGGAGAGGTCGGCCCGTGGAGGAAGCCACTTGGGAGACCGAGCAGGAGATGCGCAACAAATATCCTCAATTGTTTGATACTCCAGGTATGTTTCTTGACCCGCTCGAGGACGAGAGTTTGTTTAAGTTGGGGAGGATGTAACGATCTGACCCGTCGTTCCATGAGTTACCGCCCCGTTTTTCCCGTTTTATGCTTTTATATGTTCCATTATATGTGTTTGGAGAGTTCGAAGTAATTCGGATGGAGTTAGGGTAGAAATGAGACAATTAGTCTCTTCATGATAAGGTTAGTTTGGAAAAGTCAACCGAATGTTGACTTATGAGTTAGAGGGCTCGGAATAGATTTCCGACGATTCGACTACTTTTGGGTGGTGCTTTATGACTTAGGAGAGAATTCAGAACTGAATTTGGAGGTTCGTGTTAGATAATATAACGCTAGAGGGGGGGGGGTGAATAGCGTTATAATAAAATTTAGCGTAAACTTGCGGAAATTAAAATTTGCAGGAAATAATTAAGTGCGTTAAATAAATAAAAAGGAAAGAACGCACCGATATATTCTGGTTCACCACAACACGTGGCTAGTCCAGTCCCCGAGAGACTCTCTCGAGATTTTCCACTAACTTGTTAAGCTTACGGGTGCTCAACAAACCTTTACAACGTAAGGACACAAGCCTTAACACCTTTGCTCGGAGATACAACACTCCAAGACTTCAACCAAGGAAACACAAGTTCCTTACAACAAGAGAATCACAATTCTCTTACAAGTGTGTAAAACACTTAATACTCAAACAAAATACTCCTTTATGAGTAGGTATGAGTAAAATATGTAAGCTCTAGATCACAACAACTTTGGACAAGAATATGGCTCTCAAAAGCTTTATGAAATTGAATATAAAATGATAAACAAAAGTATGCAAGCTTATAGCAATGTAATGATCAGTTGTAGTATGTTGTTGTTTTTAAAACACTGAAATGAAGCTGTATTTATAGTTGAAAAACTTGGCATTACCGTTGCCTAATTGCCAATTAAGAGGTGCTGATTTTACTCACTGACAATCGATTGTCAAACCCCAACAATCGATTGTCTGCCAGTCAGATCAAAATTCAATCCCACATTTTACGCTTGATAATCGATTACTTACAATCCATAATCGATTACTGGCAACGTTCAAAAAATCCTTTCCAGATTTTACCACAAACAATCGATTGTCTAGAATCATCAATCGATTACTCAGCAACGTTCAAAAAATCTTTTCCGGATTTTAATCAAAACAATCGATTATACCAAATCAATAATCGATTAGCCAATAACGTTCAAAAAATCTTTTCCGGATTTTAATCAAAACAATCGATTATACAGAGTCAATAATCGATTACCTGACGGTATTTGAAAACTTTACGACAACGGTCAGCTTCACAATCGATTGCACAAAGTCAACAATCGATTACTTATCAGTTTTTGAAAAACATTTTAGACACTGTCTCTTTGACAATCAATTGTCCAATGTAACAATCGATTATTTAATAAATTTGAAAATCACTGGAAGACACTGTCTCAACATAATCGATTACCATTAGTTCATAATCGATTATTCTGAGTTTTGAAAAACTTTGATGGACACTGCCTCAGTCACAATCGATTGTCATTAGTTCACAATCGATTGTCATGCAGGTTTGAAAAACCTGATACTCACTGTCTTACTCACAATCGATTGTCATGCAGTCATGGCTTAAAACAATCGATTATCATAAGTACATAATCGATTATCTTAGTCCAGATTTTTAAGGCATGACTAAAAATTATTTTGACTACTGTAAATATGCATGATTTAAAATCATTTGACATTAAATTAAATATGCATGATTTTGGAAAATAGTTTTATGAGAGAAGCCATGTTACGACTCAAGTTGTAGGATCAAGATCACAAAAAAGAATGACTCAATTAAACATATAAAACTTTGTCTTGAGCTTGAATCTCGTTGTATATCAATTGTGCGCTTGTTTCTTGAACTTCGTCATATATCATTTTCGCTTCATTTGTCATTCATCAAAACCTACACAAAAGAACACAAGTTTTAGTATATTGCATTGAGAACGTGTTTCCAACAATTTCCCCCTTTTTGATAATGGCAAACATTAAGCGGGATATGCAAGACAAGCAATTTATATTGACGATTCAAGACAAGTATATACATGTAACAAGTATGCAATTTGTTCCCCCTCAATTTGAGAATTCCCCCTCAATTTAAGCTTATAAATACTGAGAGTGCATACCCGTTATCTTTCCCCTTTTGCCATTAGCAAAAATAATAATAAGATGCCAAAGATGAAATAAACCTTGTTTATTTATTGGAAAGAAATTACAACAACATCAACCCGAATAATAGCAACATAATCGATTATTGATACGAAATAATCGATTTTTAGATGACGGAAACCGATTGTTGCACGTCAAGCTTTATAATTCCCCTTTCCTTTGGGGCGATACCTGCAAAAATCGTTAGACGTCTCCGACGCTCAAGTTAGAAATCATGTAATAAAAAAATGCAATGCATGACTTAGATCAACGTGGAGTCAAGGATCCCGAGTTAACTGCGAATTCGAAATAAAGACTCTTTCTCTAAAGGCTTTGTAAAGATGTCTGCCAATTGGTTTTTGGTTTCAACAAATTCAATTTCGACATCGCCTTTGAGAACGTGATCTCTAATAAAATGATGTCTAATTTCAATGTGTTTCGTTCGCGAATGAAGAACGGGTTTCTTCGTCAAGCATATGGCACTAGTATTATCACATCTAAGAGGGATATGATCAAGACTTAGGCCATAGTCCAAGAGTTGTTGTTTCATCCATAGGATTTGAGCGCAACAACTCCCCGCGGCTACATATTCAGCCTCGGTTGTGGACAACGCAACACTTACTTGTTTCTTGCTAAACCAAGAAACGAGAGAGCTACCGAGCACATGGCAAGTGCCACTAGTGCTCTTGCGGTCCAATTTGCAACCAGCAAAATCGGAATCGGAGTAGCCAACAAGTTGGCATGATGAGCCTTTGGGGTACCATAGACCCACATTTGTAGTACCAACAAGATACCTTAAAATCCGTTTTACCGCAGTAAGGTGAGACTCCTTCGGACATGATTGATAACGAGCGCATAAGCACACGCTAAACATGATGTCCCGACGACTAGCAGTAAGATAAAGAAGAGAGCCAATCATACCTCGATACTTTTTGGTGTCGACTTCCTTACCTTTCTCATCTTTGTCTAGATGATCGGATGTGCTCATGGGAGTTGCCATTTCTTTTGCATTGTTCATCTCAAATCGTTTCAGCAATTCTTTGCAATATTTGGTTTGACAAATGAATGTACCTTCTTTCATTTGCTTTACTTGTAATACCAAAAAGAATGTTAACTCACCCATCATAGACATCTCAAATTCGCTTGTTATTAGATCGGAAAATTCCTTGCATAAAACGTTGTTAGTAGCACCAAATATAATATCATCTACATATATTTGAACTAACAAAATATCATTGTTTTTATGCTTAACAAAGAGAGTTGTGTCAATTTTCCCCCTAATGAAATCATTTTCCAAAAGAAACTTACTCAATCTTTCATACCAAGCTCGGGGAGCTTGTTTTAAACCATAAAGAGCCTTTTTGAGTTTGAAAACATGATCGGGAGATTTAAAATTTTCAAACCGGGGGGTTGTTCAACAAAAACTTCTTCTTGAATAAAACCGTTTAGAAAAGCACTTTTCACATCCATTTGATATAAATTGAAATTCATAGAAGAGGCAAATGCAAGCAATAAGCGAATAGCTTCTAATCTAGCTACGGGAGCATATGTTTCCTCATAGTCAATACCCTCTTCTTGATTATAGCCTTTTGCTACAAGCCTAGCTTTGTTTCTAGTGATTATACCATTTTCATCTAGTTTATTGCGAAAGACCCATTTCGTACCAATTATGGTATGATCTTCGGGTCTTGGCACCAAATCCCAAACGTCATTGCGTTCGAATTGGTTAAGCTCCTCTTGTATTGCCAAGGTCCAAAATTCATCCCCAATTGCTTCTGAGATGGTTTTGGGTTCAATTTGAGAAACAAAAGCAGTATGTACTAAGGTATTTTTGAGAGAGTTTCGGGTACTTACCTTGTCTCCGACGTCTCCAATTACCTGTTCAAGAGGGTGATCTTTGATCGTCCTCCACTCATTTGGCACTTTTGTTTCTTTTTCCAATTGTGGCGCTTCTTCCGTTGGTTGTTCCTCAGTTTCATCTTTATTTTCCTTGGGTGGTTCCTCTTGTATTTTGTCTTTCAAGCTATCTAAGATACCTGCAAGATCAAAACCGGAATCCTTTCTCGCCAAGCGAGCATTATTTTCGGAAAATACAACATGAGGGGATTCCTCCACAATTTGGGTTCTTTTATTAAAGATCCTATATGCTTTACTACGTGAGGAATATCCAATGAAAATACCTTCATCCGACTTAGCATCAAATTTACCCAATTGGTCTTTGCCATTGTTATGAACAAAACATTTGCAACCAAAAACTCTAAAATGGGAAATATTTGGTTTTCTACCCTTATAAAGTTCATAGGGGGTTTTCATGAGTATCGGCCGAATTACTACTCTATTTAGAACATAGCAAGCGGTACTCACGGCGTTCGCCCAAAAATGTTTAGGTATCTTAGCTTCGTCGAGCATGGTTCTAGCCATCTCTTCGAGACACCTATTTTTCCTTTCCACCACCCCATTTTGTTGTGGTGTACGTGGAGCGGAAAAGGTATGCTCGATTCCGAGTTTGTCACAAAATTCCGCAAAGAGATTGTGATCAAACTCTCCCCCATGATCACTTCTAATTGAAGTGACGGTTGTTTCTTTCTCATTTTGAACACGCTTAAGAAAATATTTAAAATTTTGAAAAGCATCACTTTTATTGGCAAGAAATAAAGTCCAAGTAAATCTCGAGTAATCATCAACAATCACAAAAGCATATCTATTTCTTCCTAGACTTTCAATGCGAGAAGGACCAAATAAATCCATATGAAGCAATTGCAATGGTCTAGAAGTTGAAACAATGTTTTTAGATTTGAAAGATGCTTTTGTTTGCTTCCCCTTTTGACACGAGTCACAAATAGAGTCATTTTCAAATTTTAAAATGGGAAGACCAACAACTAAGTTTTGAGAAATCAATTTGTTCAAAAGATGCATATTGATATGTGCTACTCTACGATGCCATAGCCAAGTATTATCCTCTTTACTCATAAGACAATCAACATATTCGGGTGAGGAATTAGCAAGATCAACCATATAAATATTATCAACTCTAAAACCACGAAGTATGATTTTGAAATCACTACGTCTAAATACTAGGCATTCATCCGAATCAAATAGAGCAAGATTTCCCTTGTCACACAATTGGCTTATGCTCAAGAGATTATGCTTTAATCCTTTGACAAGTAATATATGCTTAATAGAGGAATTTTCATCCTTACCGACCGAGCCGATGCCGATGATCTTTCCTTTATTGTTATCACCGAAGATAACACTTCCTCCTTCTTTGTGCTCTAATTGAAGGAATTTGGATTCATCTCCCGTCATATGCTTGGAGCATCCACTATCAAGGTACCATAGTACACTTGATCCCTTCAAGCACACCTACAAAACAAATTAATGTTCTTTAGGTACCCATGCCATCTTGGGTCCTTGGGGGTTAGGCATATTATAATGATGCGATTGAGTAATATGTCTATGACGTGTAAAGCATGCAGGAGCAATATGACCAATACGTCTACAATAATGACAAGTCACATTTGGGTTATGCATCCTTCTAGGTTCATAGTAACTAGACGGATGAAAATTTCTTACTCTATTTTGAACACTATGACTATTTCGCATTTCATGAGAATTATTTCTCCTACTATGAGCTCTAGGATGGGCAGCATTTCTAGAGTGATTGTTTCTCGGTTGAGGGCCATTGTTAGGTCTTCTACGGGGTTCAAAATTTGGCCTAAAATATGCATCATTTCTAGGGTGACTATTTCTAGGTGGTAAGTCATTCCTAGGTCTTCTAAAATGTTCAGCATTTTGTCTAGCATGCATATTGGCTCTAGAGTTGTTGTTTCTAGGATAACCATTTCTATTGTTAATCCTAGGTTGAGCTTTAGGTTGTTGGGGTTTAGCGTCAACGTTTTCTTCATTCTTAAAGCCTATTCCATGCTTGGTTGATTTCAAGTTAACAAGAACATCATTCAAGTTTTTGTGCGAAGAATTAAACTTATCTAATGTGCCTTTAAGCCTACTTACTTCATTCTTAAGATGCAAACAAGAAGTGCAATTTCTAGTAGAGCTTTCGGGCATATCGGAACTTCTTTTTCCAAAAAACTTGTTTTCCTCTTTCAGCTTCTCATTTTCTAAAACCAGTTGTTCTAAATCCTTTTCTTTTAAAGAAAGCTGTTTTTGAAAATCTTTTTCTTTTAGAGAAGCATTTTCTTTTATGCTTTTGACTGTTTTTGAAGCTTTAATAAATTCAGTATATAATTCATCAAAAGCAGTTCGCATTTCATCAAGTGTAAAGAAGTTTTGAGACGAAATTTGACATACCTCGT
The DNA here is from genome assembly GCA_034376525.1 of Nicotiana benthamiana. NCBI lineage: Eukaryota > Viridiplantae > Streptophyta > Magnoliopsida > Solanales > Solanaceae > Nicotiana > Nicotiana benthamiana. Next base: position 135,675,159 of record CM067329.1, on the reverse strand, counting down.
CTTTGTTATCTTCTTGTGCCATGAGGCAAAGATTTGCTGCTTCGTCTTCTTCTCCTTCGCTTGACTCATCTCCGGAGTCACCTCCCCAAGAAATATATGCGCGTTGCTTTTTAAAAGGTTTCTTTTCCTTTTTGAGGTTTGGGCAATTTGACTTGATGTGCCCGGTTTCTCCGCATTCGTAGCATTTGATTTGTTCGCCTTGCTTTTTGCCCTTGCGCTCATACTCCTTGCGCATGAACTTTTGAAATATTTTGATAACGAGTCCAAACTCGTTGTCTCCTTCCTCATCAATTTGCGGTTGGCTTGTGCTCGCCTTTAGAGTTATTCTTTGCCTCCTTTGATCATCAACAAAAGGGTTAAGAATAGTACATTCATAGGTCATAAGGTTACCTCTTAGTGCGTCGATGGTGACGTTTGAAACGCCAATGGATTCTTGAATTGCATCGGCCTTTGATCTCCATGCCGGTGTGAGACTTCTAAGAATTTTTCGAACGAGCTCTCTATCCGTGAATGTTTTCTTGAGAGCATGTAGGTCATTTACGATTATTGAGAATCGCTCAAACATTTCATCCACCTTTTCACCTTCCTTCATGTGAAATAATTCATAAGAATGGGTTAGGAAATCAATTTTTGCTTCCCTTACCTGGTCCGTACCTTCGTACGTAACTTCTAGCTTGTCCCACATCTCCTTTGCCGTTGTGCAACACGATATTTTCCTGTAATCGTCAGCATTAACAGCACAATATAATAAGTTAATTGCTTTAGCATTATTTTGAACCTTTCGGATGTCATCCGCGTCATACTCATCCTCGGACTTGGGAACCCATTCATTTTCCACCTTCTTTGTTGGAATTTGGTTTCCCTTCATTATCACCTTCCAAAGGTGAAAGCTGTTGGACTGAATGAAGATCTTCATCCTCTCTTTCCAGTACGTGTAATTTGTACCATTGAATAGAGGTGGTCGTGTGGAGCACTGTCCTTCATCAATTCCTGCAAAAGAATCACGAGTAGAAGCCATGGATGGTTCTCTCTAACTGTTAAGTTTTCAGAGAGTTGGGCTCTGATACCAATTGTTAGATAATATGCTTAACGCTAGAGGGGGGTGAATAGCGTTATAATAAAATTTAGCGTAAACTTGCGGAAATTAAAATTTGCAGGAAATAATTAAGTGCGTTAAATAAATAAAAAGGAAAGAACGCACCGATATATTCTGGTTGACCACAACACGTGGCTAGTCCAATCCCCGAGAGACTCTCTCGAGATTTTCCACTAACTTGTTAAGCTTACGGGTGCTCAACAAACCTTTACAACGTAAGGACACAAGCCTTAACACGTTTGCTCGGAGATACAACACTCCAGGACTTCAACCAAGGAAACACAAGTTCCTTACAACAAGAGAATCACAAATTCTCTTACAAGTGTGTAAAACACTTAACACTCAAACAAAATACTCCTTTATTAGTAGGTATGAGTAAAAGAAGTAAGCTCTAGATCACAACAACTTTGGACAAGAATATGGCTCTCAAAAGCTTTATGAAATTGAATATAAACTGATAAACAAAAGTATGCAAGCTTATAGCAATGTAATGATCAGTTGTAGTATGTTGTTGTTTTTAAAACACTGAAATGAAGCTGTATTTATAGTTGAAAAATTTGGCATTACCGTTGCCTAATTGCCAATTAAGAGTTGCTGATTTTACTCACTGACAATCGATTGTCAAACCCCAACAATCGATTGTCTGCCAGTCAGATCAAAATTCAATCCCACATTTTACGCTTGATAATCGATTACTTACAATCCATAATCGATTACTGGCAACGTTCAAAAAATCCTTTCCAGATTTTACCACAAACAATCGATTGTCCAGAATCAACAATCGATTACTCAGCAACGTTCAAAAAATATTTTCCGAATTTTTATCAAAACAATCGATTATACCAAATCAATAATCGATTACCCAATAACGTTCAAAAAATCTTTTCCGGATTTTAATCAAAACAATCGATTATACAGAGTCAATAATCGATTACCTGACGGTATTTGAAAACTTTACGACAACGGTCAGCTTCACAATCGATTGCACAAAGTCAACAATCGATTACTTATCAGTTTTTGAAAAATATTTTAGACACTGTCTCTTTGACAATCGATTGTCCAATGTAACAATCGATTATTTAATAAATTTGAAAATCACTGGAAGACACTGTCTCAACATAATCGATTACCATTAGTTCATAATCGATTATTCTGAGTTTTGAAAAACTTTGATGGACACTGCCTCAGTCACAATCGGTTGTCATTAGTTCACAATCGATTGTCATGCAGGTTTGAAAAACCTGATGCTCACTGTCTTACTCACAATCGATTGTCATTAGTTCACAATCGATTTTCATGTAGTCTTGGCTTAAAACAATCGATTATCATAAGTACATAATCGATTATCTTAGTCCAGATTTTTAAGGCATGTCTAAAAATTATTTTGACTACTATAAATATGCATGATTTAAAATCATTTGACATTAACTTAAATATGCATGATTTTGGAAAATAGTTTTATGAGAGAAGCCATGTTACAACTCAAGTTGTAGGATCAAGATCACAAATAAGAATGACTCAATTAAACTTATAAACTTTGTCTTGAGCTTGGATCTCGTTGTATATCAATTGTGCGCTTGTTTCTTAAACTTCGTCATATATCAATTTTCGCTTCGTTTGTCATTCATCAAAACCTACACAAAAGAACACACGTATTAGTATATTGCATTGAGAACGTGTTTCCAACAGTTCGGTGTAGATTTAGGCTTGAATTGGCTAAGTTAGAATTTTGGCGAAGTCTGATTGATAGGTGATATTTTGATCCGAGGGTCGGAATGGAATTCCGATAGTTTCAGTAGCTCCGTTAGGTGATTTTGGATATGTGTGAAAAATTTCAGGTCGTTTGGACATCGTTAAGTCGGGTTTTAGATCAAATGCAAGTTTTGGAAGTTTTAGCTTAACTTAGGCTTGAATTCGTGGTAATTTGATGATTTTGATGTTTATGATAGTGTTTCTATGTTAAGAGAAAGTTTGAATGAAGTAATAGAACATATCGGTGCTTTTGGTTGAGGTCCCGACGGCCTCGGGGTGATTTCGGATGGCTAACGAAGAATTTTGAACATGAAATGTGCAGCAGAAATTGCTCTCTACGACTGCGAGCCTGGGGCTGCGATCGCATAGAAGGTTCTGAATGAGGGTGCTAATTTGGTCTCTGCGTTCGCATAGGTCCGCCTGCGATCGCGTAGGCTTGAGTGTTTGGTCAGTGCAATCGCGTAAGAGTGCGTGCAATCGCGTAGGGTCATTGGTCAGTGTTTTGCGATCTCATGGTCTCACCTGCGATCACGTAAGAGGAAAATTTAGGGTCTGGAATTTGTTCTCCTCGGTCGCGTGCCTTGGGCCACGATCGCATAGAAGGAAAATGCTGGACAGAAAAGGGTTTTTAATAACATTTCATCCGCGAACCAAACATAATTTCCACCATTGTTAAGCAACCAAGAGAGCTTTTTGAGCGATTTGGAGCGTGTTTTCAACAGGTATTGATTGGTGGTAAGTCTCTTGACTTAAAAACACCATTTTTAGGAAGAATCAACCCATAATTCCATGAAATTTTTTAGAAATTGTGAAGAACTAGGGCTTAGTTTTTAGAAATGAGTTTTGGGGATTTGAAAGGTCATTCGAGCTCCGTTTTCGACAAACCTTATATGTACGGACTCGTGGCGAGATAACGAAGCCGATGATGTGATTTTTGTAATTTTTCGAGAAGTGGGCCCGGGGCTCGGATTTTACCAAATTCGCGATTTTTAGTGTTTTTCGAATAAATTCAATTAGGTTGTGTTTATTTAGCCTATAATGATATATTCATTGTGGTTTTGACTAGATTCGACGCGCATAGACGGAGATTCAAAGGAAAAGGCATCACGGACCAGTCTACGACCGGTTAGAGGTGAGTAGTTTATATAGACGATGGCTTGAGGGTTTGAAACCCCGGTTTATCACATCGTGACGCTATGTTAGGGTGTGACTCGCACCCCATGGCAGGTGGAGGATCGAATATGATTGGGGATTTTGACTTGGTCCATCCCGAGAGCTATATATAATTATTAGCGGCTGATACGCACATTGTATTGTTGATAATTGGGCTTATTGCCATGTTTGGGACCTTGTGCCGATCAGTAGCATCCGTCTAGGATGAATATCTTTGTGATAACATGATTTGCATAATCATTAATCTCGGTCCTGTGCTTAAACGCTGTTATTAAATGCTAAGTCACCATTTTTCCTAAAATTAATTAACTAAATTATATTCACCTTAATAATTGGAAACTGGGAAGAAAATTAGATTACATCTGTTATGTGACTCATATCCATACTGTGGACTGGGTATGGGTCAGGCTGCACGCCGCAGCAGTGATATGTTGATATTGCGCTTGGGCTGAAGGAGCCCCTCCGGAGTCTGTACACACCCCAGTGAGCATCGTCAACGTTAAACGGATCGGGTTGTATGCCGCAGTGGATTCATGTGCATTGCATTTCATCTTTACATGATACTTGACTGTTATATTTGATATTGCTTTGTTGTTACTTCGTAGTTAAGGTGTCGGACTGTTAGTTTTAGCTTTGCTTTGTGGAATTTCATGGATTTTTTATCTTCAGACGTTTTATATGCTTATTACTCACTGAGTCGGTAGTACTCACCCCTACTCCCTGCACCTTGTGTGTAGATTCAGGTACACCGGACGCCTAGCTGAGCACTCGTAGTATCCAGATATTCTTCAGAGTCGTTGAGGTAGTTGCTTGACGTTCGCAGGACCTGGCAACTCTTCATATTTCAGTTCATTATTATATATATTTCCAGACTTTTATATTGTTCATTCAGATATTATTATCTAGTTTGTTTAGAGGTTCTAGACTCGTGATCCCAGATCTTATGGGAGTGTCTATTGAATTTCGTATCCTTCCATATTATTCTATTAATATTATTGGCTTATTATTGTAAAATTACAATATTCTCCTTAAGTTGTCGGTTTGAGATTTATGATCGAAATAAGAGCGATTGTTGGTCAGGCTTGCCTAGCATTATAGTTGGGAGCCATCACGACCGGGTTTGGGTCGTGAGACACCCTCTCTAACTTGGTCCCGAATATAATTCACTTCATAGATCTTATAACTCACGAATACTCTCTCGGTGAAGCACCCAGCGAAATCACTTCCTCTGAAATCTGCATCTATACGAGGCATAAATCCTGAATCTTTCTCCCAGTCCAAACATGAGCCAATAAGGCCAACCGTAGCATGCCTCCAACAATTCCTTTGCTCGAATTACCATTTATGGTCTTTTCTTATAGCTGAAATAATCCATCAATAAGTTAATAGCCAAAAATCACACAAGTAGTAAATCATACAGCCCAATCATAAGCGGTGGGACTCTCCCACTTAGCTTGAAACCATCTTTTCACAATTCTTGAGTTCACCCGACCTCTTTACCTCTTATTGGCATAACCTTGCGCCATAAATTATCAAAATTTCTTGGAATCTTCCTGTAAATCCCCATCTTTCATATTCTGAATCATTAACCACATTCGCATGACCGATCTCTTTGTTGAATAACCAATATAATTCTTTGCAGAAGCTTCGCCAACCACGCGACCGCTAACCTGCTCACGGGGAATAACCCACCTAGGGGAATCACCTCCTGATATCTTCCCACACCGCTGCACGGGGTACATTACCTATAACAACAAAAGCTCATCCTGAGTCCGAGCTCACCTTCCAAATTCAAGGTTATGCTGCACCCACCTCCATTTCAAGCAGCTCCTTCTGCCATATCAATCTTCTGCCGCATAATAGCACATACTTCACATCATACCCGCAAGCTTCAATCACCAATCATTAAAATCCCTAATTCGATCCATACTCTCCTTAAGGCGCGTATTCTTCCTACTACCAAGCCCATATGCAATACCCACCACTCTCCCACTTTGGCGGAACTCATCTCCTTAACTGGTCACTCGACCTTGCTTTTCATACTTGGCCTTCTAAAAAATTTTAAACGCCGCCTGACACTTCCCACATGTCCTTCCTCATACTTTGCTGCTCAATTGTTGCCTTATATAAAATATATCTTCCTGGAACTTGAACCTACAATAGCTGCTAACTATAGGCCTCTCCAAAGGTCATCTTTATCGATCCATCAACATTAGAAATTCTGATTCGATCTTGAACCACCGCACCATGCGACAACTAACAGTCGTATCTCCAATACTATTTCCCAATATCCTGCCATAGAGGCAAATTATAGCAGATTATAACATCGACGAACTTGATACGTTCCATTAGGACCACGACACCCCATCATAGAAGAAAAGCTCCACCACGCTTGAAAATACCAAGTCTCATTACTTTCACTAGCCCACATCTGACCATTCTTAGTCCGCAGCCTTTTCCCCTGCCGGAAATAAAATACTAAATCCCTTGATTACACAACGAGTAAACCTCCCTTCAATTCATCCACTGGCCCGACACATGGGCAAATATCGTACCATCACAATAACATTGCGGAATAATCGCTCATAAGTGTCATGGCAACTTGTGCCTACCCCCAAGGCTCTTAGAAGCCTTGTTACTGAGATGAACAACAGAATATCCTCCCATAAAGCGACTTTAATAGTCCAATCAACTATACCGGGAAATTTATCCTACACCACAATTGTAGTGCCTTTTCAATTCTTTAAATTCTCGATTTCTAACAAGCGCTCGTGTCACGTAAGATTGAGTAGGAAGGAATCAAAGGCATAAGCCTCAAAGGAATCGAACCGCTCGATAAGGAAATCAAGAAGGAAGTACTTGTAACAGCCCTGTAGCCTCCCGAGGATAAGTACAAACATTGTTTTACTGATCCGCGAGACTCTACTAGACTTGCTCATGACTCGTGAGACCGACGGGAACCTAGTGCTCTGATACCATGTTGTCACGACCCAAAATCCACTAAGGGGCGTGGTGGCGCCGGACACCGATATCAGGCCAGCCAACTCAATTACTAAAATTTAGTCTCGTTTTAACACTTTTGAAATACATGGTTTTTTCCCTTCATTATTTAGTAATTTTAGAGATTATATTTTCAATTCAAATTTAAATGTTGAACAATTAATACAATACTTCAAACCATTCCACAACCCGGTGTCACAAGTGCATGAGCATCTGCTGATAAGAGAAATAAAATACAACAGTCGTTCGAAATACAATAAACGGAAAGTAAATATAGTACACCAGAACAGACTACCTTAGCTGCGGCCGTCTCGAATGATGCAGCTCATCAGGTCCCAGAATCATCCGCGCTGCTTTGCCTAGTAAGCCACTGGAGTCACATATACATGTGCAACAAAATGCACAATAAGTGTAGTATGAGTACAGAAACAACGTGTACCCAATGAGTATCCCGCCTAATCCCAAAGAGGTATAGACGAGATGGTCAACTTTGACATTGTCTAGTGGTCCAATAATTATTCATCCTTAATAGATATATTAAACAATTGATTTATTTAATAAATATGTTTTTAATCCAAATAGAGGAAACAAGTAAACACATAATTCTTTCATAGGAATTTTCCATATGTCCTCTTTATTATTAACAAATAAATCTCGAGCCAGGGTGAGGTAGTGACAACTTAAATATGTTCAGGACAACAGCACAAACATGCGCAAATCATGCCGAAGTCGACGGCCCGCTCCAACAAAAATATAAATTGTGCACTGCCGAGGGTCGAGCGGCCCGTACCATAGATGCATCTATTTAATCTGCCAAGGCGTTCCGCTCGTTCTAAAAATAAACACATACTCTGCTCCCGAATCATGCATGCGACGCATGTACACATAAGAATACATGCTCAATTAGTCAAGTAAGAGCTTATCGGGGAATATTTATTTAAATAAAACCAATTCTCCTTTAAAAATTATAAGAAATGAAGCTTAATTCCTTTGAAATTCATTTACTAATTTAATGTGATTTAGGCAATTCAAGCGATCAATGGATTCACAAATAATCCAATTGTAACATGCTTTTGGGTCCTAGACTACCCGGACAATAGCATAATAGTAGCTACGCACGGACTCTCGTCACCTCGTGCATACTTAGCCCCCACAAATAGGAGCACATAATCAGTTTAACTCACCTATGGGGTAATCCCCCTTACAAGATTGGAAAGGAGACTCACCTCGCTCCGACGACTCATAACCAGCATTCTATTCTTCCGAAAGCTCAAACCAATACACAATGCTCCAAACTAGCCAATGGTCATACAAATGCATTAATATATGCTCATCTATACTTTACAAACCAATTTATAACAATTCATAACCCCGAACGAAAAACTTACAAAAATGCCCTCAGGCCTACATGCCCGGAATCCGAAATTTTTCGAAGATAAACTTTGCCCATGAGCTTAGGAATTCAAATATATATTTTTTTCTTAATTTCATATCCAAAATCGTGGCTAAATTCCAAGAATATAATATTTCTAGGTCTTTCTCTAACCCTCAATTTTCTACCATTTACATGCTAAAATTCATACATAATCAATGTATTTAACTCATAAGGTGGGGATAACATACCTTATCATTGATGATGAAAACCCTTTCTTGAAGCTCCCCAAAAATCATCCAAACCATGAAAATTGTGAGAGAAATGGCCAAAATCCGACTTTTAAAATAACCCTCTGCCTCCAGATATTTTCGCTTCTGCGGACCGCTTGCTGCTTTTGTGGCTCCCGTCCACTCCAAGCCTTCCGCTTCTGCGGTCCTGGCTGCCCTCGCCCTCGTCCGCTTCTGCGGCTTCTTCCTCGCTTCCGCGGTCCCATTTCCGCAAAAGCGGAAAAACCAGATACTAGCTAACTTAGCTTTTCCAAAAATACAAATTCAGATCCGTTAACCACCCGGAATCCACCCGAGGCCCCCGGGACCTCGACCAATCATACCAACAAATCCCAAAATATATTATGTACTTGCTCGAGACCTCAATTCACATCAAACAATGCTCAAACCATGAATTACACCTCGATTCGAGCTTTATGAACTTTGAACTTTCCAACTTCTACATCCAAGGTTAAACCTATCAAATCATGTCCGATTGACCTCAAATTTTATATATACAAGTCATATTTGATATTACGGACCTACTCCAACTTTCGAAATCAGATTCCGACCCCGATATCAAAAAGTCCACTTCTAGTCAACTTCTCAAAAACCTTCAAATTTCTATCTTTAGCCAAAAATGGCTTCAAAACGACCTACGGACCTCCGAATTCACTTTCGATCGTCCTCCCAACTCCAGAATCACCGTACAGAGCTACTAATAGTCTTAGAATTCTAAACGGACATCGATAACGCTGTTCACTTCAAGCCAAACTTAAGAAATTTCTTCCAAAATGCTAACTTCCACAATAGGTGCCAAAAACGCTCCCGGGTTATTTAATACCCATACCGGGCATACGCCCAAGTTCGAAATCATCATACGAACCTGCTGGAACCTTTATATAGCGATTCCAAGGTCATTTACTCAAAAATCAAATCCTAGTTCATTCTTTTAACTTAAGACTTCTGAAATGGGAATTTTCATTTAAATTAAACTCTGATCTTCCTGAATTTCAATTCCGACCATGCGTACAAGTCATAACACCTTAAATGAAGCTGCTCATGGTCTCAGACTGCTGAACGGTGCGTTAGGGATCAAAACGACCAGTCGGGTCGTTACAAAATGATATTCCTAGGTTCAAAGTATGGGTGTCAATGGATATTCGAAAATCGACTATACTGATTGAATCGTACCGTACCGAACCGATTTATAGGTTTCTTTTTAAGAAATTGTAGGTTTTTATATAAATTTGTAGTCGCACCGATAATTAGGGTATATTTTTTATTTTATAAAAATAAACCGACCGAAACGTACTGAATAAATTTTACGTGTGAAAAATATATTTATCTAGCAAGTTTAAAAATAATAATACATTAAATTTCTTTGGGCCTTGGAATTATGTAAACTATTAGAAGCCAACAAATAATTAAACTCAAAATACTAATTCCTAAAACGTATTATGCTACTTCTACGTAAACTAAGTTATTTCAAGTATCTTTATTAGCAAGACACAAAGTATTCTAGCGATTATGAATATCAAACTACATGTATTGAATATGTTTCGTTTCATATAATTTAGATTTATCTTTTTGAATATCTCATCTTCTATAAACTTTATGTTTTAGTCCCAGCTTGGTTAATATCTTTCAACTCGTGTGATTTATATTTTTTTGCCTTTATTTGATTTCTTTTACGTTGTTGTAGAATAGTTTGATGAATCCATACTTTAGCCATCTTTTTTTTATTCATCATCATTTAAACAGTAAAAAGATCTAGAGAGTATTGTAAGTCATATAAAAGAATGTATATTGTTGCATCCAATTTTTACTGGTGAATTTTACATGACATTTAAAAAAATACCAAAAATTAACTAAATCGTACCAATACCGAAGAAAAATTGATACGATTGTGACAATTTCAAAAAGTATGATATTAATTATACATAATAGAATAATTAAAAAATTAGTATAATATAATTTTTATAAAATAACGGACCAAACCATTATTAAAACCGCTAGTTCAAAGGACAAAAGCTATCAAAAGTCAAAACCCCATTCTCTAAACCCCAAGAAGGTTATTTTTCTCACTTCGTTTCCTCCTCCAATCTCTACAGCTACCATTTTCCCTTCTCCTTACCGGCGACCCCTGTGGCCGGTGGCCTCCAGACTTAGTACATATATTCTCTCACTATCTTTGTCAATCTTCGCTTTTAGTTGCTTGAGGTTATTTAGGACCAGTTCTTGGGTCAATTTGTATATTGTTAACCTGTTTTTTCGAAGATTGGATTCCAGAAACTTCAAAGTGCACTCTGAATGATTATAGAAACATTAAAAAGTGAATTTTTTTAAGAGTTTCTTTTGTTTGTGTTTATTTTGAGCTTTGTTGGTCAATTGCTGATAAAGTGAACTATTTTGGGTGATTTAATTGAAATTGTGGCTTTTTTTTTTTGTTTTTTCCTTTCTTTTTATTTGTTTTTAGAAATTTAAAAAATGCTGTAATTAACTAGTTACTTAAATGCAAGAGAACTAACAATCCTACTTAGCTCCTGTTTTTGCTTTTTTTATATTACTGCCTCTGTCTCAATTTATATGCTCATAATTGATGACATGAAGTTTGAGATGTTAATTAAAGTCATATATTGGAGAAACTATTAAAAAGGGGATTATTGAAAAGTTAGTTTGATAGTAAACCATCACTGAAAGTTTAAAATTTGAATAGTTGAATTATATTGAATTCTCAAAAGTATTGAAAGTTGTATAGAAATATAATGGTGTAAAATATTTTTGGATGTTACAAAATAGAAGAGTGTCATATAAGTTGGGACAAATGAGTATATCTCTTGTTTGTTCTTAGAAATTCAATTTCATATGTTTCTTTGTGATTTTCAGGTTCATATTAATGTGTTAGAAAGTTGAATACTTATTTTCCTTTTTGGTTGCATCATGATCGCTCTGGATATTATAGATTAATTGCTATTGTTCTGTGTCTTACACATGTGATTCTTTTTGCAGGGATAGATTGGGTAAAGATTCAATCTTTTTAAGCCGTTACAGACTGTTGTTAGTGTTGCAAATGCGGAAGCAGTCATGCATACGATACCCATCCGCTATCTTCTTATTACTCATTGTAGTTTCAGCATTTGTAGTTTATGCCCTCCCGATTCAGTGTGCCTCCAAGAAACTTTCCTTTGTCCCAAATTCGGAAGTTCATACCTAAAAAGTGGAGGAGTGTTACAGAATCAGACCCTCGAAACAGTGTCTAGTCCTTGCTGTGTAGTTCTCGTGAATCTGTTTCAGGGTCTTGTGAAGCAACTAATGAGTCTATGGTGGATTGCCTACTGACAACCTTGAAGGACTTTGCAAGCGAAGGTCACATATGCAAAGCCTTTAGAACTTTTCACTTATTCGGACTCATGTCTCCTCTCAAACCCCTTGTGATCTTGTTATACAGTCCTTATTGTCTCTTTTGTTATGTTGTACTAACAGTAAGTCACTTCTCGAAGGGAAGCAGCTTCATGCCTGCATAATTAATTCGGGCGTTGCACATAGTTGGAATTTGGTACCAAGGATACTCACCTTTTATATGACCTTTGATTTACTTGATAATGCTCATGCAATTGCTGAAACTTCAAATATTTTGCACCCTCTCCCTTGGAATCTCCTTATTTCTTCCTATGTTAGAAGGGGGCAAAATGAAAAGGCGCTCTCTGCCTATAGACAGATGGTAAATAGAGGTATAAGACCCGATGAGTTCACTTATCCGTCTGTTGTGAAGGCCTGTGGTGAACAATTAAATCTTGCTTCTGGCCTGGATATTCACAAATCTATAGATGGTAGTTTCCTAGAGGGTAGCTTGTTTGTCTAGAATGCTTTAGTTTCCATGTACGCGAAATGTGGGGAAGTGGATGTTGCAAATGACATATTTGAAAGGATGCCAGTTAAGGATGCAGTTTCATGGAATTCAATGATCTCTGGTTATGCTTCCAGAGGTATGTGGAGTAAAGCTTTTGAGCTTTTTGATAGAATGAGGGCTACTGGTGCTGAAATTGATATTATTACTTGGAACACCATAGCTGGAGGTCGCTTGAAGACAGGTAACTTTATTGGGGCTCTTAAATTGCTCTCTCAAATGAGAACTTGTGGAATTCAGCTAGAGCCTGTGGCAGCACTTATTGGTTTGGGTGCATGTTCTCATACTGGTTTGTTAAAAAATGGAAAAGAAATTCATGGTTTAGTGATGCGAAGTCACCTTGACGATTTCGATAATGTAAGAAATGTTTTAATCAATATGTATGCCAGATGCAAGGCGCATATTTTATTTCAGTTGGTTGACTCAAACTGTAATTACCTGGAATACGATCATATCTGGCTTTGCACATGACAGGTCTGAGGAAACCTCCTTTCTTTTCCGAGAAATGTTGCTTTCTGGTGTTGAGCCAAATTATACAACTATAGCAAGCATTCTCCCCCTTTGTGCTAGGGTGGCAAATTTACAACATGGTAAAGAATTTCACTGCTATCTTACAAGGCGAAAAGGGTTTGAGTAACATTTGCTACTGTGGAATTCACTTGTGGATATGTATGCGAGATCCGGAAAGATAGTAGTAGCCAGAAAACTATTTAATTTGATGAGCAAGAAAGATGCAGTTACCTACACTTCGCTGATAGCAGGATATGGTATTCAAGGTGAAGGAAGAGAAGCAATTGAACTTTTTAATGAGATGATACGGCACCATATAAAACCAGACCATGTGACCATGGTTGCTGCTTTGTCAGCATGTAGTCATTCAGGCCATGTGACGCAGGGTCAGAAGCTATTCGAACTGATGCAAAGTACTTATGATATAAGTCCTCATTTGGAGCACTTTTCTTGCATGGTTGACCTCTTTGGTAGGACTGGTCTACTTAAAAAGCAGAGGAAATCATTATAAAGATGCCTTATGAACCAACGCCTGAAATGTGGGCAACTCTCCTTGGAGCATGTAAGATTCATAGGAATACTGAGATAGGAGAATGGGCAGCTCAGAAACTGCTGGAGCTGAGGCCCGATAATCCTGGATATTATGTGTTGATTGCTAATATGTATGCGGATGCTGGACGTTGGAATAAACTGGCAAAAGTGAGAACCATCATGCGGGATTTTGGTGTAAGAAAGGCTCCAGGGTGTGCTTGGGTTGATACAGTTCTGGCTTTTCTCCCTTTTTGGTTTCAGATACCTCCAGTGGCCAAACAAATGTAATTTACTGTCTTTTGGGAGGACTGAATAGGCAAATGAAAGACACCGATTATGTGACTACAGAGGATTCTTCTTCCGAAGAAGAACTTTGTGAAGGACTTGTGAGAAAGCACGGGAGAAAAATATATAATTGATATTAAACATGATACAATGAGCCCTATATATAATACACATAACCTAACCTATTCCTAATACACTTTGGATTAGGGTTCTACTATTTACATATCTAACACTCCCCCTCAAGCTGGTGCATATAAATCATATGTACCGAGCTTGTTACATATGTAGTTAATACGAGGACCAGTGAGGGACTTGGTGAAAATGTCTGCAAGCTGATCATTTGACTTTCCGAACTTTGTAGCAATATCTCCCGAAAGTATCTTTTCTCTGACAAAGTGACAGTCAATCTCAATGTGCTTAGTTCTCTCATGGAACACCGGATTTGACGCAATATGAAGAGCAGCTTGATTATCACACACAAGTCCCATCTGACTAACATCACCAAATTTCAGCTCTTTGAGCAACTGTTTGATCCAAACTAGCTCACATGTCGCCATAGCCATTGCTCAATATTCTGCTTCTGCACTAGACCGAGCAACCACATTCTGTTTCTTGCTTTTCCAAGATACCAAATTTCCTCCTACTAAGACACAATATCCATAAGTAGAACGTCTGTCAGAAGGCGATCCTGCCCAATCAGCATCGGAGTATCCAACAATCTGCTCATGGCCTCGATCCTCAAACAATAAACCTTTACCTGGAGTTGATTTTATATACCGAAGAATGCGAACAACTGCATCCCAATGACTATCACATGGCGAACCCATAAACTGGCTTACAACACTCACAGGAAAGGAAATTTCAGGTCTTGTCACTGTAAGATAATTTAATTTACCAACTAACCGCCTATATCTTGCAGGATCATTAAGAGGCTCCCCCTGTCTTGAAGAAGTTTAGAATTCGGATCCATTGGAGTGTCAACAGGTTTACAACCTGTCATTCCTGTTTCCTCAAGAATATCTAAGGCATACTTCCGTTGTGAGATCACAATACCTGAGCTAGACTGTGCGACCTCAATACCCAGAAAATACTTTAGTGTGCCCAGATCCCTAGTCTGAAAGTGTTGAAAGAGATGTTGCTTCAACTTAGTAATACCATCCTGGTCATTGCCCGTAATAACAATGTCGTCAACATAGACCACTAGATAAATACAGAGACGTGAATCAAAATGCCGATAGAATACAGAGTGATCAGCTTCACTCCGAGTCATGCCAAAGTCCTGGATAAACAGTGCTAAACTTACCAAACCAGGCTCGAGGAGACTGCTTTAGACCATAAAGTGATCGGCGCAAGCGACATACAAGGCCACGAGACTCCCCCTGAGCAACAAACCCAGGTGGTTGCTCCATATAAACTTCATCCTCAAGGTCACCGTGTAAAAATGCATTTTTATGTCCAGCTGATACAAGGGCCAATGGCGAACAGCATCCATAGAGAGAAAGGCGGACTGATGCTATCTTAGCCACGGGAGAGAAGGTATCACTGTAATCAAGCCCAAATATCTGAGTATATCCCTTGGCAACAAGACGAGCCTTAAGACGATCAACCTTACCATCTGGACCAACCTTGACTGCATACACCCAACAACAACCAACAGTAGATTTACCTGAAGGAAGAGGGACGAGCTCCCAAGTACCACTCGTATGTAAAGCAGACATCTCGTCAGTCATAGCCTGTCGCCACCCTGGATGAGACAATGCTTCACCTGTAGACTTAGGGATGGAAACAGAGGACAAAGAAGATAGAAAAGCATAATAGGGCGATGACAAATAACTTAAACCGATATAATGGGGATTAGGATTAAGGGTGTTCCGTATACCTTTCCGAAGTGCAATCGGAAGAGACAAGTCCGCAGTAGGAGCAGGATCAGGTGCAGGACGTGAATCAACCGGGCCGGATGCTGGGTGAGGACGACGATGATATGTCAAGAGAGGAGTGTCTTGTGCAGGGAGTCTAGGAGGAGCCACAGTAGACGTTCCAACGTTTCGAATGGGTAAGACTTCTATAGCGGAAGGTGAATGAGGAGATATAGTAGACTCCCTAAAGGCCGGTATAGGTAAAACCTCAGATATATCAAGATGGTCAGAATGGTCAGAAGAGGTAAAGAAAGGTTTAGACTCAAAAAATGTGACATCGGCTGACATAAAGGTTACCTACAAAGATCAGGTGAATAACAACGATAGCCCTTGTGAACACGAGAATAACCAGACACACTTGAGAGCACGAGGAGCTAACTTATCTTTCCCAGGAGCTAAGTTATGAACGAAACAAGTGCTCCCAAAAACACGAGGGGAACAGGGTATAAGGGTGACTTGGGAAACAATACCTCATGCGGAATCTGATTCTGGATGGGAGATGAAGGCATCCGATTAACCAAATAACAAGATGTGAGAACTACATCGCCCCAAAAACGCAGCGGAACATGAGATTCAATGAGAAGTGTGCGAGCAGTCTCAATAATGTGCCTATTCTTTCTCTCTGCAACCCCATTTTGCTGAGGGGTATAACGACAAGAGGTCTGATGAATAATTCCATGAGAAGACATAAACTGCTGAAATTGAGAGGATAAATATTCTAAGGCATTATCACTTCGAAGAGTGCGAATAGAAACACCAAATTGATTTTTAATTTCAGCACAAAAATTCTGGAATATAGAAAACAACTCAGAACAATCTTTCATTAAGAAAATCAGAGTACATCTTGAATGATCATCAATGAAACTAACAAAATAACGAAATCCCAAGGTTGAACTGATTCTACTAGGACCCCATATATCCGAATGAACTAAAGAAAAAACAGACTCTGCACGACTCTCAATACTACGAGGAAAGGAGGCACGGGTATGTTTCCCGAGCTGACATGACTCACACTTTAATGTGGATAATCTAGACAAACGAAGCACCATATTCTGAAGCTTGGACAAGCTAGGATGTCCAAAACGACTGTGAAGCAGGTCTGGAGGATCTGCAACTAGGCAGGCCTTGGAGGATGTTAGTGAGTTAAGGTAGTAGAGTCCGTCTGATTCAAGTCCTGTTCCAATCGTCTGTCCCGTACTGCGGTCCTGCATAATAAAAGAGTCATCAATAAAATATATACCACAATGGAGGGCACGAGTCAAACGACTAACAGATGCAAGATTAAAAGGACAGCCAAGGACATAAAGAACGAAATCTAGAGTGACAGAGGGTAGAGGATTCGCTTGTCCAACGCCTTTTGCTTTAGTTTGAGACCCATTAGCTAAAGTAACGTTGGGAAGAAACTGGGAATACGCAATATTTGACAAAAGGGATTTATTACCAGAGATATGATCAGAAGCAACTGAGTCAGCTGAGTCCATAACCCATTGTTCAAGAGGACTAGACTGGGAAACACAAGCAAAAGAATTACCAGCAACAGAAGTATCAGTCTGAGCAACAGGGGCTACTTGTGGAGATGTCTGCTTACTTGTTCGATATTTAAGGAACTCATTATACTCCCTTTCAGATACAGAAAATCCCTGGTTACCTGTAGTCTCGGTCTGAGCAATATAAGCATTTCTTGGTGGTCGACCATGTAAAGAATGGCACACGTCACGAGTGTGACCAAGTTTATAACAATAAGAACACTTGGGTCTAGATCTTCCAAAACGACCTCCTCCTCGTCTATACTCCATAGTATGAGAAGCCCGATTGTCCACGGATTGGGATACGAGGATAGATGAATCAAGTGTCTGTGATGAGCTCACTGGGTGACTTGGTGCTGCAGCAAGGCGAAGTAAGCGAGAGAATAATTCATCAACTGTGGGGACAGTCGGACTAGCCAAAATCTGATCGCGTACTGAGTCAAGATCATTAGGAAGCCCAGCAAGAGTAAGAACTAGAAACAGCTTTTGTCGTTGCTCTTGCTGCTTTGCAACGCTAGCAGAAACTGGCATCAACGTCTCAAATTCCTCCATAACTGCCTGCATTTGACCCAAGTAAGTAGACATATCTAATTCCTGTTTCTTTAAATTTGTCATCCGCGATATCACATCATAGAAACGAGATATGTCATTAGTGTATAAAGTACGAGCCTTTTCCCAAACCAAATAAGATGTTTGGAATGGACGAAACAAGGGCATCAACTTGGAATCAATAGATCGCCTCAAAATACTGCATAATTGAGCATCGATCTTCTCCCAATGTGCTTTGGCTTTTTCATCTCCGTCACTAGACTCCTTGATTAGATGATCCTGAATACCTTGACCTTTACACCACAACTCGACAGACGAAGCCCAAGCTAGGTAGTTTGAACCTCCCATTAAAGGTTTTGAGGTAATCATAACACCGGAACTGCCAGAACCCGGGTTTCTAGACCCGAAAGCATCTAGTCCCAAAGACATCTTTGGATTATCAACTGAAAACTCGCTGAAACTGAAACAGAAAACTGAAAAAATATTTTCTGTATCGCCGGGAAAAAAATACTGGAACACTGTATCGCCGGAAAAAAAAAAATATTGTAGCTGCCGGAAAAATTCAAAGTTGTCGGAATTGAAAAATAAAAATATGGATAGGCTCGGTATTCAAGGGCGAGCAGACTGTCCTGAAGAAATTCTGGCCGGAAAGTACTGTAGGTGCCGGAAAAGTCAGTAAAGTCGCTGGAAAAAATTCAAAGTTGTCGGAATCGAACGAAAAAAGGATGGGTAGGGTCGGAATTCTGAGCCGACCAAACTGTCCTGAAGGAGCAACCTGAAAAACTGGCCGGAAAGACTGTCACGCGCCGGCGCGTGGGCTGACGCGCCGAAGGCTCTGACGGCGCGTGGCGGCGCGTGGGGCAGATTTGGCCGGAGAAATTTCTGGGGGTTTGTCGCCGGACAGAGGCGAGTCTTTTGGTATTGCTGGATTTTGCACAGCACTGACCGAGATTGATTTTACTTGAAAAAGTCGCCGGAAAAAGGGTTCCTATAACTGCTTTTACTTCCCGGAATCGCTGGAATTTATGCACAGCGATAAATTTCTCACGATTGCTCTGATACCATGTGAGAAAGCACGGGAGAAAACTATATAATTGATATTAAACATGATACAATGAGCCCTATATATAATACACATAACCTAACATACTCCTAATACACTTTGGATTAGGGTTCTACTATTTACATATCTAACAGGACTCCTTTGGTGAAAAGGAAGGGGGACTCAAATCCAGACATTTGACTATTTCCATAAGAACTTTGCTCCTCTTCCTGTTGCAAGGTATTTCTCATCACTCAAGCAGAATATGTGCCAGCTTGAACAAGCGTTCTGCTTTTTTCGCCACAGCTGAGGTAGATGACTCTTGCATTATATGCCCGGTCTTATGCATATCAACACTTTCTGTTAACCATGTTTAGAGATAAAAGTTAGCAAGTACTTTGGCTTGTGTTTCTTGCATGCCGTAGTTGTCAACTACCACTTCCCTGTCTGAAGCTCGTATGCTTTTCTTGATCTTTTCGACCGCTGATGGTTTTTTCTCTTTATATGTTGCAGGTTTTGGAGAGTAGGGGAACACTTGAAAGAATCTATATCAGTCTTGTAGAGGACATAGACTAATTAAACAAAATACTGATGATATTTGTTGTTGCAAGTCTTTAGTTATTTTCTCATTCATTTGCTGGCTTATGATCAGAAATCAGTTAGAATGCTTAGGTTGCTTTCTCTACTGCATATGTTTCATTTCTCGCAAGATAAATCCCTTGGTGCAGACTCATTCTATTCCAAATATTACTACCGTTCATTTTTTTACTGTTGCATTTCATAAAGGCGTTTTCATCTTTGCCTTAATTACTCTCTTACTACATAATGTGCTTGACTAGAATCAGAAATCATAGAGAATTAACGAGACATGGCTTGTGTTATTGTAGTTGAGACCCAAACTGAAAATAATACATGGCTTGTGCTGCAAATCCTTTTCTTTTGTTGATTTTTTCCGAGTTTAGTCATCATATCTATAGTTATTAATTAGTTTGAACTTGGGCAAAACCTCGAAGGTTTTTTATGCAATTTAAGCTACTTGTGCAACACATTACGTTGTTCATGAAGTTTAAGCAGCATTTGTAGGTAATTTCTTTTGATGTATTCCACGAGGTATTTATGTCAAGGGCTGCTTTGAATATATCTTGAAAGAAGGATTTCTTTGTTTTCTAGTATTCAGACTCCTTGAGTGTTGTTAAGAGAGAGCTTTTATTTGTACATAGAATCCTATTCTAATGCAGTTGATTATTAACTTTCGCATACTCCTTTTCAATGTGTGGTTAATCCGAGTTACCAGTATTATGTTACAAGCTTCAAATTGTTCTTTAGCATAACATCACATTCCTTTCATCCTTGACCTTCAACATCTGGAAAAGAGTCATAGGCAAATGGTCATGGACTGATCTTCACGACAAACTCGTGTCTAGCAAGAATTAATACTCTCTTTTCTAGTCTATGTAGGAGGAAGCTCATACCCTCAAAGAAAGACACTATACGTATTATCTTTAACAGAATTTTGTTTTTTTCATATAAAACCATAGTTCTATATCAAATCAGAGAACTCTGAAGGTGGGCATGGCACACACTTTTACACTTCTCTGGCCAGTTGCTTCTGTTCTCTAATTTGTTACTTAAACATACCACAATTAATCAGTGAGTTCACTTTTCGTCTTAAACTATGAATACTTTCAACTACTTTCTTTCTTAATAGTTGTATCTGGAATAGAATATTTCTTCTTTTCTTTATGGATGTAGTTGGATGCCTTGCTCTAAGGCTGTGAAACATCTCGTCTTGGTGATATAAGTATGCAAAAACTCTCATTTTCCTTAGTAGTTGTCTTTGTTTGTTTTAGTTTTTGTTTTTTGCCAAGTATAATTGTTGTTGTTTATCATTTCTTGTTGATTAATCTGGCTAGGTGCAGGATATGGTGATTAATCGCAATAACCTGTGGTATCTTGAATTACGGACATTGTCACCAAATTGAGTGGAGCTGCTTTGGAGTGTGGATACACCACTGCTAAAACATCCGAGATTACGTGCCTGGTCTCTCTCTTGGTTGGTTTTTCAATCTTGAGGTAGTGCACGTAAATGGCGGTCTTACAGCATAGCTCGCCGTAGAGATCGTTTCTTGCAGTTGAAAAACACAGATATCATTATCTGCCTGTCCTCCAAGTTGATGCCATTTCTGTTACTATTCTTGCATTAAAGCCTTCTTCAGAAATCAAAGAATGATTTCCTTATGTTACAGCCAGGTTCACATGGTGTTGTAACAGAAGCAATTCAAAGGGGAAGGTAATACCTTTTTGCTGGTGTATTTTTCACCTTTTATTATGAAGGCAAGAGGGGTTGCTCTGATGGTAAGCAACCCCCACTTCCAACCGAGAGGTTGTGGATTCGAGTCTCCCCAAGAGCAAGGTGGGAAGTTCTTAGAGGGAAGGATGCCGGGGGTCTATTTGGAAACAGCCTCTCTACCCAAGGGTAGGGGTAAGGTCTGCGTACACACTACCCTCCCCAGACCCGACAAGGTGGGATTATACTCGGTTGTTGTTGTTGTTGTATTATGAAGGCAAGCAAGTGAGATGAAGTTAAGTTGCACAGCTATAGAGTAGTATACCAAAATACCAGTCTTGCTTATTGTAAATTTTATTATTGGGTTCCTCACATGCTAGAAAAATAGAAGAAACAGGAGGATCACTTGCATTGAGGGGAAAATTGCCCCTTAAATTCTTAGGACTCTTCCTGTTTTTGATTTGAGTTGACAGTTAGTGTCGTTCTGATGATTCATAGACACAGCCAAACATAACACCAGGTTATTCATTCTCGGTTTTGTTTGGTTATTTTGGGTTTATTTACGAGACACGTGTAATATGAATTCAATCTGTTCGAACTACATTTAAAATTTCTTATATCCATGTATGTTTGCAAAAATTGAACAAATAAATGAACATATGATCGAATAGAATGTGCAGGAGCTCCCTGTTTTTGTATTGCATTTTCATCCTCTGGATGCCAATTAATGAAATTTTATTGTTGTCCGATCAAAAGAAAGTGTCTTTACGTGAGAAATTTTTACTGAGATACGATTAGTTGTATTTCCGATGTTTAACAGAATGGAAAGACGGAAAATTCAGACAAATCAATGATAAAGTGGAACATGACATGGTAAAGGATAAAAGACATGCTATCAGCTTGGCCAAATAGGCTATTAGGCTGATCCACATTCCAAACCGAAAATGGAGAAATTTTGCTCATTTTTGCTAGCCAGCAGACACGACGCAATGCAGGCGGGTAAATCATAATGATAGTTACCACAAGGAGAAAATGAAGAAATTTTGCACTTCAAAGGCAGTCTGCATTATTAAACTATCCTTTTGGATACAAAATATAGTTATATCAAGCTACTTATGTTACAAATGTGTGTGAAAAAGCAATTCTCTAACAACAAAAAATAAACAAGCATCCTAGAACTCAGCCAACTTAGAATATTTTAGGCAACAAATCTTGTATACTCGTGCCATAATAAACAATGGCTCCAAATAGAAAATTGTGTGATTGATACCAAATCCTTTGGGATAGCAGTTCCAGCGAAATCCTGGTGTTAGCACCATAACAGTTCAACGCTTGACCCATTGGAAGCTCTTTCTTGCTTTTGCTTTACCAGGCTTTTTCCTCTCCACAACTCTCGAGTCTCTCGTCAAGTAGCCACCTGCAAAGTCAAGGATAAGCAGCTCCGATCATAAAGAACCAATTCGCATAAACATATAACCAACCCTTACATCTTCCAAACTAAACATGATAATAAAGAAAGTCATAGAGTTGACAAGACAAGAGCCCTACAAAAAATATCTAGGATAGATGCTCCATGTAGCAAGTATTACCTTCTCTGAGGGGAGGCCGCAACTCTGGGTCCCAATTTTGCAATGCCCTGCTGACGCCTAGCTGAATCGCACCAACTTGACCTGATTTGAGCATGTTCGTTATCCAAAACCATGTGTAGAACAATTTAAGACAAGTAACTGAGGGCTTAAAATACATCAACTGAATGATAAAACAAAGAACACCACTTCACCCATGGAGACTTCACACATGGAGAGAAGAAAAAAAGCTCCAGGCCGTACCTAACCCTGAAAATATATAGTACTCCAGTTCTTTTTAGGGTTTAGGGTTGTACCCCCCCCCCCCCCCCCCAACCCCTTTTCTTTTGGGAATAACGGAGGAGAGAGCGTGGTAAAATCGCAAAGGCATAGATAGGCTTAAACCCAATCACAAAAGGCAGAAAATCAGCTTGTGGTTCCTGCTAAACTTCTCTCTGAAATATGTTTGGTCATGTCACAATATGAGAGCAAGCGGCATAATCAGCATATCCAAAATTAGAAGTCTTTGTAATACTTCAAATCTTTCAACAGCTTGCCGGAGCACACATGATATCCCCACTTGTATAGAAGATTGAATGGAGTTTATAGAAACTAGAAAAGAAAACCTCCTATGAAACCTTCATATTCCTATATACTAGGCATTTATTGAGAATAAAATACTCAAAAAAAGTTACCAGACAGCTTGATTACTAATATCCATTAAAAATTTGCATCACAAGGACAAAGTTTAAGTTTAGAATGTAAAGCTTGACTAGTGAAAACAAAGCTTATACAATCTCATATTCATAGACAGAATTCACCAGATACATATGCAGGTTTTCAATGCAAAAACAAAGAGGTGCAGCAAACCCATAGTTAACGAACTATCTTTATAGTTATACTAGAAGTATAACACAATTTACATGAACTAGGACCACCAATGAATGGTATCTGATAAGCACTTCACTTGGCAAAGAGAAAGATTAAAGAACAAAGCAACACCTTCACGATCTATCTTAAAGAACTAAGCAAGGGCAGCCCAATGGACAAGGCATCCGGCGTTCACGCAGGGTCGAGGAAAGAGCTGCACCCTAAGGTGTGTGATGTAGACAACCTACTCTAACGCAAGCATTATAGTTACTTCTAAGGTTTGAACCCGTAACCTATATCTGAAAGAACTCAGCAAAGGAAGAGCAAATTGGGAAGGATAAAGTCAAGGGACAGCTCTGCAGCAGAAAGAATTGAGGAAGTCAGGTCACTGACTAAGATATGAATTGACTAAGCTCATCGAGTTAAGGATTGACACATTAATGCTCCATTGTCCGTCCCTCATTTTTAATAGAAATAGAAGAGCTATAATTACTTTGTATTAAACTTTTTCTCATTAGTATAAGCACTTTTTATAGTATCAAATAGCTTTATCTTTTTCTTTTTTATGGAGATACCATACCAAAAGGCCTTATCAATATGGAGAAGATCACTTCCTCACGAATATATAAAGATAAATTCCTATTCCAGTTCCCTCTATATTTCTAAATCTAACACCAAAACAAAAAAAAAACCCTTCTCTTCCTTCTTCAGTCTGATCCACCTAATGGAGTCATACACTTTTTTAATGCAATCACATCTCCTAAAGCCTATTAAGAGAGCAAGTCTAAAAAATAAACCATCGTTGGAAAGAAGAGCAGAAAGAGAAAGAAATAATTGAGGTGCACACAAGCTATCTCAAACACCAAAAGGGTGCACCTAAAGTGCTAAGCTCTCGCTATATGCGGGATCCAGGAAACAGTAGGACCATATTAGATCTATTGTATGCAACATTACATTGCATTTCTGCAAGAACACTTTCCACTACTTGAACCCGCGACATTTGGCCCAAACACCAGACACCACCGTTAAGCAAAAAAAAAAGCAAAAAGGAAAAGAAAGAGAAAGGAACAGAGACCAAGATTCTCTGTCTTGTCATTTTCTCTTCTTTTATTTCTTTTTTTTTTTTGAAATTTCTATTATTAATTTTTTTCTCTCTCGTTTGGATTACAAAGGAGGAGAGGAAAACAAATATAGCACAGAAGAAAGTAACATTTCTTGAGCCCACGTATTCCATTGACAGGACGTGGCCATCTTTAGCCAACAAAAATTGGAAGATCAAATTATTTTATTTCTCTACTGTAACCATTCTACTATCCCTTCCTCCCCTAGACCTTCCCTTCGTTCCTTCTTCCCAAACTAACATTTGGCTTTCGACCAGGGACAATTTTTTTTTAGATGTGCTGTATAAGGTTTCATCTTCCAACCATCCTAGCAATAAATATAAGTAAAAACAACCAACCAACAATTCACATTGTACCTTTATCAACATTCCTGGACGAGGCAACTGAGGATATTTATCAGAGCAACTCTTAGAAAATAGGAGTAAGAAATGACATGCTAAAAAGACAATGCCACATAATTTGTGCTATAGTCGAAGATATTTCCGTTCAGATAGTACTTTTTAAATCTCCTAAATTTTCCCAAAATAATATACTGAAATCTATGCCAATAAAAATATGGGTTCCAACACACATATAAAAAAGGTGGTCTCAATGCAGTTGACGAAACTATGCAGTTGCCAAAACCTCCTACTTGTTCACATTTCCTTGTTTGATTGATGTTCTAAATGCACCCAGCAAGACATACAAGCAGCAAACTTCTTAAAGGAATTGAGTAAGATGTAATATTCTTACAGATAAATCGTCAGCTACTGTATTAGATCAGAGGAAAACAAATAAACTGTTGGTAAAGGTACTGATGAGTGCAACTTATTAGAATGCATAATGCTGCTCACCTGACACACCACCACCTTTTACAGTACATCTCACGTCCCACATGCCCAATGTCTTAGTTTCAGTAAAAGGCCGAAGGAGAACAGCCCGGTGATCAAGCATTGGAAAGTATACATCGAACTCTTTGTCATTAACCATAAATTTACCAGCACCTGGTTCAACCCAAACACGGGCTATACTACACTTCCTTCTTCCCGTCCCATAAGCCCTTCCCTTTTCATCTACTTGTTTGACTCGTGCCTTGGCTACTTCCTCCTGTTTTTGGCGCTCTATGTCAGCTCTGCTTGATTTCCTAGTATTCTTTTCATAACGCATATCTTCGATTTCCCTTAAAGGAGGAAGCCCTTTAATGTCATCCAGGTCTCTCAAAGCAATCAAACTGTCCAGCATTTCATCTGTGATTCCAGATGCCGCTATTAGATCACCAAATGCACGATTAGGACCTGGAAACAAAGGCACCTTGTTAAGAAAACTCCAGAACAAGATCAAGGAATAATTGCTGGTAATCAGATAAAAGAGGTGCATTATCCAGTTTGCATAACTAGTAGGAGAGCATGAACCACTATCCACCCCAGACCTCCCCTCAACCTGATATTCTTTCTCAAAATCTCTAACCCACAGAAACTAAATGTACTTGCTGGAGTTAAATTTTTATTGTCAAGTTAACACAGACTAATCTGTAATCAGTAAGTAGCTAAAAAGGTTATAACATGCCTCAAGAAATACTAGATTTTCTGAACATTAAAACACAAACGGCGTTCAAAAATTATCTAAATCAAAAGAAAATTGGATCAAACTCACTGGATAATGCAACTAAAACTCGCGTTAGGACAGGAAATATAATCAAGCCAGTAACACATTGAGTGACATTTGGTTTAGGCAAATGTTGTCAAGTTTTGAAAGTTAAAGATGTTTCCTGTAAGCATGATTATTTAGGAATGTACCTAAAGTCTCTGGTAAAACTTAAGGGATAACTCAATTAAAAATCATGTTGAACACCAATAGGTCTATAGCCTGCTTAGGTAACACTCTCGATCCTTGAAAATGCCAGACAGAAATTTGCACCAACGGACGACTAAAAGTTTTCTAGCTAATCTCCTACCTTATCTCAAATCATATACTTTCAGAAAGCATGACAATTTAGCCTAGTCATATGCTAATTAAAGATGCCACCTAATGCAAACAAATCAAAATAAACATAAAAATTTATAATCAAACCGCTGAACAAGTTTATGCCTTCTCAAGAAGCTAAAATTACCCTCAGAGAGCATGACAATATAGGCTAGTCATGCGCTACACAACAAATGAGATAAAATATAAGACCTTATAACCAAACCATAAAGCACAAATCTTATACATTGTTTCAAGGAAAAAACAATTTGAAATAAGCTACTAAAAATGGATTACCTATAAGAACCTCAGTAAGAGCTTTCTCCTCCAATTCAAGAAGCTTTTTCTCCTCAGCATTCTCAACTTTACCCTCCTCTTCAAAACCCATTATTTTAGTTTCTACTATAACCTCTTCTTCTCCAACATCAAACACTTTCTCTCCTTCACCGTCCACATCAAAACTCCAAGCTTTATTATACCCTTCAGCAGTGGCCCAAATCTCATCCTCCCCACCTCCACCACCACCCTTATTTTCTTTGAACACATCACCATTCTCTTCTTGTTCTTGTTTAGCCCAAGACCCATCATCAATAACCTGCATTTGTATACCCTCAACACTTTCCATGTCTTCATTGAACAGTGATTGATCAGTTTCAGAAGAAAGTTTCCACAAATCAGAAGATGATGGATCTTTGCCATTGTTGTTATTACCGGTGGAGAAGAAATGGGAGTTGCTGGGGAAGAAACATGGCTTGGGAATGGGAAAAGAGGGTATAGTGGAAATGGGTTTAGGGTTTAAGAAGTGGGTTTTGGAAGGAAGCAGAGTTAAGAGTCGGAGGTGTGAGGATTTGGAGATGAAACGAGAGAGCATTGTGGAAACAGAAACAGAAGAAAAATGGAGAAGCTATTGCTATTGTAAAAGCCCTTGATTCATTATATGCGTCTTTGTTTCTCCCTCCTTTTATTTTCCTTTTTTCTTTTTCTTCTATTTTCATACGCTACATATTAGTTTTCATTTAAATTCCAAATAATTATTACTCTAATTTTCCTAAAATTATTATTGTAAAATTTTGTTAAAATTTGTAAAATTTTGTGAAAGGAAAAAAATTATGTATACGGGTAAAATTGGAGCACCCGATTTTAGATCATTACGTCTTTTCGAAGCTTTACCTTGAAGGTCGGGGGCAAGGTTCGAGGTTTCGACCTCGAGGGTTGTTTATATGAATATACTTGAAGTTTCCTAGGTACGTGGTCAAAGCTGATAACACCTACAAGAATAACCAGACTACTAAGTAGTTGTACCAGCTACATTTCTTTGTAGTAAATGTACATGTACTATGTTGGAATTTTCCCTCTTATATAAAAAGGACCCTTATTATTTTTTGCACATATGATATAATATCACTTACAACATTCAATACAAGAATATTCTTTGCTCTTTAATTTAAACACATTCTTCCCTGATTCTATTTTTTACATTTATTGCTTACATTTACTATGTTCTATTAATTATTCTTCATTTATTGTTCATTATTGATCATAAAGAGCCTTTATCAAAGCTCTCAAAACTGTTACCCCTTCATCGGCGGTCCACAGCTTAGTACCTAGCTCGACCTCGGGACCCCGTATAACTTGGCTCGAGGCCTCGATTCTCAGCCACTCGGTTTGCTTAAACATACTGTTTTCAAGTTCTATCTTATCTTTTAGTCTCACACTTAGCATCTGTTGCCTACCAACTAGCTTAAAAATAAATCACGTGTTTTTAGAACCACAAAATCAAATGTAATTGTAATTACCATTTTCAAGATAAACAATTTGACATCCACTGTGGAGCTAAAAATAATAGTGATTGTTTTCTTATTGGTTTACTACATAACGCAAGTTATCTTTAACACTTTTTCTTATCTAAGAATCTTTGATTTCAGGCCAAAATATCAAACTCACTGAACGCACATGAAAATAACGGTCTTGAGGACCATAGAGAGAATAGTGTAACTATTTCAGGTATTGGTGTACCACCGCAAAACCCCGAGAGTGCACCAAAATCGATCCCCGTGGACACGGTCTCATGCAACGCCCAACACGTTAACGCCAGTTCCCACATTAACGGAAAAACGCTAAGAAAATCAACAGAAAACTCAAGAAAATCCCACCCGGGAAGAAAGAGAGGCGGATATAAGAAATGGAGCGGGAAAATCTCAGCGTCATTCATATGATCATTAGGGGGACCGACATTCCCCAAGGACTGGTGATCAAACGGGTAAAGGTGTCCGCTGCAATGGAAGGGTTAATTTGGGGCCGCATGTCCGAAGATATCCTTGCATTTAGTGAGGAGGATTTTGAGAGCTCGACTCAACCGCACAACGGTGCGCTGGTAATTTTATTTCTCTTGACTAACATTTAAATTAAATGTGTACTCGTGGATCCAGATAGCTCAGCCAATGTAATCAGGACTACTCGATTAGATCGTACATACTTCCCGAGTCCTCAACGATTTCAACGTGGCCGATGAAGCAACCAAGGGAGGGATCACCCCCCCCCCCTCCCGGCCAAATATGTCCGGTATCGTTTGGGACACCAAATTCCATGTCATCCGGGGTGACATGAGATACAACGCATTGCTTGGCAGGCCGTGGATACATGACATGAGGACAGTACCCGTCCACTCTGTATCAGATGATGAAGTTTCTGACAAAGGACTGCATAAAAACATTATATAGAGAACAACACACGGCAAAGGAAATGTTCGCGGTCCACTTGACACTCTACCTCGGAAGAGCCGGGAGGCAAATAGACCCCCGAGGATGATGAGTAAGATTTCCTCGCTCCCTGAACTTTCTCTGCCCCCAAAGAGTCGGATGCAACGAAGTCGACAACTAAAGAACTAGAGCAAGCTCTTTTGATCAAACATCTCCCAGATAGAAAAGTATACCTTGGAATAAGACTAACCACCGAACTCAGGAAAAAAACTCATTCAATTTCTCATTAAAAACATCGATTGATTTGCTTGGTCCCATTTAGATATGACAGGAATCCTATCGGAAATAACCACCCATCGACTAAGTGTCGACCCCAGATTCACACAGGTGAAACAAAAAAAGAGACCCCAGTTCAAAATAAAACATGCATTCATCAAGGACGAGGTACAAAATTCCTCAAAATAGGGTCTATTAGGGAGGTAAAATATCCCGAATGGCTGGCCAATGTGGTGGTAGTTCCCAAAAAGGGGAAATAAGTTAAGAATGTGCATAGGTTACAAAGACTTAACTAAAGCATGCCCCAAGGATGCATTCCCATCGTCTAACATCGACTGCTTGATCGATGCCACGGCCGGTCGTGAGACCCTCACCTTTCTCGATGCCTACTCAAGGTATAATCAATTTCAGATGAACCCCACTCTTTGATCAGTAATTCACTGGCCAGTAGATCCAGTGGTGCTACCCGAAGACTTAAATGAATAGCCATCGTTGTTAAGAACAACTAAGATCCAATGAGAATTTGCGCCTAGGGATAGGGAAAAGACTTCTTTCATCACGAAGTACAGTACATATTGTTACAATGTAATGCCTTTCGAGCTAAAAAATGCGGGAGCCACATACCAGCACCTAGTTAATAAAATGTTCGAACATCAAATAGGCAAATCCATGGAAGTTTATCTTGATGATATGCCAATTAAATCCCTATGCGCAGAGGACCATTTGACTAATTTGCATGAGACATTCGAGATCCTCAGAAGATACAACATTAAAATCAACCTTAAAAAATGTGACTTCAGAATAAGTTCGGGTAAATTCTTAAGCGTCATGGTGTCAAAAGGGGGAATCGAGATCAACCCCAATAAAATCAAGGTCATCGAAGAAATCACGGTGGTAAACAATGTGAAGGTCGTGCAACGGCTGACAAGGCGGATAGCAACCTTAGGCTGATTCATATCGAGGTCATCAGACAGGAGACATCATTTCTTCTCCTTACTCAAAGAGAAGAACAATTATGAATGGACTCTGGAATGCCAACGTGCCTTAGAGGAGTTGAAGCGATATCTCACTAGACCACTATTACTCCGCACCCTAAAGTAGGATGAGATGATGTATTTATACATGGCCATATCCGAGATAGAGGTAAGTGTTGTGCTAGTTCGAGAAGAACAAGGTACGTAATTTCCTGTTTACTATGTAAGTCGGACTTTGGGAGATGCCGAAACCAGGTATCCGCGCCTAGAAAAATTAGCTCTTGCATTAATTAGCGCATTGCGAAAATTGAAGCATAACTTTCAATGCCATCATGATTGTGTTTAACAACATATCCTCTCCGAAGCATATTGCATAAACCCGAATTATCGGGCTGATTGGCCAAATGGGCCATCAAACTTGGGGGATATTATATCGAGTACCAACCCCGAACGGCTATTAAGTCCCAAATTATGGCGGATTTTATGGCCAACATTTTGCCCTCCCTCATACCGAGGTAGATAAAGAGCTTTATTAAAAACAGGCATATCTTTTGAGGTATGGACCCTGTTCACTGACGGTGCCTCGAATGTAAGAGGATCCGGGCTCGGTATAGTTCTGAAGCCACCTACGAGTGGCACAATCAAGAAATCAATAGTAACTGCAAGGTTGACTAACAATGAAGCCAAATTTGAGGCTATGATTGCAGGTTTGGAGTTGGCCAAAGGACTAGGAGCTGAAGTTATCGAGCAAGATGCGATGTGATTCCCTCCTAGTAGTAAATCAGGTAAATGGGAGCTTCGAGAAGACAGGATAAAAGGTACTTGGACAAAATTCAAGTCACATTGCAACGCTTCAAAGGATAGACTCAGGTCCACATACAATGAGAGCAGAATAGCGAGGCCGATGCCCTCGCAAACCTAGAATCATCTTCTAAGAAGATGGACTACTCCCCGGGGTTGTTGTTCAGCTATCCAAATCAGTGATCCAGGAAGGTCATGCCGAGATCAACTCCACTAGCCTGACATGGGATTAGAGAAATAAACATATTGATTATTTGGAAAGAGGGAAACTACCCATGGAACCAAAAGAGTCGAGGGCCCTGCAAATCAAAGCAGCCCAATTCTCACTCGACGAAAACAGAACTCTGTACAGAAGAAACTTTGATGGCCCCCTTAGCAGTATGTCTGAGGCCGGGGGATAGATTATATGCTCCGATAAATCCACAAGGGCACCTACGAAATTTATTCCGGCGTGGATTCCTTAGTCCGAAAGGTGATCAAAGCATGCTACCATTGGGACATCATGGAAAAAGACACCAAAGAATTCGTCTGAACGTGTGATAAATGCTAAAGATTTGCCCCAATGATTCACCAACCCGGTGAACAGCTACATTCGGTCTTGTCGCTTTGGTCGTTCATGAAATAAGGAATGGACATCGTCGGATCTCTACCAATGGCACCAGGTAAAGCTAGATTTATTTTATTTATGACTAACTACTTCTCAAAATGGGTGGAAGCGCAAGCCTTCGAAAAGATAAGAGAAAAAAAGTCACTAACTTCATTTGGGACCATATCATGTGCCGATTCAATATTCCTTCCGAGATAACGTGTGATAACGGGAAGCAGTTCATCGTGAGAAAAGTAAAATAGTTCCTCGAAGATTACAAAATCAAATGTATCCTGTCGACCCCCTACCACTCGTGTGCAAACAGTCAGGCCGAATGTACAAACAAAACCATCATTCAAAACTTAAAAAAGAAGTTGGAAAGTGCTAAGGAAAAAAGGAGAGAAATATTACCCGAAGTGCTATGGGCATATCGAACAACTCCAAAATCAAGCACATGAGAAACACCTTTCTCTCTGGTATATGGCGTCGAGGCTTTGGTACCGGTCAAGGTCGGAGATCCAAGTTCCAGATTCCAATAGACCACCGAGAGCTCAAATAATGAGGAAATGATGGCGACCCTCGAACTATTGGATGCAAAGTGAGAAGTTTCACTGGTCCGAATGGCCACCCAAAATAAAGGATCGAAAGGTACTATAATAGGAGAACCAATCTCCGACATTTAGAAGTCGAGGACTTAGTATTGAGAAAAATCACCCTAAACACTCGAAACCCCAATGAAGGAAAGCTAGGCCAAAACTAGAAAGGAACGTACCGCGTCCTCGGAGTAATCGGCAAAGGGTCCTATAAGCTCGGTACTATGGAAGACGAACAACTTCCAAGCAATTGGAACATATCAATGCTCAAATGCTACTATTTCTAAGGTATCCGATGGAAGACGCCGAGACACTTCTCTCATCCTCCCCGATTCAAAGACCTTGGGATTTAAAGCATATGTTGCACTCTTTTCCTTCGACCAGATTTTATCCCAAGAAGGGTTTTACCAGTAAGGTTTTTAACGAGGCAACATCTATATGCTACCTAAGGAGAACTTAGCAAGTTTTCAAGGCTTATCTTCAATCAACCTCGAACACTAAGGGGGCATCCCCCTCCCCCGAAGATCACCTTCTCGAAGAAGTCAAGACGAGCCAAAAAGTGTCTCAATAGGAAAATAATGTATCGGGCCAAACGATCAAATGAATCGTGTCCGCTTAGAATAATTGACCATTGACGGTGAAAACATGTATACTTGTACCAAGTAATCGAAGACTATTTCTCCTCTATCAAAACGCTTTGCGCTTCAAAAGAATTATGCTACTTTTACCAGAAATGGCTCCAAAGCCAGAAATTTTCCGAACACTCAGGGAATGATGCCGAAAACTTGAGGCCACATTACCTCCGAGTCGGAAACTTCGAATTTGTGAACCCTCAATGAGGCAAGGACCAAGTTTACAAAATACAGCTCAAGAACCATAAATTTCCCGAACAGTCGGGGACTGACGCTAAAGCCTTGAGGACACATGACCTCCGGATCAGAAACGTCAAACTCGTAAGCTCTCAATGAGGCAATACCAAGTTTACAAAATGGCTCTAGAGCCAAAAAACTTTCAATGCCTCGGAGACTGTCTTCGACTATCTTCTCATCGAGCTATCAGAAGCTCGAGGTCGTAAGACCACAAGCAGGCAAACTCGAGCGTAAAACCCCTCCATGCGGCAATATTAGAAAATGTAAGATCTCCACGAGGCATTATCAACAATATAAGACATCTATAAGGCAACACCAAAACTGTAAGACCTCAGGCAAGGCATAAACTATACTTGTACCAAGTAACCTATCTGTAAGACCTCATGCAAGGCATGAACCATACTTGTACCAAGTAACTCATCTATAAGACCTGAAGTAAGGCATGTTAAGATTTGGAAAATCTTACAAAAGGCATAATCCTGATCTTAAAGTTAAGGCTATATATTTGAACTTATAAGACACCTAAAAAGACATACCTTCGATATAGACACCGAAATTACTTCACTCGGGGACTAAAAGGCTCCGGTCAAATACAATGACTACAGTCACAAGGTTGTACCAGCCAGATTAACATGATTTGGGGACGCCCGACCGTCGCTATAAAATCACAGGCCTTCAAATTACTTCGAAAAGACTGGTTAATCAGGCTACCCTCGACACAAACAAAGGAGCTTCGATCATATTAGTTCCAAACAATAGGCTTCGAAACAATTCAGCCATCGAGCGAAACCTCCCGAGGCACTCATTTATCGCTACTTAACCGCTCAGAATCGAGGTTCTTATCAAACCGTCAAAGAGTCGGGCGAACACAAAAACGTCAAAAAGTCTTTAGTGAGGGAAAAATAAAGTCTATATTAAGAGGTCGTACCAACCCAATGCGTAAGAGCCACTATCATCGGCCTACATTAAGAGGTCGTACCGACCCAATATATAGAGCCACTCTCGCCAGCCTATATTGAGAGGTCGTACCACTCAACGTGTAAGAGCATAAGAGCCAGTTGCATAGTACAAGCCTAGCATGTCAAAGTCTATTTGTAATTTTATCTAGCTATCCTATATTATTATATGTAAAACTTATTTACTCCTATTAAATATGTTACCACTTAATTATATTTTGATATACAAATCTATCAATTATGAATAAAATAATGATAGATTGATAATTGAATATTCCTTAATTGGTATTAACCGATACACACGACTAAGTTATCCACCCTGCCCATATTTCTCATCTAACTCACTCACTTGCTTCAACAACTATTGAAGTTATTTAAGCAACTCGATCTGCTGTTTAAATAATCCTATTAGTTATTTAAACAAATCAATCATATGTTTGAGTAGGAATCCAAGTTGTTTAAGCAACTCAATTAGTTGTTCAAAAAACTATTGAAGTTGCTTAAACAACTCAATTACTTTTAGACCTTATTTTTATGTAATTTGCGTTTATCTTTTTTTTTTTCTGAAACAAAAATTATTATAAATGCACGTTCATCCCGAATTTTAAGATGTAACGAATAGCTAGAAGGAGACTCATTCTCAGAATGTATATAATTCATGGAAAAATATAATTAATTTATCAATTGGCAAAATACATTTGGACCTCCCTAAGGCCTAAACTTGACATCATTTATTTTTGTATGTCGAAGACTTTAAGCCATTTAAAATAAAATGGAGGGAAATTGAAAATTTGAATAAGTGAACTTTTGTCTTGTACTTTGTCCCTCATTGGTAACGGACAACCACATTTGTGTGCTTATATATAGAATCACTTCTTAAAGCTCTTAAAAGGAGTTGAAGAGAATGAACCCTCGCGACATCGTCGCTCGGCTCGGCTTCGACTTCGGCTTCGGCCGCGGTAGAACCGCGACAATCAGTTTCAAAGAGCATCTCTCGCTGCGTATTTCTGAAAAGGCACCTTTTTCCAGACACCTCTTCTGATATTTGCCTATAAATTCTGAGGCAAGGTTGCATCTAAAACACACAAAAAACACTCCAGAATTTCTTTCTTTCTGAAAATACTGCATCTTAATTCGCAGTCTCTCTCTCTCAAATTTGTAAGTATGATTTTGCTCCGTTTATTGAGTTCGTTGGTATCCTGCAGTTTGTATTGCCACTGTTGCAGGAAGGTTTATTCCGTTTTATCCTGTGAGGATTTAATCCATTACCTTGGCAACATGTGAGGGGATTAAAATTCTTTAAGGAAGCACAAGAAAATTGAGGACTCAGAATATTTCTAATTCTTTACTATTTTCTATATTTCTTTATTCTATTCTGATTTTGTTTTAACACAATGACGCTAACAAGCTTAAGGAATTTTATTTACTAATGTTTCTGTGTTGATTATTAAACAATTTTCTATATACTTTGTTGAGACTAAAGCCATATTTCTTTCTACTCCAAAAATTGTTTCTGTCCGGTTAAAGTACATAAAAACTATGCCAGAATAATAAACGTAGGGGTTTGAAGTATATAAAGACTTCACCATTGTTACGTGTTATATGTTTGGTTTGGTATTCAGTTTGAAGATATCAAAACTTCACTGATTTAACAAAGTTCTGCATTGTTTTCAACTTTACAGAAATATGACAAATGAAAACCAAACTAATAGAAGTGTTGCGGGAACGGGTGCCACTGTTACGAGTGTTGCTGCCTCGTTAAGCCTTTCAACTCCTGCCCATGCTATGGCACCGCCGGAAAAACTCGGAAAGTTTTCCGATATTGACTTCAAACGCTGGAAAATGAAGATGCTCTTCTATCTTACTACGTTAAGTCTGCAATGTTTCATCAAGGAGGATCCTCTGGTCTTAGCAGAAAACACTGCGGATGATGAACAACATGTTGTAACTGAAGGATGGAAACATTCTGATTCTTGTGCAGAAACCACATTTTGAGTTGTTTGGACGATGGATTGTACAATGTCTACAGTGTCATGAAAACTTCAAAGGCATTATGGAATGCGCTTGAGAAGAAGTACAAGACTGAGGATGCTGGACTTAAGAAGTTCGTGACTGCTAGGTTCTTGGATTTCAAGATGATTGACACTAGGTCGGTCATAACTAAAGTCCAAGAACTACAAGTCATTGTACATGATCTCTTTGCTGAAGGTATGACCCGAATAAAAAATTTTATTAATAAGATTTATCTTATTATTAATTGTGAATATGTATTTGAAGATATGGTCATAAATGAGTCCTTTCAAGTCGCTGCTTTCATTGAGAAGTTACCTCCGTTATGGAAGGATTTTAAGAACTATCTTAAATACAAGCGAAAGGAGATGACATTAAAAGACTTGATTGTTCGTCTAAGGATAGAAGGAGACAACAAAAATGCTGAAAAGATGTCACGTGGACATTCGACAATAATGGGGGCAAACGTTGTTGAGGAGGCACCACAAAATAAGAATAGGAATAAGGCCTCTAGACCAAAGAATTACCCGAGCAAGAAAAAGTTCAAGGTTAATTGCCATAATTGTGGAAAACTGGGCATAAGGCAATGGATTATCGTGCGCCAAAGAATGATAAGAAGAAAAAGAATCAAGCTAACATGGTTGAAGATGAAATGGGGGACTTATGTGTCATGTTGTCTGAATGCAACTTGGTAGGAAATCCGAAAGAATGATGGATAGATTCTGGAGCCACCCGCCATGTGTGTGCTAACAAGGAATTATTTTCTTCTTATACCCCCACGGGACCCGATGAGAAAATTTTCATGGCAAATTCATCTACGGTCAAAATTGAAGGGGTTGGCAAGATTACATTGAAGATGTCATCGGAAAAAATAGTGACTCTAAACCAAGTCCTCTATGTTCCAGAAATTCGCAAGAATCTTGTGTCTACTTCACTTCTTGTCAAGAATGGATTCAAATATTTTTTTTTCTAATAGTGTTGTACTAAGTAAGAACGATATGTATGTAGGAAAAGGCTACTTGAATGAGGGCCTTTTTAAGCTAAATGTAATAGCAGTTCCTATCAATAAAGAGAATGTTTTTTCTTACTTACATGAGTCAAACACTTTATGGCGTTCGCATTTAGGTCACGTAAAATTCAAAATATTACGAAAGATGATAAATATAGAAGTATTTCCAAAATTTGATTGCATTAATTCTAAATGTCAAATATGTTGTGGAATCAAAGTATGTCAAGCATCCTTATAAGTCTGTTGAAATGAATTCAAGTCCTTTAGACTTGATTCACACTGATATTTGCGCCATGAAATCAATACCATCTCGCGGTGGGAAAAAGCATTTTATTACTTTTATTGATGATAGCACGAGATATTGATATGATTATTTACCTAATAATAAAGATGAGGCAATTGATGCTTTCAAGCAATACAAGAATGAAATTGAAACGCAACCAAACAAAAAGATCAAAATGATAAGAAGCGATAGGGGTGGCGAATATGAATCTCCTTTTGAAGAAATATGTTTGAAAAATGGCATTATTCACCAAACAACTGCCCCTTACTCTCCACAATATAATGGAATTGCGAAAAGAAAGAATCGAACATTGAAGGAGATGATGAATGCATTGCTAATAAGTTCTGGCTTACCACAGAACTTGCGGGGGGAAGCTATACTAACAGCTAACCGAATAATCAACCGTGTACCTCATAGTAAAACACAGTCCACTCCTTATGAGATATGGAAAGGAAGAAAACCTAGCTTGAAATACTTCAAAGTGTGGGGTGTTTAGATAAGGTACAAGTACCTAAACCTAAAAGGGTTAAGATAGGTCCAAAAATGGTTGATTGTGTGCTTATTGGATATGTAACCAATAGAAAGGCATATCGTTTTCTGGTTCATAAATCAGAAAATCCTGAGATTCACATTAATACGATAATAGAATCAGATAATGTTGAATTCTTTGAATCTATCTTTCTGTATAAAAAGGAAAGTGAAGTGACCTGCCAGAAGTCAAAACGACCTCGTAAGGAAACAACAAATTGTATGCCTAATGAGGAAAATTCGAGAAGAAGTAAATGTCAAAGGACATCTACTTCATTCGGTTTGACTTTTCTGTTAAAAAATGAACCTCGCGCCTTAAATGAAGCAATGTCTTCCTCATAGGCACAATACTGGAAAGAAGATGTCAATAGTGAAATAGAATCCATATTGAGCAATCATACTTGGGAATTGGTCGATCTTCCTCCAGGTAACAAAACGTTGGGTTCTAAATGGATTTTCAAGAAGAAAATGAAAGACGATGATACCATTGACAAATACAAGGCAAGAATTGTTGTCAAAGGATTTTGACAACGAGTAGGTCTTGACTATTTTGATACATACTCGCTGGTAACAAGAATCACATCCATTCGGATTCTAATAGTGTTAGCTGCCTTATATGGTCCTTAAATCCATCAAATGGATGTAAAAACAACCTTCTTAAATGGTGATCTTAAGGAAGAAATTTACATGAACCAGCCTGAAGGGTTTGTGGTTCCGGGAAAAGAAAAGAAGGTGTGTAGACTTGTTAAGTCTCTTTATGAACTAAAATAAGCATCCAAACAATGGCATGCGGAATTTGACCAAACATATTGTCAAATGGTTTTAAGATTAATGAATGTGATAAATGTATTTACATTAAGAACGTTCAAAATCATGTAGTCATTGTTTGCTTATATGTTGATGATATTGCTAATAATGAGCAAAGACATTGCCGACATTCAAGCTACTAAGCGTATGCTTGCTAGTAAGTTTGATATGAAAGACTTAAGAGTTGCCGATGTAATTATAGGAATTAAAATCTAGAGGACTCCTCAAGGTCTAGTTTTGTCTCAATCACATTATGTGAAAATGGTACTTGAAAAATTCAAACACTTGGAATTTAGAAATGCAAGGACTCCAATAGACTTAAACCATCATCTTATGAAGAATAAAGGTGAAAGTACGTCTCAATTGGAGTATGCTCGTGTTTTGGGAAGCTTAACGTACATCATGAACTGTACACGACCTGATATAGTTTGTGCAATAAGTAAACTTAGTCAATTCACAAGTAATCCCAACAAACATCACTGGGTGGCAATAAAACGAGTTCTGGGATACTTAGAGTATACCTGAGACTACGCTTTGCACTACAATAAATATCATGCAGTTATCGAAGGATATAGTGATGCAAATTGGATAACCGGCTCAACATAAACAAAGTCCTCAAGTGGATATGTGTTTATTGTTGGTGGAGGAGCAGTATCTTGGAAGTCTTCCAAACAGACGTGCATTGCTCGCTCTACAATGGAATCAGAGTTTATAGTATTGGATAAAGCCGGTGAAGATGCTGAATGGCTTCGGAATTTTTCAGAAGACATTCCGTTCTGGCCAAAACCTTTGGCTCTTATCTACATACATTGCGATAGTGAGGCTGCAATAGGACGGGCAGGGAGTGTTATGTATAACGGAAAGTCTCGTCATATACAACGAATACATAATACCATTAGACAACTACTTTCTAGTGGAATTATCACTATTGATTATGTAAGATCAAAGGATAATGTTGCAGACCCGCTTACAAAAGGCTTAACTAGAGAGGGAGCTGAGAAATCATCTAAGGGAATGGGACTATGGCCGAGGACAAGTCAA
The DNA here is from genome assembly GCA_034376525.1 of Nicotiana benthamiana. Taxonomy (NCBI): domain Eukaryota; kingdom Viridiplantae; phylum Streptophyta; class Magnoliopsida; order Solanales; family Solanaceae; genus Nicotiana; species Nicotiana benthamiana. The sequence goes on along the minus strand of CM067329.1, from coordinate 135,635,012 downwards.
CATGGCGGTAACTCTACCTAGAATTTCGGTTGTTCCGAGATCTAGGTTTAAGGAGCTCAAACAAAGTTATGATTGACCGGTTCAACATTGTCAAAATAAAAACTTTGGTCCATTCTCGTGATGAAAACAATGTTCAGTAACAAGGATATAACTTTACACGTTCTTTAATGATTACCTAAGTTTGATGAGGTATATCAAATAGTGACAATCTAAAGGATTACACATTTAGGATTCATTCTATGTAAGTGTGAAGTGGAAGCCGCTTCAATGAGAATTCTGTAAGGCCAATTCTCTACGTACTTATGAAACCAAGCGGTGTTCATGGCTAAAACGAACACAACAATAAGAACCAAAAGACGGTTAAGGGTTGGTTGTGTGACATATGGATGTCTAAGTATACACTAAAGTTCAACGGTTCAAAGATATCAAATCTACCGGTTGACCGAGTATATCCGACATATGTTCACTACAGAAAGTTCAAAGGGAAACCTACTTATCCAGATGCAATTAATCCGTACTTGCAAAATCACATAGCTTTCATTTATGATCTTTCTTGATACAGCCATTCTCATTCATGTGGGGGATTGTTGAAGACTTTAAGCCATTTGGCTTTAAAATAGAAGAAGTGTGAATTGGAAATGGAGGAAAATTAAAAATTTGAAGAAGTGAACTTTTGTCTTGCACTTTATCCCTCATTGATGAGGGACAACTACATTTGTGTGCTTATATATAGAATCACTTCTTAAAGCTCTTAAAAGGAGTTGAAGAGAACGAACCCTCGCGTCGTCGTCGCTCGCTCGCTCAGCTTTGGCTTTGGATTTGGATTTGTCAAATGATCGATCGATAAGATTATTTTTGGACAAATTTAGTTAATTATTTAATAATTAATTAAAAGCCAAATCCCTGCTGAAAAAATACACCAGAACCTAGTTGGTTGCTTTTCTGCGGCGACCGCGATAGAACCGCGACAGTCAGTTTCAGAGCGCATCTCTGGCTGCGTATTTCTGAAAAGGCACCTTTTTCCAGACACCTCTTTTGACATTTGCCTATAAATTCTGAGGCAAAGATGCATCTCAAATACACGAAAAATACTCCAGAACTTCTTTCTTTCTGAATATACTGCATCTTAATTCGCAGTCTCTCTTTCTCAAATTCGTAAGTGTGATTTTGCTCTATTTTTTGAGTACGTTAGTATCATGCAGTTTGTATTGCCACTGTTGCAGGAAGGTTTATTCCGTTTTATCCTGGGAGGATTTAATCCATTAACTTGGCAACATGTGAGGGGATTAAAATTCTTTAAGGAAGCACAAGAAAATTAAGAATTCGGAATATTTCTAATTCTTTACTATTTTCTATATTTCTTTATTCTTCTAACAGTTTTCTGATTTTGTTTTAACACAGTGACGCTAACATTGTACATATGATTTTTTATTCTAATTCTCTCTCTAAAATTGTCAGTTTAATAACCTGGACCCTAGGATGCTAGATGTAATAAAAAGGTATGCACTCAATTTTTAGGTAAGATATTTTTTCAATTACCAATGATTACATAATTATATATAATAATTTACTTATTCCAATTGTCATTTTCTCTTGTTTTTCTTAATATATACATTACATATTTTAAACCAATTATGTATTTTAATTTCTTATTATTGGAGTTGGGCACAAGAGAGAAAAACAGCTGATAGTTGGACATAACAGCTCCAACTTAACATAATATTCAGTTACTACTAATTAGCATTTATTAAAAATATATGATTCCTACACTATCAAAATTACAGTTGTGGATAGGTGTTTAGCTGTTCCAGCCTCCTTACCAATAATATAGTAAAAAATCTCATGCACCAATAATATTCACAGTCCTCTGCGTATTCAGGACTTGTCTAAAGTTCCTTTGCTGCCATATAAAATACACACAGCTTGTTTTTGAACTTTCCCACCTGACTTCTAGGGTGTTTGCAAAGCTATAAGCTGATCACACTGATTTATAAGTATTTTTTAACTTATTTATACGTTTGATAAAATTAAAAGTTCTTATAAGTTAAGTGCTTATAAGCCAAAAATAAGTCAAAAGACATAAGTTGATCTCCCCTAACATATCAAATTTCAGCTTATAAGCACTTTAGGTTTGAACAAAATATTTATTATTTTATCCCTAAAATACTTATTTTTAAAACAAAACTCTTCGTATACCCCAGCTCTTATTATTAATTTCAGCACTTTTATTCAAACACGTAATTGCTTAGTTTTTAAATCAACTTCAACACTTAAAAGTGATTTTCAACACTTCATGCTTATCAACTACTCTAAATCAGCTTAGCCAAACGGGCTTTTCATCCTTCCAAGTCGTAGTTGATATGTTGCCATCTTAGTAGTTTAATTTACTCTATACTTCATTTGAGAATTTACAGTCAAAGAACTGACCAATGAACCAATCTATATATCCAATGTGCTAAGCCTCTCTTGTAAAGCGAAATTCAAGATGATCGAATATCCACTTTGGTGAGCTATGATCCTTGCGTATCAATCTCCTTACCTTAGGATATTTGCCCCTCATTTTTTGTTATATATAACCATTTAACAAAGAATGATGGCATCTAACATAAATTAGTAATTAACCTTCATCCTCTCTACCTTTTTGGACTTCAACAGCATTTATGTAGCCTGTTTTGGTTCAATTTCCCAGATATTACTATTCTTTCCATATATATAGATTTAGACCCATTGTACTCATAATTTATCTTTTTCTACCCAAATTTCGCAAGAGCTTATATGTAGCAGCTTTTTCAAGTATGAGTATCTAGAACGTTGAAACTACCTGCAGATATTGGATAGCACACTTTATTCCAAGCTAATAGTCTTTTTGGGTAATGTAGCACCTCAACAACAACAATTTAAGTATATCCCACGTGTAGGATATGAGGAAAAGAGTGTGTATAGAGACCTTATCCATATTATATCGAGAAAGAGGCAAACCCAAAAATAAAGAAGAGAAAGAACACCAAATTTTAACGTGGAAAACCCTTCAAATCGAAGGTAAAAACTACGGGATCGCAAAGATCCAAAAAAATTCTACTATAATAATAAGAGAGTTACAAAAGTTCTCCAAATTGGCTACTCAACAAGGGTCAAACATGGAGCAACAATAGCAACAACTAATCAATTGAAAAAAGAATATAATCTATAAAAATAAAGCTGTTGTTCGAGGCTCGAAATCAGATGCTACGAGCCTCCAAATCTGATCTTCGCCGTTAAAATCCAAGATCAAGATGTTACGAATACTAAATAAATTTTTTAGCCTAATCCAACAGTTAACAAATCAGAAAATATGATTCGAAATTGACTGGTTGGAATAAAAATCTGCAGCAAAACAAATACTTTTCTTCTCTCTTCTCTCTTGATGAAAGCTCTATCTAAATCAATCTTATGTGCTTAAGTCTTTCAAAGACTTGTATCAATGAGCATAGAATAATTCTCCAAGATTATTCAATTTATAGATCATAAGTGGTGCTTTCTCTTAAAGCCGAAACCCATTCAAAATAAGAACAAAAATCAAATCCAATTCCGAATAGGAATAAAAACCAAAAGAGAATAGGATTAGGCCATTGAGCCTTTGGCTGGATAATATGGGCATGTGCCCAACAAACCTCCCCTCCAGCCAATAGGCCTAATGTGTCTTCAAGTAGAGGAACTATTGATAGGCTTCATACCTGCCAATTTTCTGCAAAGCACATGCTTATCTACAAGCTTAACTACGAAGTCCTCAAGCTGCTCCATATAAATCTCCTCATCTAAATCACCATGAAGAAAAGTAGTCTCGACATCCATCTGCTTGACCTCTAAATCTAGACTTGAGACTAAGCCTAAAACCACACGAATAGAAAACATCTTCACAACAGGGGAGAAAGTTTCATCAAAGTCAACTCCCTTCTTCTGGTAAAAACCTTTAACAACTAACTTCGCCTTGTATATTGGCGTAGAGGTATGGTTGTCTTGCTTTATTCTAAATATCCATTTGTTAGATAAAGCTCTCTTACCTTTCGGCAATTTCACTAACTCATATATGTCATTCTCATGGAGCGACGTCATCTCATCTTCCATCGCTTCGATCCACTGATCTTTGTGAGTATCTTGCATGACTTCATTATAATTCTCAGGTTATCCCAAAAGTACATACTCATCAGGAGGATAGCGCATAGATTTTTTCTTCTCCCTTGTAGATCTTCTAAGAGAAGTTTCAGGAGCATTCAAAATAGTTACCTGTGCAGGAATTGGTTGCTAATGAACCACAACTTCATAAATTGGAGCATCCATAACATCTACACCATGATGATCCTTGATCACTTTCTCAATCAGTGTCTTGGGTTCCTTCATATGTAATAGGTGTCTTAGCAATTGAAACTGAATCAATAACAACTAAGCTCTCATTACTCTGAGAATCTATCTTCTCAGCTTTGTCAATATCTTCAATAGTTTGGTCTTCAAAGAATATTGCATCACAACTTCTAATAGGTTTATTGTTAACTAGATCATAAAAACAATACTCAAACTCATATTGACCATAACGGATAAAGATACAATGCTTAGTTTTGACATCCAGTTTCGATCTCTCATCTTTAGGAACATGCACATAAGCTTTACACCCAAAAAATTTCAAGTGATCATAAGAAATATCTTTAGAAAATCAAATTCTGTCTGGGACATCACCATCCAAAAAAACTGTAGGAGACAAATTGATAACATAGGCAACAATATTAAGTGCTTTCGCCCAAAATGTATTTGGAAGTTTAGCCTCTGAAAGTAAGCTTCTAACTCTCTCAACTAGAGTACTGTTCATCCTCTCTGCCAAACCGTTTAATTGAGACTTCTTGGGCGAGTTTTTGATGACAAATTCCTTGCTCCTTGCAATAGTTATCAAAGGGGCCACAATATTCACCACCATTGTCAATACAAATACATTTTAATTTTTTTCTCATATGTCTCTCAGCTAAGGCATGAAATTCCTTAAACACGCCAAGTGCTTGATCTTTTGATTTCAAAGGATACAACCAGAGCTTACGAGAATGATCATCAATGAAGGTCACAAAGTAAAGTGAACCACCTTTTGACTTTACTTTAAAAGGACTACACAAATCAAAGTGTACTAGCTCCAATAAATCGAGCTTTCTTGAAGGAGGATGGCTATGAAAGGAAACCTTTTTTCTGTTTGCCAACTAAACAGTGGATACACCTTTTTAGATTTGCTTGTTTCACTCAAAAAAGCAAGTTTTTCTTAGCCAGCTACTTTCCCTCTCGCTCATATGACTCAATCTTCTGTGCAACAATTCTGATAAAGTATCATTTTCCACCAGATTTATGAAATCATTAAGAATAGAGCATTGTGTCATATATAATTGAGTAGACTTGATTCCTCGAGCCACTACTAACGAGCTTTTGGTGAGCTTCCATTGGTCATTAAAGAGGGCATTATGGTAACCTTCATCATCTAATCTTCCTGCGGAGATCAAATTGAAAGGAAAGTCTGGATCATGCTTGACATCTTGAAGAACTAACATTGAACCATTATTATTTTTCAAACAAACTGTGCCAATACCAAATACCTTAACTTCGATGGCATTGCCCATCTTTAACACTCTAGAATCAACATGAGTACGAGATGAGAAAAAATATTTTTTTTGTATGACATGTGAGATAGCTCCAAAATCTATTATCCAACTCGTCTCATGGGATACCAAATTGATGACGTTTTCATCATAAGCAAAAACAATGTCATCTCGAATAATAGCAGCAACATTGTTCTAGTTATTTTCAGCTTTTTTTCCTTCTCTAGTGTGTTGATTCAACTTGCGGCAAAACCTTTTGATGTGTCCTTTCTTGCCATAGTGGTTGCATGTAATATTATAGTATTTGGACCTTGGCTTACTACTACTTTTACATATATTCCTTGAGCCTATTGTTCTATCTCTCCCCCATTCTTCTGTAACCAAGATATCTGCTTGCGAGGATGAGCCTTGAGATTTTCTCCTTACTTCCTCATTAAAACACCACTCTTGGTATATTCCAAGGTCACTTTACCTCCAGGAGCTGAATTTTCCAAAGAAACACATAGAGTTTCCCAAGAGTCTGGGAGAATATTAAGAAGCCAAAGTCATTGTATCTCATCATCATAATTAACTCCCATTCCTGAGAGCTGATCAAGGATGACCTGAAAATCATTTATGTGATCGAGGATACAGCTTCCTTCCTTGTATTTAAAAGTCATCAATTGATTTACTAGGAACAACTTGTTGTTCCCAGTTTTTGAAGCATAAAGAGACTCTAGCTTTTCTCACAATGATCTCGCATGTGTCCCGTTCACAATATGGTTGCGAAAATTATCTTTAATCCATTGGCGTATATATCCACATACTTGTTGGTGCTTGAAACCCCAATCTTCATCAAATACACTCTCGGGTTTATGAGCTGCAAAAATAGGTAGATGTATCTTCTTCACGAACAACAAGTCTTTCATCTTGCTTCTCAAAATATTATAATTTTCCCATTTAAATATACCATCTTGCTCATGTTCGCCTCCATTCCATAAAAATTGGATAAATAACCAAGGCTCTGATCGAGGAAGAGGCAAACCCAAAAATAAAGTAGATAAAAAATATCAAATTTTAACGTGAAAAACCCTTCAAATCGAAGGTAAAAACCACAGGATCATAAAGATCCAAAAAAGCTCCACTATAAGAATAATAGGGTTACAAAATTTCTCCAAATTGGATACACAACAAGGGCCAATCACAGAGCAACAATAACAACAAGAGCAACAACTGATCAATTGAAGAAAGAGTATAATCCATAAAAACGAAGTTTCTATTCGAGGCTCAAAACAATATTTGAGGCTCAAAACAAGATGCTACGACTCCCCAAATCCGATCTCGACCATTCAAATCTAAGACCAAGATGTTAGAAATATTCAGTAAAAATTTCAGCCCGATCCAACGGTAAACGAATTGGAAAATGTGATTTAAAATTGGCTGGTCAGAATACAAATCTGCAGCAAAACCAATACACTTTTCTTCTCTCTTCTCTCTTGATGAAAGCTCTCTCTAAACCACTCTTACGTACTTAAGTCTTTCAAAACTTTTATTAATGAACATAGAATAATTTTCCAATGTCGTCCTTTTATGCGATAAAATAAGAGGGCCTAATTTCTTGCTATAAAGTCATTTCGGAAGGATACCTAGAGACACCGAGGACGCGGAGTTACGACCGATCCCCCAGAGACACCGAAGACGCAGAGTTACGACCGATCCCCCTTCCTCGGAGCTCGTCGAGGCCCGACTCGAAGAAGACGAATGTTGAGGCTAGAGAAAAATGGGTCCCAAGGCACATGGCTAAGTTTGACAGACCGGTCTACCCAGAGCCTAAATCGAGACGTCACCTCTAGCCGTCCCATCTCCATGCTTTGATAACTAATGTATGTTGTACCATAATCAGATTCACCTCTTATATAAAGGGGATCCTCGCCACCCTTGTAAGGGGCGGCTGTTGCTTCAACTATTCTACTCAAGATCAATAATATCTCTTTCTCTAACTCATTCGCTCGAGACTACTCTTTTATATTTATTGCTTTCATACTTATTCTTCATTTATTGATTGATATTGGCGATAAACAACCTTCTTTAATCATATCTTAACTGTTATCCCCGGTAGCTCGAGCTCGAGCCGGATATCAACCTCGAGACCTTCTGTTAACCAGTCCAAAGTCCAAGTAGGAAGCCCCTCGGTTTGATTACTGTCCTGTTTTAGCCCGTATCTCATCGTTAAAACTTTATACTTTTAACATCAACTGCTCTAATAACTAGCATAAAAATATATTACGTATTTTTAGAGTCTCATTTACAAATTTAATTGTTGTTACTATTTTCATGGTAAATAATTTGGCGCCCACCGTGTAGCTAAAAATAATAGTGATTATTTTCTTGTTGGTTTCATCGCACAAACGCAAGTTATCTTTCACACTTTTTCTTGCCAAGATCTTTTAATTTCAGGTCGAAATGTCGGGTTCGGTGAACAGAGTTGAAAACGACAACCTCGAAAACCACGGAGAAAAAGGCGTGTTTTTTCTAGTCGTTGGCACGCCACCGCAGAACTCCGATAACGTGCGAGGACCGATCCCAACGGAAGCGGGCTCACAAGAAGCGCAGCAGGTCGAGAAACCTCACACAACGATGGAAGCGTACAACATAGCGTATAAGTGGGATTTATTTTGCTCCTTTTTAAGGTTTATTACGCTATTATAAAATGAACAATTTAAAAAGTTAGGTCCGGGCTTTTTGCTTTCCAAATTGTTGGGCAAGAAATTTAAAGTATTAAAATTGTATAACTAAAAATGCTAATAACTTATCTCTTTAATTTAACAAATTTTCTTCCAACAAATATAAATATTTTTTAAACTTTAATGAAAAATCTATTTAACCAATGCAGAAATTTGTTAAACTATAAGAAATTTAACAAAACCAAAATCTTGGTCATATTTATAAATTAACAAAATCTGCTATTTGTGAGAAAAGAGCTTGAAAGTACGTTAAGCATTCCAATGTAACAAACAAACAATTTAGAATAGACAAACTTACGATTAAACTACGAAATTGTAAATAGTTTCAATGATTACACTTGCTTACGTTAGCAAGAGATTGTGTTTGATTCACTTTGAAGAATTTTTTTTATTTATTGAAGTAAAATAGATTGTAGAGTAATTTCTTATTAGATTGCGTAAAGATGGATATAAAGAAAAATAGAAAATAAAAAATAGAATGGAAATAAAAAAGAAAAAGTAGACAGAGTGATGAAAATAATGGATCTAATTCTCTCTAGTCGTGTGATACAATTATTTGCATATAGCGGTATGCCAAGCTTATTGCTGATTCTGCTCTGTGATTTTGTGCCACAACAATTCAGAGGAATCTTTACAAACTTAATTAATCCATAGAGGGATAGTTAATGAGTATTTGTTTCAATTGTGTATTTCCTCTTTTTAATACCAAATTTATATTTAAAAATATTTAATTGAAACTTTATCATTTTTGACAAATAGATAAACTTTTAACCAAAATTTATGGAGTTCAAATGGAGTATTTTTTTCTTCTTTAGATACATTGGCTATTTTTTCTAATTGTATATTTCTTCTTTTTTCGGGTCAAATTTATTTTAAAAACTTAATTGGAATTTTATTCAGCCAAATAAGAATTGTTTTAGCTACAATAGAGATAATTTAACTATGTCTCTATTTTTATTTACAATAATAAGGAAACCTAAGTAGGGGAGCTAGGACGTAATGCTATGCCATTCTGGTGTAGTCCATGTTGCCTTTTCTTTTGTTTTGTTTTTTCTGATTAAGCTATAATTTCTCGAGTCCGGTAATAATAATATTTACTTACCAAAAAAATAATTATTTGTTCCAAAAAGGTGCGTCTTGTTATAAAATCTCCTATTTTAGGTGAATGTCCATAATTAGAGAGATTCTAGGGTTTACTTCTTGGTGGCTAAGTCACCACCTCCCTATAAATAAAGGGGTCCTCTCCCATTGTAAATCATCCCCTAAGTATCAATAAGAATACTCCTCTCCCTATTCTCTCTATATTGTTCTTGTTCTTCTATTATTGTTCTTGTTCTTATATTATTTCATAACACGTTATCAGCACGAGACTCTACCGTCTCAAAAATCGATTCTCGAGAAAAACTAAGGTATTTCTCTCTTCCTAATTTGATTTTCGATTATGTCTGACATTACGAAAAGAAAGTTCGTTGCCCTTGAAATTTCGGGCAAGAACTATATGACATGGGTGTTGGATGCTGAAATCCACTTAGATGCTATGGGTCTTGGAGACGCCATTAAAGATAGAGATAAAGCATCCACCCAAGACTGTGCTAAGGCCTTGATTTTCTTGCGCCATCACCTTGATGAAGGTTTGAAGATTGAATATCTCACAGTTAAAGATCCACTCATCTTGTGGAATGGCTTAAAGGAGAGATATGACAACTTGAAGTTGGTCACTCTGCCACAGGCACGATATGATTGGGCTCATCTGAGGCTCCAAGACTTTAAGTCTGTTTCTGAATATAATTCTGCGATGTTCAGAATTACTTTTAAGTTGAAGCTCTGCGGAGATAATATCTCTGATTATGATATGCTTGAGAAAACGTTTACAACGTTTCATGCCTCCAATATGGTACTGCAACAACAGTACAGAGAGAAAGGCTTCAAAAAGTACTCTGAACTGATTTCTCTCCTACTTGTGGCTGAGCGAAACAATGACCTGCTCATGAGAAATCACGAAAATCGACCCACCGGGTCCACACCATTGCCTGAAGCAGATAAGGTGTATTCTCATTATGCCAATCATGAAAAGGGCCATGGATCTAATCATGGCCGTGGTCGTAATCGGGGTCATAGCCGTGGACGTAGACAAGGAAGAAATATCCATGATGTCCGTCACCCCCCGAGGAGAGATAACCGCCGAAAGCAGAAACGGGATTATGAGGATCCTAAGGCAAATAGTTCAGAAACTATATATTATCGTTGCGGTGAAAAAGGGCACTGGTCAAAAGCTTGTCGTATACCAAGACATTTGGTTGACCTTTATCAAGCATCTCGAAAGAGTAAAGGCTCTGAAACAAATTTTGTCTCTGACGACAATTTTGACATCACCCACTTGGATGTGGCAGATTTCTTTGAGCAACCCGATGGGAAAGTAGACCACCTAATCGGTGATGGATCTGTGATGAAAGAAGATGGAGTTGTTTGATTTTATTTCACTAATTTGTAATAGTTAGTGAATAAACTAATAGTCATTAGTATCAGCTCGTATTAGTTAGTTTATGATATAATGTTAGTACTAGTTCTTTAGAATGTTTCAATATGCTCAAATTTTAATAATATTTTTATTTTTCAGTAGAGTTAATCGACTAACCTAACAGTTAGTCGATTATCTAATATTTCGCATTAAAACTGCAAAATAATCGATTGTGTATGTTTAACAATCGATTGTCAATGTTCAACAATCGATTGTCTATGTTTAACAATCGATTGTCTTAAGACATTGTGATCTGGAGTTTTTCAAAATAGAAAATAATCGATTGTGTATGTTTAACAATCGATTGTCAATGTTCAACAATCGATTGTCTATATTTAACAATCGATTGTCTTAAGACAGTGTGATCTGAAGTTTTTCAAAATAGCAAATAATCGATTGTGTATGTTTAACAATCGATTGTCAATGTTCAACAATCGATTGTCTATGTTTAACAATCGATTGTCTTAAGACAGTGTGATCTGAAGTTTTTCAAAATAGCAAATAATCGATTGTGTATGTTTAACAATCGATTGTCAACGTTCTACAATCGATTGTCTATGTTTAACAATCGATTGTCTTAAGACGGTGTGATCTGAAGTTTTTCAAAATAGCAAATAATCGATTATGTATGTTTAACAATCGATTATATTAAGACACAATCGATTGTGTATGTTTAACAATCGATTGTTTTAAGAAAATACTTAAACTGAAATTTTCAAACTGCAAAGTAATCGATTATGGAAAACATATAATCGACTATCTGATTTAGTTAGTCAACTAACCTCAACAGATTTTGAAAATATTGTTTAAATGTGAAACAAACGAATTGAATTTGTTTATTCTTATGTTCGTGTATTTCTTTTGTATGTCAAACTATGGGAAAGCAAATATGGATATCTCACAAAGCAAGCTTGGATCAACGTCCAGCTGTAAAAATATTTGTTTAGTTGATTCATGTACTACACATACGATACTCAAAGAAAAGGAATATTTCTCTCAACTAAATATGTGTAAGGCAAATGTTACTACAATCTCTGGTAGTAGTAAATTGATTGAAGGCTCCGGAAGAGCAACTGTAACTCTGCCCAAAGGCACGATGTTTACCATAGAGAATGCAATGTTCTCCTCCAAGTCTAAGAGAAACTTGTTGAGTTTTAAAGATATACGCCGGAATGGCTATCATATTGAGACAATAGATGAAGATAATCTTGAATATCTCATCATTACAAAGAATGTCTCCGGCCAAAAGAGGGTTATTGAGAAATTCCCATCTTTATCTTGTGGCCTGTATTGGACAAGAATTAGTGCAATTGAGGCACATTCAACAGTAAACCAAAAGGTTACTGATTCCAATACTTTCGTACTTTGGCATGATCGATTGGGACACCCGGGATTGATCATGATGAGACGGATTATAGAAAGCTCATATGGGCATCCGTTAAAGAATTTCAAAATTCTTTCAATTAATGAATATCCTTGCACTTCTTGTTATCAAGGCAAGTTGATTATCAGACCATCACCAACAAAGGTTGGGACCGAGTCACCCACGTTTTTGGAACGTATACAAGGGGACATTTGTGGACCTATTCACCCACCCAGTGGGTCCTTTAGGTATTTTATGGTCTTGATAGACGCATCCTGTAGATGGTCTCATGTGTGCCTGTTGTCATCACGCAACCTTGCGTTTGCGAAATTAATGGCACAAATAATTCGACTACGAGCACAATTTCCTGATAATCCAATCAAGTCTATTAGACTGGATAATGCTTCTGAGTTTTCATCCCAAGCATTTAATGATTATTGCTTATCAATCGGGATAAAAGTGGAACATTCTGTAGCTCATGTTCACACTCAAAACGGTCTTGCAGAATCGTTAATTAAACGCCTGCAGTTGATTGCAAGGCCATTACTCATGAAAACGAGGCTGCTCACTTCGGTATCGGGTCACGCCATTTTGCATGCAGCAATGCTAATTCGTCTCAGACCGACGAATTATCACAAATATTCCCCGTTGTAATTGGTTTTGGGTCATGAACCCAATATATCCCATTTAAGAATCTTTGGATGCGCAGTATATGTGCCTATAGCACCGCCATCCCGCACCAAAATGGGTCCACAAAGAAGGTTAGGAATATATGTTGGTTTTGAATCGCCCTCCATCATTCGCTACCTCGAAACATTGACAGGGGACTTGTTTACTACATGATTTGTAGACTGTCGATTTGATGAGACACTTTTCCCAAAATTAGGGGGAGAAGTTGGTGAAGCCAAACGGGAAATTTTGTGGAAAAATGCATCATTATCTCATCTTGATCCACATACCTCTATTTGTGAAAGAGAGGTACAAAAGATTATCCATTTGCAAAGAATAGCAAATCAAATGCCTGACGCATTTACGGACTTGAAAAGGATAATGAAATCACACATCCCCGCGGAAAGTGTTCCAATCCGTATTGATGTCCCTGTTGGACAATCATCTAGTGTCATATCCAATGAGTCGAATGCACGCCTGAAGCATGGCAGGCCATTAGGTTCTAAAGATCGAAATCCTAGAAAGAGGAAAGCAAATGATAAAAATGACACTACGAAAGAATCTCATGAGGAAATTCATGATTTAACAAATTCTGAGATTCATGAAGAATCCATTGAGCCCGACACTCTGGAAAATACTGAACTATCCATAAATCCAATCAATATTGAGGCAAATTTTGATCGAGTGGATATAGTGGTGGATAATGTCTTTGCTTATAATGTCGCATCTAGAATTATGCAAGAATGTGAGGATCTCGAACCTCAATCTGTTGAAGAATGTCGAAAAAGACATGATTGGCCAAAATGGCAAGAAGCAATTCAATCAGAATTGAATTCGCTGGCAAAACGTGAAGTTTTTTGCCCTATAGTTGAAACACCTAATAGTGTTAAGCCCGTTGGCTATAAATGGGTCTTTGTACGCAAGAGAAATGAGAAAAACGAGGTACAAAGATATAAGGCACGCCTTGTTGCGCAAGGTTTTTCTCAAAGGCCTGGTGTCGATTATGAAGAGACATATTCGCTTGTAATAGATGCTATAACCTTTCGTTATCTCATCAGTTTTGCTGTCCTTGAAAAGCTTGACATGCATTTAATGGATGTGGTTACTGCCTATCTTTATGGCTCACTTGATAATGAGATATACATGAAATTCCCGATTGACTCAAAGTGCCAAACGCTCATAATTCAAAGTCTCGGGAAATGTTTTCAATTAAATTGCAAAGATCTTTGTATGGTCTAAAGCAATCAGGACGAATGTAATATAATCGTCTTAGTGAGTATTTGTTAAAAGAAGGCTATATAAATGACGCCATTTGCCCGTGTGTTTTTATAAAGAAAACAACATCGGAATTTGTTGTACTTGCCGTATATGTCGATGACATAAACCTTGTTGGAACCCCCATAAAACTCCAAAAGGCAATTGATTATCTAAAGGATGAATTCGAGATGAAAGATCTCGGAAAGACAAAATTATGTCTTGGTTTGCAAATTGAATATTTGGCAAACGGAATTTTTGTCCATCAATCTACCTATATAGAAAAGGTACTGAAACGGTTTTACATGGATGGAGCACATCCTTTAAGTACACCGATGGTTGTTCGATCACTTGATGTGAATAAAGATCCATTCCGACCGCAAGAAAGGAATGAAGAGCTACTTGGTCCTGAAGTACCATATCTTAGTGCAATTGGCGCACTAATGTATCTTGCAAATACTACAAGGCCTGACATATCCTTTTCAGTTAATGTTTTAGCAAGATTTAGCTCGGCTCCTACAAGGAGACATTGGAATGGGATCAAACATATATTGCGGTACCTAAAAGGGACCACCGATATGGGCTTATTTTATGGCAATAATTGCAGTCCTGATCTTGTTGGTTATGCTGATGCCGGATATTTATCCGACCCACACAAGGCTCGATCTCAAACGGGTTATGTGTTTACCTGTGGAGGCACCGCCATATCTTGGCGATCGACTAAGCAATCAATTGTGGCTACTTCATCTAATCATGCCGAGATAATTGCTATTCATGAAGCAAGTCGGGAGTGTGTGTGGTTGAGGTCTATAATACATCATATTCAAGACAAATGTGGTTTGAAGTGTAATAAACTACCCACGACTTTGTATGAAGACAATGCAGCATGTATAGCTCAATTGAAGGGAGGATTCATAAAAGGAGATAGAACAAAACATATTTCACCAAAGTTATTTTTCACACATGATTTTCAAAAGAATGGTGATATCAGTGTGCAACAGATTCGTTCAAGCGATAATATGGCTGATTTGTTCACAAAGTCTCTACCAACGTCAACCTTCAAGAAGCTAGTTCACAAGATCGGAATGCGAAGACTTAAGGATATGAATTGATGTTCTTATCAGGGGGAGTTAATGCGCGTTGCACTCTTTTTCTCTTACAAGGTTTTGTCCCACTGGGTTTTCCTTGCAAGGTTTTCAACGAGGCAACCAATAGGCGCATATTCAAACATGTGTACTCTTTTTCCTTTTCTTTAAATTTTTCCCATTGGGTTTTGTTTTAGTTAAGGTTTTAACGAGGCACATCATTGAATAGACATTCAAGGGGGAGTGTTATAAAATCTCCTATTTTAGGTGAATGTCCATAATTAGAGAGATTCTAGGGTTTACTTCTTGGTGGCTAAGTCACCACCTCCCTATAAATAAAGGGGTCCTCTCCCATTGTAAATCATCCCCTAAGTATCAATAAGAATACTCCTCTCCCTATTCTCTCTATATTGTTCTTGTTCTTCTATTATTGTTCTTGTTCTTATATTATTTCATAACACGTCTCATCTTTTTCGGGTAAATTTTTTAATATGATATGTTTAAATTCCTATTAGTCGAATAGAAAAGTTTTAGCAAATAAATTTCCAACAGTGCATTTCTTTTTATTTCTTCTTTAGATTCAATAATTATTTGTTCTAATTGTATATTTCTTTTCTTTTTTAGTCAAATCTATAAATAAATTGATTAGAGTTTTGTTATTTTTAATCAAATAAAAAATCTTGGTCATATAACGTTTATCCAACCATTTTTAACAAATCTAGCCCAAAAAGATGATCAAATAATTTGTGAATTTTAAAAAGGTCCTAACTCTTTTTCCCTTAGAAATACCACACGAGGGGAAAATTAATACAGTTCATAAAGCCATATGTTCTGTCCCCCCGGAACCTGTCCCTGACCAGCTCGTAACTAGCATCCCGCTGCTGGTCGGCACAGCGGGGCGTCAAAAGCAAGTCTTTTTTGATTGCCCCGCTGACCTTTTCTAAAAGCACTTCGTAGATCTCTCCTTGCTTGTTAGAGAACCTTGGAGAAGAATATTACGTTAATTGTAAAACATATATTTTGTGCCGAAAAATTTCCCTTCCTTAGAGCTGAAGACTATAGTTTAGGATGGTAAAACCATCCGCCACTCGATAGTCTGAAAAGTTCAATAAACAACGCACATCATGTATCATGGGATGAATTTTTAGGACAACATAGGCAGAAGGTGATCAAAATATAAGGGTGGGTCAAAACTGTTGATTTTGGGGTAATTGATGAACCCTAATCGGCAGATGAGATTGTGGAATTAAATGTCTTAGAGAGAGAAATATTGGAAGAGGGAAATGAATATTTTTTTCTCTTATGTCTCTGTACAGTGTATTCACATACATATATAGGTGATGTATCAGCTAACTAACCATCTATACTAACTGACTAACTACATATCTGATTTAAGAAAATTCTACACAACTTTATACATCTTCACTATCATATTTTATTCTCATTAAAAACTAATAATACAAAAAAATGATCTTAAATTTTTGTTGATACCAATTTGACAATATAAAGCAATAACAACAACTAAGTATGATTTTACAAGTGGGGTTTGGGAAGAAAAGAACGGATGCTCTCGCCGCAAGTTAGCACGCCAATAGAACAGTGACCTTTCCGGTGCACAATAGCACGGCGAGATTGACGCCGGAAATGGCCAGAAAACGGAGAAATGTTGCTCCAACGGCTACCGTTGTTCCTTCTAAGCTTGTAACACCTGCGCATGGCATTACAACTACTCTCGAACCCCTAACATTTGGTAACTTCCTTCCACAGAAGTACCAATCGAAGGAAAATTCACATGCAGAGATTGAAGAAGCAGTTAAGGCTCGATCGAAGGGAAATGATGAAAAGATAGAATCAACTGCGAGGAGATTACAATTTTCTGAAGTAACTGAACCAGCAAAATCATTACCAATAGCTGTTGAAGTTGTTGAATCAGCAAATCAGTACCAACAGCTGCGGAAGTTGTCAGAGGTAATAGAGATGTGCAGATGGGTAAGACTCTCTCCTTTGTTCCCCCTACTATGCGAGATGGTAAAAAAATTGTTAAGATCAGTGAAGAGGATTTGAAACCACAGCTGGATTATTGGCAAAATGCATTGATTGGGTTCATAATTGGAGATCGACCTAGTGAGCAGAATATGGAGAATTTTGTTATGCATGTGTGGAATTTTGTCACCAAACCACATGTACTGATTCATGCTGAAGGATACTGTATTTTTAAATTTAATAGTGCTGAGGACAGGGATTCAGTCATGCAATCAGGTCCCTATACTTTTAGAAATAGGCCTGGTGCTGAGGCCATGGGAAATTGATTTCAGTTTTCAGACTAGTGTATTCAGCACCATTCCTATCTGGATTCGTTTCCCAGGACTTCCTGTAGGATATTGGTCTGCAGAGGTATTGAGCAAGTTGGCAAGTGCTATTGGAAAACCATTGTATACTGATAAATTTACTGCTCATTATGATAAAATTTCATTTGCTAGAGTGCTTGTTGAAGTTGATGCTGCTTATAACCTTCTTGATGAGCTGGAGATTGACACTCCTTATGGCCATAAGATCCAGACTGTTGAGTATGACTGGAAACCTTCCTTTTGTAATCATTGCCTCAAGTTTGGTCATGATGCACTTGATTGTTGGTATTCTACTGACAATTCAGAAAAGGAAAAGGAGGAACATGGAGACATAAGGAATCTGAAAGCTAGAGTTAAGCAGCAGGGGAAAAAAATGAAGAAGGAATGGATTGTAAAGAATAATGTGATCAATGATGAAGTTCAAAATCAACAAGAGGTTACTGTAGATCCACCAGGGCTTGAAGGGCAGGCAGTTCAGGATTCAAACATATTTAAAGAGGTGCAACTAACTAGTCCCTTGCAGCAAAATGAGCAAAAGAATCCAGAAGAGCAATCCAGTGAAGTAGCTATTACTATCACAAGTAATAGTATACAGGTGGTTGACACAGCTAATAGAGGGAAGCAATCATGAATGATATGGAGAGCAGGGTGCAACAGTTTGATCCGAGGCCCTCTTACAGCTTAAATCCTACTGATCCATGATTGTAGCCACATGGAACATTAGGGGGCTTAACCAGCCTCATAAACAGAAGGAATTAAAAAATTTCCTCGCTGTTAATAAAATGGATGTTATGGGAGTAGTAGAAACTAGAGTAAAGGAGCATAAAGCTAATAAAATACTTAATAAAGTGGCTAAGGATTGGAAGGCACAGTGCAACTATTCCAAGGCTATCAATGGTAGAATCTGGTTATTATGGAAATCTTATATTCAAGTTCATATCTCTTCTATTACAGACCAACTAATACATTGTACTGTTGCTGATACAAGATCACAAATCAAATTTCAGTTTAGTGTTATATATGGCCATAACAATGCACAGCTTAGAGGGAAATTGTGGCATGATTTGAGAGTATTGCACATACCAAATCCAGATGCCTGGCTTATTAGTGGAGACTTCAACTGTGTGCTTAATTCTGAACACAGAATTGGATCCCTTGTCACTGAGGCTGAAGTAAAGGATTTCAAAGATACAGTTGATGACTTACAACTTACTGCTTTAAGAGCTGCTGGTTGGCATTATACATGGACAAACAAACAAGATGCTGATTCTAGAGTATACAGCAAGATAGATTGGGCACTGGGCAATTATCAATGGTTGCAGCAGTTTGGACACTTGGAAGCTGACTACATGAATCCATTGGTATCTGACCACTCCCCTATTCTGGTTAAATTTGGTGTTTATAAACCATTGCATCCTAAACCTTTCAGGCTATATAACACTGTCATGGAACATGAGCAGTTTCATGGCATAGTTAAGCAAGTTTGGAAGAAGGAGTACCATGGATCACCAATGCAACAGATTTGGAATAAATTGAAGGCAGTGAAGCAGCAACTGAAGGGTATAAATGGCCACTTGGCCAAATATAAAGAACAGATTATTCAGACAAGGGAAAGGCTTGACAGTATACAGGTGCAGATGCAGAATAACCTTCTTTCACAGAAGCTGATAGATGATGAAAGAGGTATCCTAGAAGAATTTGAAAAATGGAACAGTGTGGAGGAGCAAGTAATGAGGCAGAAATCCAAAGCAACATGGATTGAATGTGGTGATGCAAATACCAAGTATTTTCATGCACAATGGAGGATCAGGACAGGCCAGAACAATATCACTTCTATCTATACTGACACAGGTATAAAGCTAACTGATCCTCTTGCTGTGGAATAGGAATTCTTAAAGGTCTTTCAATCATTAATGGGGGAGTATGCTTCTGAACTTCCCTGTGTGGATACTAGTATAATTAAAGAAGGTTCATGCCTTACACTTGAACAGCAAAGAGCTCTTATCAGACCAGTTACTATGGAGGAAATTAATGCAGCTGTAATTGATATGCCTAGAGATAAGGCCCCAGGAGTAGATGGTATTGAGTTCTTTACAAAGAGCTGGAAGATAGTCCAAGAAGATATTTTCTCTGCTACTAAGGAATTCTTTGAAACTTGCCAAATGCCACATATGATTAATACCACTGCAATAGCCCTTGTGCCAAAGATCAAAACCCCTACCACTGTGAAGGATTTTAGACCTATTGCATGCTGTACTACACTGTACAAAATCATATCCAAAGTGATTACCAGAAGGATGAAGGGTGTAATTGGATAACTGATTGGTCCTGCCCAATCTGCATTTATTGAAGGAAGGAGTATCATGGATAACATTCTTCTCAGCCATGAAATATTCAAAGGATACTCTAGGAAAGGTGTTTCTCCTAGATGTGTTCTTAAAGTGGATCTTAGAAAGGCATATGATACACTTGAATGGAGTTTTCTGGAGCAGGTTCTAATAGCACTGGGGTTCCCTGCTAAGTTTACTGCTTGGGTCATGGCTTGTGTTTCATCTGCCTCATACTCCTTAGTAATGAATGGTGGCCTTACTAAACCATTCAATGCTAAGAGAGGTATAAGACATGGGGACCCTATGTCTCCTTATCTATTTGTATTGGCCATGGAATATTTGAACAGACTACTACAGCAACTACATAAGGATGGAAACTTCAACTTCCATCCTAGGTGCAGGAAACTTAACATATCCCATGTATGTTTTGCTGATGACTTGCTAATGTTTTGTAGGGCTGACACAGTATCTATCCAGATATTACACAGCACCTTTCTTATATTCTCAGCTGCATCTGGCTTTCAGGCTAATGTAAGTAAGAGTGAAATCTATTTGGCTGGAGTCCCACAGGAAACCAGAGAGGAGATTACTGCAGGCCTGGGATTCACTGAAGGTCAACTGCCCTTCAGATATCTTGGAGTACCCCTGGATTCTAAGAATCTAGCTATACAGCATTACTTGCTTCTCATTGAAAAGATCACAGCAAGAACCACTTGCTGGTCAGCAAAATTGTTATCCTATGCTGGCAGAACTCAATTGATTAAGGCAGTGATCTTTGGAATGCAGACTTATTGGGCTCAGGTGTTTATAATACCTAAAAAAGTATTGAAGGCTAAAGAGGCAATCTGTAGAACATACCTCTGGACAGGCAAAGCTACACTATCCAGGAGAGCACTTGTGGCCTGGGATAAGGTTTGCCAACCTATTTCCTCTGGGGATCTTAATATAATGAGGATGGATATATGGAATAAAGCAGCCATAGCCAAGTTACTTTGGGATTTGGCTAATAAAAAAGACTGTCTATGGGTCAGGTGGGTACATTCTTACTATATCAAGAATATGAGCATTCAGTCAGTTGCTGTGCCATCCAACTCTTCTTGGGTGGTAAAGAAGATACTGGACAGTAGGGCATTGGTGCTGGGAAATACTCAGTTGCAAGGTGATATCACTAGCAGGCTGCAGAGTTTATGCAAGTTTGGAAAATTTCAGATTCACAAAATGTATATTGCTTTACTGCCAAAGTTCCCTAAGATTGCATGGAGGAACTTAATGCTTATTTCATCTGCACTTCCTAAACACAGGTTTACTGTTTGGTTAGCTGCTCAACAAAAACTTCCCACAGTTGAGAGGTTGCAGTGTATAGGCATTCAAATGCCAACTTTGTGTGCATTCTGTAAAATGCATGATGAAGAGTTTAAGCATCTTTATTTTGAATGTGACATTACCAGCAGAATATGGAGAAGAATTTGTGTGTGGTTGGGACATGCTAGGATCATTGAAGGATGGGGATATGAAGTGAAATGGATCTGTAGCAAAGTTAAGAGTAAACACTGGCAGCAGGCAATCACTGCCACTGCATTTGTTACTACTGTTGCATTGCTATGGAGGAGCAGAAACTTGATCAGATTTGAGAACAAGCCATTTGATGAAGACCAGTGTTGCAAAGAAGTGGCATTGTTAATACATGCAAGAAATAGGAAGTGCAAAAGGTGGCAGGAAGGGTTAAAAATGCTAAACTGCTATCCTTAGTTTTGATCCTTAATTGCAAGTTAGATTTGTCTATATGAGTTGTATAGTTAGACATGAAATGTAATGAGTAGTAGGAGTCCATACTACTACCATAGGAATACATTGTACATATTTTTTTGAATCAATGAAATCGACAGTTTATCTAAAAAAAAAAAGCCTTACTTCTATTTTGAAAGTATAGAGACTGTCTGTATACATAGAAGTCCTGCTAGCAAAAGAAGGTAAAGAAGGTAATGGAAGTCCTGGTAGCAACTAATATAAATAGAAAAAATATTTGTCATTAAAGTACACTTCCGTCTGTATTTGAGGCATGAACATAGAAATCAACACAATCCTTCATTTCTTAAATTTATTGTGAAATTGGCTGTTTAGTAGGATTGCATAAACTATGAACATAATCAAATAAGATAAAATAAAAATAAGATGATTGAGCGAATGGAACAATTTTTAAAGGTGAGAAAGCAAAAGAAAAAGAAAAATCTTGCAAATAAAGACAACAAAATTTTAGACCTTCTATATTATAATATAAAATGTAATAGTTTAGAATAATATAATCATTGAGTATTGATATTCGGTACTTTCTTTTAAGATACCGACTACCTTAGGGGGTAGGTTTTTTTTACAACCTAATTTATTGATTATGAATTCGTGATTTTAGACTATAACTTGTGCTTAGCGAATGTTCCTAAAATCTTTGAGACAAGTGATCTTTTCGTGACCTGGAAAAAAAAGGGGAGAGCTTGTTCTTCTTTATCCACTTTACCTCTCCCTCTATTCCTCTGCAATGCTCTATCGCTTCATCTCAAAATCTTCACACATCCTATTGCTAACCCTAGTTTCCTCCAAAACCCACTTCTTAAACCCTAAATCCTCATATTCCATTCCCAAGCATAATTTCTTTCGCAAGAACTCATTTTTCTTCTCCACAGGTAACAACAATAGCAAAGATTCAGACCCTTTATATACTCGGAAGCTCTCTTCTGAAACTGGTGAATCAGTGCTCAATGAAGATTCAGAAGGAACGGAAAGTCAGGTTCTTGATGGTGGGTTTTGGTCTAAAAACCTTGGCGGCGGTCAAGAGGGAATAGGTACAAACTTTTTCAGTGAGAACTCTTGATTTCATCTCAAAACACTGTAAAAATGCATGCTTTATGTGTTGTTTGTAGGGCTTATGTTTAATTTGCTTAAGGTCTTATACTCTTATCTATTGAATAACGTATTAGTAGAGCTACATAAGACAAGGCTGGAAAGTGTTATCAAGGTAGGCTGCTGGCCTATTACGTTCGTAACATGCTATTATTATGTATTCTGTTTAGCTTAACCAAGAAGATTTCTTGTCCCCAAGTTAAAGAGTTTGAGAAAGCATATTTATGGGTAAGTTATACTCGACATCATTCGGCATGATCTTCTAAAACCATTAGCTTAACAAAAAGAATCACTCTGCATGATCGGGGCCTTTCATAGTCGAAACAACAGTACATGTGAAGTCAAATTGTAGCTGCAAAGAGGGCTAAATTTCAAAGAGTGTAAATGCTATTGGCTCAAACCTTATTGTGTAAGTGAATATAATACGTTCGGCAGTTTTTGTGTGACTACCCGTGGTTATCTCCACTGTGGCTACCCAAACTTCTCCTAGCAACAGTAGGATGAAGGAACAAAGAAAGAATTTTGAGTAAAAAGTTCTAACCTTGAACCCTTAACGCTCCTCAGATTACTCAAGTCCCAAACTTATCTGCCTCAGCCTCTCAATAGCTAAAAATGTAAACTCTTCTTGTAACCTTTTTCATTCAAGGTGTATTCTCCAGTCACATTCAATTCTCATTATCCCTTCTTCAGACGCTTCCAATTCAATTTAGTAGTAGAAGAGTGCTGTTTCATTTAGAACCACCTAAGGGTTTTCCTTTTCCATCTGGATCTCCTTCTAAACAGAATCTTGATCCAGCCTTCATGCAAAAAACCTTCTTTTATAATATCCCATGTGGATATTTTCCAAGTTGCCAAGTTAATTAATACCCAATTTATAGGAAAGAATGATTTGAGATCAGTGCACATATGTATGCAGTATTCGAGATCAAGGTGCCTAGCTTCTTGTTGTTTTTTCATTTATTTAGGCCATCATTGTGGATCCTTCATTAGAGGTGTTTGTGTACAACCTTCCGACTCGACTATTTTTATCGTGATAATGTAAAGTTTGAGAATGTGGCAGGTTCTTGTACTGATGAATTGACAATCAAAAATAGTGGACTTAGTAAGCCTTCGGCAAGTGTGTATTCGGAAAAAACTTTGGAAATAATTGAGATTCTCAAGGGTGGTGGGGAAGACTTGACGCACAGGTTAAGTTTGGTGGCTCCAAAACTATCATTCAGGCTCATTATTGAGATTTTTGGGCGTGTGAATGAACAAAGAATATCTGGATTAAAATTCTTTAACTGGCTTCGAGATTCGTATCCTGAATTTTATCGCAGTGCTTATGTCAATAGTCTGATTATATGTAACTGTGGATGGTTAGATGACTATAAAACAATGCTCTCTTTGTTGGTAGAGTTTAAGGCAGAAGAAATTTGTTTAACTGAAAAGGCTTTTGGGTTCTTAACTTCATGTGGATCGAGTAAGGATTCATTGATGAATTCTACAAGGAAAGTGGTTGATATGCTAAATGAGGTTGGAGGATCCTGTCGTGGTTCTGGTGTTTATGGATTAATTGAGATGTTCTGTTGCTTGGACTTGTTCGATATGGCGACATTTGTAATAGAGATCACTGAAAGAACAGCTTCTCACTACAATATTTTGATCCGTAAAAGGTGTATGGCAGGCCACATTGAAGAAGCACGAGCTATTATCAACGAGATGTTTGAATTTGGTTGTTCTCCTAACACCAATTCATATAACTACCTGCTTGGCACATTGTGTAAGAATGATAAGATGGAAGATGTGTCTATTGTGCTCAAAGAAATGAGAAATAAGGGTCTCAATCTAGATGCAATAACTTATGAAACTCTAGTATATCATTCATCTAGCCGTGGTCGGGTTGACATTGCCTCCGAATTTTTGAAGTTGATGGTAAATGAAAATGTGGAACCTCGTTCTACTACTCATGCTGCCTATCTTAAGGTTTTGCTTGAAGCAGGAGAGAGTGAGAAAGCATATAAGTATGTGATTGACATGAGCGCCAAATATAACCACTGTGTCAATGTACTATACAACTTGCTGGTGAGGCTTCATCAGAGAAAAGGAGATCTTATGATTGCTCAAAACATTCTTAATGAAATGATTGACAAGGGTCTCAAGCCGGACTTTGGAGTTTTCATTGAAATTGTAAAGCAGCTCCAGAAGACGGGCAGGAAATCTATATCTCGAGATCTTAGGACCAAATACTCAGTTTTCTATTGTAGTGACATACAAAAAGCTAGCAATTCTTCATCTAATTCTTCTGTCCCATGCCAAGGTTGAATGCATCGTCTATGGAAGAAAAGGCAGGGGTGTGCATTATACGATTTTAACAAAAACCTCTCAAAGAAAATTTTCAGTTGTCTCAGCATGCAACTTAGATCCTCTCAGCCTTCCAGTTTGCTGTCACCTTCAACTTCCGTTGCAGTTTCTGCTGACATTGCCTCGCCTCTCGTCAGCCTACACCAATGTCATCTATGTTACACCTCCCAAGGTTTGATTCTCTTTATCCTCTACTACAGCTCCCTGGGTTTCTTTTGTGTGGTTATTTTCAGTTTAGTATGTATATTGTGCAGCCTGTGTTTCTAAAATATTTTCCTTCACCTTCATGGCTCTGTGGTTTCCACTTTCCACTCTCTTACTCACCGGGTGTCTGCAGTGTACATGCATCGATGATCATCTAAAGCCAATAAATCCAATCAATCACATAGAAATACAGAGGAAAGAGGAATATCCTATGCCTAGCAATACTGCTGGTCAGGTCATTTCTTGCTAAGGTGAACTCTTTGTCTCACTCTTTCATAGAATTTATCAACATTCTGCCTCTTCTTTTCTCTTTTTTTTTTTGGGCTTTTTTTTTGTTTTTGTGTGTGTGTTGGGGGGGGGGGGGGGTGCCTTATTATTGTATGTATTGTCTTTAATCTCTATTCTCATTTTTCTGTATTTTCTTAAATTATACTGATTGCCTATGCTCATATGTAATTTTGACTGGTCATTTGTAATTTCTGACATAGAATACTTCTCTCTTATCTCGATTTTCCTCATTGTTTTTTGGCAACCTTGATTCTTAAATCTCTGCGGTTTATAACTTATGAAAAGAAAGGGTATCGTTTTTTTAATTCTTTGATGTAACTTATTAAAAGAAATATTTAACTCTTTAATGTATTTTCTTTAATTTTCATTCTCAGAAGGTGGATGAATCGATGTAAGATATCTGCGGAAAATTATCATTGACCAAATCATCTAACTCTTTTTTGAACAGAGGGAGTTGATCATTGCCATTCTACATGGTGGGAATCTATGAGGGAGTTGGTCATTGCCATTCTACATGGTAGGAATCTATGTTATTTGCATGCCTGGCTTTGGGAAAATGAATTCGAGCAAATGGGTTTGACTTTCTTTTTCTGAATCAGTTTTACATTGACACTTGGTTTCATTGTTTTCCACTTTCATTCACTAGGTTGGGTAAATCTTGGGTGAACATGAATTACATGCTGCAGCTGTGGTTGCACGGGAGCCAGGAACCCATGGTTAATTGAAGAAGTAGAAGTTGCACCTCCCCAAAGAAGGGAGGTTCTCTTGAAGATTCTGTTCGCCTCCCTGTGCCACACTGTTATTACTTCTGGAAAGCAAAGGGTAAAGACAGTCCTATTGTAGGCTTATTCCTCTAATTCTGTGTAAGGATTATACAAGTCAAATCCTTGTTCATATTGTCGTTGTCTTCTTGCAAGTAGTATAGCGTCTGCTGTTCTAAATTGATAAATGGATGAATAATCAAATAAAAATAGGTAACATTGAATCTTTGATTCTCCATGCTCGCATTATAAGAGTTAAATCATTCTCTTGAGTGTTTTAACTTTCATGCATTTCTAGTTGTACTTTTTTATAGCATAATTTTTTCTTTTCGATGACCCGGGAAATCTATATGGTGTAATTGAATAATCTCTATGGAATCTAATCAACAACAACAACGACGACCCAGTAAAATCCCACAGGTGGGGTCTAGGGAGGGTAGTGTGTATCCAAACCTTACTCCTACTCCGATGGAGTAGAGAGGTTGTTTCCGAAAGAACCCCAGCTCTATGGAATCTAACCGTTCTGTTGAATTATATATGCTCATTACTATCTAGCTTTAGAACCTAAACCAATCTAATCATTAGGCAAAGCACCATTATTCAAACCATCAAACTTGGTGTCACAACTTCACAGACGATCTAGGAATATTACAAACAAGGTCAGAAAAATAAATACGACATTGTTTCTGAAATACATAAATGAAACAGGATGAAAGGATAGAGAGAGACGCTAGGGCTTGTGGACGCCTGCAGGACTACCTTGGATCTCCGAATGGACTGAAGGCAGCAACCAAAAGCTACGATCCGTATGCTCCAATACCGGGATCTACACACAGTATAGAGTGTAATATCAGCACAACCAACCCCATGTGCTAGTAAGTGCCTAGCCTAACCCCGGCGAAGTAGTGACGAGGCTAGGACCAGACTACTAAATAAACCTGTACAGTTAAATCATAAACAACGAAAAATAAAAGTAGGAATGTACAGTTAAGAATGTGAGGGGGGAACATGCTGTGGGGAAACATCAAATGATAACGGAAGGACAACATGTAAATATAAGGAACACCATAACTCAATTATCAACAAGAATCAGAAATCAAACAAGTACACGGCATCACCCTTCGTGCTTTTACTCTCATCCTTACCATAAGAATCTAACTCAATTATCAACAAGAATCAGAAATCAAACAAATGCACGACATCATCCTTCGTGCTTTTACTCTCGTCCTCACAGTAAGAATCAATATAATCTGCACGACATCACCCTTCGTGCTTTTACTCTCTTCCTCACCATAAAAATCAATGTAATCGACACAGAATTGTACATCTTGCGGTACGACATCACCCTTCATGCTTTACACTCTTCCTCATAAAATCATACACGACATCACCGTTCGTGCTTTAACACTCTCAGGGGGGAGACCAAAAAATGGAGATTAGATTGGCTGGTTTTTCCAGTCAAGTATAGTTGATAATCCCATTTTCTAATATGAATTTGAATAGATTCTCTTTATTATTATAAATATAGCTTTTTTATCTTCCACCTTATCTCCACAGCTTTGGGCACCCTTCATGCTTTAACACTCTTCCTCACCCAAACAAAAATCACAAGCAATAAGGGAAATGAAATAAATAAAATCCCAGTAATATCCTGGCAAGGAAATAATATTAAAAGCATCAACATCCCGGCAAGGGAGCCAACATTAAAAGCAACAACATCCCGGCAAGGGAGATAATATGATAATACTCTTCTCTTTTTCATATTTACTTCACATCTCACTTCACAACTTGAGCCAATGCCCTATAAGGTTCAATTGCCAATTATGCTTCCATGATTCATTATACAATTTGAGCCAACACTCTTCAATATTCAAATACAACTATTACTTCCAGAAGCTTTGCACAACAATAGAAATCATCACATAAGGTATGAACAATACAAACATAGTCATATTAATCATGGTATAAGACTCACGGGAATGCTTGATACTAATGATAGAATTCGTCACCATAACTATACGTCGTACTCAACAAATAACATATAGCAAATAAGACACAACTCCTAATCCCTCAAGCTAAGGTTAGACCAAACACTTACCTCGATGCCACGAACACAATTCAAGTCTCAACTATTGCTTTACCTCTTGATTCCACCACCAATTCGCTCGTATCTAGCCATAAGTTACTTAACTATATCAATAAATGCTAAATGAATAAATTCCAATGCATGAAAATAGGTTTTTTAAAGTTTTTTTCCACAAAGTCAAAAATCGCCCCCGGGCCCACATGGTCAAAACCTGAGGTTCGAACCAAAACCCGATTACCCATTCCCCTATGAACCCAAATATATTATTTATCCTCAATTCAAGGTCCAAATCCCCAAAACTTGAAAAACATAGGTTTTACCCAAAACACTCAATTTTCCCCATGAAAACCTTCGATTTTGAGTTGAAATCATCAGAAAAGATGGTAAAGATTAATTAAAACAAGTTAGACATGACTTACAATCGATTTGGAAGAGTACATGTCTTTGAAAAATCGCCCAAGAGAGTCTATGTTTTGAAAGGGTTTGAAAAATGAAAGATTTTCGGCTAAGTCATGAATTTGCAGGTCGCAGATGTCGCAATTGCGAACCTTTCATGACCTTCCTCACACACATTAGCGACCACTGTTCACAATTGCGAACTCGCATTTGCGATTGGGGGGGGGGGTGGGTTTCCGGGCCTCTTCGCATTTGTGAATAAATGATCGCATTTGCGATTAGTCCTGCCTAGGCCTTCTCTCGCATTTGCCATTGGTTATTCGCATTTGCGAGAAGCCTGCAGACATGCAATATACCAGCTAAAAACCTGCGACTTCCTAAGTCCAAATTTCACTCTGAGGCCTATCCAAAACTCACCCGAGCCCTCGGGGCTCCAAACCAAACATGTACACTATCCCAAAAATATCATACATACTTGGTCTTGCAATAAAATCATGAAAATAATATGTAAAATTATGAATCAAACCTCAAAACGCATTATTTTCATCAAGAACACTTAAAGTACATAGATCTTCGACCGGAGGTCCAAATAACGTCAAATAAACTCCATTTTCACCAAATTTCACAGTTATCATTCAAATACTTTAAGAAGTTTGTACCGGACTCCAAAACCAAAATACGGGCGCGATACCAATGGTTTCAAACATTAATTCTTTTCTTTATTTCATAAATAATTCAGTCAAACAATTTCTTTCAAAAATTGTTTTCCAAGGCTTGGGACCTCGGAATTCATTTCCGGGCATAAACCCAAGTCCCATATTTTACTACAAACCTTCTGAGATTGTCGGAACACAGATCCGAATCTGTTTTCTCAAAATGATGACCAAAGTCAACCATAATCAAATTTTAACTCTAGAAATTTCTATTTTTCATATTTCACATAAAAGATTTTCGGATATATGTCTGGACCATGCACGCAAATTGAGGTAAGATAAAAAGGATATCTTAAGGCCTCAGAATACAGAATTTGTTTTTAAAATAAGTGATGACCTTTCGGGTTATCACATCCTCCACCTCTAAAACAACCGTTCGTCCTTGAACGGACATAAGAAGGAAGTACCTGAGTCGGGAAAAAAATGGGGATAACAGCTCCGCATATCAGACTCAGACTCCTAGGTCGATGCCTCAGTAGGCTAACCTCTCCACTAAACACGAACAGAAAGGAAACTCTTCGATCTCAACTGACGAGCTTGCTGGTCAAAAATAGCTACCGACTCCTCCTCATAGTAAAAGTCCTTGTCCAACTGGACAGTGATAAAGCTAACACGTGGGATGGATTACCGTGATACTTTTGAAGCATGGACACATGAAACACTGGATGCACGATTGATAAGCTCCGCGACAACTCAAGTCTGTAAGTCACCTCTCCCACTCGATCAAGAATCTCAAGTGGGCCAATGAATCTAGGGCTAAGCTTGCCCTTCTTTCCAAATCTCATCACACCGTTCATAAGCGATACCCCAAGAAACACCCGCTCATCGACCATGAATGCCAATTCATTAACCTTACGGTCGACATAACTCTTTTACCTGGATTGAGCTGTACGAAGCCTATCCTGAATGATCCTGACCTTGTCCAAGGCATCCCGTACTAGATCCATACCCAAAAACCGAGCCTCTACCGGCTCGAACCATCCAACCAGCGATTGACACCGCCTACTATATAAAGCCTCGTAAGGGGCCATCTGGATACTCGGCTGGTAGTTGTTGTTGTAGCCAAATTCTGCTAGAGGGAAAAATTGATCCCACGAGCCTCCTAAGTCAATGATACAATCTCGGAGCATATCCTCCAAAATATAAATAGTGAGCTCGGACTACCCGTCTGTTTGAGGATGAAATGCTGTGCTCCACTCAACCCGTGTGCCCAACTCCTACTAAGATGCTCTCCAGATATGTAAGTTAAACTGCATAGCTCAATCCAAAATAATAAACATAGGCACACCATGAAGACGAACCATCTCCCAGATATAGACCTCAGCTAACCTCTCGGAAGAATACGAGTACTGGAATGGAATGTGCTGACCTGGTCAGCGTATCAACAATATCCCACAATGTATTAAATTTCCTCTAAGTCCGTGGGAGTCCAACAACAAAGTCCATAGCGATATGCTCCCACTTCTACTAAGCAATCTCAATCTTATAGAACAAACCACCAGGCCTCTAATGCTCTTACTTAACCTGTTGACAATTCAAACACCGAGCCACATATGCAACAATGTCCTTCTTCATGCTCCTCCACCAATAATGTCGCCACAAATCTTGATACATCTTAGCCGGCCCGGGTGAATAGAGTACCTAGAACTATGGGCCTCCTCTAAAATCAACTACTGGAGCCCATTCATATTAGGCACACAAACTCGACCCTGCAGCCTCAAAACTCCATCATCTCCTAATGTAATGTTCTTTGAACCTCCGTGTTGCACCGTGTCTCTAAGGACACACAAATGAGGATCATCATACTTTTTATCTTGGATATGCTCCAATAAAGAAGAACGAGCGACTGTGCAAGCTAACACATGGCTAGCTCAGAAACATCCAACCTCACTAACTGATTGGCCAAAGCCTGAACATCCAAAGCAAGCGGTCTCTTACCAACCGAAATATGGGCAAGACTACCCATACTGGCTGAATTCCTACTCAAAGCATCGGCCACCACATTGGCCTTTTTCGGATGATATAAGATGGTGATATCATTGTCTTTCAACAGTTCCAATCACCTTCTCTGCCTCAAATTTAGCTCTTTCTGTTGGACAAGTGCTGCAGACTCTTGTGATCCGTGAACACCTCACATGACATACCATATAGATAATGCCTCCAAATCTTCAACGCGTAAACAATGGATGCTAACTCTAAATCATGGACTGGATATTTCTTCTCATGAATCTTCAACTGTCGCGAAGCTTAGGCAATGATCTTTCCATTCTGCATCAATACTGCACCAAGTCCAATACGAGATGCGTCACAATAAACTATATATGGACCTGAACCTATGGGCAAAACTAACACCGGCGCTGTAGTCAAAGACATTTTGAGCTTCGGAAAGATTACCTCACACTCGTCCGACCACCTGAATTGGGCACCTTTCTGGGTCAACTTGGTCATCGGGATTCCAATAGATGAAAACCCCTCCACAAAGATGCAATAATAGCCTGCCAAACCCAAAAAACTTTGGATCTCTGTAGCTGATGCTGATCTAGGCCAGTTCTTGATTGCCTCTATCTTCTTCGGATCCACCTGAATACCCTCTGCTGATATAACATGACCCAAGAATGCAATTAAACTCAACCAGAACTCACACTTTAAGAACTTCGCATACAACTGACTATCCCTCAAAGTTTGGAGGACCGCTCTCAAATGATACTCGTTCTCCTTATGGCTGCGAGAATAGATCAAATTATCATCAATGAAAGTTATAACAAACGAATCCAAGTAAGGCCTGAACACTTGGTTCATCAAATCCATAAAAGTTGCTGGGGCATTTGTCAACACAAATGGCATCACCAAGAACTCATATTGCCCATACTGAGTACAGGAAGCTGTCTTAGGGACATCAGATGCCCTAATCCCTCAACTCATGGTAGCCCGATCTTAAGTCAATCTTCAAAATACCTTGGCACCCTGAAGCTAATCAAACAAATCACCAATCCTCAGTAATGGATACTTATTTTTGATTGTAAGCTTGTTCAACTGCCGGTAATCTATACACATCCTTATGGATCCATCCTTTTTCTTAACATACAACACTGGCGCACCCCAAGGTGAGACACTAGGTCTAATGAAGTCTTTATCAAGCAAGTCTTGCAACTACTCTTTAAATTCTTTCAACTCAGATGGGGCCATACGATATGATAGGATAGAAATGGCCTGAGTGCCCGGAGCCAAATCAATGCAGAAGAAAATATCCTTGTCGGGTTCTGAAGGTAATACCTCAAGAAACTCATGAACAACAACACAAAATCGATAGAAATGGACCTTGGCACAAGAATCATGAACATATGCCAAATAATCCAATCACCCCTTCTCGACCATACGACAAGCCTTCATATATGAGATAATACTACGAGTAGAATAACAAGGAGTCCCTCTCCACACTAAACGAGGCAAGCCCAGCAAGGCTAAGGTCACATTCTTGGCATGACAGTCCAAGATAGCGTGGTATGGTGATAACAGTCCATCCCCGATATGACATCAAAATCAACCATGTATTAAAGTAACAAACCTACACATCTCAAGATCCCAAATTTCAACTATACACGAATGATGTACGTGATCTACCGTAATAGAATCACCCACCGGTGTGGACGCATTTACATGAGCACTCAAAGAATCGCTAGGCATGGCCAGATACGGTGCAAAATAAGATGTTACATAGGAGTATGTAGATCTTGGATCAAATAAAACTGAATCATCTCTGCTAAAAACTAGAACAGTACCTATGATAACTAAATTAGAAGCCTCAGCCTCGAGCCTGGCTGGAAGAGCATAGCATCGGGGCTAGGCCCCACCACCCTGAACTACATCTCTGGGACATCTTGCTGTTGGCTGGTCTCCACCTCTAGCGGCCTTAACTTCATCTCTAATACCTCTACCTCCACTTCTAGCACCTCTACCTCCACCTCTAGTTGGCTGAGTGGGTTGTGCACACTTAGTGCTTGAACCATGGCACAAGAACCCTTATGCTGAGAGATGCTCAATGATCTAGGGCAAAATCTAGCAATATGCCCCATATCACCACAAGTATAACAAGACCTCGGCTGCTGAAACTGCTAATCTTGATGACCTGAGTGACCACCCTGAAAACTTTGGAGCGGCGGTGCACTAATAGGAGCTGGTGGTGCACTATAGGACTGCTTGTCAGAATACTACATATGAGAACCACAACCACTTGAAGTCCCGTAAGAAACTTACAGTGGTGACTAAAAAGTTCAAGGAGGGTGGCGTCTACCATACAAATCCCTGCCTTCAAGTGAAGCTCCACTGAATCTACCTGAATGACGAGGCCTCTTGTCAGATCCCTGACCACCTCCATTTGTTAGAACAATCTCAAATCTCCTGGCCACATTGGCTGCCTCCTGAAAAATAAATCTCACTCCCGTCTCCTTAGCCATCTGAAGTCGAATAAGCTAAATGAGCCCCTCAATGAACCTCCTCACACACACACACACACTCTCCCTCTCTCTCTCTTTCTCTCTCAGTGTGGAGTATAAGTAGAGTATGACAGGCCAAATCAATAAACTTGGTCTAGTACTGAGTAACCGTCATAAAACCCTGCTAGAGATGCTCAAACTGCCTACAATAGATCTCTCTCTGAGTGACAAGAAGAAACTTCTCCAAAAAAAACTAAGAAATCTGATCCCAAGTCAAAGCTGGTGACCCGGCTGGTCTAGCCAAACAATAATATCTCCACCAAGTCTTGGCAAATCCAGACAAGTAAAAAGTAGCAAAGTCGACCCCATTGTTCTCCACTATCCCCATGCTCCTTAGAACCTCATGATAACTCTCCAAATAATCCTGGGGATCCTTAGAAGATGCACCACTGAAAGTGGTAGTGAAATTCTTGGTAAACCTGTACAATCTCCATAAGGCATCAACATACATAGTTGCTCCATCACCGGTCTGAGCTACCACATCCGGCTGAAATGCTCCAACTGGATGAGATGCTGGAGTCTGAAACTAGGGAGGCATCTACTCAAGAGTGCAAGTAGAAGGAGTTTGGTCTCATCCTCTAGCCTGAGAGACGGATGGTGCTACAGGAAGCAAGCCTGCCCAGGTGAAACTCTCCATAAGGACCACTAGATGGACGAGCATCCTGGAGTACTGGGATAACAATAAACCCCTCTAGGACCTGCTGGGCCCACCGAAATTTCCTAGGCTAGAACCTCATCATCAAATCATCCTGAGGCTCCACCGCTAGTTCTGCTACTCTAGGCTGAGCTCTGCCTCTACCTCGGCCTCTAGCAAGGCCTCGGCCTCCTCCTCTGCCCCTCACAGGAGCTGCTGTTGGGGGTTCGGGCTGCTGATCAATGGATGAGGAAGTGTGTGTTCTCGCCATCTGTGAAAGAACAGAGTTAAAATTCAATTAGCACCGAGAAACCAAATCGCATGACAGGAAAGAATAGATGTGAAGTTTTTCCTACCTGTGTAGCCTCTAAGGGGTAAATACAGACGTCACTGTATTGATCCCTCAGACTCTACAAAGCTTGTCCGTGAATTGTGAGACCTATGTAACCTAGAGCTCTAATATCAACTTTTCACGACTCGAATTTCAAAGCCTCGGGAGTCGTGATGGAACCTACTAGTAAAAGCTAGGCAAGCCAACTGTTTGAACAATTTAACTTTTATCCCATTTTCAATCCTTTAACAATTATGAACCAACAATTTATAATTTAAACAACGCGAAGAAATAAATAAAACCATTCAACTATGTCCAATACATTTTTTTAAAGAAAGAATACCTAGAACTGGTGTCACAACTTCACAGACGATCTAGGAATACTACAAACAAGGTCCGAAAAATATATACGACACTGTTTCTGAAATACATAAATGAAACATGATGAAAGGATAGAGAGAGACGCCAGGGACGGTGGACACCTTTAGGACTACCTTAGATCTCCGAATGGATTGAAGGCAGCAACCCAAAGCTACAATCCGTATGCTCCAGTACTGAAATCTGCACACAGTGCAGAGTGTAGTATCAGCACAACTGACCTCATGTGCTTATAAGTGCCTCACCTAAAAGTAGTGACGAGGCTAGGACCAGACTACCAAATAAGCCTGTGCAGTTAAATAATGTACAACAAAAAATAAAAGAAGGAATGTACTGTTAAGAATAGGAGGGGGAACATGCTGCGGGGAAACATCAAATTATAACAGAAGCACAGCAGGTAAATATAAACACCATAGCTCAATTATCAAACAAGAATAAAAAATCAAACAAGTGCACGACATCACCCTTCATGCTTTTACTCTCGTCCTCACGATAAGAATCAATAAAATCTGCATGGCATCACCCTTCGTGCTTTTACTCTTGTCCTCACCATAAAAATAAAAATAATCGCTACGGAATTCTACATCGTGCGGTACAACATCACCCTTCGTGCTTTTAGTCTTGTCATCACCATAAAAATAAAAATAATCGGTACGAAATTCTATATCGTGCGGTACAACATCACCCTTCGTGCTTTATATTATTCCTCACAAAATCATACACGGCATCACCCTTCGTAATTTAACACTTTCTCACCAAAACAATACACGACATTAACCTTCGTGTTTTAACACTCTTCCTCACCCAAACAACAATCACAAGCATTAAGGGCAATGAAATAAATAAAATCCCAATAAAATCATGGGGGAAGAAAATAATAATTCAACAATCGAATCCCAGCAAGGGAACAACACTAAAAGCATCAACATCCCGGCAAGGGAGATAACATTAAACGCAACAACATATTGTCAAGGGAGACAATATGATAATACTCTTCTCTTTTTCACATTTACTTCACACTTCACTTCACAACTTGAGCCAATGGTCTAAAAGGTTCAATTTCCAATTATGCTTCCACAATTTAATATACAACTTATGCCAACGCTCTTCAATATTCAAACATCACTATTACTTCCACAAGATTTTCTCAACAATAGAAATTATCACATAAGGTATGAACAATACAAACATAGTTACATTAATCATGGTATAAGACTTACGGGAATGCTTGACACCAACGTATAGATACTCGTCACGATGCCTATATGTTGTACTCAACAAATAACACATAGAAAATAGGACACAACTCCTAATCCCTCAAGCTAAGGTTAGACCAAATACATACCCTGATGCCACGAACACAATTCAAGTCTCAGCTATCGCTTTACCTCTTGAAAGATAAAGTAAAGATCGTGACTACAAGTCATGATAGCAATCAGGGATACCTTGAAATATCCAACAAGCTCAAGCATGCCTCTCTTGCGATCCCTTCGATCAGAAGTACCTGGATCTATAAAAAGAATGTGCAGAAACAAAGTATGAGTACAACACAATTGGTACCTAGTAAGTATCAATATTAACCTCCGTGAAGCAATGATGAGGTTGAAGTAATGATACTCACTAGTCAAATAACTTGTGCAAGATATTTCGTACAGCGTGTAACAATAACTCAATATAGAATAAACCATCTTTGCCAACTAAATATCAAATAGGAGTGGAGCAGGTGATAGTATGTCAAAATCAACTAATACCTCATACAAACACATGATGAAAGCTTTTAAGAAACAAGTATGTGATCAAAGTATTAACCCTGTCTCAAAAGATGAACAACATCAAAGGACTACCCCGAAATATCACATAACATCATTAACATTGCCCTTTTCCCTTATGTCGCCACATGGCATCACAATGAAATACCTCCCTTATGTCGTCACACGCGCATAAGCCACCATTATCTCGTCGCATGTGATCCACCCTTATCTCTCCACATGCGCATCACAATGAAATGCCTCCCTTATTTCGCGACATGCTTATCTCGCCACCCTTATACTCCATAGGAAAATAATCAATCCCGCACAATATGTCCACGTATGCTACAATATCATAAAATAAAAATACCAAAAGTTTCATCAAAATGTAATCTCACAGCTTAATAACAAAGTGCACCAAGACATGAAAATAGCATAAAAGTACGGAGGAGTATTCAACAAATAAAGCATGGCTATGTCTAAGTCAAAATATAACGATCATGCTCATGTAGTATCGAAGTTATTAAGCATGTTTCATATAGAAAATAACCCCTATTCGATGCATATTAATAGCCTATGGTCTAATCCGGTCGTAACCCATACATACACCTATGTACACACTTGTCACCTCGTGTACACATCATTTCACATAACACAAATATGCAATTTAGACAAAATCATTAGTATTCCCTCCCACAAGGTTATACAAGATACTTGCCACAAACAAGCCAATTCAACACTCCAAAAATACTTTTTCTTTAGAATTCATGTCCCCCCAGCTCAAACGTAGGAAAAAATGACTCGATAATATCAAACAATGCAAAAATAATCTATTTAGATTAATAAAGTTGCATTCTTTATGAAATTCTCAAAAATTCGAAAAAGGTCAATTCCTTACACGTCAGGTCAAAATCCGAGTCGAGGGGTATATCTTAGCTACCCATAACCCCATGAGTCCAAATATGATTAGTTTTCAAAACCTAATCCAAATTGATTTTCAAATCTCAAATTTTTATTTTTAAAAAAGTTTTGTAAAAATCCCAATTATCACACATGGATTTATCAATTAAATGCTAAATCAAAGGTGAAAATCAAGGAAAATAAATCATACATGAGTAAAAAAGACTTACCCAATCCAAGTAGGTGAAAATCACCAAAAACATTTGTGACGATCTGACAGATTATTTTGAGCACTAGCCTTTATTATCACATTTCGAGATCTCATATAGCCCATTAGATACTTCTTAATTTGGGTGCATGGTTCGTATCTTTTTTCGTAAAGTTTTACGTAATTTTTTAAAGAAAAAGTGATTTTTAGCTTAAAATGATATTTGGGTTGACCACAGGCAACATTCTTAGTAAACAACCTCACATCGGTATTTTGACGATTTTGGTAGGTTCGTATAATATTTTTGGACTTGTACGCACTTTTTGTTGGGGGTCCCAGGTGACCCGAGCACATCTCGGTGCGTTACGTGAAAAAAAAATGAAAATGTTTAAAAGTTAAAATCATGAGTTTTGGTGATCGATTCTTGTTATTTTAATGATGTGGGGTAGCGAGCAAGTTTGAAGGATGTTATTACACTTGTGCACATTGTCACACCTCATTTTCCTGAGGGGGATAATGAGTTTTTTTATTAAAGTGACATTAATCGAAGTTGGATTATTTATTTATCAGTGTCACCACTTGAAATAGTTTATGGTGTCCTATGTCACCAGTTTACTTTTAGAATCCCAAATCGAGGAAATTGACTCTGTTTTTAAAGTCCGCAAAATCAAACAACCGGGTAAGGAATTCTGTTAACCCGAGATAAGGTGTTAGGCATTCCCGGTAGCACGGTCGCTCAACTATTAATGATTGGCCTAATTATCTGATTTATTACGAGTTATAAACCTATCGTACATTTTTAACTTTATAACTGCTTTTATTTATTTATGAAACTATTTCTAGAACAAGTCACGATGTCGTACACTTGTCATTTTGGTATACATTGCAAACCGCGCCACATGAAATGCGCCTACGATTTGCGATATGTTTATTTTATTATTATTCAATGTTATGGTCGAGTAACATGAAATGCACACTCAATTGAGGACTATGTATCACGACTATGCCACGGGAACCGTAGCCATAGATGTGATGATTCAATTTTGCGTCTAAAACAAACTACGACATTTACGAATTAATTCTCCCTATATATTGGGATTATGTGTGAAGGTCAAGAGATTATGGATTTAGACAACATGAACTTAAATGCCTTTGATGGATTTCCTTAATTACAAAGATGGTTAGTATTTGGTTTCACAATATCGATAGTTTCCATGCGAAGCCAACAAGAACTGCAAAAGCAAGCGTCGTAAAAGCACGCAAAAGAACGCAAATGTGACCAACCCATGCCCAGTTCCCCCATTGAAATTGCGAGATTGGCTTCACAAATGCAAAGGCTGTCACCCTTGCCCACCTTCGCAATTGCGGCTGGTACATGGAAACGCAACGCTCATAAATGCGAACTGGTTCTCGCATTTGCAAGACATGCATCATCATAATAAACTGAACTCAATAAAAAATACTTTGAAACACGTCCGAAACTCAATCGAGCCCCTAGGGCCCACACCAAACTTCCACACATGTCTAGAAATCTCACACGAACTTGGTCGCGAGCTCAAAATACCAAAATAACATCCGAACTATGAATCGATAATCAAAATGCATTGAATTCACAATAAAACTCAAGAACTTCCAAAATCACAACCAAGCGCCCGATTCCTACCAAACCAACTCGGAAGTCACCAAACTTTGCACAAAATAGCTACAAAGTCAACCCACGGTCAAATTTAGGAAATTTCCAAGCCTTCAATTTGATAACGTTTGACAAAATAACCCCATTCATCCTAGTAACCTCCGAATTTAATTTCGCGCACACGTCGAAGTCCAAAGTTGCCATGCAAATCTATTAGAACTATCAATATACCATTCGAGGTGTTTTCTTACAAAAATTTAAACTTGATGAACACTCATGCGCCTACTATTGCATAGGCAAACCTTTTGCCCGACCATAAGCTATCGCAAATGCGAACATGATGAAACAGATATCATGACTCAATGAATGTGACCCTTTTCCTACAAACACGAAGGGTAACACTTAGACTACCAATTCCTCCAATCTGCAATCATGAAAAATCCCCTATACACCAAAAACCAATAATCCAATAGAACGATAAAAGGTTCAAAACTACCTCAAAACACACCCGAGCCCCCTGTAATGACCCGACTGGTTATTTTGAGAAATATCATCCGGTTCGGCAGTTTGAGGTCTCGAGTAGCTTCATATTATATGTATTGACTTACATGTATGATTGAATTCAGTTAACGGATGATTCAGAGTCAAATTGGAAAAAGAAAACTAGTTTGGGAAGTTTAAACGGTAAGAATTTGACTGGAATTGGAATATTGGGTAAACAGCTCCGGAATGGGTCACAGATGATCTCAAAAAATTTGTATGATGATTTTGGACTTAGGCACACGTCTAGATTCAGATTTGGAGGTTCGTAGGATAATTTGAGGCGTTTCGGCAAAAGTTGGAAAAACTTGAAGTTTGGAAAATGGAGAAGTTTGACCCATAGTTGACTTTTGTGATATTAGCATTGAAATGCGATTCCGAGAGTTAGAACAACTCTGCTATGCCATTTTGGACTTGTCTGTAAAATTTTGCGTCATTCCGCGTTGATTTGATAGGTTTCGGCACGAGTTTTGGAAGTTAGAATGTTTGAAAGTTCCTAAGTTCGATTCATGGTGTGATTCGTCATTCTGGAGTTGTTTGATATGACTTGAGATCTCGAGTGAGTTTGTGTTAGGTTATATGACTTGTTTGTGTGTTTATATGGGGTCCCGAGGGACTCGAATGTGTTTCAGATCCTTTTTGTCTGCTTTGGATGCTGATTATCTGATATCTGTGTTGTTCTTTGCTTTCACGAGGAGCCTCTCGCGTTCGCAAAGAAGAATTTGGCTTCTGGAAGTTTGTTCTACGCGCTCGCGAAGATGGAAATATCTGTTGCATAGGTCTGCCTTAGGAGGCTCGTATCACACAATCTATAAGGAATTTCGAGAAGATCTAAGAATAAAAGTTGTAGCCCTTTGTGTCTAGTTTTTATAAATGTAAATTAATTGGAATTAGATTTGGGTACAAAACGTTATGGTAGTTATACGATAGGCTGTCCAGGAAGAGTTCAAAAATCTCTGCTTCACAGGGTTGACTTTGGAAGCTTATATCTCGCAATATATAATGACTCATGAAATGAAAAACCTATCAAATAATAGTCCCTGGTGTCGAGTTGTCAAAACATCAAACCATTTGTCATTTGGAGGTGTGTGCAAAAAGTTATGACCATTATACTAAGGGCTGTCTGGAATGTGTTTGGAAATAACTGACGAGGAATTTACTCATCGCGAATGCGAGAGAAGGGTCGCGAACGCTAAGAACAACCCCCGGGCAGGCAAAATATATCCTCAAATTGAGGGTTTGACCATTTTATTCATATCTTGACTTGTGGAGCTCGGTTTTGAGCGATTCTTTAAGGGTTTCTAAAGAAAAACGATTGGGTAAGTGTTCTCAACTTAGAATTGATTATATTCCATGAATTTGTCTTCATTTTTATTATTTAATTTGTGATTTGAGTTGAGGAAAATATTGATTTTTTAAAGAAAATTCCTAAAATGAAAGATCATGATTTGAGGGCGTCAAATGGTATCAGAATTTAATAAATATTTTATAGTTGAACTCATATTAGAATGGGTATTCGATTTTTTGAAAAATTTTTCATGTCCGAGGTGCGGGCATGGGGATCGAC
Source organism: Nicotiana benthamiana (assembly GCA_034376525.1). NCBI lineage: Eukaryota > Viridiplantae > Streptophyta > Magnoliopsida > Solanales > Solanaceae > Nicotiana > Nicotiana benthamiana. Next base: position 135,592,998 of record CM067329.1, on the reverse strand, counting down.
TTTTGGGCCGATTTTTGAATTTTGTTAAAGATTGAGACTTTATGATCCGGAATAGTTTCTTATGTTTTTTGTAGTTAATTTGGTTATATGTGAGCCGTCCGGACGTCTTTTCACCCGAGAAGTGCATTATACAACATCGGTTTGTCGTCTATGAGGTAAGTATCTTGCCTAACCTTGTGTGGGGGTCTTACCCTTAGGAATTGAGTCTTCTATGCTAATTGTAGTCCATGCATACGAGGTGATGAGTGTGTGCTCAGAGTAATGCTGTCTTCTGGCCCGGGCCCGGGCCTAAACGGGCCTGAGGGGCCGGGCTTCGCGGTCCCGGGCTTCGTGTGCCGGGCCTTGCGGTCCCGGGACTGGCGATCCTGGTGGTTGAGATCGGCCCGTGACGGGCCTAAGCCCACAGTGGTCCTGGGCCTGGCGGACCTGGCGGGCCTAACGGGCCTGAAGGGTAATTTTTATAAGGCAATGTCTTGTATAGTAGTTATTAGTATAGTGTAGAATATATTTTATAGGTGTACTAAGTTATTAGTATAGTATATATTGTGTTGTAGTAATTAGTATATATTGTATATTATGTATATATTGTGTTGTAGTAATTAGTATATATTGTATATTATGTATATATTGTGTTGTAGTAATTAGTATATATTATATATTATGTATATTTGGATATATATTATGTATATATTGTGTTGTAGTAATTAGTATATATTGTATATTATGTATATAGTGTGTTGTAGTAATTAGTATATATTGTATATTTTGTATATATGGATATATATTATGTATATATTATGTTGTAATAATTAGTATATATTGTATATATATATATTGTATCTCTTATGTATAATTTATATATATTCTATTATATATATTGTATCTTATGTATATATGTTATTACTTATATATTTTCTTGTAGTTTAGGTTGTACGTTATGTATATATATTCTCGTATATATTTTATTGTAGTTAATGCTGTCTTCTGGCCGTGTGACGTGAATTAATTATTCTATATGCAATTATGCGTTTTTGCATTGTCCAGTCCTCTTCTATCCAATGACTTGTAACAGTTACATAATCACAGTCATTATTACTTCTACCAATATCAGTTGTAATAGAAATACGATTAGGTATATGAGTAAATAAATAGCGCAAATATTGTTCATATTCATGCTTGAATTTATAAATATCGGCCATACTAATTAGAATTATGCAAACTAAACAACACAAAAATATATTATTAACACGTAAGAGTTGAAACGAGTTTACCGGATTGCCGAACAACTTGTTGAAAATTGAAAATCGTTGAACACTTGAAAACTTCAATTCAACAACTTCACAATTTTTCACGAATTTTCAACAATAAATTAAGCACTTGTAGTAGAAAGATTGAAAGAGAGCTTGAGAGAGATTGAGAGATATTGATGAATTGGTGAATAAAAATGAAAGAATGAGGGGGTATTTATAGTTGAGAAATGGGAAAAAGTGTAATTATATAAAGGTTGGGGGCCAAATGACTATTTTACAAAGTTCCAAACGGCTATTTTTGGAAATAGCCGTTACTGATTTTTCAAAAATTTTTTTTAAAAAAAAAAATAGCCGTTGGGCCCGCCAGGCGGTCCCGGGCATGACGGTTCGAACAACAAGACCGGCCCGTCACGGGTTTTTTGGGACCGATAGGACCGGGACCGCCAGGACCGGCCCAGCAGGATCGCCAGGCCCGCCAGGACCGCTGTCCCGGTCCCGGGTCTGAACCGGCCCACCAGACACCCCTAGCTCAGACTTATTTGTGGAAAATTTGCCTCTAGGTTGTTAGGTCCTTGTGTGGAAAGTATCCCGTTATGTTTCCTAGTTGCTTAATTTGCCTCTATATGCTCCATATGACGTTGTTAGCTTTCCTCAAATTCTTACGTGTTACATTGACCCTTAATTGCCTTAGTTGAAGTGATTGCCTTCCTTATTGTTTTGATACTTCTTGATTGTGAGTTCCTTTATAACTTCATGCAAATAGGTTACATGTCTAATTGATGTAGTTACCGATATAGTTATCACGTGTTTATTATGTCCTGTTGTTTAGTTGAGGTTCATTGTGAAGTTAATTGTTGGTACAAGTTTGTTTATAGCTAATTCCCTTGCCGGGACATATTTAATTCTTATTGTTGGTTCCCCTGACGGGACGTGTTTATTGTTGTTGTTGACTTCCTTGTCGGGATATTGTTGTTTTCTTATTATTCCCATGCATGGATTCTTTTGTGATTGGTGTTGATTTGTATATTGGATCAGGTTGCACGCTGCAATCATATTATATGATTTGGATTGGGTTGCACATCGCAACAATATTATATGATTTGGATAGGGTTGCACGCCATAACATCACTATATGCTTTAATTCAGGTTGCAGGACGGAACATGACTATATTGTTGGGATCAGGTTGCACGCCACAATAAGAAAGAATAAAGGTGAATATTGATTATTATGGTGAGAACAAGAGTAAAAGCACGAAGGGTGATGCCGTGCACTTTCTGCTGTTGTGTTTGTTTCTTGTTATCAAATCAAATGTTTAAACTGATTATGTTCTTTATTGTTATGATCCTTTGTGTTAGAACCCACAATTTTTCAATACCTTACCGTATATATTTATATACGTTCCAGTACTTCTAACTTCAATAAATGTTACATTCTTAATTTAATTAGTTTCCTAATTATATCTCCTTAAACCGTCTGAGGTTATATTTTTCTTAAAAAGGAATTTCTACTAAGTTTTAAGTTATTTACCCTCATGTTAAAGGTAATACTCCATTCAATGTTGTCGTTTAAATTAAAAGGGGTACTTTCTTTATTCAAAAAATTTCCAAAGAAACAAATTCATATTTTCTCGTTGGTTTTCCTAATTAGCTTAGAAATTGTATTTTTTTTTACTTATATTAGGTAAATGAGACTTCTTGGACATATTGAGTGCATTGTACAGACGTTATGTATTCTATAGCATGTGTATTTTGTTGTTAAAAGTGAGATGAAAAAAAAATATGGGGGCACAAGGGCACAAGGTGCCATGCCATGTTGATATAGTTAGGATTGCCTTCTATATTTGGATACATTCTTACTTGTCTCTGTTCTTGTTATGTCAGTGTTGATTTACTTGGTTATTTGATTTACTTAGTTATCGTTCGTTACTACCCGTGTTCTCCCTTTACTGTTGTTACCATTTGTATTTTGATTTCTCTCCGCCGTTGGCATTACCTCGTTATATTTATCTCGATATTTTATTATCATATCCTGTTCGTTTCATTTGACCAGTATGTATCTTAACTATTCCTCGTCACTATCCCACCGAGGTTAGTCTTGATACTTACTAGGCACCGCCACGGTGTGCTCATACTACACTTTTGTATATTTTTGTGTACAAATCCAAATATTTGATCAGTAGTAGCTGTGTGGGTTGTTGTGGTAGATACTCAAGGTAAACCTGCTACAATGTTCACAGGCCTTAGAGTCACCTTCATTTGTACTTATTTCCATTCGTTCCTTTTGTTTCGGAGTAGTGATTTTTTTATTTTGTATAAATACTCTTAGAAGGAATTGTGACTTGTACCGCTAGTTTTGGGAATTGTAACTTGTTCAGAGTAATTTAATTTAAAGTTATTAAGTATCAATATTATTTTAGTTTATGTTAGGCTTACCTAGTTTAGAGACTAGGTGCCATCACGACTCATTCAGAGGGATTTCGGAGGGTCGTGACACCCCCAGGGTACCGTTCTATCATGCCTATAATTCCAATACCTAATCCGAACTTGTCCAAGGGATCAAAACACCATGAATAACATCAAAAGCAAGAATCATCAATCAAGATCAATCTCTTAAGTTCCTAAACTTTCAACTTCAAACCAAGAATCCAATTCAAGCCTAACCAATCCGGAATGAACCCAAACTTTGCACACTAGTCCCAAATGAAAAAAATGAACCTATGCCAACTTCTGGAACAACAATCCAAATCCAATAACCTCAAATTCAATCCTCGATCAAACTTAGGAACTCTCCAAACCCCCAAATTGTCAACTTTCAACATATAGCACCAAAACATCCTAGGAACCTCCAAATCCAATTCCGAACATACGCCTAAGTTCAAATTCACCATACGAGTCTGTTAAATCCATCAAAATACCAATCCGAGGTCGTTTATACAAAATTCAAACCTTGATCAACTCTTACAACTTATTCTTAAAAAATGATACTAAGCTGTCGTTTGGCTATAGATTCCCAAATTTGTTTTGAAAAATCTGATTTGGATGAAGTTCTGTTTGAAGATGAAATTGTGTTTGGACTTTAGTTTTCAAAACATATTTTCCAAATTTATTTTGAAAAAACATGAAACATGACTTATACCTACAAGTTCTAAAAACTAACACAAATACCCAACAGTACCATTATCAATAATATTTATTATATTATCGCAAACCGTAGTCCTGAATATAAATAAATTTGATATAAAATTATGATTTTTATAATAAACTACATAATACACTATCAGATGACCGAGAAGACGAAGCAACATTGTTATATAATAATAAATGATGGGCTTTTTTATAAAATATAAAAGTTTGGGGCAATTTTTTATAAAATATAATAGCGATATTTTTGCCCAAAACCAGCTATTGAGCTATGTTTGGGATTTGGAATTTTGCCAAAGTATGGCCAAAATCTATGCCAGACATGTGTTTGCAAAATAAAATCCTTATTTAATTTAGCAAAATCTATGGCCAAATGGGTCCTAAATGTTCCAAAGCACTCTTATATATTCTCGAAGCCAAATTAACTACCCGTACAAGTCATAAAACCACAAATACACATATGACAATCATCAAATAGGAAATCATGGCTTAAATACATAAAAGGATTGGGTGAGTCGTTATATTCTTTCCCTCTTAAATAAATATTTATCCTCGAATGAGTTTAGAAACATGCCCAAAATGCTAAAAAGATGAGGCTATTTTCTCCGCTTATCATGCTCGATCTCCAAAGTCACTTCCTCTATTAGTTGAACTCTCAACTAGACCTTCATCAATGCAATATGCTTTGACCTCATATTCCAAACCTGCCTATCCAAAATGGCCATTGGTTCCTCCTCATAAGCCAAGTTTTAGTCCAACTATACCGAACAAAAATCTAGAATATGTAACTGATCTTCAAGATACTTCCGAGCATGGAAATATGAAATACCTGATGAACTCCCAACAAGGTGGGTGGAAAAGTAAGCATGTAAGACACCTCACCCACCCTCTCCAAAACCTCAAATCAATGTGTCGAGGGCTCAACTTGCTCTTCTTCCCGAACCTTATCATGTCCTTTATAGGTGAAACTCTAAGAAGAACCCTTTCTCCTTCCATGAAAGCTACATCACGAACCGTCCTATCAACATAACTCTTCTACCTGGATAGTACTGTACAAAGCCACTCCTGAATCAACTTCACCTTCTCTAAAGCATCACAAACCGGATCTGTATCCAACAGCTTAGCCTCCCTAGGCTCAAACCAACCAACTGGAGAATGACATCGTAGGCCTTATATGGAGCCATCTGGATACTAGACCGGTAGTTGTTTTTTAGGAAAACTCTACTAATGATAGAGACTGATCCTACCGACCTCCAAAATCAGTGATGCATGCTTCTCCAAGATCTATATGGTCCGCTCAAACTGCCCGTTCGTCTGAGCATGAAATGTCACACTCAATTCAATTTTCATGCGCAACTCATGCTACGAAGATCTCCAATAATACAATGTAAATTAGGTTGGACCATTAGATATGAATGTTCTGGATTTGACCAAAAGATTCGTGAGGTTTGATATTTTGGAGCCTAGAAGGGTTTTTCTTGTATTGTATCACAGTCATCTTTGTTTCAGCGTATTAAGGGTCACTAGTATGATGATCCCCACTTTCTTGTCTTTAAGGACATGGTGCTGTGAGATGGCGGTAAAGAGATGACTATTAGTGATGATGGGGTATTGAGGCTTAGGGGGCGAATCTATGTTCAGAAGGTGGATGATTTGAGGGCATTGATTCTTGAGGAGGCTCATAGTTCGCGGTATTCTATTTACCAGGTGCTACGAAAATGTATTGTTATTTGAAGTAGCATTATTAGTAGAGAATGATGAAGAAGGATATTATTGTGCATGTTGCACAGTGTCTAAACTGCTAGCAGATCAAGTATGAGCATTAGAGACCGAGTTCGTTGCTTCAAAGGTTAGTTATAACGGAGTAAAAGTGGGAGCGAGTCACAATGGAGTTTTGGTGGGGTTTCCACAGACTTTGAGGAGATTTGATGTTGTATGCGTCATTGTGGATAGACTAACCAAGTCTGCCCATTTTATTGCTGTCATGAATCCCTACACTTCTGAGCATTTGGATCGAATTTATCTTAGATATATTATTTGATGCATGGTGTGCCTATGTCTATCATCTCTTCATACCTAGAATTAATGCCAAAATCCCCATGCTCTCCGCCTTTTTACTCAAGGCGTCAGCTACCACATTGGCCTTCCTCGGGTGCTAAAGAATGGTGATAACATAATCCTTCAATAACTCCAACTATCTCCGCTGCCTCAAATTCAAAATTTCTATTTAAAGAGATGTTGGAGACTCCGATGATCCATATATACCTCACAAGACACGCCATATGAGTAATGACTCCAAATCTTGAGCACGTGAACAATAATTGCTAACTCCAAATCATACACTAGATAGTTCGTCTCATAGGGCTTCAACTTCATAGGTAATTTCCCTATCGTCCTGCATCAACACACATCCAAAACCAACCCTCGAAGCACCACAATAGACTATGTGTCGTGCCCCTTTTCTCCCTTTTTTTTTGGGGGGGGGGGGGAATTTCGGGTTTCGACATACATGGGGGAACAACTCCTTTCCTTTTGGGAATTGGGTATTTGAAGAGTCGCCACCTAACGGATTAATGTATGTTAAGGCACATGGAGCAATTAACTCATGTAACCATTTTGCATTACCAGAGATTAGGGCAAGGGCTCGAAATAACCTTGAGAGGAAGGTGTTAGGCACCCCTTACGGTCCATAATGGTGGGTCCCGACCGAACATAGACTATGTGAATTAGTCACTTAACAAGTGAATAATCTTAGCACATATTTGCAAATAAAGGTAGTTTCACAGTCTAAATACATATATGATCAGAGAAGCTGAGATGATCCAATGCACACTTATGAAATAAGTTTAGATCATTTAAACAAAAATCGGAGTTAGGAAAGGGAAGTCCTAAGTTGATTAGCCTACAAGATCAATCTGTGCAATGCCCGATAATCCTCCTCAATTAGAGGGGCTACATGTGACATTAGCAGACAGGTCATCATATCCTTTTACTACCCATTACCCCCTAATGGTTATATAAGAGAGTTTGATTAATGACCTCTAAGCGTGTTGCTACCCATCCCTTCCTTGTGGCACCGGAGGACTTTAGGACCTCTAGACTTAGGTAGTTCTAGACAACCCTAAGGTGTTTAAAAGAGAAAAGTGTCACGATCCAATTTAGAGTCGTGACCGGTGCTTAGGAGCAAGTGTTCCCAAGTAAGCCTCATTGGTAATTTTAAAAAAAATCGGGTAGAGTTTCCCCTGTTTTTGGACCATCCCAAAAATTCCTATCACAAATCAGCAACCAAACAACCTAATACTGATTCACCTAGCAATTGACAACTTATCAATTTAACCAAAATAGTCTTCACCATTACTAATCAACCCACTAACAATCAGAAATACTAATTGATCATCGACTTTGATAATAAAGAGCGATACTCAGCATAAGACTGATAGAAAAATAATACTCATGACACTAGAAGGATGACTATGGAGCGACTCTAAGAATTAAAAGAAAAGACCATAACAATTGATAAAAATCTTTGTCCACGCAAACAAGTGTGAGGCTCACCAAGAATTCTCAACCTGTGCGCTCTAATTAACGAAATCCTCGCCTGCGTCAACTCTTGTCTCTATAAAAAATAATAAGCGGGGAATGAGTCGCTAGCTCAGTGAGTAATAACACTTAACCACAACAGTTTTTATTTGGGGACAGTCAGAAATATGCTAGTATCTCAAAAAGAAAATAACATAAAAATACCCTTTAACAAACAATAAATAATTTTCAGTCTTATCACGCTTTTATTGTAGTAAAATATAATTAACAATTCAGTAATAAGCTCGGTAACCACTGTATAATATCAGTATTCACATTTTGGGAGGTTTCAATGAACACATCATGTAATCGGTATAAGTATGGACTTCTTCGCAAAAAGACAAATACAACGGTAGTCCCTACTCGAGGGAAATCGATAACAGTATGCTAGTTCTACCTTACCACTAGCGGAGGGCTATAACGGTAATCGATAATTCGAGGTGCACCAGGTCTAACGAACCCGCCGTTAACTATGAGATTTTTCAAAATCTACTCCCATTTATACTTGTCTCTGTATCCGTATATACTCATAGGAAAATATTTTAAAACAATATAGGTTTAGGTTCTTATTAAATCATATAATTTCCTTTCGATAATAGTAAATTTAAGTAATGGTCAAACAGATCTAGTGACAACCAAAACATTTAAAACCACTTATTTGTCTCAAATAACTATTCGGTATCATATCAACTAAAAAGCTTGTTCCACATGTAACTCAAAATAATCAGTAACATATTCATATTAAAAATCATGTGCAAATCACGCAAGTTTTGAAAACACAAATTGCGGTAAGATTACTACTCACTGTACTCGTGCCGAAATACAAAATGCTTCACCGAGCAATTCGTACAAATTCCTCCAATAAATCTATAATTACATAATATCATTCTCATGTTTATTTCCTTATTTAGTCTAATTCATAGCTATTTTAGAAAACCCAATCATCGAGGTTCATGTTTGAATATTAATTTATGGATTTATATTTACCCTCATATGAGTAATTACTAATTTATCAACTACAACCTATTCATAGGAAGAAAATTCGCAATTGTGTGAATGAACTAGTGTAATTTCTATTACTTTTCAGAATCTTTCAATCAAGAGAATCGAATTTAAAATCTACTAGAAGAAAAAGCTCAAGTAATACCCGTAAGAAACAATTTGTACTTAAGATTCCTCAACAGTTATAGCTATGGCTCCTATACACTGCACCCACTTCTTCCTCCTTTTTTCTCTTTTCCTTCTTTCTTTCTTTGCTCTTTATTTCTTTTCATTTTTTTCGCTGTTGGAAGCTTTCTGCTTTGTTTTGAAGTTAATACAGCTTGCTGCTTCATTTGTTAACCCTTTTCAAAGCCCTTATTGGCAGGCAAGGGTAGTGGCCATTTCAACCCTTTTTTGACTTTTCGTATATTTTTTAATTTTTTTTTACTATTAGTTCTTATTTTATTTTTTAACAGATGGTTGTTTTTATTATTATTATTATTATTATTATTATTATCATTATTATTATTATACTAATGACCAATATACCCTTATTTAAAATATAGGAATTACATCATCCCCACCTTATGAAATTCGGTTTCCAAATTTAACTCAAGTTCGTACCTGTAGACTGTAAAAATTTGGGATAATTGACTTGCATAACATCTTCTATTTCCCATGTAGCTTCTTTAACAGTATGATTTCTCCATATGACTTTAACGAGCACAATTTCTTTTTACCGTAGCTTTCTTACTTGTCTATCAATAATTCCCGTCGGTTCCTCCTTGTAAGACAACTTCCCATCAAACGGTATAGTCGGTGCTTCAATCACCTGAGATCTTCGCATTGAGATGTGAAACACTGGATGAATAAAGGATAACTCAGGAGGAAGTCACAAACGATACGCCGCCGCTCCCACTCGGTCTAATATCTCATACGGTCCTATAAACCTAGGGCTCAACTTGCCTCTTTTTCCAAACCACATCACACCTTTCATAGGGGAGACTCATAGGAACACTTTGTCCCTAATTGTGAACACTAAATCTCTTATTCTCTTATCTGCATTAGACTTTTGTCTACTTTGAGCTACGAGCAATCTTTGTCTGATCAACTGGACCCTGTCCATAGCTTCATGTATTAGGTCAGGTCCCAATAAGTAAGTCTCACAAGCTTCAAACCATCCGATAGGAGCATGACATCTTCTACCATACAATGCTTCATAGGGTGCTATTTGAATATTGGACTGGAAGTTATTGTTGTAAGAAAATTCAACTAACGGTAGATAAGTGTACCAACTACCCCCAAACTCAAGAATGCAAGCTCCCAACATATCCTCCAAGAACTGAATAGTGCGTTTAGACTGCCCGTCTGTCTGTGGATGAAATGCAGTACTAAGATCTACTCGTGTACCTAGTACTTCTTGAAAGGATTTCCAAAAGCATGAGGTAAATTGTGATCCTTTATCAGAGATGATGGATATTGGAACTCTATGAAGTCGGACAATTTCATTCATAAATATATGTGCATACCTGACTCTACCATAAGTAGTCATCACCGGCAAAAAGTGTGCTGATTTTGTCAGTCGATCTACAATCACCCATACAGAGTCATAACCTCTAAGGGTTCATGACATCCCGGTGACAAAATCCATAGTAATTCTTTCCCATTTCCACTCTGGATTCTCAATTGTTTGTAGTAGTTCGGCGGGTCGGTGATGCTTAGCCTTGACCTGCTGACAAGTCAAACAACTAGAAACAAAGTTAGCAACATCTCTTTTCATACCTTCCCACCAATAAAATTGCTTCAGGTCATGGTACATTTTTTTGGATCCAGGATGTATAGTGTATTTATGTGGTGAGCTTCTTTAAGAATATCATGTCTTAACCCATCTACGTCTGCTACACATAGCATGTCACCCATTTGAAGAACACCATCAGTTTCAAAAATCATATCCTTGCTTTTAGCAGCTAAGGCCTCATCTCTGTATTTGCATAATCATTCATCCTCATATTGGGTGGCCTTAGTGCACTCAACTAATAAAGACTTAGCCTGAGCACAAGCCAACAATGCCTCTGAATTTCCGACACTAAATTAGTTACATGTATCTTCTAGTCTCTGAATATATGTGGCCAAAATTCTCTTTACAGGGGCTATATGTGCCAAACTCCCCATAGATTTTCTACTCAATGCATCATCCACCACATTGGCTTTTCCAGGATGATACAAAAATAGAACTATCATAGTTATTGAGTAATTCCATCCAACGACACTACCGAAGGTTGAGATCTCTCTGCTGAAAGATATACTTCAGACTTTTATGGTTAGTATAAATCTCACAAGTTTCACCGTATAGCTAATGTCTCCAAAGTTTTAGAGCAAATACCACTGCATCCATCTACAAATCATGTGTAGGATATTTTTTCTCGTGCTTTTTCAATTGTCTCGAAGCATAGGTAATAACACGACCATTTTTCATGAGAACATATACTAATCCCACCCTCGAGGCATCATAAAATACTGTAAATCCTCTAGAACCTGATGGTAAGGCTAATATTGGTGCAGTTGTCAAACATGTTTTGAGTTTTTGAAAGCTCTGTTCATATTCCTCCGTCCACTGAAACTTTGCATTTTTCTGTGCTAGATTGGTCAGCGGTGCCGCTATTCTAGAGAAATCCTGCATAAGACACATGTAATAGCCTGCTAAGCCTAAAAAGCTCCGAATATCTGTAGGAGAAGTAGGTCTGAGCCATTTCTACACAGCTTCATTCTTCATACGATTTTCCATAATTCCATATTTTGATACAACATGCCCAAAAAATGCTACCGAGTCTAGCCAGAATTCACACTTCGAGAACTTAGCATGAAGCCGATGTTCTCACAATGTCTGCAACATATTTCTGAGATGATTCTTGTGTTCTCCTCGGCTACGAGAATATATCATGATATCATCAATAAATACTATTACAAATCTATCTAGAAATGACTTGAACACCATATTCATTAAATCCATGAATGCAGATGGACCATTTGTCAGTCCGAAAGGCATCACAACAAACTCATAGTGCTCGTATTGACTCTTGAAAGCAGTCTTAGAAATATATTCATCTTTGATTCTAAGTTGATGATAACCAGGACGGAGGTCAATATTTGAAAAGTGGGCAGCTCCTTGTAACTGATCAAACATGTCATCTATACGAGGCAAATGATATTCATTACGTATTATTATCTTGTTCAATTGCCTGTAGTCAATGCATATTCTCAGGGATCCGTCTTTCTTTTTTATGAACAGTATTGGTGCACCCCACGGTGATACACTAGGTCTAATAAAACTCTTATCTAACAAACTTGTAACTATTTCTTTAGCTCCCTCAACTCTACTGGTGCCATTCGACATGGTGGTATCGATATGGTCTGCGTGTCAGGTAGAAAATCAATACCAAAGTCTATTTCTCGTACTGGAGGCATTCCTGGTAAATCCTCAGGAAATACATCAGAAAATTCTCCCACTACTAGTACATTTTCTATATTAACTATTTCCTTTATTGTGTTATTTACAATAGCTAAGAGACCCAAGCAACCTTTCTTTTGAAGTCGTTGAGCCTTTATAAAAGATACCATTTTGCAAGTCTCTAGAACCTGACTCCTTCTTAGATTAAAATTGGGTTCATTTGGTATCTCAAACTTAACTATCTTTGCATAACAATCGATTATAGCATAGCAAGAAGATAACCAACCCATTCCCATCAGTATGTCAAAGTCAATCATATCAAGTGCAATAAGGTCAGCTAGAGTATGTCTACCCTCAACCCAAATCAGACAAGCACGATACACGTATTCAAGTAATAGCGATTCTCCAATAGGAATAACAATAGGAAAATGATCATTCAATAGCTCGGGCTATTTACTAAGTCTCAAAGCAAAGTACGAGGACACAAAGGAATGGGTAGATCCCGTATCAATCAATGTAATTTCATTAAATGAACAGACAGAAAGAATACATGTAACCACTACATTCGAGGCATGAGCATCCTGTCTAGTAAATGAAAAAACTCTCGCCAGAACTCTACCAGTATTGCCTTGTCCTTGATTCACAGTAGCACGGTCTCCAGCTCCCCGACCTCTATTTCCTGTACCAATAGCACCTGAAGTATTACGAGTAGTCTGAGTTGGTGCAGCTGACTGAATAGAAGCCTCGTTGAAATTTCTCAGAGGATGAGGGCAATCCCTCAAGTGATGTCCCAACTGACCACACCTAAAGCACTCTCCAATTAGAACACGATATTGGCCCAAATATGATCTACCACAAGTCTGGCAGATTAGAGTAGTGGCATATATCTGCCTAGAGTTACGATGCCCAGAAGATGATGGTCCCTTATTACCCTGTGTGTAAGGTGGTCTGTAGGTGAACTGTGAAGACATGTGTGTCCTTGTCTGGGAACCTGTTATTGTTGTTGTTGTTGTTGTCCCTGATTCCATGCTCTTCTATTTTCACTAAAACTATCACTGAAAACCCCTCATGTCTTGGCCTTTTTACGTAATTCACTAGATGCGCGCTTATCACGTCTCTTGTTTTCAATCGTTCTAGCAAGGTCGACTATATCAGAGTAGGATAAAGTCTTCATATGTTGGGCTACTGCAGTGTATAGACGACCAACTATTCCATCAACAAACCTTTGAACTCAGGCTTCTTCTATAGGTACTAAGTGAGGAGCATATATAGCTAGATTACAAAACATAGTGTTATATGTTGACACATCCATATCTGGAGTCTGAACCAATCTCTCAAAGTCTCTGGCATATTGTTGCATCAGGCCGTCTGGAAGAAAATGATTCTTGAACAACTTAGTGAAATCCTCCCATGTCAGTGGTGCTGCTCCTGTTGGCCTTCCTAGAAATACAATTTCATACCATGTGTTAGCCATATCCTGTAGTTTGTATGATGCGAGCTCCACGTCTCTCTCACTAGAACATCTAAGAGAACGTAATGCCTTGAGTGTACCATCCAAGAAACCTTGAGGACCTGCTGAGTTATCATAACCTGTGAATTGTGGTGGTTTCAATTTCAGAAACTCTTGTAGGGATACTTCCTTATTTCCGAAAGTCTGAGTCCGTGCCGGTGCTTTTGTCTATAAGCTAGCCTGAGGAGCTGAACTTCCTCTATGAGTAGGCAACATTGCCTCTAACACATTTAATAACCTTTCCACTGCATATGCAGGTAAGGCAATAGTAGATACAACAGTTGGCACTGGTGGTGGAGCGTTCTGAACTCCCTGCTCTTGCACTTGATCGGACATAACAGTTTGGGTTTGACCCATGTTCCAAACTTGAGGTTGATGAGTAGTCTGTCTTCTAGGTTGATGAACCCCAACTTGACCTCCACAACGCGTAGCACCACGTCCAGTAGATGAGGGTGTACGTGTCCTAGCCATCTGCGAAAGAAATATTCCGAAGTCAATCTCAAGTTATCTCAGCGCACGATCAAAGAATCAAAGAAGGGAAAACATTCCTAAATGTTCAGTAGCCACAAGAGCATAAGTATGGGCGCCTACATACCCATGAACAAGACTCTACTAAACATAGCTCCATATCTCATGACTTAAAGACTAAGCTCTGATACCAACTTAGGATCGTGACCGACGTTTAGGAGCAAGCTCCCAAGTAAGCATCATCGGTAATTTTCTTAAAAAATGGGCAATGTTTCCCCGGTTTTTGGACCATTCCAAAAATGTCCTGTCTCAAATCAGCAACCAAACAACCTAATCGCAATTCAACTGACAATTGACAACTTATCAATTAACCAAAATAGTCTTCACCATTACTAATCAACTCACTAACAACCAGAAATGCTAATCGATGTCCGACTTTGATAATATAGAACAACACTCGACATAAGACTAATAGCAAAATAATACTCATGAAACTATAAGAATGACTATGGAGTGACTCTAAGAATTCAAAGAAAAGACCATAAAAACTGATAAAAATCTCCGCCCGCGTGAACAAGTGCGAGGCTCACCAAGAATTCTCAACCTGTGTGCTCTAATTAACGAAATCCTCACCTGCGACAACTGCTGTCTCTGTTAAAACAAATTAGCGAGGAATGAGGCGCTAGCTCAGTGAATAATAACACTTAACCACAACAATTTTTATTTGCGGACAAGTTAGAAACATGCTAGTATCTCAAAGAGAAAATAACATAAAAATGCCCTTTCAGAAACAATAAATAATTTTAAGTCTAATCACACTTTTCTTGTAGTGAAATATAATTAACAATTCACTAATAAGCTCGGTAACCACTGTATAATATCAATATTCATATATTAGGTGGTTTCAATGAACAGATCATGTAATCGGTATAACTGTTGACTTTTTCGCAAGAAGTCAAATATAACGGTAGTCCCTACTCAAGGAAAATCGGTAATGGTATGCTAGTTCTACCTTTCCACTAGCTAGGGCTATAACAGTAATCAGTAATTCAAGGTACACCAGGTCTAACGAACCCGCTGTTAGCTATGGGATCTTTCAAAGTCTACTCCCATTTATACTTGTCTCTCTATTCATATATACTCATAGGAAAATATTTTAAAACAATATAGGGCATTTTGGTTCTTATCAAATCATATAATTTCTTTTCGACAATAGTAAATTCAAGTAACGATAAAAAAGATCTAGTGACAACCAAAATATTTAAAACCACGGCATTAATCTTAAATAAATATTTCGGTATCATATCGAGTAAAAGCCTTGACCCACATGCAACTCAAAATAATCGATAACATATTCATATTAAAAATCATGTGTAAATGATGCAAGTTATGAAAACACAAATTGCTGTAAGATTACTACTCACAATACTCGTGCCGAAATACCAAATGCTTCACCTCGAGCAATTCGTACAAATTCCTCCAACCAATCTATAATTACATAATATCAATCTCATGTTAATTTCCTTATTTAGGCTAATTCATAGCTATTTTAGAAAACCCAATCATCAGGATTCATGGTTGAATCTTAATTTATGGATTTATATTTACCCCCGTATGAGTAATTACCAATTTATCAACTCCAACCTATTCATATAATTTGTTACTTCAAATTTTATGAAGTTTTATTGGTTCTTTAGGAAGAAAATTCTCAGTTGTGTGAATGAACTGGTGTAATTTCTATTACTCTATAGAATCTTCCAATCAAGAGAATCCAATTTTATATCTACCAGAAGAAAAAGTTCAAGTAATACTCGGAAGAGAAAATTTGTGCTTAAGATTCCTCAACAATTATAGCTATGGCTCCAATATACTGCGCCTACTTCTTCCTCCTTCTTTTCTCTTTTCTTTCTTTCTTTCTTTCTTTCTCTGCTCTTTTTTTCTTTCGTTTTGTTTCGCTGTTCGAAGCTTTCTGCTTTCGGAGTTAATACAACTTCCTGCTTCGTTTGTTAACCCTTTTCAAAGCCCTTACTGGACTGATAACTGTTGTTGTACGCTAACAGATCCAATGGCAAGAACTGATCCCAAGACCCTCTAAACTCAATCACGCATGCATGGAGCATATCCTCAAGAATACGAATAGTGCGCTCGGACTGTCCGTCCTTCTGAGGGTGAAAGGTTGTACTCATAGACACCCAAGTACCCAACTCATGCTGGACGGCTCTCCAGAACCGTGATGTAAACACTGAACCCCTGTCTGAGATGATAGAAACTGGAATGTCATGCAGGCGGACAATCTCCCTGATATATAAATCCTGCTAACCGCTCCGCTGAGTAAGAAGTACACACTGGAATGAAATGAGCGGACTTGGTCAGCCGATCCACAACAATTCAAATGGATTCAAATTTCTTCGCAGTCAAAGGAGACCACTTACAAAATCCATAGTGATCTTCTCCCGTTTCCACTCCGGAATATCCATCTGCTGGAGTAACCCTCCCGGTCTCTAGTGCTCAGCTTTTACCTGCTGGTAATTGAGGCATCTAGCTACAAACTCTGCTATGTCCTTCTTTATCATCCTCCACCATTTATGTTGCCTAAGATCCCGATACATCTTCGCGGCACCCGTATGTACGGAGTACCGCGAGGTATGGGCCTCTGTCAATATCAACTTCCGAATATCATTAACATCGGGTGCGCAGATCCGACCCTGCATCATCAATACCTCGTCATCTCCAATAGTCACATCCCTAGCATCGCCATGCTGAACTGTGTCCCTGAGTACAAGCAAATGAGGGTCATCATACTGCCGCTCCCTGATGTGATCAAACAATGAAGACCGAGAAACCATACAGGCTAGAACCCAACTGGGATCCGAAAGGTCCAATCTCACGAACTGACTGGCTAAAACCTGAACATCCATCGCCATAAGTCTCTGTGAAGCTGGTAAATATGCCAAACTCTCCAAACTCTCCGCCCTTGCACTCAAGGCATCGGCTACCACATTGGCCTTGCCCGGGTGATAAAGAATAGTAATATCATAATCCTTCAGTAGCTCCAACCATCTCCTCTGGCGCAAGTTCAGATCCTTATACTCGAACAAGTGCTGTAAACTCCGATGATCCGTGTAAATCTCAGAAGGCATGCCATACAAATAATGACGCCAGGTCTTCAAGGCATGAATAATAGCAGCAAACTCAATCTCATGGACAGGTTAGTTCTTTTCATGTACCTTCAACTGTCTAGACGTGTAGGCAATCACCCTACCATCCTGCATCAACACTGATCCAAGTCAGACTCGTGAGGCATCACAATAAATTGTATAGGACCCCGAACCAGTAGGCAAATCAGAATAGGGGCTGAAGTCAAATTCGTCTTGAGCTTCTAAAAGCTCGCCTCACACTCGTCTGACCACTGAAAGGGAGCACCCTTCTGGGTCAATCTAGTCATAGGGGCTGCAATCAATGAGAACCCATCAACAAAATGGTGGCAATACCCTGCCAGGCCAAGGAAACAGTTGATCTCTGTAGCCGAGTAGGGCCTGAGCCAACTCTGGATGGCCTCCACCTTATTCGGATCCACCCGAATGCCCTCACTCGATACCACGTGGCCTAGGAATGCCACAGAACTCGACCAAAACTCACATTTTAAGAACTTTGCATACAATTTCTTTTCTCTCAGGGTCTGAAGCAGTGTCCTCAGGTGCTGCTCATGATCTTCCCGACTTCAGGAGTTACAAGAACATCATCTATGAAAACAATAACAAACGAGTCGAGATAGGGCCTGAATGCACTGTACATCAAATGCATAAAAGCTACTAGGGTGTTGGTCAGCCCAAATGACATGACAAGGAACTCGTAATGACCATACCGGGTCTTGAAAGCAGTCTTCGGGATATCCGGCTCCCGAATCTTTAGCTAGTGATAACCTGCGCGCAAATCAAGCTTAGAAAATTCTTGTGCGCCCTAAAGATGGTCAAATAGATCATCGATACGAGGCAAAGGATATCGGTTCTTCAACGTAACCTTGTTCAACTAACGATAATCGCTACACATGCGCATAGAATCATCCTTTTTCTTTACGAACAAGACAGGAGCACCCCACAGTGAAACACTAGGTCGACTGAAACCCTTATCGAGCTATTCCTATAATTGATCCTTCAACTCCTTCAACTCAGGAGGAGCCATACGGTAAGGGGAAATGGATATGGGCTCAGTGCCCGGCAATAAATCAATACCGAAATCGATGTCCCGATCTAGAGGCATGCCCGGAAGATCAGCTGGAAACACATCGGGAAAATCCTGTACCACTGGAACAGAGTCAATAGAAGGGGTATCAGTACTGACATCTCTCACATAAGCTAAATATTCGGTGCATCCCTTCTCAACCATACGTTGAGCTTTAAGAAAAGATATAACTCTACTGGGAGTGTGATTAAAAGTACCACTCCACTCAATACGCGGAATAGCTGGCATAGCCAGCGTCACGGTCTTAGCGTGACAATCAATAATAGCATACCGGGGCGATAACCAGTCCATGCCCAAGATAATATCGAAATCAACCATATCAAGTAATAAAAGATCTGTCCTTGGCTCAAAACCACGAATAATAACCAAACGTGACCGATATACGCGGTCCACAATAAGGGAATCTCCCACGGGAGTAGAAACATAAATAGGAGAGCTTAAGGTCTCTCAGGCTGTACCCAAATGCGGAGCAAAATAAGGTGACACGTAAGAATAAGTATAGCCTGGATCGAATATAACCGATGCCTCTCTGTGGCTAACAAATATAATGAATGTGATAACAGAATCGGAGGCGACAGCCGCGGCATGATCAGGAATAGCATAAAATCTTGCTCGACCCCTCCCTCGAGGGCGACCTCTATCTCCCCGATCTCCGTCCCTGGCTAGTTGGGAAGGTGGGGTGGCAGCTGCAGCTGGAATGATGGCTTGCTGACCCTTTGGAGATGTTGAGGCTGTGGAGTCTGAGAAGGCGCACCCCTCCCACGTCTGGGGCACTCCCTAACCATGTGGAGGGTATCCCTGAACTCATAACAAGCTCTGGGAGGGTGCGGTGGCAATGACTAACTGGGCTCACCCCCGCTAGACTGACCTCTGGGAGTACCCCATGCAGGAGGCACAGTAGAAACCGGGGGTGCATAATAAGGGTCCTAAGATCTGGGATGAGCTGGAGTACTGCTGGATGAAGGAAGAGCTCGGTGAACTAGGCGACCCGTATAGCCCCTACCATGACGTCCTGCTGCTGATGTACGGGTACCAGAGTAATCACCCGACTCTTGAGGCCTCTTGGCCTCTCTCTCCTCTCACTCTCTAGCATGCATACCCTCTATCCTCCTGGCTATGCTCACTACCTGTTGATAGGGTATATCCATCTCCAACTCTCGAGCCATGCGTGACCTGATAGTGGAATAAGACCCTAAATAAAATGGAAAACCCTTTCAAGAACAGTAGCCACCAAAGCCGGTGCATGTCTGGCCAACCTAGTATAACCGATGGCATACTCAGAGACAGTCATAGGGCCTTGGCGCAAATGATCAAACTCCGCGCGTCATGCATCTTGGAGGCTCTGGGGAACAAACACCCTCTAAAACATATCTGAAATTGAGTCCAGGCCAGGGAGGCAGCCTCGTCCGCATTGTCTAACCCAAAGGTGCGCCACCAATCATTGGCGGCTCCCGAAGCTGGAAAGCTACAAAAGAAACCCCGCTCGAGGCAGTAATACCCATGGTGCAAAAGATGCGGTGACAATCCTCAAAAACCCCAAAGCATAATCCGTAGATAGTCCGCTGAAAATGGGAGGGTCATACTTCTTGAACCTCTCAGTCTACGCTGCTCATCCTCTGAAGCAGGTGCCCCGGGCTGAACCGGTACTGCAAGCTGGACGGGGATAATATTTGGAATCTATCCCATATGCACCCTCTGCTCTAGAGTGCGGGCTGCGGGAGTCTGGGCTCCTCCCCCGCCCTGGGACGTGGTTGCAAGAGCGGGAAGCAACCCTTCTTGTGACATCCTAGTATACATGCTCATAAACTGTGTCAATGCCTCCTGAACAGCTGGAGTAGTGGTGGTTGTGGGCGTGTCAGGTGCCATAGTCCTGGCTGGATCAGCTGGTGGTACCTCGGCGGCCGCTCACGCAGGTGTTGTAGCTGCACCGCGCGCGTCTACGGCCCATGCCCCGGCCCCTGCCTCTAGCAGCTGCAGGAGGGGCTGCGAGTGCCTGATCATCCTGGGTCGTGCGTGTCCTCGCCGTCTGTGAGAGAATAGGAAACAGAAGTTTTGAGTCGACGTCAAAAATATAGCACGACAAGGAATTCAATAAAGTGAAGATTTTTCCTAAACAGTTACATAGCCTCCCGTAGATAAGTACAGATGTCTCTGTACCGATCAGCGAGACTCTAATAAACCGGCATTTGTCATGTAACTCCTATGAACCTGGCTCTGATACCAACTTGTCACGACCCTAGTTCACCAATTGTGAAACTGTCATGACGGCACCTAGTCTTGTGACTAGGTAAGCCTAACACGTTGCGGAATCAACAATGTCTACAAAAAAAATAACCACAGAATACCGAATAATATTAAGAAATATATAGAGTTGCCGCCTGGTACAATACACTGAAATACCAAATACTGTAAATAACTCCCAAAATCCAAAATCACACGGGCTACACAAGCTATAGAAAACGTATGATGCTCTAAACACCAGAATAGTCTAATACAAGAAGAATGGAATAGCAACTAGCTAACTATAGGTAGAATGAGAGAGAGAATCTTCGGATCTGCGGACGCGGCAGATGCATACCTCAAGTCTCCGAGTATAGCTCCTGGATCACTGATAGTGCGCTCAACCAGAAGCACCTGGATCTGCACATGAAAAACATGCGCAGAAGAGACATGAGTACACCACAACGGTATTTAGTAAGTGCCAAGCCTAACCTCGGTTGAGTAGTGATGAGGAAGGTCAGTGCCCTACCAAGAATAAATATAATAACAATAATAAACAGTGCAAGGCAGAGAATAATCAGGAAAAACAATGATAAAAATAGGATAGAAGCTGCAAGTCAATGACAATTAAGCTAAGTAAGGAAAATAACACAACCAAGTATCCCTCAATATCAGGGTGCCATATGAACCTCCCAGGATACCGTCCTGTAGTTCTTTTTCCTCAACTGCCCAGTGGATCTCCTGGGAATCGAACCCGTAGTCCATCGCATTTGAATATCTGGAGGATCTTCCGGGAATCAAACCCGTAGTCTATCATATCAATATCTGGAGGATCTCCTGGGAATCGAACTCGTAGTCCATCATATCAAAATCTAGAGGATCTCCCAGAAATCGAACCCGTAGACCATCATATCAATACCCAATACTAGGGGAATCTACCGGTTGCAGTGCCATAGTTCCATATAACCGTGCAAGGAGATCTGTCGGAAATCGAACCCGTGATCCCAAAGTAAACAAACAAATGGGGGGAGCTACCGGAATCCCACATTCGTATTCCCAATGAAAATGCGCAACCAATTCGGAGAAATATTCAGAAAATGAAGTACAACAATACAAGTAACAAATAAACTCTGGCCTAACATGCTTCACAACATTTCAGTTAAGACAATTAAGCAATTAAGCAATTAATTCTATCTAATCATGCTTCTATAACTAACATAGATTAATCTTGCATTTTATCAATCAAATAAACGGAGTAACACAGTTTAAACAATTCAAGTAAAATGGATTTTTCAACAATTAGCACAAGTACACGCTCGTCACCTCGTGCACAAGGCATTTGAATCAGCAGATAAGAAGTTCTAAGGGAAGGGGTCCCCCACATAAGGTTAGACAAGCCACTTACCTCGAACTGGTACAAAATCACTATGAAGTGGTGCCTTTGTCACGGGTAATTTTTATTCAAAATCCGAAATTGAAGGTTGAATTTGAGGTTAGATTAGTGGGTATTAATCATAGAGGAGTAAGGAATCGTTACCCAATCGTTGCCTCTGAAAAACCCTCAAAAAAATCTACCAAAACCGAGCTCTCTAGCTTGAGTTTATTGTAAAAATGGAAAAAACCTCATTTTTGAAATATTAATATCTACTGAGGCCCTTTGTTCAATGCGAAATGTGATCGCGCAGAGTAAAAGTTGAGGGCCCGAAAAATGGTCTATGCGAACGCATGGAAAAGGCTGCGATCGCGGAACAGGAAAAGGCAGAACTATGCGATCGCGTAAGGGATCCAGCGATCGCATAGGGGAAATGGACCTCTGGCCACCAGCTCGAGTTGCTCAGTGCGAACACGGAAGGAGATGTGCGAACGCAGTGATGGAGGGATATTATAAGATCAATTTATTCTTTAGTTGTATACAAGATGGAAATTATAACTATTGACAAATTCATTATGTACATACTAGTAAGGCCTTTCAGGTTTACAAGTACGTTACAAGTAATGACGTTATCTTTTTCATAAATTCACTTCAATCTTCTAAGACCAATCATACTTCAATCAGAATCGATCTGCCAATTGTGGAAATTGTTGCAGCAGCCATGCTACGCCTCTGATGGCAACCTGATAAGTTTCGTAGAGGTATAAAAGGGGAAACAATTAAAAAATGAACTACAGAAGAGCAGAGAATCTTGGATAACAAAGTCTCAGATGCAGAAAGTGATACGAATAATGTTTCAAGGTTCTTTCATTCATTTCTATTTTAGTGGCACCTTTTTGCACTACCTTCATCACCAGTCAGCCAAATGAAACCCACATTATCAGCTAATAACGCGTTGGAGCGTAGGTATTAGACTCTGTTTATATTCCAACATGCAGAAGCTAAATAAATATACATTGCTGCACAAATCATCCCGACCAAAGGGCCTTTCGCACAGCAAGCACCATTGAAGGAATACACAGCAACTTACCTCTTTTGATTTATCAAATGTGCGAAGCTATAGATGTGAGAGCAATATTGTGCTCCATTGCTTTGAGGAGAGGCAATAGGGTTTAAGGATAACCATGCGTATGCCAATAGAACATGTAATCAAGCTCAAACTTATGGAAGGAAATGTTTTTTCTACTTGGTGAGATTTGAGATTCAGATGACAAATAATAGAGATGGACTGCTCGTCCCATAGCCATATATTGTCCACTCTCTTAGCCATTCTCAGCCCCTTAAATGATTTCCAGAACTTATTTATGGCAAGGCACAAAAAGTTAAGAGTAGACTGATGTACATGGCACGTTAATTTGAACTGTGCTGTTGATGCAAATAAACAAACATCAAGACAATAGATAATTGATTTTCGCCAGTTAAGGCACTTCCATTCATGAGGAAACATACATACCAATGCTGCCTCCCCAGGCTTGACTGCAGGTTCCACAATGTCTCTGCCGTAACTGCTTAAGAAAATCAACATTTAGTCCAGACATGAGATTTTGTTCTCCTAGTAACCCTAAAACAGTGATTTTCTTGTTTTTGTTGGAAGAGATATTTAGACATTTTGACTATATAGCTGCTAATCAAATACAGAAAAAAAAAAAGCCAGGAGCTGTCAAGAGTAAATATGAAATCGAGAAGTCATTCCTACAGCCATATACATCACATGCTGAAAGGAAAGAACATTAACTTTAGAGCATGAGGAGATAGCGTTTCTAACAAGAGAATTTTCGTCACTATGAATTTGAAAAATTATACTCCATCTATGCAACGTATAGTCAGTTCCAAGCCCGAATAAAAGCAAAGAGTTGCAGTAGGTTTACCACCGGTTAAAAATAGCCTGACTATAGTGAACTTTGAATAGTGAATTTGTTGGAACATGCTCACTTTGGTAGGTATCTGACCGGGAGCAAAATTGATACAAAAGATTTATATAGCAGAATCCAACTTGTTTGATATTGAAGAATAGTTGGTTGATTTTATTGATAATAAACCACTATTCTGACTAAAGTGGAAACTACGGATCTTTTGTCTCTGAACCGAGGGTCTTGGGGGAATAGCCTCTCTACCTCTCTGGGGTAGGGTTAAAGTACGCGTATACTCTATCTTCCCCAGACCCTGCTAGTGGGATTCTACTAGGTGGTTGTATTCTGACGGAAGTGGACATATAACTATGCTCTTGTATCTTCATGAATGAAGTTATTCTATCTACAGATTACATAAAATCAAAGAGGCCAAAAGAATGATAACGCATAAAAACACCACCAAAATTTTTACACCAGTAAGGGTTTTGTTTTACGCACAGTATTTGCCTCTGGCCGTTCACCACTTCCATTCGATAAAAGCTGCATCCTTTGCTAAAAGGAAACGGTCTTCCCCTCCATTCTGTTATCACATTCAAAATCGGTTAACCTGAAGAATGAAAACAAATCAAAGCATGGTAAGCTCTGTCCACACCTAAGTGCCAAGTGACGCCAACAGCTGATGAATCCTCCTGGGATATATCATCAATAACAAATTGCAGATCAGATCCAACCGACTCAGTGAACTTCTTGAAAAAGTTTAGAATCGCCTGCAGTGACAATTGGTGATCAAACGTAAGCATAGTGTTAAAAAAAATATGTAACCTTGGTCTAACTCAACCCTAAAGCTCGTTCAATTAGTGAACATTATCCAGGACTATATAAGAAAACTATAGCCTATAGACTTGTAGGATTTAGACATGCCCGCACATGTCAAGAATTGGACATTTGGAGTGTGGAGTAACATAACATGAGTGACTATCATCAGGTAACCCGACATCAGGGATGAATTTGGCTCCATACCATAATAAAGTGTATGATCATCTCATCTAAAAATTTAAGCTTGTAGCTGAGATGGTTACACCAACACATAGAAATCTATTTACAATGATAATTAACTAATAAGGCAAAGTCTTCGCTTATAAAAAGTAAAAGGATAAAGGCGAGAGGAAAAGCAGTTCCAGTAATCATCTTTTTATTACCACAGCATTCTTCATGCTAAATAGAGAAGCCAACCTTATTTCATGTCCTTTCAAGAAAAGCAGTTAATATTCCAGGGGTACGAACAAGAACAAAAACAGGCTTGGATGGGAGTTAAATTACGTACAGTCTCCATTGTCCAATTTGCATACGGTAAGTTTGACCTATTTTTGAGTGAACTTGAACGTGGATAACTTCATCATTCAAAACATATTTGAAATTATACAAATTTCTAGCTTAGAAATGATGACTAGAGCATGTAAGTAACACACGTATAGGATAAAGATGAGATCTCGCCTTAGAGAACCTCTAGTTTTAAAAAATCACTAATTTGTATCAAAAGATAGCTTATTCAGTACTAGAAAGAAATGGCCCAGTGGAGTGGATTCATAGGATTTATCTAGACGACTCACCTAGTTTGGAATTAAGGATCAGTTGATTGATTAATCAATAAAAATTAGTACATGCAAGAACTACAAGAATAAATTTTTTCACTTTCAAAATCTAGAAAGAGAATCTGAGAGGAAATGATCAAAGTTTAAGACAATTGATGCACAAACCTGTCAGCTGAAGGGTCTTTGGGAATTGTTACAACAACATAAGTGAAGTGAAATTTTTAGCTAGAAATAGGGACAAATTTTCATATATCCGAATGCATGTTTATGTTTAAAGGGTATATGTACGGGAAATATGTCTTCTATCTTTACTTGTGTAGATCTCTCTCTGTCTCTGAATTTGGGGGAAAGGGACTATTGAAAAGGCATGGCTCCCTGCAGCTTTTATCTGGCATCCTTGTATTGGGCAAATTTGGTTCCCTATGTTCTTAGGTTATCTATGCACGCCTACGACGTAGAGAACGGCCTAATTGAGGCCGACTCGAATAAGGTAGGTCCCGGTAAGTGGACGGACCAAGCGACATGATTCAAGACGACGTCGCTTAAAGTTCTGAATTTCCCATAAACTGAGACCACCAACTCCTTGTACTTTTCTTTGATAATTTCGAGGAAGGTCCCTTAATATATAAAGGGGATCTTCCCTTTGTAAAGGACTCATGTGTATCTTATTATTAAGAATATACAACTCTCTCTCTATCTCTCTCTTTCTTGTGAAACGACCCTTACTTGCTTTATTGTTCTTACATCTTAAGCTACCTTCACTATTATCACAGATCTTAACACATATTATTTTTTATTGTTCTTGAGCATAACAAGTACTTAACTTTTTAGCCATACAATTTTGCGCCCTCTGTGGGGATTTCGTGAATCAAAGTTGTAGTTTGCTTCTAGAGATCTTTCAAAAAAAAACCACCTTCTACAACCTAGAATAGCTGAGAACAACGCAAGAATGAAAGCTATCATGGATGCTAGAGCCGATCTTATGGGCCTTTTCAATGCGGCTACTGAAGGGGATGCTCCACACGCAACCCCTAGTACCCTGGTAAGTGTGGAAAACCCACCTTCCCCTTCTGAAGATCTGGTGGTTCCACGGAAAAAAGAGGTCTCTACATCTACAACCAAAGAAGCACCCCCAGAGGTAAAGAGGCTATTGGAAGAATAGTTGACAAGTGCTCTGAGTAGCTTAGCCGGAAAACCACCCAACACCAGACGCACACCAACACCAGTGATGGACCACGCCATAACCGAAGATGAACTCGAGGTCACGCGAACAAACAACGTGCCCGCCGATGCTCCAGCTCACGGGGGAACGCTCACAGCCATCCTCAAAAAGATGGAAGAAATAGAAAACGAAAATAGGTCGCTCCGCGACCAGATGAAGGAGCACCAAGAAAGAGTGGACAAGATCCCGGGTGCACCTAAGTTGCTGCCAAAGCGAGACATGGGGAGGTTCGTTGAACAACCCTACATAGAAGGAGCTGCACCTTACCCCATTCCAAAATCCTTCAAAATGCCCCCTATTTGAAGGTATATGACGGTACATCGGATACCGAGGACCACCTAATCCACTACGTTACGGCGGTCAAAGGTAATGATTTATCAAAACAACAGGTACCATCCGTACTTCTGAAGAAGTTCGGCGAAACATTAACAAGATGGGCCCTAACATGGTACTCCCAGTTGCCGGCCAAAAGCATCTCCACGTTCGAGGAAATGACAGATAAATTTGTCACCGCCCACGCAGGAGCCAAAAAAGCAGAAGCACGGTTCAACGACATCTTTGCTGTCCGACAGGTTTTAGGAGAAGGGCTCAGAGAGTTCTTAGCCAGGTTCAATAGGGTGAGGATGAGCCTACCAAACGCGTCCGAAGGCATGGCAGTCGCAGCTTTTCAGAACGGACTCAGCAGGGACGGCTCACGGGCGACCAGAAAGCTGCTTAGCCGTCTTATGAAATATCCCCCTACCACCTGGGAAGAAATCCACAACGCCTACTGCGCCGGGGTACGTGGAGACGACGACGACCTTAATGGCCCGACCAGGCGGCTAATAGCGGTAAACCCTCAACAGGGAGAGACATCAATCCTACATCAGATCTTCATAACTACCAAGGCACGCGGATGCCTTACAATGACATGTCGCCCCACTGAGGAAGGACAGAGGTATGCCTCCTTTATTATCTGCACATAACGTTTGTGTGTCTCCTTCAGAAGTAGTGTACGCACTGGAGAAGTTGGGCAACAAAGTACAATGGCCGGCGAAGATAAAGTCCGACCCCGCCAACAGAAAATCAAACGTCGTATGTGAGTTCCACCAGGAACGGGGGCACAAGACAGAAGACTGCATAGGTCTCCGACAGCAGGTGGTCCGGCTGCTGAACCAAAGGTTCTTAAAAGAACTGCTCAGCTACAAAGGAAAACTCAACTTCGCACGCGGGAGGGAACAACCTCACGGCCCGCCAAGGCAGCCCTCACCAACATGCACTATCAACATAATCATTGGGGACGGCAATGACTCAACGATCAACCATGTCAAGTCCACCACCACTCACAAATTGAAGCGAACTATCGCTCACGAACGATATGACGACTTCGAAGATAGTATCACCTTCGATAAAACTCTGATACCCACGGTTTGTTTTTCCCCCATTATGATGCCTTAGTTATTACTTTACACTTAGTAGACACTGATGTAAAAAGGATCATGGTCGACGATGGCAGCGGCGCGTGTATCATTCATCCAAGAGTCCTTGCATTAATGGGACTCGAGGATAAAATAATTCCGCGCTGCATAACACTAACTGGTTTTAACAATGCAGTTGAAAGAACCTCTGGCGAGGTAACGTTGCCCGTCCTGGCAGGAGGAGGAAACCACTTTCCACATAATGAATCAAGAAACGGCATACAACGCCATCATAGGACGTCCATGGATACATGCCATGAGGGCAGTCACCTCCAGTTTCTATCAAGTGATCAAATTCCCAACCCTATGGGGAGTGTACAGTATACGGGGCGAGCCACGCACCGCCCAAGAGTGTTACAAAATAGCTCAAGATTACACTCACACCAAGCAGCTCAAAGGAGCAAGCGCGGAGGCATAGCAATCAACCCTGTCGGGGACTAAGGTCAACCCGACAGAAGACGCCATCAAAGATCCCGACGACGTCGAAGCTAGCAAGGCCACGGTCGAAGACCTTGACCCCGTCCAGCTCAGCAACAGCGATTCCACCAAGAAAGCGTACATAGGCCACGCTCTTTCACATCCAAGTAAGTATTGTGAATTTCAACTGACCACGCAGACCTGTTTGCTTTTTCCCATGCAGATATGCCAGGAATCTCACAAGAAATTGCCTCCCACAAGCTGAATGTCGATCCGCTACACCCGCCCGTGCGGCAGGCGAGGAGAAAATTCAATGCCGCCATCAACGAAGCGGTGAGTGAAGAAGTAGACAAGCTGCTGGCTAATGGCTCCATTAGGGAATCCAAGAATCCGGAGTGGGTCGCCAACGTCGTAATGGTCAAAAAGAAAAATGGAAAGTGGCGAATGTGCGTAGATTTCACCGACCTGAACAAAGCATGTCCAAAAGACTCATTCTCGCCACCCCACATCGACCAATTGATAGACGCCACGCCAGGACACGAGCTGCTGAGCTTCCTTGATGCATACTCCGGCTACAACAGATCATGATGGCCGAGGAAGATCAGGAGAAAATGACCTTCATCACTCGCCAAGGAACATACTGCTACAGGGTAATGCCCTTCGGGCTCAAGAATGCGGGGGCTACGTACCACAGGCTGGTGACCACAATATTCAAAGAGCAACTCGACAAGACGATGGAGGTCTATATCGACGACATGCTAGTGAAGTCGTCGAAAAAAGAGGACCACCTCGACCACCTAAAGGAAACCTTCGAAAAACTAAGGAGATACAGCATGAAGCTGAATCCCGAAAAGTGTGTCTTCGGCGTAGCCTCGAGAAAGTTACTGGGGTTTCTGGTATCACAAAGGGGCATCGAAGTCAACCTGGGCCAGATCAAGGCCATAGAAGCCATCCCGAAGATACTGAGTAGCAAAAAACAAGTGCAGAAGCTGATGGGTCGAATAGCCGCCCTCTCCAGGTTCATCTCACGCTCCTCCGATATGTGCCACAAATTCTTTAGTGTATTGAAAAAAGACCAAGGACTACAATGGAATGAAGAATTCGCCGACACCTTAAGAAGTTTGAAGGCATACCTGTCATCTCCACCCCTGCTGGTCAAAGCCAACCCAGGCGAACCACTGTTGGTGTACTTGGCTGTATCGGAAGTTGCAGTCAGCGCCGTCCTGGTACGCGAAAATAAAGGATGACTCGACAGATGGGCCGTTGAGCTCAGCGATCATGATATCACATACCTTCCAAGGACCGCCATCAAGTCGCAAGTCCTTGCCGACTTCAGCGCGGAAGTCCTGCCAAAGGCAGAACTCAAGGCGCAACGCTTATCCTCTAATAATGACCTATGGGTCTTTTATACGGATGGCGCCGCCAATGCATCGAGATCGGGACTGGGACTCGTTCTCGAGGTTCCCACGGGCGAAACAATTCGTCAGTCCATACGATGCCCGGAAATGACTAACAATGAGGCCGAGTACGAGGCCGTTATTGCAGGCATGAAACTGGCCACCAAATACGGGGCTCGCCGAATCCTCCTCCTTGTGGTAAACCAGGTCACTGGGACGTATCAAGTCAAAGAGCAGAGGCTACAAAAGTACCAGGGAGAAATCCGCAAACTGATGGCTACGTTTGACGAATGCCGCTTCGAACAAATTCCCCAAGGACGGAACGTCGAAGCGGACGACCTGGCAAAGTTGGCTGCAGCCACCAAAAACTTCAACAAAGAAAGTGTGGTCACGCTCCTCCACTCACCCGTTGACCACACCGAGGTACATTCCTTAAACCAGATTTGGGACAGGCGCAACCAGTTCATATCATATTTGCAAGACGGGTTATTGCCCCCGATAAAAAGGAGGCGAAAAAGCTTCACGTACAGGCCGCCCAATATTGCATGATCAACAACGACCTTTATAATAAAGAACGTTCGATGGCCCCCTAGCCAAGTGCTTAGGGCCGCACCAAATGAGGCCAGTACTTGAAGAAGTACACGAAGGCCATCGCGGCGCTCACACCCATAATCGCGCCCTCGTGCGGTGCATCATATGCGCCGGCTACTACTGGCCCACTATGAAAAAAGAGGCAGCCGAGTATGTTCGCCGATGCGAACAATGCCAAAAGTACGCCCCAATGATACATCAGCCTGGAGAACCCCTCCATTGCGTCACTTCACCCTGGCCATTCAACAAATGGGGAATGGATATAGTCGGCCCGCTGCCAGCAGGACGAGGGATACGATTCTTACTTGTTTTAACTGACTATTTCTCCAAGTAGGTAGAAGCAGGTGCGTACACGCAAATACGCAAACAAGAAGTCGTTGCCTTCATATGGAAGAACATCATATGCCGCTTCGGCATCCCCAAAGAAATAAGTTGTGACAATGGACGTCAATTCATCGGTCAAAAAACGACAAAGTTCTTCGAGAAATGGCTCATCAAAAGGATATTATCCGCCATACCACCCAGCCGTCAACGGCCAAGCGGAATCCTCCAACAAAACAATCCTAAACATACTGAAGAAAAAGCTGGAAGACGCCAAAGGGCTATGGCCCAAACAACTGTCCGAAGTCTTGTGGGCACACAGAACTACACCCAAGTCCAGCACCGGGGAAACCCCGTACTCACTGGTTTATGGAACCGACGCTGTCATACCTGTCGAAGTAGGTGAACCCAGCTTAAGGTATTCGCACACTAGTGGAACACAAAACGACACCAGCAGACTCCAAGACCTTAATGAAGCCGAAGAAAGAAAGGAAATGGCCCACATCAGGATGGTAGCCCAAAAACAACAAATCGAAAGGTATTACAACAAAAAGGCAAGAGTAAGACAGCTCAAAGTAGGAGAGTACGTCCTCACAGCCAAGACGTTGGCTTCCAAAAACCCAAATGAAGGAAAACTGGGCACAAACTGGGAGGACCCCACAAGATTACAGCGGCAGTCGGGGAAGGAGCATTCCAGCTCGAGACAATGGAGGAAAAAATGCTCCAGAATAACTGGAACGTCGCTCACCTCAAACATTTCCACTTCTAAAAGGCGTCCCCCGAGTCGTGCTCTTTTTCCCTTACCCGAGTTTTGTCCCAATTGGGCTTTCTCGGAAAGGTTTTTAACGAGGCGGCAAAGGGAACACCTGGAGATGTTTGCAGTACAAATGTATAACATCGGCCCCTCCGTGTACTCTCCAAGCCCAACATGATACAGGGACTAGATTAGTACCATCTCCAGATGTATAGAAAGGCTACGGCTATTTCCAGATGTATAGAAAGGCTACGGCCATCTCCAGATGAATGAAAAGGCTACGGCCATGTCCAAATGAATGAAAAGGCTACGGCCATCTCCAAATGAATAAAAAGGCTACGACCATCTCCAAATGAATAAAAAGGCTACGGTCATCTCCAAACGAACGAAAAGGCTACGGCCGTCTCCAAGTAGACGAAAGGGCTACGGCCAACTCCAAATGCATGAAGGGGCTAAGGCCATCATTTTTACATGGCTAAGGCCATTGTTTTAACACGGTTAAGGCCGTCGAATTTTACATGGCTAAGGCCATCATTTTTACAAGGCTACGACCATCATTTTTACATAGCTAAGGTCATTGTTTTAACACGGTTAAGGCCGTCGAATTTTACACGGCTACGGCCATCATTTTTATATGGCTAAGGCCATTGTTTTAACACGGTTAAGGCCGTCGAATTTTACATGGTTAAGACCATCATTTTTACACGGCTACGGCCATCATTTTTACGTGGCTAAGGCCATTGTTCTAACACGATTAAGGCCGTCGAATTTTACATGGCTAAGGCCAACATTTTTACACGGCTACGGCCATCATTTTTACATGGCTAAGGCCATTGTTTTAACACGGTTAAGGCCGTCGAATTTTACATGGCTAAAGGCCGTCGAATTTTAAACGACTACGACCATCATTTTTACATGGCTAAGGCCATTGTTTTAACACGGTTAAGGCCGTCGAATTTTAAACGGCTACGGCCATCATTTTTACACGGTTATGGCCGTCTAACCTTACTTGGCTACGGCCATCATTTTCACACGGTCAAGGTCGCCGAATGGCCACTTAGCTTCAACTACGGCAAGAAAAAAAAAGAAGGAAAGTATATAATGTTCCAGAAAACAGAAAAGATTAACTATAGCGAAAATCGTATATCTTTATCCTCAAAAGGGTCAACACCCACTATACAAAAATCAGTATTTACAAACATATTTACAAAGGTCCTAAAGGCCTCCGCCCCCTGATTATCCTGCCCCGCTTGGCCTTCAATCGGCCCATCTTCGTTCCCAGGAGGATACGCCTTGGAAATCCAAGAGCTGGACTCCAAACGGTTGACGTCTGCAGAGTTAACCTCCTCCCGGGGTGGCGATTCAGGACAATAGCCGGCCGCTTCACGGGCAACTCTAACCAGTTGGCGTTGGCTCTCGACTTCCGCCTCAAATACTCGCCCAGCCGCCAAACATTCTTCGAGCACGACCAGCCGGCCCTCCGCGTACACCCACATCTCGTGTGCCTCACGAGACGCGTCAGCCTGTGCAAGGGTCCGCTTGAGGTCCTCAACCTCGGCCTTTTTGGCATCAAGTTACGCCGTTAAGGTCGCAAACCGAGTGCGCAACTCCGCCGCCTCCTCCGCCACTATGCGAACAACCTGCAACTCGTCGTCCTTAGCTTGAATAAGGACCTCCATCTACGCAGTCCGAGCAACAGCGACCATAAGTTGTTCGTCGACTTTCTCTAGCTCGGCCACCCTCTTCTTCAGCTGCTCCTCGGACTGCACAAGGCCCTCCTGAACCACCCTGAAGTTAGGGTCCTGCTTGTACATATCGGCCAAGGTTTGGTGCTCCTCACGTGTTCTGCTATATTTCGGCACCAACCTATTGTATTTGGCCACCTTCTTCTTCAGGCGTCGACCCCTCTCCGCCTCCAAGATAAAGAGTCTAAAAAACGAACGAAAGGTGAGTACAAGGAAAATCGCCCTCCACTAATGCAAAAGAAAAATCATCAATCAAGGCAAAAGACGTACCTGCAAGGCCGCGCTCGTCACTCTCCATGCCAAGCCCTTGTCACTGAGCTCCCAGGGCCGCGCTCTCAGCGCCCGCACGTAGGAGTGTCTGCTGGTGGCCGCCTCCTTGCAGTTCTCCAACAAATTGTAGTGACTAGGAATCACTATGCGACGGGAGGACCGGCCAGCCACCATCTCCACTTGGTCCATGGACCCGCCTTCTCTTCCCGCGTCCTCCAAAGCGATCTCCGGGCCTGCCACGTCCACACTTTCGTCCCTTCTTTCCGTCGCTTCCCTCCTCAAAGCAGACCTCCCCGAGCGAATGGCCTCGGCCATAAAAACCGACCTAGATTCAGGACGGAATGGTTTAACCTTCTCCGTCTGAGTAACCACAGCTTTGCCGGTTAGAATCCGACGTCTCCTCCTCACCAACGTCTCTTCCTCTTCAAGGTCCCCCTCAGTGGGACGCAAGACGGGCTCAGAAGGGGACGGTTCGACAATGGGCGCTCTTGTGGGCCAAC
Organism: Nicotiana benthamiana; assembly: GCA_034376525.1. Taxonomy (NCBI): domain Eukaryota; kingdom Viridiplantae; phylum Streptophyta; class Magnoliopsida; order Solanales; family Solanaceae; genus Nicotiana; species Nicotiana benthamiana. The sequence goes on along the minus strand of CM067329.1, from coordinate 135,558,611 downwards.
CCCGGGGACGGTCCCAGGCACAGCCGCCGGTATCTCTTCGGGCGTTGTCTCAAGTATGGCCCCTAGCACTGCCTCAGGCACTAACTCCGGAGCCGCCTCTGATGCGATCTCCTGCCTTGAGACGAGAGAAACACTACCCCTGGACGTACCTAGGAGGATCATATCCTCCTCACTAAGGTTAGATGCCGCCATAGAAGGGCCGGCCACAGCTCTCTTCTTCTTCTTCTGTGCCTTCTCAGAGGCGCCTCGACCTACCAAAATATGAGATAGGCAAGAAAATTATGGAGAACCCTCAAGTCAGAACGGAAAGGAAAAATCAAGCAAGGTTGTTACCTGACGGGCCATAGAGCCTGAGGAATTCAAGCCAGGTGCGGCATTCCTCCGCAAACGATATCAACGCTCGCACCAACCTAATGTCCTCAATCCTTCGAGGAGGGCGAGCTGTCACTGCATGAAGGCAAAGAGAAATCTACAATGGTGAAAACAAGCAAAATAAGATTGTCGTAGTAAGAGCTACATACAGGAATGCTTACATGCTTCGTTCCACGCCTCCGGAAACCCTTTAGGGTTGGACACCAGGTGTTCGGTACGCACATAGAAAAATCTCTTCCAAAAATTTGCGGCTGGCCTTGTCGTCCGCTTGTGACACAAAGCTCTTCTTGCCCCGGCGTACTAACTGGAGCATTGAGCCTCTCATAAAGCTCACGCCGAACATTTGCAAGAGGTGATGAACATTTGCAAGAGCATTGAGCTTCTCATAAACCTCTTTCTCAGCCTTCGCAGCATAGGTGGTAATAATCCTACACACCTTTAACGCGCACGGAGTAAGTTGGGCCGAACACGCCCCGTACAAGCTACAGAGCTCTTCCGCCAAAGGTTAAAGCGGTAGGCTAAACCCGATTCGAAAAGCGTACTCGTAGAATGTGCAATACCCAGGCCTATGCACGTTGGCATAGTCCGTCCCGGCGGGAGCCATCTCGATGTAGTCAGGGATATTATATGACTCCTTGAGAGTAGTCAAATGAGATGGCGTCAGTTCGCTGAGTTCCCAAAGGGGAAGCTTACACTGGTTCTTAAAATCTTTCCGTGCAGCCATATCCAATGGAAGAATATTGGCCGTTGATAGGGGAACGAGAACCACCTCGGCTTCCCCATCATCTGATGACAACGAAGCCCTAAAGAGGGCGTCACCCTTGGTCCTGGTACTATCGTGACGATGTCTAGTCATAATGGAAGTTATGAGAGAAAGACGCTTTAAGGATACAAGGTTTGATTCTCAGGAACGAATATTTTACAAGAAAAGATCAACGGATGCCAGAGAAAGACGAGATAAAGGTTGAGAAAGTGCTCTCCAAAATGTTCGAAAGATGTTTCGGATTCAACCTCTCCCCTATTTATAAGGAGAGGTGCACGGAAATCAAAAAGGCTTGGTTCAAAAATCAGTGCGGGAAACCAAAACGTCACGTCATATCCTGAACCACCTCGGGAGAAAAGTTAATGATCACGCACGTGATCGATGATGTCATCTTAAAAAAGGAGCCCTAAAAGGAGGTTTTATGTCAATGGCGTAACCCCTCCGCATATGATCACGCCCCCCTTTTTTATAGTATCGACGGGAACGGCCAAATTTGTAGAAAGGACGAGCACGCATATCCGTTCGTTGAAGACGTCTCTCAGCTACGTCCCCAACAAACGGAGGGACAGCACGCCTACGCATAGAGAACGGCCTAATTGAGGCCGACTCGAATAAGGTCGGCCCCAGTAAGTGGACGGACCAAGCGACATGATTCAAGATGACGTCCCTTAAAGTTCTGACGTTCCTGTACACTGAGACCACTAACCCCTTGTACTTTTCTTTGATTATTTCGAGGAAGGTCCCTTAATATATAAAGGGGACTTTCCCTTTGTAAAGGACTCATGTGTATCTTATTATTAAGAATATACAACTCTCTCTCTCTATCTCTCTCTTTCTTGTGAAACGACCCCTACTTTCTTTATTGTTCTTACATCTTAAGCTACCTTCACTATTATCACAGATCTTAACAAAAACGGTTTTCTGTAGTTCATATTACCCTTGATTCCGATTAACCCATATTATTTTTGATTGTTCGTGAGCTTAACAAGTACTTAACTTTTTAGCCAAACAATCCCCACAATATTCTGTCCTCAACACACTGAACCCATTTTAGGTCAGACAATAGAATACATCAAGACTAAGGGGAAGTTAGAGCTGCGTTTTGGTGAACCTTAAAATCCAGCACCATCATGATAATGAATAAGCTGAATTAATTGAATGACAAAGGTCACAGGAAAGGAGTTGAATGGATAAAATGAATTATGGAGCTGGTGTACAGTGTATAGTTAAGCAAATTCAGGTTCAATGGCATGCTCAAGCTTGAACAATGCAGAAACAATTTTAACTTCAGTGTTCTCTTATTGAACATGACCTCTGTATAACTAACTATCAAACATATATGCATCTTCATTGAAACTTAATATGCTCACAATCTACTTATGTTCTTTTTATGAAGTTGCTCACGATCTACTTATGTAGGATCAATTCTAGAAGGAAGAGGTCCTTCCATCTTTTTAGTAATATGGTAGTTAGTTTTCCTAACTCACCCTCACTTGTTAAAAGGTTAGTACGTACAATCTTCATTAAGGATTGGGCGGTAGGTAAGGTTTATGTGCCCCTCCTATGTTTTTTTTTTTTTTTTGGTTATTAATATACAGGTAGGGGTCAATGCCAAACCCTGCATCACCACAAGTGAGCGTGACCTGAGGTGTATGGATTTATTTTAAAAAAATATATATGTCTGCAATCTGAAATACATGGAGATCACAACTTATGTTATTTCCGCCATCCCAAGTTCAGCTAGTAAATCATAAGGTACCAAAATTTCACACCTGAATGTAAGTCCAAACATATCAAGGGAACAAACCCAAATAGTAACAGCACTGAAAATCAAAATAATGTTAAAATCACCAAAAAAACTTCTCCGTTATATCATGAAAGTCAATAACTCGGTGAACCCAAAAGTCTAATTAACTTTGAATGAGACATAAAAAAAGATACTTAACCTCCATTCCTGTTTGATAAATCCTCGGAGTATATACTGTAACATTTAAAACTTGTGGTATGAAATATGCTATTAAATATGTGCGGCTGTAACTATAAGTTATATTGTTTCCAATTTAGAACGGATTAAGAAGAAAATAGAGTCACAACTTAGAAAGGAGAAAGTAATTATCATCAAACTGAAAATACTAATACAGTTTGATAACTAACCTTACGGCCAACAAAAGGTTGAGGAAATACAAGGTCCTCATACACACAATTCTCAGCGATAAGTTGTTCAACTGAGTCCAAATCGCGGCTATTTATTCCGCCATAGAACTTCCTCACTAGAGTCGACGCCGATTCCAAATCAGTTACAGAATCAGAAGAAGGGGATGAAGTAACCTCTGCCGTCTGATTGTTGTTCCGTACAACTACGTGTCTTATCCCACGGCCAGAAATGATCCTAAATTGATAATCAATAGAGCGGTTGATTTTGGGCGGAGAGAAAATGGGGGAGAGGTTTGGATTGAGAGGGAGGAGAGAGAAGGATGAGGTGCTGCTCATCAGCATCACCATTGCTGCACTTGCAGTTAGATGCTACTGTTTGTGCTTTTTCTGAGGCGCGGGTAAATAGTTGCCACTGATTTGTAATGAAAAATTAGAGAAGACATCTTTTGATACTAATTCTTAAACATGAGTAATAAGTAGCTCTTTTTTTTCCTTTTTCGAAATTATTAAATAAAAGAAAAAGAAGAAGGAGAGCTCTTTTGGCACCCACTTAAGAAGTTTAAATTGATTGCTCAAGGTAATTTGCTGCATTGGTTGCCAAAGGGTTGTTCAGCCCAAGTGGCTTTTGTTAAAGGATGGTAAAATATATAAAAATAAATATATCAGGAGATTAAAGGAAGTCAGTACGTAGTATTAAAATGGATGCTCGTCGAAAAAAGTTTCTCGAAAAGACAATGGGTGCTTGAGCACCCATAACTCTCTATGTAAATCCGCCATTGCAAAGCATATATACATATAATTTATTTTTTTACCTACATACTTTTTCCACAATGGAGCGTTATTTGACCCCTCTTCCCATAAGGTAGCTCCGCCACTGTTCACCGCCTTGTCTATAATAGACGTGTCTTCTTTATCTTAGAATTCTATGCTTTTGATGCTGTATTACAATATTTTCTTGTTGGAAAAGATTTGTATTCACTAGGCCTGGTAGGCTCAAACATGATTCTGTGCCACTGGTTTGACAAAATAAATCATATTTATGTACAGTTTTGCAAGTTCTAGTTTCAGATTCCCCAATACCTAGTATTACATAACTTTATTTCAGAGGAAAAATTACACATTGTACTTCCCTTGATTATCATATGCAAGATACTGTGAAAGTTAAATTTGAGAAAACTGCCCCCACAACATTTCTCAACAGCCTACCAATGAGTGAACAAAAAGCTGACAAAGAACAAAATACAAATGCATAACCAGAGATTTCTACTAGGCATAGCTGCAATTGCAAAAATCTAACTTCACATCACTACTTCAGCCATATACCAATGGTTAAAGTTTTTCATAAAAGGAAAACTCATTCATTAGTTCCAAATTGCCTTCTTAATAATAACAAAAAGCAAAGAACAAAAGACTGCCTCAAAATGAAACTCTCCAACCAACAGGAATTATCCATACTGCACGGAAAGAACCCTTAACGATTGGCCTTGGCAACCCTCTCAATCTCATCCTTCTTCTTGATAGCGTAGCTGCATGTACACAGCAACAGTAAGCAGGCATAGAAGAGTAGTTGCATTCAAAAAGGAGCTAATGACTAAAAACGACGGCAGTAGGAGGATTACCTGTTGGAAGATCCCTTGGCAGCATTGATGAGTTCATCTGCAAGGCATTCTGCAATGGTCTTGATGTTTCTGAAAGCACTCTCACGCGCACCAGTTGTGAGGAGATATATTGCCTGGTTAACACGACGGAGTGGAGAAATATCAACAGCCTGCCGCCTCACAACTCCGGCAGAACCAATACGAGTTGCATCTTCTCTTGGTCCACTGGATTGCACAGGTTGTTGTAAAATGGAAAAGGAAAAATTAGAAACACTAAAATATCTGAAGCATGCTGCAACATGATAATGCTCAAACCATTTCTTTTTAACTGCACATTCAAATAGAACAAAGACGACATGGTATGAAAATCTTCTAACAAACTGAAGTCTCAGCAAGAAAGCGTCAAGCTTAATTATGCAAAAATAATCTCTAAACCTGTTGATAACAGCATCAACAATCACTTGGATTGGGTTAAGGTCAGTCAACAGATGGATAATTTCCATAGCATGTTTGACAATACGAACAGCCATCAGCTTCTTCCCGTTGTTCCTTCCGTGCATCATCAGTGAGTTGGTCAACCTCTCTACAATTGGGCATTGAGCCTTTCTGAACCGCTTGGCTTGGTACCTCCCAGCCGTGTGCGGTGTATAAGTAGGATGCTTGGCAGCAGTGGCAGTAATGTAATCCTCAACAGAAATATCACTAATCTGCAGGAGTTACACTATTAAAAAGGAACTTAAGAGAACACTGATAGAAGTTCTCAGTAATGTATTCATGAAGAATAGAGTTACATTACCAACCTAACCAACAAACATTGCGTTCGACTTGCAGCAAGTAATTGCAGTAATAACAGGTTACAACAATAAATAAGTACACCTTGTGTGAGGCTGTCAGCATGTTACTGATTGGTGGAACCAACAATATTCACAATTTGAGTGTGTTTAGCGGGCATCTCTTTACATGGAAAAGATCAAGGAAACAAGAAATATATATATGATAGATACACCTAAGAAGTTATGTTTCATAGCGCTTCAAGTTTCTTAATCAACATATTGGACTTGGGGATCTATAAATTCTTTCTCCTATTCTACCATTAGACATTTAACTATTGGAATTTTTTTTCTAAAGCTGCAACCAACAATTTCTATTCTTTATTGATCCTTCAGATTTCGTAAAGGGCCAATTTTTACCCAATTCTATGAACATAATAGTAGGGAAGAACCGTACACAATAACATCAAGCACTTTATTTTGAACATAATAGTAGGTAAAAAAAACTTTACACAGTCACTAGAGTTGGCAAAAATAGATTAGTTTTACCATCTTCTAGGACGAGGTCGCCCTTCAATCTAGTAATGAACTGCAGTTAACGAAGATAAAACAGAAAGGTCACCAATATTTTCCTCAATTTCACCAATCCAAAAAATATATTTTCCTTCATTTGAAAACAAACTTGACTACAAGCAGTGGCAGAGCCAAGAATACAGATAAGGGTATTGAGAGAATACTAGAATTTGAACCTGTGACATAAAGCAATTTTTTAACCCCCATTTTCCATAACACTAGAATCTTTCATTGTGTCAAGGAGATTCAACTGCTTATATTACAACCAAAAAAATCATTTTTGCCCTTTTCCGGTAAAGGAGGTTCAATTGATCCCCCTGGCGATAAGCAGGTATTTTTCTCATTAGAAGAAAACTCATCTACACTAATGGTACATTCCAACAAAAACAAGTATCATAAAAATGAAATTACATTTAAAAATAAAAATTTTGATGTTCATACAACTGTATTAGTACCAAAGCTACTATAATAGCCATAATTTCCTTTAACCTGCTAACCCAGATCTTTTCCAATTTGAGAAAACGGAATTATTATTAAACGGTTACGATTCAAAAGCCACACTAATAATAAAAAACAAAAAAGCTCTCTCCAACATAAATCTTACGCAAATAACAAAAACATAAATAAAGCAAACAAATAATGCAAAAAAAAGGAAGAATTAAGGGGAATGAGGTAAAATTGAAACCTGAACGTCATCATAGGACCAACGATTGAATAGCATAACATCAGTGTGAGCCTTTTCTTGCTGATTTTGGCTTTCTACTACAACTGCAGCTGCTTCCATTTTTACTCTTCTTTTCCTTTTCTCGAGGGGGATTGGGATGGTTTAGGGGGGGACGGACGGACTTACAGAAGCTTGCGAGTGAACAAGAAGATGAAGAGGAAAAACCCTAAAGCGAGAAAAAGAAAAGTTATATTGTCCACGGTGGCCTTCATTTTACCTCGGAATTACACGTGTGTTCCTTCTTAAATTGGGCTAAGGCCTTTTTGGGCCAGTTTTACAAGGTGGCGACCGAAAGCCGGTCCAACTTGTTCTCTCTCGTTACGTTATTGGTTTTGTGTTTTTTTTTTTTCGAAATTTTCATAACGTATTATCTTTTAGTAATAATTAGTCATTTATAGATGTCATTTGCTATATTACAGATTATAAATATCTTTTATATAGTTATAAGATGTATTTGATGTATTTGAACTACTGTATTCAGTAGTAAAAATAGGCGTGAATCAAGAAGTCTAGCTAATCAGTTGTTGTATTCGACTGTATTCATGGAGTGAAACATAGGATTACAGCTGGACAACTCATTGTATTTGACTGTATTCACAGCGTGAAACATGGGATTACACTATTTTTAAAACAGAAAGTGAATCAATTAACATAATAGACTTTTAATATAACTCAACAAACTCAATTATAACACACAAATTTTGTATTTTAAGTTATAAAACAAGATCTTCAACCGAAAAATACCCAAAAGCATAGAAACCTTCAGAGAAATTATATAATACATCTGAATAAATAAATTATATTAATTAAAAAATATATGAATAATTCTAATTGACGAGACGAGGGCAGGTGTTAACGAGAGATTGGAGGTTTGGAGGCAGACTCCCGCGTCTAAGGGTTTCAAATTGAGCAGGTCTAAGATAGAGTACATGGAGTTCAAGTTTAGTACTGAGTCAAGGGATGTAGGCGAGGATGTGAGGCTTGTGTCACAGGTGTCCCCAAGAGAGATAGCTTCAAGTACCTTGGGTCGGTGATTCAAGAGCACGGAGAGATCGACAAGGACGTCACTCACCGCATAGGGGCTGGATGGATGAAATGGAGGCTGGCGTCTAGATTCTTGTGTGATAAGAAAGTGTCACCGTTACTCAAGGGTAAGTTTTATAGAGCTGTGGTTAGACCGATTATGTTGTATGGGGCAGAGTACTGCCCGGTTAAGAACTCCCATATCCAAAGGTTGAAACTAGCAGAGATGCGAATACTGAGGTGGATGTGCGGACACACTAGGATAGAAAAGATTAGGAATGAAGATATTCGAAGGAAGGTGGGCGTCGCTTCTGTCGATGACAAGATGCGGGAAGCGAGGCTCAGATGGTTTGGGCACGTGCAAAGGAGAAGCATCGATGCCCCGGTAAGGAGGTGCGAGTGGTTGGCCGTGGTGGGTATGAGAAGAGATAGAGGGAGACCGAAGAAAATTTGAGGAGAGGCGATCAGGCAGTACATGGCAAGTCTGCAGATTTCCGAGGACATGGCCCTTTGATAGGACGGCATGGAGGATAAACATTAGAGTTGTAGAATAGGAGTAGTGGTGCTTTCCTTTTTGCATTCCGGGGCTGAGGCGAGGTTGGATTGGGATTGATCATAGATGGCTTGTTGTTTATGTGGGACCCATACTATTCTTGAGGTTTATCTTAGATGCCTTAACTTCTGGCTAACGTTACTGCATGTAATTCATCTTTTTTTTATGCTTATACTACTATGGTGGTTTTCACTGAAGTTACTAAGAAATTCTATTTTCTTTTCTTTTCATGTTTTCCTTGTTCTCATTTATTTCTGTTGCTCTAAGCCGAGGGTCTATCGGAAACAGCCTCTATCGGGTCAGGGGTAAGGTCTGCATACATATTACCCTCCCCACTATGTGGGATTTTACTGGGTAGTAGTTGTTGTTGTTGTAAAAAATTATATGAATACATTCATGACATATAGCGAGACAGTAAATAAAATGAAATACATAGAATACAGCGGGATACATTGAAATACAATGGAAAAAAACAGTGAATATAGTGAAATACATGGAATACAATGAGATACATGGAATTCAATGGGGAAAAAGACAATGAATACAACGAAAATACATGAAAATACATTGTAATATATTAACATGAAAATAAGTTGCTCAACCCCATACTCCGGCGTCTTTGTTCTAGATACATTGTTACTGCACTGCTTGTTCACAGCTTGATATATCTCCAAAGAAGGAAGAGTTTCGGTGAGTTTCGGATCCAAAGCAAGAACATTATCACCATATTAAATTTCGTGCAGGAGTGATAATGGCGGAGACCTAGCGAATTTAGGTAGGAGAAGAGGTATGAATCTTGGGTTTGTGGGAGAAGAGAGTAAAGTGTATGCAAAAAGAGAGAGAAAACATGGTTAGTAAGATTTACGGTGATTATGTGAAAGACAAGACTAAAAAGGAGAGAGAAAAATATTATTTAGCATATATGGTACCTTAAATGTATGATGTAACTATAATTAAATATTTTTGCTATAAAGGATAAAAGGTATCTATAGGATATAATATTTTAAAATGGTATTTATTTCAAATAATAAGGTGCTAAGCTTTTCTATATAGTGTAAATTTTCCTTTTAACCATATGATCCACCTAGGTCCAATACACAATACCTTTCGGGTTTTGGGCTTTGGAGATGACTGTATGACCGTCAAATGCATTAATAGTGGTAAAAATTACAAGGGCGTCCTATTTGGTCGCCCCATTTAATTTATATCCATTTTAAAAAAAAACTTGTATTCACTTTTAAACAACTTCAGCTCCCTTTCTTCTTCTTTTTCTTCTTCTTCTTCAGTTCAAGGGATTATTGCCAGAAATATTTTTATGATATTATTTTAAAAAATATAAATAATTATGTAAGTTAGTAGACAATAATTTGTGAATATTTTCACATATGTAAGTTAGTAGATAATGATAATTATGTTCTTTTCACATTTATTATTTTTATAATTTATGATTTAGATAATGTTGGCAATCTGATTATTTATCCACTATGTTAGAAAGTCTTTTCAAAAAACTTTAGCTTATATAGTGCTGAAGTTTTTACAAATGAACTAAATAACTTCAGCATCTTCTCTTGAAGTTTTTGAAAAAGCTTTATGATAAAATTAATGAATCCAGAATAAAAACACTTCAGCTTTCAGTGCTGAAGTTTGTACAAATGAACTAAATAACTTTAACATCTTCTGCTAAAGTGTTTGACAAAGGTTATCCCAGGGCAAAAAAACTTCAGCTTATTTAGTGCTGAAATTTTCATAAATGAACTAAATAACTTTAGCATCTTCTGCAAATAGAGAACAAAACTTCAGCTACTATGCTTAAGTTCAGCAATTACGAACAAAAATTTTAGCACACTTGCTACTTCAGGACTGTCTACTAGAATACTGAAGTTTTGCGTGATCGCCTTTGCTACTTGAGCCCCGTATGCTGAAGTAACGCGAAAAAGTGGGTACACTTGCAAATTTTGTTTCTCTTTTTTTTGTTTTGTTTTTTTATTTGTTTCACTTTGTTTTCTACAAAACACGTGCAATAATCATTATTCATTTATGATTTTCCTTCTTTCGCTAACTCCGTACCACCCCACACTTTGACTTTTGTATATTCTTTCGTCATTCAAGTGCTTCTAGGAGGTATAGGTTCAAACAATCATTTATTCAAACACTGGGATATAGTTCATTATAGGGGTATCAAAGAACAGGCTTCAGGCTCAAAGGGGTTAACTAATGGCAATATATATAGGTGGATTCACAATTAAATAGGCTTACACAAAGAAATGCCGCAATCATCTCTAAGACCTAACAACTTCTATTTCGCTTTGCAAACACACAGGGCAAGTTCTAGATATCACATGCAAGCACAGAATGTAAGTAAGAATCTCACACACACTTGGCATGTAAATCATTCAGAATCAGTTTATCAACACTCACATATGAACGTTCAAGCAAAACAAGATGTGCAAAATTAAGGCATAGATTTACAAGTCCACACGAAGACAAGACCTTACACTCTCAAGTTCATTTTAGTTGTTTGCGAGTGTGAACATCAGGGATTGCTTCTGGCCTTTTACCAATCTTAGTCCTAACACTACAAAAGAAAAATCTACCTAACCCGGTTCAAGAAAAACCCTTGGAAAACAACTGTGGTCAAAAGAAAAACCAAGGGGGACTTAATACACTACCTAAAAAAGGAAAATAAAATAAAATGAAAAATCTATATGGACTACTTCCCTCAAGAGTACTGTCCAAGTGGTCCGTCATCAGAAGAGTCTTCTACCTTTGTTTTTGTGTTTTTTTTATGTATCCGACTTGGACCCTCAAAAGACCCGTTGACAAGTGTTAGTAGTTGGGCCAAGTTAGGTACTCCAAAAATATCAGCCATCCGGTATATACAACAACAACAATTTCATGCTACAACTTTCACCATTTCAATATACAGTAAAATACATACACAGAGTAAGTCTTCCACACCGTACTTAAAATCATGACACGTCCCCATGTCATATCAATAAATAAAAGTGCATAAGAGTTAGAAGACTTCCATAAGACTCAATCAGGGTCGGAGACGATGCTGGGTCTACATTGCAAGCTCTCCCCAACGCACGGAACCAGGACATGAACTATCCCTCGGACCGGACCTGCCTCTGAGACATGGCATCGAGCCGTGTGTGGAGGCCATCAACTGAGGTGGGAGATCCGTGACCTACTCTTCCATGGAACATAACATTGGCCGTGTAGATTGAGACCTGGATAAGCCGGCCCCAATATGGGGGCGCGAGATGGTCCGACAGTGTCAAATGATCGTCTGGATGGAGCGAAGGGAATCGAGGCATCATCATCATCATCTATTTCAATTGTTTGTGGGCCCCTGCCCACTCTGATGTGGGAGGCTCTAAGAGGTGCCTCAAGTTCCACTGTCCCGTCAGTAGGATTAGTGGGAACGTTCCTCCGTAAGCACAGCTGAGTCACCAAGGAGGGGAAGTAAAACCCCTTTGACAGCAACGGTCCCCTCAAAATCATTTCATCGCCAATGACCTTAGCTGCGTCAAAATCTCTCTTGGTGACGAAGCACCAAGTTAGTAGGGACCTGTTGAAGTTCACGTACGTCGTGTTGCTAGACAACATGAACCTACTGCAAATAACCGTCAACCAGCACTTAGTCAAGTGCGTGAAAGAGTTGGAACTCAAGGAGATCTGGTCCTTTATCCAAGTCAGCCTCCCCCCAGCACAAATTTCTTCGATCATGACCTCCCACGTGAGTTGATCGTGGTAATAGTTAACATCACCTGTGAACTCAAGCAGCTGGAAGGCCTATTGAATATAGAGAATGTGTGATAGGACTACCCTACCCCGCAAATGTACATCTCGACCTGAGTGAGCAGGATAGTTCGCATAGAACTCACGTACAATCATCCTGTTAATCGGGCAGGGCTCATCAAATAGGAATTCCATCTGCCTCATCCGAATCTCCTCATACATATCTTCCTTTTCCGCCCGGAGGGCTGCTCGGCCAATTTGAATTTCAGGAATGAAGTTTTTGTGCGCCTTAGCATTGAAATCATCCTCTATCAGTTCCGAAACAAACCTTGAAGCATCATAAGTTGGCTAGTGAGCTGGGCCAGCCTGTCTCCTCTGCCTCTTGAGGGCCATAGTACCTGCAGAGAGTTCAAACAAACCATTAAATTCATCCCAAACAGTGCCAAACGGGTGGTTACTCAGACTTCGCCACCCGATGGCATCAAAACAACATCCCCTTTTGTTCATTTTTTTCACACTAGTCCCTCTAGCAGTGTCGTGAAGTTCACAGAATCCGCTAAAGCCGCCCTCCATGACTTATATCACCCCACACTTGTACCTTCACCATGACTCAAACAATTAGAGCCCCCATATATCGCCAAATATCACACCCACCATTAGGAATGGGCATAGCCCACCCCACAACACCACAACAACTCCAAAAATTCGGCCAACATAAGGCCATGCACTAATCACACCCTACAAACAAATTCTAGGCCTCCAAAATAGCAAAACAAGCGCTACAACCAAAGTATAATGTAGGCCCAACCAAATAAGCACCAAACATCCCTACTAGAAACAACTACAACTATATATACCAACAAGAAGCACAATTATACAAACAAAATTAAAGTATTGCTAACTAGGGCTGAGTTAAAAGAAACAAGACTAAATTATACTAAATTAGTAGTCAAACTAAAGACAAAAGAAAGAGAAACTTACTTGGATTGAGAAAGGGAAAGGGGTTGATTAAGTTGGAGGGTAGTTGGGTTAGAGGCAGAGTGTTTGTGGAGAGAAAAGATGAGAAGAAGAGAGAAAAATTGAGAGAAAAGAGTGGTTTGGGCATGGGGGTTGCTGAAAAAGAAGAGGGAAGTCCCTTTTCAGATTTCGCACCTCTCTTTTTTTGTTTTTTTTTTGTTTTGTATATTCTACAGGATTACAATTACAATAATTTCATGGGTTTCCTCCCATGCAGCGTCTGATTTAACGTCGCGGGATGACTCAGATGAGCGCATTCACGGCTCACTCGACCCTTGCAGCTCGTTCAAGCACAGTGTAGATCCTTCCTTGGGTTCGTTCATTCCCATGTATAATTTCAACCATTGAATCTAAATGTGTGAGAGTCATCCTCAGTATCAACTTCAACAGCTCCAGACGGGAAGACTTCAACTACCCGAAATGGTCCAGACCATCGTGATTTCAGCTTACTCGGGAACAACCTCAATCTTGAGTTGTATAGCAGTACCCTGTCCCCGGCTTTAAAAGTTCACTCCACAATGTGATGATCATGCAGACTTTTCATTCTTTCCTTATACAGTCAGGTGCTCTCAAAAGTAAGATGCCGAAACACCTCAAGATCATGCAATACTGTGACTCTTGACGAGCCCGCAACTTCAATGTCTAGATTCAGCTGTCTTAGTGCCCACCACGCTCTGTGCACAAGTTCTATCGGTAGGTGACAGGCCTTCCCAAACATCAACTCGTATGGAGACTGTAAGGCCTCGCGAAAATGAGTGTTGAGATGTTAGTAGCTCATAGAGTCGAGTCTACCTATGTGGATTAGATTCTTTTTACTGTTTTGCACTTAAAAATGCCAAAAATCGAAATTGTTCTAGAAAAGGTCTAATCTTGCGATCCAGAATACGGTTGCAGATGATCGCATTTCTGCCACAGAAGGTTCTAGAGAGCAACAAATTTTTGATGTTAAAAATGCGGTCAGATCTGCGATCGCATAATTAATATACGGATCGCAGAGTGATCGCATATGGTCCCTGAAGAAATTTGAAGGTCAGTTCTACGGTGCATGCTGCGACCACAGAACGCGAATGTGGACCACATATCCACCGCATTCCCAACCCGGGAAGTCCAAAACTTGGGACCAATCTGCGGTCAATTCTGTGGACCACATGTTAGTTCTGCGAGTGAAGATTGCATCGCAGATCATGCTCGCCTCGTGACCTTTTATTAAAACATCTTCCCCCTCATTTTTAATATATCTCTGATCAAAATAAGAGAGATGGAGAGAGTTCTTGAGAGAGAAAGCTAAATCTTCACCATCTAGTCTTTCAAAACCATTGGAGCTCGGAAGATTCTTGGTGCATTGTCTTCTCTACTGATTTCTCAGGTAAAATCCCTAACCCCTTTCCCTAAATTTTCAAACCTAAGCTTGGAAGGGGAACCACGTGCACTAGATTTTGAAATTTCTTGATACAACCTTCATGCATGTCTTCAAAACACTAGAATCTTGTAAAAGGGGGATTGGGTAGTGAATTGTGAATTCCTATTGTAAAGGTCTATGTATTAATCATGATCTAGATTGACCCATCCTGATTGCTTGGTGAATTGGATTGGAAGTTAGAAAGAGATATTCAATTCCAGGTATGTATGGCTAATTGTGATCCTTGTGAAATCGCCCTGTATTGATTTGTGAAATTGTTTGATAATTGATATTCATGTGGGGATCATTGTGAAACTCTTGTGATGTATACTTGTGTGGTTACATCTGGTGGTAAAAGTTGAGGAACAGGTAATTGAACGAATTCATGAATGGCTAAGCCGGAACTATTGTGGTAACAATATATGGTTGGTCATAGACATCCATTGTGGTAACTCGGAATGTGTACAAATTGATGAACTTGAGGAAATTGTTGTTGCTAGTTGTGGAAATACATTATCCTTGTTGTGGTGCTATCTTAACAATGTGCTATAGTTGATTTCTTTTATTTGTTGTTATGTTGTATGTTGTTTGTGAACTGAAACTGTCAGGCGGGGTCGGGTTGCGAACCGCAACACGGTGAAATAAGGTGTGGGTTGGGGTGACAAGGGTGGCCGAGGTAATAAGGGTGGACGAGGCAATAAGGGTGAAAAAATGTGATCCAGTATCACTATTGAAATGTATATAAATCATGAAATGATCAATGAGGAATTGTGAAAGGAGACAACATGAGAGATTGTAACCTGTGGGGCACTGATTGCCCCTTTGTTTGACTAATTGCATCATTTGTTGTGAAATGCTTGGTTGTTGCTCCATTGTTGTGCTATTGTTGTTCAGCTTTCCATTTGTATATGTATTTTTGACTTGATTTTACTTGGGACAACATTTGTCCGTACATGCCGGTACAATTCAAATGTACTGACGTCTCTAATTCGTGCTTTATCTCGAATTTTCAGAAATGGCACCTAAGAAGAAAGCTAGACTTGTCCTAGGGGCCAATGCCACTTCCAGTGCGGTTGTGGATCATGTGACGACTGCCGTGGGTGGGAGTGATTCCCCAGTTCTGAATTTTCCTTCTCAATTCATTCCTGATCCAAGCAATCATGTTCCAGCGGCAGCAGGGGGTGCTACTATCCCTCCTGCCATTCCTTCAAATCCTGGTGTTGCTCCAGCTTCCAATCCTGGGATTTCTGATGGAGACCTCAGGGAGCTATCCGTATTTTGACCCAGTTAGTGGCCGCCCAGGCCCAGAGATCTCATGATGCCCCTGTGTCCTTCAGTGGATAGGGAGATTCCTCTAGCTCCAGAGTTCGCAAATTCGTGCGATTGTCCCCTCTAGAGTTCTCAGGCACACAACCAGAGGCCGATCCGCAGGATTTCCTCGATGAGATGTACAAGACCTTTTGAGTGATGACGTCTACAGAGGTAGAGGGGGTAGAATTGGCTTTATACAGGCTGAAGGGAGCAGCGCGTTCATGGTTTGAGATGTGTCGGCTAGGTAGGATGAGTTCGTAGATACCTTCATGGACCACTTCTTGCCTGCCGAGACCATGGCAGCCCATGCCACCGAGTTTGAGGTCCTTAAGCAGGGTAGTATGAGTGTTTGGGAGTATCATATGGAGTTAGTGAGATTGTCCAAGTATGCTCCTCAGTTGGTGTCGACTATGGAAGCCAGAGTTTGGTGATTCGTTCAGGGTCTCAGCCCTTTGGTTGTAAATGAAGCTGCTACGCTGGCTTTTCATTCAGACATGAACTATGGAAATATCGTGGGATTTTCTCTAGTCACAAAAGCCAGGAAATTGAAGATTCAGGCGGACAGGGAGAGTAACAGCAGGTCCCGGTCTATGGGTCACTCATGGAGGTCATCTCCAGGGAGAGGATCATCAGGACCATCTCAGTCTTATGCTAAGTCCTCAGCTAGTGCACTGCCATATGTGCACTGTTACCAGTAGAGTAGCCCTTCGGGGCCAGGTTCAGACAGCAGGATGTCCCGCAAGTTCAGTCATTCAGGGATGAGACCTCGACAACAGGGAGGTATATGCCCCAAGTGTGGGAGATTTCATACAGCGGCCTGTTACTTGATGCTCCAGTGTGCTACAATTATGGGGTGAGGGGTCACATACAACGGGACTGTTGTGCGCCCAGGCAGGGCACAGGTAGGGGACTTGCTCAGCCATCCAGTTCATCAGTGGCTACGTCATCAGTGCGCCCTCCAGCCCCAGCAGGGCGTGGTGCAGCCATAGGCGGAGCTCGTGGTAGGGGCGCACCCAGCAGGTTTTATGCATTGAGTGGTCGTCAGAGTGCTAAGGCTTCCCCAGATATTGTCACAGGTATCCTATCTGTCCAAACCATTGATTGCTATGAAATTATTGATCCGGGGTCTTCTTTGTCCTATGTCACTCGATTAGTTGCTTCGAGTTTTAGGATTGAACCCGAGCAGCTTCTTGAGTCGTTCTCTGTATCGACTCCGGTTGGTGATTCTATTACAGCAGCGCGGGTCTATAGGAATTGTGTTGTTATGGTAGGTGGTCGTGTTACCACGTCCGACCTTATCGAGCTTAGGATGGTGGATTTTGATGTAATCATGCAGATAGATTGACTCTATTTGTGCTTTGCTAAACTTGATTGTCGGACGAAAGTCATGAGACTCAAGTTCGCTAATGAGCCGGTTATTAAATGGAAGGGAAATGGCATTGTGCCGAGGGGTAGGTTTATTTCCTACCTCAAGGTTTGGAAGGTGATTAGAAAGGGGTGCATCTATCATTTAGTCCGGGTGGCGGACACTACTCCAAAAGTACCTTCCCCCGAGTCCGTGCCAGTTGTAAATGAGTTTCTTGAGGTATTTCCAGATGAGCTTCCGGGAATTCCTCTAGATAGAGAGATTGATTTCGGGATTGATATATTGCCAGATACCCAGCCAATATCTATTCCACTGTACAGAATGGCACCAGCAGAGCTGTGAGAGTTAAAGGAGCAGTTGAAGGATCTATTGGAGAAGGGGTTTATCCGACCAAGTGTGTCACCGTGGGGTGCTCTGGTTCTTTTTTTCATAAAGAAGGATGGGTCGCTTCGGATGTTTATCAATTATCGGCAGCTTAATAAAGTCACCATCAAGAATAAGTACCATTTGCCTCGGACAGATGATTTGTTTGACCAATTGCAGGGTGCAAGGTTCTTCTCCAAAATGGATTTGCGGTCCAGGTACCACCAACTAAAGATCAGGGAGCAGGATATTCCTAAGACCGCTTTCAGAACTCGTTATGGCCACTTTGAATTCTTGGTCATGTTCTTTGGGCTAATCAACGCCCCTGAAGCTTTTATAGATCTTATGAATCAGGTCTTCAAGTCATTCTTAGACCACCTCAGAGCAGTTTTGCAGACTCTTCATCAGCACCAATTGTATGCCAAGTTTTCCAAATGTGAAGTATGGTTGGAGTCTGTCGCTTTTCTGGGTCATGTCGTTTCCAGTGAGGGGATTCAGGTGGACCCCTAAAGAGATTGCAGCGGTGAAGGTATAGGTCCCCGATCGGGTGGTTCGAGGTTGGTGAAGAGAAATTAATAGGGCCAGATCTCATGCATCAGGCCATGGAGAAGGTAAGAGTCATTCAAGAGAGAATGAAGACTGCTCAAAGTCGCCAGAAATCCTATGCGGACGTGCGTCAAAGAGAATTGAAGTTTCAAGAAGGAGATTGGGTATTCTTGAGGGTATCTCCTATGAAGGGAGTCATGCGCTTTGGGAAGAAGGGAAAACTAAGGCATAGGTATGTCGGGCCTTATCAAGTCACTCAAAGGATCGGTCAAGTTGCATATAGGTTGGAATTTCCCCCTGAAATGTCCTTGGTGAACCCGGTGTTTTATGTATCCATGTTGAGAAAAGTTGTCGGTGATCCGTCTAAAATCGTGCCAGTTGAAGACATCAAGGTTACAGAGGAGTTATCATATGAGGAAATTTTGGTTGCTATTCTGGATAGACAAGTCCGAAAGTTGCGGAACAAGGAGATTCCTTCAGTTAAGGTGGTTTGGCGAAACCAACAAGTCGAGGAAGCCACACGGTAAGCGAAAGATGAGATGAAGATAAAATACCCCCATCTATTTGAGCAAGTCTATAAATGATCGTACGAATCTTGTCCCTAGGAGCACCACTGTTGTGTCCCATCAGGTGTAAGAAACCTTCCTTCTCTTCCCAAGTGCCTTAGTATTGTAGTTTCTCCAAGTTGTGCCAACAAAATTTATGTGTTGTGATTGTTTGAACGATGTGCAGTTCTTTTTGGTGATGAAAGTTTTGTGCCCTTATGTTAAGGTGATGTGAGGAAGTAATGATTAAAACACATTCTCCCTCATTTTTAATATATCTCTGATCAAAATAAGAGAGAACGAGAGAGAGTTCTTGAGAGAGAAAGCTAAATCTTCACCATCTAGTCTTTTAAAACCATTGGAGCTCGAAAAATTCTTGGTGCATTGTCTTCTCTACTGATTTCTCAGGTAAAATCCCTAACCCTTTTCCCTAAATTTTCAAACCTAAGCTTGGAAGGGTAACCACATGCACTAGATTTTGAAATTTCTTGATAAAACCTTCATGCATGTCTTCAAAATACTAGAATCTTGTAAAAGGGGAATTGGGTAGTAAATTGTTAATTCCTATTCTAAAGGTATATGTATAAATCATGATCTAGATTGACCCATCTTGATTGCTTGGTGAATTGGAGTGGAAGTTAGAAAGAGATATTCCATTCCAGGTATGTATGGCTAATTGTGATCCTTGTGAAATTGCCCTGTGTTGGTTTGTGAAATTGTTTGATAATTGACATTCATGTGGGGATCATTGTGAAACTCGTGTGATGTATACTTGTGTGGTGACATCTGGGGAAAAAGTTTGAGGAACAGGTAATTGAAAGAATTCATGAATGGCTAAGCCGAAACTATTGTGGTAACAGTATATGGTTGGTTATGGACATCCATTGTGGTAACTCGGTATGTGTACAAATAGATGAACTTGAGGAAATTATTGTTGCTAGTTGTGGAAATACATTATCCTTTTTGGGTTCTATCTTAACAATGTGCTATAGTTGATTTCTTGTATTTGTTGTTGTGTTGTATGTTGTTTGTGAACTGAAACTGTCAGGCGGGGAAGGGTTGCGCGCCGCAACACGGTGAAATAAGGTGTGGGTTGGGGTGATAAGGGTGGCCGAGGTAATAACAGTGGAAAAATGTGATCCAACATCACTATTGAAATGTATATAAATCATGAAATGATCAATGAGGAATTGTGAAAGGAGACAGCAGTAGAGTTTGTAACCCGTGGGGCACTAATTGCCCCTTTGTTTGACTAATTGCATCATTTGCTGTGAAATGCTTGGTTGTTGCTCCATTGTTGTGCTATTGTTGTTCGGCTTTCCATTTGCATATGTATTTTCAGCTTGAATTTACTGGGGACAGAGTTTTTTCAAACATGCCAGTACAATTCAAATGTACTGACGTCCCTTTTGCCGGGGGTGCTACATTCGTGTTATGATTGTAGGTGGATCTGCAGCAGGCACTCCTGTCCACCGTCCATAGCTCTTCCTCCTTTCTATCACCTGTGTACATCTTGGTGATCCCCTTTCTTTCTGGGGCCCTGCGTGGTTCTAGCCACCTCTATTGTCGTAATAATAGTTTTGTGATGTCATTGCAAAAGAATAGTCGGGACCTTGTCGCCGGCAAGTGTTGTATTTATTTTCTCTTATAGGTTCCGTAGACAGTGTTATGTGGGTTATGTATATATGTGTATATTTTGGGCCGTGTAAGTTGTTACACCACGTTCCCTGTTAATCATAATTTGCGTTTTGTAAAAGGTGTTCCTTATTAATCATAATGTGTGCTTATAAAAGAGAATTCATATTTTCTTTCAATTGCATTTGGTATCTTTTAGCTAATTAACAAGGAATAATGTGAGGTAATGCGTGGGGAATAGGAAAGGCACCCAGATCCACTCGACCGGGGATACCCGGTTGAGTGACGGTCATGTCCCTTGGATTTTGGGGCGTGACAGAGAAATACCAATTGGTGTCTTGAATGTTGTTCTATATGCCCAGAGTGCATCATCTAACTTTCTTGCCCAATATGTTCGTGTGGCGTTTACAGTTTTTGTTGACACACTCTTTATCTCTCTGTTGGAGACCTCAACCTGACCGCTGGTTTTCGGGTGGTAAGGAGTAGCCACCTTATGGCTCACGTCGTATTTTCCCAACAACTTCTCAAATTCTCTGTTGCATAAGTGAGTTCCCCCGTCATTAATTATCGCCCGTGGTGTCCCAAAGCGGGTGAATATATTTTTCTTCAAAAACCCCACCACCACCTTTGCATCATTGGTGGGCAACGATATAGCTTCCACCCACTTATACACGTAATCTACAGCAACCCGAATGTACTTATTGCCGTAAGAGCTGACAAAGGGACCCATGAAATATATCCCCCAGACATCTAACACTTCAACCTCCTGAATCGGGTTCATAGGAATCTCGTGGCACCGGGAGATGTTCCCGGTGCGTTAGCATTCATTACAATTTTTTTCCCATGTGTGAGAATCTTTGAACACTGTCGGCCAGAACAGTCCGGCCTCAAGCACCTTTGCTGCAGTCCTTACTCCTCCAAAGTGTCTCCCATAAGCCGAAGCATGACAAGCCTGCAAAATAGAAGATTGTTCCATCTCAGAGATGCATCTACGGATCATGTTATCCAAGCATATTCTAAAGAGATAGGGCTCATCCAAATAGTACGAACGAATTTCACGAAAGTTCGTTTCCTCTGGACCAATAGCAGGTCGTGAGGAACTATACCACTAACCAGGTAATTGGCATAACACGCATACCATGGCACTTACAGATGAGTGGTGGCAAGCCGTTGCTCGTCTGGAAAAGTTTCCAGAATTTCCTCAACTTCAATTTTGTTTTCAGCTCCTTCAAGTCATGATAGATGATCAACGACTTGTTTCTCAGTGCCTTTTTAGTCACGTATTTCAAGATCAAACTCTTGTACCAACAACACCCAACGAATCGGGCATGGCTTAAAGTCCTTCTTTTCTATCAAATATCTAAGAGTTGCATGGTCAGTGTATACAATTACCTTCGATCCTATAAGGTAGGACCAGAACTTGTCGAATGCAAACACTACAACTAGCATCTCCTTTTCAGTCACGACATAGTTCAGTTGGGCTCCACTCAGCATTCTACTAGCGTAGTAGATTGGATGCATCAGTTTGTCTTCCACTGGCCCAGCACTGCCCCCATTGCATAGTCACTAGCGTCACACATTAATTTAACGGTTGCTCCCAGTTGGGGGCAACAATGATAGGTGTTGTGACCAGCCTTTGTTTCGACTCCTCAAACACTACCCTACAAGCATCAGAAAATACAAACGGGTGATCTTTCTCTCATAACTTACCGAGAGGGTTGGCGATTTTGGAGAAGTCTTTAATGAACCGCCGGTAAAAAACCGGTATGTCCAAGAAAACTCCTTATTGCTTTGAATGAAGTTGGCGGAGGCAGCTTTGCTATGATATCCACCTTGGCTCGATCTACCTCTATCCCCTTACTTGACATCTGGTGCCCCAAGACTATGCCTTCTTGTACCATGAAATGGCACTTCTCCCAGTTCAGCACCAGATTAGTCTCGATGAACCGTTTCAGCACCCGTCTTAGATTCACAAGGCAGTCGTCGAACGAATTCCCCACCACTGAGAAGTCATCCATGAACACCTCCATTATATCTTCAACCATATCAGTGAAAATGGCCATTATGCACCGTTGGAATGTGGCGGGTGCATTGCAAAGGCAAAATGGCATCCTTCTGAAGGCATAAATGCCATAAGGGCATGTGAAGGAGGAATTCTCTCGGTCCTCAGGTGCAATAGAGATCAGGTTGTACCCTGAGTACCCGTCAAGAAAGCAGAAATGTGACCTCCATGCCAATCTATCCAACATCTGATTAATAAAAGGGAAGTGGGAAGTGGTCTTTCCGGGTGGCAAGATTCAGCTTTCTGTAATCCATGCATATTCTCCAATCGATGACGGTTCTCGTTGAGATTAGTTCATTTTTGTCATTCTTCACCACCATCATGCCACACTTCTTAGGCACACATTGAACTGGGCTAACCCAGCTGCTGTCAGAAATTGGGAAGATAATTCCCGCATCTAAGCACTTTATTACTTCCTTCTTCACCACTTCCTTCATATTCGGGTTCAACCTCCTCTAATGTTCCCTGGAAGGTCTATGTCCCTCTTCCAGCAAGATTTTGTGCATACAATAAGCGGGGCTGATCCCTTTGATGTCTGTCATTGTCCACCCAATGGCAGTTTTGCATTCCTTCAGCACATGTAAAAGTTGTTGCACCTGCACATCTAACAAACCAGATGAGATAATAACAGGTAGAGTAGAGTCAGGTCCCAGAAATTCATGCCTGAGGTGGGCTGGCAAGGGCTTTAGTTCCAGCTTTGGTGGTTCTTCAATGGATGGTTTATCTGGAGGGTTCTCTCTTTTCTCTAAGTGTAGGGGTTCAAACGCTAGATTTCTGTCCCAAAACCCTCTACCTCCCAAAGGCAACACCCTCCTCACCATTCGCCTCCTCCAAATTCGTCAGACATGCAGC
Source organism: Nicotiana benthamiana (assembly GCA_034376525.1). NCBI lineage: Eukaryota > Viridiplantae > Streptophyta > Magnoliopsida > Solanales > Solanaceae > Nicotiana > Nicotiana benthamiana. The sequence continues at coordinate 135,535,241 of CM067329.1, read as the reverse complement.
CAAGGGATCCTCCACTGTCAACACTTTATCATCAGACTACACAATCACATCCACAGCATCAATTAGAGAACAATTGGCGAACTCACTTGGTCGCCTCATATATTTCTGCACATTGAATATAATCTCCTCGTCATTGAGCCTCATCTTCAGCTCCCCGGTCTCACAATCAATTAAGGCTCTCCCTATGGCTAAGAACGATCTTTTAAAATGATAGGAATCTCTTCATCCACCTTGTAATCCAAGATTACAAAATCGGCAGGGAATACGAATTTTCCCACCTGAATAAGCACATCATCGAGGATCCCAAATGGACAATTCATTGTCATGTCAGCCAGCTGCAATAACATGGAGGTGGGTCGAGCTCTCCCAATGCCCAACCTCTTGTAAATAACTAGGGGCATAAGATTAATGCTGGCCCCTAAATCACAAAGTGCCTTTGCAAAGGCATAGTTCCCAATAGTGCACGGAATAGTAAAGCTCCCTGGATCATAGAGCTTTTCTGCAATAGATCTAGTTACCGCTGCACTATTGGTCTGCGTGAGTATCACTATGGCCAATTCTTGAAATTCAAACTTCCAAGACATCAAATCTTTCATCATCTTCGCATACCCAGACATTTCCTATAAAGCCTCATTTAATGGAATATTTACCTGAATCTGTTTGAGCATCTCAAAGAACTTTTTGTACTGCTCTTCCTTTTGATGCTTGGCCAATCTCTGTGGGAATGGTGCATGGGGTATTTTCTTCCCAATAATTTGAGATTTGTCTTTCTCAACTATGATCTCCTCCATCATCTCTTCCATTGCTTCCGCAACTTTCTCGATCTCTTGCTGAATATTCTGTGTTTCAGGAACAGGCTGGACTGTGACATATGTCAGCCTTGTTGATTCATCCAGCTCGATCGGTACCTGAACGAGTGTCTCAGCCTGTATATTTGCTCTAGCTCTTTCCTGTTAGTCACCAAGATCTCTCCTATTCCGAAGACTCACTGCCATTAGCTGCTTCAGGGCCTGATCCTTGGGGTTAGTGTGAGTATTTGCAGGCAATTCCCTTGAGGACGGTTATTCAAAGACATGGCAATTTTTCCCACCAGCACTTCAATATTTTTTTATAGCTACGTCATATGCATATACCCTTTCGTTTATCTTTGTATTGGACCCAATCACTTGCTGCATCATTGCTTCTAGTCTCACGAACCCATATTCCTTTCTCCCACCATGTTGCTGCTGAGGTGGGTGATACCCTTACTGCTGATTATTGTATCCCTATGGTCTAGGATAAGGTGCCATATTGTTGGGAGGTCTCATGCCTCCCATGTTCCCGGCATTGTATTGTGGCTGAGGTGGCCTGTACTGCTACTTCGTCTGCTGGCCCCAGTTTTGATTTCCTTGCTTTTGACCCCAATAGTTAGCCACATAATTCATATCTTTGGGATGCTGGTGGTGATGATCGAGCTCTACATTCCATGGATTCCCGACTGGCTGACTGATGCAAGATGTGCACAAGCCCCTATTGGTGGTATCAACTATGTGTACCTGCTGTTTTTGTACTGACTCCTCTACCTTTTTGGTGAGGATGCTCATCTGTGTCAAGAGGGTTACCACATTCTCAGCCAAAGTGCTGGAAGGATCAAGAGGCATTGAGTGCACCACCGGAGTGATAGGTGCATTTCTGGTCGTCCACCCTGAATTCTGAGATATTTTATCTAACAGATTCTGCCCTTCTCTCCAGGTCTTTCTCAAGAATGCCCCACCAGCTGAGGCATCCACAATATTCTTCATAGTGTCAGAAAGTCCCATGTCCACACGCTGCCCCAACATCTGCTCTGGAATACCATAATGGGGACACATCACCAACATTCCTTTGAACCTTCCTCATGTCTCGTGCAAAGTTTCTATAGATTTCTGTTTGAAGCTCACGATCTCATCAATTTGTTGCAGTGTTTTTTTGGGTGGGTGGAACTTGTTGTGAAACTGCTTGACTAACTCATCCCAAGTTTCAATGGAGTTTATGGGGAGTGAGTTTAGCCAAACCTAAGCAGCTCCTGTCACTGAGAATGGAAATAATAGCAGCCTAATTGCTTCCGGAGTCACATTGGGCTGCCTCTGAGTTTTGCATAGGGACAAGAAATTCTTCAAATGCTGCCGAGGGTCTTCTACTTGCGTTCTAGAAAAGAGTCCCTTGTTTTGCAACAAGTGCAACATATTGTTTGAATCTGGAACGATTCAGCTTATATCACGGGCACAATAATGGCAGTTGCCAAATTGTCTGATGTCGGTTGTGCCCAATCATAGAGTGCACCCTCCAGCACAAGAGGTGCCTCCATTTCGGCATTTAAGCCATCCAGCTGGACCGTGCCGTCTCCGTTGGGATTTTCTACGTTATCCATATCACTTTCGAGTTTGTCTGTCTATTGAGATGGTTGAAGTATTTTGTTGGCTCGGTTCAACACCCGAAATATTTTCTCACGGTCTGAGAGTCCTTCAAGCAGTTATCCAGTCCTTGTAGAAGTTCTAGGCATACACCTGTGCAACCATGTCAACCGTCAAAAGTTTCAATCAAAATTGGGTGTAAAAAAACTAGCTACACCAAGAATTTATGTAACTCTAGCAATGGCAACTGATAATTCTGTTAACTCCCCGGCAACTGTGATCACGACCAAGTATGCCTTCTAGAAAGGACTTTGCGGACGTTGCAAATAAAACCCGAGTATTACACCCAGGGTTGAATCCACAGAGAATCAACCTATCAACTACCACCTTTAGACCCACTAAATTCTTCGGAACCAACTTCCCAAAACTTTTGAATCTCAAGTGGAGGTTTTACTACGAACTAAGATTGTAGAAAAGCAACAAGCTATAGCTAACTAACTAAGGTTGTAAACAAGAATGAGAGAAAACGCTAAGGTAATGACTTTCCCTATTGATGGAATCCCTTCTGTTTATGCTTCATACAAATTTACCAGGACTTCTATATCAATAATGAACACGCAACTTATAGTAACTCTCTCCCGAGCAATTACCACAATATGCTATTGCACTCTCCCGAGCTAACTAGCTAGCTTTAATTAACACAGTTCATTTAAAATTGCAAAAAGGCTTTGTTATTCCTAATCCCGCCTTTAATAATATAGTTATAGATTCCTCTTATTACTTTAGGAGTGGTGTTACTCAACAACTACCTAAATATGCACTCTTTTCCAAGTTATGCACACTAGATAGGCACAACTAATTGAGAATCCTGTCAATTAACTACAACAACAACATAGTTGAACAAATATAGATTAAAACTAGCAAATTTGCATTAACATAAACGAGAAGTTCAACCCTCAATAGGTTCCATCAAAACCTTAGATAAGGAAATTAGCTACTAATAACTATGGGTAAACAAACTATGTTAATATTCAACATAATCTAGCAATAAAAATCAAAAGGGAAGAAGAAATATGTTTAAGATAATCTCTCACTCTTGTTTTTCATTCCAAGAACTCAAAGAAATCAATACATGCCTCCAAGGGGCAAAAACTAGTGACTAATATAGGTTTTAGGGCTAAAATTCATGCTTTGATACACTTGCCCTTGGCCTTCAGCACGCCTACCGCAGTTCTGCCGCGGTCCTGGTAGAACCGCGGCCAAACATCCCCACGGAAACCAACTTTATCTGCAGCTATCTTCCACCGCGGTGACAGACTCACTTTTCTAATTCTTCAGCCTATTTTTGCGTGGTTCACTTGGGGTATTTCACAATTTGCCTCTTTTTTTCATTTTTCACGCCAAAAGTGCTGCCTAGCCTTCCCTAGTCATATATAGCCTGTACATCAAGAAAAACACTAATAAGAGCATTTTGTTATCACTTTCATTATCGAAACTATGCAAGAAGGTGATTATTTAAGGCCTGAATAAAGTTAAATTCACCTATTATCAATATACATACATATATACGCGTATATAACGCTGTTTGAATACATACATATATGGGTATATAACTCCATTTGAATACATACTCATATATGCATATATAACGCCGTTTGAATCATATTTCAGCCACTATGGGCAACATCATCATCATATACCAGCTGATCAGGTGGTGGTGCGTATATAACGCCGTAACCTTTTCCCATATCCCATATACATATATGTACATACATATATATGCATATATAATGTCGTCTGAGTCATGGGTCAATGTACATGTATAAATGCATGAAATGCATATGAAATACGATAACAAAATCTCTTAATACGTCATAAGATCATTATATCACTAATTAATATCATAAAATCCTTTTACCATTTTCTGAGACTCATGAACAGACAATGGCATAATAAGACATATGAAAATTCAAGAACATAGGCACTTCTAATACTTCTATGAATAGAGTCATATATGGAATTTGTGCATTTGTACGTTTCGTTCGTATCGTAAGGATGATGCCAAAAGAAAAAAGGAATAACCTTAAAATACATATTCCCGAATTTATTTGAACGAACCTGCTTCTGCAGAATATGGACGAAATTCACACTTGGACAAACTTGAAATTTCGGATGAATTAATCTGCTTTTAACGTTTTGAACAAAATGTTGGCTTAAGGATTGAATTGATGAAGTCTTGGACTTGAACGAAAAACTGCTCTGCTCTTTCACGTTTGGATATTGTAAAGTTTAAAGGGCTTCAACGTTTGGACATTGTGAGGTTTCAAAGGCTTAATCGTTTGGACAGAGAGCTTTCACGTTTTCTTTGATGTGTAAAGTTAGTATCTGATATATGTAATTAAGAGAATGAATTGCCACCTAATCTTAAAAGACTCAGTCATTTGATTAGAATGTGGCTTATGCCACGTTACTTTTACATCATTATCTAATTTTTTTCAATTAGTTTAATTTGGTAATATTCTATTACCTGGTAATTAATTAATTACCCACATAATTAATAATTATCTCAAATTACTAAAAATATCTCAGTTTTCACATATCTTATACACCTTATTATTATGGCCATGTACTACCTTGAATATTACTAGTCCATAAATATTGAGTATTTTAGCTCGAGTCATATTCTATTCCAACATGCCAAACTTGGACGAAAATTCATTTTCTTTGACTTGCTCCCCTTCTCACCTTTACTAATCACTTGTGAAATAGCATAATTCTTACAATCTCCAATCTTTTCCTTGAACTGAAGTTAATTACCTTACGATAAATTCAACGTACCATATTACATGGTGCAACATTGCCGTAATTTATTATTGCGAAGCATAACATCATCGTAATATAATACCGTGCGGCATGAAATCTCACTTTGGGGGATCTCATTAATTTATTTATGCCATATTTTTCATGTACAAAAATATGGGGTGTAACATCATTCCCCGCTTTTGAACATTCGTCCTCGAATGCCGACTAATGTGCTTATCGTCCTCATATCACGTAGGCTCTTGCGAATACTTTAGTAGTCCTTTTGCCATTTAGGCAACTGTTCTGTGAATAAGTTCAAAGGCCAGGGCATTCCACCCTTTAGGCCTTTTACGCATTCCATGACTTGTGATCGAATTCCTTCCAATCTCCTAACTGCTGCTACCTTCTATTATGCAGTTTCTACGACACTGATCTTCTAAGTATGCCTATGCGACTCTCTTATCCTTTTTCCTCCAGCTTTTTAGCAAATCCTAAAGTTCTTGGCTTGGTATTTTGTCAAACTTATGAATACTGCTATATCATATTTTATAGACCGGGTTATCCATTCGTATGACTTTACTGCATCTACATATGTCATACTATACCATAACACTTACCTCAATTTCTCGTTACTGAGGTCTGCTACCAAATCTCCGGTTACTTTCATTGTTTATCTCTTATGTATAAAACTTATATCCTCTAATGCCCCCACATTACCGTTCATCTTTAAGAATGACATCCAAATCTCTCCTCATACTTTATAACTTTTATCCGTTAATTATTGATTCACCTCAATTTTGATCCATAATCCATCCCTGCTAACTTAAACTTTTATGTAATATTATAGCTAGAATTCATGTTGTATCGGGGGACATCTGAAATGGTTAGACTGATCCACCTGGGGCGATACCCTTCTTTCATAACCTTATCTCACGGCATCCCAATATGACCCACCTTGCATGAGTGTTTTAATCCTGTCTAATTCATGAGATCCCTTTCTTTTATCCGTCAGATCATTACATAATTGAAGGCCCAAACATCATATTTTTGTCTGTAATAATTACCCTTCATTCTATTAATAGGGTAACATTCCATATCTTCTGAATGTTATTAGTCTTATACCCTTTTGATTTTATTCAGGCTATACTGAAATTTCTATAACTTAGAGAAACCATATGCTCTTCTTCTTTTCATGGGCTTAATCCTGAGGACTTATCCATTTTGTTACCTTCTCATTTGCCCTTGATTATCCTTACTCTTATCTTCTAGAACCCTTGTCGCTTCACCATATAATGACCTACAAACTACACAACTCTATTTATATATCACTTGAAACCTTTCAACTTGCTTACACCATAGATTTCCTTATGTCATTCTGGGATATTAAGCAAGACATTAAATCATCTCTAATTCTTCTTTACTGTCTTAATTATCCTCCTCGGTACCTAGAAACCATAGGCTATGAGATATGCCACTGAATATGCCGCTATCATTCCTGGATATTGAATCCCAACACTTCTAGCCTTCTATATGAAGTATGGACTATTCACATATTCTTACTTTGAGTATCTCGTACGATGTTCACCTTTACCTCACTTACCTTAAAATCTCGCATTGTATTTTCTATCTCTTTCATGACCTCCCTTCCACATAGGTATAATTCACGTCCATAACTTGAAGCTCTATTATAATTCTTACACCTCTAGTGCATACAGAATCCGGTGAAAGCTTCGTACTGACTTCTTATGAGGCTAGTACTCTTCAGTTGGCTTAATCATAGAGCTATTATAAAATATGGATACGGTACTATATTTCGTATACCTCTGCTACTTGAGAGGATTCTGAGGTCTATAATTCTCTTGGTCCCTCATGTTTCTTAGTTGATGCAACTCTTTAGTCTCATCTTCTTTCTGATGAGCCTCTATGTAGGCTTAAAATATCTTCCGACCCGCGGCTCCTGGTATTAGTTATTACTTTAGCTTTCATAGGCGCTGAGAGATATTTATGATAAAATCTTTTAATAATTCAATCCTTAAACTGTGACTTGGGATCAATTCTATCTTTTAACGAATACCAAGATCTTCTACGGCTGTATGATTGTCAACAAATATGTCGTCTTGAAACTTCTCCAAAATTATGAGTGTATCCATAACATACTAACTCTAGATCATTGATCGAATAATTCTTTCGTTCCATCTTAGTTTTCTTTCAACGTAAGCAATTACTTTTCCCGATCTTTCTGCCCCCTTATTGCGTCCATACTTGTCTTATCTTAATGACCATATCTATTGAAATTTCATATAACTCATATGATTCTGAAATATTACTTATGATTTTACTCCCTATTCATTAGCCTTGTAGGTGCCACTTTCTTAGGGAGTGCATACAATGTTATTTTGAGACTGTTGTCACACAACCATTTCCTCTTTAGGTCGTTGAGCTGAGATTGAAGAGTTCTTCCTTATTTTCTCAACTAGTCTTTCGTCGTAGTACTTAGGGAAGGCCATCCAACTCTTGTAAATATGCAAGCTTATTTGTAAAGCCCCGAAAATTTTTTGCTAAGTAATTTAAGATTTCGAGGTGCCAAGGTAGGCTCTATTTTATTTTGTGTGAAAATGAGGACTAATGATATAATGGATATCAATTGGATATGTAATAAATGTATAAGTCTTATTATAAGTAAATTGGGGTCTAAGGAGAGGCCTAAGTCTAAGCCAAGTTGGAAATTTTCATATTAGACGAAAGTTGTAAATGAGTGCGCACAAGACATCATATTGAGCGATCATATCTCTAGTTATATACGGAGTTGTGTGATGCAAAACCTATCAAATTAAAGACATTTGAGTCTAGTTTCCAACACAATAAACCGTTCATCATTTGGAGGTGTATACAGAAAGTTATGATCATTTTCATGTCCCTTCCGTCGTCAGCGCCCCTAGGTAGCGTCGGGCGTTAGTTGTGCCGCCGGGAATTTTTGAGCTACTAGAATCAGCGCCACAGGCAGCGTCCAGCGCCACCTGTGGCACCCAAACAGCCTATAATACTCATTTCAGGTTCATTTTTACTCATTTCATTTGGACAAACTTAGGGTACTTCTTTCACCATCTCAATACCTTCAACTCCCCCAATCATCAAGGTAAGTAATCTCCATTATCTTGGTGTGAAATCCCATCATTCCTACACTAGTGTTGATGAAATCTTCTCATAAAACACTTAGATTTGCAAGAAATTCCTTCACGAACTCAAAGGAAGGTTTTGCAAGATTTCTTCCAAAAGGTAAATCCCACACCTTAGACTTACATATATGGATATATTGTGGAAATATGGCTATGAATCAAGTATTAAAACTTATGGTATGATGATTGGAAGCCATAAATTTTCAATTTAAACGCAAGACCATGGTAGAGAATTAAAGTTGATTGTTCAATGTAATTTTGTTGGTTGGATGTGAATTGTTAATCACATATGTCATGTTAGGAGTATAAATTATTAAAGAATAATAGTGGGATGAATTGTTGGTTAACGGTAATAGTTTGATGAAAAAATACCATAATTATGAGGTATAAATATCTATACCTACAAGGTGTTTGATAAAATGCCTAAATGACACAAGTAATGAAAATTATTACTAATATTGGCCCTATTGAATGTTGTATTGTAGATTGAAGTTAACTAAGAGTAGTGGGTCATTATAGTATCATTAAGCAGTGAATTCAAGGTATGTATGGCTAAAACCCCCTTTTATTAGAAATTGAACTCCGTTGGTGTTTACAAAAGTGTGGTAAGTTTGGATTGGTTAATGTATTGATTGTAGTTGTGCATTAATTGACTTGTAATTATCTACACATATATATAAAGGATGTACCTCAAAGGGTGTAATGTACCATTCTTGATAGTTAGAGAAGAATGAATAATACAATGTGTGTTGAAATACTTGGGCTATAAGCCAATACCGAAATGGAAAATTATGCATGCTAGCTATGTGCTCACTTACTCGTGATTGCATCTTGAATTTATTTTATATGCCTATGATTATAACTTGAAAAGAATGGGTATTGACAATAGAAAGTAATGTAATAATGGTGGCAGTAAGTGCCAAGGAATTGATATGAGGCATGTGAAGTAAAGAGTTCGATGTGTTGACTAATGAGAACGGAATAATGCTTAGGCAAGGAGACCTAGCCGATTGGGTCGTGATCGGACACCATGTTGCACACATGTTAGTAATGTGATGAAATTGAATTTCAGATAAGAGGAATAAAACAATGATTGAGATATATGCTTCCATTGAGATGACCTAGCCGGTCGGGTCGTGATCGGACTCTGCTCAAGACAGCGGTGGTATTGAGACCAATGATAAACATGCGAAGAAATGCCCTAAACTAAGTTTTGGAAATTATATGAAGATTATGTGATTTGTATACTTGATTTACTCATGTGATTCACTTGTACTTTTTTGATAGTTCTTTCTAGTAAAACAGTGTTTAGTTATACATACTAGTACTATTCCATGGTACTAACATCCATTTTACCGAGGGCGCTATATTTTTAAATGAATGTAGGTGGGCCCATAGCGAATAATGCTTATCGTGTGTAGCGGAGCATCCTTCGTCATAGAGTCTTGGTAATCCCAGTTTTCCTTCAAGGGGTTATATTGTATATCTTTTTATTTTGGACTTTTACTTTTGAGGTATAGCCGTGGCCTAGTTTCCTGCGTTGTTATCACTGTCTTTTGTATCCTTAGAGGCTCCGTAGACGTTTGTGTGGGCTATGTATGGGTATGAGATAGGTCAACGGACCAAGTTGTGATCTTGTGCTCATGCTTTCTTCTAAAATATAACTCGTATGGAACCTTGGAAGTTTAACCACGTTTTGATGTTGTAATATAAAGTGAACTAAAATATTGAATGTACTATCGTTCCTAGTTTAAATAAAGGTAAGCATGGCTTCCTTATTCCTATTGAGTTGGGTAGGCAGTGGTTGATAAGGCTTGCTCAGTTGGATTCACTTGATTGAGCGCCGTCGCGCTTTCCGAAGTTGGGGCGTGACATTATTATACCGTATTTCCGATAGAACTTTTTGTGTTTATCCGTAGTTACTTACCTTCATACTCATCTTCTCGTACGACTGTTTCTGAACTGAAGTTTTGACTATCTTCCCAGTGAAACTATCTTTTATTTTCGTAACATTCATACAATATCTTTAACTATCCCAACCCCTATTTGAATATTTCTCAAATATTATAATGATATTCTTCGAGTCTGAATTCTCCATGTTGGGCTCTTCTATATTTATCTTACACGATCTCATGACTTGTCTGTAACCCCATCTTTAGCCATAACTGGGATCTTACTGACCAATTAGTAATTATTCGTTGGCCCATTCTCATATCAATATTCCTTGTAATCTTTCTTGGGTTATTTCCTTTGTCTTAACTTACGTCTCGCATTGGCTCCTTATTATTAATATCAGCTCGGGAATGAAACTTTAATCCCTCTCCTTGACGTCGTGCTTGCGCAATATTCTTGAATTGTAACGTATCTATAAGATTTGGATAAGTGCCATATCATTCCTCTTTCATATATTGCATTCTTCCTTTACTATTCCATAGTCACTAGAACTACTTAATTGTGACTTAGTGCCATATCACTCCATATTCCCCCCTTTAGGGGTGTACTAAGAGTTAGAGATATGACGACCTCCCTATAGATATTTCATCTTTTCATCTTTGGCATCCTTTCACATCATCGATAATCCTTACTCGCTTCGCGGTAATCCTTCCTTACCAAGGATAGAAAAATCCCTTACTTACGAGGGAGAAATTTAGTAAAACCGGCATATACAATCCCTTAAACTGAACTTTTCTCCCATTGCTTGGTGTAGGAAAGTGTTTTCCTAAATGATCATTCTTTGAATTTCTCATGAATCTTCTTTTGTCGTCCATTCTATTATTAGCTTAACAAAATCTGAATTTCTTTTGATGGCGACTACCATCAAATTACTCAGTCCCTACTTCATGTTTAGTTTATCTTTTTCTACCAGTCCATACTGATTTCTATTACTTTGGGGTCTAACTTTTCCTCTTGGTAATCACGTTAGAGTCACAAACTTATTTCTTGAAATGAGGATATAACCTTATGGCCTATACTCTTTCATTGTCATATGGCCCATCACCTTTTATCTCTTCCTTCATTTGGTTATAAGTTATATAACGCTCTACCATTTTTATCCATGTATCACACCTTATTCATAATGCTTTCTTATCTCTCTTCTCATTACTTTGCTAATATTTGTGCATATCCCTTTTCTTGTGAAAGCTTCAATATGACATTCTTTCATTTTCAGCTTTCCTTTGCTCCATCTATAGAATTTCGGGTTTCTTAACATTTTCGCTTAACTAGGGCTGCGAGCCATACTAAGGTAATATTCCATCAAGGCTTATAGTGCATGTCTTTGTAGTACTCATATCTGGCTGCACTATTTTAAAGTATACCATCTGTGTGTCTTATAAAGAGATCTATTAGCATATTTGCAAAATCCTTTGGAAATGTCAACTTATACAATCAATTCATCCATCATACTTTTCTTATACTATTTTGTTAACCCCTATAAGGCATATACGGAGTGGGTGCGACCAATTGCATATACCTCTGTTACTGTTGAATATAACTGGAAAATCTGATGTTTCTCTACCTTATTATAAATGCTGTTAACCTTCATTAACTGGGCGCCTCGTACCCTTCTTCATCTTGCTTCTTTTACTTATTGAAATTGTACTTGTCTTCTTAATCTATCGTTATCTTTCACCATAAAAATAGATTGGCATTCTTGACTTATGGCTTCTTATCAGGAAGCTTACACCTTTATGTATACCCATGATCTGCTAAAGACCTAACATGTACTTATCATAGGCATTTTTCAAAAATCCAATTCCTCTGACTCAACTCTTCCACAACTATCTTTTTTTTCCAGCCTTCTTTCTGGATGTAGATATCGTCTTATTACGAATAAAATAGAATTTTTGAATTTGAATTCTTATAAGTAAGCTCTACCGCACGATCTAGAGTACGAAAAAAGAGTGACAATCCTAAATGCCCTGTAGCCTATTGCTTATAAGTGTGGTGCACGATACACTCATATATAATACTCTACTAGACATGGCTTTTAGACTCCCTAGCAAGGAACTACTCTGGTACCACTTTTGTCACGATCCAAACCGATGGGCCGCGATGGGCACCCGGTACCTTACTCAACCAAGTATCAACGTAATATATATTATTTATTACACCATTATATACTCATGACATACGACCCTAATAGGCCAATATAATCATTTATAACTCAAAGCATAGGCCGACAAGGCCGTAAAATCTTTCACATACACGACATATGTCTACGAGCCTTTAAGAATACATAAGTGTCATAAAGGTCGGAACAGAGTCCCGCCATATAAGACAATACACGTCTAAATCATACTAACCAAACAAGCAACTCCGAAGCAAGTGGAACACACCAATATCTTCCGCTGAGCTGATAGCCTACTTGGAGGGCTCTCGACCTGTCTATCAGGACCTTCGGGCATGAAACATAGCGTCCCAGGAAAATGGGACATCAGTAAGAATAATGTAACAAGTGTGTAAGGCACATAAATAAGTACATAAGAGACATGTAAGAAGTATGGAGTACATGACTCAACCTGTAAGTCTGAATAACTTTGTAAATTATAAATTACTTTTAGCGTCATGCATATGCGTATGAATGTCATGTCATTCATAGGTACATGTTTCATAACATCATCAGCCTCTGAGGGCATCTTATCATATCATATAGTCCACTGTGGGCAAAATTATCATAGTATACAAGCTTATTAGGTGGGAGTGCGTATATAGCGCCATAACCTTTCTCATATCCCATTTACATACATACATACATACATACATACATACATACATATATATATACATATATATATATATATATACATATGTATATATATATATATGTATATATATACACACATATATAACATCATTTGAATACATACATATATCTGCGTATATAACGCATACCCATATATGCATATATAACGCCGTTTGAATCATATTTCAGTCACTGTGGGCAACATTATCATCATATACCAACTGATCAGGTGGTGGTGCATATATAACACCGTAACATTTTTCAATATCCCATATACTTATAAATACATACATATATATGCGTACGTAAAGCCGTCCGAGTCATGGGTCAATGTACATGTATAAATGCATGAAATGCATATGAAATATGATAACAAAACCTCTCAGTATGTCACAAGACCATTATACCTCTGATTAATATCATAAAATCCTTTTACGCATTTTGAGACCCATGAACAGACGATGGCATATTAAGACATATGAAAATTCAAGCACATAGGCACTTCTAATACTTCTATGAATAGTGTCATATATGAAATTTGTGCATTTGTACGTTTCGTTCGTATCGTATGAATGATGCCAAAAGAAAAAAGAGATAGCCTTAAAATACATATTCCCGAATTTATTTGAACGAACATGCTTCTGCAGAATATGGACGAAATTCACAATTGGACAAACTTGAAATTTCGGATGAACTAATCTGCTTTTAACGTTTTGAACAAAATGTTGGCTTAAGGATTGAATTGATGAAGTCTTGGATATTGAACGAAAAACTGCCCTGCTCTTTCACGTTCGGATATTGTAAAGTTTAAAGGGCTTCAACGTTTGGACATAGTGAGGTTTCAAAGGCTTCATCGTTTGGAGAGAGAGCTTTCACTTGATGTGTAAAGTTAGTATCTGATATATGTAATTAAGAGAATGAAAAGTGGATTTTTGGGTATTCAAGATCTTTAGAAATGAATACATGAAGTTAATATATTAGAATTAAATGTGTCTTGATTTTAATGTCTTAGGTTGCCACCTAACCTTAAAAGACTCTTAGTCATTTGATTAGAATGTGGCTTACGCCACGTTACTTATACCATCATTGCCTAATATTTTTCAATTAGTTAAATTTTATATATTCTATTACCAGATAATTAATTAATTACCCGTATAATTAATAATTATTTCGAATTACTTAAAATATTACTCACTTTTTATATACTTGATACACCTTACTATCATGACCATATAGTATCTTGTATGGCACTAGCCCATAAATACCGAGTATTTTAGCTCGAGCATTATTCTATCCCAACATGTCAAACTTGGACGAAAATTCATTTTCTTTGACTTGTTTCCCTTCTCACATTTAGTAATCACTTGTGAAATAGCATAATCCTTACAATCTCCAAATAATCTTTTCCTGGAACTGAAGTCAATTACCTTACGACAAATTCAACGTACCATATTACAGGGTGTAACATTATCGTAATTTAATATTGAAAAGCATAACATCATTGTAATATAATACTGTGGGGCGTGACATCTCACTTTTGGGCTCTCATTAATTTATTTATGGCATATTTTTCATGTACAAAAATATGGGGGATAACATCCGAGTTAGTTCGATGTGTTTCGGCATGAGTTTTAGAAGAGGGAAGTCCATTAGCTTCATTAGACTTGGATTGGAGTGCGGTTCATGAATTTGATGTTGTTTAATATGATTTGAGGCTTTAAGTAGTTGGGTATTATGTTTTAGGACTTGTTGGTATGTTTGATAGGGTATTGGGGGCCTCAAGTATGTTTCGGCTTGAGATCGAATCATTTTTGGAACTTTGAAAAATTGCTGAAGTTTGGAAGTTATCGTGTAATCGCTTCTGCGAGGATTAGCCGCAGGTGTGAGGCCATAGAATCTCCTGGTGATCACAGAAGCGGGCGAGGCTAGATCTGGGGAAAAGCATAGATGCGAGGTTGTTGCTACATCTGCGAGCCCGTAGATACGAGAGAGTAAGCGCAAAAGCGGAAGAGGATTCAAATCTCGTAGGTGCGAAGGAGTTTGCAGAAGCAGAATTACGGATGTGAGGGACTGTCCGCAAAAGTGGATGGTCAAGTGCTTGGAGGGAGCTGCAGACGTGGCCACAATTATGCAGAAGCTTCACTGCAGATGCAGTTAAGTGACCGCAAATGCAGAATCACTAGTAGACTTCATATATTTGAGGGTTCGATTGTTTTTCTCATTTTGGGAGTTTTGGAACTTGGCTAGGTGATTTCTATGAGGCTTTTACGGCATAGGTAAGTAAAAATTATTCAGTTTGATGATAGATATTGATTACCCATTGATTATTACACCTAAATTAGGTTAATTTAAGGTGAAATTTGGGGGATTTTAGACTATGTTGTTGGAGAGTGAGATTTGATGATTTGAGGATAGATTTTACACTATGTCCATACAGCGTGTGGATATGGATCCATCTCCCTACGGTTATCCTCTCATATTTCTCTCTTGATGGTGTGCACACGGATTAAGGAAAACTAATTAGTTATTTGGTAGTGTATAGGAAATTTTGAGGAAATTTATCCAATGTTGTTAGTTATTGCATTTCTTCTTTACTTGAAATTTCTATGATTAAATACATGATTTACTTGCATATTATCTTTATATGCTGGATTATTGATTGACCAGAGTACTTGATAAACTGTGTACAACAGGATTGTTCATTTTGTGCTTTATAACTCAATCATGTTATTGTTTTGTACTTGTTGAATTTATGTACTGTACAGGTTGTAACGAGTATTATTTATAACCTTTGTTGTTTTTACCTCGCCGAGGTTGGCAATGATATTTTCTGGGTACATGGGGTTGGTTGTACTCATGCTACACACTGCACTTATTGTGCAGATCCATGTGTCGGACCCAGTCACTGGTAGCATAGTTTTTCTAGTTGAGTTGATCATTGAGTGTTGCCCCAAGTTCAGGTGATGTTTTGAAGAATGACAAAGGAACTTAGTCATGGAACAGGTCCATCATGTGAGGCATAATATTTATCAACCTAGACATGTAATATACACGTGAAGGAGATAAGTCTCAGTGATCAAGTAGCAATATCTCCTGAACTAATAGAAAAGGATACATATTGGATGAGGAAAGAAAGTCTCCTTAAGGGAAGATGACACAATCCAGATAAAGGATAGGGTTGGGGTTTGTATTGTTCAAGGACTCAACTTCGATGGAAAATCAACATTGAGTCTTAATTAAACTCTGATTACTAACTCATTAAATAACAATGATTGTTCACCTTTACAGGCATTGCACATACACAGAAGTAAAACTAAATTGATAGCAAAATAGCAAGGCCTTTCGCAAGCAATTTATTTGAGATTTAAGTGTGCACTCCTGAAACTACTTGAACGAGATAGAAGAACCAGTTCCATTGTTTATTCTTATTCTAGTTCAATTGTAGTAGGTAGTTTAAAGTTGTACCCTTCCAGCTTTCAAAGAAGCAATTGTATTAGGTAATTCTAGAATTCAAGTTAGAGTTAACTTGAAGATGCCGCAACAGTTGAGGTTGTGTGCCACACCGAGGTTAGAGTTAATCCTTAGGTTTACAAAGAGTTTTTGTAAATATTGTTTTGGCTCAATGATTTTAGTGGATGTTTGGAAAAATTCTACTGAGAGCACCACCTGGGAACTGGGAAGGGCAATCCACTGCTAGGTCTCCATTGTTCAACGGACAGTACACATGATGAAGGATCACATCATAGGAGAAGACTATGAACTCTGGGACATAGTCACCGATAGTCCTTCGGCAACTACAATGATAAATGAGGAAGGAGTGGATGTGAAAAAGACAAGGGCTGACTGCACTGCTGAAGACCTTAAGAAATGCAAAAAAAATGCTAAGGCCAAGAAATGGCTTGTGCATGGACTAGGTCCAGATGAGTATAGTAGGATCCAAAGTTGTACTACTGCTAAGGAGATATGGGACACTTTGCAAGTGTCTCATAAATGAACACCTCAAGTGAAAAGATCTAGAGGAACACTGTTGTATTCTCAATATGAGAATTTTACTATGAAGGAAGGAGAAACTATCCAAAAGACGTATACTAGGTTCACTATTCTAACAAATGAACTTAAGTCTCTTGGAAGGATTATTCTTGAAGAAGACAAGGTTGAGAAAATCCTGACAAGGGTTTTGCCAGTCTCATGGGAAAGCAAGATCATTGCCATTCAGGAATCAAATAATATTGCTACTCTCAAACTGGATGAACTGATTGGAAATCTTACTACTTAGGAACTGAGAAGGCAAACCATGAAGATAGATACACCCAAGAAGGAGAGAAACCTAGCTCTTAGAATTACTGAAGGTTCAGATTTGTTAGATGATGAGATGGCAATGATCACTAGAGATTTCAAAAAGTATCTGATGAGAGAAAATGGTTCTTCAAGATGAAAAACCTTCAACAAGTCATGAGCTCCTAAGAAACAGACCAATGAGGGTTGCTAAAAATGTGGTAAGACAGATCACACGATCAAGAACCGTACTCAAAGGGAAATTGAGTAGAAAGAAAGAAAGGGTTGAACGAAGGAACATGAAGAAAGAACAGGTTCAACCAAAAAGGAACAAAGGTTCAACCAAGGCTATGGTTGCTGATTTGGGAGAAAACTCAGATGAAGACTTAGAAGATGAAGCTGAAGAAGAGCATGCACTTATGGCGATTGGAGAATCAGTTAATGACAAGAGGTAAGTATCCTTCATCTCAAAGACAAGATTAAATTTTTGTCTAAAGAAAAGTTGGCTGAGCTATTAATAGACTTCATTGATGAGTCTGAGATAATCAACTATGAGAAGGAAGTTCTGTCTAGGGAATGTATGATCCTAAAAGCAAAATGCAAAAGTCTAGAGTCTAGGGCTAATGAGAGTGATAATACAAATGCTGAGTTGAAGAAATATGTTCTTGAACTTGATAGCAGTGTCCTAGAATATAGGTCTGAAAACTTAAAACTAAAACTAGGAACATGAAAGAAGAAAGTTGATCACACATATCTCACTCTAGAAGAAAATCTAGGAAAAATGTAATATGAACTGCATACGAAATATGAATTCATCAAAGTTCTAAAGGAAGATGTAGAAATGGTGAAACATGAACTAGACAGAACTTGCAAGTGGAACAAGGCTTCTAATGCACTTTCTTAGCAGCAATAGCATCACAGCAGCAACAAAAGCGGACTTGGCTATGGGACTCAAGGCCAAAATGGGACCCTAAAAGCAAGTACCTCAAACTTCCTGTAAATAAAATCTGCACACACTATGGCAAGACTGGCCATTACAAAAGTGAATGTAATGCAAAAGAAAAGGCCAGTCAAAAGAACAAAGCCTTTGTTCAAGAGAAAACAAGCTGCGTGGGTGGGAAATAAGGAATTTGATTCATCCGTTTGCCTATAAAAAGGGACCCAAACTAGTTTGGATTCCTAAGACTAACCCCTAATTTATTTTTGCATGCCCAAGTGAAAGGGAGGAGCCAAATATGGTATATGGATAGTGGCTGCTCAAAACATATGACTGGGAACAAGGACCAGTTCCTTTTACTTGAGGACTTAAAAGGAGTTAATGTCTCCTTAGGTAATGGAAAGAAAGGTGAGATCAATTGGATTGGAAAGGTAGGCAAAACAGATTCGCATTCTATAGAGAATCTCTACCTGATAGATGGCTTGAAATATAGCCTAATAAGTGTGTCACAATTGTGTGACAGAGGTAACCTTGTTGTTTTTATCTCCACTAAATGCTTTGTGATTAACCTTACCACTAGCAAGATTGTCTTGCAATGAAAAAGAGTTAACAATATTAACACTGTAGATTTGTCTACTTTCTCAGAAAATGAACTCACTTGTTTTACTATGTTGATTTTATTCCCTCCAGTGGCACACAAGACTTGGTCATGCAAGTCTAAATCAACTTAACAAATTAGTCTTTAAAGACTTGGTGATATATTTGCCTAATATCAAGTTCAAGAAAGACAAAGTTTGTGAGGCATGTGCAAGGGGGAAGCAGGTAAGATCATTCTTCAAAAGCAAGAAAATGGTAAGTACAACCAAGTCATTAGAATTGATCCAAATGGATCTATGTGGTCCAATGTGAACCATGAGCGGAGGTGGAAAGAAATATGTAATGGTGTTGGATAATTATTGTAGATTTACATGGTTTCTATTTCTAACCTCCAAAGATGAATCATTTGACATGTTTACTGTTAGAAAAAACTCAGAAAAAATTAGGAAATCAACTTGCATCCATTAGGTCTGATCATGGAACTAATTTTGAAAATTCCAAGTTTGCTGAATTCTGTAATAAAAATGGTATAGATCATAACTTCTCTGCCCCTAGGACCCCTCAATAAAATAGAGTAGTTGAAAGGAAGAATAGAACTCTTGAGGACATGGCTAGAACCATGCTTCTTTCTAGTAAATTGCCTCATAGCTTCTGGATAGAGGCTGTAAACACTGCATTTGCATAATCAACAGATGCATGACAAGACTTCTGGTAGAGAAGAATCCCTATGAGTTACTTAAAGGGAGAAAACCAAACATATCCCATCTTGGAGCATTTGGTTGCAAGTGCTATGTGCACAATAATGGAACAGACTCCCTAAGTAAGTTTGATCCCAGAAGTGATGAGGAAGTGTTCTTGGGATATTTTTCACATATCATATAAAATGTTTAATAAAAGAACTCTGTATGTATAAGAAAGTGTACATGTAATATTTGATGAAACTAAAATTCTTTCTAAGAGACAGGAACATGAAGATGAAGCTATTGGATTGGTAAAGTAATTGACCGAATCCTCAGCACATGTCAAAGTGGCATCAAAAGAAGGAATAGGTGATAGAACAGGTCCTTCAAATAAGGGCAACCTGACAGGGGGAAGTAATCAAGGGGAAATTGAATCAAACCCCCTAGAGGAACCTGTTCCTCCGCAACAGAACATGGGAAAGACATCTAGCAGAAACTAGTTGGGTTTGAAACCTCACAAGTATCAAAGTTTTTATCCCATTGAGAACATTATTACTGATCCAATATCTAGAGTCAAAACTAGATCACAGCTAAAGAATCTGTGTGCCTTTAATTCTTTCCTATATAATGTTGAACCTAACAATATTGTATAGGCTTTACAGGATACAGATTGGGTAAATGCAATGCAGGATGACTCAACTAATTTGAAAGAATCCAAGTTTGGCATCTAGTTTCAAGACCGAAGGACAGATCATTCATTGGTACAAAATGGGTCTTCACAAACAAACTTGATGAAATGGAATAGTTACAAGAAACAAAGCAAGACTGGTGGTACAAGGATACAACCAAGAGGAGGGTATAACTATGAAGAGGCATTTGCTCCAGTTGCAAGACTAGAGGCCATCATACTCCTCATAGCCATTGCAACACACATGAAATTCACTCTCTATCAGATGGATGTCAAAAGTGCCTTCCTGAATGGCTATCTAAAGGAAGAAATGTTTGTGAAACAACCTCCAGGGGCTGATAGCAAGGAATGTCGTGAGCATGTGTACAAGTTAGACAAAGCTCTTTATGGGCTCGAACAGGCCCCAAGATATTGGTATGAACACCTATCCAAATTTCTACTGAAGCATGGTTACAGAAGAGGTAAAATTGACAGTACCTTATTCTAAGGGATAAGGTAAAGATCTCCTTGTTGTGAAAATTTATGTGGATGACATTATATTTGGGGCTAAAACTAATGGGGAGTGAATTTGAAATGAGCATGATGGGTGAGCTTAACTTTTTTCTAGGCTTGGAGATCAAACAAAGTCCAAATGGAACCATGATCCTTTAGCAGAAGTATACAAAAGAGCTAATCAAAAAGTTTAAAATTGAGGATTCTAAAGAAATAGACACACCCATTGCAACTATCGCTAAATTAGATATTGATGAATCTGGTTCATCAGTTGATCAAAAGTTGTATAGGGGCATGATTGGTTCACTCTTGTATCTTACTGCAAGCAGACCTGACATTGTTTTTAGTGTAGGGCTTTGTGCTCGTTTTCAGGCAAATCCAAAAGAGTCCCACTTGACTACTGTCAAGAGGATACTGATATATCTGAAAGGCACCACTGATTTGTGTCTTTGGCATCCTAATGGTAGTAATTTTAATCTGGTAGGATATGCTAATGCTGATTATGCAAGTTTCTTAGTGGACAGGAAAAATACCTCAGGTATGGCACATTTCCTTGGTTCATGTCTTGGGTCATGGGCTACCAAAAAACAAAATTTTGTGGCCCTATCTACTGCTGAAGCTGAGTATATTGCTATTGCTTCTTGTTGTGCTCAATTACTATGGATCAAACAACAATTGGTAGATTTTAGAATTGGAGTGGGGTTATTCAGTGATAACACTAGTGCTATAAGTATGACAAAGAACTCTTTTCATCATAACAGGACTAAGCACATAGATGTTAGACACCACTTCTTAAGAGATAACTATGAGAAAGAATTGATTTCAATAGAATTCTGTGCTACTGATAAATAAATAGCTGACATATTCACTACAGCACTGAGTAGAGAAAACTTTGAGAGGAACATGTTGGAATTAGGGATGATTAAGAACACTTAATAGGTCCAGTTCATAATGCACAATGAAAAAATAATAATTTTTTTGTTAGGAGTTCTAATTTTATGTAAATATCTAGATCAATTCTTACTCAGTTTCATACTTTAATTAGTATACTCCCGTGACGTGTATATATATGACTCACTGATCTCATACAAAGTTTCTTCTATTTGGGCATTTGAGGCATGTTCAAGAAAGTTCTATATGAAAAACTTGGTTCATCAGTATGTATTCATATGAAAAGCTCTGGTGTATTTTCAATACTCTACACAATTAGAAATATTATTTTTTCAATTATGAGCAGAAGTCCTACATTCATCAAATTCCAAGCAACTCTATCCGTTGAGCATTGAACCAGTTTTATTCCCCTAGAACTCTAAAAACTATGATTTTTGCCTAAAATCTAGCGATGCCAAATAATCACTAAGAGACCGGAATTTCACCTTGATTAGACTCCCAATTGATCTCTGAAAAAACTATTTTTACTACATTTAAGTCTAATCACCTTTAAATACACCACAGCTCTCCGTCATTTGTCCATAACTATCAAAACTCTTCTCAAGTTTTGATCGCCCTTCTTCTCTCCAAAATTTCCAAATTTTTCTCAAGAAACAATTCACCATGGCTAATCCCCAAGATAATCCTCACACTACCCCACCAGTATCCCCTTCTAATACATCATCATCTACACCCCCAGTGAAACCCCAAAACCTAGGTTTCATAGGCATAAAATGCTGGCTAGAAAAACTGTACCTTCTGGAGCTTTAAGTGAGAAATTAAAGTCTAGCCAAAGGAAGGAAAGTCATGCTCAAGAATTTGACTCAAGCTCTGAGTGATGATTTTGTTTATGCCGGCGAAGGTGAAAAACATGGGTCTTTTGATATTGACAAAATTCAAGAAACCCCTGGTGAGGTAAGTTCTTACGTGGCATTCTCTGATGTGATTAAAAGTGTAGAAAATATTTTTGTCTTGGTTGGTCCTATTAAAGATGTAAAGGGGGCTGATTCTAGTAGAAGTGGAGGTAATAAAGAAAGAAAAAAAGAAAAAGGGAGTAAGTGGTGATGCGAGGGGAAATGGGAAAGAAAAAGTACTGGCTATCTGTGGAAGTGTTGAAGAAGGTGGAAATAAGCCAGAGGGAAGTGGTTCTGGGGAGTCGCCCGAAGGTCTTGTTCATCTAAGCAAGTGACAAGATGAACTTGGTTCTTCTACTGGGAAAACACTGGCTGATCTTATAAAGAGGGTTGGGGCTCGTTATGATCCAAATAAGCGTAAAACTTCCACACAAAAGGCTCCAACTGCTTCCAAGACAACAAAGAAAAGCAAAATGTCATCCCCAAAACCTACTGTACCTTCAGCACCTAAGGGAAGAACCACTAGAAGCAGGGTCAAACAAAGTGAAGGTGAGTTACAAAAAACTCTAGAAGAAAGAAAGAGGAAGAAGAATGAGAAGGGAAAAGCAAAGATTGTAGAGAGTTATGAGGTTGCATAAGAAGAAGAAGAGGAGACGGACTAGTCCATCAAGAAAAATGAACAACTGTGGAGGTTCCTACGCCCAAACCAAAAAGGTCCAAGACTTGTTTCAAGAAGGCTTCCTCTGAACCTGTATCTGTTGAACCCTCTTTAGCTAAAAGAACTAAATCTGCAGTGAAAGGTAAACAGATAAAAATTACCGATGAAGAAGAAGAGTGGAGTGAAGAAGAAGAAGAGGAAGAATCTGAGAAGGACCAAGATAGTTTTTCCATCTTTAGCAGAAGAATTTTTTTGAAAGGAAGACTGTTGAGAGACCTGGATAAGCCAAGAATGAGAAGGCTGGTGGATGCTCTGGATGCACAAGGTTGGAATGATATGGTCCTTGAAATGGATGGGAGGCTGTCTAGGAAAGAGTTGATTGAGTTTATGGCCAATGCCATAGTGAAACATGGGGTATTCATTAGCCTGGTGAAAGGAGTTTGGGTGCAGTTTGATGCGCTCAAGTTGGGTGAGATTCTAGACATACCTAGCGATGGGTATGATGATTATACAAGGCAAAGGTGTCCATCTCTATATTATTTCCCTACTTCTCTTCAAATCACTAGGAATTTTTGTGATGCTGTAACTGCTAAAGATGTATCTGATGTCAGGTTTGTACAGAAAAGTGAGATGAGGCCTGAGCACAAGGTCTTATTTGCCCAAACAGGAGAGGAGGCACACTGCTAACTACATGACCTGGTTTTTATGGAATGCCTTGTGAGAGGAAAGCAGATCGATTGGCATGCTTTTATTATCAAATTACTGGATAGGTTCATAAATGGCTCCAAGGCTCATGCCACTCCATATGGGTTCATATTGACTACTGTTCTGGACAGGATGAATATGCCCTTGAAGAAATGGAAGATGGAATCAAGCATGGAAAACTTTGGCGTCAAGTCTCTTCTGGCTTGTGTCTATCCAAGCAATGCCACCCCAGTTGAACCCGGTTCATCTATGAAGACACCTGTGAACAGCAAGGTTAGGGATTTGGTTCAAGAGTGTAGAACTAAGGATGCTAAAATTACTAGGCTTCAGGCTCGTGTTGCTGAATTGGAAACTGAGAGAGATGGCCTTAGAGCTGAGATAGCAAAAGAAAAGGAGAAGAGTGATGGGATGCTTCAAAATATGCTCAACCTTCTCCAAGCCTGACCTCTAGTTTCTCCAAGCCTTAGGTCTTCTAATTGTTGTCTTCTGAACCAGTCTAGTACCCTCTAGTAACCCAGATTAGGGACTTCTTATGTTTTTTGCTCATGTTTTGGAAGTTTTTTTCTTTATTTTTGTGGTTTGTTGGTGGAAACATATCTTATCAATGACAACTGCTGTTTCTCTTGTTCTATGAATATTCTGTTCTTAATAGTTTAAATATGTTTGTTGATTATTGATGATTTAATCCATGTTTTCACTTGCAGTTGCCCAAGTGGCCATGAGTAATTATTAGAATCTGTGATTCACAATGTATGCAACTTTTCAATGATGCCAAAAGGGGGAAGACATATTGTGCTTTAATCTTTATTCTGAATAATGTGATATTTGTAACCTAATTAAGCCTGGTCCTTAATGATAAGTTAAAATTCTAAGTTAATGTATTTTGATGGTTAAGTTGAGTTCTTAGAGGTTCTTTAATCGGTAAAATCACAGAGTTTGTCATCATAAAAAAGGGGGAATTTGTTGGCCTAAGTTTAGGTGAAGTTTTGAAGAATGACAAATGAACTCAGTCATGGAACAAGTTCATCATGTGAGGCACAATATTTATCTAGATATGTGAGATACACGTGAAGGAGATAAGTCTTAGTGATCAAGAAGCAATATCTCCTGAACTAATCGCAAAGGTTGCATATTGGATGAGGAGAGAAAGTCTTTGTATGGGAAGATACAATCCGGATAAAAAATAGGGTTGGAGTATGTATTGTTCAAGGACTCAACTTCGATGGAGGATCAACAATTGAGTCTCAACCAAACTCTGATTACTAACTCATTAAGTAACAGTGATTGTTCTCTTTTATAGGCATTGCACATACACAGAAGTAAAACTAAATAGAGAGCAAAAGAGCAAGGCAATTTTGCAAGACATTTATGTGAGAATTAAGTGTGCACTTTTGAAGCTACTTGAATTGATAGAAGAACCAGTTCCATTATGTTTATTCTTATTCTAGTTTAATTGTAGTAAGTGGTTTAAAGTTGTACCTTTCCAGATTTCATAGAAGCAATTGTATTAGGTATTTTGAGTATTCAAGTTAGAGTTAACTTGAAGGTGTCGCAACAGTTGAGGTTGTGTGCCACACTGGGGTTAGAGTTAATCCTTAGGTTTACAAAGAGTTTTTGTAAATGTTGTTTTGGCTCAGGTGAATTAGTGGAAATTTGGAAAAATACTACTGAGTAGTAAGTCGTGGTTTTTTCACCTTTTGAGATAGGTGTTTTCCACGTAAAAATCCTTGTGTTCTTTATTTTCTGTACTTTTAATTCTGTAAACAGTAGTAGTTAGAACTTAGAACACCTTAAAGTATCAGGTTCTTCTAGATAAAAAATTGGGTACCACACAAGTCACCCCCTCTTGTATGGTATTGACGTTTAGAACATCGTTGAGATATGAGATAGAGCTACATTCTCGACCACAATTTTGGCGTCTCTTTCCATATTATACTCTTGTCTTTATTTCAGACGATATTGATATTTAGCTTTCAGACTTATATGTTTCGTTTTAGAGCTCATGACTTTGTATTTATCTGTTTTGAGGGATTTATTATGTATTTATGTTATTTTTCTATATAAAGGTTTAAGACTTATGTTAATTTTGTTATTTATGCTATTATGGTTCTTTATTGTTAAGTCTAGCTTACTTAACAAGTGTGTGAGGCTCCATCATGATTGCTTGGATTTTTAGGTCATGAAAAGTCTATATCATAGCCCTAGGTTCATAGGTATTACAGTTTATGATCAAGTTCAGTAGAGTCTAGGAGAACATTACAGAGATGTTTGTACTTATATTCGAGAGGCTACTGAACTATTAGGAATCTTCACTTTCTTGCATCCTTGTTGTACGCATTTGTTAATTTCAAAGTTTGAACCTTGACTCTTCTATTTTTACATAGATAGCAAGGACACGTGCAGTTGGATCAGGCAGACGGGCACCAGTACCTAGAGCCGTCAAAATGGGCTTGGCCCATGAGGCCAGCCCAACCAGTCCGCTACTTGGGTAGGGCTGGACTGCGATTTGTTTAGCCCATTTAAAGCTGATGCTAATAAGCTCGTCCCAAGACAGTCTGGTGTCCCTTGAGGCTTGATCATGGCGGGGCCTGGGCCGGCCAAAAAATTAATTATATTTAAATTTAAATATTTGAAAAAGGTAAAAAATTTAAAAACAATATCAACTATAATCCCTATTTTCCAACCTTTGATTGCTCATTTACCCTTCTATATCAACTAGAATTTACATTTTTGATATGCAATTAGTTTTTCTTTTGCTCAATTAACAATAAACTAGGAAAGTTTTAAGTGGCCAATAGTACTTTTTTCAAAAGAAAATATTATCTTAAGTGGCCAATGATCAGTTTGGTTACTTTAATATATTACGAATTATTAAATTGCTCTTCAGTATAGAAAAATTTTAATACTCAAATTTTTTAGACAATACAAGCAAATATCATGAATTTTAAAATTTCATGGACTATAATGATGAAATTGATAAATAATGCTAAACCTAAATTAAAAAACCTTATCATCTAACATTAACAAAAAAAGAGCTAGCGATATAGAGAAGTTGCATTTCAATTATGAGATTCCTTGTTATATATCCTGATTATTGTACACTCTAAAATAACAAATCGTTCATATGATCAATAGGTTATATCACGAAAAAATATTTAAGGATTTGTAGAAATATTTTTTCCTAAAAAAATTGAAGAGCCGGCCCGCTCTAGCCCGCGGCCCTCTTAGGGCTAGGTTGGGCTAGCCATTTTAAAGCCCATATTGATGGAGGGCCAGCCCGCCCTAGCCCACCAAATTTAAAAGCCAATGAGGCTTGGGCTAGGTTGGGCTAAGCTAGCCCGTTTTGACAGCTCTACAAGTACCACCAATTAGGGCCACGAGAGGCCGGGGCTGCAGTAGAGGTTGAGGTGGGGCACGTACTATAGATAGAACAACACATGTGGAGCCACCACTTGCTCAAACTGAGGAGTAGGTTCAACATACTGTTGAGCCATGGGACCAACTGAGACACCAACAATGTCTATTGTTATTCTTGGCCTTTAGGAGGCCTTGGATCAGATTTTAACCGCGTGCACAAGCCTGGATCAAGTGATTTTGATCCAAGTTACACCAGCAACCTCATAGGTTGGGGAGGTTCCTAGACTCCTACCATCGTACACTAGAGCAGCTAACTCAAGGTCATCAAATACTAGAAGTGTTACCAGTTCCGTCGTCATTGCTTTTCGGGCCAATGTTGGTCCATCTATCAGTGCTGAGGAGTAGAACATGTTTGAGCACTTTAGGAGGCTTAAGCCACCAGAATTTAGCATAGGGGAGTCAGAGAATGCTCAGGATTTTCTAGACACGTGTTAGCAAATTTTTTGCATAGCGGATATTTTGGACACCGGTGGAGTTGCATTCACTACTTTTCAGTAGGAAGGGGTAGCCTACAAATGATTGCAGGCTTATGAGTTAAGCAGGCCAGTTGGCGCAGCCCCACTTACATGGCTGAGTTTTCAATTCTCTTCTAAGAGTAGTTTGTCCCACATACTCGTAGAGAGAAGTTCCGTAGAGAGTTTTAGAAGCTACGCCATGAGGTATAACTATGAACCACTACGAGATGATATTTGTAGATTTAACACGTCATGCTAGATGGTTGGTTCCCTATGAGAGGGAGAGGATCGGGAGGTTCATTGATGGCCTCAACTATGGTTTACGTCACAGTATGGCTCTAGAGGTTGAGATGGATGCTAGGTCTAACCAGGTGGTCGAGCTTGTTAGTCATTTGGAGCAGGTTTGCAGGCTGGAGTGTGAGGAGCGAGAGGCCAAAAGGCCTCGTGATTTAGGTGGTTTCAGTAGTGCCTCATCAAGAGGCCAGTCACATTACACTAGATGTCATTCTTCTAGACTCGTTCAGACAGCTCGCCATGTTCCTAGTGGTTCCCCAGTTAGCCACAATTCCTATAGTGCACGTGCAACTTAGTCATCATTAAGTTAACTTCTGATACAAAGTTCTTACCACGCTCCATTTGTACAAGTTTCCACAGACAGTTATTAAGATTATTAAGGTCAGCAGCTTCGTCAGAGGAGAGGTTGTTTTTAGTTGGGGGACTTGAGTCATCTCAAGAGAGATTTCCCTAAACTATTTAGTAGCGTTGCACAGCAGAGGTCTCAGCCTATGATTTTAACACCAATAGCTACACCACTTGTACAACTAGCTAGGGGTGGGCAACAGTCTGTATGAGGTCGCCTTAGAGAGGGATGATGTTCCAAACTTCAATACCACACAAGAGGGGGGGGGGGGGTGATTTGTTTGGTACCCACTTTTTTGATCTAGAAAAAACTGGTTCTTCTAGGTGTTCTAACTACTACTGTTGCGGAATAAAAGTATAGAAAATAAAGAACACAGAGATTTTTACCTGGAAAACACCTGGCTCAAAAGGTGAAAAAACCACAACCTACTACTTAGTAGGATTTTTGCAGACATCCACTAAAATCAATGATCCAAAATACCATTTACAAAACTCTTGTAAACCTAAGAATTAACTCTAATCCCAGTGTGGTACACAACCTCAACTGTTGTGACACTTTCAAGTTAACTCTAACTTGAATACTCAAAGTACTAAATATAATTACTTCTATGAAAGCCGGAAACGTACAATTTTAAACAACCTACTATAATTGAACTAGAATAAGAATAAACACAATGGAACTGGTTCTTCTATCTCGTTCAAGTAGCTTCAGGAGTGCACACTTAAATCTCGCATAAATTGCCTAGCTCTTTTGCTCTCAATTTAGTTTAACTTTTGTGTATGTGCAATATCTGTAAAAGAGAACAACCACAGTTATTTTATGAGTTAGTTTTTATTAGTTAGTAATCAGAGTTTGATTGAGACTCAATTGCTGATCTTCATCGAAGTTGAGTCCTTGAACAATACAAACTCCAACCCTATCCTCTATCCGGAAAGTGTTCTCTTCTCATAAGGAGACTTCTTATCCTTATTCAATATGCAACCCTTTCCATCAGTTCAGAAGATATTGTTGCTTGATCCTTGAGACTTATCTTCTTCACGTGCATCTCACATGTATAGGTTGATAAACACCGTGTCTCACAAGATGGACCTGGTCAATCAATAAGTTCATTTGTCATTCTTCAAAACTTTATCTGAACTTGGGCCAACAAATTCCCCCTTTTTAATGATGACAAACTCTGTTCTTTTACTAATCAGAGAACCTGTGGAACTCAGCTTAATTATCAACACTATATCTTAGAAATTTTAACTTATCATTAAGGACCACGTTTAATTAGGCTATAAATATCACTTTATTTCAGAATACAAAGTAAAGCACATTTTCCCCCTTTTTGGCATCATCGAAAAGTTTCATATAATGTGAATCCCAGATTTTAATCATTACTCATGGCCACTGGGCAATTGCAAGTGAAAACATGATTTAGTTAATCAATAACCAACTTGATAAAAATTAACTATTAGAATCAGAATCTTCATAGAAAAAGAGAAAAAGTAATTGTCATTGATTAGGAAATGTTTCTACAAACCAGACCACAAAAAGAAAGAAAAAACATCCAACCATGAGCAACAAAAACAAAGAAAAGTCCCGAATCTGGGTCATTGGGTGGAGGGAGGTTCTAGACTGGTTTAAATATTGGAAGTGGAAGACCTAAGGCTTGGAGGAACTAGAGGGTTGGGATTGGAGAAGATTGAGCATAGTCTGAAGCAGTCTTTCAATTTTTTCCTTTTCCTTTGATAGCTCTACTTTAAGGCCATTTCTCTTATTTTCCAGTTCAGCAACACGAGCCTGGAGCCTATCAATTTCAGCATCTTTTGTTCCATATTCTTGAACCAAGGCCCTAACCTTTTTGTTCACCGGCGTTTTCGAAGATGAACCAGGTTCAATTGGGGATACACTAAGGAGATAGTCACAAGCCTGCAGAGTTTCGATACCAAAATGCTCCTTGCTTGAAGCCATCTCCCATGTTTTCAAGGGAACATTCAGCCTATCCAGAACAGTCGTTAATATAAACCCATATGGAGTAGCATGAGCCTTGGAGCCATTGATGATCCTATCCAGCAGCTTGATAATAAAAGCAGGCCAGTTAATCTGCATTCCTCTCACAAGGTATTCCATAATAACCAAGCCCATGTAGTTGGCATTATGCCTTATCTCATGTTTGGGCAGCAAGCATTTGTTCACAAACCCAAATAGCACCTTGTGCTTAGGCTTCATCTTACTCTTCTGTACAAACCTTGCCTCAAGCACTTCTTCAGCAAAATTAGTATCACAAAAACTTCTGGTGATTTGGAGAGCAGTAGGAAGAGAATCTAGACAAGGCCATCTCTACCTGGTATAGTCATCATAATCTCACTGAGTATGGCCAGAATCTTATCCAATTTAGGTCTATCAAACTACACCTTTACTCCCCTAACAAAGCTGGCGACTAGCCCATTTTTCACTGTTCATTGGCCATGAACTCAATCAACTCCTTCCTGGACAACCTGCCATCCATTTAAAGGACCATGTCCTTCCACCTTTGTGCATACAGAGCATCCACCAATATTATCATACCTGGCTCCTCCAGGTCTTTCAACAACCTACCTTTCAAAATCTTTCTCCTGGCAAAGATGGAAAATCTATCCTATTCTTTATCAGACTCCTACTCTTCTTCCTATCCACTCAGTAACTTTTACCTATTTCCCCTTCACTGCAGACCTGGTTCTTTTGGCTTAGGAGGGTTCATCAGATACAGGTTCTAAAGACTTATTTGAAAAGTATTGGATCTTTTTGGTTTGGGAGTGGGAACCTCCACAGTTGAACCTCTTTCTTGATGGATCTGTTCCATGTCCTCCTCATCCTCTTCTACAACCTCAGAGCTTTCTACAACCTTTTCTTTTCCCTTCTCCTTCTTCTTTTTTCTGCTTTCTTCTAAAGCTTTCTGCAACTCTGCCTCACTTTGTTTTACCATGCTTATAGTAGCTCTTCCCTTTGGTAATGAAGGGACAGTAGACTTAGAAGATCACACCTTGCTTTTCTTTGTTGGCTTGGAAGCGGTTCGAGCCTTTTGGGAAGAATCCTTGCACTTCTTTGGATCATAGCTGGCCCTAACCTTCTTCAGGATGTCAGCTAGGGTTTCTTCAACAGATGAACCGGGTTCATCTTGTTGCTCACTCGAATGAACAAGACCTTAAGCAGCCTTCCCGGATCCATTCCCCCTGACTTGTTACCACTCTCCTCTACACCTCCACATATTGCAAGAACTTTTTCTTTCTTTTTCTTTCCCCTTCTACTAGACTCAACCCCCTTTACATCTTTCATAGAACAAACCAACACAAACCTATTATCTACCTTTTTACTACATCAGAAAATACAAGATAAATATTTACCTCACCACCGGTTTCTTGATTTTTGTCAGTGTCACAAGACCCATGTTCTTCTCCTTCGCTGGCAGAGATAAATGCTTCAGACTCAGAACTTGAGTCAGATTCTATAGCAGGATTCTCTTTCTTCGGGCTAGCCCTCAATTTCTCATTTAGAGCTTTTCTCAGAGAACCAAAAGCTACAGTTTTTTTGGCAACAATTTTCTTCGGCGAAACCTAGGTTTTGGGGTTTCACTAGGGGGTGTAGATGAGGAAGTATTAAGTGGGGGAGTGCCTGGATTATCTTAAGGGTTTGTCATGGTGAAATATTTCTAGAGAATTGTGGAGAGAAAGAGGATGATTAGAATTTGGGAGAGATTAATGACGGTTAAAGACTAAAAGGAGGATGTGGTGTGTATTTAAAGAAGATTATGATTAAATACTGTAACGACAGCCTTTCTACAGTAGTCAACTAGAAGTCTAATCACTTTAGAATTACGGTCTTTTAGTGATTAATAGGCGACGCTAGTGTTTAGGCAAATATCCCATTTTCTTTAGAGTTCTAGGAGAATGAAACTTGTTCAATGCTCAACGGATAGAATTTCTGGGAGTTTGGTGCAAATAGGACTTCTGCTTATGATTGGAAAATTTTTCTTTCTAATTGTGCAAAGTATAAAACATACCTTAACTTTCTCATGAGCATATACTGATGAACCGGGTTCTTTAAGTAGAACTTCTCTTGATTATGCCTCAAATGTCAGAATAGAAAAAACTTTGTAAGAGATCAGTGAGCCAATATAAACACATGTCATAGGGGTATACTGATTAGAGTATGAGATTGAGTAAGCATTCGTCTAGATATTTACACAAAGCCAGAACTTCTAACCAATTTTTTTTCATTTTCCCATTTTTCACTGTGCATTTCGAACTGGACCTTTTTAAGTGATCTTAATCATCCCTAATTCCAACCTGTTCCTCTCAAAGTTTTTCCTACTCAGTGCTTCAGTGGAGATGTTAGCTATTTGCTTATTAGTAGCATAAAATTCTACTGAAATCAATCCTTTCTCATATATGTGCTTGGTCCTTTTATGATGAACAATTCTTTATCAAACTTATAGCACTAGTGTTATCACAGAATATGGGTATACATCCCACTTCAATTCCGAAATCTACCAGTTGTTGTTTGATCAATAGCAGTTGAGCACAACAAGAAGCAGCAACAACTTATTCAGCTTCAGCAGTAGATAGGGCTACAAAATTTTGCTTTTTGGTAGCCCATGACACAAGACATGAACCAAGGAAGTGTGCCATATATGAGGTGCTCTTCCTATCCACTAGGAAACCTGCATAATCAACATCAGCATATCCTACTAGATTGAAATTACTACCTTTGGGATACCAAAGACACAAATCAGTAGTGCCTCTCAGATATCTCAATATCCTCTTGACAACAGAGAAGTTATACTGTTTTGGATTTGCCTGAAAATGAGCACAAAGACCTACACTGAAAACAATATCAGGTCTACTGGCTGTAAGATACAAGAGTGAACCCATCATACCTCTATACAACTTCTGATCAATTGATGAACCAGGTTCATCAATATCTAATTTAGTGCTAGCTGCAATAGGTGTATCTATTTCTTTAGAGTCCTCCATTTTTATACTTTTTGATTAGTTCATTTGTATACTTGTGCTGATGGATCTTGGTTCAATTTGAACTTTGTTTGATCTGCAAGCCTAAGAAGAAGTTAAGCTCACCCATCATGCTCATTTCAAACTCACTCCCCATTAGTCTTGCAAAGTACTTACTCAACCTATTAGTAGTGGCACCAAATATCATGTCATCAACATATATTTGCAGAACAAGGAGGTCTTTACCTTTTTCCCTTAAGAATAAGGTATTGTTAATTTTACCTCTTTTCTAACCATGCTCTAGTAGGAATTTGGATAGCCGTTCATACCAAACTCTTAGGGCCTGCTTGAGCCCATATAGAGCTTTGTCTAGCTTGGACACATGCTTAGGACATTTCATGCTTTCAAATCCTGGAGGTTGTCCCAAAAACACTTCTTCCATTAGGTAGCCATTCAAAAAGGCACTTTTGATATCCATTTAATAGAGATTGAATTCCTTGTGTTCTGCAAGGCTGTGAGGAGTTTGATTGCCTCTAGTCTTGCAACTGGAGCAAAATTCTCATCATAGTCAATGCCTTCCTCTTGGCTGTAGCCTTGAACCACCAACCTTGCCTTGCTTTTTGTAACTGTTCCATCTTCATCAAGTTGTTCCCAAAGGCCCATTTTGTGCCAATGAGTGATCTGTCCTTGGGTTTTAGGACTAGATGCTAGACTTGGCTTGTTTCAAATTGGTTGAGTTCATCTTGCATAGCATTGACCCAAACTGCATCCTGCAAAGCCTCAAAAATATTTTTAGGTTTAATAAGAGAAAGAAAAGCATCAAATACACACAGATTCTTTAGTTGATATCTAGTTTTGACTCCAGATGTTGGATCAGTAATGATGTTCTCAATGGAATGAGAACTTGTGGGATTTCACAACCAGCTGGTTTCTACTAGATGTTTCTCCTTTTGTTCTGTTGCTGAGGAGCATGTTCTTTTAGAGAGTTTGTTTCAATTTCTCTCTGATTAGTTCCTCCTGTCAGATTGCCCTGAGTAGAAGGACCTGTTTCATCACATGTTCCTTCTTTGATGCCACTTTGACTTTTGCTGTAGATTTAGTCAATTCTTTTACCAGTCCAATGGCTTCATCTTCATGTTCCTGTCTCTAAAAAAGAATGTTAGTTTCATCAAATACAACATAGACACTTTCTTATACACACAAAGTTCTTTTATTGAACAGTTTATATGATTTTCTATGTGAAGAATATCCCAAGAATACTCCCTCATAACTCCTGGGATCAAACTTACCTAAGGAGTCTTTTCCCTTATTGTGCATATAGCACTTGCAACCAAATGCCCTAAGATGGGATATGTTTGGTTTTCTCCATTTATGTAACTCATAGGGAGTTTTCTCAACAAGAGGTCTAGTCATGCATCTATTGATTATGTAGTATGTAGTGTTTACAGCCTCTGCCGAGAAGCTGTAAGGTAATTTACTAGAAAGAAGCATGGTCCTTTCCATATCCTCAAGGGTCCTATTCTTTCTTTCAACTAGTCCATTTTGCTGATGAGTCCTAGGGGATGAGAAGATATGATCTATACCATTTTCATCACAGTATTCAACAAACTTTGCATTTTCAAATTCAATTCTATGATCTGACCTAATAGATACAAGTTGATTTCTAATTGTTTCTTAGTTTTTCTAATAAAAGCGGTAAACATTTCAAATGCTTCATCTTTAGATGTCAGAAATAATACCCAGGTAAATCTAGAATAATCATCAACAAATATAATTACATATTTCTTTCCACCTCTACTCATGATTTTCATTGGACAACAAAGATCTATATGAACTAGTTCCAACGTCTTGGACGTACTTACCATTTTCTTGGATTTGAAGGATGACCTTCCATGCTTTCCCCTTGCACATGCCTCACAAACATTGCCTTCCTTGAACTTGATATTAGGTAACCCTATCACCAAGTCCGTGGATACTAATTTGTTTAGCTTATTTAGACTGGCATGACCAAGTCTTTTATGCCACATGAGGGGATCATTAACTAACACACCTAAGCAAGTGAGTTTATTTTTTGAAAGATTAACAAATCTATAATGTAAATATTGCTAAATCTTTTTCCCTACAAAATAATCTTGTCAGTGGTAAGGCTAATCACAAAGTATTTGGTAGAGGTGGAAGCTATAAGGTTACCCCTATCACACAGTTGTGACACACATATTAGGCTATATTTCAAGCCATCTATCAAGTAGACATTCTCAATGGAATGAGATTCTGTTTTGCCTACCTTCCGACCCCAATAATCTCACCTTTCTTTCCATTACCAAAGGAGACATTACCTCGTTTTAGGTCCTCAAGTGAAAGGAATTGGTCCTTGTTCCCAGTCATATGTTTTGGGTAGCCACTATCCCTATACCATATTTGGCTCCTCCGTTTCACTTGGACCTGCAAAAAGAAATCAGGGGTTAGTCTTAAGGACACAAACAAGTTTGGATCCCTTTTTATGGGAAAAATGATGAATTAGATTCTTTCTTTCCCAACCAGGCAGCTTGTGTTTCTCTTGAACAAAAGCTTGTTCTTTTGACTGCCCTTTCTTTTGCATTGCATTCATTTTTGTAATAGACAGTCTTGCACAGTGTGTGCAGATTTTATTCTCAGGAAGTGTGAGGTACTTGCTTTTAGGGTCCCATTTTGGAGCTTGAGTTCCATAACCAAGTCGTCTTTTATTGGTACTGTGATGCTCTTGAAACCAAGAAAGTGCATCAGAATCCTTGTTCCACTTGCAAGTTCTGTCTAGTTCATGTTTCACCATTTCTAGATCTTCCTTTAGAATTTTGATGAAGTCATCTTTCTTATGTAGTTCATGTTTCACTTTTCCTAGATATTCTTTTAGGACTTTGATCAATTCATCTTTCTTATGCAACTCATCTTTCAATTTTCCTAAATTTTCTTCTAGAGTGAGATATGAGTTACCAGACTTCTTTTTTCCTGTTCCTGGTTTCATTTTTAAATTTTCATATCTAAGTTCTAGGACGCTATTATTGAGTTCAAGAACTTGGTTCTTCAACTCAGTATTTTTGTTTTCACTCTCATCAGCCTTAGACTCTAGACTCTTGAATATTGCTTTTAAGATCATACACTCCCTAGACAGAACTTTCTTCTCATTTTTAAGTATTTCAGACTCATCAATAAAGTCTAATAATAGCTCAGCCAGCCTTTCTTTAGACAAAAATTTAATCTTGTCTTTGAGATGAAGAAAACTTACCTCTTGCTCGTATCTGATTCTCCGATGGCCATAAGACTTTGCTCTTCTTTAGCTTCATATGAGGTTTCTCCCCAAGCAGCAACCATAGCCTTGGTTGAATCTTTGTTCTTTTTTGGTTGAACCTGTTCCTTCTTCCTGTTCCTTCGTTCAGCCATTTCTTTCTTCCACTCAATTTCCTATTCAGGGCAATTCTTGATCATGTGATCAGTCTTACCATAATTATAGCAACCCCCATTGGTCTGTTTCTCAGGAGCTCTTGACTTGTTGAAGGTTGTACCTCTTGATGAACCCTTTCCTCTCATCAGGTACTTTTTGAAATCTCTAGCGATTTTAGCCATATTATCATCTTCCAGATCTGAATCTTCAGTTATTCTGAGAGCTAGGCTTCTCTCCTTCTTGGGTGTATCCATCTTCATGGTTTGTCTTCTTAGTTCATAAGCAGTAAGATTTTCAATCAATTCATCCAGTCTGATAGTAGCCATATTCTTGGATTCCTGAATAGTAGTGATTTTGCTTTCCCAAGAAATTGGGAGAACTCTTGTCAAGATTTTCTCAACCTTGTCTTCTTCAAGAATAACCCCTCCAAGAGACTTAAGTTCATTTGTCAGTGTAGTGAACCTAGTGTACATCTCTTGTATAGTTTCTCCATCTTTCATAGTAATATTCTCATCTTGAGAATACAGCAGTGTTCCTCTGGATCTTTTCACTTGAGGTGTTCGTTCATGTGCCACTTGAAAAGTGTCCCATATCTCATTGGCAGTAGTACAACTTTGGATCCTACTGTACTCATTTGGACCTAGTCTACATACAAGCCTTTTCCTAGCCTTAGCATTTTTTTCT
Source organism: Nicotiana benthamiana (assembly GCA_034376525.1). NCBI lineage: Eukaryota > Viridiplantae > Streptophyta > Magnoliopsida > Solanales > Solanaceae > Nicotiana > Nicotiana benthamiana. Next base: position 135,497,744 of record CM067329.1, on the reverse strand, counting down.
CCCACTTCCTCAGGTCTTCAATACTGCAATCAACCCTTGTCTTCGGTACATCCACTCCTTCCTAATTCTTATTTGTGGTTCCTAAAGGACCATCATAGACTATGTCCGGGGGTTCATAGTCTTCTCCTATGATGTGATCCCTCATCATGTTCTTCCACCAAGAGTAGTATTGTCCATTGAATAGTGGAGGCCTGGCAGTGGACAACCCTTGCCAGTTCCCAGGTGGAGCACTCATGTTGATCTTTTCCTAAGGTATTAGCTTCTTCAAGGTTAACCTGCTCTGCTACGAATTGATGTTCCAAACGTCAATACCACACAAAAGGGAGGTGATTTGTGTGGTACCCAATTTTTTGATCTAGAAGAACCTGGTTCTTCTGGTGTTTTAACTACTACTACTGCGGAATTAAAAGTATAGAAAATAAAGAACACAAAGATTTTCATGTGGAAAACACCTGGCTCAAAAGGTGAAAAAACCACGACCTACTACTCAGTAGGATTTTTCCAAACATCCACTAACATCAATGAGCCAAAACAACATTTACAAAACTCTTGTAAACTTAAGGATTAACTCTAATCCCAGTGTGGCACAAAAGCTCAACTGTATGACACTTTCAAGTTAACTCTAACTTGAATACTCAAAGTACCTAATACAATTGCTTCTATGAAAACTGGAAAGGCACAATTTTAAACCACCTACTACAATTGAACTAGAATAAGAATAAACACAATAGATAGTTCTTCTATCTCGTTCAAGTAGCTTCAAGTGTCCACACTTAAATCTCACATAAATTGCTTGCAAAATTACTTGCAAAATTGCCTAGCTCTTTTGCTCTCAATTTACTTTAACTTCTACGTATGTGCAATACTTGTAAAAGAGAATAACGACAGATATTTAATGAGTTAGCAATCAGAGTTTGATTGAGACTGAATTACTGATCTTTCATCGAAGTTGAGTCTTTGAACAATACAAACTCCAACCCTATCATTGATCCGAATTGTGTTCTCTTCTCATAAGGAGACTTCTTCTCCTTATCCAATATGCAACCTTTTTTATCAGTTAAGAAGATATTGATGCTTGATCCTTAAGACTTATCTTCTTCACGTGCCTTAAAGACTTATCTTCTTCACGTGCATCTCATATGTATAGGTTAATAAACACCGTGTCTCACAACTGAGTTCATTTGCTATTCTTCAAAACTTTATCTGAACTTGGAACAACAAGGGAGGTCATTCAGGAGGTGGTCAAACCCATTTCTATGCATTTCCTGGCAGGCCAGAGGCAATTGCTTTCGATGCCTTTGATTATAGGTATTGTTTTTGTATGACACATGGATGCTTCAATTATTTGACCCTAGTTCTAGTTATTCGTATGTGTTATTATACTTTTCTCATTATTTGAATATACCCCGTGATTATTTAGTTTTGCATGTTCATGTATCTACACTAGTGGAATATTCTATTATGGTAGATTAGTTATATCGGTCGTGTGTGGTTAACATCAAGGGTTTGATATCGGTCGTGTCCATGCATGTCTAACTTACTCCATTTGAATTGATATTTTTCTAGTTGGTTTATAATTCTTTCGTCTAATCTGATGTGATGACATGTATATATATATATATATATATATATATATATATATATATATATATATATATATATATATATATATATATATATATATATATATATATATATATATATATATATAACAAATTTATTTTTTTATCTTTCACTTTTATCTTTTGTCATAAAAACAATAACTGGAACATAAATATGTCATCTCTTCTGAAAGGAAATCTGTTGGGTTAGACTCTGCACTGTGTGTTTGATTAATAAAGTTTATTCACTAGCATTGTCTTTTTACGAAAGTTAGTTTCTTGTGTATGTTTCAATAGTATATATAGTAATAAAACAATTTGCTTGCTATGATTGTAATGCATGTTAAAGTTTTAATGAAGATTGATACTAATTTCATTTAATTTTGATTGTGTGTGAAATCTTTTGAGATAAGGTAACTTGATTTAATCTTTCAATTTAGCAGCCCAATATTCAATATAATACAACATAGTCAGTCGTTTAACTGTTCTATAGAAATTACTTTTTACCTTGGTAGGCATCATTCAACCACATAATATCCTTGACAGCACTTCTTTATTTCAACAATCAAGTTTTAATCATATATGTAACATCTTCATCTATAATTCCATTATCTTGAAACAATAAGCCGAAATATATAATTTTCTTGCAATTTGGCAATACAATTCCATCATGCTGAAAAGAAATGGATTAAAGTCACATACCAATAAATCTGGGAAGAAATGTTTCTTAAAAAATTTTCTCCAGAGCGTTTAGGTTTGAGAAATGGTGTGAAATAAATTAAGTCTCGTTTTCCTGCACGTACTCAGTCTTTGTGATACTTATCTTAAAAGTACGTACTCAGTCTTGCTGATACTTATCTTAAAATTCTTACTCTCTAAGGTATTTTTCCATAGCTCAAGCTTTCGATTTACTCCCTCACTGATTTAGTTAATCAACATAATATTATTATCACATAGCATACACCAAGGGGTCCCCATCTTATATTTCTTTGTTAGCTCATCTATTACTAGAAAAAAATAAGTAGGGGCTTAATACAGAACCTAGGTTTAAACCTATTATTATGGAAAACTCCTATATATCTTCTACTATTATTTTCACGCTAGTGACAACATATATATATATATATATATATATATATATATATATATATATATATATATATATATATATATATATATATATATATATATATATATATATATATATATATATTCTTTATATGAAATTCGTTTTTTATCAATCACCTTCCACTAAGCCTTTCATGGTACTTTATCATATGCTTTCTCTAGGTCAACGAATACTATTTGTAGATCTTTTTTCTTTTGCGCTAAATTATCATCAATACTCTTAGAAAGAATATAGCCTTGTTGTAGATCTACAGGGCATAAATTTATGCCGATTCTTTTTCACTCTTGTCGTGTTTCTGTGTTCAAACTTTATCACTCTTTTTCGAGTTTCATTGTATGACTCATGGGTTTAACGCCCTGATAGTTTGTATATATACTTCCTTTGCTTTGAATTTTCGTTTTCTTCTAAAAGGTCTTAATCTAAAACTAGCAAGTATTATTTTTGTACAAAACACATAAGTTACCCTTTGAACTATGGACTAAATTCCCGTTACACACTTTTTTGCGGACAAAACTTACCTTACACACTCAATCTTTCCAAAGTTAATGCACACTACTTTGCCTACAGGAGCAACGCGTGATTTACCAACAAAACGAGGCATGTGAAGTCTGATGCTTTATTTGAACGATCCAGATCTAAAAAGCTTATCTAACGGTTTAAATTAATTTGTCTTTTTATTTTCTTTCTTTTACTCCTGTTTCTTTTTCTTTCTTTTGTTCTTTCTTCAACGAAACAAAAACTCCTCCTATGTTTGTCTTCCACAATCCCCCATGTCCCTTGATCCCTTGTTTATTTTTCTTTATGAAACTCCTCCATAGATATTAAGAAGAGTCCAATAATAAAGCTTGATGGCCTATGAAATTTTAAAGGTGAAAAAATATAGTGGTTTTGAAGATGGATTTTCTGAGTTATTCAAATTAATGAAGATTGGTTGATGAGAAGGTGAATCTATGGTTGATATCGTCTCCAATTACAGCCTTCACTGTAATTTCTATTTAGTTGAGTCGTTGTCTTTGCCGCCAGCAACATTGTTGCTCCGTCCTCTATGGTGATTTTTGTCATCCTTGATTTTTATGAAGAATAATATGAAATTTAGAGAATGTAGCAGAGAGATAACAATTTCGATATTAAATTTGTTAGCTTTCTTATTTAAATAAGTTAATTCAGATCATTATTTTGGGATTTTTAAAGTGAAAGAAAATTAATTCTAATGGAGATGATAGGTTAGGGAAAATGCTGTTTTGGCTGATTTTTGGTTTAAAAATGGCGGTCGGAGATAGAAGGCAACATTTGAGAGTATTCAAAGGTGGTGACCATTCGAAGAGATGACAACCATGATGGTGGATTTGATGAAGAAGATGGAGTTTAATTATTTATTATATTTTTTCTTTTTTTTTTATAAGCTAATGACACGTGTTGCCATCTCATTCGAGCATGAAATTACACATGTTTTTAAAAAATTGGTCAAGAAAAAATTAGACACACTTTAAAATATTTGAGTATGTAAGGTGATTTTCATCCGCAAAAAATATATAACAGAGATTTGGTCTTTAGTTAGAGGGTAACTTAAAATAAAAATAATTTTTGGAGTATTACTTATCGAATATAAAATGAGGTTGATTATTCATATTATAATTTCGAGATATTTTGATTCTGAATCCAACGACCCAATTGGGCCATTAGAAACAAAGCGCAGATATTAAGTTAGCATTTGGACATAGATTTAGTCGAAGTTTGAAAAAAATTAAAATTGTGGTGAAAAATAATTTTTAAAATTTGAAATATTTTTGGACATACATATTATTTGGAAAAAAATTGAAATATTTTTGTGAGTGAAATAAATACTTTTATCCAAATAATGCCCTAAAACAAGTTTTGGGAGGTTGAAAAATTTTTGGATTCTTTTTGAAAGACAGTTCATATCTCATGAACAAATAATCTTTTTAATTTTTTTTGTTGAAAAAACTAACCTAAATCTATGTTTAGCTTAAAGTTTTCATTTACTTTAGAAGCATAAAATAATTAAAATAAATAGAGGGCAATCAATAGCAGATCGTAATAAATCCAAAGACCAAAGGAATAAAATATAAGAGACAACAATTATAGACTAAAGGGAGTAGGATGAGGATCTTTTATTAATGATGTTGGTTCGGTATGCCTCTCCATGGAGAGGTTCAGAGCCTTACAATGATGTATTCTCTCGTATTTTAGAAGGAGATGTGAATAAGAAGAAGAAGCCCCCCTTTAAGGATTCTTTCTCCTAGTATTTATAGCTAGGAGATCTGCCAGTTGGCGCTAAGGGGTTGGAATCATATAGAGGGGACGCCCTCATGAGGATGGCCAGGCCGTGTCGTTAGTTGTCAAATTGGATAACTACCCGATAATCTTGTGAATAAATGGCCATACCATTTATTAGTCATAAATAGGTTTTAATAAATGCGTTGATCTCATTCATTATCATGAGGTCAAGTTTTGACCCATACAGATAGTCCCTCCGCTTATTGACGTCGGGCCCAGGTCGAGCTCGATGAGCGGATTCCGCCAATAATAGTAGCCGTTTATGCGTTAGGGACGATCATCGTCCTTTATTCTTCAGAGACGGCCGTAGCCGTTTTTACGCGTTAGGGACGATCGTAATCCTTTATTCTTCGGAGATGACCGTAGCTTTTTTTACGCGTTAGGAACGATCGTAGTCCTTTATTCTTCTGAGACGGCCTTAGCCGTTTTTACGCGTTAGGGACGATCGTAGTCCTTTTCAATCATTCGGAGAAGATCGTAGCCATTATTAATTTAGAGATGGCCGTGGCCTTTTATCTTTTGGAGATGGCCGTGACCATTTTTACTCTGGAGATGGCCGTAGCCATTTTTACTTTGAAGATGACCGTAACCATTTTTACTTTAGAGATACCGTAGAAATTTTTACTTTAGAGATGGCCGTAGCCATTTTGAATTTAGAAATGGTCGTGGCCTTTTATCTTTTGGAGATGGTCGTAGCCATTTTTATGCGTGCTCGGAGAGAGTATGATCACGCTTGCCATGTATAAGGGGGACATCATGTGCATGGTAACGCATGGGGCGTGCCCACAATATCTTAAGGTTGCCATAACCGTTTCATGGGGGACGTGACGATTGACGGTTGAATGACCGTTCAATGGTATCTGTCATAATGGTACCCGTTACTGTAGGCCTGAGCTGTTTTGCGGTTGGTTAGGTAGTTAATGGTGACCTTTGGGATTCGTGAAGGTCATTTATGCTTTGTCTATAAACAAGGGGTTGTATCATCCAGTTCTCACTTTTCCGATATTTTTCTAAGTGGAATTCTGAGAGAGATAGCCCTTCTTGATTTCAGATTATCTAGTCTTTTACTCCTCGTTAATTCATTCTCCGTTATTTTCGTCGGATCTTCGTATTCTCTTATTTTTCCGGTGAATTTTTCCATTTATCTCTCGTTATACTGATAATGGCGAGCAGTTCTTGTTCTGATATAGCTCCGGTAGTGGTTGCGGCGGCGGAGGGCCCATCTACGGTGGTGGGAACCACCGATTCGTCGAATGTTGATCGGTTCCCGTCGGTGACTGACATTCTTTCCCTGCCCGGTGGTCCAGCCACTGATTTTACCGACCCAGAGGGAGAAGATCAAGTGGATGAGGCTCCGCTGATGGGAGAAGCTGGCATTGCTCAGCTGAAGGAGCAATGTGATATTCTTGGCTTTGCTGACATCGTCCAGGCCAGGAGTGGTGACAGGGTGCACGTCGACCACCAAGGTTACTGTGTCTTTTACGCCTACCCTTTCAAGCTGGTATTTAGGCTTCCTCTCCCCATGTTGGTGGTGGACTTTTGCCGCTACAATAGGGTGTGGCCTGGTCAGCTCGTCCCTTCTTGTTACAAATTATTGGCAATGCTGATCAAATATGCGGAGTTGGCACGGAGTGAAATTACACTTGGGCACGTGTTGACTCTATACGACCCTCAGAGGGTATACGGCACCATGATTTGGTTGGTCCCTCGTGGGATCAACGGCTTAACTGCGGAGCTCGATGACAAGGCCGCTACCCGTCCTTACGAGCTTTTCATCTACATCAGGACTGGGCACCTGGTGGCCTGCGCTACTTACTTCCCAAAGGAGTGGAACCATGCACGTAAGTTTCTTTTACGCTAGCCTTGACTTCCTTTGGTCAAATGCTCCGCTCTATGTTCGTACGTACTGATCTTCTTTTTGTGTCGTAGCGGGAGGTGCACCACCAGCACAATTCTCTGGCATCCGCGAGTGGGTTGAGTTCGTGCTCCCTGTCACAACGGGGATTCGTACGTGGGCATCTTTCTGGGAGGTCTATGGCCGTAGGCCGGCTGCTGGTGAGAGTCTGATTTGCTGTTATTAATCTTCTTTTGTAGTCTTTAGTTTCTTTGGCTTACCCTTCTTCTTTGGTTGGTCAGGACAACCACGTCATGAGGGCTCCTCAGCTTGCTTTCCGCAGGCCGGGGAGACTGCCCGATTGATTAGAATGCCGGTGCCTCGCTCGGTCTTGAGGGCAACTTCAGTGGAATCCTTGGCTGCACACTCTCCAAAACAGCCCGTGCCACGAGTTGAGAAGTCTCCAAGGGCCGTGCGTTCCAGGGCAGAGCGATCAGTGAATTAAGATAAAGAGGAAGATGGGAGGCTGCTGGCTCGGCGCAGGGTGGCGTTCACCCCGGCTCTTCCGGTGGTGATTAGTTTAGACTCTTCGCCATCAGCAGAGGAGGGGGGTGCATTGGACCTTTCCCCATAGGGCGGGCGCTCAGTGGGGGTTGCCCCGGTTGGCTCAGGCCAAGGTGACACAACCGCTTCGCGATTCAAGTTTCTGTTCATGTTGCTGAGCGGGAAGTTAGTTCCTCGGCAACTGTTTTGGTGGACATTGCAGGCGCCGACGTTGTGGCGAATGCGGGCGCTTCGATGTCTCGGTCGGTGGAGGCCTTGACTTCCAGGACGGCAGAAGGAAGGGGCGTCTCAGGAGAGGGGGACGATTAGGAGTCTGATATGGAACCCGAGGACGTCCGTCTTTTTCAGAAGGGTTATACCCGCCCAGCGGTGCTGGCCGAAGGGGATTACCGTTATTTGCAAATCCCTAATGACCTGAACATACTGCTCGAGGAGGAGAATCGGGTGACGCTGTTCGGGGTCCTATGCTTGGAAGTGGAGAGCATGTCCTTGATGGGCATCTCGGACGTTGGGTTGATGGGCGAGGTGGCCCGCCTGAGTGTAAAGGTATGTATAAAACTTTGGTTTGTTTTCTTTATTAGCATATCTTCTTGTATTAACTGTCGCTCAGTTTGTTGTAGACATTTTTGCACGAGGTAGAGAGCATCAGGCGGGCTAACGTCCGCTTGGCGGTTTTTGTGCGCCTTTTGGAGAAGTACCACCGCTACCGTGACCAGTGCCACGGCTTGTGTCAACGCATAAGGAATGACCCACGGAACCTGATGCTGGTAGAAGAGTTGGTGCAGAGGGAGCTTCATATGCAACAGACCCTCAGCAGGGTAACCGCTCTTGAGGGGCAGCTTCCCAAGCGAACGAGGGGATGGATGTTGAGAGAAGGGCGGTTGCTAAGAGGGAGCGCCAAAATCTGGCTGCGGAAGTAGAGGCCGCTGAAGCTTTTACTAGGCAAGTAGCTGCCCTAGATACTGATGCCGCCACTTCAAGGAAGCGGGCAGAGGACGGCCTCCCCAGGGTTGAGACACTGCAGACGACCAAGCGTGCCCAAGAAAGGGAGCGTGGACTAGAGAGGGCCGGCGCTACCTTTCGAGAGCGGTCATTGGAGGGGCATATTGCTGTCTGTAAGCGGGACGCCCATGCTGCAGCGGACCGGATTGCGGCCTTTGAGGCCGAGAACCAGTGCCTGAGGGACCATGCCGCTTCTTTTGGTCCTGCTCGTGAGCTTTGGACGTATGTCGAGGCCCATCTCGATGTGTACAGGCGGTTGTGGGAAGCCGGCATCGTGTCTGAGGCCACTTATGAGGAGGCACGCCAAAAGGCTCGTGAAGCCCACCTCGACTGTGATTTTTACCCATCTACGCCCGAGGGTGATGATGGCGTCGAGGGTGCTGATAATGTTGAAGGGGGCGCTGAGTGAACAAATGAAAAAATTTGTAATGTTTGTTTAGTTTTTGTTCTCTTCTTCTCTTTTTTCTTTGTCGGCCTTGGGCCAATATAATTGGGGGTCACCCCATGTAAATATTGTAAATATATGTGGTTTTCTTCTTTTTGTTTGTTTTGTTTCGAATACATTATATATATATATATATATATATATATTTTTGTGCCCATTTGCAAGGGCTCTGCTTAGAGTTTCCCCTGTGGGCATGTTAATAGTCTCGACTAGTTAGGTGGTTTCGACCATTGTATGATCGACCCTTTGCCTTAAGAGGCGATTGATGCGAATGACCTTGGCCATAGATAGACGCTATTGGTCATCACCTTTCTCCACTCAGGCGAGTGGGTTGTAGCCGTGTCTGGGCAGTGGCAGCACATGGCCTTAGTCCCAGTTCGGGCTTAGTCAAACTACTGGCCGTGGTAACGAAAAATGCGGCCTTGTAGTTTCGATTTGGCCGAACTTTACGCGGGCTAATATTTTAGTTTCTAGTTAGTCGTACTTGCTTGAATGGCGAGGGTGCTAGGCACGACCCGGAGTTCGTTTGTGGTTGGGCATTTGGAGGCGTTTGTCCTCGCCTGATCACGACTCGGCTTATGGCCTCGTGGATGTATGTCTTTGGCTTTGATTCGTCCGTGGTTGAGTTTGTGGCTTTTTTGGCGGAGTTGTGTAGCCGGAGTCCTGGTTTAACTCATAATTGAATTCTTTTGTAATTCGTAATGGTGGGGGCACTTGGCCTGAGTTTTGGTCCAATTCGCAGTTGGACCCTTATGATATTTGAAGGCGCATAGCCTGGGTTGTCGTTCAACCGTAGTTGAACTTTTGTAATTTTTGAAGGCGCATAGCCTGGGTTGTCGTTCAACCGTAGTTGAACTTTTGTAATTTTTGAAGGCGCGTAGCTTGAGTCAAAGGCGCGTAGCCCGAATTGACGTTCAAGCGTAGTTGAACCTTTGTGATATCTGAAGGCGCATAGCTTGAGTCCCAGTTCAATCGTAGTTGAACCTTTTGGGTAAAGGCGCATAACCTAAGTCGAAGGCACGTAGCCCGAATTGACGTTCAACCGTAGTTGAACCTTTGAGATGTCTGAAGGCGAATAGCCTGAGTCCCAGTCCCACCGTAGTTGAACCTTTTGGGTGAAGGCGCATAGCCTGAGTTGTCGTTCAACTGTAGTTGAACTTTTGTAATATTAGAAGGTGCGTAGCCAGAACTGTCGTTCAGCCGTAGTTGAACATTTGTAATGTTTGAAGTCGAAGGCGCATAGCCTGGGTCCCAGTTCAACCGTAGTTAAAATTTTTGGGTGAAGGCGCATAGCCTGAATTGACTTTCAACCGTAGTTGAACCTTTGTAATATTTGAAGGCGCGTAGCCTGAATTGTCGTTCAACCGTAGTTGAACTTTTGTAATGTTTAAAGTCGAAGGCACATAGCCTGAGTCCCTGTTCGACCATAGTTGAACTTTTTGGGTGAAGGCGCATAGACTGAATTGACGTACAACCGTAGTTGAACCTTTGTAATGTTTGAAGTCGAAGGCACATAGCCTGAGTCCCAGTCCAACCGTAGTTGAACCTTTTGGGTGAAGGCGTATAGCCTGAGTTGTTGTTCAACTATAGTTGAACTTTTGTAATATTTCAAGGCGCGTAGCCTGAATTACCGTTCAACCGTAGTTGAACTTTTGTAATGTTTGAAGTCGAAAGCACATAGCCTGAGTCTCAGTTCAACCGTAGTTGAACTTTTTGGGTGAAGGCGCATAGCCTGAATTGACGTTCAACCGTAGTTGAACCTTTGTAATATTTGAAGGCGCGTAGCCTGAATTGCCGTTCAACCGTAGTTAAACTTTTGTTATGTTTGAAGTCGAAGGCACATAGCCTGAGTCCCAATTCTCCGTAGTTGAACTTTTTGTGTGAAGGCGCATAGCCTGAATTGACGTTCAACCATAGTTGAACCTTTTTGTTTTCCCACATAGCGCGCTTTGTATTGGGGGCTGGGATTTATTTCTGGTTTCAGATCTTGCCTACTTGCGCTTGTGGTCTTTTTGACTGGCTCGCGCGGGTTATCCCGTTAAAGATCTCGGTTTGAGAGATGATTTTGTGCTTTTTCCCCCTTTTGGCAGGATCTTGTGTGGAAAGGGGGCAAGGTACCTTAGGCCTATTTTCTCCATAGGGATGGGGGATCTGCTTCTTCTTCTTCTTCTTCTTCTTCTTCTTCTTCTTCTTCTTCTTCTTCTTCTTCTTCTGCCCTTTGCTCAGAGACGCGGGGATGTGGAAGCAAGCTCATCTCGAGGTTTTTGACTTCCTACGATCCAATATGTCGCTTGGGCTCGTCGAGATGGGTTGTTCTTTTTTCTTTTCAGTCTAAGGATAAACTACGTGATACTGCTATGAAATCCCCATAGAAGGCGCCAAATTGTTTAGCTCAAAGTTTTCATTTACTTTAGAAGCATAAAACAATCAAAATAAATGGAGCGCCAATCATAGCAGATCGTAATAAATCCAAAGACCAAAGGAATAAAATATAAGAGACAACAGTTATAGATTAAAGGGAGTAGGATGAGGATCTTTTATTAATGATGGTTGTTCGGTCTGCCTCTCCATGGAGAGGTTCAGAGCCTTACAATGATGCATTATTCTCTCTTCTTTTAGAAGGAGATGTGAAGAAGAAGAAGCAGTCCCCCTTTTAGGGTTCTTTCTCCTAGTATTTATAGCTAGGAGATCTGTCAGCTTGCGCCAAGGGGTTGGAACCACATAGAGGGGACGCCCTCGTGAGGACGGCCAGGCCGTGGCCTTAGTTGTTAGATTGGATAACTACCCGATAATCTTGTGAATAAATGGACATACCATTTATTAGTCATAAATAAACTTTAATAAATGCATTGATCTCATTCATTATCATGAGGTCAAGTTTTGACTCATACAATCTATGACCAAACGGGGTAATAGTCAAGAGTTAAAGCACGGGTAATTAATTATTACTCCGTAAAAGATTAAGGGGAAAGGTGGCATCGGCATATAACGTACGAGTCAAACAAAATCCTAGAGATTGTGAAATTTATGTTGCAGTTAGAAAAAGCCATTTTTCAATAACAAAGTTTAACTCAAAAGTATAAGAAATATCTACTTCTTTAGTCATAATTAACACCTCTCATTTTCAGTAAATTAATTTACTTCTTTTCCTTGGTCGTGCTTAAAATATAAATATTCGAAAACGAAAAAAAGAAGACAATATACTTTCCTTTTATTAATAAGGGACAATTGAGGAGCTTGGGGTCAACATGTTTGCTTCAGCAGAAGTGGAGGGTTTTTTCGGTATTTCATAAATTATGTGCTTTAAATAATTTGTACTTGAATGCCTTAGAGGTATACATTTCTTTTTCTCGACAAAACACCCACACTTGTTTTTTTTCGGTCAAATGAAAGTTTATTTCAACCATAAGCAATTTACATCAGCTGTTCGTGTGGACTCTAGAACAGTTCTCAAATTACAATCAAATTAGTAAAACTCTACAACTATGGTTGTTAAAAAAATTTCTATTACAGACAAAACATTGTTACGATTATGTAGAATCGCATAAGGGATAGTGATTCATAGTCCGCAGAATGGGATTCCATTTAGAGTGTTTCATTCCAGCAATGTGCACTTGAATTGTAATCTCCTTTGCTCGATCTTGGCTGGTTATGCTCAATTGTTGAAATCTTCTGTTGTTTCTTTCCGTCCAGATGGCATAGACTACTGCTGCAAACACCACCCCTAGGATGGCTTTACTGGAATTCCTGCTATTGACATTATCCGATAGCCATTGTACTTCTGATTCCCATGTACCAATTGTTCTTTGACACTTCAACCATTTTAACATACCTTCCGCAGGTTTTTGGAATATACGCAGTCAAAGTATAAATTATCATGTGTTTCTTCAATATCTCTTCCGCAGAGAATGCAGGATGTATTAATTTGAAGACCCCACCTAGACAATCTGTCCACTGTTTACAGTCGCTTGTGCAGTGCCATCCACAAAAAGTATTTCTGTTTTGGGAGCATGCCAGTCACCATCACTAGGTTTTTCCATCGGACCTTGGGGTATTGCGGGGTGGTATGAATGTATGACTTTCTGATGCTAAATTGCCCATTTTGAGTACATGTTTGCATTCATGTCCCATCATTTGCCCACCATTCCCTTGCGCCAATCAGTTTCCTAACGAGCCAACTAGCTTGTTTAGGAATTTTCATTGTATTAAGGTCCTTCTTCTTTATGTAGTGACAGTGGATCCATTTGATCCAGAGCTTGTCTCTCTTTGCCATTAAGGCCCAGAGGAGTTTTGACAGGGCTGCTTTATTCCACCTTTCATAGGAAATAATGTTCAAACCTCCTGCTGCCTTTGGTTTGTACATCGTTTCCCAGGCAATTGGGTTCCTATGGTTATTTTCATGACTACTAGTCCACAGATAATTCCTGCAAATTCCATTAACCAGTTTTATGATTTTTTTCGGTATGAGGACTATCTGGGCCCAGTAATTTTGCATTTCAAACAGGACACTCTTGATGAGTTGTATTCGACCAGCATAAGATAACAGTTTGGATGTCCAGCTTCTGATTCTGTCCACTATCTTTTCCATTACGGGCATACACTGTGATATAGAGAGTTTTTCTGTAGATAGGGGAACTCCTAGGTATTTGAAGGGGAAGGTGTCTCCGTGAGGTTTAGCTCAGAACAAATCTTCTTTTTGAATTCATTTGAAACACCTGCTATATATAAAGAACTTTTATCCATATTGGCTTGAAGTCCTGATACATTAGAGAAGTGTTCAAATTCCTTCAACAGTAATTTCATGGATATTTCATCAGCCCTACAGCACATCAGAAGGTCATCTGCAAAGAATATGTGCATGATTTGTAGGTAGGTGCATTTGGGATGGAAGTTGAAGTCTGAATTCCTTTTTAGTTTCTTTAGTGATCTAGTTAGATATTCCATAACTAGGACAAATAAGTAGGGTGACATTGGATCTCCCTGTCTCAATCCTTTCCTTACTTCAAATGTGTTGGTCAGTCCCCCATTTATCAGAATGGAGTAGCTGACAGTTGAAACACATTTCATTATTAGCACGACTAGTTTGTATGGAATACCAAATTCTAGAAGTATTGCTTTCAGAAAGTCCCATTCGACAGAGCCGTTGGCCTTTCTAATGTCGACTTTGATCATGCATCGAGGAGATATTGTCTTATGAGTATATCCTTTGATCAGTTCATGGGCCATAATTACATTATCCAGAATGTTTCTTCCTTCTATGAAGGCTGACTGCGCATGCCCTACTAAGTGATCTACAACCAGTTTTAGTCTGTTTGTTAGGAGCTTTGAGATGATTTTGTACAGGGTAGAGCAACAGGCAATGGGACGAAATTCTTTGACATAGCTAGGATTTTTAACTTTTGGAATCAAAGTAATAGTGGTGCAGTTAATGTATTTGAGGATTTTTCCATTTTGGAAGAACTGCTTCACTGCCCTGGTAACTTCCCCCCCAACAATTGGCCAGAATTCTTTATAAAATTCAGCAGGGTAGCCGTCAATACCTGGAGTTTTATCATGAGGCAGGAGTTGTACTGTCTGTTTGATTTCCTCCTCAGTCACTGGTTTCAACATCTGCTGCTGTTGGATTAGACTTAGGCAGGGGCCATCTCTGGCCACATTGATGTCAATGCCTGTGCTTTGGTCTGGTGCTGTACCCAGTAGGTTGTGGAAAAATTGGATGAATTCTTGCTGAATCTATTGTGGATCAGTAAGCTTCTCCTGGTTCTCTGTGAGTATAAAACTCACTTTATTTCTCGCTTGTCTGGATTTCATGTAAGCATGGAATTATTTGGTATTTCTATCCCCAAGTTGGATCCAGTTTGCTCTTGATCTCTGTCTCAGAACCTGTTCTTGAATTGTTTCCCATTTTTCAATGTTCTGTAAGAGTTGTTTTTCTTTTTGAATCTCCTGACTGTTGAATTGGTTTCCATTCAGTTTGTATTGTGTTTCATCCATCTCCTTTCTCAATTGTTTCAGTTTTGTTTCAGCAAATGAGTGTTCCTTGTGAAGGTGTCTGGTGGATTGTTGAATCTGTTTCAGTTTGTTCCAAGTAGAGTACATAGCACATCCTTGAATCTGCTGGTTCCAGATTGTTTCAACTGCTTTTCTGTATTCTTGATGGTTCATGACTGAGTTGAGTAATCTGTATGACCTGTTTACCCTGGTCTTTACAACCTCAGTGTCTAGCAATATGGGGGAGTGATCTGAGCATCCGGGCAGCATGTACATTGCTTCCACATCAATATAAGATTTGAACCATTCATCATTGCCAAAGGCCCAATCAATATGGCTGTAAATTCTGTCCTCAGCATCTCTCTTGTTACTCCAAGAGTATCTGTTCCCTCTTTTGGTAATATGTCCTACTTTAATGTCCTCAATGTAATTCTGAAAATCTGTTATCTCTGATTGGTGTACAGGTTGACCATTGATTCTGTCATCCATTTCCAGTACACTGTTAAAATCACCCAATATCAGCCATGGACCACTGTATTGGGCAGTTCTTAAACTTCTCCATAGGGGCATTCTGTGCTGGATTGAATGTAAGCCATAGACAAAAGTTATATAAACTAGCAAAAGTTGATCTGTCTGTCACTTGGCAATGCATTATCTGGGCAGTTGTTTCAAGGATGACAACGTGGATGTTCTGCTTCTTCCACATTATCCAAATCCTCCCATTTGGGGCAGCAGCATAGTTATTTTCTATATGCCATTCATCCCCCAATTTCTTGTAGATTGTCTGTGAGTGTTGCTGTTTCACTTTTGTTTCAAGACAAGCTATCATATCAAATTTGTTTAACCTCAGGAACTTCACTAGTTCTCTCTGTTTATAGGACTTATTCAGTCCTCTAATATTCCAAGACACAATGATCATAATGGATGGTTATTGGAACTGCCCCCTTTATCCCTAGTAGTTGTTGCTCTTGTGCTCTTCTGTTGCTGGTCAACGGGTTCTTGAATAGTTAAAACAGCAGCTGCATTCCTGATAGCCAATTCCTCATAGTTGATCTCCCCTTTGCCCTTTGAACCTATTACAGTTGCTACCTGTTTTCCTCTGCTGTTTAGTGATATTTCTACCTCAGGTATAACTGTTTGTTCTGCTGGATATGCTTTGCATTATCCTCTTGCATTACAGGTTTTGGTTGCCATTTCATTGTGTTTTTCTTCTTGTTTCTCTTTCTCTGATGCTGTGGTAAGTGGTCTTGTTTCTCTTTCTATTGACATTCTCCATTTTTATGCCCAAAGGAATTACAATCCAAGCAGAAAGCTAGTTTCCATTCATACTCCACTGATTGAACCCAGCTTCTTCCATCCGGGATTTCAATATGTACTTGCTCAGGTAATGGCTGGCTGATATCCATTTCCACAAGGACTCTAGCAAAAGAGATCCTTTCACATTCAGCAGTGAGCTTGTTAGTACATATAGGCTTGCCAATTAGGCTGGCTATTCTACCTAAGTTTTCTTCTGCCCAACATTGGATTGGTAATCCTGGGAAATTGACCCACATTGGCACAATTCTCATTGATTCATTTTGGATTTTGAAATTGGGATCCCAATCCTTCAATATCATAGGTCTACCTTTGAAGGTGTAAGGCCCCTGTTGCATTATTAGGTCTTTATCCTTTGTCGATTCGAACTTAAAGATAAAATATTCGTCATCATGTAACAGTACAGTTGGTGCTGTTATAGTATTCCAAACTCCATATACAAATTTTATCATAGCTTTGAAATTCGGATTACCTCCTAGCACATATCCTATAGAAGCAGTCTTCCATTTCTGAGTCTGAACTTCTATCTCCTTGGTGTTCAGTGTGGCGATTTTCAATCCATCTTTGACCACTAGAGGGTAGAATTTTAGTTGCATGCCCTGCTTTTGGCTTCTGTTACCTGTAATCACTTCAGCAAAGGTTTGCTTCTGAGATTCGACTGAGTATGTGAGCTTCCTCGTTGTGGTGATCATCGCTGCTTCCTTTGATTGTTTTCTATCTTCCTTCTTCTCCGATAGTGGTTGCATGACAGTCGGAGCGCTTCCCATACCCGGGAACCATTGTAACAGTGGTATTGGGTTTAGGGCTTGAGGAATTCCACTCTCTGGGGTAACGATTCTAGCCATTTACAGTGGGTTTTGAGTAAGGTTGGAGGTGGTGGTGGTGGTTTTGCGGTGGCTGGCGGTGGTGAGCTTCTTGCTTTCCGTCGCTGACTCCAGGTTTCTCTCTTCGATTTTCTCTCTCTACATCACTGGAAATTCCCTTTCACTCACCCACACTTGTTTGCATGTACCATGAGCACGTGTGAGCAATTTGTGAACAAGTGGGCCTACTTTAATTTACCGTTTCAGATGGCCAACACTGTTTTTAAGGCTATTTTGTCTATGTGGGGTTTGCCTTACATTGTATATCACTATTTTGACACATCCATTTGAGAAATTTTTTTGGGAGTAAAATGAGTTATTTCGGCTTCTTCTAAAAAGCAACTAAATTAACCATTGATTACTCCATAAAACGTGAAAATTCTAATAGATGGAAAAACAAATCAAATTTTGTGAGAAGTTCTATGAACACTTTCAGCAAATAAAACTTATTTTGTTAGCCTCAAACCATTCAAAGATTTACCGATTAACACTCAAAAAAAAAAATTTAGTACAACATGACAACTCTATTGCTAATCTTTTTAGCATATTAAGGGGTCGTCCGTTTAGAAAGATTAGGAGAAATATTTTCAAAATAAAATTCATGCTAAAATATCACAAAGTTTCATTGGAAATATTAAGAAAAATAATTTTCACATCAACAATGCACTTTTTAATTGACTATATATGAAACTTTACATAAAAGGTAATACTAATAGTTATATAAATTAAATTAGGTAATCTAATCAAAACATGTGAATAGTGCTAGAAAGTAACTAGAAGAATATAGATTTTATTATTAATGATGTAGGATTAAAAAGTTTTCAACACATGTAAAACATGAAGGATACAAATAATATAAATAAGACCAAAAAAAGGTTTATGCCTAATATGAAGATAAAATATGAGCTGGATTACATATACGCAAGAGTGCCAAAAAATTACTCTATAATAGCATAAACATGACACAATGTTCTTTATATTTCTATATAAAAATTTAATTATCACATTTTAATTTGTACAAATTTTATATTTTTTAAGGAAATAGCAAATTTGATAACAAATAATTAGAGAAAATAATAATAAATAACTAAAAAAAGAAGCTCCATGGGTGCCCTAGAAATTACTATCCACATACAAGGTTTGACAAAATCAGTACAAAGAGGATGCTGCTAGAAAATAAGTAGAGGAATATAGGTTTTTGTTACTTAATAGGATTGAAAAGTTTTCAACACATGTAAAATGTGAAGGATGCAAATAATAACTTTAAATAAGACCAAAAACAAGTTTATGCTTGTTGTGAGGATGAGCTAAATGACATACCAATGAAAGTACGAAGAAAAATAATAGCATATACATTACACATAAGTATTCTTTGTATTGCTATATAAAAATTGAACTATCATATTTGAATTGTACATAATTTATAATATTTAAGAAATATAAATTTATATAATAAATAATTAGATATATAAATAGCCAAAAAAGAGGCTCCATTGGTGCTCTAGAAATTGCCATACATTGGATGGAAAAAAATATACTAGGTTTGACAAAATTAGTACAATGAAGATGCTAAAAGAACATTCGCGAATTATTAATGTAATCGCAACCTCAAACTTTCTGATTTTACATGAAAGAAAAAGATAAAGTCACTGTCTCAAAACAATTTGAGAGAGAGAAAGAGATATGCATATCATAGATATACCGTAACTTAAAAGTCATGCTCCAATGCTGATTAATGCCTAACTTTTATTATAATATTTATTTGATACATAACTTACTTTTATATAACTGGAAGTACTTCCAGGACATGTAATAAAAATATATATGTCAAATTATATTAGAACAGAATAAATAACTATGGAGAGTTAAACTAAATATGTTCCACCACTTAAGTTTGCCTCATTCTATTTGGTGAATATAACCGATTTTGAGGTCCTTTTAAGACGCTTAACAATTTTCGTATAGTACGAAGAGTAGGGGTGTTCAAAACCGATCCGAAACCGAAAACCGAACCGAACCGAAACTTAATGGCTTAATGGTAACGACTTAACGGCTTAACGGGCGGAGAACAGATTGAATTATTTTTATTAACGGCTTATCGGTTTGGGACGGATTATTCAATTTTCTTAACGGATAATCCGTTAACCCGTGAAAAATATATATATATATATATAAAATTTATTTTTATTTACATAATTATATATATTAAATATAAAAACTAAAAACCTTATAAATGAATAAGTATAAGTGTATAACTATTTCGTGCACATTGAAATGTAGTCTATGTCTATCACATCACTACTGGCTATAAGCATCGTTTCCCATCTTTTTTGGACAATGCCTGCTGAAGTTCACATGCTCGTTTGACGTCTTGCTTTTACTGAATCGTAACATCAGAAGAAGAGGAACTTCATGGTTGACGGATACATTCGGTCACAAAGATCACCTGTTGTCTAATTCAATTCACAAGGTTATTTCCCTTAGGAAGGAATAAAAAGTGAACTGTCTACAGGAAATTGCCTAGCAAATTTCATTTTTGTGATAATATTGAGTGCTACTTGTACATATCTTACCCTTTTGCCATCAAAATATATGTTACCTCTGTTTGTGCATTCTTGTACGTATTAAACCGATAAATTATCCGGCAACCGTCCGATAAAAGTTAACCCGATATCAATCCGCCCGATATCTTATTGGGTGGCTAATAGATGAATACATTTAAAAACCAATAATCGTTAAACCAAACTGTTAAGAGTAAAAAACCGCCCGATGAACACCCCTAACGAAGAGGCAGGAGGTTGCTACCATTGAGAACTAACAGAAAAATCACCAAATCAAAATATGAATTTAGACACGAATTACTCATTGTTGGGCCGGGGCTTAGCCTGGGCATAACCTTACTAGTAACAGGTATGGATGTCAGCTGTCTTCCTCACTTTCAATTTACAACCAAAATAGAATAAACGTTTCTTTTGACTTTTCTTTCTAATTCCAAAAATATTGGATTATGAATCCATGATTCCTTAATTAATACAGGAGTTGAAGTCCAAAGAAAGAGATAAAATGTACTTTCTCCGTTTCAAATAAGAGAAGATACTTTTCTTTTTAATCTGTTCCAAAATAAATAATGAATAAATTTAAAAATAATTCAATTTTAAAGTCTTTATTTTATTTTTATTCATACCCTTAATAAGAAGTTTTATAAATACAAAAATGGAATGGCGCGATAAAGTTTTTACCCCTTAATAAGAAGCTTTTATAATCACACAAATAACATGGCCATACAAAACTTTTATCCCTTAAACTTTTCAAACCATTATCAACAGTATTATCGATGCTATTAATTCAATTGATTAGTCAAAAACCTTGCTTCGTGTCGGCCTTGACTTGATGCCCTTGACATGATTTGTTGTTCAACAAGAAAAAAAATTTAAAAAGACTAAAGTATGAACACTTGAACCTTATTAATGTCGATAATTCAATAAACCCAAAAAGTTATGAAAATAAGTGAGACATGCGATGGCTTACCACGGTTAAGTGATTTTAAAAAAAAACAATATATATTAATTAATGATAATTAAGTAATATAAGTTTAAGTGCAAAGTAAATGTTATGCAATTGCTGGTTTGTTGTAAACATTGCGAGTAAATTTTACCTTACTCTAATAAAGCTAACAATTAATAATGTTCGAGGTATGTTGTTACTGTTCGTAACAATTAATAATGTTAGATGGCAAAGTATTACATGAATTACTCTAGTGTTAGGCTATATCTTTGTTTTTAAAAATATCTTCTTATTTACTAGTTGTATATTGTATGACGGAAAAAAAAACGTAAGTCATTTTCTAGTCAAATGTCACAAAATAATTTTCAATGAAGATATTATTCCATGATGACTTCTATCACAACTGTTAACTTCATATCAGAATAAATTAAATACTCAAATATTATTATCATTATCAACATTATTAATATTAAAACATTTCATCAAAATACTATCTAATTATTAGCTAACATCTTCGAGGAAGTATATCCACTTTAACCTGCAAACGTTGGAAAACACTTGATATAAAGAGTTTTTCAGAAAATAATTAATTTTCTCAAAAATATTCTGTCATGTACAAGTTATTTTTGTTTGGAGGGGACCAAAAACCAAAAAGAATTAAAAGAAAAAGAGTCGCCCAAACAGTAAGACGCGGTAACAGAAGGATCTGAAGTCTAAACTTTAAACAATTAAAAGGTCTTCTCGGAAAATTTTATTTTGTTTCTCGTACGAACACTAGTTGTGTGAGATAATTTTTTTTTCTTGCAATTTCGTGAACCTAAAATTCTATGGATATAAAAATAAAAGATTGAGGTCCATAAAATTTATGAGACAAAAAAAAATTTCATACAACTAATGTTAAGTGTATGAGACACAAAATAATATTTTTTTGTTCTTCTCCAGGAGTACTTGTTTTAGTACTTACTTACAAGTTCAATGTTTGGGATAATGGGGATTATGCAGGATCCAGCTGTTTTGCTTATTTAAGTGCACTTATTTATTCTTCAATTGAGTCGATATCCTAATGGGCATGATATCACAATTTTACATATTTTATGTAATTGGGCTTACTCACAATCCAAATGATTATTTTGGCGAAGTTGGTTTCGTAATGGGTGCAAGTTAATGTAATGCTTCAAAATACATTGCCATTATTATATTATTATGTGCGTCTGTGTTTTTTTGGGTCTTGGTGTATCGCAGATGCCTACTTATTTTATTCATTCGGTTAGAGAATATTTTAATACGAGTTAGAAATTAAGAACCTGAGACATTTGAATGATTGTTTTACTTTCTTTTTTTCTTTTTTTAAAATAGCACGAGCTAGTCAATTTTTGAAATGGCAAATAAAGAATAGTAGCATTTGCAAAGTCATAAAAAAATAACCACTATGTATTTTTGCGACACAAAAACTTTCAGCATAATATACTGGAGATTGATGCACCGCTATATGAACTTCCAGCATATTATACTAAAACTCCAACATACGGAAAGTTCCAGCATAATTGTTTACCTCGAAAATACGAGTAACAATTAAATTTGATTTGTGGTTTTAAAGATATATGTGATTTAATTCAATACCAATTAATAATCAAAAAAATATAAAGTAGAAATAGAAGGGACAAGTGAATCAAATTACTGTTACTCAGCAACGGTGACCTCGAACTTAGTGGTCTCGAGGTGGGCTTAGAATAATATGAACAATTAAGTAAGGAAAGTAAAGTAAGAACAATAGAGCTAAATGACGATTCTGATGAACAGTAGGCAAAAAGTAGAGAGTCTATTCCTTCTTTAATGATTAGGTGATGTTACAAATGATTGAGGTCTCATTTATATAATATGGGAACTCTAAATAATGTATATTTCTATTTAAAGTAAGGAATAATCTTAGTACAACTGTCTAACCACCTAGTACGGAATCGTACAATCATATTCCGGGTTTTGCGCCACGATCTTAGGAACGTAGTAGGAATCTAGCTCATTCTGTTACAAATCTATAACGGTACAATTCAGGGTCGAGCATACTCAGCTTTGATATTTCTCGTATTCCTATCTTCGGGCATTGAATTTTGTCTTCGAGCTCAAGTCTGGTCCATCGGGATCGAACTCGACCTTGCCCGGATTCGGGCTTAGGACGGACCCCCGAGCCTATAAGTCAGAGGCATATGATTTTGACTGTATACAATAATATACTGGAGATAGGAGCACGTATGTGTATGAACTTCCAATATATTATGCTGGACCAACATATTATATTGGAAGTCCAGTATACTATGTTGGAAGTCCAGTATACTATGCTCGAACTCCAGTATATTATGCTGGAATATTTTCCAGATTTTAAACAATATTTTCGTTTAAATTTATCTTTACGTGAAAAATAATTATATTTCGATATCTTTTAAAACTGTGACTCTTTTTCAATCACCACTTACAAATTTTGAATATCACCCCTTTTTATACAAGTCAGTGGGTGAAAAATTTCCTTTATAATTGTAAAAAAGCTCGGGATAACATGCACGCACCTCACTTAAATTAACCAAATTATTCTTAATTGATAGTGTGTTATGTATCATCGAACAGTGTTGGGATGTCTTACACGTTTCCGAGGTAAAAACAGATTTTAAAATAGTAAAGGTAAAAATGTATATTGAAGATGGTTGAAATTTGGATCTTTGATGAAACAGTTCTATTGCCTTTTATAATGGTAAGATGAATATATTTAAATTCACTGGACGATTAAGTAGAAAATATCTTCATTAAAAAGTAAGTTGTATTGAGCAAATTTGGTTCCCTACGCCCACATATTATCCGCATACGGCCTCACTAAAGAAAGCGGTCTTATCGTGGTCGACTTAAGTAATGCCAGCCTCAGTCAATAAACGGACCGAGTAACGTGATTCGTTGTAACGTCACATCAAGCTCTGACATTCGCATATCGAGACCACCAACTCTTGTACTTTCTTTGTGATATTTCGAGGAAGGTCCCTTAGTATATAATGGAGACCTTCTCCCTTTGTAAAGACTCAGGTGTATTTCATTACTTAAAATATACAACTCTCTCTCTCTCTCTCTCTCTCTCTCTCTTTCTCTCTCTCTCTCTCTCTCTCTCTCTCTCTTGAAAAACGCCTATTATACATCATACTGCTCTTATATCTCGATTTTTTACATTATAGTCATTATTTTTTATCATCTAACATTCTCTAGATCACATTACCCTTGATTCCGATTAACCTGTATCATTTTTTGATTGTTTTAAAGCTATTTAAGTATTCGACTAACTTTTTAGCCAAACAATTTGGCGCCGTCTGTGGGGAGTTTGAGAATCAAAGATGTAGTTTGTTTCTAGAGATCCTTCGAAGAGCCACTCTCTACAACCTAGAATGGATGAGAACAATGCTAGAATGAACGCTATCTTGGAGGTTAGAACAGACCTCACGGGCACTCTCAACGCGGCTGACGAAGGAGATGCCCTACACACAACCCCTAGTACTTTGATCGGCGTGGAAGCCTTACCCTCCTCATCAGAAGATCTGGTGGTGCCACGAGAAAGAGAAGTTTCAACATCTACCACTAAGGAAGCACCCCCAGAAATAAAGAAATTACTAGAAGAGTGGTTGACAAGCACTCTGATCAGTCTAGCCAAGAAACCACCTCAAAATGATAGATGCACCCCAACAGCAGATCATGTCGCAACCGAGGATGAGCTCGAGGTCACAAGAACAAACAACGTACCCGTCGATGTCCAAGCTAACAATGGAATACTCGCAGCCATCCTCAAAAAGATGGAAGAAATGGAAAACGAGAACAGGTCGCTCCGCGACCAGATGAAGGAACACCAATAAAGGGTGGATAAGATACTAGGCGCGCCTACGTTGCTGCCAAAGCGAGTCATAGGGAGGTTCGTTGAACAACCCTACATGGAAGGAGCCGCGCCATACCTTATCCCAAAAACCTTCAAAATGCCCCCTACTTGAAAGTATATAACGGGACCACCGATCACGAGGACCACCTGATCCACTATGTTACAGTCGTCAAAGGCAACGACTTA
Organism: Nicotiana benthamiana; assembly: GCA_034376525.1. Lineage (NCBI taxonomy): Eukaryota > Viridiplantae > Streptophyta > Magnoliopsida > Solanales > Solanaceae > Nicotiana > Nicotiana benthamiana. The sequence continues at coordinate 135,473,112 of CM067329.1, read as the reverse complement.
TCGAAAGAGCAGGTACCATCCGTACTTTTGAAGAAGTTCGGTGAGACGCTAACTGGAGGGGCCCTAACGTGGTACTTACAACTACCGGCCAAGAGCATCTCAACCTTTGAGGAGATGGCGGATAAATTCACTACCGTCCATGCGGGGGCAAGGAAGGCGGAAGCACGGGTCAACGACATTTTTGCTGTGCGCCAAACCCCTAGAGAAGGACTCAGGGAGTTCCTAACCAGATTCAACAGAGTCAGAATGAGCCTACCAAACGTATCCGAAGGCATGGCAGTTTCGTCCTTTCATAACGGGCACAGCAGAGATGGATCGAAGGCGACCAAGAAGCTACTCAGCCGTCTCTTGAAATATCCCTCCACCACCTGGGAAGAAATGCACAACGCCTATTGCACCGAGGTACGTGGGGATGATGACGACCTTAACAACCCCACCCGAAGGTTGACAACGATGCACCCAGAAATCCAAAGGGACCTGCACAATGAGGGAACGCGGGAAAAAATCCCACGCCTCAACAGGAAAATACATCAACAATACATCATGTCCTCACACCCGCCACCATCAAGGAATGCAGATGCCTTGCAATGACACATCGCTCCACTAAGGAACGATAGAGGTACGCCCCCTCAATTATCTGCACATAACTTTTGTGTGTCTCCTACAGAGGTAGTGTACGCACTAGAAGCTAGGCAACAAAGTACAATGGCCAGCAAAGATGAAGTCCGACCCCGCCACCAGAAATTCAAACGCCCTGTGCGAGTTCCACCAAGAACGGGGGCACAGAATGGAGGACTACATACGTCTCCGTCAGGAGGTAGTCCGAATGCTCAAGGGTTCTTGAAAGAGCTGCTCATCGACAAAGGAAAGCTCAACTTCGCACGAGGGCGGGAACCACACCATGGCCCACCAACGCCGCCCTCACCAACACGTACCATTAGCATGATCATTGGAGATGGAAATGATTCATCGATCAATCACGTCAAGTTCACCACCACTTACAAGCTGAAGCGAACTATCGCCCACGAACGGTATGATGATTTCGAGGATAGTATCACCTTCGATAAGTCTAACGCCGACGGTTTGTGTTTTTCTCGTTATGATTCCTTAGTTATTACTTTACACATAGTAGATACTGATGTTAAAAGGATCATGGTCTACGATGAAAGAGGCGCATGTATCATTCATCCAAGAGTCCTTGCACTCATGGGACTCGAGAATAAAATAATCTAGCGCTGCATAACACTAACATGTTTTAATAATGCAGTGGAAAGAACCTCAGGCGAGGTGACGCTGCCCATCCTTGCAGGAGGAGTCACGATGGAAACCACCTTCCACATGATGAACCAAGAAACAACATACAATGCCATAATCGGACGCCCGTGGATACACGCCATGAGAGTCGTCCCCTCCAACTTCTACCAAGTAATCAAATTTCCAACCCCATGGGGAGTGCACTGCATACGGGGAGAGCCCCGCACCGCCCAGAATGCTATAAGATAGCCCAGGATTACACACATACCAAGTAGCTCCAAGGAGCAAGTGCAAAAGCATCTCAATCAGCCCTGTCAGGGACTAAGGTCCATCCGACAGAGAACTCCATCGAAGATCCTGAGGAGGTCGAGGCTAGCAAGGCTACGGTTGAAGACCTCGACCCCGTTCAGCTAAACAGCAGCGACCCTGCAAAGAAAGCATACATAGGCCACGACCTATCAAACCCAGGTTAGTACCGTGAATTTTTATCTAACCATGCAGATCTATTCGCTTTTTCTCATGCAGATATGCTAGGAATTCCACGAGAAATTGCCTCTCACAAGCTCAACGTCGACCCATTGCACCCACCCGTGCGGTAGATAAGAAGAAAATTCAATGTCTCCATTAACGAAGCCGTGAGCGAAGAAGTGGACAAACTGCTAGCCAATGGCTCCATCAGGGAATCCAAGTACCCGGAATGGGTTGCCAATGTCATAATGGTCAAAAAGAAGAACGGAAAGTGGCGGATGTGCGTGGATTTCACTAATCTAAATAAAGCGTGCCCGAAAGACTCTTTCCCCCTACCCCACATCGACCAGCTGATAGACGCAACAACATGCCATGAGTTTCTAAGCTTCTTTGATGCGTATTCCGGCTACAATCAAATCATGATGGCCGAAAAAGATCAGGAGAAGAAAACTTTCATCACCCATCAGGGGACGTATTGCTATAAAGTAATGCCCTTCGGGCTCAAGAACACAGGGGCCATTTACCAAAGACTAGTGACGACAATGTTCAAAGAACAACTCGGAACAATAGAGGTCTACATCGATGACATGTTGGTCAAATCATCGAAAAAGGAGGACCACCTCACCCACCTAAAAGAAGCCTTCGAAATACTAAATAAGTACGGCATGAAACTGAACCTCAAGAAGTGCGTTTTTGGAGTAGCTCGGGAAAGTTCCTAGGATTTCTGGTATCACAAAGGGGCATCGAAGTCAACCCTGACCAGATCAAAGCCATAGAGTCCATCCCAGAAATGCTAAGTAGCAAGAAGCAGGTGCAAAAATTAACGGGCTGAATAGTCGCTCTCTCCCGGTTCATCTCACGCTCCTCCGACAGATGCCACAAGTTCTTTGGTGTACAAAAAAATGACAAGGGACTGCAATGGAACGGATAATGCATAGAAGCCCTGAGGAACTTAAAAGCACACTTATCATCACCGCCCCTACTGGTAAAGGCCAACCCTGGAGAACCACTGCTAGTGTATTTGGCCGTATCAGAGGTCGCAGTCAGCGCCGTCCTGGTGCGCGAAAATAAAGGTATGCAATCTCCTATTTATTATATCAGCAAAACATTAGTGGACGCCGAAACCCGGTATCCCCACCTTGAGAGATTAGCCTTAGCACTTGTAGTAGCTTTGTGAAAGCTATGACCGTATTTCCAGTGACATCCCATACGGGTGGTGACGACCTTCCCTCTAAGGAGTGTCCTACACAAACCCGAACTCTCATGGCGACTCGCCAGATGGGCCATCGAGCTTAGCGAGCATGATATTACATATCTCCTAGGAACCGCCATCAAGTCACAAGTCTTAGCTGGCTTCATTGCCGACTTCAGCGCGGAAGTTCTGCCAAAGGCGGAACTCGAGGCACAACGCGCATCCTCTGAAATCTATCTATGGGTTCTTTATACGGATGGCGCCGCCAACGCATCGGTATCGGGATTGGGACTCGTTCTCGAAGTCCCCACGGGCGAAACGATTCGCCAGTCCATACGATGCCCAGAAATGACTAACAACGAGGCCGAGTACGGGGCCGTAATTGCAGGCATGAAGCTGGCCACCAAGTATGGAGCTCGCCGAATTCTCCTCCACTGCGACTCCCAGCTTTTGGTAAACCAGATCACTATGACTTATCAAATCAAGGAACAGAGGCTACAAAAGTACCAGTCAGAAATCCATAGGCCGATGACTACATTCGACGAATGCCGCTTCGAACAAATTCCCAAAGCACGGAATATCGAAGCGGACGGCCTGGCGAAGTTGGCTGCTGCCACCAAAAAACGTCAACAAAGAGAGTGTGGTCACACTCCACTCCGTATCGATCACCCTAAGGTACTTTCCTTAAACCTGACTTGGGAGTGGCGCAACCAGTTCGTATCTTACTTGCAGGACGGGATACTCCCCCTTGATAAAAAAGAAGCAAAAAGCTCCGAGTACAGGCTGCCGATTCTGCATGATCAACGACGACCTTTATAACAGGATGTTAGGTGGCCCCTTAGCCAAGTGCTTAGGACAGCAACAAGCAAGACCTGTACTCGAAGAAGTACACGAAGGCCATTGCTGAGCCCACACTGGCAATCGTGCCCTCGTTAGGTGCATCATACGCGCGGGCTACTATTGGCCCCCCATGAAGAAAGAGGCAGCGGAGTACGTCTGCCGATGCGAGCAGTGCCAAAAGTTTGCCCCAATGATACACCAACCAGGAGAACCCCTCCAATCCGTCACATCCCCCTGGCCATTCATAAAGTGGGGGGTGGACATAATCGGCCCGCTACCCCCAGGACGAGGAAAGGTACGATTTTTACTTGTTTTAACTGACTATTTCTCTAAGTGTGTGGAAGCATGTGCGTACGCAAAAATACGCGAGCAAGAAGCCATCACATTTATTTGGAAGAACATCATATGCCATTTTGGCATCCCCAAAGAAATCAGCTGCGATAATGGGTGCCAGTTCATCGGTCAAAAAATGACCGAGTTCTTCAAAAAATGGCGCATCAAAAGGATACTATCCATGCCATACCACCCTGCCGCCAACGTTCAAGCGGAGTACTACAACAAAACAATCCTGAACATACTCAAAAAGAAGCTCGAATATGCCAAGGGACTATGGCCTGAACTACTACCCGAAGTCTTGTGGGCGCACAGAACCACTCCCAAATCCAGCACCGGAGAAATCCCATACTCACTGGATTATGGAACCGATGCGGTCATACCTGTCGAAGTGGGCGAACCCATCTTAAGGTACTCAGACACCAGCGGAACGGAAAACAATATCGGCTGGCTCCAAGATCTTGATGAAGCCGAAGAAAGAAGAGAAATTGCCCACGTCAGAATGGTAGCCCAAAAACAACAAGTCGAAAGATACTACAACAAAAGGGAAAAAATAAGGCCGCTCAAAGTAGGGGATTACGTCCACAAAGCCAAGAATCTGGCCTCAAAAGATCCAAGTGAAGGAAAATTGGGCGTAAACTGGGATGGACCATACAAAATCACGGCGGCGGCCGGGAAAGAAGCATTCCAGCTGGAGATAATGGAAGGAAAGACACTCCAAAACAACTGGAACGTCGCTCACCTCAAACGTTTCCACTTCTAAAAAGGTGACACCTGAGTCGTACTCTTTTTCCCTTACCCGAGTTTTATCCCAATTGGGTTTTCTCGGGAAGGTTTTTAATGAGGCGGCAATGGGGTCACCTGGAGATGTTTGTAGCACAAGTTCATCATGTCCACCTCTCCATGTACTCTCCAAGACAGACATGATACATGGACTGGATTAGTGTCATCTCCAGATATATAGAAAGGCTACGGCCACCTCCAAGAGTATAGAAAGGCTACGGCCATCTCCAAATGAATGAAAAGGCTACAGCCATCTCCAAATGAATGAAAAGGCTACGGCCATATCCAAATGAATGAAAAGGCTACAACCATCTCCAAATGAATGAAAAGGCTACGGCCATCTCCAAATGAATGAAAAGGCTACGACCATCTCCAAATGAATGAAAAGACTACGGCCATCTCCAAATGAATGAAAAGGATACGGCCATCTCTAAATGAATGAAAAGGCTACGGCCATCTCCAAATGAATGAAAAGGCTACGGCCATCTCCAAATGAATGAAAAGGCTACGGCCATCTCCAAATTAATGAAAAGGCTACGATCATCTCCAAATAAATGAAAAGGCTACGGCCATCTCCAAATGAATGAAAAGGCCACGACCATCTCTAAATGAATGAAAAGGCTACGGACAATCTCCAAATGAATGAAAAGGCTACGACCATCTCCAGACATATGAAAAGGCTACAACCATGTCCAAATGAATGAAAAAGGCCATGTCCATTGTTTTACATGGCTAAGGCCATTAAGCCACGACCTTTGATTTGCATGGCTAAGGCCATTAGGCTACGGCCTTTATTTACGTGGCTATGGCCATCGTTTTATATAGCTAAGGCCGTTAGGCCACGACCATTATTTCACATGGCTATGGCCATCGATTTGCATGGTTAAGGACATTTGGCTACGACCTTTATTTCACATGGCTACGACCATCGTTTTATATGGCTAATGCCATTAGGCTACGGCCTTTATTTCACATAGCTATGGCCATCGTTTTATATGGCCAAGGCCATCAGGCTACGGCCTTTATTTTACGTGGCTATGACCATCGTTTTATATGGTTAAGGCCATTAGGCTATGACCTTTATTTCACATGGCTATGGCCATTGTTTTATATGGCTAAGGCCATCAGGCTACTGCCTTTATTTTACGTGGCTATGGCCATCGTTTTATATGACTAAGGCCATTAGGCCACGACCTTTATTTCACATGGCTATGGCCATCGTTTTATATGGCTAAGGCCATTAGGCTACGACTTGTATTTCACATGGCTACAACAATCGTTTTATATGGCTAAGGCCATTAGGCTACGACCTTATTTCACATGGCTATGGCCATCGTTTTATATGGCCAAGGCTATCAGGCTACGACCTTTATTTTACATGGCTATGGCCATCGTTTTATATGGCTAAGGCCATAAAGCTACTAACTTTATTTCACATGGCTATGGCCATCGTTTTATATAGCTAAGACCATAAAGCTACTACCTTTTCATTCATTTGGAGATGGTTGTAGCCTTTTCATTCATCAGGCTACGGCCTTTATTTTACGTGGCTATTACCATCGTTTTATATGGCTAAGGCCATTAGGCCATGACCTTTATTTCACATGGCTATGGCTATCAACTCACATGGCTACAACCATCATTTTATATGGCTAAGGCCATCAGGCTATGGCCTTTATTTCACATGGCTATGGCCATCGATTCACATGGCTATGACCATCGTTTTATATGGATAAGGCCATCAGGTTACGACCTTTATTTCACATGGATATGGCCATCCTTTTATATGGCTAAGGCCATCAGGCCAGGGATTTTATTTTACATGGATATGGCCATCATTTTCATTGGGCTACGACTTTTATTTGTACATGGCTAGAGCCATCGTATTCACAAGGCTACGGCCGCCTATTTTATATGGCTAAAACCATCAGGCTAGCTTTACACGGCTATGGCTGACAAATTCCAAGCAGCTACGGTAAATAAAAGTACGACGACATACCAAAAGGTAGAAAAGATTACTTACAACAAAAAATTATATGTTTTCTCCAAAGGGAATAAACACCCCTGATACAAAAATCAGTATGTACAAGCATATTTACAAAGACCCTAAGAAACCACTACTTATCTAGCCTGGCCTGGCCCCCAGGTGGCCCATTCTCATTTCCGAGAGGGTACGCCCTAGAAATTTAAGAGCTGGATTCCATGCGATTGATTGTCTACCGAGTTGCCCCCCTCCCTGGCCGGTGATTCAGGACCATAGCCTGCCGCCTCACGAGCGACTCTAACTAGTTGGCGCTGGTTCTCAACCTCCACTTCAAATGATCGACCAGCCTCCATGAATTCCTCAAGCACGACCAGCCTGGCCTCCTCATACACCCACATCTCGTGCGCCTCACGAGACGTATCGGCTTGTGCGAGGGTTATCTTAAGCTCCTAGACCTCGGCCTTTGTGGCTTTGAGTTCCTACATAAGAGCCGCCACCCGGGTGTGCAATTCTGTCGCCTCCTCCACCACAACACGACCGAGCTGCAGCTCCTCGTCCTTGGCCTGGATAAGGACCTCCATCTCCGTAGCCTGAGCAACAGCGGCCAGGAGCTGTTCATCAACCTTTTCCAGCTCGGCGACTCTTTTCTTCAATTGCACCTCGGACTCCACTAGGCCCTCACGAACCACTCTAAAGTTGGGGTCCTACTTGTACATATCGGCCAGGGTTCGATGTGCCTCGCGCGTCTTATTGTACTTCTACGCCTGCTTGTTGTATTTGGCTATCATCTCTTTCCGCCGCCGATCCCTCTCCACCTCCAAGACAAGAGTCTGGAAAAGAAACCAAGTACGGGAAAATCATAACTCTACATAAAGAAAGGTCATCAAGCAAGGCAGAGGCATACCTGTAGGGCCACACCTGCCACCTTTAGGCCAAGACTTTATCATTAAGCTCCGCCAGGGCCGAGCGTAACCGGCGCACAAGAGCGTCATACTGAAGGCCGCCTCCTCACAGTTCTCCAACAAATTATAGTGACTTGGGATCACTATACAACGAGAAGATTGGCCGGGCATCATCTCCACCCGGTCCAAGGACCTGCTTCCTCTGTTTGCGCCCTCCGTGGCTGCCCCCGAGCCCGCCACGTCCATGTCTTCGCTTCTCCTCGATGCGGCCTCCCTCTTAAGATCAGCTCTTCCTGAGCGAATAGTCTCTGCTATAAAGGCCGGCCTTGATACATGGCGGGAGGGCCTAGCCTTTCCCGTCTGGGTAGCCATGGCCTTGCCAATGAGAATCCGACGCTGCCTCCTCTCTAACTCTCCTCTTATTTATAACAAAAGGTACACAAAAATCGAAAGGGCATGATTCAAAAATCGCGCAGGAAACCCAAACGTCACATCATAACCTGAACCACATCGAGAGCAGAAGTAATGATCAAGCATGTGATCGATGACCTCAACTTAATAGAAAATTTCAAAAAGGAGGTAACATGTCAACGGCATGACCTCTTCACACACAAACGCGTCTCTCACAAAGGTATCAATAGGAACGACCAAATTTCCATAGGCGTCGAGCACGCATGTCTGTCCATTGGAAACGCCTTTCGACTGCGTCCCCAATACACGGAGGGATTATATGTATTGGGCAAATTTAGTTCCCTACGCCCATATATTATCCGCATACGGCCTCACTAAAGAAAGCGGCCATATCTTGGTCGACTTAAGTAAGGCCGGCCCCAGTCAATAAACGGATCGAATGACGTGACTCACTGTAATGTTACATCAAGCTCTGACATTCGTATATCGGGGCCACCAACTCTTGTATTTTCTTTGTATTATTTCGAGGAAGGTCCCTTAGTATATATAGGGGACCTTCTCCCTTCGTAAAGACTCAGGTGTATTTCATTACTAAAAATATACAACTCTCTCTCTCTCTTGTGAAAAACGCATGTTATACATTATACTGCTCTTATATCTCTATTTTTACATTATAGTCATTATTTTCTATCATCTAACATTCTCTAGATCACATTACCCTTGATTCCAATTAACCCGTATCATTTTTTAATTGTTTTAAAGCTATTTTAGTATTCGAATAACTTTTTAGCCAAACATACGTCATAAATAATAACGTGACCTCAAATCTTATTAGATTCTAGTTCTAATTCTAGTCAAGGAGAAATAAACAAAAGCCATATATAAGTTGGACACTCATGAGCTTATAAGTATTGGTTTCACAAGAATCTTTTAGTTTATTCTTAACTTTCTTTTTGTAATATCTGGAATATCCTTCTCAAAACTCATAACTCTCTCTGTTCCAGTTTTAAATTGGTCACTTTTTTTATGTAAATATACTTTTAAATTTGTATTTTTTGTAATATATCTAAAAGGGCACAAAAATCATTCTAGATTTTAATTTTTCAACAAAGTCCTTCTTTCAGTAAAATCGAAGCTCCTTAGTGCAATCGATTTCAGTATGCCGGTTTACTTTGAAGAGAAAGAGGGCAAAAATCCTTACAATCTCAGAACCAAGGATAGAAGGTGGCGAAGGATCCGGATTCACTTTTTTTTATTTGATTCATACCCGCGTAAAGGCTTTTCCTGATTAAGGAAGAAGCCTAGAAGCCAGAACTCTGAACTAAGCCCAAAGGCTAGATCCCACTTCGAACTTTATGTTTCAAGCACGTTGGCATTTGATTTTAACCATAAAAAGGGAACCCTGGTTAAAAAAAAGGTTTGCTTCTTTCTTGATGGTTGAACGGAATCAAGCTGAAGGGCAAAGGTGAATATTAGCTCTTCTTTTTACGAAAAATATCAATTGGTTATTACTAACTCATCACTTCTATCCAAGCCCGTAGGAGTTATTGATTATTTATAAGTCAACTTTAATACTTAAAAGTGCTGAAAATATTTATTAGATATACTTTTAAGCAACTAAGTTAAATGAGCTCATAATAACTTAATATTCTGTGACAGAATTTCCAATATAATTCTTACCAGGCTTTTCTCTAAACAGAGACAACGTGCTCCTCGAAAAATAAGGTAAAGGAAACTACGTAAATTAAGATAAAAGATGTTCAAAAATACGAAAAGAATTTTTTAAAGGTTGAAGCGACCAGATTCCAAAGATGTTTAATATTCAATAGTCAACACTTGAAAAGATCGTAGACTTAAAGTCCTCTTGTTGACAAAAAAAAAGAAACACTAAAGTTGTTTAAATCTTGGATGCCTCTGTTCAACCCCAGGTGAGATCTTTGGCGGAGGAAGGAGGAAGCAGATTAACTATTTAAATTTAATGGGTTCGACTTTTAAGATTTTAATATTGAACTCATTATATTATTAAAGTTTAATATTTAATGAAATTTTAATAGATTTTTACATATAAATTTATACTCTTTCAAAAATTAAAGGTTAAGTTGAATTCGTAGCCGAAAGCAGGGGCTTTAGCAATGAACTTGCGAATTCGGCCGAACCAGTAACTTTGGTCTAAACGCTATTTTATAATTTTAATTAACATTTCTTAAAATTTAGACTGAAAAGTTGCCACCTCAGTACAAACCGCGTGGTATAACAGGAAATATCACCTAACAAGAACATCATCTATTGTCCTCTTCTGTTACTAATTAAGTTTGCGACAATATCTCTAAGGCCTACGACTCAAAAAACTACACACTTTAGAAACCGACAGTTGAATACATTAATTTATGTCACATGAACGTCCAAACGTGCTGAATCTCCAGTGGTTTCTGCGTTACACTTGATGATAAAAATATAAAATAACAAAATTATAGAAAATCACCATATCCAAACACTAATTTTTATCTACTTTGTCCTACCTTCATATATTTCTTTTCAAACCCTCTGAAACTGCATGGAAGCTCCCTCCAACTTATACTTCTCTAATACATTAGAAATGATGCTTTTTCTGACTTTTAATTAGTCCAATACATGTCTATATATACACTTAACTTGATCACACTTAAGACAAGCTAAATCTATTTGCATTATTAACATATTTAGCTATATGGAAGACAATAACAATACTAGCAAGTCTAGTAGAAGGGGTGGCGTTACATCACCTTATAGAGGTGTTAGAAAAAGGAAATGGGGGAAATGGGTGTCCGAAATTCGTGAGCCAGGGAAGAAAACAAGAATATGGCTAGGGAGTTTTGACACACCAGAGATGGCGGCCGCTGCTTATGATTCAGCTGCATTGCACCTCAGAGGGCATGCAGCGAAGCTAAATTTTCCAGAATTGGTCGATTTTCTCCCTAAACCAACAAGTTGTAGCCCTGACGATATACGTTTTGCAGCTCAAGAAGCTGCATTAAAAGTCAAGAGAAATTCTGAGGAGATGGCAAGTTCAAGTGCAACTAATAATCTAGCGCCAGTAACTATAGGACTATCTCCAACTCAAATTCAAGCTATTAATGACTTCCCAATGGATTCACCAAAAATGTGGAGTGATGTGACTAGAGAATATGTTGGAGAAGAGACAATGTTTACTTGCAACGATTATGAAATGAGTGATTATGAAGAAATGGATGATTGTCTTTGGGATTCTTGAACGGGACTGACTACAGATTTTGAATTCGCTTATATGAAGAAAAAAAAAAGATAGTATATTTTATCCTAATATAACGTCTTGAACAAACATTAAGAGTGTGATGTTTGTACTAATTAATTTCCATGGTGTGCCATTTAATTAACTTTCTTATTGATTGGTGTCAATGGAGATGAACAAATGCTTAATTGGCTTTGTTCTTTAAGGTTGTCCCGGAGCATCAAAATGGGTTGGTTTTTTGACATCTCTTTTTGTGTTGCTCCACTAATATTGTAGTGAGTGAATGAAGCTTCTTCTACTGTACTGTAATACATAGTTGATTTGCTCTAATAAAATATTAACTGGATATTATTTGTGTGATGTATATTTCTTATATGATTATCTTTTTATTTGGTTATTTTATTTTACTACCCACTACAGGACCATTCTATTTATAAAAACAATTTCTGACGAAAACAAGATTCTCGGATAAGGGACAGAAGATTCATTGCTATATTTTATTACAACATTGACAAATATCTAAGGATTCTGTAAAGGAGAATATTCTAACCTTTGGGTTTGCTCTGTTTTCTCCTTTAATTTGAAAATTTTCTTTTTATTTTCCCAATTATTTAAGAGCTTCGTCCAATTGGGGCTCTTTCGGGCTGTACTAATACCAACACTTAGTGCTCCCAAGCTTTAGTAAATTTACTTGGATTTGTAAGAGCAGCAAAAAAAGATAAGAGGGGTTGCTCTGATGGTAAGGAGCCCCACTTTCAACCGAGAGGTTATGAGTTCGAGTCTTCTCAAGAGTAAGATAAGAAGTTCTTTGAGGGAAGGATGTCGGGGGTCTATTTGAAAACTGCCTCTCTGCCCCGGGCTAAAGGTAAGGTCTGCGTACACACTACCCTTCTCATACCCCACTAAATGGAATTATATTTGGTTGTTATTGTTGTTGTAAGAGTAGAAACTTATTACGTTGCTCATTCGTGGTTTCGGACTCGATCATTAAAGGGAGAAAAAAATGTTAAAGTTAAACGTTTTAGTATAAAAAAATGTTTTAGCCAAATTAAAGGAGAATCAAATTGAAAGTTGCATGAGAATAGTGCTCACACTTAGACCCTTAGGAGAGGTAAAAACGTCTTATGTAATCTTTGTAATTTGATTATCTCATCTTAGTTCGCAAGTGTGTAAACTAATATTTTGGTGACTTCTTACTGTATCATATAGTTACTCTTGTCCCGTTTAATTTGAATTTACTCGTGTTTTTTGTTACTTCGTCAGAAAACATTCAATTACGGTTCTGAATCATACCTTAAAACCTTTTTTGTATATTTGGCGGCCGAATCAAAATACCCCACTTGTTTTCTTCTCAGAAATTGACTTCGAAATTTCTGACCTAACACCTAGAAAATTAGATTCAATCGCCTCCAAACTTGAAATTAATTTCCGTATTAGTGTTTCAAACGAGAATCTATGTTACGTAGATGAGGATCTGGGATACGCAGCCTATGTACGGAACATATGCTTGTATAGCATTTTTCCTATTAAATGCCTAACATCAAGGGATCCTTAATTATTACTAATTGTATATAATTGGTAAATTGTCCATAAACTTGTAATTAATTTAAAATTTCAAAAATAAGTTGAAGAAGTTCCTTAATAAATATAGATAATAAAAATTCTGGATCAACTTAACTATCTACTGAAATATTCTTTATACCAAAAGAATCGATATTTTCTATATTTCTAGGGCCAAATGGGCCATTTGAAAGCTAAGAAAGTAAAATTTTGGATAATTGTAGGCCATTCTCTTGGTCCAACTAGAGGGCCCATCCACTTTCTTAACCCGTAATTTCAAAATGGCAGAATAGTTTACTTTCATCGATTTCATATTCCGATCCTGCTATTCTAGGGAGTTTCATCCAAAACTGATTTAAAGAAATTTTTACCTCCTGTAACAAAATATAGCTATAGGAAGTAATATAGTAAATGATAGCTATAACTAGCTAATAATCACCAAACAATAATAATTTATAAAAATTATTCTCTTTTAAAAAACCCCGGACGATGAGTGTCTACATCAATTAAAGATGTCACATCAGATTTTTTGTCGAAAAAGAAGAAGAGAGACCTCTCTTAGGTAGAGAAACTCTACCTTCTCACTAACCTACAACAAATCTTCATCTTCTCAACTCAATCATTGAAATGACTACAAACACCAACCGCCATATCCCCCCTAAACAACCAGACAAGGACATTACCACCCAAAAAGAATGAATCAAAAGCTTCAAAGACAAGCTAATCGAAGGAGTACAACATTCCCTAACAATTGCTAAGACCTCTACAAATATGGATACTGCTACTAAGGTCCAAGAATCAATCGTTATGCCAAATCACCAAATGATGATAGATGATAAGAGAATTCAACTCATGGAAGATCAAGCACGTATATATCAACCTTGGAAATATTCTCTCATTATCAAACTAATTGGTAAGAAAATTCAACATCATATACTAAAAAAGAAAATCCAGAAAGCTTGGAAAATTATAGATTTCTCCCTCAATGATTTGGGAGCAGATTATTACATAGCCAAATTCAAATGTGAAAACACATGATTAAAGTCTTAAATGCTGGCCTGTAGTTCATATTTGGCCATTTCCTCTCTATTCAAAAATGGAAGCCAAACTTTGTGGCGATCGAAGTTAAAAGCTCCCTCACAACAATTTGGATCTGTCTATTCCAGTTACCAACCGAGTTTTATAATGGTATCATCTTGGAAAAAATTGAAAATTCCATTGGTAAATTACTAAAGGTTGATGCGCGCATACACCTCTTCTACTCTAAGGGGTCGCTATGCCAGATTATGCATAGAGCTTCCTATTAAAGCTTCAGTAGTCCCATTCATCAACATTGGCCACCGTAAACAAATCATCCAATATGTAGGTGAGAATACTCTATGCAAGCAATGTGGAAGACTAGGCCATGTAGCATTGAAGTGTTTCTATTCTAAAACATCACTGCCAACAAACCATTCTCCGGATAATAATGATCCTCTCCCTAAAGAGGTGAGAAACGACAGTGAAGTAAATGGCTTACCATGGCGAACAGTTAAGTTCCCAAAGAAAAGGTCCAATGAGAGAATTCTGGAAAAAAACAAAACTCGGGTATTCAAGCAAAACCTTCTCATCCAATACCAAGTAAGTATTCTGTCTCTAACCCTAATACTATGTACATTCCCATTAACACTCAAACTATGAATAATAAGAAATCTTCAAACAATGATTCCCATCCTCCTCAAGGAAATTTCGTAGACTGCAATAATAAAATTTTTCACTTTGTCTACCCACATAAATAAAAATAAAAGAAAATTATTTATAAAATTCTAATAAAATTTCTAATTTAAACATTGACAACGTGTCTTTACCAAACTCTCCAAATTACAACATGGCTGACATGGAGGCTAGTGATTTACCCAACATGCAAATCTAAATTACCACTCCTAATCAAATTATGGAAGATAACAAGGCTATTCTCTCCTGCATGTAAAGAAAGCATTAAAATAAACCAAATCATTGATACCATAGATAGCCATTCTACTGAAATCCTTCCAACTTCCAGTGTTCAACCCATCTAAAAAAATATAAATCATCCACTAAGTAGTCACTATGCCAAGAATTTCTCTATCTCAAAGAAGGAGATTCAGCCTTGTCCAAATTCTAAGGCATCAAAAAGCTCACTCAATGACAAATCCACTCATAAATGTGAATAACCCACAGGGAAATAAAACAGTATTATTCACTCCACCACTCCCTCAAGATCGCCAATATCTTTTATGGATAGAACATGCACTGATGGGTCATGCGGTAACATTCAACATGATGCTGATGGCCAGGAAACTACGATCATCCTCCAAAACTCTCACTTCCTAGCATAATTTGTCAGCAAGGGAATGCATATGGCCATGAACAATTACCACAATCATGTTTGTCTAAACAATATACTTCAACCATTGGCCCCCAATTGAATGCTCAACAAGCCCAAGCCATGAGGAATCAGTGGAACCTTCCTCACCACTTTAATCCCCTCCAACCTCAAAATACGAATCTAGATCTCCCTTTATTTCCCCTAGAGGAGATTCAAAACATAAACCTAATCTTCATGCCAGGGGCAGTAGCCTCCCACTTTCAACAAAACCAAGCTCAAGCCCCCCCCTCCCCATAAACAATCCACCTCCACAACTAGCAAATCCCAATGTGCAAGAACACGAAAAGCTACTAGTAGAGAATGCAGAACTAATGAACTTATTAGGGTTAGAAGAGATAATAGAATTCTCAAGTGTGAACGATGTAAATTCTATCTCTTTAGAGAGATGCAAGAGAAGAGATATGTGCTCAATTGCCCTCCAACCTTGTATGAGGCGTTATATGGTATGTGGTGTCGGTCTTGAGTCGGATGGTTGAGACGGGAGAGGCTCGATTATTGGGTACAGATCTAGTTCAAGAGGCCTTGGATAAGGTCAAGATCATTCAGGATAGACATCGGACAGCTCAGTCTAGGCAAAAGAGTTATGCAGATCATAAGGTTCGAGATGTATCTTTCATGGTTGGTGAGCGAGTATTGCTCCAAGTGCCGCCTATGAAGGGCGTGATACAATTTGGAAAGAAGGGCAAGCTTAGCCCTAGGTTCATTGATCCATTTGAGATTCTTGATCGTGCGGTAAAGGTGGCTTATAAACTTGCCTTGCCGCCTAGCTTGTCAGTTGTGCATCCAGCTTTTCATGTATCCATACTTCGGAGGTGTCACGGCGATCCAGCCCACGTGTTAGATTTTAGCACTGTCCAATTAGAAAAGGATCTGTCTTATGAGGAGGATCTGGCGGCTATTTTAGACCAGAAGGTTCGACAGTTGAGGTCAAAGAGTTTTCCTTCAGTACGTGTTCAGTGGAGAGGTCAGCCTCCTAAGGCATCGACCTGGGAGTCCGAGTCTGATATGCGGAGCCGTTATCCTCATCTATTTCCCGATTCAGGTACTTTTTCTTTTGTCCGTTTGAAGACGAAGGTGGTTTTAGAAGTGGAGAATGTGACACCAAAGGGTCATCACCAGATTTCTCCCCTTTTTCGTGCTTCCGAGACTTGAAAACCTCACTTTTAGTTGCCTCGATTTGCATGCACAGTCCGGGCGCATAGCCGGAAAGCTTTTATGTTGAAAAATATGAATTATGTGAAAAATATTTGATAATTTTGATATTAATATTTGTTAAAGTTGACTTTGGTCAAATTTTGGATAAACAAACCCAGATCCGTGATTTGACGGTCCCAGAGGGTCCATAGAAAAATATGAGACTTGAGCATATTTTCGGAATGGAAATCCGAGGTCCCGAGCTCGAGTAATGAATTTTTGAAAGAAATTATTTTTTTGAAAATGATATGAAAATTTGAAATGAAAATGAGTTAGAAAATATAGGTATCGGGCCCGTATTTGGTTCCGCCACCTGGTACAGGTCTTAAATATGTGTTAAGCGCTTTTTGTGAAATTTGGTCGAAATCAGACATCCTTTGACATGTTTCGGACCTATATATCTAAAGTTAGAAGTATAAGAAGTTTGAAATAAAAGTGATGATTTGGAGGCTTGATTCATTGATTTTGATATTTTTTGGCGATTTGATCACTCAAGTAAGTTTGTAGGTGTTGTTGAGTTAGTGTGTGGTTTGGTTAGGATCCCCGAGGGCCCTCGGGTGACTCAAGGGTGGTTCGGGGTATTTTAGAACTTAGGAAAGTATAAGATTTTTTGCTGCATTTTTTACACAGACCATTTGTTCTACGCGATCGCGGCGTAAGGCCCGCGTTCGCACTGCCTTGTGTCTCCCCTCATTTGCATTCGTGGTACCTCCCCGCGTTCGCATTGTTCAGGTAACCCATTCAACACGTTCGCATATAGCCCATCGCATTTGCATAGGACAATCCCTGGACTCCCAGTTTTCCTTTTTCGCTTTCGCATATTACCCTTCGCGAACGCATAGAGTAATAGCCAGCCTTCTTCGCGAACGTGACCCCTGTGTCGTGAACGCATAAAGTAAAACTCTTCTGTGTTTTTTTCTTAAAACAGAACACTAAACAAGATTTCTTCATTTTTGCACACAAGCTCTCCTCCCTAACACCCCATAGACAAATTTTGAAGGTTTTTTCCTCCATAGCTTCTTAAGTAAGTGTTCTTAACTTCCTTATCTCCTAATTTCTTCATCTAATCACTAATTTCCGAGCCCTAAATCATGAATTCAAAGTAGAAATTGGTGTTTTGGGTAAAGTTAGGGTTTTGGGAATTTTGCGTGATTCAATCTCAATTTGGGGTCGAATCTTGAAATAGATTATATATTTGAACTCGTGGGGTTATGGTTTTGGTCCGAGCCTCGAGTTTGGACCATGTGGGCCCGGGGTCAGATTTTGGTATTTTTTGAAGAATACTAGGGACTTCATTTCTAGGCTATGGGATTATGTTTTTGAGCCTTTATTGTTATTATTGAATTTATTATGCTTAGATACCATTCTTTCAGAGTTGGATTTGTAGAAGAAAGGCAGTATTAGAGAGTTGATTGCTATTCATGGACTGAGTTAAGTGTATGTTCTAACTTTTGTTTGAGGAAATAAGATTTGGATATTATTTTATAATTGCTAAATGTGGAGTATGGTGTATAGGAATGGTGACGGTTATCTATGCATCGGAGTCTAGCATGACCGCGAGTATTAATTGTGTTTGATTCGGACTTTGTGATACATATTCCTTGTTTAATTGATAAGTTTCATATAATGTCATTGGTTGAGAAAAATTGCGATTGGTATATTATTGGAGCGTTGGTTAGGACTAAAATTTGATAATTGAGAAAGAAGTAATTAAAAGAGGAAGAGTCGTGATTATTCCCTGGTCGGGATGCGTAGTCTATTATTGTTCTTGCTCCATTGCCGGGATTTAAGAATTATATGTATTCTCTCTTGCCGGAATTCAGGCATTATATGTATTCTCCCTTGCCGGGATATTTGTGCTGTTAGTTGTACGCTTGCCGGGTTAAATCGCTATGCTGTTGAATTTCCCTAATGGGACCTACTATATAATGATTATATGTATTATTCATTATGAAATGAGATCATGTGACAGCCGTCCACTTATGAATTATGAAATGAGATGGGATAGTGTGGCACACCGTCCACTTATGAATTATGAAATGTGATCATGTGACACACCGTCCACTTATGAATTATGAAATGGGATCGTGTGGCACGCCGCACATTTATGAATTATGAAATGGGACCATGTTATATATATATATATATATCTATATATATATATATATATATATATATATATATATATATATATATATATATATATATATATAAACTATGAGATCGTGTGCCACGCCGACCACTTATATGAGTTATGGTATTGATGTAGTTTCGTTGTTATATCCGTCGATCTGTTTTCACTGTATCTCCCCCGAGCATGCCCCTTTCCAGTTTTACTTGATGTTTTCTGTTGTTATTTTTGTTTCCTTTTGTGTGTGTGTGTGTGTATGTATATATATATACATATATATATATATATACATATATATATATATATATACATATATATATATATATACATATATATATATATATATATATATATATATATATATATATATATATATATATATATATATGTATATGTATATATATATATATGCACGTGTTATTTTTGGTAGGTCCTGTCTAGATTCGTCACTACTTCGTTGGGGTTAGGCCAGACACTTACCAGCACATGGGGTCGGTTGTGCTGATGCTACACTCTGTGCATTTTTTGCACAGATCAGGGAGCAGCTTTTGGATCGCAGCAGCAATATTGAACAGGAGTTGTCTTCGATCCACAGACTCATGAGGTAGCCTAGCTGGCGTTCGCAGGCCGAAGTCCCTTCATTTTGGCTAAAATGAAAATGTTTGAAATCATTTTGTTTGAAGTATTTGAAATATGATTTGATAAAATGATTTTATGCATATTTATGATGACCTATGTTGAGCCAAAAGACGAGATAACTTTAAACGTTGCTCTTACATTTGTTCTACCCGACCTACGCCTTGGGTCTTCGGTCTTGAACTTTTGAGCTCGTCTTTGGCTTGTCTATGCAATTCCGTCATCAATATGCTTCTCGGCATTCAATCTTGATTGTTTGCTAATGCATCTTTATTGTTTGTCATACAATAACATTGTTTAACACTTGACTTCATTGTTTGTCATTCATCGACTTCGTTGTTTGTCATTCATCAAAACCTATACCTGAAAATCATGCTAATACAACCAAAGCACTTATATCATGGATAGAATGATTTTCTACATTCCATAGGCTGTTACTTCTTCTACATTTCATAGGATTCCTTCCAAACTTATCATTTGCATAAAAAATATCATTAACATCTCCCCCAGGATCCAAGGCTTGGAGCTATTTAAATGAACATTTTTTATATTCGTCACGATCCGAATTTTCTACCATCGGGAATTGTGATGACGCTTCCTATCGGAGCTAGGCAAGCCAAACATTTAGAACATTTTTCTGATGACATCGTTGGCAATATAAATAAATGAAAGTGATTAAATAAAGCGGAAGACTTTAAGCGTATACAACTGAAATAAATGCGAAAGTTGAAACACATTTCCACCCAGAGTCTGGTGTCACTAGCTCACGGACTGCAGTAGACTACTAAAAACAAGTCTAAAATGAAATCATATAATGTTTGTCTCGATATAAAGGAAACAAACTAAAAACATAATTTTAAACATGTCTTTCAAAGCTGGACAGAAATAATCGATTATGTTTATTCTGATAATCGATTATGTTAAGACAGTGTAAACCGGAATTTACAAAACAGCAAAATAATCGATTATCAGAATAAACATAATCGATATCTTGTATCCGTTGCCAGTGTTTGAACACTGTAACAAAATAATCGATTATGCAAAATCCAATAATCGATTATTCTGCATAAAATCAGCTTCAACGGTAAGCTGATAATCGATTATCCAAATCTGACAATCGATTATCTTGGCATAAATCAGCATAATTGATTGCCAATTAAGCAATGGACATACAACTTATAACACCTATAAATAGAGGTCTTTTGAGCTGAATTGATATACACAACACCTCTCATTATTCATATACACATTGATATCATTTGTGCGTCATTATAGAGCTTTTGTTGAGCCATTTGAGAGACAACTTTGAGTTGTTCATAGAGCTTATTTTGTATCTCTTTATCTACTCTTATTAGAGAGTTCTTGTTATAAAAGAGAAAGGTGTTTGAGAAGACCATATCTTCTTATTGATTGTCGGGTTTGCTAAGTACCCTCAATCTTAGTGTGTGAAGTCTTGTGGTGCGGTATCCACGAGCAAAGTGAAGTCTTGTGGTGCGGTATCCACGAGCAAGGTGAAGTCTTGAGGTGCGGTATCCTCGAGCAAGTTGAAGTCTTGTAGAGTGTACATCTACGAGCAAGTGTAACGGTTTGTTAGGCACCTGTAAGCTTAACGGAGTTAGTGGAATCTCGAGAGAGTCTCTCGGGGACTGGACTAACCACAAGTTGTGGTGAACCAGGATAAATTCGGTGTGTTCTTTCCTTAATCTTTTAATTTCCGCATTTACTTTACTCCTGCAATTTTAATTCCGCAATATTTATCAATATTTTCGTGCCTCACTATTCACCCCCCCTCTAGTGACGGGCATAAATCCTAACAATTTGTATCAGAGCCTAACTCTCTGAAAACCTTAACCGGTTGAGAGAACGATATATATTTTTTTTGAGAATATTGAACGCAGGAATGATGAGCGAAGGACACTCCACCATTGAGCCTCCACTATTTGATGGAACAAATTATACATACTGGAAAGAGCGGATGAGAATCTTCATCCAATCAAATAACTTTCGCTTGTGGCAAATCATTAAAAACGGTATGCCGCCAAAGAAAATTGGGGAAGCCATGGTTCCGAAGGAGGAGAATGAATACAGCGCCAAGGCCATCAATATGTTACATTGTGCGGTGAATCCGGATGACTATCGGAAGATTTCCTATTGCACAACCGCCAAAGAAATGTGGGATAAACTTGAAGCCATCTATGAAGGTACGCCTCAAGTCCAAAAGCGTGTGACATGGGATTCGGACAGCTCGTGTGATGAAACGACTGCCCTATGTTTCATGGCCGATGAAGAAGAAGAGGTAAGCACTTCTAATTCTTACTCTTTTGAAGAATTACAAGAAGCTTTTAAAGAACTATTTGGTGAATTGAAAAAGACTTCAAAAATCGCCAAAGAAGCCACGGCTAAAATTAAAGTTTTAGAAGAAGAAAATAATTTTTTGAAAAATGATAATATCGATATTAAAAATAAAATTAAGGCGATGAATGAAACTTCTTCAATTGATCAAAGTTCTAATTGTTCATCTTGTTATTCCTTGAAATTAGAGAACATAGAACCTAGGAGCACACTAGAAAAACGTAGTGTAGAAGTTCCTAAAGCTGTTGAAGAAACTAAGAAGAAAAAGACTAGGAAAAATAAAAGGCGTAAAAAGAAGAAGAATAAAGTTAGAAAAAATGATAGAAATAATATTGGTCAACCTAGAAATAATTCTAGGGTCTTCATTAATGAGCCTAGAAATAATCATTTTAGGCCACCTAGAAATGATTCTAGGATTTTTATTAATGAGCCTAGAAATAATCATTTTAGGCCACCTAGAAATAACTCTAGGAATTTCAACGCTTCTAGGAATAACGACTTTAGATCACCTAGAACGTTTTTGGCTCAACCTAGACATATGCACAACACGAATGTTATATGTCATTATTGTAACCTGGGTAGGACACATAGCACCCATATGTTTTACAAAACATAGGGATTTATCTTTTGGCTATGATTGTTATTTGCCTAACCCCCAAGGACCCAAAAGTGCATGGGTACCGAAAACCTATTTTTAGGTACGCTTGCAGGTGTGCTTGAAGACTAAAATATCGTAGTAGATGCACCAAGCACGAAACCTTATTGCATCGAGGGGGAATTTCGGTTAGTTATCATATTTTTGATAAAATGTAATAGTTGATATGTGTTAACAATTAATATATCTTTGTTAACAATTGATATTAATTATTTTTGTTGATTCATATTTTGATAACTTTTATCTTGAATAACAATTGGTATCAATTATTTTTGTTAAAAATAATGATTGATGTTTTGATGAATATCTCTCTAGTTTGAATAACAGTTGGTATATTCGCTAAAAATAACATTTGATATGGTTGTTATATTTTTACTAACATTTGGTATTATTTCATGTTGGTATGATTTTTTAAATATCGTCAATGTAAATTCCTCATTGTATTTCTTATCTTATATTTGACACTAATAATTAATATACCCAAAAGGGGGAAGTGTCGAAAGGGGATAATAGCCTTTGTATACTCTCGTTTTGCTAATGCCAAAAGGTTGAAGAGTTTAGGCGATATGCATCAAATAAGGGGAATGTATCTACGTTATAGTATGCCTTATTTGAGGGAGAATTATCATTGAGGGGAATTGTTTGCATGAATTGTATGTTGAGATATAGCATGAATTTATGGGGAATCCGATATGCATATCTCCTGTTGTTTGTCATTATCAAAAAGGGGGAAATTGTAGAAAATCATTCTATCCATGATATGTGTGCTTTGGTTGTATTAGCATGATTTTCAGGTATATGTTTTGATGAATGACAAACAACGAAGTCGATGAATGACAAACAATGAAGTCAAGTGTTAAACAATGTTATTGTATGACAATCAATGAAGATGCATTAGCAAACAATCAAGATTGAATGCCGAGAAGCATATTGATGACGGAATTGCATACAAGCCAAAGACGAGCTCAAAAGTTCAAGACCGAAGACCCAAGGCATAGGTCGTTAGGTAGAACAAATGTAAGAGCAACGTTTAAAGTTATCTCGTCTTTTGGCTCAACATAGGTCATCATAAATATGCATAAAATCATTTTATCAAATCATATTTCAAATACTTCAAACAAAATGATTTCAAACATTTTCATTTTAGCCAAAATGAATTTTAAACATGTCTTTCAAAGCTGGACAGAAATAATCGATTATGTTTATTCTGATAATCGATAATGTTAAGACAGTGTAAACCGGAATTTACAAAATAGCAAAATAATCGATTATCAGAATAAACATAATCGGTTATCTTGTATCCGTTGCCAGTGTTTGAACACTGTAACAAAATAATCGATTATGCAAAATCCAATAATCGATTATTCTGCATAAAATCAGCTTCCGATTTTGTAACGGTAAGCTGATAATCGATTATCCAAATCTGATAATCAATTATCTTGGCATAAAATCAGCATAATTGATTGCCAATTAAGCAACGAACATACAACTTATAACACCTATAAATAGAGGTCTTTTGAGCTGAATTGATACACACAACACCTCTCATTATTCATATACACATCGATATCATTTGTGCGTCATTATAGAGCTTTTGTTGAGCCATTTGAGAGACAACTTTGAGTTGTTCATAGAGCTTATTTTGTATCTCTTTATCTACTCTTATTAGAGAGTTCTTGTTGTAAAAGAGAAAGGTGTTTGAGAAGACCATATCTTCTCATTGATTGTCGGGTTTGCTAAGTACCCTCAATCTTAGTGTGTGAAGTCTTGTGGTGCGGTATCCACAAGCAAAGTGAAGTCTTGTGGTGCGGTATCCACGAGCAAGGTGAAGTCTTGAGGTGCGGTATCCTCGAGCAAGTTGAAGTCTTGTAGAGTGTACATCTACGAGCAAGTGTAGCGGTTTGTTAGGCACCCGTAAGCTTAACGGAGTTAGTGGAATCTCGAGAGAGTCTCTCGGAGACTGGACTAACCACAAGTTGTGGTGAACCAGGATAAATTCGATGTGTTCTTTCCTTAATCTTTTAATTTCCGCATTTACTTTACTCCTGCAATTTTAATTCCGCAATATTTATCAACATTCTCGTGCCTCACTATTCACCCCCCCCCCCCCTCTAGTGACGGGTATAAATCCTAACATGGAATAGTATTAACAAATGAAATCTGTTAGACCTAGGGTATAAAAGATGTAAATGTACATGGACAAATAATAGAAAACAAATCTAGAGACCTCATAATGGAGAGATTAGATAGATTTTTTTAAATAATGATTGAATATCCCTTTTCCCATAAGCTATGGTCACTCATCTGTCCAGAAGCCACTCCGATCATAGCCCGTTATTAGTTCTATTAAATCCTAGTAATATCAATTTCTCTAATCAACCTTTTAGACTTGAGTCTATTTGGTGTAGGAATCTAGTTTTCATTAACATAGTTACAGATTATTGGTCCAGCAATTGCTTAACAGAAACTCAAACTACTTTCAAAAACACGGTAGTAAACTGGAAAAAATGAAACATTTGGCGACATCTTGAAAAAGAAAAAAAATTCTACTGGCCCGGCTAAATGGAATTCAAACCTCCCATTCTTACCATAAAAGCTTCTTTCTGCAAGAGCTAGAATCTAAAATCTAATCAGAATATAATAATATATTGAAAATGGAGCAAGACTTTTGGAAATTACGATCTAGGATCTTATGGTTGAACGATGGGGATTCAAATACTAGGTTCTACCATGTTATGGCCTCAAATCGTAAGCGTCGTAATGCCATCATGTATTTTACAAACAATTGGTGATTGGATCACTTACCCTTCTTCTATCTTAATCCATACTCTTGATTTTTAGAAATGTTTTCAGAACATCAAAAATCTCCTCTCATAGGAAAGCCATCCTAGGGGATCCTTCAAGCCTTAATAACATTAATTTATCTAGCCTTGACAAGGATTTATCAAATGAGAAAATTACTAAAGCTGTGTTTTCATTTAAACCCTTTAAAGCACCTGGACCAGATGTAATTCATCCTTTTTTAATAAATAATACTGGCACATCATCAAGAACTCATTAGAGTCATACTGTCACAAGGTTTTTGATACAAAAACTCTGCCAAATGGTATAAATGAGATATATATTTGTCTAATTCCTAATTTTGCCAATGCAAACAACCTTAAAATTTTTAGACCAATTGGTCTTTGTAGTACCTCCTAAAAAATTATAACGAAAACTGTTGCAAATAGGATAAAGCCTTTTTTACCCTATCTCATTAGCCTTCTCCAATCTAGCTTCATTAAAAATAGGAGCGTTAATGACAATGCTATCATCATTCAAGAAATTATTAATAATCTTCATAAATACAAAAAATCTACTCCTGATATGCTTATTAAAATTAAGCTGGAAAGGGATTTTGATATATTAGAATGGTTATTTATCTGTAGAACTCTTAGATTCTTCAATTTCTCCCAAAAATCAGTAAATTAATTATACACTGCATCACTATCAGCTCTATGAAAATCCTGGTTAACGAGACAACTACAGAATTTTTTAGTCGTAGTAGGGATATCCAACAAGGAGACCCCCTATCACCATATATATTCATCATTTGCATAGAATTGCTCTCAAAACTCATCAATTATCAAATAGACATTTTAAATTGGGATCCTATTAAAATCTCTCAAAAAGGTCCTTTTTTCATGTCCTATTTGCGGTTGATATCACCCTAATGGGTAAGGTTAACAAAAAATCTGGATATTGCATATAATCTAGTATGGATTTTTTCTGCTCACAATCAGGCTTATCCATCAATTACACTAAGTCAAAAATTATCTTTCCAAAATTCTGTCCACCTCATATTTCTTCATACATCTCAAACCTCCTTGGAATGAAAGTTACTGATGAATTAGAAAAATACCTAGGCTTCCCAATTCTAAACCATAGTCCAAAGCCAAGAGACTTCCAATTCATAATTGAAAAGCTTCATAGCAAAATGTCTCACTAGAAATGTTCTTTTCTAAGTACGGCCGGTCGTACAACTCTTGCAACTAGCACTCTAAATTCTATCCCTTCCTACTCCGTACAATACACTTATCTACCTAGTAAAATCCTATAACAAATCGACATGATACAAAGGGATTTCATTTGGGAGAGTACTAGCACTACAAAAAAATTCCATTTAGTAAATTAGAATTTTGTGCCCAAGAGTAAACAGGAAGGAGGTCTTGGCATTCAAAAAGCCTCCTCCAATAACACTGTCTTACTAACAGGTCTTTTATGGAGGCTATTATAAAATTTAAACACTCCTTGGACTTAACTCATTTCCTATAAATATGCCAATAATAAACAGTCAGCACTTCTTCTTTAATTTTAAAATCCATTCTAAAGGGATGTAGTTTTTGTAATAATGGTATTTTATGGCATTTACATTCAAATTTTAAAATGAAAATTTGGTGCTTAAATTGGTTTTATGACTCCAGTTCTTAAGAAAGAATTTATGTGGTCCAATAAATAAAAAGGACCTTAATATCCCCATCAAAGACATTATGAAGGGTGACAATTGGAACCTCACTAATATCTCCTTCGATATTCCTATTATCCTAATGAAAAAAATTATGGCAACCCCTACAGCTAATAAGTTTTTTAAACAAGATACTATGACATGGGGTAGAAGTGATCTTTTCACTACTAAATCATGCTATAGTCTCCTTTACTCCGCTCCCCCCAAGTTAGATTTTGAGTGGATTTGAGATCTACAATGCCCAAAC
Source organism: Nicotiana benthamiana (assembly GCA_034376525.1). NCBI lineage: Eukaryota > Viridiplantae > Streptophyta > Magnoliopsida > Solanales > Solanaceae > Nicotiana > Nicotiana benthamiana. Next base: position 135,446,012 of record CM067329.1, on the reverse strand, counting down.
AAAATCCAATTCTTATTCTGAAAATGTATGCATAATCATATCCCTTGCAAAGCTTTCTTATTCCATATTGGTATAAACATCGAACCGTTTGTAGAAATAATGTTGAAAGTGTTGAACATATCTTCATAGACTGCCCTATCACTCAACCATTTGGGCGAAATTGGGCATTCAAAATTTGAAACTAAATGATGGCACCCACTAATTATTGAGAATAAAAGAAATTTTTATTCACAAAAGCCTTTATTCAAATAACTGGAGGACCATTCCCCCCTTTGCCATTTGGAATATCTGGAAAAAATAGAAACAACAATAATATAAATAACCTTAGCAATAAGGTCTATCACACGGATATTCTTCAACAATCATGGAATACAACTCCTTCACAGAAAAGAATCCCTTTAAGGAGAGCATGATTTTAATTGAGATCAGATGGAACAAACCTCCCCAAAATACAATCAAGCTGAATATTGATGGAGCTTTCTCCAAATCTACTCTGGAAGCTGGCCTGGCTGGGGTTTTCAGGAACAAAATAGCGACTGGATTTTTGGGTACTGCAGATCAACCTATGCATCATCATTCATGAATTGTGAAGTAATGGCTCTACATGAAAGATTAAAGATTGTTCAACAACTTGTTCTTCCTAATATTGAAATGGAGACAGACTCAATGTATGCCATATCAATGCTTAATGAAAATAACCCTAACTTTTACAATCTAATATTTGAATGCAGATTGTTAATGCATCAGTTGAAGCACCCAATCCCGAGACATAACTTTAGAGAAGGAAATGTGATAGCCCACCTCTTTGCGAATGAAGCAGTGAAATTTTTTGAAGTTTCAAAATGTGTTCACCATACACATCCACTTTGTTTTGCTGAATCTCAATTGCTAAAGGACAAGTATGGCTATAGTATTGGGTCGAAATTTGTTGCCACTACTATTTTTGAAAACTAGCCAAGTTTGGCAATGAAAATGTCCTAAGAAACTATGTAAGAACTTTGTAATGTTTGTATTAGTAATGTAATATTACCTTTTACTTAAAAAAAAAGATATGCCACATCTTATTTTACATTTTCACAAAAAAAAAAAGCCTTTTGAATTATTCCTTTCCTTTTTTGACGTTTTTTTTTTCCTTCTTCAGCATCACATTCTCTTTATCACCACCTCCTTCACCACTGCCATCGGTAGAAAATTATTTCGGCCACTAAAAACTCATTTCTTCCGTGGTTTTCTTAATCCATTCCTTTATCCTATTTTAGCAAAACCTCCCTCCAAACCGTTATACAAAACATATTGAAGATATTCTTTACAAAATGTAAAATTTTAAGTTTCAAGAATTTCTCTTTTTGTTATTTTCTGGTCTTTTTTACTTTTTTTGAATTTCAAATTATTCATTGTTGCTAATGGCATTAATTCATTTCTTGACATAACTTGTTCAAAATCCAAAACACGATATATTTGCATGGCTTCTTAATATCTATCCAAAATTTGACCCCGTTAAATGTTGGGATATATACTAGTAACAATGAGTTTAGTTTATATATATTATTTATTATAGAATAATTATTTATTTAGTTTTAATAAAGTTTTAAATATATTATATATTAGTATGTGTCCCTTGCTTATATAGTAGATGATTTAGTGCATTGAGTTTAGTTTATACACGAAAAATTAAATCATCGGTTCTTATAATTATAAAGTTTGAGTTCACACTCTAATGATGGAATTGGACAAACTATCATGTATGATTATAGCACAAGATTAAATATAATTTATCTTAATTATCGGAATGGTTTAATTCCAACTTCTTGTGCTAGTACATTTTGTATGTTTTGAATGGACCAAGTAAAGATAATTTTTTTATACTGACTTAATAAAATAAACTCTCTAGCCAATAAATGTACTTATACTCTTAATTTTGATATAATATTATTAGATGTGTACATTATTATTATTATTTAAATTTATTAAAAGGTGAGATTCTTCCGTGGGTTAACATACCTAGTAAATTGGATAATAATAAAAATATACATTGGTGAAGTAATAATTAGTTGATGGAATCCATATCTCGGTTTAGAGATTGATGATACACATTTATGAAAGCTTATAAGTTTTTGTGTGTAAACCAGACCAGTGGATTTTGTATCCACACATGAAATAAGTTAAATAAAAGTCAAAAGAAAATAATCGTTAAATTAAATCGTTAGTAATTTAATTTAATTGATTAGTATCTGAATCTTAACATAAAGAGTTAAATAAGATTTAATGGATGAATTTTGAAATCGAATAAGGAGTGCAATTATGAATTTCTAGTGGAATAATTCGTATTTAATTATGGGAGATATTAGTTTCGAAAATTAGAAATTAATTCCATAATTGGAAGCCTTGTTAATTAAATTATGTGGTCCGTAGTATGACTAAATAATATTAGAAAATAAAGAAATTCTTTTTTTGGTGGAAAAGAAAACCTAACATGTTTTAGAAAATCGTTTTAACTCTTAAAACTTGTGGTATAAATACATAAAGTTTTCCACATAGAAAAAAAGGAGATGGTGGCCGAATTTCAGCCAATTTTTCTAGAAAATTTTGCCCACACGAAATTTTTATTTTTGAATATTATTTAGGTAACACAGTAGAAGATCGTGGAACGTTCAGAGGTCATGATCGTGCGGGTGATGGAGATTTCATCGAATTTCTGTGCAATTGGAGGCTCACGTGATAAAGGAGCTTTGTCCACGCTTCAAGAGGTAACCCATAAAAATTTATTTATACTAACTATTTAAATTACATGTGATTTTGATATTGAAATTGCTTCCGCTGCTTATTATAATCTAACATCAAAATTCACTAATTTAGCTTCCCCTAAAGAAAACTTTGAAAGTCCACTCCTTTATACATCATGGTAGAACTGATCTCCCAGGAGTTGATGTCTTTATTGCTACAGTTGATCTTGATAAACATCCTCTTCTTGTCATTGCTAATATCATACTTAATATGGAGGATATGGGGCAAAGAAGGTTTGGGGGGGGGGGGGGGGGGGATGGAGAGTTTGATAGGAAATGAAGGGGGAAGAACACAATGGAAAGAAGGGAATAGGGGTGGTAGGAAGGTGTTCATGAAAAGTGTATGCATATATTAATTTTTTTAAGAATATTAAAATTATAAGGCAAAAATTATAACAAAAGAAAAGAAAAAAAAACAGTAAGAAAATTCCGTAACCCACTTTCTGACATGTTTAGAACCATAAATTCTAAAAGTCTTTATTTTTTCTTAAACTCCGTACCCGGTCAAACAGGTTCATACAAATTGGAACGGATGGAGTAGTTCCTAGGATGTTTGCCTATTGCATTTTAGTGACAACACCGGGAAACTACTAAAAAGTTATTTCTTATGCCTGATTGCTTCCCTCTCTCCTTTGCTAACATGTCAGCTACCCTATTTGCTTCTCTGAAGAAGTGATTTACTGGTGGATGCCCCAGTGTTGCTAGCAGTGACATGCATTCATTGACAAATGCATCATAAATCAAATTGCCTTTATTAATAATGTGGATTATCTCTGCTGAATCTCAATTAACTTCCAAAAGGATGAAGTTTTTTGACACTGCCATCCTCAGATCCTACATAAATACATTTAGTTCTGCATGGATAGGATTAGTGCAATTAATTATTCCCATAAACTCATTCACGGTCCTCATTCTGTTTATTACTACTCCTCCTATGCATCATGTTTTCTCTTGTGGGAGGTAGACCTATCAGAGTTAAACTTATAAGAACCCCTTCATGGTGGATGCCATTTGACCATTATCACATGTTTTGGATTTTTTTGGGCATCCACCTTCCGCATATATGAACTCTACTGCTTTGGCTATTGCATATTTATAGGGAATAGTTTCTCTCCCATTATAAAAGCAGTTGTTGTTCCTGGTAAACCATATTTGCTACAGGCAAAAAAAAAAAAGCAGTTGGCCCCATTTAATAAAGGTGTTGAATTTCTACTGGTGTAGTCCTACTGATATTGGCCTATGGCCATATTTTGAATATTAAAATTGATGTTACTTAGTAAGGAATGATTATCCCAGAAGTGCTTGGCATAATCACAGTTGATGAAGATATGTCATATGGTTTCCTCCTATCTATTACAGAAAAAGATAAAGGGGGCTTAAGTTGATGCCCCTTAAGTGTAGGTATTGGCTAGTAAGGAGTCTACCATGGACCACAAGCCATAAGAAGTATTTGTTTTTATTGGGGAGATTTTGGGTCTAAATCCATGTGAAATTGTTCCCTAAGTTACTCACCTGTTGATAGTTTTGGCCCTCAATTAAGGTGTGACCAGATTTGGTGGAGCAATTTCCATTCCAAGTTTGGTTCTAGACCATATTGTCCATTCTTCCAGAGTTGGCATGGATCACAATGGCATGAATGTGTTGATAAGGTTGTCAGGTAAAGTGAAGGACAAATTATTGAGGTTCCACTGGCCATTTGAGTAGTAGGAGGACACTCTCAGGTTTTCTTCTCCTCTGTTCAGCCGGCCATTGACAAGGGTCCTAATAGTTCCATGTTTAGGATGCATCTATCAGTATAGAGATTAACTCTATCCCCACTATGAACTATCCACCTGGAAGCTTTGCGGTATACTACCCACCTATTTTTGACACTCTGCAAGGTCCCAGAGGCTATGTATCTATTAGGGTGTCTGCTAATACAGTGCTTATGAAATAGGACTCTAAACAACAATGCATTTGGGTTGTTATATATCCTCCATGCTAGTCCAGCATGTGCAACAATGTTCCTAGACTGAGTTCTATGCACATCAAGGCTTTCTTCCTCTTTAGGCCTAGTGACAATTCCCCACCCTATTAGGTGATTCTTTTTCTTATTGGCAGTAGTACCCCAGATGAAATTCCTTTGAATCCTATCAATGTGGTTGCACACCTGGGTTTGGAGCTTAATACAAGGCATGACATGGATTGGGATGCATCCTAGAGAAGACTTAGCTAGAGTGGTTCTACCAGCAATATTTAGAAATTATGTTTTCCAGCATACTAGCTTAGTTTGTATACTATCAATGATGACTTGGAAATCCCTATTGGTAGGCTTCTTATGGGAAATAAAAAAGCCCATGTACTTACTAAAGGATTTTTTAGCTTTACTAGCCAGGCAGTTGGCCAGTCTATTCATTGTGTCCTGGTGGCAGTTTGATAAGAAAATGACTTTGGATTTGAGGGTGTTGACCTTTTGACCTGATTTACACCTGAACTCTTGTTGATTGTCCATTATGGTTGTAAAATTCTTAATTTTTTCTCTTGAAAACAGAGTCAGGTCATCAACAAAAAAAAGGTGAGAGACTTTTGGCCATGTGTTGCTAATTTTAATGAGGAACGAGTTATTATCCTGGACTTCTGCCTCAATGATCCTAGAGAGACTTTCCATACACATGATGAAGATGTAGTGAAACATGGGATCTCCATGCATGATTCCCCTACTAGGGTAAAAAAGTCAATCTTACTTCCATTAAGTAAGATAGACTTGGAGGTGGTGGTTATATAGGAGAGGATCAGTTTGGTAATTTTATCAAGGAGGACAAATAATGCCATTGTATCCCTAATAAAGGACCATTCCAATCTATTAAAGGCCTTTTCAAGATCAATTTAGATGATTGGCATTTCTCCTTTTCATTTGTTTTGAAATGGCTAATGTATTCCTGCACTATGATGGCATTGTTACCGGACATCATATTGGGTAGGAAGCTAGCTTGGCTTGGAATAAGGATGGATGTTAGAAGAGGCAGGATCCTATTGACAATGATTTTGGTAATCAACTTGTGCATTGTGTTACAAAGGCCTATAGATCTGAAGTTTTTAGTAGTGTAGAATTTGCACATTTGGGAATCAGGCAAAGGTAGTTTGTGTTAATTGCAAGGTTCATTTCATGATTGTGGAATATTTGGCTGCAAAAGTTGATGACCTTATCCTTTAGTATATTCCACAACTTTTGGTAAAACATTGGGTATAGACCATCAGGGCCAACTGCTTTGGTGGATTTGAAAGAGAACACGGCACTCTTGATTTCACTAACCCTTAAAGGAGCATTTAGGTTAGTCTGATCACTTATGTGTGTGGTGTAGATTGTGCTTTGCTAGTCCATGGGAGATGTTGATTGTTCAGTGGTGTAGAGTTTGAAGTAAAACTGGTAGATGGAATCATTGATGCCCTTTTGATCCTAAATCAAATTCCCTACATCATCCTATAAGGCAAGGATCCTACTTCTTCTTCTTCTTCTTCCTACCCTCTAGAAATTGTCCTTCAAGGTCTTGGCGGAAAAATCTAAAGGAATAAGCTCTAGATTTCTGAATGCCTCCCAACCTAGACAGAATGTGTTTCTTCTTGTGGAAAATATATCCAAAAATTGTTCTTTTTCCAGATAGATACTTGTGATTGAAATTGGGCAGTTGACACCTCTAAACTAATATTTTCCTCATAAGCCTATTGGATTATATTGGAGAAGGAGGGAAGACTACATCGCATAGGTTTGAACCTAAAGGTTTTAGCTAGCTGTGGTTGGAGTTGTGCCACTGTCTCACCATCATAGGGCAGTCATCAGAGTGGGTTCTAGGAATGTGACTAACATTACTAGAAGGGTATTTCTGAATCCAATTATCATTAGCAAAGTATTTATCTAGTCTCTCAAGGATTAGTTGGCTCCTGTTCATATACCTTATATTAGTCCAAGTATAATACTTCCTATTCAACCCAAGTAAATTAACTTTACACTGGTTAATACAATATAAGAAGAGATTGGATCTTGGAGTAGAGATGCAATTGCCCCTGCTTGTATCTAGCCATGAGGACATTATTTAAGTCTCCTCCTACTAGCTAGCTCCCTAGTATTTCTCTATGTTTCTTCCATAGGTTTCATCTATTAACATAGGTATTACTAGCATAAATAGCAAAAGCCAAGGATTAGAAGACATTGTTACCTTGATCATGACATTGATGCCTTGAAGAGTAGTAGAGACCTCATCAATATTCATGATGGCATCATTCCACACGATGATAATGCCCCTTAAGAGGCCACTACCCGGTTATGAATTTGGCCTGAGAAACCTAACTCCTGAATAAAATGCTTATGTTCAGCCATCCTGGTCTCCAGGAGAACAAGCATTGTTGGCTTTTGCAAACTTTACCATCTCACTATAGTATCTCTTAAATTCACCACTGTTCTCCCCCAAGCATTCCAAATGATGAAATTTATTAGCAGTCTGGAGCAAATGGGTGACTTCCTTTTCAGGCATTGGCATTCCCCTTCAAGGATGGGCTCTCCTGCATTTCCATCATAGGGCTGGTCTGCTCCATATGTGGGGTGGTGTTCGAGTCCATTGTTGGGCTTAGATTTACAGCTGATTCTCCTAAGCTTAGTTCTAAGGCTAGACTTAGACTTAACATGCACTATGCTTCATGTGCATAGTGCGATAAGCTTTTCTCTCCATGTTCCTTTGAACTATATTAATTTCTCATGTTGCAATAGTAGTGCCTTTGTTTTGGGGACTCCCAATTTTAATATCAGTGATTCTAATTCCGTGTTGGATGCCTCTAAGTGTTCATAGACTTTTTCTGACCCTGTCACCTGGGTGCTTGTGGTGGTGGGGTCGGTGTCCAGGGGGAAAATATTGGGCTGGGGATCACTTCCCGAATCGAGACAAGTGGGAAGAAGGGAATATTGTGACTTATGTAATCCATCATTTGACTAAGCTGGTTGGTAGACATTGTTTGTTGGCTCAATGCCCCTGAGCTTGCATCATGTTTTTCCATCCATAGCTCGTGGCCAAAGTTCATCATTGCATGGTTCAAATATGCAGTGACTATTTTGGCCAGGTAGTGGGGATTCTGTATAACTACCGTGATAGGCATTGCTCCAAATTGTGACACTCTATGAAAAGGTTGTTCCTTGTGGAGCCATCTCTAACCATGAGGTTAGGAAGTGGTCCGGGGGAGAGTTTTAGATGTGATAAGGAGATGCGTTTACCTCTCCTCTTGCTCCTAGGTTTGTGCATTTGCACTTGGCTTGTTGGGGTTGGTTGCCATTGTGTTTGGTGGGCGGGTTTACAGGGCTCTTTGCCATTTTGATAAAATGCCGTTAGTTTTTAAATCATTCCCTCCTCTCTCAGTTGGTTTTCGTGCTAGGAGATCTCCCATTATTGATATCTTTGGGAGATGACGACGTCTATCAAGTCATTAGATGGGAAATTATGAGAGTGAAATATGAGTATAGTGGTTAGCGTGCTTCCAACTCGAGCGTGCTAATTTTTTGCCCTCATTACTGAGTTTGGTAATGTATTTGGTAGAGTTTGTTTCTAGCATGGTCCCCATGGATTGACTTTCATTGGGATAAGTTGGTACCATATTTGGAATATAGTCAGGTATGTTAGACTTACCCGAACCTAGTGCGTATATTTGGTATTAGAAAACGTATGTTAGGCGAAATGTGTGTGTGTGTGTGTGTGTTAAAAAGGCATATGTGTGGCATGTGGTGCTTAGTGGATCTAAGCTAGGGAACGTGTTGGGGGCCGTAGTGGGCTTGTGGTTTAATGTGAGGGGTAAGGTTTTGTAGCCCATGTGATTCGTCCCGTTCACACTCTTTAGTCTAGTACGTATAAGCCCATTCGCGTGGTGTTGAGCCTGTTCGCTAAGGATAGACCAATTTGCAGCCCTCTGCCCCTTCCCATAGTTCCCAAGTACGATGAACCTACTAAATCCGGCATGTATGTCCTTCTCTCTATTCCTGTTTCCTTTTCCTCCAGGTGCTTCAACATTTGGATCTTCATTCCCTTTCCCTAATAACTACTTTTCTTCTTCCAAATTATATTATTTTCTAGTCCCGTTCGCCCGGTACTTGCTGGCTCATCGTGAGCTTTCTTGTGCCCCTATTATTGTTTGTAGTGGGAACTTACTTTATATATGGCCAATGCTCATACACCTTTACACATTATACCCTCTCCCTCATACACAATGGGTTATTTATGGTCCCTAATTACCACAGATGTTTGGAGAGGTACCTCGATAGGCACTTGGATACAAATTCGTGCATATCGTCCTCTTAGAGTGGCTCAAGTGCATGTATCTATCATTAATAGTTTTACTATCCTTCCCCACTATTTATTGGATTGATTTATCGTATAATTCAGTGGGTAATTATGGTAGCCGTATCCATATGGCTGTATTTTGTATGTGTGAATTCGCTGGCACGAAGTTTGGTTCCCAATTTCTGAAAGAAAGGAAGTGACCCATGATGAAACATGGTCCTCCATGTATTGAATTTGTCATATTTTCCTCTTTAGCGTATTTTACTATGAATAAGTCCCAGCCCAGGTCTATACGGATTAGCTGTTCGGTTGGGGTCCATACAAAGATCTTTATGATGACTGAGAACCTCCATACGAGGTTGATTCGGAGTTTTTGCTCCTGGGTCAGGACAATTGGCTCAGTGTTGCCTTTGATTGGGGAAGTCTCAAGCTCCACTTCTACTTGGTTGTATTCGGGGATACAAGTTTGGCTTCGTCAGATGCTTTTCTGATAGGATATCCCTGAAGGTATTTTTTTGTGTTGTTTCAATTTCTATTGATGAGTCATTGATGTCCGGTGGATCGGAGGGTTTCATAAGTGGTGGGGGACTTGGGTCTTGTGCGGGGATTAGGGATGGGGCAATTTTAGGAGAGGGGGATGGGAAGGATGGGGTTAATAGTTAAAGAGAGTGGTTTTCATGCTCATTACCAATAATACTAAAGAAAACATGGCATGAGAATTAATAGATACAGATATATAAGAATAATTATACACAACACTAGAAAAATATGTTTTACTTGTAAAACATGCTCAAAGAATTCTTCATCATTAATTTCGCAAATAGAACGTTCATTCAAACATATAAATCAATGAGTAACACTTTTATGAGCGTACTCAATTAAAATATATCCAAAGTCTTGGTCCTGCATTTACCCATTTGAATAAGTGTCATGACCCCAAACCGGTCTGGTCGTGATGGCACTTACCGTGAAATTAGGCCAGCGGACACATTTTAAATTTAATCCACATTTCATTTAAAACTCAAGAAAAACATTTTTTCAACTGAAATCCACTAAAGAGTTATAAAGTCAAAACCAAACAAAGCTAAAAAATAGAAGCCCGACCTCGGGTGTTATTAAGTCATGAGCCATGCTATAATAGTTTCGAACAAGACAAGACCAAATAGTCTAAAAATAGCAACAAAGTACAAATAGAAAGATAGAGAAGGAGAAAAGTGGAACTGTGAATTGCTAGGAAGCTACCTCGCTATCTCCGTGAAGTCCGCGAGCGGAATAGTCAACGGCCACTATCGTGCCCTAAGATACCCGGATCTGCACACAAGGTGTAGGGGTAATAAGTTTACCAATTCAGTAAGTAACAAGTCCAAACTATGGATTGACATGTAGTGATGAACCAAACCTTAACAGGTAATACAATTAAATTGTACAGAAAAGTAGAAATGCTTGGGGTTCAAGTAAAAACTCAGTAGTAGATAAATACAATTTGAACTGTAACAGAATATAAAGCTCAGGAATATCTTTGCACTAATGCATAAATACCATGAACAATGTTCCGTGTACCTCCACTCACAAGTGCTCAACCACTCGGTACTATATATGATCATCCAACCCAGGGAAGATTCATATTGGAATATATACACATCATTGACCGTAGTCATCCAGTACCGAGGAAGGCCATTCCAGCCCTTGGAGAAGATCATCTCTAGGTATAAATACTTCAGACAAGATCCATGTCCAAGGAAAATCCATCCCTTAATATAATAAATTGCTCTCATTGGGAGTGTAAAGACTCCGGAGGGGCTCCTTTCAGCCCAAGAGCTATATCAAGCCAACCAAGGCATAATCAATATCCCATTGCGGCATGCAGCCCAATCCCATAATGTCACTCAATATTAGGTTCTCGGCCTCACTCAGTCATTACTCTCCAGTATCCCATACACAGGCTCAAAATGTGATAATGCTAGACTGAAAAATGATATGATGTACCAAATAACAATAATCAAAACTGAGGCATGATATAATATGCATTAACACGACTGAGTAAAGAATATCAATGAAACTAATGAAATGACAGTAACAAATGACATCTTCGGTCTCAACAATATCGGCATGAAGCCTTAATATGATAATTAGCATGATTTACAGCTCATTAACTTAATCACATAACTACAACATAGATATCATCAAGAAGAGTCACTAAGCGGGTCATGGGATGATCCAGCCCGCGATTCTAACGGTGCATGCCCACACGCCCGTCCTTGGCATTTGCGTCACCTCAATAGTAATCATAAAACACATAGTTCGGGGTTTCGAACCCTCAGAACTAAGTTTGGAAGCATTACTTACCTCAAGCCACGCCAAAACTCTAGCCCGCGATGCCCTTGTCTTCGTTTCGGCCTCCAAATGCTCTCAATCTAACCAAAATCAGTATCACACCATTAATACATGCTAAAAGAACAAAGCCCAAGCGAAAATAATAAAGTCAACTAAAATATCCCAAAATTAACCAAACCCGACCCCCAAGCCACATTTTGAAATTAGATAAAAATCACATCAGTAGAATCCTTATCCCCCACGAGCCTATATAAACCAAGAACATTAAAATCGGACCTCAAATGGCCCCTCAAATCAACAATTTAATCTCTCCAATTTCAAGCCCTAATCTCTCAATTTTAACACTTAAATCCCACTAATTTTATGTCGAATCAACTGAAAATCACCATAGAATCGAGTTTAAGGTTCAAGAAACTTACCTCAATGGAAACCCCCTTGATTCACTCTTCAAAACCTTCCAAAAAGCTCTAAGTCCGAATAGGAATGGTGGAAAATAATTGAAATTTCGTGAAGTCCACCTTATATACTTTCTGCCCAAGCATCTCGCACCTACAACCTATTTTTCCGCATTTGCGGTACATCTGCGACTTCCTCTAATCCACTAGAGTCGCTTCTGCGGTCACTCTACCGCACCTGCAGTCTCGCAGGTTCGCTCCACCTTCTGCACATGCAGCTGCTCTTCTCAACCTTGGCCACACTAGCGGTCCTTCCTCCGCTTCTGAGGTCTCGCACCTACGGGCCCCACTCCGTAGGTGCGGTTATGACAGAACCAGCAGTTCAGCTACATTCCCAAATTTTCAAACTCTCTAATAACCATCCAAAATCAATTGGAGGCCCTCGGGACCTCAACCAAACACGCCAAAAAGTCATATACCACTATTCAAACTTATTCCAACCTTCGGAACACTCAAAACAACATCGAAACACCACATCACCCTCGAATTCAAGACTAAGGATTTCAAAACTTTTGAATTCTGGAACCGATCCAAAAACCTATCAACCTCTTCCGAATGACCTGAAATTTTACACACATGTCACAAGTGACACAACGGACCTACTCTAATTTTCGGAATCTCATTCCGATCCTGGTATCATGATTTCCATTGTCGACCGAAAAATGCCACATTTTTAACTTCGCCAATTCAAGCTTAATCTACCACGGAACTCCAAATTACATTCCGAACACGCTCCTAAGTCCGATATCACCTAACGAAGCTGTCTGAACCATCAGAATTCACATCCGAGAACTTTTATACATAAGTTAACATCCGATTGACTTTTCCAACTTAAACTTTCAAATAAGAGACTAAGTGTCTCATTTCACTCTGTGATCACTCCGAACGCAGAACAACCAATACGATATGATAAAATAACTCATGAAACGACCGGCCGAATCGTTACAATAAGAGAAGATAAAGAACCTATAAAAATCTTTGATTTTGCATTACCTACCATTAATAAAAATTACCACCATAAGAGTGATATTTGGATATAAGTACATATTTTTATTGCATTATTTACTTTACATTTTGGGGCGTTAATGCAAAACTACACTATATTCATGCTTAATTGACTTTAGTTTATGTGTAAATATATTTTCAAAATAAAATTGGGAGCAAAGTAGAGATTTTACGTGTATTTTATATACCATAAGAATGAAGTTATGATTATTTAATAAGTGAGTATTTAATAGCAAATTAATACAAAAGACACAAATCACATGAAGAGAACAATGCAAAGGATTTTGGAAAATAAAGAAACAAAAATGTGAATTGCAAAAGTTAAGCAAAGCAACAGAATTGAAAAGAAGCAGCAGTCAGGCTACACGAGCCTTGTGGCTCGCTATAGAGAATGCGACGCTAGGATTCAAGCGCGCGACAGAGCTTACATTGCGCGGGCTAAAATGAGGAGGAGCTCGCGTCAGAGGTTGCGAGGCATGGTCTACAACGACCCTGTTAAGATTTTTAAAGCCTATTTTGTCTCCTATTTGGTTTTGGAGTTGGTTATTTCGTCTAAGTATCTTCCTTACGAATATAAATAGTCATTAATTACCATTTTTATAGGAGTTTGACGATCGGAGGCAAGAACACATATCGGTTTTAAAGGAGGCTTCTAACTAGTTTATCTTCTCTTTTTTCTTTTAATCTATGAGTTTATTAGTGTTCAACCAAAAAGTATAATTTAGTCAAAGCTTGAATTTAGAAAGAAGAAATCGGGTTACTGATAATCTGGAGACCAAAATAAAAGGCTTTCGGAGAATAAAGATAGAGCAATAAGGACTTGTTATTTTAATATGATATCAAGAATGTTCTGTGTGTCCCTACAAATGATGAAACTTCCTCCTTTTATAATTGACAAGGAGTAACGTATTGATCTATATAATAAATAGCATTTAATGAGGCATTACATAATCATTGCTTCTAAATGTTGATTCTGTAACGTCTCCAGCATTTAATAATGAATTGGAATACTTTCACCACCAGATTCGCGTCTTCACCACTTCTTTTTACCCATGCATTAAATGACTTGAATAGATACGAAACTCGTATCTAAATTCCTTCCCATACTTGTTTTCATTCTTCTTGTCGTATCTGTCATTTCCCGTGCCTTTTGCTGGTCTATCACACTTTGACTATTTCACCAGCCCACGTGTCATGCCACATCATCTTCAATTTAAATTAAATTTTTTCCCAATACATATAGTCCCCCCACTTTCTATTTATTTGTCAATTAAATAATTGGGAAGTAGATCTTCATAAAAAAAGAGAATTTTTGTCACAATTAATGCATCTAACAATATTGACGTCTCAGTTGTCTTTCTCATTTAATGCTCCTTACACGTGTCATCTTTTGATTGCACTAACCATTTTATGCCTCTTCTCAAAACCTCTTAATTCCACTATTCACGAAGTGATAGTTGCCTTTATTATAGGCTTTCCATCATTACACTTCTGAGTTTTGACGGTTGTCATCGTATACATATTTAACCTTTTTCGTTCTTTGTCTTCTTCTTCACAAACATTTAGCAAATACTCTCTTCTTTACTTTCACTTTTTCTTCAATTCCTCTTTGTTCAACAATGGTATCTTCAAACCCTAACCCTAAAAAAGTTTCGATATTGGATAATTTTCCAAATGCCCCCGTTAGACATAGAAGAGGCAGAGGTGGTAGACTTCAACCAGAATCTACTCGAGGTGGCTCTTCTAGTTCCTCTTCCAGGAGTTCTATTTCGAAAACACCTTCTTCTAAAGGTAAAGAAATTTCTAATTCTTCTAGAGAACCCTTGGTAGATGAAATCATACCCAACAATTTATCTTTATCAGTAATAGATAGTCTCTTAAAAAATAAGTCGTTGGTTTAGATAAAGCGGACGCTTACCCTACTATAATTACCGAACTTACAATCCCTTCCATTAGGAAAGATTGTAATTGGAAAAATAATCTTAGAATGTCTATTCCTGCCCCAAATCAAAGGATTTCTTCTTTCAGGATTGTGTATTCTTTTGTTTACACTTATCCTTTCACTTTAGGCTTTAAACCTCCAATTGACCCGGTAATTCTTGATTTTGTCGTTTCTTTAATGTCTGCTTAGCCCAAGTTGGTCCCTTGGTATGGAAGACAGTGGCTTGATTAATATTTTTATACACCAAAGCCAATATCAATTTCACTTTTTCTCACCTCATCCACTTATATCATCCTAACTTGATACGTCATAGGGTTTTTACCTTGATTGCGAGGAGCAAGAAGGTTTTGGTAAGCCCAGAAAATGACAAAGATAGAGAATGGTACGCCTTTGATGTTGATGTTTGTACAATGGACTTATTGGTGAAAGAAAAATTCCCTTCCCTGAGAAGTGGAATTTTGCACGTAAGTTTTCCTTATTGTACCGTGCTTATTTTTTGTTTTTGAATTTAAATTTTGACTTTACCTTTTGTTGGTTTTTTTGTAGCAACCATGGGAGATGTGGAACCTGTTCCCAACTTCCGTGGTTGGGTAGATTCAATTTTGGAGATTGCTCCTAAGGAGCAAAGAATATGGAAATCAATCTTTGCCATACATGACTGGAAAGTCAAAATGCATGGTACCGTATTTCTTTCACACACGCTTTAGGCCTTAAGTACCTTTTCATTGATTTTGACTGCATATTCTTATTTTGATCAGGATTTGGCTACAAATTAATGGCAGCCGAAGTGGCTATGACCATTCATATGTCTGGTAATGCTGCATTAGACTTGGACAAGGCACGTGCCTTTCTTCAAAAAAGAAAAGCTTTAGCTGAAGGTACGTAGAATGAAGAAGAGGAAGATACCTCATTAATAACCTGGCCAAGGGTTAGGAGAAGAGTCATCCATTGATGATGAAATTGAAGATATTCCTACTCAACCTTCAACCACCGAGCATGTTTTAATCCTTTCTGATGAGGAGATCGTGCCAAAAGACACGAGTGAATCAACTTAGCTTCCCTTGGATAGTGGTTTTTGGAGTGGCGAGATCGGACCTATTTTTGATGAAGCTCCTCTTTCTTCATTCGTTCCTACTTCTTCATTCCTTTGCCAATTATAAGTATTTCATCACCAATGATTGCTTCCTTTCCTTCACTAGTTGCGAATACTTGCATTTCCGTTCCTGAATCAGTTTCTACAGCTTCTCCTTCCCTTCCTGTCTCAACCTCAACGACCCCTATAGTATTTACTTTTTCTACTACGCCCCCTCTGATGTTCCCTCTTCATCTGCCCCTCCATTAGAGTTAGCTCAAGTAGTAAAGGCGTGGCTAGATGAGTGTTACTCTTGAAGTCCCTGCTACTCAAAGCCTTTTAAGAAAATATGGAGGCGCAGATACTTGGCTTGAGCCTCTTATTGGGGATATTGAGAAGAATAAGATGCAAAGCCACAGCTGCTACACCTTGATGAATGACATAGTTCATTCAACTTTAAAGGTAATTTTCTTGACCTTGAAATTTTTTTTCCTTTTTTTGAGTCCTGACTTTCATGTTTCATAATTGTAGGCAAATCTCATTGGGACTAAGCTAATGGGGCGAGTTTCTTTATTGGAGAAAAAGGATCTTGAGTCTACAAAGGCTATCTCCGAAGCTAGGAAAATAGCTGAGGATTACTTGAAGCATCAAATTGGAAGGACCAATATGAGAGTGCTTAAGGGATTATAAAAGAATTACAGGGGAACAAAGTTCATTTGGAGTAACAGAATCGTAGCTTATCTTCAGAATTGGGAATTGCTAACGCTTCATGGGGTCAACTTAAAAAAATAAAGAGATTTTGGAATGCTCTTTATCTAAAACTAATGATGAGGTTAAAGAGCTCAAGGCTCTTTTGGAGAAAAAAGAGGAATATGCAAGGGAATTGGCAGAGAACCTGTCTTGTGCTCAGAATGATTTGAGGATTTCCTTCGAAAACATTCGTACCTTAGAGAATTCTCATGCCTCTCTTGAAGCTTCACTGGACTCCCACCTAGCTGAGCACAAAATAGCAAAAAATAACATTGCTATGTGGGAAAAGGAATACAAGGCTTTGGAGAAAGAACACAATGCACTTGAAGAGATTTTTAACATAGAAGTGGGTTGGGCTTTCTAGAATTCTCGCCATGACAATATTAATGGAGGCTACACAACAAAATTTTGATTTACAATTTGAACTGGCCAAAGTTATGGACACCATCGAGAAAAACCAACAACTCGTCGATACTCCTTCTCCAGCCCTTGGAAGTGTTATTACCCTTTCCCCAGCTCTTGAAGTTCAAGAAGCAGGTGAGTTGTTGAACTCAGAAGCAACTACTGGTATGGGTGAAGCTACGATTCCAGTTTCTGAAGGTGAAGCTTCTAGGCAAAGTTTGTGGGAATGGAAGTTCCTGTGACTACTACTACCCTTGCTGAAACTGTAGAATTTACTGACTCCATCCCTGTTGTTGTTTCTTCAGAAGTTGTCACCATGCCAATTGCTCCCTCTGAAAGTGAAGTTTCAACTTTTGAAGTTCCAACTCCTCGGTGAACATTAAGTTATTTTGTTGTTTTCTCTTTGATGATGTAATTTTTTGATTCCTTAGTGAAGTCCCCAGTTTCCATTACGGGACATTTGTTTTAAAAACAATCACATTCGAATGACTAAGTTTTTCTCTCGATCTTTTATGTCAAGAAGTTTGATTAATACTTCTTCATTTTGGTCTGTTTACTAGACTTTATGAAATAGTTTTTTATTTACCCTATTCTTTCCTATTTGACTTTTTAGGACTTAGAGAATAAGTTAGCATCTTTATCCTTTCATAAAATGCTTTCATGATTCTTCTCACGTGTTATCATCATGAGGAAAATAAAAGAGGGCCCTTTTATTTATCGACACTTAATGAAGAAGACTCCTCAACTTAGTAATGGTGTTATAATACGATGAAAGAAATAGGAATATACATGTTTTATAAACCTTGACAGATTTTCATTCATAAACTTTGACAAGTTTGAGAATTGCATGTATAGAAGTATATTTATAACTTTCTCGTAACTGTTTTCTTTCAACAGATTTCAAAACGGAAATGAAACACAAGGTTTTTACTTGTAACCTGTTTTAGTATTTTTGAATAATACATAAGGGAAATAGAACACAAGGTTTTTACTTGTAACCTGTTTTAGTATTTTTGAATAATATACAAGGTTTTTAATCATAACCTCATTTTACTTAAACAATTTACAAGATTTTCATTTCTTTTTAACCTATAAGGTTTTTCTTTGGCCTTAGCCCGTGACTTTGCTCTTAACTTTTGATTTGTTGGGTTCTTACTCGTATCTATTTTTCTGCAATCGTATATCTTCTTCTGCACATACTCGTGTGTATATCGCATAGTCCCCCAAGTGTTTGAGCGGTGAAGTATGAAGCCTATAACACTTGGGTATTTGCTTTTTTGGTCCTTTTCCTGAAACAAAAAAATATAAGGGACTCGAAGGTGTGATTATAGATGAAGACTGCCTAATCCGTGTGTATTTCCATCAGATTAATATAACCATGGGCTAGTAATTTAAGAGTATTCCAATTTGTTGTACAGGTCGTGACTCATCAATTGGCACGAGTTAGGGTTTTTGCCTAGAATCTAAAATCGTTAGTATAATTTGAACAATTCAAAGGAAAAAATTTAACATGGCGATACTTGACCGAGGTTACTTCCCTAGAAGTATTACCTCTTTAAATGAACAACATTCTAATGTGAGGGTAAAACCTTGCCATCTATTGTCTCTAGCTCGTATGCTCCTCTCCCCGTAATTTCTCAAATTCGGTAAGGTCCTTCCCATGTTGGACTTAGCTTTCCTAAATTAGCTGACTTTGTAGATTGGAAAACATTTTTCAACACGAAGTCCCCAATTTTAAAAAACCTGAGGCGTACTTTCCTATTGTAATATTGCTCAATTACTTGCTTTTGAGCCACCATCCTTATCAACGCAGCTTCTCTTCTCCCTTCAAGTAAATCAACATTTACTTGGAACTCTTTGTTATTCGAGTTTTCCTCTGCATGGACACTTCTTGTACTAAGTTCACCTATCTCAACTGGTATCAAAGCTTCCGCACCATAAACCATTGAAAATGGTGTTTCTCCCATACTTGTTTTTGCCGTCGTTCGATATGCCCATAATACTGTTGGTAATACTTCAGGCAAATTGCCTTTTGATTCTTGTAACCTTTTCTTTAGGTTGTTGATAATTACTTTGTTTGTAGACTCTGCTTGCCCATTACCCACTTGATGGTACGGTGTTGATGTAATTCTTTTAATTTGCCAACTTTGAAAGAATTCTGTGACTTGAGATCCTATAAGTTGTGGTTCATTATCACACAGTGTCTCCTTTGGAACACCAAAGCGGCAAATTATATTCCTCCAAATGAAGTCCTTAACTTCTTTCTCTCGTACCTGTTTAAATGCTCATGCTTCTACCCATTTAGTGAAATAATCAGTAAGTACGAGCAGAAATTTTACATGTCCTTTTGCTTGGGGTAATGGTCCTATGATGTCCATTCCCCATTTCATGAAAGGCCACGGAGCTATGACAGATTGTAATAACTTAGCTGGTCTATGCATGTTATTCCCATACCTTTGACACTTGTCACACTTAGATACGAAGTCATTCGCTTCTTCTTCCATTTTAGGCCAGTAATATCCTGCTCGAGTCAATGTCTTTACAAGTGATCTGTCTCCTGCATGTTCCCACAATGTCCTTCGTGTACTTCTCTCATCACATATTCTGTTTGAGAAGGTCCGAGACACCTGGCTAATGGTCCACCAAACATTTTACGGTAAAGTTTTCCTTGATATAGGCAATAACGAGTGGATTTTTTTCTTATTGCATGAGCCTTCACCTTGTCTTCAGGTACGCTTCCGTGCTGAAAAAAAGACACGATTTTGTTTCTCCAATCCTAAGTTAAGTGAATAAAGTTTACCTCATTTTTATTAGGGTCAAGAACGGAGTGGAACAAATGTATGATTGAAGCATTCGCATCTTTCACTATATCTGCTGCAGACGCGAGATTGGCCAAGGCATCCACTTCCAAATTTTCTTCTCTTGGAATTTGTATCACTTTCCAATTTTGGAACTGTCTTATTAATTAACGTACCTTTGCGAGATACTCTTGCATTCGAGTTGCTCTAGCCACGTAAGTCCCCAGTATTTGATTTACTACGAGCTGTGAGTCGCTTTTGATTACAATTTGCATGATACCCAATTCTAATGCTAGCTCTAAACCTGCAATCACAGCTTCATACTCTGCTTCGTTATTAGTTACAGGGTGACATTTTATAGCCTGCCTAATTGTTTCACCTGTAGGTGGTATAAGAACAATTCCTAAACATGCCCCCTCTACATTAGATGAACCATCATCACATAATAGCCAAGTCCTCGGATTAGAACCATTAAAAACTTGTAATTCTTTATCTGCTTCTAAATGCATGCCTTGACTAAAATCAACTACGAAATCAGTAAGTACTTGGGATTTAATAGCAGTTCGGGGTTGGTAAATTATTTCGTATTCACTTAGTTCTATAGTTCATTTTGCTTATCTCCCTGATAGTTCATGTTTATGCAAGATACTTCTAAAGGGAAAGCAGTAACAACAACAATAGGATGGCATTGGAAATAAGGTCGTAGTTTTCTAAATGCCATGATGAGAGCTAATGCTAATTTTCCTAGTTATGGATACCTTGTCTCTGCATCTAATAAAGTTTTAGTCACATAATAAATTGGAGATTGCTTACCTTGGTCCTCACGAACTAAGACTGCACTTACCGCCACTTCTGAAACTGCTAAATAAATTAGTAACTTCTCACCTTCCTTAGGTTTAGCCAGTAAAGGAGGATTTGATAAATAAACTTTCAAATCTGTCAAGGCTTGTTGACAATCTTCATTCCATTCGAAATGATCTTGCTTTTTGAGCACAGAGAAAAATTTGAAGCATTTTTCTGAAGATTTCAAAATAAATCTACCCAAGGCCGCTATCCTTCCCGTTAATCTTTGAACTTCCTTTTTACTGGTAAGGATATCAGGTATTTCTTCAATTTCTTTAATCTGGGAAGGACTTACCTCAATACCACGGTTAGAAACAAGAAAACCTAAAAATTTACCTGAATCAACTCCAAATGCACATTTTTCAGGATTGAGTTTCATATTAAATTTTTTCAAGATTTCAAAGGTCACAGTTAAATGTGAAATATGGTCATGAGAATGCTGGATTTTGATGAGCATATCGTCTATATATACCTCCATAGTTTTCCCAAATGTTCTTGAAACATTTTGGACCTTTGATAGGTTGCTCCAGCATTTTTTAGATCGAATGGCATTATTTTGTAACAATAAGTCCCCTGGTCTGTGATGAAGGATGTTTTTTCTTCATCATTGGGGTCCATTTAAATTTGGTTATATCCTGAATATGCATCTAAAAACTTAAAAGTTCATGACCTGCAGTTGCATCAATCAATTAATCTATATGGGGTAAAGGAAAAGAATCTTTTGGGCAAGCTTTGTTTAGATCAGTGTATTCTACACAATTCGCCACTTACCATTCTTCTTAGGTACGACCACCATGTTAGCTAATGAATCAGGATATTTTACCTCACGAATTGACCCGATTTTTCATAACTTTTGGACCTCATCCTGGATTACTTGATTTTTGAAAGCTCCTTGCTTTCTTTTCTTTTGCTTAATTGGATTAAAATATGGGTCTTCATTAAGCTTGTGAGTCATCACATCCAGTGGAATACCTGTCATATCAGCGTGGGACCAGGACACATTAGCTTTTAAAATTCAATTAACATACCTCGCATGTCGGGATTCAGGTTGACTACTACGTAAAATTTCTTCTCTGGCCATTGTTCAAATAACACCACAGCATCTAGTTCCTCTATTTTTGTTTTGATGTTCTCATTTTCTTCAGGTGCTTGAATTACATCGATCCTCGAATCTAAATCTGTTTTTTCAGTTGAATTTTGGTTGTTGATACCTTCAACTATTTATAGTAATTGCTATTTCTCTTTACTCGGGGTACTCGTATTTGTTATTGCGTTAATACACTTGGCTATTTGTTGATCTCCTCAAATTTGACATATTCCCTAGGGTGATGGAAATTTAATGACTTGATGTAAGGTTGATGGAACATCATCCATATCATGGATCCATGGTCTCCCCATAATTATAGTGTATGACATTTCCATGTTAACTACCTGAAACTTAGTTTCTTTAATAATACTTGCAGCATAAGTCGTCATAATCACCTCACCTTTTGTTACCACACTTGAATTGTCGAAGCCTGACAAAGCATGCGCCTTTGGTATCATTTTATCTTCAGCTTGCATTTCCTGTAACACTCTTAGTAGAATGATATTTACAAAACTTCCTGGATCAATCAAAACTCTTTTTACATCAGTTTCATGTATAATTAAAGATATTACAAGAGCGTCGTTGTGAGGTGTAGTCACGCCCTTCGTATCTGCATCATCAAAGCTTATACTCTCATGTTCTAAGGTTTGCCGTACTCGATTGCCGTGTGTGATCATCATCTTGGAAACTTTGTTTAAAGCCGTGTAGGTTACTCCTTATATATCTTTCCCTCCATTGATAAAATTGACTGTTCTCTTAGGTGAAGGTGGTATCGGTGGCTCTTGCCTAATTTTCATATAGGCTTGCTTTCCCATTTCACATAACAGTTCCGTGAGATATCCTTGTTTCAACAAATGATCTACTTCACTTTGTAGAAATCTGTATTCTGATGTTTTATGTCCGTGGTCATTTTGAAATTCGCACCAATGGTCTGGGTTACGTCTATTTGGATTCGACCTCATCTCTTTTGGCCACCATACCTTATCTCCCATACTCCTTAGAACAGCTACAACCTCGGAGTTAGTTACATTGAAACTATAACCAGCAAATCGTGCCATTAAGTTCCCATCATCATCTCTTGGCTCTTGGTTGTTTTGATCGCCAGTGAACCTGGATGAAGATCCGGTTCCCATATCTTTCGACTTTTGATCATAATGTTGATTGTGTTTCCTAGAGTCTTTTCCTGCAGGTCCCATATATGGATGGTACCTGTTCTTTCCTGACCTTTTTTCAGCTTCAGATCTTCTGGACCTGCTCCTTTCTTCTCGTTTTGGTTGAGATACGGTATCTTCTTCAATTTTGAGCTTCGTAATATACCTGTTTTAAACATCGTTCCAAGTAGTTGCGGGAAATTCACGAAGGCTTTCTTGAAGTCATCTCATGGCTTCTGAAGTTTTGTCGTTCAAATTACTGGCAAAAGCTATTGCTGCCCAATTATCTGATACACGGGGTAACATCATTCTTTCACGTTGGAATCTATCAACGAAATCCCTGAGCAATTTAAAGCTCCCGTGCTTGATTTTGAAGATATCCTCCATTCTTTTTTCAACCTTCTGAGCTCCCGAGTGTGCTTTTATAAAAGAATCTGCAAGCTCAGCAAAAGAATTTATAGAATTTTCAGGTAAAAGAGAATACCAGGTTAATGCAACCTTGGTGAGCGTCTCCCCAAACTTTTTAACCAACATTGACTCATTTTTTTGTTTGGTCAAATCGTTGCCTTTCACTCCTGTTGTAAATGCAGTTACGTGATCACGAGGGTCCGTTGTACCATCATATTTTGGGATGTCAGGCATTTTGAATTTCTTTGGAATTGGTAGAGGAGCAGCACTTGGTTTCCACGTTGTTGTGAGTATTTATCCACATCCACTCCTTCTATCACATGTGGAATTCCAGGGATTTGCTCAATACGCTCGCTCTCCTTGAGTTGTTTCTGCAAGGTTAGTACCAAATTTTGAAGATGAGAATTACCTCTATTACCTGGTTCTCCTTCTTGCGAGTCACTGGGAGTTTCTCCGTTGCCAGAATTAACTAGACAAGAGCGGGGGTTTTCCATCGTGTTGTTGTTTGGCGTTGCTGGTACAGTGGGCAATTTACTAACTAAAGCTTGCAAGGCTCTATCAATTCCTGAGTCAATTATTCTCTTTAAAAGTTCATCTCTTGTTTCAGCTTCTCCGTCAACATGTTCAGACATATCATTTGGAGTTCCTTCACGAGATCCATGCGGAGAAGCTTGAGGTTAATGTTGTTGAGTTCATCATCATGAACCTGATTTTCCTGGTTATTGTTGTTTGACACATTGGCAACAAGTTGAGTGGTATTTTGGAAAAAATGGATTATCAGATTCCCGATAACGGAACCAATTTGTTTAACCAAAAAATGTAATTTGGTCAAAGCTTGAATTTTAGAGAGAAGAAATCGGGTTACTGATAATCTAGAGACCAAAATAAAAGGCTTTCAGAGAATAAAGATAGAGCAACAAGAACTTGCAATTTCAATATGATATCAAGAATGTTCTGTGTGTCCCTATAAATGATGAAACTTCCTCCTTATAATTGACAAGGAGTATCGTATTGATCTATATAATATATAGCATTTAATGAGGCGTTACATAATCATTGCTACTAAGTGTTGATTATGTAATGTATCCAGCATTTAAAAATGAATTTGGACTACTTTCGCCACCAGATTCGTGTCTTCAGCACTTCTTTTTACCCGTTAGCATCAAATGACTTGAATTATACAAAACTCGTATCTAAATTACTTCTCGTACTTGTTTTCATTCTTCTTCCGGTATCTGTCATTTTCCGTGCCTTTTGTTGGTCTATCACACTTTGACTATTTGACCAGCCCACGTGTCATGCCACATCATCTTCAATTTAAATTGAATTTGTTCCTAATACAATTAGTTCTAGAGTTTAGGGTGTTGCATGAACGTTGTAGTTTGAAACTTGAATTGTTCTTATTATTTTATCATATTAGTTTATTTATTCAATCTTGCGTTTAATTATTTGATTGTTTGTTCATCAATTGAATACTATCTACAAATCTAGGATTGAACTCAGGAGAGGGAATTCTAGATTGCATATAAGATTGAGTAGAGAAAGGTATTAACTCTGGGGAGGGGGGAGGGGATATTTGCGGTTAAGATAGGAATATACCTAATCGCCTTGCTTTGTTACTATATAGGAATTATTAATGTGTTCTTGTTAATTCTAATCTTATAGGAATATAGGCATTAAATTAGCTTGAATATGCGAGTAGATCTTCTGATGAAGGCTAGGAGCAATATTAAACCTGTCAGCCATTAAAAAAATATTAATTAGACGATTTAAGCAGAAAGCTCAACGGGATTGTTAGATAACCCGTAACTCTAGAATATTCACTCATATTGAATTCGTCATTAGTTTTATCGTAGTTTTCTTTAATCTCTTAAATTTTTACTCTATATTAAATTTAATTAAATATTCATACGTTAGGATTCACTTGAATAGATTAATTGTTTGGTTTAATTTAGTTGATAGTTAATCACAAGTCCATGTGAGTACGATATCTGGACTTACAATTCTATATTCCTTGTCGACCACGTATACTTGTGTGTGTGT
This sequence comes from Nicotiana benthamiana, assembly GCA_034376525.1. NCBI lineage: Eukaryota > Viridiplantae > Streptophyta > Magnoliopsida > Solanales > Solanaceae > Nicotiana > Nicotiana benthamiana. The sequence continues at coordinate 135,420,643 of CM067329.1, read as the reverse complement.
TTTGGAGCAACGGAGTTTTGGTTTCGTTGCCAAGGACTTAGAAATTAACTAGTCTACTAGATTATTTTTACTTTTTGTCTATTCAAATTTCAAGATTTTTATCTTAGTTTAATATTTAATATCTTTGTTGATATGGCATCTTGGAATGATAATTGGTCGAGTATTGGTTATTCTTATTATGGTAATCTTTGTCCATATTGTGGAGGACTACACTTGTGGCTAAATTATGCATCTGAATCTTTTGCGTGGAATTTTGGTAATGTGTGTGGTTGTCAAGGTGGCCATTGGGATGGTTGTCCTAATTCTTGTTATCCTCAGAGCTCTTATTATAATATTTCTAATAATATTTATGAGTTTGATATGAGCAATAAAGTAGAGGATATGGAACGTGATGCTCGTATTATGGACATAATGTGTCAAGTAGCGAGCAACAAAATGAAAACCAAAAGGCTATTATGGACATGATAAGGCAAGTAACCGAGCAACAAGTTCTTGACGCCTTAGTGATCAAAAGACTCCCGGCTAGAATGGGCAAACTAATGGTCAATTTTCAAGAAGAACCTCAACTGGACGAAGAGAGTGAGTTCCCACAAAAAGATTACATTGAAGAAGAAAATATCGTGAGCCAATCTTTACTGGAAGAACAAGCTCAATTGGTAAACTTTTATGGGGTTCTATGTAATGGTTTGTCAAGTTTGGCAGAATAGTTGATAGAAAAAAGAATTGAGCTCAGGCAAGAGGTAGACCAATTTGGCACAGATGTCCATGACATACAGGCTCAATTGAATAAAAAGTTTGATGCGTCTGATGCCCAATAATCAATTATTGTAGATACTACCCAGCTTTTGAAGCGACAAGAGAAATTCAAACTATTTGACCAGATTATAAATGATGCCAAGGTTCACAAAGTGTGCAAAAGTGAGGATGTCAAAAGTGAAGTTATTCTAGAGTTGGAACGCATTGGCCTCATTCTAACTATTTTTCAACATTGTGCTAGGTTGGTGACATGAGAATTTATCCATTTGAGCATATGAAGGAGTCAATGGATGAGGAACAAAGTGCTTATATTCTGAAATTTGCATACCAAGCAGACAAAATGACACCCCTCATTTAAAGGCCAAGAAGTGCAAGATACGAAACCTATTTCTTGGTTCCTTTAATTTTACACCACCGGCCCATGAACGTGATAGAAAACTTGATGCAAAATTGGGAGTGCAATTCATATACTTAAAGTGAAAGGAAAAGTAGTGAAAGTGATAGCGTCGTATCGCCACGTTAAATTAAGCGCTTTTTAGGAGGCAACCATATTTTATTTTTTATTATTATATTTTATTTATTTTCTTTTATTGTGTTTATTTTTTTGTAGTATTATTTTTATGTTATATAGGAGTAGGAACATGGAGTCAAATCCAATAGGCATGTGCACAATCAAAAAGGTGGTTAAAACTAAGTGTAAGGTACCCGCACAAGAGATCATACCTGGAAAAAGTCTTGGTATCCCGTGAGCTGCTAATTCTTCGGCCTTTGGCCTACCAGGGAATCTCTTTTACCATCTTGTTATTTATAGTGTACATTGAGGACATTGCACAATTTTAAGTGAGTGGTGAGGAGATTATCTAGGTGATTTTCTATATTATCTTAGCTTAATTTAAGTTTAAAAAAAGGTAGAAAATTTGACTTTTCCCGATGATGGATCTCATTTGACAGGTTTCTTGAGGGATTTAAGTCTAAAGAAGAAAAATGATAAAAAAAATCTTTTTAGATAGTGTACTCCTTTCCCCTTGATTTTTCTTTGTGTCGCGGTTTTTTTCCAGGGGTTTTGTTTGAATCGGATAGGTAGTTTTAAGTTTTTAGGAGTAGGAGCTAGTGTGAGATGAATTGAATTGAAGCAATATCTCTCGACTTTGTTATGCCTTGAGAATAATGAGTACTTTGGTTGTGATGCTTAGGCTCAGTTTTTGACCCTCGTATAAGTACCTTAAATCGTATATCTTAACTCCGCTTTACTGCTTTGACTAGAGTGTCTTGATGAATTCAATTCCGAGTGAGTTATGTGCCATGTGTGTGTTATTCTGTGCATTGCATTTGATGTCTAGAACTTTCCACATGTGTTTGTAAAGCGGAATAGTAGTTTTGTTCAGTCTTGGAAGTGATATAGGTGTTTCTTTTGTTGAGCCAGATATATATAGTTTTCCTGCATAATTGTTATGTATCGTAGTCAACCCTTTTGAGCATGTAATCCTATTTCTTTGGCAACCACATTACAAGACTTATAATTTATTTGAATTAACCGTCTATTTGAACCTTTTCACCTCTCATGAGTACTTGAATTGTTATGAACTTTGTAAAAATTAAAGTGTCAGGTAGTTGGTTTGGCTTTTGAGTGAAACTAATGAAATAAGGAGAAATGTGCAATGATTTAAAAAAAATAAAAGCCACTTGAATTGAAAAGGAAGAAAGGAAAAAATAGTTGTATTGTCGTGAAAAATATTCTTTGATACTGGTGACTCTTGATGTTATTGTGCTTAAAGAAGTATAGCTAATATACATTGATGTGAATGTGGAGTTATAGTTTGACATAAGTATGGAGTTTAAATATTAAAGTGTATGTATTAAAGTGCTTAGGGAGGTGTAGTCACTCATATATCCAAATGTGTCCTACTTGACCCGTAGCCTATATTACAACCAATTAAAGTATTACTTCATCCTAAACTGAATGAGCTCGATTAGTAGAGTAGTACACTACAGACAAGCCTATGGTGCATCTTTTATGGCATATGAATATTATTTTTGAGAGTGAGTGAACTCTTTCTATCTTGATTTCCTAATTGTTCTTAGATTTTATTGTGTGTGGAACTACTCTCTTTTGTTGTGTGAGGTCTTGATTCATGAAGGAAAGTAATGTCATTGACCTCTATGTTAGAGTAAGCGAGTGAGTTGTAAATAATGCATGGTACTTGCGAGTCAATTCTTGGGGTGAAGATGCTACACCCTTGTGCTTAGTTTATTTTAAAGATTCTTGGCATGATGAGTTGGGAGAATTATTTAAAAATATCGTATCTATATATAAATTGTAGTTTCATTGCTCGAGGACGAGCAACGTTTAAATGTGGGGTAGTGATATTTGGCTATAATTACATATTTTTAGTCCATTACTTATCTTATATTTTGGGCTTTAATAATAAACTATATTATATTTGTGTTTAATTGAGTCTAAATAGTTATTAAACACCATTTTTAGTAGAGTTTGGTGATTGGAGGCAAGAACACACACCAGGCTTGGAGGAGGCTTCAAACTAGTTTTTCTTCTCTTCTCTTCTTTTCTTTTAATCTCAAAGTTTATTAGTTCTAGAGTGTTGGATATTGCATGAACGTTATGGTTTGAATCTTGAATTGTACTTATTATTTTATCATATTAGTTTATTTATTCAATCCTGCGTCTAATTATTTGATTGCGTGATCACTAATTGAATACTATTTATGAATCTAGGATTGACCTCGGGAGAGGAAATTCTAGATTGCATATAAAATTGAGTAGAACAAGATATTAATGCGGGGGGGTAGATTGCGGCTAAGATAGGACTATACGGTAAATATAGGAATATACCTAATCGTCTTGCTTGATTACTACAAGAGGAGTTATTAATGCGTTCTTGTTAATTCTAATTCCATAGGAATATAAGCGTTAAATTAGCTTGAATAGACGAGTAGAACTTCTGGAGAAGGCTAAAAGCAATATTAAACCAGATAATTAATTGGACGATTTAAGTGAAAAACTCAACGTGATTGTTAGCTAACACGTAGCTCTAGAATATTCACTCACATTGAATTCGTCCTTAAGTTTGTCGATATTTTCTTTAATCTCTTAAATTGTTACTCTAGATTAAATTTAGTTAACTATTCATACGTTAGGATTCGCTTGAATAGATTAATCGTTTGGTTTTGATTTAACTGATAATTAATCACAAATCCCTGTGAGTACGATATCTGAACTTATAATCCTATATTACTTATCGATCACGCATGCTTGCGTGCGTATTTGGAAGCAACAAAGAGTAAGGATAATACGAGTTTAAAATTTTTCATTTTATTTTCATATAGTTGGAGCGTACGGATAACTACAATAGAATAAATTAAAAACTCGTGAAATTACTATTCAAATTATTATTCATCTACCTTTTATCAATTATCCCTTTGGTTATTTATCTTTTGAAAAGTTCTTACTGAAATATAAAGAAGGGAAAGTAAAAGAAAAAAATAAATCGTAATTAAAAACTAACAATGAGGTAATGGTAAATTAAAGACAGTGGGTTAATAATTAATAAAGTGTGTTGAGAATTATAAAATCTCAATTTACCAAAAACAAAAAAATATTTTGTAATTTTTCTCATATATTCAAACCTTCGTGAATAGAGTTATTCGTAAGTGTGCTAGTAAAGATAGTTGAGATGCACAACTATTAATAAATTATACTGTTATTTATGGTATAGTTTAACTAACATTTGCTTGGCTCTTGCAACTTTGGCATCACTCTCAAGTAGTACAAAATAAAGATAAGGGGCGGTGCCACTTATTAGACAAGATTTAGAGAGATTTGATGACTGTACAAAGTTGTACGGTACATATATACTTAGTCAACCGGCGGCTGCCGGTGCCGGTGTCATTTCCAGTCCTATGCTAATGGTCTTGCTTTCATACTAGGAAGTTGCCGAAGATGACGAGGATACACAAACCTATATAAATAATTAAATAAAAGATAAAAAAACTACTTTGTTTATTTATTATTTATACCATTTACGTGACACAATTAGATTGACATAAAATCTAACTTCACTAGTTTATTAACAAGATAATATAATATAATATAAATGTAAGAAAACATTATATTGTAATTGTAAAATTAGTTTAATGGAGATAATGTTAAGTTGTAGTCGCACTACAATGAATTCAGTTATTAGAATTTGTAAAAACGTAGTAGCATGAGATAGTAGTACTTTTAATAGAAACGGTATCAAACTTTGAAACATCTGGAAAACATAAAGAAGATCGTACAGATTAGACGAAAGAATATTTTAAAAAAAGGATGGTAATTAAATAAAAAATAATACTTACTAGTTTGAAGAAATACTTTAAATCAAATACAGAAATAAAGTTAATTCCAAAATTTATATACCAAATAATTATCTAATTTCTTGAACCATACAGCCCCTAAGAGACCTTCTTCTCATCTTCCTTTCTCCTTTGTGGGTTTATGGGTTTTTGTATGAAGTTTGAAGGAGCTATGGGAGACAGGTATGGAGGATGTACGTTAGCTTTGCAAGAGGCAGCTGTAAGAAATATTATTATTATTATTATTATTATTATTATTATTATTATTATTATTATTATTATTATTATTATTATTATTATTATTATTCTTATTATATTATATTATATTATTATTATTATTATTATTATTATTAAGAGGACTAATGACATGCACTTTTATTTTTTATTTGGTTAGCTATGTTTTTCTTCTTTTCCTCTTCCTTTCTTCTTTCATTGTCTTCTTTGTGTCATCATGCCACTTTTCACATGATAGTCAAAGAATTAAGTACAATGGACCATAAATTTTGTTTACTTCTACTTTAACTTATTTTTTCTTTTCCTTTTTTTGTTTTTAATTTCTCGGCACAGTATAAGTATGTGTGCATTATTCTCCTTAATTATGAATTGTCATTATCTTTTTAACAATGAAATGCTTGTCTCATGCAATGCTAGTACTATACAATATGATCCACTTGTGCTTCTACGCTTTGTAAGAAGAATCTTTGCCCTTGTTCGTTAATTTTGTTCACTTAATGTTTGCATTTACATAATCCACGATTATAATGAAACTTCGATGACTAACTAATTTCCATGTGAAAACAAAAGAAATCTGCTTTTGAAAATTCATTTTTCTAAATTGTGCAACTTTTTTGCTAATTATTGTTCAAGAACCCATAATAAGAATTACTGAACCCATTCCGTCCCCTCTTTTCCTTTAATGAGAAGAGACGACCTATTGTGAAACTACGGTAAAAGTCTATTGGTACCCAATATTTATAGCAACACCGTAAATGTATAGCATATGTCTTTTAATATTTATACCATGGATCATAATCTTTTTTGATAGGTCATATGTCTATCCCCATTATGTTTTGGTGATCTAACGAATTTACTGTAAAGAACCAAATAAGGAACCAGATACAGTTTTTCAGAACCTTAAAAAATCAACATGTCTCCAGCTGGGACACAGTTCAACTCGTTAGAGTCAAAAGAACGACAGAGGGAACAAATCGCTACTAGCTCCGGATGTAACTGTACAAAGTCAACTCTTCTGTTGGAAAAGTTGTTGCCTGCACACGCTACAGTACAGGAACAGTACACCAGTCAAATTTATGGAGAAGGCAGATTACCTACCTTGCTTACATCATTATAAGTGATGTCACACATGTATTATTAACATTAAGAAATGTAAAGCAAATCACTTGAACATTTATAAATTTACTCAAGCTCTCTCACATGATTGATCATCCAGCAAGCAATTCTCAAGTGCATCAAGAACAAAGAACAACACGACTACGGACCAGTTCCCATATCAAGTTATTGTATATCCTTAGTTGAGTTGTAACTTTGCAATAGTTCTTCAAGTGTAATTCCTACTTAGCTTGGTTAGAAGTAATCTGTAGGAAACCATTTATAAATCTTAAACCCTTGTGTTTGAGTCTTGGCTAGAGTTAGTTGAGTTGTAAAGTCTTTTATAGAGTTATTACAAAGTTGCTTGTAATAGAGTTATTACAAAGTTGCTTGTAATAGAGTGTTAAAAGTTAGTGAGGGATTAAGAGGTTAATTCCTAGGTTGCATAGGTTGTAATCTAAAAGTTGCTCAGTAGTGAAGTTGAATTCTTACAAGGATAGGTCGTGGTTTTTAATCCCGTTGAGCTGGGAATTTTCCACGTAAAATTCCTCTTGTCATTTATTTATTGCAGTGTGCGTGTGTTATGTTGAACTTGATAGAGAAACTGGTTCTCTATAGAGTTTGGTGGACCCTTAAATTCTATCAATTGGTATCAGATCGGGTTCTTTCTATCACGTAAACACCTATAAAGGATCCTCATGGTTGCTCCACCAAACTGCGAAGAAGGATAGTCTACTTACAGGCTACCAAGGTTCAACAGCCAAAATTTGGTTGGTGGAGGACTAGGATGCACGACTTCATCATGGCTGAAGATTCATAACTATGGGATGTTATCTGTGATGGACCGTTTGTTCCTACCAAGAATCTTGGCGACCTAGCTATACCCATTCCCAAGAAAAGAAAGGAATTTAATGAAGCTGATCGAAAGCCATATAAAAAAAATTGTGCAAAGAAGATTCTTATTTATGGAATTGCTACTAATAAATATAATAGGATATCAACATGTCAATCAACAATGAAATCTGGGAGGCTCTTCAAACAGCTCGCGAAGGAAAAACACAGGATAAGCAATCTAAGATAGACATGCTCACAACTGAATACGAGCTCTTTAGGATGCACGATGATGAATCTATACATACTCGGTTCACCTCCATCATTAATGAGCTTCAATCTCTTGGTGAAATTATCCCAAGAAATAAGTTTATCAGAAAAAATCCTCAGTGTGCTGCCCAGTTCTATCATGACCCAATTCCTCAACTTAGACGTGATGGCGCCTCTCGTGAAGATAAGGCCAGCCAACTAACTCAATTAGACCCCTTCCAAATAATTAAACATAAATGAAAGCAAAACATGAATTAATGACATTAATTAACGAAATTTACATCTCAACGCTGCCCGACCGGGGTATTATAAGTCACGAGCATCTAGAAAGATTATGTATACAACTACACGGTCTAAAATACAAGGATAAAATCTGGAATCAAAAGGGAAGAAATCCGGTGCCACGAACGCTGGCGGTCACCTTGCTCAGCTAAGATAGCAAATCCTCAACCAGCTCAACCCGCTACCGGATAAATCAATACCAGCATCTGCACTCGAGGTGCAGGGAGTAAAGCGAGTACTCCAACTCAGTGAGTAATAAAGATAAATAATAACTGAGCAGTAAGAAATCACGTAGAGGAAGTCCTCGGGCTATATAGTACAGTGTAACCCTTTGAGAATATAGTGAAAATGTGAAAATCCTTTAGAAAGTATCTTGATTGAAACCTCTCTTGAAAATATATTTTTCCACCAGTCAAGCAAACAAATGCGGAACACGTAGTGCAAGCCAGCATGAAAGTCAGCCCCTCGGCACAGCACTCTATTAACAAATAACACCAGGTATCAGGTACATAGTGCAAGAAATAGCATGGAAGCCAATGAAATGCGAGTGCTAGAATGTCGTGACAACTAATATAAAGAGGAAAAAATGCAAGAGTGCAATGCAATACATATGACGGTAGGCTCTGGTACCCGCTATGGCATGCAGCCCGATCCATTTAACGTCGACGGCACTCACTGCGGGTGTGTAAAGATTTCGGAGGGGCTCCTACAGCTCAAGCGCAATATCAAGTCATCTCGTGGCATCAACCACGCCCTCGGCCTCAAAATCAATACAACACCGCTGCGGTGTGCAACTCGATCCATGCTCATTCCAGAAATTCACATGTGACATTGGTGTGGCATGCAGCTCGATCCATACTCAGTCCAGAAATGCACATAAACCACTTGGGCAATATTATCATGATAGTCCTCAGTTCAAAACGTCTATAAAAAATTGTTTAAGTTTTCAAATCTTAGAAAAATAGCTGAGTTTGAAAAACAGCAGTAAAACCTTAGACCGCGAATCCAAGATCAAATAATATGCAAAGTAATGCAAAACAGTAATGTCAATCCCCGAAAGATTAACATAGTTAGCACGGAGCCCAAACGTCGCAATCAGCCCAAATTATGATGATTACAAGTAGTTTTAGTCAAATACACGGTAAAAATCAACAACCGGGACAGTCCAAGTCACAATTCCCAACGGTGCTCTACCCCACACTCATATACACCATGCAAGTCCCCTCAATACAGCACTATGATGTGCAAATCCGGGGTTTCAAACCCTCATGATATCATTTACAAGCATTACTCACCTCGAACCAACAAAATCTCTAACCCGCGATGCCTTTGCTCCACAAATCGGCCTCCACGCTCGTCAAATCTAACCAAAATTAGAGCGAATACATCTAAGGGTGTATGGTGTCGCGGTTCCGAACCGAAACCAGACCGGAACCGTGGCCCTGCCGGTTCTACCGGTTCCGGCGGCCCGGTTCCGGTTCTACCGATTCCAGGGAACCGTCGTGGGCCGGTTCTACCCGTTGGAACCGCTAGAACCGGACCCGCCAGAACCGGAACCGGCTGGCGGTTCTGGACCGGTACTGGCGATTCCGGTCCGGTTCTGGCGGTTCCAACGGCCATTTTTCAACAAAAATTTTTTTTAAAAAAATAATTTCAGTAACGGCTCTTTGCAAAAAGTAGCCGTTTGGAAGTTTAAAAAATAGCCATTTGGCCCCCAAACTTTAATTTAACCCCAAACTTTATATAATTACACTATTTCCCATTTCTCAACTATAAATACCCCCTCATTCTTTTATTTTATTCACCAATTCATCAATATCTCTCAATCTCTCTCAAGCTCTCTTTCAATCTTTCTAGTGCAAGTGCTTAATTTATTGTTGCAAATTCGTGAAAAATTGTGAAGTTGTTGAATTGAAGTTTTCAAGTGTTCAAGTTCAACGATTTTTAATTTTCAAGAAGTTGTTCGTCAATCCGGTAAACTCGTTTCAACTCTTACATGCTAATAGTATTTTGTTGTGTTTTTAGTTTGCTTAATTCTAATTATTATGGCATTTTTGTTGAAAAATATGTTCGGTAAAGGAAAAGGTAAAATCGGTGAAAGTAGTGGCCAAAAAACTCCCCCTCCCCCGGCTCCCCGACCTAAAAAAGATAAGCAAGTTGATAGTAGTAGCCAACGTAGATGTCCTAATGAACCCTTCGTAATCCTTGATAGTGATCACCTTGTTTTCAATTTAGCGATATTGAATTTCTACATGATGTAGCAGTAGGTGATAGAATAGACGATAATATTATGAATGCTCTTTATCATAATGCACCTATCTTAGAGGGAAATGAGGATGATGATGATGATGATGAAACCCAAGCACCAGATTTAGATGATACACCTACTAGTCCTGCTCATAACTTAGGTGATGAACCGGCACACCCACCTGTACAAACTTCCACTTTTAGTAGACAACCTCCTAAACGTACAGAAACATCATTAGTTTGGCAATTTTTTATTCAACTAAGAGAACAAAATAAGGCTAAGTGTAAATCTTGTGGGAAATTACTTGTTCATAGGTATACTGGAGATCGTAGCGGCACGGGTAGTTTAGTTAAGCATATAAAATTACACCCTAGAGATAAGGCTAGATATTTGCAATTGAAAGTGCAACAAGATGGGAGGACAAGTGTTGATTCTCAAGTTAACCCAAGTATGGGTTCAAATCTAGTTCAACCAGGAATAAACACTGTCACTGGAGGTATTTTATATTACGATCCAAATAAGGATCGTGAAGAATAGCGAAAATGATTACTATTAAATCCAACGATGAAATTAGGAGGTCCTCACTTTTGGTATTCTACTATTTATCGATCTTTAGATCTTTCAGAAGTTGAAATTGCTACACTAGCTGATGCGAAAGCATCAATTAAAGTTAATGCTCAAACTATTTATAATGCTTATAAACAGGCGTGAGAGCATGCTAGGCCAAATATTCCAACCCCTACTTCGTCTACATCACAATCGTCTAAAAGAGCTGCTGGCTTAACAGCTCTTAAATCGTGGACGGAGTTCAGGGGTACTCAAGGTGATAATTTTGATCAAATTTCCCATCTAGATGAGCTTCAAGTTTACTTGTCACAGGGACTAGAAAAGGAGAATCCAGACGGATCTTTCGACCTTTTGGAATGGTGGAAGACAAGGGAAAAGCATTTTCCCGTTCTTGCAAGGATGGCTCGGGATGTTCTGTCAATTCAAGCATCAACTGTTGCATCGGAGAGCGCTTTTAGTCAAGCAAGACTACAAATAGGTGATCGCAGAGCGTCGATGCGGGAGAGCTTGGAAAAATCAGTGCTTTTCCGAGATTGGATCCGCGCAGAAAGAAGGAACTTTGGCATAGCAGAATCACAACCAGAAATAGATGAGGCATATGAAGAAATGATAGCAGAACTTGCTGAGGAAGCAACTTCACCCGGAAGTGGTGATGAACAAGCTTCATTTCCACCACCACCATTGGGGGAAGGAAGACTAAGAAAGATATGCCATTTTGGTCAATAAATATGCTCTTTATCATATCCTTGAATATATTTTGTCTCAATATATCTTTGTCTTTACTTCGATATCAATCCTTGAATATTTATATAACATACAAAATATAACATACAACACAATATACTAATGACAACATTCTTTTATCAATATATACTACTTATATACAATTTATACTAATTACTAACTACAACACAATATACACTACTTATATACAATATATACTACTTACATACAATATATACTACTTATATACACACTACTTATACACAATATATACTAATTACCAAACACAATATATACTATACTAATAACATAGTACACCATATAAAATATATTCTATAATATACTAATGACTACTATACAAGATATTGAATTAAAAAAAAAATTCAGAACCGCCAGACCCGCCAGAACCGCCAAAACCGGAACCGTCAGAACCGGAACCGCATGGTACCTGGAACTGTCACGGGCCGGTTCCACCTTCAGAACCGCCAGAATCGGAACCGCCAGAACTGGAACGCCAGACCCAAATAGACCCAGAACCGGAACCGGATCACAATATGCTAAGGGAACAAAGCCCAAGCAAAAATAATCAATTCGGATTAGAAATACCGAAATTACTAAAACCCGAGCCTCGGGCCCATTTCTCGAAACTCAAAAATTTTTACATATTTAGATTCCTCATCTTCCCAAGAGTACGTACATACCAAGAACTCCCAAATCCGAGCTCAAATGACCTATCAAATCCCAATTTGAAATATCAAAAACTCAAGCCCTAGTTCATCAATTTTTGGTTTAATTTCCTTGAATTTCTAGACCAGTTTCACAATATAATCATGTTTTAAGACCAATATTCTTACCTCAAGTCGATTCTCCTTGAAACCCTCTTTAATTTCTACCCAAAAGCTCTTAAGGGAGGAAAATGGACCTAGCTTTTGGCGGAACAAAAATGAATATAAAACCCTTCTAGCATCAGGGGTTTTTGCTTTTGCGGTCCCATGCCCGCTTCTGGTGTGTTTGTCTGTTTATGTGGAATTTCATTAAACCTCAAGGGCTGCTTCTGCGACACAAATTTTCGCTTCAGCAGAACCTCACCTCCAAGCCAAACCCGCTTCTGCGACCGCCTGTCCGCTTCTGCGGACTCGCTTAAGCGAAATGTATCCCTCTTCTGCGAAACTACCCAACTCAGGTCCAGACTGCTTTTGTGACCAAGATTACATTTCTGGGGAACCGTTTCTGTGGTCCATTTCTGCAGAAGTGAGCATACCAGATACCAGCAAAATCTTCCATTCCTCAACTCAAATTTCACCCTGATAGCCATCCGAAATCACCCCGAGGCCCCCGAGACCTCAACCAAAAGCACATACATAGACCAATACCCCATTAAAACTTGTTCCGATCCTAAAACATATCCAACAACACAAAAATCCTCAATTCCCAGCAATTTCAAGCCTAAGTTCTTCAAGTTCTTCCAAAACTTGCATTCGATCAAAAACCCAACCAAATGACGTCTTAATGATGAGAAATTTTGCACACACATCACAAATCACATATCGAAGCTATAGCAACTCTCAAAATTCCATTCTGAGCCCCGGATCAAAATCTCACCTACCAATCGAAATTCGACAAAACACTAACTTTGCCAATTCAAGCCTAATTATACACCGGACCTCCAAAATTAATTCTGATCACACTCCTAAGTCACAAATCACTTCCCGAAGCTAACTGAATCACCAAAAATCACATCCAATCCCTCTAACTCATAAGTCAACATCCTATTGACTTTTCCAAACAAAATCTTCCTTAATGAGACTAAGTGTATCATTTTCTTCCAAGAAGAAGCATAACATGAGGGAAACGGGGCGGTAACACATGAGACAATGGGTCGGGTCCTCACAAGTTCTTGGGAAAGCAAAGTGAGTACTGTTACAGAGGCTAAGGACTTGCAGGAGCTAGCCATTGATGAGCAAAGAAAAGATTCCGAAAAGGATAAGAACCTGGTCCTCAAGACACACAACAATGGTTCAAATTATGAACATAGTAATATGGCTTACTTAACAATAAGATCCCAGAAGATGGTTCGCCTGAATGGAGGCATTCCAAAAAGGGGAATTTCTAGCAAACCAAAAAATTGTGACCTCTTTCATAAATGTTGCAAGCCAGGATACTTTATCAAGGATTACCCTCTCCTAAAGCAAAATCGGTAAAAAAACAACTTTGACAAAGCAGCCAAGAGGAATTCAGTTCTTGATAAACGTTTCAAAAGAAAAAATGCCACTGAAAATATTGTAAAGCAAGCTTTTGCTGCATTGGAAAACTCTTCCAGCAAATCTGAAGAACAAAATGATCATGTTGATAGTTCAATGATGGCAATGGAAAGTGAAACAACTGAGTATAATTCAACCTTTACCTTGATGGCTCAATCTGATGGTGATGAAGATGATGACAACGATGAGGTAAATTTTGTGGATGTTCATAAAAATCCAAAATTTTATTCTCCTATAAAACACATATCATGGGAAAAAGTGTTAATTAATGCTTATTATAGTATTATAAATGATAAAAATACTTTAACTATAGAGTTAGAAGAAGCATATCAGGCCAGAGATGACCTAGTAGTCGTTGTAGCTGACTTAAAGGAAATAATTGAGAACCTGAAGAAAAATAAGGATGCCTTGGATGAAAAAATTGCAAATATAGAACATGAAAGAGATAATCTAATGGTTGTTGTGGTAACCCTAAAAGAGACCATGGAGTGAGTAAGAAAAAACAATTATTGGCTGAGAGAGTTGCTATTATTGAGCATGAGAGAGATGATATATTAGTGGTAATAGTGGACTTGAAGGAAAAAATTGGGGAACTTAAGATGGAAATTAGGCCTAGAAATTCTCAAAATGGAAAGGAAGTTGCAAGTGAGGCACACATTAAGCTTGAATGTGAGTTAAATTCAGTGAAGTCTAGTATGTGTGCTGAGCTTGAGAAAAACAACAAGCTTCAGGAAGAACTAAGTAGAGAGAAAAGTGATCTTGAAAAATCACTCAAGTGGACCTCGTCCTCTGATGTTATTACTTCCATGTACACTAAAAATTGGGGAAACAAACAGAGAATTAGGTTCTAAAGGGAAAATATTCCTTACAATCCTCATAGCATATACATTACTATACATGACAATTGGCTTTGCACTCACTGTGGTAACACCGGCACATTAAATAAAATTGTAAAGCTAGGTTTCAGTCACAACAGAAAAATAAAGTTTTTGCTAAAAGAGTAACTACTGGTAGAGAACCTGGTCCTTTATATAAAAAAAACTCATGATGCCTGCTTGGAGCAAAAGATCCCCCATTCACCCATTTCCTAATTATAGGGAATCCAAACTCGTTTGGGTTACTTTGTCTAACTCTTGATTGTCTTGTGCACGGAACACTAAAAGGAAGCAACCTACAATGGTACATGGATAGTGGTTGCTCAAAGCATATGACCGGAAGTACAAATGAGTTCCTTTCACTTGAGGCCCTGTAAGTAGGGAGTGTATCCTTTGGAAATGGTAAGAAAGGATACATTCTGGGAATTGGAATGATTGGGAAGTCTCTCTCACACTCAATCGAAAATGTGTACTACGTGAATGGGAAGTATAACTTGCTAATGTTTCCCAAATTTGAGACAAGGGAAACAAGGCGGAATTTGTGTCAAAAATTTCCACAATCACAAATCTAGTGAGTGGTGAGGTGGTGCTAGTAGAAAAAAGATATAAAATATCTATGTTGCTAATTTTGAGTCTCTACAAAATGGTGATCTCAGTTGTCTAAATGTCGTTAATGATGATGCTAAACTATGGCAAAGGAGGCTGGGTCATGCAAGCTTCACTTTGGTGAACAAATTGGTCAGGAAGTACCTGGTTCGTGGTATGCTCAAGTCAAGTTTCAAGAATCACAAAGTGTGTGATGCATGTGTAAAAGGTAAACAAGTCAGATCCTTATCCAAGCCCAAAAAGGAAGTTAGTACCTCAATGCCACTTGATCTTTTTCTCATGGATCTATGTGGACCTATGGGAGTGCTAAGCAGAGGAGGAAATAAATACATTTTTGTGATAGTTGATGATTATTCCAGATTCATCTGGACCTTGTTTCTCAAAACCAAGGATGAAACTTTTGAAGTGTTTATTGCTTTTGACAAAAAGATACAAGTAAAGATAGGCAATAAGGTAGCTTGCATCAAGTCTAATCGTGGGACAGAGTTTGATAATGCCAAGTTTGATGAGTTCTATTCGGAAAATCGTATCACTTACAATTTCTCAGCTTCAAGAAAACCTCAACAAAATGGTATTGTGGAGAGAAAAAATAAAACACTTGAAGACATGTCAAGGACAATGTTGATTGACAGTGGATTGCAAAAGCTTTCTGAGCAGAAGCTGTCAACACTACATGCTATTTGGTGAACACGTGCTTGATCAGGTCCCTTCTGAACAAAACTTCACATGAGCTGTTGAATGGAAGGTAGCCCAAGTTGACACATCTAAGGACTTTTGGCTGTAAATGCTTTGTTCTCAATAATGGAAAGGAATCTCTTGGAAAACCTGATGCCAAAAGTGATGAAGGAATCTTTCTGGAATACTTATCTCAAAGCAAAACTTGCAAAGTATACAACAAAAGGACTCATTGTGTTAAGGAAAGTATACATGTGATCTTTGATGAATCTCACATCTCCTGTGAAAAGGACATACATGTTGATCAGATGGAGAACCCCTATATGTTCCAAGAAAAGTCATTGACATGGCAAATGGAAAAGCAGACATGATGCGTAATGTAAAACAATTCAGTGAAAATGATGTACGTACACCTCCAGCTACTGGAGAGGAACCTGGTCCCATGATCACACCAACTGAAGCTAAAAATAGAGTTGTTGATGGAGCCCAAGGTACTCCACTTGCTTAAGTAAGAAGAGCCCAAGAACCTCAGCCAGAAATACCTAGGTCCTTTGCCAATGAGATTCAGGTACCAAATTGGAAGCACAAAATCTCATATCGTTTTGACAACATAATCACCCCCTTTGACTAAAGATTTCAAACTAGATCAAAAGCAAGAAACTCACTTACTTTTCAGCCTTTCATTCCCAAAATAGAGCCCAAAAATATCAAGAAGCGTTGAAAGATATAGCTAGATCACAATAATGCAAGAAGAGCTTTACCAATTTGAAAGAAACAAGGTATGGCACCTGGTTCCTTGGCCTACAAATCGAACCATCATAGGAACCAGGTGGATATTCAGGAAAAAACTTGATGACTTTGGAAATACAATAAGAAACAAGGCAAGGCCTGTAGTTCAAGGCTACAATCAGGAAGAAATGATTGATTATGATGAAATATTTGCTCATGTTGCTCGAATGGAAGCTATTAGAATTCTTATTGCCTTTGCATCTCATATGGAGTTCACACTATTCCAAATGGATATAAAAAGTGAATTTCTTAATGGCCATCTAAAAGAAGAACTCTATGTCAAGCAGCCTCCTAGATTTGAGTGTCATGAGCATCCTGAGCATGTCTTCAAACTAGAAAAGTCATTGTATGGGCAAAAGCAGGCTCCCCAGGCTTAGTATGATAGGTTGTCAAAATTCCTTCTAGAAAATGGCTTTACAAGAGGAAAAATTGACAATACCCTATTTTTTGAAGACACGGGGGAGGAACCTACTCATTGTTCAGGTATATGTTGATGATATCATTTTTGGAGCCACAACTGACTCTCTTTGTGATGAATCTGCAAAACTCATGGGGACTGAACTCGAGATGACTATGATGGAAGAATTAAATTTCTTCGTAGTACTTCAAGTGAAGCAATCTCATAAGGGAACATTTGTAAGTTAGCAGAAGTACATAAATGAGCTGCTAAAAAGGTTTGACATGGAAGCATCAAACGTCATCGACACCCCTATTGCCACAGCTACCCATCTAGACATGGATGAACCTGATTCCCCAGTAAATCAGACCATATATAAAGGGATAATTGGGTCACTCATGTATCTCACTACAGCCAGACCAGAAATTATTTTTAGCGTAGGTCTTTGTGCAAGGTTTTAATCCATTCCAAAGGAATCTCATATGAAGGATGCCAAGAGAATATTGAGATATCTCAAAGAAACATAGGACCTGGTTCTCCACTATCCCTCAGGTGACAGCTTTGATCTTATTGGGTATGGTGACACTGATTATGCAAGATATCTAGTGGATAGGAAAAGCACATCTGGAATGGCACATTTCTTAGGTTCTTGCCTAATCTCACAGGGTACAAGGAAGCAGAACTCATTGGCAATCTTAACTGCATAAGCATAATATGTAGAAGCTACCTCTTGTTGTGCTCAACTACTATGGATCAAGCAGCAGTTGGAAGGCTTTGTAGTATTTTTAGACTATGTGCCTCTCTTATGTGATAATACAAGTGCACTCAACATGGCAAAAAATCTAGTTCAATATTAGAGGACCAAGCGCATTGATGTATATCATTATTTTCTCAGAGAGAATTTTGAAAAATGCTTATATGCATGAAATTCTGCAGCATTGAAGATCAAATTGCAGATGTATTTATCAAATCCCTGAGCAGAGAACACTTTGAGAAAAATCGCCTGGCACTGGGGTTAATAAAACCCAACTGAGAACATGTTCCCTCGATGATTGGCTATGAAAGAAATGTTCATGTAAAATGAGCTAAAAAGTGTTTTCTGTCAAATTCTAACTCATCTTTATACAGTTACAGGTAGACACGCATGATGATTACATAGCAAATAAGCAGCTAAGGCAATGTACGATGGTAAAAAGGGGAAACCTTACAGAAGCAAGATTTGTTAAGGAACCTGGTTTACCTAACATATGTTAGTAGTTTCTCTGTTCTCTCAGGTACAATTTTGAATGGTTAAAATAAGTGCTACAACATCAGTATGTCAGTTTTTTTTCTTTGCGTCCTTCGAGACCAAACATCTCACCCATTGAAAACCGATCCAACTCCCAAAACTGCTGCCCTTTCTTAACTGGTTCTCTTATCCATCACATCATTGTCACAAATCCTCCCATCAAATTCTAAATCCCCTTTTTCGGTCTCTATTCAAAATGCCAAATCCCTTCTCTCCTTCTCACCATGGCTAAAAATCAAGCAACCTCAAGTGTTTAAAGTGACATCCCCGTTGAGTCCTCACCTATTGAGACACTGGTATTACACTCCTTACCCCATATTACTGCTATGATAACCTTAGGACAAAGTCTCCTCCGCATTCCGTCCCCTCTCCTACCCACTCGAATTTTGGTTCTTATAGGAGTCACAGAATCTCGACTCCAAAAGATTAGTAGACCATAGTTTTTCTCCTACTTTATCGGAAAAAGGGGATGAAAAGAGTATTGCTCACAAAGAAGAAAATCAGGAAATCTCAGGTTCTCCTATGGAAGAAGGTTCAAAGGTAGATCAAACTAAGGGTTCTGAGAATGTTGATTCAACAAAGATTGCTCCCGATCTTGTGTCCACAGGTAACACTCCTTCCTCTCCAGAGTTTTCCATGGGTGTACAAGAGAAAGAAGCAATAGAGTACATGTTTTCCATAGCTAATGAAGGGGTTTTGTAATAGGAGGTGAGGATGGTCTTGAGACTCAAGGGGAAGAGTCTAAGACTATTAGAAAGGGTAAAGAGATTGTGCCTATTGAACCATCGGTAGAGGAAGGTGCTACTAGGGAACTTTATGGAAGACCTGATCCCCCTTCGGAGGATCCAACTCAAGTGTCCACTCCAAAACCCTAGGTTAGATCTGACCCTGCTCCCTCTCCTCATTTGATGTTGAACCTTTGTGTATGGTGGTGCCTAAGGAAAAGTCTATATCTAGAGAAGAAAAAGGGGATAGTGAAGAGGATTCTGATGATCTGCCAATAGCAAGCTTGACTAGGCATAGATCAATGGATGCTCAAGAGTCTAATCCTAAGCGACCCACTACAAGGTTGCAAAAGAAGGAGGCTCTTGAGTCTGCTCTTAAGAATATCCAGGCAAAGTCAAGGAGAAGAAAGTTGGTGAAAGATGGGAAAGATGTAAGTGAAAATTCAGTGCTTGTCGTGAATGTGGATGAGGAAGAAGTAGAAGAAACTGGTTCCTTGACTAGAAAGATCTCACATAAGCATAGTCTCCCCAAGCCAAAAAGGGGATCATCTATGTCCGCTGAAAATATGAACAAGTATGATGATTTTGTCTCTAGTGAAAATTAGTGAAATAATCTGGTGCTGGCGTGATGGAAGAATTAGGTGAAAAATCTATGAAGTATGATGAAAAAGAGAAGAATGTTCGCAATTTTGCGAAAAGAACAGGTGATACTGATGAAAAACAATGTTCTTCAAAGGGGCCAAAGTTGGTGAACCAAGGAGAACAGGGAAAGAGAGATTGAGGAGCCAAAAGGTACTATGGTGCTGCACATTTGCCCCTAATATCTTGGATGAGGTTGGTATAAGATAGCTGGTTCAGATCCGTGAGTTTCAACAGTGGACACATTTTTCCAAATAGTTAAAAAGCCTGGGGATGTAATGTTAACCTAGGCGTTCGCCTAATGGGTTAAATACGTTAACACTTGTTTTATTGATTGGGGCATATTATAGCTCTCGATTCTGAGTTACCCACTCAATACCTCTCTTCATAGAGTGATTTTGCCTAATTTATCTTTCTCAAGCCCAAATAGGTATCAAGCTAAATACTTTATATCAACATTCAATCATAAACAAGCATTAAATCAAAAACTCATAAGGTTTATTATCATGACCCCAAACCAGACTCGGTCGCGATGACGCCTCTCGTGAAGACAAGGCCAGCCGACACAATTTCGAAAATAGTTTTAACAGCTTCTACCTGGAAATAGCCTCTCTACCTGCATTATGTAGGGGTAAGGTCTGCGTATAGACTACCCTCCCTAGATCCCATATGTTGGGATCAAACAGGGTTTTTTGTTGTTTTTGTTGTTGTTGTTTTAATAGCTTCAATAAGTCAATTTGAGTCATGTATAAGGATAAACTCCCGAAAGGAATACACTTAGAAAAATAAAATAAGTATGGAAATAAATACAGCCCGACATCGGAGTGTCACAAGTCATGAGCATCTACAAGGTCTAAAATAAAATAGGATTCAGGAAATATACTAAAAATAATCTATTAACATCAAGAGGAGTAAAGTTGTGCTGCGTACATCGGGCAACTACCTTGCTATAACTCCAATGATTCTTCCTCACCTCAGTACATAACCGCTACCAGGTGTAGAAATACCTGAAACTGCACACAAGGTGCATGGAGTAAAGTGCGTACTCCAATTCAGTGAGTAATAAAAATAAAAGGAGTCTGAGCAATAAGAAATCAAGTAAAGCATATCGAGATGTTGTATGGAAGCAGTACAAAACCATTTAAGAATGCAATGAAGCTATGAAATCTCTTAAAGCATCTTAGCTCAGTTTAATTCTTTAAAAATGACTTTTTCAACAGTTACGCAATTGAATATAAAGCAGTTAGTGCAGATAAGAAAAGAAAATCTGCCCCTCGGGCACAAATACATAATTAAATGGGCAAATGACATGCAAATAAGAAGAAAAGCACATAAGGTTCGCCCCTCGGGCACAATATCAACAATTCCGCCCCTCGGGAAATATCTTATAATACCAGCCCCTCGGGCTATTACAAAGAATAATACCATTCCCTCGGGCAATCACATAGAAAAGTACCATCCCCTCGGGCTATATCTCACATCACAATGGATACCCGCGCTCACTGGGGGTGCATACTTCTGGAGGGGGCCCTTATGGCCAAGGCGCAATAACAAGACATCTTGTGGCATCAACACTAGGCCCTCAGCCTCATATCAATCAATCCACCTCGTGGCGTATATATCTTAGGCCCTCGGCCTCGAATCAGTGTGAGTGTTTCCTCACAACATAGTCCCTCAACCTTACTCAGTCAAATATCCTAACAAGCCTCTCGAGCAATAGTAAAATAATGTTTCTCGGGACAAACATTATTTAAAATATCATTATGTCTTGAAACTAAGTAAACATGGTTGAGTAGTAAAACAGTGGAAAATAACATGACTGAGTTCAAGTATAAAGTTAAAATTAGTGAAGAAATATCAATAAAGAGCCTTGAAGGGTTCAAATAGTTTGCACTAGGCCGAAATATGGCATTCAGTCCAAATAATAATGATAGAAAATAATTTTCAATCGAATGCATAATAAAATCATCAATCGACGGATCAAGTCACAATCCCCAATAGTGCATGACCTCACGCTCGTCATCAAACATGTGCCTCACCTCAATATAGGACTACGATGTGCAAATCCAGTGTTTCAGACCCTCATAACATCATTTACAGTCATTATTCACCTCGATCTGATCCAAACTCTAGCCCGGATGCCTCGCATGCAAGAATTGACCTCCAAAAGCTCTGAATCTAGCCACAATCAGTATATAATCATTACAATATGCTAAGAGAATGAATCCCACTCGAAAATATCCAATTTAACATCAGAATCCAAAATTACCCAAACCAGGAACCCGAGCCCATGTCTCGAAATCTGATAAAATTAAAATCAATGGAATCGTCATTCTCATATGAGTTTCATTACATTTATACACTAAGGTTGGGTCACAATCCTAGTAAGGATCTAGCTACTCATAGTGAGAAATGAAGAAAACAAAGAAAAAATACTAATTAAACTCATAATCTAGGAATAAAATGATAAAATCTTATGCTTAGTTCCTAAAATAGTCACAAGCATCTTAAAATAGCAAAATACAACGGCTACAGCAACTCATACTTTGATACTTGACCTAAAATCGTGATTCTCGTCTATTTAGTGCCCAAAATTCGCTGACAAAAAAGCCCCTCAGGAGGTTGTGTGGCCGCACAATTTCATGTGCGGTCAGCATATTTTTTCGGTTTGCAAGGAATTGGATTCAGCAACCACACAATTTTGGTATGTGGATGTGAAGCATCTTCTACCACCGCACAATTCTTGTATGGTCCGCATTTCAAGCAAGGATTCAGGTCTTGGTCATTTGCAAACTCTATGAATGTTGAATCATTTGTTAGAGCAGAATTTGTTATGCGGTCGCATAATTCATATGTGGTCCACATATTAGCTAAAACATTGTTGGGCTTCTTCATTTGTTTTACAGCTGCAGAGGAAATTCTGCGGTCCGCGCTTTATTCTTCGGCCTCAAAAATAAGTTTTGTGCCCCTTCTTGCCTTGAGAGTCAAAACACTCTTTTTGAGTTTGATTTCATCATGAGAGCTCAAATTTTTAATATTCCTGAAATTTGCGTACTTTCATTAGTTTTAGAACATAAATCAACATTTTAGGACTAAAATAAAAGCAAAAATGTGCTAATAAGTGGACAAAATCCACACTTATCAGGTACATCCAGGTTTTTATGTTTCTACGCATCGAAGGAATCATGAAGATAAGTAACATGTATTGGACTTCAGCATGATGCAACTTGATAAAACTCTCACTTATGAAGAAGATCCAGTAGCTATTATAGATCAACAAGTTTGAAAGTTGATATCAAAGTATATTTCTTGCTTAAAAGGGTTTTGAAAAGGGCACCTGGCTGAGAAGGCTATATGGGAGTCAGATTCAAATATGAGTAGTAGATATCCGCACCTTTTTACCAGTTCAAGTATATTTCTATGTCCGTTTGAGGACAAGCGTTTCTTTTAAGAGGTTGAGAATATAACGACCCAATAGGTGATTTTGAGTTCTAGCTTCTCGTTTTGTGGTTTGAGACATTGAATAACTTAATTTGATGATTTATAACTTGTGTGAATAGTTCATTTTGATTTTCGGAGAGTTTAAATATAGTTTTACAAAGAAACATAATTTTAAGCTAAAAAGTTATTAGAGTTAATCTCTATCAACATTCTTGGTACACGATCTCGTGTCGGTATTTTGACGATTATGGTAGGTTCTTATGATAATTTTGGACTTAAACATATGTTTCTTGAGGGTACTGGGTGACCCTAGGGTGTTTCCATGCTTATTATAGAAAGTTAGAATTTGAAATCATAAACACTTCAAATAGTTGAGTTTTGATGCTTTATTCTTTTCTTTAGGTGCTGTTTTGATGATTTGAGCTTACGAGCGAGTTCGATACATGTTATATCATGATTACTCATAGATTATAGCACCAAAAATAAGGAATCAAAATGTAAAAATGGGGTTTTACCTAAGTTTAAGAAAGTTTAATTTGGTAATTTGAACACTAATTTGGACTAAGATTGATAATGTAATTCTATATTTTGACTCGGGAGGCTATGGGTCATCCAGTTTTACTTTTGTTTTCGAATTTGACCATGTGAGCTCGGTATTGACTTTTGTTGACTTTGACCTAGACCTATATTTTCTTTTGTCATTGAGTTCTATGACTTTGTTGGACACCATGGAGTGTTCATATGACTAGATGAAGCTTATTCACTTGATTTGGAACGAGAAAAGGCGATTCTTGGAGGTTAGAGCTAGCTCGAGATAGAGGTAAATTAAGAGTTTGGCCTCAATAACAGAATTTTTCCAAAATGATTTATTTGATATGTGCAACGTATACTGGGTTAACATGGATGTAAGATGATGAACGTATATGTAAATATCAGGTTTTTCATTATTGGGGTAGTATATGTATCATATGTCTTGTATGTTTTATATGATTTTTTACTTGTTGCATAACTACTTAAGCATATTCTCCATGCTAGTACAATGTTATAGATATCTTTCTCATGCTAGCTTAATGTTATATTAATATGTATGTCTAATTATATTGTCATGCACTACACATATATTTTTTTATTTGCCGTAAGCTTCACATTAAATTGTGTCGATGACTTGTTAAGTTGTTCGTGCAGATTATGTTATGCACGTTAAGTTGTCCATACTGGTTATTATGTGTGGATGCGAATTCATCACTCATGAGTCGCCAACAATATTTCTTTCGTGGTGGCGTATGCGTAGGTTTGTTGGATACTTGGAGATTGTCAGTTTGATATAAACTTTGAGTATTTATCATGCATTAGTGTTATTAGGCTCTTTTTTATACACTCCATATAAATGATACTTTCTCTCTACACTATGAACACAACAATTTCCGCAGCACCACCATAACCATCGGATATTAGCTATATGCATATCGACCCATCATTGTCACCATCTCCAACTACAAACACAAACACTGTCATGACCTCTACCCATCCATTGTCCTTTTCCCAAACCTTACTCTCGAACTACCAACTAAACTCCTATCCAAATACCTGCCATCAAATCCATTCCTACTTAGATTTATCTGATGAATTCATAAATAACTACAATCAATACTCATCACCCCAGCGGACAAACCTAGACTGTATTCACCATGAAAATACTTTGTCATTGTCAAAGTGTTCAAAAGAAGAGCTGGTCACCAAACTCTTAAAACAAAACTTCTAGCACTCTGGAAACCCACAGAAGATCTTCCATTAATAGATTTGGGATGTGATTTTTACTTAATCAAATTTCAAAAGGAATAAAATATGTTATAGCCCTACACAATGGAATCTGGTTCATACTTAACCACTTCCTGTCTGTATGAAAATGGGAATCCAACTTCATAGCGTCAAACATTCAACTTACATACACAGTAATCTGGCTACGCCTGCCAGAATTCCCTACTGAATTTTATGACTTTCAAATTCTGCAACGAGTTGGAGAAAAGATTGGCACCTTGCTCAAAGTAGACATATGCACGTCGGCCACCACCAGAGGACGTTATGCAAGAAAATGCATTGAATTACCTCTTGAAATGCCCATCAAATAAATGTGTATATTGGCACCCATAGACAACAAATATTAGGGCCTCAACATATTACGCACACTATGTGGCCTACTTGGCCACACCAAATCTTTCTGCTCATCCCCCTCTTCATCCACCATGGACACCATCACCCCCACATCCTATCTTACACATACCACTCCCCATGCAACTCATACTGTAACACAAACCACACAATTCGCTCCCACCATGGATTCCACACAGAGCTGGAACATACTACTTGGCAAACGGTTACTTTCAGTCCAAACAAAGGTCCAAAGGGAAATCACCCCTTCTACGACATACATCTCCACCCACCAAATCATCCAATGGCGGCGTCTTCGCAAGTATGGCTTCTCACTCCACTCACCTAATACAATTAATAACATCCCTAATGATAAGACTTTGCAAATTAATAATTTTAACTAGTCCAATTGTCAAACTAATCAAAAGTTTGTTAATACTAATCAATTTGATTTACTACTAGATCCACACCATATGAACCAAATGGGCAACACTTCCAGCCCAATAACTAGGCCATCACACCACTTCGCCTGATCCTATCCCACTTCCCATGCAGCCCCAAAAACTTACACTACTGACCAACTTCAATGACTCAGTTGGCCAAATCAACACACTAGCCCTCACTCCCCTCCATGTGGCACAACAGCCTGAAAAACTACCCAATCAACCGCCATGCAATACCACTCTTCCCTCTCCATAGGCTCTGAAGTGCAGACCTAACTATCTCCAATAACCCGTCTTGACCTAAACTACACCGGCCTAATAAACATCACTCCAACTCAAACAACAAACACCACGCCTGGCAAAGCCCATAACCCCAAACACGTAACATACCCTTCTCATCCTTCACTCCACCGTAAATTATACAAAATTACCAATACCCAAGAACCTCTATCAAATCAACCGACCCTTCATCCTCTCACGATCAACCTTCATCAGCAACCTTATCAATAAATCCTACTACTCCTAAAACTAACCTACACTCATCTCTTTTCCATAATTCTACTATACATCTTCCACCTTCCTCACATGAACCGATCAAACCTCAACTTCCAACATCAGAGAACCATCTCCTTCACCAACACCAATCTTCTTCAACATCCACTATTCCTCCACTCAATCACCATGCTACCACCTAACGAACCTCATACCCAGCCCATACTAGTTTACATAACACAGTACGCACCACCACAAACATACCCACAGTCCTAGCTAGAGTTGAGCCTACATGAACAAGCATTGACGTTCGCGATGGAAATCGACAACCAAGATGTCATAGTCATGATCCAAAACCCAGCGGATATAGCACAAATAGTGACGGAGGGGATGCGCATGGGGGTGCTGCTATACAATCAATACCTCTGGGCCATGCACCCACCTTCTGCTCTCCCACAGCAGCGCCAAATGACCACCCCTATTCCACCATCACTAACTATACATGCCCCACCACAAACACCAATCAACACGTAGAACTACCATGTTTACCCACCACAACAACCACCATAAGCCCTTGTACCATGGATTCAGCCACGATCGTCCATAGCTCCACTAATCCCACTACATGTATAGGCTTTCCCGTACCAACCTCTCACCCCTCCATCGAGTCCAGTTTCACCCCCAGTCAACATCAAGAAGATCTAAACAAAATAGCTCCGCTGGAAGTGGTAGCCACCATGGTAAAGATCATAGAGACATTGCCAATTCTATGCTATCTCATTGGCAACAAAACTTACGTCCTAAAAGAATAGTACGAACCAAAGGTGATCATCACTTTCCCTCCAGAACTCCTAAGTGCCTCACTCAACATCCGTCCAACAAGATACCCAGAAGTGGGCAAATATGCTATAGTGTTAATTCCAGCATTGATGAACATCCATTCCGCCATGAAGGGGGAGTCTCCACCCAACGCACTCCATAATCAATACATGCAGTTCGTCATTTGGAATTGTATGGGGCATAGTCGCCTGACTTAGTACGCAACTTGAGATCAATGATCAATTATCACAAGCTTGTGTTGGTTGCACTGCTAAAAATCCACATGCAAGACCATGAGTCTCTTAAACAAGAGTTTGATTTCTCACATTTGGCTCAGTCACCAGCCCAGGGCATACCTGGAGGTATATCCCTACTTTGGAAAGCTGATGAACTTTACCTCGATCAAATTGTTGCCAAAAGCCACGAAATCCGTTCCATCGTTCAAGTACACCCCAATACTAATCTATGGTGTTATCTCTTATTTACACAAAGAAAGATATACACGCATGTACTATCTTATGGGAAAATATTTGTATTTTTCATGAAAATATTAACTTACCTTTGTTAATTGAGGGTGACTTCAATGAAGTTACTAACTCCACTAAAAAAGTTGGGGGACTTCCTATAAGTAATAGAAGGAGTGATAACTTCCTTGCTTGTCCTAACCACAGTCAACTAATCGATTTAGGTTACACTGGAGGAAAATATACTTGGTCCAATTCGACACATCTCCCACCGTATCTTAAAAAGGTTAGATAGATGCCTAGAAAATTATGAGTGGTTAACCATTTTCCTTGAATCCTCTGTTCATCACCTCCGTCGCACACACTCCGATCATTGTCTGTTATTACTTACTCTAAAACAACATAATGCTCCGCAAGATAAAAAAATTTCGCACTCACCTACAATTTACCTCACTACTAACTTATAATTGGACCATTAATAAACCCCTACTCACGGCCATTCAAGAATTCACCACTCACATCCAAGAATGGAACAATACCACATTTGAAAATATTTTTTATAAAACATATCCTTTTACCAAGGCTCCAGGGCATCCAAAATTCTTCAAAATACCTCACTAGTCACTTTCAACAAAATTTAGAAACTGATACTAAAGTTAGAAGAAGATTTTTGGAAGTCAAAATCTAGAATAAGTTGGCTACGCGAAGGGGACGCTAATACAAATTTTTTTTATGTCTAAGTGCCGCACGGGTTAGCTGCGCGAAATACTCATCTCGTGACAGGTGGTATCTCTCTTTAGTGCAATACAAGTTCTTCATTTGGCTCCATTGCTTTCTTCTCTAGTTTGAGAAGCTCTAGGCTTACTTAGCAACCTTTGGCAAAGGCATAATGAAGGCGGTAAACTCACCCGCCAAGCCAATTGCGGGAACTGCACAAGGCGTGCACATAACACTCGGAACGTAGAGTGGAAAGCCCGATTTCTCGATTGTGCCCATGGATGACTTTAAGATGGTCCTTGGCATGGGCAGTCCGGAACATCCTCCCCCACCTAAGCTCACGGCGTCCTCGTCGCGCTCTCGTGCTTGAAATTCTGGATGTGCTGGCACGCCCCTTCCGAGGGGAGTTTCATTCCTTTCATGACAAGTTGCTAAAACTTCGTAGTTTCATCTATCTACCCTAAAGCGTCATAGACATAACCGCATTACTACTCTACAAGATTCAGTGGGCAATTGGATCTTAAACAAAAAAGATATTAACCTTTATATTGGAAATCATTTCCATAGTCTATTTACCACAACCAGCCCTCACAATAACTTTCCTAAGTTACAAGCCACTCATCATGTTATCACCCCTACTGACCTTTTAAAACTTGATGCACCAGTTACCTCCCTAGAAATCATTGTTGCCTTTCAAAATTTCCAACCTTTTAAATCACTTGGACCGGATGGTCTGCATCCCTATTTCTACCCAACGTATTGGCCTCTTGTAAGTCACTCTGTAATCTCCTTTTGTAAGGATATATTCAACTCACAACAACTGTCTCTTGAAGTAAATAAAACTTATCTATGTCTGGTTCCAAAAACACAACGACCATCCCTCATAACCTAATATTGGCCAATAAGTCTTTGTAACACTATATACTATTTAGTTACTAAAATTATTGTGGCACGTATTAAACCTATATTAACTACTAAAATTGTCTACCCAACCATGTAGCGCAAATGATCAAACTCCCCATTCTTATTACCCATAGACTAAAAAAATATCAGCGTAACATTTTTTCGGGATCCATCCCTAACCATCATAAATTATACCTTATTAACTAGACTACCATTCAACAATCAAAACCTAATGTGGGCCTTGGAATACAAAACCTAAGTGCCAATAATAGTGCTTTATTAGGCTCTCTATCCTGGAGACTGTTCCACTTCTCTTCGACCCCCTGGGCTTCCATTATAAATTTCAAGTACACATCCTCAACCACTTCTACTCATACCTCCACCACTTGGAAAGCCATACAGCATGGAAGGGCCTCATGTCAACTTGGTACCCGATGGCATGTTTCCAATGGTACCCATATTCCATTTTGGACAGAGCCCTGGCTAGGAACCAACCTTAAACTCAGAAACATAATTGTAGGACCTTTGCCTAGACATGACCAATGTGCACCATTGGCCTCTTATATTAACGGGAACTTCATAAACATTTCTCAAATATCGTTTGAGCTCCCTCCAGATTTGCATCAACAATTACAAACCCATTATGTACCTTTATTTACCAACCCAATCCCATGATCACCTTTACTGGAGCATCACAACTAATGGGCAATTTTCTGTTAAATTCTTATATCAACAATTATGTCTAAACTCAGGACACAACTCTTTCAAATGGCTATGGAAACTACAAATCCCTCAAAACATAAAACATTTCCTCTGGCAAATGTGAGACCATAGACTACCAAGGCTAATTACCTCTATAATATACATGTCCCAAACAACCCTCTTTGCCTTGTATGCAACTCCAAAGAAGAAACTATAGCTCATTTATTCTTTGAATGTCACCAAGCAAAAATAGTCTGGCAACAACTTGACTGCCAACATCACAACATTCATATAAAAACTTAGAATGAACACACTGCTTTAAAACTATCGCGTATCATTCTCCATAATAATCTTAATGACAATATCTCAAGCTCCACTACTATCATTTTCTATGCCTTTTGTCACATATGGAAAAGCCGCAGTCGCCTTGTCTTTGATAATACAACTAACCCCCTAATATACAACACATATTAGGACAAGCTGCTGAGTATTTTCATCTAGGTAGTACACATATCACGCACCATAACCCTCAAACATACACAGACATTAAGTGGCACCCTCCTACTCACCAGAGGTATAAATTAAATTCAGACGGTGCCTTTAACTTCACAAACAACAAAAAGGGGTTTGGGGGTGTCGTTCGAGATTCAATATGTAATTGGGTTATGGAATAATGGGAACACGTACAACAGGGAACCATCACTACATGTAACTCACAGCCTTACTAGAAGGATTATAGCTTGCCCTACATGTGATGACCCAGCCGGTTGTTCTTTGGAATTTATGACATGTTCCCCCATTAATTGCTTCCTATAAGTTCATTTCTGCTATTTTGGTTTGCCTGGATGTTCGGTAATAGAATTCGGAGTGTTTTGGGACACTTAGCCCTTAAATGAGAGCTTAAGTGTTGGAAAATAGTCCGTAATTAGAATAGTGTGAAGACGACCTCGGAATGGTAATATGATGGTTCCTTTAGCTCCATTAGATGATTTCAGGGTTGGGAGCGTATTCGGAATGTATTATGGATATCCATAGCTCATTTAGGCTAGAAATGCCGAAAGTTAGAATTTTGAAGTTTCGGTCTGATAGTGAATTTTTGATCTGAGGGTCGGAACGGGATTCCGGAAGTTTCTGTAGCACCATCATGTCATTCGGACGTGCGTGCAAAATTTCAGGTCAATCGAACGTGTTTTGGTTAGGTTTTGAATCGAAAGTGAGTTTGGTTAAGTTTTGTAGTTTTTAAGTTCAAAATCATTGATTAATTTGCATTTCTGGCATTATTTGAGGTGATTTAAGGATTGATACAAGTTTGAATGATGTTATGGGATATGTCTGTTGGTTTGGTTGAGGTTTCGGGGGCCTTAAGTGTAATTCGGATGCTCAACAGTATTTTTGGAGTTAAAATTATTGCAGAATTTCTTCGGCTGTTGCAGGTCCTTCTCCTTCTTCGGGATCGTGTCCACTTCACGATCGCATGGGTTGGTTTGCGATCGTGTAACTCTACCCTCACCATCTTCTCGGTCGCGTGCCTTCATACGCGATCACGTAAGGCCATTTTCTACTCTTACGCGATTGTATGGCTCTTCTCGCGATAGCGTAGGGCTTTTCCCTTGAGCCTTCATTTTACTCTTTCCGATTGCATCCTTATCCAAGCGATCGCAATTCATTAAATACCTGGGTAGTATTAATATTTCAAGAACAAATCCTTCTTCCTTTTTTACAAAAACTCAAGCTAGAAAGCTCAGTTTTGGGAGATATTACGAGGGATTTTCAAAGGCAAACATCGAGTAATGATCCATTACTCCTCTATGACTAAAACCCACTAATCTAATCTCGAATTCAAGATTTAATTTCGGATTTTGAATGAAAATTTGGGTAAAGTTCTTAGACCTAACTTTGATGATTTGAAGGGGCATTTGGCCTCCGATTTGGGAGATTTTTATATGGTTAGAGTCGTGAGAGGACGAGGGTTCTGAAAATGTGAAAATAATTTGATTCTGAGACATTGGATTGAGGGGGATTTTGGTCAATTTACCTAGTTTCGCGCCTTAGCTTTAATTTTGACAGTCTAATTAGTTACTTGCGATGTTATTTACAATATGTAACTAGTTTGAATTGATTTGGGCCACTCGGAGTCGGATACTCATGGCAAGGGCATTGTTTCTTAGCGGTTTTGTATCGGTTCAAGGTAAGTGGCTTGTCTGACTTTGTGTGGGGGACCTCTCCCCTTAGGATATCCTTGTTGTTGTTTAAATTCCTTGTGCGCAAGGTGACGGGCACGTACTTGTTCTAATTGTTGACAATTACCCTTACTTAGCTTATTTAGATTGTGTTTCTTCATATATTTAACTGCTAAAAATCAAACTTCACTTGTTTTAGTTTAGGAAAAGCATGTTAGTAATTTATTTGTTCTATTTGACTAAATTGCAATATCTGCCCTTTTTGTGAGCATTCAAGGCTCTAGATCCTTACATGTTGTTGTACTTGGTCTCTTTCTATTAAATATTAAATTGTTGTGAAGTGTTTACAAATAGGACTACGAGTTCAATTCCTGGGAGATCCCCCTGTTATTGATATGATGGACTACAGGTTCGATTCCCCGTAGATCCCCTGTTGTTGATATGATGGATTACAGGTTCAATTCCCAGTAGATCCCATGTTGTTGACATGATGGACTACGGGTTCAATTCCCAGTAGATCCCCTATTTTTGATATGATGTACTACGGGTTCGATTCCTGGTAGATCCCCTGTTGTTGATATGATAGACTACGGGTTCAATTCCCGGTAGATCCCCTGTTATTGATGTGATGGACTACGGGTTCAATTTTCGGGAGATCCTCTGATGGTTGTATGATGGACTACAGGTTCAATTCCCGGAAGATCCTCAGATATTGTTAAGAATGGACTGCGTGTTCAATTCCCGGAGCTCCCTGCAGCATCCTGATTTTTGAGTGATTGTTCTTGTATTCGTAGATTGTATTTGTAGCATGTTATGTTCTATTTATTGTCATTCTTGCTACTTGAGATTTACCGCATTTCCTACTATCATTTTATCTTATATTTATTCTTATGTTCATCTCACTTGAGGTATGCATCTACCGCGTCCGCAGATCCGAAGAGTCTCCTTCTATTCTACCTTTTAGTTAGCAGTTTCATTCATGTACTCAGTTGTTGTAGACTCTTCTGGATGTTAGAGTCGTATGTTATGTTTTTACTCTTAGCCTGTCCCGCCTGTGAGTTTCCGGGTCTTGGAGGTTTTGTTTTTACATTTTTTGAGTTGAAGTGTATATGTCAGGCAGCACCATATACGTTTTCTTGTGTTATTCAGTAATATTCTATCATTTCCGTAAGGGTTGTTGAATTTTTGCAAGGTGTCAGGCTTACCTAGTCGCAAAGACTGGGTGTCTTCATGATAGGTTCACGATTGGTGAACTAGATTCGTGACAAGTTGGAATCAGAGCTCTAGGTTCATAGGAGTCGTGGGTAACATGCCGGTTATTTAGAGTCTCGCTGATCGGTACGGAGACGTCTGTACTTATCTACGGGAGGCTATGTAACTGTTTATGAAAAATCTTCACTTCATCGAATTCTTGTCTGCTATGTTTTTAATCTCGATTCTAAACTTCTGTCATCTATTCTCTCACAGATGGTGAGGACACGGATGACCCGGGATGATCAGGCACCCGTACCCCCTCCTGCAACCGCCAGAGGCAAGGGCCGGGGCAGGGGTCGTGGACGTGTGTGGGGTGCAGCTAGAGCACATGTGCGAGCTGCCGCCGAGGTACCACAAGCAGACCCATCCAGGACTCAGGCACTAGAGACGCCCACAACCACCACCACTCCAACTTTTCATGAGGCATTGGCGCAGTTTATTATCATGTATACTATGTTGTCCCAAGCAGGACTGCTTCCCTTTCCTGCAGCCACGTCCTAGGCTGGGAGAGGAGCCCAGACTCCCGCAGCCCGCACTCCAGAGTAGAGGGTGCACATGGGACCGATTCCAGATATTATTCATGCATAGCCTACAGTACCGGTTCTTCCCGAGGATGGGGCACCTGCTTTGGAGGATGAGCAGCATAGATTGAAGCGGTTCAACAAGTATGACCCTCCTACTTTTAGCGGACTAGCTACTGATGATGCTTTGGGGTTTTTTGAGGATTGTCACCGCATCTTTCACACCATGGGTATTACCGCTTTGAGTGGGTTTCCTTTGCAGCTATTCAGCTTCAGGGAGTCGCCTATGACTAGTGGCACACCTTTGAGTTAGATAGTCCGGACGAGGCAGCCTCCCTGACTTGGACTCGGTTTTCAGAAATGTTTCAGAGGGAGTTTGTTCCCCAGAGCCTCCCAAATGCATGGCGCGCGGAGTTTGAGCACTTGCGCCAAGGCCCTATGACTATCTTTGAGAATGCCATCCGTTATACTAGGTTGGCCAGGCATGCGCCTGCTTTGGTGGATACTGTTCATGAGAGGGTTCGCAGATTTATCGAGGGTCTTATTCCATCCATCAGGTCTGGCATGGCACGAGAGTTGGAGATGGATATACCCTATGAGCAGGTGGTGGGTATAGCCACGAGGATGGAGGGTATGCATGCCAGAGAGAGATGAGAGAGAGGCCAAGAGGTCTCGAGAGTCTGGTCATTTCTCTGGTACCCGCACTTCAGGAGCAAGACGTCATGGTAGGGGCTATACGGGTTGCCCAGTTCACTCAGCTCTTCCTTCATCCAGCAGTACTCCAACTCCTCCTAGGTCTCAGGAGCCTTATTATGCACCTCAGGTTTCTAGTGTGCCTCTTGCGCAGGATACCTCCAGAGGTCTATCTAACAGGGGTGGGTCCAGTCACTCACAGCCACCGCATCCTCCCAAAGCTTGTTATAAGTGCGGGGATACCCGTAACTTGGTTAGAGAGTGCCCCAGACGTGGTAGGGGTGTGCCTATTTAGACTCCACAGCCTCAGCATGCTCCACAGGGTCAACAGGCCATTGTTCCAGCTCCAGCTGCCACCTCACCTGCCCAGCCAGCTAGGGGCAGGGATCGGGGACATAGAGGTCGCCCTCAAGGTAGGGGCCGGGCCATATTTTATGACATTCCTGATCGTGCCGAGGCTGTTGCCTCAAATTCTGTTATCACAAGTATTATATTCGTTAGTCACAGAAAGGAATCGGTTCTATTCAATCCATGCTCAAGTGATTCTTATGTGTCATCTTATTTTGCTCTGCATTTGGGTACAGCCCGAAAGACCTTGAGCTCTCCTATTTATATTTCCACTCCCGTGGGAGATTCCCTTTTTGTGGACCGAGTATATCGGTCATGTGTGGTTACTATTTGTGGTTTTGAGACCAAGGCAGATCTTTTATTACTTGATATGGTTAATTTTGACATTATCATGGGCATGGACTGGTTGTCGCCCCAGTATGATATTTTTGATTGTCACGCTAAGACCGTGACGCTTGCTATGCCAGGTATTCCACGTATTGAGTGGAGTGGTACTTTTGATCACACTCCCAATAGAGTTATATCCTTTCTTAAATCTTAGCGTATGGTTGAGAAGGGGTGCGTCGCGTCGCGTATTTAGCCTTTGTGAGAGATGTCAGTGCTGATACCACTTCTGTTGACTCTGTTCAAGTAGTGTGGGATATCCCCGATGTGTTCCCAGCTGATCTTCCATGCATGTCGCCCGATCGGGACATTGATTTTGGTTGATTTGTTGCCGGGCACTCAGCCCGTATCTATTCCTCCATACCGTATGGCTCCTCCTGAGTTAAAGGAGTTGAAGGATCAGTTACAGGAATTGCTTCATAGATGATATTCTTGTATACAACCGGAGTCGGGAAGATCATGAGCAGCACCTGACGACAGTGCTTCAGACCCTAGGAGAAAAGAAAGTATATGCAAAGTTCTCAAAATGTGAGTTTTGGTTGAGTTTAGTGGCATTCCTAGGCCACGTGGTATCGAGTGAGGGCATTCAGGTGGATCCGAAGAAGGTGGAGGCCGTGCAGAGTTGGCCCAGGTCCTCCTCAGTTTTAGAGATCCGCAGTTTCCTTGGCCTGGTGGGGTATTACTGTTGTTTTGTGGAGGGGTTCTCGTCGATTGCAGCCCCTATGACTAGATTGACCCAGAAGGGTGCTCCTTTTCAGTGGTCAGACAAGTGTGAGGCGAGTTTCCAAAAGCTCAAGACGGCTTTGACTTTAGCCCCTATTTTGATTTTGCCTACTGGTTCGGGATCCTATACACTATATTGTGATGCCTCACCAGTTGGACTTGGAGCGGTACTGATGCAGGATGGCAGGTTGATTGCATACGCGTCCAGACAATTGAAAGTGCATGAAAAGAATTATCATGTCCATGACCTTGAGTTAGCTGCTATTGTTCATGCCATAAAGATCTGGCGTCATTATTTGTACGGCGTGCCTTGTGAGATTTACACGGATCATCGTAGTTTGTAGGACTTGTTCAAGCAGAAGGATCTGAACTTGCACCAGAGGAGATAACTGGAGCTACTGAAGAATTATGATGCGCGCTATTCAGATTGTCGAGGATATGCTTCGTGCGTGCACGATTGAGTTTAGAGGTTCTTGGGATTAGTTCTTACCATTGGCTGAGTTTGCATACAACAACAGTTATCACTCCAGTATTCAAATAGCGCCTTATGAGGCCATATATGGTAGGAGGTGCATATCCCTGGTGGGTTGGTTCGAGCCGGGTGAGGCCAGGCTATTGGCCACTGATTTTTTCAGGATGCGCGTCGAGAAGGTTATGGTTATTCAGGACAGACTCCGTGCGGCCCAGTCTAGACAGAAGAGTTATGCGGACCGGAAGGTTCGTGATGTATCCTTTATGGTTGGTGAGCGGGTTTTGCTCCGCATCTCACCTATGAAAGGCGTCATGAGGTTTGGAAAGAAAGAGAAGTTGAGTCTGAGGTTTATTGGCCCAATTGAGATTTTGAAACATGTTGGAAAGGTTGCTTATAAGCTTGCTTTACCTCCCAGTTTGCCCAAGGTTCATCTAGTATTTCATGTTTTGATGCTTCGGAGGTAACACGGTGACCCGTCTCATGTAGTCACTTCAGTCCAGTTGGACAATGACTTGTCCTATGTTGAGGAGCCAGTGGCAATATTAGACAAGAAGGTCTGAAAGCTCAGGTCAAAGGATATAGCTTCAGTAAAGGTTCAGTGGCGGGGTTAGGCGACCAAGGAGGCGACTTCGGAGACCGAGCGGGATATGCGCAGCCGATACCCTCATCTTTTTGCTACTTCAGGTATGTTCTCTATTCTCGTTCGAGGACGAACGAATGTTTAAGTAACGACCCGGCTGGTCGTCTTTGGTATTTATGCCCCGTTCCCCCATTGACTGCTTCCCTTAAGTTCATTTCTACTATTTTGGTTTGCCGAGATGTTCGGTGATAGAATTCGGTGTTTTTTGGGACATTGGTCCCTAAATGAGAGCTTATGTGTTGAAAAATGGCCCATAATCAGAACAGTGTGAAGACGAGCTTGAAATGGAAATCTGATGGTTCTGTTAGCTTCGTTAGGTGATTTCAGGGTTGGGAGCGTTTTCGGAATGTATTTTGGATGTCCGTAGCTCATTTAGGCTAGAAATGTCGAAAGTTAGAATTTTCAAGTTTCCGGTCCGATAGTGAATTTTTTATCCGAGGATTGGAACGGAATTCCAGAAGTTTCTATTGCACCATCATGTCATTTGGGACGTGCGTCTAAAATTACATGTCAATCGGACGTGTTTTGATTAGGTTTTGAATTAAAAGCGAGTTTGGTTAAGTTTTGAAGTTTTTAAGTTCAAATTAATTTGTGTTTCTGGCGTTGTTTTACGTGATTTGAGGATTGGTACGAGTTTGAATGATGTTATGGGATATGTCTGTAGGTTTGGTTGAGGTCCGAGGGCCTCAGGTGTGTTTCGGATGCTCCACGGAGCATTTTTGGAGCTGAAAATATTGCAGAATTTCTTTAGCTGTCGCATGTCCTTTTACTTATTCGCGATCGCGTCGCATTTCCCTCAATCCCATAGGCCAATCTTGGAGGGGCCCAAATTCCTTTATCGCGATCGCAGGGTTTGGTTCGCGATTGCGTAACTCTACCATCTCCATCTTCGCGTTCGCGTGCCTTCATACGCGATTGCGTAAGGCCATTTTCCCATATTCCGCGATCGTATGCCTCTTCTCGTGATCGCGTAGTCCTTTTCCCTGTAGCCTTCATTTTCCTCTTCGCTATTGCATCCCTATCTTCGCGGTCGTGATTCACTTAATACCTAGGCAGTATTAATATTTACAAAAACTCAAGCTAGAAAGCTCGGTTTTGGGAGAATGTTTTAGGGATTTTCAGAGGAAAACATTGGGTAATGATCCCTTTCTCCTCTATGACTAAAACCCACTAATCTAACATCGAATTCAAGCTTTAATTTCGGATTTTGAATGAAAATTGGGGTAAAGTGCTTAGACCTAACTTTGATGATTTGAAGGGGCATTTGACCTCCGATTTGGGAGATTTTTATATGTTTAGACTCATGAGAGGAAAAGGGTTCTGAAAATGTGAAAATTATTCGATTCCGAGATGTTGGCCTGAGGGGAATTTTGGTCAATTTACCTAGTTTCGCGCCTTAGCTTAAATTTTAATAGTGTAATTAGTTACTTGCGATGTTATTTACAATATGTAATTGGTTTGAATAGATTAAGGCCACTCAGAGTCAGATACTCGTGGAAAGGACATTGTTTCTTAGTGGTTTTGTATTGGTTCGAGGTAAGTGGCTTGTCTAACTTTGTGTGGGGGACATCTCCCCTTAGGATATCCTTGCGATTGTTTAAATGCCTTGTGCGCGAGGTGACGGGCGCATACTTGTGCTAGTTGTTGACAATTCACTTTACTTGACTTGTTTAGACTGTGTTTCTTCGTATATTTAACTGTTAAAATGCAACTTCACTTGTTTTATCTTAGTAAAAGCATGTTAGTATTTTATTTGCTCTATTTGACTAAATTGCAATATCTATCCTCTTTGTGAGCATGCTAGCGTCTAGATCCGTACATGTTGTTGTACTTGGTCTCTTTCTGTTAAATATTTAATTGTTGTGAAGTGTTTACAATTGGGACGACGGGTTCAATTCCCGGGAGATCCCCCTGTTATTGATATGATGGACTACGGGTTTGATTCCTTATAGATCCCCTGTTATTGATATGATGGACTACGGGTTCGATTCCCGGTAGATCCCATATTGTTGATATGATGGACTACGGGTTCAATTCCCGGTAGACCCATGTTGTAGGTATGATGGTCTACGGGTTCGATTCCCGGTAGATCCCCTGTTGTTGATATGTTGGACTACGGGTTCAATTCCCGGTAGATCCCCTATTGTTGATATGATGGACTACGGGTTGAATTCCCGGTAGATCCTCTATTTTTTATGTGATGGACTATGGGTTTTATTCCCGGTAGATCCCATGTTATTGATATGATGGACTACGGGTTCGAATCCTGGTAGATCCCCTGTTATTGATATGATGGACTACGGGTTCAATTCCCGGTAGATCCTCTGTTATTGATGTGATGGACTACTGGTTCAATTCCCAGGATATCCTCTGATGTTAGTACGAAGGACTGCGGGTTCGATTCCCGGAAGATCCTCAGATATTGCTAAGAATGGACTGCGGGTTCAATTCCCGGAGCTCCATGCGGCATCCTGATTTTTGAGTGATTGTTCTTGTATTCGTAGATTGTATTTGTAGCTTGTTCTATTCTTTTATTTTCTTGCTTGCTACTTGAGATTTACTGCATTTCCTACTGTCATCATTATCTTATATTTATTCTTATGTTCATCTCAGTAGGGCCTCGACCTTCCTCGGCACTACTCTACCGAGATTATGCTTGGCACTTAGTGAATACCGATGTATTGTACTCATGCTACTCTTCTGCACAATTTTGTTTTGTAGATCCAGGTACTTATGATCAAGCGCGCTATCAGTGAGTTCGGAGCTTCATTGGAGACTTGAGGTATGCATCTACCGCGTCCGCGGATCCGAAGAGTCTCCTTCTATTCTACCTTTTAGTTAGCAGTTTCATTCATGTACTGAGTTATTGTAGACTCTTATGGATGTTAGAGTTGTATGTTTTGTTTTTACTCTTAGCCTATGCCACCCGTGAGTTTCCAGGTCTTGGAGGTTTTTTATACAATTTTTTGAGTTGAAGTGTATGTGTCAGGTGGCACGCTACACATTTTCTTATGTTATTCAGTAATATTCTATCGTTTTCGTAAGGGTTGTTGAATTTCCGCAAGGTTTCAGGCTTACCTAGTCGCGAAGATTGGGTGCCGTCATGACATGTTAATGATTGGTGAACTAGGGTCGTGACAACCAGAGCTCTAGAATCATAGGAGTCACGGGACACAGGCTGATTATTTAGAGTCTCGCTAATCGGAACGGAGACGTTTGTACTTATCTACGGGAGGCTATGTAACTGTTTAGGAAAAATCTTGACTTCATTGAATTCTTGTCGTGCTATGTTTTTAATCTCGATTCTAAACTTCTGTCTTCTATTATCTCACAGATGGTCAGGACACGCACGACCCGAGATGATCAGGCACCCGCACCCACTCCTGCAGCCGCCAGATGCAGGGGCCGGGGCAGGGGCCGTGGACGTGCGTGGGGTGCAGCTAGAGCAGCTGCACGAGCAGCCGGCGAGGTGCCACCAGCAGACCCAGCTAGGACTCTAGCACCAGAGACGCCCACAGCCACCACCACTCCAACTTTTCAGGAGGCATTTACCGCAGTTTATGAGCATGTATACTACGCTGTCACAGGCGGGATTGCTTCCCCTTCCTGCAGCCACATCCCAAGCCGGGGGAAGAGCCCAGATCTCGCGGCCCGCACTCCAGAGCAGAGGGTTCACATGGAACTAATTCCGGTTATTATTCCTGCCCAGCCTTCAGTACCGATTTAGCCCGAGGATGGGGCACCTGCTTCGGAGAATGAGCAACGTAGATTGGAGCGGTTCAAGAAGTATGACCCTCCTATTTTCAGCGGACTAGCTACTGATGATGCTTTGGGGTTTTTGGAGGATTGTCACCGCATCTTTCACACCATGGGCATTACCGCTTTGAGTGGGTTTCCTTTGCAGCTTTTCAGCTTCAGGGAGTCGCCTATGACTAGTGGCACACCTTTGAGTTAGACAGTCCGGATGAGGCAGCCTCCCTGACTTGGACTCGGTTTTCAGAAATGTTTCAGAGGGAGTTTGTTCCCCAGAGCCTCCCAGATGCATGGCGCACGGAGTTTGAGCACTTGCTCCAGGGCCCTATGACTATCTTTGAGTATGCCATCTGTTATACTAGGTTGGCCAGGCATGCGCCTGCTTTGGTGGCTACTGTTCATGAGATGGTTCGCAGATTTATCAAGGGACTTATTCCTTCCATCAGGTCTGGCATGGCACGAGAGTTGGATATGGATATACCCTATCAGCAGGTGGTGGGTATAGCCAGGAGGATAGAGGTTATGCATGCCAGAGAGAGGTGAGAGAGAGGCCAAGAGGTCTCGAGAGTCCGGTCTTTTCTCTGGTACCCGCACTTTAGGAGAAAGACGTGGCGGGGATACCCGTAACTTGGTTAGAGAGTGCCCCATACGTGGTAAGGGTGTGCCTTCTCAGACTCCACAGCCTCAGCATGGTCCACAGGGTCAGCAGGCCATTGTTCCAGCTCTAGCTGCCACCCTACCTGCCAAGCCAGCCAGGGGAGGGGATCGGGAAGATAGAAGTCGCCCTCGAGGTAGGGGCCGGGCCAGATTTTATGCCATTCCTTATGCCGAGGTTGTTGCCTCTAATTCTGTTATCAAAAGTATTATATTGGATAGTTATAGAGAGGCATCGGTTCTATTCGATCCAGGCTCTACTTATTCTTATGTGTCATCTTATTGTTCTCTGAATTTGGGTACAGCCCGAGAGACCTTGAGTTCTCTTGTTTATGTTTCCACTCCCGTGGGAGATTCCCTTGTTGTGGACCGCGTATATCGGTCATGTTTGGTTATAATTTGTGGTTTTGAGACCAGGGCAGATCTTTTATTACTTGATATGGTTGATTTTGACATTATCTTGGGCATGGACTGGTTGTCGCCTCAGTATGCTATTCTAGATAATCACGCTAAGACCGTGACGCTGGCTATGCCAGATATTCCGTGTATTGAGTGGAGTGGTACCGTTGATCACACTCCTAGTAGAGTTATATCCTTTCTTAAAGCTCAAGCGTATGGTTGAGAAGGGTTGCACCGCGTATTTAGCCTATGTGAGAGATGTTAGTGCTGATACCCCTTCTGTTGGCTCTGTTTCGGTAGTACGGGATTTCCCCGATGTGTTCCCAGGTGATCTTCCAAAGCATGCCGCCTGATCGGGACATTGATTTTGGTATTGATTTGTTGCCGGGCACTCAGCCCATATCTATTCCTCCTTACCGTATGGCTCCTACTGAGTTTAAGGAGTTGAAGGATCAGTTACATGAATTGCTTAAAAGGGGTTTTATTCGACCCAGTGTTTCACCATTGGGTGCTCCTGTCTTTTTTGTAAAGAAGAAGGATGGTTCTATGCGCATGTGTATTGATTATCATCAGTTGAACAAAGTTACAGTGAAGAACTGATATCCTT
The DNA here is from genome assembly GCA_034376525.1 of Nicotiana benthamiana. NCBI lineage: Eukaryota > Viridiplantae > Streptophyta > Magnoliopsida > Solanales > Solanaceae > Nicotiana > Nicotiana benthamiana. The sequence goes on along the minus strand of CM067329.1, from coordinate 135,378,272 downwards.
TACCTCGTAGTGATGATCTATTTAACCAGCTTCAGGGCACACAGGTATTTTCTAAGGTTGATTTGCGCTCAGGTTATCACCAGCTAAAGATTCGGGAGCCAGATATCCCGAAGACTGCTTTCAGGACTTGGTATGGTCATTACGAGTCCTTGTCATGTCATTTGGGCTGACCAACGCTCCAGCAGCTTTTATGCATTTGATGCACAGTGTATTCAGGCCATATCTCGACTTTTTTGACATTGTTTTCTTAGATGATATTCTTGTATACTCCCGGAGTCGGGAAGATCATGAGCAGCACCTGAGGACAGTGCTATGACCCTGAGAGAAAAGAAATTATATGCAAAGTTCTCAATATGCGAGTTTTGGTTGAGTTCTGTGGCACTCCTAGGCCACGTGGTATCGAGCGAGGGCATTCGGGTGGATCCGAAAAAGGTGGAGGACGTGCAGAGGTTTCCCAGGCCCTCCTCATCTTCAGAGATCCGCAGTTTCCTTGGCCTGGCGGGGTATTACCCTCGTTTTGTGGAGGGGTTCTCGTCGATTGCAGCCCCTATGACTAGATTGACCCAGAATGGTGCTCCTTTTAAGTGGTCAGACGAGTGTGAGGCGAGTTTCTAAATGCTCAAGACGGTTTTTACTTCAGCCCCTATTCTGATTTGGCCTACTGGTTCAGGATCCTATACAGTATATTGTGATGCCTCACAAGTTCGACTTGGAGCGATATTGATGCAGGACGGAAGGGTGATTGCCTACGCGTCCAGACAGTTGAAAGTGCATGAAAAGAACTATCATGTCCATGACCTTGAGTTAGCTGCTATTGTTCATGCCTTAAAGATCTATCATCATTATTTGTACGGCGTGCCTTGTGAGATTTACACGGATCATCGTAGTTCGCAGCACTTGTTCAAGCAGAAGGATCTGAACTTGCGCCAAAGGACATGGTTGGAGCTACTGAAGGATTATGATATTACTATTCTTTATCACCCAGGCAAGGCCTATGTGGTGCCTTCAGCCGTCGGGCGGAGAGTTTGGAGAATTTGGCATATTTACGATCTTCAGAGAGACCTATGGCGATGGACGTTCAGGCTTTAGCCAGTTAGTTCGTGAGATTGGATCTTTCGGAGCCCAGTTGGGTTCTAACCTGTGTGGTTTCTTGGTCTTCATTGTTTGATCATATCAGGGAGCGGCAGTATGATGACCCTCATTTGCTTGGCCTCAGGGACACATTTCATCACGGCGATGCTAAGGATGTGACTATGGAGATGATGGGGTATTGAGGATCCAGGGGCGGATTTGTGTGCCCGATATTGATGATATTCGGGGGTTGATATTGACTGTGGCCCATAGCTCGCGGTACTTCATCCATCCGGGTGCCGCGGAGATGTATCAGGATCTAAGGCAGCATTACTAGTAGAGGCGGATGAAGAAGGACATAGTAGAGTTTGTAGCTAGATGCCTCAACTGTCAACAGGTAAAGGCTGAGCACCAGAGGCCGGGAGGGTTAATCCAACAGATGGAGATTCCGGAGTGAAAATGGGAGAATATCACTATGGATTTCGTGAATGGTCTCCCTCTGACGGCGAGGAAGTTTGATTCTATTTGGGTTGTGGTGGATCGGCTGACCGAGCCCGCTCATTTCACTCTAGTATGTACTTCTTACTCAGCCGAGCGGTTAGTAGTGATTTATATCAGGGAGATTGTCCGTCTGCACTGCATTCCAGTTTTTATCATATCAGACAGGGGTTTAGTGTTTACATCACGGTTCTAGAGAGTCGTCCAGCACGATTTGGGTACCCGGGTGACCATAAGTACAGCTTTTCACCCTCAGACGGACGGGCAGTCCGAGCGTGCTATTCAGATTCTCGAGCATATGCTCTGTGCATGCGCGATTGAGTTTAGAGGGTCTTGGGATCAATTCTTGCCATTGGCTGAGTTTGCATACAACAACAGTTATCAGTCCAGTATTCAGATGGCGCCTTATGAGGCCTTATATGGTAGGAGGTGTAGATCCCTGGTGAGTTGGTTCGAGCCTGGTGCGGCCAGGCTATTGGGCATTGATTTGGTTCAGGATGTGGTCGAGAAGGTTAAGGTGATTTAGGACAGATTCCGTGCGGTCCAGTCCAGACAGAAGAGTTATGCGGACCGGAATGTTCGTGATGTATCCTTTATGGTAGGTGAGCAAGTTTTGCTCCGGGTCTCGCCTATGAAAATTGTCATGAGGTTTGGAAAGAAAGGAAAGTTGAGCCGAGGTTCATTGGCCAATTTGATATTTTGAAACAGGTTGGAAAGGTTGCTAATGAGCTTGCTTTACCTCCCAGTTTGCCAGGGGTTCATCTAGTATTTCATGTTTCGATACGTCGAAGGTATCACGGTGACCCACCTCACATGTTGGAGTTCACTTCAGTCCAGTTGGACAATGACTTGTCCTATGTTGAGGAGCCAGTGGTAATATTAGACAGGAAGGTCCTAAAGCTCAGGTCAAAGGATATAGATTGAGTAAAGGTACAGTGGCGAGGTCAGTCGGGCAAGGAGGCGACTTGGGAGACCGAGCGGGATATGTGCAACCGACACCCTCATCTTTTTGCTACTCCAGGTATGTTCTCTATGCTCATTTGAGGACGAACGTATGTTTAAGTGTAGGAGGATGTGACGACCCGGCCGGTCGTCTTTGGAATTTATGCCCCGTTCCCCCATTAAACTACTTCCCATAAGTTCATTTCTGCTATTTTGGTTTGTTGGGATGTTTGGTAATAGAATTCAAAGGGTTCTGGGACACTTAGTCCCTAAATGAGAGCTTAAATATTGGAAAATGGCCCGCTATCATAACACTATGAAGACGACCTCGAAATGGAAATCCGATGGTTTCCTTAACTCGTTTAGGTGATTTCGGGGTTAGGAGCGTGTTCGGAATGTATTTTTGGATGTCCATTGCTCATTTAGGCTAGAAATACCGAAAGTTAGAATTTTGAAGTTTCTGGTCCAATAGAAAACTTTTTATCCGAGGGTCGGAACAGGATTCCAGAATTTTCTGTAGCACCATCATGTCATTTGGGATGTGCGTGCAAAATTTCAGGTCAATCGGACGTGTTCTGGTTGGGTTTTGAATCGAAAGCGAGTTTGGTTAAGTTTCGAAGATTTTAAGTTCAAATCATTGATTAATTTGCATTTTCGGCATTGTTTTAGGTGATTTGAGGATTGGTAAAAGTATGAATGATGTTATGGGATATGTCTGTAAGTTTGGTTGAGGTCCCGGGGGCCTCGGGTGTTTTGCGGATGCTCGACGGAGCATTTTTGGAGTTAAAATATTGCAGAATTTCTTCAGCTGTTGCAGGTCCTTTTCCTTCTTCGCGATCGCATCCCATTTCACGCGATCGCATAGGCCAATCTTGGAGGGGCCCAAATTCCTTAATCGTGATCACAGGGGTTGGTTCGTGATCACATAACTCTACTCTCCCCCTCTTCGCGTTCGCGTGCCTTCATACGCGATCGCGTAAGGCCATTTTCCCCTCTTCCACGATCGCATGCCTCTTCTCGCGATTGCGTAGGGCTTTTCCCTGGAGCCTTCATTTTACTCATCTCGATCGCGTCTCTATCTTCACGATCTCGATTCACTAAATACCTGGGCAGTATTAATATTTCAAAAACGAAGTCTTCTTCCATTTTTAGAAAAACTCAAGCTAGAGAGCTTGGTTTTGGGAGATTTTTCGAGGGATTTTCAGAGTCAAACATCGGATAATGATCCCTTACTCCTCTATGACTAAAACCCACTAATCTAATCTCGAATTCAAGCTTTAATTTTGGATTTTGAATGAAAATTGGGGTAAAGTTCTTATACCTAACTTTGATGATTTGAAGAGGCATTTGACATCCGATTTGGGAGATTTTTATATGGTTAGACTCGTGAGAGGACGAGGGTTCTGAAAATGTGAAAATAATTTGATTCTGAGACATTGGCTTGAGGGGCGTTTTGGTTAATTTACCTAGTTTCGCGCCTTAGCTTTAATTTTAACAGTCTAATTAGTTACTTGCGATGTTATTTACAATATGTAATTGGTTTGAATAGATTTTGGCCCCTGTTGTTGATATGATGGACTACGGGTTCGATTCCTGGTAGATCCTCTATTATTGATGTGATGGACTACGGGTTCGATTCTTGATAGATCCCTTGTTATTGATATGATGGACTACGGGTTCGATTCCCGGTAGATCCCATGTTATTATTATGATGGACTACGGGTTCAATTTCCGGTAGATCCTTTGTTATTGATGTGATGGACTACGGGTTCAACTCCTGGGAGATCCTTTGATGTGGTATGATGGACTGCGGGTTCGATTCCCGAAAGATCCTTAGATATTGGTAAGAATGGACTGTGGGTTCAATTCCCGTAGCTCCATGCGGCATCCTGATTTTTGAGTGATTGTTCTTGTATTCATAGATTGTATTTGTAGCCTATTCTGTTCTATTTATTGTCTTGCTTGCTACTTGAGATTTACCGCATTTCCTACTGTCATTTTATCTTATTTATTCTTATGTTCATCTCAGTAGGGAATCGACCTTCCTCGTTACTACTCCACCGAGGTTAGGCTTGGCACTTACTGAGTACCGTTGTGGTGTACTCATGCTACTCAGTTGCTGTAGACTCTTCTGGATGTTAGAGCCGTCTGTTATGTTTTTACTCTTAGCCTGTGCCGCCGGTGAGTTTTCGGGTCTTGGAGGTTTTGTTTTTACATTGTTTTAAGTTTAAGTGTATGTGCCAGGCTGCACCCTATACATTTTCTTATGTTATTCAGTAATATTCTATCGTTTTCGTAAGGGTTGTTGAATTTTCGCAAGGTGTCAGGCTTACCTAGTTGCGAAGATTGGGTATCGTCATGACATGTTCACAATTGGTAAACTAGGGTCGTGACACTACAGCACAACCTTGCACCATTGGAAGTTAATGTGGAGCCGGCTCCACTGAGGTAATCTCTGCACTTCGTTACATTAATCCACACTACTCTTCTTTGTTACATGAATGCAGGTACCTCCTCCAACAGTAGGATAGGCCATGGTTAATCCACATTTACAGCGAGAAAAATCAAGTAGCAGATACATTAGCCAAACATGGAACAGCATTAGCATGCAATGGTACCTTTACTGTCTTTTTGCAACCACCTCCGTTTGTAATGCATGCATTTCTAGTAGACCAACAAGGCACCCGCGCCCTCTATGCAACTCTCCTGCGGAGGAACCTCTCTTTTTGTATTGGAACTACAATGCAAACTAGCATAGAAAATATAGTAAACGTTAGTCCTACTAAGGACAATGTAGTAACCACTGGTGGGAGTACTCCTTTGTTTTTTGTAGTGTAGAATCCCCACCAGCCAATACTCCTTGTAACACTACTTAAATCCTAATATATCTCTCCTTTGTTTACCAAAAAAAAAAGAGATACTTTGTGAATATCTCTAGATATGTTGTGTAGATTCATCGACATATGCATTGGACTTGTTATTTAAGGAAATCTTGCATCCTATCTCATGCTTAGTCTGTGCATACATTATGTATAATTTTGAACTGCACAGGAGTATAATTTTGACAAAATTTTCACCACTACTTCATTTGAAATAGTCGATAATACTTTTTGATCGGTAAGTGTTGGTGTACTCATATTATACTTTAATGTATATAACTTAAAGAAAATTTATAAATCTTACATTTTAAGGGAGCTTAAACTATCTCTTTATATATATATATGTGTGTGTGGTCGCGCGCGCCTGCCTGCGCCCGCGCCGTGTGTGTTGTGTCGTGCGGAGAGCTTAAATAACAAAGAGATGGAATGTGGAAAATTAATTAATTGGAAACAGTATGTCTATATTAACTTTATATTGTTAGAAGTGGTATGCTTGTTTAGGTAGCAATTGAACTAACAAGATGACTTTTGCAACTAATTACACATCTCTCTCGTGTAACCCGCTATGTACACATTAGTAAGTCGTACACGGTAAAAGCTTCTAACCCTTATTATGAACAACTTGTATGAAAATGTCTGTTTTATTGACACAAACAACACTTAGAGGTCAACTCATTAGTTATTGTGCACTATTTTGCTCTGTTAATCTTTAGGAAAATTTTAAAATATAGTATAATGTGTGATTGATTTTTTATCTCCTCCTAAATTGTTTGGTGGCGTCAAAATTTGTCAAAGGGGACTTTTTTCTTGGATTTGATACAAAAGTTTGCCTAGCAACTTCTATTAGTAGTTCCGATGTATGTTGAAGTTGATGATGATGAAGAAGATGATAATGATATGGAGTAGTAATTAATCAATTCAAATTATTCTAAATAAAAAGTTTTCCAATCATAGAATCTAATAAGTTCTTTAAATTTGAAAAATGTATAGAGTGCAGACTAAAAAGAAATATTGATAGAATGTATCAATTGACAGAAAACTCTTTATCTTTTACAATTATAAGACCGGTCAGGAATGAATCGCTTTGTTAATCATATTTATACAAATGATTATATAACTTATGATCATTTGTTAATATAGACATACTGTTTCCAATATATATATATATAACTTATTATATATATATATATATATATATGTATATGTATATATATATATATATATGTATATATATATATATATATAAAAATTTTAACTAGCGAATAAAATTAGTTTCAATCCACCAGTAAATTTTATATATTTTTCTTAAAATAAGAATGACCCAAGCCAGCCCAATCCAATACTCCTATATATAAATTAAAATAATATTAAAAGTGAATTATCCCCGTCCCACCCTCCCCATACAAAAATTAGTTTAAAATGCATGAGATTATGACAAAAAAGAAATATGGATGATTAAAGAGCTCTTGAAATAATAATTAATTTGAATGGAAATGTGAAAAGAAAAATAAAACATAGAAGTTTCATGTTTTGGAGTATCCACTTTTAATATTATTTTAATTTATATATATAGGTATTATTTCGAGTGCAGGTGGGTTGGGGTTGGGTCATTCATACTTTAACTTGATTATAATTTATTAAATAGAAATTTTAAAAAGAAAAACTTGATATAAGGATATATAACCGAAAAATTGTGTTTTCGAGTTATTATGATTTTTGTGTGAGTTAGTGGGAGTTCTATGATTTTTGTGTGTGAACATAGTAATTTGACTTTGCCAGAAAAAAATCATAGACTGTTTGTGAGATTTAACAGAAATTTCAATATGATAAGAAAAGGAAATTAATTAGCCCCAAGTGTCTTAAGAGATAAAGTTTGCATTTAAGTTTTTTCAAACTTACAGAGTGAAGTCCCAAACATAGAACGAGAATTCCTAAAGGTTCTTGGATATTACTAAAGTTATTTATCTGACTCCCTTTCCTTGGATTTTTTTGAAGCTTTAGATAATTGAATGACAAGTGAGTTTTCTTTTTCACATAAGGAAAATGTTCTTTTTTAAAAAATAAATAAATAAATAAACTAGGAAAGCAAAAGTTTTTCCCTTGAGCATGCTCCTCGTACTTTCTTAATTAAAAGACGAATATACACCAAAATTATTAATTGCAAGCTTACTTCATGGTGATTAACTTAAAGATGAGCTTTTTCTTCCAAGGGGGAAGTACAGAAGATAAAAATACTATGTGCCATCTAGCGGACAATAAAGAATCATCTTTTATAATTTATTTCTCATAAATAGACCTAAGTCAAACCTTACGAAACCGTGTGATCATTGTTAACTTGGATCAACATCCTCTTATGAAATCTTCTTTTATTATTTTTTCATTCACCGATATACTTCCATCTTTCGTACTAATATGTTACCCTTAGCTAGCGTTTGGCCATACATATCAAATTTATTTTGAAAATTTTGGTTTGGGTTAAGTTTGGTTTGAAGATAAAATATGTTTGGATATATTTTCCAACTTTATTTTGAAAAAACATGTATATAATTCCGAAGTTTTGGGATTTTGGCTCAAAATTAACTCAATAGCTGATTTCGGAATTTGAAATTTTTTATTTGGAATTTGGCCAAAATATAAGCAAAATTTGTGGCCAAACATGAGTTTTGAAAATAAATCTCAAATTTATTTTGGCAAAACTTATGGTCAAACGGGGCCTTAGGCAAAGTTTAATTTATTGGTGACACCTGACAAAAGCAAGATCAAAAGGTTGAAAATGTAAATTTTGATTTAAGCTTTTTGTTAGAAACACTTTATAATGACAATAACAAATACAATACAAATTTTTTGATTGCTCAGTCACAAACAGAATTTGGAGCAAGATTTGTCATTGGCTGGGATATCATAGAAGGCCTGTTTGCTGGAAATCTGAATTAACATGGATATGTAGCAATGCAAGGAGCAAACAGTTCAAAAAAGCTGTAATTGCTACTGCATTTGCTACTACTGTTTCATTGATTTGGAGAGGGAGAAATGCAATACGATTTCAGAAACAACCTTTTGATGAAAACAAATTGTGCAGAGAAATTGCAATCCTTATTCATGCAAGAGGTAGAAGATGCAAGACTTGGTTAAAAGGACTGCGACAACTCAATTATTATCCTTAGTGTGGTTAGTTTTATAGATGATATGTAATAATATAGCTTGATAGCAGTGAATGATTGTATAGCAAGGTCAAAGGATTAGGATGTGGTAGTTAGTCTATACTACCACAAAAGAACACTCCATTGTATATTTGTTGATATTAATAGAAGCAATATTTAAAATTAAAAAAAAAAACAAATACAATACAAGTTGATAATAACGGTAATTAAAGCAGATAAAAAAGGCACAAACTTAACGTGGTTCGGTCAAGGAGACCAACGTCCACAAGCGGAGAGAAGCGATTTCACAATACCAACAAGAGTACAAAAGAGAGTACAAAATTAGAGTAAATACTCCAATTAGTCCCAAATACCCCAAGAGAATAACCTCACAAGATCACTTCAAAGAAAGGGTTCACACAAGTATTTCCCAATACTCAACTCTCTTATAAAATACTCTTAATAAATAAAGGACGAGAAAGAAAGACAAGAGTGAAAAGCTCTTGAATTTGGTGTGTCTTCAACTGAGGAGAAACTCCTCTATTTATAGGTAAGAAAGCCTTGGGCTCAAAGAATGCTACAATAGCATTTTAATCTTCCACCACACAATGACAAAACTTGGTCCCCAAGTTGAATTTGCCAGCAAGTGAATTTGGCATGTGCCTACATCTATCACATGGTGGATCCATCAAGAAGCCAAAACATTGGCCATATTTCAAATATCTACCTTTGCCTAATTTTGGCTGATATAGTAAATTTGCTCTACCTTCTCCGCAAAAGCCCCAATGGGCGAATTCATTCTTCATAAATGCCAATCAACTTCCCGCAAGGCTTGAACTTAACAACTGGAAGAGGTTTCGTGAACATGTCAGCAGGATTGTCTCTAGTGTTGATCTTCTAAACAGATACTTTTCCATCAGCAATGGTTTCCCAGATAAAATGGTACTTGATATCAATATGTTTCGTGCTCTCATGATACATTTGGTCTTTAGTCAAGTGAATGGCACTTTGACTATCACAAAAATGATAATACCACCTTGGTGTAAACTAAGTTCAGGGAAGAGACCCTTCAACCCTAAGGCTTCTTTGTTAGCCTCGGTCACTGCCATATATTCTGCTTCAGTAGTAGATAAAGCTACTGCATGTTATAATGTATCTTTCCAACTAATAGCGCAACCACCAATGCAAAATACATAGCATGTCAATGATCTTCTTTTGTCAAGATCACCTGCATAATCAGAGTCTACAAAACCAATCGAAGTGTTAGTATTTCTTCCAAACTCCAAACATGTGTTTGAAGTACCTCTCACGTATCTCAGAATCTATTTCACAACCTGCCAATATGCTTTACCATATACCTCTCTTCTTCCTCCGACTGCAGTGACTGAGCAGCTAATAACTTAAAATGAGCAGCAAGAGGGGTACTCGTTGGTTTAGCATCTTTCATGCCAAACCTCTCCAATACTTTTTCCAAGTACTTTTTCTGGGTTAGAAATAGCTTGTTGGCTCCTCGATCTCTTTTGATCTCCATGCCAAGGATTTTCTTAGCTGCTCCCAAACCTTTCATCTAAAATTCACTTTTCAATTGACCTTTGAAATTGTGAATTTCTGTCAAATCCTCAGCAGCAATGAGCATGTCATCAAGATATAATAATAGGTACACAAAAGAACCATCATTTAACTTCCGGAAGTAAACACAACTATCATACATCCTCCTTGAATAACCATGACCCTACATAAAGGAATCAAACCTTTTATACTATTGTCTTGGAGACTGTTTTAATCTGCACAATGATGTCTTTAATAAGAAAACATGATCTTCGTTTCCTTCAATTTCAAATCCTTCGGGTTGATGCATGTATATTTATTCCTCAAGTTCGCCATGTAAGAGAGTTGTCTTAACATCAAGCTGTTCTAATTCCGAATCATACATGGAAACTAAGCCAAGCAAAATATGAATAGAGCTATGTTTAACAACAGATGAGAAAATATCATTAAAATCAAATCCTTGTACCTGATTATAGCCCTTTGAAACTAATTGTGCCTTACACCTCGCATCTTCAACCCCTGGAATGCCATCTTTTTTCTTGAAGACCCGTTTACAACCAACAATTCTTTTTGTTGATGGTAGCTTCACAAGAAACCAAGTACTATTCTTGTGGAGAGACTCAATTTCTTTATTCACTGCTATCAGCCACTTGGCTGAATCAACACCAGAAACTGCTTCTGAATATTTTGATGGTTCTCCAATTTCTTCAGTTTCGTGTGCAACTGAAAAAGCAAATGCAACATAATCTTCAAACGTTAATGGTTGTTTACTTTCTCTTCTTGGTCTATGTTTGGCTATAGAATACTCCTCTTCTTCTGGTTGAACTTCAAGAGTCTCAACTTCCGAAATTTCAGCTTCTGGCTCAACTTCAGGAGTTTCAACTGTATTTTGCTCCAAAGTTGATGAGCTTGGCTCAGAAGGAATGCCAATCTCAATCTCCATCTGCTTCTGTGTACTCTTCCCTTTATCTGCATTAAAAGAACTAGAATACTCTTTTCTAGAAAGTAACATAGAGGATTCATCAAATTTTACATCTCTGCTAATTATAAATTTTGGTGCCATAGAATAGGATACCATAGTCGGTATCCTTTTACCCCAGATGCATACCCAAAGAAAATGCACTTTTTAGCCCTTGGCTCTAATTTTCCATTATTTACATGCATGTATGCAGGGTAGCCAAATATCTTTAAATAAGAATAATTAGCAGGAGTACCTGACCACATTTCCTCTGAAGTCTTAAAGTTTAGGGTGCAGAAGGAGCACCGTTGACAACATAACAAGCTGTAGAGATAGCTTCTGCCCAAAAGGTGTTTGTCAACCCAGCATTTGAAATTATGCAACGAGCCCTTTCCGATAGAGTTCTATTCATCCTTTCTACCACACCATTTTGCTGAGGCGTCATTCTCACAGTACGGTGGCGAGCAATTCCTTTATTCTTGCAAAATTCATTGAATTCATCATTACAAAATTCCAAGCCATTATCTGTTCTAAGCCGCTTGACCTATTTTCATGTTTGCTTCTCAACCAAAATTTTCCATTGGTTGAAAGTTAAGAAAACATCACTTTTAATTTTCAGGAAATAAACCCAAACTTTCCTTGAATAATCATGAAAAGTTAACATATACCTGGCACGACCTTTTGACGGGGTACGTGAAGGGCCCAAAGGATCTGAATGAATGTAATTCAAAGTACCTTTTGTTCTATGCATTGCTGGAGATTTGAAGCTGACTCTTTTCTGCTTCCTGAACACACAATGTTCACAGAACTCCATATTTTCGGTATTTTGGCCACACAAAAGACCTTTTTGCTGAGGATGGAAAGACCTTTTTCACTCATATGCCCCAATCGCATATGCCAAAATTTGGTGATGTCAGAATCTGATTTATCTGATGTTGAAATTGCAGTTGCACCTGTAACAATAAATCCTAATAGTGTATACAACGTATCAGATCTGTGTGCTTTCATGATCACAAGAGCACCATGAGAAACTTTCAAAACTCCACATTCACCTGTGTACTTGCACCCAAGAGATTCTAGAGTACCCAAAGAGATGAGATTTTTCTTCAAGTCGGGAACATGTCTAACATCGGTGAGAGTTCTCACCACACCATCATGCATTTTGATTCGGATTATGCCTTTTCCAATAACTTTGCAGGTAGTATTGTTGCCCATCAAGACAACTCCACCTCTAGTAGATTCATATGTGGTAAATAAATCCCGATCGGGACACATATGATAAGAACAGCCCGAATCTAAAATCCAGTCATTGTTAGATTTGAAACTATTATTAGTTACTAAAAAAGTAGTTCCATCAATCTCATTAGCAGCTACACTTGCTTCGGCAACATTAGTAATTTTGTGTTCATTTTTCTTTTATGTATGCTTTTCTTTATTTTTCAACTTAAAGCATTTAGAAATAATGTGGCCTTTCTTATGACAGTATTTGCACATGACGTTTCTGTATCTGGATTTTGACCTTGATTTAGGTCTCCCACTACTTGAATCTTTCTTATTAGATCTACCTCTTACAAATAAGCCTTCCCCTTGGTTCCCACTAGTTTCCCCAGTAATATCTATATCTATTTGTTATTTTGATTTCAAAATAGATTTGATATATTTATAAGAGATATTATCATTTCCATAAAGTATAGTATCTCTTATATGCTTAAACGACTGGGGTCAAGAAACAAGTAATAATACGACTTGATCTTCATCTTTGATTTCAGCATCTATGGTACTTAAATCCATAAGAAGAGAATCAAAAGTATCAATATGTGTAGGTATAGAGGTACATTCATCCATACAAAAAGTGTAAAGTTTTTGCTTTAGGTAAAGCCTGTTTTCTAGTGTCCTTTTCATATACAGGGTTTTTAGCTTTTCCCATATGCCTTTGGATGAGCTTTCTGCAGTAACTTCACGCAAACCTCATTTGAGAGATTTAAAATGATACCTGCTTTTGCCTTTTTGCCAATGACGGCAAACTCCTCGTCCGTCATTGTTTCTGGCTTCTTCTCCTTTCCTTATAGTGCCAAATCTAAGCCGTCCTGAATTAGGATACGTTCCATCTTTAATTGTCATATTCTGAAGTTTGCACTTCAGTCAAATTTCTCAACATATGTCATTGTTAGAGTCATTTTGGCTATTTAAATTAACCCGGTTAGATCTGGCTCTAATACCAATTTGTTAGAATCGGGAACCCGTATAATAAAAAATTTATCCAAACAATGTTAATAATGACAATAAAAAAATACAATACAAGTTGATAATAATTGTAATTGAAGCAGATAAAGAATGCACAAATTTAACGTGGATCGGTCAAGGATACCTACGTCCACAAGCGGAGTGAATCAATTTCACTATACCACTAAGAGTACAAAATTAGAGTAAATACTCCAATTAGTCCAAATACCCCAAGAGAATAACCTCACAAGATCACTCCAAAGAAAGGGTTCACACAAGTGTTTCCCAACACTAACCTCTCTTATAAAATACTCTTAATAAATAAAGGAGGAGAAAGACAGATAAGAGTGAAAAGCTCTTGAATTTGGAGTGTCTTCAAGAGAGGAGAAACTCCTTTATTTATAGGTAAGAAAGCCTTGGGCTCAAAGAATGCTACAGTAGAATTTTAATCTTTCACCACACAATGACAAAACTTGATCCCCAAGTTGAATTTGCCAGCAAATGAATTTGGCATGTGTCAATATCTATCAGATGGTGCACCCCTCAAGAAGCCAAAATGTTGGTCATATTACACTTTTAGAGTTTGTTTGGTCGAGCTTCCGAGAGGACATCATATTTTTTGTCAAAAAAGTACTTATTTGAAAATTTGATGTGTTTGTTGAAGTGGGAAAAGTGTTTTTAAGCAGAGCAAAATCAGTTTTTCTGCTTAACTTCAGGGAGAAATTAGAATTTTCCCCACTCACTGAGGAGTTCTGCTGGTTTTATGGAGTTTGCTTTGCACGACTTTATAACTTTTTTCAAAAAGTAAAAGTAGAACATTAATTTTTCAAGACAAAAATATCTTTATCATAAATTTATATTTCTCAAATTATTTTTTATTAATTTAACTTTTTCCTTTTTTTTGTTTCTACTATCCCTTTCTTCTATTCTTTTTATTTTTATTGCATTTTTGTTCTGCTTCTAACGTTCCTCATTGGATCAGGTCTGCAGTTCCTACTAGAGGCTATTCTCCCAATAAAGCAAGTTAACACAACGACACTGAGTAGTTCCTAGTAGCACTTAAGCTATATCTTCCGTTCCGATATTAATACTTCTTTATATGGGTGTACAAAGAAAACCAATAAATCGCAACAACTCGATAATTTGAGTCAAACCGAGAAGAAAAAAACTCCGACTATGTGTTGGTTTAATTTGGTTTGGAGTTGGAAAATAAAACACGATCATGATTGGTTTGGTTTGATTTTAACTAAAGAAAGTCAAACCGAAACAAAACCAACCCGACATTACATATATATAAATTTTATATATATTTAATATATAAATATACTTATTGTGATGTAATTTATAAAGATTTCTTAAAAGATTTCATAATTTTATTTTTTGAGGTATTATTTCAAGGTTGGACTTAGAACTATAGTCATTAATATTAGTCAATTAAATAGTGCTAATAAAAACTCAAACCAAAATCAAATCAATACGAATGCTAACAAAATATATTTAATTCAATACTACGAACGGGAATGTATTGAATATCTACTTTTTATTTTACAATAATTTAGATAAAATTGCATAACCTATTTTTATTTTTTCTTTAACGTTTAGGCATGCATTTAATAATCCCTTATTAGTTTATTTATTTTAGCATGACTTAGTACTCTTAGATTATGTTTATTTTTATTATTGCTTTTTAATTAGCAATATTTATATTGCATAATTTTATTGTCTTTATTGTTGAATATTTTAGGATAATGTCATGGTATTATTTTCTTAGAAAATGCTTTATATAGTTATATCTTTCTAGGACTAACGAAATATTTTGAGCATAATTTATGTGTTTTGTTTTACGAAAATTTTACCGGAAAAAAATCAAATAACCCAAAAACCCGAAAAAAATCAAAAAAAATGAAAGTGAAAACCCCGAGCTTTATTGGTTTGGTTTGGTCTTTAGATTTAATAATCTGACACAACGGTTTGATTTGGTAATTGTAAAATCCGAACCAGCCCAACCTATGTACATCCCTACTTCTCTGCTCTGAGATTGTGAAGTTATTCCAATACCAATCACAACCAGTAGATGGTTTACACTTTAAATAGTCAGACATCACTGTTGAATTTCATTTAGATCCCCTGAACCATTGTATCCATAGAATATCTTTCTTCTCGAAGAATAACTAAAATAATTTTTCAACAGAAACAATATACCACAATCTAATTTTTTAAATGTTTACTCCTCCATACTTTTTAGGTGTACATATCTTATCTCGTGCAATCAGAGTAGTCTTCCTCTTCCACTTTGAGTTATACTATAGATTGATATCCCCTACATTAACTATCAATAGCCTTAAGTACACTTCATTCTCGAAAAATACTTTATGACTAATACAAATAATAAAGGGGAAATTGGATCATCCTGAGCCCCCTTCTATCTTCAAAGTAATCGTGTTCTTCTCTATTCACCCTGATCGAGAACTTCTTAGCGATAACACATGCTATGATAAGCTAAACATTCGAGAGAACCCAAAACTTATCGATATTTCTTCTATAAAGTCTCATTTTACCGCATCATAAACTTTTCTCAAATATATTTTTATCATACATTTTGGGGAGGTCTTCTTATTGTAATGTCTTAATAGATCATGACAAATCAGAATATTGAGTACAAGTGATCTTGCCTAAATAAATGTAGCTTGAGTTTCATTCACCAGGGAAGGAAGAACATCCTTCAATCTTTTGCATAGCATCTTAGAAATGCACTTATACAAGATATACAACAAGAAACATGCCTAAACTAACTTGTGTGCATAGAATAAGCACATTCCAGAAGAATTTCGTCATTGATTTAGTAATATCCTCTCTAATTATTTTTCAAGAACCTAATGAAGTCAATCCAACAGATATCACTCATGAGCTTTTATTTATGTTAGTGCTAAGGAGTGCTTCATTAACTTCTTTATTAGAGAAATCCTATATTACGATTAGTAGTTAGTTTAACATTTGTAGTTGATTAAGCAGTTAAGTAGTTAGTAGTTAGTTAACAACTGAATGTGAGTTGTCCCATTAGTTAGTTGTTAGATGGTTAAGTGGGTTAATTATAAATAGTTATTGTACATATACATTCTGTGAGAATCAATGCAATAGTGAGCTTCTCTCCCAAATATCTTCTCTCTACTTCCTTGGATGAACTGTGAGATTGAGCTCCTTATATTGAGAAAAACAACATGGTATCAGAGCAATGACTCTATCATATGCTCGTTATGAGATTTCGATGATTAATTTTGTATTTAGCCATTCTTTGATTCCTTCTCTGCTACGAGATTTCTTTTTCTACGATACTAGTAATTGGTGATGAAATCGAAGAGAAAATTGATCACAAGAATCTATTGTACGTTCATCCTTCTGATACACCTGGATTGATCTTAATTGTAATGAAATTGATAGAATCTGATAATTATGGGCTTTGGTGAAGGTCGATGCGAATTGCACTTCATGTTAAGCGAAAGCTAGGGTTCGTGACTGCTATGTGTAGAAAGCACCAAAAATAGGACTACATTACATGAGGATTGGGAATCCTGCAATGCAATTGTTCTGTCTTGGATCATGAACACGATATCGCCGGACCTGCTTAGTGGAATTATGTAAGCATCAAATGCTCATTTGATCTGGAAGGATCTGATGGAACGTGTTGATAAGGTGAATTATGTTCGCATTTTCCAGGGACAGGGATATTGCCACAATTTTCGCAGGGGAATGACTTGGTAGCAACTTTATTTACCAAATTGAAAGAACTTTGGACAGAGTATGATGCCCTAATTCCTTCTTTTGGTCGTGATTGTCCTAAATCAAAGGACCACCTTGAGCATTTGTAGAGTCAGGTATTACTTCAATTTCTCAGTGTCTAAATAAGTCATATGAGCAGGCTCACAGAAAAATACTCATGAAGACAATAGAGACTAGCTTGATTCAAGTATATGCTATGATTATAGAGGATGAAAGTCAAAAGTCACAACATTTTCCACCTTTAACAGGGAAAATTGATCTCATGGGTATGCATTAGGTCGTAGATAACCATATAAAGGAAATGAGCCTTATATGCAATGTGAGTATTGTAATATAAAGGAGAACTTAAAAGAGGGATGTTATAAGTTTATTAGTTACCCGGCTGACTTTAAGGCAAAGAAAAAGTTTGTTTTAATAATGCGGTTGGGAACAATGTGGTAGACAAGAAATTTCACGTAGTGGAAGGTAAGGTTGCAGGTGAATTTTTTTTATAGAAGCACAATACAACCAGATCCTTGGTATGTTGAATAGAAACAAGGATGTTGCTGGACCTCAAGCTAATTTGGCAGGTATTACCACATCTTTTATGGCAGGCTTAGGTACTACTGATTGGATATAGATTGTGGCGCTTCTCACCATATTACTGTCTCACTTAATACCTTAATTGATGTTAGTGAATTGAGTTCCAAAAAAGAACTTCACTTACCTGATGGAGCTAAGTCCAACATAACACACATAGCAATTGCTAAATTCCTTGAAAGTATGAGGGCTAATGATGTGCTATATGTTCCAGATTTCATATACAATTTGCTAACTGTGTCCAAGCTTACCAAAAACCTCTCTTGTTTTGCCCTGCTTTTTCCTGATTTTTGTATTTTTCAAAACTTCTTCACTGCAGGATGTGGAAGATTGGTAAGGAGCATGATGGTCTACGCATTGTGAGACAAAGAAACAGTTAGAACAATATGAAGGATCTAGTGAAGAGGGCAATGGTGCACGGAACGTCAGTAGACATGCCAAAGATTGGGGCATGCTTCAATCAAGACTATGAAGCACATATCATTCCTACAATATAAAAATGTAGATGTAATTGTCAATAAAGATTGTTCCATTTGCCCATTAGCAAAGCAAAGCAAGTTGTTGTTTCCTACTAGTCATACTATTAGTGAGAAACCATTAGAACTAATTCACATGGATGTATGGGGTCCTTATAGCACACCTACTAATGATAGAAAGTTTTTTCCTTACAATAATAGATGATCATACCAGATTCGCATGGGTTTATCTGTTGCAAATGAAGAGTGATGTTGTTACTGTACTCAAAATGTTTCTTCCATTAATAAAAACATAGTTTTCTACAGTTCTAAAGGTGGTTAGAAGTTAGAACTAACAATGAAACATAATTCTTTAACAAAATATGTATTGATTTGTTATGTGTCTACCTCTTAGAAGAATGGGGTAGCTAAGAAGCAGCACATGCATATCCTATACATTGCTCGAGCATTGTAGTTTCAAGCTCAAATTCCTGCTAGATTCTGGGAAGAATGTGTAGAAGGGGTTGTCTATCTGATCAATAGGCTGTCAACTGAAGTTCTACGGGGAAAATCACCACATGAACTATTGCATGGAAAGCCACCATCCATTGATCATTTGTGAGTATTTCGGTGTCTTTTCTTATAATGCCACATTTCAGCCGCTCAATCTGCATATCTTCATAAACTTTGTGGTCAACGCCAAAAGCTATTTTTGAATCTACTCTATAATTTTTTTTCTAATAATTGAGCTACCGCGGATTTATTCTAATTTAAAATTCATGTATAATATTACATGTTAATTACGTTATTAATACTTTAAGAATCCATATGTACGAGGACAGCGAGGTCTATCACAAATAAAACATGAACCCCTTAAGTATATTTATACGTGGCGTCATCCTACTGGTCAATCAAAGCCCTCCAAATCAAACACGTGGAGAAACACCAAAATCGATTTTTTTTTAAAATTTTTTTTGCTTCATTCTGTCATACAACTTTAATCCACTTTCATGCAACTACGTGGAAACTCACTTCACACCTCATAACTAAGTGCCCATTCCTTCTCGTTAATTCAAGTATATATTCCCTCCCTCAACCCTCACTTCCATGTCCATAAGATTGTCATCTTAAAAAAACACAACCAACAAAGGAAAAAAAACCTTGCTAGGAAAATGGAAGATCATCAACAAAGTAGCAATATTCATACGTATAGAGGAGTAAGGAAGAGAAAATGGGGGAAATGGGTGTCGGAGATACGCGAACCTGGGAAGAAAACTCGAATATGGCTAGGGAGTTATGAGACACCTGAGATGGCTGCAGCAGCCTATGATGTTGCTGCATTTCATCTAAAAGGCGAAAGAGCAAGACTCAATTTCCCCGAATTAATCGATAGTTTTCCAAAACCCTCAAGTTCTAAGCCCGAAGATGTGCAAATGGCAGCTCATGAAGCAGCAATGAGATTCAAAAGACAAACTCCAGAGCCACCCGAGAGCGGTGGCTGTGGCGGTGGTGGCACGGTGGTTCCGGTGAGGGTAGGTCTATCGTCGAGTCAAATTCAGGCGATTAATGAGTCGCCATTGGACTCACCTAAAATGTGGATGGAGCTAGCTGGAGCTTTGTTATTACGAGATCCTGTTAGAGAATACACTTATCCCTCGTATTCTTTTACCGATCCTATGGTATTGTGTGAAGACATTGCTGAGTTTGGGGAGTGGGATGAAATGCAACAGAATCATGATTCCATTTGGAATTTTTAGGTGGAAAAAGAAATTCCATATGGCCCCTTTTAGTATTTATATTTTAGCAAAGATTATTAGGGGCCAATTTAAGAAGAAGAAAAAAAGAGAGAACAAAAGCTTAACAAATAGAGATTCTTTTGGAGAATATTTGTTAGATTGTAATCTTGAGAAGTCCATGAAGATTTACTAAATCAATAGAAAGAAGACAATGGTGGAGCCTTGAATTAATTTGATTTTGCTTTTCTATAGCCTTTATTTCTTTCCCTAATAAATTTTTGGGTGGGCCAAAGAATCTTCATATTTTAGATCGTTTATTGCAGACACAAGATTAGTTTATATTTATGTTATATGTCATAGAAAATGACATCGAAACGTATTTTTCACTTGACAAAACTGTAATTAAAATGAATCTTCTAAAACTGATTCGCAAACTAACACTTCAAAGTTTCATCTTTTCAATTTGTTTTTTCTGGTAAGAATAACACAAATTATATGTGCACCAATTTTGTAAAAGAAGCTCTTTGGATATTACTAATTATTTTCACTGAATTCTGGGTTTGAGCGCTTACCAGAGTTTGAAACTTATGGGTTGGACATTTTAGTCTGTTTAAGTTAATAGGTTTAAATTAATAATTTATATATATTTTTAAAAATAATATAAAATTTGAACCATAATTATTTAGTTTGACCTAACCCGAAACTCCTATGTTAGCTCCGCCCGTGCTTTGCAGTCCCTACTTTGACCTTTGTTCTTTCTCAACTACTTGGCCTGAAAATTTCATGAAATGTAACCGAAGCATAGAGTGACAAGAGGGGTTGCTCTGATGGTAAGCAACCCTCACTTCCAACCGAGAGGTTGTGAGTTCGAGTCTCCCCAAGAGCAAGGTGGGAAGTTTTTGGAGGGAAGGATGCCGGGGGTCTATTTGGAAACAGCCTCTCTACCCCAGGGTAGTAAGATCTGCGTACATACTACCCTCCCTAGACCTTACTATGTGAGATTATACTGGGTTGTTGTTGTTAACAGAAGCGTAGAGATATTAAAAGAAGGATTGGTTAGACTACTCAAAACTAGCATTGTCCCTCTTCATTAGTGCTTATGTAACACCGCCCCAGACTTTAGACAAAGTCTCATCGGCAAAACACAAGTCATGCGCCATGTCTCTTGTTTTCAATAGTAAATCACACCAGACCCTAAAGCTTGATCTTTAAAATATAAGCGGCTCCTAATTTTATGCAAAAGAATTTCTTCTTGGGAAGTTTATAATAGACCATCACGTTGTCTTGTATTTTACGGGGTGGTAGAATTTTTCACAATTAAATTATTCAATTACAGTTTAGAGCAACTGTCTTCGAAAATTATAGAGTTTCAACCTCAGCTAGAAATTAAAGGACTGGACTTGAGAGTGTTTTTAGATATAAAGCGAAAGCTGTACCCAATAATGACATGATTGGATAAAAGTAAACAAAAGCCAACATCTTCACATAACTTGGCCATTACATAAACGTTGATAATTTATTGTAAGATTATTGCTAAAACTTACACGGGAATGGAACGTCTGATTAAGTGGTAATGTTTTGACTCAAAATGGAATGAATGGCATCGCTTGTTATTTTCATCAAGATAATCTTTTAGTCTAAACAATTAATGCAAGAACGGTTAATTAGATTCTTTAAAGATCATAAATAAATGCTTTGTATGAGGACTTCTCATGGTCCAAGCTTATAGCATGATACTATTTCTTCGGTAGAATTTACCTATAAAATATTTCCTCATTAAATAAATTTTCTCGAATAAATTAATTTGTCGAATTTTATGACTTTATAAACGGAGAAAAATAATTGTGCAATATCACTTAACTAACATTCCTGCTGCAATGTATTTTCATGCTATAACAGAATCCTTACATAAAAGGAGCCAATAAAAATCTAAAAAGATATCTTCTTTCATCTCCCTTGATCACATAAACGGCATATATTGCAGAGAGTTTTGGGAGAATTAATTTTCTCGTATTGCTCACAAAAGTATATATAGAGTACAGAGAGGTATCAAATCCTACCAACTATAGGACTGTACAATAATTAAAGAATATTCTACCAATAATATTTAAAAAACACACAATATATTCTAATACGCCCCCTCAAGATGGAGGGCCGGAGGACACGCCAATCTTGGACATCAGCAGAAGAAGCCGAGGACGAGATAAGTGCTTGGTGAGAGCATCAGCAAGCTGATCAGCAGAGGATACATGAGCAACACGAAGAGACCCATTCTGAACCAATTGACGAACAAAGTGATAATCAATGGAGATGTGTTTCATGCGCGAATGAAACACAGGGTTGGCACAGAGGTAAGTGGCGCAAATGTTGTCGATGTAAATGTCAGGAGCAGTTGGAAGAGAGACATGAAGCTCGCGCACCAGGGAATGAAGCCAACGGACTTCAGCGGCAGCAGAAGCAATGGCACGATATTCAGCCTCAGTAGAAGATCGTGCAACGGAACGCTGCTTTTTGGAGCTCCAGGAAATAGGATTAGGCCCCAGAAAGACAACATAGGCACCAGTTGAGGAGCGGTCATCACAGTTTCCACCCCAATCAGTAGAAACAATGCAGAGGTATAGCAGATGAAGGACGCAGCCAGATTCCAAAGTCACGCGTCCCATTCAGATACCGGAAGAGGTGCTTAACTGCACCCCAATGAGTGACAGTAGGAGCGTGCATGAACTGTGATAGTTTATTCACAGCAAAGGAGATATCAGGACTAGTGAAGGAGAGATACTGGAGGCCCCCAAGGGCCTGTCCATGGGCGGATGCGTCGGCAGGAGCCGAGCCGTCGGCTAGATGAAAGCGGGTGGACGCCGTTGTTGGCGTCTGAAAAGGGTTGGATTCCAGCATATTATGACGAGTCAAAAGATCAACAATATACTTACGCTGAGAAAAAAACACCCCTTGGAGCTGCGCAGAACCTCAACACTAAGAAAGTAGCTTAGATCACCCATGTCTTTAAGAGAAAATTTAGTCCCAAGAGAGTCAATCACACGGTTCAAGAAGGCAGAGTCATTACCAGTCAATATGAGATCATTAACATATACCAAAAAATAGGCTGTAATACCAGAATGCTGAAAAACGAAGAGCAAAGTGTCAGAGGTAGTGTTGACGAAACCCATGGCCAAAAAGCATTGGCGGAGCTCACTGTACCATGCCCGGGGTGCCTGTTTGAGACCATAAATAGTTTTATGTAACTTACAGACATAAGATGGATAGGCTTTGTCAACAAAACCCGGTGGTTGTGCCATATAGACATCCTCTGTAAGCCTCCCTTGGAGAAAGGCATTGTTCACATCCATTTGACGAAGAGGCCAGCCTTAGGATACAGCTAGACTAAGAACGAAACGCACAGTTGCCGGCTTAATAACCGGACTGAAAGTTTCCCGGAAGTCGACACCTGGTCGCTGATGAAAGCCTTTCACAACAAGTCGGGCTTTGAACTTATCCACAGTACAGTCAGGCTTTCGTTTGATACGATAAATCCACTTGCAACCCACAACATTCTGTGAAGAATCAGGTGGAACAAGATCTCAGGTGCCATTCCGTAGTAGAGCATCAAACTCCAATGACATAGCAGCGCGCCAGCGCTCATCAAACATAGCACTAGATAAAGTCTGAGGTTCTGTAACAGCTGAAGAGGTTACAGCAGACATACCAAACTTCTTGTTGGGCGTAAAGATGTTATTTTTGCTGCGAGTTTGCATGTGATGACCACCCTGAGAGGATGAAGGTGGCGGCATAGTGTGTGTAGTGGCGGCGGGGGCCGCTGGCAGTGCCGTAAGAGGCGCTGGTGGCTCGGGCGTTGGCGTCGGCGGTGCGTCCGGTGAAGGATCGCTAGTGGGAGCGGTGGCAGGTACTGACAGAGGCAGCGGAAGGACTTCTAGGGTGACCGGAATGGGTACGGGTGGAGACTCGGGGTTAGACCCCTCTCGTATTGCTCACAAAAGTATATATAGAGTACAGAGAGGTATCAAATCCTACCAACTATAGGACAGTACAATAATGAAAGAAATCAAATCCTACCAACTATAGGACTGTACAATAATGAAAGAATATTCTACCAATAATAAAAAGATACACACAGTATATTCTAATATATATATCCCATTTTCCACAAGGATCTGTAATTTGGTGACCCTATCCTTCGTTAATAACTCGCTAACCAGATCTATAATAAACCTTTGCTTTAATTTGGCTGCAACATATAAGACTTGCCTCCTGCAGTTTTTGGCTGTCTTCTTCAATCAAAACACAGCGAACAAATGGATTACTTTCTTCTAATAGTTATGAAATGGAATAGTTACACAATAGCCGGCTAAATCCAATGTTTATATTTTCTAATCGATATACATAGTATTATACATGGTTATACACATATCATATATAAATTATACATATATTATATATTTACCGACTTTTTTTAGTTTAAGAATTTAGGTATGCGGCTATTTGAGTTAAATCTTCTTATAATAATAATAAAATTGAATAAAAATTACACGGGTTATTTGATCGTCCCCATTTAATTTATACTCATTTTTTAAAAAAAATTTAATTTGTATCCACTTTTTGAATAATTTCAACCCCCTTTTTCCTTCTTCTTCTCCTTCTTCGTTTTCTTCTTTCTTCCTTCTCCTGCTGCCCGAACACTCCCATGAGAGACTTCGTACTGTAATGTGTATGTATGCCTCCATAAATTGCCACTTTTACCGATACAATATTGATCCTTTTGAGATCAATATTGTGTCATACTGTATAAAGCATCAGTCAGCCGCTTGTCTTAAATTATTAGATGAAGTTCAGAAATAAGACGTCGTTTCATATTAAGACAAAGACCGGATGAAAAAATAAGAACATAAATTATTCCCTTCCTTTCATATTGTTTGACGTATTTTTCTTTTTAGTCTATTTCAAAATAAATAATATATTTTTAAATTTAGAAATAATTTAACTTTAAACTCTTTATTTTACCCTTTTTTCTCTTAGTAAGAAGCTTTTATAGCCACATAAATGATATGGTCCCACAAACCTTTTACCCCTTAATCTTTTAAGGCCACGAGTTTTAAAAGTCTTTTATTTTTTTTAAATACTGTACCGAGTCAAACTATCTCAAACAATATGAAACAGAGAGAGTACTTTTTACTAGACTAGGTACTTATAATTTAAAGGGAAAAGATCATACCTAAGTGACGATGAAGTTTAGGATCCTAATGCCTCCACTTTTAGCCATGCCAAAAGAATACAAATGTCACTGTGTGTGCGGTGAAAAACGAGGAACCGATCCCCCCCCCCCCCACGTAATGCTTCAGAGAGTGATCCCGAAAATACGGGATCTCGGGTCAATCGCTTCCCTCGAAACCTACCGATGTCCTGCCAAGAATGAACATCAACTGGGGCCCTGGCGAACGCAGGAACTCCCCGAGGAATGCATGTGGGGTCGATCAAATCTATTCAAGCGGCCCAACGCCAACCCTCATGCGACGTAAAACTAACGGCCTGTCACATCACAATTTTTTTGTCATGTCAAGTATTCTGTACTAAATTTGGGTGTCCCCTTTCTATAAAAAGGGGGTTACCAATACCTTGTAAGACAGATCTCCAATTGTCCTATTCAAGTGCAATAATATCTCTTCTCTCTCTTATCTAACTTGCTTATTCCCCTTGGTTCTAAATCATTTATTCTTCGGTCTATCTTCTTATCACTTGGCATTGGCTCGAGGCCGCCCCTACATTTATTGTCTTTTAACCCGTTCTTCATTATATAGCTTAATATTGGCCGAAAGAGCCCTATCTAATTATATCTTTAACTGTTATCTCATCCCCGATTGTCCTCGATTGCTCGAGATCGATATCAACGCCAACTCTGAGGTCCCATCGAGCATCTCTACACTCGGGAAACAGGCCCTTTTAGTTTGATTACTGTCTCATTTTAGCTCGCATTTTGTCATCATATTTCACGTTTTTTAGCATTAACTGCTATAATAACTAGCTCGGAAATAGATCACGCATTTTTAGAATCACATTTATAAAATTAACTGATGTTACCATTTTCAAGGTAAATAGTTTGGCGCCCACCATGGGGCTAAAAATAATAGTGATTATTGTTTTGCTGGTTTCGTCACACAAACGCACATTATCTTTCACACTTTTTCTTGTCCAAGATCCTTTGATTTCAGGCCAAAATGTCCGGCTCGGTAAACAGAGTTGAAAACGACAACCTCAAAATAATGGGTAAAATGGCGGGCCTATCCCGGCCACTGGAGCACATTTGCGGGATCCTGATATCGCTCCCGGGCCAATCCTAGTAGACACTGATTCACAGGACGCACAACAAGTCGACGAAACTTCCCACACCGACAGGAGCATACAACACATCGACCAAAAGGAAGCACAAAAAACCCCGGCCCGGGAAGAACAAAAAGTTAGTCTTCATGTTATTTTTAAAATGTTACAAGCACAACAACTGGTCATCGCTCAGCTACAATGCCACCCAAGAACCCCCAGCACAGTGGCACTAGAGACGACCCCTCCTGCGGAGAGAGTGCTCAAAAGGTCAAGCAACAACGAATCGGTGGTTGATCCCGCCATCGTGAAAATGCTCGAATACCTTACCAAACGGATCGAATCAGGTGAGAAAATGATTGCAGCTGACGATAAAAAAAGTCGAGACCTACAACTCTAGGGTCGATCAGATCCCGGGAGCGCCCATCAGTCTTCAGCGTTTAGATTCAAAGAAGCTCATTCAAAGGTCGTTCCCCGAGGAAGCAGCCCCAAAGCCCATTCCCAAAAATTTTAGAATGGTGGAACTCCTAAGTATAACGGCACCTCCGACCCTAATGAACACGTCACTACTTACACCTGCGCAAAAATGACGAGATCGAGTTTGTATTGCTGAGAAAATCGAAGAAACACTTTCATAGGGGGGCATTATGTGGTACCATAACTTGGCTCCCAATTCCATAGATTCGTTCACCATGCTAGTTGTAGCACTCCTCAAATTTATAAAAGTTTCGAGACACACTAATTGTTAAATTTAATTTATTATTATTATTTTCTTGACCATAGTGATATATATATATAATTAAGTAGTTGAATGTACAATTAGGAGAATATCAAAAATTTTATTATTATTACTTATTAAAAATATGTTACATATAAGTAATTACTAGTTAAGTTAAAACTAAAAAAAGGAGAAAAGGGAAAACAAAAAAACAAAAAAAAAACAAAAAAAAAAAAAGAAAACGTGAACTTAAAAGCCCATAAACGGCTGTTGGGACCTAAAATGCGTTTCTTTACCCATAAAAGTCTTCTGTTCAGTCTAGAACAGAGAATAACGATAGCATAAAAAATCCTCTAGACTAGAACAGAGAATAACGAAGTAGAGGCAGCAACCCCAGGAAATATTTCATGCGGACAATACGGAAAGATTTTAGGGTTCTTTACAAATCACTAATTCTTGAATTTAGGTATATAAAATTTTCTATTTTTAATTATTTTAAAGTAGTAATAGGTAAGAATTGAATAGCTAATTCCTTTCTTCCTTTATATCAATAATAAATTTCATATTTAGGTGTAGTACTTTAAAATTAATTAAAATATAGTGGTTGTTGTAGAATCGATTGGTTAACTGGTGTCAATTGGACTGGATCTACGTATTGGATCGAGAAGTTTTGAGGTTAGTTGATATAACCCTTTACTAAAGTAGTTTAACTCACAAATGTACGCACACAAGGTGTTTGATGAAGATTAATAATGCTTGTGGTATTAACTGGATTAGGACATTAGTCATGACTTTATATGTATACTAAGGCAAGTTGACTATTTCATAAGTGTGTTATTCTTTTTATTATTCTCAAGATCATTTAATAAAGAAAGAATTACGGCCCATGTCACTTGGCCTAATAGACAACAGAAAATGGCCCACATTTGAAGCTCTAACCATATATAGACTATGTTGTACATAACTTGAAAGAAACTTTTCAGCCTTTAGCCCACTACTAAAGATATACTTTTAGGGTTTTATTATTTTCTTCTTTCTTCATTCCCTTCATCTTTCTCTGACGCCTCTCTGCTTCCTATTCATTCAACTCTCAACTCTTAATATACATTCATTCACCTCCTTTCTTTCTTCAATCGCGAACAACTTTTGCTTCTCCATACCCATATAGTCTACCAACTCTGAGCTACTCTTTAGCCAACGTAAGATTCTTACACTTTTTTTAGAAAGAATTACGGCCCATGTCACTTGGCCTAATAGCCCAATAGAAATTGGCCTACATTTGAAGCTCTTATCCTATATAGCCTATGATGTACATAACTTGAAAGAAACTTTTCAGCCTTTATCTAACTATTAAAGACGTACTTTTAGGGTTTTATTATTTTTTTCTTTCTTCATTCCCTTCATCTCTCTCTCACCGCCTCTCTGCTGCCTATTCATTCAACTCTCAACTATTTATATACATTCATTCACTTCCTTGCTTTCTTCAATTGCAAACAACTTTTGCTTCCCCATACCCATATAGTCTACTAACTCTGAGCTACTCTTCAGCAAACATAAGATTCATACACTTTTTTTAACACAAACTAAAGAAGAATTTGTAAGAAAGAATATTTTTTGAACTATCAGATGGCAAACTCTTTGTCCAAACCGTTCCGATGCTTTTTGA
This sequence comes from Nicotiana benthamiana, assembly GCA_034376525.1. Taxonomy (NCBI): domain Eukaryota; kingdom Viridiplantae; phylum Streptophyta; class Magnoliopsida; order Solanales; family Solanaceae; genus Nicotiana; species Nicotiana benthamiana. Next base: position 135,349,755 of record CM067329.1, on the reverse strand, counting down.
AGTTCCCAACAATTGAGTTTTTCAACCTTTTCTTCAGATTTCCAAACATCCGATGCTCCACTTCCTCTATTCCAACATGTTTGGAGGATTTTGAAGTTTGAAGTTCTGGTAATTTTGGGAGATTTTGAAGTTTAATGTTTGAAGTTCTGGAAAATCATAACTATGTAGCAGGTTGTATCTACACTGTATAATAGTGTATATGGATATACAGACACCTCTTATATACTATTATACATGTTTACACAAGTTATACAGTATTTGTGTATAGTATTATATATATATATATATATATATATATATATATATATATATATATATATATATATATATATATATATATATATATATATATATATATATATATATATATATATATATATATTCAGTTTATAAGGATGTATATACATTGTTAGCGTGTAAGAGGTCGCTATAGAAGTTTGACACTTTCTTCTTCTTTTTTTGTGTAATTTGTTGTATGAGCGTTGGAGGGATTCTATAATTCATTTACCAAGTTTTTATTTTTCTTTTATCCTGTTGGATTGCTTCAGCAATTGCATATAAAAGTGTTTGAGTTTCCTACCTTCAGATAATATGTATTATTCAGGATTTTTGAGTTGCGTTTGTGGCTGATTTGCGAGGCAGCAGATTCTAAAATGTAGAACAATAACTGGAAAGAAAGTTTATTCAAATTCGACGGAATATAATGCAAACAACTGTGGAGTATGTCAACTTCACTAGGAAGTGAAATAAGTCATGTCAAAATACATGCCTTTTAACTAAATTCAGACTTAAGCCTTTAATATCCACGAGGAACCTTAATTTTACATTGCTTAGGCAGTTTTGGCAGCTTCAGGATCGATTCGCGAGGCAACAGATTTGCGAGGGAGCAAAATAAGTTGTCTTTCGGGAATTAGCCTATTATTTTTTGGGCTATAGATTTGTAAATTGATATCTAGGCTATTATGTTGCAAGTCAGGTGTGTGAGTTGTATTTATGTGAAATTATCCCTTTTGATAAAACCTGTAACATTACTTTGGTCCTAGAAATTGGATTTCAAGTTAGATTTTGCATTTGTCAAATAACTCAGAATAAGCACTATGACAAGAAGTGCGATGGTAGTGAACCTTAAGTCGTGTTGCATATTGATACATATATGTTGGCTTCTCGTAAATTTAACAATTTTTTTTATATCTTTTAAAGGTTTTCAGTGTTTTCTCTTCAAATACTTCTATTGTAATTTATATGTAATGCCTTACATTAAAGGATATCAATATGAGTCTGTATAAAGGATTTAGACTTGAAAAGTCATAAAAAGAAGTTTTAGAAAGAAAAGATTATTGGGAGTATCCTTTGTTTTGAGAAGGGGTCATCGTCCAGGCCTAGGGTCCTGGCCAAGGAGTTGACTTCCTGAAACTACTTGTACCAAAGTAGGGAGCACACGAGCCGAGGGTCTCGTTGCTGAGAATTTACTTAGCCATGCTAAGGTATGAGACATGAGGGCTGAAAATCATGAAGCGAGTGGCACCTCGTGGATCGGGCCTATTCGATCAGGTTGGGACCGAACCCGTGCCGATCACATGGTGACTGAGACAGAATTAAGTCAGAATAGTTGGAACTCCCAAAGTATAAAGTGAAGTTTTTTTTAAAGAAAGAAAAAGAAAAGAATTTCTTTTAGAATATTCATAAATTGCTATTATGTAATTATTTTAGAATTAATCTGATAAGCTTTATGTTTTACTTGCATTTAGAACATTTGCTTGTAATGTAAATGATATTAAAGTTTCTCCTATTGCTGAGACTCACTGAGTACAATAGATGCTACTAACGTTCTCTTTTGGAAACCTGCGTTGGTTTGCGGTACAACGTAGGAACCGGATCTGCAGGTGAGCAGGCTACGAGTTAGGACTTCCTTCCCTTCCAGTGCTATTGATGATCTCCTCCTTTATTCGTGGAGTATTCCTTAGAGTTATTTTTATTTAGCTATTTCTTTATTTATTTAGAGAACTGGCCAAAAAATCTCATGTCCTGAGCAGTGCGTCCGTTTATCAGTAAAGGCTTCATAGACATAGTCTTGGGATAAGATTCATATGTTTTGATAATAACTTAGCAGTATTTCATTGGTTACTATGAATAAAGTTTTGGAGTTGATTTATTTAAATATTTAAATTAAATAAAAGCATTTAGTTAGAGTAATGCCTTGTTGCATATAAAGTTTGGTATTATTATAGAATTGATAAGTAGAGATGGTTCGTTCGGTCATTCTTAGTGATCGAGTGCTGGTCCCGGCTTATTCAAAAAATGGGTCGTGACAAACTTGGTATCAGAGCCTCAGGTTTATGGAGTCCTGGGGGTCTCTGAAGTCGAGTAGAGTCTTGTTTGTGGGTATGAAGCGCTCCATACTTATAAACATGAGGCTACAAGCAATTAGGAAAAATCTCATTTTTTTGTCACACTTTAGATCGTGCAATAGATCCTACCTCTATGAAATTATCTAGTGTATTCGTTCTCCAAAACTCGCAGAAATGGATCGTACTTGCAACTCTGACACCGACACTCAGGATGCGGCTCACAAAACTATTGCTACTATCGTGGCACAAGGCAGAACTAAAAAGGCTCAAACTCAGAAAAGGAAGGGTAAATCCATAAGGGGGGTTCAAGTACCCCAGGTTGAACATGAAGAAGGGGTGGAGCATGATGAGCAAGTACCTCAGGATCCAACGCCACCCCAAACAGCAACTCCAACTCAAACAACTATATCCCAAAAGTTGGGTCAGATGTTCAACGTAGTCAACAGTGCTATGGAAATGTTTAAAGCCTTTATGGCCAACCAGAACGAGAGAAAAGATAAGATTCTACCTTAATCAAATAGACAGAACAATTCTGAATCCTCAAGAGTGAATGAATTTTTGAAGTTGAGTCCTCCAGTGTTCCATGGTTCTATAGTTAATGAAGATCCAATGTTATGGATAAGGTGTTAAGAAAGCCCTCCGAGTGATGAAAACAATTGATGACGAAGTTGTGGAGCTGGCTGCTTACCAGCTTAGAGATATGGCTGGCGCTTGGTTGAGATGTGGGAAAAGGAGAGAGATGAAGATGATAGCCCACCTACTTGGGAAGAATTTGAAGAGGCCTTCATAGCTAACTTTATCCCAAAAGAGGATACGACATCTAAGGCTACAGAGTTCGAACAGCTCAAGCAAGGGAATAAAAGTGCGCAAGAATACTAAATGGAATTCATAAGGTTAGCTAAGCATGCTCCTCACATGGTTAAGACAAAAAAAGCAAAGATTTGCAGGTTTGTTGCCAGTTTGGATTACCATATCAAGGATACGACATCAGCTGCAATGGTAGGAATGACAGCTTTCTCATATGTTGTGAGGTTTTCCAAGCACTTAGAAAAAGACAGACAACAAATGAGAGAAGAAAAAAATCATAACAAGAAAGCCCGGACAACGGGCAGGTTTAATGGTGCATCTAGCAAAGGTGGAAGGGATTCCTCTAATAAGGAGTCATTACACCAGCTCAGTCCAGTCATCAGTCAGGTGGTCGATCTTCCTTTAGACGTACTCAGAGTTATGAAAATCGGTCTCGCCAGAATCAGAATTTTAGGACATCATCCTCACATAGCTAGAGTCATGCTGAGCAACATTCACACCAGCATGTTATTTGTGGAACGTGTAAGCGGCAACATTCAGGTCAGTGCAAGCTTGGGTTTCATGGTTGCTACCATTGTGGAGACATTGGTCATATAAAGGCCAACTGCCCAAAGTTGCGACGTAATTTTAGTGGTGGATCAACTCGTCCTTCTAGTTCCTCCGCTACTGTAGTTGCACCACCTTAGGCTCATGGTTCTCATAATCAAACCGGGCATGGAGCAGGTAGAGGTGTAGACCGAGTACTCTGGGAGGGGGACACCCCCGTTTGTTTGCTACACTTGATCGTCAGAGTGCAAAGGCATCTGCGGAGGTTATTATAGGTATATTTTTAGTCTGCTCACATAATGCTTATGCCATAATGGATCCAAGTTCTACGTTTTCATATGTGACTCCATACTTTGCAATTAACCTTGGACTAGAACCTGAACAACTTAGTCAGCCATTACTAGTATCTACTCAAGTTGGCGAGTCAGTAAAAGTCACCAGAGTCTATAAAGGTTGTATAGTTTCAGTCCAGGGTCGCAACACCAAAGCAGATCTCATAGAGTTCGAAATGGTGGATTTTGATGTGATCATGGGTATGGATTAGTTGTCTTCCTGCTATGCCATGTTAGATTTTCATGCCAAGATAGTCAGGTTCCAATTTCCAAATGAAGAGGTCTTAGAGTGGAAGGGTAGTTCAACATCGGTTGAAGGTAAGTTTATTTCTTACATTGCCTATTTGGCTCACATTATTAATCTAGAATCAGAACCACCAGTCTTCAGTCGGTGCCATTTGTTAAGGAATTTCCAGAAATTTTCCCGGATGACCTTCCCGGACTTCCTCCCGAAAGAATAAGACTTTGACATTGATCTCATTCCAGGCACTCAACCCATATCTATACCTCCTTATAGGATGGCTCCAACAGAACTTAATGAGTTGAGAGAACAGTTGAAAGACCTTCTTGACAAGGGCTTCATCAGGCCGAGTGTTTCATCGTGGGGTGCCCCTGTCTTGTTTGTCAAGAAGAAAGATGGGTCTCTCAGAATGTGTGTTGACTATCGGCAGTTGAATAAAGTTACAATTAAGAACAAGTACACACTGCCAAGAATTGATGATTTATTTGATCAACTTCAGGGTGCAAAGTACTTTTCAAAAATAGACTTGAGGTCGGGATACCATCAATTGAGAATTAGAAAAGAGGATATGTCTAAAACAGCCTTTAGTACTCGCTACGGGCACTATGAATTTCTAATTATGTTCGGGTTGACAAATGATCCAGCTGCATTCATGAACCTCATGAATAGAGTTTTCAAACCATTCCTAGATACCTTTATTATTGTGTTTATTGACTATATTTTGGTGTACTCTAAGAGCAAGGAAGATCATACAGAACACCTCAAAATAGCCTTGTAGACCCTGAAGGAGAATGAGCTTTATGCCAAATTTCAAAATGTAAGTTCTGGTTGCAGTCAGTGGCATTCTTAGGCCACGTAGTATCTAGTGAAGGAATAAAAGTAGACCCTCAAAATACAGAAGCAGTCAAGAACTGGCCTAGGCCGACAACGCCAACCGAAATCAGGAGTTTCTTGGGGTTAGCTGGCTACAATAGAAGTTTGTGGATGGGTTTTCCTCACTTGCAACTACATTAACTAAGTTGACTAAGAAAGCAGTTAAGTTTCAATGGTCAGACGCTTCTGAGCAGAGTTTTCAAAAGTTATAGAAGAGGTTGACCAATGCACCTGTGTTAACCTTGCCGACAGGTTCGGGTGGGTTCACAGTGTATTGTGATGCTTCCAGAGTGGGACTTGGTTGTGTTCTTATGCAAAATGGAAAAGTTATTGCTTATGCTTCCAGGTAGTTAAAGAATCATGAAAATAACTACCCCACACACGACTTGGAGATTGCAGCAGTGGTGTTTGCTTTGAAAATATGGCGACACTAACTTTATGGCGAGCATTCTGAAGTGTTTACATATCACAAAAGCCTCCAGTACATTTTCAAGCAAAAAGAACTAAATTTGAGACTGAGAAGGTGGCTCGAGATATTGAAGGATTATGACATCAATATCTTTTATCACCCGGGCAAAGCTAATGTGGTAGCAGATGCACTTAGTAGGAAGTCAATGGGTGTCTTGGCCCATCTTGCAGTACAAAGGCGATCTTTGGGTCGAGAAATTCAAAAACTAGCAAATGATGGAATTAGATTGGATTAGGCCGAAGAAGGAGATATAACTGCTTTGTCTTAGCGTAATCCTCCCTTGTTGCGCATGTTAAGAATAAGCAAGATGAAGATCTGTACTTAGTGAAATTAAAAGAAGGAGTCAAAAGTAAAGAAATCACTGCTTTCACTCTAGAAAGTGATAGAGTTTGATGTAAATGGCCTTAGGAAGGCCATAATGGAGGAAGCTCACAGTTTGAGGTACTTTATCCATCCAGGTGCTACCAAAATGTATCTAGATTTGAAAGAGTTGTATTGGTGGAAAGGCATGAAGAAACAAGTAGCAGATCATGTGGCTAAATGTTTAAATTGCCAGCAAGTCAAAGCCGAGCATCAGAGGACTGGTGGCCTAGCTCAAGATATAGAGATACCACAGTGGAAGTGGGAGATGATTAATATGGATTTCGTTATAGGTCTACCTCATACATACCGTAAACATGATTCAATTTGGGTTATTAAAGACCGACATACAAAAGTCTGCGCATTTCCTACTAGTAAAGATGACAGATTTCGTAGAGCAGTACGCGCAGTTGTACATCAAAAAAATAGTCCGATTGCATGGTACTCCAGATTCAATCATATCTGACAGAGGCCATCAATTCACGGCGTATTTTTGGCAGGTATTTCATAAAAGATTAGAACTAAGGTCAATTTAAGCACCGCTTCCCATCCACAGACCGATGGCCAGGCATAAAGGACCATTCAGACTCTCGAAGATATGTTGCGTGTATGTGTTATAGATTTTGGAGGTAACTGGGATGATCACTTGCCACTTATAGAATTTGCTTATAATAACACCTTGCAGACCAACATTGGTATGGCTCCTTATGTTGTGTTGTATGGGCGGAGATGTAGGTCTCTAGTGGATTGGATTGAACCAGCAGAGGTATCGTTGATTGGTCCAGCGTTTGTGTGTGAGGCCTTGGAGAAAGTTCAGCTAATTAGAGAAAGACTTAAAGCGGCTCAGAGTCATCAAAAGTCTTATTCTGATAAGAGGCATCGTGAATTAGAGTTCATGGTTGGCGATAAGGTGTTTTTGAAAGTTTTACCAATGAAAGGAGTTATGAGGTTTGGTAAGAAAGGGAAACTTAGCCCTGGATTTATCAGACCTTATGAAATTCCAGAAAAGAAAGGAAACCTGGCTTATAAGATAGCACTACCCATTGAGTTGTCCTCTGTTCATCTTGTCTTTCATGTGCCTATGCTTAGGAACTACATTCATGATGAGTCGCATATAATACTTGCCGATACCATAGAAATTAAAGAAGGCTTGACTTATGAAGAGGTACCTATAGAAACTCTCGATAGGCAAGTAAGAAAGTTTAGAACAAAAGATTTAGCATCGGTAAAAGTTTTGTGGAGTAATCATGATTCAAAAGAGGCTACATGGGAGGTCGAGAAAGATATGAGAAAGAAAGATCCATATTTATTTGAGGAAAAAGTTATGTGAACCTAAGTTTGGTTTGACAATTATATTTCATTTATTAAATACAAGTTAGCAAGTGTTTCTGTCCTTCCTAGATTATGCTTAGTTGTTGTAGTAATTTATTTATGCAGTAGTATATTTAATTCATTAAAGTGATTTACTTGTGCTAAAGTTGTTGTGCTTTAGATTCTTTTAGTTATTGTGGTGCCTCATTGCCGGAATGTGAATAATTAATTAATTTATGAGCTACATATGGCGCCTAGGAATAGCCTGTTATGGTATATTTGTTTGTTTTGATGTAGTTGTGGTATTTGTGACATGGATATTTTTTTGAATAGTCCAATTTACAAGGAAACTCCGCCGAAATATTTGAAAATTTAGGGAGTTAGCCAAAATTTTGAGCCCCTTCAAAGAATGAGTAGTGCTAAGAAAATTTAAGAGGTTCAAGGGCTTAAGGAATGATGGTTAGCGCAAGAATAAGGCCCTAATAATATTTGAGGACGAATGTTTTTAAGGAGGAAAGATTGTAACACTCCTCAAATTTATAAAAGTTTCTAGACACGCTAATTATAGAATTTAATTATTATTATAATTTTCTTGACTATAGTGAATATATATATATATATATACACACACACAATTAAGTAGTTGAATGTATAATTAGGAGAATATTAATAATGTGATTATTAATAATTATTAAAAGTATATTATGTATAAGTAATTACTAGTTAAGTTATAAAACTAAAAAAAAGGAGAAAAGAGAAAACAAAAAAGGAAAACGTGAAACTAAAAGCCCATAAAGGGTTGTTGGGACCTAAAAGGGTTTTCTTTGCACATAAAAGTTTTATGTTCATTTTAGAACAGAGAATAACGAAACAGACTGTTGGCCAGACGTTCTGTTGGCCAGATGTTCACAGACGTTCACAATCGATACCAGACGTTCCCAATCAATACCAGTTAAAGATCAGGGCCGAGGATGACCAGTTGGGAGCCCTTCGGGCTTAGTATACCCAAACAGACTCCTGGCAAAAGAGACGAAACCAAACAAAGAAAGGTATCAACCATACCTCGAAGACAAAAGGAATGCCCCGAGGCGCAACCTACCTCGCAACAATTAGAGGATAGATCGAGGACATGACCCTCGAGGTCTCATAAACCGAACCAGGTTTGATCGAAACATGGCGCTGATGAACGCGCCCCACTTATCGAAATACAACTTCAGCATCCACATATCGGACATCGTGTTCACTATCAGCAAATTAAGGGACTCCAAGTGGCTCAAACCAATACAGTCAGACCCTTCAGAGAGAAATTACAACTTAGTGTGCGAGTTCCACAAGACACACGGTACATGACCGAGGAATGCCATCAACTACGAGAAGAAGTGTCCCGACTACTCAACAAAGGGCACCTTCGGGCATTCCTTAGTGATCGGGCCAAAATCAGTTCTGGGACAACAAGGCAACAAAGAAAAACGAGGCGAACGAGCCACAACATGTCATCCACATTATCATGGGAGGTACTGATACCGCGCATGAGCCCGTGATGAGGAAAACAAAAATATCTATCACCAGGGAAAAACGAACTCGGGGATATATCCCCGAAGACGCACTCACATTCAGCGAAGAAGATACTGAGGCTCTATCTCAACCCCATAATGGCGCCCTGGTAATCTCCTTTCTTCTAAATTCCTTTCAGATAAAACGTGTACTCGTGGGTCCAGGTAGCTTGGCCAATATTATCAACTCAAGAGTGGTAGAATAGCTCAGGCTAACTGAACGGATCGTGCCCGCCACTCGGGTCCTTAATGGGTTCAACGTGGCGAGCAAAACAACGAAAGAACCAAATTCCATGTCATCGAAGGAGATATGAGATATAACGCCTTATTTGGACGATCGTGGATACACTGCATGAGAGCGGTACCATCCAGTCTCCATCAGATGATAAAATTCCCGACAAAGGACAGGATCAAAACCGTTATGGAAAATAACATGCGGCAAAAGAGATGTTCGCAATACACAATGTGCTACCAGCGCCCCTACCTCCTCTCTCGAAAAAGCCAACGGGTGAATCAGATCTCGACCCCGGTCGGGTTTGACAAACCCAAAATAAAAATCCGCATCATATGGCTGCCTCGGGGTAAATGTAATAAGCCTGCCCCAAGGCACCGCTAACCTATCTTGTTTCAAGGTACCCCCATTCCTTTTGTTTCATTTCGGATTAAGAACTAACCATCATGCAGATAGTCACCAGAGATACCGGGACAATAACATTACCAGAAGACCTCGAGACCCCCAAAAGAACGCCCGTTGCACTCTTTTCCTTCGACCAATTTTTTTATCCCAAAAAAGAAGGATTTTTACAAGCAAGGCTTTTAACGAGGCAACGACTACAAAGCTGCTTAAAGGGGAAAACTCCACAGAATTGATCGAAGCCACCCTTACGGGCAACTTGCAAGTGGCGAAGGGCATTCCCCCTAGAAGTCACGCAATTCAAAGAAGGTGGAGAAACTCCAAAACAGAGGTTCCTACGGGGAGACGACACATAGGTCCAAACGAACAATATAATCAGACCCCGCCAGAGCGGAAGCATGTACTATTGTATCGGGCAATCAAAAACACCCTTTTTCCCCCATAAAAAAGAAAAAGAAAAAGTCTCCTTCTCGGAGTAAGGCAATACAAAAATTGCCACAATCGACCAAAAATAGGTCGACTCAGCGTAACAACACATGTATTGCGCCAAAGGATAAGAAAATATCTCCCAAAAGGAGAAAGTCGCAGTATACTCTCGACAAAAACCTATCCGACAAATACACTCCAAGATACTCAGAGACTTGAACAAATCAGCGCCCACACGACCCCAGGGTCGGGACTCCGGGATCACAAAGCCCTCACAGTGCAAACTCCAAGTTCACAAGAAACGATATTCAAGCTTCAACAAATTCAATAACTCGGGAACTACCGTCAATCGCCGTGCAGTGGAAAATCCAAAACTATAAGACCCTAGCGGGCAACCTTGGCATAACCAGATCTATTCTACGAGCTGTAAGACCTCAATAGGCATGATAAACTATAAGACCTCAACATGCATGACAAACTGTAAGACCTTAACATGCATGAACAATCCTGAAGTTTTGGGCTATACATCGCATTTGTAAGAATCCCTAATGGGCATACCCTCGATGTAGACGCCTAAAACTATCAGTAGGTATCAAAAATGACTACGGCCAAATGCATATGACTACGGTTAAAACGACTGATACAACCAAAATAACGCAACTAGGGGACGCCTGACTTTCGCAAAAAATCGCAGGCCACAACTCTGAATATACTTCGGAAAGAACCGGTTAAAATAGGCTTCCCTTAACAGGCAAAAATTTGACAAGAGCATCAATCTACTCAACCAACGAGCTATGAACCTTACGAGGTGCTCGAAATATCACTGATAACGACTTCAAATCGAGGTTCCTCCGGAATCGCCGACGGGTCAGGCAAAAAATACTACAAAAAGACCTTAACAAGCGAAAACAAAGCCTACAAAAAGCCCACGGAAAAAAATAGTGTAAGAGCCATTATCGCTAGCAAAGCAAGCCTATGGCCCTACATTGAAATGTCTCTATGACCAAACAACGTAAAAGCCACTGTCGCTAGCTAAAATGTTTTGACAACTTGAGGATTAAAATGAGCTCGAATCGCAACCCGATTTAGAGACCGAATCCAAAATAGTTAACTATGCAAGCCTCCGGGTCACATGCTAAAATGTCTCTATGACCAAACGGGATAAGTGCCGCTGTCGCCATAAACTCAATAAAATTTAAAGGTCGATTACAGCTCGAATCGCAACGCGACTCGGGAACTGGACCCGAAAAATTCAATATGCCTTCGGGCACGGCATAAGTGCCATTGTCGCCGTCCAGAAACTCAATGAAATTCAAGGGTCGATTACAGCTTGAATCGCAATGCGACTCAGAGACTGGACCCAAAGTAGTTAAACTGCAATATGCCTAGGGGCATGGCTCAAACGATACCGTTTCCAGTCGAGTTAACTCTCTAGGACACGCGCCGGCAAGCTCACTTCAGACCAGAGACAAAGGGCCATCATCATCTACACATGCAGGTGTGAAAGTGCTTGAGGTCAATTGAAGCTGAAGTCACAGTACGACTCAGAGACTGGGACCGAAACAGTCGGAGCAGCGAAAGGCAAAGGGCAAGAGATCAAAGCAAAATACTACTTACCCACGCAAGCACAAAAAAATCAAAAACAAGAAAGTTTGAGTCGGATCCCGACTCGGAAACCAAGCCTAAACAGTCAGGCCAAGCACGGAGGCCCCGACACCTGCTTGTTGATACTCAATTTTTTCTGTATATTTTTATATGCAATTGTATGGTGGTTTTTGGGAGTTGGAAATTTTTTAACTTCAAACGTGGATTCAAGCGTCAATTTCTGCAGCTGCTCCCTTCATCCTTCCAACTTCCAAAAATAGATTTTCGTATATTTTTTTGAAGGATTTTGCTTTTTAAATTTTTAATTTTCTATCTCTTGCATAGTCTTCACTATACAGACTGTACAAAAATATACTAAAGAGATTGTTACTATACAAAATAGATTGTCACTATAAAGAATAGACTGTCACTATACAAAAAAGACTATCACTATACAAAATAGACCGTCACTTTACCAAAAATACACAAAATAGACTGTCATTGTACAATATATATATAATAGATTGTCAATATATAAAAAATATAAAAAAAAAACTGTCACTATATAAAATATATACTAAATAGACTCTCACTATACAAAAAATATATAAAATAGGCTGGCACTATACAAAATATATACAAAATAGATATTTCGGGCTATTAGATGTAATATACTGGAATTTTTACCTCCTATAGCTAAGGTTAATACCTTATTTATATTAAATAAATACAATTTAAAAAAATTATATTCTATAAATACCTTTTAAGATTTATAACAAAATATTTAAATATGGTTACAACATATCCCTAAGCCACTAAATACGTTAATCTGCTATATTTTTTTCTTTCTGTCTACTTTGATACATCCCATTTTCTTTCCCATCCCCATTAAAATTTTTGATGGCCGAAAGGAAACAATCTTTGCTTGAGTATTGAGCCAAATTTTCGATTCTTTGAAAGGCGTTCGAAGTACGAAGAAGAAGATAAGAGGAAATCTACTAAAACAACAAAAGCAGCCGCTGGAATAACATCAGCAATGGTGGTTGTTTTTGCGTCATAATTGACCTAAAAAATGCCATTTTTTCACAATCCTTTTACATATTCATTCAACTAGAACTTTTACATATGTATTTTATTGTATTCACCGTCTCGATGTATACCATGAATGTATTCATAAGTTTTTTTAATTAATATAATTTATGTATTCAGATGTATTATATATTTTCTTTGAAGATTGCTATATTTTTTGGGTATTTTTTCGGTTGAGAATCTTTTTTATAACTGAAAATACAAATTTTATATGTAATAATTGAGTTTGTTGAGTTATATTAGGAGTCTGGTATGTTAATTGATTCACTTTTTATTTTAAAAATAGTATAATCCCCTATTTCATGCCGTGAATACAGTCGAATACAATAATCTGTTCAGCTTAATCCCATGTTTTACTCTATGAATACAGTAAAATACACTCGAGTAAAATAACCGATTGGCTAGACTTCCCTGATTCATGCCTATTTTTGCTACTGTATTCATGAATACAATAACTTAAACACATCAAATACATCTTATAACAACATAAAATGTATCTATAATCCGTAATGTAGCAAATGATATCTATAAATGGCTAATTAATACTAAAAGATAATGCTTTATGAAAAATTCTTTAATATATTTGGGTCGAAGTGCCATTTCATGTCAATGAGGAAAAACATGGGCTATTAAAATTTTGAGGGGCAATAGAGGATAGTTTTCTCTTTATAAACCGCAAGTTCAATGATCCCGAGTCCTGGTTGAAATTTTTAGACATGGTCACATTGGACCAATTATCCACACAGCAGTGGAACATACTAGGAAGCGTACAAATAATTATTTTTAGGGATGCTATTTAAAGATTAGCTATTATTTATATTTGTCCTGAAATTTTAAATTAAAATTTTTAACTTTAGGACAACTCAAGATACTAATTTTAAATAGCAGCCGTACGTACTACGCTACCTGGTGTGATTTCTACAGGTTTTGACACAGTTACCCACAAAAACAAAATTATTTACTCTTGTCTACCCATTTATTTTTTCTATCCATAAATTAATTACATTTCCTATCCATAGTAGTTTTTATGGGGAATTTTTTCTTTATTCTCCAATTCTTTTTTATTTTTATGCTTCTTTTCTTTTTTTTCCTTTTTTGCTTTTCATTTTTTTAGTTTTCTTCTTATTTTTTTCTTTTTTCCTTTTCTAGTTTCATTTAACTTTTCTTATATATTCTTTTTCTCTTCATAATCTAATTTTATTTATCGTTTTTACTTTTTTTATTATTCTTTTTTATACAATAAGAAAAATAATTAATATAGTAAATATTTATTTACCTTTTTTATATATAGCTAGTACAATATACCTTTTATTTTATTTTTCTTTCTTATTTTTTAATTCAATTATTAAACTGAAATAATATTTGTTGTCACCTGATCTAATACGCTGAATATCACATTGACTATTGTTGAGCACCATAAATTACATAATTAGAATCTAGGAATCAACACGTGATTGTCATGCAAACCTTGATCTTCTTCCCTATAAATATCAATACACACTCTACCATTAGCAATAATACAACCAGTTATAGAGCAAGAAAACATAATCTACGGCAATCAAATCTCCATTTATACTAGATAGAATAAAAATGATAATAAAATACTGAAAAATTGAACAAAAGTATAAGTAGCGAAAAAGACTTCTAGTACCATGTGATACCAATATGGTATATATGTATACCAACAGAGCATATAATTTCTCTAGAATATTGCCACAACTATCTACGACTATACTACTCTACCAAAATATTAAATGATGCAATAAAAGTATGAGAAAATTACATGCTCGCATTGCAATATAAATATTCGCAAAACAACTTGCTCATTTCATATACTAAGAGGGGATATAGTTGTATGGGGTCATTCCAACAATTTCTTATAACTATAAAAACTATTAATACGTATAATTTATGTCCATCGGCACACAAAAATTCTAGCATTATTGCAACTCATGTTAATATAAATAATTTCATAATAGAGTTTACTTAAAATGCAGCTAAAACAACCAAAACAATGTTCAAACTACCATATGATACCAATATGGCATATAACTATATCGACATGGTATAGAGTTTTACTAGTTCATTTCTGGCAACTATATGACTATACTACTATTACATAACACATATGCATAAAAAGAAAAATAAAAAAATAGTTTACCGCATATTAATATAAGAAGGTATTTCAAGATATTGTACTATATTACTATTATTAAAAGAAAATCAAATATTGTACTAATTAAATGCAGCTAATACAACTACAAAATAATTCAACTAGCATATGATACCAATATAGTATATATCTATACTAATAGGGTATATAGTTGGAATGAATTGTATGCTAAAATAGTATATTTGCATACAATTTGGGTATACAATACAAATTCATCTTCTTCTCTGGCTCAATTATATTTCAGTCCAAATTTCTAAAAATTACTACAAAATCTCCACCAAAACTGACTAAAACTTTAGCTACTACCTCCAATCAACTCTCCAAACTGACCCATACAGGATCAGATCAAAACAATTTAAAACTCAAACAAACCAAGTTATGAGTTTCAAACTTCAAGGTCCGTCAATGGTGGGTTTAAATTTTTGTACAATAAATCTTCAAAAATCAGCATCAAAGACACAATCTACACATCAAGAATAATATTAGCTACATTTAATTAGAGACCAATGGAATAATAATGCCTTTTGCGTGTTAATGCTGTAAAACTTACTGAAAAGTTACCACTTACCAATGGAGACATCAAAAAACTGTAATTTCACTAATTGTCCTTCAACGAGTACAAAATATAAGTACCAAACAAGTAAAAAATTGCACTTATTATAAAATAATATTCCATGTCCATCAGTCTATAATAAAAGGTAAAAAAGATACTAAAATCTGTATTGAAAAGGAAGGAAAAAATTAAAACGAATAGCTAACCACTCCAAAGAATGTAATGTGGATGGGTAAATAGTATTGTGTGCATAAGTAGAAAAAATAAATAGTTTAGTTATGAATATTAAAGGATAAATAATTTGAATTTAATGGGTATAAAGTGAAATTTTCCCTTTCTACAACATACTACGTACAAAGGTCGAAATACTAAGCTATCGGTCCATGAGGTTGGGCCATTCCTAGTCACTGTTTCAAGCCTAAAACAGCTCAAGCCCAATATGGATGTTGATTACCGATGGTTTAGCTGCAGGTCTCTTCCTCTTCTTCCCTTCATGTGTCTTTGCCGCCTCCTCCTCCCGCAAATTTTCTCTGCGCATACCTTCTAAGTGTGGTTTTTGTTTTTTGGGAATAAAATCCGCAGTGAAAGTGAATAGGAAGAAACAAAGAAGAAAAATATGCCTCGTACTACCACTTTGGAGTGCCCTGGTTGCCCTCCTCTTAGAGCTTTAACTTTTGACATTCTTGGATTAATCAAAGGTAAATCCATTTCAGCTTTAAATTTCTACCTTTCGATAAAGTTTGAATCCCTTTCTTCTTCAACTAACGCTAGTATCTTAAGTTTTTTGGTCTATTTTGTTTGAATTAAAGCTGATTCGTTTTAGCTTAGATTAGTGGTGCTAATAAGTAGTAGTTTTCTTACGTATCTTTTTTCGGTGTAGTTATTGAAGGTAAGGGTGAGCAAAAGGAAGCTCCTAAGGTGGTGGAGAGATGGGGAGAGCCTGATGCTTCCAGGTGTGTGCTTGCCACGTCTATTGTTGACCGTGAATTTGACCCTGTAAGTTGAACTTTGCTACATTAATTATGTGCTATACTATTGTACTTGTGGGCTAACATTTGATTTAGTGTGTTTTCTTTTGCTCTTTTCTGTATTGTTTATCAATGTTTTGTGTGTACAGTGTGTTTCTGTGTTTTCTACGTGTATGATTGAAGGTTTAGGTGGAAGTGTTAGGTGGATAGTTTTTGTGATTGAGAGTTGGTTTTGTACGTGAAGTTATTGCATAGCAGCTGATTGAAGAACACGTGTGTTGTTTGGAGTTGTACATTTAGTCCTACATCAATTGTTAATCTGAATTTGGGAAAAGAAAATTGGTTTGATTGTGGAATGTCAGAAGTCTAGAAGCTACTCTGATAATAGAAAAAAAGCTGTTAACTAAGAAAAAATGAACTAAGGCCGAACTTCTCCAGGAATTTTCTTTGGTTAGCTGATATGGATGGATTCGTTCTTTTTGATAAGTAAGGTAAGCATTTTGTATATGAATGACTAGCAGCGAGATTATGCTGGAGTATTGAACCTATTACAAGCTTCTGTTAGTTATAACAGAGTATATAAGGAGTTAAAAATGATTAGCATTTGCATTTTCCATGTTGTCCGAGAAGATAGCAAAAGTTTGCAAATGAACTTAAGACGAAGTATTTTTTGTAGTTTGTCTTAAAAAATTCTGGCATTCCTCTCTTGCCAGGTAATCCACCAAATAGCTGCCGGGATGGCATACCCTAATCTTGTGTGAGTACTTCTCAGTTTTCTGATATTCCACCCTTGTAGAAGTTCCAAAGGAGTTCTAGGCATAGACCACCAGAAGAGTGACAAGCATGTCCCGAAACTGGGTAGTGATCCTAGGATGCAAAAATAAGTTCTTTACATGACCAATCCCCTTTCTCTGTACGTAGCACTAAGTGCAACAAGCATTTCTTCCCACCAACCAAATGAAGCATTGGATCTTGTATGGTCCAGAACTTCTCTGAATTTGTTTCCAAGGCCAAGATGTGGCTGTGATAGGGTGTCATGAGAAATGGAGTAGCATGATTTAACAGGATAAAATTTGTTCTTTTGTACCCTTCTGACAGACACACTCTTTTTGTAAGGACAAATGGGCAGCGTTCCCATCTCTTGTAGCAATAAGCATACCCTATCCAAATGGAAATCATTGCAATTCCTTCGAAAACCAAAATCACAAATCAGCAACAATAGCTACTAGATGGCTTTTTTCTTTTAATTTGCAACTTTGGACTTCTGCTCTGAGTGACTAGTTAGCATGATAATAATTCATGTCAACAACAACAACAACCCAGTATAATCCCACTTAGTGGGGTCTGGGGAGGTTAGTGTGTACGCAGAACTTATCCCTACCCCTGGGTAGAGAGGCTGTTTCCAAATAGACCCCCGGCATCCTTCCCTCCAATAACTTCCCACCTTGCTCTTGGGGATATCGAACTCACAACCTCTCGGTTGGAAGTGGGGGTTGCTTACCATCAGAGCAACCCCTCTTGTCCTAGTAATTCATGTCAGTATAAATGTAGTAAAGGATTCACAAATAATAATTCATGTCATTAACTCAAAAAAAGTATCAGGGTTGT
This sequence comes from Nicotiana benthamiana, assembly GCA_034376525.1. Taxonomy (NCBI): domain Eukaryota; kingdom Viridiplantae; phylum Streptophyta; class Magnoliopsida; order Solanales; family Solanaceae; genus Nicotiana; species Nicotiana benthamiana. The sequence continues at coordinate 135,331,880 of CM067329.1, read as the reverse complement.
AGAATAGGGCTATCCATAGATGATTTGTGTATTGGATTGTGTCTCCCTTATGTGGTAGTTATTTATGGTAGTTACTGTCTAATATTATTGCATGCTATTTTATTTATGATTCTTATGTTTAGATAATTATTTAAGCTATTTCTGCTAGAGTTACTAATGCCCTTTTGTTTTTGTTTTTGTTTTTTCATTTCCTTCACTGAGCCGAAGGTCGATTGGAAACAGCCTCTCTGCCCTTTCGGGTAGGGGTAAAGCTCGTCTACATATTACCCTCCCCAGACCCCACTTTGTGGGACTATATTGGGTAGTTGTTGTTGTTGTTGTTGTTGTTGCAACTCAAAAAAAGAAAAGAATCTTTTTGAGGGGTAGAAAAGAAGTGGAAAAAATTCCATTCTTTACCTGGTTCAACCAAGTTAGAGACTTGAGTAAGTTCAAGTGACAACTTGGCCGAATATCAGGTTATGTACTTTATGTAAACATGTGTTTTGGTTATGCAAGTTAAACGCCCCTTGAGGCGTACAATTACTTCATACCGGCATCATGCAATGAATCATCTTGTTTAATTTTGGTGATAAATAGATTCATCTTGTTTTGGATGTCAAACTGTGCAAGGATGCTGTAAAAGATTTCTTTTAATTCCCGTCAGTGTAGATGCAGTAAAGGTTGTGAGTTCAAGTCTCCCCAAGAGCAAGGTCGGAAGTTCTTGGAGGGAAGGATGCCGGGGGTCTATTTGGAAACAGCCTCTCTACCCCCAGGGTAGAGGTAGTCTGCGTACATACTACCCTCCCCAGACCCCACTATGTGGGATTATACTGAGTTGTTTTTGTTGTTGTTGTTGTTGTAGATGCAGTAAAGGTATTACTTAGAAATTAGAACTGATTTGGAGAATATTGGATATTTATCTTCAGTTGCCTGTGATGTAGTCTTTGAGTGTTATCTACTTCCCAAAAACATACTTTCACAATGAGATATTTGACCTTTGTCGTTCTCTTTCCATTTTTTGCAGCTACTAGCTGTAGCAAGGAAAAGTGGCTCGGTGAGGCTTTATCTTTGATCAAAATCAAGATAATATGAACTTGTCACGTTTCCTCGAGTATTGAGCCTTATTTGTGAATCCTTTACTACATTTATACTGTACAGATTGACGTGCTTAGTCCTGTCAATGGAGATGTTCGTGCCTCCATTTCAAATGGAAGTCAAAATGAAATAGGAGCTGAAGATAATTCTATTGTTGGTTTACATCTATTTGGAAAAGAGAGATTGAATTCATCATCAAGGTATTGACGTAGACCTGCTTTAGAGAGTACAAGTATGAAATATCTGATCACCCAGGTTAGCTCGTGGAATAAGCAACTTGTAGAAGTAAACGCATTCTCAGACTTGGTAACAGTACATATTGCTCAATAGCTTGGCCCTTTCTTTAGCTAACCAAATATTTAAATACGTATTTCTCCCGCGCTGAAAGAAGATTACCTTCTGATCGAATATGTAATTGACATTTGAATTGGCAAAAGATATTCCTGAAGTTGTTTAACGTGGGGATGGAATGACGTTGGGTTATGTTTTCCACATATCCTAATGACTAATGAGGAATATACCTTTGTCCTTCTCTTTAAGTTGTAAATTTTATTTGCTATAAATAAAGTTGGTGCCGACTTTCGAGGCTGGGGCTCAAATCCCGGCAGAGACAATACTAGGTAATTTCTTCCCATCTGCCTAACCATTGGTGAGTAGAGTTACCCGGTACCTGTGTTGGTCAGAGGTACCTGGTGGAATAGTCAAGATGAGTACAAGTTGGCCTGAACACCACCTTTGTAAAAAAAATCTATTGTAAATATGAGGCAGAGGGATAAGAGTAATATGCAACATGTTATTCTTGGCTTATTCTAGACCAGTGCAATTTCTACTTCTGATGGTAGCTTGTGTTAGCAAGACCCTTGGCTGATTGGTGTCCCATATGATATGAAGGCCAAACATGAACTCAACATGGAATAAGAGTTAATCGCCTATTATCCCATTTGCTATCCATGAAATGCACAACCTCTTATGAATATTCATATACAAATAATTATAAACTTCTGGGCTGTACCCAATATGTGAAGATTGGAATAATTGATGGTCACTAGATTATCATTTCATATACCATAATATCCAGAGTCAGCATCCCTTGGACGGTGATTAAAACAATATACTGTTTGAAATGAGTTATTACTGGTAAGTAACTAGCATTGCAACTGATGTGCTTGCCCTGTGTTGGCCTGCATGTGGATTGAAGATTAAAATTGCCTTAGACATGTGGCATCATGTTTGAGGAATGTACTCAGAGGAAATCAGGCTTGTTTCTGAAATTTTTTCTTCTTAATTTTATATTTAAATATTTTCTTGTGCATTTATAGGTCATGTACCCTGCTTACATGCACAAGAAAAGGACAAGTAAGCATGAAGTGTGTTAAAATGTCAAAGTCACTTGAAAATTCTGGTAGTGAAGTTACACAAACAACATGGAATGTTTGTGGTTCAGGCAGTATTTTGTGCTCTAAGGTAGATGCCGATGAAAACTATGCATTGTTTGGTGGGTGAGTAATCGTGAATATAGGGTTTTGGAAGATAACATTGATGATGGAAATAACGTGTTAGTTAACGACTTCTTCTTTGATTTATCAGGAAGGGTGTTGAGGTTAATGTCTGGGATATAAACCAATGCACTAAAGTTTGGACCGCAAAATCTGTGAGTTTCACCATCTTTCTCTTTAGAATTTCTGGGTGTCGCAAACAATTGACTGGCTTTTTGATATACTTCATGAATTTGATGTGTTGTTTTCTTGTTCTAGCCACCAAAAAACAGCCTTGATATATTTGCCCCAACTTGGTTTACATCTGCAACTTTCTTGTGCAAAGATGACCACCGCAAATTTGTTGCAGGCACTAATAGTCACCAGGTATTTTTTTCCCTATGCCAAAATTTTCTCGTTAGCTCCATTAATTGTGTGCTTTTCCTTTGTATCATGAAGGAAATTTTGATGCAACAACTTCATACGCCGTCTTGCCAGGAAAGACTTCATGTGGTTTATCTTATAGCCGTCGTTTAACTAACACATCTAGGCATTCTCAGGCATTTGCGAGACTGCCAAAAGACAACCTTTAGGGCCACTTCCTTCTTGGAGTGGGTGGGAGAGTGAAGTAATGGAGAGGGGAGAGGGAGAGATAGGTCCTAGAAATAATCCGAGAACGGTGCCAAATTGGTGGGCTGATTTTAGTTTTTGACGGCTCTATAACTTTTTGGTTCTCAAAAGTCGGTGATTCTCCGCTCCTAGGGCTTAGTCAAGTGGCAAAGTTTGATAGACTTGTGACTTAGGTCATAGGTTTGAGTCCGACGTCATGCGAACCGAGCCTAATATTTAAGTGGAAAGGGTAGACGGGCGGGCCCATTATCCCCTAGTTTTGAAGGGTGCGGTTGGTGCTAAACGTCGGCCCCAAACGGATTTGTCGGTCATAAAAAAAAGTAGTTGATTCTCCAAAATGCCATATATTTTAGGCTGGTCAATAGCGGAGCTGAAATGGATTTGACAAGCTTAGCAGTTTTCTTCCTTTCTTTGTCTTCTTCCTAGAATGCAGCCAACTCTTGTACTGCTTCATTACCCGACTCCAACCACCACCCTCCATTATATTATTAACTACTGAGACCCTAATCATAGCCTATACTACTCTATTGAAATCTATATAAATTGGAAGGAAGTCTCCATAGGTGGATCTAGACTAATTGCTCAGTGAATCTACCAAAATAAAAGAGCTTAGCTAGTCTTGAATTTCAGCCACACACCCTCACTTCACAAATCATGCTTCCGTATCCCCTAGGAGTTCTCTGGTTGCAGAGATATACTGGGACTGGATTTCTCCAGATTCCACAATGCAGTACCATCTTTTTATGCCGGTATGCTCTTCTATTCCTTTCACTGTTGAGAAACATTAGATAGTCTGTTGTTGGTGCTTCTCGAGGTTTTAATGGAGAGAAGCCTGTTGTTTTATTGTATTGGTTTTTGGTTTAAACAGCATAGATTGCTTTCAGCCTATTAAATACATTAAAGTTGATCCAGATCAGATCCACATACACACCCATTCTGCTTACTGTTGAACCTGCAGCCTGTAATTGGACATAGATGCTCTAAAAGTTGTATTAAGCAGGTTCATTTCATGTCTGTAAATTTGTTGCTGATTTACCTATTAATTTTTTGTTGTTGCTGATATATACTGTCCAGACCCCACTAAGTGGGATTATACAGGGTGGTTGTTGTTGTTGTTGTTGCTAATATATACTGTAATAACTGGGTAATTTGTAGGTGCGTCTTTATGATATTGCTGCTCAGAGAAGGCCTGTTATTTCATTTGATTTTCGCGAGACCCCTATTAAAGCTGTGGCTGAGGATATGGATGGACAGACAATATACATAGGAAACGGGTCAGGTGATCTTGCTTCTATTGATATACGCACAGGTAAACAGTTGTCGCAGCATGGTGATCATTGTTTATGGTGTCATTAGACATAATCTTCATATACATCTTTGCCATATAAGTAGACAATATTTTATTATTGTGGAAGAAGGGTGCATTGGAAAGAGCAAGATATCCTTGAACACTAGTCACTTTTTCCCAAATTATTGAGGATATTGCTAGACCAATTTTATGATTGTGCATGTTATTCTCCACATTTGTGTTATCCAAGCTTAAGTGTGTCTGTTATTTGGTTCTGGCACGGAACTGATATCGTTTGTAGAAAGTACGACAATGGATTTACGCGGCAAATATAGTACATTTGTTCAAACTTGTGTTTCTTCTACACTGATAAGGTTTTATGTTTAAGCTGGCCACTGTACTTTGCATTTCTTTTGTCTAATGCGTAAGAACGTTGTGATAGGGTTTTCTTCAGTTTCACAAACGCAGTTGCACACAGACAAAGGTGTTCTTTAATGGTATTCTGTGTTGACCTGTTGATTTCTGCTTTTTTTAATAGCTTGAACTTCCTTCAGTTTACTTCTCTTTGACATGATTCTTGTTGTTTATGAAAATTAACTTGTCAGTCTAGGAATACAATTTGCTCTCTAAATCGTGATTCTGATGTCTAGACTCATTTAATTCACATATTGTGGGTCTCACAATTGAGTGCATCCTTTTTATTTCAGGGAAACTTTTGGGATCCTTCTTGGGGAAATGTTCTGGAAGCATAAGATCTATAGTTAGGCATCCAGAGCTGCCGGTTATAGCCTCATGTGGTGAGTATGTGAAATCGCAGATAACTTCTTTATAACCCAGTTATGGCCTCATGTATTTGTCCATGGTCCTTGTATACACAACAGTTTTGATCTGGATATATGATTACTTTGTTGATGGAAGCTACTGCCTGGGAACACAGATATTGTCCTATAGTCATGTTGGCTCCCGCATTTGCTGAATGCAAGATATAATCTCATATTAGAAAGTCTGAAGCTTTTGAAACCTTGTCTGTCACATTATTTAAGAACTGGAAGCGTAGAACACATGCCTCTTTATAGAAGTGCTACTGTTTTTTTTCAACCCTTGTTCTTCATAAGTTATTCACGTGTTAAAAGTTGCTTTTGATTAGGATTGGACAGCTACTTACGCATTTGGGATGTCAAGTCACGGCAACTTCTCTCTGCGGTATGCTATTTGTCTATGTTACAGCTTTTATAAGAAATGAGCCCCCCCAAACCCAAACAAAAGACACACACACAACGAGTGACTGTTGACTGTTCTTCTTTTGCTCAGCTCCTCATATTAGTGCATTGCAACATTTTAGAACTGGAACTCAAATTTGAATTGGTGTCTCTTTGGTCTGGTTTAACTCTTCGGACTATCGAGTTAAAAAGTCAAAGCTCTACCATATTGAAGTACAGAATACACGTTCCAATCTTATCACGTTAGATTAAATTGGAACTGAGTTTTAAGACTTTTTGATATGGAAACTGTCACTTTTGTAAGGATCCTGTGTTACTCACTGCACAATCGTTGTGTTTCTTTTGTTTCAATAAAATGTTCACTTATCTATCAGTAGAAAGTATCTTCTTGAAACACTAATATTTATGTCCTTTTTTTTATTGGACAATCTACTTTCCATTATTTAAGCTTTTTGTTTAGAATTCCTCAAAAACTTTATATGTTTCGGCAAATTGAATTGTTGTCTTTGAACGCTCGCATTCACCTGATATCTTATCGTCCTTTGAAGTTGCATTCCAATTCGACCAAGTCATACTGTACTAGTGAACAATGGTTCTAGTGTCCCATATTCTGACTATAAAGATAATTGGTGATGTTTCTAAATACAACAACTACCCAGTATACTCCCACCAGGTGGGGTCTAAATGAAAAGGTTATTACTTAATAAACCATTTCTGGCTTTTATCTTTTCTGTTCCTGCCTTTTAGGTTGACATATGAAGTTTGTCTACATGATATGGGTCTAGATGTGGTCCTGTCCTGCCGCCTAATGATAATTTTTTACGGTCAGATGCTATATTGCTTTAACAGAGCCACTTCTTCCCTGTTACATATTACAAAATAGTTGAGCTGGTTTGATCAAAGAGATTCAAGTTTAATATGTGCTGCTTACCGCCATTAGCACCATGTAGCATGTATTGTAGGTCAGATCAAGAGTGTGGTGTGCCATAAATATTCGTAAGCATGCGTATATGCAGAAATACTACTAATGCGAGAATTTGGACGCGTATTCCTAATTGTAAAACAAAACATTTGGCTGTAACAACAGATAATGAGATGATAGTTTATTGTCCATGGTTACTACACATTGGGATTAATTTGGGTATAAAACAATCTCCGCCTATGTCAAAGCACAGCATGTCCGAAGCCCGGATAAAAAGTAGGGTTGCAATAGATCGACAGTGTAGAAATAGGTAAACCATGAACGAAGGATTCATATAGCCAAACCTTAATTAATTTGGGATTTAGGCATAGTTCATGAATTAGGAACATGTATCTATTATTTATCTTAAATCAGTAAGAGAGAGATTCTCAAGTACTTCAGCTGGAATTTGGATGCAGGTTTTCTTGAAGCAGCATCTCAGCAGTGTTGTTTTTGATTCAAAATTCTCCACGAGAGGTAAGCTTTCTTTCTACATCTCCTAGCTCTTCGGTGATAATGCCTTGGTCTGTATGACTATATCTGTGTCCAGTTAGTATAAATATTCTCTTCCGTAAGACATCAACAAATTTTCTTCAACCTGGATTTCCGTCTGCCTTGCTCTTATGTTTCCCTTCTGACGTGTGGAATATAATTTTCTTATATGGTCCAGTACGTTAAATCCTTTTAGAATTTAGTATAGGAAATTGTCAGTACTCGGTACTGGAGACAGAAAAGAAGTTATCATTTTTATATATTCTGGGTGCTGCCCCATACCATACTAGCAGGCGTATGAGCTTACTTGGAATTTTGTGGTCGATTTTGTGCACCGCTACTTTTCTCTTGGTTGCCTGAAGAATTCTTTGGTTGTTTTTGACCATTGCTTTTTTCTTTCTTTCTTAGTTTAATAGATTCTACCAATTACCAAGACTATTTTCTGCCTAGCTTTTCTGTCTGTTCCACCTTCCTTCCCCTCCGCTCCTTGTTTGCCTTTGCTTTTCCTTAAGATCTAACTATCCTAACAAGTAGATGTGTCATTATGCTTGTTCAGAAGCTCGGGTAGCTCCTCAGCAACAAGATCCAGATGAAACATTACAGATAGAAGAGGAGGAAGAGAAGCCGGTTAAAAGGAAGAAGGCATCAAAAGAACACAGCGGAAGCAAGAAACCAAAGACCAAGAAAAAGAGTAAAAGGTCAAAAGGAGACAGTAGCGATGCTGCTGCATAATCAGTTTTGCTTCCTGGAATCCTCAAAGTCTCGATGACATGTTACGCCACCAGTTAAGCTAAAGGGCCGTAGCATACACCAGAACACGGTGATTATCAGGAATCTGTGACTTGGTTGCATTTGTATGTTCTAGTAGAAAAAACACAGAAACTTGAGTGGGGTACTTGCTGCATGTAAGCGCTGGCTTGTAGTTCAGGAGTGGTTTTTTGTGGTTTATTCCGGAAAAAAAAAAGAAGCACGCTGAAGTTGGTACCTGATCATCTTGTTTAGTGTTTGTAATGCTAGATTATACAGATGACGAAATATTATGTATTCCCATTTGGAAGAGTTTTCCTAATTTAGATTATACCTGGCATGTGTCTTTTGAGATTAAACAAATACTATTTGAAAGGGGTAAAAATGACAAAAAGAGAAAAGGTGCCAGTAATAGAATTACTTGGTCTTCCTTCTTAAAGTTGAAAATTGGCCAGGGCCTGTCATTCTTCTTCTTTTTCCTTTCAGGCGTATTGATTTTTCATCTACATCGGAAATGATATTATTTTATTTTCGTTCCTGCTTGAGTAAATAAAAATAATTTGTACTAGAGAATTATTTTGTTGATGTTACGTAGGGACATGAAGGTATGCAATTCACAAGAAACTTTAATAACTTTAAAGTATTAAAAACAAGGAAGAAAATATATCAGGTGCATGCTCTTTTTTTTTCTTCTCCCTAAAACTATCAATTTCTCATATCCATTTAGTAATTATTTAGGAAAGTATAAAACAAACATTGGCATTTTTCTCTTACGAAGAATATTCTAAGAGATCCATTCCAAATAAATAAAAAAAACAATTAGAGCCTTAAAGAAAAGAGAAACAGAAAAAGAGACAAAACACAAAGTTGGACACGGATTCTTAAGATTAAATTTTCGCCAAATTCTAACGCGGAGAGGAAAAAATAACCATGTAATACATTATACACCTGCTGTAAACCTAAAAAGGGGTGTGCATTCGAATATATTTATCGAATTGAATCGATTATTTGTTATCGATTCATCGATAAATCGAATCGAAAAGATCGAAATCTTATTGAAACGATAAGGATAAGTATATGTACAAATCGATAATCGATAAGTAATTACCGGTAAGGGTCATAATCGAATGCCCACTACTACCGTTTTTTCCTAGTCACTTTCCGTCGATGCAACCAAAATTTCCTAATGCCACTAAGTACACAAACAAAAAATTATCCCTTCCTCAACTTGGAAACAACTAAAATATTTTCATTTTATCCTTAATCGTATGTTTTATAATTACATAAATACTACTATAGCATATTTAAGATTACGAGTTATCCAATAGATCAAATTAATTTGTATTAATAGAATTCTAAGTTATGTCTTCAAAGTTCGGATACATCCCTCACAAAAGGTAGTTGGTATTCCGCGCATAGATCATCTCCAACCTTAATATCAAATTTCACACCAAAATGGTGTAACACCAAATTTACTGCAACCATTATACCATTTTTCACACAAAAAACGAATATTTTTTCTCTTTCTTCTATATTATATTGTTATCTTCTGTTTAAACTTTTTTTATTTCCTTCAAACGAATTCTATCTTCTTCTTTTTCCATATTCATCATATATAATTCACATTCACCACTTATATAATCATTTATTACAAAATTATTTTAAAAAGATAAATCAACTAAAAGTGAAATTATAGATAAAAGATAATTAAATAAATATTGCATCACAGTCAAATTTAATTTAAGTACCACATAAATATTCAATTTTCGCCTTTATTCTCCCATAAATGCCCGATTAATGCATTACGAAGTGCGAAATGCGCATCTTTATCCTTAATTTTTTTTTGTCGAGCTAAAAATTATTGAAATCGGTGATCTTCATTTACTGTCATTTCTACTGTAAGAGCTGGACATTCACGTGCATTTTCAATTGGTGCATTAAGATCACGGTCGTCCTCAATTATCATGTTGTGCAGTATAATACATGTGGTCATTATATAATGTATTTTTATTTTATGTATTATTAATTTTCTTTTTAAAACTTTTTCACTTTTCAATTTTTAGCAACATTAAATATCTTGCATTTGCATTTTTTAGTTTTAAATAATGGTTATATTTATTTTTATACAATTATAATAATAATAATAATAAAATTAACTTATAATTTTATATAAGTATAATATACATAAAAATTAATATATCAAATAAAGAATATAAAATTAAAATTATAAAGATCATAATATAAAAATTAATTGTATACACAATATATGATAAATTAAAAGTTCAAAAAAATTAAAATATGAATAAAATAATAAAAAACTAAATTTGATGTTAATAAATAGTATCGCACCAAATTACTATAATGGTACAGAATATGTGTTCTACTAAAGCAAAAAATACTAAATTTTACATCAAATTTAAATTTAGTGTAAAAAATAGTACACGTTGGAGATGCCCTTGGTGAAAGTACGGGCAAAGTCACGCTGATGATTTAAAGAAAAGAAATATGGCATGCCACTCGAGACTGATTTTTTGACCGAACCTTCACATAAAGGGAAAAAAAACAAAATTAAATCGGGAAAATACTAATGGCCGTTCAAAATTGAACGAAATTGCAAAAGTAACCGGTAGGCGTCTTCCACGTTTTTAAACTATCAGACAATCTATATCTATATATACTTAAAAGTCAAAAACAAAAGCCTATCATGAAACCAAGTGAAATAATACAAAACTTACACTTGTAACTTGATTATGAGCGAATTTGTTGATGTTGCACCCATAAAGTATGGAAAGTGCCAAACATTGGGAATAGACATGACTCCAACTTTTTAGGAAGTTCAATTTTTTTTAATTTATTAGGATTAGGATTGTTGCTTTATTTTAATTCCTCAAAAATATTCGCAAAATCGTGCGCACATAATAACCGCTCCACCTTCACTTAATGAACGTGGGGAAATTTGAAAAAATTATTATATATATATATATATATATATATATATATATATATATATATATATATATATATATATATATATAAAGTCTAAAACCAATAATACTAAAATAGAGAAAACCCTAATTTAATCTCAAAATCATGTACCAACTTCCCAATTCCCCCCCTCCCCCCACCATTTCGCTGACACCTCTGCACGTCCACACAACCACACATACATGCAACTGAAATATAGGATTAGTTATTACACTAAAATTATAATTTCCTAATAATTTATATGTCAATTTAAAAATATTAAATAATAGATAATATAATTAGAATATATATATATATATATATATATATATATATATATATATATATATATATATATATATATATATATGATTCTAATTTTAAATGTAAGTTATAGTAGTATTTTTCTTAGTATTATTAAAATTATATGTAAATAGTAAGATTTTTAATATATATATTTCTTAGTCTAAAGTTACTTGGTTAATATTTTTGTGATAATGTTTTAATTGAATTTTAGTTCTAAAAGGAAACAAAACCAAAAAAAAATCAGTTAAGTTAACGTAATTTTTCCAAAAGACTAGCAATAAACTTTAGCACTTCTCTACTTTGCACGTCTCTCACTCACGTTCCGCACACTCTCCCGTTCCATTAGTACACGTTCTCACATCCTTCAAAGGAACTAATTTTCTTGCACTATATAAAGTTCACACAATCAGGGGATTTTTCTTTGACTGTTTTTCTTTATTAATAAATCCTACCATAGAAACAATCCCAAAACGATCTCTGTAAATCAGTCCATCAACCATCATCAAAGTAGTATTTTCAGCCATGAAAAACAAGTGAAACACATGAAACCCAGTCTCGAATACGCCCCCAAACAGTTTGTTTCCACCATTATTGCAGCCCAGTTGGAGTTCAAAATATAGAGGTTTGTTCAAGTTGAGGGTGCCAATCGAGTCGCTGGATTATTGGTTTTTCTTAATTGTAATCCTATGTTGGGAGATTCTTTAGTAACTGAAAGCAAAATTTTCTCATTAAGGTCTATTTTCTTAATCTTCATTATTTTTCCATCTCTTTACAACTAGCTTAATAAATACTCTTGTATGACATATCTTTCTTTTGTGATGAGGTTGATTATTTATTCACCTTTCTTGAAGAACTTTATCTCATTGTTTAGTTTTGTGATACTAATATATATATATATATATATATATATATATATATATATATATATATATATATATATATATATATATATATATATATATATATATATATATATATATATATATATATATATATATATATATATATATATATTAGTATTTATTTGGCTACTTTATGTGAATTAATAAATATAAATATATTATAATTAAATAAAATTTAAAAATAAAAAATAAATATATAAAATAAGAACTACCCATTCAAATTGGGTGGGAGTATTTCAAGTTGGAGTTTATAAATTATCTTAAAATAAAAAAGTAAAAAAAAAATTAGCTATAAAAACACGAAAGAAAGAGAAGAAAACTAAAACTAAATAAACTTATTGTCTTCTTTGTAAGTAGTAATATCTAGAAAGACTAGATAAATGAATTTCTTGTATTCTAATTATAAGATATAATTGTTTATTATATATATCTACGCATATTTTATAATTTTCTGTTATATAAATAAAATGTATAGTGTAATCTATTGAGTAAAATCTGGTGTCTACGTCTTCTATAAATTCTCCTAGACTTGAGGTAAGGTTTCTAGCAAAACTTTCTGGGTGTGTGTAGTTGTTACGTTACCAGACATTAACAGTATAGTAAAAATATTTTAAATTATGTTGTAAAATCCTACTCGGTACTCTCCCTCTCTTTTTCTGTAAACTTATAACGTTACACTGTAATCATAATTATGTACTGAGATTACCCCTTCCATACCTTTTTTTTACTTTGTTCATCTCTTCTCTCCAATTCTTTATAGATTTAAATCCATTCTTAACTCTTTTTTCTTTAACATCACCCGGGTTATGGTTAAGCACACATACCACTTGGTTTATCTTAACCAGTTTTTTCCTAGGAATTTACAGGTTAATCCATCAAAATTGTTAAGAAATTGGAAAGATAATCATATATTAAGAGTGATATTTAATTATATACAGAATGATAAAAACTATGCATAATATCATAATCATGTAAAAAACATGGGTAATATCTTAGAACATAACTTAGATAAACATAAATAACTTACATGTTTACAAGAGATGGAATTTCTCTTTTGGGAAACCCGAAAAGAGTTTGTTGAACTTCGAGATTTAAACACGATCACATATAATCATACAATCTTTATTTATTTTACAAGTTTAGAGGAGGAACTACTAGGATATTCATAAGGGAAACATTTTACAGAGTGGTTTGGGAAAGGTTTTTTGGGTTTATGGAAAGGTTGGATGAGTAGGCCATTTTCAGAGTGTTTTCTTTTCCTTCTTTTTCTCGATGCTCCTTTCTTCTACTTTGCCTTGCTTTTATAGTTGAACTTTGGAGCGGATTTGAAATATGTACTTCAAAAATTTTTAGAAAATCTTTGTCTTCTAACCTTGTAGGATGCTTCATTAGGCCCCTTCTTCACATGGCTTGTGCAGAGTTTCCATTTAGTCGTCCATGTTTTCCTTTCTACTTACATGTTTATTTTCTATCACATCTTTCTTTATGTCATGTCTGGTCCCTACCTGTTGTCTCCATCATTATTGCTCTTTGTATTTTCTTGATTCATTGGATCTTGAGCATCCTGATAATTCAGGTGGTCTTCATTATCGTCTTCTCCTGAGCTTTGAGACCTTTCTGGACAGGACCTTGACCTTTCTAGACTGGGACTAGGATTTTTTATCATATGTTTGTCCTGTTTCCTTTTCTTGAAATAAATTCTCTAGTGTCTGTTTAATTACATCTTCTATTTTCTCATTTTTTTTCTTTTTAACAATTGTACTCTTTTTCTTTAATGTTTCTCCGTGTGTTAATGTTCTGGGTAGCATTCGCCTTGATGAGGAGACTACTTATGAACTTAGGTGTAATAAGGAGATCTATTTCTAAACATAGGTCAGCAACTTTTATGGTTAGAAATCACAGTAAAATAATAAGAGGAAAAGCGAGAATGGTAATAAACTATAAAAGACTCAATGATAACACCAGAACAGATGGATATAAGCTACCTGATAAAACAGAACTAATAAATAGAATACAAGGAAAAAGATATTTAGTAAATTTAATTGTAAATCAGGATATTGACAAGTAAAAATGCATGAAGAAAGTATCGAATGGACAACATTTACTTGTCTAGAAGGGCATTTCGAATGGTTAGTAATGCCGTTCGGATTAAAAACAGCTCCACCAATTTTCCAACGAAAAATGGATAATATATTTGGAGAATATAAAAGGGTTGTGTTAGTATATGTAGATGATATATTAGTATTCAGTAAAGATATTAAAGAACACTTAGGACATCGACAGACAATATTTAGATTATTTGTAGATAATGGAATAATCATTAGTAAAAAGAAAATAAAATTATGTAAAATTATATAAACTTTTTCGGAGTAATTTTAGGGGATGGGAAGATTAAGCTACAACCCCATATGCTAAAAAAGCTTTAGACATGCCAGATAAACTAGACAATATTAAAGAACTAAAAATGTTTCTTGGAACAGTAAATTATGCGAGAAATTTTATAAAAGACTTGGGAAAATAACAGAACCATTATATGCTAAGACATGATCTACATGACAAAAATATTTTAATACAGAAGATATTAAATTAGTACAAAAAATTAAAGAAAAAATAAAGAATATTCCTTATCTAACTATGCCATTAGAAACTGACTATTTAATTATAGAAACAGATGGAAGTTTTGAGGGATGAGGAGCAAATTTAAAAGTAAAACCAAATAAATATAGTGATAAGAATACAGAAAAATATGTGCATACAAAAGTGGCAAATATAAAGAGAAAGGAAATATGAGCAGTATAGACGCAGAAATTTTAGCCGTAATCTATGGATTAAACATTTTTAAATTATATATATTAAACAAACAAGAAGTAATAGTTAGAACTGATTGTGAAGCTATTGTCAAATTTCACCAAAAGATAAATGCAAAAAATAGTAGTAAGAGAAGATGGTTAAATTTTATTGATACAATATTAATATATAATTTAGTTTTTGAACATATTAAAGGAAAAGATAATAATTTAGCAGACCATTTAAGTAGGTTAAAAATTATTGTCAATTAATAAGAATATTTTACATGTACAGAATGAGATCAACAGTTCCTAAGACTGAAGACAAGGGAAAAGGCGTTCAAGCCTCACCCTCAGACAAATACTTGCAGACACTATTAGGTAACCTTCATTTTAAGCCACAACCTATTACAGAACAAAATAATATATAAAGGATAATTTTTGGGAAGCATTTAATATCTTTTCCACCATCAAATATGTCATTTAGAGTTTTACCAGAATGTGTTATAGATAGACCTCAGAGATGTTTAATTGATAACTTATGGATAACATATAATAAGAAATACACTAAATATTTTATAGAAGCTCTTAATGCCTTGGGACTATATTTTACAGATAAATATAAAAAAACGGTTTAAATACTATGTGGTTGTACACGGTAAGACAAATGGTATTTTTCAAACGTGGATAGAAGTATTAGACTCTATTAAAGACATACAAAAACCACATTTTAAAGGTTTTAATGATTTTACTGAAGTACTAGATTACGCAAGAGGAATACTAGGACCAAAAGAAAGCGAATATTAAATATTGGTTAATATAATACAAAAAATATAGAACAAAAAAGTTATTCATTAACTATATAAATACCTTTGATTTAATAGAAATTTTATTATTGGGTATATCGTATTGACAAATAAAATGATAATTGAATTTTATTAAAACAATGTAATCTAATAAAATCAAAAGAGCTCGATTATAATTTAATCGGTTAAGGGTCAGATTTGTCCTTGTACTATTCAAAATAAGCTACATTTACCCTCCGTTTGCATTCTTTAACAAATATACCCCCACCGTTACACTTACGGGCCACATTTACCCTTCCACCGTTAAAACTTGTTTCCTCAATTTTTTTAAACACGTGGTATTCTCTCATTGGTTCATATTAACCCACCCATTGAAGTCTTGCCACCCGACCAATCCGAAGCCAAATAACCCGCCCCGACCCGCCAAGAACAAGGAATTAGGGTTTCTAACCCCATACAAGGACAGATGTTCCATGTCCATTTCATCAAATGGGGTTTCAATTTCGACATCTACGCTTTAACTGCACTTGTTGACATGTATGCTAAAATGGGCCTGTTGCCTTCTGCGCGAAAGCTCTTCGACGAGATGGAAATGAAGGATGTGCCCACTTGGAATTCTTTGATTGCAGGGTATACCAAGAATGGGAATGTGGAAGAAGCTTTCAAGTTGTTTCAAGCAATGCCTTCAAGGAATGTGATTTCCTGGACAGCAATGATTTCAGGCTATTCGCAAAATGGCAAGTATGCGAATGCATTAACTGTCTACAAGGAAATGGAGAAAGACAAAGGAATAAAGCCTAATGAAGTCACAATTGCTAGTGTGCTTCCAGCTTGTGCGAATCTTGGGGCATTGGAAAATTGAAGCTAATGCAAGGGCAAATGGATACTTTAAGAATATGTTTGTCTGCAATGCTGTGCTTGAAATGTATATGAAATGTGGTAGAATTGATAGCGCAATGCAACTCTTTCACGAGATTGGTAGGAGGAGGAACTTGTGTTCTTGGAATACCATGATCATGGGGCTAGCTGTCCATGGAAAAGGTGATGAAGCTCTTAAGCTTTTCAACCAAATCTCGTTTGAGTAAAAAAATACCTGGGGGTCGGGGTGGGTTATTTGGCTTCGGATCGGTCGGGTGGCAAGACTTCAATGGGTGGGCTAATATGAACCAATGAGAGAATGCCACGTGTTTAAAAAAATTGAGGAAACAAGTTTTAACGGTGGAAGGGCAAATATGGCCCGAAAGTGTAACGGTGGGGGTATATTTGTTAAAGAATGCAAACGGAGGGTAAATGTAGCTTATTTTGAATAGTACAAAGGTAAATCTGACCCTTAACCGTAATTTAATTTAATTAATATTTTTAAATATTAACTGCGTATCGCACGAGTACGAATACTAATAAAATAAAAGGGCCAAAACTAAAAAGAAAAAAAAGCCGACTCCCCCTTGAATGCGCGGGTACGACTACTAATAAAATAAAAGGCCCCAAACTAAAAAGAAAAAAGAACCGACTCCCCCTTGAAAAGTTCACCATAGCCCATGATATAAAGCCGCTTTCTTCTCCTTTTCTTCCTTTTTTATTTCCTTGTACGCCACAGAAAACCTATAAGCTTTCTCCTTCTTCTTGCTTTCCACTTTCAGAAAAATCAGAAAAAGCCCCAAATTCAAACCCAAATTCAAAAAATGGCATCTTTCGCAGAGGCACCACCGGGGAACGAAGCAACAGGGGCAAAGATCTTCAAGACCAAGTGTGCTCAATGCCATACTGTTGAACAAGGTGCTGGTCATAAACAAGGTACGCCTTCTTTTATCCTTTCCTTTTTTATGTTATTTGTCTATTTTTTGTCAGATCTGGTGATTATGGTTCTCTTTATGTTTATAAATTTATTGATCTGATGGATTCTTGTCTTTTCCTTTATTTCTATGGTGAAAAGGTCTAACCTTTCATTGTTACTTTAGCAGATCTGCAATTACATCGAATTTTCTGTGTATTTTTGGATTTGCGTTCTTCTATCTATATATAGTTTTATACAACTTTTTTTTTTGGGGTACTATGTAGCGTATTGTTTTTTTATTCTTTATTTACCCCATTTTTTCCTAGCTTCATAAGATTTTGCTTGTCCCCAAATTAACAGATCAAAAAGATTTGCCTAACGTGTAGTCTGAGTTTACTGTTTTTTTGCGATTTCTGATTATTGATTAGTTGGATCCCCAATTATAATTTAATTGTTATATTACTTGGCAATAATTATGAAAGGAACATTTATGAGTTCAATTTTGACTCATATAATTATGTGGCAAAAAGATTGGCTAGAAATTGTTGCTTGCTCTTTCTATCTGCTGTTTTTAGCTTTCATAATTTTGAAAGGAGTAATATCTTAGTTTTGCAGGTTCTTTTCTGTATTTTCAGCAGCAGTTATGATAATCTTGAATTTTGACCAGTGAAAACATAATTACACCAATAGTGTCACTTTGATTATTCTGTTAGGTTTGGGTGACTGAACTTAATTTTAGAGTAGCTTGAAGAAACTGCTAAAAGGTTACTCATTTGGGAGGTATCACCTCCATAGACACTAATAGTTGAATAAGAAAATATGTTGCAAATATGCTTAACTGAAAACTAGGTTGCTTGATATCTTTGATACATATATTTCTCTCTTAACTGACAAACTCACTGATGGTTTTGGTGAAAGAAAATAGGGTTGCGCTAGTTCTTTGGTTTCATTATGGAATTAGAATTTAAAAATGATTGCAGATTTCATACTGAGGTTTTTTAAAGAATAATTTACAAATACATCTTTTATGGACAAAAGGATAATTATGTTCTCGTTTTTACTTTTGTGTTGCTCATCTATATATAGGATGGTACTTTCCCCTTTGGTTTTCCATCAATATTTCCCCAAAATTCTTTTCATATTTTGATGCTTCCCTTAAGGTCCATGTTTATAATTATCTTTTTTTGGCTTATAACCATGCTGGATTATGTTAATTGTGTTAGACGTTGGTATCTTCTCTGGGTGAAGAGTCGTGCATGAAGATGTATACAGTTCTTTTACTTTATGAGCTATGCTGTAACCTACAATAATATGTATTTTAACAGGACCTAATTTGAATGGACTTTTTGGAAGGCAGTCTGGAACCACTGCTGGTTACTCCTACTCTGCTGCCAATAAGAATATGGCTGTGATGTGGGAAGAAAAGACTTTGTATGATTATTTGCTCAACCCCAAGAAGGTATGGTTAAAGTTATCATTATGCTAGATTTTTGTGTTTACATTACCTACGGAGACACGGTTGTCTGATGGGACAGCCTAATTGCATAACTTTCTTGTGGAAATTGCATTTGATATCATGAAATATTGTAGTTCCTTTTGTTCTGCTTTATTTTGTTTCCCTTATTTGCAATTCTGTTGATTGTTTTTACAGTACATACCTGGAACAAAGATGGTTTTCCCTGGTTTGAAGAAGCCACAGGAGCGTGCAGACCTCATTGCCTACCTGAAATCTGCTACTGCGTAAGGAATTACCGACAGATATTTTCTATTTTGTAGTCTGATAGGCATGTTTTGCTGTGCGCAGGAAGATAAACCATTGATTTTTTTAAAGTAATAAGTTGACCTCTTTTGGTCTTGACTCATTTGTTTCCAGAGCACTGGTATACGAAATTTTTTGTTACCTTCTGAAGAAGAGGTGAAAAACACTTGGCAAACAATGCCAATTTTAACATCTCTCTTATGATTTATGTCTTTGGTGGTATGTTGCTTTTCTTTACCTTTTCTCTTTTTTCTCATTCGATGTAAATTTAAAGGTATAAATGATCCCCTAGTTAGGAATATGCTTTTGCATAATAAGTTACAGGTATATGCATTGATGAATTATGCCTATACAAGTCCAAGAAATGCAACATTCTGGATGAAAGAACGTTGCTCTAGTTTATTTGAGTTTTAGAGGGTTTCAAGTTTTTAGCCGAAATTGTCCTTTAAAGTATAGGAGTAGGTCTTGAATACTTAATTGTCTTTGCTAAAATGGAGCACATATAGTGGGCGTTTGGACATAAGGATTCTAAAATAAAATTAGAGTTGTATTTGGATATGAACATAATTTTAGTTTTTTTTCTAATTTCTGTGAGTGAATTGAGTGAAATTTTTGAAAATAGGTTATTGGGAGTTTTTTAAATTTTTGAAAAATTTCAAAATTCATTTTCTAATGAATTGAAAATTTTATGCCAAATACTTATTTCGGAAAAAAAAAAGAATTTCAAAAAAAAAAAAAATTTCATGGTCAACGGGATCATAGTCCTAGTTAATAGCAAACCCAAACACATTGCAGTGCATGTGAAAGTACTTTTCTACTTTGGCAAAATACTAAGTTACTCCCGAACTATGACTCAAATCTCTGTTATATATTTTTTAGGAATAAATATTATTTTATATACCCAACCTTTACTAAGTGTATCTAATACACATTATTTTTCCTATGTGAATAGTGCGTGTTTTTCCCAACGAATGAGTCTAGTGAATAGAGGAATTTTGTGTTAGATGTCAATTTTTTTTAGTTTTTTTTGTTAAAATTTTAAATTGAGTCATCTTCTCCCTTTTTTAAAATTCTGGCATAGCTACTCATTGATCTCCACCACCCGATCTCCTTCTTCTCAAATAGACATACCACGATTTATCATATCTCTTCTCGTTGCAGAGAAGCTTAACTTGAGCTTTACCCATGGTGAAGTCGAATTTCTAGGAAGCGAGAATTTTTCAAAATTTTTTCCAACCATTAAAGCTTAGATCAAGCTTTTGCACATTCTTTAATTTCATAATGGATGATTTTTTAAATAGCTGACTTATGGCGATGGCAGTTAATGGCGGTCGAACTTTTATAGAAGTGAAATGGAAAATAAGTTGGATCTGGGCTCAAACATTTTGATTCAATTTCAGCGTAAAAGATTGAGTTTTGGGTGTGTTTTTGGTGATTTTGTTAGTTAATGGTGACTTTATTATTAAGTAAAAGATGGAGGAAGAGGCTATGGTATTTGATGGTGACAGAGGAGTAAGATGATCATGGTAGTTTAGATGAGGAAGATGAGAGGCATAATTGTAATTTTAATTATTTTATTTTTTAAATGACACAAGTCATTGTTTGATTGGTGCATGATATTAAACATATTCTAAAAAACTGATTGAGAAAAAAGTAGTGTGCCTTAAATACACTTTGGAAACTTTGGGTGTGTAAAGTAATATTCGTTCCCAGAAAATGTGTAACATAGATTTGGATCATAGTTCGGGTGGCAACTTATGTATTTTGCCTTCTCCTTTTTGAGTTTCTCTTTCATGAGTCATGACTGCATGATAAAAAAGCATGTAGCTTCGCATGTAATTAGGGTTTAAGGGTGAAGAGGAAAAAGTGGTGATCTAGCAGGACAGACCTCTATTTGGCTCATGTTTTTA
This sequence comes from Nicotiana benthamiana, assembly GCA_034376525.1. Classification (NCBI taxonomy): domain Eukaryota; kingdom Viridiplantae; phylum Streptophyta; class Magnoliopsida; order Solanales; family Solanaceae; genus Nicotiana; species Nicotiana benthamiana. The sequence goes on along the minus strand of CM067329.1, from coordinate 135,310,786 downwards.
CTGTCATTTGCAGTGTAAATGTTATGAGGCTGTTAGTTACATGCATTCTCGTTGTGCTTGTCGTTAAGTTGGTCTTATGTGCTTCGTTTTAATAAAGATAAATTTGTCAATAAGTGCTAAACGTGAAGTATCAAGGACAAAATTAGATCTAATCCTATAATGCATGTCATACATTATTATTGGACTCGCTGTGAAACAAGCAACCTCTTTTCTATGTCAAGTATCATGAAAACAAGAGCGTATGGTTAGTATCATTCATATGGATAACCACTAAAAACAACTTTAGTGCCACTGATAATTAATGTTGTTGATTCATGGAAATAACTTGTGTTTTCAATCCTTGAGTTCCTCAGCTTTAGAGATGGTTTGCATCCCTCGAGACAAGCAACTGTACAAGTTTAATCTTTAAGGAAATAGTGGGATAGAGAATAGAGATGGAAGACTAATAGCTTGTCTGGCCAAGCTTCTTTTTGGTAAAAAATGCTTCTTTTTTTTTGCCAAAAGTACTTTTGGCCAAAAATTAAGATGTTTGGCCAAACTTTTGGAAGGAAAAAAATGATTTTGAGAAGCAGAAAAAAGTAGTTTATCTCCAAAAATACTTTTTTGAGAAGCACTTTTGAGAGAAATACACTGAGAAGCAGTTTTTTAAAGCTTGACCAAACACTAATTGTTGCTCAGACGTGCTTTTCAAACTAATTAGCCAAAAACAAATTGCTTCTCACCAAAAGTATTTTTGAGAAAAGTACTTTTAGCTGGCCATTGCAGCTTGGCCAAATGGGCTATAAGTACGTCCATTAGTGAGAAAACAAAAGGTGACACTTCTTTAAATGGTCTTGTTTGCCAAATCAAAAATTATTATAGCTGACAACTCTATGCACAATCTCTATTAAAACATTCGCCAACATGCTCCCAAAGGATCCTCCGGCGCAAGCAACTACAAGTTACAAATAGGAACTATTAAACTCTTATTCCGCAGCAGTCCAGTATTCAAGTTTTTGACTGAGGGGGTCGACGAAGTCTAGGTATCTGCAAGCAAAGTCACCGTCAAAATGCATTGTTCATGAAAGTCGTAAGAAAATGATACGCTTCCATGTAACATTGCCAATAACAACTATGCCTCAATCCCAAACATGTAACACATTAAAATATGCTTTATTCCCAAAGGAAACCAAGATATTGAAGAGCAAAAGCATTTGGAAATCGACGAGGAACAGCCTAGTGATAAAGACCATCCACCTCTAACAATAAAGCCGGAGGTTTGCACTACGGTGTAAGGGTACGTGGGGTGGAGTCTACCATACCCAAAAAAGTAAAATAAGATGAAAAAAGAACTTTTTGGATTTTAAAATATCATGTTAGACACTTCAAAGTAGTTCGAAACTAACCTCAATTCCATGTGGGCCTATTCGATTATGGGAAATGAAATTGAGTAGCAAAGTAGCAAATTCATCCGGAACATCTTCCTGCAGTGTTCAAAGGACAAGCAAGTATTCAGGAGTTGCAATTTCAGTTAAAACAACTGGCATCTTAAGAAAACCAAAATGGACCTGTATAGCATGGCCTGTGTGTCTGACAACCACCATTTGGAACTTCCCTTGCATTTGACCTATTGTGAGGGCTCTGTAACAATAAATGGACAAATTAGTCTCATGCCTATTTAGAACACAAACGAGAAAGATGTAGTTCACGCTTCTAGCTTTAAGCGTTCCCAATAGCTACTACTTAAGCTTTTATAATCTTTTACCAGAACAAAATGAAATCTATTTTAACTGCAGATTCTACCTTGTAGTATCTCATTGATGACAATGCGTTGCAAAATACATTATATCTGGACAAAATATATCGATAAGAGTATAGCATCATGGATATCCAAGCTTTAAGCTAGAATGGAGACTTTTTTTTCTTCTTTACTTCTTCTTCTTTTTTTTTTTTTTGGTGAAGGAAAGTAAGGTATTTACAATGAAGGGTATTCCCACCAGAAAACTGTTGGTGTGCAGTAAAAATCACAGGAGACATCTATACTGAAAACTAGGTAATTTTCACTTAAATGTTCTGAAAGTTAGTTGTTTACGTGAGATTTGGTTGGAGAACCCTATATAAAATGGTTAAAGAGTGTCAAGCATAAGCACACCGTTTTCTCTACTATCTTTGTATATCTATTTCAGTTACATTAGTGGTAGTAAGGAGAGCGCTAAAGGAGAATAAACTTTTTCTGAAAGCAAATGATAAATTCTTAGTTCATGGACATGCAATGGGAATAGAAGGAATGTAATCCTTGCGTGATTTGATAGACAAATGGCAGCCCTGTATTCCTTCCACCGATAATTCCTCTGTTTGCTGCTTGTTTCTTCATATATTGAATAGTGACAAGTCTCTAGAGATTCTAAGCAGACTTTGGCAATTCTGTTTTGTGTAAGCAGTTAAGAATAATACATACTCCCAACTAGTAAATAGTTAACTGGGAGAAATTGGCTGGCATTTAGAGATTATACGCAATTCCTCATTACAAGTGCATCTGCAAGTACTATAATGTTTAGGAAAGCCATGCACATCAATGAAGGTGTGTTTTTTTGCATGGCTAGTGGCGAGGGGAGTGATTTTGACTGCTGAGAATCTGCAAAAGAGGGGAATTACACTTGTTAGTTGGTGCTATATGTGTAAAAGCTCAGGGGAAGAAGTTGATCATCTTTTGTTGCATTGCCCTGTGTCCTCGGTTTTGTGGAGGGCGATCCTGAACCTTTTTGGTGTTCAATAGGTGATGCCAAGGACTGTAAAGGAAATACTATATAGCTCGGCCGATTTTCGTAGAAGAAGAAAGTAAAAGGCGTGGAAGTTCGCGCCGTTAGCTCTCATGTGGATAGTTTGGGGGGAGAGAAATAGGAGAGCTTTTGAGGGGATTGAGTCTCCTTTTTCACATCTTAAGAATAGTCTTTTATCTTAGATCGCTTTTTGGTGCACTCATATATAACCCCTATTTGCATAGAAGATTGAGCGTCTTTTGTAGAGAATCATGTTCCGATGTAAATTCTCTACTTTTTGGTATACTTCTTGTACACGGGAGTTCTCTCCCTTTTAATTAATACAATTTACCTTATAAAAAAAATGACTCACTGAGAAGTAAGATCAGAAAAGGAATATACAGAAGAACCATCTCCTATATAACCACATATCAGAAAAGGAATATACAGAACCATGTCTTATACATAATCACATAGTGTTGAAGCTTCGCATGCATGCTAACAATCATATGCAATTATAGAGTTCCACATGACCTTCGATACAGAGAAGAGTACACAACCTGTCAAGTCTGTCTGTCCCAGCTAACAGCAATATCTTTGGAACAGGAGATGACAAAAACTTTTCTGAAAGGCCTTCGTACCTGAAACAAGAGCATTATAATTTCAGGTTCAAATTGACATATGCTGGAAAATGGAAAACAAGATGCTCAGCTTCCTGGTCAGCACTAGGTGTCAGACCTCCGGAAGCATGACACGGACTGCAAAATTAAGAGGACTTCTCGAGTCTACATATAGTCAATGCCATTCTAAAAGGACCGTAGCAGTTAGAGAAACCCTAAGGGAATAAAAAGAACAAATTTATTTGAAAAGGAGCTTTAACTTGTGCAGCAGGTGCTATATTGTGAGACTAGCTAAGAGATTATCAGTCATTTGTTTTGCATTGCAATCATGTAATTAATTCGAGCAAACATACACTCAGAGCAGGAGCACAAGCTTGGGGCTCGACGACCATAAAATTAGCAATTAGTCCTTTTCATTCTGAGTGCTTTTAGTGTTCATAATAAATCGCAAATGTATCTTGCTCTACTACCTTTTGGTTTGGTTTTCTTTAAAGGAAAGAGTTACAAGAATACACACTTCTACCAATGTAGAACACTAAGCATTTTGCAGACAATTCAATGATTGAAGGCCACTTCATTAATAACTCAAAGTAAAGATAAGTTAATGTTGGGATCGAATGTGTTTGGGCTACATAGATGCCTGCCAATGTGAAGGCAGCTGCAACCAATTGGGTCTAGAAAGAAACCATTGGTGTTCTGAAGAAAGATCAGAAGCAATATCTAGTGCAAATTTAGACGTCTTCAACTAATGAATATTTGGTGCAGTACAAAAATTATACATGATTTAATCAATGTATCGAAATTCAGTGGCCCCTTACATATTTAAAGGAGTAAGTCCATTAAACCTGTAACTTCCCGGTGCTTTCTTGGAGCTGTTTAAAATATAATCCATGCCTTACTTATCATAAAAAGACTAAATATTCATTCTGCTTGACATAATAATTTTCAGCGTGACCTCTATCTAGCTAAATGAATGACAACCATAACCTTCAAGATCACAAGCAAAGGAGAAGAAAAATAAAAAAAAGGCTTTTTCATTTTTAAATTGTTAGAGAACCAAAAAACATTTTTTTGTGGGAAAATTTCACATTAGAACAACTGGGCTCCCTACTTTTCAATTTTGTAGCACATATTTCAATTTACAACCAACTAGTCCAAAAATAATAGGCTAAGATTCAACATCCAGCTCAAATAGGTTCTCAAAATTACTATTTAATTTTAAAAAAAAAAATTCTCAAGCTTTTAAATTAGTTTTCGAATCCTGTGACTCAAATATTTGTTCAACAAACCAAATTCATTTGGGTGGTGAAAATTAGATTTTAACAAGCTTAAATATGTGAGTTTAAATTCCGAATTTGATTTTGTGAGAAATTTGGAGTGTGTGTGTTATTTAGACTTGTTAGAAATAGTATAAGGAGGCTGTATATAAAATTTGAAGTCTTTTAATGGAGATTTGGACTGGTTTTGAACAAGAATTGCAACTGAAAATCGTGGAAGAAGTTCGTCTACAGACGCTTGTATAAATGAGCATAAAAGTGTATAAGGCGTGTTTCTACATTCATATACACTATTATACAAGATTATACATAATTATATAAAAAACTGACTTCGTCTTCTTCCTTGCATCTTTTTTGAAAATTAACTCAAATCTTGCCCAAATCTACTCCAAAGCACTTCAAATTTGAATTTTGAACTCATTTTGATATTTTCAATCAATTGGAACAACACCCAATCCAAACAACTAACAAATTTAAAAAAAAAACATTTTCGAAAGCAAAGCTTTGAATGGTCTTCTATGGTGGACTTCTACTCTTCAATTTTCTTACATTGCAACCAGGTGACACAAGAGGAGAATCAGAAAATACACGGCCCCTTGAAGCATATGTAGAAGACATGAGAAGAAGAGAGAGTGAAAACAATAATTGTGAGAACAAAGATTTAACTCCATAGCTTTTAAAAGCAACGGTTGTAAGAATACAGATTTTGAATTTGCTAGTGCTTTCAAAATAAGTACAATGTGGGCTAGGTCGGATAAAACTTAAAATATGGGCTATTTTTATTATGGTGTGAAGTCATGTGTATTTTCTTGTAATTCTTTTTTTTTTATGAAGAGAATTTCATTAACAGGCATCAAGAAGATGCATAGCAAAACAATACAACATAAGAGTGTCTTCTCATGTACAAAAACTTACTGAATAGCTAAGGGGCAGACACAAACTGAGGCATAAACTGTGCAGACCAGAAAGCAGATTTTCCCCCTGTAAACCGAGGCTAATTGCTAGAAAATTGATGCAACACAGTCCCAAATGGTCTCCTAGGACCCTAAATACAAGATTTAGTGTTTCTAAAACAGCATAATATGTCAGGATATGCAAAAGATCTAGATTGGGCAAGCAGAAAAGAATAGCTCGTACCATTCTCTCCAATACTGCTCGGTTTCTTCCAGTCTTGCTCTATGCGTGTAACTGCAGTATAAGTGTTTGGTGATGGGAATTAGCAGCATCAAAAGCCAACACCATAAAAATACATACAGAAAACTTATCTAATCACCTAAGTCCGAAAACAGAACTGAAAGAAAGAACTCCAGCCCCCTTCCCCAGTACCATCCCAAAAATAAAAAGAAAGAAAGGAAGAAATGCCAAACATATGACATGGTTACACACCATTTTTTTGATTCGTCATATTTCAATGTGTTGGGGATTGATACACGAGCAGAGTCAATATTTCTCAAAGAGCCAGATTTGACACTCCATTCAATCTGTAGATGCATAAAACTTCCAAATAAAAACTTGAGAGCCTCAACAGATCTAAGGACTCAGAGGAGAACATATAAAACTCATATCCTAAGTCCTAACCAAGCAGAAGCTCGATATAGGAAAAACAAGCATAAACAATGATGTTCTCTGGAGAAGTCAGATAAACCATGATATGTTAGAGGGTAGGAAATAGCTTTATGAGTTAAACTTCACCAAAAGAAGAGCATAAAAAAGTAGCAAGGAAAAAAGACAAAGTAATACTATGATCACCTCTCAGGCAGACAGAAATATTATTGTCAAGAAACAACTGAGTTTTCAACAACAACAACAACAACAACAATAACTACCCAGTATAGTCCCACAAAGTGGTGTCTGGGGAGGGTAATATGTAGACGAGCCTTACCCCTACCCGAAAGGGCAGAGAGGCTAAACAACTGAGTTTTCAAATACTAAAAAAATTCAACAGAAGTTAGAACCAACATCATCTGAGTCTGGGATCTGAATATCATCTTCTCGATCGAAATAATCTGACCAATCTAAAGGTGCATATTTCTGTGAAGATGTCCTGCAACAACAATTAAGACAATATTTCAGTCAAAAATATGTGATTAATAAAAAACAATAAATTTCGTGGACCAAAAAAAAACCTCTACACTTCTACCATTCTGGTGTTTAATTGCAAACAAAGACACCTTTGTTTAACGTAAAGCTCCTAAAAGAGCTCCCCGATTACTAATATGCTGGCATCAAGTAGAAGTTTTTAGTTTTATTAAGTACAATATAAATTTCACTAAACTGCACTTGAGAAGTGCACATATATTAACAGAAAAAAGTATTGAGTCTGCACCTAACATTGTAGAGAATAGGAAAAGAATTATCATTGTTTCCAATGGTCAGATTACATTACACCAAGAATTTAACAATTTGTAAACATCTGGAGCAGAAAATAGCTAGAATCTCGTCTTCAAAACACCTGCAGTACAGCAGTAAGTACCTTGGTGATTCTAGGTCCCTCATATAAGTGTTGTCAAAGGCAAAAAGCTTTAAAAAGCGCTCGAGGTTTCTTGGGGCTTTAAGTGCAAAGCGCAATTAAAGTGTGGGATTTAGAAAAAAAATGTGTAATTTGAAAAAATAAAAATATATTTGTAATGCAAGAAAAAAGTAACAAATTCATTCATAGTGTTTTCCTTAAGAATTATTATCTCTCTTTGCTGATTATATTTTTATTGTTTATTAATGCTTTATTGTTCACATTTTTATTTTATCAAGCTATGAGGTTACACTAACGATTTGAGCTCAGTCCATTCTTATTTACCCTGGCGATGGACGCACTAACACACCATATTCAAGGAGAGGTGCCATGGTATATGTCATTCGTTGATGACATAGTTCTGATTGACGAGACGCGGAGCGGCGTTAACGAGAGACTTGAGGTTTGGAGACAAGCCCTTGAGTCTAAGGGTTTCAAGTTGAGTAAGACAAAGACGGAATATCTTGAGTGCAAGTTCAGTGCTGAGCCGAGGGAAGCGGGCATGGACGTGAGGCTTGGATCACAGGTCATTCCCAAGAGAGGTAGTTTCAAGTACCTTGGGTCGGTTATTCAGGGGATGTGGAGATCGACAAGGATGTCACATACCGTAGGGGTGGGGTGGATGAAATCGAAGTTAGCATCTGGAGTCCCGTGTGACAAAAAAGTGCCACTGCTACTCAAAGTATGTTTCATAGAGCAGTGGTTAGACCAGCCATGTTGTATGGAGCCGAGTGTTGGCCAGTTAAGAATTCATATATCCAGAAGATGAAAGTAGCATAAATGAAGATAATGAGGTGGATGTGCGGGTACACTAGGATGGATAAGATTAGGAATGAAGATATTCAGGAGAAGGTGGGCGTGACTCCCATGGATGACAAGATGGGGGAAGTGACGCTCAGATGGTTTGGGCATGTACAGAGGAGAAGCCCAGATACCTCGATAAGGAGATGCAAGCGGTTGGCGTTGGTGGGTACGAAGGAGAAGTAGAGGGCGGCCTAAGAAGTATTGGGGAGAGATGATCAGGCGGGATATGGCGAGGTTTCAGATCTCCGAGGACATGGTCCTCGATAGGAAACTATGGAGGTCGAACATTAAGGTTGTAGGTTAGAGATAGTTGAGCATATTTCTAACTTGTACCAGTGTGAGACTAGGCTGATAGGACTTTGTCTTAGACTACTAGTGATCAATGTTATGTTCACACTACTCTTTCATTTTCATAGTGTTGAGCCTTATTTACTGGTTATTATTTTTTCTCTCTATCTATTTACTGGTTCTTGTGATGTTATTATTTCTATGATTTTTATTAATTGTATATATATTGCCTCTTTTCGGCTTCTTAAGCCGAGGGTCTATCAGAAACAACCTCAATACCCCCTCAGGGTAGAGGTAAGGTTTGCGTACATACTACCCTCCCCACACCGCACTTGTGGGATTTTACTGTCATTGTTGTATTAAATCTTGATTCAACATAGGACACGTGGCCTATAAGGCGTACACCTTAGTGCCTTGCCTGCACTGAAGCGTAGCTTAAGCGAGGCGAAGCGCCCTCCTTGGGCTTTTTCGAGCTTCAGGGCTTAAGCGCATCTTAAATGAGCCTTTGATATAGGACATTTGCTTAATAGATTCTAATCTATTTTTAGCGAAATTTGTGTGATGAAAGCTTCCTAAAGGGCAATCCATTCAAACATGCCGCTCTAATAGGTGCCTTAGTTATGTATTTTATCATCCATGGCCATTATATAGTTTATGTTATCCCCTCTACTTAAAATTTTATTGCATGACTCACTGTAAATTTTCCCATCTCTACTTGCTTTACATTTTATATTACCAGGGATCTTCGATACTTCCTTCACTTCTCCGATCATACTAAGTAGTTCAGCCACTCTATCGACCTCCCAGTCAATCATCCTTGCAGTTTGCAACCGCTTCCTCCTGGTTCAGCACTAGTGGGTACATATGTAAGAGAGGTGAGCTTCAAAGGTTGCTGATTAACTCAACCATCTTGCCACATTCTTATCTTCCTTCCATCACCTACTTGTAGTTGACCTTTTGTTGAAAATCTCCTCAAAAGACTGCTTAGATGCTTCCATAGACCCACCCCACTGCTAGAGCAGGTTCCGGTAGTCCAAAAACCATAAATTCCATATTTTATCACATTTTTATCCCTTTCCATAAAGTTTAGTTGCTCATCGTAAGACCTCTAGCTATTTTAAGGGTAGAATTCAGGTAATTTCAGATCTTTTACTCCCAAGCCTAAACACCTCTTAGGTGTTATTATTCTGGACCATTTTATACTACTTGACATCTTATTTTAGTTGCTTTTGCATAAGAAGTTCCTCATTAACTTGTTCAGTTGTTTGACAATTTTTTTGGGGAATGTGGTGCAGTGACATATCGATAGTGGAGCATCAAGAAGTTCTTAACACTAGAACAACTCAGAAGTTCTCTTCTGTTATAAAAAAGAAAATTAGTAGTTTTCTTACGCAAATTGAACTTGCGCTATTTATGGACAATGGAGTGGAGTGACTATTCTTAATAATCCCTTTCCTATCTCCTCCTTTCTGGCAGTGGTCTACTGTGGGCTGACTTGGCTGAGCATTGTCATTAAAAATGTGTTGCTTTACATTAGCTAAGTATAGAACTCAACTCTGTTATAGCATATCTTACTATCATAAGAGTCACTGTGCTGTCAAAAAGGCACTTGAGCTCCATCATTTCCACCCACGTCCTCACATAAGACGCAAATAGTCGCTCACCCACCTTCCAACAACAAGGAAGGGAGCCTTATAAAAGGGATAACTTGTAGCTCCACTGTTTTGTCCACCTCTCAAAAATGAAGGGGTCACTTCTGTGGTGAAAAATACTACTCTCTCTGTTCCAATTTAAGTGACATTCTTTTCTTTTTAGTCAGTTTCAAAAAGAATGACATATTTCTGTGTTTACAATTTAACCATAAACTTTCCATTTTATCATATTTCTTTGGCTTTTGTTAAACCACAAGTTTCAAAAGTTTTTCTTTCTTTTTTAAACTTTGTGCCCCATCGTACACCAACACATAAATTGTGATGGAGGAGCATCAAATTTCCTATACTAAAGGCCAAATCTCTAATCAAAATGCAGTTAACACCCCCTTCCCAATGCAATTGTTCACACCATTCACCAAATACATGATATCTACATCTCCAGCAATTTTTCTACTTCCTAATATTTCCTTCGAAATAAATAACTAAATATGTGTGGAGCCACTGTAAGCTTTTATAGGCTTTTCAATTGTCAAACAACGTCAGATCATATTTTCTTAAAACTTTGACATTTAGAAGAACTAAAATTATGGGTCAAAGGGAGTAAAAGTTGAAACTCCTTCTACAAGGTGCAAAATGAAACACCAATTACTTTTTTCAGCTTAAGGTCCTCAAATTAGCACTTCTCGTTCTTGCTTTTTCTCGTCATTCCATCTGACAGGATTCTCTATCGAATTTATTTGGAATTTGACGAATTTTCACATCAGCTTTCCTTCCAACAGAAGAAATTCTTCAAATAGTTATGGTAGACAGTACCAAAAGATCTACATCTATTTAACAATTATATTTAGGATTGACAATCTAATTCTCACACCTCAAACCTATTTGACACGTTTATACTAATATCCCCACTAAAACTAAAGTCTCCCTAACAAAGAGGCCTTAAACCCATTAGTGTATGACATTATTCAGTTGCTTATCCTGTTATAACAATCCCAACTAGGTACCTCAAGAAAACTAAATGGGTACATCATTAACAATTGACCGGATGTTCTAACAATTAAAATGATCTCATTGGTTTACCAAGACCCCTTGTTCCAAATATATACTCTCCCTTGATAAGTACTTCTCCACAGTAAAAGCTAATCCACATTTACAGAACCAAAGGTAGCAAAAAGTGATCATCATCACAGCTTCTGTACTAAAGAAAGAATAATAATAAAAACTCCATAAATGTACAGAGAGTTATCAGTACCTCTATAATGCCAATCACACATTTCAAATAATTTTATTCCAAAATTTCATACTACACAAACATAGGAAAAAATACAAACACCAAAAAGTTTATTTATTTATTTATTTTTTGGAAAAATGGACAACGATGATGAGCTTACTGAATGGGAGGGCGAGCAGGGATAGAAGAAAAGGCAGAATGGAGATTATGGGTTTCTTCTGAGCCTTCTTCTGGAAGTGATGTAAGGTTTGATGAATCCATATTTGATGATCAGTCGAGAGAATGGAGGAAATGATCAAAATCGTCCCTAATGTATGTATACCAAAAGCTAATCAATTTGGTCTTTAGCCCTAAAAAGGGACGGCACCCGCTAAAAGTCCGTCAAAAGGAACAGAAACCACGCGAGAAACAAAAGCACCTTTGCCTTCTTCCATAATCGTGTCGTAAGACAAAAAGTCATCCGCAGGAGCGGAAAGCCTTGACTGTAAGGAGAGGAGCTGAAAACCAATATCTTGGGGAATGGCCTCCACTCTACGAACCACCCATGTGGATCCATCTCTTTTCCAACAAAAGCCATTTTTTTCTCTCTTACGGGTTCATCACTCTGTTGAGTATTTCTTGTGATTTCATGTGTACTTGATTTGGCTGGCTACGGTGAAATTTTCTATAATTGTCATTTCAAAGTTAACGAGTACAATCGGTCTTAGTTTGCAATTGTTTGACTTCCTTTTTTAGTACGTGTGAATTTAGGCAATAATTTATAGCCATATAAAATATATGTGTTTTATTTCTACAATATAAATTCAAAACTTTTTTATCTTTTCTTAAATTTAGTGCTCACTCAACTGAGTCCATATAAATTAAAATGAATGGGTTATATTTGTGAGATGTATCAGAAGTTAAAGGACACCAATTAAATATCTTATTTGATTGTGCTTTTTGTCATGAATATGCTACTGTATTTTGGAGGTCAAAATGGAATGAATTGGGAACTAACTCTGTAAAATTTACTAAGTATTATTGATATCCCATTTAAGTTTTTTTTGTCTCTTATCTTCTCTATATAATAAAAGGAGAGGCAAAAGTATATTATTAAGATAAGTGACATAGTTACAAAAAGTTAAGTGTTATTGTTAAAACAAAATAAACTATATTTTTAACTAATAGAATCTTTTTAATTTATGAATTAATTAGTTACTTTATTTAAATTAATAAATATAAATATCTTACAATTAGCTACAATAAAAAACAAAAATATTAAATTAATAAAAAAACCTATTCAAATTGGGTTCAAAAATTATTTTAAAATGAAATAAAAATTGCTAATCCAAATTGGGGTGTGGTTTCGATTTAGAATTTTAAAATTATTTTTAAAAAATAAAAAATAGAAATAAAAAATAAAAATTACCAATTTAAATTGGGGAGTATATATATATATATATATATATATATATATATATATATATATATATATATATATATATATATATATATATATATATATATATAAGTAAATAATTATATGATGCCAAGTGGTATAACCATAAGATACAAAGTATAGACTTTTAGGATACATCTCCAACAAAGTTGGTGTTTTAAAACTATTTTAAATAAAAACAAAATTAAAAAAATGCCAATTCAAATTTGATAGTAGTTTCAAGTTGGAGTTGTTAGACAAAATAAACTATCTTTCTAACTAAAAAATCTTTTGAATTTTAATTTTTGAATTAATTAGTTACTCTATTTGAATTAATAAATATAAATATCTTAGAATAGTTCTGATTTGGAGTTTTAAAATTATTTTAAAATAAAAAATAAAGAAATAAAAAAATTCCAATTAAATTGGGGCGTGATTTCAATTTGGAGTTTTATATTTATTTTAAAATAAAAAACAAAGTAAAAATAAAAATTGCCAATTTATATTGGGGAATACTTTCTTTCTAATATAGCAGTCTTTATACACACACACACACATAAGAGAAGTAAATAATTATACGATGCCAAGTGGTATAACCATAAGATACCAAGTATAGATTTTTAGGACACATCTCTAACAAAGTTGGTATGTTGAAACTAAGTGTTTCCCAATACCCCTACAGACAATGACTCTTTCTCTATCCCCGCTAATCTTCATTTTTTCCATCTACTGTAATGCCACCGCTGTGACCGCCAGTGCCGGAAATCACACGTAAGTTACTCTCTCTCCCTCTCTCTTTTCCTTCCCCGTTCCCTTCTCTCTTCCCCATCCCTTCTATCTCCTTCCCCCGATTTCTGTTTTTGCATTTTCCCTGCGTCAGTCATCATCGGAGTTTTCCGGCGGCGACTGGTTTTTCTCCTCCTCCCTACTTTTTTATCTCTTGTTCCCCTAATCCCTTATCTCTTTCCCTGCGATTTGGGTCCCCAACCTTCTTGTGCCAAAATCTAGCGAACACTGGTCGCGTTGACAGGTTGACAACCTGGAACTAAGCTGGTGCAACGGCGACAAGTTGACAACCACCCCCACCCCTATTATTTTTGTGGTTGTTGTGTGCGATTTTACAGGGAACTAGCTACGTCGAGACAAGTGCGAGGCGTACGAACAAATAATCGGAGCATTCTTGGCTGGTAGGTGCAAAGGTTGGTGAGATTTGGAAGGACGCACGACGGATTCCGTGACCTCGAGGTTGCATCAAGTCATATCTTTAGGTTCTTCCAATCTGGAGTTGGTACCTCCCGCTTTCCTGTTTATCTCTTTGTGATAGTTAAATTCTGCCAATCTAGTTAGCATTACTTTAAGCAAATTAATAGCGCACTTGTAGTTGCTACTTGTTACCTTCTAACTGGACCTATTCTGCTATAGTTTTTTTTCGTAGTCTATCATGGCTGTGGTTTGGGATGGTAGAGTAAGGTCATGTCCTTAGGGGGTTCGGGAGTGGGGAGGGGTATGAGGAGGGGGTCAGAGGATAGGACGAGAGGCAATAAGGGTAAGGGGGAAATGGAGCTTGTAGGTTGAGGATCGGGTCATGGAATATAGGCACGCTGATGGGTAAGTCTATTAAGATGGCGAAGATTCTGTAGAAGAGAAGAGTAGATATAGCTTGTGTCCAGGAAACTAGGTGGGTAGGGTCGAAGGTGAGGAATATGGACGGGTATAAGTTGTGGTACTCTGGAGTAGTGAGGGGTAAGAATGGAGTGGGTATCTTGGTGGATAGGGACCTTAAAGAGTCGGTGGTTGAGGTTAGGAGGGTGCATGACAGACAAATGTTTATTAAGTTGGTGATTGGTGAGTGCACCCTCAATGCCGTTAGCGCTTACGCGCCGCAATCGGGCTTGGATGAGGAGGTTAAAAGGGGCTTATGGGAGAGTTTGGAAGAGGTTGTGCATAGTATTCCACCTACTGGGAGGTTATTTATAGTAGGGGATTTCAATGGCCACATTGGATCGGTTGCTGGTGACTATGGAAAGGTGCATGGTGGATTCGGCTTTGGGTATAAGAACAGGGAAAGTTCCTTGCTATTGTAGTTTGCTAAGGCCTTCGAGTTGGTGATTGCGAACTCGATTTTTTCGAAGATGGAGGAGCATCTAGTAACTTTCTGAAGTTTGATTGTGAAAACTCAGATTGATTACCTCCTCCTTAAAAGGCGTGATAGAGGGTTGTGCAAGGATTGCAAGGTTATCCCGTGGTAGACCCTCGCGACCCACCATAGGCTCTTGGTAATGGACGTCGATATTACGATAAATAGGAAGAAGAGGCATGGTCAACTGAGGATTACTTGGGGAACCTTAACTAAGGATAAAGCCCAGGAGTTGGAGGGGAGGTTGTTGGCTATGGGAGCATGGATGAGTAGTGAGGATGCCAGCGCTATGTGGGCTACAACGGTGAACTGCGTTAGAGAGGCGGCGAGAGAAGTGCTAGGGATTTTGAAGGGTCACTCTGGTAGGCACCAAGGTGGATGGTGGTGGAATGACATAGTCCATGGCAAAGTGGAGGCGGATAAGGCAGATATAAAGTTAGTAGGGAGAACATGCGAGGAGGAGTGGAGAGCGAATAGAGAGAGGTACAAGGTATCAAGAAAGAAGGCTAAGCTAGCGGTCATGGAGGCTAAGAATGCGGCATTTGGCTGACTGTATGAGAAATGAGGGAAGAAGGCGGCGATAAGAAGTTGTTTCGATTGGCTGAAGCGAGGGAGAGGAAGGCTCGGATCTGGATCAAGTGAGGTGAATCAAAGACGAGGACGGTAGAGTCTTGATGGGGGAGTCCCAGCTTAAACAGAGATGGCAGATGTACTTTCAGGGTCTTCTAAATAAAGAAGGGGACCGCGATATAGTGCTAGGGGATCTAGGGCATTCGGAGAGTCTTTAAGACTTGGGTATTGTAGGCGTATTAGGTTGGAGGAGATCGTGGGGGCTATGCGTAAGATGAGTCGGGGCAGAGCGACCGGGCCAGATGAAATTCGGATTGAGTTCTGGAAGTATATGGGTAGAGCGGGCTTGGAGTGGTTGAATGGGCTATGTAATGTTATTTCAGGACGAAGAAGATGTCAGATGAGTGGAGGTGGAGTATAGTGGTTCCATTGTAAAAGAACAAAGGTGATATTCAGTATTGTAACAACCATAGGGGTATCAAGTTACTAAGTCATACCATGAAAGTTTCGGAGAGGGTGGTGGAGGAGAGGGTGAGGAAGATAGTGTCTATATCTGACAACCAGTTCAGGTTCATACCAGGTTGCTCAACCACGGAAGCTATCCACTTTATTAGTAGGTTGGTGGAACAGTACAGGGATAGTATAGGGATAGGAAGAAAGATCTGCACATATCTTTATTGACTCGGAGAAAGCATATGACAAGGTTCTTAGGGAGGTTCTATAGAGATGTCTAGAGGTAAAGGTGTGCTGGTAGCTTATGTTAGAGCGATCAAGGACATGTATGATGGAGCCTAGACTAGGATAAGGATGGTGAGAGGCGACTTAGAGCATTTTCCAGTTGTTATGGGGTTACACCAAGGATCAACGCTTAGCCCGTTCTTATTTGCCTTAGCAATGGATGCACTAAAACACCATATTCAAGGGGAAGTTTCATGGTGTATGTTATGTGCTGATGACATAGTACTGATTGATGAGACGCGAGACGGTGTTAATGAGAAGTGTGGAGGTTTGGAGACAGGCTGTCGAGTCTAAAGGTTTCAAACTGAGCAGACTAAGACAAAGTACCTGGAGTGCAAGTTCAGCGCCAAGTCGAGGGAAGCAAGCATGGATGTGAAGCTTGGATCACAAGTCATCCCCAAGAGAAGTAGTTTCAAGTACCTTGGGTCGGTTATTCAAGGGGGATGGAGAGATTGACGAGGACGTCACTTACCGCATAGGAGTGGGGTGGACAAAATGGAGGTTAGCATCTGGAGTCTTATATGATAAGAAAGTGCCACTGATACTCAAAGATAAGTTTTATAGGGAGGTGGTTAGGCCATCCATGTTGTATGGGACAGAGTGCTGGCCAGTTAAGAACTCTCATATCCAGAAGATTAAGGTAGCTGAAATGAAGATGTTAAGGTGGATGTGCGGGCACACTAGGTTAGATAAGATTAGGAATGACGATATTCGGGAGAAGGTGGATGTGGCCTCTGTGGATGACAAGATGCGGGAAGCGAGGCTCAGATAGTAAGGGCATGTGCGAAGGAGAAGAATGGATACTCCGGTGAGGAGGTGTGGGCTGCTGGCTTTAGTGGGTTTGAGAAGAGGCAGAGGACGACCTAAGAAGTATTGAAGAGAGGTGATCAGGCAGTACCTGGCAAGATTGCAAATTTTCGAGGGACATGGCCTTTGATATGAAGGTTTGGAGTCAAGCATTAGGGTTGTAGGATAAGGTGGTAGTCGAGCTTCTCCCTCTCCATTCCGGGGGGAAGCGAGTTTGAGTAGGTTGGTCCTAGGCAGGCCTGTGGTTAATGTAGAGCTCACACTAACCTTACCATTTTCCACATATCTAGACCTTAGTTGTGGGTTATGATTATTGCATGTCATATATTCTATGGTTTTTAGGATGTTGTCATTATTTCTATGGTTATGTTGACGTTACTGATGGATTGTCTTTTCTTGTTTTCTTATTTTATTTCATCTTCCTCAGCTGAGGGTCTATCGGAAACAGCCCCTCTGCCCTATCGGGGTAGAGATAAGGTCTGCCTACACACTATCCTCCCCAGACTTCATTAATGGGACTTTACTTGGTCGTTGTTGTTGTTGTATCTCCAACAAAGTTGGTGTTTTAAAACTATTTTAAATAAAAACAAAATAAAAAACTGCTAATTCAAATTTGGTAGTAATTTCAAGTTGGTATTTTAAGACAAAATAAACTACCTTTCTAACTAAAAAATCTTTTGAATGTTAAATTTTAAATTAATTGGTTACTCTATTTGAATTAATAAATATAGATATCTTAGAATAGTTTCAATTTGGAGTTTTAAAATAAAAAATAAAGAATTAAAAAGTTGACAATTCAAATTGGGGTGTGGTTTCAATAAAAAATAAAGAAACTTCCAATTCAAATGAAAAATAAAAAAATATAAATATATATATATATATATATATATATATATATATATATATATATATATATATATATATATATATATATATATATGCTTATCTCTTTATACTTTTGATGAATTCAAAATTATAATTTAGTAAAAAAAAATAATACATTATTTAAGTTTTACTTAACTACAAAATCTGAAAACTAATCAAATGCATTACCGTAGAAAGGAATGTAAGAAAAGAAGGGGAAGAAGATAACGTTATGATATTTATATTTTAAATTAATAAAAAATAAAACATAAATGAATAACACTCTAGAAAAGTATCAATAGTACTTAGTACTTGCTAATTCAATTTAAAAAATAAAAAGTATATAATATGTATCCTTTAATTTTTATAGGTTATATTATATCTGTTCACACTATTTTAATTATTAAAAGACAACTAATATTTATTAAATTAATATGTATGTTAGATCATAATTTTATAAGATTAATATTATAAAATATGAAAACTAATCAAATAAGTATTACAATAGAAAGGAATGTAAGAAAAGATGAGGATGAAGATAATGTTATGATATTTACCTTTTAAATTAATAAAAAATAAAACATAAATAAATAACACTCAAGAAAAGTATCAATAGTACTTAGAACTTGCTAATTCAATAACTAAAATAAAAAGTATATGATATGTAACCTTTAATTTGTATAGGTTGTATTATATTTCTTCACACTAACCATCAAGTGATGTAGTGCAGTGGATGGGGATGCTCCTCCTTTAACCAAAGGTCTCGAATTCGAGCCTTGGGTATGGAAAAATCCTTAGTAGGGAATGCTACCCCCGAATGGGCCTTACCCGGCACGAATTCGGATATGGTCGGGCTCCAATGCGGATACCGGACAACGGATGGAAAACCAAAAAAAAAAAAAAAAAATTCTTCACACTATAATAATTAATAAAACACAACTAATATTTATTCAATTAATATGATATATTATATTATAATTTTATAAGATTAATATTCTGTCAAATTTTCGCACACTGTGCGAGTTCTTATACTAGTTTATATGAAAACCAGGTGCATTAAGAGCATATAATTTAGTAATAAATTCATGAGATGTAGAATTTTGTGCGAGGAGGTAAAAATGAAGAATAACTTTAAATTACTACGTGACAAAGAAAATAAAATTTTATGTCCTGAAGGGATGGCCCAGTTGGGTTTGGGGTGCGATATCCACACGAATGACAGCAGGTTCGAAACCAACTCAATGCATTTGTGGGTCTGAGCCTGTCGTGCAGGATTTGTCTAGTGCGATTTACATATCATGTATGATTTGCAGGCTACTACATAGTGCGCATAGAATGCTCACCACAGGATGCTCCCCCGAAGGGCGGAGCCTGTGACAGAAACTGTACATCAACAAATTTCCTGGGTTCCAAAAAAAAAAGTTTTCTGGTTTAAGAAGCACCAGAAAAGATAGTTGCACAAAATAGTTGGCATGGCTTAAACAATGAACTAAAACTACTCTTCTAAGACAGTAGATTCATTCAACAAAAAATAGCATTTTCTAGTTTCATCATAACAAAAAGCAGCATCACTAATTTTACTTAACCCGTAAGAAAGATAAAAATGATTATTTTGGTTGGAAAAGATATGGATCCACGTTTGGGGATGATGGAAGAAGGAAGATGTGCTTTTGTTTCTCACATGGATTCTGTTCCTTAGCGGGTGGCGTCACTTTTTAGGGCTAAAGACCAAATTGATTAGCTTTTGGTATACACCAAGGACTTTTCCCATTAGGTGTTATACATCAGGGACCAAATGGATCCAACGTCCATACATTAGGGACGACTTTGATCATTTTCTCAACGTTTGTAGACACTGTGCTATTTCAAGATTGTGAATAGAGGTTCATTTTTTAGTCTTCCTGTAATTTGATGCTTACCATGAGTCACATACGTATCGGGTAAATTTTACTTTTTGTGTTTTGAAGCCTTTGGGCCACTAGTAAGCCCAGTCCACAAATTGTACTAATTTATTGTCGGTCGATATCTATGTAAGCCAAGAAAGTTTGTGAGAGATGATCATGCGGGACATGGGATTGCATCAGGGATTGGTACTTAGCCCGTTCTTGTTTTTCCTGGCGTTGTATTCTTTGACACGTCACATTTCGAGGGAGGTGCCTTGGTTCTTGCTGTTTGCGGATGACATAGTCCTGATTGATGAGGCGCGAGGTGGCGTTAAGGAGAGGCTGGAGGTCTGGAGACATACCCTGGAGTCTAAGGGTTTCAAGTTGAGCAGGATCAAAACAGAATACTTGGGGATATACAAGCCATTTCCAGGAGAGAGAGTTTCAAGTATTTGAGATCTATAATCCATAAGAATGGGGATATAGATGAGGATATCACACACTGTATCAAAGCAGGGTGGATGAAGTGGAGGCTCGATTCCAGTATCTTGTGTGATAAGAATGTGCCGTTGAGACTTAAGAGTAAGTTCTACAAGGTAGTTGCTAGACCGGCTATATTGTTTGTGCATGCGCTTTGCACTCTTGGCTTAGTGAAATGCCAGTATAGACTTCTGGCACATGGTCGGCTAGCTAAAGGTCAGCCTATCCGAGTTAGCCCTCACAAGCGGACAAAGAGGTGGATCATCTGATCTTGAAAAGATAAAGTGCATCAAGTTGATTGCGACTTACGCTAGGGATTGTGTTTGCAACTTTGAAAGGAGCTCACTATCAGGACGGACGAGTTCGAAAGTCGTTTCAAATATTCTTCGCATCCCCAGAGAGATAGATTGTTGCCATTGTGCCTTGATCGTCAAAAGGGGCTTTTGGCTGATCTTTTCTCTTTTGTTTTGGTTTTGAGTGTGGGGGGAGGGAAAATACTTCCTCTTCCGGGCTCTTCAAACTCCTCATCGGAAGATTTATTCGGGCTCCAGGTCCTGTCGGAGCCTTGGCCCCCACTCACAATATAGCCTTGGAGTCTCCTTTTGCAAGATCATCTCTTAGATGCAAAAATCAAATGATGACACTTGACTGTAAGGATAGGAGCTCTAAGTTGGAATTCAATAGTCTAAGAAATGGTCATCAGTGCGTAACAGCTACTGGTGTCATCACCCTGCAATGGCTCCGCCCTTACTTCAATTAAAGCTCGCCCCCCTTTTTTCCCTCTAAAGCCCCTCGCTCCACTCATTTTTGAACTTCTAATCAGACCTGACTGAACTTTCCACTTAATAGATCAAAGGGTCATTCATTAGCCCTACTAGTCAAATACAGGAAAAAGAGGGATGGATTTTGACCTTGCTTTTTTAGGTCTCAGGCTAGCTTTTGACTTATATGGCTCTTAGGCTTAGCTCATCAAACAAGTGCGCCAAAAGTGCGGGATGGTATCATATTTTCTTATAAGAGAGGCACGCTTGCTTTTAGCTCGTAGTTCCGGTAAGCTAGCAAGCTTACGAAATGAAGGAAGAGGAGTCCCTTCTATTATAAGTTGAAAACGAAGTCGATAGTCCTCGTATTGGTAATTATTATACGCTAAAAGTCTATATAAGATATAGAAGGCAAAATATGATAATATAAAATAAATAAAGAAAAAGAAGAAGGCCCTCTATATTATTAATTAAGGCTGTGTAAGGGTGTGCCTATTTTCTTTCTCTTAACTCAGAAGTTCTTTTTTTAGTAAGATAGTAGTGGATCGAGAAAGCAAAGCTTTAAAGGCGAAAGTGCTCTACCTACTCTCTCTTGTTTCAGGTATTCCACTCGTTCTCAAAGTATATAACTCTAGTAGTCCTTTCTGCCTATTACACTCCTTCGCTCTAGTGATCGCTTCGAATACTACGCTTCTTATCCAGAGTATTGAACTCGTTTATTCCACTCGCTCCCTAACTCTAAGAGAAACTTCTCTCTTTAGAATTGTTGAAGAAATTACTAACTCTAACTATCTAACTGCACTGATCGGGGTTGATCTCACTGACCCCTTGCTTCACCACGCCCATGCCAGAGGCTAAGGAGAGCAGAATAAGGTGAAGGTGGATACCTCTCATCAAGAGCTTGGTTAAGTGTCCAAGACCGGCGTGATGAGGTTTGGAAAGCAAGGGAAGCTGAGTTCGCGGTTTATTGGACCTTTTGAGATTCTCAGGAGGATTGGGGAGGTGGCCTATATGTTTGCTTTTCCACCCAGTTTATCGGGGGTTCACCCCGTGTTTCATGTTTCTATGCTCAGAAAGTATGTTGGAGACCCATCTCATGTATTAGACTTCAACACGATTTAGTTGGATGAGGACTTGACCTATGATGTGGAGCCAGTGGCTATTTGGGTTGTCAGGTTCCAAAGTTGAGATCAAAGGACATAGCTTCGGTAAAGGTGCAGTGGAGAGGTCGGCCCATGGAGGAAGCCACTTAGGAGACTGAGCAGGAGATGCAGAGCAGATATCCTTGTTTGTTTGAGACTCCAGGTATGTTTCTTGACCCGCTCGAGGATGAGGGTTTGTTTTAGTTGGGGAGTATGTGACGACCCGACCTGTCATCTTTTGTATTTCAGCGCTGTTATCCTCGTATTATGTTTTCCCATTTGTTGATATATGTGTTTGGTGATTTTGAAGTGCGTTGGGTTGAATTTGGTTAGTAATGGAAACGGTGGTAACTATTGGCACCGTGTATTGTAATGGAAACAGTGGTAACTATTGACACTGTATGATATGGTGCTTGGGCTGTAGGAGCCACTCTGGAGTCTGAACCCCCACAGTGAGCGCGAGTACCCATATGGATCGGGCTGCATGTTCCGCAGTGTTCATGCATTGCATTGCATCTTATATATTTACTTACTGTTGCTTATTCTGTATATCTCTGAGACTGGTACTGTATAAAACTACTAGATAGCTTCATTTTGTGTTATTTCGTGTTTTCTTATCTTCGGGTTTTTATACATGCTTATTACTTGCTGAGTTGGTAGACTCACCCTATACTCCCTGCACCTTGTGTGCAGATCCAGGTGCTCCAGAGGTCTAGCATTGCTGCTGTTGTTTATCCAGTTGCCAGAGTATTGAGGTAGCTGCCACCGTCCGCAGGACCGACTACTCTGATCTTACCAGTTAGTTCTTGTTATTCAGACATGTATCTTTCTTTCAGACTTGTATTCGGTATTGTTAGAGGCTCTATACTCGTGACCCCAAGTCTTGGGATTTCTTGTTCAGTCGTGGTTTCCTATTCCTACAATTATATTTTTCCAGTTATTTGGAGTTTATTGTTATAGTTGCCATATTTTTCCTTGCTTACTTCATGTTTGGCTGAATCGTTGTATTTGATAAGGTGTTGGCCGGGCTTGCCTAGCCTTGCAGCCGGGTGCCATGACGACTGGGTTTGGGTCGTGACAACCTGAGAACCACTGTTTCTAGGGATCAAACCTTGTACTATTAAAAACCCTCTTCTCTGCAAACTATACGATGGTGAAACGTCATCAAGGTAGCAAAAGGTCCACAGATGACGCCCCTTATAGGGTTTCACCTTCCTCCGATTGTGAGACGGAGGAGGTTGGAGAAGCCCTTGTTCCTCTGTCTACGGCTAACGTTCTTCAGAAAAATATGAGCAAAAGAAATGACTTTAGTCGCAGAAGCTCACCTCCAGCCTGGGAACACAGTGAATTGACGCCATCCCACTTGGATCCCCTCAAGATGGCGTACGGGTTCCCGGATCACGTCGAAATAGTTCCTTCCAGAGAGGACTACGCCAATGTGCATAGGCCCGGGTTCTGTACTTTTTAAGAGTATGCATTCTGGATCAGGTACAATTTCCCGCTCAACCCTCTAGCGGAAGAGCTGTGCCGCTTCTTTAGAGCTTGCCCAGCTCAACTCACCCCTTACACACTAAAGGTGTGTAGGGAACTAACCAAAAACGCAGAGAAAGCTAGGTGTGTGGTCACGATATACCACCTCTTGCAAATGTTCCTTGCAAGTTACCTGAGGAGTTCAATGTTGCATTTGACGCATCGCGACAAGAAGGGTTTTGTGGTGCAGTCCGATGACAAATCTAACCGCGGCTACTGGAAAATATTCTTCTGTGTCCGGACGGAGCATCTGGTGGTTAACACAGGAGGGTTTCCGTAGGTGTGGAACCCGGAGTGTAAGTATCCCTTCGTGCTTTCTTCAGTGATTTTGTTATGACAGCTTAACTTCTTACGGATTCTTTCTTTGTTGTTTGTAGTGGAGGCTCGTATGCCTGTGGATTCTTCATCCCTTTCTTGTGGGGACGACATCAGATCGTGGGTGGAGAGGATGATCCCACATGTAGAGGAGTGCGGTACTTGGGCTCAATTCTGTAGTATGTACGGTCCGACTGGTAATGTTCTTCCCTTGTTCTTTCCTTTCCCCTTGCCCTGATTTGAGGGTTCCCTTTTTTAACACTTCTCTTCCCCGGTAGGTCAGGGCACTTTTAGAAAGGCCAAGAGGATGAGGACTGATGCCGACCCATCTATGGCGGAGCCGAGCTCTGAGGATGAGGACGTTCCTATAGGGGGTTCTCCTGTAAATAGCGCTATTTCGGCCCCTCACCAGGATGTTACGTCGAGGACGACGTCCGGGGCGACGGTAGAAATGGCGACGGATGTGGCATCGGAGGAGGTTCTGGCGGTGGCACTCGAGGTTGCGCCCAGCAATGAGGTGCTTCCTTCAGGGTTGCCTTCGCAGCCAGTGGAGGCGGATTCTGGAGATGAGGAGCCTCTTGAAAGTAGGAGGCGCCGATTGATCACCGGCAAAGGTATTGCCACTGAGGAGGAGAGGGTACAATCACCTCGTTGCGAGTCGGGGCTGTTGTTCATGGCCGATGCGATTCGCTCGGGGAGGACCGCTCCTCGGGGGAGGGCTGATGTTGAGTATGGCCCGCCTTCTGCTCGGGGGGGGGGGGGGGGCTCGTCGATCGCAACTGTAGGGACAAGTGCGCCCGCGGAGAGGGTGGACAGAGAAAGGGTCTCTCTGGCTTGTGTTGAGACGACAACCAGTAGGTCTACTCGCTGTATTGTGATTCCTAGTGGTTATAACCTTTTGGAGAACTCCGAGTAGGCGGCTGCGGATATGACCCTTCTTTGTGTTGGTCCCGAGGGCGAGGCGTTGGCGGAGGTCAGCGACAAGGGCTTGTCTCGAAGGGTAGCAGGCGCGGCCTTACAGGTAAATTTGACTCTCTTTCCCATTGGCGTTGAATGGGTGGTCCGCCCACGTACTGAATCATCCTTTGATGTTTCCTAGGTTCTTGTCTTGGAGGTAGAGAGGGGGCGGCGTTTGGCGAAGAGGGATGACGCCCGCAAAAAAACTATTACAGAGGTATAAGCAGGTTTGTGAGGCTCATCTGACATTGGCTGATGTGTACAAGAAGGACCCTGAATTGAGGCTGTTCCGCGAGGGCCTTACCCAGACGGAGGAGCAATTAAAGAAGCGGTTGGCCGAACTGGAAAGGGCTGATGAGCAGCTTGTGGCCGCGGTTGCCTGGAATACTGAGTTGGAGGCTCTCCTTCGGGCGAAGGAAGATGAGTTGGAGCTTGTCCGTGCAGTGGCGGTGGAGGCTACTGAACTTCGGGCCAGGGTTGCGGCCTTAACCGCTGAGCTTAGAGCTAAGGAAGCCGAGATCGAAGCCCTTGTGCGGGCCACCCTACAGGAGGCTGAGCACCGGGATGTGCATGACATGTGGGTGTATGGTGATGCCCGGTTGGTCGTGTTTGAAGATCTTTTGGCATCTGATCATGTCTCTGAGGTGGAAGTAGATAGGCAACGGAGTCTAACCCGTGTTGCTCGTGAGGCGACCGGCTACCTCTCCAACTCGCCCGCTAGAGAAGGATATAACTCCGAAGATGTTAACCGCCTGGATTCTGTCTCTTGGATTTCTATGGACTACCCGCTAGGGGGTGGCGATGGCCCGAGTGCCCGTTGTGCTGACTAGGGCGATGGGGATCCTTAGGGTTTTGTATTTGTACCCTTTTTTGTTGTAAATGGGACCTCTTTCTGAGGTCGGTGATGTGTGTGTGTATATATATATTGAGATAATCGTACATGCCTTTTTCCCGTTGTTATTCTTTTTTCGTTCCTTGGAACTTCTGTTATTTTTGCAATTTGTAGTTTGAGCATATCTTGGCTGTCATTGGGTCTTTCATTTTGCCATGGTCGACATTGGGTCGACTGTTAGCGGTGATGGCCTTAGCCATGTAATTGACTCAAATGGCTTTATCCATGAAGATGTCGATGGCCTTAGCCATGTAATTGACTTGAATGGCCTTGGCCATGAAGATGTTGATGGCCTTAGCCATGCAATTGACTTCGACTATCTTCGTGTCTTTCGTTGTACCATAGCCGATATTGGGTCGACTGTTAGCAGCGATGGCCTTAGCCATGTTGAATCAAATGGCCTTAGCCATGAAGATGTCTATGGCCTTAGCCGTGTACTCGACTCGAATGGCCTTAGCCATGAAGATGTTGATGGCCTTAGCCATGTAATTGATTTTGACTGTCGTCGAGTTTTTCGTCCTGTCGTAGTCGACATTGGGTCGACTGTTAGCGGCGATGGCCTTAGCCATGTTGATTGAAATGGCCTTAGCCATGAAGAGGTCGATGGCCTTAGCCATGTACTTGAATCGAATGGCCTTAGCCATGAAGATGTCAATGGCCTTAGCCATGAAGATGTCAATGGCCTTAGCCATGTTATTGACTTCGACTGTCGTCGAGTCTTTCATTCTGCCGTAGTCGACATTGGATCGACTATTAGCCGTGATGGCCATAGCCTTTTCATTCATTGGAGATGTTCGTAGCCTTTTCATTCATTGGAGATGGCCGTAGCCTTTTTGTTCATTGGAGATGGCCGTTGTCTTTTCGTTCATTGGAGATGGCCGTAGCCTTTTACACGTTAGAGATGAAGATGGCCGTAGCCTTTTATACATTGGAGATGGATTTTTACACATTGGAGATGAAGATGTTGTCGTTGGTCCAGTCCCTGTATCAGGTCGGGTTGGAGAGCGTATCGAGAGGCTGGCGTGATACACTTGTTCCGCAAATATCTCCAGGTGTTCCCTTCGTCGTCTCGTTAAAAACCTCCCCGAAAAAACCCAATTGGGACAGAACTCGGGTGAGGAAAAAAGAGTGCGACTTGGGGGAAGCCTTTAAGAAATGGAAATATTTGAGGTGGGCGATGTTCCAGTTGTTCTGGAGTGTTTTTCCTTCCATTATTTCCAACTGAAATGCCCCTTTGCTGGCTGCTGCTGTGATTTGTAGTGTCCTTCCCAGTTTGTGTCCAATTTTCCTTCACTTGGGTCTTTGGAGGCCAATGTATGGGCTTTGAGGACGTAATCTCCTACTTTGAGTGGCCTTATTTTCGCTTTTTTGTTATAGTACCTTTCGACTTGCTATTTTTGGGCCACCATTCTTATGTGGGCCATTTCCTTTATTTCTCCAGCTTCAACAAGGTGTTGGAGCCTGTTTGCATCGTTTTCCGTTCCACTGGAGTGTGGATACCTCAGGCTTGGTTCACCAACTTCGACGGGTATGACCGCTCGGTTCCGTAAACCAATGAGTATGGGGTTTCCCCTGTGCTGGACTTGGGTGTGGTCCTGTGTGCCCACAATATTTCGGGTAGCAGTTCGGGCCACATCCCTTTGGCGTCTTCAAGCTTCTTCTTCAGTATGTTCAATATTATTTTGTTGGAGGATTCTGCTTCGCCGTTGGGGGCGGGGTGATATGGCATGGAGAGTATCCTCTTGATGCGTTATTTTTCGAAGAATTAGGTCGTTTTCAATGAACTATTATCCGTTGTCGCAACTGATCTCTTTGGGAATACTGAAGCGACATATAATGTTTTTCCATATGAAGGCGATGACCTCCTGTTCGTGTATTTGTGCGTACGCACCTGCTTTCACCCACTTGGAGAAATAGTCAGTTAAAATCACTAAAAATCGTACCTTTTCCCATCCTACGGGTAAGGGGCCGACTATGTCCATTCCCCATTTGCTGAAGAGCCAGGGAGAGGTGACTGCGTGTAGGAGCTCTCCTGGCTGGTGTATCATTGTGGCATATTTCTCGCATTGCTCACACAGGTGGACGTATTCTGTCGCTTCTTTCTTCATGGTGGGATAGTAGTAGCCGGCACGTATGACGCACCCTACAAGGGCGCGGGTTACATATATGGGCGTCATAGTGACCCTCATGTACCTCTTCGAGTACTGGCCTTGTTTGGTGCGGGCCTAGGCATTTGGCCAGGGGTCCGCCAAACGCCATTTTGTAGAGATCTTTGTTGATCAGGCAGTATCGGGCGGCTTGCACGCAGAGTTTCTTTGCCTCTTTCTTGTCGTGCGGTAGTGTTCTGTCCTGCAAGTAGGACACAAACTGGTTGCGCCAGTCCCAAGTTAGACTTAAAGAAAATACCTCGTGTGGTCGATGGCTGAATGAAGGATGGTGACCACACTTTCCTTGTTGATGTTTTTGGTAGCCGCGACCAATTTTGCCAGGCCATCCGCTTCGATGTTCCGTGCCCTCGGGATTTGTTCGAAGCGACATTTATCGAACGCAGCCATTAGCCTGCAAATTTCCGTCTGGTATTTTTGTAGCCTTTGTTCTATGATTTGGTAAGTCCTAGTGACCTAGTTTACCACGAGTTGAGAATCACAATGGAGGAGGATCCGTCGAGCTCCATATTTGATGGCTAATTTCATACCTGAATAAAGGCCTCATACTCGGCCTCGTTGTTACTCAATTCAGGGCATCGTTTGGACTGGCGTATTATTTTGCCTGTAGGGACCTCGAGGATGAGTCCCAATCCCGATCCCGATACATTGGCGGTGGCATCAGTGTGGAGGACCCATATGTCATTACTGGGGGAGGCATGTCGAGGCCTCGAGTTCTGCTTTTGGTAGGATCTCTGCGCTGAAATCGGCTGTGAAGTCAGCTAGAACTTGAGACTTGATGGCGTTTCTTGGAAGATATGAGATATCATGCTCGCTGAGCTTAATGGCCCATTTTGCGAGCCAGTGCGATAGTTCAGGCTTGTGTAAGACGCTCCTTAGCGGGTAGGTCATTACCACTTTTATAGGATGGCACTGAAAATGGGGTCGTAGCTTCCGTGAAACTACTACTAGTGCTAGTGACAGATTCTCAAGGGGTGGGTACTGAGTTTTGGCATCCACTAGAGTTTTGCTAATGTAATAGATGGGAGACTGCGTACCTTTATTCTCGCATAGCAGATGGCGCTGACCGCGACTTCGAACACGGCCAGATACACTAGAAGTGGTTTGCCCAGGCTTGCTTTGACTAGAAGAGGCGGCGAGGATAGGTACGCCTTCAAATTTTTCAGGGCCTCGATGCACTTCTCGTTCCATTGCAGCCCCTGGTCCTTCTTTAACACACCAAAGAATTTTAGACACCTGTCGGAGGATTGTGAGATGAACCTGGAGAGGGCGGCTATCCGGCCTGTCAGTTTCTGTACATGTTTTTTGATGTTCAGCACTTCCGAGGTTGCGTCTATTGCTTTAATCTGGTCTGGATTGACTTTGATACATCTCTACGATACGATAAATCCCAAGAACTTTCCCAAGGCCACCCCGAAGGTGCATTTCTCGGGGTTTAGTTTTATCCCGTATCTTCTCAATATTTTGAAGGATTCTTTAAGATGGTCAAGGGGTCCTCCATTCTGAACGACTTTACCAGCATGTTGTCGATATAAACTTCCATTGTTTTGCCAAGTTGCTCCTTGAACATCTCGGTTACCAACCTTTGGTACGTGGCTCTGGCATTTTTGAGCCCGAAGGGCATTACTTTGTAGCAGTATGTTCCTTGGTGCATGATGAAGGTCGTCTTCTCCTGATCTTCTTCGGCCATCATGATTTGATTGTAGCCGGAATATGCATCTAGGAAGCTCAGTAGTTTGTGTCCGGCCATTGCGTCTATTAGTTGGTCGATGTGGGGTAGTGGGAACGAATCTTTTGTGCATGCTTTGTTCAGGTCGGTGAAGTACACGCACATTCGCCACTTCCCATTTTTCTTCTTGACCATAACGACGTTGGTGACCCACTCAAGGGACTTGGACTCCCTGACGGAACCATTTGTCAGCAGCTTACCTGTTCGTTGATGGCGGCATTGAATTTTCTCCTCATTTGCCGCACGGGTGGGTGTAGTGGATCAATGAGTTTGTGGGTGGCGACTTCTCGCGAAATTCCTGGCGTATCTGAATGGGAAAAAGCGAACAAGTCCGAATGGTTAGATAAAATTCACGATACTTACTTGGGTTTGAAAGCTCGTGGCCGATGTAGGCCTTCTTCGTGAGGTCGTTGTCATCCAGCTGAACGGGGTCGAGGTTCTTGACTGTGGCTTTTCTGGCCTCTATGATGTCTGGATCTGTGATGGCGTCTTCTGCCGGATGGACCTTAGTCCCCGACAAGGCTGATTGCTCTGCTTATACGCTCGTTCCTTAGAGTTGTTTGGTGTGGGTGTAGTCTTGAGCTATTTTGTAGCATTCTTGGGTGGTGTGGGGTTCGCCCCGTATGCTGAACACCCCCTATGGGGTAGGAAACTTGATCACTTGATAAATGCTGGAGGGGAGTGCTCTCATGGCATGTATCCACGTCCAATGATGGCGTTGTATGCCGTTTCTTGGTTCATCACGTGGAAAGTGCTTTCCAGCGTGACTCCCCTCGCTAGGACGGGTAGTGTTACCTCTTCGGAGGTCTTTTATACTGTATTGTTAAAACCAGTCAGCATTATCAGCGCGATATATCTTATCCTCGAGTCCCATAAGTGTAATGAACCTCGGGTGGATAATACAGGCGCCGCTACCGTCGTCAACCATAATTCTCCTATCATCTGTATCCGTAATGTGTAAAGTAATAACTAAAGCGTTGTAATGATGAAAAGATAAACCGTCGGTATCAGACTTATCGAAGATGATACTATATTCGAAGTTGTCATACCGTTCGTGGGCGATGGTTTGCTTTAACTTGTGAGTGGTGGTGAACTTGACGTGATTGATCGTCGAGTCATTGCCGTCCCCGATGATCATATTGATTGTGTGTGTTGTTGAGGGTGGCCTTGGCGGCCCATTGGGTTGTTCCCATCCCCGTTTCCTTTGTCTCTGAGTAGTTCTCTCAGGAACCCTTGGTTCAGCATCCTGACCACCTCTAGTCGTAGACCTATGCAGTCTTCAGTTTTATGCCCGCGCTTTTGGTGGAACTCGCATAGGGCATTTGACTTTCGGGTGGTAGGGTCAGAATTCATCTTTGCTAGCCATTGTACTTTGTTGCCTAGATTCTCTAGCAAGTACACCACCTCTGAAAGAGAAACACAAAAGTTATGTGCAGATAATAAAGGGGGCATACCTCGCTCATTTTGTAGGGGTAACATGTCTCTGTAGTGCGTCCGCATGCCTTGGTGGCGGCGGATGAGATGATCTGACCTATGGTTGATGTCTTTCCCTGTTGGGACGTGGGATTTATTCCTGTGGCCCTTCATTACGCCACTCCCTCTTGGTCTCTGAGAGTATTGTCTTTAGCCTCTCGGTAGGGCCGTCGAGGTCGTCTTCATCTGCATGCACTTCAGCAGTAGGCATTATGGATTTCCTCCCAAGTGGTGGGAGGGTATTTTTCATGAGGTGACTCAGCAGTTTCTTGGTCGCCCTCGAGCCGTCCCAGCTTAGCCCGTTATGGAAAGCTGCGACCAGCCATACCTTCCGATACGTTTGGTAGGCTCATTCTCACCCTGCTGAATCTGGCCAGGAAGTCCCTGAGCCCTTCTCCCATGGTTTGCCAAACCGCAAAGATGTCGTTGACTGTAGCCTCAGCTTTCTTTGCTCCTGCATGTGCTGTGATGAACTTGTCCGCCATTTCCTAGAACGTGAGATGCCCTTAGCTGGTAGCTGGGAGTACCACGTCAAAGCTCCACCTTTCAATGTTTCGCGAACTTCTTCAGCAGCACAGACAGTACCTGTTCTTTTGCCAAATCGTTACCTTTCACAGCTGAGACTAAACGGATTAGATGGTCCTCGGGTCCGTAGTACCGTCCTATACCCTCAAATAGGGGAGGCATCTTGAAGGTCTTTGGGATAAAGTATGGTGCGATTTCCTCTGTGTAGGGTTGTTCCACAAACCTGCCTATGTCGCGCTTTGGCAGCAGTTTAGGAGCACCCGGGATCTTATCTACCCTTTCTTGGTGTTCCTTCATTTTGTCACGCAGCGACTTATTTTCGTGGTCCATTTCCTCCATCTTTCTGAGGACGTGTGCGAGCTCTCCGCTATTGGTTTGAGTGTCGGTGAGCACATTGTTTGCTCGCGCAACTTCGGGTTCATCTTCGGCAGCAGTGAGATCCATTATTGGCGTGTGTCTTACACCATATTGTGGTAACTTTTTGACCAAGTCGCTTAGAGTGCTTATTAGCCACTCTTTCAGTAGCTCATTGACTTCTGGGGGTGCTTTCTTAGATGTAGATGTGGAAGCTTCCCTTTCTCGCGGATCCGTCAGATTCCTGGGTGGAGGAGGTGTAGTTCCTCCACTCATCGTGGTGCTGGGGGTTACGTTCAAGATGTTATCTCCACCTGCTTTGTTGGGAGAATCCATGAGGTTGACCCCAACCTCGTTTATTGCTTTCTTTTTTGCACAGTTGTTGGCCATGCCTGTGAGGGGATGGTTGTAAGTGGTTTTCTAGGCACAAACTATAACTTTGATTCTCGAAATCCCCACAGACGGCGCTAAATTATTTTTCTCAAAGATGTACACACTTTTTAAGCTTGAAAACAATAAAAAAAGTATTTGGGTAAATCGTAATCAAGTATAATAAGCCTAGAAGAGATTACTTAGCCAAGAATGTGATAGATCTGAAAATATAGAGGGCTATAGAGAGCTTAAGTATCAAAGAGAAAATAGAGAGATAGTTTGTTTGATAACAATAGAGAGAGAAAGTTGAGAGATAGTATTATTCAGAATAAAGCACATGTCCCCTTACAAAGGGGAATGCCTCCTTTATATCTTGTGAGACTTCCCTCGAAATAATCAAAAGAAAAGTACAAAAGTTGGTGGCTTTGTTGTATGAAGGAAGCCAAGCCTTAAACGACGTCGTTCCTCTACCTAGTTGACTGGGACGTCCTTGTTTGGGCCATCCTTGCCTGAGGCAACGTGATTTGAGGACGGCTTTGTCATGAGGGACGTATCTGCTTAGACGGAAGCAGGGCGAGGCAAATTTTACCCCATACAAATGTAATAATCGTCTAAAATACGTAATTATAACCTATCATCACATGAGAATACAAGATTAAAGGAGTAAAGAACCTACTACACTATAAAAAAACTGCATCACCAAATATATATACATTAAGTTCAAAGCCATGAGCATCAACAAATCATTGCTGTATTCATTTTCATATAGTTAGCGACTAAGATTTCTTAATTCTTATGAGGGGTTGAAAAAGTATGATGAGATAATCACATGCATTTAGAAAAAAAATAAATAGGCATCTGCATTTACAAACTTTTTGCATATTTTATAGGGAGTCAATATCTATAGATTCTAATAGCTATTATGTTCCAACATTATTAATCTGAAAATATGATTTATCGTGTCTAAAGTTTTAACTTGCGTTAGAGGATATTTTTAAATTAAGTATATCATCTCCAAATATAAGCCTTAATTTTTTCATGAGCTTGTAGTCCATAAAAAGTTAAGCAGCATGATCTAGTGAAACTATTTATTGATTGACTCATCACACAAACCTTTCTATGGCTATCGTTACTTTCAATCTTCCGTTATTCTTCTTCTAATATATCAGTATGGATGTTATTTATTTGCTTAGCTCTTCATGTTATTTTTTAAAATATTTTTTGTTTTGAAACAAAATAAAATACATGAAAACTCAGTAATCTTTTAGTTTTTTTTTCAAACACAGAAACACTTATACACGTGCAAAGCCAAAGCCAAAATTTTAAGTACCTGCATTACTTGATGAAATACAGCGCAACCTGAACCTTCAAATCCTTAGTACAAAAAAAAAGATGAAGATTTTAGTCGAAATACCGAAAATATAATAGTACATAAATTTTTTTTACCTTTTCATCTTGAATAAGCAATTCAAGCGAGAAACTTATATTGGGAAAAAATTAAGTTTTTATTAAAGATGACGTGGCATGACACGTGGATTGGTCAAACAGTCAAAGAGCAATAAATGATTAAAAGGCACGGAAGACAACATGCACGGTGGAATAAAAGAAAACAGACACGAGAGGGGATCTTAGATACGATTCTCGTGTCTATCCAAGTCATTCAATATCAACGGATAAAAATGGCATTGAAGGCAAGAATCTGATGACAAAAAATAGTCTACATTCATTATTAAATACCTGATACGTTAGTTATTCAGTATTTAATGACAATGATTATGTAATGTCTCATTAAATGCTCTTTATCATTTAGATTAATTACTTCTTGTCAACTATAAAAGGAGGAAGTTCTATCATTTGTAAACACAGAACACTCTTGATATCTCCTTCTCCTTCTTCTCCTCCTCCTTCTCCTTCTTCTCCTCCTCCTCATGCTCCTCCTTCTTCTCCTCCTCCTCCTCATCCTCCTCATCCTCCTGTTCCTCCTCCTGCTCCTTCTCCTTCTCTTCCTCCTTCTCCTTCTTCTTCTTCTTCTTCTTCTTCTTCTTCTTCTTCTTCTTCTTCTTCTTCTTCTTCTTCTTCTTCTTCTTCTTCTTCTTCTTCTTCTTCTTCTTCTTCTCATCCTCCTGCTCCTGCTCCTCCTCCTTCTCCTCCTTCTTCTTCTCCTCCTTCTTCTTCTTCTCCTTCTTCTTCTTCTTCTTCTTCTTCTTCTTCTTCTTCTTCTTCTTCTTCTTCTTCTTCTTCTTCTTCTTCTTCTTCTTCTTCTTCTTCTTCTTCCTCTTCCTCTTACTCTTCCTCCTCGTCTTTTTCCTCTTCTTCTTCCTCTTCTTTCTCTTCCTCCTCCTCCTCCTCTTCTTCTTCTTCTTCTTCTTCTTCTCCCTCCTCCGCCTTCTCCCTCCTCCCCCTCCTCCTTCTCCTTCTCCTCCTCCTCCTCCTCCTCCCCCTCCTCCTCCTCCTTCTTCTTCTTCTTCTTCGAGTTTCAATTGACTGTGTTAACCAGTAACCTTCAGCCATTTCCCAACAAAATAAAATTAAAAAAGGTCAATGAAAATAACGATACATTGATGTTTTGTACGTGTAAATAGAGAATTGGTAAATAAGAATTAATCTGAAGATACGGTCGCTAAGTTAAGAATTTTCGGGAAGTAAATGAGAACTAATCTGAAGATTATTGATGCTACTGTCCATCTCCAAAGGGGGAGGGGGGTTGGGGGAGAGACGGGGAAAGGTAAATGTGGGAAGATACGGTCCTAAATTAGCGCCTAATACAAAAGCAACCTTAATTATATTCCTAATTTAAATTCTGTGTATATAAATGATAATTTGGTATGCGGAAATATAATTAACACAAACCTTAAACATTGAGGGTAATAAGGTTTCATATATGGTATAGAAAGGTAAAAATCCCAACTATTTATTGTTTATTTTATGTATGTAATTATTGTGTATATAGTTTGTTAGTCATATAGGTTGTTTAAAGTATTCACATGCATAAAATCTTATGATCTTTATTTTGTGTATGCACTTATGTTATATAGTTTGTTAGTCACCAAAGTAGCCAAACTAGTTTGTTTATGAAAATATGCATACACAAAATTATAGTTTATCCATAAAATTAATGAAATGCCTATAATTTAAAAATTAGTAGATAAATTAATTTTCACTATTTCTAGAACTTAAGAATTTACCCAAAGGTGAATTAGTTATTCTATGAATAGTGAATATGATATGATAAATTAATATTCTTAAATAAATATATATTGTCTGTCCAAAGATCGCATATATATTTGGTTAAAAATATTTAATTACCTATTAAAGACTAAGCGACATTTAAATTATGATAGTGTGTCGTAGTATTTATGCAAAGGATAATTGTGATATGCTTTAACTGTTTTGTTGAATCCATATTGATTTGTGAGCATGTATTATCTATTTTGCAGCTATTCCTTTTCATTTGCTTGCTTCGTCTGTTACTGTGTTCAATGGATTGAACTTCTCTGAATAGCGTGAACAAGTCCAGTTTCACTTAGGTGTGATGGATCTTGACTTGGCTGTGCTAAATGATAAGCCCGCTGCCATTATTGATTCAAGCTGTGCGGATGAGAAGTCTTTCCATAAAGCATGGGAACGCTCTAACATACTAAGACTTATGTTTATGTGAATGAATATTGCCAACAATATTAAGAGTACTATTCCACAAACAGAAAGTGCCAGAAAATATCTAAAGTTTGTGAAAGAACATTTTTGTTCTGCAGATAAAATTCTCTTTGATACTCTAATGGCTGAACTCACGACCATGAAGTTTGATATAAATTAAAACGGAAGAAGTATATTATTCATAATACCTCAGGTTGATTTTGGCCATAAGCCATAAATATATTTCAGTGAAATTACATGTCTAATGAATTTATTTTATGTACGTATTTGAAACTGCACAAGTGCAAACGTAGAACCAGCACAATTTGAGGAAATGAGGTGGAAGAGAAAGGTGGGGCCCAACGGACAATTGTCAAAACAAAAGTTGCCCTCACATTCTCGCCCAAAATAAAAT
Organism: Nicotiana benthamiana; assembly: GCA_034376525.1. NCBI lineage: Eukaryota > Viridiplantae > Streptophyta > Magnoliopsida > Solanales > Solanaceae > Nicotiana > Nicotiana benthamiana. The sequence goes on along the minus strand of CM067329.1, from coordinate 135,274,508 downwards.
TTTCCACTCTTGATGAGTTGACCCCAAGTCTTCCTCAGAAGTTTGAACAATACGTACTGCACGCGCATTCACACATTCTAAGCTAAGTCTTCCTCTCCGGCCAACTGCACAGTAATCATTAATTTTCCGGCAATTCTTTCAATCGATCAACAAAAAATGGCACAAGAACTCAGTTATGCTGCGTATTTGAGTTTTAGCGAGACGGGAAATATAGGCCAAACCTTTGTCAGCCATTTGCATGGAGCTTTGAAACAAGAAGGGATTTACACCTTCAAAGATGATCGTAACCAAGATAGAGGAATATCGCTTTCAAAGGATTCGTCCAAAGCTATTGAAGAGTCCCAGATTATAGTTGTTGTCTTCTGTGAGAATTTTGTTTTATCTAAAGATTGTTTGGATGAAGTTGTAAAGATTATGGATTGCAGGAAACTGTTAAAGAAGGTTGTTATACCGATATTCTACGATGTGGAACCATCGGAAGTACGAAGGCAAAGGAACAGCTTGGCCGAGGCATTTGCTGATGATAGTGAAAATGATGATGAGATTGGAAGATCAGAAAGGGTGAAAAGATGGAGGGATGCTTTGAATGAAGCAGGAAATATATCAGGCTTTGATCTCCGCAAGACACATGATGGGTTAGTATTACTGTAAATTCCTTTTAGAAAAATGGATTCAATGTTACGTTATGTTTACAGATCAATCATTCATATTAATTAGAAAAATTATTGATCTTATTTGTTTCTCTAGAAAGATTCGAATTTGACGATGAGATTCCGAAATGAATGTTCATTTTGAATGAAAGAAACAAATTTATTCTAACTTTTAAATTGTGGCTGTGCGTAAAATTAATCTTGCAGGGGTGAAGCATGCATATACTGTTTAACCTTTGGTTGTTCATGGAAAAAGTTTATTTCAGTTCATACTAGCAAATCAAATATAATTCATCTACCTTTTATCAACTGATGGATGAGTTGAATGGGAATTAATTCATTAATATTTGGTAGGAATGAAGCGGAGTGTATAGAGCAGATAGTGAAGGAGATTGTTAGCAAGCTAAGATGGGAACAAGTGGGCGGAGAAGTAGGTCAAAAGGATGTGGAATTCGGAAGTAAATTCCTGGAGGAGAGAGTCCTTGGCTTCACTCGTTCAGCAGCATCTCCTTTCCCGTTGTGTGCGCCTGTATTTTTTTTTTGTGACCATTTATAGTATTTAAAAAAGTGATAGTGTTATAAACTAAAGTAAAGACAAGAACAATAATGCAAGAACAATAGCAATAGAGAGAAGAGTAGAGAGAGTTCTTCTTATTGAGTTGAGAGGGGTCTCAAGGGATGATTTACAATGGTAGGGGGCACCTCTATTTATAGGGGAGAGGAAGATTTAGCTACCACTAATAGAACTCTAAAATCTCTCTAATTAAATACATTAAAGACATTCACCTTAAATAGAAGTGTAAGAATCTTCTATTTCATAACACTCCCCCTTGAATGTCTATTCAATGATGTGCCTCGTAAAACCTTAAAACCAAAACCCAATGGGAAAAAATTAAAGTAAGGAAAAAGAGTACACATGTTTGAATATGCGCCTATTTGTTGCCTCGTTAAAAACCTTGCAAGGAAAACCCAGTGGGACAAAACCTTGTAAGGGAAAAAGAGTGCAACGCGCATTGACTCCCCCTAATGAGTACATCGATTTATATCCTTGAGCATTTGCATTCCAATCTTGTGCATCATCTTCAAAACGATCTTTGGTAGATGCTTGATGAATAAATCAACCATATTGACTTGAATAAATATTCCGCACCTTGAAATCATCATTCTTGATAGATATAAACATCTTCATATAATGTCGTGGAATAGCTCTTCAATATCTCCATAGATGCATTCTCAAATCCATCATGCTTATAGTTATGGCAAGATTCATATGTACACAAATTGTACTTAGGATGCGGTACTTCAGGACCAAGAATTGCATATGCTTCAAGCAACTTAAATCTTTCAAGTTAAGTCATATAAGTCGCATAATAGACTTTAGCTGCATATCAAGTTTTCATGTCATGCTAAACAAATAAGATATCGAAAATTGACTATACATACCTTTGCCTTTATACTTTCAAGCATATGAACTATAGGTTCAAAGCTACATGTCTTTCATATGGAATCAATTCTTCTTGAATTGTATCTCTTCCATTTAGTTGCTTTCTTTGAGTCAGCAAATGCGTATAGCATGCTTTGCAATATGTTGCAATTGCATTTCCCTTTTTATGAACTACAGGTTCATATCATGATATTCGGGGATATACATATACAAATGAAAATTCATCCCATGTAACACTTTCTCAAGTGTTTATCATGTCTCCCCCTCATGTTAGTAAAACTAACATGTTTCCTCAACTTTGAAAAATCATCTTTGTGCATTATGTCAATATACACAGTACCTTAATAATAAGATGAAATTATTTGGTTCCTGACCCTGAACCACTTGTGAGGGGAGAATATACTCTCGTATACAACTTATATCAAACTGATACATATAACTTCGTTCTCATAAGGAACAGTTTAGCTATTAAGTGGAAGCACTCAATAATTATCTTGCTAAACCAACTTTGATATAAACCAACTTATCAAGATGAACTGTCTTGAGTAGAGAATCTGGAAACTATGCTCGAAGTTAGATTACTGAGCGATTTACCTCGCAAGCACTGCCAGGCTGCGGGTTAATAACAATGGCGCATGTAACCATATCATAGATGCATCATATGTGGTATACATGGCAGGTGAATGGGCCCATACTCACCTTTCATATTTCCAGAATTTATGGGCTTCAACCCGAACTCTTTAGTTGGTCCGTTCATTAATGAGAACAAGTGATACAAGAGTATTCGTAAAGAACTTTCTAGTTCTTTAATATTCACCTATGTGAATTTGCACATCATACTTAAAATGAGATGGCTAACATGAATGCCAACTGAATAAATTATCAATATTGGTAAGCTTCAAATTTACACCATGACATGTGCACTTATCAATAAACTTCGGGTTTATTATGACATGGGTTTTATACCAATAGATATCCACTTTATTGTGGCATTCTTTCGTTTGTGTAGTACAAACTGGAGAACAAAGCGGGTAGCTTTTCATATACAAATTACCCCGCTACAAGTTGTAGTAATAGGAGAATCAAAGCCTTCCTTTATTATAGTCTCAATATAATCAATCGCTTTCGCGTGTACTTTGGAAACTGAATAAGTTTCTTTGAGACTTACTACAGCACAATACTCAATTGTGTTTCTCCAACATAGTAATAATTGGCTCTTCGAGAGCTCTCAATTAATTTTGTACTACCACAGACTGAGGTTCGAGATCCTCACATTCTTGCATTCCGTATTTTCAAGAGTCTCAGGCTCAATAGATTCTTCGTGAATCTCGGAATTAATCAAATCATGAGCGTCCTCATGTGACACTTTCATAGTGTCATTTAGATCGTTCTTTTTCCTCTTTCTAGGATTTCGATCTTTGGAACCTAATGGTCTGCCACGCTTCTGGCGTGCATTTGACTCATTGGATATGACACTAGATATTTGTCCAATAGGGACTTCAATACCGATCGGAACATTTTCCGCGTGAATGTGGGATTTCGTTATCCTCTTCAAGTCCGTAAATGCGTCAGGCATTTGATTTGCTATTCTTTGCAAATGGATAATCTTTTGTACCTCTTTCTTTCAAATAGAGGTATGTGGATCAAGATGAGATGATGATACATTTTTCCACAAAATTTCCCATTTGGTTTCACCGACTTCTCCCCCTAATTTTGGGAAAAGTGTCTCATCAAATTGACAGTCTGCAAATAGTGCAGTGAACAAATCTCCTGTCAATGTTTCGAGGTCGCGAATAATGGAGGACGATTCATACTCAACATATATTCCTAACCTTCTTTGCAAACCCATTTTGGTGCGGGATGGCGGTGCTACAGGCACCTATACTGCGCATCCAAAGCTTCTTAAATGGGATATATTGGGTTCATGACCCAAAACCAATTGCAATAGGGAATATTTGTGACAGTTCGTCAGTCAGAGACGAACTAGCATTGCTGTATGCAAAATGGCGTGAACCCAAACCAAAATGGGCAGCCTCGTTTTCATGAAGAATTCAAGATTATTCTCATCTATTATCCATTAACTTTGCAAACGCAAGGTTGCGTGATGGCAACAAGCACACATTAGACCATCTACAGGATGCGTCTATCAAGACCATGAAATACCTAAACTACCCACTAGGTGGGTGAATAGGTCCACAAATGTCCCCCTGTATACGTTCCAGAAACTGGGGTGACTCAGTCCCAACCTTTGTTGGGGATGGTCTGATAATCAGCTTGCCTTGATAACACGAAGTGCAAGGATATTCATTACTTGAAAGAATTTTGAAATTCTTTAACGGATGCCCATATGAGCTTTCTATAATCCGTCTCATCATGGTTGATCCTGGGTGACCCAATCGATCATGCCAAAGTACAAATGTATTGGACTCAGTATTCTTTAGATTTACTGTTGAATGTGCCTCAATTGCACTAATTCTTGTCCAATACAGGCCACAAAATAAAGACGGGAATTTCTCAATAACCCTCTTTTGGCCGGAGACATTCTTTGAAGTGAGGACGAGATATTCGAGATTATCTTCATCCATTGTCTCAATATTGTAGCCATTCCGGCGTACATCTTTAAAACTCAACAAGTTTCTCATAGACTTGGAGGAGAACATTGCATTCTCTAAGATAAACGTCATGCCTTTGGGCAGAGTTACAGTTGCTCTTCCGGAGCCTTCAATCAATTTAATTCCCATGGTTTGATATAAAAGAAAATATACGAACATGAGAATAAACAACTTCAATTCGTTTGTGTCACATAATATTTTCAAAATCTGCTGCTAACAGTTGACTAACAAAATCAGATATGTTATCCATAATCAATTACTATGCAGTTTGAAAATTTCAGCGTTTTTCATAAGACAATCGATTATTAAACACACAATCGATTGTTGGAACATAGACAATCGATTGTTAAACACACACAATCGATTATTTGTTATTTTTGAAAAATTCCAGATTACACTGCCTAACGACAATCGATTGTTAGATATAGACAATCGATTGTGGGTGATTTTTGAAAAATTCCAGACCTCACTGTTTCAAGACAATCGATTGTTAGACAAAGACAATCGATTGTTGGCTATTTTTGAAAAATTCCAGAACACACTGTTTCAAGACAATCGATTGTTAGCCAAAGACAATCGATTGTTGATCAATTGTTTTTCAACTTTAATGCGAAAATAGTTGATAATCGACTAGTTTTTCAGGCTAGTCGATTACCCCCACTGGAAAATAAAAGTTTTATTGATATTTGAACATATTGAAGGTATTCTAAAGAACTACTGCTAACATTGCTTTATGAACTAACTAATACGAGCTAATGCTAATGACTATTAGTTTATTCACTAACTAATACAAATAAGTAGAACAAAATCAAATAACTCCATCTTCTTTCATCACGGATCCATCGCCGATTAGGTGGTCTATTTTTCCATCGGGTTGCTCAAAGAAGTCTGCCACATCCAGGTGGGTGATGTCCTCATTGTCGTCATAGACAAAGTTTGTTTCAGGGCCTTTTCTCTTTCGAGATGCTTGATAAAGGTCAACCAAGTGTCTTGGTATACGACAAATCTTTGACCAGTGCCCTTTCCCACCGCAACGATAACATATAGTTTCTGAACTATTTGCCTTAGGATCTTCGGGATCCCGTTTCTGCTTTCGGTGGTTATCTCTCTTTGGGGGGTGACGGACTTCTTTGGAATTTCTTCCTTGTCCACGTCCTTGGCTTTGACCCCGTTTATGACCGTGATCATGGTCCCTTTTATGTTTGGCATAATGCGAGTGCACCATATCTGCTTCAGGCAGTGGTGTAGACCCAGTTGGTCTATTTTCGTGATTTCTCATGAGCAGATCATTATTTCGCTCAGCCACTAGTAAGAGAGAAATCAGTTCAGAGTACTTCGTAAAGCCTTTCTCACGGTACTGTTGCTGCAGTACCATATTGGAGGCATGAAACGTTGTAAACGTTTTCTCAAGCATATCGTAATCGGAGATGTTATCTCCACATAGCTTCAGTTTAGAAGTAATTCTGAACATAGCAGAATTATATTCAGAAACGGACTTAAAGTCCTGTAGCCTCAGATGGGCCCAATCATATCGTGCTTGTGGCAGAGTGACCAACTTCAGGTTGTCATATCTCTCCTTTAAGCTGTTCCACAAAACGAGTGGATCCTTGACGGTGAGATATTCAATCTTCAAACCTTCGTCAAGGTGGTGGCGCAAGAAAATCAAGGCCTTCGCACAATCTTGGGTGGATGCTTTTTCTTTATCTTTGAGGGTGTCTCCGAGACCCATAGCATCTAGGTGGATTTCAGCATCCAACACCCATGTCATATAGTTCTTGCCCGAAATTTCAAGGGCAACGAACTTTCTTTTCATAATGTCAGACATACTCGAAAATTAAATTAGGAAGAGGGAAAATACCTTGGATTTTCGAGAATGATACTTGAGACGGTAGAGTCTCGTGCTGATAACGTGTTATAAACTAAAGTAAAGACAAGAACAATAATGCAAGAACAATAGCAATAGAGAGAAGAGTAGAGAGAGTTCTTCTTATTGAGTTGAGAGGGGTCTCAAGGGATGATTTACAATGGTAGGGGGCACCTCTATTTATAGGGGAGAGGAAGATTTAGCTACCACTAATAGAACTCTAAAATCTCTCTAATTAAATACATTAAAGACATTCACCTTAAATAGAAGTGTAAGAATCTTCTATTTCATAACAGATAGAACTTTCTAGTCCACATAAAAATATAAAGTCGAAATGGTTGGAGTACTTGGTGCGACTTTTTCTTTATTTGTGGGGTTGGGGACGGTGAACCACTTGACCACTCTAATGTGCTTTCTGACTATTGTTAGTGGCCACGATACACCACTTTACTCCTCTTTTATGCTTTGTTGACTGCAAATATTACTCTTATTTAGTATAGTATTAATTTAGAAATATCTCCAAAATGATATTTCACGCTCTTGACTAGATATCTGCCTAATGTAGTAGTGTTCTCCCAATTTCTCATGTATGATAGGATGGTTTAACTATTATATTAGCAATGTACTCCTAATTTCCACCGTATGTTTTATGGACAACTCACGTGCCAATAACACAATTCGTCCAGTATGGTCACAGGTCTACAGTCCAAACATATCATATAGGAGCAATTAAACAAGTATGTATGTGATGAATAAATAACAATTCTCATGCTCTTTGACTGGTATACATGTTAACGTGTAAGCATGTGCAAATTGTTCTATCATAGCTCAAATAAAAAATTTCATCGCTGAAAGAATTTATCAAATTCGTTCAAGGATTAAACCTCTATGTAGCCCCATCATATTCAAATAGATCACACAAATAGTAACAAATATGAGAAATATCATAGCATAAAACTTAACAGTCAATTCTAGGCTTATAAGAGTCCGAACACAATCCGAACATAAATAAATGGCCCCGGATCCCGCACATAGGTTCATCCTCACGCATGTGCACACCCAATAGCACGTAACTATCACAACAATTTAGGCAACTAATTTCTCAACCAAGTTTAAATAAGATACTTACCTCAAACAAATTAAATCACTCCGCTAGCAAGCACTTCCCATAAGTATCGACCTCCAGAAGGATCGAATCTAGCCAAGAATAACATAAAACCATCAACAAAACTTCTAGGAATTGATTCAAATTAATAAAGCAACGATCTTTAACTTAGGTCAAAAAGTTAAACTTAGACCCACGTCTCAAAATCCGATCACTCATTCAACCACAAATCCAACCATACCAAAATTACTCAATTACGATCACAACTCGACCTTCAAATCTTCAAGTATAAGCCTATGAAGTTTCTACAATTTTCCCCAATAAACAACTCGCGTGAAGCCCGGCCTCCTCCTTTCCTTCTTCGCAAATGCGACCCTACTTCACGCGTTCACGAACTCATAGCACAAAAATCCCAGCTACCCAAAATAATCGTCGAGGTCGCAATCCTCCACTTGCGATCACATATAAGGAAATCAGAAGCACATGCATCAACAAACTTCAGCAATTCTTCAAGTCAAATTTCAATTTGTTAACCATCCGAATCTATCCAAGGACTCCGGGACCTCAACCAAAGATAGCAACAAGTCCTAAAATACGATACGGATTTAGTCGAGGCCTCAAATCATACCTGATAAGAATGGACCTTGGGCCTAACCAACCCCAAAAGCTATCTTATGAGGTGAGGATCGCCCAAGCCATATAAGGAGACCAAGGACCTCAAATCCCTCCGATGTGGGACAACTCAACACCCCCCTCACGCCCAGATCTCTAGAGCGTGGACAACATAAATAGGGGCCCAACATCGGTAACAATAATTGGGATATGGTTCTAATTCCAAAATTACCTTATAGAGCTATCAGAATCAACAAAATTCTATTCCAGCGTGATTTACATACAAGTCAATATCCGGTCAACTCTATCAACTTAAACTTCCAACCTTGGGTCATCAGAGAAAATGGAAATGCTGGCATCAAAGGTACTGTCACGGACAGTGAAAGAGATTTCATGTTGGCGTTTTCTCTCCGTGGACAAAGTAGCAGCAAAAATCAGGTTGAAGCAATGGTGGCCAACTTTGGCACTAAGTGGTGCATTCAACATGGGCTAGGCATGATTCATATTGAACTGGACTCCATGGTGATTGCCAATATGCTTCTCAACAGGGGAACCAATAACCTAAGTTAAAGAACATTATCATGGATACTACTCTTGCTCTCAGAGATACTAATGTGGTAGATTTCCTCGCTAAGTTAGCATGTTCTAGTGGAACTAGCACCTTCAATCACTCTCTACAGCAGTTGCCAAGAGAGGCCAAGGGACTATTTCAACTAGATAGATGGCAACTTCCTTCAATAAGAAGAAGATATAATAAATGTAATTTATTTGTAAGCTGATTGAAAATATTACTCTTTTTTGGTACTGTAGTGTAAACCATCGATCTATATATCCGAGAAGTCGTCTGAAGTTCTGAGTCCGGATAAGTTCGAGTTCGAGTTCGAGCTCGAGGGACCAGACTCGAGTTCGAAGTCAAAGCACCATACGCATCGAGGTCGAGTGTGCTTGACCTTGGAATAGTACCGTTATAGATTTGTAATAAAATGAGCTGCATTACTGCCACGTTCCCACGATCGTGACGCAAATCTCGGAATAGGATTATACGATTTCGTACTAGATGGTTAGACAACTCTACCAAAAATACTCCTTATTGTAAATATAAATATACCTTATTTAGGGGTTCCCCTATTATATAAAGGGGACTCCAGTCATTTGTAACACTATCTAATCATTAAGAAAAGAATATACTATCTACATTTTCCCTGTTGTTCATCAAAATTGTACTTTAGCTCTTGCTTAATTGTTCTTATTGTCCTAAGCCCACCTCGAGGTCACTAAGCTCGAGGTCACTACAGATGAGTAACATTGGTTTCATTCACATCTATCTTTCATTTCTACTTCATATTTCTTGATTATTAATTGGTATTGAACTAAATCACATATCTTTTAAATCACTAATCAAATTTAATTGTTTCTCGTATTTTCGAGGTAAACAGTTTGGCGCCCACCGTGGGGCTAAAGATAATAGTGATTAATTCTTTACTGATTCTCATTACACACATTTGTTTTACACTTTTTCTTGTAAAAATGTTTTGATTCGCAGGTTGAAACACGTCTAGCACACAAAATGCACATGTTCAGGACACCAAAGGTTTTGGAGAAAACAACAATGTAGGGGTCGGTATACCATCGATAAACCTAGGGAAAGTGCCAAATGTCGAACCAGTTGATGTTAGTTCACACATTGCTCTAAACGCGTATTTAGGCACAAACCCCGAAGAGAATGAATGTAGGGAAGCCCGATCTGGTAGCCAGAGAACACAAGGAGTGGGAAATGGGTGAATCAGCCTCCAAGTGAAATTCGAGATGCTGCAAGCTTGGAAAATCACCGTCGCTCAACTTTAGAGTCAGAATAAAACTCCAACTACATCCAAACTAGTAAACACTTGACGTACTAAACTAGCACTAGAAAGGCCCGATGAAAGTGGCTCGGGGACTGACCCCACGATTATGAGGATGCTCGAAGAGCTAACCAAGAGAATTAAGTACCGGGAAAAGAAAATTGAAGACAATGAAAAAAAGGTGGAGACCTATAACTTCCGTGTAGAACTGATACCAGGGACACTTCCAATTTTGAAAGGTTTAGACACCAAAAAGTTCATACAAAAACCATTCCCTCAAAATACGGCTCTCATGCCTATTCCAAAAAAATTCATCCCGATTTACCAAAATATGACGGAACAACCTACCCCAACGAATATATTACTTCATACAATTGCGAAATCAAAGGAAATGATTTGAATGACAATGAGATCGAATAAGTACTGTTGACAAAATTTAGAGAAACGTTGTACAAAGGAGCAATGATTTGGTATCACAACTTAGCTCCAACTCTATTGACTCATTTTCTATGTTAGCATACGACTTCGTGAAAGCACACGCCGGGGCCATAAAGGTGGCCACGAGAAAGTTAGACGTCTTCAAAATAAAATATAGGAATGACGAAATGCTAAGGGAGTTCGTGTCTAGGTTTCTGATGGAAAGAATGGAGTTACCGCCGGTCTTGGATGATTGGACTGTACAAGCAATTATGCACGGTTTGAATGAAAGGAGTTCGATTGCGTCTCAACAATTAAAGCAGAACTTGATCGAGTATCCAGACGTGGTATGGTCAGATGTACACAACTGTTACCAATCAAAAATTAGGGTCGAAGATGACCAATTAGGGTTTAATTCATCTTAACAGATTCACAGCCAAGCCCCCGAGAGACACAAATCCGGAATCAAGATTCAACAAAGAATGGTATCAGCCATACGTTGATCGGAAAAACAATGGTCCAGGTTGTAACACTCCTCGGAACGATCGGAGGAATGATCTAGGACAAAGTTCTCGAGGTCTCATGAATAAGAGTGTTTTCGATAAGCATATCGACCCCACCGAGGCTCCTCGAATATCAGAGTACGAATTCAGCGTAGATACGTCGGGAATTATCTCAGCTATTGGGAGAATCAAAGACACCAAGTAGCCCGTTCCTATACAGATCGATCATTCTCAAAGAAACCCAAACTTAATGTGCAAGTATCATGGCACACATGGTCATAGAACAGAAGACTGCAGGCAGCTAGGGGAAGAAGTGGCTAGGTTGTTCAACGAGGGCCGCCTTCAAGAATTCGTAAGTGATCAGGCTAATAATCACTTCAAGGAAAGGGATGCAAGGAAAAATGAACAAGGAAGAACCACAACATATAATCCACACGATAATTGGCGGAGTAGATATCCCTCAACGACCTGTGTTCAAATGCACCAAAGTATCAATCACCATAGAAAAAGGGACTTGGAGCTATGTGCCCAAAGACGTCTTATCATTTTGTGACTATTAACCACAAAGCATATCTCAGTCTCACAACAACCCCTTAGTAATATCTATTCGTTTGAATCAACAAACATAATAAGATCGAGGGTCGTGGAACAACTCGGCCTACAAGATCAGATTGTGCATGCATCCATGGTCCTGAATGGCTTCAACATGGTAAGCGAAACAATAAAGGGAGAAATTATCCTACCAATAAACATATCCGGGACCATAAGAGATACGAAGTTCCAAGTCATTGAAGGTCACATGAGGTATAACGCACTCCTCGGGAGACCGTGGATACACGACATGAGAGTAATGCCTTCAACTCTTCACCAGATGATGAAGTTCACAGAGGAAGGGGTGAAAACAGTCTATGGAGAGCAACATGTTGCAAATGAGATGTTTAAAATTGAGGAAGTGGTGCTGACTCTAGATCCTTTGATCTCAAAGAAATTGAACACCAAAGGTAAGCAGGCGGCCAAATAACAATCACCGCCTCCAACCTCGATGGAGTCAGAGCAACAGGTAATCGAAGACAAAGATAAGGATTTCCTTACTCCTCGAACCGTTGGCGTTCTCAAAGAATCTGATACAACCAAATCAACTATCGAGGAGCTGGAGCAGGTCATTCTTATCGAGTGCATGCCCGAGAAAAATGCATATCTGGGAACGGGATTCACCCCCGAACTTAGTTAAAAACTCATTCAATTTTTTATTGATAATATGGACTTCTTTGCTTGGTCCCATTTAGATATGATAGAGATGACGCCAATCCCAAGTTCAAATCTGTAAAGCAAAAAAGAAGGCCCCAATCCGAGGTGAAGCATGCTTTCATAAAAGACGAGGTAACCAAACTTCTTAAAATAGGATCTATTCGAGAGGTAAAATACCCCGAGTGGCTAGCCAACGTAGTTGTAGTTCCAAAAAAGGAAACAAACTCATAATTGCAAAGATTATAAGGACTTGAAAAAAACATGTCCAACCCTTGCCAAACATCGATCGTATAATTGATTCCACGGTTGGCCACTAAATCCTAACTTTTCTCGATGTCTACTCTGGGTACAATCAAATTTGGATAACCCGGAGGACCAGGAAAAGACTTTGTTTATTACTAAATTTTGAACTTATTGTTACAACGTAATGCTCTTCGGGCTAAAAAATGCAGGAGCTACATACCAACGCCTAGTTAATAAAACATTCAAAGAAAAAATAGGAAAAATAATGGAAGTTTATATTGATGATATGTTGGTTAAGTCCCTGCGCGCAGAGGACCATTAAGTTCATTTGTAGGAAACATTCAAAATTTTGAGGCAATAAAACATGAAGCTTAACCCGAAAAAATGCACCTTTGGGGTTGTCTCGGGTAAGTTCCTCAGCTTCACGGTATCAAATCAAGGTATCAAAATCAGCCCCGATAAGATCAAGGCTATCGTGGATATCATGATCGTGGATAGTATGAAGGCCGTGCAAAGGCTAATAGGGCGAATAACTTCTTTAGGTCTATTCATTTCGAGGTCGTCACATCAGAGTCACAAGTTCTTTTCCTTGCTCAAAAAAGAAAAAGGATTTCGCATGGACCCTGGAATATTAGGAAGCCTTAGAAGAATTGAGATGACACTTATCGAGCCCACCTTTGCTTCACATGCCGAAAGTAGATGAAAACATTTACCTATACTTGGCAGTGTCCGAGATAGCGGTAAGTGGGGTACTAGTTTGGGAAGAGCAAGGTACACAATTTCCTATTTATTACGGAAACCGAACTCTAGGAGATGCTGAAACTAGGTACCCTCGCTTTAGAAAAATTAGCACTTGCATTGATAAGTGCATCTTGAAAACTAAAACCATATTTTTAATGTCATCATATATGTGTTAACCACCTACCCCCTTCGAAATGTTTCGCATAAGCTCGAGCTATCGGGCCGATTGGCCAAATGGGTCGTTGAACTTAGAGGGTATGATATCGAATATCAATCCCGAACGACCATCAAGTCTCAAATTGTAGCTGACTTTGTTGTCGATTTTATGGTAACCCTCGTACATGGAATGGAGAAAGTACTCTTGCTAAGCTCGGGTACAATGTCTGGGGTATGGACCCTTCTCACAAATGGTTCCACGAATGTGAAGAGCCCCGAGCTCGGCATTGTCTTGAAGCCATCCACAGGTGGTACCATTTGACAATCTATTTCTTTTTCGCCCGAAACTTTCCTGAGCTCGGCCTCACATTGACTCAGCTTAGCTCTAAACTTAACAATGTCCTTTACATGAAATAAAGATATGTCAGTCCGAGAAAAGGAAAGAACGGAAATATTACAACAATGAAAGTTAGTATTTACCTGAGAGAGGATATGTTGAGCCACTTCGAAGATGGTAGATGCGTTATTAATGTCAGTGGTATCCTTGACACAGCAAAGTGACCCTGAAAAGGATCTTCCTCGATGACCTTACTCATATAGGGCATACACAGAGCGATGGTATCTTTGATTTCCTCCTCGGAATAAGAGTGTAGAGAAACGGAGTGACATGTTGTCATGGCCCCGATATCTTTACTCGGGAAGTTCTTATTAGCTTCGAGGGTTTCCGCACTCGCCCCTTATAGTATATATGTTAAAGGCGGAGGAACGATCTCAACCTCGGGGAACACGGGGCCTTTCCTGAATCTTTCTTTAGGGTTTCCTCACCACGGGATAAGGTCTCTAGTTCAGAGGGCTTGGCGATCTCGATGGGTTTCCTGGTTTGAGGCACCAATGCCGACTCTTCACCATCATTTTATTCATCATCCGGGGAATCGTGGGCCAAATCTGTGTCCACACGAGCAAATCTCTTTCGTAGCCTTCGAGTAGGGGTTTTCTTGTTTTGAGGGTCTTCAGGCTTCGAAACCCTCTTTCTTTTGTTGTCCTTCTCTGATTTCGAGATCAAAGACTTGGTCCCTTCCCCGGGCGGGGTTGGCCTCATTTCAGAGACATCTCTGATGCCTGTACAAGTAAATGTGAATAAGTTGACGCATCAACGAATGAAAAATATCTAAAACTCGGGCAAAAATTTACCATGATGTTTTGCCTCCCATTTGCCCCTCGATAAATCACGCCATTTGCGCTCATCATAGGAAGAGATCGAGTCCAACTTTTGGACCCAGTCCTCAAGATCGGGATAACGTGAGGTGTCCCAGCAGAAGTTGCAGGAAAGATAAAAATAATATTATTGGAAGCGGAAGTTGAGTATATATAGATATTGGGAAGAAGGTGTCACGACCCAGATTTCCCACCCTCAGGAGTCATGATGGCGCCTATTTGTGGGAGCTAGCCAAGCCAAACCTTAATTACCAAATACACATTTTATTTTACTTCTTTTTAACAATTACGAGCAATTTTGCAATAATAGCGAAATTTATTAAATAAGCAAAAATCAACAATGTTTATAACTCAATACTACAATCATTACAACTTTCAAACCTCAAAACCCAAAATCTAGTATCACATTGTCACAAAATGTCTAAGATACATTACAAACAAGGTCCGAAGGAAAATACAATAAGCTATTTAGGAACAAAAGAAAATGAAATAGGGAATAAAGATAGAGGGAGAAGCCAGGTACCGCGAACACTTGCAGGTCTACCTTGGGTCTCCGGGTGGATTGAAGGAAGCCTTCCAACTACTATTGTTTTCCGATACCTGCATCTATGCAAAAGAGCACGGAGTGTAGTATCAGCACAATCGACCCCATGTGCTGGTAAGTGTCTGTCCTAACACCGACGAGGTAGTGATGAGGCTAGAACCAGACTTCAGATAGACCTGTGCAGATATGTATTCATACAAATACAACGGAAAAATAGCAGGAGTACACAATTAAAGTTAGGAGGGGGAACATGCTTCGAGGGCAACAGATAAGAACAGAATATCATGAGTAATAAGGGAAAACTAACATTTAACTTCTAACACGGAATACAAAAAAAGTGACAACTTTCATTTCCAATTACATCTCGTTGCAGGCGTGCAACCCGATCCCATTTATCATATCTCGTGGTAGGCGTACCACCCGCTCCCATTTCATCATCTCTTGTAGTGGGAGTACCACCCGTTCCTCTTTTACCAATAACTTGTGGTAGGCGTACCACCGGTTCCCATTTCAATATCACTTGTGATAGGCATACCACCCGCTCCCATTTCAATATCACTTGTGGTAGGCGTACCACCCGCTCCCATTTCAATATCACTTGTGGTAGGAGTACCACTCGCTCCCATTTCTTCCAACACAATACACAATACAATCCTGGCAAGGGAACATGACAATGTAGTAACGTCTCGACAAAGGAATAAAGCATAGTAACAACTTTTTGGCAAGGGAAAACAATAACAACGAAAAAAACGTCATGGCAAGGGAGAGCCAACTATAACCAACTTGTTACAACACCTAACTACCTCAGCTATATCTAAACTAGTTACAACACCAAACTACCTCAGCTAAATCTAAACCAGTTACAACACCGAACTACCTCAGCTAAATCATGACTTCATGACTTGTTATAGCACCGAACTACCTCAGCTACAATAGGGCAAGGGGACAACATAATTATCTCTTCTCTTTCACACTTTTTCTTCACAACTCACTTCACAACTCGAGCCAATACTCTAGAGTTTCAATAATCACCTATACTTTCACAATTCATTATACAAATTGAGCCAACTCTTCCTTAATGTTCATAGTCCACAATTCTTTCCACAATTTTACACAACAAAATAAAAATCTTCACCAAGGCATGAATAATACAAGGAAATCATGAAAATCACAATATAAGACTCACGGTCATGCTTGACACCAACGTATAGATACTTGTGACAATTTCTATAAGTCGTACTCAACAAGAAGCAAATAGCAAATAGGACACAACTCCTAATCCCTCAACCAAAGGTTAAATCAAACACTGACCTCAAACTTTCACCTCAAATTCAATCCACAACAATCGCCTCCCTCTCGAATTCGGCTCCAAATCAATCAAATCTATACAACAATGACTTCATAACATCAATACATGCTAAAGAAATCAAACCCAATGCCTAATTATAGATTTCCAAGCATTCTTCCCAAAATCCCAAAAATTGACCTCGGGCCGCTTGGTCAAAACATGAGGTTCGGACCAAAATCAAATCACACATGCACCCACGAGCCCGAATATATAATGTGTTTTCAAATTCAACCCCAAAATGAGGTCTAAATCAGAAAAAATCAAAAAGCCCTAACTCTACCCACTTCCCTAATTTTTAACCTTAATTACATGTTTTAGGCCTAGGGTTTCAATAGATGATGATGGAAATTGAAGAAAACGAGTTAAAAAATGCTTACCCAAGAAACTTTGGTGAAGAAATACTTCAAAAGTCATCTAGAAACTTTGGAGAAGAAAAGGTTTAAGAAAAATTTGACAACTCCCGTAATGGTTCTTTTTTGGGTTTTAAAAATAACTAGGCAAGTTAACCTTACACGTTCGCGATGGGTCAGGCTGAATGGTCTTCGAGTTCGCATATAGCGGATCGCATTCGCGGAGAGTAGTTCTCCAGGAGCCTCGATTTCGCGTCGTTAATGCCGCATTCGCGATGAAGAAGCTAGTGACCACATCCCGTGAACCCTTTATGTTCGTGTTTTCTGGGTCGCGTTCATGGCTCCACCTTCGCGTTCGCGGAGAGGAAGCTTGGCACCTAGGAGATTTGTCTTACGTGTTCGCGAGTGTGCCAATGCGAACGTGAAGAACAAAACCCCTGGGCACCGAACAGCAAAAACCTGCAATTTCTATAAGTCTAAAACCACTTGGAAACACCTCTGAAGCACTTCCGAGCCCTTGGGGCTCCTAACCAACTCAAAAACATCCTACAAACTTACCCGTGCGATCAAATCTTCAAAATAATATCATATACATCGAATTAAGCCTCAAAATACATAATTTCTTCCAAACTTCATAAAATATCAAATTTTCCATTTTAAGTCTGAAACACGTTAAACGCCGTCTGTTTTCAACCAAATTTATAGAAAGTGCTTAAGCCATATATAAGACCTATACGTGCACCGAAACCCAAAATACGGGCCTGATACCATAATTTTCTAATCAGATTTCCTTTCCAGTTTCCTTAAATATTTTCAGAAATTTTTTTTACTCAAAATTCATTTCTCGGGCTTGGGACCCTGGAATTCAATTCCGAGCATATGCCCAAGTCCCATATTTTCCTATGGACCCTTCGAGCCCGTCAAATCATGGGTCCAGGTCCGTTTCCCCAAAATATTGACTGAAGTCAAATTTATTCATTTTAATATCAAAACTTAGCATTTTTCACATAAATTTCACATTTAAGCTTTCCGGCAACGCGCTCAGACTGTGCATGTGAAACGAGGAGACTATAAATAAGGTTTTCATGGCCTCAAAATCACGAAATGGGTAAGAAATTAGTTGATGACCCCTTTGGATCATCACATTCTCCACCTTTAAAACAACAATTCGTCCTCAAATGGAAATAAGAAGGAAGTACCTGAGTCGGGGAATACATGAGGATAACGGCTCCCCATATCGGACTTGGACTCCTAGGTTGAGGCCTCAGGAGGCTGACCTCTCCACTGAACACGAACAGAAGGGAAACTCTAGGATCTCAACTGACGAACCTGCCGGTCTAGAATAACTACCGACTTCTTCTCATAAGATAGGTCCTTGTCCAACTGGACAATGCTGAAATCTAACACATAGGCTAGATCGTTGTGAGACCTCCGAAGCATGGATACATGAAAAAATAGATGGACGGCTGATAAGCTAGGCGGCAATCCAAGTCTATAAGCCACCTCTCCCACTCGATCAAGAATTTCGAATGGAGTAATGAATCTAGGGATAAGCTTGCCCTTCTTCCCAAGTCTCATCACGACCTTCATAGGCGACACTCAGAGCAATACTCGCTCACCAACCATGAAAGATACATCTCGAACCTTATGATTTGCATAGCCCTTTTGCTTGGACTGAGTAGTACGAAGTCTATCCTAACTGATCTTGACCTATTCCAAGGCCTCCTGGACCAAATCTGTACCCAATAACTGATCCGTTCTCGGTTCAAACCATCCAACTGGAGATCGACACCGTCTACCATATAAAGCCTCATAAGGAGCCATCTAGATACTCGACTGGTAGCTGTTGTAAGAAAACTCTGCTAAAGGAAAGAACTGATCCCATGAACCTCCAAAGTCAATAACACAAGCTCGGAGCATATTCTCCAATATCTGAAATGTCCGCTCGGACTGTCCGTCCATATGAGGATGAAATGTTATACTCCACTCAACCTAGGAGCCTAACTCTCGTTGAACTTCTCTCTAGAAATGCGAGGTAAATTGTGTGTCTCGGTCCGAAATGATAGATACCGGCACACCATGAAGGCGAACAATCTCCCAGATATATTTCAGCTTACCTCTCGGATGAATAGGAGATTGCTACAGGAATGAAATGCGCTGACTTGGTCAGCCTATCAACGATGACCCAAATTGCTTCGAACCTTTTTCAGGTCAACGGAAGTCCAGTAACGAAGTCCATAGTGATCCTCTCCCACTTCCACTCGGGAAGCTCCATCCTCCAAAATAAACTACCAAACCTCTGATGCATATACTTAACCTACTGATAATTCAAACACTGCACCACATATGCTACAATATCCTTCCTCATTCTACGCCACCAATAATGCTACCGCAAATCCTAATATATCTCTGTGGCGCCCAGATGAATAGAATACCGGGAACTATGGGCCTCCTCTAAGATCAACTACCAAAGTACATCCATATTGGGCATACAAACTCGCCCCTGCAAATCTCAAGACTCCATCAACATCCAATGTAACCTGCTTGGAACCTCCACGTTGCACTGTATCTCTAAGGACACGTAAATGGTGATCATCGAACTGTCGATCATGGATACGCTCCAATAATGAGGAACCAGCGAGTGTGCAAGCTAATACTCGACTAGGCTCCAAAATATCCAACCTCACAAGTCGATTGGCCAAAACCTGAACATCCAAAGCAAGCAGCATCTGACTGACCGGAATATAAGCAAGACTACCCATACTGGCTGACATCCTATTCAAAGCATCGGCCACCATATTGGCCTTCCCCGGGTGATATAAGATAGTGATATCATAATCCTTCAACAACTCCAACCACCTCCTCTGCCTCAAATTAAACTCCTTTTTCTTGAACAAGTACTGAAAACTCTTGTGATCCGTGAACACCTCACATGATACGCCATACAGATGATGCCTCCAGATCTTCAACGCGTGAAAAATGGATGCTAAATCCAAATTATGGACCGGATAGTTATTTTCATGAATCTTCAACTGCCTTAAAACATAGGCAATGATCTTGCCACAATACATCAACACTGCACCAAGTCCAATATGAGATGCATCACAATAGATTGTATAAGGCCCCGAATCTGTGGGTAGAACCACCGTTGGTGCCATAGTCAAATTGTCTTGAGCTTTTGAAAGCTTACCTCACACTCACCGACCATCTGAACTGGGCACCCTTCTGGGTCAACCTGATCATTGGGGCTGCAATAGAAGAAAACCCCTCCACAAACCGATAATAGTATCCTGCCAATCCCAAGAAACTCTCAATCTCTATAGTTGTTGCTGGACTAGGCCAGCTCTTGATTTCCCTTCGGATCAACATGAATACCCTCTGCTGATACGGTATGACCCAGAAATGTAACTGAACTCAACCCGAACTCGCACCTGAAGAACTTAGCATATGACTGACTATCCCTCAAAGTCTGAAGAACCACTCTGAGATGCTACTCGTGCTCCTCCCGCATGCGGGAATATATCAATATATCACCAATGAAGACTATCACGAACGAATCCAATTAAATCCTGAACTCTCGACTCATCAAATCCATAAAAGCTGCTGGGCATTTGTCAACTCGAACGACATAACCAAGAACTTATAATGCCCGTACCGAGTGCGGAAAACTATCTTAGGGACATCGGATGCCCTAATCCTCAACAGAATGGTAGCCAGATCTCAAGTCTATCTTTGAAAATACCTTGGGACCCTGAAGCTGATCAAATAAATTGTCGATCCTTGCTAGTGGATACTCATTCTTGATTGAAACCTTGTCCAATTTCTGGTAATCAATGCACATTCTCATCGAACCGTCTTTTTTCCTCACAAACAACACTGGTGCATCCCAAGGCGAAATGCGGGTTCTAATGAAACCCTTATCAAGGAAATCCTGCAACTGTTCTTTTAACTCTTTCAACTCAGGGGAGGCCATACGATACGGTGGAATAAAAATTGGATCAGTGCTCGGAGCCAAACCAATGCAGAAGCTAATATCCCTGTCAGGCGGCATCCTCAACAGGTTTGAAGGGAAACCTCAGGAACTTCTCGAACAATGGCCACAGAACCAATAGAAGGGACCTCAGCACTGGAATCGCGAACATAAACCAAATAAGCCAGACACCCCTTCTCGACCATACGTCGAGCCTTCACATACGAAATAACACTACGGGTGAATTTACCATGAGTCCCTCTCCAGTCTAAACAAGGAAAACCCGGTAAAGCTAAGGTCACAGTCTTGGCATGACAGTCCAAGATAGCATGATAAGGTGATAACCAGTCCATCCCAATATAACATTAAACCTAATCTTAACCAGAATGAGCAAATCTATACGAGTCTCAAGACCTCCAATAACCACTATACATGAACAATGGATGCGATCACCACAATAGAATAACCCACTGATGTAGACACATAGTCAGGGGCACTCAATTAATCACTAGGCATAGCCAGATACGGCGCAAATAAAATCGAAGCTTCTTTACCACAAACCAGAAAAGTACCAGCGCCTCCACCTCTAATACCTTCACCTCCACCTCTAGAATCTCTATCTCCACCTCTAATACCTCTCCCTTTGAGTGATGTGGACAAGCTTCTCCTAAAATAGCTGTGTGAACTGTGCTCAAGTAAAGGTTGATGACCTAACTGGTATAGCCAATCAATAGTCCCTCCAACTGGTCTTGGCAGATCTCGACATGCGAAAAGTAGCAAAATCGATTACATTGGTCTCCACGATTCCCATGTTCCAGTGAACCTCATGACAACTACCCTAGACAATCTTGGGGATCCTCAGAAGATGCACTTTTGAATGTAGTAGTAAAGTGCTTGATAAAATCCAACCTCCACAAAGCGTCCGAAGATGTAGCTAATCTATCACCGGTCTGTACTGCTACTCTGCGGAAGAAGCGGTACAAGACTCAACATTCGGTGAAAGGACAAGAGTATATGTTTTAATTTAGCATTGAGAGAACAAATCGCACGACAGGGAAGAATAGAAGGTGAAACTTTTCCTAACTTTGTAGCCTCTGGGGCATAAATATAGATGTCTCCATACTGATCCCTCAGACTCTACTAAGCTTGTCTATGAGCTGTGAGACTTATGTAACCTAGTGCTCCGATACCAACTTCTCACAACCCGAATTTCCCACCCTCGGAAGTCGTCAAGGCGCCTACTTATGGGAGCTAGGCAAGACAAACCTTAATTACCAAATACACATTTCATTTTTCTTCTTTTTAACAATTACTAGATGATTTTGTAATAAAAGCGAAATTTATTAAATAAGTGGAAATCAAGAATGTTTATAACTCAATACTATAACTATTACAAATTTCAAACCTCAATACTCAAAACATGGTGTCATAGTATCACAGCTGTCCAAAAGTCACTACAAACAAGGTCCGAAGGAAAATACAACAAGTTATTTCAGAACAAACGAAAATGAAGTAGGGAATAAATATAGAGGGAGGTAACAGGGCCCGTGGACGCCTGCATGTCTACCTTGGGTCTCCAGGTTGATTGAAGGAAGCCTTCCAACTACTACTATTTTCCGATACCTGGATTTATGAAAAAGAGCACGGAGTGTAGTATCCGCATAACCGACCCCATGAGTTGGTAAGTGTCTTACCTAACCCCGACGAGTTAGTGACGAGGCTAAAACCAGACTCCAGATAAACATGTGCATATATGTATACATTCAAATACAACAGAAAAATAGTTGGAGTAAACAGTTAAAGTCGGGAGCGGGAACATGCTTCGGGGGCAGCAGATAAGAACAGAATATCATGAGTAATAAGGGAAAACTACCATTTAACTTCTAACACGGAATACAGAAAAAGTGACAACTTTCTTTTCCAGTTACATCTCATTACACGCGTGCAACCCGATCTCATTTCTCATATCTCGTGGTAGGCGTACCACCCGCTCCCATTTCATCATTCTTGTGGTAGGCGTACTACCCGCTCCCTTTTTATCAATAACTTGTTGTAGGCGTACCACCTGCTCCCACTTCAATATCACTTGTGGTAGGTGTAGCACCCGCTCATGTTTCAATATCACTTATGGTAGGCGCACCACCTGCTCCCATTTCTTCCAAAACAATACACAATACAATCCCGACAAGGGAACAAGACAATGTAATGACGTCCCGGAAAGGTAACAAAGTATAGTAATAACTTTTCAACAAGGGAAAAAAATAACAACAATCAAACGTCCAGACAAGGGAGAGACAACTATAACCAACTTGTTACAATACCTAACTAACTCAGCTATATCTAAACTAGTTAAAAAACCAAACTACCTCAGCTAAATCTAAACCAGTTACAACACCGAACTACCTCAGCGAAATCTAGGCGTATTATAACACCGAACTACCTTAGCTATAATCAAACTCATCACCGCGTCTAACTACTTCATCTATAACTAAACTTATTACAACACCTAGCACAACAAATCGTCAACCTAAGCATCTGTAATATCAACTAAGAACATAATGCAAGATAACCACAACTCCACAATAGCCCGGCAAGGGAACAACGTAATTATCTCTTCTCTTTCTCACTTTTTCTTCACAACTCGAGCCAATACTCTATAGTTTCAATTATCACTTATACTTTCATAATTGTTATACAATTGGAGCCAACGCTTCCTCTATGTTCATAGGCCAC
Organism: Nicotiana benthamiana; assembly: GCA_034376525.1. NCBI lineage: Eukaryota > Viridiplantae > Streptophyta > Magnoliopsida > Solanales > Solanaceae > Nicotiana > Nicotiana benthamiana. The sequence continues at coordinate 135,250,912 of CM067329.1, read as the reverse complement.
GATTCTTTCCACAATTTTACACAACAAAACAAAAATATTCATAAGGAATGAATAATGCAACGAAATCATGAAAATTACAATATAACACTCAAGGTCATGCTTGACACCAATGAATAGATACTCGTCATCAAGCCTATACGTCGTACTCAACAAGAAGCAAATAGCAAATAGGATGCAACTCCTAATCCCTCAATAAGATTAAACCGAACACTTACCTCAAACTTCCACGGCCAATTCAATCCACAACAATCGCTTCCCTCTCGAATTTAGCTCTAAATAAATTCATTCACTCATCTTGCTACTTCGGAACTGTTCAGCGGACACGTGGAGTCATAACAAAAATATATGCGAAACAAATCAAACCTAATGCCTAATTATAGATTTTCAAGCATTCTTCCCAAAATCCCAAAAATCAATCCCTGGCCCGCTTGGTCGAAACACGAGGTTTTGACCAAAATCGAATTACCCATTTACCCACGAGCCTGAATATATAATTTATTTTTAAATTTGACCCCAAAATGAGGTCTAAATCAAGAAAAAAAAAATCCCTAACTCTACCCAATTCTATAATTTCTACCCTTAATTTCATATTTTAGGCCTAGGATTTCAATAGATGATGATCGAAATTAAAGAAGAAGAGTTAAACAATGCTTACCCAAGAAATTTTGGTGAAGAAATGCTTCAAAAGTCGTCTAGAAGCTTTGGAGAAGAAAGGGTTTATGCAAAATTTGACAACTCCCATAATGGTTCTGTTTTGGGATTTAAAAATAACTAGGCAAGTTAACTTTACGCGTTCGCGATGGGACATTCGCGTTCGCAATGGGTCGGACTGATTGGACTTTACGTTTGTGTATAGAAGCTCGCATTCGCGGAGAGTAGTTCTCTAGGATCCTCGTGTTCGCGTCCTACATGTCGCGTTCGCGATGAAGAAGCTAGTGATCCCATCCCCTGAACCCTATGCGACCGCGTTTGCTTCGTCTCGTTCGCGAAGGTTACCCCCCTGAAGCTTCACATTCGCGAAGAGGAAGCTTGGCACATGGGAGATTTGTCTTACGCGTTCGCGAGTGTGCCCACGCAAACGCGAAAAACAAAACCCCTAGGCACTCAACAGCAATAACCTTCAATTTCTATAAGTCTAAAACCACTCTGAAACACCACCGAAGCATTCTCGAGCCCTCAGGGCTCATAACCAATCACATACACTAACTCACCAGCATCCTAAGAACTTACCCATGCGATAAAATTGCCAAAATAAAATCATATACATCGAGTTAAGCCTAAAAATCCATAATTTCTTCCAAATTTCATAAAAAATCAAATTTTTTATTTTAAGTCGGAAACACGTCAAACAACGTCTTTTTCAACCAAACTTCACAGAAAGTGCTTAAACCATATATAAAACCTGTACCGAGTGCCGGAACCCAAAATAGGGGTCTGGGCCTGGGTCTGTTTTACCAAAATATTGACCGAAGTCAAATTTATTCATTTTAATATCAAAACTTAGCATTTTCCACACAAGTTTTACATTTAAGCTTTCCAGCTACGCACCCAGACTGGGCACGTGAAATGAGGCAACTATAAATGAGATTTTCAAGGCCTCGGAAGGTATCCACTTATGACTATAATTCCATCTCTCCGAGAATGGCATTTTATCCCCGGGAAGGACATCCGAAGTCCTTATTCTGACGAACCGGCTCATCTAGCCCCGATCCTTGGTTTCGTCATTACTGGAAAAGAAGGCTTTCTTCGTGCGACATTGCAACTAGACAAGCCCTAGAAACAGCTAGGGCCGATACAATCGAATCAGGTAGTTGAGGATGAATTCTAACCCCTCAGTTTTTTTTTGGAAAAGTAGCGAAGCATGATAACGATGCGCCAAAAAGAGGGATAAATCTGGCCGAGGGTGACTTCGTACATTTTGCAGAAATCGATCACCACCGGATCAAGGGGACCCTGTGTGAAGAGGTAAGTGTAAACACTTATAAACCCCTTTACATGGGTTGTAATGCTTTCCTTGGGGCCCGGGATCTGAACCACGACATCATCTCCCTAGCCACAGTCCTTCTTCATCACCAACCACACTGCCCAGCTCTGCTTCTACGTAACACTTCACACAGGAGAGCATCCATTTCTACATCTATACCTGTAGCTAATTATTTTGCAGGTGCGATGACAGTGGACCTACAGCTCTTCAGCATATCTCCTAAGTCAATTTTCCATCCATTAACCATCCAAAATTCACCGGAGGCTCTCGGGACCTCAATCAAACATACCAACAAGTCATGAAACACGACACAAACTTAGTCTATTCCTCAAATCATATCAAACAAAATCGAAATACGAATCATACCCTAATTTAAGCCTATTGAAACTAACGAATTTCTAAATTCTACAGTCGGTACCGAAACATATCAAATCAACTCCAATTGACCCCAAATTTTGCATACAAGTCATAAATTACACTAAAACCCTATATAACCTTCAGTACAAAAAATTGAGTCAGGTAACCATAAGGTCAACTCTCGGTCAAACTTTTCTTTTAACGACCCGACTGGTTGTTTTGGGCATTTGCATTCTGTTCAGCTGTTTAAAGCCTTCATTAGCTTCATATGATGTATTATGACTTGTGTGGATCATCAATTTTGGTATTCAGGGGACCCGGATTTGGTTTATAAAAATATTTCTCAACTAAAAAGCATTAAGTTAGAAGAGTTGACCAAGTTTGGCTTTTTTGTATTTGACCCCGGATCGGAGATTTGATGGTTTTGTTAGGTCTGTATGATTGTTTGGGACTTGGGAATACTCGGATTTGCTTTTGGATGTTATTGACGTTCTAGCATTGATTGGCGAAAGTTAGCAATTTGGAGTTTTAGAATATTCATATGTTTGACCGAAAGTTGATTTTTGGTGATTTCGGGTTCGAATTTTGATTCTGAAAGTTGGAATGGATTATTTATGTCATTTAAAACTTTTGTGCAGAATTTGATATCATTCTGAGTTGATTTAATATAGTTCAACACGAGTTTTGGAAGTTGAATGTTCAAAAATTCATTAAGTTTGATTTGAGGTACGATTCGTGGTTTTAATATTGTTTGATGTGATTAGAAACTTCGAATAAGTTTGTATCATATTTTAAGACTTGTTGGTATGATTGAACGGGGTCCCGAGGGACTCGGCTGTATTTTGGATCATTGGTTGAGAAACTAGTTATGTTAAGGATTTGAAGTTTGACCATGGCAATATCGGGTCAAGATGATTTATTTTCAGTGTTTTGAGTGTGCGAGCAGGTTTGTAGCGTGATTTATGATTGAAACGCATATATGGTTTATGTCTGGGAGGTTCCGAATGAGTTTTGGGTGCCAAAACGAAAATTCTTTTGTTGCTGATTTATGGTGTAAAATAATTACGAAAATATCCTTTTTATCCCTTAAATTTTTAGACTTCATGTAAAACTTCAAAACATCATATCTCGTTCATTATAAGGTCAAATGAAGTGATTCAAAACCCTAAGTTAACTGAAATTTCACAAGAAATCTGGAGACATCAAAAGTGAGTTTTGGGATAATTTGTCACACAAAACAAGGCCGAACAACTGGGCAAAATATTTAATATTGAGGGTTTGTTTATTTGGTTATATTTTGAGATGGGAAGCTCGAATTTGGGTAATTTGTTAGACAATTTCTATTACATGGAATGAGGTAAGTATTCTCTATTCGGTTTTAGTTATATTTTTTGAATCTATATTCATTTTTGGTAATTGGTTTGTGAATTTTAAAGAGAAAGTTGGAAGATTTTGTACAAAGTTTCATAGATGAATTTTTGTGTGTTAAACATCGATTCAGTATCGAATTTGGATAAAACTATTATGGTTGGACTCATATCAGAAGGGGTGTTCGAAAATTATTGGAGCATAGACAAAAATTTAAATCCAAATTGGGAGGTTTATGAGTTCGATGTGAAGGCAAAAGTTGGTATTAGATTAGTAGTCACTTGTACACTCAGGGAGGGACGAATAATGTATTAATAGCTTTCTTAACCTATTAAAAATTTTGCTACCAATCCTAGCAGTTCACTTACTGATACAAGAACCAGATTCTAAACTAAGGTTCATCAAATCCCTATAATAAATAAGTGCTAAAAGTAAATACGACATAAATTTTTATGTAAAAAATCTCGTTGCTGAGAGAGTAAAAATCATGACAAAAGTATGAGATATTTCTCATAAAACGTAACTAAAATAATAAGCAATTTGAGGTTGCAAAACTCTTATAATCTAAGAGACCAAACCTTAGTTACTTAATAGCCCACAATCAACATGATTGTAGCTACATCCAAACTAGAACTCTTAGCCTAAAGCAAAACATCTGATCGAGAATAACCATACACAGTACTTCTGAATAAACTAATAAAGTTAGAACTCAAAACACCTAGTACGCATGATGCCAAACATCAAGCACGATACAGTTCATGCTGTAACGGATTCGCATGCTATTTACTGTACGATCACCGGATAGCTCATGGGCCAAAAGTGAAGCTTTTTCAGTATTATATTAACGCATGGGCCAAACTGCTCAGTCAGCAGCATGCTGCTTTCTCTCATTGGAATCTCCAGCCATCTTTTTTACTCGACAAAGCTGTTTTGAAGCTGTCTTTTTCGAGAAAAGATTCAAACAGTTTTTAATTCATTACTGGATTTAAAACAGGGACAAGAGGCGAGGTCCCGCAGGCCATGCCATGAAATCACAAGGCATGCGTTAGCTTTTTTCCTTGACAGCACATGGGTGTGCTAAATCAGTCAATATGTGCATTGTTTAATTCATATACAACGCGAAAAAGATATCTTGGTTGCCAACCCCATGTGATGCCTCTCAGCTTTTGGAATTCGGTCAGTCAAAGCTTTACTCGATAATGCTACTGTATAAGCATTCTCGCATGCTGTCTCTTCCGGGAATTGAAGTGCATGCTCGTGGGATTCTCGAGTCTAGAGATCAAATCTGTTGTCGTCCTGGGGAATGTCGTTTCAGACTCGCGCTTCTCCAGTCAAGCGTGGGAATCATGGTCTAAGGCGCTGGATATCGAGCAGTATCATGCTGCTGTCTCCAATTCTGAGTTTTTGGCGTGAAGGGCTGTTGCAGTTGTATATGCGCTTCCTCCTTAGGCTCATTCAGCAGTTATGAGCTCGATACATTCCCGGACGTATGGACAATTTAGGGTTCTGGTGAATTCTCACTGATTTCATGGATCAACGCCGCATATTCAATTCAATTCATAGGTAGCAGCCACTTAATAATATGATGTCACTCAATACGGCCTTTATGGGTGGTATTAGTACTTTCTACTCATTCCTCGAGGAAGAAAAGGTGACATTGCACGGGTATGATGGCAAGCTATGGAGCAAATGGCATTTATGTGGATTGACATCACATTTTCAATTATAGTTTGCTTTTAATGAAACCAAGTTTAAGTATAACACTTAACTTTGGTGATAGGAAAATTGAAACTGTCAAAGTTTATTTCTTCTTTTCGCAGTTCTTCGGACATTGTAATTTCATTTTATTTTGTTAATGTATTTATATAAAATCTATCCCTAGGCGTTTGCTTAGCGGATTTGCCAAAAAAAAAATATCTAGTACAAAATCTAGACAAAACTGACAGAATTGAAATGGACTCAATTGCTTGAACTTGATTCTTTAGTTTGTCTTTTTTGCTCACATGAATTGCTTCTTGCTTGTGCTCTCTCAAAACTCTCAATGTAGGCGAATGAACTTGCAAGAAGTTAGCCTTTTTTTTTAGTTTTTTATTTGGTGTCCGTTACACGTATTGAAGACCGATATTCGCGCTGGGTAAGGCTCATTCAGGGGTAAGGGTGCATGGTGTCGCGGTTCCGAATCGGAATCGGAACCGGACCGGAACCGTGGCCCTGCTAGTTCTATCGGTTCCGGTGGGCCGGTTCCGGCGGTTTCGGTTCTACCGGTTCCAGGGAACCGTGATGGGCCGGTTCTAACCGTTGGAACCGCTAGAACCGGACCTGCCAGACCCGGAACCGGCTGGCGGTTCTGGACCGGTTCAGGCGGTTCCGGTCCGGTTCAGGCGGTTCCAACGGATATTTTAAATTTTTTTTTTAAATTTCAATAACGGCTCTTTGCAAAAAGTAGCCGTTTGAAAGTTTAAAAAATAGTCATTTGGCCCCCAAACTTTATTTAACCCCAAACTTTATATAATTACACTTTTTTCCATTTCTCAACTATAAATACTTCCTTAGTCTTTCATTTTTATTCACCAATTCATGAATATCTCTCAATCTCTCTCAAGCTCTCTTTCAATCTTTCTAGTGCAAGTGTTTAATTTATTGTTGCAAATTCGTGAAAAATTGTGAAGTTATTGAATTGAAGTTTTCAAGTGTTCAAGTTCAACGATATTCAATTTTCAAGAAGTTGTTCGTCAATCCGGTAAACTCGTTTCAACTCTTACGTGCTAATAGTATTTTTTTGTGTTTTTAGTTTGCTTAATTCTAATTAGTATGGCATTTTCGTTGAAAAAAATGTTCGGTAAAGGAAAAGGTAAAACCGGTGAAAGTAGTGGCCAAAATACTACTGGTTCAAATCTAGTTCAACCAGGAATAAACACTATCACCGGAGGTATTTTATATTACGATCCAAATAAGGATCGTGAAGAATTAGCGAAAATGATTACTGTTATGTGCTTGCCTTATAATTTTGCTTCTAATCCTAATTGGATTCAATATATTAGAAGAGTATTTAATTCTACATATAAAGATTGGTCTCGCGCAACAGTTAAGGCCGATATTTATAAATTCTAGCATGAATATGAACAATATTTGCGCTATTTATTTACTCATATAAGTAATCGTATTTCTATTACAACTGATATTGGTAGAAGTGGAAATGACTGTGATTATCTAACTGTAACAAGTCATTGGATAGATGAAGACTGGACAATGCAAAAACGCATAATTGCATATAGAATAATTAATTCACGGCACACGGGTAGGTTTATAGCTAACACTGTTTCAGATATATGTAGATATTTTTGCTTTAGTGATAAAATAATGGCAATTTCTATGGATAATGCTTCTAGCAACACTAGTGCAATAGGCATGCTAACAAAAAGACTTAATCCTGCATTTAGTAATATTTTCCATGTTAGATGTATTTGTCATACTTATCATTTAATTGTTGGTAATGGTATGCGAATATTAAACATAGAAATTGAAAAGGTGAGAATGGCTCTTAATTGGCTATTTTATTCAAACCATAGAACTAGACTTAGAGAATATTTTAAAAAATATGACGAATATGGCCTTAGAGAAAGAAAGGTTCCTAAACCTTGTCCGACTAGGTGGAATTACATGTACGAAAGTTTAGTAGTAGCGTATGAATATAGAAACCCAATTAATGCTACATTTAATTCTCGGGTAGGTGGTGAGGACGATGATGAAATGCTAACTACCCAAGATTGGACTAATGTTAAAATTCTTTTAGATTTTTTAGAACATTTTCAAGTGGCTACAAATGCTTTTTCTGGACAATATTATCCGACTATTTCTAACTGTTTAGTTTATATTGCCGCACTTGCTGATTTGTTTGTTGATTTTAGCGAGGGTGGGGTTATTTATGAACTTGCAATAAATGAAATGAAACAAAAGTTTAAAAAATATTTTTTTCCAATCCCTCATATTTTTGGTGTAGCTGCTTTGTTAAATCCAACAATGGAATTAGGAGGTCCTCACTTTTGGTATTCTAATATTTATAGAGCTTTAGATTTTTCAGAAGAAGAAATTGCTACATTAGCTGATGCGAAAGCATCAATTAAAGTTAATGCTCAAACTGTTTATAATGCTTATAAACAGGCGTTAGAGCATGCTAGGCCAAATATTCCAACCCCTACTTCGTCTACATCACAATCGTCTAAAAGAGCTGCTGGCTTAACAGCTCTTAAATCGTGGACGGAGATCAGGGGTACTCAAGGTGATAATTTTGATGAAATTTTCCATCTAAATGAGCTCCAAGTTTACTTGTCACAGGGACTAGAAAAGGATAATCCAGACGGATCTTTCGACCTTTTGGAATGGTGGAAGTCAAAGGAAAAGCATTTTCCCGTTCTTGCAAGGATGGCTCGGGATGTTCTGTCAATTCAAGCGTCAACTGTTGCATCGGAGAGCGCTTTCAGTCAAGTAAGACTACAAATAGGTGATCACAGAGCGTCGATGCGGGAGAGCTTGGAAAAATCAGTGCTTTTTAGAGATTGGATCCGCGCAGAAAGAAGGAACTTTGGCGTAGCAGAATCACAACCGGCAATAGATGAGGCATATGAAGAAATGATAGCAGAACTTGCTGAGGAAGTGACTTCACCCGGAAGTGCTGATGAACAAGCTTCATTTCCACCACCGCCAACACAACCACCTCCCAACCTTGACAGATATATGAGATTTGTTAGAAATACAACATAAATTATGATGTAACTTGTACATTGGCACGTCTTCTTTTAGTTTTTTTCCTTTTAATGGTGGTATTAGTACCATATTGTGCTCATTCCATCGGGGGAAGGAAGACTAAGAAAGATATGCCATTTTGGTCAATAAATATGCTCTTTATCATATCCTTAAATATCTTTTTTCTCAATATTTCTTTGTCTTTACTTCGATATCAATCCTTAAATATTTATATAACATACAATATATAACATATAATATACTAATGACAACATTCTTTTATCAATATATACTACTTATATACAATTTATACTAATTACTAACTACAACACAATATACACTACTTATATACAATATATACTACTTATATACAAAATATACTACTTATATACTATATATACTAATTACTACAACACAATATATACTATACTAATAACTTAGTACAACATATAAAATATATTATACACTATACTAATGACTACTATACAAGATATTGAATTAAAAAAAAATCAGATCCGCCAGAACCGGTACCGCATGGTACTTAGAACCGTCACGGACCGGTTCCACCATGAGAACCGCCAGAACCGAAACCGCCAGAACCGGAACCGTCAGACCCAAAACGCCAGATACAAATAGACCCAGAACCAAAACACAATACAGCCTTATTCAGGGGTAGCGGTGAAACGCATTAAGCAAAAATATTCTCCAATATTTTCTCAACTTTCATATAAATTTGGCTTCTGAGATAACTGTAAAGAACTGCTAAGATTCTCTACTATATAGGCGGTTTTGCAAAAAAATTTAAATATTTTGCGCGAAAGTGAATCCTATTCCCGTTAGAACATTAGTTGATTTTTGGGAAAACTAATATATGTTATAAATACACTTCTATTTAAGGTGAATGTCTTTAATTAGAGAGATTCTAGAGTTCTATTCTTGGTAGCTAAATCATCCTCCTCCCTATAAATAGAGGTGCCCTCTACCATTGTAAATCACTCCTAACATTCTCTAAGTATCAATAAGAAGAACTCTCTCTACTCTTCTCTCTATTTGCTCTTATTCTTGAGTTATTGTTCTTGTTCTTATATTATTTCATAACACGTTATCAGCACGAGACTCTACCGTCTCAAGAACCATCTCGAAAAATCTAAGCAAATATGGATATCTCACAAAGCGAACTTGGATCAAAGTCCAACTGTAAAAGTATTTGCCTAGTTGATTCATGTACTACACATACAATACTCAAAGAAAGGAAATATTTCTCTCAACTAAATATGTGTAAGGCAAACGTTACTACAATCTCTGGAAGTAGTAAATTGATTGAAGGCTCCGGAAGAGCAATTGTAACTCTGCCCAAAGGCACGACGTTAATCATAGAGAATGCAATGTTCTCCTCCAAGTCTAAGAGAAACTTGTTGAGTTTTAAAGATGTACGCCGGAATGGCTATCATATTGAGACAATGGATGAAGATAATCTTGAATATCTCGTCATCACAAAGAATGTCTCCGGCCAAAAGAGGGTTATTGAGAAATTCCCATCTTTATCTTGTGGCCTGTATTGGACAAGAATTAGTGCAATTGAGGCACATTCAACAGTAAACCAAAGGGTTACTAATTCCAATACCTTTGTACTTTGGCATGATCGATTGGGACACCCAGGATCGGTCATGATGAGACGGATTATAGAAAGCTCATATGGGCATCCGTTAAAGAATTTCAAAATTCTTTCGAATAATGAATATCCTTGCACTTCGTGTTATCAAGGCAAGTTGATTATCAGGCCATCACCAACAAAGGTTGGGACTGAGTCACCCACGTTTCTGGAACGTATACAAGGGGACATTTGTGGACCTATTCACCCACCTAGTGGGTCGTTTAGGTATTTCATGGTCTTGATAGACGCATCCTGTAGATGGTCTCATGTGTGCCTATTGTCATCACGCAACCTTGCGTTTGCGAAATTAATGGCACAAATAATTCGACTACGAGCACAATTTCCAGATAATCCAATCAAGTCCATTAGACTGGATAATGCTGCTGAGTTTACATCCCAAGCATTTAATGATTATTGCTTATCAATCGGGATAAAAGTTGAACATTCTGTAGCTCATGTTCACACTCAAAACGGTCTTGCAGAATCGTTATTAAACGCCTGCAGTTGATTGCAAGGCCATTACTTATGAGAACGAGGCTGCCCACTTCGGTATGGGGTCACGCCATCTTACATGCAGCAATGCTAATTCGTCTCAGACCGACGAATTACCACAAATATTCCCCGTTGCAATTGGTTTTGGGTCATGAACCCAATATATCCCATTTAAGAATTTTTGGATGCGCAGTATATGTGCCTATAGCACCGCCATCCCGCACCAAAATGGGTCCGCAAAGAAGGTTAGGAATATATGTTGGGTTTGAATCACCCTCCATCATTCGCTACCTTGAAACATTGACAGGCGACTTGTTTACTGCACGATTGCAGACTGTCGATTTGATGAGACACTTTTCCCAAAATTAGGGGGAGAAGTTGGTGAAACCAAACGGGAAATTTTGTGGAAAAATGCATCATTATCTCATCTTGATCCACATACCTCTATTTGTGAAAGAGAGGTACAAAAGATTATCCATTTGCAAAGAATAGCAAATCAAATGCCTGACGCATTTACGGACTTGAAAAGGATAACGAAATCCCACATTCCCGCGGAAAATGTTCCAATCCGTATTGATGTCCCTGTTGGACAATCATCTAGTGTCATATCCAATGAGTCGAATGCACGCCTGAAGCGTGGCAGACCATTAGGTTCCAAAGATCGAAATCCTAGAAAGAGGAAAAAGAACGATCAAAATGACACCACGAAAGAATCTCATGATTTAACAAATTCTGAGATTCATGAAGAATCCCATTGAGCCCGAGACTCTGGAAAATACGGAACTATCCCTAAATCCAATTAATATTGAGGCAAATATTAATCGAGTGGATATTGTGGTGGATAATGCCTTTGCTTATAATGTAGCATCTAGCATTATGCAAGAATGTGAGGATCTCGAACCTTAATCTATTGAAGAATGTCGAAAAAGACATGATTGGCCAAAGTGGCAAGAAGCAATTCAATCAGAATTGAATTCGCTGGCAAAACGTGAAGTTTTTGGCCCTATAGTTGAAACACCTAATGGTGTTAAGCCTGTCGGCTATAAATGGGTCTTTGTACGCAAAAGAAATGAGAAAAACGAGGTACAAAGATATAAGGCACGCCTTGTTGCACAAGGTTTTTCTCAAAGGCCTGGTGTCGATTATGAAGAGACATATTCGCCTGTAATGGATGCGATAACCTTTCGTTATCTCATAAGTTTTGCTGTCCATGAAAAGCTTGACATGCACTTAATGGATGTGGTTACTGCCTATCTTTATGGCTCACTTGATAATGAGATATACATGAAAATTCCCGATGGACTCAAGATGCCAAACGCGCATAATTCAAAATCTCGGGAAATGTTCTCAATTAAATTGCAAAGATCCTTGTATGGTCTAAAGCAATCTGGACGAATGTGGTATAATCGTCTTAGTGAGTACTTGTTAAAAGAAGGCTATATAAATGACGCCATTTGCCCGTGTGTTTTTATAAAGAAAACAACATCGGAATTTGTTGTACTTGCCGTATATGTCGATGACATAAACCTTATTGGAACCCCTATAGAACTCCAAAAGGCAATTGATTATCTAAAGGATGAATTCGAGATGAAAGATCTCGGAAAGACTAAACTATATCTTGGTTTGCAAATTGAATATTTGGCAAACGGAATTTTTGTTCATCAATCTACCTATACAGAAAAGGTACTGAAACGGTTTTACATGGATGAAGCACATCCTTTAAGTACACCGATGGTTGTTCGATCACTTGATGTGAACAAAGATCCATTCCGACCACAAGAAAGGAATGAAGAGCTACTTGGTCCTGAAGTACCATATCTTTGCGCAATTGGCGCACTAATGTATCTTGCAAATACTACAAGACCTGACATATCCTTTTCAGTTAATGTCTTAGCAAGATTTAGCTCGGCTCCTACGAGGAGACATTGGAATGGGATCAAACACATATTGCGGTACCTAAAGGGAACTACCGATATGGGCTTATTTTATGGCAAGAATTGCAGCCCGGATCTTGTTGGTTATGCTGATGCTGGATATTTGTCCGACCCACACAAGGCTCGATCTCAAACGGGTTATGTGTTTACCTGTGGAGAAACCGCCATATCTTGGCGATCGACTAAGCAATCAATTGTGGCTACTTCATCTAATCATGCCGAGATAATTGCTATTCATGAAGCAAGTCGGGAGTGTGTGTGGTTAAGGTCGATAATACATCATATCCAAGACAAATGTGGTTTGAAGTGTGATAAACTACCCACAACTTTGTATGAAGACAATGCAGCATGTATAGCTCAATTGAAGGGAGGATTCATAAAAGGAGATAGAACGAAGCATATTTCACCAAAGTTATTCTTCACACATGATCTTCAAAAGAATGGTGATATCAAAGTTCAACAGATTCGTTCAAGCGACAATATGGCTGATTTGTTCACAAAATCTCTACCAAAGTCAACCTTCAAGAAGCTAGTTCACAAGATCGGGATGCGAAGACTTAAGGACATAAATTGATGTTCTTATCAGGGGGAGTTAAGGCGCGTTGCACTCTTTTTCCCTTACAAGGTTTTGTCCCACCGGATTTTCCTTGCAAGGTTTTTAACGAGGCAACCAATAGGCGCATATTCAAACATGTGTACTCTTTTTCCTTACTTTAATTTTTCCCATTGGGTTTTGTTTTAAGGTTTTAACGAGGCACATCATTGAATAGACATTCAAGGGGGAGTGTTATAAATACACTTCTATTTAAGGTGAATGTCTTTAATTAGAGAGATTCTAGAGTTCTATTCTTGGTAGCTAAATCATCCTCCTCCCTATAAATAGAGGTGCCCTCTACCATTGTAAATCACTCCTAACATTCTCTAAGTATCAATAAGAAGAACTCTCTCTACTCTTCTCTCTATTTGCTCTTGTTCTTGAGTTATTGTTCTTGTTCTTATATTATTTCATAACAATATATATATTTTTGGAAATATATATATACATACATACATATATATATATATATATATATATATATATATATATATATATATATATATATATATATATATATATATATATATATATATATATATAATAAAATCACAAATAATTTATATTAAATATTAAATAACTAAAATATTCTTAAAATATTGATCGATTTTAATAATCCTAAATATTTATATAATTTAAGGATAATTACGCCAGCAAAACAAAGGAGAATGTTGAAGACGTCCAAAGTAACGTTGGATTCATCCTCCCGCACTCCAATATCTTATAACAATATAATATACCACTAAAGTTAAATTTGCCACCTAAATTTCAGCTTTATAAAAATAGCTCAAAATATTGGCGTACAAGTGACTTCAAAATTTTTGATGAAAACATCAAGGGACATAAATTATTTTTCTTTTCGACCTAATCGCTCTAATTCTATAAGAAACATATGATGAGGCAGAATATTCAACCTAATATCTCTAATTTTAATATACAACCATCCTCTTTACATAATATATAATGAATAAATAGTCTAAACAACACCTTAGTGGTATAAGAAATTTCAAAATACTGATTAAGAAAATAAATTGAATGAATTATATTATGATTATTTTCTTATAATATATATGTTTTAAAGTGAGCAAACTTCATTTATGGCACATTGGTAGAACCTAATAGCATCTGGGAGCCGATAAATTGACCTATACAAGTCGTAGCCTAAAAATAATGATAAATGCTAGCGAAAATCATCACATGACTTGCCCCTTCTTATAATCGTGAACTCAAGTTTTGGCACATTTCCACCGGGTGCCGACGATCTCCTCGAAATCAACGGCTCAAATTTGTTATGGTTCTGACTCTTGTTATTCAATTTCTTCTTCTCCGTTCTGACCACTGTTCAATTTCTTCTTCTCTGATAGCCATAGTTATTATAATACCCATTTTCAGTTTTCCAGCGATGAAACACCATCATCGTCTGAGATTCGCTCAAACAATTTTGTGGCCTCAATACTTCTGTTCCCATTTTTTTAAAAAATATTTAAAAAAGAAATTTCCGTTCACACAAATTCGCTTATTATTTTTGGCAAAAAATTTAAAACTCCGGCGATTTTGTTACCATTTTCGGCAACTGTGAGTTCATAGACGTCGGTGGCTGGTTTCTAAATGAGAGGAAGAACAGAGGAGATGACTATGAAAAAAGTTGAAATATCTACAAAATAAACTGGTATTATATAAAAACTATACAAAATAGACTGTTACAATACAATTTATGTACAAGATAGACTGTCACTATACAATTTATATACAAATAGAGTATCACTATACAAAATATATACAAAATAGATGTAACTATACAAAATATATACAAAAAAGACTGTCACTATACAAAAATATATGATACACTCCAAATACACAGTGTGCACACATTACACATACAAAATTGTATATAATTTATATACACTATGTTTACATATTAGAAAATACACATTATATACAATTTGATACATTGTTCGGACAGATTATACATTCACGATACAAAAAATATTTGGGGTACACAAATGTATACACTTTAGATACACAAGCACACTCGAGATAGGCTCAATATACTCCAAGGATACACTGTCAAAGTTAGATACAATATTTATACATTGCAAAAAAATAGTTAGCTATATCATGTCGGGCAAGGGTCGAACCTACGAACATTAGCTTAGTAAACAGGAGCTCTATCCACTAAGCTACAAGCACTTGTGTTGTCATTCTCATTCCTTTTGACTACTATATGCAATACTTTTAGGCCGAAGGGCCATTTTTTAAAAGTGATTCAAAACATGGTCTATTAAAATTTTGAGGTGCTATAGAGGGTAATTTACCCATTATTAAGTCATGTCGTAAGAAAATGTTAGGACATGTATAGAGTATTAATATCCACGTAACAAATACACTCACACTATCCACTAAGATTCACGTTATGTTGCTTAATTGTTTTATCGTTCTCTTTTTAGCAATAAGATTTTACGTGTGAGACATGTACATAGAAGTTAGTATATTATAAAAGTACGAATAATTTATGTTAATTGCTAAACGACTAAAATATCCCTGAAACATTGATTGACTTTTATACACTAAAATATTTGTATAACGAAGCAAGTTAAAGGTAGATATAATTGTAAATATTTAAAATAATATTACCCAAAATTCTTTTTCGGTTAAACTATAATATTAGTTCTAATTGTAAGATGAGTCAAATTGCACGGCAGTACACATACACAAACGCTGAAACTCATACAAAGTTACTACAGTTCTAATTGTGATATAAATCAAATATGCGTGATTGATCAATTAACTGTGTCGTTATATAAGTTTTTCTTTCTTTCTTTTTTATCGGTACAGGATATGTCAGAATCAAAGTTTTCTGGTATTTTTTATATTCACTGTATTTGTGGTACTCCCAAATTATAGAAATTTCTTTTCCAAACAATGTCTGTTAAGAATTTAAGATAACAATTTTGGACTGTCTCAACTTCTTAAAATCGATAGGTTATTGAGAGCATGCCGTTAAGGGTACTCAAAGGTAATGAAAAGTATGATAAATTCTCTTTTACAGACTATTATATGGTGTTATTTACTTATGTTGTATTGGTTCTTAATATACACCTTGTGTTTTAGCATATTATTTCGTTAATTGGTTATATGAATGTCTCTTTAGTAAAATTTTACTAATATAAGACATGAATTGAATTCTCACATGGTTAATTCTTATATCATATATCCTTATGAGCTGTTATATATTCTACTCTCTTTTTATTTTTTGCAAAGAGAACTTTTTCCTAATGACTTAATTTGGATAGGAATTCATAGAATTGTCTCGTGAGTATATTTATTGACCTAATTAAATTCTAAGGAGAAGCTTCAAGTTATATTCACACTTAAGTATGAGTTGGTTAAATTTTGCTTCGTAATTTCTACAATAGATCGTGATTTTCCAAAATCTTTTGACTTTCTTAGACCACAAGATGATTCTCAAGGTACTAGCATTCGTGCTCTTGTCAAATGTGTATGAAGCTTACTACTAGTTAGTAAATGTATCAAATCGTCGAGCTTTTATTTGTTTGATTTTCTTACTTTTCTTATTTTTCTATTCTTTTGGTTGTGAATATTTTCTCACTTGATATATAAGGTCAAAATTAAATTTTTATATTGGATTTTAAATTTTTGATAAGTTTAGAATTCTATACAATTTACCCGTCTCTTTCCTCTCTTTCTGTCGCAATCCCTCAAATATTATACGTCCACCGCTAACATAAGTTGTATGAAAATTGAACTTTTGGCTCGATATATATGTATTGGGAAAAAACTGAATTTAAATTAAAGATGATGTGGTATGACACGTGAACTGGTCAAATAGTCAAAGATTAATAAACGAGTAAAAGGTACGGAAGACAACAAATACGGGAAGAGAAAATAAACAGGCACGAGAGGGAGTCTCAGATACGAGTCTCGTACCAATTCAAGCTATTTAATGCCAACAGGTAAAAAGGGCACTGAAGACAAGAATCTGATGACAAAAAGTAGTCTAAATTCATTATTAAATAGGTGATACGTTAGTAAATCAGTATTTAATAGCAATAATTGTGTAACGCCTCATTAAATGTTCTTTATTATTTAGATTAAGCCATCACTCTTTATTAACTATAAAAGGAGGGGGTCTCATCATTTGTAAGGCCACGAAAGTTCATCTACATTATAGTGCAATACAAATTTCGTTACTGCTTATTATTATTCTCAAAAAACCTATTATTCTTTTTAGTCTCTTGATTATCAGTAACCCGACTGCTTTTCTCAAAATTCTAGCTTTGACAAAATAATATTTTTTGGTTAAAAAAATTGGATCCGTTACTGAGAAGCTGGTAGTCCATTCTTTCTGAAATAACATTCTACCCATTGTTATCATGTCAAACAACAAATGAGAACAACAATAAGGAAAATCAGATCCATCAAGTGGATGGCGATGAACTCAATAATGTCATCCCTCAAGCTTCTCCACGTGGATCTCGAGAAGGAACTCATAATGATATGTCTGAACATGCTGACGGAGGAGTTGAAATAAGAGATAAACTTTTACAAAAATAATTGATGCACGAATTGACAAAGCTTTGGAAGCTTTAGTTAACCGATTGCCTGCTGCGCCTGTTAGACCTTGTATGGAAATCATTGATATCTTTGATATGTGTGCTTTGGTTGTATAAGAATGATTTCCAAGTGTAGGTTTTGATGAATGACAAACAATGAAATCAATTGTCAAACAATGTTATTGTATGACAAACAATGAAGATGCATTAGCAAACAATCAAGATGGTTGACAAATCAATGATGATGAATCAAATAATGAAGATTGAATTCCAAGAAGCATATTGAAGAAAGGGATTGAATAGACAAGCCAAGACGGGCTCAAGAGTTCAAGACTGAAGACCCAAGGCGTAGGTCGTTAGGTAGAACCAAAGTAAGAGCAACGTTTAAGTTATCTTGTCCTTTGGCTCAACATAGGTCATCTTTAATATGCATAAAATCATATTTTACATAAACCTTTTGAGTGCCAAAAATCCCTGACCAATGCCCAAACCGTCGGCTTCGGCTAGACGTTGGCTAGACGTCGACTAAACATCGTCATGGGTTTTGACGTTTTCATATTAGCCAAAATGGTTTTTGAAATACTATCTTTGGTTTTTACTCTTAATACCATAAACAAACTTTTCCAACACTTAGGTTTTGATTTGGAACACTTTGATGTTTGGGTTGGCCTTCCAGGTCAAATAATCGATTATTATGGTCCAATAATCGATTATTTGCTAATGTAGCAAAACCCCAAATTACAGAAAGCTCCAATAATCGATTATCATGTGAAGATAATCGATTATCATGAAGAATAATCGATTATCACATTTACATAATCGATTATTCTATGGTTTTCAGCCCAAAACTTGAAATTACAGAGAGGTTGAATAATCGATTATCATATATCATATAATCGATTATCCAGTAAGATAATCGATTATCACTTGAACATAATCGATTATTTAAGTTTCCGTTGCCATCCAACGACTAGTTTTTTGAACGTTTAAAATGAGATAATCGATTATGCACCTAAGATAATCGATTATTCTGTCCAGAATTCAAAAATATTGTTTAATTGTTGGGCAACGGGTATATCACCTCTACACCCTATAAATAGAGGTCTTTGGGGCTTATTTTCAAAGAACAACATCTCTCATTATTCATTAACATATTGATAATATTTGTGCATCACATTTAGAGTTTTTGTTGAGCCATTTGAGAGACAACTTTGTGTTGTTCATAGAGCTTATATTGTATCTCTTTATCTACTCTTCCTAGAGAGTTCTTTGTTGTAAAAGAGAGAAGTTCTTGAGAAGACCATATCTTCTCATTGAGCGTTGGGTTTGCTAAGTACCCTCAATCTTAGTGTGTGAAGTCTTGAGGTGAGGTATCCTTGAGCGAAAGTCTTGTGGTGCGGTATCCACGAGCAAGGTGAAGTCTTGTAGAGCGTACATCTACGAGCAAGTGTAACGGTTTGTTAAGCACCCGTAAGCTTAACGAAGTTAGTTGAAACTCAAGAGAGTCTCTCGAGAGACTGGACATAGACACACGTTGTGGCGAACCAGTATATATTGGTGTGTCCTCTCCTTACACTTTTAATTTCTGCACCTACTTTACTCCTGCAATTTTAATTCCGCAAAATTTACCTACATTCTCGTGCCTCACTATTCACCCCCCTCTAGTGAAGGGCATATATTCTAACAATTGGTATCAGAGACTAACTCTCTAAAAGCCTTAACCGGTTGAGAGAACGTTCTATATATTTGTTGAGAATGTTGAACGCATGAATGATGAGCGAAGGACACTCCACCATTAGGCCTCCACTATTTGATGGAACCAATTACACATATTGGAAAGAGTGGATGAGAATCTTCATCCAATCAAATAACTTTTGCTTATGGCAAATCATCAAGAACGGTGAACAAATGCCGACAAATAAAGTTGGGGAAGCCATGGTTCCAAAGGAGGAATGAATATAATGCCGAGGACATCAAGAAGGTTGAAAACAACGCCAAGGCCATCAATATGTTGTATTGTGCAGTGAACCCGGATGACTATCGGAAGAGTTCCTACTGCACAACCGCCAAAGAGATGTGGGATAAGCTTGAGGTCACTTATGAAGGTACGTCTCAAGTCCGAGAAGCAAGAGTTGATTTTCTAACACATGAATATGAACTCTTTAGAATGAAGGAGATTGAGAGCATTGATGAAATGGCCACCCTATGCCTCATGGCCAACGAGTAAGAAGAGGTAAGTACTTCTAACTCTTACTCTTTTGAAGAATTACAAGAAGCTTTTCAAGAATTGTATGGTGAATTGAAAAAGACTTCAAAAATCTCCAGAGAGGCCAAGGCTAAAATTAAAGTTTTAGAAGAGGAAAATAAATTTTTGGAAAATGATAATGTTTATCTTAAAAATAAAATTAAGGAGATGAATGAAGCTTCTTCAATTGATCAAAGCTCTAATTGTTCATCTTGTGATTCTTTGAAAATAGAGAACATAGAACTTAGGAACACAGTAGAAAAACTTAGTGTAGAAGAACCTAAAATAGTTGAAGAGATTAAGAAGAATAAGCCTAGGAAAAATAAAAGGCCTAGAAAGAATAGACCACCTAGGAAGAATAAGAATAATGTTAGAAAGAATGATAGAAATGATGTTGGACAACCTAGAAATGATTCTAAGATTTTTGTTAATGAGTCTAGAAATAATAAGTTTAGACCACCTAGAAATGATTCTAGGAATTTTAACACTTCTAGGAATAATGACTTTAGATCACCTAGAACGTTTTTGGCTCAACCGAGACACATGCACAACCCGAACGTAATATGTCATTATTGCAACCGGGTAGGACACATAGCACCCATATGTTTTACAAAACATAGGGATTTATCTTTTGGCTATGATTATTATTTGCCTAACCCCCAAGGACCCAAAAGTGTTTGGGTACCTAAAAACTATTTTTAGGTGCATTTGAAGGTGTGCTTGAAGACTACAATGTTGTAGTAGATTCACCAAGCACGAAACCTTATTGCATCAAGGGGGAAGTTCGGTTAGTTACCTTTTTTTTTATAAAAACCTAATAGTTGATATGTGTTAACAGTTGGTATGTTTTTGTTAAAAATAATAATTGATTCATGTTTTGATGAATATAACTCTTGGTTTGTTAAAAATTAAAGCATGATATGGAAATAAGTAATATGTTTTTTTTTCTTCTAAAAATAACAATTGGTATCATTTTGATAAAAATAACATTTGATATGTTTGTTATGTTTTTCTAACAATTGGTATGATTTTTAATTATTTGGGCAATCTTCATCATGCATATTCCTCATTGTCTTTCCTATTTTATTTTTGACATTTGTATACCCAAAAGGGGGAAGTGTCAAAAGGGGAAAGTAGCCTTTGCATACTCTCTTTTTGCTAATGCCAAAAGGGGGAATAACTTAGGCGATATGCATCTAATAAGGGGGAATGTCTCTACCTTCTAGTATGCCTTATTTGAGGGGTAATACTCAATTATATCTACTCAATTATGGGGTAATAGTTTGCATGACTTGTGAGTTGAGATATAGCATGGCTTTAGGGGGAATCCTATATGCATATCTCCTATTGTTTGTCATTATCAAAAAGGGGAAAATTGTTAGACCTTGTATGGAAATCATTGATATCTTTGATATGTGTGCTTTGGTTGTATCAGCATGATTTCCAAGTGTAGGTTTTGATGAATGACAAACTATGAAGTCAATTGTCAAACAATGTTATTGTATGACAAACAATGAAGATGCATTAGCAAACAATCAAGATGGTTGACAAATCAATGATGATGAATCAAACAATGAAGATTGAATGCCAAGAAGTATATTGAAGAAAGGGATTGAATAGACAAGCCAAGACGGGCTCAAGAGTTCAAGACCGAAGACCCAAGGCGTAGGTCGTTAGGTAGAACCAATGTAAGAGCAACGTTTAAGTTATCTTGTCTTTTGGCTCAACATAGGTCATCTTTAATATGCATAAAATCATATTTTACATAAACCTTTTGAGTGCCAAAAATCCCTGACCAATGCCCAAACCGTCGGCTTCGGCTAGACGTTGGCTAGACGTCGACTAAACATCGTCATGGGTTTTGACGTTTTCATATTAGCCAAAATGGTTTTTGAAATACTATCTTTGGTTTTTACTCTTAATACCATATTGTTTAATTGTTGGGCAACGGGTATATCACCTCTACACCCTATAAATAGAGGTCTTTGGGGCTTGTTTTCAAAGAACAACATCTCTCATTATTCATTAACATATTGATAATATTTGTGCATCACATTTAGAGCTTTTGTTGAGTCATTTGAGAGACAACTTTGTGTTGTTCATAGAGCTTATATTGTATCTCTTTATCTACTCTTCCTAGAGAGTTCTTTGTTGTAAAAGAGAGAAGTTCTTGAGATGACCATATCTTCTCATTGAGCGTTGGGTTTGCTAAGTACCCTCAATCTTAGTGTGTGAAGTCTTGAGGTGAGGTATCCTTGAGCGAAAGTCTTGTGGTGCGGTATCCACGAGCAAGGTGAAGTCTTGTAGAGCGTACATCTACGAGCAAGTGTAACGGTTTGTTAAGCACCCGTAAGCTTAACGGAGTTAGTTAAAACTCAAGAGAGTCTCTCGAGAGACTGGACGTAGCCACACGTTGTGGTGAACCAGTATATATCGGTGTGTCCTCTCCTTACACTTTTAATTTCTGCACCTACTTTACTCCTGCAATTTTAATTCCGCAAAATTTACCTACATTCTCATGCCTCACTATTCACCCCCCCTCTAGTGAAGGGCATATATTCTAACAGCGCAACAACGCCTAATAAAAACACGTTGGAAAACCCCCGCTCTGGTCTAGTTAATTCTGGTGATGGATCAACCCCCAATGACTCAAAAGAAGGAGAACCGGGTAATTCAGGTAATTCTCATCTTCAAAATTTAGTACTAACCTTGCATTAACAACTCAAGGAGCAAATTGAGCGTATCGAGCAAATCCCTGGAGTTCCACCTATGATAAAAGGAGTGGACGTGGATAAATACTCACAAAAAACTTGAATAGTGCGTCTCCCCTACCAATTCCAAAAAAATTCAAATGCCTGACTTCCCAAAATATGACGGTACAATGGACCCACGTGACCACGTAACTGCATTTACAATAGGAGTGAAAGGCAATAATTTGACCAAACAAGAAATTGAATCAGTATTGGTCAAAATCTTTGGGGAGACACTCACCAAGGTTGCATTAACCTGGTATTCTCTTTTACCTGAAAATTCCATAAATTCTTTTGCTGAGCTTGCAGATTCTTTTATTAAAGCGCACTCGGGAGCTCAGAATGTTGAAAAGAGAATGTAGTGTATCTTCAAAATCCATCAAGGGAACTCTGAGTTGCTCAAAAATTTCGTTGATAGATTCCAACATGAAAGAATGATGCTACCCCGTGTACCGGATAATTGGTCACCAATAGCTTTCGCAAGTAATTTGAATGACAAAAGTCTAGAAGCCACGAGAAGGCTTAAAGAAACCCTTCGTGAGTTTTTTGCAACCACTTGGAACGATGTTTATAACAAGTACAGTACAAAACTTAGAATTGAGGAAGATACCGTATCGCAATCTCATCGGGAATAAAGGAGCGGATCCAGATCTGAAGTCGAAAAAAGGTCAGGTAAGAACAAGTACGATCCATATATGGGACCTGCAGGAAAGGATTCACGATCTAGACAGAACAACCAACACTATGACCAAAGATCAAGAGACAGGGGAATTGGGTCTTCATCCAGGTTCAGAGGCAATCTTAACAACCAAGAGACACGAGATGATGATAGGAATTTAATGGCATGATTCACTGGTCATAGTTTCAATGTAACTAATTCTAAGCTCGTAGTTGTCTTAAAGAGTATGTGAGATAAGGTATGGTGGCCAAAAGAGATGCGGTCAAATCCAAACAGACGTAATCCGGACCATCGGTGTGAATTTCACAATGACCACGGACATAAAACATCATAATGCAGATTCCTACAAAGTGAAGTAGATCATCTACTAAAGCAAGGATATCTCACAGAGTTGTTTAGTGAGAAGGGAAAGCAAGCTTACATGAAAAATAGGCAGGAGCCACCAAAACCACCATCACCTAAAAGAACAGTGAATGTCATTGGAGTAGGGGAAGATATTTACGGAGTAACGTACACGGCTTTAAATAAGATTTCCAAAATGATGATCACACACGGGAAGCGAGGAAGACAAACCTTAGAGCACGAAAACATAAGCTTTGATGAAGCAGATATAGAAGGATTGATTACTCATCACAATGACGCGTTGGTAATATCCTTACTTATACATGATACTAATGCAAAACGAGTTTTGATTGATCCAGAAAGTTCTGCAAACATCATTCTACTAAGAGTATTGCGGGAAATGCAAGCAGAAGATAAAATGATACTCAAGGCGCATACTCTGTCAGGATTTGACAATTCAAACGTGTTAACTTAAGGTGAGGTAATTCTAACAACCTTTGCTGCAAGTATTGTTAAAGAAACTAAATTTTAAGTAGTTGATTTGAATATGGCCTACAACATAATCATGGGGAGACCATGGATCCATAATATGGATGATGTTCTATCAATTTTGCATCAAGTTATCAAGTCCCATCGCCCTGGGGAATATGTCAAATTCGAGGGGATCAACAAGCAGCTAGGAGTATCAATGCCGTAACAGATATGAGAAGCGTAAGTAAAGAAAAATAGCAATTACAAGAAATAGTTGGAGGTGTCAGCAATCAAACTTCAACTGAATAAGAAAAACCGGATTTACACTCGAGACCATATGTAATTCAAGAACCTGAAGAAAATGAGAACATTAAAACAACAATAGAGGAGCTCAAAGCTGTTGTGCTATTTGGGCAATGGTCTGAAAGAAAAGTTTACGTAGGGGCCAATCTAAATTACGACATGTGAGGTATGTTAATTGAGTTTTTAAAAGCTAACGTGGACTGTTTTGCTTGGTCCCATGCTGATATGACAGGAATACCACCTGATGTGATGACTCAGAAACTCAATGTGGATCCATCTTTTATTACAATCAAGCAAAAGAAAAGAAAGCAGGGGGCTTTCAAAAATCAGGTAATGCAAGAGGAGGTCCAAAAATTGTTGAAGATTGGGTCAATCCATGAGGTAAGGTATCCTGACTGGTTAGCCAACACGGTGGTCGTACCTAAGAAGAACGGTAAGTGGCGGGTTTGTGTAGATTTTATTGATCTAAACAAAGCTTTCCCTAAGGATTCTATTCCTCTACCCCATATAGATCAATTGATTGATGCGACCGCAGGTCATGAACTTTTGAGTTTTTTAGATGCATATTCTGGGTATAACCAAATTAAAATGGACCCCAGTGATGAGGAAAAAAACTTCTTTCATCACACACCGAGGGACTTACTGTTACAAAGTAATCCCCTTTGGTATAAAAAATGCTGGAGTAACATATCAAAGGTTAGTCACCAAAAGGCTCCAAGAACATTTAGGAAAAACTATGGAGGTATATATAGACGATATGCTCGTCAAAACCCAGCATTCTCATGATCGTATCTCTTATTTAACTGGTATATTTGAAATTTTGCGAAAATTTAATATGAAGCTCTACCTTGAAAAATGTGCATGTGGAGTTGCGTTAGGTAAATTTTTAGGTTTTCTTATTTCTAACCGTGGCATTGAGGCAATTCCTTCTCATATTAAAGTGATTGAAGAAATACCTGATATGATTACCAATAAAAATGAGGTTCAAAGATTAACAGGAAGAATCGCGACCCTAGGAAGATTTATTTCCAAAAGTGCTTCAAATTTTTCTCTGCGCTCAAAAAATAAGATCATTTCGAGTGGAACAAAGATTGCCAAAAAGCCCTTAAAAATTTGAAAACTTACTTGTCAAATCCTCCTCTATTGTCAAAATCAAAAGAAGGTGAAAAGTTACTCATTTAATTAGCAGTTTCAGAAGTAGCGGTAAGTGTTGTTTTAGTCCGTGAGGACCAAGAGTATGAAGCTGTGATTGCAGGTTTAGAGTTGGCACTGGAACTTGGTATCACGCAAATCATAGTCAAACGTGATTCACAGCTCGTAGTAAATCAAATGCCAGGGACTTACATAGCCAGGGAAACTCGAATACAAGAATACCTCGAAAAGGTACAAGAACTGATAAGACATTTCCAAACTTGGAAGGTAATGCAAATCCCAAGGGAATAGAACGCGGAGGCAGATGCTTTAGCTAATCTTGCGTCTGCAGCAGACATAGCGAAAGATGCAAACATTCGATCATACACTTATTCCATTCTGTTCTTGAACCTGACAAAAATGAGGTAAATTTTAATCACTTAACTTGGGATTGGAGGAATGAAATAGTAGCTTTTTGTAGCATGGAACCGTACCTGAGGATAAAATAAAGGCTCATGCACTTCGAAAGAAAGCTGCTCGTTATTGCCTATATCAAGGGAACATTTACCGAAAACGTGTCTCGGACCATCTCAAACAGAGTAGGTGATGAGAGAAATACATGAGGGGCATTGTGGAAATCATGCAGGAGGCAGATCACTTGTAAAGACATTGATTAGAGCAGGACATTATTGGCCTAATATGGAGGAGGATGCAAATGATTTCGTATCTAAATGTGACAAATGTCAGAGGTATGGCAATAATATGCATATACCAGCAGAACTGTTACACCCTCTTATAGCTCTATGGCCCTTCATGATATGGGGAATGGATATCATAGGTCCATTACCACAAGCAAAAGGTCAGGCAAAGTTTCTACTCATGCTTACTGATTATTTCACTAAATGGATAGAAACATGGGCGTTTAAATAGGTATGAGAGACAGAGGTTATGGACCTCATTTGGAGAAATATAATATGCCACTTTGGAGTCCCAAAGTAGATCGTGTGTGATAATGGCCCGCATTTTATAGCAGAACAAATCACAGAATTCTTTCAAAGTTGGTAAATCAAGAGAATAACATCAACACCATATCATCCGCTGGGTAGCAGACAAGAGAAATATACAAACAAGGTAATCATCAAAAACTTAAAGAAAAGGTTACAAGATTCAGAAGGTAATTAGCCTGAAGTATTACCAGCGGTATTATTGGCATACCGAACAACGGCAAAAACAAGTACGGGAGAAACACTGCTTTCTATGGTTTATGGTGCAGAAGCTTTAATAGCGGTTGAGATAGGTGAACCAAGTACCCGTCATGTTCTAGCAGTGGAGGATTCAAACAATGAAGAGTTACGGGTAAATCTTGATCTACTCGAAGGAAGAAGAGAAGCTCCGTTAATAAGGATGGTAGATCAAAAGCGAGTAATTGAGCAATATTACAATCGGAAGGCACGTCTCAGGTTCTTTAAAATTGGGTACTTCGTGCTTAAAAAGTGTTTCAATCTACAAAGACAACTAATTCAGGAAAGCTAAGTCCAACATGGGAAGGACCTTATAGAGTTCCTGAAATTTTGGGGAAATGAGCATATGAGTTGGAGACAATGGATGGCAAGGTTTTACCTTCACATTGGAATGTTGTTCATTTAAAGAGATATTACTTCTAAGAAAGTATCCACCTGATCGCTATGTTAGAATTTTTTGTTTGAGTTGTTAAAATTTTACTAACGATTTTAGATGCTAGGCAAATATCTTAACTCGAGCCAAATGATGAGTCACGACCTGCACGGCAAAATGGAATACTCTTAAATTCCCAGCCCAGGGTTACATTAATCTGATGGAAATATACACGAGTAAGGTGGTCTTCCTCAATAACCGCACCTCCGGATCCTGTATATTTTTTCTGTTACAGGAAAAGGACCAAATTGGGAGAAAACACACAAGTGCTCGAGGCTTCATGTTTCACCGCTCGAGCACTTGGGGGACTATATATATGATATACACACGAGTTTGTGGAGAATAATGGATACGAGTGAACAAGATTTAAAAAGACAAATCAAGCTACAAGAAGTCAAGTATCAAACAAAACTCATAAAGTAAAAATTGCAAAGTCAAAAAGCACTCATCATAGTGTTCTTTCTCATGAGAACAATGGAATATCCTCTCAAATCCTTCCTAATATGTAAGGATAGGGTCATGACTATGTACTGAAGACATGTTATGAAAAGGAAACCTTATTTATTTATAAATCTTTTATAAGAAAACAGTTAAGAGAAAGTTATAGATGTACTTCAATACATGTACTACTCAAGAATCTTGTTAAAGTTCATGAATAAAAACTTGTCAAAGTTATTTCATACTGAACATGTGTGTTCCTATTTCTTTCATCGTATTATAACACCATTATGAATTTGAGACGTCTTCTTCAATAAGTGTCGATAAATAAAAGGGCCCTCTTTTATTTTCCTCATGATGATAATCCATGAGAAGAATCATAAAGCATTTTCTGAAAAGATAAAAATGTTAAACTATTCTCTAAGTCCTAAAAAGAAAAATAGGCAAGAATAGTGTAAGTAGAAAACTATTCTATAAAGTCTAGAATAAAGTAAATAGACAAGAACAAAATATAAAGAAGTATTAGTCAAACTTCTTAACATGAAAGACTAAGGAAAAAACTTAGTCATTAGAATACAATTGTCTTAAAAACAAATGTCCCATTATGGAAACTGGGGACTCCACCTAAAAGATCCGTTAAAATTACCAAGGGATTACATCATCAATCATATAAAAAAGGGTAAGGTCTGAAACACTTTTAGCTGGTCACTGAAGGAACTGGAACATCGGAAGTTGTAGCCTCATTAGGCTCGATAACAACTTCTAAAGGAGAAAAAATAGGAGCCGTTTCAGCTGAGCTTGAAGTATTAACATCATCGTGCGAAGCGGTAGTCACGGGAACTTCAGTTCCCATAGACTGTGTTAAAGACGTTTCATCTTCGGTCATTGAAATCACAACTTCAGTTTTTTCAGCAACTGCTTCTGAATTCAAAGGCTATTCTATCCCAGGAGTTCCAAGTATTGGAGAAGAAATATCAATTAGTTGTTCTAGAGAAGGAGTGTCAACAGGTTGGCTTTTCTTTTCAATCGCGTCTAAAACTTCGGCTAACTCAGAATGCAAGTTGAAATTTTCTTGAGAAGCTTCCAGCAAAGCATCACGATGAAACTTCAGAAAATCCCAATTAATCACATAATTAAAATTCTCTGTAAGAGAATTGTACTCCTTCTCCAAGTTTTCATAATCCATTTCCCACATATAAAGGTCATTTTTCATTATCTCTTGCTCAGCTAGATGGTAATCAAGGGAAGTCTCAAGACTGGCATGAGAACTCTCCAAAGCATGAACTCTATCTAAAGAAACCTCTAAATCAGCCCGAGTCTGTTTCAAGCTCTGCACTAACTCCTTAGCATATTCTTCTTTTTCCTCCATAAGTGCTTTGACCTCTTTAATTTCTTCATTGGGTTTTGACAATGAGCTCTTCAAAATCTCTTTATCCCTTTTTATCTGGCTTGTAGAAGCCTTGGCAATCCCTAGGTCTGTGGATAAAGCACGAATTTTTTGCTCCAATTGAGATTTACTAGCGTGAAACTCTTCTATTCTCCCTAGAGCACTTTCAAATTGCTCCTTCCAATTTTGAGCCTCAAGCTGTGCTCCCTCAACTATTCTTTTAGCACCAGAAACGGCCTTTGCAGACTCACGAGCTTTCTTTCCAAAGTAGATATCCTTCCCATTAGCTCGGTTCCAATTAGGTTAGCCTACGAATATAATGCATAGAAATAAGAACTTAAAATCAAGGAAGAGCAAATAGTTAAGTTAAAGGAAGTTACCATCAGTGTCGAATGAACTATGTCATTTGTCAAAGCATAGCAGCTGTGGCTTTGCATCTTCATCCTCTCCACATCTCCAATGAGATGCTCGAGCCAAACATCAGCTGCACCAGTCTTCCTCAAAAGGCTATGAGTAGTAGGTACTTCAAGTGTAACTTTTGTCATAGCCATACCTCTGTTATTGAGGCCAGTCTCTGAATGTACAATAGAGGGATAGGGACAGTGGAAGCATGAGTAGTAGAAGAGGTGAAAATAGCAGGAGCTGCAGAAGTCAAAGCAGGAGCAGAAAGAATAGGCACGGGAGCTAATAAAGGAACAGAATTAGGAGAATTCGAAGTAGATGAAAGAGCAAAAGAGGCCATCAAAAGAGAAGAAACACTCACGGTTGGAGAAGTAACAAAAGAAGTAGGAGAGATGGGCTTTCAAAAGCACCAACAAAGAGACGAGGAATGGATTCACTAGTGTCTCTAGGTGCTGGTTCTTTAGCAGAACGGACCAGAATAGGCTCGGTAGTAGAGGTAAGAGCAGGAGAGGTACGAGCAGGAGTATCAGCAGTTTCATCCTCAATAATGACGCGTCTCCTAGCTCTAGGTCTAGATATAAATGAGATACCGCCTTATT
Source organism: Nicotiana benthamiana (assembly GCA_034376525.1). Lineage (NCBI taxonomy): Eukaryota > Viridiplantae > Streptophyta > Magnoliopsida > Solanales > Solanaceae > Nicotiana > Nicotiana benthamiana. The sequence continues at coordinate 135,220,790 of CM067329.1, read as the reverse complement.
CCTCATTCTCAGTATGTACTACCATAGATTTTCTCTTTGCTATCAAGGCTTTAGCCTTGTCCAAATCAAGGGACGCATCGGCAAAAGTGCGCATAGCCAATGCTACATCAGCCGCCATTCCTTTTATACCAAATCCTGATAAAAAGAAGGATATGAACTTAATATTGAAAAGAAAGGGGCTTATCATATGTACCTAGAAAACGTATATGTAAATAGATATATACCGTGTGTTTTCACTCTCCAACCATGTAAAGAAGAAATAGACTTCCAGGTTCTATCTTCTTTAGGAGCAATTTTCAAAATCGAATCTACCCAACCACGGAAGTTGGGAATAGGTTCCACATCTCCCATGGTTGCTACAAAAAACCAAAAAGGGGGGAGATTAGAAAAAATCAAAATCTCAAAAAATAGGTACAGTAAAGTAAATAGAAACTTAATGCAAAGTTTCACTTCTCAGGGAAGGGAATGTTTGATTTACCCAGCAGATCCAACGTACAAACAACAATGTAACGAAGATACCACCCACGAATTTTGTCATCTTCATAGTTTACCAAAACTGTCTTAATCCTCGCAGTTAAGGTGAAAACCTCATAACGCATTAAGTTGGGATGGTATAAATGAATAAGGTGGGAAAGAATAAAGTTTACTTTGGCTTTGGTAGATAGATATCTCAAACAAGCCACAGGCCTCCATACTAAAGGGCCAACTTGAGCCAAGCAAATGTTGAAGAAGCAACAGAAATCAAGGATAACTGGATCTATGGCAGGCTTAAATCCCAAAGTAAAGGGATAAGTGTAAAAGAAAGAATACCTACTTCTATAAGAAGAAATTCTTTGATTTAGGGCAGGAATTGACAAACGGAGACTCTCTTTCCGATTACAATTTTTCCTAATGGTAGGGATTGTAAGCTCAGTTATAAGAGAAGGGTAAGAATCAACCTTTTCTAATTTTGCAACTTGCTTCTGAAGAGACGTTCTGTCACTCCCAAAAGACAAATCACTCGAAACAATCTCTTCAACTAAGGGTTCTTGAGAAGGGTCAGAATCCTCTTTTCCTTTGGAAGAAGGAGCTTTAGAGGTGGAACCTTTGATGCCTGAACTTGAAAAAGGAGGAGCAGAGCCAGTCCAACCTCCACGTGTGGATCCTAAACTCTGAGGTTTTCCTCCTCTGCCTCTTCTATGTTTAATCGGAGCAGGGGCATTAAGAAATTGGTCAAGAACTAGAACTTTTCTGGGGTTAGGGTTTGGAGATGCCATTTTTGGATGAGTTTGAATTAAGGATAAATAAAAGAAAGTAAGGAAATACTTGATGAAAATTGATGAAGGAGATGATAAAGGAAGTGAGAATCAAAAGGTTATATGGAAGCAACCGCCAAATTAAGGGGTATAATGATGGAAAGCCTATATTAAAGATAACTATCACTTCGTGAAAAGAGGAAGTTGAATAAGCCTAGAAAAGTGGGCAAAGAACTGCAGATCCAATCAGAAGATGACACGTGTGTGAAGCATTAAATGAGAAAGACAGCCGAGACATCAATACTGTCACACACATTAATTATGACAAAAATTCTCTTTTTTATGAAGATCCACTTTCCAATTATCTAATTGATAAATAAATAGAAAGTGGGGGGACTATATGTATTGGGAAAAAACTGAATTTAAATTAAAGTTGATGTGGCATGACAGGTAGACTGGTCAAAGATTAATAAACGAGTAAAAGGTACGGAAGACAACAGATACGGGAAGAGAAAAATAAACAGGCACGAGAGGGAGTCTCAGATACGAGTCTCGTACCAATTCAAGCTATTTAATGCCAATGGGTAAAAAGGGCACTGAAGACAAGAATCTGATGACAAAAAGTAGTCTAAATTCATTATTAAATACGTGATACGTTAGTAAATCAGTATTTAATAGCAATGATTGTGTAACGCCTCATTAAATGTCCTTCATTATTTAGATTAAGCCGTTACTCCTTATTAACTATAAAAGGAGGGGGTCTCATCATTTGTAAGGACGCGAAAGTTCATCTACATTATAGTGCGATACAAATTTCTTTACTGCTTATTATTCTCAAAAAGCCTATTATTCTTTTTAGTCTCTTGATTATCAGTAACCCGATTTGTTTTCTCAAAATTCTAGCTTTGACCAAATAATATTTTTTGGTTAATCATTATACATCAAACATATAAGAGAATAACTCAATAATCAAAAGCAAAGTGACAGGGCCACCTTTCTAAGATCATTGCATAATTTGCATATTGTGAGACATGACATGAAAAAAACAACAACAACAAAATCCATTTTGATCCCAACGTATAGGATCCGGGGAGAGTAATCTGTACGCAGACCTTACCCCTACCTAATGCAGGTAGAGAGGTTGTTTTCAATAGATAAAAAAATCCAGTTTGATCCCAACATATAGGATCTTGGGAGAGTAATCTGTACGCAGACCTTACCCCTACCTAATGCAAGTAGAGAGGTTGTTTTCAATAGATCCTCGGCTCAAGAAGGGCAAGAAGAAAAAGAGGGAAGCAAGGAAGGAGAACAATATTCAATAGTAGCAACACGGAATACAATACCTGAGGCGAATAAAACCACATGTCGTGATAAAAAGCAAAGAATATGAAGGGAAATGAATGCAACGAATCCTATCCGTGAATAATATATACTATGTACTAACCTTTATCCTCGACCTTCACACCATCCTATCAAGTGTCATGTCCTTAGTGAGCTGAAGCAACGCAATGTCCTGCCTAATCCCTTCTTCCTAGTACTTCTTAGGCCTACCTCGACACCTACTCAATCTCTCCATGGACAACCTCTCACACCTCTTGACAAGGGCATCAATGCGTCTTCTCCTTACATGTCCGAACCATCTCAGTTGCAACTCTCGCATCTTGTCCTCCACGGAGGCTACTCCTACTCTGTCTCAGATAGCTTTATTCCTCATTCTATCTCGCCCGGTACACCCACACATCCATCTCAACATCCTCATCTCTGCTACTCTCATCTTCTGCACGTGGGAGTTCTTGACTGGCCAATACTTAGTCCCATACAACATAGTGGGCTGAATCACCACTCGATAAAACTTACCCTTAAGTCTTAACGGTACATTCTTATCACATAGAACATCGGAGGCGAGCCTCCACTTCATCCACCCCGCTCTGATCCGATGTATGATATCTTTGTCAATCTCCCTGTTACCTTGAATGATAGACCCAAGACACTTAAAACTCACTTTCTTGGAGATAAGTTGAGCATCAAGTGTGACGACCCAAAGGGTCATCACTGTAATTCTTTATTTTTCCATTCTTTTGAGGCCTTGAAAACCTCATTTTTAGTCGTCTCGTTTTGCATGCGCAGTCCGGGCACGTAGCCAGAACACGTTTATATGAAATATGCGAATTCTGTTAAATATTTGAAGAATTTTGATATTAATATTGATAAAGTTGACTTTGGTCAATATTTTGGGTAAACGGACCTGGACCCGTGATATGACGGTCTCTAAAGGTCCGTAGGAAAATATGGGACTTGAGCATATTCGTGGAATTAAAATCCAAGGTTCTGAACCTGAGCAAAGAAATTTTGAAAGAAATTATTTTTCTGAAAATGATATGAAAATTTGAAATGAAAATGAGCAATAAAATATAGGTACGGACCCGTATTTTTGTTTCGGCGCCCGATACAAGTCGTAAATATGCGTTAAGCGCCTTCTATGAAGTTTGGTGGAAATCATACGTCGTTTGACATGATTCGGACCTAGATATCTAAAGTTGGAAGTTTATGAACTTGAAATGCAAAATGATGATTTTAAGTTAATTATTTGATTTTGATGTTATATTAGTGATTTGACCGCTCGAGCAAGTTTGTAGGATGTTATTGAGTTAATATGTGTGTTTGGTTGGGAGCCTCAAGGGCTCGGGAGTGATTCAGAGGTGGTTCGGGGTTGTTTTGTACTTAAAAACTTAGCAGATTTTCTGCAATTTTGCACAGGTCCATTGTTCTATGAGAACACGACCTTGTCTCGCGTTCCCAATGCCTTGTGCCCCCAGCCTTTTTTGCGTTCGCAGAAGCCCACCGCATTCGCACTGTTCTACCAGCCCCTCCTTCGCATTCGCATACCTATTTTGTGAACGCATAAGCCAATGCATGGACCCTCCTCCCCCATTGTCCTTCTACGCATCCGCATAAGTCCATCATGAACACGATAAGTACCTGGCCAACCTCCTTCGCGAATGCGACACTATGTCGCGAACGCATAGCACAAAAGTGCCCAGTGATTTTAAAGCTTAAAAGCAGAACCCATTTCAGGATTTTGCCCTTATTTCACACGAATAATCCCTCAAACACCCCATAGATGATTTTAAGGCTCTTCTTTCTCCTTAATCTCTTGGGTGAGTGTTCTTAAATTCTTTTCCTCTTAATTTCCTCCATTAATCATTAATTTCCTAGCCCTAAATCATGAAATTCAAAGTAGAAAATTGGGGGTTTTGGGTAGAGTTAGGGCTTTGGGAATTTTGGGTGGTTCAACCTCAATTTGGGGTCGAATCTTGAAACAAATTATATATTTGAACTTGTGTGGTTATGGGGGATCGGGTTTTGGTCCGAGCCTCGAGTTTGGACCATGTTGTCCCGGGGTCGGATTTTGGTATTTTTGAAAGAAAGCTAGGAACTTCATTTCTAGGCTATGGGATTTTACTTTTGAGCCTTTATTGATATTATTGAATTAATTATGCTTGGATATTGTTGTTTCGGAATTCCGTTGTAGAGGAAAAGCGGTATTGGAGAGTTGATTGTCATTCTTGGACCAAGGTAAGTGTTTGTTCTAACTTTGGTTAGAGGGAATTGGATTAAGATATTATTTGCTACTTGTTAAATGATGCATACGGTGTATAGGCATGGAGACAGTTATCTATACACTAGAGTCTAGCATGACCGTGGGTTTTAAATGTGTTTGAACCGGACTTTGTGAAATATCTCTCTTGTCTAATTGCTCTGTTTTGTATAATGTGAACGATTGAGAAAGTGTGTTGACTTTTCCCTAGCCGGGACACGTAGCTTATTATTATTGTTGCTCCCTTTTTGGGATATTTGGGCGGTTAGTTGTACCCTTGTTGGGTTTAATCGTTATGTTGTTGAATTTCCCTAATGAGACCTCTTTTGGAGAGTTTATTTGTGCTATTCATTATAATATGGGATCGTGTGGCACGTCATCCACTTCTGAATTATGAAATGGGATCGTGTGGCACGCCGTCCACTTATGAAATTGAATTGGGATCGTATGGCACGCCGTCCTCCTACAAATTATGAAATGGGATCGTGTGGTACGTCGTCCACTTATGAACTAATAAATGGGATTGTGGGGCGCGCCGTCCACTTATATATATGAGTTATGGTATTGAGATAGTTTCATTGTTATATCCGCTGATTTGATTTCCACTGTATCTCCCCCGAGCATGTCCCTTCCCCTTTTAGTTGATATTCTTTGTTATTATTTCCGTTGTTTTGTACATATATATATATATCTGCACAGGTTGTTTTAGGTAGGTCTTGTCTAGCCTCGTCACTACTTCGCCAGGGTTAGGCCAGGCATTTACCAGCACATGGGGTCGGTTGTGCTGATGCTACACTCTGTGCAGTTTTATGCATAGATCAGGACGCAGCTTACAGACCACAGTATTAGCACTTCTTGGAGCTATCTTTAGTCAAGGGATTCTCGAGGTAGTCTAGCTGGCGTTCGCTGGCCGTAGTCCCTTCTTTAGTACTGTTTGTTTTCATTGTATCAAGACAGACAATAAATGTTTTTCTATTTTCATAGTAGTCCATGAGTAGTGAAACCAGATGCTAGGTAGAGGTGTATTTTGAACCTTCCGTATTTCTATTTTCCGTTATTTAAGTATTTAAATGTCTTCCGCTTTAATTGTTATTTCAGTTTATTATAATTGTTTAAATAAAATTAGTAAAAATATCGTAATGCTTGGTTTGCCTAGCTCCGATAATAAGCGCCCATCACGACTCCCGATGGTGGAAAATTCGGGTTGTGACATCAAGCTTAACCTCTACGTCTGCATCATGGGTCTCACTGAATTTGCACTCCAAGTATTCTGTCCTGGTTCTACTTAGTCTAAAACCATTAGACTCCAAGGTCTGTCTCCAAACCTCCAACCTCGCATTAACTCTGCTACGCGTCTCGTTTATCAACACTATATCATCAGCAAATAACATGCACCAAGGCACCTCCCCTTGGATGTTACGCGATAGTACATCCATCGCCAAGACAAACAAAAATGGCCTAAGAGTCGATCCCTGGTGCAACCCCATCGCCACAGGAAAATGGTCCGAGTCACCACCCACAATCCTCACCCGAGTCTTAACATCATCATATATATCCTTAATCACCCTAATGTACGCTACCGGAATGCGGCTAACCTCCAAACACCTCCACAGAACCTCCAAAAATGTCTATATATTGTTTAAAGTTAGATAGTAAGTTGATTTTTAATATAAACTTGGAAATTTCTATTGTTATTCAAAAAGACAAATAAGAAAATCATGAAAAAAAAGTTGATGTAGAGAAAGACTTAACAAAGAAGAGAAAAATGACGTTGTTTGTCTAAAATCATCGCTTGGTTGACAAGATGTTGCCTTTCTAAAGTCGTCTTAATTAACACAATTTGAGACATGACGTGAACAATATATATTATTTATAGTTAGAGCAAAAGGTTGATATTTAATATAAAGTTGGAGGAAAAAAACAATTGTTTTCATTATCTTTTAATAATTACCGAGAGATATACGTGCAATGCACGTACGTACGTACATACATATATAAATATGTACACACATACATACATATATATACATACATATATATATATATATACATATATATACATACATATATATATACATATATATATACATACATATATATATACATATATATATATATACATATATACATGCATATATATATATATATATACATATATACATGCATATATATATATATACACATATACATATACATATATATATGTATATGTACATATAGTATGTATCTTTTACCTAATCCATAGGGATTTATATCTTTGTTAGGGAGCTTATTTTGAGAAGCTATAATTCTCTGCATCCTCGTTATGCCTCTATATTCCCCGAGGATTCCTTTGGATTTCTTCTCATAGTAATAAATTTGTTGGCTTGTCGTCATCCGTGGTTTTCTCCCATTTTGGATTTTCTCATAAAATTTATGTGTCATGTTTATTGAGTTTATATTTGTATTGGGAAAAATCGAGTTTGACTATTGGAGATGACGTGTCGTGACACGTGGATCAGTCAAATAGTCAAAGAATTAAAGTTAGCTAAAAGACACAAGCAATAACAGATGCGAGCAAAGGTAGTGGAAGAGGTACGGGCAATTACCCAAGAGATACAGAGCCCGTACCTATTCAAGAATCAAGACATTTAAAGCACAAAGATCAAAGGGAATTCATTTAATGAATCTGGTAGCCTCTGAGAGACCAGATACAATATTTAATGCGTGTTAAATACTAAAAACGTTAGAAAATATTTGTTTAATGTAATGATTGTGTAACGTTTCAGTTAATGTCATTAAATACTCATAATAACCTTGGGTAAGACACATACCTCCAAAATGACTATAAAAAGGAGGATGTTAAACACTTATAAGACACGAATTGTCACTAGAATATATTTTAATTTATTTGCTTCCTGATCATCTTGTTCTCAGAATTCTTTCTTTATATTCTCTTTTGATTATCAGTAACACATGTTCTTCTAAATTTCTAGCTTTAACTAAAAACCTAACTTTTGGTTAAATAAATTTGTCCCGTTACCGGTAATATGATAATCTATTTCCATCAACTATGGCAAACAGCAATGATAACCTCAAGGAAATCATGTAAATCAAAACCAGCAAGATCAAGGAGATTTACAAAATGTTCACCTGGTTCCTTCTCCACATGGTTCACCACGGTAATCTCGTGAAGGCACTCCTAAGTCTCATGCCGGTGGACAAGAGCAAACTGAGAATTTTGATGGGGTAGATGAGGCTTTATAAAAAGCAATTGTTGCACATGTCAACAAAGTTGTTCAAGCTCTAGTCACTCAGTTACCTGATGTACCGCCTACACCTACACCCAATAACAACAGTTTGGAGAACCCTCGCTCTGGGCTTGTTAATTCAGGAAATGGAGGAATCCTCAGTAAATCACAAGAGGGAGAATCAAGTAATTTAACTAATTCTCATTTGCAAAACTTAGTACTAACCCTGCAGAGATAGATCAAGGAACAAAATAACTGCATAGAGAAAATACCCGGAGTTACACCTGTAATCAAAGGAGTGGATACGGATAAATATTCACAACAACCTTGGAAGCCAAATGCTGCTCCCCTGCCAATTCCAAAGAAGTTTAAGATGCATGATGTCCCAAAGTATGATGGAACAACGGACCCACGAGACCACATGATGGCATTCACAGCTGGCATGAAGGGAAATGAATTGACCAAATAGGAGATCGAATCAGTATTAGTCAAAAAATTTGGGGAAACACTCACCAAAGGGGCGCTAACTTGGTATTCTCTCTTACCCAAAAATTCTATAAACACATTTGCTGAGCTTGAATATTCTTTCATCAAAGCACATTTGGGAGCACAAAAGGTAGATGATATCTTCAAAATTAAGCAAGGAGATTCAGAATTACTTCAAGATTTTGTGGATAGATTTCAACGTGAAAGAATGACTTTACCACGTGTACCTGACAATTGGGCAGCTATAGCCTTCACAAGTAATTTGAACGAAAGAAGCTCTGAGGCCACCAAAAGACTCAAGAAAAGCCTTCGAGAATTTCCTGCTACAATGTGGAATGATACTTATAATAGGTACAACACGAAGTTGCGTATTGAAAAGGATATTGTTCCACAATTCCAAAAAGAGGAAAAAGTAAGTTCGAAACATGCAGAAAATGAAAGGAGATCCGATAAAAATAGGTACGAGCCCTACATGCGACTTGCGGGAAAAGACTCACTGTCAAGATCAGATAATCAAAGGTACGATCACAAATATAGAAACAATGAGTTGGGTTCCTTATCAAGATATAGGAACGAGCGAAACAAGCATGAGTCACGAGATGATGACAGAAATTTAATGGTGAGATTCGATGGTTACAATTTCAATGTCAGCACCTCCGAGCTCATAGCTATTTTGAGAAGCATGAGAGATAAGGTCCGATGTCAAAAAGAGATGAGGTCAAATTCAAACCGGCGTAACCCTGATCATTGGTGTGAATTTCATAATGATCATGGCCATATAACCTCTGAATGCATATCTTTAAAAAGTGAAGTTGATCATTTGTTAAAAGTGAAAAAGGCAAGGAGGCTTACATGAAAATTAGGCAGGTGCCCCCAAAATCACCATCTCCCAAAAGAACCGTCAACATCATAAGCGGGGGAGAAAGTATTACCTTCGATGATGTAGATGCGGATGGTGTATTATCTCCACATAATGATGCACTGTTAATATCTCTGCTTGTATATGATACTAATGTGAAACACGTTTTGATTGATCCAGGAAATTCTGTAAATATTATCCTATTGAGGGTATTACGTGAAATGCAAGCTGGAGAAAAAATGATACCAAAGGCGCATACCTTGTCTGGATTCGACAATTCCAGTGTAGTAACAAAAGGAGAGGTAATACTAACAACTTTTTCAGAAGGTGTTGTTAAAGAAACTAAATTTCAAGTGGTATATATAGAAATGGCTTATAATATAATCCTGGGGAGACCGTGGATCCATGAAATGGGTGAAATGGATCAAGGTATTTAATTTCCATGACCTTGGGGAATTTGCCAAATTCGTGGAGATCAGCATGAAGCTAGAAGTATTAATTATGTGACAGATGTGAGAACGATGAACGAAAAAAATAGCAATCATAGAGAGCAATTGAGGATATCACAATTCAAACCTCAATTGAACAGGAACAGACAGATATAGACTCGAGACCTGACACAATTCAAGATCCATAGGAGAATGAAAACATTAAAAAAATAATTGAATACTTGGAAGATGTAATATTGTTTGAACAAAGGCCCGAGCGGAAATTTTATGTTGGATCAAGTTTGAACCCGGATATGAGAGGTATGATCATTAAATTTTTAAAAGCTAACATGGACTGCTTTGCTTGGTCCCATGCTGATATAACAGGTATACCACCGGAGATAATGACTCATAAGTTAAATGAAGACCCATCATTCACACCAATCAAACCAATGAAGAGAAATCAAGGAGCTTTCAAAAAGCAAGTGATCCATGATGAGGTTAAGAAGTTATTAAAAATTGGGTCTATCCGTAAGGTAAAATATCCTAAGTGGTTAGCTAATACTGTTGTGGTGCCTAAAACGAATGGTAAATGGCGAGTTTATGTAGATAATACAGACCTTAATAAATCTCGTCCAAAAGATTCTTTTCCTCTACCGCATATAGATCAACTATTTGATGCTAAGCATGGCATGAGATATTAAGTTTTTTAGATGCATATTCAAGTTATAATCAAATCAAAATGGACCTTGAAGATGAGGAGAAAACCTCTTTCATAACATACAGGGGGACTTACTATTATAAATTAATGTCATTTGGTCTCAGGAATAGTGGAGCAACCTATCAAAGGCTGGTTACCAAAATGTTCCAAGAGCATTTAGGAAAAACTATGGAGTTGTATATAGATGATATGCTCGTAAAAACTCAGCATTATAAAGATCATATATCTCATTTATCTGGTACATTTCAAATTCTTCGGAAATTTAACATGAAGTTGAACCCCAAAAAGTGAATCCCACATAGATTAAAGCAATATAGGAAATCCCTGATGTGTAGACAAGTAAAAAAGAAGTTCAAAGACTAACGGGGAGAATTGCAGCCTTGGGAAGATTCATTTTCAAATCACCAGAAGTGTTTTAGAGTTTTCTCAACTCTAAAGAAGCAAGATAATTGAGTGGAATGAAGAATGACAACAAGCACTTAGGAATTTAAAAACATACTTATCAAATCCGTCATTACTCGCAAAACCAAAGGCAATTTATCTTGCTGTTTTAGAAGTTGCGGTAAGTGCTGCTTTAGTACGGGAGGACCAAGGTAAACAATCTCCTATCTATTATATTAGTAAATATTTGTTAGATTCAAAGACACAGAATCCACAATTAGAAAAACTAGCACTTGCTTTAATCATGGTATCTAGAAAATTAATACCTTACTTTCAGTGTCATCTTAATGTTGTAGTAACTACTTATCCATTACGTAACAGTTTGCATATGCACGAATTATCGAGGAGGTTAGCAAAATGGGCTATTGTATTAAGTGAGTACTAAATCACTTAACAACCTAGTGCAGTTAGAAGCGGAAAAAGAGTAACAAGTTTTCAATGGTGCAAACCTAGGGACTTGAATTTTATTTACTGATGGTTCATCCAATGTAAAAGGCATAGGTTTAGGAATTGTTCTTCTACCACCTACGGGAGAAACCAATGGACAAGCTACAAAATGTCATTCTATAACAAACAATGAAGCAGAGTATGAAGTTGTGATTGTAGGTTTGGAATTGGCACAAGAACTCAACATAACCCAAATTATAATCAAAAGTGATTCGCAACTCGTGGTTAACCAAATGATCGGGGCTTACACAGCCAGGGAGGCAAGGATGCAGCAGTACTTTGAAAAAGTACGCGAATTGATAAAGCAATTTCAAACTTGGAAGGTTGTGCAAATACCAAGAGATGAAAATGTTGAAGCAGATGCTTTAGCCTATCTCGCGTCTGTAGCTGACATGGCAAACGATGCAAATGCTTCACTTATACATTTATTTCATTCCATTCTCGAACCTCATAAGAATGAGGTAAATTTTAATAACTTAAACTGGGATTGGAGAAACGAAATTGTTGCTTTTTTTGCAGTATGGTATCGTCCCTGAGGATAAAAGAAAAGCACACGCACTTCCAAAAAAGGTTGCTCGGTACTGTTTAAAACAAGAAAATATTTACCAAAAAATATTCGATGGTCCCTTAGTAAGATGCCTCAGACCTTCTCAAACAGAGTATGTAATGAGAGAAATACACGAGGGACATTGCAGAAATGGAAGAGGAAGCCGAAAGTTTTGTAGCAAATATGACAAATGCCAAAGGTATGGTAACAACATGCATAGACCAACAGAGTTATTGCATCTACTTATAGCACCATGGCCATTCATAAAATGGAGAATGGATATCGTAGGTCCATTACCACAAGCTAAAGGATAGGTAAAGTTTTTGCTCGTACTTATTGATTATTTCAGTAAATGGGTGGAGGCAGGAGCATTTAAGATGGTATGAGAGAAAGACTTCATTTGGAGGAACTTAATATGCCGATTTGGAGTACCGAAAGAGATCATGTGTGATAATAGTCCACAACTTATAGGAGCCCAAATCACATAACTTTTTTAAAGTTGGCAAGTCAAAAGGATAACGTATAAACCATACCATCCAGTAGGTAATGGGGAAGCGGAATCCACAAATAAGGGCATTACTAATAATTTGAAGAAGCGGTTACAGGAATCAAAAGGTAACTGGCCTGAGATATTACTTGGAGTTTTATGGGCTTATCGTACAACTACAAAAATGAGCATAGGAGAAACACTATTTTCATTGGTTTGGGGTGCTAAGGCTTTGATTCTAATTGAGATAGGAGAACCGAGCACGAGTTTGTACAAGAAACGGAAGAATCCAATAATGAAGAGCTGCGGGTCAATCTTGATTTATTCGAGGGAAGACGAGAAGCTACACTAATACGAATGGCGGCACAAAAATAAGTTATAGAATGATATTACAACCGAAGAGCACACCTTAGATATTTTAAAATTGGGGACTTTCTGCTTAAAAAGGTTTTTCAATCTACAAAGGCTGCCTATTCGGGAAAACTAAGTCCAACATGGGAAGGACAATACAGGGTTCTAGATACAGTAGGAAAAGGAGCATATGAATTGGAGACACTAAATGGTAAAATTCTACCTTCACACAGGAATGCTATTCATTTGAAGAGATATAACTTCTAAGGAATGGTCAGGTATCACCATGTTAAATTTTATTTTTGAATTATTAAGGTTTTACTAATAATTTTAGATGCTAGGAAAAACGTTAACACGTAATAAATTATGAGTCACGACCTGTATGGAAAAATAGAATACACTAAAATTCCTGGGCCATGGTTACAATTATTCTGATAGAAATACATATGGGTTAAGTAGTCTTTATCTATAATAGTACCCCCGAGTTCCGTATGTTTTTTCTTTTCAAGAAAAGGACCAGGTGAAAGAAACTAACAAGTGCTTCCGGTTTCATACTTCAACACTCAAACACTTGGGGGACTACATAATATACACAGGCACGTGTACGAAGAAGGCAAAAGGAATTGTGGAAATCTAAGACTAGAAGAAGCAAGTGCAAGATAAAAGCTATGAAGACATGACACTCATCATAGTGTTCTTTTCCATTAAACACTCATCACAGTGTTCTTTTCAATCAAACACTCATCATAGTGTTCTTTCCCATGAGAACAATGGAGTCACTTCTCAAACCCTTCCTAATATTTCGAAGCTAAAGGGATCTAATGTACCTTCAAAATAGTTAGAGTAAGGACTATGTATTAAAATGGGTTATAAGGAAAAATCCTATTTCTATTGTTCTTCTTTTGTAAAAATTTGTTACAATAAAAACAGTTACGAGAAAGTTATAGATGCAATTCAAATACATGTAAAAGTGTTATTCAAAACTTGTCAAAGTTTGAAAATAAAGACGTATCAAAGTTATTTCAAAATAAACATTCGTGTTCCTATTTATTTCATCGTATAATAACACCGTTATGAAGTTGAGACGTCTTCTTCTTTAAGTGTCAAAATATAAAAGGGCCCTCTTTTATAAAAATCATGGTTAAACTATCTAGTTATAAGATTAACTAAAGCATTTTTAAAGAACAAAGATGCAAACTGTTTTATAAGTCTTTGAAAATAAAAAGGAAAGAATAGAACAAACGGGAATTTAACAAAAACTTCTTAAACATTTAAAGATAAGACTAAGTATAAAACTAAGTCATTCCATTGTTCATACAAGAAAATTTCCCATAACAAGACTTGGGGACTTAAACTTCTAAAATCATACCTTAAATGAAACTAAGGTCAGATTATCAATTTTCCAAAAGTAAAAAAAAAACAACACAAAAACGAATTCATTTCAAATGAAATTTCACTGAGAAGTTTGAGGAATAGAGACAACAACATTAGGAGAAATGATTTCAACTTGAGCAGGAGCAACTACAGGCACGGCTTCAGCTTGGCTGGCAACAATAGGCTCGTTGGGGGCAGGTAGAGTCGTGACACCCACACTTGTTTCAAGATTGATAGAAGTTTTAGTTGAAAGAGCCTCACTTACAACAACTTCAGCCTCAGGAGCTTGAACCATGAGGTCGTCAGCCTCGGGAGCTTAAGCCTCGAGATTTCAGCCTCAGGAGCTTCACCCACGGGAACTTCAATTGCAGGAGAAAGGAAGTCCAGTGCTTGTTGAGCCTTTTCAATTGTCTCCATAACCTTAGCTAATTCTGACTCTAAGTTGAAGTTCTCCTAACTAACTTCAGTCAAGGCATCATGGCGAGAGTTCAGAAAACCCCAACTTACTTCAATGGCTAGTTTTTCTTTGAAAAGCTTATAATCTCTTTCCCAAACAGCAAGTTTATCCTTGAGCTCTTCATTTTCAGCCAAGGTTAAATCGAAAGAAGCTTGAAGGGAGGCATGATATCTCTCTAAAGCACGAACCTTATCAGTGGAAGCTCTCAAATCCAGTTGTGTCTGAGTCAGACTCTGCACCAATTCTCCCGCATAAACTTCTTTTTTGGCTCAGAAGTGCTTTCAGCTCTCTAATTTCGTCACTTGATTTGGACAACTGCTCCGAAAAAGAACATTCAGGCGTTCTTTTGTCCTTGTTAACTTGACTTTATGAAGCTCTTACCACTGCCAACTCAGACGTCAATGCTCGTACCCACTACTCCAGGTTGTTCCTATTTTCTTACAAATCTTCAATAGCAATTTGTGCACTCTCAAATTGTCCTTTCCAATTAGCGCCCTCTTATTGAGATTCACGAGCCTCTCCCTCAGACTAAAGACTTTTCAGAGTCACGGGCTAGCTTCTCTAATAGAGAAATTCTGCTCATTAACTCTGTACCAATATGATTAGCCTAAAAATAATAAAATATAAAAGTAAGAATCCAAGGGAAAAAGAATTGTTTTGGTAAAAACAAGTAAAGGAAGAAAACACCTTCAAGGTGGTGTGAACTATGTCGTTCATTATGGTCAAGCAGCTATGGGTGCTCATTTTTTCTTTCTCAATTGCCAATAGAAGGCTCGAGCCAAACGTCCGCCTGACCAGACTTCCTCAAAAGTCTGCTGTTGGCGAGAACTTCAATAGTCACGCTACTCATGGCAGCACTTCTGCTTGTAGAACCCGCTGTTGTATGTAGAACAATAGAAGGGGGAATTACTGGGGGAGGAGCAGTAGAAGAAGTGAAAACAGAAAAAGAAGGAATATGAGCAGACGGAGCAGTTTAGAGGAGTAGAAGTAAATTGAGTAGGTAAAGGAGAAACTTCAGGAAAAGGAGGAGGAGAAATTGATGTTAAGGGAATTGAAAAAGAAGAAAGGAGAAGTTCATATAATATGAGCCCTAACTCACCACTCTCAAAACCACTACAAAAAGCCGGTTGATGGACTCACGAGTATCCTGAGGGGTAGTAACATCATCAGAGATGATATGGACAGGCTCAATAGGAGAGGAACGGGGAGGTTCCTCAATTTATTCATCTCCTAGCTCTTGGCCTCGTTACAAAAGACCCATCTTCATCTTCTTCTTCCTCCTCGGAGTCATTTTCCATGGTTTTCCTCTTCACCAGTATATCCCGAGCTATTCCTAATGAAAGTTGAGCTCCTGAAGAGGCTCGAGAGGCCGCAACTGCTTCAGCAGAAATGCCTTGAATTGCAAATCCTGACAAAAAGAAGGGATAAAAATAAGACAATAAAAGGAAGACTTTACATACAGAAAGATAAAAAAATCTCTTACCATGAGTTTTCACTTTTCAACCGTACTGATTGGAAATAGATTTCGAAGACCTAGCCTCCATAGGTGCGGTCTTCAACAGATTATCTACCCAACTACGGAAATTGAGAATGGTATCCACAACTCTCATGGTTGCTAAAAAAAGAAGTAAGTAATATTAGAAAAGATGTTAAATTTAAAGAAAGAGGTACGAGAAACTGGAAGACTTATGTGCAAAGTTTCACTTCTCAGGGAAGGGAATGTTTTCCTTACCTACCAAACCAACTGTGACGACAACAACAAATCAGGCATACCAGTCACGATCCTTATCATCTTCAGGACTTATCAAAACTCTTTTGTTCCTTGATACTAAGGTAAAAATACCATTACAAAAAAGCCTCAGGGAGTAGAGATGAATAAGGTGGATGAAAGAAAAATCAACACCAGCCTTGTTAGATAAATGTCTTAAACAAGCTACTGCTCCCCAAACAAAAGGTCCAAACTGTGCTAAACAAACTTTGAAGAAATGGCAAAAATCTAAAATAACTGGGTCAATGGTTGGTTTAAATCCAAGAGTAAAGGGGTAAGTATCAACAAAAGAAAGTCCAGCTTTGTAAGAGGAAATTCTTTGATTATGATTAGGAATGGTGATGGGAAAATCATTGCTTAAATGGCAATGTTTGTGAACCATGGAAGATAAAACCTCTGTATTTATGGTGGGGTAGATATCAACATTATCTAAGCCAGAAATTTGGAATTGAAGTGATTGTCTGTCCTGGTGGAAAGATAAATCATTAGGCACTATCTCTTCAATTAAGGGTTCTTGTAGAGGTTCAGAGGGTTCCTTGCCCTTAGAAGACGATCTTTGAGTGAAAGAACCTCTAGTTCTGGAAACAAGACCAGAACTAGAGGAAGGCACAAAAGAATAAGAACTACCACGGGTGGGCCCTAAACTGCAAAGTCTACTACCCTACCCCTTCTATGTCTAACTGGGGTATTGGGGAAGCTATCTAAAATAGGAGCTTTCATAGGGTTAGGATTTGAAGAAGAAGACATGATGAAGAAGATCGATATGAAGAAGAAGTAAATAATACTGGTAAAAGTAAAGCGTTCAGTAAAGCTTTCTGTGAAAGAAGACAAGAAAGGAAGTTATATTTATAATAGAAAACAACCGTCAAAGGAAAAAAACGTAATGATGGCAAGTATATAATAAAGGTAACTGGCACTTCGTGAATAGTGAAGTCGTAAAAAAAAACCTTGAAAAGGGCTGCAAAACTGCAGAGTTGATAAGGGAATGACACATGCACGGAGCATTAAATGAAAAAGACAATTGAAGTGTCAATCTTTTCATAGCATAATAACGATAAAAATTCCCTTTTTAATAAGAATCCTTTTCCCAAATATTCAATTGATGAATAAATGAAAAGTGAGGGGACTATCTATATTGGAAAAAATCGAGTTACCTATTGTAGATGACATGTCGTGATACATGGATCAGTCAAATAGTCAAAGAATTAAAGTTAACTAAGAGACACGGGCAATAATAGATGCGAGGAAAATTAGTGGAAGGGGTACGGACAATTAACAGGAGATGCAGAGCCGTACCTATTCAAGACATTAAACACAAAGATCAAAGGGAATTAAGGGAATGAACCCAGTAGCCTATGAGAGACCAGATACAATATTTAATGCGTATTAAATACTAAAAATATTAAACAATATTTGTTTAATGTAATGATTGTGTAACATTTTAGTTAATGTAATTAAATGCTCATAATAGTCGTATTATGACAAGGGTAAGGCACATACCTCCAAAATGACTATAAAAAGGAGGATGTCAAACGCCTGTAAGACACGAAATATTACTGGAATATATTTTGATTTATTTGCTTTCTGATTATCTTTTTCTCAAAATTTTCTCTTTATATTCTCTTTTGATTATCAGTAATCCATGTTCTTTTAAATATCTAGCTTTGATTAAAACCCTATTTTTTGGCTAAACAATATTTGCTTCCATTTTTCTCGAACGAATTTGTTCTTTGGGTGCTTCCGGACATAGGGAAGAGAGGTCTATTATGATATGAAATCTGGGAGGCAATACATATTAGTCCAAGTGGAAATTGGATGCTGTTGATAGGGGTTCAAAGTCTTCTATTTTCATTTTCACTCGGCAAGGTAAGATACTGGTGTTGTGTCACTTGGATTAACAAGTTTTTTTTAATCATAATTGAATTGTTGCGAAAAAGTTGAAGTCAATTATCATGCAAAGGACAATAAGGCCAATGGTGGTATAATCATAATATTGCAAGTTCAAATTCACTATTCAGATTGTATAAATGGATCCCAGAAAGGTAAAAAAAATGAAAATGTTTACGAAACGAAGATGGATAAAGAAACAATATCAAAATGATTTAAGAAGAAAGTTGCATTAAAAATAGGATTCTGTTTTTTTACTTCTATTCACTCGTTAATTTCTACCCTTGTCATCAGAGATATATCTAGGATTTGAAGAAGATGGGTGCACTACAAAGAACGGGCTTAAGATAAGTAATGGATTGTAACGATCCGGTCGATCGTTTTAAGTGTTGTAGCCCCGATGCTCCATTTATTGCTTATTCTATGTTTGTTTGTTGTTGTGTGACTTACCGGAGTGATTGGTTCGTTGCGGAGATATTTCAAAATGAATTAGGATACTTAATCCCAAAATTTTTTTTTTGTAACCGAAGCCATCACCTTTAGGCTATAGCCTTTGGGGGGGGGGGGGGGTAGGCAAGACCCCTACCATGTCAATATATAAACAAAAATGTACAAAATAGAGGGGGACATGGGCCTTACCTTTATAACTAGTGAAAGAAAGGAAAGCCTAAATTTCTTTCATTAATAGAAGCTATATAATCAGCTTACAAATAAATTACATTTATTATATCTTCTTCTCATTGAAGGAAGTTGCCATCTGTCTAGTTGAAATGGTCCCTTGGCCTCTCTTGGCAACTGCTGGAGAGAGTGATAGAAGGTGCTAGTTCCACTAGAACATGCTAACTTAGCGAGGAAATCCACCACATTAGCATCTCTGAGAGCAAGAGTAGTATCCATGATAATGTTCTTCAACTTAGGTTATTGGTTCCCATGTTGAGAAGCATATTGACAATCACCATGGAGTCCAGTTCAATATGAATCTTGCCTAGCCCATGTTGAATGCACCATTTAGTGCCAAAGTTGGCCGCCATTGCTTCAACCTGAACGTCACTGCTACTTTGTCCACGGAGAAAAAATGCCAACAGGAGATCTCCTTCACTGTCCATGACAATACCTTTGATGCCAGCATTTCCATTTTCTCTGATGACCCAAGGTTGGAAGTCTAAGTTAATAGAGTTGACCGGATATTGACTTGTATGTAAATAACTCTGAAATAGCATTTTGTTGATTCTGATAGCTCCGTAAGGTAATTTTGGACTTAGAACCATATCCATATATTTATTTGGAGGTCCTTGGGTGATTTTGTCTTGAAATAGCAAAAGTTGAAAAATTAGGAGTTTGGAGAGTTGTAAAGTTTGACCAACAGTTGACTTTGTAATTATCGGGTTCAGATTTTAGTTCTGGAAGTTGAAATAGGTCCGCTATTTCAATTATGAATTGTGTACAAAATTTGAAGTCAATCGAAATTGATTTGATAGGGTTCGGCATTGATTGTAGTAGATGGAAAGTCATTGGTTGCATTAGGTTTGAATTGAGGCACGATTTGTATTTTTGATATTGTTTGGTATAATTTGAGGCGTCGACTAAATCCGTATCGTATTTTAGGACTTGTTGCTATGTTTGGTTGAGGTCCCAGGGTCCTTGGATGGATTTTGGATGGTTAACAAATTGAAATTTGACTTGAAGAATTGCTGAAGTTTGCTGATGCATGTGCTTCTGATTTCCTTATATGTGATCGCAAGTGGAGGATTACGACCTCGACGATTATTTTGGGTGGCTGGGATTTTTGTGCTATGAGTTCGTGAACGCGTGAAGTTGGGTCGCATTTGCGAAGAAGGAAAGGAGGAGGCCGGGGTTCACGCGAGTTGTTTATTGGGAAAAATTGTAGAAACTTCATAGGCTTATACTTGAAGATTTGAAGGTCGAGTTGTGATCGTAATTGAGTAATTTTGGTATGGTTGGATTTGTGGTTGAATGAGTGTTCGGATTTTGAGACGTCGGTCTAAGTTTAACTTTTTGACCTTAGTTAAAGATCATAGCTTTATTAATTTGAATCAATTCCTAGAAGTTTTGTTGATGGTTTTATGTTATTCTTGGCTAGATTCGATCCTTCTGGAGGTCGATACGTATGGGAAGTGCTTACTAGCGGAGTGATTTAATTTGTTTGAGTTAAGTATCTTATTTAAACTTGGTTGAGAAACAAGTTGCCTGAATTGTCGTGATAGTTACGTGCTATTGGGTGTGTACATGTGTGAGGATGAACCTATGTGCGGGATCCGGGGCCATTTATTTATGTTCGGATTGTGTTCAGACTCATATAAGCCTAGAATTGGCTGTTAAGTTTTATGCTATGATATTTTTCATATTTGTAACTATTGTGTGATCTATTTGAACATGCTGGGGTTACATAGAGGTTTAATCCTTGAACGAATTTGATAAATTCTTTCAGCGATGAAATTTCTTATTTGAGCTATGATAGAACAATTTGCATATGCCTACACGTTAACATGTATACCAGTCAAAGAGCATGAGAATTGTTATTTATTCATCACATACATACTTGTTTAATTGCTCCTATATGATATGTTTGGACTGTAGACCTGTGACCATACTGGACGAATTGTGTTATTGGCACGTGAGTTGTCCATAAAACATACGGTGGAAATTAGGAGTACATTGCTAATATAATAGTTAAACCATCCTATCATACATGAGAAATTGGGAGAACACTACTACATTAGGCAGATATCTAGTCAAGAGCGTGAAATATCATTTTGGAGATATTTCTAAATTAATACTATACTAAATAAGAGTAATATTTGCAGTCAACAAAGCATAAAAGAGGAGTAAAGTGGTGTATCGTGGCCACTAACAATAGTCAGAAAGCACATTAGAGTGGTCAAGTGGTTCACCGTCCCCAACCCCACAAATAAAGAAAAAGTCGCACCAAGTACTCCAACCATTTCGACTTTATATTTTTATGTGGACTAGAAAGTTTTATCACTTTTTTAAATACTATAAATGGTCACAAAAAAAAATACAGGCGCACACAACGGGCAAGGAGATGCTGCTGAACGAGTGAAGCCAAGGACTCTCTCCACCCACTTGTTCCCATCTTAGCTTGCTAACAATCTCCTTCACTATCTGCTCTATACACTCCGCTTCATTCCTACCAAATATTAATGAATTAATTCCCATTCAACTCATCCATCAGTTGATAAAAGGTAGATGAATTATATTTGATTTGCTAGTATGAACTGAAATAAACTTTTTCCATGAACAACCAAAGGTTAAACAGTATATGCATGCTTCACCCCTGCAAGATTAATTTTACGCACAGCCACAACTTAAAAGTTAGACTAAACTTGTTTCTTTCATTAATTCACAAATTTAAGTGAGCCCTTCACCTCCTTTTAGCTACTAATTAATTTGGTTTAGTATAACGTTAAAAGACATTAATGTAATGAAATTCTTATACATACATTAATTTGGCTAAATTTCTTCTACTTACCACTCCTGGTGTAGCGCAGAGGCGGATATATGACAACAGAGTGACAAAGAAATTACTACAATTAAACTTGAGAGAGTTGAAACTCACCGATAGTTCTGTTCCACACACTTGTTGACATCCCAGCCTGAATCAATTGCTTCAGTTAGAGCTTTCCTCCAAATTTTCAGTCTCTCCTCATCAAAGTAACCATCCGTAGAATCTGCTTCTCGTTTGGCAAAAGCTTCAGCAAAAGCATCAACTATGCTGCACTTTTCTGATTCATTAATACCATAACAGATGGGGATAACAGTTTGCTTTCTCTGGATCTTGCATTCGATGATCTTAACGAGTTCCTCCAAACACCATCTGGATGACGCATAATTCGCCGAGAACACGATAACGGCCAGTCGTGACTCTTTAATAGCACCGATAAGTTCATCTTTGATTGTTTTTCCCTTCTCTACGCTCCGATCGTCTCTGAAAGTGTGAACTCCTTTCTTAGTTAAAGCACGGTATAGATGACTAACAAAGTTTTTGCGGGTGTCTTCTCCTCTAAAACTTAAAAACACGTCGTATTTACGCTTTGCTCCAGCTACCATGTTGATGTACGTAATTGCCGGAATAACTTAGATCCAAGGGGGTTCAATTCAACCTGCCGGAGAAGAAACTATTTTACTGACCCAATAATTCGAATTGGCTCGAAGGGGAAAGTTATTTTCAGGAACTATTACTAGTCAACAGAGCATAATTAACCATATTGAACGGCAATTTCACGGAAGTTTCTCAAAGTTTTCTTTATTCTAGAGGGATAAGACATAAAATTGGGCTGCCGAAGCTAACGAATTAGAAAATATTATTTTGTGTTACAATGATCGCGACGTTATGAAAATTATCAGAATTTAAAATAAATGAAGACTTTTGAAATTTGTGGTTCTAAACAAGTCAAAAGTTACCATAGTATTTGTGGTCCCAAAATTATATACATGTCCAAACACAACTCTAATTTTCAAATACCATTATCACTTGAATTTTTTTCACTTTTTATGGAATTTTACCGCTCTTAAGTCCAAATGCCCATTAAGGTAGAATTGGAAGTTTAAGCTAAGTTGTAACATTTTTTGGAACGGACCAAAAAAAAAAAATAGGTTTACATAAACTGGAACGGAGGGAGTATCTGACCTAGGATTCTTATAGCTTCATGCATTTGGTACCACCTTTAACTTCGTGGTGTTTGACTCAAGATATTGGAACCTTATTGAATAAATCAATCAAAGAAAGTGAAGGGGTAAATCTTAGCCAAGTATAATAATCTCTAGACAAAATGTACACAAGGTGAATACAGATGGTTATATTTCTTGACCTTATTAAGATGAATCTTCAAACAATAATGACATCAATCGTTTATGTAATCAAGTATTACATCGAGTGTTCTTAGTTGGAAAATGCAGCAAAAGCCCTTACAATATTGTTTTTACGCTATATATATAATGGACAAACCCTTCTAATCCCTAAAAGATAAATCATAGAGAATATTCGAAAGAATATTCCTAATGCCCCCCAATGGACCCATATAGTTAGTCCATCCGCTTGTCGAGGTTGCAACTTGGTGCATCCTCGATAAGCAGACACCGCTCGCTCTTATGGAGAAATTTGATCATATGAGGCGTTACGACTTGGCTAATAATGAGCGGTCAATGTGCTCAGCAAGACACCAAATAGTATATTTTATCAGGAAATGACGTCATCTCCACGCGCATCATTATTATGTGTATTTTTGAAACAGACGTTGAGGGCTTAACTCGCTTTAATTTTGGTGCCACTCTACAACCTTCTACTTCGATTCTGGTGCCACCTAATCCTATAAATAGGTGGAAGGTTTATTTTTTAGAAACTCTTGGCCATTTCATTTCTGGTTATATTTTCTCATCCCTCCCGAGTTTATTCTAACAACCTTCTGCTTCTTCTTCTACCATTCTTTGTTCACAACATTATCTACTATTTTATTACTTTTTTCATCGAATAAATGCCAAGAGCACAACGATCTCGTGAGGGGATTTATGAGGCCACCCCGTTGTTTATTGCGCTCCACTCTGGTGGCGAAGATATGATGGTGGAGGAGGGGGATAGTTTTACTACTGTGGAGGAGTTGCTGCCGAGACACCCCATGCCTCGAAGCCACTTTCTCAAGGATCCTCCTCCTGCTCCTACCCCTGTGCTTTCTCAAATGAAACAAGTCCACATTGACGCTCTTCATACAAAGCATAACATCCCCGCTCATATTGACATGGTTCCAGTGCGAAGGGACTTCGTGGAAGTCCATAGGCTTGGGTACTACGCTTTTTATGAGTACCCTTTTGTGATTGGTCATTGTTTCTCCCTCCTTCTGTTAGCGGAAGAGTTCTGTAAATTCTATGAAGTTTGCCTGGCGCAACTTTCACCATACACACTTAAGATACTTCTGCTGTTAACAAAGTATACGGAGTTGGTGGGATGCGAGGTTGCTATCTACCACCTTTTGCACCTGTTATCGCTCAGCTTCCACATGGGTACTATTGCTCATTTGAGGCACCGTGGAACAAAAGTGTTGGTGGTTGGGAGCGACGATCAAGAAAGTCACAAGTTTTGGCCGAACACATTATTTTTGACTCCGCCAGGTTCTCGGAGCGGTGGAACGAGACTCATAAGTGTTGCCACTTATTTTACTCCCTTTTTTGCTTTTCATTCATAATAGGGTTTGCTTGTTTCTTGTTTGCAGCTATGGGGCATCCACCCTACCCTATTACAGGTATATGGGAATTGTAGCCTGTCTATTGCCCAATGCAGCAGAGACGCGAGCTTGGCTCGCCATCGTAAAATGTTACGGCCCGATAGTTTCATATGGTAAATGCTTTCCCCTATATCACTTTGTTGGTTCTACACCGTCATCCATTGACTCGAATCTTCATGTCAACAGGCCGAGGAGCTTCTAGACAGAGAGCCCCAGTCCGTACATTCTGACAGGATATCGCTGCTGCAGGAACGCAATTTATTTTGACTAAATCTGTTCGAGGTGGTTGTCCTCAGCCGATTCAAATGGAAGTGACCTCTCGGGATATGGTCATGGGGGAGGAGGCTTCTTCCGTATCGACCTCTCACCTCTTGGACGAATCCTTTAATGGGGACGAGTCATTACTGAGAAAAAAGGAGGAGAGTGGAGCTTGAGAAGGATGTGGCCATGGACGCTGGTAGAAGTAGGGTGGGTGCGTCGCAGACGGCACTTGTTCCTACATTTATAGCCGATGCCATCTCAATGGGAGGTCTCCCCAAATGGAAGGGGCTTACCCAGGAGCTGACTTCGTGCAATCTGGTAAGGGTGGAACATCATCCAACATTGGAAGAGGCCTACGCGTTGAAGGCGACGGCTCAGGTTCAGATATCGACCCTAAGGACATTCTTGAGTTTGTTGGGCACCTTACTCATGTGGAGGTCAGAGTGGAAGGGTCTAATCGTCATATAGTTATCCTAGGGGAATACAACCTATTGTCGAATTGTGATCAAGTGGCATCTGATTTAGCCCCTCTATATGCTTCCCCCGAGAGCGAGGTGCTTAGAGCGATGAGCGACATGTAGTTGTCTCAGAACATTGCCGGCATGGCCTTGGGGGTAGGTTTCTTTCTTTTTCTTTTCATCATTAGGTTTGCGTTGTTATTGTCGACTTGTCTTTTTGTCTTAACTTCTTTCTTTTTGTCCTTATCATGGAGACCGAGCGTGAGCACCGGGAAAGGAAGAGGACGATCATCTTCGGGAAGATGTCTTCCAAATATCACGCTAAGCATCATGCAATGGCTGACATTTATAATCAGGAACCTGATTTTCAGCTATTTCACGAGAGACTTTAACGGAGGGAGGACCAATTGGAGCACAAGGTCGAGGAGCTGAGGGAGCGAGATGAGGAACTTATTAAGGCTGTATCCCACAACAGTGAACATGAGGCCTCCCTTAAGGTGAAGGAAGATGAGCTTAAGTTAAGTAGAGGGGTGATGGCTAAGAATTCCGACTTGCAAGCAAAGGTGGACAAATTGGGTACGAAGGCGGTGGAGATTGATGGGCTTAAGGGTGAGCTGAGTGTTAGTGCCGATAAGCTGGCGACTTCTATTTCTAAAATGACAGCCTTGGAAAATACCCTACGTGTTTGTAGGTTGGAGCTGACCAAGGATAAAGAGGCATCCGAGTTTAAGGTAGCGGGGATTGAGAGGCATGTTAAGGACTTGGGGGCGAAGCTATCCGTATCGAACAAACAAGTGGCATCGCTGAGAGTAGAGGACGCGAGTCGACAATCGCAACCTTCTATGTCTCATGCCTCGGACGACCCTATCATGCCTTGTTGCTTGTACGAGTTGTGGGTTCATGTTGAGTCCTTGATTGATGTGCATAAGGCAATTTATGCAAATGGGAGGGCATCTAAAGTAGAACTTCAGGGTGTATGTGCAGAAGCTCGTGCAGGTCGTGAGGCATACAGATATGACCCTCTTATGCCAGACGTGGATGATATCAACTCTGATGATGCGAACCGTCTTTACTCTGACTCTTGGTATGAAGATGCGTATCCTACCAGGGTTGATATGTAATGTTTGGTTTATACTTACATTTTGCTTCAGGATTTTTATAAGGGCATGCTTGAGCCCATTGTAAAGGTAGGTGCTAGTAATATTTTGTTGTAATGAAGAAATTATTTTGTTGGTTTGGTGATGATATTTGTAATATCTCATATATCATGGGTAATTTTCAAATTGTTAAGCCGATTTTGCTCTGGTGAGGTTGGGCCCTTTTCTTTTGGCGATGGCCTTAGCCTTTGGGATACTACTCTCAAGTGGCGTCGAGGTAGTGTCCCGTCGTAGTTCGAGGGAAGTTTATATCATTTTTCATTGATGGCCTTGTCCATTAGGATGTTACCTTCAAATTGGTGTCAAAGTAAGATCTCGTCGTTGTTCGAGTGAATTTGAACCTGTCTTTTGTCGATGGCTTTAGCCATTGGGATGTTACCTTCAAACTGATATCAAAGTAATATCCCGCTATTGTTTGAGTGATTTAAACCCTTCTTTCGCAGATGGCCTTAGCATTGGGATGTTACCTTCGAACTGGCGTCGAAGTAAGATCCCGCTGTTGTTTGAGTGAAGTTGAACCCGTTTTCATCGATGGCTTTAGTTTTTTGTATGTTACCTTCGAACTAGCGTCGAAGTAAGATCCCGTCGTTTTTCGAGTGAAATCGAACTCCATTTTTCGTTGATGGCCTTAGCCATTGGGATGTTACCTTGGAACTGGCGTCGAAGTAAGATCCCTTCGTTGTTCCAGTGAAGTTGAACCCGTCTTTCGTCAACGGACTTAGACATTGTGATGTTTTTTTTAAGTATAACTGTTAATTTCATTGATCTCAAAGAATATGTACATCATAGGGCTCTATGGTAGTAGTTTGGACTGGCTACTACACTTTTACAAGTATTCTCTATACTATCTTAGCTATCTATATAGAAGTATCATAACAGTAAGTATCTAATTGCCATAGCTAAGGAAAACAATTAAGCTGTCTCAGACCAGTCTGCCAGTATTTTCAGTTCCTGCCTCGAAGGTGTATAAATAAGGCAACCTCTCTGCATATCAATTCCTCCACAAAAGCAGCCCCTTCAAATCGAATGTGATTCCTTTCTCTCCAGATGAGGGAAACAGTAGTGACAAATGCAGAAGCTGTGATAGCATTTTGCCACAGTCTACTTTTTGCTTTGCTGCATATCCAATGAAGTTCTGTTTCCCAGCAGCCAACTGTTCTAGAATACCCCAGCCAAAGACATATTCTGGACCACAATTTGTTAGTGATAGGACACTCAAAGAATAGGTGATTGAAGTCTTCAACATTTTGTTTGCAAAACACACAAGTTGCTGGAACTTGTATGCCCATGTTCTGCAGTCTGTCAACTGTAGGAAGTCTATGTTGAGAAGCTAACCAAACAGTGAACTTATGCCGAGGTAGGACATTATTGATCAGCATCAAGTTCTTCCATTCAACCTTATTGAAACTGGGGAGCATAGTGAGGTATAGTTTCTGAATGTGAAATTTGTCCAGCCTACATATACTTTGCAGTCTGCCAATTAGATCTTCCTGAAGCTTATGGCTCTCCAATATCATAGTTCTGCTTTCCAGTATCTTTCTGACAACCTAAGAGGCTGATTTTGGAATGTTAATTGTAGCAATGTTACCCTACTTGATGTAATAAGAATGTACCCATCTAACCCATATGCAGTCTTTCTTCCTAGACAAGTGCCATAGCAACTTAGTTATGGCTGCTTTGTTCCATACAGTCAAGTCTAGGATGCTAAGACCTCCAGCTGATATTGGTCTGCACACTTTGTCCCAAGCCACCAGAGCCCTTTTGGATAGATTTGCTGTGCCAGTCCAAAGGAAAGTTCTGCATATTGCTTCAATAGCTTTCAGTACTTTCTTGGGCATAATGAATACTTGTGCCCAATAAGTCTGTATGCAAAACACCACAGCTTTAATCAATTGGCTTCTACCTGCATATGATAGAAACTTAGCTGACCAACAAGTAACTTTATCTGTGATCTTTTCAATTAGGGGCATATAATGATGGATAGCCAGCTTCTTAGAATCATGGGGAATCCCCAAGTATCTGAATGGAAGTTGACCTTCAGTGAATCCCAAGGTTCCAATTATTTCTTCTCTGACACTTTGCTGCACACCAGCCAGATAGACTACACTCTTGCTGATATTTGCCTGAAGCCCAGATGCTTCTGAAAACTGAAGGAAATATTTATGCAAGATTTGGATAGATATAATATCATCTCGACAAAACATAAGGAGGTCACCAGCAAAACAAACATGAGAAATACTGAGTTTTCTGCATTTGGGATGGAAGTTGAAGTTCCCATCCTTGTGTAGCTGCTGTAGTATTCTGTTAAGGTATTCCATTGCCAAGACAAACAGGTAAGGTGACATAGGGTCACCCTGTCTAATACCTCTCTTAGCAGTGAATGGCTTAGTTAAGCCACCATTCATTACTAAGGAATAGGAGACAGAGGTGACACAGGCCATGATCCATTGAATAAACTTTGCTGGGAAGCCCAAATCAATAAGAATCTGCTTCAGAAAGTTCCATTCCAAGGTGTCATATGCCTTCCTCAAATCCACATTGAGCACACATCTGGGAGAGACACCTTTCTTGAGTAACCCTTAAGTATTTCATGGCTTAACAAGATATTATCAACAATACTTATTCCTTCAATAAAAGAAGATTGAGCAGGACCAACTAATTCCCCAATGACAGCCTTCATCCTCCTGGTAATAACTTTAGAGATGATTTTGTTGACAGTAGTGCAGCAAGCAATAGGTCTATAGTCTTTAACAGTAGCAGGTGCTTTGACTTTAGGAACAAGTGCTATGGCAGTGGTGTTGATAATATGAGGCATTTTGCATGTAGAAAGAATTCCTTGGTAGCAGCTAGAATGTCACCCTTTACCATCTCCCAGTTCTTAGTAAAGAATTCCACTGGAAATCCATCTACTCCTGGTGCTTTATCTTTAGGCATTTCTTTAACAGCTTCAGTGATCTCTTCCAGAGTAACCTCTCTAATGAGAATTCTTTGCTGAGCTAGATTTAAGCACTTTCCTTCTTTAATAATTGCAGAATTTGAACAAGGGAGTTCAGTAGCACGCTCCCCCATTAATGATTGAAATACCTTTATGAATTCCTGTTCCACAGATAAAGGATCTGTTAGTTTCAAACCTGTGTCAGTATAAATGGATGTGATGTTGTTCTGTCCTGTTTTGATCTTCCATTGAGCATGGAAATACTTTGTGTTAGCATCTCCACACTCAATCCAGCAAGCTTTGGACTTCTGCCTTAGAATTTTTTCCTCCACACAGCTCCACTTCTAAATTTCTTCAATTACTGCTTTTTCCTCAGTAATTCGTGACTGTGTTAATGGGTTGTTTTGCAGTTGAGCTTGAATAATACCCAACTTTTCCTTTGCCTGAATAATTTTCTGCTTGTAAGAGGCCATATAGATATTTATCTACTTTAAATGCTGTTTCATAGCCTTCAATTTTTGCCATATCTGCTGCATGGGTGTTCCTTCACAATCCTGTCTCCAGACCTACTGCAGAATGCTATGAAACTGAGGTTGTTCCATAACAGCAAGGTATAGTCTGAAAGGTTTAGAGTGCAAAGGTTTAGAGTGCAAAGGTTTTTGATCTCCAATTTTGATAAGGATAGGGGAATGATCAGAGACTGAAGGGTTCATGAAATCAGCTTCCAGATGCCCATATTGTTGTAGCCACTGAAAATTGCCTAGAGCCCAATCAATTTTACTATAAGCTCTAGTGGAAGTATCTTGCTTATTGGTCCAAGTGAAGTGACACCCTTTATCTCTGAGGGAAGTGAGTTGCAAGTCAGTAATAGTATCTTTGAAATCTTTGACTTCAGCATCAGTAACTGGAGAACCAATTCTGTCATCAGAACATAAGACACAGTTGAAATCACCACTGATCAGCCAAGCATCTTGACTGGGAATATAGATTGACCTAAGGTCACTCCATAGTTGGTTCATGAGAAGTGCAGTATTATGGGCATATATAACACTTAAATGAATTCTGGCTTGGCTTCTTGTATCTTCTAAAAAGCAGTGAATGAGCTGATCAGTAACAGAGGATATTTGGATCTGGATGTGTGGTTTCCAAAGCAACCATATTCTACCATTAGCAGCCTTTGTGTAATTGCATTGAACCTTCCAATCCTTAGCAACCTTATCAAGTATCTTCTTAGCTTTATGCTTCTTTAATCTAGTTTCTAAAACTCCCATAACATTTACCTTATTAACAGCTAGGAAGTTTTTCAACTTCTTATACTTATGGGATTGGTTAAGCCCCCTAATGTTCCATGTAACAATAATCATAGGAGATTAGGGGTTGATATGTGTGAGGGCCCCGGATCAATCTGCTGAACCCTGTTACCAGCCACAACCATAGTAGCCTTCCCTTTATTGCAATTATCAACCATTTCTTCACTGTTACCATTGGGTGCAGTGACTGCAATGACTTCAATTTCAGGTCGCACTTGAATCTCAGGACCGGTTTGTGCAAACTGCTGAGCACTAGCTAAAAGGTTCTCATTCACCTTGTAAGGGTCCTGCACTTCCTGCACCTCCAGCACTTCTGAAATGACTGCATTCTCATGGCTTACCTGTACTTCTGCATTAGCTACAGGCTGCTTTACAAGCCATTCTTTTTTAGTGTTTTTTCCGTGCTGCTTCAATTTCCCTTTCTGCCTCCTTGGCTTATCCTGCTCCTCCATATCCTTCTCTGCATTCTTATCAGCATAGTACCAGCAATCCAATGAATCATGGCAAAATTTCAGGCAATGATTACAGAAACTAGGTTTCCAATCATACTCAATTGTCTGGATCTTAGGGCCATAAGTAGTATCAATCTCTAATTGGTTAGGGAGTGAATGAGCAGCATCAACCTCTACTAGGACTCGGGCAAACGAAATTTTTTCATAATGCGCAGTAAATTTGTCAGTGTATAATGGCTTGCCAACTGCACTGGCCATTTTTTCAATACCTCAGTAGACCAGTAGCCCACTGGAAGTCCAGGAAAACGAATCCATACAGGAATAGTGCTGAGAATATCACTCTGAAAAGAGAAATCAACTTCCCAGGGTTTCAAAACCATTGGTTTATTCCAATAGGAATAGGGCCCTGATTGCATGACTAAATCCCTATCCTCGATACTATTGAATCGAAAAATACAGTATCTTTCAGCATGAATCAGTACCTGAGGTTTAGCCACGAAATTCCACACATGCATGACGAAATTATCCATAGTTTTCTCACTAAGATTATCACCAATTATGTATCCAATCAAAGCATTTTGCCAGTAATCCAATTGAGATTTCAAATCGTCCTCACTGATCTTAACAACCTTTTTGCCATCTCGATCAGTGGGGGGAACGAATGAGAGTTGCTTGCCCATATGAGAATTTCGGTTTCCTCGCACCATATCCGCTGCAGTCAGAATGGATTTCTCCGATCCAATGGCATCAGTGAACTGTAATCTTCTTACAACGATGTTGGAAGGTGCTTCAATCATCAGCGATGGCAATTCACAGTTATCTCCCTCTGCATGCATTGCCTCTGTTGATTGGAACTTCTGGGGAAAAAATTGCTAAATGTTAATGGTTCAAGCTCCTTTGTAATGCCATGCTCGCGAGTAACTATTTGAGCATTAGTGAGTGGTGCATTACGCCGGCGACGATCCATGTTTTGGTGACAATGATTATCCTGCTATTGTGTACCGAATGAGAGCTTAACGTGCGCCAGGCGTGCTTTTTGAATTTAGACTTTCCTCGACATTGTGATGTTACATTTGAACTGGCATCGAAGTAATATCCTGTTGTTGTTCCATTGAAGTTGAACTCCATTTTTTTATGGCCTTAGCCATTGGGATGTTACCTTCGAACTGGCATCAAAGTAATATCCCGTCGTTCTTTGAGTGATGTTGAACTCCATTTTTTTGATGGCCTTAGCCACTGGGATGTTACCTTTGAACTGGTGTCGAAGTAATATCCTATCGTTGTTCGAATGAACTCGAACTCCATTTTTGTCGATGGCCTTGGCCATTTGGATGTTACCTCCGAACTGGAATCGAAGTAACTGTCGTTGTTCGAGTAAAGCCAAATTCCACTTTTGTCGATGGCCTTGGCTGTCGAAGTAAGATCCCGCCGTTGTTCGAGTAAAGTCAAACTCCATATTTTTTACCTTTTCCATTTGTATGTTACCTTCATATTGGCGTTGAAGTAAGTTCTTGTCATTGTTCAAGTGAAGTCAATTTCCATTTTTGTCGATGGCCTTAGCCATTAGGATGTGACCTTCGAACTAGCATTGAAGTAAGATCCCGTCATTGTTCGAGTGAAGTTGAACTCCATTTTTGTCAATGGCCTTAGCCATCGGGATTTTCGTTCATACATTGGAGATTTGATTATGTTTCTGTAGGAAATACATGTCGACTTTGAACATACAATGAAGATTTGATTGTATTCCCATAGGAAATAAATGTTGACTTTGTACGTATAATGGAGATTTGGCTATTTATATCTAGTCCCTTCATCACTCGTCGTGGAGATCTCGTCGACGGGAATGTTAATGAATTAATACTTCGAACCTCGAGGCATCCCCATTGATGCTTTATTAAAACCTCATCGAGAAAACTCGAATGGGACAAAACCTGGATGAGGGAAAAAGAGTACGACGTATGTGGTGCCTCTTTTCATAAGTGGAAGTTTTTGATGTAGGCGACATTCCAATTGTTTTGGAGTAGTTTTCCTTACATTGTCTCTAACTGGAATGCTCCTTTATTAGCTGTCGCCGTGATTTTGTATGGCCCGTCCCAGTTTGTTCTTAGTTTTCCCTTATTAGGATCTTTCGTTGCTTGTGTTTTAGCTTTGAGGACATAGTCTCCGACCTTGAGTGGTCGCACTTTG
This sequence comes from Nicotiana benthamiana, assembly GCA_034376525.1. Lineage (NCBI taxonomy): Eukaryota > Viridiplantae > Streptophyta > Magnoliopsida > Solanales > Solanaceae > Nicotiana > Nicotiana benthamiana. Next base: position 135,187,457 of record CM067329.1, on the reverse strand, counting down.
GCCTTCTTGTTATAGTACCTTTCTGCTTGTTGCTTTTGGGTTACCATTGTTATGAAGGCCATATCTCTTCATTCTTTGGCTTTATCTAGATCTTGTAGCCTACTTTCAGAGGGCCATATCTCTTCATTCTATGGCTTTACCTAGATCGTGTAGCCTACTTTCATCGTTGTTTGGTCCGATTTCGTTGGATTACCTCAAGCTAGGTTCTCCAATTTCTACTGGTATAACCACATCCGTCCTTAGACTAGTGAATATGGCATCTTGCCTGTGCTAGTTTTGGCGTAGTGCGGTATGCCCATAGTACTTCTGGAAATAGTTCAGGACATAGCCCTTTGGCATCCTCGAGCTTCTTTTTCAATATATTCAGTATCATTTTATTAGAGGATTCGGCTTGACCATTTCCCGCGGGGTGGTATGGTGTGGTGAGTATTTACTTGATGCGCCATTTTTCGAAAAACTCGTTCATTTTCTTTCCGATGAGCTGAGGTCAGTTTTCACAACTGATTTATTTGGGAATGCCGAAGCGGCATATTATATTTTTTCATATGGACACGATAACGTCTTGCTCACGTATTTGAGTGTATGCACCTGCTTCCACCCATTTAGAAAAATAGTCAGTTAAAACCAAAAGGAATCGTACCTTACCTCGTCCTGCTAGGAGGGGTCTGACAATATCCATACCCCACTTTATGAGTGGACAATGCCAAGTGATGGAATGCAGGAGTTCTCCTGCTTGGTGTATCATATGGGCATACTTCTTACACTGTTCACAATTCCTGACGTAATCCGAAGCTTTGTTTTTCATAATGGACAAGTAGTATTTGGCGCGGATGAGGCATCTGATGAGGGCACGTGTCACGACCCAAAATGGAGGGCCATGACTAGCATCCGTCCATACTTGTCGAGCACCAATGTACATTTTATCTAACCTTCTTTATTGTCTTTTAGGGTTGACGATATCAATATAAATGGTAGACATGGATCATGGACAACCAACAATAAAATATGATGGAATGAACATACATAACATGGGATGACCAGACAATCAAGAAACTATATATATGGTACGAGCTGCCACGTTGCCATGACGGACTATACAACAAAAATGCCGCCGGCAAGGCATGCCAAACTATACATGAGTCGACACGTATCTATGAACCTCCAAAGAAACATAAGTACTGCAACGTGGCCGGAACAGGGCCCCGACATACCCATAATGTCTATAATAAAATTTCATACCAAGACCATGGCAATTCCGCAGATGGGATCTCACCAATCACCACTGAACTGGACAGCCTACTGTGCTGTAGGGGGGGGGGGGGAAGGGGGGAATATGCACCTGCTTGTCTATCAGGGGCTGCAACATGACATGCAACATCCACAAATAAAAAACGTCAGTACGAATAGAGTACTGAGTATGTATGGTAGAGAACCATGAGTATGAACAATAATGTAAGCAGGGATAGAGAATATACAACTTGTAACATTTGCGTACCTCTGAGGGCTACTAACATGAAATGCATGATACATATGTATGTATACCTAAACTTTTAAAACATACGTCTCTGTGGGCATCATCACTATCATATTGTACCCGGCCGTAATAGGGTTGATAAAAAATGTACTCGGCCATCATAAGGCTCGATAGTATCGTACCTGGCCACGTGGAGCTTGGTAAAACCCAACTGATCAGTGGTTGCACAATATGTATCGTACCCGGCCGACTATAGCGTAGCTCGGTAGAGTAATATGTATATATATATATATATATATATATATATATATATATATACATATACATATGCATGCTCGACTCATGGAATCACGTTCTAAACCTTTCGGAGTGACGTAAGGTTGGTATCCTCTATACACGTTATTAGGACTAAATCTTCACTATTAAACTTATAACAATCAGTAAGTATCAACAACATTAATAACATAATAATAAGAGAAGCAACATTAACATCAATCGTTCCATAAGAAGGGAAACAATGTAAGTGCTGCTTGCTTCTAAGAGTAGAGTATCTTTGGAAGATTATTAATTACATTATGTATAATCGGAGTAGTACAAAAGAAGGAAAAGGATAGCCTCACATACCTTGTATATACTGCCCCAATGTCAAGCTATGCAATTATCATGACTCCTTAGTCTACAATAAGAGAAACGATATTGTCATTATCATTCAAGCATCATAACTATTATGTATCGACCACAACCTATTTTACGATGAAACGGACAACACCTCTCCTATATATATATGACTTCACAAAATTCCAAAAAACCACCAGTAAACCAAAAAAAATCAATAATATTCATATTGAGCCTCCCAAAATAGTCCATGCACAACATAAATACTTCATACATATGACGTCCCCCGTAGTCGTGTCAAACGACCCAGAAATGTTATGAAAAACTACCAGCCCACAACCAACATCTATATGGTATTTCTCTGCACCCTTCTTCCTCTAAAACTCCACAAAAAATTAGTAAAACACATATCCCAATAGCAACACAAAACGATCCGCAAAACAATTTGCCTCAAGTGAATAACTCGAACTCACAACGTTCGATCACCTTCCCATGAGTTCTTACATGTATAGAGTGAATTACCATGAATTCACAGCAGAAAAAATGTATTAAAGAGATCAGTAAATGTACCTTACTTGTTGGATAACTCAGCCCTTCCCTTGGTTCTTCAAACTCTAGGTTTTACCCCCAATTAGAACTTAAAAAAGAGAAAAAATCAATTAGGGTTTGAGGATAATTTTTTGGAGGAAGTTTGCAGGGGTTTAGGGATGGTTATTTATGATATATAATGAGGGATATATTGCAGGATATAACCCTTTAAATGGGCTATTTGGCAGACCGAAAAATCCTATTTTTGATCTATCATTTAACCAAGTAGGTGACACACCTACTTGTCACCTAGCAGCTTGTGCAGTCTCGCAAAAATGCCTATATCTCTCTACTCCAATTTTGTATCGACAAAATATTTAATGCGTTGGAAACTAAGCTCATTAATATTTAATTCTGTGGATAGATCGCCCCGTAATTCCATGTATAGAAAAGCTTAGTAACATTTGACCTAATGTTTAATTAAAATTTTGAACCTAAGTTGCGACAATTTTTGTCGACCTTTGTCTCATAACTTGTTTGACTTCAAGACTTAAAATACGGATATTATATGATTCAACTACCTTAAAACATGACCTATTGATTGTATTTAGCACCTCTAGATTTACCCGAAAATACGGGTGACGACGTCCTTGATTCATTTAACTTCTAGTACTTGTTAACCACTCCTATACACCTTTGTATCATTTAAAACTAATATGTTTAACTTCTTATCATCTTGAAGATAATCTCTTCATGGATTTATGCTGACTTCCTTATGGTATGAACTAATATACATGAATATGGGTTATAACACCCTCCCCCTGTTAGGAATATTCGTCCTCGAATGTAAGGGTTTATAGAGATTCCAAATCTTCCTGGATTCCAACGGAAATTTCCAGTGAATTTCCCCCCATAAAATGGTCACTAGCAAAGTTTGCAAGCATTTAATCCCAACATATGTCCTCAAAAGGCTACACAAAAAATTATGGATATGTACATTATCTGAATATCACCATTTTGTATTAAGGAAGAGTATTCTCAAGTTATTGCTTACCTCATAGAGCAGTTTCACCTTCAAACGTATCCCGCATTCCACCAACATCCTCATTATCTTCATTCTAAAATAAGTAAGGGTATTTAGATCTCCTCTATTGCTTCCCATGTTATTTCTTCTATATTCTTGTTCCTCCACAATACTTTGACGGAAGCTACATCTTTTGTTCTCAGCTTGCGAACTTGTCGATCTACTATAGGCACTGGCACTTCTTTATATGATAGATCCTCGGTAACATGTACATCTTTGATAGGGACGACTGGAGAAGGGTCTCTAATACATTTCCTCAACAAATATACATGGAATACCAGGTGGAAAAATTCCAATTCAGATGGCAATTCTAACTCATAAGTAACCTTTCCAATTCGTCGAAGAATTTTATATGGCCTGATATATGTTGGACTCAGATCACCTTTATTCCCAAAATGCATAACGCCCTTCATTGGTGAGATCCTTAGGAAAGCCCAATCACCAACCTCAGACTCCAAATCACGACGCCAGACATTGAAATAAGACTTTTGCCTGCTTTGTGTTGTTCTTAATCGCTCCTGTGTCACTTTCACCTTCTCAATGGCTTGGTGAACCAAATCTGGCCCATATAATTCTGTTTCACTAACTTCAAACCATCTAACTGGCGATCCATATCTCCTCCCGTATAGTGCCTTGTATGGGGCCATTTTAATACTGGAATGCTAGCTATTATTGTAGGCAAATTCTATGAGTGGAAGATGGTCATCCCAATGCCCCTTAAAATCTAGAACACATGCTCATAGCATATCTTCAAGTGTCTGAATGGTACGTTCAGCCTGTTCGTCAGTTTGTGGATGAAATGCAGTGCTGAGATTTAGTTGTATGCCTAAACCCTTATTAAAAGACCTCCAAAATTTAGCCGTAAATTAAGCTCCTTGGTTTGATGTAATAGATATAGGCACACCATGAATCCAAACAATCTCCTGGATATACAACTTGGCATAATCTTCAGTTGTGCAAGTAGTCTTAACTGACAAAAAATGAGCACATATTTTAAGTCGATCAACTACCACCCAGATAGAGTCAAACTTAAGATAAATGCGAGGTAATCCAATAACGAAGTCCATATTAATAACTTCCCATTTCCAGGTCAGAATCTCTATATTCTGAAGCAATCCACCTTGTTCTTATGTTCTATCATTACTTGTTGACAATTGGGACATGGGCACAAATTTTGCAATAGACTTCTTCATGTTATCCCACCAATACTGCTCCTTAACATCATGATACACTTTTGTCGAGCCGGGATGAATGGAATATCATGATTGATGAATCTCATTTAGAATCTTCTCTAGCAACCCTACCACATTAGGCACATATAATTGGCCCTGGTATCTCAGTTCCCCATCTCCTCAAATCTCAAAAGGCATAAGTTTACACTGCTGAATGCTCTTTCTCAACTGTACTAAGATAGGATCTTCATATTGTCGTGCTTTTACCTCGGCTACCAAAGATGATTATGATGTATTATGTACTGTCACACATCCGTCTTTAGAGTCTAACAATCTAATTCTCATATTGGCTAGCTGATGAAGCTCTTTAGTCAACCCCTATCTACATGCCTCAATGTGTACTAAGCTTCCCATTGATTTATGGTTGAGGGTGTCTGCCACAACATTGGCTTTACTGAGATTATATAATATCTCGACATAGTAGTATTTCAGTAATTCAAGCTACCTACACTGCCTCAAATTCATATCTTTATGCTTGAAGATGTATGGTAAACTCTTGTGATCTGTGTAGATGTCAACATGGAAGCCGTATAAGTAGTGCATCAATATCTTCAAAGCATAAATTACTGCAGCCAATTCCAAATCATGGGTTGGATAATTCTTTTCATGCTTCTTCAATTGTCTTTATGCATAAGCAATCACCTTACCACACTGCATCAATACGCACCCCAAACCTATACATGATGCATCACAATACACCATGTAACCTTCTGTTCATTCAGGGAGAGTGAGCAGTGGTTCAGATGTCAATCGATTCTTCAACTCCTGAAAACTATGTTCATAAGTGTCAGACCACTAGAACTTGGTAGCTTTTTGTGTTAACTTAGTCAATGGTGCTGATATAGAGGAAAACCCTTCTACAAACCGCCTATAATATCCTGCTAGCCCTAGGAAGCTGTGGGATTCTCATGGTGCTGTAGGTCTCGGCCAATTCTTTACTGCACCGATCTTTTGAGTGTCGACACTAATACCCTCGTCAAATATCACATGAACAAGGAATGCTACTAAGTTCAGCAAGAATTCACATTTGGAGAGCTTAGCATATAACATACGATCCTAAAGCGTCCGTAATTGTATCCGCAAGTGGCCCGTAAGTTTCGCCTCCGAACGAGAATACACTAGAATGTCATCACTTAATATAATCACGAACACATCAACATAGGGTCTGAATACAGTATTCATGAGATCCATAAAAGCAGCTGGGGCATGTGTTAGCCCGAACGACATCACCAAGAACTCAAAGTGCTCATATCTTGTTCGGAAGGTCGTCTTTGGAACATCCTTCTCCTAAATCCTCACCTGATGATACCCTGAACGTAAGTCAAACTTGGAGAAATACTTGGAACCCTAAAGTTGATCAAAAAGGTCGTCAGTCCTTGGAAGTGGATACTTTTTCTTTATAGTAAACTTATTCAACTATCGATAATTGATACAGATCCTTAATGAATCGTCTTTCTTCCGTACGAACAAAACTTGCGCATCCTAAGGTGAAGTGCTAGGCCTAATGAAGCCCTTATCTAACAAGTCTTTCAACTGTACCTTCAACTCTCGCAACTTTGTTGGGGCCATTCTATTAGGAGGGATAGAGATCGATTGAGTGTCACGTAACACATCAATGCTAAACTCAATCTCCCTTTCAGGAGGAACGCCTGGGAGTTCATCTGGGAAAACATCTGGAAATTCATTTACTATGGGGATTGATTGTAGAGTTGTCATCTTCGGCTCCGCATACCTAACGCGAACAAGATGATAAACGTAACCTTCTGAGATTATTTTCCTTGCCTTAAGATAGGAAATAAACCTATCTTTTGGTATTGCAATGTTCCCCTTCCATTCAATGACGGGTATGAAATTGAAACCTAACCATCTTCGTATGACAGACAACATTTGCATGGCATAAGGCCAACCAATCTATTACTGTTATCACATTTAAATTAACTATTTCTAACTCAAATAAATTTGCGAGGTTTGACGACTACAAATTATCACAGTGCAACCTTTATATACCCTTCTAGAAATCATGGGATCTCATATTGGAGTAGTTACCGCAAGGGGTTTACTTATCAATTTATGTTCAACACCAAACGTATTAGCCACAAAGGGTGTAACATATGATAATGTAGATCCCGGATCAATAAGCACATATACATCATAAGAAAACACAGAGAATATACTTGTAACAACATCTGGAGACAACTCGAGATCCTGTCGACCTACTAAAGCATAGATTCGATTTTGAGCATCACTTGAACTCGGCACCGCACCTCTACCTCTACCACGACCTATCGACTACTGAAAACCCCATGCTGGAGGTCGAACTGATGAGGAAGAACCAGACACAGATCTAGTCAGCTGAGCCATACCACCTCCACCTCTGTTAAGACAATTCTTCATCATATGGAGAAGATGTTCCCAAGAATAACAAACATCAAAACCTCGATAGCACAGTCCAAAGTGAGCCTTTAAGCACTGATCACAATGTGGTGTTGGATGTCTTGTCTTACTAGAATTGTTTTGATGTTGCAAGCATGATGCTCGTGAACTCTGACCTGGACTAGAATAGGTAAATTGATCATATCGAGGGCTCTGAAGCTATGTAGGAGCACTAACTACAGGTGGCGCCGAACTCCTTGAAGACTAGGCCTGACGTTGCCTCTGAAGTCTTTAGAATACCCTACAAATCTCGCCCTCTTAACATCAAAACCTCGATAGCACAGTCCAAAGTGAGCCTTTCAGTACTGATCACAACGTGGTGTTGGATGTCTTGTCTTACTAGAATTGTTTTGATGTTGCAAGCATGATGCTCATGAACTCTGACCTGGACTAGAATAGGTAAATTGATCATATCGAGGGCTCTGAAGCTATGGAGGACCACTAACTACAGGTGGCGCCGAACTCCTTGAAGACTAGGCCTGACGTTGCCTCTGAAGTCTTTAGAATACCCTACAAATCTCGCCCTCTTATGCTGTCCCCTATCCTTCTCCCTATCTGCTCTCTATTGGAACTTATGATCCTCTAGGGTCTGGGCATAAGCCTGAATATGGGAAATATCCATGCCCTCCACCAAGGAGGTTGTCGTGCACTTATTTATCTGATGTGGCCCTGTTGATACCCAATTTTTTTCTATGTATTTTTATATACAAAATAGTTTCAAAATAGCATGTACATACATATATAAGCATTCCCAAGAGTTTTGATATTTTTTCCTAATTTTTAAAGATTTTAAAACTAATTTACTATCTATTTCTAGCTTTGGGTTGGTGTTCCGATAGGCGAGAGGTGTAAGCACCGCAAGGTGTAAAGCCAGATCGTACTAAAGACAATGAAATTTTTTAGAAAATGAGAGATTTTAAAAAAATAAGTAAAAGTAGAATGAAAGACAGTCCTATATTGACAAGGACAAGCTTTTTCATGAAGAAAGCTTCAGCCCAACTGCTTGTATATCGATCGGAAAGAAGCAGCAGCAAATGCTATCGGTGGTTCTTCCTTCCTATCCCATCTATCTATAAGAGTTACTTGATTTGCCCCATATTTAATAGGACTGGACTAAGTTCGGGCAGATCTCCATCGCATTTCACGGATGCATCGCATTGAGAATTGACTCGTCGGATTAACCACTTAGACGGAGAGTTCCCCGTATTCCATTTCATTGGCAACTGAAATTGATATTGCAAAATCCAATAATTGTCCCTAAAATTATCAGTTTGGTGAATAATTTATTTTTATTATCATATTTACACCAAATATAATTAAGGTAATTTTTTTTATACTTATACAAATTTATTTGGTATTTTTAAAGCTAAATTGCATATAAGTATAATTATAGCTTATTTTACGATTAACAATGTTTTACAATTATAAAATTATTTCCAGTATTTTTAGATTAATATTTATATTTGTTGGCTCAATGTTTTTACTTCACTTCGAAAATCATTATTACTATTTTATAAAAATAAAAGCGGAAAATTGGCTATTTAACACATAGCCCATGTCTATTTCAATTATAGCCTTATTTCTTTTCAATTTGAGCCTCAATTTGGCCCCAAATAAAGACCAGCTAGATTCCAGTTATAACCCAACCCACGACCCGATTTAAAACCCACCCGTCTCCCCTTTAATCCTGGTCGTTGATAATTTTGATGAACTGTTGAGGTTCCCTCTTTCCATTTTTAATTCCCAATACCCCCCTTAACATAGCTCATTCTATCTGAGATGCCTCCTTTGAAACCCTCTTCATCTCTCAAACTCTCTCTAGCCTCTCCGAAACCCTAGTTGTCTCCCACCTCGTTCTACCACGATTCCACCGGAATCCATGGCATTCCAGGCCATGGATGACTTATGCTCACCCTCTCTCACCAACAGACCTAAGCTGTTCGATGATTGAAGCCTGACTCTGATGGTTCTCTTTATATCCTTCTCAGATATGTAGATCTATGGCTTCTCCGGCCATTATCCCGGTGTGTTCAAGCAATATGAGGCTTTTCAACTTAGGATCTGACTTTCTTCAAGACCTCTTTCATTCTAGGATTTTCTCTGCAACTCTAAGCCGTCTGAGGTTCTGTACTTGCTTATTTTTCTTAGATATGTGCCATGCTTAAGCTTTACTTAACATTTTAAAGGGTTTCCCCAAATTTCCTCTTCAAAATCTTTCAAGTTCAATTTTAGGGTTTCTGAAAAACGATTTCTTCAAATATTTTTTTATTCTTCTTGTTCTTTCTGTATATGTGTTTTGTGCTTGTATGTTTTCTTCTTATCTCGCATGAGTTCGCTCTCTTGTTACTTTTCTATTATGCAAGACTCTTCTATCTTTTGCTGTTAATCTGATGCTCATATGTTTAATCCATTTTGTTTTCCTTATTCTCTGCTGTATGTGTTTATGGTTGAGTTCTTTGATTTTTGGTTCACTTTACTAAACTCTATTTGTGTTCCTGCTAAGCATATTTTCTCTACTTTTATTTAAAACTCTTATTATCTCTTTCTTCTAGACTTGTTAACTCCGATTTTTCTCAAACATGGTCTCATGACCTTGAATCAGTGTGGTTTCTATTGTGTATGTTTTTCTCTCATAAGTTTTTGAAAAAGACTTCTGAGCCTCTTTCAATGACCTTGTTTTCTCACCTCTGATTCTATTCGAAACCCTAGGTTTTGGGGTTTCTTTGACAATTGGTACTAGGGTTCCACTTTGGCACCCTAGGCTTTCAGACTCACGGTGACTCTGTAATTGAACTTGGATCCCTTTTGCTTGTGACTATGAGACATTTAGTGTTAAATTATTTTCTAAGTAACATATCGATTCTTTTGTTTGATCTATGTGCTTTATATATGAGAAACTTCTTTTTAAAAGATTTTTAGTAACCAAGTTATTGATTCTGAAATCCATTTAATAAGGCTAATGATTTGTCACTTGTTTTTGAATTCGATTGAACCTCCTTTACCCTTTCTTGACTTGGTTCATTCAAATTGGACTCGTAATTTTGGTTTCATGGCTATTTAATTGATTCCCTTACCATATTTGGCGCAAAACGTGTACCATTGATTATTTTCCTTAATTAACTTCTGTGTACTTACCCTTTTTGTGATACTTTGATAGGTTTTAATTAGAAATCTCTTTCCTTAATTAACTTCTACCCGTTGGAATCAGAATCCCTTAACCAAAGGGAGTGTGATCTCAATGATATTTCCTTGCCTTTCTTACTTGTTTCTCTACACTATTAAAGGGACTGCCCTTTGCACTTTTAACAGATTTCCAATTCAATACTTTCACATCAACACTTTCAGTTCGATACCTTAGAACTGCACCTTACACTTTACGATTTTCATCCTCACTCCACCTTCACTACTAGTCTTCTAATTCAGTACTTGCACACTTGCGAATATTGTTTTGAATTCAACACTCTGCTTTGCTTGAGACCTTTTGGAACTGCTTTGCTTGCAACTTGGATTTTCAAAGACTACTGTTTTCTTATTTGTTTTCCCTTGAAAATGGTATGTTTTTTTATTTAGTTTTCTGCCTCACCCCGATGTATTTACTTTACAGTTCCAGCTTTCTTGTTTAATTTACTGTTTATGTTCAATGATTTATGCCAATTATGTGCTTTCCTTTCATTTGTTTCAATTGTGAATCCCTGCCGCTATTCCCTTCTATATGTTGGAGTTAAGGTTCTTGGCCTGGCAGTATCCTAATTACTGCCCAGGCCATAACCTGATCCACAATGGATCCTAACTCCTTACTTGGCAATCAGGCTGGTCAGGGGTGTGCCATCATTTCCAATTGTTGGGCATGACCACCAGCATGTCATGGATCTCCTTGATTCCCCCTTATGCACTTATACTTATTCTTAGACCTTTAAGTTCCGCCCCGTCTTATGAGCCTTGCTTTGGGACCTTAAGTTCTCTCTGAACTTGAACGTCTGAGGGCAGGATTTCAACCACACTATGATCTTGAGTCTGCAATATGTTTGGGGTGTAAGCATTGCCCGGAGCCCTTGAGACTCTTGGAAACTTTGACACATCTCAAATGTGAGAAAGGCTTTTGGAAATATGATCTTGGAAGTTGGTTTATCTCATATTGTTGGACCTTTAGTATGAATTAGGCTGTTTGGATGTAGCTGTAACTTCTGATGTAATTTTGCTTTTCCTTTCTGATTCATTTGGGCATATAATAGTTTGTAATAACTATTGGGGATGGCTACTGAAAAGGATGGGGATGAATGCATACAAAGGGTAGAAAACTTTCCTATATGTTATTTATAATTTCTGCATTCTGCATTTTAGAACTCATGCCTATAAGTTTTCTGTACTTTTATATTTTAGAAATAATGTGTTTTATTTCTGCATTCTGTATTTTTGAACTCATGCCTATAGGTTTTCTCCACTTCTGCATTTTTGAAATTATGTCAATAAGTTCTGCACTTCTGCATTCTAGAAATTATGTCTAAGTTCTGCACTTCTGCATTTTAGAAATTATTCCTATAAGTTCTGCATATAGAAATCATGATTTTAGGTTTCTGCATTTCTACATATCATGCCGTTAGGAAAGCAATCATAGGTTTAATAAATAATCAACTTCATTCTAGATACCATGCCCATAGGACTTCTGCATTTATGTAATTGTTTCAAACCAATGACGTTTAGAAATCATGCCTATAGGAGTAACCAATGGAATCAACTTAAAATTAGTCATATGGTCGTTCAAAGTTTGTAGAATTTTTGTTTATATAACCAATAACCTTATCCTTAAAATCAGTACGCTCCGTTAGATGTCATGCCTATATGTATCATTTAGGCAAACTATTAGTAATTAGTTAATCGTGTCAAGTTTTTATAACTACATCCAGACAAGGCTAATTCGGACTCCTCATCTAAGAAATATGTGATAAATCAACCTATCCTACGGTTTCATTTAATTCAGACCAAAACCAGTATTTGAAGTTATGCTATATTTTCTCTTTTAAGTGAGGAGGCCTGTGTGAGCCTTAATTGCTATTTTTTCCCCCTAACTCTTTATGTGATTTTGCTTGTCGCCTAGACTTTTATCCTTTTAAGAAATTGAAAAGCCACAACTCCCTTCTCTTTAGGACTAGCAGTCTCAATGGGATGAGTAAAATCATGCAATAAGTAGAGATACTATTTCGCGCTTTAATATCTTAACGAGATGGGAAGGCTAGATATGGAGATGATAACCGATGCATTAATATCTCATGTAGCCCCTCTTTTGAGGAGTGATTACCAGGTATTGCATTGTATGATCCATAATAATCATAAACCTAGGACCCCCTCCCTTTTACTTGCTTTTGTCTATTTCTTTAGAATTGTTTAAATCTTTTCATAAAATTTCTGCCCTCTTACCCTTTTCTGAAATTTCAACTTATTTGCAATATTGTATGACAACCCCTTCTATTTGAGCCCTTAATTTATTAATTAATTATGTGAATTCACAAGTTATAACATGGCCGGGAACCACACCAGTGGATCTTGAGGGGTGCCTAACACCTTCCCCTCGAGATAATTTCTAGCCCTTACCCAACCTCTGGTTCTTCAAACGCAAACCTTCCTTAGTGTCCTAATGCACTTAATCATTAGGTGGTGACTCTTCAAACTCCAAAATCCAATTCCTAAAAGGAAACGAGTTGTCCTCCCAAATGTCATAAACCCGATTTTGCCTTAGAAAAAGGGGACATCAATAGCATGGCGACTCTGCTGGGGATTTCTTCAGGCTTTTACCATTTCATGTTATTTGTGACTTTATTGCTTCTTATTGCCTTTACCTAATGTCTTTATCTTTTCTTCTATGAAACTGACTTGGATATTCGTTTCTTTTCTTTTAACGCTTTCCTTACCGCTTCCCTTCAATACTATTGTAATTATGAGAAATTATTGTAATCATTACTTTTTGAATGTGCAAATAAATGACAACTTGTTACATTCTTGTAATTGCATCTTCAACATCATATTGCACTCGTGCCAAACAATACCACAGTAACACTTATAATGAGTGGTTGCGCCATTCCGATATTATCACCCCTTAATTTGGCAAAGGCGTATTTGCGGTAAAACCAGTCAATCAGCGGTGCAGTTGATGGTTCCATGCCTTTCCCTCTTCATTTGTCCACTCAAGGGTATCGATCTAACACCCTATAGAAACCTTACTCTCAATTGTGCATGCATCACGGTCAAACCTAGCTGAGTCAATTATGTTGTCTGCATAATAACTCTTTAGGATAGCCTTGTGTAAAGTCCACTAGGTTTCCTTGGAACCCAAACAGACACTACCACATCTGTGCATTTATTTGGAGAAATAAATGTTGCTTATGCTAATTATTGGTTTAAATAGCCAAGTTCGGGGGGGGGGGGGGGAAGGGAGGGGTAAGGGTCTAACACTTTGTTTTGCAGAAAATAAGGCAAGAAGTACCCATATTCGACATGGTAACCGAAATTCACCCAAGGTTGCTAAGATGGTAGGAAGACCTTCACTCCAGTGATCAGACCATCATATGAAAATATTTGGGGAATTTTCCTTCTCTTATGGAAATCCAACCCGACAAAAAAATCATAGAGGCTGCAACTTTATTCTGGGATACCGACAGATCTTGTTCCGCTTCGGGGATTTTGAAATGACACCTTTTCTCGAGGAAATATGAGGATTATATGGTATTATATGGGAGACTCCTGGTTTACTTATGCCGAAAAATCGCAAGGGTAGGGTTTTCTCAAAATGATGGGACTAAAGTAGAACATAGACTTGACCTGCTTGAAGGACTCCTACATTCCTTTAGACTACCAATATGAATGGTACGACCATAGTAAGTCCTACCACACTTACCCAGATGAATTCGCCCTCACCTTATTGGGGCATATCCACAGAAGAGTCTTCGCCTTTATGTATTTCTTTTTGGAGATGATAGTATTTCCTAAGAAGAAGGCTAGGATCCATATCAGACTGGACATGGTCACCAAAACCTTAATGGAAGGAATTGGTGGGAAGCCTTTTAGCATAGTACCTATGATCGTTGCAGAGATATACCGAGCCCTGGAAAACTATCAATGAGGGGCCAAACACTTTTAGGGTTGTAACTTACTGCTCCAACTCTGGCTCATGGAGTACCTGCAAAAGGGTGAATATCAGCAAGAGATTATGCGTAGAGACTGGGATGATCATATCACCTTCTATCATCCAAGGCGAATGAACTGTATGCCTAACATGTTTTCTCAACCAGAAGATGCTAAATGGTGGGCTGAGTTGTTCGAAAATCTGAAAGAGAACCAAGTGTAGTGGATATTTGAATGGTTCATTCTAAAGAGTTCATTATCCGATCTCGGGATGCACCGTTTCTTATACTCATTGGTATGAGAGGAACTTATCCTTATGTCCTTCTCAGAGTCATGAGGCAGGCAGGGAGAAAGCAGGTTACACCAAGGGTTGATAAAATGAGCCACTTCAGGGTCGACTTTCAAGACGATGATAGTCCATACAAGTGTCAAGCACAACATATGTGGTATTGCAAAATCATCCTAGGAAAGGATTCCATATAACCAAACAGGTACCACGCTAGATCTAAGTTGGTTGGAAGACAATCATTATGGGTTAGGACAACCCGGGCTTGTTTGAGGTCACATAATCATCGACGAAAAGGCTAAAGTACAGGTTAAGTACAACCAATTGCGCAAGAGGATCCAAGAATGCGAAAGTGAGCATTGGTAAATTCAAGAAGCCTATCCAAAGCTAATTGAAGAATGGAAAGATATGGCGGTTAGCGCCAACAAGCTATCGCACCCCCTTTTTCTAAAGCGAAATTGGGCTTGTGACATTTGGGAGGATAACTCGTTTCCTTTTGGGAATTGAGTTTTTGAATTGGAGAGTCGCCAACTAATGATTATAGTGCATTAGGACACTTTAAGAAGGGTTTGAGTTGAAGAAAATCAGAGTTCGGGTAAGGGCTAAAAATTATCTCGAGGGGAAGGTCTTAAGCACCTCTCAAGATCCACTAGTGTGTTACAATTGTGACTTTATATGTAAGCAATCAAGGATCAAATAAGGACTTTTATATAACATTGCAATTAGGTTGAAACTTGTGAAGTAAATAGAGAGGACAACATTTTATGAAAAAGATTTAAAAAGTTTTATAAGAAGAGAAAAAGCAAGTGGGGGTGGGGGGGGGGGGTCCTAGGTTTTATGATTAATATGGATCTCTTCAATGTAATACCTAGCAATCACTCCTCAAAAGGGGTTGCATCAGTCACGAAAGGTCATTTAAAACGTGATTGGGTCACGAAAGCTCCTTGCATTCCATTACCCGACCCATCCTATAAGTCCTACAGGGTATTTAGGGCTACTATTCCTACATGGTAAGGACTAGGCTGAACCCTTATGTTTAAAGGACAAAATGCTAGGAGACATACATAACAAGTAGGACTACTCATAAAGGGAACATACAAAGGCAAATAAAAGGCTCACGAGTCCCTCCACAAATAAACATGTAGTTAGCACGTGTCTTAACACATTTAAGGTCTCAAAGATAAGAGTTTATAAGCAAAAATGTCGGAAAAAAGTAAGTTTCAGTGAAAGAAGAAGGTTTAGTTAAAACTGAGTGACTCGAGGAATGTTCAATTTTTAGAAATACAACTAAAGGCGGTGGTAAGTACACAATAGTTTAGGAATTAGTATAGTATAAATGAATACCGTCAAAACACACTTTGAAGATATGGTACAGACATTAAAGATGCAGTAGATTAACTAGACAAGCATCACAACAACACGATTCTGGGTAGAAAAGGCAACCCAGTAGTTAGAAAAACTTAATAGGACAAGAATCATAAAATCAGTGAGAGTACATATATGCATGATTTCAAAACTTGTTTACAGATAGAGATGGATTTTTCAGTAAAAAGAATGAACTTCAGAAAGGCAAACAAGAAGCAGAGTTCAAATTGTTAAAGGAGGCTGATTGGTCCGATAATTGTAAAACATGATTAATCGACTTTATAAGGCCTAAAGCTTGCCTAGGCATTGTATGTATCGCCTACTTGTCTTAAAGTAGAACATGCATATTAATTCCAATTTTATTGGACCCAGTTAACCCAAACTTGTATTATTAGATTAAACAAACTGATGAGGCATTCAGTAATTGCAACTCAGACAAATCCTAAGTAACGTGATGTCTAATGCACATAAAAACTCCTAAAATATGGTCTCTAAATGCTAGTGAGAATGCACTAGTTATTTCATAATAATTACTTGTTGGTTTTTAACTATATGTGATTATGAAATGAGTATGGTAACAAGCTGAAAATGAAGAGCCTAAAACATGATTACTAATATATGAGATGCATGTCTTATACATAATATCTATTGCGCAAATAGGTAAGTAAAGTCCTATAAGCATGTTTTCTACCCATTATTTAAACTAAGCATTTATAACCCCTCCCAATTTCACTATAACTCCAATCAGTTGTTTACAAGTTATTACAAATCATGAAAAATGAATTACATTAGTAAAGAATAAATAAGAAGTTATTCTATAGGAAGCCTTCGATCAGGCCATTCTTCCAACCTCACTTCTTTCGAGTTTCACAGTCATGCCAGGTTCTAGGTGCGAAAAAGCTCCTTAGGGTCCCCACTGGGGTCCCCGACCAATACCAGCACCCAAAAACTTGCCACAATTATTGGACAGGTGCAGTGTGGAATCACCAACCTTATGCATCAAAGTTCAGTGGGTATTCAGAGGTACCCAAAGCAATGCTTACACGAAAGGGGTAGAATCTAGTCTCTAAGAATAGTGCAAAGTGTAGGAAGGAGAGATAAAAGAGTTTAAAGATTTGGAGAGTTGTAGACAAAGGTAAAGGGAAAAGGGGGCAAGTATATCACATGCAAACTCACAGAACTAAAGAGCTTTTAAATAGGGACAATAACATAGTCGGATTTAGGCACAAAATAAATAGTAACAGAATATGGTCATAACATGCAAAGAGTAGTCATGAACATGCAATTTTCAACAGGCAAATCGAGAATCAATCACACGGTGCACATCAGAAGTACACGTAGGAAACAATTAGGAATAGAATACACTAGAGTAGTAATAACCACATTGGTTTTGGAACATAAGATTTAATCAGGACATACCAGTAACAAAGAGACCATAGCATAATGCAAGAGCCAAATATAAGCACAATATTAGCCTTAGCTTTTCAGCTGGCTAATGACAGCCAGGAGCAGATAGCAACAACACAAGCGAGAAAAGGAGAGAAATAGAACATGAGAGAGCAATGTGATTACCGTGTGTGTGTGTTTTGGTATGCAATGTGTTGGTTTCAGTCAGTGTTTTTTGCAAAAGAGAATAGGGAGTATTTATAGTACTTAATATGAGTAAACAATAAGGCAGCAGTCCCTTAATTAAGGAACTGACATCATTCACAATCAAATTTGTATATTGACTTCCATTTAAATAAGGACTCCAAATCAAACGGTAATAATGAGTCATTTAAAGAAAAGAAATCAAAAAGTACGGTATAATGACATAAGGAAACAGAGTAACGCATAGTATTCAATAAAGACTAGGTACATGATACTCTAATGAGGGCAATAGGTCAGGCAAATCAATCAAAGTATTTGTGCACATATATAGGGTAAAATACCACTGTAATTCAGGAAAATAATTTTCAAAAATAATGAATGAGATTTATACCTAGGACATCGGTATTAATTAAGGAAAGTATCCCAAAAATTAAGGAAACAATTCAAACTATAGGGAAAGTACGCAGAATCCCAGTTTCTAAGCAAGTAACACAGTATCAAAGAGGGCTCAAATAATCAGTATAAAATCATTGTGTAAGCAATCAGAGGAACTTTAAGAGAAGAACATAGAAGGATACATGAATGGAATATTAACAACAAGATTAAAGCAAAGAGCATAGAACTCGGAGAATAACCCAGAAGTACACACAAACAGGAAACTAGTGCAAACACAATCATACAAAGTAGAGTTTCATCAGACTAAAGAAAAAAGTTTTAAAAATAGTACTGAGAATCATGAGTCAGTACTCAAAATAAAAAAATAAAGTAATTTCGAAAAGGGGTTCAGAAACCCTAGTTTCAAAAGAGGAAACAAAAATGTTTAAAATTTTAGCAATCGTAAAGATCGAGTAAAGAGTAGTGTAAAACATAAAGGTATGAGTTAAAATCGTAAAAGTAATATAGATATTTGAGAGGTTTAGATAGAGATTTGAGTTTCATAAGAAACTAGTGAGAAGTAAGAGAAACCTGGATGCGAAACTCGATAATAATGGTGTCCATAGCACCATTGGACCAAAGCCCATCGGAGGAAGGTTGGAAATGGACTAGGCAACGCTTTCAGTGACCATCTCGCATGGTGGAGGCAGCTGGGGTCTCAAATATAGAGGGAATAATCAAGGTTACATTTTACGGCAGCTGGTGGTCGAAGAAGGTGAGACTGGAGGTGGCCGGAGAGGCGGTGGGATTCATCGAAGAAGAAGAGAGAACAATAAGGTTCTAGACAGAAGGGAGAGAAGATGAAATGGAGAGAGAGAGAGAGAGAGAAAAAGTCTATCTCGGAAATGAAGGGTCCGGGAGAGGGGGGGGTAATTGAATTTTAATTAAGGGAATAGGATTTGGGCCGTTGATTTTATTTGATCAACGACTAAGATTTATTCGGTTAGTTTAGGGATTGGGTAGGGTTAGTATTGAATCGGGTATTGGGCTATTTGGGTTAAAAATCTGATGGGGTGGCTTACAATTGGGGCTAAAATTGTAATAATAATAGGCTAGGTCTTAAATAACCAATTTCTCCCTTTAAATTTTATAAAAATAATGAAAATGATTTTAAAAGAAAATTAAAAGTACTGAAACCATTAATAATACATAAAAATCAACAAAAAAAATTTGGGACTAATTCTCCAATTACAAGAGTACTATTAACCGAAACAATAATTGTAAATATATGCAAATTAGTTTTAAAAATATCAAATAATATTTTAAAAATATACAAAAAAATCACTTTAATTATAATTTGGTGCAATATAAAAAATGAATAAATTATTCACCGAAATGATAATTTTAGAAATAATTATTGAATTTTTTACTATTAAAATAAGCAATAAATTGGTTTTGAAAGCCTTTATAAATTTGAAAAAATACCAAAATGCTTGGGCATGCTTATGTATGCACATATATGTTAATTTGAAAGTATTTTGAGTGTGAATAGTACTTAGGAGAAAATTGGGTATCAATAGCTGCCCCTTTTTACCCGTGAAGGATGAAAGAGTTGTCGGGTAAATATATGATGGCCAATTTGACCGAAGTAGACAATTTGCAAAAAATTCTGACCGATCTCTGGCTTTTGAGCTTCCTACATATCCCTGGTTTTACAGGAATCAGTCCATATGTAGTTCGGCAATCCACTGACTAAATATGGCGATAGAGTTATTGAAAGAAACTGACGCAATGCCTAAAGTTGAGATGGATAGTTGAAGTCTGATAGGCTGCAAGAACTGAAGTGGGATCGCTCTTGCTGAGACGGCCGTTGATATCCATTGTACCTGTAAGTGGGCAGTACAACATAGATTGTACAAAAATTTAAACGTTATGGAAGTTCCCGTTGGACCATGAATGTTATCTTTGGATGGTTAGAATGATGTCCTTAGATCATGATGTCCTGATCCATGAAGCGTATGATAAAAGATTCGCAGGCTATGGGATGATTTTCTCGGTCTATGAGAATGATTCCTCCAAACCATGATGCCTTTGAATATGTTGGCAATCTTTCACCCCATGAATGCAGAAGGTGGCGATCTTTCAACCGATGCAGGATGTAAATAAAAGGTGGTGATATTTCAGCTGATGCAAATTTTAAATGCGTGAGGCGATGTTTCCGCCGTGCGAGAGAATAAAGTGGCGATATTTATGCCATGCAGGATGGAGACAGAGCTTAGTCTCGATAGGCAGAAAAGTAGCCTTATGCAATGCAAAAATGCAGATGGAGGTAGATCTTAACCTCGGAAGGCAAAAAGTAGCCTTATACAATGCAAAGATTAAGATGGAGGTAGAGCATAACCTCAGAAAGCAGAAGGGTAGCCATATGCACATGGAGGTAGAACTTAACCTTGGAAAGTAGAAAAGTAGCCTAACGCAATGCGGATGGATACAATTCTTAGTCTCGAAAGGAAGAAGGGTAGCCCAATGCAAATAGAGACAACTCTTAGTCACGGAAGGCAAAAAAGTTTCCTTATGTAAAATAGGGATGGACGTAGAGCTTAACCTCTGAAGGCAGAAAAGTAGCCTTATGCAATGCAAAAATGCAGATGGAGGTAGAACTTAATCTTAGAAGGCAAAAAAGTAGCCTTATGCAATGCAAAGATGCAGATGGAGGTAGAGCTTATCCTCGGAAGGCTGAAAGGTAGCCTTATGCAGATGAAGGTAGAGCTTAACCTCAGAAGGTAGAAAAGTAGCCTTATGCAATACATGAGTGTAAAAAGGGTGAACAATAGTAAAGTCTCTTAGCTGATAGTTGATTGCGGTATTGTAAGTGCTGGAGATATCATGTTCGGATAGCAATTGTAGACATACGATGATTCGTAGAGATGCATTCCTGAAAGTGTGAGTGTATGAATGCGTTCGTCGATTTGTGACTTGGTTACCTGCACCCAAAAATAATTGCGAGTTCTGCAAAAGAGGGGAAGGGTTAGTTCGCTTCTCTGTGGACTTCACCTATTATGCTTGTCTCTGCTTTGGAAATATTGAGCGTATCCTTGGGATAGCGTCCCTAAACAAAACAATTTGATAATAGACATGCATAATTTTTAGCAGATATACAGTAAAAATACGAATAATTTCTTTTAGATGAACTGACAATGGTGACGAGGTTCAAGACATTGCAACCTCTCTTGCTCCTCAAAATTCTACCCTAGTTTACTTGGCTAGAACCTCTGACGGTTTGTAAGGCCCCAAAATTTTTTTTGCTAAAGTAAACTATGCTTTCGTGGTGCTACGTAGGCTAATTATAATATTTTATGTGCTATTAACATGGTGGATATCAATTGAAATTGATAAATATGTGTATAAGTCTTATGGTAAGTGATGTAAGGTCCAAATGGAAGCCTAAGTGTATGCCCAATGGGAAAACTTTTGTAATAGGCTAAAATTTCAAATGGATTCACATAAGGTTCCTCTTTGAACAAGCATAGCTAAATATTTATAAGGTTTTTTGTGAAGAACAACCTTTCTTATGAACGGTATCCGAGTCTAGTTTCCAACGCTTCAAACCGTTTTCAATTTGGACATTCCTACATAAAGTTATGATCAAATTACCAAAGGATGGAAAAATGCGATCCTATGTCAAATCTGCGACCGTAAAACATATTGCATTTCTGACATTTTGGCCAAATTTCTGCCACAAACTGGAAAAGTGTAGCCTAGTTTTGGGTGCTGGTTTTGCAGTGCATTATGCGGCCTTCATTCTTATTTTTCGATCCATTTTGCTATTGCAAACCCGACATCGGAGGGTTAATTTTCTATTTTTATAACCCGACCGCACTTCAATATATAGGCTTTGGGGTTCATTTTGGGGTCATTTCTTACTGATTTTAGAGATAGGTGAGAGAACTTCAAAGAGAGAAGGAGGAACCCAACGTTTAAATTATCCAAATCTTGCGTCAAACTTCAAGAATCGAAGAACCCAATCACAAATTCTTCATTTAAGAGATAAGGTTCTATACCCTAGACTTTAATTTCGAATTTGGGGTATAAGATGGGTTATTGAGGTATGATTCTTGGGTGTATAAGTATTTTGTATACATGATAAATAAGAGAAGTATGATAAATACAGTTATGTAGGGAAATGCTTAGGCTATAAGCCAAGATTAAAACAGAGGATTATTCATGCTAACTATGTGCTCATTTATCTGTGCGTGCAACTTGAATTACTCTTGTATATGCCTATGATCACAACTTGCAAGATGCATATTGAAACTGGAAAATTAATTGATAATGATGGCCCTAGGTTCCTGGGAATTGTAATAATATACGTGAAATAAATATTCGGATATGATGATTAATAAGAAAGGAACAACGCCTAGGTAAGGCGGCCTAGCCGATCGGGCCATGATCGGACACCATGCTGCACACATGGTGGATTGTGCTGATATTGAATTCTGAAAATTGAGAATGAAATTTTTATTGAGGTATATCTCTCAAAATGAGGCAACCTAGCCGATCGGGTTGTGATCAGACTCCGCTCAAGAAAGCAGTGGTATTATGATTAATAAGAAGGAAATAATTCCTAAGAAGGCGGCCTAGCCGATCGAGCCAAGATCGTACTCCACTCAAGAAATTTGGTGGTATATGAATGAATTTCAGAAATGAAAAGGAAAGATGAGATGGTTATTGGAATGTATGCCTCGAGTGAGGTGACCTAGCCGATTAGGTCGAGATCAGACTCCGCTCATGATGGCGGTGATATTGGAAATAAATGATGAATAATGTAGAATGCCCCAAACTAAAGATTATGGAAATATAATGTGAGAATTGTATTACTCTTTTAGTGCCAAAACTGAAGATATGGGAGTTGTGTGAAAGTCATAAGATTCTTCGATTTAATGATATAGTGACTGTTAAAGATTTTGATTGGCATTTATGATTTCTTTATTCTTGTTTGATAATTTTTCTAATGATAAGGTTTTAAAGATTTATTTTCTATTATATGATAGTTCTTTCAAACTAGATGGTATTTAGTTATACATATTAGTGCTACTGAAGGGCACTAACGTCCCTTTAGCCGGGGGCACTGCATTATTTTATGATACATGTTGTTCTACAGCAAACGGCAACGACCAATGATAGCTCTATCCTCTTCCCAGTAGACTTGTGAGCCTCACTCTATCCCGGGGTCATGTCATGTATCTTTGTTTATTTTCTCATCATGTACTTTATTTGAGGTATAGCCGGACCTTGTTCCAGCATTTCCATGTTATTATTCTGTTATATTTAGTGGCTCCGCAGACACATTATGGGTTGTGTTTGGTATTGGGAAATAAAACTAGAAATAATGGTATTTGGCAAATATGTTTTCCTCCATATCTGTAAGAAAATTTCACATATGGGATACTATTGTTGAAATGGCTAATGAATGCAAAATGGGAGTTGTTAATGAAATGTTTATATACCATGATTAATGGAGGTCATCTACTCTTTGTTCACGAACTAGTTTGGGTAGAATGAAGCCTAACAAGCTTGCTCTGTTGGGTTTACTCGTTTGATCACTGGTCACACTCTTTGAAGTTCGGGGCGTGACAAACTTGGTTTCAGAGCCTAAGGTTTTAAAATGTCCTAGGATGTCTCGGAGCCATGTCTAGTAGAGTCCTTCTTATCATTGTGTAGTCGATCACATCTATATGTTGGAGGCTATTTGGACATTTAGGAATTTCACCCTTCTTTAATACTCCAAATCGTGCGATATAGCTTAAGATAGAGAGCTGATTTCCTCTCTAAAACTTATTATCAATATTAGTAATTTTGATACCATAATCCGCAAATTTGAAGCTTGTAAGGAGGGATTGATCCCACTATTGATTTCTAGTGGATTGCCCAAGTACTTGTTCGGAGAATGTGTTAAGTCATTATTGCTAAGGGGAGTACCCTTGTTCCCATTAATGTCACTGCACCACTAGGTCATGTAGATATCAGTATGTTACCAATGAATGTTACAGATGTGAAGTCGGGGTTTATCAGTTAAGGCATTGCCCCGCCAATCTAGAGTCACTCTTTTACTTACTTGTGTATATCGTTTCTATAGTTTGAATAGTCACTCTACTCTCTTTTGAGTATTATCACGAAGCCTTATCACTATTAAGTAACATAAGTGCATGCATCAACACCTATTATATGAGTGCACATCAATCGAAATGGTCACCATGTGCATAAAGGTATTTTGAAAATTGAGATCCTCACATCCGCATCACAGGAAGATCTTGTGTCTCCATAATATTTGTGTTCACTTGAGATATCCCGTAGCAAGTAACTCACTTGGTTTCTGGTATTGTGGTCACCCATGATGTGGTATTGTATTGCAGTTCAGAAGTAGTATAGTATAAACATGTCCAACTCATAACGAATGATTATTTTCTTTTTACCCCTCCAGTACGTATTAATTGTGTTCCTTGGTTAGTGAATTCATTGTGCTAATTCCCAACACTTGTTCGATAAACACGAGAGAACATACATTTTTATGTGTCACTATGACACTTCTTTTCTCATATAAAAAATCCACGGAGAATCCATCATGAACATCTGTAAACCTTCCATGATTATTTTTCACTTTTTCATTGAGTTTGATTGTCTTTACACATTCGACTTCTAGAGTCATTGACTATGTCATTGTCATGTGCGGGGAGTTTTGCTACCCTTGGTATTCAACCTTTCTGTGTGGGTAGGAGTGTTATTTGTCTTTCTCCCCGGAGCATCATGTTAACCATTAGAGCGCCTAGAACAATGATTTTGTCCAAATATTTAGATGTACTAGCTATGTCGATTCACTCATGAAAGGTTGATATTAGATGACTTCAGATTTTAGCACATATCATGAGCATATTGATATTAGAGGACATGTTTTTGTATCTTTGCTTCTCTTATATATGATCAATTATAAGCGGTTTGAAGTATGATAATCTTGTATCCATTCAACTTCTTTTCATCCTCATAGGCTTGTGGCATAGATTCCTTGTATCAGTTAATATTAAGAGTGTAATTCAATTTCATGTGTTTTGAAACCCATATCATATTCAAGGTTCCAGAATACT
The DNA here is from genome assembly GCA_034376525.1 of Nicotiana benthamiana. Classification (NCBI taxonomy): domain Eukaryota; kingdom Viridiplantae; phylum Streptophyta; class Magnoliopsida; order Solanales; family Solanaceae; genus Nicotiana; species Nicotiana benthamiana. The sequence goes on along the minus strand of CM067329.1, from coordinate 135,162,220 downwards.
CTCATTCTTGATAACTAGATTTTCCCTACAATTCAAAGACGGATGGGTCACATACTTGAATATTATTCCTTAATGATTTATATTGCAAAAGTACTAGTTACCCATATACCTCATTCGCCTAATAATTAATGGTGTCACTATGATTAACCTTGTTAGCATTGTTAGTAGTAATTCTCATGTCCTTCAGCATGTAACCTCATGAAATACTCTGCTTGGCACCTAAATGGATTCCTGAATAGTTCCAGCCTAATCTTGAACTTTGTTGCTCTTTTGTGTTAGATCTATCGGATATTGAAAGTTCAAACATGTCAAAGAAGAAATATCCCCGTGTGATCCAATATATTTGATAGGCTATTTTATTGTCAATTTATGATAGCACATGTTAGAGTAATTGTTGAAGGTCACCAAGGGTTTAATGTGAGTGTTTGCCTAGAGATTTTGAGTTTTGGAGGGTGAACAGGTTATTCTAAAAATTTTCCCTTGTATATGTTATGAGAATGGATAATGAAGGATACATAAGCTCATTTCCCATTAGGTCGCATTAGGAGTATGATATTTCCCTATAGTTGTTCCTCATGAATTTTTGTTTTCATATTCCTATGCCTAAGAAGGTAGGCTGAGATATGTAAGGCCCCGTGAAAATGAATGCTCATGTGTTAGCAACTCATAGAGTCGAGTCTACCTACATAGATAATTTCCTTTTTACGGTTTTGAACTTAAAAATGTGAAATCGAAATTTTTCCAGAAAATGGTCAAAATGCGGTCCAGAATGCAGCCGCATATCAGCTATACAGACCGCATTCCAACCGCAGAGTGAATCAGAGAGCAACAAATTTTTTATGTTGAAAATGTGGTCGAATATGCGATCGCATAATCAATATGCGGTCCGCAGAGCGATCGCATATTGTCCATGAGGAAACTCGAAGGTCAGTTCTGCGGTGCATTTTGCGATTGCAGAACTCGAATGTGGTCCGCATATTCACCGTATTCCCAACCTGAGAGGTTTGAAATTTGGGCCAATTCTGCGGTCCATTTTGTGGAACGCATGTCAGTTCTGCGATCGCAGATTGCATCGCAGATCGAGCTCACCTGGTATTTTTCTTAAATTTTAGACCCGACCCACCATTTATTAAAACACCTTCTCCCTCATTTCTAACACATTTTTGATCAAAATAAGAGAGAGGGAGAGAGGGTTCTGGAGAGAGAAAGTAAATCCTTCATCATCTAGTCTTTAAAAATCATTGGAGCTTGGAAAGTTCTCGGTGCATTGTCTTCTCTATTGATTTCTCAGCTAAAATCCCTAATCCATTTCCCCCCCCCCCCCAAATTTTGAAATTAAGCTTGGGAAGGGAACCCCATACACTTTCTTTGAACTTTCTTCATAAAACCTTCATGCATGTCTTTAAAACCCTAAAATTTGGTAAAAAAGGAATTGGGTAGCAACTATGAGTTTAAATTTCTAAAACCTAAGTGTTGCTCATGAACTAGATTGACTTCTTTATTGCTTGGCAAATTATACTAGAGGTTAAAGGGGATAATCAACTCTAGGTATGTATGGCTAACTGTGATCCTTGTGAAATTGCCACGTGTTAGTTGTGAAATTGTTGATAGTTGATATTCATATGGGAATCATTGTGATGCTTTTGTGTTGTATGATTGTGTGGTAACACCTTGTGGTGAAAGTTGTGGAACTTGTAATTGGAAGAGTTTGGAAATGGAAATGATAAGGAACAATGGAAATGGAAATAATGTGGAACAGTGGAAATGGAAATAATGTGGAACAACGTGTGTGATTAGTTGCGAACAACTGTTGTGGTAACCCAAATTATGTACCAATTTGATGAACATGAGGAAATTGTGTTGCTAGTTGTGGAATTATACTATCCTTGTTGTGGATCTATTTTAATAATGTGCCATAATTGATTTCTTGTATTTGTTGTTGTGTTGTATGTTGTGTGAATTGAAACTGTCAGGCGGGGTTGGATTGCGCACCGCAACACGGTGAAATAAGGTGTCGGTTGGGGTGATAATGGTGGCCGAGGTAATAAGGGTGGACGAGGAAATAAGGGTGGAAAATGTGATCCGATATCACTATTGATATGAATATGAATCATGAAATGATAAATGTGGAATTGTGAAAGGAGACAGTAGGAGAGTTTGTAACCTCTGGGGCACTGATTGCCCCTTTGTTTGACTACTTGAATCATTTGTTGCGGAATGTTTGGTTCTTGCTCCATGGTTGTACTTGTACTATTGTTGTTCAGTTCTATACTTGTATATGCAATTTGGCTTGAGTTTACTTGGGACAGAGTTTAGTCATACATGCTAGCACAATTCAAATGTACTGACGTCCCTTTTGCCTGGGGCGCTACATTCGTGTTATGATTGTAGATGGATCCGTGACAGGCACTCCTATCCACCGTTCATAGCTTCTCCTCCTATCTATCGGTTGTATTTGTGTTTGGTGAGCCCCTTTTCTTGCGGGGCCTTATGTGGCTCATTCCACCCATGTTGTTGTATTTTGGAGTCTTGTGTCCTTTCGTAAAGGTATAGCCTGGGCCTTGTCGCCGGCAAGTGTTGTATTATCTTTCTCTTACAGGCTCCGTAGGCAGTGCTATGTGGGTTAGAACTTATATATAAAGGTGTATGTTTTGGGCGCTGTAAACTTGTTCATCACATTCCCCGTTAATCATAATGTATGTTTTGTAAAACACGTTCCGTGTTAATCATAATGTGTGTTTATAAAAGAGAAATCATGTGTTATCAATTGCCAATTTGGTATCTTTTGGCTATTTATCATTGAATAATGTGGGGTAACGCGTGGGAAATAGGAAAGGCACCCAGGTCCACTCGACTGGGGACACCCGGCTAAGTGCCGGTCATGCCCCTCAGATTTGGGGCGTGACAAACTTAGTATCAGAGCCTAAGGTTTTAATGGAGTCCTAGGATGTCTCGGATCCATGCCTAGTAAAGCCCTTCTTATCGGTGTGTTGTCGACCACATCTATATGTTGGGGGCTACACGGGCATTTAGGAAAAATGGTCCTCTTCTTTGTTATTCCAAGTTTGTGCGGTGAAGTGATGTTGTGTCTAATTCGTGCTCTATTTCGAATTTTCAGTGACGACACCCAAGAAGAAAGCTAGACTCGGCCTAGGGGCCAACGCTACTTCCAGTACTGTTGTGGATCATGTGCCGACTACCGGGGGTGTGAGTGATTCCCAGTTCAGTATTTGCTTGCCCCATCCATTCCTGATCCAAGAAATCATGTTCCAGCAGCGGCCGAGGGTGCTACTATCCATCCTGCCAATGCTCCTAATCCTGATGTTGCTCTCGCTTCCGATGGAGATATTAGGGGAGATATCCGTATGCTGACTCAGTTAGTGGCCGCCCAGGCCTAGAGATCTCATGATGCCCCTGTGTCCTCCAGCGGACAGGTAGATTCCTCCAGCTCTAGAGTTCACCAGTTTCTCCGATTGTCCCCTCCTGAGTTTTCTGGAACAGACCTAGAGGCTGATCCGCAAGAATTCCTTGATGAGATGTACAAGACCGTTCAAGTAATTAAGGCTACAGAGATAGAAGGGGTAGAATTGGCTTCATACAGGTTGAAGGGAGCTGCGCGTTCATGGTTTGAGATGTGGGAGCATTCCCGTAAGGAAGAGAGACCTCCAGCTAGAAGGGATGTGTTCGTAGATGCCATTATTGACCACTTCTTGCCTGCCGAGACCTTGGCAGCCCGTGCCACCAAGTTTGAGGTTATTAAGCAGGGTAGCATGAGTGTTTGGGAGTATCATATGGAGTTCGTGAGGTTGTCAAAGTATGCTCCTCAGTTGGTGTCGACTATGGAGGCCACAGTCTGGCGATTCATTCAGGGTCTCAGCCCTTTGGTGGTAAATGAGGATGCTACATCGGCTTTGCATTCTAACATGAACTATGGGAAGATCATGGGTTTTGCTCAGGCCATAGAGGCCAGGAATTTGAAGATTCGGGAAAATAAGGAGAGTAGCAGCAGGGCCCGGTCTATGGGTCACTCAGGGAGATCAGGTCCAGGGAGAGGGTCATCAAGAACATCTCAGTCTTATGCTCAGTCCTTAGCTAGTGCACCGCCATCTATGCATCGTTTCTGGCAGAATGGCCCTTCGAGGCAAGGTTCAGGCCGCAGGAGGCCCCGCCAGTTCATTCATTCGGGGATGAGATCTCGACATCAAGGAGGTATATGCCCCAAGTGTGGGAGATTTCATACAGAGGTTTGTTACTTGGATGATCCAGGGTGTTACAATTGTGGCGTGAGAGGTCACATACAGCGGGACTGCTGTGCGCCCAGACAAGACACGGGTTGGGGACTTGCTCAGCCATCCAGTTCATCAGTTGCTGCATAATCAGTGCGCCCTCCAGCCCCAGCAGGGCATGGTGTAGCAATAGGTGGAGCTCGTGGTAGGGGAGGACCCAGTAGGTTTTATGAATTGAGTGGATGTCAGAGTGTTAAGGCTTCCCCATATGTTGTCATAGGGATCCTATCTATTCATACCATTGATTGCTGTGATCTTATTGATTTGAGGTCTTCTTTGTCCTATGTCACCCCATTTGTTGCTTCGAGTTTTGGGATTGAACCCGAGCAGCTTCTTGAGCCGTTCTCTGTATCGACTCCGGTTGGTAATTCTATTACAGGCGCGCGGCTATATAGGAATTTTGTTGTTATGGTAGGTGGTCGTGTTACCACGACTGACCTTATCGAGCTAGGGATGGTGGAATTTGATGTAATTATGGGGATGGATTGGCTCTATTCGTGCTTTGCTAAACTTGTATCTGGACGAGAGTCATAAGGCTCGAGTTCCCTATTGAGCCGGTTGTTGAATGGAAAGGAAATGGTGTTGTGCCGAAAGGTAGGTTTATTTCCTATCTCAAGGCTTCGAAGATGATCAGAAAGGGGTGCATCTATCATTTAGTCCGGGTAGCAGACACTACTCCAAACGTACCTGCCCCCGAGTACGTGCCAGTTGTGATTGAGTTTCTTGAGGTATTTTTAGATGAGCTTCCAGGAATTCCGCCGGATAGGGAGATTGATTTCGGGATTGATGTATTACCAGATACCCAGCCAATATCTATTCCACCATACAGAATGGCGCCGGCAGTGTTGCGAGAGTTAAAAGAGCAGTTGAAGGATCTACTGGAGAAGGGGTTTATCCGATCAAGTGTGTCGCCATGGGGTGCTCCGGTTCTTTTTGTCAGAAAGAAGGATGGGTCGCTTCGGATGTGTGTCGATTATCGACAGCTTAATAAAGTCAACATTAAGAATAAGTACCCTTTGCCTCAGATAGATGATTTGTTCGATAAATTGCAAGGTGCAAGGTTCTTCTCCAAAATTGATTTGCAGTCCGGGTACCACCAATTGAAGATCGGGGAGCAAGATATTCCTTAGACCGCTTCCAGAATGCATTATGGCCACTTTGAATTCATGGTCATGTCTTTTGGGCTAACCAACGCCCCACAAACTTCTATGGATCTTATGAATCGGTCTTCAAGTCATTTTTAAACTCCTTCATGATTGTTTTAATTGACGACATCCTCGTATATTCGCGGAGCAGGGAGGATCATGCCAGCCACCTTAGAGTAGTTTTGCAGACTCTACATCAGCACCAATTGTATGCCAAGTTTTCCAAATGTGAATTTTGGTTGGAGTCCGTCACTTTTCTGGGTCATGTTATTTCCAGTGAGGGGATTCAGGTGGACCCCCAAAAGATTGCAGCGGTGAAGGATTGGCCTAGGCCCACGACCCCGACGGATATCTGTAGCTTTTTGGGGTTAGCAAGGTATTATCGGAGGTTTGTAGAGAGATTCTCCACCCTCGCCTCTCCTTTGACCAAATTGACGCGGAAATCAGCCAAGTTCCAGTGGTCGGATGCTTGTATGGAAAGTTTCAAGGAATTAAAGACAAAGTTGACTTCGGTACCAGTATTGGCCTTTCCAGAAGGCATTGTGGGGTTTGTAGTCTATTTTGATGCCTCCAGGGTTGATTTAGGGTGTCTTCAGATGCAGCATGGGAAGGTCATAACATATGCTTCCAGGAAACTCAAGAATCACGAGAAGAATTATCCGACACATGATTTGGAGCTTGCATCAGTTGTGTTCGCCGTGAAATATGGCGGCATTATCTTTATGGGTTTCATGTAGATGTGTTATCAGATCACAAGAGTCTTCAATATTTATTCAAGCAAACGGAGCTGAATTTGATGCAGCGGCGATGGTTAGAATTGCTTAAGAATTATGATATGGATATCTTGTACCATCTAGGGAAGGCGAACGTGGTGGCCGACGCCCTCAGTTGGAAATCCCTGGGTAGCTTGGCTCACTTGAGAGCGGATCAGAGGTTCCTAGATCGGGAGGTACATCAGTTGGCCAGCCTTGCGGTTTGTATCTCGGCCCCGAATGAAGAGGACCTTATGGTGCATAATACAACAAAATTGTCGCTCGTGGCAAAGGTGAAAGAAAAGAAGTTTATTGATCCAGCATTGGCACATTAATTTCAGCATTTTCACTCAGCAACTCTAAATAGCAAAAATTCAGCATTTTCACTGGGCAGCAATGATGGTGTGCTACGGTGCCATGACAAGTTATATGTCCTAGATATGGATAATATTCGAGAGAGGATAATGGTGGAGGCTCATCATTCCAGGTATTGAGTGCACCCAGGATCTACAAAGATGCATCACAATCTCAAGGATATTTATTGGTGAAGTGGTATGAAGAAGAGTGTAGCGGACTTTGTCTCTAAGTGTCCGAATTGCAGCCAAGTGAATGCTGAGCATCAGCAGCCGGGAGGGTTGACGCAACTTATAGAAATACCATTGTGGAAGTGGTAAATGATCAATATGGACTTCGTGACAGGGCTACCTCGTAATCAGCACAAGTTCGACTAAATTTGGGTAATTGTGGATAGGCTCACCAAATCAGCTAACTTTTTGCCAGTCAAGTCCACCGATACTTCGTAACAATATGCTCGGTTGTATATCAAGGAGATAGTGATGCTTCATGGTACGCCACTTTATATCATTTCAGATCGAGGAGCTCAGTTTACAACTAACTTCTGGAGGAAATTTTAGCAAGGTTTGGGTACTCAAGTGTATCTTAACCCAACTTTTCATCCACAAATCGATAGCCAAGAAGAGCGTACTATTCAGACGCTCGAGGATATGTTGCGGGCATGTGTCTTCGATTTCAAAGGTAATTGGGATGATCACCTGCCCGTTATAGAGTTTTCTTACAATAACAGCTTCCATGCTAGCATCCAGATGGCCCCATTCGAAGCATTGTACGGAAAAAGGTGTAGGTCCCCGATCGGGTAGTTTGAGGTTAGTGAAGCAGAATTAATAGAGCCATTTCTCGTGCATCAGGCCATGGAGAAGGTAAGAGTCATTCTGGAGAGGATGAAGACTGCTCAAAGTCGCCAGAAATCCAATGCGGACGTGCGTCGAAGAGAATTGAAGTTTCGAGAAATGGATTGGGTATTCTTGAGGGTGTCCGCTATGAAGGGAGTCATGCACTTTGGAAAGAAGGGAAAGTAAGTGTATCTATTTGACTCTACCGAGTCGCATATTACCGGCCAGGTACGCCACCAATTGTGCAACAACTGATCAGTTGGGTTTTACCGATCTCCACATGGTCGGATACGATACTACCGAATATTATGATGGTCGAGTACATTTTTTGCTGAGCCTATTGCTGTCGGGTATGATATGATGATGATAATTCCCATAGAGGCATAATCTTTAAAAGTTTATGTATATATACATATGTACCATGCATTTCATTTCTATAGCCTTCTGACGTATGCAGATTATACAAGTTGTATATTCTCTATCCATGCTTACATTACTGTTCGTACTTATGGTTCCCTTCCTTACATACTCAATACTTTATCCGTACTGATGTCCTTTTATTTGTGGATGCTGCATGTCGTGCTGCAGGTCCTGATAGATAGGCAGGTGCAGTCCCCCACCACAGTAGGCTGTCTAGTTCAGCGGTGATTTGCGAGATCCCTTCTCCGGACTGGTCGTGGTCTTAGTACGCATTTTTGTTATAGACATTATGTGCATGTAGGGTCCATAATTTGGCTATGTTGCAGCAACTATGTTCCTTTAGAGGCTCATAGATAGGTGTCTACTAATGTATAGTTTGGTATTCCTTGTCGGCTGCATTTTGGTTGTATAGTCTTTCATGGCAACGTGGTAGCTCGTACCATATTTTTATTGACTGTCTGGTCATCCCTTGTTATATATGTTCATGACATCATATTTTATTGCTGGTTGTCCATGATCCATGTCTACCACTTATATTGATCTAATCACCCCTAAAATATAATAAAGAAGGTTAGATAAAATGTATGTTGGTGCTCGGTGAATATGGCCGGGTGCTAGTCATGGCCCCCCAGTTTGGGTTGTGACAAACTTGGTATTAGAGCAAGTGTGTACTAGGGGTTATCTATGAGCCATGTCTAGTAGAGTCTTGATTATGGATGTGTAGTGTGAAACATTTATAATTAGGAGGCATCAACACATCTAGGGTTGTTACCTTCTTCCTGAATCTAGATCATGCATAGAGTTGAGTCATACATGTTTTTTTTAATATTCACCTTGTATTCATATAGTGATGCCTTCGACTAGGAAGCAAACGATTATTAGATGGCATGATACAACAACGGGAGAGGGTACTTGTCAGGTGACCCAAGCTAGAGCAGGCCAAAGTGAGGCTCGGAGTGTGATGCCCTCTCAAAAATCATCTCTCCTTAAAGAATATTAGGAGGCATCCAACACCTTCAGTTCCTCCGTCTGGCACTACAGACCATGATATGTAGAGTGTTTTGCAGTTGTTGACTAGCTTGGTAGCTGATTAGGCTCATAGGTAGAATGCAGGTGCTTCTTATAAACCACTAAGTACGAGAGTTCGTGATTTTATTAATTTTGAACCTCCAGTGTTTACCAGATCAGAACCAAAGGAGGACCTGCAGACTTTTATTGACTAGGTTCATCGTACACTATGGGTTATGCAAGCTAGTGATACAGAGGCAGTGGAGTTGACTTCTTGCAGGGCGCACAAGGACCTTAGTAGTATGATAGTTGGGAGAGATCCAGGGGTCTGAGCGCTCTTCCAGCTAAGTGTAAGGAATTTTCTATGGCCTTTCTTTGTCACTACTTGCCAGTTGAGATATGGTGAGCTAGAGCTGATAAGTTCTTGAACCTTCGACAAGGTAATATGAATGTGCAAAAGTATAGTATGCAGTTTGATTCTTTAGCAAGGTATGCTCCCCATATGGTGGCCGAGATGAATGATAGGGTGCATCTGTTCATGAATGGGTTGGGACTGTCGGTGCCCCCTTTTTCTAAGGCGAAATTAGGTTTATGACATTTGGGAGAATCATTCCCTTTTGGGAATTGGGTTTTGGAGTTTGAAGAGACGCCACCTAATCAATAAGTGCATTAGGATACTAAGGAGGGTTTGAGTTTGAAGAACCAGAGTTTGGGTAATGGCTAAAAATTATCTCGAGGGGGAGGTGTTAGGCACCCCTTAAGATCCACTAGTGTGGTTCCTGACTATGTTATAACTTGTGACTTCACATAATCAAGTAAGCAATTAAAGGATAAAATAGAAGGGGTTGGCATACAATATTGCAAATAAGTTGAAACTTCAGAAAAGGTAAGGGGGCAGAAATTTTATGAAAAGATTTAAACAATTCTAAAGAAATAGACGAAAGCAAGTAAAAAGGAGGAGGGTCCTAGGTTAATGATTAATATGGATCATGCCAATGCAATACCCAGTAATCACTCCTCAGAAGAGGGACTACATGAGATATTAACGCATCGGTTATCATATCTAAATCTACCATTCCCACCCCGTTAAGGTATTAAAGCGCGAAATAATATAAGTACTTATTGCATGCTATTACCCGTCCCGATCCTATCAGTCCGGGAGGCATTGAGACTACTAGTTCTTAAGGGAAAGGAATTGGGGATTTGCAGAGTTGTATAAGGATAAAAGTCTAGGCGATAAGCAAAAACACAGAAACCGTTAGGGGGAAACAAATAGCAATTAAGGCTCACACATGCCTCTTCACTTAAAAGAGCTAATATAGCATGACTTCAAATACTGGTTTTGGGCTAAATTACATTAAAACGTAGGATAGGCTGATTTATCACACATTTCTCAAATCAGGAGTCCGAATTAGCCTTGTCTAGACATAGTTATCAAAAACCGACAGTTAACTAATTACCTAATAGTTTGCCTAAGTGAGACCAATTGGCATGACATCTAGAAGAGCGTACTAATTTTAAGGAAAAAGGTTGTTGGTTATATAAACAAAAAATCTGCAGACTTTGAATGACCTTATGACTGATTTTAAGTTGATTCCCTTGATTACTCTTATAGGTATGATTATTAAACGTCATTGGTTCGAAATGATTACATAAATTTAGGAGGCATGTAGTTGTGGTATCAAGACTGAAGTTGATTATTTATTAAACCTATGGTTGTTTGCCTAACGACATGTATATGCGTAAGTGCAGAAACCTAATATCATGATTTCTATCTGCAGAAATTATAGGCATAATTTCTAGAATGCAGAAGTGGAGAACTTATAGACATAATTTCTAGAATAAAGAAGTGCAGAACTTATAGACATAATTTCTAGAGTGCAGAAAACTTAAAGGCATGGGTTCTAAAATCCAGAATGCATATAAACATAATTTCTAAAATGCAGAAGTACACAAACTTATAGGAATGAGTTCTAATATGCAGAATGCATAAATTATTAATAACATATAGGTAAGTTTTCTACCCTTTGCATGAATTTATCTCCATCCCTTTTCACTAGCCATACCCAATAGTTATAACAAATTATTACAGGCCCAAATAAATCAGAAAAGAAAATTAAAATTACATAAGAAGTTACAGCTACATCCAAACAGCCTAATTCAGACTAAAGGTCCAACAATATGAGATAAACCAACATCCAGGATCAGATTTCCAAAAGCTTTTCTCACATTTGGTATGTATCAAAGTTCCCAAGAGTCTCAAGGGCTTTGGGTAATGTTTACACCCCAAACATATTGCAGAATTAAGATCATAGTGCAGTGGAAATGCCATCCTGCAGATGTCCAAGTTCAGAGGGAACTCAAGGTCCCAAAGAAAAGCTCATAAGAGACGGGCAGAACTTAAGGGTATAAGAATAAGTGTAAGTGCATAAGGGAGAATCAGGGAGAACCATGACACGCTGGTGGTCATGCCCAACAGTTGGGAATGCTGGCACACCCTTGACTAGTCTGTTAGCCAACTTAGGAGTTAGGATCCATTGTGGATCAAGTTATGGCGTGGGCAGTAATTAGGATACTGCCATACCAAGAAACTTAACTCGAACATATAGAAGGGAATAGGGGTAGGGATTTACAATAGAAACAAATGCAAGGAAAGCACATAATTAGCATAAATCATTGAACATGAACAGTAAAGTAAACAAGAAAGCTGGAACTGTAAAGTAAACACATAGGGGTGACACTGAAAACTAAATGAAAAGCATACAAGTTTCAAGGGAAAACAAGTAAGAAAATAGTAGTCTTTGAAAAGCCAAGTTGCAAGCAAAGCAGTTCAAGTGTTGAATTCAAAATAGTATTTGCAAGTGTGCAAGTACTGAATTGGAAGACTAGTAGTGAAGGTGGTCTGAGGATGAAAATCGTAAAATGTAAGGTTCACTTCTAAGATATTGAACTTGAAGTGTGGATACGAAAGTACTGAGTAGGAAGTGTGTTAAAAGTGCATGAGGGTAGTCCGTTTTATAGTGTAAAGAAACAAGTAAGAAAGGCAAGGAAATATAATTAAAATCAGACTCCCTTTGGTTAACGGATTCTGATTCCAACGGGTAGAAATTAATTAAGGAAAAAGATTTCTAATTAAAACCTTTCAAAGTAGCACAAAGGGGTAGGTACATAGAAGTTATTTAAGGAAAACAATGAATGGTAAACGTTTTGTGTCAAATATGGTAAGGGAATCAATTAAACTGCCATGAAGTCAAAAATTACGATTCCAATTTGAATGAACCAAGTCAAGAAAGGGTAGAGGAGGTTCAATCAAATTCAAAAATCAGTGACAAATCATTAGCCTCATTAAAGGAAATTCAAAATGAATCCCTTGGTTGGTGAAAACCTTTTAAAGAGATGTTTCTCATATATAAAGCACATAGATCAAACAATAGAATTATTATGTTACGTAGAAAAAGAGTTAACACTAAAAGTCTCATAGTAACAAGCAAAAGGGATCCAAGTTCAATTACAGACTCATAATGAGTCTAAAAGCCTAGGGTCCCAAAGTGGAACCCTAGTACCAATTGTCAAAGAAACCCCAAAACCTAGAGTTTCGAATAGAGTCAGAGGTGAGAAAACAAAGTCATTGAAAGAGGCTCAGAAGACTTTTTCAAATACTTATGAGATACAAACATACACAACGGAAATCACACTGATTCAACGTCATGTGAACATATTTGTTAAAACTCGGAGTTAAACAAGTTCAGAAGAAAGAGATAATACAAATTTTAAATAAAAGTAAAGAAAATATGCTTAGCATGAACACAAATAGAGTTCAGTAAAGTGAACAAATAATCAAAGAACTCGACCATAAACACATACAACAGAGAATAAAGAAAACAAAACGGATTAAACATGTGAGCATCAGATTAACATCATTTGCATAATAGAAAAGAAAAAAGAGTGCAAACTCATGCGTAATAAGAAGCACACATACGAGCACAAAACACACATAAAGAAAGAACATGAAGAATAAAAAAATATTGGAGAAATCCTTTTTCAGAAACCCTAAAATTGAAATTGAACAATTTTAAAGAGGAAATTTGGGGAAACCCTTTAAAATTTCAAGTAAAGCTCAGGCATGGAACAGATCTAAGAAAAATAAGCAAGTACAGAACCTCAGACGGCTTAGAGTTGAAGGGAAAATCCTAGAATGAGAAAGGTCTTGAGGAAAGTAAGATCCTGAAATGAAAAGACTCATATTGCTTGAACACGTTGGGATAATGGCCGGAGAGGCCATTGATCTACAGACCCGAGAAGGATCTGAAGAGAAAAATTAGATTCGGGCTTCAAATCATCGAACAACTTAGGTTTATTGGTGAAAAAGGGTGAGCAGAAGTGATCCGTGGCCTGGAACGCCGTGGATTCCGGTGGAATCGGTAGAACGAGGTGGGAGACGACTAGGATTTCATAGAGGCTAGAGATAGTTTGACAGACGAAGAGGGTTTCAAAGGCATCATCTCAGAAAGAATGAGCTAGGTTAAGGGGGTATTGGGAATTAAAAATTGGAAGGGGGAATCTCAACCGTTGATCAAAATGATCAACGACGAGGATCAAAAGGGAAGCAGGTGGGTTATAAATCGGGTCATGGGTTGGGTTAAAATTGGAATTGGGCTGGTCTTTATTTGGGGCATAATTGGGGTCAAATTGAGGCTAAAATTAAAAAGAAATAAGGTTGTAATTGAAATAGAAATGGGATATGTTTAAATAGCAAATTTTCCCTTTTATTTTTTATAAAATAGTAATAATGATTTTCAAAGTGAATTAAAAACAATGAGCTAACAAATATAAATATTAGTCTAAAAATACTGGAAATAATTTTGTAATTGTAAAATGATGTTAATCGTAAAATAGGCTATAATTATCATTATATGCAATCTAGCTTTAATAATATCAAATAAATTTGTAAAAATATATAAAAATCACCTTAATTATATTCTGATGTAAATATGAGAATAGAAATAAATTAGTCACCAAAATAATAATTTTGAGAACAATTATTGGATTTTACACTACAAGAAATAGCCAATATATTAATTTTAAAAATCTTGATAAATTAGGAAAAGATATCAAAACTCTTGGGTATGCTTATATATTCATGTACATGCTATTTTAAGAGTATTTCGTATATAAAAATACTTAATAATAAACTAGGTATCAACAACCGCTCCTCTTTACCCGGGAAGGATGAAAGAGTTGTCGGATAAAGATATGATGGCCAATTTTGACCAAATGAAATGATTTGAAGAATGCTAATCGAGCTTTTGTTCCTGAGTTGCCTACATATATCTGGTCTTACTGGAATAAGGCCATATGTAGTTCAGGGTCCATAAGCGGACTATGCCAATGGAGATTTAGAAAAATTGACGTAATGTTCATGTTGAGAAAGATGTTCAGAGTCTGATAGGATGCGAGAACTTGAGCGGGATTGCTCTTGCTGAGCTGGCTGTTTCTAGACGATGTACCTACAAATGAACAATACCAACATATATTGTGCATAAATTTAAACGCTATACAAGTTCCCATTGGACCATGAATGATGTCTTTGGACACTTAGGATGACGTCTTTGGACCATGACGTCTTGAGCCATGAAGCGTATGATAACGGATTCACAGGCTATGAAATGATGTTCTCGGGCTATGAGAGTGATACCTCCGAACTATGATGCCTTTATATAATGATATGTAAGAGATAAAATGAGGTCCTAAGGCGATGGCATGGCGTTCTCTGGCTATAAAAGTGGTGCCTCCGAACGATGATGCCTTTGGACAATTTGACGATCTTTTAGCCCATGAAATGAAAAAGGTGGCGATCTTTCAGCCCATAAGATGTAGAGAGTGGAGATCTTTCTCCAATGCAAGATATAAATGAAGTGGCAATCTTACAGCCGATGCGAGATTTAAATAAAGCTGGTGATCTTTTAGCCAATGTAGGATTTAAATAAAGGTGGCGAAATTTCAGCCGATGCGGAATTTAAATAAAGGTGGTGATATTTCATCCATGAATATAGAGGTACATCTTAACATCGGAAGGTAGAAAGGTAGCCTTATGCAATTCAAAAATGCAAGTAGAAACAGAGCTTAGTCTCGGAAGGCAGAAAGGTAGCCTTATGCAATACAAAAAAATGCAGATGGAGACAGAGCTTAGTTTTGGAAGGCAGAATGGTAGCCTTATGCAATGCAGAGAAATGCAGGATGGAGACAGTGCTTAGTCTCGGAAGTAGAATGGTAGCCTTATGCCATGCAGAAAAATGCAGATAGAGACAAAGATTATTCTCGGAAGGTAGAATGGTAGCCATATGCAATGTAGAGAAAGGAAAATAGTAATAGAATATCTTAGTCGATAGCTGATAGAAAATAGTTGATTATGATATTGTGGTTTCTGGGGATGTTGTATGCAGATAGCAGTTGTGAATGAGTGATGCTTTGAGAATTGTATCTCTGAGAAGTGTGAGTGTATAAACATATCTGATGATTTTACAAACTTGGTGCCTGTATCTAAAGGAAAATCGTGATTTTTGTAAAATGGGAAGGTTAGTTCGTATACGCCAGGACTTCGATTGTCTTGCTTGGAATTGTGTATTATTCGGGTAGCCTTTCTAAACAAAGCAAATTTGATAATAGTCATGAATGATTTAGTAACAATGTAACATAAATGCATATTGGAATAGTTTTCTTTAGATGAATCGATGAATGCGACGCGGTTCAAGACATTGCAACTTCTCTTGCTATGGAATTTTGAGGGTCCTCCTCAAAATTCAACCCTAGTTTACTAGAGTGGTGCTTCTGACGGCTGCCTGTGACAAATGGCTAAAATCCAGTTTCCAATAGTAGGGGCAAATGAAAGTTTTATTAAATTGTGACCGAACCCATAGGGATGCCTACGTATCCCGTCTCAAATGGGAATCAGGTCAGGCGTAGTTCAAATTACATCATAAAGAAATCATAAATGGCTACGCATAGTATTGGTTCACTGCATCTGAGTTGATCGACTTCGGCCAAACTTCTCCGTCCATATCTGCAAGTATGAGGGCTCCTCCTGTTAGAACCTGATGAACCATGTACGGACCGTGCCAGTTGGGAGAGAATTTCTCCTTGGCTTTATCTTGATGTAGGAAGATTTTCTTCAGCACTATCTATCCCTGTGTGAATTGTATTGGCTTGACTCTTTAATTGAAGGCTCTGGACATTCTATTATCATAATGTTGACCATGATAAACTACATTCATTCTCTTCCCATCTATAAGAGCTAACTGCTCGTAATCACTCTTTACCCATTCTGCATCGTCGAGTTCTGCTTCACGTATGATCCCCAGGGAACAAATTTCTGCCTCGGCGGGAATGACCACCTCTGTACCATAAACCAGCATAGAGGAGTTACCCTGGTTGATGTGCGAACTGTGGTACGGTATCCCAATGAAGAAAATGATAGCTTTTCGTGCCATTGTTTATGATTTTCTATCATTTTCCTAAGTATCTTCTTGATATTCTTATTGGCCGCTTCTACAGCTCCATTTATCTAAGATTTGTAGGTTGTAGAATTGTTGCGTTTGATCTTCAATGTTTCACACATTGCTTTTATAAGGCCACTGTTGAGATTGGACCAATTATCAGTAATGATTGACTCTGGTATGTTGAACCGGCAAACGATACAGTTGTGGACAAAGTCTTCCACGACTTTCTTAGTCACTGCCTTGTATGATGCTAGTTAAACCCACTTGGTGAAATAATTAATTGCCAATAGAATGAACCTGGGCCCATTTGACGCGACAAGATTGACAGGTCTGATAACATCCATTCCCCAAACGGCCGAATGACCATGGTGAGCTTGTTGCAGATCATTTGGAGGCACCTTTGTCATGCCTGCATGTATCTGACAATGATGGCCTTTACAGACATACTGGATGCACTCCGTTTCCATAGTCATCAAAGAATAACAAGTTCAAAGTATTTTCTTGGTTATGACAAAACGGTTCATATGTGGGCCGCAGTTCCCTGCATGAATTTCTTCCAATAGTCTGGATGCCTCCTTTGCGTTGACACACCTTGATAATCCCAAATCAGGAGTTCTACTACATAGGATTCCTCCGATGTGAAAGAAATTAGGATAATCTTTGAAGGGTGCTCATCTGAGTAGCACTTGCAAGTTCTGGATATTCTCCTTTTTCTACATACTGCTTGATATCGAGAAACCAGGGTTTCCCATCCGCTTCTTCATTGACATGAACACAACAAGCTGGGTGATCAGAAATCTTTACCCGGATAGGATCAATGAAATTCTTATATGGATACTGAATCATAGATGATAAGGTAGCCAATCCATCAGCAAACTCATTCTGAACTCTGGGGACATGCTAAAACTCTGTCTTTGTGATCTCTACCTCAACTCCTATACATGATACAGATAAGGGCGTATCTAGGAATTCTTGGTTTCCCATTGTTCTCGGACCTTATGTATAAGTAGGTTCGAATCATCAATCACTAGCAATTCCTGAATGTTCATGTCAATGGACAGCATGAGCCCTAAGATGCAGGCTTCGTATTCGGCCAAGCTGTTAGTGCATGGGAATCTGAGATTTGCACACAGCGGATAATGCTAATCGATTTCTGATACTAGGACTGCTCCTACGCCAACTCATTTGAAGTTTTCTTCTCCATCGAAAAACATTCTCCAACTATCATAGGATTCTGCAATGTCTTCTCCTATGAGATATACCTCTTCGTTAAGAAAATACGTCTTTAGGGGCTCGTATTCTCCGTCCATGGGATTCTCGATGAGATGATCTAGCAATGCTTGTCCTTTGATTACTTTTTGAGTTACGTAGACGATGTCAAATTCACTCAGCAGCGGGCATGGGCTTCTGAAAGATGTACTTCAGCGGATCCATTCTTGACATGAGATAAGTAGAATAGGCATAAAAATAATGCCTCAACTTCTGAGCTGCCCAAGTCAAAGCACACCAGGTGCGCGGTCTCTTACGGGGTGAACTTCTTGCTGAGATAGTAGATGACCTGCTCTTTTTTCCCCGTTTCATCATGTTAACCTAGAACACGACCGAATGCTCCATCCAATACTACAAGGTAGAGCAGTAGAGGTCTACCTAGTTCGGAAAAAACCAAAACTGGCAGCGTTGAAAGGTATTCCTTGATTCTATTAAAGGCTTTCTAACAATCATCAATCCATTTGGTTGCGACGTCTTTCTTCTACATCTTAAATATCAGTTCACAAATGATAGTGGATTGATCTATGAACTGGCTGATGTAGTAGAGTCTCCCCAGGTAACTCATAACCTCTTTCTTATTCTTTGGCTGTGGAAATTCTTGAATGGCCTTAACCTTTGATGGATCCAGCTCTATTCCTTGGCGACTTACAAAGAACCCAAATAGCTTTCGAGCAAGAACCCCGAATGCACACTTGGCGGGATTCAGCTTCAAATTGTACCTTCTCAGTCTGTTGAAGAACTTTCTTAGATCTTCTATGTGTTCACCGGCTCTATTGGATTTGATAATGAAGTCGTCTACATACTCCTCAATCTCTTTGTGTATCATGTCATGGAAAATAGTAGTCATGGCCCTTATGTAGGTAGCCCCAGCCCCAAATGCCATCATCTTCTAATAATACATTCCCCACGTAGTAATGAAAGTAGTTTTCTCCGCGTCTTCCTTATCCATCCTTATCTGATGATATCCAGCAAAACAATCAACGAACGACTGTAGTTCATGCTTGGTGCAATTGTCGATCAGAATGTGTATGTTTGGCAAGGGGAAGTTGTCTTTCGGACTGGCCTGGTTGAGGTTCCGGTAGTCGACACAGACTCTAAGCTTCCCATCCTTCTTTGGTACTGGCACAATATTGGCTAACCATGTTGGATACTCTACTACCCTAAGAACCTTGGCTTTGACTTGCTTGGTGACTTCTTCCTTGATTTTCAGACTCATATAAGGTTTGAACTTCCTAATATTCTGCTTTACTGGCAGGCATTTTGGATCGCTTGGGAGTTTGTGAGCTATAATATATGTACTGTGACCAATCATTTCATCATTTCACCAGGCGAATATGTCCTCACATTTCCTTAGAAATTCCATGTATTCTTTCTTTTTTTATGTTTACAGATGAACACTAATATGCGTCTCTTTGACTTTTTCTATATCTCCTAGGTTAACAACCTCAGTTTCTTCTAAGTTAGTCTTAGGTTAGTTCTCAAAATCCTCAAATATTTTTACAACCTCTTTTGGTATATCATATTCTTCTGAGTCTATATCCGTTTGTTACATTGACTCATTGCATGTCACAATCGTCGGTTCATCAAGATAAGTAACAGTAATATTGTGCAAAATAAAGTAAATGATAAAAACTAATAAGACTCAAGATTTATAAGAAAGTGAAATTCTTTGATGAATTTTATAATTGTTTTGAACATTGGAGCTCTTATTTCGAAATAGAAAATGCAGAAGGAAAGTCAACTACAAAAATAAAGATAATGCGTGGTGCTTTGTTCAGCCTTGCTAGTCGAACCTCTCAAGGCCCTGGTGGTTATGATGGACCAAATGTTGAGGCATGCTTCTCGGATCACAGCTTGTATAGAAGGGCCTTCCTCCCCGTCCTCCTCGAAAATGATACAACAGTCCATATTATCATCTTCCAAAACAATTCCCTCATCGCCGCTAGTTCTTTCTCTTATTCTAACCCATATATGACGCTGGCTGGCTAGAAAGTCTACTCCAAGTGAGATATTAGATGTTCCAGCAGGTAATAGGGGTTGCGGAATGGTTGCGACCAGTGGTTGAACTCCTCCCACGTGTATTCATATCCCAGACCAAAAGTGGTACCATGTTTCTTAAAAAATGACAGGCTTAGCAATCTCTTGAAGATTCTTGCCGAGCCCCTTACCAGGTTTGTATCCACACCAATTCAGTATACTTTTAATTTTGTTATCCTACCATTTTTCCTTATCAATGGCGTTGACTTGCTCAATGTGATGGTAGGTTTCTCTGCCTATCTTCCTTCTTCCTCTGATTACTGGGATGGTCTGGCGACTGTATATGGGATTTCTACCGTCGCATGAATAATCACCTCTTGGTGATTCCACTCAAACTTCACTGTCTAGTGTAGGGTTGATATTACAGCTCCGGCGACATAGATCCAGGGTCGTCTAAATTGCAAGTTGTAAGATGCTGGGACGTCTATCACTTGAAAGTCAACGGTGAACCAAGTTGGTCCCATTTGTAGACACAAACTGATTTCCCCAATAGTAGATCTTTGGGATCCATCGAAAGCTTTGACATTGATGGCTCCATCTTTGATCTCATGTAGGCTCTTCTCTAATGTTCTGAGAGTTACCAATGGGCAAATATTAAGGCTAGACCCTCCGTTCAATCAGAATCCTGGTGATGAAATAATGCTCACACTGTACAACGATGTGCAATGCTTTATTGTGGCTTAGCCTTTCCGGCAATAGCTCATCTTCGTGGAAAATAATTTGATGACTCTTTAATACTTGTCCTACCATGTTTTCCATTTCACTTCCAGTTATATTGGTTAGCACATATGCCTTGCTTAGCACCTTCAATAAGGCATTCTTATGTGCGTCAAAGCTTTGTTGCATAGCTAAGATGGTGAACTGGGTTGGCGTCTTGTTCAGCTGATTGATGACTGAATACTCTTTTGCTTGTATTTTCCTCCAGAGATCATCAAGACTAGGCTCGGTGACGGTTGGTCGTACAGAGGCCTGCTTACTCGGCTCAGCTAAATGTTCTGGAGTATAAACCCTACCGGTTCTTGTCATACCCTGTGCTGCAATCGCTTCTCCAGATTTAGCTTTCCCTTTCCTTCTAGCCTCAGCTATGTGATCCAATGGGATGGTCTTCGTATGGAACGACGCTATGGCTGCTATGGGAATGGGTACCCTTGCTTTGGGAGGTAACACAACAACTTCAAATGGAGCAAGTGCCTTTGGGGACCCAAACTCGACCTCAATTGGTCCTGGCGCCTTTGCAGAAGAAGATGATTCGAACTCAAGTGGTATGGACATATTTGTTTCACCAATTGACTTCTCTCATTTGTTCATCTCTCAAATCACTTTTTCCTCAAGATTCCCTTGAAGGTTTTCACCAATAAGACTCTCTCATTTTTTATTTCACTTTGCTTTCATCGCCTTACGATACCCATGAGGATTTTCATCGATAATACTCTCTTAGTTTTGATTTCTCTCAGCTCCCATCACCTTACGGTGCCCGTGAAAGTTTTCACCAATAAGACTCTCATTTTCATTATTTTTTCTGCTTGGACTAGAGCGATGTCTCTGATATGAATCACCTCTACCTGCTTGACTTGGCATTTCTCGAAGACGGATCAGAAGGTATTTCATTGGACAGTAACATGGGCTTTCAAACAGGGTTAGAAAGAAAGGGTATAAAAGACTAAAAACACTTCGAATGGGTTAAAAGTACAACTTTCAGAATCAGATTTTCCACAACAACCACAACTTTTGCCCGGTTTCTTGCTTGGGGACTTTTGGATTTTTATTTTGATAGGATCCAACCATTAAGCTGCCTACGTATCCTTAAAAGGAATCAAGTCGAACGTAGTTCATGCCATAGAAATTTCTTTGTTGTTGTGATTTTCTTTTCTTTTTCTTTTTCCTTCCTTTCCTTTTGCGTTTTCTCTTTTTTTCTTTTCCTCTCTGTTTTCTCTCCTTTTCCTTTTCTTCTTCTTTTTTCTCCTTTTTTTATTCTCTTTCTCTTTTCATTCTTTTCTTTTACATATCTTTTGCACTTGCGTTTCTGAATTGTGCCATTGATTCTGAAAGAGGGGTATGAAAGAAAATAAATAAGGCTCAAAGGGGTAGCAAGGGATAAAGTATAGCAGAACAAAATGCCTTCGTCATTCCAATCTTCAAAACATGCCAAATATAAACAAATACAATTAACCAAAGAAATCATACATTGTATCTTTTGACTGCATCAGAATTGATAGCCATTTCTACACATTTGACTTCTACATCTGTCAAATACAATGCACCATTGGACAACACTCTTGTTACAATTAACAGCCCCTGCCAATTTGGGGAGAACTTGCCTTTTGCTTTGGCCTGATGAGGACGAATGCATTTCAATACCAACGGTCCCACTTCAAACCTTCGTGGACGCACCTTGTTGTTGTATGCACTTGCCATTCTCTACTGATACAACTGGCCGTGACACACTGCTACCAATCTTTTCTCATCAATCTAACTCAATTGCTCCAGATGGGTTTTGACCCACTCATCATCATCAATTTTATCCTCCGTGACAATTTGAAGGGATGGAATTTCAATTTCCGCTGGTATTACCGCCTCGGTTCCATATACCAATAAATAAGGAGTTTCCCCTACAGAAGTACAAATAGTAGTGCGATAACCCAAAAATGCAAAGGTTAACTTTTCATGCCACTGTCTGGAACCTTCTACCATTTTCTGAAGTATCTTCTTGATGTTCTTGTTGGCTGCCTCAACTGGTCCATTCACCTTGGGGAGATATAGGGTGTAATTGTAATGTGTAATCTTAAACTGCTAACATATCTCTGTCATAAGATGACTTTTGAGATTAATGCCATTGACCATGATGATTACATTCGGGATCCCAAACCGACAAACGATATTTGAATGCACAAAATCGACCACCGCTTTCTTGGTCACAGACTTGAATGTTTTAGCTTCAAACCACTTGATGAAATAATCGATGGCCACCAGAATAAACATGTGCCCATTCGACATTGCCGGCTTAACTGTCCGAATGACATCCATGATCCATGAAACAAAAGGCCATGGTACGCACATTGTATGCAATTCAGATGGCGGAGAATGAATCAAATCTCCGTGCACCTGACATTGATAACACTTTCTCACAAAAATGATACAATCTCGCTCCATGGTGAGCCAATAATAACGTGCTCGAAGAATCTTCTTTGCTAGAATGTACCCACTTATATGTGGTGCACAGACTTTGGAATGTACTTCGGTCATGATAGTTGTGGCCTACCTAGCATCTATGCATCTTATCAATCCAAGATCTGGAGTTCTTTTGTACAACACCACTCCACTGAAGAAAAATCCACTTGCCAATCATCGAATTGTTCTCTTTTGATCACGTGTGGCCTGCACCGGTTACACTCCCATTCTGATGTACTCCTTGATATCGTGGAACCACGGCTCACCATCAAGTTTATCATCTACAATATTACATTAAGCATGCTAATCACGGACCTGAATCTGTAAATGGTCCTCATAAGCCTTATCTAGATGATGTAACATTGATGCTAACGTAGCCAAAGCATCGGCAACCTTATTATGAATATTTTGAATGTTCCTGAACTCTACTGATTGAAACTGTTGACAAAGATCATGCCAACTTTGTCGGTAAGGTATGAGCTTTAAATCATGTGTTTCCCATTCTCCTTGAATCTGGTTCAACAGAAGGTCCGAGTTCCCCCATACCAAGACTTCCAGAACACTTATGTCTATAGCTAACTTTAAAACCAAAATGCATGCCTCGTACTCATCCATGTTATTAGTACAATAGAGCCAAGCTAAACCGTAACAGGGTAGTGATGCCCTGTTTCAGAAATAGTACCGCTCCTATCCCAACGCCTTTCATGTTGGTAAACCCATCAAATAAAAGTTTCCATCCTTGCTTCTCAACCTGTTCCAACCTCAACAATGTGCATCACCTCTTTGTCAGGGAAATAAGTCTTCAAAGGTTCATATTCTTCATCCACCGAATTCTCGGCCAAATGATTCGCCAATGCTTGTGCTTTCATTATAGTCCGAGTCACATAGACAATGTCAAACTCTGTGAGCAAGATCTACCACTTTTCAAGCCTTCCTGTGGGCATAGGCTTCTGAAACAGATGAGGTATGTAGTATAAGATGACAAATAATGTTTCAGCTTCTGTGCTACCCAACAACACGTCCTCTCAAGATGAGTATACTTAACCTCATACAACATGAACTTCTTACTGAGATAATACATGGCTTGTTCCTTCCGTCCAGTGGTATCTTGCTGACCCAATACACAACCAAATGAGTTGTCCAAGACCGTTAAATTTAGAATCAAAAGTTTCCCCGATTCTGGTGGAACAAACACAAGTGGGTTTCACTAATACCCCTTTATCTTATCAAGTGCTTGTTGACATTCATCTGTCCACTTGTCTGCAACATCCTTCATTAACAGTTTGAAGATAAGCTCACAAGTTGTCGTGAGTTGAGCAATGGACCTCCTGATGTAATTCAACCTCTCTAACAAACTCATCACCCCAAACTTGTTTCTCGGGGGTGGCAATTCCTGGATAGACTTGATCTTCGATGGGTCCAATTCAATACCTCGGCGGCTGACTATGAATCCCAACAACTTTCTAGATGGAACACCGAATGCGCACTTTGCATGATTTCGCTTGAGATTGTACCCGTGGAGCCTTTGAAAGAACTTTCTTAGATCTCTGACGTGATCAGACTGCTTTCTAGACCTTATAATAACATCATCCACATAAAACTCGATTTCTCTTTGTATCATGTCATCGAAAATATTGTTGTCATTTCTCTTATGTAGGTTACCCCAGTATTTTTCAAACCAAAAGGCATGACCCTATAACAATACCTTCCCCATGGCGTGATGAATGGCGTATTTTCTGCATCTTCTTCATCCATTAAGATCTGGTGATAGCCCATGTAACAATCAACAAAAGAACCAATCTCATATTTGGCATAATTACCAATTAATATGTGGATGTTTGCCAGCGGGAAATTATCCATTGGACTCGCCTTGTTGAGATCATTGTTATCAACGCATACCTTGGTCTTACCATCTTTTTTTGGCACATGCACAACTTTGGCTAACCAGGTGGGATATAGTGTGACTCGAATGACTTTTGCATCAAACTGTTTGGTGACCTCTCCTTTGATCTTTACACTCAAATGGATTTTAAATTTTCTCAGCTTCTGCTTGACAGGAGGGAATTCCATCAATAGAGAAATTTGTGGACCACCAAGTCAGTGCTTAGACCCGGCATAACTTCATATGACCATGCAAAAGTATCTTTGTATTCAAACAATGCTTTGATTATCTCCTCCCTGAGTTGTAGTTCAAGTTGGACACCTATTTTAGTTTTCCAAACATTATCTTGGTCCCCTAAATTGATTACTTCTGTATCATTCAGGTTAGGCTTGGGTTTTTCTTCGAAGTGGCTTAATTCTTTACTAATCTCTTTAAAGGCCTCATCATCATCATATTCCAATTCATCATCATCACACTCAATTTCTTCTATTATTTTTTCAGAATTAGATTGGCTTTTAAGACTGGTTCGAAGATTCCTCATGCATGTCATGTCATTGAAACCAGCATAAAAAGAACTATACAAGGAAAAAAAGAAAACAAAAATAGAACTATTAGGAAATGATGGAAAAGGGGAAATTACATTTCATTGAAAATAAGATAACAAGGTTTAACACATCCAAATGGCATAATCCATAGAACTAAGAGAAATCAATCCCACTACCAAAACTCCTTCCGAGTAGGAAGAGGAGTACTTTCCTAATTTTTTATATTTGCACGTGGTCCAACAAACTACACATCTGTGTTGCTCAAACCCTATCCAGCTTCTACCATGTTAACATCGGCAAATAACCATTAAATCAAATCCCCATAAACATCAACCAATGAATCGGTAATTGTGGTCACAGGGCGCTTTCTGGTACTAGGACTGACAAACGACTTGGAAAGCTGTGGGACGGGCTTTGGAAGGACCCATGCCTCTGCTTCATTTTTTTGGCTCTTCTTACATCCGTGACTGTGGGCTTGAATCCTAAACCAAATGTATCCAGGTTCTTAGGAAGAGAGATAGGCTCCACAATGCCTTGTAGAGCAGCACCCAAACCCTTGCCCGGTACGAAGCCTTTTTTAACATCTCAGAAGCCACTATGACGGATGCGGCCGTTACTTTAGGAACCAGAATGATTTTTCTCTTTGGGATATTCTCAACTTATACTTTGTTAAAGACCTGATATACATATGGTCTCTTATTGTCTTCTACTTCGATGAAGGTTACAATGGCATCACTCTGGGCACACATATTATCCACATCGTGCACCATAATTTCCTGTCTGTCCCACTCAAATTTAACCTTCTGGTGCAAGGTATATGGCACTACCTTGGAGGCATATATCCAGGGTCATCCCAGCAAAAGATTGTAAGAAACTGCCACATCGAGCACTTGGAATTCCATGGTAAAATCATCTGGCCCAATTGTCAGCTCCAGTATTATAACACCGACCGAATCTTTGCCTCCGCCGTCGAACCCTCGAACACAAATACTGTTCTTGTAAATTTTATCATCATCCACTTTCAGCTTGTTCAATGTGGAGAGAGGGAAAATATTCTCACTACATCCATTGTCGACTAAAATCCGGATAACCACAGAATCTTCGCATCACCATATGAAAAAAGGCTCTATTATGCTCAGTACCCTCCATGGGCAACTTATCATCGAAAAAAAGTAACTCTATTTACTTCAAATATCAAGCAAAGATATAAAGTTATACATGAGTCGTTCTTTAATTGTGATCTTGATCCGATAACTTGACTCAAGACTTGGCTTCTCTCGTAAAAACATTTTTATCAAATCATGCATATTTAATTTAAAGCAAAATGATTTTACATCATGCATATTTACTTTAGTCAAAATGATTTTTAAACATGCCTCTAAAATTTGGACTAAGATAATCGATTATGTACTTATGATAATCGATTATGATAAGTCAGTTGCATGACGATCGATTGTGAACTTATGACAATAGATTGTGTTAAGGCAGTGTGCATCAGATTTTCCAAATCTGCATGACAATCGATTGTGAACCTCATGACAATCAATTGTGTTGAGGCAGTGTACATCAAAGTTTTTCAAAGCTACAAAATAATCGATTGTGAACTTATGACAATCGATTGTGTTGAGGCAGTGTCTATCAGACATTTTCAAAGTCATAAAATAATCGATTATGTACCTTTGACAATCGAGTGCATTAAGGCAGTGTCTAATTGATTTTTCAAAGACTGATATATAATCGATTGTTCTCATAGCATAATCGATTGTGTAATTGACCGTTGCCAAAATATTTTCAAAAACCGTCAGGTAATCGATTGTTTTAAATAAAATCTGAAAAAGATTTTTTGAACGTTGCCAAGTAATCGATTGAAGATTTCTGACAATCGATTGTTTTAAGTAAAATCTGGAAATGATTTTTTGAACGTTGCCAAGTAATCGATTGTAGATTTCTGACAATCAATTGTTTTAAGTAAAATCTGGAAATGATTTTTTGAACGTTGCCAGTAATCGATTATTGATCATAGATAATCGATTGTTAAGCGTAAAATCTGGGAATGATTTTTGGAACGATTGGCAAACAATCGATTGTGGCATTTTGACAATCGATTGTCACTGAGTAAAATCAGCAATTCTTAATTGGCAATTAGGCAACGGTAATGCATAGTTTTGCAACTATAAATACAGCTTCAAATCAGTCTTCTAAATACAACAACTGATCGTATTATTTCTATAGCTTGCTTACTCTATTGTTGCTCACTTTCTATTCATTACATAAGTTTTGAGAGCCAAAATTCTTGACGAAAGTTGTTGCTTCTTGAGCGTATCTGTTTACTCATATCTACTCTATTAAGAGAGTCTTGTTTAAGTGAGTGCTAAGTGTTTCATACACTTGAAGGGAAGTGTTAGTCCCTTGTATTGTAAGAAAGAACTTGTGTTTCCTTTGGTTGAAGTCTTGGAGTGTTGTATCTTCGAGCAAAGGTTGTTGAGGCTTGTGTCCTCAGTTTGTAAAGGTTTGTTGAGCACCCGTAAGCTTAACAGTGTTAGTGGAAATCTCGAGAGAGTCTCTCGGGGACTGGACTAGCCATGGGTTGTGGTGAACCAGGATACATCGGTGCGTTCGTTCTTATTTATTTACTTATCGCACTTATTTCTTTCCTGCAATTTTTAAATTCCGCAAGTTTACGCTAATTTTTATTATAACGCTATTCACCCCCCCTCTAGCGCTAAGCGTATTTTCTAACAGTTGATCATTTTGATTAACGGCCCAGGCCTCCCCCTTCCTTTTTTAATTCCAAACGACCTCTTGCCCTAATTCATTATTCACCAAACGCTGCCTCTGAATCTCTCTCATCTCTTAACTCTCTCTCAACTCACCTCAAACCCTAATCGCCGCCTCCCATTGAAACCCTAATCCATGGCCTCCTATAGCCATCGGAGATGTTCTATGGTTTCCTGTGGCTCCTGGTGTTTGTTTCTATGGTTTTATGGCCAGATCTCGAAGGAAGTTGGTCCAGCCTTTGCTTGACTTCCGTTCATGGCCATTCTCCGGTCATACCTGACTTTTCTCCAGCAGCCGTGGCCGTTCGAGTCAGATCTTGGTCTCTCCTGGTTAGTTCGTTATTTTTCAAAAGCCTTCTCACCTTTGTGGGTTCTTCGAAACCCTAACTCTAAGGTTCTTTCAATTTATTTTTCGATCTGCTTCAGATCTATGTCTGTTTGAACTTTCTGAGCATGTTTCTCAAAGTTCCCCAAATTTTTGTTGTCAAAATTCTTTGTTCTTTTAACTAGGGTTTTGTGTTAAGATATTTTGAATTTCCTCTCTTATTCATGGCATGTTTATGTACTTTGCTTGTGTTGCTTTCTTTATTTTGTGTAACCATGTTGAAAACCCTAAATTAGGAATTTTTGTTTGAGTCTGTTTGTTAAGGTTTATTTCGATTCATATGCTTATCTTCTCTAGGTTATTTGATGTTAAAAAACCCTAATTTTTAGAGATTTGTTTCAGTTTCTGAGCCTGGCTATTTGGATTACTCATTGATAGTTGAAACCATAATTTTTAGGGGTTTTTACTTGAACTCTCAAATTGTTTGTTGCTTCACCTGTTGGTCGTCTCTAGACTCAACTAATTTGAAAAAAAAAAAGCTAGCCTCTTTGGGACTATTCGAGTCCTTTGGGTTTATTTGTGCGACTTGTCAGTTTGAAACTATTCAACTTGATTCTTTCATCTCTTTTCTATATGTGTTCTGAGTTCTTGCCATCAGTGAAACTCGACTATGTTTCTTGCTCAACTATCTGCATGCTTTGATTCTTTCTCTCTCTATTATACTGAAACCTAACTAGCATGCTTTGAATGTCTGCCCTATGCTATTACTGTGTGATGTTTCTTTTGCCATAGCTTGGCCTCACATGTCTGTTATCTGTAAATGCATTATATACCGAGTCCCCTGCAATTTATTTTTAAGCTTGAAATTGATTTCAAAACTTTTCCTTCCATAAGATTCTGATTTTTACTAGCCTGTCAAGGGTTAATTGATTATCTTTCTTTGATTAGCTTCAGTGAATCTTTCCAAAATAACTACAAATCTTATACTTAGAGTTGTTTGCTAATTGCATCACTTTACTGTTTCTTTTATGAAAACAAGCCATTCTGCTTATGTGATTGATTCCTCTTTCCGTTTAAAAAAGAATCACGTGATTAAAGGGAAGGCTTATACTAATTGATTATGATTTTTTATCATGCCATATTTGTGTTTGATTTGTACATTTACTCCACTCTCTACTAATTTTTCAAAAACTATAAATATCTCTCCCTCTTTTCTTTCAAACCACAAGTTCGAAGGAACACATAGTATACTCACTACTTCTCTTCTCTCAAAACACTCTTAGTTTTCCCAAAAACTTTCAAGTTTTCTCTGAAATCAAAGTTAGCTTTCTTTGGTTGTGTTGTGGCTGCAAGTGTTGTGCTTCTCTTTCTGTTTACTTTTACAATTAGTATGTCTTCTTTAGTTTAATACTGCCCCTTCTTTATGTGTTTATACATCATTTCCTTTGTGTTTACTTTACTGTTTTTCTGCATATTTTCTATCTTGGCTCTTACATTAATTCCCTCTCCCTAAACCCCTTGTATGTGAGTTATGGTTCATAAAGCAAACATTGTTGTTCATGTGCATGGACTGGATTCTTTTTAATCCTGAACTATGTCAATTCCCACTCCCTTTCCCCTTTATGTGTGCTCTGAACATGCGACCTTGGTCTGGCAGTGTCCTAATCACTGTCCAGACCATAGTCTGACCTTCATAGGTCTGTGCTCTTGTTTGTTGGCTAAATAGGTTCGGCCGGGGGTATGTCCACGTGCCTTGTGGCTGGCCATGACCACCACCTATTACGCCATTCCCAACCCCTTTCGCATTTACACTCATTCTTAGCAATTAAGTTCTGCCCCTCTCTTGTGAGCCTTGCCTTGATACTCTGGTTCCCTCTGAACTTAGACGCCTGGGAGTTGGCCTTTCCATTCTGCACTATTGCTAAATCTAAATGGTATCTTAGGTATAAGCAATGCCTGGAATTCATGAAATTCTTTGGAACTTTGAAGCACCTTAAATAAAGAGAAGGCTTTGAAAAATCTGGATTCTGGAAGTGGTTCAATCTCATTTTGTTAGACATTAAGTCTGAGTTAGGTTGTTTGGATGTAGTTGTTAGTTTCTGATGTATTTTATTCTACTAGTCTGTAATGACTTGTATAAACTCAGGGGTTTAGTGAAAAAAGGGTAGGGGATTTACTTTTCCGCATAAAGGGTAGAAAGTATGCCTATAGGATCACTTTACTGTTTATTGTGTGCGAACTCACAAGTAGGGATTATGCCTATTTGATCTAATGCTTAATGTTTCTGCAATCATGCATATAGAAACCATGCCTATATGAATGTGCATCTTCTAACATTAGGCAAACCATTAGGTTTAATGAAAATCAACATCATATTTACAAGTTTGTTAACGTTTAAAAGAAAATAAAAATCAACAACTCGTAGAAATCATGCCCATAGGAGCCTCAAATAAGATTTGTCTCACTCGTCTAAAACCATAATGATTTTACTGAATAACTGACTAAAATAAACAATTTTCTGAACTATTAAGCCTTCCTCACACTCAGATCAATGCATCTTTTTTCAAAACCTATTCCTTTTTTATAAATGTTCTCAAATCCATGCATGTTTTCTAAAAATTTACTGCCTTTCTGGTAGTTTGACAAACATTTTCCAATTCAGATTAAATTCACTTCTCGTACTTATAATATTTAAATCATTTATGCAATTTAGATGCGTTTTCCTTAAACATTCTGCCTCTTTTGAAACTCGTTTAAAGCTACTCTTTCTGTATTAATCTTTAACTCAATAGTCTGTCTTTCCTCTGGGATAGATCTCGTACTTGAGTTCTAGGCTCTAAGAATCTGCACTGAGGCCAAATCCGATGCACTTTTTCCTCTGGGAAGGCAGCTTTTGGCTCTAACTCAATAACTTGCCGACTCAAATCTTTATCTGTGGGATGGTTTGGTATCGTCCTAATTGACGTAGGACTCTGTGCGGAGGATAAGGCTAGATACTCTGAAGACCCATCAATAGCAAAAAACACACCTCAGCCGACATATAGATTACTTTACTAACCGAAATCCACCCGAACGCCCATTCGATTTTATTTGCAGTCAAGGATCTCAAGTGGTCATGCCATGCTTCAGTACCCTCTGGGAACTCATAACCCTTTACCCGTTTGTCATGTTTTTGATGCATTCGAGACCAATCATACCACAATTCAGATATCCCAAGCGATGGCAAAGGTGTTCCTCCATCCATAGTTGTAACAGCGTATTGCACCCTTCAAAGAACTTTCCTCCCTCTTGGCAAAAGGTTAGAGCTCAGTACATTTCTGCCAAGATCAACGACATTATGGTCCCGTTTGCCTTTTTCATCATAAAGTCAGCTATCCCACGAGTCCCAACTCAATATTCCCGTCTTGTCGAGGGCAAATCAAAATACCCAGGAATGCCGTTATAAAAGCTAATCCTCTCCGACCTTTCCACTTGTCTTGGTTTACTGTGTGAGGAAGATCTGTATCTGGGATCTCGAATCCATGGGGATTCCCATAACATCGATACAGGAAAAGGAAGGTATAAAATCCATTGGCCAAATTTCTGTCTCTGACGTCTGAGTGATGCTTAAGAAGTCCAAACATTTGTGAGGGGTTACTGTTCTACGTTCCACCGGGTACTGATTTCTAAGATCCCCCTCAAAACCGGCGTAGCCTGCTATCTCTTCCAGTGTAGAAGTTAGCTTGAAATTAACAAAGTGGAATAAATTATATGTCGGGACCAAAATGGTATCGAGGACTTAATTATGTCCTTTCTCGGCTTAACCTTCAAGAGCCCAATAAGACCACCCAACGCTTTTGTCACAACTGTCCTGCTACCGTCCCCCAAATCATGCCACCATATATGTAGCTCCAAAGGGATCTCTTCACGGACTGAGAAAGGTTCATTTTGATTTGTACTCATCTTGCACATTTATTAAGGTGATTTTAATTAAGAGAAACTATGAGTCATTTTGACTCCATAAAAATGACCAATTCTATTAAAAATTTTCACAAAAATATCCGGCTTTGCCAATACGGCCTTTCAGCACTTCGAAAGCTAAGATAATAAGGTTGTGTCGGCTAACCCGCCAAAACCTTGAAAAACAACTAAAGGCGGTTGTTCTTGCAAAAACAGCCTTCTGGCGCCCTTTTGAGGGACATTCGACTATTTTTTATAAGAATGACATCACCTTACTTATTTGTAATAGAAATAAAATTTTGTTCTTTTTTGGGCTATTTTGCAGAAAGGAAGTTGGACTCAAGTCTCTATCGTTCTGCTGAAAAAATCAAATATGAAACTGAGGTTTCCTATGTATCACACACCCTGTGATAATCAAACTGGCATAGTTCGGGAAAATAAAACAAAACCAACTATTTTTGAAAATAAAACCTTTTTCTTTTTTTTTCATTTTTCTCAAAAATTTGGTAGAGTTTCAGTACCGTTTGGACATTGGTTTTTCAAAACAGGTAACTATCTCCCCAAACTCTCACACTGCTATTTTCTTTTCCCAATTTTCTCCCATTGTTCGTAAGTCGGTCATCATGAAAATCCGAAGCAAATAACTTCACAAATAGCAAGTAAGATGCATCAGGATGGTCCTTTTTCATTTTGGGTACATCTGTCCTAGACATACCCAACCCCTGTGTTGAGTGTCCAAAGTCAAATGCACGTGATGCAAACAAACGTTCTTACTAGGGATCCGGCATGAGGCTTTGTTAACTAGGTCTAAACCCTGGGTTTATTGTTCTAGACCTGGCTTACCCGAGAGGAGAACTTGAGCTGGGGGGGGGGGGATGAAGCAACTTATCGGGAATAGATAAGCTTCACCAGCTTTGCAACTTGTCCGAACCTCGTTCTAAAATGGGATAAGACTCTAGACAGAAGAGAAGTGCACACTCCTCCATGATTTAGAAGATTAAGAGAAAAGAAGGCTTTCGTAGCAGTTTATATACAGCTCACATAATATCAAAGCGGTGAAAGCGGCATATAGCACATTAGGCTCAAATATGTAGAAATATAAGATAATAGATAAATCCAATAATAACAACTATTCTAAGCTCAAATTCTTAAATCCTGAACAGAAGATCTGGGTTTGGGTCCCCAGTAGAGTTGCTAGAGCTGTCACACCTCCTTTTTACATACCCGAAGGTCGTACAAGAGAGTTTTTATAATTTAAGTGACATAATTCAAAATGGGATTATTTGTTCAATTCAGAGTTTCCACTTGGGATGGTTTATTTTCTGGTGTCCCAAGCCACCGGTTTATTATAAAATCCTAAATCGAGGGAAATTCGACTTTCCTTTTGAAGTCTGCAAACAAGAAATTCTAAATAAGGAATTTTGTTAACCCAAACGAAGGTTTTAGGTGCCGCCGGATTCCGTGGTTCTAGCACGGTCGCTTAATCTATCATAATCAGCCTATTATCTGATTTTAATACATGTTTTAAACTATGGTCCAATTTTAAACTTATTAACCGCTTTTGATGATTTTTAAAAAAGATTTAACGTCGATTGAAATATGTATTTGGATCGCACCACATAAAATGTATCGCAATCCAAAATACATTTTATTCAACATTATTAAGATTTGGATTTGGGTAACATGAAATGCACACCCGAGATAAAGAAGGTAATATTATTAAAATACGCGCCTAATGCAATTACGTATTTTACCTTTACGAGGGCCATGGGAAATTCGCTAAGTGGAACGCCTCAAATTCTAAGCATTTTAAAAGAAATAATTAAATGAAAGCCATCCATTTGAGATTTTATTTGTTGTGGCGCACCTCAGTTTCATTTTAAAAGGGGTATTCAAAGAAAAACTCGGAGGGCCATGAACTGCTTCTTTTATCTAATATGGCTCCCCTCCATTAGTTAATGGACTTAATGAAATACTTAAAAGCAAAGAAATGTTTTTCTCAAACTAACTAAAGGCTTATATGAAAATAAAAATAATTGAGAAAAAAGGGATTAACCCAGCACCAAACCGGCAAATGGTCCAATGGAAAAGAAGTAATTCAAATCCATTTCGAAGGGACAATCTAGTTTGGGCCCAACGATGAGCCCAAATTCACAAACTCACTGGTTCTGAGTAACAGACTCAACGACGAGTCTCCACAATGCACAAATGAGCACCTGAAGTGACAAATATTTGGATGCAAATTCAGAAAGCCAAACATTGAGACCAATACATGTGCAAATGAACTTTGGAGAAATTTTTCACTCATTGATGGGAAATTACGATTTTTTGACAATGATCTGGTCTGCAATCAATTAACAGTCTAATTCATCAACTAGCAGCACACAAACTTATTTTTGTCATTTTACCCTCAAACTCAAATACAAAATACAATCAATCATTTCGAGCCTACATCATACAAGGAAGCTGATCCAAAAATGGGCATATAAGAACATGCCCTTTCCTGTTAAAACTGTCCAAAGGGTTTTTGATCAAACGAGAAGTGCAAATTACAATAATATGAAAAAAAACAGAATTGTTATCAACTATGACTAAAGTGAAGAAAAACTAAAAATATCTTAATGATGCTTTAGCCTATCATTATTTTTTTGACAACTATATTCCACGATAGAATTAACAAGCGGACCACAAAATAATATTCATGAGAATCACCTTGACCCCTTAGTACTCATAGATGCAGAAAACAAAAGATCTAATGTCCAAATAAGGTCCATGTCCCTTTCAATACAAAATAGCTATACTATCATACTACCCAAATCTTTAAAGCATCATGAGAAATTGAAAAATGAAAATGAAAACACACTATTTATACATATTGAAAACCAAATCAAATACACAGGTTAACTAGCTTTGAAGGTACAGATTCATTGTTTAAATCACTGCTCAATTACAAATATCAACTTGAATAAGCCAACTTCATGTTCATCCATTCTCATAAATTAGGAGTTGAAGTGAATATCTGGAGATTGAGAGAAATATGAGTTAAGGATTAGCAGCAGCAATAAGCAGATATTAACAGCAGGAAATAACCCAGTGAACATGTTTTAAACCCAAAAAACAATGCTCAAAACAGTCTACCAAAACAGTTTCAATTGAATGTAACCTAGAAATTTCAGAACCAGACCTTAAAACCAGATTCAATTCATTTTCTAAACCTCAAATGAACCAGAAAATGCTTCGGGATTAGAGAAACTTCAGGAAATCACCAAAGTAGACTGATGGAACAGTTTTTTTACTAGAAATGTTCAGCCGCCTTGATTTTTCTGATTTCTATCTCTTAAACCTTGCCTTGAAAGGCAACAATGAGATGCCTTTATAGGCAAGGCAATACGGTAACTATCATATTTCTTTTTTTTTTAATTCTACCCTTTTCTAATTTATTTTTTTGCTACTTAATCCCTCAAATTTTTGCTTTCTTGCCAAACAAAGCCCTTTATCAGCTTCTAGGAAGCTTCCTCTGGCAGTTACTGAAAAATTATCTACCCAATCTACCGTTTGCACCCAAGAATTTACCTTAGCACACCAAATGAATATGGGTCAATTTGACCAAATGGTCCAATTTAATAACTGGGCCTGCTCTTCATTTCCTAAGTTGGTCAGAAAAATTTCCAAAGCTCAAACAAACCATTAGCCCAATAAAAAGTATAAAATATTAAAAATGTTAAACATTTTTAACAATTAACACTTAAGACTAATCAATCTACTAAATTAGAAGTGCTAAAGTAGTGAACTAAATTATGGACTAATATTACTGATTAAAGAGAAATGCAATATTAAACATGCATGAACACATAATTATTGAAAAACTAAAACACACAAACAATTTGAACAAAACACTTTCGAATTCAAGACGAGTTTTTCTGGAAATTAAACGACCCAAAACAAATATAGCGGAATGACTAGCCTAAACTGAAATGAACACATGCATAAAGGTCTTTAAGGATACAAACAAGAATAAGAAAAGAAGAAAACAGAGGCGGATAACAAAACAAAAGAAAAATGGGTAAAGAAAAATCAAGCATACCTCCCCCAACATTAACGGGCACCCTCCTTGAAAATAGAACTTCGACGAATCCCTAAATTTGTGGCCGGAATAAACCTCCATCGTGTGTTCTCAACTGAGAACACACTACTGAAATCGATTCCAATCTGAAAACTTCAAAACCTCGCCAATTCGGACTATTGGAATTTTAAGGTTGTCCCTTCAAATCCAGATTCGAGAAGCTTCGCTATTCGAGGTTAACATGCTGCACATTAGAGAATAGGGGGTGAGGGGGATTCTATGGTGCTATTTTGGGGAAGAACATAGTGGTTTAAGGTTTCTCCGCCATGGTTTTGGGTGTTGGAGAAGAGGCCGTCTAGGGTTCTTTTGGAGGGATCTCTGAAAGGGGTTTGGGGGAGACGAAGCTAATGGGGTAGTGGGGTGTCGTTTGGATAGTAATATATTAAGGTACCCCGTGTTCCTCGCCGTTATATCTTGGAACTTCGACGGTCCTGATCAAACTTAAATCAAACTGAGTCGTTTCGATGAGAGGGAGGCCTGGACCGGTTTGCAGGTGGATTGGGCAGGGAGTTTGGGTTGTTTGAATGGGTAGAGGGGTTTAATTGGACTGGGGAAAAATTAATAAGAAAGATCCCAAAATCAAATCCCTCAATTCTTTTATTTCTTTCATTTCTCTTTTAAATTCCCCTTTCTCTTTTTTTCAAAATTAAAAATAAAATCTTAGATCAAATTATAAAACCAAATTATCTTATCAAAATACTAATTAATGCTAAATGATAACTATCACAATTTATTATGACCCAAATTAAAAGAAAACTACTCAAAAATTCCAAACTAACATTAAAAGTGTAAAAAGTAAACTATTTTTTGTGACTTTTCATTTCTTATAAAACAACTAATTTACTACTTAATCCAAAAATATAAAACTAAATCCTAAATGCTAATGCAATATATTTTTAATAATTTTTATTAATTTAAATAAAATGAACATGCACAGACAAATTCTAACAATTGACAGAAAATGCCATAAAATCCACAAAATAGCAAACCAATGAAAAAGAATTATTTTATTTAGAATTTATGCGAGTAATTTATATAGGAAAAAAATTACGTGCTCACACCACTGTAAATGCAGAATCCTTCTTTATAGTTGGGGAGGCAGGACCCCACACGTTTATTCCTATTTTTTTTCTGCCTCTTCTGCTATTATTAATTATAATTTTTTAATTTTTTTCTGTCTTTTCTTTGTTGTATGCTTGCAGAAAGTCACTGATGGTAATAATTGACTTAATATTTAATAATGGCGATGACAGGATTTGCAACCCACAAGTGCTATACCCAAAGAAAGTGCAGCACATTAAGAAAGGGTATGACCCAGACCTTCTATCTTCTGCTGATTAGTCAATGGGTATGTAAAAAATCTACGGTATGTAGGGGTTCAATAACTAATAGCTGAAGGCCTTTTTGGTACACTTTATGAGATTGTAGGGGATGAGGGCATTAGACATTTGTTGAAGCTAATTTGTAATGAATATAAAGTAATCAATCTGTTTGTTGTTAATGAATGTGATCCTCCCTTACATAAACAACAACAACAACAACAACAACAACAACAACAACTACCCAGTATACTCCCACCAGGTGGAGTCTGGGGAGGGTAATATGTAGACGAGCCTTACCCTTACCCGAAAGGGCAGAGAGGCTGCTTCCAATCGACCCTCGGCGAGTAGAGTAAAAATGGGAAAGCTGCATTAAGAAACAGAGATAAAATTAGAAACACAAGCAAGACAAAATCAAATAATAAAGCATAGGTACTCCCACAAAAGTAACGTAAATAGTTATGAAAACATAAGCAACATAAAAATGATCCTCCGTTACATAGTATATCCAATATTGTGGACTATAATGTTGATAAGATTGGCACTGATTTTAGATTGAGTGCTATAGGGTCTGACTCTAGTTCTGATTCTGATGGGTATGATTTCGAAGAACTAAACTGTTTAAATCACAAAAAAGGGACATAACTGAACAACTTAGTAAGTACAAGGAGTTGTTTAGCAATGAGGCATACTTATTGACTTACAAAAACAAGTTACATCATGTTCTAGGAGAAAGGTTTTGGAAAATTGTACTTTTCCAAGCAATGGAACAACCAGATTTTGCTAAGATGGCTGGCAGGCCAAAGGTTAAGAGGGACAGGGAGAAAAATGAAGCAATTAAAAGGAAAGGAGGTGGTCTTGTCCAGAAAGGATAGGGTGATGACTTTTAGTAAATATGGACAATTAGACAATAATGCAAGGACCTGTGGCATGGTAATTTACCTCAATTATCTTGTCGTGTTTAGCTTTATTTGTGTTGTGTATATTACCTGAATTATCTTCTTAACAACCATCAAAAGGTAAAGGCAAGGTAAAATAACCTCAAAAGAAGAAAAGATCTATAATGTAGGAGGAAACAAAAGAAGATATAAGCTTATCAGCACCTCCAAAATCTCAACCCAGTCAAGGCACATAATTTACCTTTATGCCAACACCCACAACTACGAGAGTTAGGCAGTCAAGCAAGAATGTAGATGCTACCATCCCAGAACTTGGCAATGATGAAGATGGTGTTGTTAGACCTATGCCTATCTCAGAAACTATGATAAGACTTCAGAAGAGGCAAAACATAACTATACCAACTGGGACACGATCAATTAACTTCACAAGTGACACCAATTATGTTAGTGAGCCCAAATATCACCATCATCACTTACCTAGAAGGTACATTCTACAACTGGGAATCAACTAGAGAAGCAAAGGCAATAGAGGATTGGGAAGCTGCAAGCAAGGAAATGAAAATGAACCTCAAGTTTGGGGCTGTTTTGTTTTGTATTGGGGATGTAATTAGGGAAATTCGGCTATATTTTTTTAGTATTTAATGGTCTTTGATGTTGTTAGTATTGAAACTTGAAATGGATGTCATCTTGAAATTCGGCCACCCTTATTACCTTGGTCACCCTTATCACACCAACCCACACCTTATTACACTATGTTGCGGCGTGCAACCCGATCCAGACCCCGGCGTATAGTTTCAATTCACAACAAACACAACCAAACAGTAAGTCACAAAGATAACAACAAATATACCTCACGACATCACTACAACAGTGTTACGGGTGT
The DNA here is from genome assembly GCA_034376525.1 of Nicotiana benthamiana. Lineage (NCBI taxonomy): Eukaryota > Viridiplantae > Streptophyta > Magnoliopsida > Solanales > Solanaceae > Nicotiana > Nicotiana benthamiana. Next base: position 135,122,757 of record CM067329.1, on the reverse strand, counting down.
TTCCATAACTATTAGTACCAATTTCATTACTTTCAATAGTTCATACTCAATTCAAGTTACCACAGTTTCCCACAACATTTCAAGTACATTGTTATCACAGATAGCCTTGTTTCACCATTTACGGATTCCTTCAATCACTTGTTATTCAACTTTTACAACGAGGTGCATTCACAATCAAACCAGTTACAAGAAGCTCACAAATAACCAACATAAATATCAACTACCAAACAATTCACATACCAAGTAAGGCGATTTCACAAGGATTAAGGTTAGCCAAACATACCTGGAGTCGGATTCCCTTTTTAAGTTCCTATGCATGAGGGTTTTCAGTTTTTAGTTCAAAATTAAGCATAAGATTCCCTCCCTTTGCTTAAATTGAAGGATTTAGGGAAAAGGGTTAGGGATTTTACCTGAAAGAAGTGGAGACGAAGACAATAACTTAAAATTTTCCTGCCCGGATAGTTTTGGGGAATCAATTTGATAAAGAATTATTTCTCTCTCAAGAACTCTCCCTTCCCTCTCTCTTGTTTTGTTAAGAAAATATGTAAAAAAGAGGGGTTGGGGTGTTTTATTAGAAAAGTGATCGGGTTTAAAAAATTTAGAAAACTGATGCTCGTGTCGGATCTGCGGTCAATTATGCGATCGCATTCATGGGGTCCGCATATTGGCGCAGAATGGTCCCAAATTGCTGACCTCTCTATTTGGGTATGCGGTGAGAATGCGGTCCGCATACTCATTCTGCGGTCGCATATTGCACCGCAGAATTGACCTTCACAAATCCTCGAGAAATTTATGCGACGACTATGCAGTCCGCATATTGGTTATACAATCGCATAATGGACCGCATTTTCAATATCCAATTTGGCTACTCTCTGATTAACACTGCGGTCGATATGCGGTCCGCATACCTGATCTGTGATTGCTTTCCTGACCGCAGAAATGCTATTTTTCCGGAAAAATTTGACTCTAGATTTTTAAGTATAAAATCAGTAGAAAAGGGTTCCAACACATAGGTGGATCCGACTTTATGAGTTGCTAGGACTTGAGCACTCGTTTTCACGGGGTCTTGCACCACATCATTCATTCTTACAAACAAAATCAATACAAAATAGTTTAGAAAACTAACAAAATTGGAATTTTGTAAAAAATATCAAAATTATATAAACGACATATAAATCTATAGATATATATTACTTATTTCAGGTTTTGCGCACTTATAAAATCTCCTACCAGGGTTACAAACAATGGCTGAAGTGAAGTTATTTGCAATATCACCACAAAATCACCTTCTTTTCGAAGAACAACTAGATTCAGACATGGATGTTTTTAGTTATCGAGCCTAAATTGATAAGGGAAAGAAACAAAATCGAACAAATACAGGCGAATTCAAGTTTGACTATGGAGGAAACAACAAAATATGGAGGACGCAATTTCAGTGTAGAGAGGAGTTAGATTGTGAATAAAACTGATACAGACGGGGTTTTTTATTCAGGCGGGATTTTCATTTAATTGGGTATTGGGTTATTTAAATGGGTGGGTCGGGTAGTTAATTGTGATATGAGTATTAAGTTAGGTCCGAAAATCGCACATGCATTAACACGTGTTCCTCCATTAATAAAAGGGTTGAAATATTTAATATTATGATGGTAGGAAGTAAAATATACTAATAGTATAATAGAGCCTTTCTAAATATTATATTTATAGTACAAGATATATTTGACCCTTTTCCATTTAGTTTAGCTCTTGCCGTTGAATTTAGGCCTTTCCCGTTTAGTAGAACTGTTAAAGAGATAAATCAAAACTGTCCACTTTTACAAAGATAAAAGATGTTATATATTCACTAGTATAGATGAAGGACAATAACACTTCTATGCCCCTACTTAAAGGACTATCTTAGTCTTTCCCTCCTCTTTTACTCTCTCTTAATTTATGTAATGCAATTCAAAATTGAAAATCAAACTAATTTTTATTGAACGCGATTTTATATACCTTTTTAATATTTTAAATTATAAATTATTATGACATAATATTTTTATATAGTTTTAAATATATAAATTTTATTTTAAAAAACCTAAAAAATCGAGATCAGAATTAAGAAACTTAACTCTTAAAATTAAAAAGATTGGCATTGATTGCGATGGAGGGAGTACAAGCCAAATGAAAGTCCATCACAAAGGCAAAGTATCAAAGAAGAAATCTTCCCTAGATGTGAATATGCAATAAAATTACATTATTCAAAGCCGACCCCTTATCCCAACTCAACCCACGGTCAACATTCCAACTGTTCGACGAAATGATACAAAGAAGAAGATACATGGAAGATTAAAAACCCCAAAAAAGGAAGGGAAAAAAGAATCTGACATTCAAATTCATTGTTTTTGGATATCAGAGAAAATGCCATTCAACGGTGTATTATTAGTGTCAGTGGCGAAAACATCAGCAGAAGTTTGGCAATTCTTATCATGTCTGCCAGACCCAATTGATGGCGAGCAGCTATTGGATCTGGTCATCTGCTTCCCTCTTCAACAATTGGGCCGCTTAGCTCTTTGTGTTTGGACTTTCCTTTGTGTCCCACCTGACCCTTATTACTATCGCCGTTACTCTTACATTTCTTCTGCGTCTTCTTCATCTTCATCATTTTATGAGGAGGAGGATCTTGTTGGTGCTTCCCCTCCTGTTGCAGCTCCTCAATATTACTATGATTCTTCTTCTTCTTCACATTCGGATTGACCCTCATAAGCTAATCTAATTATTTTGTAAAATAGTTGACTTCTTGCCCTGTTTGGTTTTCTATTTTGTTCTTGATTTTTGTATAATATCCATATCTGTTGACCACTAAAGAAAAGGGAAAAAAGGGGTTGATTCTGTTATTGATGTAGTAAAACTGATGAAGTGTTCATTTTTTGATAATCATAATTCTTATTTATGATATTTATGTAAATTTATTGAGCTTATCTTACATTTTCCTTGTTAAAAAATATGTTTTTTTTTTTAATTTGGGGGGAAGAAAGGGGGTTCCTTGAGCTGTATGTTACCTGTCTAAGAGAACATATTTAGCAAGAATTTGATGCTTGGCTAGTAGAGCTTCATTTTGGAGATGTGTTGGAAGATTGTTTTGAAGTTCCATTGAGTCTTCTTGTGCCAAAGACATACTTAAGTGAATTCTGTCATGGATCATACTGTAGAATTCTATTTTGGGATTCTGTCATGTAAATACTGTACATTAGGATTCTATGTAAGTTCTTTCTACCTGTGTATGACATGTTTAGAGTAGTATGTGTGTTTATTTACACAACTGCAAACTTTAAATCCTGGTATAAAACATACTAATATCCTTACCTTTTCCATATTTTGCTATGAGCCTGAAATATGCCTTAGTAAAGGAGTGTGCTAATGGGAGGGTACTCTTATTGGTGGGAGTTTAAAAAGTTTAATTTCCTTCCTTTTTCACTGTTTTTGCTTGTCTCACTTCCTTCTTTCCTACAGATATCTTATTTTTCGGCCACCTCAATCCTTAAAAGTTATTTCTTATATTTTAATTGAAACACCATCTATTGCACCTGGTTATAGAGCTTTTGTAGTTACACATAGTAGTATATAGGTCACAAAGAGTAGCTGTAAAAGCAGCATGCTGGTAATGCTGCTGAAACTGAGCCAGCAATCTGCTTACATATTCATTGTGGTTCTCCAGCTTGTTAGGTGGAAAATGACAGACAAATTGTAGGTTCTTCTTTATTAAATTCGAAACAATCTAGTTTCCATGTTTTAGCTATAGCAAATATGTCCGTCTATGATAGCTATAAGAATGGTGAGTAGGGGATGCTGAGGAAAAATTTGTTTGTGGACTTATTCACTTATATAAGTCCGGGTGATTACAGGAGTTGGAGATAGATGGCTACCACCATGTCTAGCATGCACGTCTAGTCCTCATTTCTGTACTAGCTAGCTTCTACTTAGTTAGCCTACTTCACCAGACTATTCCATCTCCAGTATTTGTCCTTGCCACTTAAAATTTTCAAGAGATCATTGATGGACAGACTGCAACTTGTTTCCATTTTTCTCTATTTATTGCTTCAGTATTAAGTATTAACCAAAGACTTATAGTATCCTAGTGTAGTAAAAGAGCAGACCAGTAATAGGCCATAGTTAGTAAAACTAATGGGCTTAATATAATGATAGTCCTCACTAATACAATTTTGTTACTATGGCGAAACTGATGGGCTTAATATTTGTTGCTATGGTTAATATTTGTTGCTATGGAAGCCACCATTACTGGAAGCTTGTTATTGGGAGTGTTTGCATTTCCATTAATGCAATGTTAAGCATGTTATACACCATAGCCTAATTTGCTGCACAATGAGCCGGCAAGAAATTTTTGAACTCGTGATGCACATTTGTGCTATCACCTATGCGCTATGCCATCTCTTGCTGAATGCTTGGGTTTCAGCAGTGCTATTAAAAGGTAGGCCTCTTAATTTTACTGTTTCCCAGCTGTGGAGATAATGGACTTAAATTATGTGTTCTATGAAATCGATGTTCATGTACCTTTGCAGATGAAGAGAATGTCTGACAGTCTGAAGTCCACGAGAAGGAATAGTATATATGGTTGATGGAATAACTTGTGGTAACAGCGTATAAGTGTTTTCAATGTTATGGAGAAAATGTAACATATATCTATTTATTATCCTCTGTTATGAGTTGCTAAAGGTCTAACAGTGTCTGATTATTCATGGCTGATAAGAATTTCCTAGGCACCGAACATTTGCTTATGATCTGTGTATAGCCAATACGGTATTATGATAGTATTATGATCTTTCTTCGGTCATTCTCTTGTAGTAATATTTCTTTGAATGTGTTAAATTTGAGATTCTCTGTTAACTGCTCTGCTGCACCTGCACCAGATGTTGCTATTTTTGGGTATGAAGAGCATCAACTTGATTTTATATTTCACAGAACAGATGTCTTGTTTCTAGCGTGAGGGAAAAACATGAGCTTTGGTTGAAAACAATGTTTCCTCTTCTTCCTTTCCCCAGCATTCAATGACTCTTCCAAATGACCAGGAAACCTTGATGATTATTGTTAAGTTGTTATTCACGCTAGTTTTTTTGATCCAAAGGCTTTCTCAGATGAAACTCTCTTCAGCTTCAATTTCTCTGTTGATGGAAAAAGGAATGCATAAAAGGAAATTGTCGAAGTCGGCTGTTGTGGATTGGGATCGTATTTTTTAATCACATCCATGAGCTCACTTAGTGTAGATGGGGAAAGAGTTGTCTTATATCCCATTACAAATTTGGCTTTGGCTTTATTAACGTTGCACTTGTGCTAATATCCAATGCATTCTGAAGCATTGACCTGGTGATTAATTCAGATGGAGGTTACTTGAGGCTTGGACTATGTGTGTAGTAGAAGGCGGCATCTTTCATTCCCTTCTCATTATACTCGAATTTAACCAAGAAGCCCAAAAATCAACTATCTTTTACTTTCTTTTTTGGGGCATTTGTATCTATATCTGCTTTTTAGGACACGTTTTAACTTGTGCTCGCTGCAAAAAAAAATGCAAGCGCGCTTACTTTTTCGCGTAATTTTAGCATACAGGGGTGAAATAGCAAATGTAATCATGCAAAACTTCAGCATTTTAGTAGACGGGTCTGAAGTAGTAAAAATTGCTGAACCAAGTGTGCTGAAGATTTTGTTTGTAATTACTGAACTTAAGTATAGTAGCTGCAGTTTTGTTCTCTATTTGCTGAAGTGTTTGTTTGTAATTGCTGAACTTATGCATAGTAGCTGACGTTTTATTCTCTATTTGCTGAAGTTTTTGTTCTCTATTTGCTCAAGTTTTTGTTCTTTATTTTCTAAAATTTTTTTATCCTGGATTCATTAGTTTTATCATTAATCTTTTTCAAAAACTTCAAAAGAATATACTGAAGTTATTTAGTTCATTTATAAAACTTCAGCACTAAATAAGTTGAAGTTTTATTGTCCTGGATAAGCTTTTTCAAAAACCATCAAAATATGCTGAAGTTATTTAGTTCATTTGTAAAAACTTCAGCACTAAATAAGCTGAAGTGTTTTTGTCCTGGATTCATTAGTTTTGCCATAAAGCTTTTTCAAAAACTTGAGTAGAAGATGCTGAAGTTATTAACACTTCAACATCATATAAGCTGAAGTTTTTGAAAAAGCATTCTAACATACTAGATAAATAATCATATTGCCAACAATATCTAAATCATAAATTTTGGAAACAATAAATGTGATAAGAACAAAATTATCATAAAAATAATTACTAAGTGTGACCTTAAACTTTCAGTACGTGGAATATTCACAAATTATTATCTATTAACTTACGTAATTATATATAATTTATTTTTAAATAATCTGATAAATATACTTATGGCAATCATCCCATGAACTAAAGTTTCAAAGCAGCACCAACAAGAAACGGGGCTGAAGTTGTTTAAAAAGTGAGTACAAGTTAAAACTTTAAAAAAATAGGATATAGGTTAAATGGGGGCGACCCGTGAAAATTTTTACTTTCTTTTTTATATGTTTGAAAAAAGTGGAGTTTTATCACATAAACCGATAGAATATTATGCTGTCTTGAAGACATTTTGAACTCGTTTGACCAAGATGCCGAAAAATGATTATTTTGATTTTTTTAAAAGTACTTTTTTCAAAGGTACTTTACAAAAAAAAAAACTTGTGTTTGGCCAATTCATTTAAGAAGTACTTTTTGCAATTTATGTTTGGCCAATCTTTCTAAAAAGTACTTTTCAGTATTAAATAATCAAAAAAGATATTACCAAGGTCATATAATTATTTTAAAGAGAAAAATAAATTTAAATATTGATTGTAAGAGGCTTTTGATTATTTTTTATTTGGTTTAATTAAAATATAAAATATAAAGTAAACATACATATTAAAGATTTAAATCAATATAACATATATAGTTATACCAAAGCAATAACATTGTCTAGTATAATTATTTATTATTTACATGATGATTTGATTGATCAAAATACATCATTCAGTATAAATATTAGAAGTTTATTCCATAAATTACTATATATTGATAATCCACCATGAAATAATAAGCAAAGTCACTCATATAAGGTAACATTTCTTAATAATTTTATGTGACGATTCGACCCGTAGTCTCATGAGAACCGCTCTGTTTCCCCCATTTCCTGCTTCGTTATGTTTCATTATCAGTGTCTTGCGTGAACGAGTTGAATTGGGTTGATTTTTGTAAGGAAATGAGACACTTAGTCTCTTTAAGGAAGGCTTGTTTTGGAAAAGTCAACTGGATGTTGACCTATGAGTTAGAAGGCTCGGATGTGGATTTTTATGATTTAGTTAGCTTCGGCGGATGATTTTTGACTTAGGATTGTGATTGGAAGTGATTTTGAAGGTCCGGTGTAGAATTGGGCTTGAATTGGCGAAGTTAATATTTTGGCAAATTCCGGTTGATAGGTGAGATTTTGATACGAGGATCGGAATGGAATTCCGAGAGTTTTGTAGCTTCATTAGATGATTTGGTATGTGTGTGTAAAATTTCAGGTTATTCGGAGGTGATTTGGTGAGGTTTTTAATCAAATGCGTATTTCATAAGTTTTAGAAGAACTTAGGCTTGAATCCGATGTAAATTTCGTGTTTTAATGTTAGTTTTTGTGTTTTGAGAGTGCAAATAAGATAGAATGATCACATGTGACGTGTTCCTATGCGGTCCCGAGGAGCTCAGGTAAGTTTTGGATAGGTTTGGGCTGCGTTGTGCTCGTTTTCTTATGTTTTGACGTCGTTTATTCAAGAATAAATGAGATCCAATTACTTTTTTGAATAAAGAATTAAATCCGCTTAGTAGTTACTGACCCATAGCAAAAAGAATCATCGAATTTGGACATCGTATGAGGATTTTATGGCCATTTTACCAAGGTTGCCCAGATTTTCAGGTTAATAATGAAATTGCCCATGACGGCGTATTAAAAACCTGCACCATTTGCAAATCTTAAAACCTACATATTTCCTTCTTTATAAGGTTAAATTGTGTGATTCAAAAGCCTAAATTCATTAGAATTTCACAAGGAATCCATTTGAAGGTTTGTAAAATGCGTGAATAGCATACCTATAATGAGTAGGTCGAGTTTATTTCCAATTTTTGAATGGGAAGAAGCTTCTAATGCGATTTTTAATAGAGAAAATCAATAGGTATCCTAGAGGTATGTGATTTGATTATTAAAACGCATTTATGGGTGATTATATATCATAATCGCAGCCTTTAATTCATGAAAAATAGTAAAAAAATAGGATTTTGGGGCCTGAGATTATGAGACATTTAGGAGTCGATTTGAGTGGTCAAATCAGACTCCGATTTTGGTGTTCTTTATATGTACGGAATCAGGAGATGATGAAGAATATTTTTATGTAATTTTTTTTGAGTTTCGATAAGTGGGCCCAGGGCTCGGGTTTTGTCACTTTCGGGATTATTGATATTTTTTGATTATTTTCGATTGGGTATTAATACTATAGCATAATGTGACGTATTCGTTGTGGGTTTGGTCAGATTCAACGCCCGAGGAGGTCGATCTGAGAGTCAAGGGCATAACGAGCTAGGATTTTGGTAGGATTGAGATTAGTATTGGATGTAAATGCTGTGTTGAGGGTTTGAAGCCCCAAATTTGCACATTGTAGTGCTACGTTGAAGTGACTTGCATGCCGGATAACGGGCGTGGGGTAGGGCACCATCGAGGATCGTGACTTGACTCGTCCCGCTTAATAAAATTACTACCTAATTAATTGAAGCTTAGTAGATATTATATAAAAATGGATTAACTATCATAATTGGTTTCGTCCCAACTGCTTGAATCCTTCGAGGATTGTTTTTACTGGCTTCTTACCATTTTTGCATATAATTGAACCAAGTCCTAGTATTTGACAATGTTTTTGCAACTCAACTATTTTTTTCTCAAACATGGAACCTAAATAATATTTCTAATGAATTTTGGGCTCATTATTTATATATTATTGTGCCCGAAAGGCTTATGATTCTGGACTGAGTATGGGATCGGGTTGTGCAACACAGCAACATTATATAGATATTGATATGATGTTTAAGGCCTAATGGATGCCACGAGATGGCTTGATATTGCGCTTGGACTGTAAGGGGCCCATCCCGGAGTCTGCACACCCCTAGTGAGCGTCGTCAATGATGAATAAATGGAGCTGGCTGCACGCCGCAGCGGGTACTAGAAAGTACCGTACTATTTGTTGCATTTCTTAATTGATTGTCATTTATTTACTTATCTGTTGCAGCATCATTGTATTCATTAGTTTTATTGAGTTGATGTTATTTGGATTGAACTGTTGTAATTATAACTTACATTGTGCCTATCCAGGATTTCTTTCTCTCAGCCTCTATTTATGTTTATTACTCTCCGGTTTTGAAGTACTCACATTACTCCCTGCACATTGTCTGCAGATCTAGGTGTACCCACTGAAGCTGAGTTAGAACTTCTCTGCCGAGCATCATATCTGGGAGCATCAAGGTAGTTGCTTAACGTCTGCAGTCCTGATCTTCCCATCTAACCTATTCGCTTTATTTTCGCATTTCTTTAGAACACTATGTAGTAGGTTGACACCCGATTCTTTAGGCTGTGTAGTATTATTTATACTTGGGTTTTTTGCATGGTTTAACTATATTTCGTAGTTTCAGTATTATGACATAATTATTTGTGTTAAATGAATCATGAACTGTATAAAAAGGGTTAAGCCAGTTGAATTTGTCGGGCTTGCCTAGAGTGTGTTGGGCGCTATCATGACCGGGGTTGGGGTCGTGACAAGTTGGTATCAGAGCCTAGGTTACTTGGTCTCGCGAGTTATGAGCCGGTTTAGTAGAGTCTCGTGTATAGGACCGGAGACGTTTGTACTTATCCTCGAGAGGTTCTAGAACCTCTAGGAAAACTTTACCTTCTTGAATTCTTATCATGCGTCCCTGATTCAACTTGAAAAGAAACTCTTGAAATTTCTTCCACATGTTCGTACGTGCGCATGAGCGCCCAGTATCCGATGTGCCTTGCTGGATTTTGATTCCCCAATCGAGGGGTGAGATGTAACCTCTGTGAGTTTATATTGGGCCATTCTGGAGTTGAGGCCGGATCTTTTCATATGGCTTGAGCAACGAGGTGCTGATTGTGTGAGCAAGTGTTTCGAACTTATATGTTCGACATTGCCCCTATTAGTGGGAGTGACAGCTGGTTAGCTATGTGGTGAGTATGTCAGTGCTGCAAGGTACATCTATGTGACTTGGAGGTGATGAGGAAGGCTACTGGATGATAGAAGAACTATTAGGTATTTGAATTCCATTGTGATTCAAGGTATAGCCCAAGTTATGAGCGCATGAAGAATCTTTTCATGTTTCCAGTTGAAAGTGAAGTAAAAATTTTATGTTGCGGTATGGGTTCAGACTCAGGAAGATAAGCGAATGCGTACAGTATAGGACGGTGGAAGCTACACAGAAGTGGTTGTTGGAGGCAAAACAGGTGGGTCATCTCATGCGGAGTGTTCTAAAGTTGTATGATCCTAATGTTATCTGTTAGAAGATCTCATTTACAAGTGATGGAAATGTGTTGACATTTAAATTGGATAGCCTAGAGAGTGGGCTTAACTGTTGTGTGAGTGTATGCGAGATTTATAGAAGTGTTAAAAAAAATAATTTGTGTTTCCACAAGCTTATGAAGGATTGAGTTTAATCTCAGCAATATGTGCATTATGAGTTTTTGGGAGTGTTTTGATCTATGGCTTCGAGTCAAGTTGGGGAGTTTGCTATTGATTAGCTAATTGTACGGTTATGTGCTATGTTGGTTCCGGTTTGAGGCATGTTGGCGAATCGGTTCTGGTTTTGAAAATTGAGCCGAGGATGGCATGAGTGAAGCAAAAGTTTGACAAAGGTTATATGGTGCTTCGTATATGTGTGAGAATCACAAGATATCTTAAGCTGTTGTTGGTAAAGAATGCTTGGTGCATGGAGCAGGAAGTTATTTGTTTGTATTGGGATAAGATCATATCCTACAGTGTCAGAGTGCTAATGAGCATGGGCGGTTATGTTCGTTTGATCAGGTCAATTTCAATTTGAATAAGAAGTAAATGACTTTCGAGAATGGTTTTAATGTGTTCAAGATTCTACATGTAACAATCAGGTGTCTTATGGTTGTGTATGTGGTTAATGACTGTGTTTTCAATGGAAAAGGTCAAGACTTGTGGTATTTTTATGTTAATTATGGGATTCTATGTATCAGTATCTGGAAATAAAGGTAACAGATTTAGATTTGGAGGGAGTTATTTAGAGTAAAGTATTTTAGAATATGGTATTTCTAGGAATATTTGAGAGATGATTCAGTGGCTTATGGGTCTTAGAAAATGCAGTCTTGTGCTTGGGCCTCGTGTAGTGAGCATGGGTTGAGGAACTGTGGTGCTACAACAAGGGGGAATATCAAGTTGATGATGAATTAGAAGGGAAATTAGATAGATGAAATAGCTTGATATTAGACCGAATCGGTATGGTAAGGATATGATTAATTCTTCGTATGTGTTCGAGGTAATGATCCCTAACAAGTATTTTGCAACAATGCTCTTGGGTTTTGATGGCTTGCTTAGCTTGGTCGAATTAGAAGGATTCCATCCTGGCAGTTTAATTCATGCAAACGGAATTGAAAGAGTTCTTGTTGATTTCTTCCGTGGTTGAAGAGGTGCATTCTCTACGAATATGAGAGACATGGAATGTGTAATGATTTTCTTCTAGATGGTATCATTGGAAGTTCTTGACTAATTGAGTGCGTAGTGTCTGTGGCTCAGAAGGGAGATAAAAGTTATCATGCTATCCTTGGATGGTATGGTATATGCAGTATATTATGGATGATAGAGATTTGCGTGTACGAGGTTTCAGTTCAGTTATGAAAAGAAGTTCATAAAACTCTTAGGCAACGGGTAGCCTAAGATAATCAAGGAAATGGTCCTGCTAATTGGAAGTAATTTAACGAGAGTATATGTCTCAGAAAAAGGGTAATGTGATTAAACTGATGATACTTTGGTAGTATTGCATTTTCTTGTTGGATCAATTGGTGGTATTCGGGTTTGCTTGGTGGCACATGAAATTTTAAAGTATCTATCGTTGATTGATTGGGTATTTAAGGTGTGGTATGTGTTCGGACGGCAAAATTGGGATAAGGTATGATGTTTCGTGTGCTATATGGGGTTGGAGACAGGGAGTTCTCATGTATAGGCTATGTCGTGGTTGTAAATCGTGTGTATTATGCACCGTTTGGCGGAAATCGAGATTTGGAGGCTCGAATGGATCTTTATTTGTTGGTAAGTTATATTTTGGGAGATGTTGAAATTCAGACTAGTTGTCTTAGTGCCAGATGATTCTGAACTATTGCGCTACGGGATTTGCCGGAAATGCCATGAGTTGAGTGGAGAGGTGCATTGTATTATGTTCTTGCCGAGTGGTTTATATTTCAAAGACCCAATGGACGGCTGGGAAGGATTTCCTTTATTAATTGGGCCTTCATGATGTATGTCAGTGCAGAGGTTTCTACCATTGGTTCCGTTCTAGTGTTAAGGGACTTTTCGGATGTGTTTCTTGTGGTCGGGCATGTCACCGGACGAGGTTGTGGATTTAGATATTGATTTGGTACCGGGCATCGTATCGTATAGCTCTGGCAGGATTTATAGTAGTGGAAGGAGCATCTTCAAGCTTTCTTTCGTAATGAGTTCGTTGGTAGGTCGATGTGGATACGTGTTTAGCTTGAGTTGGCTTGGTTGGCCCCGAATTGCATTGTTAAGGGACAGGTTGATTCGAACGTTATTGAGCTTGTTAGTTATCTAAGGAGAGATATGAGTTGCTTTTTTGTGTTGTGAGCGTAGTAATTTGTTGGTTATGGGAACATGTGGTGCGGTTGTATTAGGGATTCATAGTGAAAGTCGAGCAGGAAGAGTAATTGAGTGTTGCTCGGTAAATGGAGTGTTGGTTACGACCTATTGGGTTGCGTGGCATATGTTATTTATTTCCCGCGGGTGTAATGAATTGCTTTGGTTCCTGACATCAAATTGTGCGTTGATGCCGATTTTGAGCATAGTAGGCGTTTCATGTGTAACAATATTTGGATAGGATCACACATTGTAGCGAGGCCACGCAGAGATATGACCTTTTGGGGTAGATTCAGGTTTTCTATTTCCATGATATGAGATGGGGTCCCAGCCTTGTTGTGGTGATACTGATGAGCTTGAGGTACAACTCTTTTGTCCGAGTCATTTTTTATGATTTGAGTATGTTCAGACTTTTTTTTATTGGTGCGAATTATGCAAGTTGTGGCTTAGGCCTGTATTGAGGTGTCACATCACTAGAGTGTTGTATTGGATTTGAGGTGATAGTTGGGGTGACTAATGAATATGAACGTATTTGATTTCAGCTTGTTGGAAGGATAATATCGAGGTTCGGCTGGAACTCTACTGTTGTATTAGTCAAAAGGGAAGTGCTTCATGAATGGTTTATTTGAGAAATGGTTACGGTTTATTGCATGTTTCGTTTTATCGTTGGCAGTATATGAAAGTGTTGGAATAAGACCTTAGTTAATAAGAGGTTTTCTACCAGTATTCGGGTGTTGTGGGCAACTGCTGTGAATAGAAGTTATCGTTTCGAGTGTTTAGGTTACGTAGTATATCATATGATTGCACCTCATGTTGCAGGTATGGGTTATTACAGCTGGTCCGAGCTTATTCTAAGTATAGATGTGAGTTTCTGATCTTGTGTATGATTTCGGATAGTGCAACGTGGTTCTATGGTTTATGGACTAGATGGATTGTAAATTTTAGCTATGTTTCTTTATCGCACCTATGCGAGATAGGGTGACATGGGATTACCCCCGAGTATATGCTTGGTAAGGTTATTCAGCTATTGGTTGGCTTCTAAGACAACTCTGGGTACTCTCGAGGATGAGAATTTGTTTAAGTTAGGGAGGATGTGACGACCCGACCTGTCATCTCATGAGAACCACTCCGTTTCTCCCATTTCCTGCTTCATTATCAGTGTCTTGTGCGAACGAGTTGAATTGGGTTGATTTTTTGAATGAAATGAGACACTTAGTCTTTTTAAGGAAGGCTTGTTTTGGAAAGGTCAACTGGATGTTGACCTATGTGTTTCAGGTCTCGTATATGGATTCCGATGATTCAGTTAGCTTGGGGGATGATTTGTTACTCAAGAGAGTGATCGGAAGTGATTTTGGAGGTCCGGTGTAGAATTAGGCTTGAATTGGCGAAGTTAGTATTCTGGCGAATTTCAGTTAATAGGTGAGATTTTTATCCGAGAGACGGAATAGAATTCCGAGAGTTACTGTAGCTTCTTTAGATGATTTTGGATGTGTGTGCAAAATTTCAGGTTATTCGAAGGTGATTTGGTTGGGTGTTTGATCAAATGCGTGTTTCAGAAGTTTTAGAAGAACTTAGGCTTGAATCCGATGTAAATTTTGTATTTTGATGTTAGTTTTGGTGTTTTGAGAGTGAAAATAAGTTTGAATGATCATATGTGACGTGTCAGTATGTTCGTATGTAGTCCTGAGGAGCTCGGGTGAGATTCAGATAGGTTTGGGCTGCGTTGTGCTCGTTTTCTTATGCTTTGACATCCTTTCTTCAAGCATAAACGATATTATATTGAACAAATGATCTCAAATTACTGTTTTGAATGAAGTATGAAATCTGTATTGTAATTACGGACCCGTAGCAAAAAGAATCGTCAAATTTGGACATAGTATGAGGATTTTATGGTCATTTTACCAAGGTTGCCAGGATTTTCAAGTTTATAACGAAATTGCCTCTGACGGCATATTAAAACCTGCACTATTTGCAAATCTTAAAACCTATATAATTTCACAAGGAATCCATTGGGAGTAGTAAAACGCTTGAACAATATACCTATAATGAGCAGGTTAATTTTTTTCTACCAAGTTGATGGGGAAGAAGCTTTTGAGGCGAAGTTTAAGAGAAAAAATCAGTGCATATCACAAAAGTACGTGATTTGATTATTAAATCTCATTTATGGGTGATTATAGACCATAATACCAGCCTTTAATTCATGAAAAATAGTAGAAAAATAGAATTTTGGGGCCTGAGCTTTTGAGACCATTAGGGGTCCATTTGAGGGGTCAAACAGACTCCGATTTTGGTGTTCTTTATTTGTACGGAATCGGGAGAATATGAAGAAATTTTTTTTGTTAAGATTTCCAAGTTTCAAAAACTGGGCCCAGGGCTCGGGTTTTGTCAATTTAGGGATTATTGATGTTTTTCAATTATTTTCGATTGGGTATTGATCATATATCATAGTGTGACGTATTCATTGTGGTTTTGGTCAACTTTGACGCGCGAGGAGGTCGATTTGAGAGGCAAGGGCATACCGAGCTAGGATTTTGGCCGGTTTGAGGTTAGTAATAGATGTAAATGTTGTGTTGAGGTTTTGAAGCCCCAAATTTTCACATTTAGTGTTACGTTGAGGTGACTTGCATGCCGAATAACGGGTGTGGGACAGAGCCCCAAGCGGGGATCGTGACTTGGTCCGTCCCGTTTAATAAAATTACTGCCTAATTTATTGAAGCTTAGTAGATATCCTTGTAAAAATGGATTAATTATCATAATTGGGCTTTCTGCCAATTGCTTGAATCCTTCAGGGACTGTTTTTACTGGTTTCTTACTATTTTTACATATAATTGCACTTAGTCCTAGTATTTGACACTGTTTTTGCAACTCAACCATTTTTTCCAAACATGGAATCTAAATAGCATTTCTAACAAAGTTTGGGCTGAATATTTATATATTATTGTGCCCGAGGAGTTTATATGTTTCTGCACTGAGTATGAGAACCGGCTGCGTGTCGCAACAATATTATATTGATATTTATAAGAGGCTTAAGGAATAATGGATTCCACGAGATTGCTTGATATTGCACTTGGGCCATAAGGGGCCCCTCTCGGAGTCTGCACACCCCCAGTGAGCGCCGTCGATGATAAATAAATGGAGCGGGATACATGTAGCAGCGGGTAGTAGAGAGTACCGTACTATTTGTTGCATTTCTTAACTGATAGTCATTCATTTACTTATTTGTTGTAGCATCATTGTCTTCATTGGTTTCATTGAATTGATATTATCTAGATTGAACTGCTGTAATTATAGCTTACATTGTGCCTATCCAGGATTTCTTACTCTTAGCCTCTATTTATGTTTATTACTCTCTGGGTTGTAAGTACTCACATTACTCCCTGCACCTTGTGTGCAGATCTAGGTGCACCCACTAAGGCTAAGTGAGGATTTCTCTAACGAGCATCATATCTGGGAGCATCAAGGTAGCTGTATGACGTCCGCAATCATGATCTTTCCATCTAACCTATTTTCTTTATTTCCGCATTTCTTTAGAGCACTATGTAGTAGGTTGACACCCGTGTATTAGAGGCTCAGACTTGTGACATCGGATTCTTCAGGCTGTGTAGTATTATTTATACTTGGGGTTTCCGCATGTTTTAAATATATTTCAGAGTTTTAGTATTATGACTTAGTAATTATTTGTATTAATTGAATCATGAATTGTATAAAAAGGGTTAAGGTTGTTGAACTGGTCAGACTTTCCTAGCACTGTGTTGGGTGCCATCACGATAAGGGTTAGGCTCGTGACATTTTATCTCTAATTCTATCACGTAACGCCTCCATAATAGTAGAAGACTCGTCTTGCATTGATAAAGGAATACCAGAAGGCCAACCTCCTTCCTCAATCTTTACATTAATGTGTTCATTAGCATAATAGTTGATTTCTTTATCAGTAGAAGAATATCAATGAAATTATGTATAGCTATGGTGGTTGTAACAAAGATGAATTTGAGTGTCAAACTTAAAAGATGACATTGAGCGTTCAATAGAAACCAGTTATTCTAGACTCCAAATGTTCTTTCAATTGTACATCAAAGCTGGAGTGAAAAAAATTGAAAGCCTCGTTAAGATTTCTAAAATTAGAGTTACGCTTGAAATATAGAGATGATATCGCCCACCTTTATACTGACATAAACAATCCATAATTGTTGGATAGCCTAAATCAACTAAATATTATTTACCTACACCAAGTAAAAATGAGTTAATTAAGATAATAAAAATAAAACCACATATTAAAATAACATAAGTCATAATATGATTATTCCGTGCCTAATGGAAGATGAGGAAAGTAAGTTTTCCCTGATCAAATATTCTAACATCATGTGTGGTACTTTTCCACCAGGCCATACAAATGTGAAGCACATGTCCCAATCACATTCATCCATTATGGTTTGTGAAATAAAACCTTTTCTACTAATGTATTTGGTTTGTTCAGAGCGAACAATACAAGACACGTGCGTGCCATGTATAGCTCCAATGCAATTTTTAAAATATGGTCAATACATATCAACTTCTCTAATTTTATAGTAAATATTTGAAAAAATGTTAGATCTTTTGGCTTAATAATATCCCTAGACAATTTCAAATATGCTATCAAAACATGATAAAAATATCTACTAACAGTCTCTCAAGAGTGTTGGAATCGTCCTTGAATTTTAGCTTTCCTACACCATCTCCTACAAACAATAAAACCATCTCCTCTGTGGTCATTTTTCTTGTTGATTTCAAATTATACTATTCATTTAGTGTTTTGCATAAGTCAAAAAATATATGTTTTTCTATCCTAAACATCTCATAACATCTTTTATCATGCCCTTCAAGTATCTCCTTGATGAAATAAAAATTTATATGGGAAGAAGTTCTGCATGGAGTTTTAGATAAAATTTTAAATAATATTATGATTCTAGGGCTACAGTAAAAATTACAAAATCAAGTACTTCACTATCGTCATTTACTTCATTTATAAGAACTTCATCAATATACTCATCATTGTTATTTACTGTGAATGACATATCTGTATGTCACGATCTAAAATATATAATAGGTTGTGATGGCACCTGCTGCCGCCGTTAGGTAAGCCCACAAGTGAAACTACTATTGATTTATCCCTTCTCAACATTTAAAATAAAAGTTTACCTTTGAAAAGAACAAAATGAGTAAGATCTCATGCAACCGTACATACTATTTCTTTACAAAATACCAGCTTAAAAAGCACATCCACTGTAATGATATAATTGATATGTATAGCAGTACATAATGCTAAAATCCCCGAAACTCGGCATGACAAATACTTAAGCAATCTAGAGAATATACAAACTATTACGACTACAATCTAAAAGTGATAGACAGAAATAGTAAATAAGGTAGATGGAGACTCTGGTACTGCAGATCGTAGGAAGGCAAGCAGCTCAACACTAAGTCTCCGTAAATGATCGGTTACGTGCCCGCATGACCACTGGTCGTACCTTTGTCAGTACCTGCAGATCAGTATAGAAGTATGGCATGAGTACGAAAAACAACACATACCCAGTAAGTATCTAGTCTAACCTCGAAGAAGTAGTGACAAGTGGATGACTTGACTCTTACTAAAGGTCAAACAATAATATAAATACATAAAGTAGACATGGTGAGGGAGAGGGTGATTGAGGCGCGGGTGAGGGAGGCGACAACTATATCTAGGAACCAGTTCAGTTTCATGCCGGGATGCTCCATCACAGAGGCGATTCACCTAGTCAGGCGGATGGCGGAACAATTCAGGGATAAGAAGAAGGACCTTCATATGGTGCTTATCGACTTGGAAAAGGCGTATGATAAGGTCCCGAGAAGGTGCTATGGAGGTGCTTGGAGGCGAAGGGTGTGCCAGAAGCCTACATCAGAGTAATCAAGGACATGTACAATGGATCTAAGACTAGGGTTAGGACGGTGGGGGGCGAATCAGACCATTTTCCTGTGGTAATGGGGCTCCACCAAGGATCGGCGCTGAGCCCCCTGTTGTTCGCCTTAGTAATGGATGCTCTAACCCGACATATCCAAGGGGATGTGCCTTGGTGTATGCTCTTTGCTGATGATATAATATTGATAGACGAGAATAGGGCCGGTGTTAGTGAAAGGTTAGAGATATGGAGACAGACCCTCGAGTCTAAGGGTTTCAAAATAAGCAGATCTAAGGCAGAATATCTGGAGTGCAAGTTTGGCGACGGGCCGAGTGGGGTAGGCAGGGAAGTGATGCTTGGTTCTCAGGCCATCGCCAAGAGGGACAGTGTAAGATATCTGGGGTCTGTGATTCAGGGGGACGGAGAGATTGACGGGGACGTCACCCATCGGATAGGAGCGGGGTGGTGAAAGTGGAGGCTCGCTTCAGGGTCCTGTGTGATAAGAAAATTCCACACAAACTCAAGGGGAAATTCTTCAGAGCCGTGGTTAGACCTGCGATGTTGTATGGGGCGGAGTGCTGGCCCGTGAAGAACTCGCATGTTCAGAGAATGAAGGTTGCGGAGATGAGGATGCTTAGGTGGATGTGTGGGCACACCAGGTTGGATAAGATCAAGAATGAAGTTATTCAACAGAAGGTAGGGGTGGCCCCGGTGGACGAGAAGATGCGGGAAGCGAGGCTGAGGTGGTTCGGGCATGTTCGGAGGAGGGGCCCCGATGCCCCGGTGAGGAGCTGCGAGCGGCTGGAGATTGTTGGTGGTCAGCGAGGGAGAGGGAGGCCTAAGAAGCATTGGGGAGAGGTGATTAGACAGGACATGACCAGAATGCAGGTTACCGAGGACATGACCTTTGATAGGGGAGTCTGGAGGTCTAGAATCAGGATTGTAGGCTAGGGGCTCATAGAGTTCTCCGTACGCCTTTCCTGGGGTTGGGTGTGGGATAGTAGGGTTACCCATAGGTGATTAGTGTTTTGGCTTATGTCCCCAGAGGGTTGTTAGTATGGTAGTTACTGCTTGTTATTATTGCATGCGACTGTATTTATGTTGCTTATGTTTCCATAATTATTTACGTTATTTCTGCGGGAGTACTTGTGCTTTATTATTTTGTTTTGTCTTGCTTGTGTTTCTAATTTTACCTTTGTTCCTTAATGCAGCTTTTCCTTTTTTATCCTATACGCTGAGGGTCGACTGGAAACAGCCTCTCTGCCCTTTCGGGCAGGGGTAAGGCTCGTCTACATATTACCCTCCCCAGACCCCACCTGGTGGGAATATACTGGGTAGTTGTTGTTGTTGTTGTTGTAAAGTAGACATGGTGAGTGTATAACAAGTATCAATTAAGAAAATAAGAGTAACTATAGTAAATCCACTTGGAATCATTATCAAATCACTAACATATCATAATCGACCATGAATGCGCTAACTCAATTATAACCAAACAAGAACAAGTTTCGATTATTAAGCTCGAACCGAGGAGAACGACTCGATCCCATAGGAATAGTGGTACTCAGTATTGTCAAAATGAATCTCCGGATCCTATAATAATAGTGTTATCAACCCGTCGAGGCGAATGATCTAATCCCATAAAAGTATTATTATCATCATACCAAGGCGAACAATCCGATCACGTAAGAGTAGTATAACCATCATGCCGAGGTGAACGACCCGATCCCATAAGAGTAGTGTTACCATCATGCGGAGATGAAGGATCTTATCCCATAAGGATAGTATTACCATCATGCCGAGGCAAATGA
The DNA here is from genome assembly GCA_034376525.1 of Nicotiana benthamiana. Classification (NCBI taxonomy): domain Eukaryota; kingdom Viridiplantae; phylum Streptophyta; class Magnoliopsida; order Solanales; family Solanaceae; genus Nicotiana; species Nicotiana benthamiana. Next base: position 135,102,119 of record CM067329.1, on the reverse strand, counting down.
CTTGATCTCATAAGAGCGGAGAAATTTACGTCGCTTGAAAGCATGTGCGAGACCTGAAGACACTGATTTATAGATTATCAAGTATTTATCAATTTTTCTAAAATTAGAAACTAAGTTGATATCTCCAAGTTAAATGCTCAGTCTCAATCCTAATCAATACAATTAATACACATGATAGGCATAAATAGTACAATTAAGGTCATGATGTGAATATAAGTCTACACGGACATATCATGAAATATAACTACAAACGGACTCTCATCACCTCGTGCTTATGTAACTCGCACACAAGTAATACATAATAATAATACACCTAAAGAGATAAGTCTCATATTACAAAAGTTAGGCAAGAAACTTACCTCGGTCCCAATTCCTCAATCCAGCTGGTCAACCTCACCAAAGCTCCTCAAATGACACCGAGGACTCTGAAACATACCAAAAGTCCTATAAACTAATAAATATATGCTCAAAAGTTCACAATTTTGCTACTAGAGTAATTACCCAACCTAATTTGGAAGGTTCCTAAAATTTACCCCCGAGCCCAGGCGACCGAATTCTAAACGTTTTTGAATATAAATATTTCCGATGACCTCATGAACTCAAATATATAATTATTCCCAATTTCACATTAGAGTTTGTAGTAAAATATTCTTTTTCCAAACTCTAGGTTCTAACAAAATATTACAAACCTTCCCCTCAATTTCATGTTAAATCTTCCCCTCATGTCCTCCTCGGTCTCCCAATTCACTTCCTCAACTAGTTGACCCCTCCACTGGACGTTAATCGCAGCAATCTTCTTGGACCTCAATTAGAGAACCTTCCCGTCAACAATGGCAATTGTCTCCTACTTATAACCTAGACTCTCATCTATCTTAATCGTGTTGTAATCTAACATATGTGATCCCTCGGCATGGTACCTCCTAAGCATAGACACATAGAAGACCGAATGAACTCCCGATAGACTGGGAGGCAAGGAAAGCTCATAGGCAACCTTCCCAAATCGCCTTTGCACCTCAAATTGACCAATAAACCTTGGGCCGAGCTTGCCCTTCTTTTCGAACCTCATGATGCCCTTCATCGACGAGACTTTCAAGAGAACCTTCTCGCCCTCCATAAATGATAAGTCATGCACTTTCATATCCACATATCTCTTCTGTTTGGACCATGCTGTGTGAAGCTACTCCTAGATAATCTTTACCTTCTCTAAGGCACCCTTCACTAAATCAGTGCCCTATAACTTAGCCTCGCCGGGCTCAAACCATTTGATGGGCGAACAATATCACCAATCATATAAAGGCTCAAATGGAGCTAACTCGATGCTAGACTGATAAATATTGTTGTGAGCAAACTCGGACAAGTGCATGAATCTATCCCATTGCCCTTCGAAGTCAATGCCACATGCTTTGAGCATATCCTCTAGAATTTGAAGTGTCCGCTTCGACTGACCACCGGTCTGCGGATGAAAAGTTTTGTTAAGATCTACCCGGGTACTCAAATTACTTTGTACTGCTCTCCAGAAATGCAAAGTGAACTAAGGGCCTCTTTCCAATATGATAGAAATAAGTATACTATGCAATTGAACAATCACCTGAATGTAAATCTGGGCCAACCTCTCTGAAGAGTAGTTAGTCATCAAAGAAATAAAGTGTGCTGACTTGGTCAGCCTGTCAACAATGACCCAAACAACATCAAACTTCCTCAACATTAGCGGAAACCCAACAACAAAATCTATAGTGATGCTCTCCTACTTCCACTCCAGTCTAACCATCTGCTAGAGTAGGACACCTGACCTCTGATGCTCATACTTGACATACTGGCAATTTAGACATCTCACCACATACCCATCTATGTCCTTCTTCATCCATCATCACTAATAATGCTGCCTCAGATAACAATACATCTTTGTAGAACCTGGATAAAAATAATACCGAGAATTGTGCACTTCCTCTAGAATTTTCTCCCTCAAGCCATCAACATTAGGAGCACATAGGCGACCCTGGAGTCGTAGAACACCTTCCTCACTGATAGTAACCTCCTTGGCACTACCCTGTAGTACCATCTCTCTGAAAACCAGCAAGTGTGGATCTTCCTAATGATGAGCCTTGACCCGCTCAAGTAATTAAGACTAGGCCACTACACATGCATTAACTCGACTAAGCTCTGCTATATCTAACCTCACGAGTAGGTTAGTTAAGGACCAAATGTACAAGCCAATGGCCTCTCCTCTGCAGAATTGAAGGCCAAACTACCTTTACTCTCAGCCTTTATGCTTAAGGCATCCGCAACCACATTCACCTTGCCCGGATGGTTAAGGATGGTAATATCATAGTCCATCATTTACTCAAGCCATTTGCTCTGTCTCAAATAGGTCCATCTACTTAATCAAATTCTGCAAGCTATGATATCATAGGACACCCCATAGAGATAATGCCTCGAGATTTTAAGAGCACGAACTATACAACCAACTGTAATTCATGCATAAGGTAATTCTTCTCGTGGGACTTCAGTTGATGTGAAGCATTTGCAATAATTATAACTAGGGATTTAACGTGTTTCATGCTCCTTCTTGCCTATGCTTTGATTATAAATTGTTACAAATTAGTCCCAAAAGGCTCATATGTTGTGCTTGATTGCAGGTTGATCGACAAAATGACATAATATCAATGATCGGCTCAAAAGGATTGAAATATACTCAAGTATAAAAGACAAGGCAATTTAAGGGCAAACATGCCTAGTGTGGACCGCACAAAGTCGAATGAGGCCTCACTTGGTGGTTCAGATAGATGACTAAAATGGGCTTCAGGCAATGCGGACGTGGTACACATTTCACGGTCCGCAGTAAAGGCTCCGCGGCCACACTACCATTTGGTACGGTCCGTGGAAGAGAGTTTGGACAGGTGAAATTTGTCATGGTCCAAGCTGCGCGGTCTACGGTCATATCTGTGCGGACCGCAGTAGAGACTTCCACGGCCGCGTTCCATTCTTCGCGGTCCACGAAACCCAAGTTCAGATAGCCCAGATTTGAATTTCAAAAGCCTAGTGCGGGCGCAGTCCATTTCATGCGGCCCACGCTGACCTTGTAGGGGTAGTTTTTGTCCCATTTTTCTAGCCTAGTATAAATAGAACATTTTACCATTTTTAGGTCATTCGTTATCTTCGGAACTAAGCTGCACTCGTGGGAACATTATTTGTATCCATTTTTGGCATCTTAGATTCAAATTAATGATATATTCTTGAATTTTAATTTAACATTTAATTAACATGCCTTGTTCTTCTTCTTTTTATTCATTTTCTTGTTAAAGCATGAGTAGCTAAACCCATTATCTAGGGGTGTGGCTCAACCCTAGTATGGGTAATTGATGGGTGTTGCCATCTAGAGTTAGATTGACTATGGGTGTTTGCTATTTGGGTTAATTTTATGTTTTAATCTATGATTTCGTGGTTGAAAACATTGATTTGAGCTTTGTGGACTTGACTCTTCTTGATAAAGAGAGTCTGAGTCTCCAAAATTGACCCAACAAAGAATTGGGATGGACTTATGAGAAATGATAGTCCCAATTAACGGGTTAAACCTCTAGAGAGTAATCACCATACTTGAACCCTAGTTGCTTGTACTAATGTGACTACCCATTTGGTCTCGAGAGAAGCAATTGAGAATAATCACTCTCTCTGCCGAGGGGTGTAAGAGTGGGTAAAATAGTGCAACGGTTATAGCGTAAGCCCCAATTATGTCAATCGAACCTTAGTAACATCTAACGTCAATTAGCCACCTAGGTGATGTCATGACCCTAGTGCCCTTCTTCCTATTATATACAAGTTAGCAGTTATCTCGTAGCATAATCTTGTTTTAATGAATAGTTTGATAATATTAGTTTATAATAAAAAAATCCCAAAAATGTATGTGTAAGCACGTGATTTTTGCCCTATATGAAAATAACTCGTAAAAATAGATCAAAGTAAACTTTATCGATTTTTTTAGGAATTTTTCTTTATTAGTCGCATTTTATGAACTTTTAATATTTTTAAATCAGGAAAATATACCAAAATATCTTGCATTGCATTCAGGATTTATTTTTACGCTTTTAGAATTAATCAGTAATGTCATGACCCAATTCCCTAACCCGGTCGTGATGGCGCCTCTCGTGATGACAAGGCCAGCCAGACCGTTTGAGAACACCACTTGAAGCCGTTAGTCAGTTATATAACAGTTCGAATCTGAATTAATGATATTAATCAATATGAATACAACCCAATACAGCCCCACCGAGGTGTCACAAGTCATGACCATATAGGAATGCCTTTCTTAAAATTTGAAAAGTCTATAATACATAGAGTAAAATCTGGGAATCAAGAAGAAGATGAATCTCGGTGCCGCGAACGCCGTCATCTTGCTTAGCTACGATAGCAATACCTTCAATCTGCTCTAACCCGCTACCAGATGTTTAGTATCTGCAACTGCATGCGATGTGCACGGAGTAAAGTGAGTGCTTCCAACTCAGTGGTAATAAGAGAGAATAATATCTGAGCAACAAGAAAACACGTATGGGCACACAAAACTGCAATAAAAGACAGAACAACCATTTGAGAAAAACCGAAATACTGTGAAAAATCCCTTTAGAAAATCCCAAGATCAGTTCAAAATCACTTTTACAAAGTCTCTTTTTCAAATATCTCTTTTATTTTCCACAGCCCAACATATGACTGCTACATCAAATAGAGCAAGTCGGCGCATAAGTCTGCCCCTTGGGCACATCACTCCTTAACATATAACGCCAGGGTATCAGGTCAACAAGGCAAGTAACAGTATGTATGCCAATGATATATGAGTGCTAAATTTCATTCCACGTAGTACAAACAGGAGTGAATGCGTGAATGCTATGCAATGCACATGACCGCTACGGCGCGTCGCCCGATCCATGGGTACCCTGCGCTCACTGGGGGTGTGTATAGACTTCGGACGGGCTCCTACAACCCAAGCGCTATAATACTGCGGTGTGCAGTCCGATCCATATAATATATAAAATGCTGCGGCGTGTAGCCCGATCCAATATAATATATATATAATGCTACGGCGTGCAGCCCGATCGAATATAATATATATATAATGCTGCGGCGTGCAGCCCGATACAATATTATATATATATATATACACAGCCCGATCCAATATAATATATATAATGCCGCGGCGTGCAGCCCGATCCATGCAATATGCTTCTGCGGCGTGTAGTCCGATCCATGCATAAATATGCATATGCACACATAACAGTCGAGGTCTGGAAGCCTCCTTACATCACTCTTCATACCCTCACATATGGCCCTCAGCCTCAATCAGTCTAAAATAGTAAAAAGCCCCTCGAGCATCCGTAAAACAATAATACTTAGCTCAAACAATAGTTCAAATTTCAGTTAAAAATTCAACTTTGAGAAAGATAGAGCTGAGTTTATGAAACAGTGTAAATCACATGGACTGAGTTCAATGATATTTCAAATAGTGAGGAAAACAGTGATGATAGTTCAACAAGGGTTGAAATAATCGGCAATAAGCCCCAAGTATGGCAATGAGCCCGAGTCATAATGATAACAACAAATCATTTACATTTTTGCTGTAAAAACCAACAACCGGGACGGACCAAGTCGCAATCCCCAACGGTGCTCTACCCCACGCTCAGATCCAGCGTGCAACTCACCACAATACATCACTAGGATGTGCAAATCCAGGGTTTCAAACCCTCAGGATACCATTCCAAAGTATTACTCACCTCGAACCGGTGAAATTCCTCGCTCGCAACACCTTTGCCCCTCAAATTGGCCTCCACGCCCGTCAAATCTAACCAGTATCAGTACAAATATATCATAATATGCTAATGGGTCAACACCCAATAAAAACAATCGCAATACAACTAAAATCTAGAAACTAGCAAAATGCGAGCCCTGGTACTGCTTCTCGAAAAATTACGAAACTTACATTTATTGAATCATTATCTCGCCTCGAGTTCATGCATACCAAGAACTCCCAAATAAGAGCTCAAATGACCTATCAAATCCCAATTTAGAATATTAAAAACTCAAGCCCTAGTTTCTTAATATTTATACCCAAATTCAGAGAATTAATGGATGATTCTTTGATCAAATGATGTTTCTAGACCACGAGACTTACCTCCAATTACTTCCCGTCGAAACCCTCTTCAGAATCTACGAACAAGATCTCAAGGTGGTGCAAAAATGGTGGAAAAATGAAACCAAGTCGCGGATGAAATGTTCAATAAAAACCCCTTCTGCCTAGGCCAATTTTCGCTTCGGCGGTCGAGTTACCGCACCTGCGGCTCCCTCTTTGGTGACCCAACAACCACTTCTGCGGTTTAGCTTAAAAATCTCTAGGACCGCTTCTGCGCTAAAAATCTGCTCTCACGGCGACCGCTCCTGCTAACACCTCTCCGCTTCTGCGGAAAATTTCAAACCCTCAAGGACCGCTTTTGCAACCTCTTGGCCCACTTCTACGATACCTCTTATGCGGACTCTTGTCAGTTTCTGCGGAAATGACAGAACCAGAAATTCCAAAACATGCAACAAACTACAAACTCTCCGTTTAACCACCCGAACTCACCCCGAGGTCCCCGGGACCTCAACCAAAAGCACCAACTCATCCTAATACATTATTCAAACTTCCTCCAACCATCGAAACACATCCATTAACAAATAAAATCATCCAATCTCGACGGATTCAAGCCTAAGTCTAACTAAAACTTTCAAAACTTGAATTTGATCAAAACCCGACCAAACGACATTCGAATGACCTGAAAATTTGCAGACATATCCAAAATCACCTAATGAAGCTACTGCAACTTTCGGAATTCCATTCCGACCCTCGGATCAAAATCTCACCTACCAACCGGAATATGCCAAAATTCAAACTTCACCAATTCAAGCCTAATTCTACACCAGACCTCCAAATTCAGTTCCGCTCGCACTCCTAATTACAAATAATCTCTCGGAGCTAACCGAACCACCGAAATTCACGTCCTAGCCCTCTAACCACATAGTCAACTTCCCATTGACTTTTTCTAATACAAGCTTTCTTCTAAGAGGCTATGTGCCTTATTTCCAACCAAAACCAATTCAATTGCACCCGATCGAATCTAATACTGATGTTTAAACATGAATCCATACAATAAGGGGGAAAGAGGGCGGTATCTCACGTGACAACGGGTCGGGTCGTCACATCCTCCCCAACTTAAACAAGCACACGTCCTCGAGCGTATCCAGAGTTTTTCTAGAAGCCAACTAATAGCTAAATGATCTTGCCAAGCATATACCTGGGGTGACCCCACATCACCCTATCTCTTATAGGTCCGACAACACGACATAGCTAAAATTTCAGAGTCCATCTAACCCATAAACATAGGACCGCATTGCACTTTCTAAAGTTATACACAAGATCAGAACCTCACGTCTATATTCAGAATAAACCCGAACCAACTGTAATAATCCATACCTGTAACCTCGACTGCAATCATATGATATCCCACATAACTCAAAGACATGAAGAGATAACCTCCATTCATAGCAATTGCCTACGATAACCGGATACCGATAGAAAACCTTTTTGTTAGCTAAAATCTTATTCCCAAACTTTCATATATAGTGCCAATGATAATTGAAACACGCGTTATACCAAACCCATCTCTCAGATCCACCATTCATGAATCCATTTCCCTCTTGACTGATACTACAACAAATCTCCAAGCCAAACCTCGATATTACCCTTCTAACAAACAAAAATCAAATTGGTTCATGCTCATTAATGACTCCAATGATCACTTCAACTCTAACCACCCCTCTACTGATATGACACCTCGATGCTGTTAGAAAATACGCTTAACGCTAGAGGGGGGTGAATAGCGTTATAATAAAATTTAGCGTAAACTTGCGAAAATTAAAATTTGCAGGAAATAGATAAGTGCGTTAAATAAACAAAAAGGAAAGAACGCACCGATATATTCTGGTTCACCACAACACGTGGCTAGTCCAGTCCCCGAGAGACTCTCTCGAGATTTTCCACTAACTTGTTAAGCTTATGGGTGCTCAACAAACCTTTAAAACTTAAGGACACAAGCCTTAACACCTTTGCTCGGAGATACAACACTCCAAGACTTCAACCAAGGAAACACAAGTTCCTTACAACAAGAGAATCACAATTCTCTTACAAGTGTATAAAACACTAGACACTCAAACACAATACTCCTTAATGAGCAGATATGAGTCAAAGAAGTAAGCTCTAGATCACAACAACTTTGGACAAGAATATGGCTCTCAAAAGCTTTATGAAATTGAATATAAAATGATAAACAAAAGTATGCAAGCTTATAGCAATGTAATGATCAGTTGTAGTATGTTGTTGTATTTAAAACACTGAAATGAAGCTGTATTTATAGTTGAAAAACTTGGCATTACCGTTGCCTAATTGCCAATTAAGAGTTGTTGATTTTACTCACTGACAATCGATTGTCAAACCCCAACAATCGATTGTCTTCCAGTCAGATCAAAATTCAATCCCAGATTTTACGCTTGATAATATTACTTACAATCCATAATCGATTACTGGCAACGTTCAAAAAATCCTTTCCAGATTTTACCACAAACAATCGATTGTCCAGAATCAACAATCGATTACTCAGCAACGTTCAAAAAATCTTTTCCGGATATTAATCAAAACAATCGATTATACAGAATCAATAATCGATTACCTGACGGTATTTGAAAACTTTACGACAACAGTCAGCTTCACAATCGATTACACAAAGTCAACAATCGATTACTTATCAGTTTTTGAAAAACATTTTAGACACTGTCTCTTTGACAATCGATTGTCCAAAGTAACAATCGATTATTTAATAAATTTGAAAATCACTGGAAGACACTGTCTCAACATAATCGATTACCATTAGTTCATAATCGATTATTCTGAGTTTTGAAAAACTTTGATGGACACTGCCTCAGTCACAATCGATTGTCATTAGTTCACAATCGATTGTCATGCAGGTTTGAAAAACCTGATGCTCACTGTCTTACTCACAATCGATTGTCATTAGTTCACAATCGATTGTCATGCAGTCTTGGCTTAAAACAATCGATTATCATAAGTACATAATCGATTATCTTAGTCCAGATTTTTAAGGCATGTCTAGAAATTATTTTGACTACTGTAAATATGCATGATTTAAAATCATTTGACATTAAATTAAATATGCATGATTTTGGAAAATAGTTTTATGAGAGAAGCCATGTTACGAGTCAAGTTGTAGGATCAAGATCACAATTAGGAATGACTCAATTAAACTATAAAACTTTGTCTTGAGCTTGAATCTCGTTGTATATCAATTGTGCGCTTGTTTCTTGAACTTCGTCATATATCAATTTTCGCTTCGTTTGTCATTCATCAAAACCTATACAAAAGAACACACGTTTTAGTATATTGCATTGAGAACGTGTTTCCAACAATTTCCCCCTTTTTGATAATGGCAAACATTAAGCGGGATATGCAAGACAAGCAATTTATATTGACGATTCAAGACAAGTATATACATGCAACAAGTATGTAATTTGTTCCCCCTCAATTTGAGAATTCCCCCTCAATTTAAGCTTATAATTTGAGAGTGCATCATACCCGTTATCTTCCCCCTTTTGCCATTAGCAAAAATAATAATAAGATGCCAAAGATGAAATAAACCTTGTTTATTTATTGGAAAGAGAAAATTACAGCAACAGAGAAGACAATACAACATATAAAAACAAACTTAAAAAAAACAATTATTCATTCATCATCTTCCGCCTCATCATCTGGCGCTGCTTCATATGGAACAAGACCCACATATGGATAATGAACGTGGTCAAAATATCCATGGATCTCGTGAGTTAATTGACCGAAAGAAGAGGTCAATGAAGCAATTTGGTCGGAAATGAATTGGAGGGAAGGCTCTTGAGGCGGAGGAGCACGACGGGTTGGAGGAAGAGCAGGCGCTACATGATCACCGTCATGATGAAAGGAGGATTCCGAAATTTCCCACTTGTTGGTACTCTTTTTGAGAGGACCATTTCCAGTGACGAATCCGGTGGCTTCAAGAAAGTTCATGATGAGGAGAGCATAAGGAAGAGGCCTATCATCTCCGATAGCGTCACGCATGTGAATTTTGATAAGCCGACACCAATTGATGTTTGCTCCGGTAACTATGGCATGCATGAGCTTGGTGTCCTCTTGGGAAATGGTAGTATGGTTATGCTTACGAGGCTTGAGGACTCGGGTGATGAAATAAAAAATCAACCGATAATTGGGATCCATTCCCGTAATTGTAGGACGACGGGAAGAAAGATTTGGATCATAAGAAGTAAGACCGATTTTGTGTAAGAGGGCTGTTGCATCAAAAAGGGCTCCGGCCTCTCCAGTGTACCGAAAAATGTCTTCACCATTATAAGGAAGACGGGCAATGGTATGAAGATTTTCATCAGAAAGAAGAATTTGAGCACCATTAATGTTGGTGACAAGCTCACCATCATCATCCTCATGGAGGTTGGAATAAAATGCTTGAACCAATGTAGTATTGATATAAGGATGGTAAGGAGTAGAAAGTCAAGAAGTTGAGAATTTTTGAGCATATTTGCAGCAGGCCCAAATGATTCAAGATACTTGTGGGTTGAAAAGCGGGGTGGAAGAATGTCGCGCTTTTCAAATTTGGTTAAGAATCGAGTAAGCTCGATGTCGGAACTAAAATATAGAACGGAACCATCTTGATAGGGATAGTTCGGACGAGGAATATGAACATATATGAAGCTTATTTATAGAGGGGAGAGTGGCTTATCATTTATGGAAGAAATCTGCTGAGAATTTAAAGCCAAATCAGTCAGAAACGGTAAAATAAATTCACTGACCGTTAGACAATCGATTGTTGAGATGCAATAATCGATTGTTGAAGAGTTATTGACCTGACTTGGAACTGACACAAATCGATTGAGGAGCCAAACGGTAACAAAAGTTTAAATTTCTGACATGAAATAATCGATTGTCAAATGTGAAATAATCAATTGTTTTGGAAAAGCATTGCTGAATGGCTGAGACAGAAATCGATTATGCAATTTAAGGAGTCAATTATTAAACAAAACTGCATAATGAACATAAACCATAAACAATCGATTAGTGATACTGCTATCGATTTCAGCACAGTAAAATAATCGATTATTTGCTTGGAATAATCGATTGTTCTGTGCCAAAACTTTATAATTCCCCCTATATTTTAGGGCGATACCTGCAAAATAGAATTAAACGTCTCCGACGCTCAAGTCAGTAATTTATAAAGAAGTAATAACTTAAAGTAGTATTGCCAAGTGAGAACGTGAGCTCTTAAGAAGTGTGTCCTAAAGTGTTCTTAAGAGAGTTTCGGGTACTTACCTTTCCTCCGACGTCTCCAATTACCTGTTCAAGAGGGTGATCTTTGATCGTCCTCCACTCATTTGGCACTTTTGTTTCTTTTTCCAATTGTGGCGCTTCTTCCGTTGGTTGTTCCTCAGTTTCATCTTTATTTCCTTGGGTGGTTCCTCATGTATTTTGTCTTTCAAGCTATCTAAGATACCTGCAAGATCAAAACCGGAATCCTTTCTCGCCAAGCGAGCATTATTTTCGGAAAATACAACATGAGGGGATTCCTCCACAATTTGGGTTCTTTTATTAAAGACCCTATATGCTTTACTACGTGAGAAATATCCAATGAAAATACCTTCATCCGACTTAGCATCAAATTTACCCAATTGGTCTTTGCCATTGTTATGAACAAAACATTTGCAACCAAAAACTCTAAAATGGGAAATATTTGGTTTTCTACCCTTATAAAGTTCATAGGGGGTTTTCATGAGTATCGGCCGAATTACTACTCTATTTAGAACATAGCAAGCGGTACTCACGGCGTCCGCCCAAAAATGTTTGGGTATCTTAGCTTCGTCGAGCATGGTTCTAGCCATCTCTTCGAGACACCTATTTTTCCTTTCCACCACCCCATTTTGTTGTGGTGTACGTGGATCGGAAAAGGTATGCTCGATTCCGAGTTCGTCACAAAAGTCCGCAAAGAGATTGTGATCAAACTCTCCCCCATGATCACTTCTAATTGAAGTGACGGTTGTTTCTTTATCATTTTGAACACGCTTAAGAAAATATTTAAAATTTTGAAAAGCATCACTTTTATTGGCAAGAAATAAAGTCCAAGTAAATCTCGAGTAATCATCAACAATCACAAAAGCATATCTATTTCTTCCTAGACTTTCAATGCGAGAGGGACCAAATAAGTCCATATGAAGCAATTGCAATGGTCTAGAAGTTGAAACAATGTTTTTAGATTTGAAAGATGCTTTTGTTTGCTTCCCCTTTTGACACGAGTCACAAATAGAGTCATTTTCAAATTTTAAAATGGGAAGACCAACAACTAAGTTTTGAGAAATCAATTTGTTCAAAAGATGCATATTGATATGTGCTACTCTACGATGCCATAGCCAAGTATCATCCTCTTTACTCATTAGACAATCAACATAATCGGGTGAGGAATTAGCAAGATCAACCATATAAATATTATCCACTCTAAAGCCACGGAGGATAATTTTGAAATCACTACGTCTGAACACTAAGCATTCATCCGAATCAAATAAAGCAAGATTTCCCTTGTAACACAATTGGCTTATGCTCAAGAGATTATGCTTTAATCCTTTAACAAGTAATATATGCTTAATAGAGGAATTTTCATCCTTACCGACCGATCCGATGCCGATGATCTTTCCTTTATTGTTATCACCGAAGATAACACTTCCTCCTTCTTTGTGCTCTAATTGAAGGAATTTGGATTCATCTCCCGTCATATGCTTGGAGCATCCACTATCAACGTACCATAGTACACTTGATCCTTTCAAGCACACCTACAAAACAAATTAATGTTCTTTAGGTACCCATGCCATCTTGGGTCCTTGGGGGTTAGGCATATTATAATGATGCGATTGAGTAATATGTCTATGACGTGTAAAGCATGCAGGAGCAATATGACCAATACGTCTACAATAATAACAAGTCACATTTGGGTTATGCATCCTTCTAGGTTCATAGTAACTAGACGGATGAAAATTTCTTACTCTATGACTATTTCGCATTTCATGAGAATTATTTCTCCTACTATGAGCTCTAGGATGGGCAGCATTTCTAGAGTGATTGTTTCTCGGTTGAAGGCCATTTCTAGGTCTTCTCAAAGGTTCAACATTTGGCCTAAAATATGCATCATTTCTAGGGTTACTATTTCTAGGTGGTAAGTCATTTCTAGGTCTCCTAAAATGTTCAACATTTTGTCTAGCATACATATTGGTTCTAGGATTGCTATTTCTAGGATAAGCATTTGTTTTATTAGTCCTAGGTTGAGCCTTAGGTGGTTGGGGTTTGGCTTCAACCTTTTCTTTAACCTCATTCTTAAATCCTATGCCATGCTTGGTTGATTTCAAATTTACAAGGACCTCATTCAAATTCTTGTGGGAAGAATTAAACTTATCTAAGGTACCTTTGAGTCTATCTACCTCATTTTTGAGAAGCAAGCAAGACGAACAATTTTTTGTAGAACTTTCGGGTTTATCCGCGCTTCTTTTTCCAAAAAACTTGTTTTCCTCTTTCAGCTTTTCATTTTCTAAAACCAGTTTTTCTAAATCCTTTTCTTTCAAAGAAAGCTGTTTTTGAAAATCCTTTTCTTTTAATGAAGCATTTTCTTTTATGCCCTTAACAGTTTTTGAAGCCTTAATAAACTCAGCATATAATTCATCAAAAGCAGTTCGCATTTCTTCAAGAGTAAAGAAGTTTTTAGACGAAATTTGACATACCTCATCTTTGTTGTCTTCTTGTGCCATAAGGCAAAGATTTGCTGCTTTGTCTTCTTCTCCTTCGCTTGACTCATCTCCGGATTCGCCTCCCCAAGAAATGTATGCACGTTGCTTTTTAAAAGGTTTCTTCTCCTTTTTGATGTTTGGGCAATTTGATTTGATGTGCCCGGTTTCACCACATTCATAGCACTTGATTTGTTCGCCTTGCTTTTTGCCCTTGCGTTCATACTCCTTGCGCATGAATTGTTGAAATCTTTTGATAACGAGTCCAAACTCGTTGTCTCCTTCCTCATCAATTTGCGGTTGGCTTGTGCTCGCCTTTAGAGCTATTCTTTGCCTTCTTTGATCATTAACAAAAAGGTTAAGAATAGTAGATTCATAGGTCTTACGGTTACCTCTTAGTGCGTCGATGGTGACGTTTGAAACGCCAATGGATTCTTGAATTGCATCGGCCTTTGATCTCCATGCCGGTGTGAGACTTCTAAGAATTTTTCGAACGAGCTCTCTATCCGTGAATGTTTTCTTGAGAGCATGTAGGTCATTTACGATTATTGAAAATCACTCAAACATTTCGTCCACCTTTTCACCTTCCTTCATGTGAAATAATTCATAAGAATGGGTTAGGAAATCAATTTTTGCTTCCCTTACCTGGTCCGCACCTTCGTACGTAACTTCTAGCTTGTCCCACATCTCCTTTGCCGTTGTGCAACACGATATTTTCCTGTAATCGTCAGCATTAACAGCACACTATAATAAATTAATTGCTTTAGCATTATTTTGAACCTTTCGGATGTCATCCGCGTCATACTCATCCTCGGACTTGGGAACCCATTCGTTTTCCACCTTCTTTGTTGGAATTTGGTTTCCCTTCATTATCACCTTCCAAAGTTGAAAGCTGTTGGACTGAACGAAGATCTTCATCCTCTCCTTCCAGTACGTGTAATTTGTACCGTTGAATAGAGGTGGTCGTGTGGAGCACTGTCCTTCATCAATTCCTGCAAAAGAATCACGAGTAAAAGCCATGGATGGTTCTCTCAAACTGTTAAGTTTTCAGAGAGTTGGGCTCTGATACCAATTGTTAGAAAATATGCTTAACGCTAGAGGGGGGTGAATAGCGTTATAATAAAATTCAGCGTAAACTTGCGGAAATTAAAATTTGCAGGAAATAGATAAGTGCGTTAAATAAACAAAAAGGAAAGAACGCACCGATATATTCTGGTTCACCACAACACGTGGCTAGTCCATTCCCCGAGAGACTCTCTCGAGATTTTCCACTAACTTATTAAGCTTACGGGTGCTCAACAAACCTTTACAACTTAAGGACACAAGCCTTAACACCTTTGCTCGGAGATACAACACTCCAAGACTTCAACCAAGGAAACACAAGTTCCTTACAACAAGAGAATCACAATTCTCTTACAAGTGTATAAAACACTAAACACTCAAACACAATACTCCTTAATGAGCAGATATGAGTCACAGAAGTAAGCTCTAGATCACAACAACTTTGGACAAGAATATGGCTCTCAAAAGCTTTATGAAATTGAATATAAAATGATAAACAAAAGTATGCAAGCTTATAGCAATGTAATGATCAGTTGTAGTATGTTGTTGTATTTAAAACACTGAAATGAAGCTGTATTTATAGTTGAAAAACTTGGCATTATCGTTGCCTAATTGCCAATTAAGAGTTGCTGATTTTACTCACTGACAATCGATTGTCAAACCCCAACAATCGATTGTCTGCCAGTCAGATCAAAATTCAATCCCAGATTTTACGCTTGATAATCGATTACTTACAATCCATAATCGATTACTGGCAACATTCAAAATATACTTTCCAGATTTTACCACAAACAATCGATTGTCCAGAATCAACAATCGATTACTCAGCAACGTTCAAAAAATCTTTTCCGGATTTTAATCAAAACAATCGATTATACAGAATCAATAATCGATTACCTGACGGTATTTGAAAACTTTACGACAACAGTCAGCTTCACAATCGATTGCACAAAGTCAACAATCGATTACTTATCTGTTTTTGAAAAACATTTTAGACACTGTCTCTTTGACAATCGATTGTCCAAAGTAACAATCGATTATTTAATAAATTTGAAAATCACTGGAAGACACTGTCTCAACATAATCGATTACCATTAGTTCATAATCGATTATTCTGAGTTTTGAAAAACTTTGATGGACACTGCCTCAGTCACAATCGATTGTCATTAGTTCACAGTCGATTGTCATGCAGGTTTGAAAAACCTGATGCTCACTGTCTTACTCACAATCGATTGTCATTAGTTCACAATCGATTGTCATGCAGTCTTGGCTTAAAACAATCGATTATCATAAGTACATAATCGATTATCTTAGTCCAGATTTTTAGGGCATGTCTAGAAATTATTTTGACTACTGTAAATATGCATGATTTAAAATCATTTCACATTAAATTAAATATGCATGATTTTGGAAAATAGTTTTATGAGAGAAGCCATGTTACGAGTCAAGTTGTAGGATCAAGATCATAATTAGGAATGACTCAATTAAACTATAAAACTTTGTCTTGAGCTTGAATCTCGTTGTATATCAATTGTGCGCTTGTTTCTTGAACTTCGTCATATATCAATTTTCGCTTCGTTTGTCATTCATCAAAACCTATACAAAAGAACACACGTTTTAGTATATTGCATTGAGAACGTGTTTCCAACAGATGCAGGCCTAATCCACAACTTGCGTAATACACACACCAATGAGAAGCAGTCGGAACATGCTCAAATTATGACAATGACTCAATGTAAAACCTGTACCTCAAGCTCAACAGTACCATTACAACACAAAACTGAGATCCCGTCTCACATTCTAGAAATAGAGTACCTGAATTCTCGTTAAAAGGTCATAACTTCATGGGGCCTTGCCACAACGAGCGATCCTATCCAAACTCTATTACCCATGAAGAACCTCAAGCCACCATGCTGAACACAATCATCCATGCACAGATTGAGGTCTGAAACCACGCAATCCATCACACCCATGGTGAAGCAATTAATATGCACTATTTAATCCCGAAAAGACGCAACCGATGCGCTATTCACCGAGCAACACTCGATACGGATTTTCCCTCAAGAACCAGGAATCAAAGCATACAAAGTAAAATATAGAAAACTATTCTCCACATCGCAATCTTGCAGCGCGCAACCCGACCCAGATAACATACCTATGGTAACGTGCCACCCGATCCACCCAAACATCTCACATAGGAGACGCACATCGAGCCAAATTTTGATTATTATAATAAACACATATAGTCTCATGCTTGGCCACAAGAAGAGCATCTAAACAAGTCCCCAAATAACGGAACTGAATCAATGGTAGAAACCTTTGCACTGACATCCGCCACGAAGGCCCAATTAATGAAGCAATGCTTGCCAGCCGTTCGCTGGTCTCTGGAATATAAGCTACACTGCTTGAAAGTAATTCGATGCACCTGGCACGAAGCCTGTGGCATTTCCGATATAGTCCATAACACATTAGCCTAGGCAATCTGACACTGGAAAAACCAGTCTGCCATCTAGTATCGCAACCCAAATTTAACATATCACGCAAAGAAATATCCACTTGGACCTCCAGTTTCCAATAACCTGTAGACGATGACGATACAAACACAATATACAACCACTACATAGTCAGATCCCTATAACGTCTAGTCTCAAACACATATAACACATGAATCACTATGCCTGATCCCACAATCCACCGTACGAGTAGATAACAAACATCAATTATCCATTCATATCACGAAAGATATTCAAGAATTTCCCTGCGCCATGAACAACCCAATTATCAACAGGCGATCCCACAAGAAAAATGTCGCAATACTACTAAAGTATCATCAGTCAACATCACCTTACCCTTTTGACTGAACATATACCCTTGTCAAACCACTATAATAGCAATACTGTTTCTTCAATCATCTGAAGGTCGATTCTTCATTCACCTGCAATTGCCCGTGTTGCTCAAGAATTTAATGACTTTCCATTATGAACTGAACTAAAACCTTGAACACGCAAGTCCCAATTATCCATATCATAACACATAGACCATACCGCACTAGGATAACATGATGACTCCTATCTCCCTCCTGTGCCGCAGAGATCGACGCACTCAACTAGCCAAGAACTTTCATGATCCCATATAGGGGAAAAATTATTACACACTCCATGCTTCGCATACCCATAGGAAATATACTCATCCTCAAATCATGGTAAAACACATCAAGAACTCTTTCTCCTAATTCCATTGCACAAGCTAAACTGCCAGGACTGAGTCCTTCTATCCAGACCAAGATAAGCGAACTGCCAACACATAAAAGCTTTGCCGCACAATACCTGTAAGATTCATTGCCTCAAACACATACAAGAATTACTCATATCCTTACCATACCAATTTGGTTCATTATCAAGCTATTCCATTTATCCAATTTCCTTCACGATTCATCTTGATCTGATATTCTCCTTTGTTGTAGCACTATGATACCTCAAGCCAGGTTACCACACAAGACTCACACATAAAACCACAGTCTAAGACCCATTGGCTGCTGAATACCCTCTCAAACGTTTCCCAGAAGTACCATATTCCAAAATGCTTTAGTTTGAAAAACTTCCTACGATCCTGAATTCGTTTACCATAACCATCCAAATGTGGATACGTAGAATCCCATGATTAAGACAAACTACCACAAGTCTTGATCTTTTCTAATGAAAACACAGTCTCTCGCCATATACACAAACATAAGACACCTGATTGTTACATGCAAAATCTAGAACACAGTAGAGCCATTCTCGAGAGTCATTCACTCTTATTCAGCTGTAATTCACCTGTCCTGAATAAATAGAACCACTCGTGCCTTATTAGCACACTGACACCGCAGAACATGATTTCCTATAGATACAAACAACCATCTTCCTTCCCAATATGCTGAGCATTGTTTATCAACAGCAGCTCAAAACTCCCTAATATTTCCTCAAATTTACGGAAGTACCCCATAAACTTTGTAATACATTTTTCCTTCACACGTGCCGTCCTCGGCTCAATTTAAACAGCCAAAACTTATCTGCCATCATTCCTTGAAACGGACCCAATATTGCACATAACGGTGCAATAAGCCAACTAACAGCAACCTCCCCAACTTGTATCGAAGCGATATATCAATGAACTCTTAAAACTCATAGAAAGTTTACTCCAATGATGCCACAATGTTATAGTGAGATTAAAACTCAAGTCATTTACAAGATTTGTGAATACACAAATCATCTAGCACTAACATTTTCTGTAAACCTTGCATTCATTACCACATCTATTGAGTCCACTTTCTTAAGCGTCCATAATTCTCAAATTACAACACATACCCTCCAATTACACATGAGATATTTTAACATACACATAAGGATCATATTGCTCAAACAATCAGTCCACAAGAGATAACCCACCTGCTTCACCTCATTTCAATATTTCAACATGCCTTCCACTATCATATATGTATTGCACCACCATTTAATCTTTCTGAGCCTATACTTATACTGCCACATGGAATGTACCTTAGTTTCCATCTAAGAGACATGAAACATTTGAATTTCCATCTAAGAGACATGAAATATTCTTCAAATGCCCATAACTCGGACTACACAATAAAGCACAATAGGAATCGAACACTTGACATCTCATCTATTATTCAGCATACTCTTTCGTCACTACCAGGATCACATAGATACACCCCACGGTACTAACATA
Source organism: Nicotiana benthamiana (assembly GCA_034376525.1). NCBI lineage: Eukaryota > Viridiplantae > Streptophyta > Magnoliopsida > Solanales > Solanaceae > Nicotiana > Nicotiana benthamiana. The sequence goes on along the minus strand of CM067329.1, from coordinate 135,082,439 downwards.
CTCGTCACAGGGATATCCCTCCGCCAACCCGGCTAATAAGAACATTGATGAACATATAAGTTCAAAACACTTACTCACACAATTAGCACCCCGGTGCTCAAGCCATAAGCAAAGATCCGGCCTTAAGTCCTCCTGACTGGCTCAACATGAACTCAGGGAGATTACATCTCGCCACTCGATTGGGGAATCACAAGCCATCCAGGCACATACACTACTGAACGCTCGCGTGCACATACAGATGTGTAGAAGGAATTTCAAGAATTATATCTCAAGCTGAATCTAGTACGCACGATAAGAATTCAGTTAAGTGAAGTTTTTCCTAAAAGTTCTGCAGCCTCTCGAGGATAAATACGGACGTATCCTGACCGATCCGTGAGACTCTAATAAACCTGCTCATGACTCGTAAGACCTGGTACCTAGGCTCTAATACCAACTTGTCATGACCCAATTCCCAAACCCGGTCGTGATGGCGCCTCTCATGAAGACAAGGCCAACCATACCATTTCATAACACTACTTAAAGATGTTAGTCAGTTATATAACAGTTCGAATCTGAATTAATGATATTAATCAATATGAATACAACCCAATACAGCCCGACCGGGGTGTCACAAGTCACGAGCATGTAGGAGTGCCTTTATTAAAATTTAAAAAGTCTATAATACATAGAGTAAAATCAGGGAATCAAGAAGAAGAAGAATCTCAATGCCGTGAACTCTGACTGTCACCTTGCTTAGCTACGATAGCAACACCTTCAATCTGCTACTAACCCGCTACCGGGTGATCAGTACCTACAACTGCATGCGAGGTGTAGGGAGTAAAGTGAATACTTCCAACTTAGTGGTAATAAGAGAGAATAATATGTGAGCGATAAAAAAACACGTATGGGCACATCAAACTACTATAAAAGACAGAACAACCCTTTGAGAAAAACCAAAATACTATGAAAAATCCCTTTAGAAAATCCCAAGAGCAGTTCAAATCTCTTACAAAGTCTCTTTTTCAAATATTTCTTTTATTTTCAACAGCCCAACATATGAATGCTATATCAGATAGAACAAGTTGGCTCACAACTCTGCCCCTTGTGCACAACACTCCTTAACATATAACGCTAGGGTATCTGGTCAACAAGGCAAGTAACACTATGTACCAAATGATATATGAGTGCTAAATTTCATGCCGGGTAGTACAAATAGGAGTGAATACATGAATGAAATGCAATGCAATGTACATGACCGCTACAGCACATAGCACGATCCATGGGTACCCTACGCTCACTGGGGGTGTGTACTGACTACGGAGGGGCTCCTACAGCCCAAGCTCTATAATAGTGCGGTGTGCAATCTGATCCATATAATATATAAAGTGTTGCGGTGTGCAGTTTGATCCATATAATATATAATATGCATATGCACACATAACACTCGAGGCATGGAAGCCTCCTTATATCACTCTTCATGCCCTCACATATGGTCCTCAGCCGCAATTAGCCCAAAGTAGTCAAATGACCCTCGGCCATCTGTAAAACAATAATACTCAGCTCAAACAATAGTTCAAATTTCAATTAAAACTCCAAGTTTGAGAAAAATATAGCTGAGTTCATGAAACAGTGTAAATCACATGAACTGAGTTCAATGATATTTCAAATGAGGAAAACAGTGATGATAGTTCAATAAGAGTTCAAATAGTCGGGAATAAGCCCAAAGTATGGCACAGTGCGATGACCACTTCTTCCAAAGCCTTCACCTTTTCAATTTCTGCAGAGTGGTCAAAACATTTGGCATGCACTTCCTCAAGAGTTTGCTTTCAATATTTTAGCCAAGCATGATTGATGGTCCATGATAACTTATGCTCTGCTGCAGCATATCACCCTAACCTGAGCATTGGTAGCTGCAACATCGGTTCGATATGAAGACACAAACTCATCGGCTTCAGACCTAACCTTTGACAACTCAGCAACCATATTAGTATGAAGCTCCATGAATTTATGACCCTCCTCCTTTGCACCCTCAAGCTAGCTCTTAGTCGAGGCCAGATGTTCCCGAAGACTGTCACTTTTGGAGGCCAGGAGATCCATACATTGCTTCCACCCCAGGGATTTAGCCTCTTTTCTATTAAACCCCCCCCCCCCCCCCCCCCCGAAGTCGCTCTACTAGGTCAGCCTTCTGCTAAAACTACAAAGGTGGAACATTATTTGCCAAAACAAACAAGTACAAAATGCACCATAAAGGCTATATTATCTTCAATGAGCCTGCTCTTGGGAAGCTTTCGCCAAACCTGCTCAATGATCATTGAGTTCTCCCTCTCTTTTGGCACAAAGATCCTTAAGTTCGTCCATCTCTAACATAAGCTTCATGAGCTCATTTGCAAATTGGGAAAGCTCAGGTAGAGGCTTGGAAAAAGCTTGATCAGAGAGAATCATTTACTAAACACAAAGGAAGGAGATAAGAAAAGCAAGAACATAACTCTAAGTATAGTTAACAAGTAAACTTTTACCTACTTTTGAAGCTTTTCGACCTCTTCAAGGATGCACGAGGCATCAAGGTCGGGATCTTCCCCTATCCCGGCAAGGCATTCACAAAAAATGTCATTCTACCCATGGGTTGTTCCTATATCAGGAGTCTTCATATCTTGGGCATCCCATATTTGCCTCTCCAAAAATGATGGGCCTAGTGGAGATCCATTCACGTAAATCACCCCGACAGGTTCAATCAGGGCCTTCTCCCACCTTTGAGGAACCTCAGGGCTGGGTTCTCTGAGTTCATCGACCAAGTACCCTTTAGGACGGGGCTCTACCTTGCAACTAGTCAGTATAAGAACGTGTCTCGAGCTCCTCACGGGAACTTCCTCAGCTTGAGGTTTAACCGCTTCGGTAGCCTCTAGCAAAGTACCTTTAAAGGATCGGTGCCTCCTTCCCTGCGAGTTATTAAGTTTCATCATCCTCTCCCTCAGCCTCTTTTCTCTCTTCGTCCTTAGCACGAAGACGTGCATCATTTTCTGTAGTCAAGGCCACCGTATCGGCCCTAGGTTTTTGAAGCTTTGCCTTTTTGACTTCAAGGAATTCGCTGGCGACTCTTTCCTTCTTTTCTTGTCGTTGGTAGTTTCTTGGGTCTCTTCTTCGCTATGTGGGGTGGCCTCATCAAAACAACATCTTCGAGGCCTATACATATTTAAATATAAGTGTATTGTTAAGGAGTATTTACATTATGGGATTTATATATGGAAATAATAAGGACTCATCGTTGTTTTTGGCCTCCCATCAGACTTTGGGCAAATCGTGCCACACGCATTTGGCATAATGGAAAAAGAAGATGGTTGCCGAACCAAGCTCATGAGGTCCACAACCGCACCTGGGCACCTCTTAACGACTGCATTATCAAAAGGCAGTTAGTCCAAAGGAAAGGCAAAATGTCTATGTAATGAAAAATGCTCCATAGGCTTCTTATGCTTCGAATTCCATTCCTCGGGTATTGGCATCTTTTCAGTTCGAGTCATTTTGGAGGCCCTAACTCGAATGAATATTCTCATCCACCCTCAATTTGTATCCCCATCGATGCTAGCGAAGAAAGACTTCGGAGATTGATGTTGCAACTTTATTTGACCACCTCGATAGATACTGTGACTGTATAATCTGACTAGATGTTTAAGGGTAATAGATATCGCCTCGACTTTGCTCAAAAAGTAGCTTATTAGGTGAAAAATACACTAAGCGGAAGGATAAATTTGGACGAGTATCACTTGGTATTGTTGACAGAAATCGAAGGCCATTGGGTCTGAAAAGGGCAAAGAAGGATCTACGGGACCTAAGGTAAATGGGTATGTGTATATGCATATGTACCTCGCTTTATGAGTTGTAATGTCCTCATCAGATGAAGGGATCTCCATGTGAACTTCATATCCCTGAAGGAAATCTGCATTTACTTGTTTACACTCTGTTATGAATCTAATATACCGAGACATAGGTTCAAATCATTCTGGAACCGAAGCAGGCTTGTCGACCTTTAAATTGGAATACGTTTCGCACAACTGGGGGGGTGCATTCCTGTATGTTAGGAGGTACCACCATTTTGTACTTCGATGGGCGTATAGAATAAGAGGCCTTCTCTTTTTGTGGAACTGTCGTAGAATATTTTGCCGTATTTATTGTAAAAATTCAAAAGAAGGAGAAGGAGCTGGTTAAGAAATGGGCATAAGGAAGGAATAAGTGCAGAGAGGATTTGATGATATTCTAAAAGTAAAGGTTTGAAGAATGAAGGATTGCACTATTTATAGATGTTTTCTAGGCGTGTTGCAGAAACTAAGCAGATGACCAATAACAATCTTTCATTAAAGGCTTTTCGAAAAATGTGTACGAGTAACTTTGGCACGACTCAGTCACTCAGACCACATATCTCACTAGACCGACATCATGATTGGGACATTGAAGGGGTGAGAATCAGATTGTTTCTTATCTTTTTATTCTAAAAAACGCGGGGACTATCTGTATATGGTCAAAATCGGAGAGGCCGATTTCAAAGACTTAATGGTACTCCCAGGTAGAGTTCAAGCATAACGAAGTAAAGACCAGATATGACTCAAAAATGCATACCTTGAGGGGGAAAATTGGAGACCCGTCATGTCTACCTTGAGGGAAGTACAATATCGATGACACTCAAGAAAGTGCGGGAATTTTTTAAAGACACTGGAATAGGGCATAAATTAAGGGATATGATTTACATGAAATAGTACGAGTCCATACTAAGTTGCTATACAACTGTCCCAATATTTCATTACCTTAATTGAAAATGTACCATATTAGGGTTTTCCCCTTTTATATAAAGGGCACCTACCATTTGTATGGAGAATCTCATTCACTATAGTAGAACATTCTACTCTGCTTTTATCATTTACTGTGCTCCTCAATTATTCTTCAGCTCTATTGTTTCTATTTTATTGTTCATACTTTGTATACAGTCAAAATCAGAGAGCTCGATTTCGAAGAGTTGATCATACCCAGAGCTTGAGTTCGGAAGATCGAAGTACGAATCGTGCTTGGTCGGGATGCACGTACCTTGAGAAGCAAATTAGTGACCCATTATGATCTGCCTCAAGGGCAATACAGTTTCGATGACACTCAAGAAAGAGTGAGAATTTCTCAAGGACACATTGTTCATGGAATAAATTAAGGGACATGATTTGTACAAAATAGTATAATTCTTTACTAGGTTGTTATACAGCTTTACCAATCGAATTCTAAACCATAATTGGAAATGTAACATATTAGGATTTTCCCCTTCTATATTAAGGGGGCTCCAATCATTTGTAAAGAGGATCTCATTTACTGCAATTGAACATTCTACTCTGCTTTTCTCGTTCACCATGCTCCATAATTGTTCTTCAGCTTTATTGTATTTACTCTATTGTTCATATTTTATTTAGTCTTAACTCACCTCGAATCCCCCTGCATGTTTACATTTTGGACTACGAGACGATATCTCGTGAGATCGCCTGTTGTTATTTATGTACATTGTACGGTATTATTTTTCTATGATTTATTTCTTGCTACATTTAAATGATATAATACTCTGATATTTTGCTCCATATTATTTTATACATACATATATATATATATATATATATATATATATATATATATATATATATATATATATATATATATATATATATATATATTAGTAGGCCATTGACCTGACCTCGTCACTATTCGATCTAGGTTAGGTTTGGTACTTACTCGATACCGTTGTGGCATACTCATGCTATTGTTCTGCATATGTTTTAATGTGCAGATCGATGTACATCATTCCAGCCTCGCTATTAGTTGTGCACCTACTGTGATTATGGAGACTTCAAGGTATAGCTGCCGCATTCGCAGACCTAGGAGCCATCACCCCCCTTATTTTGTGTAGTTCTTCATGTACTACTTCTAAATATTGATCTATAGAATAGTTAGTAAATTCCTAGAAGCTTATGACTTATGATGTTCCGGTCTTGAGAAGATTTTGTATGTATTCATTTTAGGAGATTTTATTGTATGTGCCGATCGGCATTTTTATGAAAATTCTTCATTTTCATTGATGTTAGTTGTTAAATTTATGTTTTCATTTCATTATTCCTAAAAATTTTAAGATTGCCTAGTCGTAGAGATTATGTGCCATCATGACGTCTTACGAAGGAGAAATTAAATCGTGATAGTTTGTCAGTTCAGCCCTCCAGCAAGTGTCCACAAACCCCTTCAAGTGTTTATTTAGAGCCCCCATAAAGAATCCCCGTTGCTCAAATAGTGTGAGCATAACATTTGTAATTTTAAATTTGCCCGCCTTCATGCGGGGCAGAACTATGGAACTTGCATACCCTTAGTTGGGTAACACCCGGTGTGGAGCCGCTCTTTGTGGAGGTGGGCGTGGGACTGGAATGTTGTCTTGAGGTTGTTGGCCGTGTCTATTTGATAGTGGTTTAAGAGGAACCTCTTCAATTTGATTATCTTACACATTCACATCCCTAGTAGGCATGTTTCTAGTAGGATCATTGTTGTTGAGAGCCATTGTTCACCTGCAATTGCTTCACGCAAAAGATTAGTAATGTGGAAATAAAACAAGACAATTCACACACGAAACACTTAGCTCCCTAACAATAGAATTGTGTGGCGTTCGCAATCCTTATTTATCCTTTCTAATCTTAGGGTACGAGCTTTGCATGTGAACCCATATTAATTATGCAAATTCTTTTTTAAACCTAATGTAAATAATCATTAGAAAGAGGTAATTGTTTTAAGGAATAGTAATTAACAAACAATTACAAGTTCTCGAAAATAATAAATGTTATCCTGTGATTAACTTTATAGCAGTTGAGTGCTTAACCTTAAATCTAAAAAAAGCATTACTTAAGTACAATTTTATTAAAGGTAAAAACTTCAGGCAGCATACATATTGTTACAGCTGGTTTTGAGGGCATTCCTCAAACAATATATCTAAAGCTAATATGTATTTCCAAATTAAATTAGCTCATATTTTTATAAAAATTGAAAAGGAAGTTTCAAGAAAATTTGTAATATTATTTTCAAAAATAATATACATTCCTCTAATTTATATTTTAAGTACAATTAAGTTTAATTTTTTAAAATGCTTTTGAATATTTCCTCTATTGGGAAAAAAAGGGAGAGGATATGTGAAATAAAAAAGAGAAAGAAAGATAAGAAAATAAATCTGCACCCATCATAGGTCAACACAATTTCTTGATTGTTCTTAGTTTTTCTGTTCTCTTTTTTTTTATAATTTTTTTCTTGTTGTTCAACTGTTCCCTAGTTAATACTTGTTATGTATAGCATTATTTCAAGGGAAAAGTTCTTTATGGGAAGGAGATGAGTATTTGGTTTAATAATAACCATAAACAATTGACAAATAAATAAATACCCAATTCACTATATCAAGAACCATTACATAATTACAAGAATTTGTAATACTGATTTAGTTTAATTTCTTCAGAATGCTTAAAGTTGTAGTTTCACATTAAATTACTCTCTCATGTGATATAGTTATGAGCAAATTAAGCATTACAGTAAAGCCATCTCATCTCTGAAACAATAATTTATCATGGAAAATACTCATTTTTCTAAACAAAAGAACATGAATACTAATAGTAACGAAATAATTCAACTAAAACTGAAGCATACATGAAAGTGTACGTAACATAGAAATCATTCAACTAAAATTGAAGCATACAATGAAACTGCGTCACATGCTCTGTTTGAAATTAGTTGCTTTTAGATCACTTGCATCATTATAAGTACGGACTCTAAAGTAAAAGCTAGAAAATCTAAAATCCTTAGGAATATGGAGATGCTTTCACCCCTGTTTCTCACAAGTAGCTAGAGTAATATCCATGGTTGCGTGTAAAATTTATGGTATTTGATCAATCTGAAAACCTCTAGTCAAATGTTCCGACCATCTTTGTTCTTCAATTACCAACACACAAAGATAACAATGACTAGAGCACATATATATGATCCCCGAGAAGTGTTGAATTTATCATGATTGATGTGATCAACTAGTGTGATCATTTGAAAACACTTTTTTGGATGAAATTGGTAGATGAACTTTAGTGCTCAATATGCCGGACCATCACAAAGTTCGTTGTACTATTCTAAGCCTTATACTAAGAGGATTGATTGTCTAACCATGCCAACCAATTATCAACCACCAAACTTGCATCAATTTGATGGCAAAGGAAACCCAAGGCGACATATTGCCAAATTTTAGCAATGCTGGAACGCTTGAAGACCTTTTGGTAAAACAATTTGTTCGTTCTGTGAAAGGGAGCACATTTGACTGGTATATTGACTTGGATCCCGAGTCCATTTATAGCTGGGAGCAGCTTGAGAAGGAATTTCTCAATCGTTTTTATAGTACCCGAAGAACTGTATGCATGATAGAGTTGATAGGCACGAAGCAAAGGAAGGACGAGCCTGTGGTGGATTACATAATCATTGGAGGGCATTACGTTTGGACTGCAAATATTGCCTTTCAGAAACATCTGCCATGGAGATGTGCATTCAAGGAATGCACTAGGTTCCTTTGTACATCATACAAAGGATCAAACAACAAACTTTTGAAGAAATTGCAATACGAGCGCACGACATGGAGTTGAGCATCGTACGTCATGGAAAGGCATCTCCATTTGCTTATCGAAAGGAGTTCAAGAAAAATGTTGCATCAAATAATCAAACCAAATAATAAATGGCAGTGAAAGCAACTGTTGTGAAGGTCACTAATAAGCAAAAAGTAAAGGAGCATAAGACCTTGAGTCAATATACCAAAGAGGAGAATTGTCTTCCCGCCTTTAAGGAATTAGAGGAAAAGATTTACCCATTTTCAGATTCAGACGTACCCACAATCCTTGATGAACTGCTGGACAAGAAAGTCATCGATTTCCCTGAATCAAAAAGGCTAGAGGAAATTGGCAAAGTTGGCGATCCAAAATAGTACAAGTTTAATCGTGTCATTAGCCACCCTATAGAGAAATGCTTTATCTTGAAGGAGAAAGTTACGGCTATTGTAAGTTAAGGAAAAATCATCATAGACATGGATGAAACTGCAAAAGAAAGTCATTCATGTATCGCGCTTAAGGAAAAGCAGTGTTCAAAGTTGCATAATGTATCATGCACTGCCTCCTTACTATTTGGATGTTTTGAGCCCATTGAAGTTGATCTTTTAGGAAAACTCTGAAGGTTCACTAGATCTAGACAATCACTCCAAAGACAAAGACGATGAGGGGTGGATTCTACTCACTTACAAGAAGCAAAAATATCATGCAGTTTTAAGGCTACCAATTCCTAATTTAAGTGTAGTTATGAGTAACGTGGATATACTACAATCACCAAGGAATGTCAAATCTTCTATTAACATGAAGATTAACAATGCCTTATCATCAAAGTTCCAAAAGCCCATCATATTGCATGAATTATTTCCTGGAAAATACCTTCATGGAGGTCACGTTGGTGCAATTCATGTAGTTAATAGTACAAATGAAACAACGGAATGCGACGATGAGCCTGCTCCAATGAAAACACAAGAACATCATGATAACAGAAAAGTTGTCACATGTTGTGCAACAATTTTATTCACAGATGTTGACTTGCTGATGGGGTCTAAGCCACATAACAAACCTTTGTTTGTTGTAGGATCCATTCGGGAACAACATCTCAATCACATATTTATTGATCATGGTTCGGTTTTTAATATCATGCCAAAGATGGTGCTAAAAATGCTTAGGATCTCTATTGATGAGCTATTCAAAAGTAACCTAACAAACCATGGTTTCAACCAAGGGGGACAACGAGCCATAGGTATAATCCGCGTAGGATTATCCATGGCTGAGATGGATTCAATCACCGTGATTCAAGTCATAGATGCTATAATATCATATAACTTGTTGTTTGGACGTCCTTGGATTCATGAGAATTGAGTTGTATCATCTATGTTGCATCAATGTCTGAAGTACAGAATAGATTGTGAGATTGTCAAAATCGAAGCAGACTTCAAGCCTTTCACTGAGACGGAGTCATACATTGAAGATGCAAAATTCTACCTATATTTTTGTGAACCAAAAGTACATAAACCATCATCATATGAAGAAGATAATGTCAAGTTAGAAGAAGAAAATAAGGCTCAATGGACTACCACCAAGCTACCTAGGAAGGGTACGGAAGAAGTCTCCATTAAGATATCATCATCTGAAGGTGACTTACAGACAAAGACTGAGGGGCATCTAGTTTTTCACTATGCTCCACGTGAGCATCGAAAGAAAGGTCAACCTTTGATATTGGAATGTACTCTAAAGAAGCAAATGAGTAATAAAGATATCCAACATTTGAAGGAGCATTGATTGTCCTAGTTGCACAATCCCATCTGTGACTTTTGAGTCAATTAAAGGCAATCTCCAAACTGATAAAATAAAAGAGCATTATGATCCTAAGATGGTCATACTTATTGAAAAGTCTGGTTATGGCTTCTCCAATCCATCACAACTAAGATAACTTAAAGAAAAAGTGAGTGGTGACATGATACATGGGCTCAATGAGTCCCAAATTAAGTTGAGAAATCGCCACTCCAAAGTTTGGGTTGGGGCTTGGTTTGGCAGAGCCTCTTTGAACTTCATCAAAGAGAAGAAAAAATATAGCATCATTACAATACACCTCGGTAAAGTAGATGAATGAAGTTAAGGTCAAGAAAATAAAACAACGGGCTTCAGTATTTTACCGCATTGGAGTCTCAACCCCTCTGGTCTTTGTGTTTGAAAGGCTAAGTCACAAAGGTGAGCATGTATTGTCCAAACATCTAAAGGAAGTTTCCACTACCTCAAAGACCTTTGTCTTTTATCGTCAATAGACCAAAAAGAAGTCTCCATATAGAAAGATACTATTAAAATACAAGGAGAAAGTCGATGAGGAGATAGATCATTTCGAAGTTGTTATTGACAAAGAACTCTGTATTGCCTTCCCATTGCATATGAAGAGGAAGTCTATTTTGTCAACATCCCTAGATTTTTCACTGAAGGTACAAACGAGAACCATTATTTACACTTTCCAGCCTCATAAAAAAGTAAAGAAAGAGAAAGAACCCATGCCGACCATCCAAGGATGTCAAAGAGAAAGGCTAGACTTTCTGGAAACATCATATCACATAACTGTTGAAGATAACCCATGCCTTAACATTGATGATAAAGTACATGAGGCTCCCCCTAATCTAGAAGATGGCGGGCAATCAACTCTCCATGAGCTTAAGCAACTCAATTAGCTACTCCGAAAGATCCACACCTCAACCTTCATTAGTGCGCTGCTTACGCCTCAAGAGGACTAGGAATACTCCATGTTGTTGACCGAGTACAAAGATGACTTCTCTTGGTCATATAAAGAAATGCCTGGTTTAGTCCTTACTTAAGTATGAAAAGTGTTGCACGACCTATGAAGTAGTCACAATGCATGTTTCAACCTGAGCTTGTATCACCAATTAAAGTTGAAGTCAACAAGCTCATCGAGGTAGAATTTATTCGAGAGGTGAAGTATCCATCATGGATATCAAATATTGTACCTGTCAAGAAGAAGAATGGCCAAATACATATTTGTGTTGACTTTCAAGACCTAAACAAGACATGTCCAAAATTTGACTTCCTACTATCAATTATTGAACTCATTCTTGATGCGATAACAGGGCATGAAGTTATGTCATTCATGGATGGGTCCTCCAGATACGATGAAATCAGAATTTCTCCAAACGATAAGAGTGTACTGCTTTTTGAACTCCCAAAGGGATATATTACTAAAAAGTGATGCCCTTCGGTCTTAAGGATGTTGGTGCCATCTACAAACGGGCGATGCAAAACATCTATGACGACATGCTTCATAAGAGGGTTTAATGCTACGTCGATGTCTTGGTGGTGAAGACGAAGAGTAGGAATTACCAACTTGAAGTCCTTCGAATTGTTTTTGAAAAGTTAAGAAAATTATTTAAACAAACGGCTTTCAAACATGTGTCATGCACTTTCACTATACTCTTAGACTACTAGGTCATGCCCCTTTTGTGTGAGTCGTGCCTTGGGTTCCTTGAGCTCCCACAGAACTTTGACACATAAAAGCTGGCATTTCCATGCTACACTTACTCTGTCTTGGCTGTGAAATCTGGGTGTGAGCACTGCCCGGGATCTCTTGAGGTCCTTAAGGAACTCTAGGGGTGGCAAAATGGTTCAAATAAAACAATTAACCACCCGTATTATCCACTAAAAATTGGTTTGATAATGAACTATTTAAAAATGGGTCAAATATGGATAAGAACTGTATTATCCATTTATAAAATGGATAACCAATGAGTAACAAATGGATAACCAATGAGTCTAAATTTTACATTTGTAAAGCCTCAAATTAGGGGTTCCTCAAGTTAGAGAGACTAAGAATCTCCCAAAAGTGATCATATACAAGAAGTCATGAATAATATGGGTAATCCATATTATCCGCCAGTTAACTCATTTCTTATCCGTATTAAATATGGGTTAGGTCAGATAATTGATCCGTTTTCTCATTACCCATTTTAACCCGCAACATATCCGACCCGACCCGCGTATTTGCCACTTCTAGGGAATTCTAACACACCTAGATATGAGGGAAATCTATGAAACATTTTTGGCGTTTGGGGTGATTGATTACATAACTTAGAGATCAAGTCCTAATTAGGCTTCGTATAGTGTAACTTCTTATTTTCAATTCTACTTATGTAATTCATTTTAATGTTGGTCTATAATAACTTGTTGTAAACAAGTATTGGGTTGGCTAGGGAAAAGGATAGGGTAAATATTCATGCTATTATTATTAAGGGTAGAAAATAAGTTGTAATGTTTATAGTCATAACTGCGCGATAGTAACCATGCTTAGGGTTCATACATGCATTAGAAATCATGCTCTCATGTCCCATTATCTTGCTTCAGCATCACATCCGTCAGTAATCCATGTTTTGTGTCTATCACTGAGAAATCCTGCTCCTAGGACGGCAACGACATTGGCATAAAAGATATTACTCTTGTGCTTTCAGAAGCCATGCTTCAATAAGTCTGCAAACTCTTGTGTGCATTTAGAAATCAGGCCATAGGGATTCTATATTTAACAATCTTTCCATCTACATGTGCATATCAGATATCATATTCTAGGATCCTTTTTGCATTTTTTTTAAGATACCCAAGTTAATTACTGATACATTAAAAGGTAATAAAAACTAACCCCATATTGTGATGTTCTTTGAATAAAACTTTTAATAATCTCTACATTCGTATCCACCAGAACATCATACACTTAGGGTAAAAAAATCTCCAAACTGTTTTATAATTTCTAATAATTATTGAGTATTATTTTATGCCTAGGAAAGCTTTAGGTAATGTACTTTATATAAACCCAGAACCATCTCTGCGATTAGTGTTTAATTACCAATTGTTAATGTCTGTATGCAAGCCTTGTTCAGACTTCTTTTCTGAGTCATGTAATAAATTTGGTTCTGATGTAATCACTTAGATACCATGCATAGGAGTTAAATTCATACTTTTACTGTGTATGAGTCATGCTGTCTATGTGCATTACATGTGGATGTACATTTGAGCCTTTCGTTTGTCTTCTATGCTCCCCTTACTAATTCATGTTTTGTGTCTATCACTTAGAAATCCTGCTTTCTAGGACGTCAATAACATTGGCATAAAAGATGTTACTCTTGTACTTTCAGAAGCCAACTTCAATAATTCTGCAAACTCTTGTGTGCATTTAAAAATAATGCCTTAGGGATTCTATATTTAACAATCTTGCCATTTGCATGTGCATATCAGATATCTGGTTCTAGGATCCTGTTTGCATTTTGTTTAAGACACCTGGGCAAACATGCATTTACCATCGGGCTATGGCATGTCGGGCAGTTACTACCGGTTAGGCAGCTATGTATCATTATTTACCACCGGTTGGACAATCATATATTTACCACCGTGCGACGGCTGGTGGGGCAGTTACCACTAATCATTTGGGCAGTTATGCATCATAAGATATGGATAATAGTCTCAAAGAGAAGCATTATATATATATATATATATATATATATATATATATATATATATATATATATATATATATATATATATATATATATATATATATTCATATATGGTGGCACTTCGTAAATTTAGGTTGATTCTTATATGTCATTCATTATGTTGACTTACTGTTATGTTTTAGTTCTTACATTCTTGGTAAATTATTCCTACTGATGTCTTTTTGTTGGGGACGTTGCATTCATGCATGCAGGTATAGAAAATAAGTTTGACGAGCCCTTATAGTATATGAGATCATCATTCAGCGAAGGATCGATAAGACTCCACCTCATTCAGTGTGCATCCAAGTATGGGTAGGTAGGTACCCTATCCCATTTAATAAAAAATAAACTTAGAGGCTTTGTAGACAGAAGTTCATTTTATAAATGTGTCAGAGGCCTTGTTGGCCCATATATATTCATGTTATAAGAAAAATGGTTCATTGGTAGAGTGTTGTTCCACTTACAGTTATACATTACGGGTTATGTCCATGTTGGCCTGTGAAAGTTAAGAAAGAAAAAAAATGAGTTATGAAGTTGTTTGCTCGGGCCAGTACGGCACCGGCTGCCCGCCACGCCACCCCATTTTTTGGGGCATGTCAAATCCCTTCCTTGCCTTAATAGAATTGGTCTAACATGTTTTATTCATTGTTTTTAATCTATTTTCATCTGTCTACTTGACTTATCTCTTACTTTCTAATTGCTATAATGACCCGATTGGAAGCTTAGAGACTTTGCACTTTGATCGTCACCTCTTGGGCATGACTTTCCCCCTGTTATGTATTACGACTCATGTAAATCGTTGTTTTTGGTTTTCAGGGTAATTAGAACAAAATTGGAATAATAGTTCTCAGTTTGAAGCTTGAAATTTGAAAGGCTTGACCAAGATTTGACTTGGTTATATATGATCTTAGATCGAAATTTGTATGATTTGTTCAGCTCCGTTAGGTGATTTTGGACTTAGGAGCGTGATCGGCATACATTTTGGAAGTCCATGGAAGGTTTAGGCTTGAATTGGCGAAATTGATATTTTGGCATTTTTTCCATTTTTCTGGCTGATAGGTGAGATTTGATATGGGTGTTGGAATGCAATTGAGGAAGTTGCAGTAGTTCCGTTGTATCATTTGAGATGTGTGTGCAAAATTTCAGGTCATTTGGACGTGGTTTGGTTGGGTTTTTTATCAAAAGAGTAACTTGGAAGTTCTTTAAAAAAATTAGGTTTGAATCCAATGTAATTTTGGTGTTTTGATGTTGCTTCAGCTGTATTAAAAATTGGTACAAGTTTGAATAAAGTTTGAATAGTTCAATGCATTCGAAAAGGATGAGTTGCAATAGCATAGAGGTAAGGAAATTGTTGATCGAGAATGCGTAAGGAAGGTCGCGTTCGCGTAGAGTTATTGGACCTCGGGTCTTGGTTTGATTTTAGTTCATTGCAAATGCGATGGTGGGTTCGCGATCGCGTAGTGTAAAAGGGTTGAGCATTGCATTCATAGGTTGCTTTATGCGTTCGCGTAGAGTAAATTTTTGTAGCTGAGTATTTGTACTTCG
The DNA here is from genome assembly GCA_034376525.1 of Nicotiana benthamiana. Lineage (NCBI taxonomy): Eukaryota > Viridiplantae > Streptophyta > Magnoliopsida > Solanales > Solanaceae > Nicotiana > Nicotiana benthamiana. Next base: position 135,066,784 of record CM067329.1, on the reverse strand, counting down.
CGATCGCGAAGGATTTCCCGCGACCGCGATGAAGGAAAATAAGAGCTGGGCAGAATGTTTTAAAAGCTCATATCTGCGAATTTGAAGCTAAGTTCCTCTATTGTTTGTAAATTTTGAAGCTTTTCGAAGATGGTTGAAGAGGGATTCTTTGAGGTATGATTTTTGAACTAAAAACTCAATTCTTATGTGATTTCTACCTAATTAATTATAGAATTAAGCCTAGGGGCTTGAATTTGGAGAGTGTAAATTGGGAATTTGAGGTGTCATTTGAGGTCTGATTTTGATGTTCTTAGTATGCAGAGGCTCGTGAGTTAATGAGGATTCTACTGATGTAATTTTATCGGATTCCGAGATGTGGGCCCGAGGACCGGGTTTGACGAATTTCAGGATTTTAATGTATATTGGATATTTTCGAATGGGCTTCATTCCCGTAGCATATTTTAATTATTATGTACTTATTGTGGCTAGATTTGGAGCATCTGAAGGTCGATTCGTGCTGGCAAGGAATCGCGAGCTAGAGTTTGAACCGTATCGAGGTCAGTAATGATTGTAAATGTTGTCTTGAGGATTAAAACCCTGGATTGCACATCGTAGTGCTATATTGAGGTGAGGCACACACTTTATGGTGAGCATGGGATTGTGCAATATTGAGGATTGTAACTTAGACCGTTCCGATTGACTACTTTACCATGTATTTCACTTAAATCTATTTGCTATCATTATTATTTGGGCTCAACATCATGTTTTACTATTTCCAGAGTGGCTTATGTGATTTTTGACTGAGTAAGGCTGAGGGCCTGTATTGTGAGGATACTTCTAGGTCGGGCTGCATGCCGCAATAGTGAAATACTAATTATGATAATGAGGTCGAGCGCCTGAGATCGTGCGCGACGCGAAGGCTTGATACTAATAGGAGGCCAAGCGCCTGGTGATGATATGACACGATGGCTTCTATGTGATTGCCTTGGGGGCTGGTATTGTTTTGAGATATTGCTCGAGGGCAGAGTTGTTGATATTGTGCCCGAGGGTTGAACCTTTATTTGGTTTTCTTTCATATTTATCTGTCATTTATCTATGTAATTATGTATTTGTGGCCGAAGGGCGGACCTCCAGTGCTTATTTGTTCTACTTGCTTTTCATTTTATTGCTGAACAGTTGAAAAGGTATTTTTTAATAAGTTTGAACTGATCTAAGACGTTTTTAAGAGATTGCACAGCTTTATTGCTTTATTAAATGGTTTTATACTACTTCTATACAATATATTTATATGGTTTACGTGATTTATTACCACTCAGTTTTTATTTACCTTTATTACTCATAGAGTTGGAGTACTCACTTTAACTCTTCACCTTTTGTGTAGATTCAGGTATTGTTGCATCCTGTTGCGGGAATTGGTTGAGCAGAGGCAGAGTCAGTGGAGTTTAGCGAGGTAGTTGCCGACGTCCGCTGCACTGGTTTACTCCCTCTTTATCTCATTAGTCTATATTTAGTATATTTCCAGAATTTCGTTGTATGTTAGCCCTTAGTAGATGCTCGTGACTTGTTACACCCTGATATCGGGCTGTGTTTGGGCTGTATTCTGCATATTGTACTATCTTTTGCTTAGTCTTTTGCTCATTTACTCATTCTTAGAATGTTTATTAATATTAAACTATTTTAAAATTTTAATTGGGACTAGTTGGATGGCCTTGTCTTCACGAGAGGCGCCATCACGATCGGGTCCGGGTTTAAGGTCGTGACAATTGCTCTACATGTTTAGTACAAATTCGTGTTTCCTTTATTCTATATTCGTTATTTAACTGGTGAATCTTTACTTGAAATTATTATTCTTGAAATATCTTGTTGTTGAAATTGGAATGGAGTTGCAAAGGTCGTGATTCCTGTTGAGGCAAATAGTTAAGTTGTGAACTATCATTTCATAGAGTTATTCTTTCGGGTGTTATTATTGCGACTTTATGTACATTGTGCATGAGCTGTGGGCTCCTTTTTGTGAAAACCGTTTAGTTTCTATGGGAAGTGTGATATAGGGCACTTAATGTGTGATTTGTGATATCTTGTAATAATACGCACGCGGTGATAGAAGGCCTGGGGGTTGAAATGCATGCCGTGAGATAAGGCGGGATTGATACGTGTGGCTAGTAAGGGAACTACTAAAAACCAAGTTGTGTGATAAGGAAGGCTAAAATCCGGGATCCTATTACAAGAAAACTAATTTTGAAAACTAAATGTAAAGGCTCCCACTGTCATATAAGGAAAAATTGTGAGTTATTTTTGTGATTTGGGACTACAAGGTGGTACCTCGGTAGTGACCCTTGATGATATTTCCTATTTGTTGTACTTATCTTTGGGGTTTTATTTCCTTAACATGTAAATCTTTGTTTCCTTCCATGTTGTATTATCTGCCTTGATTATGTGAAGTTAACTTTTGGTATTCTCCTTACTCATTTCACTTCCATTATCATTATTATTGTATTGTTAAATCTTTAGTCCTATTTCATATTATTTTCAGTAGGGCCTTCATCTAACCTCATTACTACTCTACCAAAACTAGGCTTGGCACTACTGAGCTGACAATGCATTTGGAGACTTCAAGGTACATCTGCCCGTGTCTGCAGGCCTCCGAGTCCTCTTCTATCCTTTTCTATATTTTTCCTTCATTACTAGACACAGTTGTATATGAATGATTTCTGTATATTCATAAATCTTTTGACTTGTATTACGCCAGGTTTTGGGCTATTGTATATACACTAAGCTCCGGAGATTTTTCTTTATATATGTTGTTGGGTTTTGAGAATTTTAATTACTGTTTTAATTACTTCCGCATGTTTCTTATGCTTACTTAGTGCCAGAGACTAGGTGCTATTACGACATCCTACGGAGGGAAATTAGGGTATGACAAAATGTATAGATAAGATTTGTCTGATATCTTTTGGATTATGTCCTATTCATTCAACTAATTCCATTAAGTATGTTCCCAGTTATAATTTTTTATTGTTAATATTGTCCTAAATTTCCAAGTGGTTTCTTTATAGCTTATCACTTGGTTTAACCATAATGCACACTATCCTCCTATTAAAATAATAGGGATAAATAAATTTTAGTTGTATTTTTTATTTTAACTTATTTCAAAGTATAAATAATCATAGCTTATCTCAATTTACATATTTTCTTGCATTTTTTCTATTATCTTTTTTAAATTTTATATATATATATATATATATATATATATATATATATATATATATATATATATATATTAGATTTGCTTAAGAAATATTTGGATTATATCCTATTCATTCAACTACTTCCATTAATTATGTTCCCTTTATAATTACTAATTACTAAAATTGCCAAGTGGATTATTTTTAGCTGGCCACTTGGCTTAACCACAATGCATACTACCCTTATAGAATAGATAAAAAAGATTTAGTTTTATTTTATATTTTAACTTACTCCTATGTACGTATAAATAGTAATAGTTTATATCAATTTATGTCTTCCTAAAAAAATTCTATTATAATTACTTTAGTTTATTCTTTACCTCCATAGTTCTAGCTAATATAGAAGAAAATTTAGGAGCAGATCAATATACAAATACGTATAGATATATAGATTAGATTTATCTATGAAATAGTTGGATTACGTCCTATTCGTTCAACCACTTTCATTAATTATGTTCCCTTAATAATTCCTAATTTCTAAAATTGCCAAGTGGCATCTTTTTAACTGGCCACTTGGCTTAACAACAATGCATATTACCCTTCTTTTATTATAATAGAGATAAATAAATTTTAGTTTTATTTTATATTTTAACTTACTCCAGAGTGTAAATCGTCATAGGTTATATCAATTGATATCTTTCTAAAAATATTCTATTATAATTATTTTGATTAATTCTTTACCTCCATAGTTCTAACTAATATAAAATAAAATTTATGAGAGGATTAGTATACAAATACGTATAGATATAAATATAATTATTTAGATTATATTTTTCTAAGATATATAATGATTATGTCCTATTCATTCCGCTATTTTCATTAATCATGTTCCCTCAATAATTCTTAATTACTAATATTATCGTAAAATTATTAAGTGACTTATTTTTAGCTTGCCGCTTTACTTAACCGCAACACACACTATCCTCCTTTTAATATAATAGAAATAAATAAATTTTTATTTTTATTTTTTATTTTTTATTTTATCTTAATCCAAAGTATCAATTGTCATAGGTTATCTCAATTTAGGCCTCTTTATATTTTTTTCTATTATATTTTTGAAATTAATTCTTTACCTCCATAATTCTTGCTAATATAGAAAACTATCTATGAGTGAATTGGTATATAGATAGGAATAGATATAGATATAGATATATAGATTAAATTTGTCTAAAATCTATTTAGATTATACCCTATTCATTTAACTACTTCCATTAACTATGTTTCCTTACTAATTCCTAATTATTAATGTCGTTGTAACGAGCTGACTGGTCGTTTTGAGAATTAATGCCACGTTCGGTGGCTGAAGGTCTCGAGTAGCTTTGGGTTGTTTATTATTATTTGCATGTGTGGCCGGATTCGATTTTTTGATGATTCGGGGGTTTATTTGTAAGAATAATTCTTATTTTAGAAGCTTAAGCAGAAATAGTTGACCGAAGTATGACTTTTATCTAGACTACTCCAAAATGATATTTTGATGATTCCAATAGATTGGTATGGAGATCATGGACTTAGGCGTATGCTAGATTTGGATTTGGTAGTCCGTAGGCTGTTTTATTGCATTCTGGCTAAAGTTAGAAAGTTTAATGTTTGGAAAGTGGAGAGATTTGACCGGTAGTTGACTTTCATGATGTCACGTTTGGATTCCCCTTATTGTAGTTGGAATGTATTAATTGTATTATTTGGGACTTGCATGAAAAATTTAACGTCTTTCCGGGTTGATTTATAATATTCGGTGCGAATTGAAGAAATTAAAAATTCATGGTTTATTAAGCTTGAATTGAGGCGCAATTCATGGTTCTAATGTTATGTTTTGGGATATAAGGCCCAGAGTACGTTCGTGTAATATTTTGGGACTTTTTAATATGATTTTATGGGGTCCCGATTGGCTTTGGTGAGTTTTCGATAAATTGTTGAGATACTACTTAAGTTAAGAATTTGGAGTTTAACCGTAGTCAATATCGGGTCAAGAGCATGTCAATTTGAGAGTTGAATTGAACTCAGATTTTCTAACGACCCGACCAGTTGTTTTGATCAATTGCACATTGCTTGGTTTTTCAAGGGATTGAGTATCTGCGTTTCGGTTCTCACCTAGAAGCTATAAATTTGAATGGTTTGACCAAGTTTTGTCATTTTAGAATTTGACCTCGGATTGATTTATATTGTTCTATTAACTCCATTGGTTGATTTTAAACTTAGGAGCGTGTCCGAGTTGTGATTTGGAGGTCCATAGTGGGATCTGGCTTGAAATAGCAAAAGTTGAAATTTTAGTAAGATTGATCGGGATTGAAACATTTATATAGGGGTCGGATTCCGATTTTAGAAGTTTGTGCAGGTCTATAATATCAAATGTGACTTGTGTGAAAAAGTTTAGGTCAATCAGACGTGATTTGATAGGTTTTGGCATCAGTTGTGGAAGTTTAATGTTTCAAGTTTATTGATATTTAATTGAGGTGTGATTTGTCATTTTGATGTTGTTATGTGTGTTTTGAAACCTCAATTAGGTCTGTGTTATGATATGGGACTTGTCGGTATGTTTGAACTGGGTTCTGAGGGGCTCAGGTGAGATTCTGATAGGTTTGGGTTGTGTTGCGCTCGTTTTTAATGTTCCGACATCAGGTTTAAAGCATAAATTGAACTACATTATGAAAATGAGCTCCGATTTCAATTTTCATTGAAGCATTAGATCAGTATTGGACATTGTATGAAGATTTTATGGTCATTTTACTAATAATTGGGTTGCCCGATTTTTTAGATTAATTATGAAATTGCTACCGAATACTTATTTAAAAATCTACACTATTTTCAAATACTAAAACCAACATATCTCCTTCAATATAAGGTCAAAGGAATCAACCGGAGACATAAAAAGCGAGTGTCAAGATTTTTTGGAATGAGAAGCAAGGAAGAGTGATTCGCATAAAAATATATAAAATAACGGTTTGTTCATTTGGCCATATTTTGAGTTGGGCAGCTCTGACTGTAGCGATTTTGGAGGCAATATTCACCATATATATTGGGATAAGTGTCCTCTATTTAGTTTTGATTATATTTCATGAATCCGTCTTCATTTTTGCCATTGAATTGATAATTTCGAAGTGAAATTTGGAATTTTGCCTAGAGTTTCATAAAGTAAATTTTTAAGTTTTGCACATCGATTCAGAGTCAGAATTAGATGAGACTAGTATGATTGGACTCATAGTTTAATGGGTTTTCAGATTTTGTTAGTTTTATCAGTTTTTGAGATGCGGGCCCAGGTTGGGCATTTGGGCCGACTTTCGGCTTTTGGTTAAAGGTTCAACCTTTTGTGATTGGGATTGTTTGCTTTAGGATTGTTTGATGTATTTGATATGTTCTTGGTTAGTTCGAGCCATTCGAAGCTCGAAACACGCGAGAAGGCATTTTTGGAGCATCGCTTGGCTTGCTCGATATTGGAATTGGCTTCTTTGAGGTATGTAACGATTTTAATCTAGTCCCGAGGGTATGAACGCCAGATTTCATATAATTTTACTCTTTGCATGTGATGCACATGCGAGGTCACGAGCTTGTGGGCATGCACCATTTGGGATTGTGACTTTATCTGTCCCATAACAACTATAAGTTGCATATTTTGTTAAAACTATACAATACTTATATGTTTTAGATAGAGTTTCTGTAACTTGGGCCGAATACCATGTTTGGGCCTTATGCTAGAGCTGCTTGGACCCTTAGGGGCCCTTTTCTTACTATCATCTCACTTTTTTTTATTGAATGTCTATACTTAGTCGTATTATACTTAATAATTTCATAACTCACTCTTTATTAATTTGTTTTGCGCATATAAATGTTGTTTCGGGAAAAGTACCTTTTTTTTACTGAGAGCCCGAGTGGCTTGAGAGGTTTATGATAGAGTGAGTCGAGGGCTTGATTTGTGAGGATATTTAAGGTATCGGGTTGCACGTCGTAGCATATTTTACTGTGCTGAAGCTGTAGCACCTACCAAAGCAGAAGCTGAGGAGCCGCTAGTATCTTCGATTTGGGGACAGATACCGGAGGTGCCTATTGATACACCGGGAATTCAAGAGACATTAGCATAGTTCCCGAGCATGTTGGGTTCATTGGCTGAGGCATGATTGATTCTGGTTGCCCCAGCTACTTCATAGAGCGGGGAGGAGCTTAGACAACCATGACCAGTATTCCGAAGAAGCTTGTCCACATTTATCAAGATTCAGATGACATTCCAGCACAACCTGTTATTTCGGTTCAGCCTAAGGTTAAGCCGGGCATCTAAGGAGGAGCAGCTAAGAGTTGAGAGATTCATGAATTATTTTCCTCTTACTTTCAGTGGCTTAGCTTCAGAGGATGCACACCATTTTCTAGAGAAGTGTCATCGTATTCTCCGCACCATGAGTATTATGGAAATAAGAGGGGTTGATTTTACTACTTTGATACTGTTTGGTGTAGCATACTAGTAGTGGTGGTATTACGAGGAGGGTAGCCCAGTCGATGCAGCTTCACTTTTATGGACTTAGTTTTTAGAGATGTTCTTGAGATAGTTTTTTTCCTCGACCCTTCAGAATGCATGGAGTACGGAGTTCAAGTAGTTGCACCACCGTACTGTGTCAGAAACTATGCTTTTCAATTTAGTGATTTGTCCAGGCATCCACATGCTTTGGTTTGTACAGTTGGAGAGCAAGTACGCAGGTCATTTAGGGGCTCAGTTATAGTATCTAATTTAGCATTGCCTGAGAGTTGGAGATGGATGTTTTGGCTTTTAGCAGATGTTGGAGAAACCTGTATATTACAGGGTATGTGGTGTCAGGATGGTGAGGGAAGGAAGGCTAAGAGGCCTCGCAAGCTCGGAGGAACTAACTGATCCCTATTTTTGAGGCAGGGTACGCCATGGTAGAGTTCTTGTGCGTCAACTACTTCATTTTACACTTCAGGCTTGACGTCATGTTTCAGATATCCATGGGTCCCAAATTACTCCTATCGGATAGCTTCCACAGCCACGTCGGCGGAGAGGTTTATTTGAGTGTGGGGATACTAGCCACATGGTGAAATATTGTCCAGACTCTTGACAAATATGCCACAGTATGGTATTTAGGCAATTAGTTCTACTCTATATGCTTCTACACCTACGCCACCAGTTGGGGTAGAAGTTAGACTGGTAGAGGTCGTACTAGAGGGGTGTTATGGCCCATTATTATGATTTTTCTATTTGGGCGGATGCTGATGCACCAGAAGATGTCTTTACGGGTGTAATTTTGATTGGTTACAGAGATAAATTTGTGTTATTTTGATCCAGTCTAATTAATAGGTAAGTTTCAGCATCCCTTGCTTCAAATATGGTTGCGTTTTGTGATTATTCCCTATGTTCATGTGTTCATGCCAGTTAGGGATATCTATTGTGATAGCCCGTGTCAATAATCCTTCTTTTGTTTCTATTGTGGGTCATGAGGCTTGGGTGGACTTTCTATTAGTCAAATATGGTAGGATTTGATGTGATCTTTGCATGGTTTGGCCAGACTTCTAGTTTAGGTGCTATACATGTATGGGAAGTTATTACTCTGACAACCTGACCCGCCGTATCATGCGTTTCCATCCCGTTTTCCCCATTTTATGCTTCCTCATGTTTCAATTTATGTGCTTGGTGAATTTGAAGTTATTCGAATAGAGTTTGGTAAGAAATGAGACAATTAGTCTCTTTAAGGAAAAATTAGTTTTGAAAAGTTAATCGGATGTTGACTAGTGAGTTATAGGCTTTGGAATGGAATTTCGATGGTTCGGTTAGTTTCGGGGGATGGTTAAAGGCTTAGGAGCACAATCGGAAGTAATTTTGGAGGTTTGGTGAAGAAGTTAGCATATTTTGGCAATTTCCGGTTGATAGGTGGAATTTTCATCCGGGAGTCGGAATGGAATTCCAAGAGTTGCAGTAGCACCATTAGGTTATTTTGGATATGTGTGCAAAGTTTCAGGTCATTCAAAGGTGTTTATGCCGGGTTTTTGATCGAAAATGCAATTCAGAAGTTTTAGTATAACTTAGGCTTGAATCCATTGTAATTTGATGATTCTTGTGTTGTTGTATGTGGTTTTATGATATGGGTAAGATTGAATGAGGTATTACAACATGTTTGTGTTTGTAGCTGAGGTCCCGAGGGCCTCGGGGTTGATTCGGGTGATTAAACATAAGGTTTTTGGCTTTTGGGAGTTGCAAAAATGCAGCAGAAATGTTGCAGAGAAATTGCTCTATGTGATCTCATATGGGTAATTGTGATCGCATAGAAGGCTGGGAGAGGAGCCTTATTTTGTGCTATGCGGTCTCTTTAGGGGCCATGCAATCGCATAGGTCTGGGAACATTGAGCAGTGTGTTCGCACAAGACAGGTGCGATCGCGTAGGGTAATTGGGCCTGGGTCCTTGGCAGGGGTTTAGTTTATGCGAACGTGGGGGTGTAGTGCGAAGGCATAGGGTTATTTTGGGAAGATGAAATTTGTGCTATGCGATTGCAATGGTAGTGATGTGATTGAATAGGGTTAAAAGTTTCTGGGCAGAATGGTTCTAAGTGTTATCTCATCCGTGACCCATATCATATTTTCTCCTTTATTACTCTGCCTCATGAGCTTTTTTTATATTTCAAGAGGGATTTCGACGGGTATTGATTGGAGGTAATCTCGTGACTTAGAAATGTCATTTTTGTTAAGAATCAACCTTAAATTTCATGGAAAATTTTGGAAAGACTTAAAGAACTAGGGCTTGAGTTTTTTAATTCTAATTTGGGATTTGATGGCCCATTTGAGCTTCGATTTTGATAAATTTTATGTGTACGGACTCATGGCTAGACGAGGAATCCGGTGATGTGACTTTCTTAATTTTTCGAGAAGTGGTTCCGGGGCTCGGGTTTTTCCAACTTCATGATTTTATGTGTTTTTCGAGTATTTTCGATAGGGTTATGCTTCTTTTGCATATAGTAATGCATTCGTTGTAGTTTTGACTAGATTCGACGCGCGAGGAGGTTTATACAAGAGGGAAGGGCATTGCAGGCTAGTTTTTGGCCGGCTTGAGGTGAGTAATAGATGTAGATGATGACCTATGGGTTTGAAACCCAGTATATCACATTGTGACACTGTATTAAGGCAAGACTTACACTCCATGGTGAGTGAGGGGTCGTTTTAGGACGGGGACTATGGCTTAGTCTGTCCAAGTGATGTCGATGTTGTGTTAATGACTAGAAGTTCATTAGTAAACATCCTCCTTGGATCGTTATGAGCATATTTGGGCTACGTGCATTTTATTTGGATCCCTTAGGGATTATTATCATTGTTTCCATGATATCGAGCATGTTTCCATGATATCAATCCTGAGTTAAACACTGTCTAGAAATGATTAGTAAACTTCTAAGGTTTTCAAAAACTTAAGCTATAGTACCTATTAAATGGAACTGAAAATGGTAAAACTTGATTGTACCTGTGTGGCTTGCATGCATATAATTGGAATGATTGTGGACCGGGCTGCACGCCGCAGCAAATGCTATGATGTTGCGCTTGGGATGTAGGAGACCCTCCGGTGTCTGAACCCCCAAAGTGAGCGCGGGTACCCAAAAGGATGGGGTTGTACGTCGCACCGGTCATGTGCATTACATTGCATTTATACATTGGCATCTATTTGTCTATCCGTCATTGATTTAAGGTTATTTCATAGTTAAATATTCTAAATGGTTAGTTTCAGCTTTATATTATGGTATTTCGGGATTTCTTACTTTCAGTCCTTATAATGTCTATTACCACTAAGTTGGAAGTACTCGTTTTACTCCCTGCACCATGTGTGCAGATTCAGGTACCTCGGGAGCATAGTTGAGCTTTTGCTGCTTCAAAACTTCTTAGGAGTGGTCGAGGTAGCTGCCTGACGTTACACAGACCCGATTCCTCCCCTATTCCTTTATTATTTCTGCATTTGTGTGTATTACTGAGGATTTATTATTTTGTTATCTTAGAGGCTCTAGATTCATGACCCTAGGTCTTTGGGAGGTTTATTGGCAATTGTTACAATTTTCACAATTATTTCTGTCTATTATCTGGTTGGAAATATTACATTGATAATTTAAAAGCTATAAATTAGAAATGGGTTGTGTGGTTTAGTTATGAGAGTTAATTGGTAATGCTTTCCTAGCAATTGTGTTGGGCACCATCACGACCGGGATTGGGGTCGTGACAAGTTTGTATCAGAGCCTAGGTTACTAGGCCTTATGAGTCATGAGCCGGTTAGTACAGTCTCGCGGATCGGAGCGGAGACGTCCATATTTATCCTCGGGAGGCTGCTGAACCTTTAGGAAAAACATTACTTTCTTGGAACTCTTATCGTGCGTACTTGATTCAGCTTGGAATATAACTCTTGAAATTTCTTCCTCACGTATGTATGCGCGCATGAGTGTTCAATATTATATGTTCTTTGATGGCTTGTGATTCCCCCATCAAGGGACAAGATGTGACCGCATGAGTTTGATGTTGGGCCAGTCTGGAGGACTTGAGGCCGAATCTTCGCCTATGGCTTGAGCACCAGAGAGCTAATTCTGCGAGATAGTGTTATGAACTTATACTTGCAGTATTGTCCCTAATTGTGGGAATGGCAGTGGATAGGTGCATGATGAGTATGTTGGTGTTGTGCGATAAGTCTATATGACTTGGAAGTGCCGAGGAAGGTCTGCTAAGTGATAGATGAATCAATAAGTGTTTGATTTTCATTGTGATTGGATGTGTCGCCTATAGTTATGGATGCGTGAGGAATCTTTTCAAATCTCCTAGTAGGGAGTGAAGTAAATAGCATATTACGGTATGAGTTCCGACTCAGGAAGACTAAATTGCCTGTGTAGCGTATATGATGGTGGAAGGTATGCCAAAGTACTAAATTGAGGCAAAGCAGGTGGGTTAGCTCCTGCGGGTTGTTCTTAGGTGGTATGATCCTTATGCGTATGTTAGAAAGTCTCATGTGTACTTGAAGGGTACGTGATGAAATTGAGAATCTGGGGTCACATAAGAGTGTGGACTCAACTGATGTGGGAACGAATGCGAGCTTTGTAGAGGACTAAAGTACTAAGATGATATGTGTTTTTATATACTAGTAAATGATTTGACTTTAATCTCACTATGTTAGGGTGGTACCAATAAAGTAAAGGTATTATGCGTTGTTGAGTGTGTCCTGATATATGAGTTCGAGCCAAGTTGGTGAGGTTGCCATTGATTAGCTGATCACACGCGTATGTGCTATCTTGTTTCCGTTTTGAGGTATTCCAGCGGATCAGTCCTGGCTGCATAAAATGAGCCGAGGATGGCACGAGTGAAGCAAAATTTTGATAAATATTATATGGTGCTTCGTAGTTGTAAGGAAATAATAGGATGACTTGAGATGTTGTTGATAAAGAATGCTCAGTGCATAGAGATGGAATATATTCGTTTGTATTGGAATAAAATCATATCCTACGGTGTCAGAGGGATAATAATGCATGTGTAGTTCTGTTCGTTAAGTCAGATAAGTTACAGTTAAATAAGAGTGAATGACTCTCGAGAATGGTTTTATTGCGTACAAGATTTGGCATGTAATAATTAGGTTTTTTATGGTTGTGTATGTTGTTAAAGACTGTGTTCTCAATGGAAAAATGTCAAGGCTTGTGGTATTTTTATGTTAATTATGGGATTCTATGGATCAATATCAAGAAACAAATAAAGGTAACGGAGTTGGATTCACACGAAGTTCTTCCTAGTAGATTATTTTGGGATGTGGTGTTCCTGGGAATATTGGAGAGAGTATTCCGTAGCCTATGGGTCTTAGAAAATATGGTCTTATGTTCGAGGCTCCTGTAGTGAGCCTGGATTGAGGCATTGTAATGCTACAGCGAGGGAGAAATATCAAGTGGATGATGAATTAAAAAAACAGAAATTTGGTAGATAGAATAGCTTGATAATAGATCGAATCGGTATAGTAAGGGTATGATGAATCCTTTGTATGTTTTCAAATTAATAAGCTTTTTCAGGCATTTGCAGCATTGCTCTTGGGTTTTGACGACTTGCTTAGCTTGGTTTAGATAGAAGGATCCAGTCCTGGTAGTTTATCTTGTACAAATAGAGTTCGCATAGATGTTCTTGTTGGGTTTTACCGTGGTTTGAAGATGAGTATATTTCTGTGGGTATGTGAAGCATGGAGTGTGTAATGATTTTTCTTCTAAAAGGGATCAATGAAAGTTCTCGACTAGTTGAGTGCGTTGATGTCTGTGGAGCGAAAGAGAGATGAAAGTTCTCATGTTATCCGAGTGTGGTATGGTAGATGCGATATGTTGTAGAGAATTGAGATTCGTGTGTGTAAGGATCGGTTCAATTCGAAAAGGAAAGTAATTAAATTTTTAAGCAGCACTGGTAGCTACAGGTGATTTAAGCATAAATCTTCATATGATTAGGGTGAATCGTCCTCATATGACAAAGGAAATGGTGTTTCCAGTTATTGTGATTTGACGAGGGTATATGTTTCAAAAGGAGGACAATATGATTAAGTTTATGGCACTTCGATAATGTTGCGGCATTTTCTCGATAGATCGACTATTGATATCTGAGTTTATTGTGGTGGCACAGGGGGAAGTTCAGAATATCTTTTGTGGGTAGATTGTGTACTCGAGGCGTAATATGTATTTATACCGCTGAATTTGGGATCAGGTATAGTAAATTGTGTGCTATGTGGAGCTGGAGATTGGTAGTTCACATGTTCAGGCTGTGTAATGGTTGTGGATATTGTGTAGTGGCACCGTTAGCTGCTACTGGGGTTTTGGAAGCCCGAGTGGATCTCTCTTTGCTTGAAATATTAGATGTTGGATATGATATTGGTGTGTAGACTAGTTGTCACTGTATTTGGTTATTCTAGACTATTGTGCGATGGATTATTTCGGAAAATGCTACAGGTTGCGTAATGAGGTGCATCAGACCAGGTCCTAGCTGAATGGTTGTGTTCCAAAGACCAGCGGACAGCTGGGAAGAATTGCTTTCCTTAGTAGGACCTTTGTGACGAATGTCATTATAGAGGTTTCTACCATCAATTCAGTTTCGGTACTGAAGGGCATTGGTGGATGTGTTCCTTGTGGCCGGGAATGTCGCCGGGCGAGACTATGGATTTCAGTAACTATTTGGTGTCGGGCACCGTATACGGCTCCGCCATGAGTTATAGTAGTGGAAGAAGCAGCTTTAGGCTTCTTGGTAAAGAGTTTGTTGGTAAGCTGATTGTATACGTGTTTAGCTTGAGTTGGCATGGTTAGTCCCGAATTGTATTGATGAAGGATAGGTTGATTCGATCGTTATTGAACCTGCTAGTGATTTGGGGAGATCTATAAGTTGCTTTTGTTACAACCATATTCACGTATGTTAGCTCAAGCCATAAGGTAATCGAAATAAATGCATGAAAGGGTTATCTTTAAGATGATAAGAAGTTAATTCAATTGGTCTAAAATGATACAAAGGTGTATATAGGTGGATAACAAGTACTAGAAGTTAAATGAATCAAAGATGTTGTCAGCTGTATTTTCAGATAAACCTACACGTTCTTAGTACACTCAAGAGGTAGTGTTTTAAGGTATTTTAATCATATAATATCCGTATTATAAGTCTTGAAGTCAAATGAGTTATGAGACAAAAGTCGACAAAAGTTGTCGCGACTTAGGTTCCTAATTACTTAAACATTAGGTAATATGTTACTAAACACTTCTCCAAATTTACTAAGAATTATGGATTGATCTAACCACCATATTTAAGATCTATGAGTCTAGTTTCGAACGCATTAAACCGTTTATCAATACGATCTCGTAGTAGAGAGATATTTGCATTTTTGCAAGACTGCGCCAAGCACCTCTCCATGGGGCCCACTAATGCGGTTTATGACATTTGGGCCTATATATGCCACTTCCAACCTGTTTTAAGTCATTTATTTTTACTATTTTCAGACCTTAGAACCCTAGTAACATCCTCTCAAGTTTCTCTCAAGGTTCAAGACCCAAACAAAGGGCTAACAACACAAATCAAGTGTAGGGAATTCCGTGGAGCTAGTAAGTCTCTTGTTCTTCTTGTTGTTGCTCATTTTTGTGTTGTTCCAGCTCATGTGGGAGGTTTTTTAGAGGGTTTATGTTCTTTATATACTCCCTCATGTTAATAATATCAACCCTAGGTGCTTTCAAGCCTCCTAAAGTAATTCTAGTGCCGAAAAATACTAATTGACCGCTAGTTTCGCTTTCTTGTTGTTGTGGCAGCATTGGAAGGATATTTCATGGAAATTTAAGCTCAAATTGGAGTTTTTCTTTCTGTATAAAGGTAAGGAACCTCTTACTCTATATGTATTTAATATCATCCAAGTTTTGGCTAAGCCATTGAATCTAGAACTTGTGAAATATATATCGAAAGGCTTGGTTGTAATGTTATCGGTTGGTGGACTATTTTGGAAGACTATATGATTATTATTGATGTTGTTTGGGATGTTTGGTGATTTTTTTAATGGTGTAAATTCTTAATTATACGGGAGGTGCTGTCTGTTTATCGTAAAATAGGTTGTGGTCGATACACTATGGCTATGACGGTTATATGATAACGATAGTATCGTTTATCTTATTGTAGACTAAGGGGTGTGAAATTTCATAGCTTGAGATTTGGGCAATATATACAAGGTATGTGAGGCCATACCTTTCCTTCTTTTGCACGACTCCGATTATACATAATGCAATCCAAAGATACTCTACTCTTAGAAGCTAGCAGTACTTACATTGTTTCCCCTCTTATGGAACTATTGATGTTAATGTTGCTTCTCTTATTCTTATGTTATCAATTTTGTTGGTACTTCCTGATTCTTATAAGGTTAAAGTGAAGAGTCGGTCCTGATAACGTGTACAAAGGATACCTTACGTCACTCCTAAAGGTTTAGAACATAATTCCATGGGTCAAGCATGCATTATATATACATATCTATTTTACTCAACCGAGCCGCGCTATAGATGGCCGGGTACGGCACCTACTGTGCAACCACTGATCAGTTGGGTTTCACCGAGCTCCACGTGGCCGGTTACAATCTATCGAGCCTTATGATGGTCGGGTATATTTTTACCGTGCCTATTACGGCTGGGTACGATCTGATGATGATGATGCCCACCGAGGCATATGTTTTAAAATTTTATGTATTTATACCGATGTATCATGCATTTCATGTTAGTAGCCCTCAGAGGTACTCAGATGTTACAGGTTATATATATTCTCTATCCGTGTTTACATTACTGTTCGTATTTATGGTTCCCTGCCTTACTGTTCGGTACATTATTTGTACTGACGTCCTTTTATTTGTGGACGTTGCATGTTGTACTGCAGGTCCTGATAGACAGGTAGGTGCAGCTCCCCTACCACAGTGGGCTGTACAGTTCAGCGGTGAATGGCGAGATCCTTTCTCCGAAATATCCTTGGTCTTGGTATGCATTTTTGCTATAGATATTATGGGTAACTCGGGGCCCTGTTACGGCTATGTTGCAACACTTATGTTCCTTTAGAGGCTCATAGACAGGTGGCGACTCATGTATAGTTTGGTATGCCTTGTCGACTGGTTGTTGTATAGCCTTTCATGATAGCGTTGTAGCTCATACCATATATAGTTTCTTGATTGTCTGGTCATCCCGGGTTATGTAGGTTCATACTATCCTATTTTATTGTTGGTTTTCCATGATCCATGTCTACCATTTATATTGATCTTCTCAGCTCTAAGAGATAATAAAGAAGGTTAGATAAAATGTACGTTGGTGCTCGAAAAGTATGGTCGGGTGCTAGTCATGGCCCTTCAGTTTGGGTCGTGTCTTCTAGAGTCTTGATTATGGATGTGTAGCGTGCCACATTTACAATCATGAGGCTATATGACATATAGGGTTGTTACCTTCTTCCTTAATCTAGATCGTGCGTATTGTTGAGTCATAAGTGTTCGTCTATAATATTAACCTTGTTTTCTTTCAGAGATTCCTTCGACTAGGAAGAAAAAAATTAGTAGACGGCTTGATACAGTGCGGGAGAGGGTACCAGTTAGGTGCCCCAAGCCAGAGCAGGCCAAAGTGATGCTCAGAGCGAGATGGCGTCTCATACCTCATCTACTCCGTCTCCTCAAGGGGATATTAGGATGCACCCAGCACCTCCAGTTCCTTCGTCTAGCACTACAGATCAGGATATACGGAGTGTTTTGTAGTTATTGACCAGCTTAGTTGCTACTCAGGCTCAGAGACAGAATACAGGTGCTGCTGATAAACCAGTTAGTACGAGAGTTCATGATTTTATTAGTTTGGACTCCACAGTGTTTACCGGATCAGACCCCAAGGAGGACCTGCAGACATTTATTGACCAGGTTCATCGTACATTGTGGGTTGTGTATGTTAGTGATACAGAGGCAGTATAGTTGGCTTCTTATCGGCTACATGATTTAGCGGTTCTCTGGTGTTATAGTTGGGAGAGATCCAGGGGTCCGAACGCTCCTCCAGTAGTGTGGAAGGATTTTTCTGAGGCCTTTCTTCGTCACTAGTTTCCAGTTGAGATACGACGAGCTGGAGCTGATAAGTTCTTGAACCTTAGACAAGGTAATATGAATGTGTAAGAGTACAGTATGCAGTTTGATTCATTAGCAAGGTATGCTCCCCATATGGTGGCCGAGATGATTGATAGGATGCATTTGTTCATGAACGGGTTTGAACCACATCTGATAAATGAGTGCACAACAGCCTCCTTGGTAGAGGGCATGGATATTTCCCGTATTCAGGCTTATGCCCAGACCCTAAAGGATCGTAAGCTCCAGCAGAGGGCAGATAGGGAGCAGGATAGGGGCCAACATAAGAGGGAGAGATTTTCAACGTATTCTGATGACTACAGAGGCATTGTCAGGCCCCAGCCTTCGAAGATTTCAGCACCATCTGTAGCTAGTGCTCCTCCACAGTTTCATAGGCCTCGATATTATCGATCCTATTCTGGTCCAGGTCAGAGTTCGCGGGCATCTGGCTCGCAACAGCACACGGATACTAGTCAGATGAGACCCCCAACACCACGTTGTGATTAGTGCGGCAAGACCCACTTTGGACTATGCCGTCGAGGTTCTGATGCATGCTATTCGTGTGGACATCATGGCTATATGATGCGGGATTGTCCTAACAGGGGAGGTGATGGTATGGCTTATCTGACTGGATCAGTTTCTGGTTCTTCCTCATCAGTTTGACCTCCAGCACGGGGTATTCAGTAGTCGACAAGTCGTGGTAGAGGTAGAGGTGCAGTGCCAAGTTCAAGTGGTGCTCAAAATCGAACCTATGCTCTAGTAGATCGACAGGATCTCGAGTCATCTCCAGATGTTGTTACTGGTATATTGTCTGTGTTTTCTTATGATCTATACGCGCTGATCGACCGAGGATCTACATTATCATATGTTACACACTTTATAGCCAATAAGTTTGGCATTGAACCTGAATTGATAAGTAAACCCCTTGCGGTTTCTACTCCGATAGGAGATTTTGTGATTGATAGAAGGTATATAGATGTTTCACTGTTATGATTTATAGTCGTCAAACCTAAGCAAATTTATTTAAGTTAGAAATGGTTGATTTTGATGTGATAATGGGAATGGACTGGTTGGCCTCATGCTATGCAAATGTTGCCTGTCGTACGAAGATGGTTAGGTTTCAATTTCCGGGAGAACCTGTCATTGAATGGAAGGGAACATTGCTACACCAAAAGGTAGGTTTATTTCCTATATTAAGTCAAGGAAAATGATATCAAAAGGTTATGTTTATCATCTTGTTCACATTAGGGATGCGGAGGCAAAGCCACCTACTCTACAATCAATCCCCGTGGTGAATAAATTTCCAGATGTTTTCCTTGATGAACTCCCTGGCCTTCCTCCTGAAAGGGAGATTGAGTTTAGCATTGATGTGTTGCATGACACTCAACCGATCTCTATCCCTCCATACAGAATGGCCCCGACAGAGTTGCGAGAGTTGAAGACGCAGTTAAAGGACCTGCTGGATAAGGGCTTTATTAGGCCTAGCACTTCACCTTGGGGTGCACCAGTCCAATTCGTGCGGAAGAAAGACGGGTCGTTACGGATGTGCATAGACTATCGACAGTTGGGTAAGGTTACTATAAATAACAAGTATCCACTTCCAAGAATTGACAACTTTTTTGACGAACTCCAGTGTGACAAGTACTTCTCCAAGATTGACTTACTTTCAGGGTATCATCAGGTGAGGGTAAAGGAGAAGGATATTCCAAAGATGACCTTCCGAACAAGATATGGGCACTTTGAGTTCTTGGTGATGTCGTTCGGGCTAACAAATGCCCCAGCTGCTTTTATGGATCTCATGAATACTGTATTCAGGCCCTATCGTGATGTGTTCGTGATTGTATTCATTGATGACATTTTGGTGTATTCTTGTTCGGAGGCGGAACATGCGGGCCACTTACGGATAGTATTACAGACGCTTCATGATTGTATGTTATATGGGAAGCTGTCCAAATGTGAATTCTTGCTGAACTCAGTAGAAGCATTCCTTGGCCATGTGATATCTGATGAGGGTATTAGTGTTGACACTCAAAAGATCGATGCAGTAAAGAATTGGTGGAGACCTACATTACCATCAGAAGTCCGTAGTTTCCTAGGGTTAGCGGGATATTATATGCGGTTTGTAGAAGGGTTTTCCTCTATGTCAGCACCATTGACTAAGTTAACACAGAAAGCTACCAAATTCAAGTAGTCTGACACTTGTGAACGTAGTTTTCAGGAGCTGAAGAATCGATTAACATCCGCACCAGTGCTCACTCTCCTGAAGGAACAGAAGGCTATGTGGTATATTGTGATGCCTCATGTATAGGTTTGGGGTGCCTATTGATGCAGCGTGGGAAGGTGATTGCTTATGCATCAAGATAATTGAAGAAGCATGAAAAGAATTATCCAACCCATGATTTGGAATTGACTGCAGTAATATATGCTTTGAAGATATGGCGGCACAACTTATACGGCGTCCATGTTGACATTTACATAGATCACAAGAGTTTACAATACATCTTCAAGCAGAAAGAGTTGAATTTGAGGCAGCGTAGGTGGCTTGAATAACTGAAAGACTATGATGTCGAGACATTATAATCATCCCGGTAGAGCCAATGTTGTGGCAGACTCTCTAAGCCGTAAGTCAGTGGGAAGTTTAGCACATATTGATGCAGGTAGATGGGTGTTGACTAAAGAGCTTCATCAGCTATCCAATATGAGAATCAGATTATTAGACTCTGATGACGGAGGTGTTATTGTATAGAATACATCAGAATCATCTTTGGCAGCCGAGGTAAAAGCACGGCAATATGAAGATCCTATCTTAGTACGATTGAGAGAGAGCATCAGCAGTCTAAAATTATGGCTTTTGACATCGGATGAGATGGGGCACTTAGATACTAGGGCCGATTATGTGTGCCTAATGTGGCAGGGTTGCGAGAGAAGATTATGAATAAGATTCATCAATCTCGATATTCCATCAATCCCGGCTCGACAAAGATGTAGCATGATGTCAAGGAGCAGTATTGGTGGGATAACATGAAGAAGTCTATCGCAGAATTTGTAGCCTAGTGTCCCAATTGTCAACAAGTAAAGATAGAACATCAGAAACCCGGTGGATTGCTTCAGGATATAGAGATTCCAACCTGGAAATGGAGGTGACAAATGTGGACTTTGTTATTGGATTACCTTTCACTTATCATAAGTTTGACTCCATCTGGGTGATAGTTGATCGACTAACAAAATGTGCCCATTTTCTGCCAGTTATGACAACCTACACGGCTGAAGATTTTGTGAAGTTGTATATGAAGGAAATTGTTAGGCTTCATGGTGTGCCAGTATTTATTATAAAAACGAGGAGCTCAATTTACAGCTAACTTTTGGAGGTCTTTTCAAAAGCGTTTAGGCACACAAGTGAATCTCAGCACCGCATTTTATCCGCAGAAAGACGGATAGGCCAAATTTTCCATTTAGACACTGGAAGAAATGCTACGAGCATGTGTTCTAGATTTTAAGGGGAACTGGGATGACCATCTTCCCCTTATAGAATTTGCCTACAATAATAGCTACCATTATAGTACTAAAATGGCCCCATATGAGGCACTATACGGGAGGAGATGTAGATCACCACTTGGATGGTTCGAAGTCGATAAAATAGAATTATATGGGCCAGATTTGATTCACCAAGCCTTTGAGAAGGTGAAAGTAATACAGGAGCGACTGAGACAGCACAAAGCAGGCAAAAGTCTTATTCCGATGTCTGACGTCGTGATCTGGAGTTTAAGGTTGGTGATTGGGTTTTCCTAAGAATCTCACCAATGAAGGGTGTTATGCGTTTTGGGAAGAAAGGTAAGCTAAGTCCAAGGTATATCAGGCCGTATAAAATACCTCGACGTGTCAGATAGGTTGCTTATGAGTTAGAATTTCCATCTGAAATTGAATTTGTACATTTGGTATTTCATGTATCTATGTTAAGGAAATTTATTGGAGACCCTTCTCGTGTCATCCCTATCAAAGATATACAAGTTACCGAGGACCTATCATATGAAGAAGTGCCTGCGGCTATATTGGATCGACAAGTCTGCAAGCTGAGAACAAAAGATATAGCTTCCATCAAAGTGTTGTGGAGGAACAAGAATGTAGAAGAGATGACATGGGAAGCAGAAGAGAAGATGAAGTCTAAATACCCTTATCTATTCCAGTATGAAGTAACAAGGATGCTGGTGGAACAAAGGATACATTGGAAGGTGAAACAGCTCTATGAGGTAAGCAATAATTTGACAATGCTCTTCTTTAATACAAAATAGGGATTTGCAGATATAAATATCCATAATGATTTGTGTATCCGGCCATATGTTGGGCTTAAGTTCTTGCAAGTTTGTCTAGTGACCATTTTATAGGGGGAAATTGATCCAAAATTTCCGTTGGAATCAACGATGACTTGAACTCCCCATAGACCCTAACATTCGAGGAGGAATGTTCCTAAGGGGGGAGGTGTTACAACCCATATTAACATATGTTAGCTCATGCCATAAGGTAATCGACATAAATCCATGAAAGCATTATCTTTAAGACGATAAGAAATTAATACTAATTGTCTTAAATGATACAAAGGTGTATATGGGTAGATAACAAGTACTAGAAGTTAAACGAATCAAATATGTTGTCAGCCGTATTTTTGGATAAACCTAGAGGTGCTTAGTACACTCAAGAGGTAGTATTTTAAGGTATTTAATCCGTATTATAAGTCTTGAATTCAAATGAGTTATGAGACAAAAGTCGACAAAAAGTTGTCACAACTTAGGTTCATAATTTTACTTAAACATTAGGTAAAATGTTATTATGCTTTTTTCCCAATTTATTAAGAATTATGGATTTATATAACCAAAAAATTTAAGATCTATGAGTCTAGTCTCTAACGCATTAAACCGTTAGTCGATACAATCTCGGAGTAGAGAGATATTCGCGTTTTCGCGAGACTGCGCCAAGCAACTCTCCATGGGCCGACTAAGGCGGTATAAGACATTTGGGCCTATATATGCCACTTTCAACCCGTTTTAAGTCATTTATTTTCACTATTTTCAGACCTTAGAACCCTCGGAAAATCCTCTCAAGGTTCTCTCAAGGTTCAAGACCCAAACAAAGGGCAAACAACACAAGTCAAGTGTCGGGAATTCCGTGGAGCTAGTAAGTCTCTTGTTCATCTTGTTGTTGCTCATTTTTGTATTGTTCCAGCAAGTGTGGGAGGTTGTTTCAGAGGGTTTATGTTCTTTAATCACTCCCTCATGTTATTAATATCAACCCTATGTGATTTCAAGCCTCCTATAGTAATTCTAGTGCCGAAAATACTAAATGACCGCTAGGTTTGCTTTCTTGTTGTTGTGGCAGCATTGGAGGGATATTTCATGTCAATTTAAGGTCAAATTGGAGTTTTTATTTCTGTTAAAAGGTAAGGAACCTCTTACTCTATATGTATTTAAGATTATCCAAGTTGTGGATAAGCCATTGAAGCTAGAACTTGTGAAATATATATATATCGAAATGCTTGGTAGTAATGTTATCGGTTGGTGGACTGTTTTGGAAGACTCGATATGATTATTATTGATGTTGATTAAGATTTTTGGTGATTTTTTTGAATTGTGTGAAGTCATAAATATAGGGGAGGTGTTGTCCGTTTATCTTAAAATAGGTTGTGGTCGATACACAATGGCTATGATGCTTATATGATAACGACAGTATCATTTTTCTTATTGTGGACTAAGGGGTGTGAAAATTGCATAGCTAAAGATTTGGGCAATATATACAAGGTATGTGAGGCTATACCTTTTCTTCTTTTGCACGACTCTGATTATACATAATGCAATGAACGAGATTCCAAAGATACTCTACTCTTAGAAGCTAGCATTACTTACATTGTTTCCCCTCTTATGGAACGATTGATCTTAATGTTGCTTCTCTTATTATTATGTTATCAATGTTGTTGGTACTTCCTGATTCTTATAAGGTTCTAGTGAAGAGTTAGTCCTAATAACGTGTACAAAGGATACCTTACGTCACTCCTAAAGGTTTAGAACGGAATTCCATGAGTCGAGCATGCATTATATATAAATATCTATTTTACTATACTGAGCCGTGCTATATACGGCCGGTACGGCACCTACTGTTCAACCACCGATCAGTTAGATTTTATCGAGCTCCACGTGGCCGGGTAGGATCTATCGAGCCTTATGATGGGCGGGTACATTTTTACCGAGCCTACTGCGGCAGAGTACGATATGATGATGATGATGCCCACAGAGGTGTATGGTTTAGAGTTTATGTATTTATAATATGTATCATAAATTTCATATCAGTAGCCCTCAGAGGTACTCAGATGTTACAGGCTATATATTCTCTATCCATGTTTACGTTAATGTTTGTATTTATGGTTCCCTGCCTTACATACTCGGTACATCATTCGTACTGACGTCCTTTTATTTGTAGACGATGCATGTTATGCTGCAGGTCCTGATAGACGGGCTGGTGCAGCTCCCCCACCACAGTAGGTTGTCCAGTTCAGCGGTGCTTAGCGAGATCCCTTTTCCGGACTTAGCCTTGGTCTTGGTATGCATTTTTGTTATCGACATTATGGGTATGTCGGGGCCATGTTCCAGCTATGTTGCAGCACTTATGTTCCTTGAGAGGCTCATAGGCAAGTGTCGAATCAGGTATAGTTTGGTATGCCTTGTCGGCCGGTTGTTGTTGCATAGCCTTTCATGATAGTGTGGTAGCTCGTACCACATATATATAGTTTCTTGATTGTCTGGTTATCCTAGGTTATGTAAGTTCATGCCATCGTATTTTATTGTTGGTTGTCCATGATCCATGTCTACTATTCATATTAATCTCCTCAACCCTAAGAGATAATAAAGAAGGTTAGATAAAATGTATGTTGGTGCTCGACAAGTATGGTCGGGTGTTATTCATGGACCTCCAGTTCGGGTCGTGACAGCTTTTCTGTGCTGTGAGATGTTAGGATTTTTGGACGGTGGCACATATATTGTGGTACTATCGAGATTCAAAGTGGAAGTTGACTGTCGTAGCTTATAAAGCTATAAGTAGATATCATTATGCACTCAGTATGCTTATGACCAATACTCGGTACTCTGTTATTATGAGCAAATTTGGCTCGATGTGCATCTCCCTATGTGAGATATTTGTGTGGATCGGGTGGCAAGCTGCCACGGGTATGTTCTCTGGATATGGTTGCACTCTGCAATAGTGTGATGTTGAGTGTTTTCTGTATGTTACTTTGTATGCCTTGCTTCCTGGTTTCTGTGGAAAGTCCATATTGGGAGCTGCTCGGCGAATAGCGCATCAGTGGTGTCCTTTCAGGATTGAATGTTGTATATTACTTGCTTCACCGTGGGTGTGATGGATTGCTTGGTTTCAAACATCAATCTGGGTGTGGCTGTCTATATTAAGCATGCTGATTTGAGGTGCTTCATGTATAACAGTGTTTGGATAGGATCGAGCATTATGGCGAGGCCACGTGAAGTTATGGCCTTTCAAGGAGGATTTAGGTATTCTATTTCTATGATGTGATACGGGGTCATAGCCTTGTGTTGTGATGGTACCGATGAACTTGAGGTATAGCTCTTTCATTTGAATCAATTTCCATGATTTGAGTATGCTCGGATCGTCTCTTATTAGTGCGTATATGATGAAAGTTGTGGCTTCGTCCTGTATTGAGATATCTTATCACCAGAGAGGTATGTTGGATTCGAGGAGATCGTTGGAGTCACCAATGAATGCGAACAGAGTAGATTTCAGCTTGTTGGAAGGGTAATATTGAGGTTTGACCCGGAAATCTATTGTGATAATTAGTTAGAGGGAAATGGCATCATGAATGGTTTATCTGAGGAATGGTTACGATTTATCACGTGTTTTAATTATCGTTGGCAGTATATGAAACTGTGAATAGAAGTTATCATTTTGAGTTCTTGGATTATGTTGTATATCATATATTATTTCACTCGAGGTTGCAGGTATGGGTTATTACAGTTGGTTCAAGACTATACAAGTATAGGTGTGAGGTTTTGATCATATTGATGGTTTCTGAAGTAAAAAGGTAGTTCTATTATTTATGGGCTAGGCTGGATTGTGTAAACTCGATTTAAATGTGTTATCGGACCTATATGAGATAGGGTGATGTGGGATCAACCCCGCGCATATGCTTGGTAAGATCATTCAGTTATTGGTTGGCTTCTAGAACAACTATAGGTATGCTTGAGGACGAGTATTTGTTTAAGTTGGGGAGGATGTGAAGACCCAACCCGTTGTCTCATGCATTTCCATTACGTTTTCCCCGTTTATTCTTCCTCATGTTTCAATGTATGTGTTTGGTGAATTTGAAGTTATTCGAGATTGAGTTTGTTAAAAAATGAGACAGTTAGTCTTTGTAAGGAAGAATTAGTTTGCAAAAGTCAACCGGATGTTGACTTGTGAGTAAGAGGGCTCGGAATTCAATTTCAATGATTCGGTTAGTTTTGGGGATGATTTAAGGCTTAGGAGGGCAACCGGAAGTAACTTTAGAGGTCCGATGAGGAAGTTAGCCTATTTTGGCAAAGTTAGTATTTTGGTGATTTCCGGTTGATAGGTGGAATTTTGATCCAGGAGTTAGAATAGAATTTCGAGAGTTGCAGTAGCTCCATTAGGTGATTTTGGATATACGTGCAAAGTTTCAGGTCATTCAGAGGTATTTAGGTTGTTTTTTTGATCGAAAATGAAATTCAGAAGTTTTAGTTTAACTTTGGCTTGAACTTTGTAATTCGATGATTCTTGTGTTTTTTGATGTGTTTTTATGATTCAGGACACCTTGAAAGAGGTATTAGAGCATGTTTATGCTTTTGGATGAGGTCCCGAGGGCCTCGGGGTGGTTTCGGGTGGTTAAACAGAAGGTTTTTGGCTTTTGGGAGTTGTAGAAATGCAGGAGAAATATTGCAGAGGAATTGCTCTATGTGATCGCACAGGGGGTATTGATATCACATAGAAGACTGAGAGAGGAGCCCTATTTTGTGCTATGTGGTCGCATTAGTGGCCATGCGATAGCATAGGTCTGGGAACTTTGAGCAGTGCGTTCGCACAAGTACGGGCGCGATGGCGTAGGGTAATTGGTCCTGGGGTCCTTGACATGGGTTTGGTCTAAACGCGGGGGGGTAGTGCGAACGCATAGGGTTATTTTGAGAAGATGAAATTTGTTGTATGCGATCGCAATTGTAGTGATGAAATCGCATATAGTTAAAAATACCTGGGAATGGTTTTAAGTGTTATTTCATCAACGACCCATATCGTATTTCCTCCATATTTACTCCGCCTCAAGAGCTTATTGGTTTATTTGAAGAGGGTTCTCGACGGGTATGGATTAGAGGTAAGTCTCGTGACTTAGAAATGTCATTTTTGTTAAGAATCAACCTTAAATTTCATGGAAAATTTGGGAAAGACTTAAAGAACTAGGGCTTGAGTTTTTGAATATTAAATTTGGATTTGATGGCCCATTTGAGCTCCGATTTTTGTAAATTTTATATGTACGGACTCGTGTCGAGACGAGAAATCCGGTGATGTGACTTTTGTAATTTTCCAGAAGTCGGTTCGGGGATCGAGTTTTTTTAACTTCGTGATTTTTAGTGTTTTTCAAGTAATTTCGATAGGGTTATGTTTCATTAGCATATAGTAACTTATTTGTTGTGCTTTTGACTAGATTCGACACGCGAAGAGGTTTATATAAGAGGAAAGGGAATCGCAGGCCAGTTTTCGGCCGGCTTGAGGTGAGTAATAGATGTAGATGATGACCTGAGGGTTTGAAACTCCGGTATATCACACTGTGACGTTGTATTGAGGAAAGACATGTACATTACGGTGAGTGAGGGGTGGTTGGAGGATGGGGACTATGGATTAGTCCGTCCGAGTGATGTCCATACTGTGTTAATGACTAGAAGTTCATTAGTAAACATCGTGCTTGGATTGTTATGAGCATATTTGGGCTCTGCGCCGATTATTTGGATCCCTTAGGAATTATTATCACCATTTCCATGATATTGAGCATGTTTCCATGATATCAGTCCTAAGTAAAAACTGTTTAGAAATGATTACTAAACTTATAAGGTTTTAAAACACTTAAGTTATAATACCTGCTAAATGGAACTGAAAATGGTAAAACTTGATTGTGCCTGTGTGGCTTGCATGCATATAATTGGACTGATTGTGGACCGGGCTGCACGCCACTACAAATGCTACGATGATATTGTGCTTGGGCTGTAGGAGCCCCTCCGGAATCTGAACCCCCACAGTGAGCGCGGGTACCCAAATGGATGGGGTTGTACGCCACAGCGGTCATGTGCATTGCATTGCATTTATACATTGATATCTGTGTGTGTATCCGTCATTGATTTACGTGTGTTTTATCGTTAAATGTGCTAAGTATTAGTTTCAGCTTTATATTGTGGTATTTCTGGATTTCTTACTTTCAGTCATTATACATGTCTATTACCACTAAGTTGGAAGTATTCACTTTACTCCATCCACCATGTGTGCATATTCAGGTACCTCAGGGGCATAGTTAGGCTTTTGATGCCTCAGAATTTCTTAGGAGTGGTCGAGGTAGCTGCCTGTCATTCGCAGGACCCGACTCCTCCCATATTCCTTTATTATTTCTGCATTTGTAAACATCATTATTACCGAGGATTTATTATTTTGTTATCTTAGAGGCTCTAGACTCATGAATCCAGGTCTTTGGGAGGTTTATTGGCAATTGATACAATTTTGACAATTACGTATGTCTGTTATCTGGTTGGAAATATTATATTGATAATATAAAACCTATAAATTAGAAATGGGTTGTGTGGTTGAGTTGTGAGAGATAATTGGTTGGGCTTTCCTAGCAATTGTGTTGGGCGCCATCACGACCGGGATTGGGGTCGTGACAAATACGTATGGTGGTTTTGGTCCTACGAAGTTAAGCTAGTATAATGGTTTAGTTTCTGAGATATTTATCGTACTCGTGATTCCGAGTGGAGGAAGGGGACTTAATATTCTATGTGAATAGGTGTGTGAGTGCCGGTATATCCACCACAATTAGGTCATATTAAGGTAAGATTAATTGTGGTTGTCGTGTGTGTCTTGCTTTCATATTTAGTCATATTTGAGTCGTTTGTGTTGGGTTTGGATTGCAATGTATATTCCCGAGCAACAATTGATGCGGCTTGTTGAGTGAGTGAGTAGTTATGAGTTTTGCATGTTTCTTGCATCATTATCAGTTTTATAAAGGTTTGGAACAAGCTTCCAATCGATATGAGATTATTTGCCCGTACCGGGCTTGGTAATAGGCGGCTATTATGGTTAGAATTCTTGCTATAGGCATATGGGTGATGTGTTAGGTCACGTAGTTTTATCTTTTTGGTGAATGCATGAGCGGTCCCAGCCAGTTGAGAATTTTTACAGAGTGGTTACATGATTATAGGGCGCTTAGTGGATCAAGAATTTGATTCTAAGGCTTATCGGCATGAGTAGCAAAAATAATGTTCGGTTCAGATGATGATGTAGGGCCTATAATTATTAGGGTGATGTATTACCTGTGGTTACGTATATGGTGAGTGTGTACCAATAATTGATGTCTTGGGAATGACTCTTACCATGGTCAAGGATGAATGTTTGTTTAAGGGGGCAGTATGTAACGACACGATCGGCCGTTTTGAGAATTAAGGTTGCGTTCGGTGGCTTAAGGTCTTGAGTTGCTTTGTATTTTGTATAATGACTTGCTTGTGTGGCCATATTTTGTTTTTGAATGATTCACGGTTTATTTGGAAAAATGATTATTTTTTAGAAGCTTAAGTGGCAAGAGTTGACTAGAGTTTGGCTTTTGTGTAGACGAATCTAGAATGGTGTTTTAATGATTCCAATAGCTTTGTATGGTTATTCTAGACTTAGGCATTTGCTAGATTTGGATTTGGAGGTTTGTAGGTTGAAATGTTGCATTTTGACGAAAGTAGAAGGTCTGAATTTACATTTTCGCAAAAGTTGACTTTATTGATATCAGGTTTAGATTCTATTGTCATAATTTGGAATTGCTCCGCGGTGTCATTTGGGACTTGCATCCAATGTTTAATTTCATTCAGGGATGATTTGATACGATTTGGCATGAACTGTAGAAGTTAAAAATTCACAGTTCATTAAGCTTGAATTGAGGTGCGATTTGTGATTTTTATGTTATGTTTTTGGATTTGCGGTGATTTTCCCGCTGTTCTATTCTTTGTCATATCTTCTCTCTCTCTCTTCCTGTAATTCTCTCTCTCTCCCCCCTGTAATTCTTTCTCTCCCCCCTTCTCACATCTTCAACGGTCAGATCTCCCTCCTCCTACCCTCCTCCATCGACCTGGTCCCCCCTCCCTCAATGCGTCGGCGGCCCTCAACCACCACCTCTGGCGACCCCGTTTTCGCCGGCGACGAAAATCCTAGTAAGTTATCCCCTCTCCCTTCCCTTCTCTAATTTTTCACTATTCCCCCCCCCCCCCCATCCCCAACCCATGTCCTGCCTTCCCATCTACCCTACGGCGACCCCTCGGGCGACCCCATTTTTGCCGTTGACGAAACCCCTGGTAAGTTAACCCCCTTCCCTCCCCTTCTCTTCTCTTTCTCTCTCTCTGATCCCCCCTCCCACTCCCAGACCCCTGTCCCGCCACCCCAACCTCCTCTCCTCTCCCCTCTCTTCTATAATCCCCTTCCCACTCTCCCTCTCTTCTGTTCCCCCCTCTTACTCTCCATCTTCTCCCACATGTCTCCAATCCCCAACTTCACCATTCTTTCAGCTAGCCCCGCCCCTTTTTTCTGAGCCAGGCAGCCCCTCGCATTTTAGTAGGGTCGTTTTTGTGTTTGTGATCTTCAGGTACTAATCGCGACGGACGAGGAGAGCTTGCGGCATTTGGAATGTAAGAGTGAAATTATCTCCGGCCGGTAAGGGTAAGAGTTGGCAGCAAGTGACCTCGAGTGCACCAAAGTCTACTTGCAGTTTTTTTTTTTCGCCGGGGGTTGGTACCTCCCATTATCTTGTTTACTCGGTACACCTTTTACGTATTCTAGATAGCATCTTGAGTTCCAGTTAGCACTCTTGTTAGTATTTTGCTACACTTTGTGTGTGCATTACTATTTTTCATAGTCGGTTGGGGATAGTGGCTGCGGTGGGTGATGGTAGAGTAAGGACATATCCTCGGGGGGTGGGGGTGTGGAGGGCGACAGGGAGAGGTTCTAGGGGTGGGGTGGGAGGCAAGGATGGGAGGGGGATAGAAGACATTCAGAGGTTGAGGATCAGGTTGTGGAACATAGGTACCTTTACAGGTAAGTCCATTGAGTTGGCGAAGATTCTTTGGAAGAGAAGGGTCAACATAGCTTGTTTGCAGGAGACTAGGTGGAAAGAGTCGAAGACGATGGATGTAGACGAGTTTAAGATGTGATACTATGGGGTCGCGAGGGGTAAGAATGGAGTGGGTATCTTGGTGGATAGGGATCTTAGGGAGTTCGTGGTTGAGTTTAGGCAAGTGAATGATAGGTTAATGTCTATTAAGTTGGTTATTGGTGGCTGCGTCCTCAATGTTATCAGTGGCTACGCGCCGCAAACAGGATTAGAGGAGGAGGTTAAGAGGCACTTTTTGGGAGGGCTTGGATGAGTTGGTCAGTAGTATTCCTCAATATGAGAAGTTAGTTATTGGAGGGGATTTTAACGGTCATATTGGAGCCGATGCTGGTGGCTTTGGAGAGGTGCATGGTGGGGAGCTTTGTCTAAGGAAAAAGCCCAGGAGTTGGAGAGGATGTTAGTTGATGGGGGAGCTTGGAGAAGCTCTGGGGAAGTGGATGCAATGTAGTAAGAGATGACAAACCTAGTTAGGGCGGAAGCGCGAGATGTGCCCGTGTTGGCCAAGGGCTATTCAGGCAGACATCAAGGTGACTGGTGGTGGAACGATGTAGTCCAAGGAAAAGTGGAGACGAAGAAAATGGCGTTTGCTAAGTTGACATAGAGCATGAGCGAGGAGGATAGGACAGTGAACAGGGAGAGCAACAAGATTGCAGGGAAGGAGGCAAAGCTGGCGGTCACGGGAGCTAAAAATGCGGCGCTCAGTCGCATGTACGAGGAATTAGGGGAGAAAGGCGGGGACAGGAAGTTACTCAGGTTGACCAAAGTGAGGGAGAGGAAGGCGCGGGATCTGGACCAAGTTAGGTGTATCCAAGACGAGGATGGTAGAGTTCTGATGGGGGAGTCCCAAGTCAAGTAGAGGTGGAAACCGTACTTTCGAGGCCTACTTAATAAGGAGTGGGATAGAGACATAGAGCTAGGGGAGTTGGGGAACCCGGAGCTTCATAGAGACCTTGGGTATTGCAGGTGCATTAGGATGGAGGAGGTAGTGGGGGCTTTGCATAGGATGAGTAGGGGCGAGCGACCGGGCCAGACAAAATTCCGGTAGAGTTCTGGAAATGCATGGGTATGATTGGAGCGGAGTGGTTGTCCAGGTTGTTTAATGTGATCTTCTGGACTAAGAGGATGCCGTAGGAGTGGAGGTGGAGTACAGTTGTGCCCGTATATAAGAACAAAGGGGATATCCAATATTGTAACAACTATAGAGGTATCAAATCACTATGCCACACGATGAAAGTCTAGGAGCGGGTGGTTGAGGCGAGAGTGAGGAAGATGACGTCTATATCCATGAACCAGTTCGGTTTCATGCCGGGCGCTCAACTACCGAAGCTATCCACCTTGTCAGGAGATTGGTGGAAACGTTCAGGGACAAGAAGATGGACCTGCACATGGTGTTTATAGACTTGGATAAGGCATATGACAAGGTCCCAAGGGAGGTGCTATGGAGGTTCCTGTAGGCGAAGAGCGTGCCGGAAGCCTACATCACAGTAATCAAGGACATGTACGATGGAGCTATGACTAGGGTTAGAACGGTGGGTGGCGACTCAGACCATATTTCGGTGGTTATGGGGCTTCGTGAAGGATCTGCACTTAGCCCTCTCTTATTTGATTTTTTGATGGATTCTCTAACTTGTCATATCCAAGGGGATGTGCCATGCTGTATGCTATTTGTTGATGACATAGTCTTGATAGACGAGACGAGGGTTTGGAGACGGACTCTTGAGTCTAAGGGTTTCAAACTAAGCAGGCCTAAGATAGAATACCTGGAGTGCAAGTTTAGCGCCGAGTCAAGCAAAGAAGAAGTAGGTAGGGACGTGAAGCTTGGTTCTCAGGTCATCTCCAAGAAAGACAGTTTCTGATACCTAGGATCGGTGATTCAGAGGGACGGAGATATCAACAGAGATGTCACTCACCGCATAGGGGCAGAGTGGTCAAAATAGAGGTTTGCATCGGGAGTCTTTAGTGACAAGAACGTGCCACGGAAACTCAATGGGAAGTTTTATCGAGCTGTGGTTAGACCAGCTATGTTGTGCTGGGCGGTGTGCTGGCCGGTGAAGATCTCTCATGTTCAGAGATTGAAGGTCGTAGAGATGAGGATTCTAAGGTGGATGTGCGGGCTCACCAGGTTGGATAAGGTTAAGAATGAAATCATTAGGGAGAAGGTGGGGGTCACCCCAGTGGATGAGAAGCTGCGGGAAGCGAGGCTCAGGTTATTCGGGCATGTGCGGAGGAGAAGCCCCGACGCCCCGGTAAGGAGTTGTGAGCGGTTGTCGGTGGTTGACTCGAGTCAAGGAAGATGAAGGACCAATAGGTATTGGGGAGAGGTGATTAGGTAGGACATGGCTAGATTGCGGATTTCCAAGGACATGGCCCTTAATATGAAAGACTGGAGCTCTAGTATCAGGATTGTATGATAGGAGATTCTAGAATTTCACGCACTTATTCCCCGGGGCAGGGCCGGGGTTTGCGAGGGCTCTACATAGTAGATTTGTGTATTTTCATTGCATGCCACTTTACTTATAATTTATTGTTTTAAAAGTATCTATGCGATTTTTGGTGGAGTTACTAATGCCCTTTGTTTTTGTTTTTGTTTTTATGTATCTTGTCCTTTTGAATATCATGCTATTTATGGTATATGTTTACATAATTATATTAGTGATTTATGCTGGAGTTACTAATGCCATGTTGTTTTTTCTTGTTTTTTTTTGTTTTGTTTTTCGTTTTCCTTTTCTCGAGCCGACGGTCGACTGGAAACAACCTCTCTGCCATTTTGGGTAGGGGTAAGGCCTGCGTATGTACTACCCTCCCCAGACCCCAGTCTGTGGGACTATACTGGGTAGTTATTGTTATTGTTGGAATAATGCGATGGGTTCCTCAGGGGCTTGGGTGTGTTTTGGATCATTAGTTGAGAGACTAGTTAAGTTAAGAAATTTGGAGTTTGACCACGGTCAATATTGGGTCATGACTTTCTCTATTCAGTGTTTTCAGTGCGCGGGCAGGTCCATAGCATATTGTATTACTAAAATCTGTATATGATTTGTGTCCGAGAGGTTCCAGATGAGTTACGGGGTGGTTTCAGATTATTTCGATGATGTTTGGATTACTGGTGGAGGTACTTCGTAGTTGCGAACTTTTTGTTGCAATTGCAAACTGCAACAATTGCAAACTTTTGGTCACAAATTTCGAATATCCGCAATTGCAAACGTTTGGTCGCAAATGCAATATCTATAGTTTGGTTAATAATAGAAAGTTTTTGATTTTAGCTCATTTTTTCAAAGTTTGAACCTTATACTCGGTAAGAGGCGATTTGGAGAGGGAATTTCCATTTACAATCCTTGGGTAAGTGAATGGTAATAAAGAGTCGATGTTAAATTTTATTAATATTGGCCAAGATCATGTTTAGAGCTCAAGTCCAAGCATATGGACTTATTTTCAAGAATCGCGAGAAGTTCAAGATGTTCAAAATTGATTTCAAATATCTAAGATTAATTCTTTCCTGCTTACGTCTTTCTATAAATAGTCAGAAGTTATCTCAATTTACATCTTTCTATATTTGTTTTTTCTATCATAGTTTTTTTAATTAATTCTTTACCTCCATAGTTCAAGCTAATAAAGAAATAAATTTTTGGGCGGATCAATATATAGATATGTATAGATATAGATATAAATATAAATTATATTTGTCTAAGATATATTTAGATTATTTCCTATTCATTCAACTACTTCATTATTTATGCGCCCTTTCTAATTCCTAGTTATTAATGTCGTTCTAAAATTGCCAAGTGACTATTTTTTAGTTTGCCACTTGGCTTATCCACAATAGATAATATCCTCATTTTATTACAATATTATATATATATATATATATATATATATATATATATATATATATATATATATATATATACACTTTCATAAATTGTTAGAACTTTACAATTAAATATAGAAACTCTATTTCCTTTTGTCATTATTATCTTAGAAAGCAATAAATTAGAACCCTAAAAGTTTTCATGTTTAAACACATAATTAACGTTTGAAATACTATATTTAATTCAAATAAGAAATTTTTTGATAAAATAAATTTTTGTTTGATTTCAAAGTTCTAAATATAAGAAAAATTACTTAATGATGATGTTTTCTCGAGGTAAATTATGTTTTAAGGGATAAATAAGGTGAATGACATTTTGCTAAGAATCTTCATGCTTTTAATATAATCGGTCTTAGAATATGCACGTTGCACCTATACCAATAATAAGAAATATAATTTTTTTATAATTAAATAAATATCAATTAAAACAGCATATAGATCAAAGATATACCGAATAACTCCTATAGTGCAAATTCCCTTTTATTAATTTTGTAGTTGAGTTAAAGAGTATAAAATATAAAAATTACATAAGTATAAGTTTGAGTTCCTTTTTTTGGTCTCTCCCTGTAACTTGATAAATTATAAGAGAAAAAGAAGTCGTTGCATAGAAAATCTTGTTTACTATCTCTTCCATCTAAGTATGTAAAAGGAAAAGAGCAGAGTTGGAGTTGAAGTAGTTGGAGTTGAAGTTGACGTTGGAGGTTAAGGCTGAGGTTGAGGTTGATTTTCAGGTTGAGGTTTGTCCCTGATAAATTCGGTACACCAAAAAGTTAGGTATTCTTTTATGGATTTTTTTTATGCCACTAACAACTA
Source organism: Nicotiana benthamiana (assembly GCA_034376525.1). Taxonomy (NCBI): domain Eukaryota; kingdom Viridiplantae; phylum Streptophyta; class Magnoliopsida; order Solanales; family Solanaceae; genus Nicotiana; species Nicotiana benthamiana. Next base: position 135,030,898 of record CM067329.1, on the reverse strand, counting down.
AACTTGGATTTCCTTTAAAAGCCATCGAAGAGATAATAGGGATTATCAAAAAATTCAGTGTATTTCCAAAATTTGAAACTATGGATGTTAAAGTTCTTTCCAAGGAAAGCATCAAACCCTCTACACCTACTCCTCAGCACCTAAGGAACTACAAAATCTCTTTCATAGACCAGTTTACTCCATCTTCCTACATCCCAGTCATTCTCTTTTACAATAACGACAACGTTGTTGATGACCACTTGAATAAAGAAAAAATCTTGGCTTCAGATCTCCTTAAGAAATCTCTTGCTGAAACCCTAAGTTATTACTTTCCTCTTGCTGGTAGATTCAAAGACATAAACTCCATTGAGTGCAATGACGATGGAGTTGTATATATGGAAGCTCAAGCAAACTTCCATCTCTCTAAATTTCTTGAAAATCCTGATATTCCGTTCCTTAACAAGTTCCTTCCATGCAAAGGAAACTGCCTAGAACAGAGTTGTCAATCTCTCCTTGCTATACAAACCACCACATTTGCATGCGGTGGAAGAGCCATTGGAGTTTGCATGCTTCACAAGGTAGACTTTTGCATAGTTTAATTCCTACTACTCCCCTCTGTTTCAATTTATGTGGCACACTTTGCTTATTAAATCTTTTCAAAGAAAATGCCACATTCGAACTTTCAAAGCTCCACAAAAAGCTTTTACCATTTAAGCTTCTAAGACAATAAGTTTCAATTTTTTTAAAATTCCGTGCCAAGTAAAACTATGTCACATAAATTTAACAGAGGGATAATATAAATAAAGACTGAAGTGGGTTTGTCTCACATCGAAAGTCAAAAATGACTTGGAATTTCTACTTTTTACTATTAAATTTAGGTTTTTAATTTAAACGAACATGATGAATGTTGTTAATAGCATTTTTTCGACTCTATAGATTCGTTTGACTTTTTTTTTAATCTGAATTTCTTCTAACAGGTTGTAGATGCATCTGCAATGAGTGCTTTCTTGAAAACATGGGCCAAGCTTACCCAGGGTGAAGGTGATAAAACACTAAATCCAGACTTCACCTCAGCAATATCTCTATTCCCTCCAATAGATTCTTTGCCAACTAAGTTCTTAAGGAATTTGGATAACCTCTATTTCCAAGGCTCAAAATCGCGAATGAGAAGGTTCTTGTTCGACTCCAAAGCCATAAAAGCTCTGAAAGCTAACACATCAAGCCAAAGTGTTCCTTTTCCATCTAAGATTGAAGCGGTAACAGCTTTTCTTTGCAAACGGATTGCAGCAGCCTCTAAATTCCTTACGGATGCACCAAAGACTTTAGCGATCTCACATGTTGCAAATTTAAGGCCTCGCTTTGATCCACCTTTGCCGCAAAACACTTTTGGAAACTTTCTATGGTTAACCATTGCCTTTTATGACCCTTTAGATGCCAGCATGGAGTTGCCTGACTTAGCAATAATGCTAAGGGAGGTGTTTGCGCGATTAACGGCGGAGAACATTAAAGGTACTTTTGAACTGCATTATCATTTAATCTAAAAATGTATTTTTTTTCATTTATTTAATTATGTCTTCAACAGATATAGAGATCGACTCTACACTCACGACCCTCAACGAGTTGTTTAGTGTGTCAACAAATGAGAAGATAAAGATTTTAAGATTCACAAGCTGGTGCAATATGGGAATATATGATGTTAATTATGGTTGGGGAAAGCCTGTTTGGGTAGCTCATATGGGGGATTTGGATGCTGCTAATATTCGATCCAAACATCAGTTTGTCTTTTTAGAAAGTGCATGCAAAGAGGGGATAGAGTTGTGGATTGCATCTGATGATGAAGAGATTAGGGTTCTGGAAAAGGATCCAGAGTTTCTCGCTTATGCCAAGCCAAATCCAAGTATTTGCATTAACTAAATAAATGGCTCATTTGGAGAAAGGTCCAAAGAATTTATCAACTTTCCACAAATGTGTCTGGGAAGTGAGAGAGAAGTGCTATGCATCTTACTTAATTTCGCTGACATAAATGTTCTCTCTCCAATGTATGTTTTCTTGCATCTTTCATTATCTATTGTGTGCTTAGTTTTCCAATAATATACTCCGGTGTTTCAAATGAAGTAAGCATTTTCATTTAACCAGTCTCAAATCCTTGTTTTAGTACTGTTGCTGATATCTGATACTTATTAGTGGCATCCTATTAAATACCTATAATTTATATGATTAAAATTGGACTTGCCCTTTTTATATGATTAATTGCGATCGAGACATGGTAGACCAATATTCGACCCCATGTCATACCCGACCGTGGTGCGAAATTAGATTGCCGAGGTCATGACCCAAAGACCAATCAAGATCTAGATGAGCCAACGTCAAGACTGAGCGAGATAGAGATCTACCAAGATTGAGCGAAGCCTACTGATTCAAATAACGGAAAGCCAAAATATCCGCGGTGGGAAGAGGACCACCGAAGATATCTTGGTACGTATCATGAAGAAGCTGATTAATTAGCTAATAATCGGATTTCATACTGTATTTAGGATTATATTAAACGAAGGGCTCCCCTATTATATAAAAGGGTCTGATCATTCGTAAAACATCATCATATTCACGCAGATACAAAGCAATATACAACCATTCACTAGTTATCATTGTCTTCTTATTCTTTTCTTAAGCGAGTTAGTACATATTTGGTTCAAATGTGATCGATGTCGAGAGCCAAGGCTTTTCAATTTGTGTAATTTACATTTATTCTTTAATTTTCTATTTCAATAATAGTTATTCTTTCCTATTTGTGTCAAGTTATTTCATGTATCCTTAGAACTGCGTAAAAATTCAATTGTTATTCGATTATAGGTCGACCAAATCCCGGGGGCACTACTAATATTTGTCTATTCAAGCTTTCACTCTATATGCTGTGAAATCCAAAGATTTGATTTCACTATGTCGAGATATTCCCGAAGCATGCCTCAGGATTTCAAAGGCAGGTGGTTGCGACCGAGTTCTCGACCTTGGGACGCACCGAGGCTTGAGTAAGAGGAAACCAGGAATGAAGCCAAGAAAAGAGGGGGAAGCCCTTTTGGTACACAGCGATATCTGACAGACCCGGCTTATCTAGAGCCTATTCTAGCGTAATGTCAACCCATCCCATCACCGTACGTTTTACTCATCCCCCGTATACTTGCAGCCGAGACTCCCCTCTAATATAAAGGGGACTCGCTCCACCTTGTAAGTGGTTGGTTGTTGTACATTTTCTACGCAAGTGCAATAATATCTCTCTCTCTTTTCTTTTAAGTCGTTTTTTCTAAATGGCCCGAGGTCACCTCATGTTCATTGTTTTCTTGCTTGCTCCACGCCCATCTAGCTATGATGTGGCGATAAAGAGACTAAATGAATCATATTTTAGCTTGTTATCCTTTCCCCGACTATCCCCGTTAGCTTGATCCCGGCTTGAGCCTCGGTCCAAAGGCCTCCATCGACCTGCTCCACGCTCTGGTGATAAGCCCATTTTGTTTAATTACTACTTCATCTTCACTCACGTCCCATCCTCACACTTAGAATTTCAAGCATTAAATGCCCTTAAAACTAGCTCTGGAATAGATCACGTATTTTTTTAATCCCGTTTACAAATTTAATTGTTATTACCATTTTTACCATATACCGTTTGGTGCCCACCGTGGGGTTATGAAAAATAATGATTATTTTCTCGCTGGTTTGTTCACCCAAAAGCACTTTATGTTTTCACACTTTTCTTGTCCAAGATATTCTATTTAAGGTTAATGTCTAGCTTGAGCAAAATCGAGAACGACTACCCCAAGAACCACGACGGAAGCAATATGGTTGTTCTAATGATTGACATGACACCACAGGACCCTGATAACGCATGTAGGTCGATTCAAGCAGCCTCGGGCTCGCGAGGCATGCAATAGATTGACAAAGCCTCGCGCGCCGATGATAGCACACAACTCGATTACCAATGAAAAGTTCAAAAAATCCTGGTCTGGGAAGAACATGAGGTTAGTCTTCATGTTATTTTTGAAATGTTGCAGGCATGACAGTTGGCTATCGCTTAGCTGCAAAATCACTCGGAGACGCCAGACGCAATAACAACAGGTACACCTTCTCACGATGCGCTAGTATCCGATAGGCCAAGTAGCGACAAGTCGGCGGTCGACCCTGGTGCATCAAAGATGCTGCGTAATCTCCTCAAAAAGATAGATTCAGGTTCATGGAAGCTATTGCAGCAATCGTTTTACAAGGAAACAATCTCGGAACTCCCTAGGCGCGACTGGACTTCAGATCCCTATGGGCGCACCACCACTCACGTGTTGTCATTTGAAGGCAGTGACCCTGGAAATGATGAATTCGATCCCATCCATCTGAGGAATCTCGAAGAAACTCTCCCAATAGAAACCATGACACGGCACCACTGCCTGTCACCCGGCCTCACAGACTCGCTCACCACGCCAGCATGGTCTTTTGTGAAAGCATGTAGTCTTCCGTTTTTAATTTTCGCTGATTGTATAACGTTGGCTTTTAATAGTTAAAGAATTAAAAATGGAAAAAAGATAATTAATTCAAATGGTTGTCTTATTTAGCTTTTATTAATAGGCATCGGGTGAAAAATTCGGATCGTGACAAACATACTGACATTCGACCTTCTGTAGCTGTTATAATATAATAGAGTTTTACCAATTCTAGGATTGTTACAAGAAGTAGAATTCTAGCTGCTAGCTTTAATTGTAGGTATTTGAATATCCTTTCTAAACGTAAATTATAATGGCAGAACCTACGCCACCTCAACTCTAACAACTTTGGGACAAGTTTTCGACCTTTCCGTTGCATCCCTAGTGGGTTTCGCAACCGCTCCATACCGTCAAAGCATTTCCAAGAAGGCCCAACACACCTGAGACAGAACGAGGAAGAAATGAAATGCAGCAAAAGGCTTCCCCCCGTTCCCCAATAAGAAAAACGAGATTGCTCCCAGTTTTGAATGGTTGGACAATTCAGTCCTTCACCCGAAGCCTAAACGAAGCATGCCCAACGACTCCAAGGCATTTCAAATGAAGACATATCATATACACGGCCTAGGACCTATTGGATAACCGCAACCAATATTATCCATGAATCAAAGCCGTGGGGAACCGTCTAGGAACCTTGTTGGGCTCGGTGTATCCAAGAAGATTCTCGAAAAAGAAAATGATGCGAAGCAAATGGAGTTTTCACCCATGTGTGGCGAATGAGAGGAATGATTGAGGTGCAACCTGAGGACACCCCCTTTTTCCGAGGAGAAATCGATTTACGACATTATGGGTGGGATTACTCTTGTATCCCCTTTCGGGGAATTTAGGTTATGGAGTTCGGACAGTTGCCACCTAACGATTATAGTGAACTAGGACACTTTTATAGAAAAGAAGAAGGATTTGAAAGGAAATCGGAGTACGGATAAGGGCTTCAGATTATCTCGAGGGGAAGGTGTTAGGCACCCTTCAAGATACACTAGGGTGGTTCCCAACCTTGCTTAGTTGTTACTTTAAGAAGAGTAGGAGTAGACAAGCAAATTTTGCACATAAGAAATATAAGAAGTTGACTACTTTGAAAGAAGAAAGGCACAAGTGAAAAGAGAGCTTTGTTTGAAGAAAATATTGATTTAATATAAAAAAAGGAAAGAAATAAGGGGTCATTTGTTTAACTATAATATGGATCATTCGGTGCAATACCAAGCAATCATTCTCACATGAGATATTAGCGCACCTCCATCATCTCCATATTCTATCCTTCCCATCCCGGTAAGTCATTTAAATGTGATTAGTCTCATTTACTTATTGCATGCTAATACCTGTCCCGACCTATCAGGGCCCTTTTATCTAATTCTATTTGTTAAACTGATTTCGTCTGCCTATTAATTTCTTAACTATAAAGACTAAATCAGTGTGTGCGCGTCATGGTAAACTAGTTGTTATGTGATTTATGGGGTTTGTATGAGCCTTTGGTGTTTGCTTTGTACCCCACTTATTTGCTATTTGTTTTGATTGGCCCCTTAGTATTTTATCCTTTTAAACTCCATATATGCTTTAATCCCTTTCTCCCCTTTAGAATTAGATGTCCAAATACCCCACATTAGGCAAATTTGATCCAATTGTTAGGAATTACTGTATTTTTTTAAAGCAAGTTGTAGATTGAGGTCCTAATGCAGGGAGTGTAAAAGCAGAAGTTTGGAGACTACATAGGTTCATAAAGGGGGACCTTTTTATTTACTAATTGTTGCTTTTAATTCATTAAAGAAGTGAGCATTGGATTACCCTACTTTTTTGCCTACCGTTTTACGCATTTCCTAATACCATGATTTTTATATGCAGCATGTTGTTTAATATGTCCTATAAGCATGATATCTACTTATTTGCAGTGTGACTGAGTATTGATTCCTATAGGCATGGAATCTAAAGAATGCAAAACCCTATATGTATGATTTCTAGATTAAGCCCAGTGGCATGATGTTTAAACGATTTAAAGCAGTAAAATTCCTATAGGCATGATATCTAAATGATCCAAAGTTATAAAAGTCCTATAGACATAATTTCTACCATTTATCATGCAAATGACTAGAAATAAACCCCTCCCACACCCTTTACTAATATATTCCCCAAGTTTATTACAAAATCAATATTACAAAGCCAAGAATAAAAGTAAAATACATCACAGCCCACAGCTAGATCCAAACTGCCTAATGCAATCTTGATATCCAATACATGTGTTTCACCAAATTCGGATTCCAAATTCCAAGGCCTTCTCTTATAGTGTTTCAATGTTCAAAGGGTCTTAAAGAGCCCAGGCAACGCTTACACTCTAAAGATTGAGAGTTGTAACATAGTAGTGCAATTTGTGGAATTACCAGCCCTTAGGCATCCAAGTTTAGAGGGAATCTTAGGGTCCATAAGCATGGCTTACCCTAGGGGGGTAGAACTTAAGAACTATGAGTAGGTGTAAAGTGAGAGAGAAACCTCAGCAGGAGGTGGTCATACCCAGTCATGGCATAGACTGGCACACCCCTAACCTCCTACTCAGATTCAAAAAAATAAGAGCAGACTCTTAGAGAGTCGAACTCAGGCTTGAGTGGTAATCAGGACATCAACACACCCAAGTTAGGGCTCGGCACATTGGGGAAAAGGGAATGTGAAAGCAATTGAGTAGAGACTCAAAAGAGTCTAGTCCTGAATCACATACATCAATTCATAATGTTGTTATGACCCAGGACAAACTAACATACAAAGGGAATGGGAAAAAGTGACTTACATGCTTGAAAGTAATCAAAATAGTTGCAGAAAGCATAAATAAACTCACAAAGAAAGGGGTAGAAGCAGAGAAAGTGAATAAGGATGCTTATAGAACATAGAAGGGCATACTAGTTATAATTCTAGGATAGCAGACTAACAACAGCCAATAGATAGCCAGAAATAAACTGGAAAAAACTTATGAAAACTCCCAAATGCATAAAAGCAGGTAGTATAGAATGCTCAGTGGAAGGCAGAGAAGAGAGACTTAAGTGTGTGTGTGTGTGTGTGTGTGTTTTGCACTCAATTGTTCGTGTCTTTTAAAGAAAAAGGGTGAGGTATTTATAGTTGAAAACAGGCAGATAAGCAAGGAAAGAAATAATTCAGTATCAATCATAATCAATTAGGGGAAGGAAACTCCTTTAATTAAGGAGTTCAAATTTAAATTGGAGAGGGCAGAGTTTTTATTTAAGGAAAGAAAATCAAGAATACATTTCATAGTAAAGGGTAAATACATAAGAGAAGTTTTTAAAAATACACAGTCTAGATAAATAAGGTAAGAATAGAATCAACTAACACATAGTAAGTTAAGGAATTAAAGATTAGAACTTAATAATTAATTAAGTCAGAAAAGTGGTCCAACTTAGACAAGGAAAAATTCAAATAGGCTCATAATGGTGGTGTGAAATTAATCCCCAATAATTAGGGTTATTTTGAGAGGAAAAGGTCTGTCAATAAAGGATGCATAAACTTAAACATGCAGAGGCTAGAATTAAACAGAGCAAAGTAGTCATGCAACCAAAAGTAGAATAACACAGCTATCAGAAGGTCTTGCAAAGCTTAGCAAGAATCAGAGAACATGAGATGAATTTAGTGATTAGGGCTTTTGAAATTAAACAGGAAGCAAAACAATCGCATACAAGTGGCTTGAAAACCCCCAAAATCTAGGGTTTCCCCCATAGCTTAAATGCAAAGACGAAAGCATAGAAAATCAGGCAAAGTAAACAGAGAAAATCCAAGGAATCTAGACATTTAATTGAAGCATAATGAAAGACAACACAGTAAAGGAAATCACTAGAAACCCTAGTAAGAGAAATATACATAGAAACCATAGTGAAAAAACTTAAGAATAAAAACAAAGCAAAAATACGGTAAGAAATCACAGTAGAACAAGTAAAAATCCAGGAAACCCTAGGTTAGAGAAGAAGAACAGTTTCGAAAGCAAAAAATTTAAATGATTTGAGAAAAACTTTGAAAATATTAGAAATAGCAATGATCTAAAGTAGATCTTAGAGAAAACAGGAAAACCTCGAAGGCACAGGGTTTCAGAAAAACCCTAGAAAATGAGAAAGGCCTGGAAAGGGCTGGTCCTGAGTTGGAGTTTAACTCCCAAGGCTAGGACACACCGGAGATGAGCCAGAAATGGTAATAAAACCTTAATCGGAGGACCTATGAGCCAAGGTCCTCAAGGTCGGAACTTGGATCTTCGAGTAAAAGGAGCATACGGGCACGTGGGGGTGAGTAGAGGCCATCTAGGGCCTGAGATGCCACGGTTTCCAGCGATATAAGGTGGAAACCGGTGGAAAGGGGCCAGGGTTTTGAAGAGGGCTAGAGAGGATTTAAGAATAAAAGGGTTTCAGGGGCGTCTGTTTGTGGGAAGTGGATTAGGGTTAGGGGTTGATTGGGTTAAAAAAGGAAGGGGCCAACAGGGACCATTGATCTAAATGATCAACGGTCGAGATTAAAGGGTACGTAGGTCGAGTATGATTTGGGTATGGTCCTGGGTCCGGTGGGTTCTAATTGGGTTGGGAATTAGGGGGTTAGAATTTGGCTGTAATTGAAAGTAAAATGGGAAACAATTGAAATAGCCACTTTTCCCATTTAGAATTTATAAAAAATAGTAAAAGTTATTTAAAATCTAATTAAAAATATTGATTTAATAAAAAATATATAAATATTAATTTTAAAAAAATTGAGAACGATTTTATGATGAAAAATGCTATTAAATCGAGAAATAGGCTAAAATTGCATTTTCATGTAATTTTAGTTTAAAAATTCCAAATGGACTTGTAAAATTATGTAAAAATAGTGTAAATTATATCTTTGTGTAAATATGAGAATAAAATAAATTATTCACAAAAATGACAAGTTTGGGAATAATTATTGGATTTTATAGTGCAAAATATGCCATAAATTGGTTTTAAAAATCTAAAAATTTTGGAAAAAATACCACAACTTTTGGGGATGCTTATATATACATATACATGCTATTTTGAAAGTATTGTGAGTATAAAAATACATAGGGAAAAATTGGGTATCAACTGCTGTCCCTCTTTACCCGAGGTTGATGAAAGAGTTGTCGGAAAAAGATAAGATGGCCAATTTTGATCGAAAATGGCGATTGTAAAGGGACTTTAACCGCGCTATTTTTTTTTAGCTGCCCACATATTCTTGGTTTTATAGGAATCAGAGCATATGTAGTTCAGGAACCATTGATGGTATATGCCGATGGAAATTCGAAAACACGGACGCGATGGTTAGATCTGAGAGAGTGCTTGGAATTTGACAAACTGCGGAGAACTGGAGTAGGGTCGCTCCTGCTGAGACGGCTGTGAGCCAGCTAGAGTAACTGCAAATGGGTGATGTGCGTATATATTGCGTGATTTAAACGTGATGCAGGTTCCCGTTGGACCATGAATGCTTTGTTCAGACGATTAGGATGACGTCCTCAGACTATGATGTTTTAGGCTATGAAGAGTATAAAAGTAAGCGTTCGCAGGCCATGAAATGATGTTCTCGGGCTATGCAGATGGTGCCTTTGAAATATGATACCTTTGAAAAGTTGGTGATTTTTCAGCCCATAAGAAGGTGGCAATCTTTCAGCCAAATGAATGCGAAGGTTGGCGGTGTTTCAGCCAGTCGAAGAAATAAAGCGGCGATATTTAAGCCATGTAGGGTGGAGAAAATGCTTAGTCTCAAAAGGCAGATAGGTAGCCTTGTGCGATGTAGATGGAGACACAGATTAGTCTCGAAAGGCAGATAATAGCCTTATGCAATATGGAGGTAGATCTTAACCTTGGAAGGCAGAGAATAGCCTTATGCAAAATGCGAATGGAGGCAGAGCTTAGTCTCGAGAGGCAGAGAATAGCTTTATGCAATATGGAGGTAGAGCTTAACCTCGGAAGCCTAAAAGTAGCCTTATGCAATGCAAGAATGTAAAAAAATGAATAATAGTAAGTTTTTCTTAGCTGATAGACGGTTTGCGATACTAGGACTGCTAGGGAATTTTGGGTGTGGACAGGGACCCTTTCGAGGGTTTTGATTCTGAAGAGCGAATCTACTTTGTTTCGTGGCCTAAATTCCCGCATCCAAATAAAAATTGTGAGTTTTGGACAGCGGAGGTTAGTTCGTATCATCTAGCTCTTGGCGTCGCGTATCATAGGGGTAACGTTGCTAAACGATGGTGATGTAAATGATATCTATGCATGACTTAGAAAATATAATGCAAGAACACATATAAAAATGATTTTATTTTGGATGAGCCAACAACTGCAATGTGGTTCAAGACGTGGCGACCTTGCTTGCTCTGGAATTTTGAGGGTCCTCCTCAAAATTCTACCCCAATTTACTGGGCTGGTGCTGCTGAAGGCTGTGCTGAACAATTGAACGCAGTTTGCTTCCAGAATTTCAAGGGTACTCCTCAAAATCCTACCCCAGTTTACTGGGTTGGTGTTGATGTAAAGATTGAAAAACTTACTTCGAAATTTTTGAGGGTCCTCCTCAAAATTCTTCCCCAGTTCCAATTGTGGGGGAAGATGGAATTTTTACTAAAATGTGACCGAACCTATAGGGCTGCCTACATATTCCCTCTTAAACGTGAACCAGGTCAGGCGTAGTTCAAATTACATCATGAGAGAAAAAGCATATGATCAAATGTAGTATCTTTTCACTGCGTATGCATTAATAGGCTTCCGCCAGACTTCTTCATCCATTTCTGCGAGAATAAGGGCTCATCTAGTTAGAACCCGATGAACCATGTACGCGCCCTGCCAATTGGGAGAGAGTTTCTCTTTGGCTTCATGTTGATGCGAAATATTTTCTTCAATATCAGCTCACGGCATGAACTTCCTTGGCTTGACTCTCTTGCTGAAGGCTTTGGACATTCTGTTCTAATATAATTGACCGTGACAGACGACATTCATTCTCTTCCCGTCGATGAGGGCTAACTTCTCGTAGCGACTTCTAACCCATTCTGCATCATCTAACTCTGCTTCTTGCATGACCCTCAAGGAGGGAATTTCTACCTCGGCGGGGATGACTGCCTCTGTACGATAAACCAGCATGCAGGGAGTTGCCCCAATTGATGTGTTGACCGTGGTACGATAATCCAGTAAGGCAAACGACAACTTCTCATGCCACTGTTTATGCTTTTGGATCATTTTCCTTAGTTTCTTCTTGATATTCTTATTGGCGTCTTCTACAGCTCTATTCATCGAAGGTCTATTGGCCATATAGTTCTTGTGTCTAATCTTGAATGTTTCACACATTGCTTTCATTAGGTCGCGGTTGAGATTGGAACCGTTGTCGAGGATGATTGATTCTGGAATCCCAAACTGACAAACCATATGATCACGGACTAAATCTGTTCCTACTTTCTTGGTGATTGCTTTGTATGATACTGATTCTACATATTTGGTAAAGTAATCAATTGCCACTAAGATGAACTTGTGCCCGTTTGACGCGGATGGTTCGATTGGTCCAATAACATCCATTCCGCAAGTGGTGAACGGCCATGGTGAGCTTGTTACATTAAGCTCGTTCGGAGGTACTTTTATCATATCTGCATATATGTGACAACGGTGGCATTTCTGGACATACTGGATGCAGTCAATTTCCATAGTCATCCAAAAATACCCTGCTCGGAGTATCTTCTTTGCCAAAATGAAAACATTTATATGCGGCCCCCAGGTCCCTGCGTGCACTTCCTCCAATAGTTTGGTTGGTTCTCTTGCCTCAACATATCTTAAAAATCCCAGATCGGGAGTCCTCCTATACCAGATTCTTCCTCTGTGAAAAGGGTTTTTGGATAATATTCGAAGTGTTCGTTTCTGAGTAGCATTGACAAGTTCTGGGTACTCTCCTGTTGTCAAGTATTTTCTGATATCATGGAACCAAGGATTCCCGTCAGCTTCTTCCTTGACATGAGCACAATAAGCCTGCTGGTTATGAATCATGACCTAGATGAGATCAATAAAGTTTGTATCTGGATGCTAGATCATAGACGATAAAGTGGCTAAGGCGTCGGAGAACTCATTCTATAATCTGGGAACGTGCTGAAATTCCCTCTTTTTGAATCTTTCCTCAACTCCTGTACATGGTGTAGATAGGGTGAAAGTTCAAGAAGTGGGGGGGGGGGGGGGGAGTTGTTACTTATTTAATCTTAGTCGCAAATAAGTCGACTTAAAACTTTATTAGTTGACTTAATGTGATAGTGTACCAGACGAGAATATTCAAATAAAAGTCTGCTGAAAGTAAATGCAGAAATGTAATGACACCCAGAATTTTATACTGGTTCGAATTCAATGTGAATCCTCATCCAGTCCTTTTGGGTTGCAAGAGATATCTCTTCAGATCAATAGTTTCCTTTCGAGTACAGTAGTGATGATTATCGCACAGTCTTCTTTTACTCGTTTGATACAACGCCTCACTAGTTGATAACTCTCTTTCTATTTCTGACTATTACATAGTGAATCTAACTAGACTACTATGTTTGTTTGCAGTAAAATGAAAAGGGCTATATTGGTATGATCAAAGAATATGGTTGATACAAAGCCCTATGTAATTTATACAGTATGGTTATGCTGGAGGCTTGTCAACCCAAGGGATTTGATCCTTGGAAAGTGTTGATTCTTTCCAAGAATAATGCACTGGTCATTGCCTTGATGAAGATCTCTTTCCTTTTTGCTGGAGATATAATTGACGGAGATGGTGGGCCTTCCAGTCATGCCTTTCATTCTAGTCTGCCGTTATGGAGAATCTTCAGTGATTTGCATTGATTATGTTGATGCATCCGGCTGGATATGATTTCCCAAAAATCATGGGAGAGGTCTTGATTTTATGATGGGAAGTTGATCTTTTCCTTGTGCACCAACGACTTCCTTTAACGAGAATTTCCTTCCTTATTTGATGCTTCAATCTCGCTTCCATGATTAGATGTAGTGGCAACTTGCCTTTTAGCCTTGCTTCATTAGGTTCAGTGGTTTTGCTTCCTTCCTTGAGTATTTGCACATGCATATTAATTGCATTATTAAAATCAAATCTAACAATATCCCCCTTTTTGATGATGGCTAAATTAATATACTAGAGTAAACAACAGTTGACTTCCCTGTTTACATTCAGTTGGATTGCTCCCCCTCAATGTGTAGTCAACTAGACTTGATCTCCCCCTTTTTATGCGCAACCGATGTGTATCTCCTGTAAGCACGTGATTTTTGTCATACATGTAGATAACTCCTAGAAATAAGTCAAAATAATTTTTATTGATTTTTATAAATTTTTCCTTTTTTAAGTCGCATTTCATGCATTTTAATATTCTAAAATCAAAATAATAAATACCAAAAATACTTGGCATTTGCATTTACAATGTAATTTTCATTTTTAGAATTAATTAATAGGAAAAGGAAAATAACAAAAATGTTCCTTTTGCATTTTACTTTTAACTTGTATTAGTTTGCATAGTAATTAGGAATTAATTAGAAAATCTAATTCATAGTGCTAATTTGGATTTGAGTTTTAATTTAGCATTTAATAAAATTAAAAAATAAAATAAATAAATAAAATACAAAAAAAGGAAGATAAAAAGAAATTAGAAAAAAAAAAAGGAGGAATCTTCCCCAAAATATTTTCTCCCAAATCATTTCTCCCCGCCTAAGACCTTCCCCCAAAGTATTCCCCCACCTAAACCCTTCCCCTCAAAAACATTCCTCACATAACTTCTCCTCCCCAAATAAAACTCCCTCACATAACACCACATCCCACACCCTCTATAAAAACCATTTGCCTCACAAATTAAAAAGAGGACAACCCAAAAAAATTACAAAAGAAGAACGGACGGAAGGAAACACAAAAAATAACGCCAAAAAAGGGATCTCTCTTTTGCTTCTGAAATTTTTCTCTCAAAAAACCAAAAAAAATCGAGCACCTCGAAGCCATCGTCATTCCTTTCTCCTCCCTTGCTCACTCTCATCTTACTCTCCATAATCAAAGCACACGCGCATGGAAATATAAATCGGGAATTGAACAGCACACAGAAGGGGTTGAGAATTCAAACAAACTGCTTTAAAAAAAAGTTTTCAATCCTCAACAGCTGAAAATACGAGCAACATCGCCGTTTCAATTTCTGCTTCCCTGCTACGCTGAGTTGAGGCGTCCGTTATAGCCGAGTTCAAAGCAGTTTGGTCGAGTTTCGTTGAGACTCCGACGAAGCGCTTCATTTTCCGTACGATGTTCTCATTCGTCGTCATTTGAGGTCGTCGATTTGTCGAGGTAATGTCGCTTGTTTCCGGTTCGAGTTCCGTCCCGAGATCGTCTGATTCATTCCTTTTATTTTCCATGTGAGGTCAGCTTCTGTTTCATCATGTTATTGAGTATAATACTGCATCGGATTTGTTTAAATTTGTCGTATGATTTGCTAGTTCCTTGCTGATCATTTCCGCTCCATTACGCTAGTGCCGAGTTTGGCAAATCTGTAGAAGACGTAATGCTGTTGCTGTGTGTTGTTTTTCTGATTTTATTGAATATTTTCAAGGGGTGTGGTCCGTTCTTCTTTTTGATTACTGTTATTTCGTGTTGATCTTCTTGTCCTCGGGTATTTGTTTGCTTCCAGTTTTGCTGAGGTGATGTTTATAACCTCTGTTCCTTTAAGCTTTCAAATATGTGCTTCATTAATCCATGGAATGCATTGAATTGATTTTAAAATTGCTAAAATGTTGCTTTTGGTTTTCTATATTAAAATGGGAGTTAGTGCCGTTTTTTCTTATTCCAATAGTTTAATTGTGGTCCATGTTTCAGATTTCCTAGCTTTATTTAAAGTTATATTCCAACTTTGTCCATTTGTAATTTCAGATCTCATTTTTCATTGACGTGTGAATATTTTAATGTACTGGTTATCTTGAGATCGTTTTTCGAAACCCGATTTTCACTTTTTTTAGTTGACCTTTATTTTGTTAAATTGTTAGTTGTCTGAATAGGTCATAGAGATGAATATGAAATTTAGATTTGGTACTTCATTTTTCTTCCAAAAGGCAATGATCCTCACGCGGGCTGTTTGAGTTGTGGACCTAGACGTAGTAACTCTTAAACAAAATAATTAGTTAGGGCTTCTTTTCGTTATTATTAAAGACAAATAAAAATAAAAAATCATAGTTGTTTTTAGGTTTGCTTTTAAAATAAAATGAGACGAGCCTCGCCAAAAAAAATACAAATTGCGGGGTCCTCAATAAAGTTTTAAAAATACTTACAGAATCGGGAAGGGCCGTTTAGCGAATTTCACGATCCTCCCAAAAGATAATAATGCGATAGAATCTTTCGACGCGTTTTAATTAAAGTACCTTCCTAAACTCGGGTGTGCATTGATGCAACCCAAATCCAAATCTCGACGAGGTCAAAACGTGTCGACGATCACGTGTACACTGGTGGTGACGTGATTAGAAATATGTTTCACGACGTCGCAAGTCTTTTAAAATAAATAATGGTAAAAGCGGTATACAAAAAAAAAGGGCACATAAGCTAGCATGTATTAAAATCAGATAAAATCATATATAACACTTAACGACCGTGCTAGAACCCCAGAATTTGGAAATGCCTAACACTTTCTCTTGGGTTAATAGAATTCCTTACTCGGATTTATGGTTCGCAGACTGTAACAGAGTCATAATCTTCCTCGGTTCGGGATTCAAATCAGTGACTTGGGATACCATAAATCTCTCAAGTGGCGACTCTGAATAAATAATAACCAAATCCCGTTCGATTGTCTTTTAAGTGGAAAT
This sequence comes from Nicotiana benthamiana, assembly GCA_034376525.1. Classification (NCBI taxonomy): domain Eukaryota; kingdom Viridiplantae; phylum Streptophyta; class Magnoliopsida; order Solanales; family Solanaceae; genus Nicotiana; species Nicotiana benthamiana. Next base: position 135,014,607 of record CM067329.1, on the reverse strand, counting down.
ACTCATTTACGCCCTTTTCGCAGGGGTGTATAGTGAAAAAGGAGGTGTGACAACTCTGGCGACTCTGCTGGGGATGAGAACCCAGAATATTTTGTTCAGGGTTAAGAACTCGAGCTTAGAAAAATTGTTGTATTTGACCTCATTTTCCCACATGTTTCATGATGAATGTGCTAAATGTTGCCGCTTTAATATTATCTGAACCGTATATAAATTGTGCCGACACCCTCCTCTCTTTACCTCCGGGGATGTGCTTACTGGTTGAGACTCCCTATTCTGCTAGTTTTATACCCTGAAATAAGAAAGTGGCTCAGATAAGTCACGATGTCGGATGGACTTTTGGTTCCTGGTAAGTTGCCCTCTCCTCGACTCGGGTTGTCCGCTCGGGTACACAGTCTAGAACATCGAACCAGGTTTTGAACATAGAATAACTTGACTTCATGCCGGATCCTTAGTACGAACGCTTATTTGCATCATGCTGCATCTGACTTAGGGGACTCAACACAGGGCTTTGATCCGTCTAAGGCTAGCTACCTCAACTAAAAAGACCATCCTGGTGCATCCTACTTATTCTGTGCATTTATTTGTTCGAACCCGGATGCTGACTGTCTTTTGAATCTCGGAAATTTTGTGAAATTGAGGAAAAGAAAAAGAGAAAAATAGCGGTTAGGGAATTAATTGATTGTTTTGGAAAAATCGATGTCCAAGTAATGTCGAAACTCTGCCAAAATTTTGAAAAAATATAAAAATGTTTATATAGTTGTTATATTCAAATAGAGCCCGTCATTTTTTTTTTTAGTTTGTCCTGTTTGCAAAAAACAGAAAATGAAGAATAGTTTGTTTTGTCATGAGAAAAGAAAAAAAGTCTTGATTTTTGTTCTTATTGTTTCAAAATAGTTTATTTGCCAATGAAAATATAGGGTGTTTTATTGAAAAAGAAAACAGAGACGTTATTCTTTTTCGGAAATAGGTTGTGTTACTAAAAAATGAAAAAAAAAGAGTTTTTATTTTTAATTGAGAAAAATAGGTTGTTGAAAATGAAAAAAATCGTTATTTTTTTTTTGTGTTCAAAAATATAAAAGGAAAAATAATTTGTTTTGCCATGAAAAATTTGAAAGAAAAAAGAGTCGTTATTTTGTCTTGTTTTCAAAAATAGGAAAAGGAAATATAGTTTGTTTACCATGAAAAATGAAAAGAAAAAAAAAGAGTTTTGATTGTTATTTCAAAATAGTTTATTTGTTTTATTATTTGATGAAAAAGAAGGAAAAAGAAGAGCTTTTTATTTTTAGTCCGGAAAAATAGGTTATCTTACTGGGGAAATAAAGAGTCTTTTATTTTAATTTGAAAAATAGGATGTTGGAAAAATAGGTTGTTTTATTGTTGAAAAAGAAGAAAAGAAAAAGTGTCTTGTTCTAAAAGTAGTTTTTTTTAATTTTATTATTTGCTTATGGAATTCCAAAAGAGAAAATGAAAAAAAGTCATGTTTTAAATGGTTTGGTTAATCTGCCCGAACTGTGCATCGTCTGATTCTCATAGGCGGTGAGATACGTAGGCAACCCTCATTATTTAGGGCTTCTTTTCTTTATTAAAGATAAATAAAAATAAAAAACCATAGTTGCTTTTCGGTTTTCTTTTAAAATAAAATGAGACGAGCCTCGCCAACAAAAATACAAATTGTGGGGCCCTTAATAAAGTTTTAAAAATACTAAGAGAATCGGGAAGGGTGTTTAGCGAATTTCACGATCCTCCCAAAAGATAATAGTGCGATAGAATCTTTAGACGCGTTTTAATTAAAGTACCTTCCTAAACTCGGGTGTGCATTGATGAAACCCCAAATCCAAATCTCGACGAAGTCGCAACGTGTCGACGATCACGTGTACACTGGTGGTGACGTGATCAGAAATATGTTTTCACAACGTCGCAAGTCTTTTAAAATAAATAATGGTAAAAGCGTTATATAAATAAAAGGACACATAAGTTAGCATGTATTAAAATCAGATAAAATCAAATATAACAGTTAAGCGACCGTGCTAGAACCACGGAATCTTGGAATGCCTAACACCTTCTCCCGGCTTAATAGAATTCCTTACTCGGATTTCTGATTCGCAGACTGTAACGGAGTCATAATCTTCCTCTGTTCGGGATTCAAATCAGTGTCTCGGGACACCATAAATCTGCCAAGTGACGACTCTGAATAAATAATAACCAAATCTCGTTCCGATTATCCTTTAAGTGGAAATACTCCTTTACGCTCCTTTCGTAGGGGTGTATAGTGAAAAAGGAGGTGTGACATCTCCCCCTCATTAGATGCAGTCGACTGGGACCTGTAAAGGATTATCTAACAGATATACAAGTACATGATGAAGTCGACTTGACAAATAGTCAACTTGTCCTCTGCAGATATAATAATAACTATGCCATAGCATCGGCACATAGAAGTCACATCGAGTAATCCTGCATAGCTAAGACAGCATATATATTTCTCCCCTTTTTTGACATCAGCAAAAGTGGGAGCAGCAAAAGCATAATCCACAAAAAGATCATCCACGGGCAAAGCCCAATCACAATCAAAAAGTTAAAAACAACATAAAAATGTCTGAAAGCCACAATCATTCACGACGCAAAAAATATGTAAGAGTGTTGCAGATAGCGTCCTTAAACTGGCCAAACCTGGTGTTGGCAACAACCTGCATTCAATCTAACATGTCATGCACCTCTTTAAATGCCTTGATCGCATTCTCTCGCACTCTTTGCACATCCACCCTGATTTTTGAAACATCAGACCCTGTTTCCTTGGAGATAGCATGAATGACATCCACAGTCGACTTGATGTCGGAGAGTTGAGACTCCACAGAACGCAGCTTGTCATTGAGATCTGAGGAAATAGACGGAGGTGGAGTAACCAAAGATGGCTTGATTCCTTCAGGAGTGGGTTTTGCCTCATTTTCTCCCTTCTTGACCCAGACCCCTTTTATTAGTACATATCCCATGCTAGAGAAGTCCCTGGAATTGTAGCAATTAGACACAGGAACAAAGGGGTAGTCTGAAAGAGAAATTTGGTGGGCTTTTAGAATGTGGGTGATAGTCATACCATAAGTAAGGCTAGTGGGGTCTTCAACACTCTCAATCATAAAGTTGATAACACAGGAGGACACGTTGATTTTGAGCTTAGAGATAAGGCAGTAGACGAAGAAGGTGTTCCTTTGAGAGAGTGTTGAAAAGGAGCCAGTTCTGGGAATGAGAGTGGTTGCAACAATGTGAGAAATAACTCTAGTTTCAAAGATATCATCACTGGGTTCTAATTGATGTGGAAGGTTGGCAGAGAGGTTTTATGCAATGATTTGTTTGGTCTGATCAAAGGAGATTTCGAAATCTTCCGGCCACACATTTTTAAAAACCATTGGAAAACCAGAACAGCGACAAAGAAAGATGGAATCAAATAGGTTGCAGTCAAGAACAATGCATTTGCCAAGGACAAGGGTTTTGAGCCTATCAGACTTGCTAGAGCGAAGATTTGCATAGAACATACGGAATAGAGGTTCGTACACATTAGGCAGAGAGATAGAGAGAAATTTGTCCCACTCCTGATGAACGAAAAGTTCTTTTACCTTACAGTTGAGGGAGTCCATACCATCTAGATCTACCACACGACCATTGGCAATAGGTTTGTCTTTGAGGTAAATAAAGAAATCTATGTTGGGATGTCCCAGAAATTGAGGTCAGATTCGAGAGAGACAGAAAAACAAAAATTTGGTTTCTTGGGAGAGGAGATAGGGGCTTCATCCATAGGTCGTTTACCAGCGGCGTTTTCACCAAGAAGCAGAAAGTGCTCGGAATATGCACCTTGATAAGAGGCACATTCCTCAGACCTGTCGGACCCTAGGAATACCTGCTCAGGCAGAGCAGATGTGGGTATTGATTTGGAACGGGTGCTCTTTCTTGTGTAAGCAGAGGGGTTTTTGGGAGTTTTGGCCATGGAAGAGACGAGGATTCTGAACAGGAAGAGAAATGTTTTGGAGGAAAGGATGAAAGGGAAAGGGGTGATAAGGACTTAGTAGGAAGGGGGATTTGACGGTTGAGTGGAAAAGGAAAAGTTGTCAGTTAGACCTACGCGTTGATTGGCTTTTCAACTTTGCTGCAACTGATGTGAAATTAGAAAAGGAAGAGAGGGAAAGAATGACGGCGTAATTAATGAAGACAGTAATGACAAGAATTTTTAAAAAAGTTACACTTTGACCCTACGAGTTAGTTGAGAGACAGACAATGCCAAGTAGTTCCTTAGAGCACAAAATCTTTCCTCCAATAAATGTTTAGTAAAAATATCAGCTAGTTGATCCGAAGTGCCAACAAAGGTTTAATAACATGGTCTCTAATAAAATGATGTTTAATATCTATATGCTTAGACCTAGAGTGATGCACATGATTTTTCGAAAGACAAATGGCACTAGAATTATCACAAAAAATTTGTATAGGTTTGAATGTAAGATCATAGTCACCCAATTGATGTGACATCCAAGGCAATTGTGCACAACACTGTCATACAGTAATATACTCAGCTTCAGTAGTTGATAATGGGACTGATGATTGCTTTTTACTGTTCCAGGAAATTAGAGATTTTCCTTGTAGTTGACATGTGCCACTCGTGCTTTTCCTTCTTCTTTGTCACCTGCTAAATCTGCATCTGAAAAAACCTTCCAATTTAAAATAGTTAGATCGAGGATACCATAAACCATAAGATATTGTCCCGATAAGGTATCGAATAATTCTTTTTACAGCAGTTAGATGCGACTCCTTAGGAGATGACTGGAACCTAGCACTTTTGCATATGCTAAACATAATATCTGGTCGACTTGTGGTCATATATAGAAGTGATCCAATCATTCCTATGTATTTGGTTTCATCAACTGGAGTACGCTGTTCGTCCTTATCTAAGTTTGTAGCAGGACTCATATGAGTTCCAATGGATTTTGCATTGCTCATGCTAAAATTTTGAATCATCTCCTTGGTATATTTAGATTGACAGATAAAGGTTCCTTCTTCAGATTGATGAATTTGAAGACCAAGGAAGAAGGTGAATTCCCCCATCATGCTCATTTCAAATTATCTTTGCATGAGATTTCCAAATTCCTTACATATAAGAAGGTTAGCACTACCAAAGATAATATCATCAACATAAATTTGAATTATAAGGTTACTTTCGGATGACCTTTTGATAAATAGCATGGTATCAATTTTACCTCTGGTGAATCCATGTTCTATAAGAAATGTACTTAACCTTTCATACCAAGCACGTGGAGCCTGCTTCAGTCCATATAGGGCCTTAGTAAGCTTGTACACATGATATGGGTATTTCGAGTTCTCAAACCCTGGGGGTTGTTTCACAAAGACTTCTTCTTCGATAAATCTATTGAGGAAAGCGCTCTTGACGTCTCCGGTAAAAAAACTATACAGTTCTATTTTTCAACAGTAAAGACAGTAGATAAATATCAAACAGGGAAAAGAATTTGATAAATACTTTTTTTTCCGTCCGACCAGTTACTAATATTGTTGTGGCGCACAGCCCGATCCAACACCATATATATAATGTTGCGGCGCTCAGCCCGATTAAATATAATATATAAAATGCTACGACACGCAGTCCGTTCCAATAAATATAGTCGACTGCGCTCACTGGGGGTGTATACAGACTCCGGAGGGGCTCCTTCAGCCCAAGCGCTGAAATACTGCGGCGTGCAGTCCGATCCATATAATATTCTACTGCGGCGTGCAGTCTAATCCAATACATGTATATGTATATACTGTTGCGGTGTGCAGCCCGACCCGATGTATATATATCAAATAGCCTCACTACGGGGCCCTTGACCCCTCTCAGTCAATATAGACTTGGCCTCTTGGACCCACTCCGCTAAGACAGGGTATTCAACCCTAGGTATTGCTCATTTAGGGTGCAAGTTACAAAGTCCGATTTATTTCATGATTTACAGTCAAAAGTCAGGACAGATGGTACGTGTCCAATAGTTAAAGTGAGGTCAATCAGATGAACAAGCTCCCTAGGAGTTCTACAGATCGGCACAAGGCCCCAAACATGGCAACTAGCCCAAATTATACGAGTACAAGCTCCGTCTCATTCAAGAAGTACAGTAAGTCATCAATCGGGATGGACCAAGTCTGAGTCCCCAGCAGATACATCACCACGCTCATCACAAGACATGTGTCTCATCTCAACATAGTACTGCATAGTGCAAATACGGGGTTTCAAACCCTCAGTACATCATCCATAACCAGTACTCACCTTAAACCAGCCAAAATCCTAGCTCGCCTTGTGCTTTCCTCAAAAATCGACCTCCTCGGTTGCAGAATCTGACCAAAACCACAAGGAATATGTTATAATAGGCTAATGGGATATAACCCAATAGAAAGAACTCGAAAAACACCCAAAAATACGAAGTTGGAAAAACCCGAGCCCCGGGCCCACTTCTCGAAAATTTACGAAATTCAAATCATCAGAATCCTCATCTCGCCACGAGTCCGCACATATAAAGTTCATCAAAATCGGAGTTTAAATGCCTCCAAATCCCCAATTAACATAGTAAAAACCAAGCCATAATTTCTTCAATTTCATTCCCAAATTCAGAGAATTAATGGATGATTCTTCGATTAAATGACGTATCTAGGCCACAAGACTTACCTCCAATCACTTCCCGTCAAAATCCCCTTCAAAATCAACCAACAAGCTCTCGAGTTGATGCAACAATAGAGAAAATAATGATGGGTTCGCGACTGAAATTTTCAGTAATATCCCTCTGCCCAGCTAAATTTCCTTCTACGCGATCGCATACCGCCAGACTCGATCGCGATGCTTAAATTCACGTACTACGCTATCGCGACCCCCACGACCGCGAATGCGATGAACAAACTTGGTTGGGCCCCTAGATTCTTCTATGTGAACGTGACCTTCTCCACACGACCGTGATACTTCAGATGCCACACCTACGCGATCGTGACTCAACTCACGCGAACGCGATGAACAGATCTTGGTTGGGCCCCTAGATTCTTCTATGTGAACGCGACCTGCTCCACACGACCGTCATGCTTCAGATGCCACACCTACGCGATCGTGACTCAACTCACGCGAACGCAAGGCATGCAGCACCCAACCCTATGCGATCACACCCCAAGTCACGCGATCGCGATGGCTAAATACCTGTTGCAGTGCTGCTGCAATTTATGCAGATTTTCATAAGTCCAAACTTCCCGAAAATCATCCAAAATCACCCCGAGGCCCCCCGGGACCCCAACCAAAAACACCAACATACCCCAAATCATCATACGAACTTGTTTCAATTATAAAAACACGACCAACAACAGAAAAACTATTAATTCACGACGGACTAAAGCCTAAGTTTCAACTATAACTTTCGAAACTAACATTCGATCAAAAAGCCGACCAAACGACGTCCGAATACCCTGAAAATTTGCAGACATATCCAAAATCACCTAACGACGCTACAGTAGCTCTCGGAATTCCATTCCGACTCCCAGAGCAAATCTCACCTATCAACCGGAATTCGTCGAAATTCAAACTTAACCAATTCAAGCATAATTCTACATCGGACCTCCAAATTCAGGTCTGTTTTCACTCCAAAGTCATAAATCACCACTCGAAACTATCCAAATTGTCGGAAATCTATTTCGAGCCCTATAACTCATAAGTCAATATCCGGTTAACTTTTTCTAACTAGTCTTCTCTTAAAGAGACTAATTTTCTCAATTCCAACCAAGTGTCTGAATCACTTCAAACTCTACAAACACATATAATGAAAGATATAGAAGCATAAAACGGGAAAAATGGAGCGGTAACTCACGTGACGACGGGTCGGATCGTCACAATGACTTTTTTTCGTCAAGCTTCGGTGGGACTATCAATATGTATGGCATTTAAATAAAAGTTCTTACTGTAATTCTCACCATCTACTTTGGTCTTTTCTAATAAATACTTCCTAAGGAACATCTTTTATTGGTGATCTTAGGTTATGAGTGATGTTAGCTATAGACAATAATTATTTTATTTGAACAAAGACATATGTATGGACACATATAACGTTAACAATAGTTTTACTGTTTCCTAAATTCATATTCTTGAAATGGCAAATGAAGAAATCATTCCTTGAGTTGTTTTGAGTGTGTTTAGTTACTATCAGTGGCCATGAGGTTGTGCTTAGTAAACCTTTGTATACAATATGTGCTGGCTTATAACTTTTGATGGTATTGTTACTCGGATAATGTATTTCGTAAATATGGATAGTTTTTTTTTTACACTAATCTTGTATTTGAAAAGTGCAATTGGACTGTATATGAAAATGACATGCTTTGAAAGAGAGGAAAGTATGCAATATTCAGGTATTTCTCTCATTGTTGTTATCTTTCAGATACTTAATATGATTTTCATAATTTTCTAAAAGGAAATTTCTTTTTACTTTTTACAGGGTTTGAAGAGTTGAACATACAAGTAATATGCTAGTTTTGAAGACTTTATGAAGTATTCTTTATCACTTACAGTGTAGCTAGGAAAAAAGTTATTTTTGCTAAAATATTGTGTAAACAGCACCATGACATGTATGAATCATGGTTATACAATCACCAGTAGGATGTAACACCCTTTTTTTATACATGTACATTTGTATATTTGTTTATGGAAGTATGATGTAATTGATATTTTTGTTATGTGCATGTTATTTCCTACAATTTAAAAAATATAATTAAAAAAAGAGATTTTTACATGTATATACCACTTTTACTAAATTATTACATTCATTGTCTAACTCTTGATTTAATTATAATTTCTAAACTTAATTACTAACTATATACCATAATTCAAATTAATCACACTATTAGTGGGTCCTCTTAATTGGACACAATTATAATCTAACACACGCTACACAAATAAAATATTAATATATTTTATCTTTATTTACTAAATACTCATCCCCCACGTGCAACCCCTCCCTCCATTTCTTTCTCACTCTCTCTCACTCTCTCTCTCCTTCTTTCTCTCTTTACGTATTATTCTTTCTCACTCTCTCTCTCCTTCTTTCTCTATGTTGCTTCTGAAGATGAGGCATTTATGGCTTTCAACCGAGAAATCGACGCTTATTCACTGCAAAATGAAAGGAGATCTACTTCATTGTTGTCTGATACACCGGACTGAAAATGCGTGGAAGACATGCCTCTGGCTGGAAATAATATGAGCGAGAGGATGGCGGAGTTGGATTTCCATTGCAAGGGAAGACGAGGCAGAGCTAGTTCCAAGAGATATAGGAAGTTGAGGCAGAGCTAGTTCCAACTGCTAGCCTTGATCAATCGAGGTGGAGAACTCAAAACAAGCAGCAAATCTACTATTTCTTCAATTGTAGTTTAGTAGTCTTACTTTTGATTAATTATAGTTGATATTATATACAGTTTATATTTGTAGTTATTTTGTGGTCATGTAAATTAGTTGTGTTAATTATGTTTATAAATTGTAGTTGCTTTATCTACAACTTATAAATGTAGTTATTAGTTGTAAAAATATATATTTTAATTGGTTGTTATAATTGTAGTTTAGTAGTCTTAATTTTGTAGATTAACTGTAGTTGATATTATCTACAGTTTATATTTTTGTAGTTATTTTATAGTCATGTCGATTAGCTACTTTTTTGAAAACAATCTATCAGCTAACTACATTTAATTTGTTGATAAATTGTAGTTTAGTAGTCTTAATTTTGTAGATTAATTATAGTTGATATTATCTACAGTTTATATTTTTATAGTTATTTTGTAGTCATGTAGATTAGCTACTTTTTTGGAAACAATCTATCAGCTAACTACATTTAATTTGTTGTTAAATTGTAGTTTATTAGTCTTAATTTTTGGAATTGTAGATTATTTATTCTGCTTGTTCTTTACTCTAACTACATCTGGCATTTATATACTATTATTACCTAGAATTTGAAGGTATTTCATAAAAATAATGAACATAGACAACTACAAAATTAAACACAATAAGATGATACGGTTATATACGATTATGAAGTGAAACTTGAAGATATTTCATAAAAATGATGAACATATGCAACTACAAAATTAAATACAATAAGCTGGTAGATTGTTTCCAAAAAAGTAGATCCCTATTCTTCAACTACAAATTTGCCGCAACTAAATTAGGAAAACAATTGACTATTTCTTCTCTCTATGCATTCCAGGCTTCAAAGCGGGAGCACCCTTCCTCCTTGCTATCCTGCATATAACCTCATTTATATGGTGCAAAATAATGTCCATTCTGCACAAAACAAAATAACTAAATTTATAAAGTTGCAGATAATAGTAACTATAATTTATACACATAATTGACACAACTAACCTACATGACTACAAAATAACTACAAATATAAACTGTAGATAATATCAACTATAATTTATCTACAAAATTCGTGAACTTCAAGAATCACATTCAGCAACTTCAATTTGAAAGCTGATTGCAATTAAATTCGTATATCATGGCTAACATGAAATTAAGAGGACACTAAAAATAATACAAACAAGAACTGCAAATCAGAATATCAAAAAAAAAGTATGACAAATTTACCGGAGAGCCTAAAATATTAATGCGTCCGCCAATAAAATTCGGATATTAGGTCAATATAATACTCAAAAGGTTTCGGTACACATACAACGTAACAACCAGAAGAAAAGAAATGTCTCACAAAAACTCACTCTTACTTTTTCCCATTTCAATTATATGAACAACAAATATGAAGCTTCAATGTATGTTTAATTCAATTGTAGGCAATGTAGGCCTATAAAGTAGATAGAATCATTTAAGAAATTGGTTCTCGGCAGTACAAAGATTCCCTCCCAAATTTTATTCTTCAATTGTAGTAAGACCCACTCTAACTTTCCCCTTTTCACTTTAATATCCATAATTAAAGTCAAGCCCAACTACGACATGTTTCTACTTTAACCAACACAAAAGTTAAATATATTCCTTCCTTTTTGGGGTGATTGGCGGGTGGGGCTCATTTGGTACATAGAATGAAAAAAAATATGAACTAGAAATGTAATATAGGTATTATGAACATTTTTGGTATTATAGTTTTGAATTTGGTACATATATGAAAAAATCCCTTAAAAATGACTGAAAAATACTCTTTAAGGACAATAGAACTGGTTACCAAATATTGAAGGCAAAAATTTATTCTATGCTTAGGGACCAAAATAAAAGTGCTTAAGGACCGGATTTACGGTCTCTAAAAGTGTTTTAGGGACAAGAAAATTTCTGTCGTTAAAAATCTTTAAGGACCAGCTCCTCAAACTCGTCATTATTGGCCATTAGCGTCGAAGCCTCTAGCGACGGGTGACGACCACATTTTACCGGTCGTTATTCACCTTCAAGGACCAAAATCACACTTTTAGGGACCAGTTTTCCTGTCGCTAATGACAGTTTTTCTTGTAGTAGAGGTGGTCTTTTGTAGTGTTTGGTGGTTTAGGAATGAGTAGTGGAGTGTTATTGGGAGCATGGCATGTGTAGTAGGTTTGAGTATGAGTGTGTTGCATTTGTGGTTGTTGGGTATTCTGTGGAGGTACGGGGTTTTAGATGTTGGCATCAGGAGTAGCAAGAGAGAATAATAGGCTTGCCAAATTTTGAACTTGGTCCAATCTTGAATTTCATAAGTTCCTGTTCAATCTGAGCAGTAGTTCCTTAGCAATTGGGATACCCTGAGAAGTTTCCTCCCTATCAATTTCCTTTCTAGCACTGGCGTCTCCGTTTTGCCTTTGTTCTTATTTATGATAGGACTCGGAGGAGGAGGAGGTGGAGGGCCCTTGGATCTTGTAGAGTATGCTGATGGTGCCAGAATGCACGAACTAGCCATTTTGGGGAGGGGGATAAAAATAAAAGAAAAACAAAAAGTAAAAAATTAGTGTGGATTTTGAGAAAAGAATATTGCAATATTTAAACACAATGTGCAATAATATAAGTCATGTCCTAATTTGGGTGTCTCGTTGTGCCTGAGGTAGACCTAGCGACAAATTGACTTGGAGAACTTATAATACCAAATTCCACATTTTATTGATAAAAATAAGACGAGTCTTAAAGACAACTTAAAATAACGGGAAGTAAAATGTCGCTAATGGCTAGTGGCCTTATTACATTATGAAAGCACGAAATAAAAGATCCTAACTACTTAGTCCCAGAAGGACCTTCCCCAGATTCGGTATTCTTGCTTCTCTTGTACAACTGCATCAACACAATGTACAACTGCATCATTCGATTCCTGATTTCTTTTGCGCAATTGATTGTACTTAACTTGTGCTTCAGCCTTTTCGTCAATAAGCCTGTGACCTCGGATGAACCCCGGATGACCCAAACCAGTGTGATTGTCTTCTAACAAACCTGAGTAGTGCGGCACACACCCTATATGATACATGTCTGGCTTGATAGATTCTCTCCCCAAGACGAGTTTGCAATGCCACATGTGCTAAGTGTGACACCTGTAAGGGCTATCATCATTCTGGAAGTCAGCCCGAAGTGACACATTTTGTCTACCCTTGGTGTGATTTACTTCCTCCCAGCTTGCCTCATGGCTCGGAGAGGGACATAAGGATAAGTTCCCCTCAGACCGATGAGTATGAGGAATGGTGCATCCTGAGAACAAACAATGAACTCCCCTGTTGGGAACCACTCGTACTTCCTCTGCAGTTGATCTTCCTTTAGATTCTCAAATAGCTCTACCTATACTCTAGCATCCTTTGGTTGGGCGAACATGTTAGACATGAAGTTCATTCGCTTTGGGTGGTGAAAGGCAATATGATCATCCCAATCTCTGCGTATAATTTCTTGCCGGTAATCACCTTTCTGAAGATGTTCCATAAGCTAGAGTTGAAGTAATAGATTATATCCTTCAAATTGTTTAGCCCCTTTCTGACACTTTTCCAAGGCTCGATATATCTCAGCTACATCATGGGCACCATATTGAAAGACTGTCTGTCAATCCCTTCTATTAAGGTATTGATTACCATGGCTAGTCTGGTGTGGATCCTAGCCTTCTTCATAGGAAAGAATATTATCCCCAGGAAACAGAACATGAAAACGAAAACCCTTCTATGAATGTGTTCTAAAGAGGTAAGGGAAAGTTCATCGGTGTAGGTGCGGTAGGAGTTGCTATGGCCATATCTCTCGTACAAGTAGTCAAATGGTATGTAGGAGTCTTTCAGACAAGTGATATCCGGGTTTTACTTGGGTCCCATCATCTTAAGAAAGCCTCTACCTTTGCAATTCTCTGGCATAAGAAGACCCGGAGTCTCCCAAGAAATACCAGTTAGACCCCCTATTTCTTCTAGTAAAGGGTCATTTCCAAATCCCCAAAGCGAAACACTGACCGATTACTATCCCAGCACAAAGTTACAGCCTCTACGATTTTGTTGTCAGGCTGTATTTCCAGAAGTGAAGGCAAATTCCCTAAGTATTTGCGAACAAGGGTTTGATCACTGGAATGAAGATCCTCCTACCAGCTTATCAGCCTTGGGTGAATGTTGGTTACCATAACGAATCTGGGGACTTTGTTCCTCATTTTCTGCAAAACAAAGCGTTAGACATTTACCCCCACCAGACTCGACTACTAAAATCAACAATTAGCATGATAGGCATTTATTTCTCCAAATAAATGCTCAAACATGGAGGTGTCCATTTGGGTTTCAGGGAAACCCAATGGACTTTGGACTAGGCTATCTTAATGAGTTAATATGCGGACAACATAACTGACTCGGCAAGGTTTGACCATGATGCATGAACAGTTTAACGGAGTAAGGCTTTTACTTTTTAAGTGCTAGACTGGTATCCTTGAGCGAACAACTAAAGAGGGAAAGGCGGAGAACCATCGAATACACCATTAATCGACTGTTGTTACCGCAAATATGCCTTTGCCACATTTAGGGGGTGATAATATAGGAAGAGCGCAACCACTCAATATAAGTGTTGCTATAGGATTTGTTTTGGCACGAGTGGAGTATGATGTTGAAGATGCAATTTACAAGAATGAAACAAATTGACATGTATTTTCACGTACATAAGATTAATGATTACAATAATTGCTCAAAATTACAATGGTATTGAAATAATTAAAGCAGTAAAAGAAAACAATTAAAGGAAAGAAAAGACATGAAGAGCCAAGTTAGTTTCATGATGAAATAATTAAAAGGCAAGAAGTAAAGGCAATAAATAAAGTCACAAATGGCATGTAATGGTAAAATCCTAAAGAAATCCCTAGCAGAGTCGCTATGTTGTCGACACCCCATCTTTTGTTGGACAGAAGTCCAAAATCGGATATACGACATTATGGGATGACAACTTTTATTCCCTTGCGAGAATTGAGTTTTGAACTTTTGGAGAGTCGCCACCTAATGATTATAGTGCATTAGGACACTTTTAAAAGAATGAAGAAATTGAGAAAAAGAAACCAGAGTTTCGATAAGGGCTTAGATATTATCTCGAGGGGAATAGACATTTTTTAGAGGAAGGAATTAATTAAAGGGAAACAGAATTTAAAGAAAACATTGTAGATAAAAAAAGAAAAAGGGAAGGAGGTCCTAGGTTTAAACATAATATGGATCACATCAAAGAAATATCCAGCATCACTCCTCAGAAGAGGGTTCACACGTGATATTAGTGCACCGACCATCATATCCATATTCTACCATTCCCATCTCGTAAAGGTATTAAAGTGCGTTTAGTCTCGATTACTTATTGCATGCCAGTACATGTCCCAACCTATCAGTCTCATGGTATTAGGACTTCTAATCTTAAAAAGAAAGAAAGGGATGGGGCCTATATGGATTAAACAGATAAAATTCTAGTTTCGACATTCAAAACAAATAGAAAATAAGGGAAGAGTAAACAAATAGGTAAGGCTCAAATAAACCCCGTAAATCAGACAAACACTTAGTTTAGCATGCCTTGGCACATACTGGTTTGGTCTTAAATTAAAATTAAGCGGTGAGCAGATTAATTCAACATATATATTTAGACAGAAAGACTGTATTAGGCAACTCGGATACAATTGTCAGAGATAAAGGCATTTAATGCAAGTTGTTTTAGGAAGGTACTGATATTAGGAGATAACTAATGCAGGTGTGTTTTTTGAAAGAGCGGACTGCAGGCTTAGTCTAGAAATGAGTTTCAAAAATAGATCAACGGACTGACCAATTTTAAAACATAAAAAGAGTTGCAAAAACTTTGAGAAGAGTGGGAACTTATTTAAATAAAAGAGTAAATTGCAGAGCGAATTTAAACAACAAGTTCGCGAATTGAGTTAAAAAAAACATTTAGGCAGAAGATTTGAGGAACCGTTTCAAAAAAGGTATGCAAGTTTTAAGAACTCAACTTTTCAAGACAAATGTACACTATTTTAAAAGAGTTTTATCAAAAAGCTAAAGTTTTGAAAACGTTACTGAATGAGGCATTTAAGAACCATTTATCAGATTATTACTGCTTTAAACGGACAAGCGAGTTTGATGCAAAGTCCTATAGCCATGATATATATGTTATTGACTATCAAAAATTATTAAAGAACTTACTGAAAGTTACTTGTTTGATTAATCCTAAAGTTTGCCCAATGAGAATGCATATCCTATCTATAAAATATGCATAGTTACAGAACATGAGTGTTAAATTCTATAGACATGCTTTCTATGTGATTGAATTAGTATTAAAGGACCCTATAGGCATGGTTTCTAGTTGATTGAAAGTAAAGTCCCAAATCATGGTCTCTACTCTTTTTGATGCAAGAAAATAAAGACCTCTCCCACACCCTTTTACTATACTCCCCAAGTTCATACAAGTTATTACAAACAAGAAAAAAGCTATAAAAAATACATCAAAAACTAACAGCTAGATCCGGGAAGCCTAATTCAACCTTAGTGTGCAACAATATCTGATTAACCAATTCTGGAATCCAGATTTTCAAAGCCTTCTCTTTATCCAAAGTGTTTCAAAGTTCCAAGGAATCTCAAGGATTCCCGGTATTTCTTACACCCAGGATACCATTAGAATTAGAATAGTACGGTGTGGAAGAGTCAGCCCTCAGGCATCCAAGTTCAGAAGGAGCTCAGGGGAACCAAAGCATGGCTTGCAAGAAAGGGGCATAACTTATAGCTAAGAGTAAGTGCAAAGTGAAAAGGGAATTGGGGAGCCATACAAAAGGTGGTAACGCCTAGCCACAAGTGTAAGCTGGCACATCCCTAACCACTTGTTTGGTTAAACAAGTTAGGAGCATGCCCTTGAAGGTCAGACCAAGGTCTGGATAGTGATTAGGACTTATCAGACTTAAGCCCAAGACTCAAACTCATAAAAGGGAAAGAAGAGTAGGAATTGATTGAGTCGGGGATGCAAATAACCCAATTCAGAATCATAGACAACAATGTTAGAGTGATGTTATGCCTTGAACCATACTCACATGCAAAGGGGTAAAGCGTAAGGGAATTCACATAGGCAAAGTAATGACAAAGCTGCAGAAAACAGTAAAGGAAAGCATAACAAAACTAGAATATAAATAAAATAGTGGAAGGGCAGTATTTAAGCTAAGATTGACATATGAGTTGCAGACTAATAGAATAGAAGAATAAACCATCTAACAGCAGGAACAATTCAGGTTTTCAGCAGAACATTTGAAAATTAAGAGAGAACTCGAAAGTATTTAGAAAGCAAAGAGGAGAAGTACACAGAACTAGTCTCTGTATTGGAGAGTAGGAGATAGTGTAGAAAATCCTTCTATCCATGATATGTGTGCTTTGGTTGTATTAGTATGATTTTCAGGTATAAATTTTGATGAATGACAAACAATGAAGTCAAGTGTCAAACAACGTTATTATATGACAAACAATCAAGATTGAATGCCGAGAAGCATATTGATGAATGGATTGCATAGAAAAGCCAAAGACGAGCTCAAAACTTCAAGACCGAAGACCCAAGGCATAGGTCGTTAGGTAGAACCAATGTAAGAGCAACGTTTAAGTTATCTCGTCTTTTGGCTCAACATAGGTCATCATAAATATGCATAAAATCTTTTTATCAAATCATATTTATCATAAACATATTTCAAATACTTCAAACAAAATGATTTTAATGTTTTCATTTTAACCAAAATGGTTTTTGAAGTAAGTTTTCAATTCTGGACAGCATAGGTGAATAATCGATTATGCAAAAGTGATAATCGATTATTCTGGGAAATTCCATTTATTGGAAATTTCCGCAGAGTAGGATAATCGATTATACACTTGGGCATAATCGATTATCTTGTATCCGTTGCCACAGTTTTTGAACGACAGGCAGATAATCGATTATGCAAATCCAATAATCGATTATTCTAGCACAAAATCAGCTTCCGATTTTGTAACGGTAAGCTGATAATCGATTATGCAAATCTGATAATCGATTATCTTGGCATAAAATCAGCATAATTGATTGCCAATTAAGCAGCGGACATACTACTTCTACCACCTATAAATAGAGGTCTTTTGAGCTGATTTGATAAAAACAACACCTCTCATTATTCATATACATATTGATATTATTTGTGCATAATTTTAGAGCTTCTGTTGAGCCAATTGAGAGACAACTTTGAGTTGTTCATAGAGCTAATATTGTATCTCTTTATCTACTCTTTTTAGAGAGTTCTTGTTGTAAAAGAGAAAGGTGTTTGAGAAGACCATATCTTCTCATTAATTGTCGGGTTTTCTAAGTACCCTCAATCTTAGTGTGTGAAGTCTTGTGGTGCTATCCACGAGCAAGGTGAAGTCTTGAGGTGAGGTATCCTCGAGCAAGTTGAAGTCTTGTAGAGTGTACATCCACGAGCAAGGTGAAGTCTTGAGGTGAGGTATCCTCGAGCAAGTTGAAGTCTTGTAGAGTGTACATCCACGAGCAAGTGTAACGGTTTGTTAGGCACCCGTAAGCTTAACGGAGTTAGTGGAAACTCGAGAGAGTCTCTCGGGGACTGGACTAACCACACGTTGTGGTGAACCAGTATAAATTCGGTGTGTCCTTTCCTTAATCTTTTAATTACTGCATTTACTTTAATCCTGCAATTTTAATTCCGCAATATTTATCAATATTCTCGTGACGCACTATTCACCCCCCCTCTAGTGACGGGCATAAATCCTAACAATTGGTATCAGAGCCTAACTCTCTGAAAGCCTTAACCGGTTGAGAGAACGATATATTTTTTTAGAATATTGAACGCAAGAATGATGAGTGAAGGACACTCCACCAATAGGCCTCCACTATTTGACGGAACAAATTACACATATTGGAAAGAGCGGATGAGAATCTTCATCCAATCAAATAACTTTCGTCTGTGGCAAATCATCAAGAACGGTGAACAAATGCCGACAAAGAAAGTTGGAGAAACCATGGTTCCAAAGGAGGAAGATGAATATACTGCCGAGGACATCAAGAAAGTTGAAAATAACGCAAAGGCCGTCAATTTATTATATTGTGCGGTGAATCTGGATGACTATCAGAAGATTTCTTGCTGCACAACCGCCAAGGAGATGTGGGATAAACTTGAAATCACTTATGAAGGTACACCTCAAGTCCGAGAATCAAAAGTTGATTTTCTAACACATGAATATGAACTCTTTAGAATGAGGGAGAATGAAAGCATCGATATTATGTTCGATCGGTTCTCAATGATCATCAACAATATCCATGCTCTCGGGAAAGTATACTCGAACAAAGAACTTGTTTGAAAAATCTTGCGGAGTCTCACTCCCGAATGGCGATCCAAAGCCAATGCCATCCAAGAGTCGATAGGAATCACGGACGTCACAATTGATGGACTACGAGGTAACCTCAAAACTTATGAAAGCACTATTCTTAATCCTTATCTTGGAAATAAAGGTCCAGGTATTGCCTTCAAAGCCTCATCCTCTAAAAGAGTAGAGGTAAGTGATTCGGAAAGCGATGATGATACTATTTCCAATGATTTAATTGAAAAGTTTTATAAGTTTATGAAGAAGGAAATAAAGAATGAAGAACCAAGTCCTTCATGCCAAAATTGTGGAAAACTTGGGCACACCAAGTCACATTGTCCAAAACCCAAGGACAAGAAAAAGAAGAAACACCAAAAGCGCGTGACATGGGATTCGGACAGCTCGGGTGATGAAACTACCGCCCTATGCCTCATGGCCAACGAGGAAGAAGAGGTAAGTAATTCTAACTCTTATTCTTTTGAAGAATTACAAAAAGCCTTTCAAGAATTATATGTTGAATTGAAAAAGATTTCAAAAATCTCCAAAGAGGCCAAGGCTAGAATTAAAGTCTTAGAAGAAGAAAATAAATTTTTTGAAAATAATAATCTTGATCTTAAAAATAAAATCAAGGAGATGAATGAAGCCTCTTCAATTGATCAAAGTTCCAATTGTTCTTCTTGTAGTTCTTTGAAAATAGAGAACATAGAACTTAGGAACACACTAGAAAAACGTAGTGTTGATGATCCTAAAACAATTGAAGAAATTAAGAAGAATATTAGAAAGGATGATAGAAATGAAGTTAGACCACCTAGAAATAATTCTAGGAACTTCACTAATGAGTCTAAAATTAATCATTTTAGACCACCTAGAAACAACTCTAGGAATTTTTCTAAAATGAATCATTTTAGACCACCTAAAAATAACTCTATGAATCGCAATACGTCTAGGAATAACGACTTTAGATCACCTAGAACGTTTTTGGCTCAACCAAGACATATGCACAACCCGAATGTTATATGTCATTATTGCAACCGGGTAGGACACATAGCACCCGTATGTTTTGCAAAACATAGGAATTTATCTTTGAGCTATGATTATTATTTGCCTAACCCCCAAGGACCCAAAAAGTGCTTGGGTACCTAAAACCTATTTTTAGGTACGTTTGCAGGTGTGCTGTAAGACTGCAATATCGTAGTAGATGCACCAAGCACGAAACCTTATTGCATCGAGGGGGAATGTCGGTTAGTTATCATATTTTTGATTAAAACGTAATAGTTGATATGTGTTAACAATTAATATATCTTTGTTAACAATTGATATTAATTATTTTTGTTGATTCATGTTTTGATATCTTTTATCTTGAATAACAATTGGTATCAATTATTTTTGTTAAAAATAATAATTGATTCATGTTTTGATGAATATTATTTTAATAACAGTTGGTATACTCTGGAAAAATAAATGATTCATGTTTTAATACAACTATTGGTTTGTTATAAATTAACACTTGATATGTTTTTAAGTAATATGATTCGCTAAAAATAACCTTTAATATGGTGGTTATGTTTTTACTAACATTTGGTATCATTTTATGTTGGTATGATTTTTAATTACTTGAAAATCGTCATCATGAATATTCCTCATTGTAATTCCTATTTTATTTTTGACACTAACAATTGATATACCCAAAAGGGCGAAGTGTCGAAAGGGGAAAGTAGCCTTTGCATACTCTCTTTTTGCTAATGCCAAAAGGGGGTTGAGTTTAGGCGATATGCATCAAATAAGGGGGAATGTATCTACATTATAGTATGCCTTATTTGAGGGGGAATTGTCATTAAGGGGAATTGTTTGCATGAATTGTATGTTGAGATATAGCATGAATTTAAGGGGAATCCGATATGCATATCTCCTGTTGTTTGTCATTATCAAAAAGGGGGAAATTGTAGAAAATCATTCTATCCATGATATGTGTGCTTTGGTTGTATTAGTATAATTTAAAGGTATAGGTTTTGATGAATGACAAACAATGAAGTCAAGTGTCAAACAACGTTATTATATGACAAACAATCAAGATTGAATGCCGAGAAGCATATTGATGAATGGACTGCATGGAAAAGCCAAAGACGAGCTCAAAAGTTCAAGACCGAAGACCCAAGGCGTAGGTCGTTAGGTAGAACCAATGTAAGAGCAACGTTTAAGTTATCTCGTCTTTTGGCTCAACATAGGTCATCATAAATATGCATAAAATCTTTTTATCAAATCATATTTATCATAAACATATTTCAAATACTTCAAACAAAATGATTTTAACATTTTTATTTTAACCAAAATGGTTTTTGAAGTAAGTTTTCAATTCTGGACAGCATAGGTGAATAATCGATTATGCAAAAGTGATAATCGATTATTCTGGGAATTCCATTTGTTGGAAATTTCAGCAGAGTAGGATAATCGATTATACACTTGGGCATAATCGATTATCTTGTATCCGTTGCCACAGTTTTTGAACGACAGGCAGATAATCGATTATGCAAATCCAATAATCGATTATTCTAGCACAAAATCAGCTTCCGATTTTGTAACGGTAAGCTGATAATCGATTATGCAAATCTAATAATCGATTATCTTGGCATAAAATTAGCATAATTGATTGCCAATTAAGCAACGGACATACTACTTCTACCACCTATAAATAGAGGTCTTTTGAGCTGATTTGATAAAAACAACACCTCTCATTACTCATATACATATTGATATTATTGGTGCATAATTTTAGAGCTTTTGTTGAGCCAATTGAGAGACAACTTTGAGTTGTTCATAGAGCTAATATTGTATCTCTTTATCTACTCTTTTTAGAGAGTTCTTGTTGTAAAAGAGAAAGGTGTTTGAGAAGACCATATCTTCTCATTGATTGTCGGGTTTGCTAAGTACCCTCAATCTTAGTGTGTGAAGTCTTGTGATGCGGTATCCACGAGCAAGGTAAGTCTTGAGGTGAGGTATCCTCGAGCAAGTTGAAGTCTTGTAGAGTGTACATCTACGAGCAAGTGTAACGGTTTGTTAGGCACCCGTAAGCTTAACGGAGTTAGTGGAAACTCGAGAGAGTCTGTCGGGGACTGGACTAACCACACGTTGTAGTGAACCAGTATAAATTCGGTGTGTCCTTTCCTTAATCTTTTAATTACTGCATTTACTTTACTCCTGCAATTTTAATTCCACAATATTTATCAATATTCTCGTACCGCACTATTCACCCCCCCCCCCCTCTAGTGACGGGCATAAATCCTAGCAGATAGTAGAAAGCAGATCGAGTGCCTGTTACTGTGTGTGTAAGAGTGCCATTCGTTGTCTTTCAAGTGCAGATGGGTAGCCCCCTTTTATAGTGCATAAAGCGAGTAAGAAAGGTAAGAAAATAGCCTTGAGATCAATCTCACATGATTTCCCTTCAATCAAGGTATTTGATTTCAAACTGGCAGAATAATTAAGGAAAGGGTTTGATTCAAAATCTTTCCCAAAGTAGTACAATAAGGGTAAATACACGGAAACTTTTTCAACAGAACATCCAAAAATAAAGAGAGAACTCGGAGGTATTTTAGAAAGCAAAGAGTAGAAGTACACATAACTAGTCTCTGTATTGGAGAGAATGAGATAGTAAAAAGTAGACCGAGTACCTGTTACTGTGTGTGTAAGAGTGTCATTCGATGTCTTTCAAGTGCAGATGGGTAGCTCCCTTTTATAGTGCAGAAAGCAAAAAAGAAAGGTAAGAAAATATCCTTGAGATCAATCTCACATGATTTCCCTTTAGTCAAGGTATTTGATTTCAAACAGGCAGAATAATTAAGGAAAGGGTTTGATTCAAAATCTTTTCCAAAGTAGTACAATAAGGGTAAATACACGGAAACTTATTTAAGGAAAGAGTCTAGTAGTACACGGTTTGGGCAATAAGGAAAGTAAATTAATCAGCAACCAGTAAAAATCAGAAATTGAGTTTTGATATGAATGAATCCAACCAGAAAAGTTGAAGAGAGTATTAATTTTAAAAAAAAGTAACAATCAATCGAACCTTATTAAAAAGAATTTGGAATCAATCACAAGTTGGTAAAACCCCTTTGAAGAGAGAATTTATCATATATAAAGAATACAGACATGTGAGTCAAGAAATAATTGTCAGCCTAATTAGAAAAGACTCTAACATAGAAAAGTTCAGAGTCATAAGCAAAGAGATTCAAGTTCAGTTCGTAGACTCATAGTGAGTCTGATAGTCCAGGGTTCCAAAGTAGAACCCTGGTACAAACACTAAATCAAACTTGCCAAACCCCCCCCCCCCCAAATACAAGGGTTTTCAACTCGAATCAGATGTAGAGACGAGAAGGCCAACAATTGAAACAGGCTCAGATGTCTCTTTTAGAGACTTATGAGAAACAAACAGATATGACGACAGGTTTGAGACAACAAAGTAAGAAAGTTGATTTGAAGCATAAAGAACACGTTTTAAGAAAAGCTTGGAACTTAAGCAAGTTCAAAGAGAAAAGAGGTGATATAAACATAAGAACACAGTAGATGAAACATGTTTAGAAAGAACTCAAACAAAGTCCAGAAGAAAACAAATAAAGAACCAAAAGCTCAGTAGAGAGCACATTAATGGAACTTAGGGGTAAAAGAAACACATAAGATAAGCATGCCATAGAAACCAGTAGAAGAAAGAACGGAGCATAATAGAAGAACATGCATAATACGACAAATACAAGAACACAGGAGAAAAACACGCAAGTTAGAAAAGGAGAACATAAGAACATAGCATAGACAGATTCACACAAAGAAAAGGAGAAAGACAGTCAGAAAACATTTTAAAACTTTTCAGGAACCCTAAATCGGAGAGAAACGAATTTTGAAAGAAAAGATTGGGGAAAACATTTTAAAATTCCATTAGAACATAGATGTAACATAGATCTAAGAAAATAACCAGAGAAAAACAGCGAGTAGCTTTAGGATTTCAGAGAAACCCTAAAAATGAGAAAGCTTGGAAGAAAGTCTGGTCTCGAGTCGGGTGAGTCAGAAATAGGCTCCTAGTGCTTGGACACGCTGGAGAGGCCATAGATCCTTGGATCTGAGAAAATCTGAACAGACATCGCTGAGGTCAGACCTTGAAACTTCAAACACCCAAGGTTTAAGAGTGAAGGGAGGTGAGTACAGACCATCCATGGCCTGAGAAGCCATGGACTCTGGTGAGGTTGTGGTTGATGACAGGTGAGAGAGGCTAGGGTTTCAGGACCCTTCGAGAGAGAGTTTGAGAGAGGAGAGTATCCAAAGGCAGCTATTGAGGGAAATGGAGGATTACGGTTGGGTTAGCTG
This sequence comes from Nicotiana benthamiana, assembly GCA_034376525.1. Classification (NCBI taxonomy): domain Eukaryota; kingdom Viridiplantae; phylum Streptophyta; class Magnoliopsida; order Solanales; family Solanaceae; genus Nicotiana; species Nicotiana benthamiana. The sequence continues at coordinate 134,990,484 of CM067329.1, read as the reverse complement.
AGTTTAAAAGGAAAGTGGTAACGCGGCCGTTGATCAAAAGGATCAACGACCTAGATTAAAAGGAATCTGGGCGAGTTGGGTGAACGGGTTGAGGGGTTTGGGTTAAATGGTAGTGGGCTGGTCCAATTTTAGGTTTGAAATTGGGTCAATTTTAGGCTAAAATTGAAATGTAAATGGCTAATTCTTAAATAGCCACTTTTCCCTTATTTTAATTTATAAAAATAGCAAAATAATTATTGGAAATAAATCAAGTGTGCTAAAATGATTAATAATACATAATTATCAAATTAAAAATGTTGGAGTCAATTTTATGAATATAATTACAACTAAAGCTTTAAAGAGTTGAGCATTGCTATATGCAATTTAGTTTTAAAAATACCAAATAAATTTGTAAAAAAATATGCAAAAAATATGTTAGCTATGTTTTGATGTAAATATGGAAATAAAAATAAATTATTCACAAAAAAAAAATAATTTTGGGAATAATTATTGGATTTATGGTATAATAATAGGCAATAAAAGAGTTTATAAATTATTAAAAAATGCCAGAACTTTTCGATGCGCTTATACACATATATGCTATTTTGGAAGTATAAAAAAATACATAGGGAAACATTGGGTATCAACACTCATCTCTTATCAAAAATACAGTCTTCAGAGTGAACTCCCGCGTATCCTGAACAATGGGAGTGGAACTCTCCCATCCCTACCGGGCCTGCCCCGAAGTAGCTGCCATGGCTATGGTAGAATTGACAGAGTAAAGCAAAGACGTGCGCCAACGCTTTTTGAGCCTGACAAAATGAAGGACCCAATGCCAAGGCGGAGGGATAGCTATCCAAAAAAATGAGATATCTCAAATAAACGAAAGCCACCTCACATATATGTATGGAACAACGACGATTTGCCTATCCAGAGTAAGCCCTTGGAGGCCAATGGCCTCGGAAAAGATCCTGGGGAAATGCCCGACCTAGAGGCATCCATCGGCAAGAAGTTAGACCGCAAGGATTCAACTGTATTATCTCCAGTCTTGAGGTAGTCTCTGACCTTGAGGATCTCTCCAAACACGAATTTAGGATTTGGAAAGCCTCCAACGCTCTCATAGAACTCGAGGCGGTACCCGATCTCATGGTTTTTCTTTCTAAAAAGGAATATAAGCATGCGAAGCTCCAATCACGAAGGCTCTGGGAGGGCTCGAGGCATCGCCTAAGTATAGCAACCCATCGATTGAAGTCTATCCACTACTCTTTAAAAAGCTATTTGCATCAAGTTCAAAGCGAACCCCCGGGTACCCTATGCGAACCTTTGCTCAGGGTACCATTATCGAAAGCTCCAAAACTCAGCGTACTATCTCCATAAAACTCGGAGGGCCCGATAGGCCGAGCCAATCAGATCAATTCAAGCTTGATCCGAGGTATGACAATGGGCTCGAAAAAGAGCCATGTCGGTCATCAAAGGATTAGAAAGAACGCTCGCGCCCAAGTTAGATGTCTGTGGCCAACAACAAAGGAAAACATTCCAAGGCCTTGATGGACATAAGAACATACAATAGTAGGGCAAAAATTGAAAACAAAATCAAGGAAGTATCTTCGAATTCATAAATTTCCATGTACAATAGCCCTCGAGGGGTCCTTACATACAATTACAAAAGCCTAAAGAGGATTTCTACGCAAAAACGGAGGAACGGAAGGATGTACATGTGATGAAATCCGAGAGCCCGGTCCATCCTCTAAGATCCATCTCCGGCATCAGCATCCCCGAGCATCATCCCCTTGAGCACGCATCCCGAGGGTGATTCCTTCGGCCACCACCTCCTCTAGGTTCCCAGCTCAATCTTTCGGGCGGTCCCCGCTGAGGGAAAAGATGAAGAGGAGGAAAAGGAGAGGATGCAGAGGAGGTAGAGAAAAGAGACATGGGCCGCCGAAGCAAAAGGATGAAGATTCAGCGGGCCCCAGCCTCAACGGCTGGTAGTGCCATTTTATCCCTTGGGAAAGGGAAAACCCAAGGATTAAGTGCCACACTAGACCTAGATAGGAGAGTGAGGAGCGGTGCATAGTCTGAATAACTGTCTACAAAAAAGGAGAACCGACGCCCCGTCTGTCATCGTCTCGGTCTAACGACGACAACAGACGTAATAGCAACCGTAGCATGCTACCGGAATCCATATCTGGAGTTCCAAATGTAAACAGACAAAGGGGAGCTACCGAAATCCCACATCCGTAGTCCCAATATAAACATACATAGCAACAAGAAAAATATTCAAAAATGTCAAATTTCATGTTAAGGCAAACAAGTAAGTCTAGCCTAGCATGCTGCACAGAATTTCAGGTAAAGCAGTTTGGCATATAAAGCAATTAAATTACATAGACATGCTCTTCTAAGCTAACAACAGGCTTAATAGTGCAAGTAAATAAACAGGAAAAGGAAACATACTAGTAATTACTTAATGAAAACCGAATTTCTAATAATTTGCACAAGTACGCACTCATTACCTCACATACAAGGCAATTCAATTATCAATAATACCAAATCTTAAGGGGAAGCCCCCCCCCCCCCCACAAGGTTAGTCAAGCCACTTACCTCGAACCCGCTCAAAATCAACCCAGAACCAAACTCTTGCCATGAGTACTCAACTCTAAATAGCCCAAATCTATTCAATTCAATTGCATAATATAAATAACAGTTCAAGCAACTGATTGTACAATTAAATTCTAAGCTAATGCGCAAAATTAGGTAAAATGACCAAAATGTTACTCGGGCCCACGTCTCAGAATCGAGTAAAATTTAAATTTCTAGAATCCTCACACTCTTACAACTTCAATCATACCAAGAGTACCAAAATCGGACCCCAATTGGTCCCTCAAATCATCACTCAAAGGCCTCAACTTACTCCAGCCCTAATCCACAAATTACTGTTGATTTTCCTTAATTTTTCATTCTTAAATTGATAAAATCATTCCAATAACGAGTTTAGGGACCAAAGAACTTACCCCCAATGAACTCCTCTGAAAATTCCTCTTGAAAAGTGTTTCCCAAGCTCCTTCCCGTTTGAAAAGAGGTGAAAATAGCTAAATTTTGTGAAGGCAAGTATTTATATGTTTCTGTGGCCGTGGGACCGTATCTGCAGTCCCTCTTCTGTAGAGCCAAGGTTGCATTTGCGACTTCCCATTAATTCCCGATAGACCTTCCGCACATGCAGTCTCGCAAGTGTGATACCCTTCTTGCACATGCGGCTCCTGATGGACCTCCCTAATTCTGCTTCTAGGATTCCTCTACGGCTTCTGCGGCTCAGCACCTTCGGAACCCAGCTGCATGTGCAGTTATGACAGATATCAGCAGCTGAAGCTGTAACTCCAAACTCCAAAATTTTTTCGTCAACCATCCCGAGACCTCAACCAAAGGCACCAACAAGTCTAATACCGTTGTACAAACTTCTACCAATCCTTAAAACACTTAAACAACATCGAAACAACGGATCAACCATGAATTCAAGCCTGAAAATTTCAAAACTCTAAAAATATGCTTTCTATCAAAAAGTCTATCAAACCTCGTCCGAATGACCTGAAATTTTGCACATACATCACCTTCAACACTATGAAACTACTCCAACTTTCGGAATTTCATTCCGACCCTTAGATCAAAATCTCACTATCGAATCGGAAACTTCAAAATTTTGACTTTCGGCATTTCAAGCCTAAATTAGCTACCGACCTCCAAAACATAATCCGTTCACGACTCTAAGGCCAAAATCACCCAACGGAGCTAACGGAACCATCGAATTTTTATTCCGAGGTCGTCTTCATACTTTTCTGACTGTGGTCAAATTATCAACACTTAAGCTCTCATTTAGGGACTAAATGTCCCAAAACTCTTCGAAACGTAAAACCTAACATCCTGATAAATCGAAATAGCAGAAATAAATATGGAAAAAAACAGTTAATAGGGGATAGGAGCATTAATTCTCAATACGACCGGCCGGGTCGTCACAGGCTCAATAGACTATATAGGCATAAATCTTAATGATATTACTAATTCTAATTTCCAGCAAAAGACACGTCAATATCTAATTAATTGTTTTAAAAGTTCATACTTCTAGCCAAATATTATCTCTAACATAGACAGAAAACATTGCTTATTCTACATAATTGTCTATCATATTAAAACGGAAGTCGTTCAAAAGCATAATATCACAAAAGTTCTTTTAATATCATGAAAAAGAATTGATAGCATATTGTTCTATTTTATAAAACTAAACTTAGAACTAGACATGCCGGCACGACAATTACAATTAAAGTTTACTCTTTTAGGAAGAAGATAAAATTCGGATGAAGCAGATAATCTTAATTGGTTAAAGACTTGTGTTGATAACGTGTTAAGAAATGAGAATAAAGTAGAATATTATAGTAATATATACAAGATATATAAGACAAGAATGTAGAAGTTATCTTATTCAAGTGTGTTTCTTATATGTCTTTCATAGGATATAAGATAGATAAAAGGTTACAAAAATACACCTAAATATTACAAATATAGTGATGAGTTAATTAAATACATGAATTCAAAAAATTCATGGAATAAAAATGTCTAGGAGTATTCAATGAACATTCACTTTAATATATTCTTAACAAATAAGAAATTCATAAAAAATTTACAGCTTACCTTAAGGAATAAAGTATAAGACGAAGAGTGCCGACTAAGAGAATTGAGAAATGAAATTGTCATTATATACTAAGTGGGTAAATACTTTTGATAAAGCTTATTAAGTTATTGGTTAAATCGTTAAAAAATAGGGAAATGGAGATGTGAAGCAATAATCCAATAGTCAAATAATATTTTAAAAATCGTATGGGGCGCCCTATTTGAGCGACTTCTTTTAACCTGTAGCCGCTTTGTCTTTTTGTTTGCAATCGTACTCATTTTTTCACATAACTTCAGCCCACGGGGCTGAAGTGTTTCTTTTGTACTGGAAAACTTAAGTTGGAAACGGCTGAAATTTTTATTTTATAACTGGACAACTTAAGCTGGAAACAGCCTAAGTGTTTATTTCATAACTGGACAACTTAAGCTGGAAACGGCCTAAGTGTTAGACAACTTAAGCTGGAAACGGCCTAAGTGTTATTTTATAACTGGACAACTTAAAGCTAGAAACGACCTAAGTGTTTATTTTATAACTGGACAACTTAAGCTGAAAACGGCCTGAGTGTTGGACAACAAAGCTGGAAACGACCTAAGTGTTAATTTTTTAACTGGACAACTTAAGCTGGAATTGGCCTAAGTGTTTATTTTATAACTGGACAACTTAAGCTGGAAACGGCTTAAGTAAACTTAAGCTCTAGAGCTTAAGTAAAACTTTAGCTGAAGTTTTCCAGTACAAAAGAAATACTTCAGCCCCGTGGGCTAAAGTTACGTGAAAAAGTGGGTACGGATTCAAACAAAAAGACAAAGCGGCTACAAGTTAAAATGTGGCATAAAAACGGGTACGACTGCAAAATGCCCCAATAATATTAAACCGATAGCAAACTCTTTGTCCGATAACTTAATACCAATAATCCAATAGTATTTTTTCAATTGGGCCTATTAGTTTTACCTGATATATGCCCAACCTCAGCTATTATCACTTTATATAATACTCCTTATATGCGGGGAAAAATATTACACCACATACACTTGGGACATTTTAACTGAAGGCTCCAACCTTATGACTTTTTTCTTTACTAGTCTTACGGTGGGCGCGTTGCGCGTGTATACTATCTCAATGAAAAAGAATATTAAAATATAATATAATATTATATTTGGTTTATAAAATAAAAGTACATATTCCTGAAAATAATAAATATTGATCGTGTGTATCTAACCCAATAAAAGAAAAAATTACCGCATATATTTCAATCATCTGTTAATATATCCAATTATAAACTTATTTTAGTTTTATAATTATCACTCTAAATACAAAAATTTGTTATAAATACACTTTTATTTAAGGTGAATGTCTTTAATTAGAGAGATTCTAGAGTTCTATTCTTGGTAGATAAATCATCCTCCTCCCTATAAATAGAGGTGCCCTCTACCATTGTAAATCACTCCTAACATTCTCTAAGTATCAATAAGAAGAATTCTCTCTACTCTTCTCTCTATTGCTTTTGTTCTTGAGTTATTGTTCTTGTCTTTTATATTATTTCATAACACGTTATCAGCACGAGACTCTACCGTCTTAAGAACCATTCTCGAGAAATCTAAGGTATTTCCCTCTTCCTAATTTAATTTTCGATTATGTCTGACATTACGAAAAGAAAGTTCGTTGCCCTTGAAATTTCGGGCAAGAACTATATGACATGGGTGTTGGATGCTGAAATCCACTTAGATGCTATGGGTCTCGGAGACACCATCAAAGATAGAGAAAAAGCATCCACCCAAAAATGTGCGAAGGCCTTGATTTTCTTGCGCCATCACCTTGATGAAGGTTTGAAGATTGAATATCTCACCGTCAAGGATCCACTCGTCTTGTGGAATGGCTTAAAGGAGAGATATGACAACCTGAAGTTGGTCACTCTGCCACAAGCACGATATAATTGGGCTCATCTGAGGCTCCAGGACTTTAAGTCCGTTTCTGAATATAATTCTGCAATGTTCAGAATTACTTCTAAATTGAAGCTATGCGGGGATAATATCTCCGATTATGATATGCTTGAGAAAACGTTTACAACGTTTCATGCCTCCAATATAGTAGTGCAACAACAGTACAGAGAGAAAAGGGCCATGGTCATGGTCATAAACGGGGTCATAACCAGGGACGTAGACAAGGAAGAAATTCCAATGAAGTTCGTCAACCCCCAAGGAGAGATAACCGCCGAAAGCAGAAACGGGGTCATGAAGATCCTAAGGCAAATGGTTCAGAAACTATATGTTATCGTTGCGGTGGGAAAGGGCACTGGTCAAAGACTTGCCGTATACCAAGACACTTGGTTGAACTTTATCAAGCATCTCGAAAGAGAAAAGGCCCTGAAACAAATTTTGTCTATGACGACGATGAGGACATCACCCACCTGGATGTGGCAGACTTCTTTGAGCAACCCGAGGGGAAAATAGACCACCTAATCGGCGATGGGTCCGTGATGAAAGAAGATGGAGTTATTTGATTTTGTTCTACTTATTTGTATTAGTTAGTGAATAAACTAATAGTCATTAGTATTAGCTCGTATTAGTTAGTTCATGATACAATGTTAGAGTAGTTCTTTAGAATATCTTCAATATGCTCAAATATCAATAATATTTTTATTTTCCAGTAGGGGTAATCGACTAGCCTGAAAAACTGGTCGATTATCTACTATTTTCGTATTAAAGCTGAAAAACAATTGATCAACAATCGATTGTCTATGCATAACAATCGATTGTCGTTAAGACAGTGTAATCTGGAATTTTTCAAAAATCATCCACAATCGATTGTTTTTGTCTAACAATCGATTGTCGATAAGACAGTGTAATCTGGAATTTTGCAAAATAGCCAATAATCGATTGTCTATGCATAACAATCGATTGTCTTAAAACAGTGTGCTCTGGAATTTTTCAAAATAGCCAACAATCGATTGTCTATGCATAACAATCGATTGTCTTAAGACAGTGTGTTCTGGAATTTTTCAAAATAAGCCAACAATCGATTGTCTATATTTAACAATCGATTGTCTTAAGACAGTAAGATCTGAAGTTTTTCAAAATAGCAAATAATCGATTGTGTGTGTTTAACAATCGATTGTCAATGTTTAACAATCGATTGTTTGTGTTTAACAATCGATTGTTTGAAGAAAACGTTTAAACTGAAATTTTCAAACTGCAAAGTAATGGATAACATATCTGATTTTGTTAGTCAACTGTTAGCAGCAGATTTTGAAAATATTATGTGACACAAAAGAATTGAACTTGTTTATTCTTATGTTCTTGTATCTCTTTTTGTATGTCAAACTATGGGATAGCAAATATGGATATCTCACAAAGCGAACTTGGATCAACATCCAACTGTAAAAGTATTTGCCTAGTTGATTCATGTACTACACATACAATACTCAAAGAAAGGAAGTATTTCTCTCAACTAAATATGTGTAAGGCAAACGTTACTACAATCTCTGGAAGTAGTAAATTGATTGAAGGCTCTGGAAGAGCAATTGTAACTCTGCCCAAGGGCACGACGTTAATCATAGAGAATGCAATGTTCTCCTCCAAGTCTAAGAGAAACTTGTTGAGTTTTAAAGATGTACGCCGGAATGGCTATCATATTGAGACAATGGATGAAGATAATATTGAATATCTCGTCATCACAAAGAATGTCTCCGGCCAAAAGAGGGTTATTGAGAAATTCCCGTCTTTAACTTGTGGCCTGTATTGGACAAGAATTAGTGCAATTGAGGCACATTCAACAGTAAACCAAAGGGTTACTGATTCCAATACCTTTGTACTTTGGCATGATCGATTGGGACACCCAGGATCGGTCATGATGAGACGGATTATAGAAAGCTCATATGGGCATCCGTTAAAGAATTCCAAAATTCTTTCGAATAATGAATATCTTTGCACTTCGTGTTATCAAGGCAAGTTGATTATCAGGCCATCACCAACAAAGGTTGGGACTGAGTCACCCACGTTTCTGGAACGTATACAAGGGGACATTTGTGGACCTATTCACCCACCTAGTGGGTCGTTTAGGTATTTCATGGTCTTGATAGACGCATCCTGTAGATGGTCTCATGTGTGCCTGTTGTCATCACGCAACCTTGCGTTTGCGAAATTAATGGCACAAATAATTCGACTACGAGCACAATTTCCAGATAATCTAATTAAGTCCATTAGACTGGATAATGCTGCTGAGTTTACATCCCAAGCATTTAATGATTATTGCTTATCAATCGGGATAAAATTTGAACATTCTGTAGCTCATGTTCACACTCAAAACGGTCTTGCAGAATCGTTAATTAAACGCCTGCAGTTGATTGCAAGGCCATTACTTATGAGAACGAGGCTGCCCACTTTGGTATGGGGTCAGGCCATCTTACATGCAACAATGCTAATTCGTCTCAGACCGACGAATTACCACAAGTATTCCCCGTTGCAATTGGTTTTGGGTCATGAACCCAATATATCCCATTTAAGGATTTTTGGATGCGCAGTATATGTGCCTATTGCACCGCCATCCCGCACCAAATGGGTCCGCAAAGAAGGTTAGGAATCTATGTTGGGTTTGAATTGCCCTCCATCATTCGCTACCTCGAAACATTGACAGGCGACTTGTTTACTGCACGATTTGCAGACTGTCGATTTGATGAGACACTTTTCCCAAAATTAGGGGGAGAAGTTGGTGAAACCAAACGGGAAATTTTGTGGAAAAATGCATCATTATCTCATCTTGATCCACATACCTCTATTTGTGAAAGAGAGGTACAAAAGATTATCCATTTGCAAAGAATAGCAAATCAAATGCCTGACGCATTTACGGACTTGAAAAGGATAACGAAATCCCACATTCCCGCGGAAAATGTTCCAATCCGTATTGATGTCCCTGTTGGACAATCATCTAGTGTCATATCCAATGAGTCAAATGCACGCCTGAAGCGTGGCAGACCATTAGGTTCCAAAGATCGAAATCCTAGAAAGAGGAAAAAGAACGATCAAAATGACACCACGAAAGAATCTCATGATTTAACAAATTCTGAGATTCATGAAGAATCCATTGAGCCCGAGACTCTGGAAAATACGGAACTATCCCTAAATCCAATTAATATTGAGGCAAATATTAATCGAGTGGATATTGTGGTGGATAATGCCTTTGCTTATAATGTAGCATCTAGCATTATGCAAGAATGTGAGGATCTCGAACCTCAATCTGTTGAAGAATGTCGAAAAAGACAGGATTGGCCAAAGTGGCAAGAAGCAATTCAATCAGAATTGAATTCGCTGGCAAAACGTGAAGTTTTTGGCCCTATAGTTGAAACACCTAATGGTGTTAAGCCTGTCGGCTATAAATGGGTCTTTGTACGCAAAAGAAATGAGAAAAACGAGGTACAAAGATATAAGGCACGCCTTGTTGCACAAGGTTTTTCTCAAAGGCCTGGTGTCGATTATGAAGAGACATATTCCCCTGTAATGGATGCGATAACCTTTCGTTATCTCATAAGTTTTGCTGTCCATGAAAAGCTTGACATGCACTTAATGGATGTAGTTACTGCCTATCTTTATGGCTCACTTGATAATGAGATATACATGAAAATTCCCGATGGACTCAAGTTGCCAAACGCGCACAACTCAAAATCTCGGGAAATGTTCTCAATTAAATTGCAAAGATCCTTGTATGGTCTAAAGCAATCTGGACGAATGTGGTATAATCGTCTTAGTGAGTACTTGTTAAAAGAAGGCTATATAAATGACGCCATTTGCCCGTGTGTTTTTATAAAGAAAACAACATCGGAATTTGTTGTACTTGCCGTATATGTTGATGACATAAACCTTATTGGAACCCCTAAAGAACTCCAAAAGGCAATTGATTATCTAAAGGATGAATTCGAGATGAAAGATCTCGGGAAGACTAAACTATGTCTTGGTTTGCAAATTGAATATTTGGCAAACGGAATTTTTGTTCATCAATCTACCTATACAGAAAAGGTACTGAAACGGTTTTACATGGATGAAGCACATCCTTTAAGTACACCGATGGTTGTTCGATCACTTGATGTGAACAAAGATCCATTCCGACCACAAGAAAGGAATGAAGAGCTACTTGGTCCTGAAGTACCATATCTTAGCGCAATTGGCGCACTAATGTATCTTGCAAATACTACAAGACCTGACATATCCTTTTCAGTTAATGTCTTAGCAAGATTTAGCTCGGCTCCCACGAGGAGACACTGGAATGGGATCAAACACATATTGCGGTACCTAAAGGGAACTACCGATATGGGCTTATTTTATGGCAAGAATTGCAGCCCGGATCTTGTTGGTTATGCTGATGCTGGATATTTGTCCGACCCACACAAGGCTCGATCTCAAACGGGTTATGTGTTTACCTGTGGAGAAACCGCCATATCTTGGCGATCGACTAAGCAATCAATTGTGGCTACTTCATCTAATCATGCCGAGATAATTGCTATTCATGAAGCAAGTCGGGAGTGTGTGTGGTTGAGGTCGATAATACATCATATCCAAGACAAATGTGGTTTGAAGTGTGATAAACTACCCACAACTTTGTATGAAGACAATGCAGCATGTATAGCTCAATTGAAGGGAGGATTCATAAAAGGAGATAGAACGAAGCATATTTCACCAAAGTTATTCTTCACACATGATCTTCAAAAGAATGGTGATATCAATGTTCAACAGATTCGTTCAAGCGACAATATTGCTGATTTGTTCACAAAATCTCTACCAAAGTCAACCTTCAAGAAGCTAGTTCACAAGATCGGGATGCGAAGACTTAAGGACATAAATTGATGTTCTTATCAGGGGGAGTTAATGCGCGTTGCACTCTTTTTCCCTTACAAGGTTTTTTCCCACCGGGTTTTCCTTGCGAGGTTTTTAACGAGGCAACCAATAGGCGCATATTCAAACATGTGTACTCTTTTTCCTTACTTTAATTTTTCCCATTGGATTTTGTTTTAAGGTTTTAACGAGGCACATCATTGAATAGACATTCAAGACGGAGTGTTATAAATACACTTCTATTTAAGGTGAATGTCTTTAATTAGAGAGATTCTAGAGTTCTATTCTTGGTAGATAAATCATCCTCCTCCCTATAAATAGAGGTGCCCTCTACCATTGTAAATCACTCCTAACATTCTCTAAGTATCAATAAGAAGAATTCTCTCTACTCTTCTCTCTATTGCTTTTGTTCTTGAGTTATTGTTCTTGTCTTTTATATTATTTCATAACAAAATTATCATTCTTCCTTCCCAGTTTCAATATTCACACATAAATTTTAAGAGATTTAATTTAGTTTTAAAATTCTAATTTAAAGACTTCTCCAAAAAAAAGAATTAGGTTGATGGATGGTATCAAATAATAGTTTCCTGCTTATTACCTACGATAATATTTACTTGACTTTAATAGGGATATTAAATATTAAATTTTTGAGTTTTTCTTTTAAATCAACGACAATCATGTTTGTTAGAAATATATTAGCTGAAAAAGGAGTTTCCCTCTTGTTCTCTTCTTCTTTTTCCTTTTTGTCATACGCATTTTTGAAAATTTATTTTATTTGTATATTTATAATTTTGTCCAACTTAAAATGCATTTATGAAGGATGAAAAAAGGTTGACAAAATTTCAATAAGGGACTTCGTGCTTTTAATATAGTATTGATAAATATATAAATATAGATAAATATATAAATATAGATAAATATGTATATATAGATATAACTATAGCTATTGATAGATATGCAAATTTTAAAAAACAGTTAAAAATAAACTAAATTTCATTATATATGTTTTCTAACTGTGATAATACCTTGACTTAACTTTGTATATCTATTAAGAAATTGGAAATAACATATTTTTCATTTATTAAATAAGATATGATGTTACTTAATTTAATAATAATATAGCAGAGAAAATATTATATTAAGAGAAATAAACATGAATCTTCATGCTATTTCGGAAATAAATGTGTTCCTTTCCGTTTTAAAGTAATGTCCATCTTTCTTTTACTCATCAAATAAACTTTTTAAATGAAATTTATTATAAATTTATTTTAGTCTTTAAGTTTTAAATTTATATGGCACTTAAGAAGAAGAGTGAAAAGTTCTACTGTTTGGTAAGAGAACATTTAAGTCAAAAGTGTGTTTTAGTATTTGAATTACAATTATTGGTTAAATATTTGGTGTTGAAGTAATGAATTCTAAAAGGAAAAAAATTATATAACTTAACTCTACTCGAGTTCAACTTCTTAAATATATAAGTTTTACATAGTTCGAATATGGAAAAATTTAATCAATAAATTTTAATTAATTTTGTAATCCTATATTAGGAAAATAATTATGACTATTACTAAATATTACAAGAATAATTTAATTAATATTCCTAAATATTAAGTTATATATTAAAAATTAAAAAATTATTTTATCTAGTGTGAACTCTATTTTTCAAGAATATAAAAGACGAACGATATTTGGCCAAGCGTCTTCGTGCTTTTAATATAGTATAGATAGATAGTTACAACTAATTTGAATAGTATTGTCACCAATTACAACAACAACAACCCATTTTGTATATTGATTTGTGTCCTTTTATGATTAGTTATTTATAATAGTTACTAATTGTTATTATTACATACCATTTTATTGATGTTAGTTATAATTCTTATGTTTAAATAATAATTTATGTAATTTTTTCTGGAGTTACTAATAATATTTTTATTTTTGTTTCCCTTCCCTTGCCTCTCGGGGCCTATAAGAAAAGAAAGAAGAAGCTCAGAACAGATTTTTCAAACCAAAGTTCTGACTTTTCAGTAGAAAACGTTGGTATTTCAACTCTCAAATATTCTTGAAGTTGTCTTTTTCTCCCCCAAATTTTGTTCATTTGCATCAATTTCTGAATTTAGAGGTATACCCATGTTGACTTCATCTTCCCATCATGGACGCAGTTATGATGTTTTCCTAAGCTTTAGGGGAGAAGACACTAGAAAAACATTTGTGGGTCATCTGTTTAATGCTCTTATTGAAAAGGGTATTCACACATTCATGGATGATAAGGAGTTAAAGAGAGGGAAGTCAATCTCATCTGAACTCATGAAAGCCATTGGAGAATCAAGATTTGCTGTTGTTGTCTTTTCCAAGAACTATGCTTCCTCTACATGGTGCTTGGAAGAACTGGTAAAGATTCTTGAAATTCATGAAAAATTTGAGCTAATTGTTGTCCCAGTTTTCTATGATGTGGATCCATCAACTGTGAGGAAACAAAATGGGGAGTATGCTGTTTGTTTTACTAAATTTGAAGCTAACTTGGTTGATGATAGAGACAAAGTGCTAAGGTGGAGGGAAGCACTTACTAAGGTAGCTAACATATCAGGGCATGATTTGCGCAACACTTACAATGGGTCAGTGGTCATTTTTGTTTTAAATTCTTATTTCCATTTTACTCCAAAAAGTTATATAATATAAGCAATATTAGATAGGATAATAAGTGCATGGTTATTTTTGTAAACCCTGGTCAGAGCAAAGTTTAGATAAAATTTTCTGCAGCTTATTATGGTTTAGTAAAATTTATAAAGAGCAAAAAAGAAGGGGGAAAAAGTAGGATTACAAGAGTTTTTCAAAGTTCTGACATTCTCGTTGTATATTGACATCTTCTTGATTTTGATAACATAATTTCCTAGTATGGGAACATTCATGTAAAAATCTAGAGTCTGCTAACTGAGAAGGGAGATATTTTAATGATTATACTAAAAACCAATTTTACCACTGAGTACCATAGACCTATTTTCTTTGCTACATGGTTGCTTTATCTTCATTGTTCCTTGAGCCGAGGATCTATCGGAAACAACATATCTATCTTTATGAGGTAGGGGTAAGGTTTGCATACACACTCCCCTCCCCAAACCCCATTTATGGTATCAAACTAGGTTTGTGTTATTGTTGTTGTAGTACCATGGACCTATTCTTTTAGAAGTTCATTTCCATAGCATGATTAAAATTGTTAAATTCATTTATGGGGAACTGAAGTTTCAACTCCTCTTAATGGTTTCAGAAAATTTAGTCATTTTTTCCTTTCTTCAATGCATACCTTTTCAGTATGAAATAGCACTCAATTTAAAGTTTAGTTTTTGTTGGCATACAGGGATGAATCAAAATGCATACAACAGATACTGAAAGACATATTCGACAAATTTTGTTTCTCTATCTCAATAACTAACAGAGATTTAGTTGGAATAGAATCTCAAATTAAGAAACTAAGTTCATTGTTGAGGATGGACCTGAAAGGAGTTCGTCTTGTTGGGATTTGGGGGATGGGTGGTGTGGGAAAGACAACTGCTGCAAGAGCATTGTTTAACAGATACTATCAGAATTTTGAAAGTGCTTGTTTTCTCGAAGATGTTAAAGAATATCTGCAACACCATACCTTGTTGTATTTGCAGAAGACTCTCCTTTCCAAACTGTTGAAGGTAGAATTTGTAGATTGTACTGATACTGAAGAAATGTGTGTAATATTAAAGAGGAGACTTTGTTCTAAGAAAGTTCTGGTTGTTCTTGATGATGTTAATCATAATGACCAGCTGGATAAGCTGGTCGGAGCTGAAGATTGGTTTGGTAGTGGTAGTAGAATTGTTATCACAACTAGGGATATGAAACTGTTGAAAAACCATGATGTGCATGAAACGTACGAGATAAAGGTTTTGGAAAAAGATGAAGCAATTGAGCTTTTCAATTTGCACGCATTCAAGAGAAGTTCACCTGAAAAGGAGTTTAAGGAGCTCTTAAATCTTGTGGTAGATTATACTGGAGGCCTTCCTTTAGCTCTTAAGGTGCTTGGTTCTCTGCTGTACAAGGAAGATCTTGATGTATGGATAAGTACGATTGATAGACTAAAAGATAACCCTGAGGGTGAAATTATGGCTACACTTAAAATAAGTTTTGATGGATTAAGGGATTATGAAAAAAGTATATTTTTAGATATTGCATGTTTCTTCAGGGGTTACAATCAAAGAGATATGACAGCATTATTTCACGCTTCTGGTTTCCACCCAGTTCTAGGAGTAAAGACCCTTGTTGAAAAATCTCTCATTTTTATTTTAGAGGACAAAATCCAAATGCATGATTTGATGCAAGAGATGGGTAGACAAATCGCAGTTCAAGAATCACCGATGAGAAGAATATATCGTCCGGAGGATGTGAAGGATGCATGCATAGGAGATATGGTAAGACATCTAGTCACAAATGGCTATTATGTGAGCAATGTTCATCTTCATAAAAATATGTGGAAATGATGCATGTGTAGTCAGGAAAAATAGCATGAGATAGTAAATTAACCTTTTTCTTGTTTTTTTTTAAAACAAGTATTTATAGAGTACATTAAACATAGAAAGCGCTTTTACAATGTGCTCAAACTCTTAACAATAATAACAACTAAACCTCAATCCCAAGCTATAGGGTCAGCCATATAAATTCTCACTATTAATGTTGCTCCATTTAGACTCATTTAATCCTATATTAAGAGTTTGGGTTCTCTATTTTTCTACTGGGATACAAATCTCTAATAAACTAAGGACTCCCGGTAGATATTGGACCTAAAGGAAATATAGCAAAATAGTTAAACTTGCCTTTCACTTTAGTAGGGGTCCTTCCTCTCACATAATATTCCTTTAAAATTTCACTATTTCAACCATCGTACTTTGATTCTATGTATACCATTTTTCATCTATCATACCATTCTTTAGGAACATTGAGCCTAATCTCACTCTTGCGGCTAAACCTGCAATGCATATATCCAATCTTACTTCTTCTTATCGTAAAACCGTTATACCATAGAGTGTTTCTCCGTAGTTCAAGCTTTTGGTAAACTTCAACTCCGTTTTATGTTATATGACATTGTTTGAATGGAAACAAAGTTTAAGAAACAAAGAAATAAAGACTTTTGGCACATGTCAAAAGCACCTTAAATTTGTGGGTTTAAAGTAAGGCTGTATCCGGTTCTGGTTCTGGGTCTATTTGGGTAAACGGTTCCGGTTCTGGCGGTTCCCGGTTCTGGCGGTTCCGGTTCTGGCGGTTCCCGGTTCTGGCGGTTCCGGAGCCGGAACCGGAACCATACGGTTCCGGAACCACCCGGTTCCGGTTCTGGCGGTTCCGGAACCGCGGGTCTGGCGGTTCCAGGCGGTTCCCGGCGGTTCCGACTTTTTTTTTTTTTTTAAATTAAATATCTTGTATAGTAGTGATTAGTATATTGTAGAATATATTTTTATATGGTGTACTATGTTGTTACTATAGCATATATTGTATTTGGAAATTAGTATATATTCAAAATAAGTAGTGTATATTTTGTATATAAGTAGTATATGTTGTAGTAAAGTAGTATATATTGTATATAAATAATGTATATTGTGTAGTAGTTAGTATTAATAGTATTATGTGTTGTATGTTACATATTATATGTTATATAAATATTTTATATTCAAGGATTGATATAGAAGTAAAGACAAAGAAATATTGAGACAAATATATTCAAGTATATGATAAAAAGCATATTTATTGACCAAAATGGCATATCTTTCTTAGTCTTCCTTCCCCCAATGGAGTGAGCACAACATGGTACTAATACCACCATTAAAAGGAAAAAAAACTAAAAGAAGACATGCCAATGTACAAGTTACATCATAATTTATGTATTATTTCTAACAAATCTCATAAAACCTTCAAGGTTTGGAGGTGGTTGTGTTGGCGGTGGTGGAAATGAAGCTTGTTCATCACCACTTCCGGGTGAAGATGATTCTTGAGCAATTTCTGCTAGCATTTCTTCATAGCACTCATCTATTTCGGGTTGAGATTCAGCTAGCCCAAAGTTTCTTCTTTCAGAGCGGATCCAATCTCGGAAGAGCACTGATTTTTCCAAGCTGTCCCGCATCGACGCTCTATGATCTCCTATTTGTAGTCTGGCTTGACTAAATACGCTCTCCGATGCAACAGTTGACGCTTGAATGGACAGAACATCCCGAGTCATCCTTGCAAGAACGGAAAAATGCTTTTCCCTTGTCTTCCACCAATCCAAAAGGTCGAAAGATCCGTCTGGATTATCATTCTCTAGCCCCTGCGATAAATAAACTTGAAGTTCGTTTAGATGGGAAATATCATCTAAATTCTCACCTTGAGTACCCCTGAACTCCGTCCACGATTTAAGAGCTGTTAAGCCAGCAACTCTTTTAGACGATTGTGACGTGGATGAAGTAGGAGTTGGAATATTAGGCCTAGCATGCTCTAAGGCCTGTTTATAAGCATTATAAACAGTTTGAGCATTCACTGTAATTGATGCTTTCGCATCAGATAGTGTAGCCATTTCTTCTGGTGAAAGATCTAAACATTGATAAATACTAGTATACCAAAAGTTAGGACCTCCTGCTTTCATAGTAGGGTTTAACAAAGCAGCCACACCAAAAATAGGAGGGATTGGAAAAAAATATTTTTTAAATTTCTTTTTCATTTCAAATATTGCATTTTCATAAATTTCCCCTCCCTCGTTAAAATCAGCAAATAAATTAGCAAGTGCGGCAATATATACTAAACAGTTTGAAATTGTAGGATAATATTGGCCAGATAAAGCAGTTGTAGCCACACTAAAATGTTCTAAAAAATCTAAAAGAATCTTAACGTTATTCCAATCTTGATTAGTTAGCATATCATTATCTTCATCCTCACAATCCCTAGAATTATAAGTAGCGGTAATTGCATGGTCCAGTCTTCGTCTATCCAATGACTGGTCACGGTTAGATAATCACAATCATTTCCACTTCTACCAATATCAGTTGTAATAGACATACGATTACTTATATGAGTAAATAAATAGCGCAAGTACTGTTCATATTCATGCTTATATTTATAAATGTCGGCCTTAACTGTGGCGCGAGGCCAACCTTTATATGTAGGATTAAATACTCGTCTAATATATTGAATCCAAGCAGGATTAGAAGCAAAAGAATAAGGTAAACACATAACAGTAATCATTTTAGCTAATTCTTCACGATCCTTATTAGGATCATAGTACAATATACCTCCGGTGACAGTGTTTATTCCTGGTTGAACCATGTTAGAACCAGTACTTTGGTTAATTGTAGTATCAGGACTTGACTTCCCCTCTTGTTCCGCTTTCATTTGAAAATATCTAGCCTTATCGCTAGGATGGATATATATATGTTTAACTAAACTACCTGTTCCGCTACGATCACCCGTATACCTATGAACAAGTTCTTTACCACAAGTTTTACATTTAGCCGTATCTTTATCTCTTAGTTGAATAAAAAAATGCCAAACTAATGAAGTTTCTGTACGTTTCCGAGGTTGTCTACTAAAAGTGGGAGTTTGTACGGGTGGGTGGTCTGGGTCATTAGGAGCAGGACTAGTAGGTAAAAAAAGTACGACCCAGTACAATACCACTCAGTGGTGTCTGGGGAGGGTAGTGTGTACGCAGCCTTACCCCTACCCTGGGGTAGAGAGGCTGTTTCCAAATAGACCCCCGGCATAAATCCCCAGAATTTGCTCCTGGGGAGACTCGAACTCACAACCTCTCGGTTGTAAGTGAGGGTTGGTTACCCCTACACCTACTAGGAGCAGGACTAGTAGGTGTATCATCTAAATCTACCGGAGGTTGGGTTTCGTCATCATCATCACCCTCATTTCCCTCAGATATTGGTGCATTAGGATAAAGCAAATTCATAATATCATCATCTATTCTATCACCGACTGCTATATCATGTAGAAAATTAACATCGCTAAATTGAAAACACGGGTGATCACTATCAAGTATTCCTAAGTTTTCATTAGTATTTCTAGGTTGGCTACTAGTTTGAACTTGTTTATCTTTTCTAGGTCGGGGAGCCGGGGGAGGGGTAGGATTTTGGCTACTACTTTCACCGGATTTAGATGTACCTTTTCCGAACATTTTTTTCAATGAAAATGCCATACTAATTATAATTAAGGAAAATATCAACACACAACAAATATTCTTAGCACGTAAGAGTTGAAACGAGTTTACCGGATTGACGAACAACTTCTTGAAAATTGACAATCGTTGTAATTGAACACTTGAAAACTTCAATTCAACAACTTCACAATGTTTCACGAATTTGCAACAAAAATTAAGCACTTGCACAGAAAGATTGTAAGAGAGCTTGAGAGAGATTGAGAGAGATTGAGTAAGATTGATGAATTGGTGAATTAAAATGAAAGAATGAGGGGGTATTTATAGTTGAGAAATGGGAAATTGTGTAATTATATAAAGTTTGGGGTTAAATTAAATTTGAGGGGTCAAATGGCTAAATTTTAAAAATGCCAAACGGCTATTTCTGCAATACCAACGTTCTGATTTTCAGAATTTAAAAAAAAAAAATTTTTTTTTTTAAAAAAATGGCCGTTGGGAACCGGAACCGGAACCGGACCGGTTCCGGCGGTTCTAAACGGTTCCAAACGGTTCCGCCAACGGTCCGAATTTTAAAAAAAAAAAATTTTTTTTTTAAAATATCGGAACCGTTTAGAACCGCCGGAACCGTTCCGGTTCCGGTTCCGGTTCTGGCGGTTCCGGTTCCACGGTTCTAAAGGGTGGAACCGGCCCGGAACCGGAACCGTTTAGAACCGCCAGAACCGCGGTTCCGGTCACGGTTCCGGTTCGGAACCGTTATTCTTCCACCCTTAGTTTAAAGATGCCATGACAATTATAGGTCTGTAAGAGCAAGTAAGGATAAATGATATATCTTTAGTGAAAGAGTTCCAAATATGGATTCTTTTTTAACGGATTGAAAAGGAGAGTGTCTGTATAAAACAGAACAGAGGAATTAGGTTTATTCGGATATAAAATTGATAAGCAGGCAGTAGAAAGGAAAAAAAAAGAGTAGAAGATGATATATGTTTCTTTAGATACTTGGTCGAAGAAATTAGCATTTCGGCACATGAAATCTAAAAACAATCTACTAGATAAGCCAAGCAGTGCCAATTCCAAGGGAAGACTAAGTAAGCTATGGTATAAAGTCCAATCAACGTCCCCTAACAGATGATAGAGGGTCAGGTCTGGAATCAATAACTTTTTCTCATAATATATTCTGTATGCATATTCTAGTGGATCCAATTTTGATACAAAAGTGTTATGCTAGACTTTTTACTTAATCCTAGAAAAAGGGAAGTCGTGAGACCTGGGAAACCTTTAAAGTGTTCTGAATCAACATTTTCCGCCTCTTCCACACCTCTGGATGAAATATATCAGTTCATTATTAGTGATCCCTCTGGAACTCCCAGTTTCATAGTGAAAAACTGGGATGGAACCTCGGTAGCTTTTATAGGGTGGAAGAAACAAGCCTTCTTATTAGGGTATTGATTGTTTCGTTATCTTTGACATTTTTTTCATTAAATAGGGCCTAAATTCTACTTTTTTTTAGAGAGGAGACGAGAAAAAAAAAATCTCTTTTGAGATGGACTGTATGCAGTGTAAGAGTTGTAAGATGATTGAATTGGAATGGTTTATAGTCACAGGGAGGTGATTGGAAACAGATAAATGCCTTACATGTGTAGATAAATGTCTTACTACATTTCATGTGACTGCCACACTCACTCCGAAGAGGGCCATACCTGCATTTCCCAGAATTATGTCAGTCCATATGTATATACTGAAAAAAAAAGTCTATGCAGCATACTTATATGTGCTTCGTATAATTTTATTTTCTGTGAGGATCTTTTTTTATTTGTCTGCAGAGGAAAGAAGCAATTGAAGGCTTGTTACTCACAGAGCCTGAACAGTTTGAAGAGGGTGAGTTGGAATATATGTACAGTGCTGAAGCTCTCAAAAAGACGAGGAGGCTGAGGATACTTGTGAAAGAATATTACAACAGAGGGTTTGATGAGCCTGTTGCCTATCTTCCTAACAGTCTGCTTTGGCTTGAATGGCGTAACTACTCTTCAAACTCATTTCCATCAAATTTTGAACCGTCAAAGCTCGTATATCTTACTATGAAGGGTAGTTCTATCATCGAACTCTGGAATGGTGCAAAGGTACAGTTGCCACCATCAAATTGCTTCCTTTGATTTCAAATTTCAGTCCTCACTCATGTCTACATGCTATACAATATGTGCTTTGGTAAGATTGAAACTAATGCAGAACTTTTGAAGTAGCTGATGTTCAAAGTATTGTTCTTGATCTGGAGTGCAATTTTAATTCTCTAGCATAAAAAATTCACAAAAAACTGACTGCATAAATCCTGAAAGAAGTTTTAAACTTTGACGTCTCTTACCAGTAGACTTACAGCTAAAGTTAGAACAATCACTTAATTAATATTTGACTGCAAAACTTCATGAAATCACGTATGGATGCAGACGGAACATATGCTCAGAGAAATTCAAAGTTATTATCTTTATTGATGAATAGTTACTGCATGTTTTATCTAATAATGTTGATTTTGCTTCTATTGAAGTTATATCAAATCTATTTTAATTTAGAAGATTAGAATAAATAATTTGGCATCTAGAGAGGAAATCGAATAACCTTTTGTTGGGCTAATTGATTATTAAGGTAAAAAATACTTAGTTTGGCTTTTTAGGCGAGTCAATTATGGGTCACCAGAAGATCTTAAGTCGGAAGAAATGTTTTTGATGCTCAAAAGTTTGGAGGTAAAGCAAGGTTTCTGATCATAAAGTTAGAAAATGATTGTATCTTATAATTGAAAAGTGCTGATCTGTACTCAAGCTTTTGTTTTCAAGTTCTTGTTACGGACACATATAGAATTCCAACTTGTACAGAGATCGGATGCTCTTTGGAAAGGCTTCTTCTCTTATATTTTTCAGTGATAAATATCTTGTGTATGCTTTCTTTTACTATCAGTAAAATATTTACTTTATAAAGAATATAAGGATAAAAACAGAGACATATGCTCCTTTAGTCATGCAGCAAACATATAGCTGGATGGTTTGGAGTGTTCCTTTTCTTTGAATTCTAGTTGCTTCACGTCTTTAGAAAATCAAAGAATTGTCCTATCAGATGAGTTGCTTGAAATAAGTGACAGACGAAAGGAACCATTCATCTGCTTGTCGTATTAGAACAAATAAAGGGAGAATTTCTGAATGAATGGAATATATGTGTCTATCTCTCCCCCCCCCCCCCCCCCCCCTTTCATTTCGGATCTCTCGTTTTTGATAATTTATCTCTTTGTCCACTTAGTCAGATACTTAACAGATAGACGGTTGCAATTTTGATGGACATGAATGCATACATTGTGAAAACATGTGCTTAACAAGTTTCTTTCTTCTATGGTACAGAGGTTAGCATTTTTGACAACTCTTGATCTCAGTTATTGCCACAAATTGATACAAACCCCAGATTTTAGGATGATCACAAATTTGGAAAGGTTGATCCTGAGCTCTTGTGATGCATTGGTGGAAGTCCATCCATCTGTTGGGTTTCTCAAGAATCTTATTTTGTTAAATATGGATCATTGCATATCACTTGAGAGACTTCCAGCAATTATTCAATCAGAATGTCTTGAAGTTCTTGATCTCAATTATTGCTTTAACTTGAAAATGTTCCCGGAAGTGGAAAGGAATATGACGCACTTGAAGAAACTCGACCTCACTTCAACTGGGATAAGAGAACTGCCGGCATCAATTGAGCATCTCAGTTCCCTGGAAAACCTACAGATGCATTCCTGCAACCAACTTGTAAGTCTCCCTAGTAGTATTTGGAGATTCAGAAATCTGAAGATTAGTGAATGTGAGAAACTGGGGAGTTTACCAGAAATTCACGGGAATAGCAATTGTACCCGTGAACTCATCTTAAAATTAGTTTCGATTAAGGAGCTTCCCACCTCTATAGGAAACCTCACCTCACTAAATTTCCTTGAAATCTGTAATTGCAAAACTATTTCGAGTCTCTCGAGCAGCATATGGGGATTGACAAGTCTTACAACTCTAAAGTTGTTAGACTGCAGAAAACTTAAAAACTTGCCCGGAATTCCCAATGCCATAAATCATTTGTCAGGACATGGACTTCAGCTCCTTCTGACATTGGAGCAGCCCACAATTTATGAACGCCTTGACTTGCTTAGGATTATTGATATGAGCTGGTGTAGTTGTATTAGCAGTCTCCCCCACAACATTTGGATGTTGAAATTTTTAAGGATTCTGTGCATCTCTTACTGCTCGAGACTGGAGTATTTACCAGAAAATTTGGGTCACTTGGAACATTTGGAGGAATTACTTGCAGATGGTACTGGTATTTTAAGACTACCATCTTCGGTTGCACGTTTAAATAAACTTGAGGTCTTATCATTCAGGAAAAAGTTTGCGATTGGACCAAAAGTCCAATATTCATCATCAATGCTCAATTTACCTGATGATGTTTTTGGAAGTCTTGGAAGCTTAGGCTCAGTGGTGAAGTTAAATCTTAGTGGAAATGGTTTTTGTAATTTGCCTGAAACGATGAATCAACTTTTTTGCCTTGAATACCTTGATATAACATTTTGCCAGAGGCTCGAAGCATTGCCAGAGCTTCCCCCAAGCATCAAGGAGCTATATGTAGATGAACACTTGGCCTTGAGAATCATGGAAGATTTAGTAATTAAATGCAAGGAGTTGAATTTAATAGCCGTCACAAAAATTGAGTACCAAAATTTCTATCGATGGTTAGACTCAATATGGTCAGATGTGTCAGAACTGCTGGAGAACAGTCAGAAGCAACAACTGGATGATATGTTGCAGCTTATTCCCTTTTCATATCTGTCGACGGCTAAGCGTGAGGTCTCTCTCTAAATCTTATGTTTTATGAAGTGAAAAAGAAAAAAAGGCAGCAGAAACATTAGATGTGTGCTATTAACTATGGCACATGGAATGATATATCTATCTCTTCTGGTTTGCAGGAAGTTCTTAAGATTGTTATCCATGGAACACGAATTCCAGAATGGTTCAGATGGCAAGATAGAAGTGCCACAACGATGTCAGTCAACCTTCCTGAATATTGGTACACTGAAAATTTCTTGGGATTCGCTATATGCTGCAGCTGCTGCTTTTATCATTCTGCACGTAGTTACGATGTTGAATTTGAGGGGAGCATGCATCATTACAATTATGATTCCAGTTATTGGAAAGAGTATGAGGAACCAAGTTATGACTTTTATGAGAGAGATAGCATTGAGATTACAGCAAAACTAACTCCCCGACATAAAGGAATGCGGACTGAAGAGCTCAAGAAAGTCTGTTCATTTTCCATGAATGTGTTACGTCGTGCTACTGCTGTCCCTAATATGTGCTTTGCATTTTTTCCATTTAACAGTCTCTGTCACATATCAAATTTACAGGCAAATAACCCAAATGACTATGGGATATTTGAAACCTGTTTGAGTCCAGGGGACATCCGCCATCGTGGAAAACAATGGGGGTTTAATTTGGTGTATAAAGATGAAACTGGTGGCAGTGTTACACACGAAATGCTCATAAACAGATAGAAGCTTGATCTTGTCCTCAAATTCTGCACCTCTTTTCAGGCGACGAAAGATAGAAAAGGGAGGGGATTTTCTCTGCAAGAATGCAGGTCCTTTTTCAGTTTAATTTTTTATTCTATTATTTCATTTTGTAGAATTTGTGTACCTCAAAGAACTGTTAGGTTTTGATACTTCCATTTACTAGAATCTTTGAAATATCTCTGGCTATTTTATGGAGCATCTTTTACTATCAATCTAGCTATTGTGCAAGTGAGCTATCTGAAAGCACCCTTTGCAAATTTCACATAATTAAGAGAAATGTTCTTGAAGGGAGCTTGGAGCAATGGCAACTTCGTGTGACCTATAGGTCATCGGTTCAAGCCGTGGAATCAGCCGCTACTGCTTGCATCAGGGTCCGGGGAAGGACCGTACCACAAGAGGGTACTTCAGTTAAGAGAGATGTTCTTCAGTTGTTGACTGCCACTATTATAATGTTTATGTGAATTTCACAAAATTTCCTTGAAAAATTACTGATTTTCTCTTGGAGGTTCTATGTGTTTCATTGAGCAAGTATTTTACCTCCAAATGGGAAGATGACTGAAGTTATAGGCTCTGTGCTCTTTTTTATTTTTCTCTAGGTTTGCATTTCCATCAAGAAGTTTTTGAATTTTTCTTGTTCAACTTGCAACTTTATTTTCCGAATGCCACGAATTTACATCATCCTTCTCTTCCTCCTTGAGTTCTAGCGACATAGTAGGCTCCTCGTCTTTTTTCTTGTCCTCAACAAGATTGACTTCTTCTTCAACACTACTAAGACATTCCCAAGAATATGTTGTTCAAGGTTATGAATGCATTCAAAATATCTTTTTCCTAATTCAATATATGAAAAGAAAAACAAAACTGGGCAAGAGAAAGAGTGAGAACTAAGGAGGCATTTGGACATAAAAATTGTAATTTTGGAAAAAAGTACTCCCTCGGTTCTAATTTATATGAACCTGTTTAACTGGGTACAAAGTTTAAATATAAAATAATTTTTGAATTTGTGGCCCTAAACAAGTCAAAAAGGGGCCAAAGTATTTGTGTGGTTTAAAAACTTCTCATTAAGAATAAAATTATTAGTTTAAGCTAAATTGTTACTAAATTTAGAAAGGGGACACTTTTTTTGGAATGAACCAAAAAGAAAAGAAGTTCATATAAACTGAAACAAAGGGTGTAGTATTTTGAAATTATGTTTGGACATGCATTTTAATTGAAAAAATATTTGAGGGATTCTTTTTTTGAAATTTTGAGAAAGAACCCATTTTTTGGTTTCTGAAAATTCATTTTCGAATTTTTTTCGATAACTTGCAAAATTTTATGCACAAAGCACATTTTTTATTTCTTTTTAGCAAACCGGTCCTTAGAAAAATGAAAATTTCAGATATGTCAATGGCGCTGTATTGGTCTACCAAGTGTTTACCCCTGTAGAATTGATTTGTTTGCTTATTTACATGTATCTTTTTAATTGGTCTATGATATGGGGAGAAAGTTTAGAGTTCGCAACATGACTATGGATACTGGGCTGCAAAAGATGGTTTTTCTTTAATCTTTGATTCGCTTTAATATTAAGTTCGCCAAAGAACAAAATGGTAGAACTTTGCCCTGATTTTGTAACCTATTCTTTTTGAAGAAAGAGAAAAAGAGACTCCCAAAAGAAATAAATTCCTTAATATGCCTTATTTTCTTTTTGGAGAAAAAGTCTTGCACAATCATAAATTGAGGATCTTAATTTTTCACAACAACAACAACAAGTCCACAATGTAGTCAGTAAAGAAGTCTTGTTTACTGGTAATTTTACTTTCAATAGTTTTTAATTTTTTTTATATTAGTTCTATATCCCGGTGGAGTTCTGGAAGTGCATGGGTAAATCTGGAGGGGAGTGGCTCTCTAGGCTGTTCAATGCGATCTTCAAGACTAAAAGGATGCCGGATGAGTAGAGGTGGAGTACAGTGGTGCCCTTGTACAAGAACAAAGGGGACATCCAGTGCTGCAACAACTATAGGGGCATCAAATTAATAAGCCACACGATGAAGGTTTGGGAAAGGGTGATTGAGGCGCGGGTGAGGGAGGTGACAACTATATCTGGGAACCAGTTCGGTTTCATGCCATGCCGCTCCACCACAGAGGCTATTCACCTAGTCAGGCGGCTGGCGGAACGATTCAGGGATAAGAAGAAGGACCTTCATATGGTGCTTATCGACTTGGAGAAGGCGTATGACAAGGTCCCGAGGGAGGTGCTATGGAGGTGCTTGGAGGCGAAGAGTGTGCCAGAAGCCTATATCAGAGTAATCAAGGACATGTACAATGGAGCTAAGACTAGGGTTAGGACGGTAGGTGGCGAATCAGACCATTTTCCTGTGGTAATGGGGCTCCATCAAGGATCGGCGCTGAGCCCCCTGTTGTTCGCCTTAGTGATAGATGCTCTAACCCGACATATCCAAGGGGATGTGCCTTGGTGTATGCTCTTTGCTGATGATATAATATTGATAGACGAGACGAGGGCCGGTGTTAATGAAAGGTTAGAGGTATGGAGACAGACCCTCGAGTCTAAGGGTTTCAAAATAAGCAGATCTAAGATTGAATATCTGGAGTGCAAGTTTGGTGACAAGCCGAGTGGGGTAGGCAGGGAAGTGATGCTTGGTTCTCAGGCCATCGCCAAGAGAGACAGTGTCGGATATCTTGGGTCTGTGATTCAGGGGGACGGAGAGATTGACGGGGACGTTACCCATCGGATAAGAGCGGGGTGGTCAAAGTGGAGGCTTGCTTCAGGTGTCCTGTGTGACAAGAAAATTCCACACAAACTCAAGGTTTTTGACTTGCCGCATGAATTTGAGAGTGCTAAGGGGCTCGAAGCCAAGGCCAAGAAGTTGGGTTATCCTGAGGATGAAGAAGACTTTGAGGATTCGAGAAAATTTGAGGAAGGAGAAGGCCCCGAAAACCCTGGCGACGAGGCTTGTTGGGCACAAAGATAAGGAAAAAATGAAAACTTTTGGAATGTGTGGTTTTAATAAAGTCAAAAAATGGCCCAGAGTATTTTTGTGGTTATAAAAGCTTCTTATTGAGGGTAGAATTGTAAGTTTAAGTTAAATTGCTACTAAATTTAGAAAGGGGTCATTCTTTTTGAAACGACCAAAAAGGAAATAGGTTCACACAAATTGGAACAGAGTGAGTACTATTTCTTTTGTATTTGTACTTGTGACTTTTGTACCTTTTTGCAAGGCCATTTAACCTTTGTAAAGATGATATGTATATATAATACACGGTTTCTTTTTACCTTTTGACAATCTCTAAGTTTTGTTTTCCTTTGCTTTATTGTTTAAAATTGCAAAGATTGAAATGCCTTAGCATGAAATAGTTAGGTCATGTTCGTGAATACGAACAGGCTTGCCTTCGACATTATGTTTATATGGCATCGTGGGGGTTTGGTATGACTGTAAAGTTTTTGCCACAGTACTTGTAACGTTCTAAAATTATAGTTTTTCGAGGGTAGCCTTTAGAACACATTAAGAAATTTCAAAGGCCTTGTTTTTTGTTACCAGTCTCGGATGTCTCCGAGCCGTCTTAATGTGTGTCACGCCCGAAATTCGAGGGCATGACCGGCACTCAACCAGGTATCCCCAGTCGAGTGGACCTGTGTGACTTTCCTATTCCCCACGCGTTACCCCACATTATTCAATGATAATTAGCCAAAAGATACCAAATTTTCAATCGAAAGAACATAAGATTTCTCTTTTATAAACTCACATTATGATTAACAGGGAACATCTTTTACACAAATATACATTACTATTAACATGGAATGTGGTATACAAGTTTACAGCGCCCAAAACATACACCTGTGTACATAAGTTCTAACCCACATACAACTGTCTACGGAGCCTCTAAGAGAAAGATAATACAACACTTGTCGGCGACAAGACCCTAGCTATACCTTTACAAAAGGACACACGACTCCATAAAACAGCAACATGGGAGGCATGAGCCACACAAGGCCCTGGAAGGAAAAGGGTCTCACCAAACACGAATACCGCTGATATAGAAGGAGGAGGAGCGCCGAACGGTGGACGGGAGTGCCTGCCACGGATCCACCTACAATCATAACACGAATGTAGCGCCCCCGATAAAAGGGACGTCAGTACATTTTAATTGTACTGGAATGTATGAACAAACTCTGTCCCAAGTAAACTCAAGCCAAATTTCATATACAAGTATAGAACATAACAACAATAGTACAAGTACAACCATGGAGCAACAACCAAACATCCCACAACAAATGATTCAAGTAGTCATACAAAGGGGCAATCAGCGCCCCATAGGTTACAAACTCTCCTGCTGTCTCCTTCCACATTTCCACATTTATCATTTCATGATTCATATTCATATCAATAGTGATATTGGATCACATTTTCCATCCTTATTGCCTCGTCCACCCTTATTACCTCGGCCACCCTTATCACCGCAACCAACACCTTATTTTACCGTGTTGCAGCGCGCAACCCGACCCCGCCTGATAGTTTTAAATTCACAACAAGAAACAACACAACAACAAATACAAGAAATCGACTATGACACATTGTTAACATAGATCCACAACAAGGGTAATGCAATTCCACAACTAACAACAACAATTCAATTCCACAACAAGCAATACAATTTCTTCATGTTCGTCAATTTGTACACAATTTGGATTACAACAACTTTTGTTCACAACTAATCACACACATTGTTCCACTATATTTACATTTCCATTGTTCCACATTATTTACCTTTCAATTGTTCCACATTATTTACCTTTCAATTGTTCCACATTATTTTCATTTCCATTGTTCCACATTATTTCCATTTCCATTGTTCCACATTATAAGTTCCACAACTTTCACCACAAAGTGTTACCACACGATTACACAACACAAAGCTTCACAATGATTCTCACATGAATATCAATTATCAACAATTTCACAACTAGCACAGGACGATTTCACAAGGATCACAGTTAACCATACGTACCTGGAATTGATTATCCCCTTTAAACCTTTAGCCCAATTTGCCAAGAAATCAAGAATTCAATCTAGTTCATGAACAACACTTAAGTTTTAGAAATTTAAACTCAAAGTCGCTACCCAATTCCCTTTTTACAAGATTTTAGGGTTTTGAAGACATGCATGAAGGTTTTATCAAAGACTTCATAATCTAGTGCATGTGGTTCCCTTTCCAAGCTTAGGTTTGAAAATTTAGGCGAAAAGGGTTAGGGATTTTACCTATGAAATCAAGAGTGAAGAAAATGCATCAAAATCCCCCGGGCTCTAATGATTTTGAAAGATCAATTGATGAAGAATTTATTTTCTCTCTCTAAGACCATCTCTTCCTCTCTCTTATTTTGTTCAGAAAATCAGTTAAAAATGAGGGTTGGGGTGTGTTTATTAAAGAGGGCTCAGACCTACATTTTTAGAAAAATAACTGGGCGAGCTCAATCTGCGACACAACTTTGCGAACGCATAACAGACATGCGGTCCATAGAATGGACCGCAGAAATGGCTCAAACTTCAAACCTCTCGGGTTGGGAATGCGGTGAATATGCGGTCTGCATTTGAGTTCTGCGGTCGCAGAATACACCGCAGAACTGACCTTCGAATTTCATCAGGGACAATATGCGATCACTCTACGGTACGCGTATTGATAATGCGATCGTCGATTAGACCTCATTTCCAACATAAAAAATTTGGTTGCTCTGTGATTCACTCTTCGGTAGGAATGCGGTCCGCATAGCTGATCTGCGACTGCATTCTTGACCGCATTTTGACCATTTTCTGGAAAATTACGATTTTGCATTTTCAAGTTCAAAATAGTAAAAAGTATCTAATCTATGTAGGTAGACTCGACTCTATGAGCTTCTAAACTCTTAGCACTCATTTCATGGGGCCTTACATCCTTCCCCGCTTAAGATCATTCGTCCTCGAATGAGGAATTGGGAGCCAAATGAGTTTGAAAACATGATATGCAAGTTTCTACACTTTTATTAACTTTCAAGTTTGTTTTAGAAAAATTTTGCCAGAGTTTCCTTTGTAATATGGACATAACCACCTGTCAAAGAATCCCCATAACACATTCCCAAGCATTACTACTCACACCTTCTACCTTTACAACAGTTGTAAAATGCATAGTCCTCACACTTGCACATATTCAACCTTTTGATACACTTTTAACCATTTGGCACACAACATATAATCAAATTAAGAATTAGTCGTCTACACTATTAAAGCCATTTACCTATCACAAGGGTACGACACAATTATTTACTTCAATACAATTTTCTCCTTGTAAAAACTAATCATTACACAACTAGAACACCTTGATACACAGTCTCCATACAAAATTAATTATTACTTCCATGCATCACCTAACCATGGGAGTACCAAACTTTCATTACCAAAAGGACTGCACATTGCTCAAATAGTTACAACACATAAACTTGGTTTGCACAACTTGGAGAAACTACAACAATAAGGCACTTGGAAAGAGAAAGGATGATTCTTACACCTAATGGAACATAACACTATCCCTTCTAAGGGACAAGATTCGCACGATCATTCCTAGACTTGCTCAAATAGATGGGGGTATTTTATCTTCATCTCATCTTCCACTTCCAGCGTGGCCTCCTCGACTTGTTGGTTTCGCCACAACACTTTAACTGAAGCAATCTCCTTGTTTCGCAACTTTCGGACTTGCCTATCCAGAATAGCAACCAGAATCTCCTCATATGATAACTCTTCTATAACCTTGATGTCTTCAACTGGCACAATTTTAGATGGATCACCCACAACTTTCCTCAACATGGATACATGAAACACCAGGTGCACTAAGGACATTTCAGGGTGAAATTCCAACCTATACGCAACTTGACCGATCCTTTGAGTGACTTGATAAGGCCCGACATACCTAGGACTTAGTTTTCCCTTATTCTCAAAGTGCATCACTCCTTCCATAGGGGACAACCTCAAGAATACCCAATCTCTTTCTTGAAACTTCAATTTTCTTCGACGCACATCCGCATAGGATTTCTGGCGACTTTGAGAAGTCTTCATTCTCTCCTGAATGACTCTTACCTTCTCCATGGCCTGGTGCACGAGATCTGGCTCAATTAATTCCGGTTCACCAACCTCGAACCAACTGATCAGGGACCTATACCTTCTTCCGTACAATGCTTCGAATGGGCCCATTCGGATGCTAGCATGGAAGCGTTATTATAAGCAAACTCTATAAGGGGCAGGTGATCGTCCCAACTACCTTTGAAATCCAAGACACATGCCCGCAAGATATCCTCAAGCGTCTGAATAGTTCGCTCTGCTTGGCCATCGGTCTGAGGATGAAAAGCTGTGCTAAGATTCACTTGAGTACCAAAACCTTGCTAAAATTTCCTCCAGAAGTTAGCTGTAAACTGAGCTCCTTGATCCGAAATTATAGAAAGCTGCGCACCATGGAGCCTCACTATCTCCTTGATATACAACAGAGCATATTGTTCCGCAGTATCTGTAGAGTGGACTGGCAAAAAGTGAGGTGATTTGGTGAGCCTATCCACAATTACCCAAATTGAGTCAAACTTGTGCTGAGTACGAGGTAGTCCTGTCAAGAAGCCCATATTGATCATTTCCCACTTCCATATCGGTATTTGTATAAGCTTATTCAACCCTCCTGGCCACTGATGCTCGGCCTTCACTTGCTGGCAATTCAGGCACTTAGAGACGAAGTCTGCTACACTCTTCTTCATACCACTCCACCAATAGATATCCTTGAGATCGTGATACATATTTGTAGAGCCTGGGTGCACTGAATACCTGGAATGATGAGCCTCCGCCATTACCCTCTCCCGAAGATTATCCACATCTGTGACACATAACCTGTCGTGGCACCGTAGCACGCCATCATTGCTGCCAAGTGAAAATGCTGAAAGTTTGTTACTTAGAGCTGCCTCCTTCAATTGTACCAATGCTGGATCAACGATCATTTTTTCTTTAACCTCTGCCACGAGCGACGATTCTGTTGTATTATGCACCATAAGTTCCTCCTCATTCGGGGCCGAGATACAAGCCCCAAGGCTGGCCAACTGATGTACCTTCCGAGCTAGGAACCTCTGATCCCCTCTCAAGTGAGTCAAACTACCCATGGATTTCCGACTGAGGGCGTCGGCCACCACGTTAGACCTCCCTGGATGGTACAAGATGTCCATATCATAATCCTTAAGCAATTCTAACCGTCGCCGCTGCCTCAAATTTAGCTTTTTTCTGCTTGAATAAATATTGAAGACTCTTGTGATATGAAAACACATCTACATGGACCCTATAAAGGTAATGTCGCCATATTTTCAAGGCGAACACAACTGTTGCAAGCTCCAAATCATCTGTCGCATAATTCTTCTTGTGATCCTTGAGGTTCCTGGAAGCATATGTTATAACCTTCTTGTGCTACATCAGAACACACCCTAAACCAACCCTGGAGGAATCACAATAAACTACAAACCCCTCTCTACCTTCTGGAAAGGCCAGTGCTAGTGCGGAAGTCAACCTTAACTTCAATTCCTGAAAACTTTTCTCACAAGCATTTGACCACTGGAACTTAGCTGATTTCTGCGTCAATTTGGTCAAAGGAGAGGCGAGGGTGGAGAATCCCTCTACAAACCTCCGATAATACCCTGCTAACCCCAAAAAGCTACGGATCTCCGTCAGGGTCGTGGGCCTAGGCAATCCTTCACCACTGCAATCTTTTGGGGTCCACTTGAATCCCCTGACTGGAAATAACATGACCCAGAAAAGCGATGGACTCCAACCAAAATTCGCATTTGAAAAACTTGGCATATAATTGGTGTTGATGTAGAATCTGCAAAACTGCTCTGAGGTGACTGGCATGATCCTCTCTTCTCCGCAAATATACGAGGATGTCGTCAACGAAAACAATCACGAAGGAGTCTAAAAATGACTTGAAGACCCGATTCATAAGATCCATATAAGCTGCCAGGCTGTTGGTTTGCCCAAAAGACATGGCCAAG
The DNA here is from genome assembly GCA_034376525.1 of Nicotiana benthamiana. NCBI lineage: Eukaryota > Viridiplantae > Streptophyta > Magnoliopsida > Solanales > Solanaceae > Nicotiana > Nicotiana benthamiana. Next base: position 134,956,281 of record CM067329.1, on the reverse strand, counting down.
AATTCAAAGTTGCTATAACACATTCTGAAAGCGGTCTTAAGAATATCCTGCTCCTGATCTTCAATTATTGGTACAGACCGCAAGTCAATTTTGGAGAAGAACCTTACACTTTGCAATTGATATAACAAATCATTTATCCAAGGCAAAGGGTACTTATTCTTGATGGTGACTTTATTAAGCTCCCGATAATCGATACAAATTCGAAGTGACCCATCCTTCTTTCTGATAAAAAGAACTAGAGCACCCCATGGTGATACACTTGGCCGGATAAACCCCTTCTCCAATAGATCCTTCAACTGCTCTTTTAAAATTCGCAACTCTTCTGGCGCCATTCTATATGGTGGAATAGATATTGGCTGGGTATCTGGAATTACATTAATCCCGAAATAACTGTTGGAATTCCTGGAGGCTCATCTGGAAATACCTCAAGAAACTCATTCACAACTGTCACGGACTCGGGGGAAGGAACCTTTGGAGTAGTGCCCGCCACCCAGACTAAATGATAGATATACCCCTTCCTGATCATTTTGAAGCCTTGAGGTAGGAAATAAACCTACCCTTCAGCACAACACCATTTCCATTCCATTCAACAACCCGCTCATTAGGGAACTCGAGTCTCATAACTCTAGTTCGGCAATCAACTTTTGCTATTTGTTGTTGTGAATTGAAAACTGTCAGGCGGGGTCGGGTTACGCGCCGCAACACGATGAATTAAGGTGTGGAATAGGGTTATAAGGGTGGCCGAGGTAATAATGGTGGATGAGGCAATAAGGGTGAAAAAATGTGATCCAATATCACCATTGATATGAATATGAATCATGAAATCATAAATGTGGAATATTGAAAGGAGACAACAGGAGAGTTTGTAACCTGTGGGGCACTGATTGCCCCTTTGTTTGACTACTTGAATCATTTGTTGTGAAATGTTTGGTTGTTGCTCCATGGTTGTACTTGTACTATTGTTGTTCAACTCTATACTTGTAAATGAAATTTGGCTTCAATTTACTTGGGACAGAGTTTGTTCATACATGCCAGTACAATTCAAATGTACTGACGTCCCGTTTTTCCGGGGGGCTACATTCGTGTTATGATTGTAGGTGGATCAGTGGCAAGCACTCCAGTCCACTGCTCGTAGCTCCTCCTCCTCCCTTCTCTATCGGCGGTATTCGTGTTTGGTGAGCCCCTTTCCTTCCAGGGCCTTGTGTGGTTCATGCCACCCATGTTGTTGTACTTTGGAATCTTGTGTTCTTTGAAAAGGTATAGCCGGGGCCTTGTCGCCGGCAAGTTGTTGTATTATCTTTCTCTTAGAGTCTCCGTAGATAGTGGTATGCGGGTTAGAACTTATGTATAAAGGTGTATGTTTTGGGTGTTGTAAACGTATATACCACATTCCCTGTTAACCATAATGTGTGCTTATAAAAGAGAAATCATATGTTCTTTCAATTGCAAATTTGGCATCTTTTGGCTATTTAACATTGAGTAATATCGTGTAACGCGTGGGAAATAGGAAAGGCACCCAGGTCCACTCTACTGGGGATACCCGGTTGAGTGCCGGTCATGCCCCTCGGATTTGGGGCGTGACATAATGGTAATGAATTCAGATTCATAGGATGTTCTTCAAGGTAAACATTCTGGAATATTGTATTTCTGGGAAACGTTGAGAGGGAATTGAGTGGCCTATGGATCTTAGATAGTGTGGTTTTATGTGCGAGTCTCGTCTGGTAACCTGAGTTGAGGTGTTGTGGTGCTACAACAAAGGAGAATATTAAATTAATGATGAATCATGAAGGAAATGAGATAAATGGAATAGCTTGATAATAAACCAAGCCGGAATGAGAAGAATGTGATTTATCCTTTGTATGGGTTCGAGGTAATGAGTCTTAAGGGTATTTTGCAGCAAAGATTTAAGAGCTGGCACTTTGCTTAACTTGGTTTGGGTAGAAGGATTCAGTCCTGACAGCTTAGCTTATGCAATGGAATTGGGAGAAAGAGTTCTTGATGTGTTTTACCGTGATTTGAAGATGAGTATATTTCCTATGTGCATGCAAAGCATGGAGTGTGTAACAATTTTTCTCCTATATGGGATCCTAAAAGTTCTTGACTAGTTGAGTGTGTCGATGTCTGCGACACATGAGAGAGATAGAAGTCCTCATATTATCCTAGTGTGGTATGGTTTATGTGTTATGATATGCAGATTGAGATTTGCGTGTTCAAGGTTTTGGTTCAGTTCGTAATGGGGAAATCATTAAATTTTTAAGCAGCACGAACAGCTACAGGTGAGTAAAGAGCCGATCTTTAGATGATTAAGGTGATGTAAATTGATGATACGTCAGTAGCATTGCGATATTTTCCTGTTGGATCGACTGCGGATATTTGAGTTTGTTATAGCGTAAGGAATTTTGAATATGTTTCGTGGTATGAATGGATACTTGATGTGTGTTATGTATTAGTATGGCGAAGTGTGGGATCAGGCACAGTGATTCATGCATTATAAGTGTTGGAGACTAGAAGTTCTCGTGATCTGACCATGCGGTGGTTGTGGATTGTGTGTATCGACATCATCTCACAATTGTTGAAAACTGGAGGTCCTAGCGGATCTTTCTTTGCTTGGTATGTTAAATTTGGGTTATTATATTTGATGGCAGACTGGTTGTTCCAGGGTCAGATTGCCTAGACTAATATGTTATGGTCTATGTTAGAAAATGCCACAGGCTGCGTGGCAAGGTACATCAGATTATGTCCTAGTAGGGTAGCTTGTATTCCATAGACCTGTGGACGGTTGGCAAGTATTGCTTATTTAATTGGGTCTTCATGGCAGATGTTAGTGCAAAGGTTTCTCCCATTGATTCAGTTCCGGTATTGAGGGACTTTTCGGATGCGTTTCTTGCGGCTGGGCATGAGGCTATATCTGTTTATTGTAATGAGCAAATTTGACTCGACATGCATCTCTTTTGTAAGATATATATGCAGATCGGGTGGCGCGCTGTCACGGACATGTTATTTGTATCAGGTGCCATGCTGCCACAGGTATGTTATTTGGATCAGGTGGCACGCCGCCACGAGTATGGTATCTGGATCTGGTGGCACGCCGCCACGGGTATGTTATCTGGACCGGGTTACGAGGCGCAACAGTGTGATGAGGAGAATAATTTCCTATATTTTACCTTGTATGCCTTGTTTCCTGGTTTCTGCGGAAAATACGTATTGGGTGTTGCTCGGTGAATAGCACATCGGTTGCACCCTTTCAGGATTGAATAGTGTATATTAATTGCTTCACCATGCGTGTGATGGATTGCATGGTTTCAGATCTCAATCTGTGTGTGGCTGATCGTGTTGAGCCCGGTGGCTTGAGGTGTTTCATAGGTAATAGTGTTTGGATTGAATCGCGCGATGTGGCAAGGCCACGTGATGCTATGACCTTTCGAATAGGATTCGCGTACTCTATTTCTATGACATGAGATGGGATCTCAGATCTCTGTTGTGATCGTGCGGAGGAATTTGAAATACAGCTCTTTTCTTTGAGTTAGTTGTCATGGTTTGAGTGTATTCAGATCATTTAGTATTGGTGCCCGTGCTGAGCACATTGTGGCTTAGGCTGGAGTTGGGTTGTCGTATCACCAGAGTGGTGTGATGTAGTTGAGATATTCGTCGGGGTCATTAATGAGAACGAGCATGGTTGATTTCAGCTTGTTAGAAAGGTAATATCGAGGTTTGGCTCCGAAATCTGTTGTAGTATCAGTAAAAAAAAGAATGGACTCATGAATGGGTGATATGAGGTTCAGTTTATCGTGTGTTTCAGCTGTCATTGGCAGTATACGAAAGTGTTGGAAAAAGACTTTAGCTAAATAAGAGGTTCTCTATTGGTATTGAGTATTGTGGGCGAGTGATGTGGATAGAGGCTATCGTTCCGAGTGTTGGAATGTGTGGTACATTTTATGAATTCACCTGAGGTTGCAGGTGGGGGTTATTACAGCTGGCTCAAGTTAACTCTTAGTATAGATGTGGGGTTATGATCTTGTATATGATTTCGGGAAGTGCAGTGTGGTTCTACGGTTTATGGGCCAGATGGATTGTGAAATTTCCGCTATGTTGTGTTATCGGTACCTATGTGAGTTAGGGTGACGTGGGATCACCCCGGTTATGCGCATGGTAAGGTCATTTGTCTATTGGGCTGCTTCTAATTCTAGTACAACTCTGGGTACGCTCTAGGATGAGCGTTTATTTAAGTTGGGAAGGATGTGACGACCCGACCCGTCGTCTTATGTGTTACTTCTCTGTTTCCCCCTTGTTGAGTTGCTTCATGTTTCAATATAAGTATTACAGTCTACCGGGTGTAATTGAATTGGTTTTGGTTGAAAATAAGGGTCGTGGCTTCTTAGAAGTAAGCTTGTTTTGGAAACGTCAAATGGAAGTTGACTTGTGAGTTAGAAGGCTCAGATGCGATTTTTTATTATTCGGTTAGCTTCAGGAGATGAATTGTGACTTAGGAGAGCGATCGAAATTGAATTTGGAGGTCCGGTGTAGAATTAGGCTTGGATTAGTGAAGTTTGAATTTTGGCGGATTCCGGTTGATAGGTGAGATTTTGACCCGAGGGACGGAATGAAATTCTGAGAGTTGTAGTAGCTTCATTAGGTGATTTTGGGTATGTCTGCAAATGTTCAGGTCTTTCAGATATCGCTTGGTCGGGCTATTGATTGAATATGAGTTTCGGAAGTTTTAAGAAATATTTAAGCTTGAATCCGTCGTGATTTAATTATGCTTGTGTTGTTGTATGTGTTTCTATGATTGAAACAAGTTCGTATGATGTTTCGGGGTATGTTGGTGTCTTCGGTTGAGGTACCGAGGGCCTCGGGGTGATTTCGAGTGTTAAAACAGACTAGTTTTGGCCTTGGGAGAGATCAGATTTTTACTGTCATATGTTGCAGACCATAAATCATCGCGATCGCGTGAGGAGTAACGCGATCGCGTAGAGTAATTTGAGGTCCTGGAATTCTTGTGCATCGCGTCCGCGTGAAGGCTACCGCGTTCTTGTAGGCCTGGGATGCTGTGCATCGCGTTCGTGTGGAGAAGGGATACTGTACATCGCGTTCGCAGTAGAAATATCGCGTCCGCATAGAGCATTTGGACTGTTAAATATTTTTGTTTTCGCGTTCGCGTGGGTGAAGTCGCGAACGCGATGAATGATTTTTTGACCTAGAGCAGAATGTTTAAAAACACTTCCTCCGCGAGTTTAAGTCATTTTTCCTCCGTTGTTGAGCGATTTTGGAGCTATTGGACGGGGGAATAAGAGGATTTCAACTAGATTTTGACTTGAGGTAAGTTTTATGAGCTTAATATATGAGATTGTTGAAGAATCATCCATTAATTCTCTGAACTTGGGTATGAAATTGAAAAAACTAGGGCTTAAGTTTTTTATATTTCAAATTGGGATTTGATAGGTCATTTGAGCTCGTATTTTGGAGTTCTTGGAATGTGTGGACTCGTGGAAAGATGAGAAATCCGGTAATGTGAGTTTTGTATTCTTTTGAGTAGCGGACCCGGGGCTCGGGGTTTGCTAGTTTCGAGATTTTTGTTATATTCCGATTGTTTTCGATTGGGTGTTGTCCCATTTGCATATTGTGATGTATTCACTCTGTTTTTGGATAGATTCGACGTGTTTCTATGCTGATTTGAGGGGCAAAGGCGTCGCGAGCTTGAGAATTCATCGGTTTGAGGTAAGTAATACTTGGGAATGATATCTTGAGTGTTTGAAACCCCGAATTTGCACATCTTAGTGTTGTATTGTGGTGACTTGCACGCTGGACCTGAGTGTGGTGTAGAGCACCGTTGGGGATTGTGACTTGGTCCGTCCCGGTTGTTGGTTTTTACTGCAAAATTGTAAATGATTTATTGTTATCATTATGACTTGGGGTCATTGCCATACTTGGGGCTTATTGCCGATTATTTGAACTTTTTATGAACTATTATCATAGTTTTTCTCTCTATTTAAAAGATTATTTGAACTCAGTCCATGTGATTTATACTGTTTCATGAACTCAGCTATATTTTTCTCAAACTTGGAGATTTAACTGATATTTGAAGTATTATTTGGGCTGAGTATTATCATTTTACGGATGCCCGAGGGGCTTTTGACTATTTTGGACGGATTGAGGTTGAGGGCCATATGTGAGGGAATGATGATGTTGTAAGGGGGCTTTGAGGCCTCTAGTGTTGTGTGAGTAGGTGCATATACATGCATGGATCGAGCTGCACGCCGCAGTAGCATATTGCATGGATCAGCCTGCACACCGCAATAGCATATTGCATGGATCGGACTGCACGTCGCAGTAGCATATTGCATGGATCGGACTGCACAACCACAATAGCATATTGCATGGGTTGGGCTGAACGCCGCAGTAGCATATTGCATGGATCGGACTTCACGCCGCAGTAGCGTATTGTATGAATCGGGCTGCACGCCGCAACATTATACATATTGGATAGGGCTGCACGCTGCAGTGTTTTTGCGCTTAGGCTGAAGGAGCCCCTCCGGAGTCTGTACACATCCCCAGTGAGTGCAAGGTACCCATGGATAAGGCTACGCGCCGTAGAGGTTATGTGCATTGCATTGTATTCACGCATTTACTCCTGTTTGTACTACGTGGCACGACAATTAGCACTCATATATCATTGTCATACATACTGTTACTTGCCTTGTTGACCAGACCCTGGTGTTATATGTTAAGGAGTGCTGAGCCCGAGAGGCTTATGTTATATGTTGTGAGTCAGGAGTGAGGCCGCGGGGCTGATATTGTACTGAGAGGTTGATGCTGAGCCCGAGCGGCAGGTTTCTGATTACTTCCTACTTATTGAAATTATCCTTGCAATTGTTGAAAAAGCATATTTTCAAAAGAGATTTGGAACTGACCTTGAGATTTTCTAAAGATATTTTCACGGTATTTCGGTTTTTCTGAAAAAGGGTTGTTCTGTCTCTTATAGCAGTTTGGTGTACTCATACGTGTTTTCTTATCGCTCGGTTATTATTCTCTCTTATTACCACTTAGTTGGAAGTACACTTTACTCCCTGCACCTCGCGTGCACTTTCATGTACTGATCACCCGGTAGCGAGTTAGTAGCGGATTGAAGGTATTGCTATCATAGCTAAGCAAGGTGACCGCCGGCGTTCGCGGCACCGAGATTCTTCTTCTTCTTGATTCCTGGATTTCACTCTATGTATTATAGCTTTTAAATTTTAATAAAGTCACTCCTAGATGCTCGTGTCTTGTGACACCCCGCTCGGGCTGTATTGGTATTCATACTAATTAATGCCATAAATTCAGATTCGATCTGTCGGGCTGTATTGGTGTTCATACTAATTAATGTTATAAATTCATATTCGATCTGTTATAACTGATTAATTGCTGTATGTGGTATAATAGAAGCGGTCTGTATGGCCTTGTCTTCACGAAAGGTGTCATCACGACCAGATTTGGGAATTTGGTCGCAACAATAGGTAGCAGGTGAAATAACCCTTAAAACATTCTGTCCGCCCAGTTATCCTTCTATGCGATCGTATCCCTACTCTTGCGATTGCATAGACAAGAAATCCAGCACTCCAATTTCCTCTTACGTGATCGCACAACACCCCATGCGATCGCATAACACTGACCCCTACAACTACACGATCGCATTCGCTACTACGCGATCGCATAACACTGACCCCTACAACTACACGATCGCATTCGCTACTACGCGATCGCATTGGACAGAATCACACACTTATGCGATTGCAGAGTATCTTACGCGATCGCATAGGGAAATTCTAGGGGCCCTCCAAAACATTCTATGCGATCGCATAGAGTAAATCTCTGCTGCAATTTTTCTGCTGCACTTTCTTATGAAAAAATCCTCGTTAGCCATCCGAAATCACTCCGAGGCCCTCGAGACCTCAACCAAAAGCACAGATATTTCCTAATACTTCATTCAAACTTGTTCGTAACATAAAAAGACTATCATACACATCAAAATCATCAAATTTGCACGGATTCAAGCCTATATTAAACTAAAACTTTTGAAACTTGCATTTGATCAAAAACCCGATCTAAACACCTCCGAATGATCTAAATATTTTCACGCCCATCCAAAATCACCTACTGGAGCTACTGCAACTGTCGAAATTCCATTGCGACCCCCGGATCAAAATCATACCTATCAACCGAACTTCGCCAAAATTATAACTTAGTCAATCAAGCATAATTCTACACAAGACCTCCAAATTCACTTTCCATTTCGCTCCTAAGTCACCAATCACCATCTGAAACTAGTCGAATCATCGAAAATCCATTCCGAGCCTTCTAGCTTGTAACTCAACATTCGGTTGAATTTTCGAAACTATCCTTCTCATAAAGAGACTAATTGTCCCATTTCTACCCAAACTCTCCAAACACGTATAATGGAACATATAAAAGCATTAAACGGGGAAAACGGAGCGGTAACTCACTGGATGACGGGCAAGTCGTTACATCCTCCCCAACTTAAACAAATGCTCGTCCTCGAGCGGTTCAAGAAATATACCTGGAGTATCAAACAAGTGGATATTTGATCTGCATCTCCCGCTCGGTCTCCCAAGTGGCTTTGTCCACGGGCTTACCTCTCCACTGCACCTTCACCAATGCTATGTCCTTATATCTCAGCTTTCGAATTTGGCAACCCAAGATAGCCACCAGCTCCACATCATAGGTCAAGTCTTCGTCCAACTGGATCGTACTGAAGTCTAACACATGAGACGGATCCCCGACATACTTCCGGAGCATAGAAACATGGAACACTGGATGAACTCTCGATAAGCTAGGCTGCAAAGCTAGCATATAAGCCATCTCCCCAATCCTCCTAAGCATCTCAAAAGTCCCAATGAACCTTGGACTCAGCTTCCCTTTCTTTCCAAACCTCCTAACGCCTTCGAAGGGGAAACCTTCAACAAGACCTTTTCACCCACTGCAAAGATACATCTCGAACCTTCCAGTCCGTATAACTCTTCTGACGCTACTGAGCTGTGCGAAGCCTCTCCTGGATTACTTTTACCTTCTCTAAGGAATCCTAAACCAACTCTGTCCCTAATAATCTAGCCTCGGTAGGCTCAAACCAACCAACCGGAGATCTACACCATCTCCCATATAAGGCCTCATACGGCGCAATCTGGGTGCTGGATTGATAGCCGTTATTATATGCAAACTCCGTAAGTGGCAAGAATTCAGCCCAAGAACCTCTAACATCAATAGCATAGGCACGCATAATGTCCTCCAACATCTGGATAGTACACTCAGAATGCTCGTCCGTCTGTGGATGAAATGTTGCGCTCAACTCTTCCTGTGTGCCCAACTTCCGATGAAAAGTTCTCCAGAACTGGGAAGTCAACACAGTACCCCTATCTGATACAATGGAAACTCGGACCCCATGCAACCGCACAATCTCCCGAATGAAAATCTCTGCTAACTTCTCCGCAGCATAGGTAGTGCATACTGGAATGAAGTGCACAGACTTGGTCAACCTATCTACAATCACCCAAATCGAATCAAACTTCTTCGAGGTACGAGGAATACCACTCAAGAAATCCATAGTAATATTGTACCATTTCCACTCCGGAATATCCATCTGCAAGAGTACACCACCGGGCCTTTGGTGCTCATATTGACTTGCTGGCAATTGAGACAACCGAGCCACATAATTCACAATATCCTTTTTCATTCTCTTCCACCAGTAATACTGTCTCAAATTCTGGTACATCTTCGCGGCACCCGGATGAATCGAATACCGCGAGTTGTGGGCCTTCTCCAATATCAAATTCAGGAGACCATTCATATTGGGCACGCAAATCTGGACCTGCATTCGCAATACACCATCATCTTCAATGGTCACATCTCTGGCATCATCATGCTAGACCCTGTCCTTCAGGATTAGTAAATGCGGGTCATCATACTGGCACTCTCTGATACGGTCATACAAAAGAAGATCGGAGACCATGCTAACCAACACCCGACTAGGCTCGAAAATATCTAACATCACCATCTGATTGGCCAAGGCCGGAACATCAACCGCAAGGAGCCGCTCCCCAACTGGAATGTACGCCAGACTACCCATGCCAATACCCTTCCTGCTCAAAGCATCGACCACTACATTGGCCTTTCCTGGATGAACAAAATGGTAATATCATAATCTTTGAATAACTCAAGCCATCTCCCCTGTCTCAGATTAAGATCCTTCTGATTAAACAGGTGTTGAAGGCTATGATGATCCGTATATACCTCACAAGATATACCATAAAGATAATGCCTTCAAATCTTCAAGTAAATGTAGCTCCTGTGAACTGGAAGGTGCTAAAGGCCACTCCACTTAGACTCTAGAATACCCGCAGTACGAAGCATCCACTGGCATTTATCCAGAAATTTCTGGGCATCCTCACCCTCAACACCACTGAATGTCAGAGGCTGGAGCCTATCGAACCTCTCCAAATGATGTTGGTCGTCATCCGGCATAGCTGGAACCACATGAGCTAGAGCAGGTGCGACCTGCGCAACTGGAACAATCGTTGCAACTGGTTTGGAGCAACTGATTGAACTGACTTAACTGGTGCTACCTCAGGTGTTGTAAGCCCTGAACAACTTGCTCGGGAGTGCGAGCATCTCGGGTCAGATGACCAACCCGGTCTGAGAAGTAGCCACTGTTGTGGTGGCTGAAACGGCCCGAGCCAAGCAAGTGCAGACGGACAATATCTGAGCTATAGCCTCTTGGAGACCAGGAATCACGATGGGCACTGTCGGTGCCTAAATAGGTGCTGCTGGAGCATCTACAGCTGGAGTATGATCATGAACCTGGGCAGTTGGTGGGTCTACAAGTGCTGCCCCTGCTGGTCCGCCTTGTCCAGCATCACGACCGCGTTCACGGCCTCTAGCGGGTGGTAATGGGGTCGTCGTCCACGTCCATTAGCACAGATTCTCTCCATCTGCGAGAGAATAGAATACAGAAATTTAGTTTTCACATTAACAAACCGCACAATATGAATTTTAAGAAAGCGAGGTGTTTCCTAAAAGTTCTGTAGCTTCCTGCTTATACGTATGGTGCACGACACACCCATAAACAAGACTATACTAAACCGGATCATTATTCGTCAGGCCTAGTAACTTAGGCTCTTATACCAACTTATCACGACCCAACCCGGTCATGATAGCGCCCACACTAAAGCTAGGAAAGCCTGACCAACAATCGCTTTTCACTTTACAAAAGTCTCAAAAAATCGACAATTTAAGAATATTATAGTAATTTTAGGATAATAATCCAAAAAATATTAATAGAGTAATATGGAAAACTACGAAAATCGATAAACACACCTATAAGATTACGGGTCACGAGTCTAGAGCCTCTATATAAAACTGGATAATAATATCTGAATGAAGATATAAAAATCTGGAAATGTGTATAAAACTAATGAACTTGAATATGAAGAGAAGCCAGGCCTTACGAACGTCAAGTAGCTACCTTAACGACTCTGAAAAATATCTGGAGACTACGAGGGCTCAGCTAAACCTCCGGTGTACCTGAATCTACACACAAGGTGTAGGGAGTAGGGGTGAGTACTACCGACTTAGTGAATAATAAGCATAAAAAAATGTCTGAAAGTAAGAAATCCACGAAATGCCACAAAGCAAAGCTAAAACTAACCGTCCTAACCTTAGCTAGGAACTAACATCAAAGCAATATCAAATATAACATTCAAGTATCAGGTAAAGATGCAACGCAATGCACATGAATACGCTGCGCGTATAGCCCGATCCATTTAACGTCGACGGCGCTCACTGGGGGTATGTACAGACTCTAGAGGGGCTCCTTCAGCCCAAGCGCAATATTATCATATCACCGTTATGGCGTGCAACTTGACCCATGCTCAGTCCACAGTATGCATATGAGTCACATAACAAATTAAATCAATTTTCTCATTTATCCAATTATTAAGGTGAATGTAATTTAATTGATCAATTCAGGAATAAGGTGACTTAGCATTTAATAACAGTGATTAAGCACAAGATTGAGATCAACGATTATACAAATCATGTTATCATGCATATATTCACCTTAGACGGGTACTGTTGATCGGCACAAGGCCCCAAACATGGCAATAAGCCCAGATATATTCACTATAGGGTGTGTATCAGCCACCAGTAAATTATATTTAGCATTCGGGATGGACCAAGTCACAATCCCCAATCATTTAGAATCCTTCACCTGCCATGGGGTGCGAGTCATGCCCTAACATAGCGTCACGATGTGATAAACCGGAATTTCAAACCATCAGGCCATCATCTATACAAACTACTCACCTCTAACCGGTCGTAGGTTGGTCCGCGATGCCTTTTCCCTTTGAATCTCCGTTTACCCACATCGAATCTAGTCAAAACCACAACAAATATGTTATTATAGGCTAAATAAACATAACCCAACTGAAATTATTCGAAAAACGCTAAAAATCACGAAGTTGGTAATTCGGAGCTCCGGGCCCACTTCTCGAAAAATTCTGAAAATCACATCTTTGGATTCCTCGTCTCGCCACAAGTCCGTACATATAAAGTTTGTCGAAAACGAAGCTCGAATGGCCTTTCAAATGCCCAAAATTCGTTTCCAAAAATTAAGCCCTAGTTCTTCACAATTTCTACATAATTTCATGAATTAAGGGTTGATTCTTCCTAAAAATGGTGTTTTTAAGTCAAGAGACTTACCTCCAATCAATACCCGTTGAAAACATGCTTCGAATCGCTCAAATAGCTCATTGGGCTGCTTAGCAATGGTGGAAATTATAAATAGGTCGCGGGTGAAATAACCCTTAAAACATTCTGTCCGCCCAGTTATCCTTCTATGCGATCGCATCCCTACTCCTACATTCGCATAGACCAAAAATCTGGTCCTCCAATTTCCTCTTACGCAATCGCACAACACCCCATGCGATCGCATAACACTGAGCCCTACAACTACGCAATCGCATTCACCGCTATGGGATCGCACTGAACACAATCCCACACCTATGCAATCGCAGAGTCTCTTACGCGATCGCATAAGGCTATTCCAGGTCCTCTTCAAAACCTTCTGTGCGATCGCAGACATACCTATGCGATCGCATAGAGTAAATCTCTGCAGCAATTTTTTTGCTGCACTTTCTTATTCAAAAATTTCCGCTAGCCATCCGAAATGATGGGAAAAGGCGAGACTTCCATGGCAAATACTTCTAGTAATATTAAAGTGAAAGAAAACATGGGTTGAAGGAAAGCTCAAGGAGTCGAAGACAGTGTACTAGCTTAAATAACAGGGCCAATTAAGGTTCATATCAGTTGAGCCCAGATTCGTAGACTTTGGAGGTCTAGTCATTAATACCAAATTTAAACAATATTTAAGCAATAAGTAAAAATGAATATAGCTCATGATAGTCATGTGATTGCAACAAATTAACAATTGACAATTGAAATTACAAGGTTTACTAATCTAAAACAAATGATATGTTTTCATTACGCGCTTCCAGTAATAATAATAATAATAATAGCTCAGGCTGGTGATCTTCTTTCTTCTTTTTTTTTTTTTTTTTAATTGAAATTGGCTTCTATTGATATAACAAATATACATATGAGTGTTCTTAATGGTAGTATCGACTAACTACCATTGCTAATACAATCAACTAGTGTAACTAGCTAAATCTATTCTAACAAGTAGTGAACTAAGGATAATTGTTGAGAATTCTAAGTCCTTTCATCCATTTCTTGCAACTTCTACCACGAGCATGAATAAGGAGGGCAATCTCACGGCATAAATGATCTTCATCAAAATGTTTCCTCTCAAATCTAATATCATTCCTGCATCTCCAAATCAAAGAAATAGTAGTAACAAATGCAGTAGCTGTTACTGCCTTTTTGAACTGTCTACTCCTAGCATTGCAGCATATCTAGCTCATTCTTCCAGCAATCTGTTCGTCTACTCCAGCCAATCCAACAGCAGATTCTAGTCCAAATCCTGCTGGTAATTGGACATTCAAAATATAGGTGTTCAAAGGCTTCAAAGCCTTGCTTACAGAACACACATGTTTCTTCAACTTTGATACCAAACTTTAGCAATCTATCAACTGTAGTCTTCCATGAGCAGCCATCCACACAGTAAACTTATGTCTTGGCAAGACATTTATGGTAGCCATCAAGTTTTTCCAATCCACTCTAGGCCAAATTGGGAGAAGAGAAAGATATACAGAATGAATTTGAAATTTTCCAGACTTACAAACACTAGAAAGTCTGGATAGTAGATCACCTTGCAATTTGCTAGCATTCATGATTTGCATTCTACAGTCAATAATCTTCCTAGTTATCCTAGTGATCTTCTTTCTTCTCATCGATCTTGATTTACAATTAGATAGCTACCGAGCTACTCTCATAAATCATTTGGACATTGGCAGTAGCTAAACAACTAACATAAATTAGATTAGTCTAATTTTTGTGCAATTTCTGAGTTTAATTAGAGAATAATTTCAATTTAAACTCAAATAATCAAAGCGACAGATTTTGTTAGTCTACCACAATAAGCAAAAGCTTTAATATGAATCACCAATTTTCGGATAGTAAATCATCACTCCTGATACAATGGACTAAACATGAGATGATTTGAGCATGAAAGAACCTGTAAGCTAAACTAGTGACACATCCATGATAATGGGCTTGAACAATGACATTGAGTAATTGCATAAATCAGGAGATAGTTTCAGTCGCAACATTTCCCTCAAAAATAAACAATCAGAGAACTAGAAAGCTTGTACAAAATAAGATTGCAGTCGAATCAGATAATCGAATTTAACACAATCATAGCATAAAATAGTTTAAGATTCCATTTATACGTGCAATACAGTGCTACATGTAAGTTTATACATACCTAAAGGCAGAAAAGCAGCAATTAAAATACCAAATAAAGGTTAGAAAGCAAACGAATGAAGCTTAGCAGTGATGAACTAACACAAACGACTTAATGTCCAAGCAACGACTGAAAGCTAAAACGACTTCCAAACCCAGAGAAGATGAAAACCAAGTAGCAGAAAAGAAACAAAGAGAGAAATCCGCCTCTCTTTTTTGATGTTATCTTTCTAAAGTTTTAATGCTGAAATTTATAAGGCTTTACAACAACAACAACTATCCAGTATAATCCCACCATGTGGGGTCTGGGGATGTTAATATGCAGACGAGCATTACCCCTACTCGAAAGGGCAGAGAGATTGTTTCCAATTGACCCTCAGCTCATAGTATAAAAGGAAAAACAATAATAAAACAAAAACAAAGACAAAAACAATAGAGAACTCAATCAGAAATAGCGTAAATAATTATCTAAACATAAATTTATAAGGCTTTATCTCCTGAAAATGAGAGTAAAGGTGAGTGAAAGTATCCCTGAAAAATGTTGTGAATTAGAAAGATAAGGGAATGCGTGAGTAGGAGAGTAGGAACGAAAATAGAGAAGACGGCATCGATTAGAAGCAGAAGTCTCAGATGCGCCGTTTCACTATATCCTAGAGAAAGGGGTCTCTTATCATATTAGGTCTCCTAATGCCCCTATTAGAGTGTAGGAGGTAGAATTTTAATAATGGAGAATGCGTATATGGGTAGAGGGTTGAGATTGTATGGGCTTGGGTAATTTGATATTTTTGTGCTTCAAATTAAGTTGGCCCATACAAAATTGAAAGACCAAATTTACTTGTTTTTCTTTTTATTTCAATAATCTAATCGAATAATAAAACAAGCTAAATAAAATCCTAAATGAGGCTTTACCTTAAATTATTTTGTAAAGTTAATCATACTTATTTTTATTAAATTAATACTGACTAATTTAAAATTAAAAGCTAAAATGTGGACACGACTATTGTAGTAATTTTTTGTGGTATCTGTTTAATGAATGCAATTAGATTATGAAATTAAATTGATAAATGCAAATTCAATCTAAGATAGCATGTAATGAAAATGTGATAATTTTTATGATTTTTTAAAAAAATATTAAAGATGCATGATATGCAACTAAATAAACAAAAACTGCTAAAATTTACTAAAATTATTTTTGGTCTATTTTTTAGGAGTTATTTCCATGCTAGGAAAAAATTAGGTGCTCACAGTTGCCCCTCTTTACTCAGAAATATGAAGGGTTTTCGGAAAAAGAAAAAGTGAGCAACTATGAGCAATTTTTGCCCGTTTGAAACTCCATTCTGAAAGATTTTGAAAAAGTTTGACTGAAACATGCTTTGGAGGTAGCCTACATATTCTTGGCTATAAGGGAATCATGTCGGTGTAGTTCTGGAAATTTTGGTAGCTGGGACTACCGAGAAACTGTGACTACACTGTTGTTGCTGCTGTTTCTGCTTGCTGAGCTCTTTATTACACCAAAATAAAAAATAAAAAGCTAAACTAGCTAAGCCTATCAACTACAAGCTACAAGATTCCTATTTATAAACCTTCTAAAAGTTGATCTTGAGTTATGGCATGTTCTTCCTGCAGACTCTGATATGAATCTTGATTCTTATTAGTTGCGAACACTGGTTCGTTTTTCCTCAACTTTTCAGATCAAGGTGGGACATGCAAAGCTTGTGACTTCAATCATATCTTGAGAAGCCCGCATCTTTTCTCCACTTCGACACTTAGAGTTCAACTTCTTTTCTTGTTTTTCTTTTCTTTTAGTTGGATTGAGACTTCTTCTTCTAGTCATCTTAAATATATTTCCTTATGGTAAAAACTTATTGATGCACCAAAACAAACAAACGAACAAATTTTTTTCTGTCCCATTTTTTGCTAGGAAATTTTCGTGAGTTATCGCAACAAAAATCTAAACTATTTCTTTAATAAACCAATAAAACTAGGATTGTAGATCCTTGATATAAAGAGGTTAGGGAGTGGGGACAGTATATCTAAAATAGAATCAAATTGGGATCGGAGGCCCTAAGTTGGAAAGATTACCAGATTATGCTAGCATCATCTAGGGAGCGAGACCCTCTGTTGGAAACAATTACCAAAATCATCAGGTTATGCCAAAAAAATCCTCAGATTATGATAGGAAAGTCATCGGGTTATGCCAGAAAGGTCCTCGGGTTATGTTGGAAAAGTCATCGGGTTATGCCGAAAATGTCCTTGGGTTATGCCTTAAAAGTCATCGGGTTATGCCGGAAAGGTCCTCGAATTATGCCGGGAAAGTCATCGGGTTATGCCAGAAAGGTCCTCGGGTTATGCCGTAAAAGTCATCGGGTTATGCTCTCATAACCCTTGGGTTATGACGGGATCAATTAAGGGTTGGGACCCTATGTTGAAAAGATTACCAGGCTATGCCGGAAATAGCTAGGGAGTGGGACCCTATGTTGGAAGAGACGCAGCTAGAGATTGGAGACGCTATGCTACCATGATTTTGAATATTTATCCTTCTTTCTTTTCATTTGTTTTATATAAAAAATGAGTAAAAATGCAGGAAGGAAATTGGAGGAGACTTCCCTTTTGGATTAATTATTGATGTATAGTTGTTTCTAGCCCTTGTGCAGTTTATTTTTTTATTACATATGCTTCTTGCAAGGTTTCTTTAAATTACACATGTTTCCTGTTTCTCAAACAAAGAAAAATTTGTTAGTTTGAAACGGTAGTTGGTTTTGTGGCCTTGGTTATTTCAGACACTTGATCTAAGCCGCTTTCATATGCATTTGGTTGTTTCCTGAATACCGATCGCATTTCTGACCTTGAAGAACCTCTAGTTTTTCGAGACTTTGCAATGCTGGTTGGTCACATAGAACTAAACTTTTTCGACTTTATTTCTCCTTTAGATAGGCCTTTCACTCCTGAGTTTTTTTAAAATTTTTTTAACTTCCGAGCATAATGGAACTTTTGGCTCCTATAACTTACTACAACGGCCAGTCGCGTGGGACTTTACCTTTTCAAACTTTATTTCGCATTCGTAGGCATTTCATTTATGGTTTCTTTCTTTCAATTTCAATTTTAGAGCATTTGGAGTACCTTGGATACTTTTTTTTCAAATCTTTTTCGAGATGGTTAGCCACATGGGACTCAACCTTTTTAACTTCAAATGGTTTTCATTTTCAGAACATCAGCCACCATGGCTGGTCAAAGTCTACTCGATTCCCTTGATGAGGGTGGGTTCCTTTTTTAATATTGTCTCAAATCAGAAAAAAAAATCATGTAAATTAGTCTTGATATCCCTTCTTTGCCTCAGTTTTGGAACAAAGTTAGACGAAAAGTTATTTAAAGAAAACAAGCAATTGAATAAAGAATGAGTATAAACAAAAAGTGACCTTTCGAGGAAAAAAAGGACTTATCTGGAGTGCATCCGGACTTCAATTAACATGACATGCCTTTTAGACTGGATGCGTGATCCATGTAAAATGTCCCACTCTCAAAAATTCGCCACAAATTTTGCCTCAAAATCGAGAAACCTTGCCAGGACACTATCTATGTTAATGGTTGTGAGGATCCTCTTTTCCATAAGTGGTGCCTTTTGCGGGTTTTCACAAGCTGACCTCCCTCATTTCTCTTCTCAATGTTTCCTGATAGTGCTCTTTGTGAATTTTCACCAACAAGACTCTCTCTTTTTCAATTTCTCTACTTAGTGTCGCCTCACGTTACAAGTATGGGTTTTCACCAATAAGACTCTCTCATTTTATTTCTCTGAATTGATTGTATCAGATCCAAGTAGTTGTATTCTCTGATCCATGAACATTCTCACTGATTTATCGGAAAGACTTGAAAGGATTTGGGTAAAAATGATTTGGACTACTTTAGAACCCTTCAGGAGGGATCATCACCGAACTATTATAACATCCGTTCCAGTTTCACTTTTGGGGAATTTAGATTTTTGTTTTGGTGTGGCTGGACCTCAGAGAGAGGCTGCTTACGTATCTTTTCAGAATCAAGTCGAACGCAGTTCAGAGAACTTTGTTTTTTATTTTCTTTTGTTTTTCTTATGTTTTGTCTTCTCGTTTTTTTTTCTTCTTTTTTATTCATTTCTATGTTTCATCCCCCCCCCCCCCCCCCCCACATAATTTTTTCTTCTTTTTTTTCATTTTGATTTTTTTCTTCTTTTTTCATTCATCATTTTTTTCGATAACACTTTCAAGTTCCAAAGAGGATAATCAAAGATGAGTAACTGTTGGCCCAAGTTTCAGTTGAGTTTTGAAGATTGACAAATGAATTGATAGAAGGACCTGGTCCATCTTGCACTACACATTCTGAATCAACCAGTGCACATGCAGAGCATGTGAGGAAGATAATGCACCAAAGATCACGCATCAATATCTTCTGAACTTAATCGAAAAGGTTGCATTTGGGATAAGGAGGACAGTCTACTTATGTGAGGAGATCTTAATCCT
The DNA here is from genome assembly GCA_034376525.1 of Nicotiana benthamiana. Lineage (NCBI taxonomy): Eukaryota > Viridiplantae > Streptophyta > Magnoliopsida > Solanales > Solanaceae > Nicotiana > Nicotiana benthamiana. The sequence goes on along the minus strand of CM067329.1, from coordinate 134,936,884 downwards.
AAGTTAGGATAAGAGTTGGAGTTTGCGTTGGCTAAGGACTCGAATTGTGTACGGATGAGAAGTGGAGTCTTAATCAAACTTGAGAAGTGGAGTCTTAATAAAACTCTAACTTCTAACTCAATATATGATTGCGTTAGTTCTCTTTTACAGGTAACACACACAAGAAGAAGTAAAGCATATTTTAGAGCAAAATGAGTGAATCTGATTTGCAAGCAATATGTGCAAGTTACAAGTGTGTACGCCTACAACTACATGAACCTAGAGAAGAACTAGTTCCATATGATTTTTTTGTTTCTAGTTCAGTTGTAGTAGGTTTTTATATTGTACCTTTCAGCTTTCCTAAAAGCAGTTGTATTAGGTACTTTGTGTCATCAAGTTAGAGTTAACTTGATAGTGTCGCAGCAGCTGAGACTGTGTGCCACACTGGGATTAGAGTTTAATCCATAGGTTTAAAAAGAGTTTTTGTAAATGCTGTTTTGGCTCATTGATTTTGTGGAGTTTGGGTAAATTCTACTGAGTAGTAGGTCGTGGTTTTTTCACCCTTTGAGCCAGGTGTTTTTCACGTAAAAATATCTGTGCACTTTACTTTCAGTTTTATTATTCCGCAAACTGCAGTATTTAGAACTTAGAAGAACCAGGTTCTTCTAATGCGAAAATTAGGTACTACACAAATCACCCCCCCCCCTCTTGTGTGGTATTGACGTTTATTAACATCAATTGGTACCAGAGCAGGTTATCGTTGAAGAGGTTAACACCTTTTGCACCTTAGTAAAAAGATCAACATGAGTGCACTACCTGGGAACTGGGAAGGACAGTCTACTGCAAGGCCTCCACTCTTCAATGGGCTCTACTATTCTTGGTGAAAAATAGAATGAGAGAGCACATCATGGGTGAAGATTACGAACTTTGGTACATCATCACTGATGGTCCTCTTTGCTACAACTAAGAAGAATGCTGAAGGAATGGATATTCCAATTTGTAGCGCTGAAGACCTAAGGAAATTGGAGAAAAATGCTAAAGCCAAGAAATGGCTAGTGTGTGGACTTGGCCCTGATGAGTACAGTAGGATTCAAGGGTGTACAACTGCCAAGGAGATTTGGGACACTTTACAAGTGGCTCATAAAGGAACACCTCAGGTGAAGAGGTCCAGAGGAACTCTACTATATTCTCAATATGAGAACTTTACTATGAACAATGATGAAACTATCCAAGAGACGTATACTAGGTTCACTACACTGAAAAATAAACTTGAGTCTCTTGGAAGGGTTATTCTGGAAGACGACAAGGTAGAGAAGATTCTAACTAGAGTGTTGCCAATCTCCTGGGAAAGCAAAATCATTGCTATTCAGGAATCCAAAAATATTGCTAGTATGAAATTGGATGAACTGATTAGAAACTTAACTGCTGATGAATTGAGAAGGCAAACTATGAAGATGGATGCTCCAAAGAAAGAAAGAAGTCTGGCTCACAAAATCTCAGAAGAATCAGATCTTGAAGATGATGAAATGGCAATGATAACCAGAGACTTCAAGAAATACCTTATGAGAGGCATGGGCTCTTCAAGAGGATCAACATTCAACAAACCTAGGGCCCCTGAGAAGCAGACAAATGATGGTTGCTTTAAATGTGGAAGACAAATCGCATGATCAAGAAATGCCCTCAATGGGAGATTGAGTGGAAGAAAGAAAAGACAGAAAGAAGGAACAGGAAGAAGGAACAGGTTCAACCAAGGAGAAACAAAGGTACTACAAAAGCCATGGTTTCTGCATATGGAGATACGTCAGATGAAGACTCAGAAAATGAAGCCGAAGATTAGCAAGCTCTTATGGCCATCGGAGAATCAGAAGATGAACAGGAGGTAAGTATTCTACATCTTAAAGAAAAGATTAAATTCCTGTCTAAAGAAAAATTGGCTGAACTCTTGATAGACTTCATAGATGAGTCTGAAATAATAAACAGTGAGAAAGATGTTCTGTCTAGGGATTGTGAAATACTAGAAGAAAAATGCAAAAAACTAGAATCTAAGGCTGATGAGAGTAATAATTTAAATACTGAAAATAGGAATAGGAAAGAAAAAGGGTGATCAATCATTTCTCACACTAGAAGAAAATTTAGGAAATATGAAAGATGAACTGTATAAGAAAGATGAATAAATCAAGGTCCTTAAAGAAGAACTAGGAAAGGTGAAGCATGAACTAGACAGAACATGCAAATGGAGCATGGGTACAGAAGAGGTAAAATTGATAGTACCTTGTTCCTAAGGGAAAAAGATAAAGATCTTCTTGTTGTACAAATTTATGTCGATGACATAATTTTTGGGGCAAGGATTTTGCAAATTTAATGGGCAGTGAATTTGAAATGAGTATGATGGGAGAACTCAATTTATTCCTAGGGTTGCAAATCAAACAAAATCCAAACAGTACTATGATTCATCAGCAGAAGTGCACAAAAGAACTGATCAAGAAATTAAAATGAAAGAATCCAAAGAAATAGATACTCCTATTGTAACTGCCACAAAGTTAGATGATGATGAACCTGGTTCATCAGTTGATCAAAAGTTGTACAGGGGTATGATTGGTTCACTTTTGTATCTTACTGCCAGCAAACCTGACATTATTTTCAGTGTAGGACTTTGTGCTCGTTTCCAAGCAAATCCAAAGGAGTCACACTTGGCTGCAGTCAAAAAAATATTAAGATACCTAAAAGGCACAACTGATATGTGCTTGTGGTATCCCAAAGGTAGTAATTTTGACTTAATTAGATATGTTGATACTGATTATGCAGGTTATATAGTGGATAGGAAGAGTACTTTAGGTATGGAATACTTTCTAGGATCTTGTCTTGTTTCTTGGGCTACCAAAAAGCAGAATTCAGTGGCCCTATCTACTGCTGAAGCTGAGTATGTTGCTGCAGCCTCATGTTGTGCTCAGTTGATGTGGATTAAGCAACAATTGGTAGATTTTGTAATTGAAGTGGTATGCATACCTATATTTTGTGATAACGCTAGTGCAATCAGTATGACAAAGAATCATGTTCATCATAAAAGCCTAAGAACATATGTGTTAGACATCACTTCGTAAGAGACAACTTAAAAGGGGATAATTTCCATAGAACTTCGTGCCACTGATAAACAAATTGCTTACATCTTCACCAAGGCACTGAGTAGAGAAAACTTTGAAAGAAATAGGTTGGAATTAGGGATGATTAAGATCACCTAAGAGGTCATGTTCAGAATGCACAATGAAAAAAAATATTGAAATTTTTTTTTGGTAGTAGTTCTTAAATCTGTGAATATTAGTCTAATACCTACTTAGCTTAGTACTTTTAAATAAGTATACTCCTGTGACATGTGGTTATATCATTCAGTAATCTCTTACAAATTTTCTATTCTGCCATTTGAGGCATGATCAAGACAAGTGTCATATGAAGAACCTGGTTCATCAATATGTACTCATGAGAAAGGTCAGATATGTTTCTATACTTTGCACAATTAGAAAATTATAATTTTCAATCATGATCAAGAGCCCTAGAAAACCCAATCGTCTCAAAATTCTATCCGTTGGAAACCAATTGAACCAGTTTCTTGTAACTACAATTCTAAGAATAACGGAACTCTTTTGCTAAACGTTAGCTATTTTAATTAATCCATAGGGAGACCATAACTCTACAATGATAAGACGTCTACTGACATCTGAAAAAGTGCCTTTTCTGTAACAATAATTACTCCTCTTTAAAAGCTTCTCTAATAACATCATAACCGTCATTAGCTTCTCACATCTCTGATCATCTCTTTCATCTCCAAAAACCTAAAAAATCTCCAAATTTTTCTTAAGCCTTCCACAAATTCATCATCCAAAATGACTAATCTTCAAGACAATATAGGAAACCCCACCAACTGTGTCACCTAACACCAGCTCATCTTCTACTCCTCCTGTTGAAACCCCAAAACCAAGATTTCGTGTGACAAAAATGATAGCTAGAAAAGCAGTAGCAACGGGACCTTTGAGAAAAGCTTTAAACGAGAGGTTGCAAGCCAGTCAAAAGAAAGAACCTCAAGTAAAAGTCACTGAGTACAGCTCTGAGTCGTATCAATACATCTTTGCAAGCGAGGGAGATGAATCTGGGTCTTCCAAAAATTCTCCGCCTCAAGAAAACCCAACAGAGGTAAGATCTTGTCCTGTTCAGGTGGATGTAGGTGAAAAGGTAGAAAATAGATATGTCTTGGTAGGGGCTGTTAAGGATATTTCTGGAAATGAGTCTGTAAAACAAATGAAGAAAAGGAGGAAGAAGGGGTTATCTATCTATGGAAGTGGAGGAAATGGGGTATCACATTCAGGGGGCAGTGAATCTGGGGAAGCTGCTGAGGGGTTGGTAGACTTAAGCAAATAAACGAGTAAACCTAGTCCATCAGTGGAGGAAACCTTGGCTGAAATGATGTAGAAGGTGGGGGATAGATATGATCCCAAGAAAAGAAAGTCTTCTTCACATAAAACTCCATCTGCTGCAAAACCAACAAAGAAATCCAAGACTGCATCACCCAAGGTTGCTCCTAGGGGTAGAACAACAAGAAGAAAAGTGAGAGAGAGCGAAGCTGAGTTAAAGAGGGAACTAGAGGAGAGTAGGAAGAAAAGAATAGAAAAGGGAAAAGGGAAGGTTGGTGAGAGTTCAGAAACTGTGGCTGAGGAGGATGAAGAGGTAATGGAACAGGTTCATCCAGTGAAACAAACTGAGAAAACTCGTATTGCCAAATCTAAGGAAACTAGGACTTCTTCCAAGAAGTCTTCAAAAGTTGTACCTGCTAAGTCATCCTTGCGAAAAAGAACGAGATCTGTCTCTAAAGGCAAACAAGTGAAAGTAGTTGTAGAAGAAGAAGAGAGTGATAAAGAAGACGAAGATGATTCTGAGAATGAGCAGGATAGATATGCCGATTTTGGAAAAAGAAAAATTCTGAAGGCTAGGCTGTTGAAAGACCTGGAGGAGCCAGGCATAATGAGGCTTCTAGCATCTCTGGAAGCTCAAGGTTGGAAGGACATGGTCCTTCAGTTGAATGGGAAACTGGCTAGGAAGCAACTGGTTGAGTTCATGGCAAATGGATCAGTGAAGAATGGTCTGGTGACCAGTACTGTTGAGGGGGTGAAGGTAAAGTTCAATACTGAAAAACTGGGGGAGATTTTGAATATCCCTTGTAAGGAATATGATGATTACACAAGGAAGAGGTGGCCTTGCTTAGATGGATTGCCATCAGAGCTGCAGATAACAAGAAATTTTTGTGAAACCCAATCAGATGCAGAAGTGTCTGAGGCCAGAGCAGTGCAAAAGAGTGAGATGAGGCATGAGCACAAGGTTCTCTTAGAGTTTGTCAACAAATTCCTCCTGCCAGGCTGGAAAGAAAGCATACTGCTAACTATATGGACCTTGTGCTCAGGCAGTGCTTGACTGAGAGTAAGCAAATCAACTGGCCTGTGTTTATGGTAAAGCTGCTAGAAAGGGTGATCAATGGTTCAAAGGCCCATGCCATCCCCTACGGATTTATTTTTACTACTGTGCCTGAATGACTAAATGTTCCCTTGAATAATTGGGAGATTGCATAAAGCAAGGAGCACTTTGGCATCAAGACCCTTCAAACCTGTGACTATATGTTCAGCATTGTTCCTGTTGAACCTGGTTCATCTGCTAAGACTCATGTGAACAACAAAAACAGGTCCTTAGTTCAGGAGGTTGGAATGAAGGATGCTGAAATAGCAAGGCTTAATGCTAGCGTGGCAGAATTGGAGGGAGAAAGGAATGGGCTTAGAGCTGATCTTGCCAAAGAAAAGGAGAATAATGAAGCCATGCTACAACAAATGCTAAACCTGCTGAAAGTCCAACCCTCTAGCTCATCCAAGTCTTAGGAGTCCTAGGCTTAGTATCTAGTCTAGTTCCCCCCCCCCCCCCTCAGTGACAAGTTTATGTGGTTCTTGGTCTTCCTTTTTTGCTCATAGTTGGAAGTTTTATTTTTCTTTTTGTGGACTGCATCGTAGGAACATCTCAGTAATCAATGAAATGAAACATTTTTGGTTCTTCTTAATCTTGCTCTTAATAGTTATTTTTGAGCTGACTTTTGATTAACTTGAACATGTGTTCACTTTCAGTTGTCCCACCGGCCATGAGTATAAATTAACTTTGAGGATTCACATTATTTAAGCAACTTTTTGATGATGCCAAAAGGGGGAAGATATTGTGCTTAAATTTTTTATTCTGAACAAGTGATGTTTATGACCTAAATCTGACCTCCTTAATGATAAGTTAAATCAATTTTTAAGTGTTGATTTCAGCCAAGTTTACAGGTTCTCTGATCACAATAAGCACAGAGTTTGTCATCATTAAAAAGGGGGAAATTTTGGCCCAAGTTTCAGTTGAGTTTTTAAGATTGACAAATGAACTGATAGAAGGACCTGGTCTTTCTTGTACTATACAGTCTGAATCAACCAGTGCATATGGAAAGCACGTGAGGAATATAACGCACCAAAGATCACGCATCAATATCTTCTGAACTTAATCAAAAAGGTTAAATTTGGGATAAGTAGGACAGTCTCCTTATGTGAAGAGAACTTAAACCTAAATTAGGATAAGAGTTGGAGTTTGCGTTGGCTAAGGACTTGAATTGTGTACGGATGAGAAGTGGAGTCTTAATAAAACTAGTGAAGTGGAGTCTTAATTAAACTCTAACTACTAACTCAATATATGATTGCGTTAGTTCTCTTTACCAGGTAACACAGACAAGTAGAAGTAAAGCATATTTGAGAGTAAAAAGAGTGAGACTAATTTACAAGCAATATATGCAAGTTACAGGTGTGTACGCCTACAGCTACATGAACCTAGAAGAACCAGTTCCATCTGATTGTTTTGTTCCTAGTTCGAATGTAGTAGGTTTTTATATTGTACCTTTCAGCTTTCCTAGAAGCAATTGTATTAGGTACTTTGTGTCATCAAGTTAGAGTTAACTTGATATTGTCGCAGCAGCTGAGGCTGTGTGCCACACTGGGATTATAGTTTAACCCTTAGGTTTACAAAGAGTTTTTGTAAATGTTGTTTTGGCTGATTGATTTTAGTGGAGTTTGGGAAAATCCTACTAAGTAGTAGGTCCTAGTTTTTTCACCTTTTGAGCCAGATGTTTTCCACGTAAAAATATATGTATACTTTACTTTCAGTGTTATTATTCTGCAAACTGCAGTAGTTAGAACACTTAGAAGAAACAGGTTCTTCTAACATGAAAATTAGGTACCACACAAATCACCCCCCCCCCCCCCTCTTGTGTGGTATTGACGTTTATTAACATAAGTAACGAACTCAAATGGTTTACAAAAGGGTTAATGGTGTTTGGGTAGCGAGAATGAAAGCCTCCGTCATCCCAACTGGAGAATACTAATACTATATGGAGGATCAATTAGAGTACCTTTTGGCTGCATTTGCATTGACAATTGTTATAGGATCATTTCCTTTGATGTCTTCCAGGTACAATGCCCTCTTTGGCAGTACCCTTGTTATTATGTATGGATCTTTCCAATCTGAAGCCAACTTTCCTTTAGCTGTTCCAAATATTTGTTTTATTTCCTTTAACGTATCTTCATTGCAATATCATTCTAGATTAATTACTTCTAAGTCTGACGGCATTTTAGGATATGTGTGTGAAGTCCGCAAGCATGTCACATTATTGAAATCGACATTTAGCAATACTAAAAAGAGAATTAGAATAGTGAAATTCCTGGTCAATGAAATAGTAATATCAATTGATTTTATTTTATTTTTAAAATTTTTGAAGATAGAAGGGTTTACATCAAAAAGTAAGACAAAAGTAAAACATCCGAATCATACCCTGAGATCATTCGAACGTAGAAAGGATAGCAAGACTGGCTACTAAGAATCCCGTCTAATAAGGAACTTTCATGCTTGGTGGCCATTTTTTGGCTTTTCTTCATTCTTGAAAATGGCTGCAATGACCTTTAGTCCCAGATAAAATTTCTTGTCTTCACAAATTATTCCGACTATTGGCCTGATATTTTAGGCATGCAACAAATTGTTAATTACATCAGGAGCTTTTTTATCGCGAAAAATAATTCCTCCAGCTTCATTCAAATCTTCAATTTCCCTTTTGAGGGTCCAACATTCCTCCGTACTGTGTCCCAGTGCTCATAGTGGTATTCACATCAAGCATCATCTCGGTGCGACGGGGACTCGAGGTTTGGCCGGTTCGAGGCCACTAGCTATAATAGATATAACCTGATTAGCCATCGGAACAAGCTTGAATACGATTCACCAATAGGGGTTGACCTAATTCTTTCTTCTCTTGGGAGAGGATTGTATTGGGGATCATTCAGTTGAGGATTATATGAAGCTTGGTAAAGATGGGCATATCTGGAAACTGGAGCTCGATTTTGTAGATAATGTTGTGGCCACGGGTAAGGTTGCGCGTTCGTTATTGCATAGGGAGGCAGTGTCATGGCATAAGCAGCATCTTGAAGGGAATAATAGTGTTGAGGGACCTCTGCAAACATATATGATTGGCAAATGACTTGCGGGCCCCCTTCGAGTCTAGACCATCATGGCTCCTTCTTCTCTACCATTTCCATTTATCAAACCCTCTGATCCATTTTGAACATCTAGAGATGTGGAATTAAAAGCAGCATGACTCAGGATTCGACCATATTTGAGCCCACTTTCTACCATCTCCCCAATTTTGATAGCCTCAACAAACGGCTTTCCTATAGAAGATATCATTTTATGGAAATAGTGTGCCTATTGGGCCTGTATAAAGACCATGACCATTTCAATTTCGTCTATTAGAGGCTTTACCCTGGTAGCTTGCTCACGCCATTTGATAGCATATTTGCAGAAGCTTTCCACTGTTTTCTTTTCCAAATTGTAAAAAGTATTTTCTATTGTAATATCCACATTATACTCGAACTGGCGGACAAAATATTGGGCCATATCATCCCTCACATGCCAATGAGTAATTTATTGATTCATCTACCAGGCTTTCCCCAAAATAGGCCATTAGAAGCTCATCTTTTCCACCAACAACCCTCAACTAGTTACAATATCATTTTAGATGAGCGACTGTGTCTCCGTGCCTGTTGTATTTTTGAAATTTTTGCATCTTGAAGCCACCTGGCAAGTGGACATGGGAAAACATACAAAGGTGAGAGTATGAGACACTTTTTAGCCACTCAGATCTTGCATGTTTTTCAGGCTCTGTTCTAGGCTCTTCATCTTCCAAACCATTTCCTATTGCTCAGGATTTTAAACGACCTTTTCTAGCTCCACCGAGAGATCATATTGTGGAGGTTGAGTTAAAGAGTATGGGGTAACATATGTTATTTCTGATTGATGCTGTGTACCTGAAAAATGTACATTGGAGGTCAACATACAATCGTGGAAAAGTTTGTTATGTTCTGGTGCAGACAAGTGATGTAGAGACAATATTGGAGGTGCATAGGAAACTGGCGCCTGGGGGCGAACCACAGAAGGCATGCCAGGATCATTGAACATCATTAGAGGGTGCCTGCATGGGATGAGCGGGTTGGACATAGGGCATTGGTAACCTCAAATGACATGGGAATCAATTCAGGGAACCCAGGGATTGCACTTGGTGGTTACCTACCCTTAGACCAGGTGTCCCACATTTCAAATATGCGGAGTCGCAACATCTTATTCTCTTTGCAACTACTAATTCTAGTTATAGAATAGCCGATGTCTGGCTTTTCTCATGACTGATGATTTATTGATTGCTTGTGGAAGCATATGTGCCTTTGGATCTTGTGAAGGAGGGGAGGCTAGACTACCAACAAAACCAACCACCAAAACCTGGCTAGTTTTCTCATCCAACAACCTTGTTAGTGTTGAGACGCTTAACAGATAGAAAATCGCACGATTGGATTAATTATTAACTATAACTAGGTAAGCTTAGCAAAGCGGAAATAACAACCTAACTTGCGGAATAATTAATTAAAACTGAACATACTGAAACAATAACTGCATATAAGGCTGCTCGGCCTATACAACTCAACAAATGCGGAAGTCTTCAATTCACCCCAAAACCCAAAATCTCACGGGCAACACAGGCTAATGGAAGTACAATAAGAACTCTAAACTCAAGAATAGTCTATACATAGTACGATAGAAGTCCAAGCGCTACCAGATTGAATAAAGAAGACTCTTCGGTTTGCGGACGCGACAAATATACCTCAAGTGTCCGTAGCTGTCCCTATCTCACTGATAATACGCCTTAGTGGAGGTACCTAGATCTGCACATAAAAAACATGCACAGAAAAGGCATGAGTACACCAAAGCGGTACTCAGTAAGTGTCAAGCCTAACCTTGGTTGGGTAGTGACGAGGAAAGGTCGGGCCCTACTAAGGTTAATGATATAATAAGTATGTACAATATGAAAACAGATGGAAATAATGCGAACAAATATGAAATAAGAAAGAATTTACAAGGCAACAATAGATAAGCGATGAACAAGATAAACACATAAATGTACATCTCAATACCAAGTTACCAAACGAGGATCTCCCAGGATACTATCCTGTGTTTTTTCTCAATTGTCCTCCGGATCTCCCGGGATACCATCCCATAGTCCGTCATATGTGTATATCTGAAGGATCTCCCAGGATACTGTACCGTAGCCCAACTATCAATTTACAGGGGGATCTACCTGGAATCTAACCCACAGTCCCAATGTAAATGTGTAGGGGGATATATCGGGAATCAAACCTGCGGTCCTAAAGTAAACAAACAAGGGGGGAGCTATCAAAATCCCACATCCGTAGTCCTAGTGTAAATGCGCAACCATAGCCAGAGGATATTCAGAATTAAAGTACAAAACAAAAGCAAACATGTAACTCTAGCCTAAAATGCTTCACATAGTACAATTTAGGAAACTTGAGAAAATAGGCAAATAAATTCAACTAGGCATGCTTCTCTAAATAATACAGGTTAAACTTGCATTTAGAATAATCAAGTAAGCAAGAAAACTCAATTTAAATATGGCATGTAAAAATGGATTTTCAACAATTAGCTGAAGTACGCGCTCGTCACCTCATGTACAAGGCGTTCAAAGATCACATATTATGTCCTAAGGGGAAAAGTACCCCCCCCCCCCTACAAAGTTAGACAAGCCACTTACCTCGAACCGGCTCAATAAAACTAGAAACAACGCCTTTTCCACGAGTATCCGATTCCAAATGGCCCAAATCTGTGCAATTCAATTACATATCGAAAATAGCATTGCAAGCAACTGATTCCACTATTAAATCTAAAGCTAAGGCGCGAAAAAAGGTAAAATGACCAAAACACCCCTCAGGCCAACGTCTATGAATCGGATAAATTTTAGGATTCTATAACCCCCGTACTCTCGCGAGTCTAACCATATAAAAATCTCACTAATCAGAGGTCAAACACGCACTCAAAACCTAATAGTTTTATCTAAGAAGTTTGTTCCAATTTTTCCCAATTTTGATCCCAAATTCAAAATTAGATGGTAGATTTAACTATATATTAATGGAATACAAATAAAAAAGATTAATGAAATATTACCCAATGATCTTCTCTTCAAAACCTACTCAGAATCGCCCTCTCCCGAACTCTCAATTGATTTTTTCAACTTTTGAAACTCAACCCTCACTACAAGAAAAATAGCCTATGGCGACACCAATAAAACCGTTGCCAAAAATAGGAAAACCGTGCAATATTCCTATTGCGACAGATTGGGCTCTGTTGCAAGTTAAGGCGTTGCAGTTGGTCTGTTGCAACGATTATTTGCGATGGTTTCCAAGCCGTGGTCATAGCTATATCTATCGCAACGATTATACGGTAGCCTATTACAACGATTATTAAAAGCTATTGCAACGAATATGAACCGTTGCAATATGTCAATTGTAACGGTGGAAAACCGATGGAGAAGACCTACTGGAATAGTTTTTTAATATAGTTTAGCTTATCTATTGCAACGATTATTATTATCTATTGCAACGACCATTACAAGCTAGTAGAACAATTATTTCAGCTGTTGCAACAATTTTTGAGTTATATTTAATACAAACTGTTGCAATAATTCTTACAAGCGATTGTAATGGAGTAAATTTTAATACACTGGAATTTATACAAACCATTAAAGGAAACTATATTCATCCACAAAATCATCATAAAAAATATCCAACTAGTATTATCCAAATATAAGAGATATTGACGGACAACTCAAGAGTCAGATTGCATATAAGTTTGCAAAATATTCAAAAATAAGCAGAGTCCCAAAAAATCTGAAGGTGAAGATCAACCATTACTCAGTCTTCACTGCTTTCATCTACCATTTGTTCATTTTCTTCACCTACAAATTCAAGATATAACGATATTTAGTATGAAATTATAGATGATAAAAACTAATGCATATAAGTTAATATCAAATCAGATAAATAGGCAACTATATAATAGTTTACATCATTAATAAATAGCATTACATAACAGATTAACATCATGCACCCTATCAGAAGAGTTTTGTACCACTGAAAAATGCCAACGCTTTTGGATTTATCCTCAAGAATAAAAAAAAAATTACATCGCAAGTATATTGAAATAAAAAGAGTTCCAATTAAAACAATCATGTTCACTATTTAAGTAGACATTTTCAGTTTCTTGAAGGAAATCTCCTTAAACCAGCATATCTTGGATACACTCCAATTGAAGGAGCAATTGACAGAAATCTACTATTTCCAGATCATTCAAACTCCTTCAACTCACCTGCCAACTTGAATTTAAATAAAGTTCAGCCACAACCCCATCTTTGTTATTACAACAACTAAACAGATCCGGAAATTATGATTTCAATCACTCATCACCAGCACATAAATAGAAACTAATCATTTATCACCAACACATAAACAGAGACTCAATCACTCATCACCAGTACATAAACAGATCTGGAGCAGGTTGTGCATAAGGAATATATACAAACAACTGCTGAAATCAGCAGCTCCTATAGTTATTGTTGTGCAATAGGTAGGTGTGGAAGAAAGAGCTAGACAGAGGCTTTTCCTGGCAAATCTGGACAGTTGTGAGTTAGAATACATCACCGGGCACAAAGAAAAAAATACCAAAATTTGACTATTTGAGCAGGTCGACAAAATGCTCCAATGGTAGTAGTTAATCAAGCTCCTACACTGTTAGAGCACCTATCACTTTAAATCTAGTATACTAAAAAATGCAAAATTTCTAATTGTACAATCTAAAAATTAGAAGCATCAATTACAGGATTGCGAGGATTCTAACCTTGATTGTTGCTACCAAGAGATGGTCGATGAATTAGGTGAATAGATGCGGCTTGTGTTGAGGAAGGTTGACCCAGTGGACGAGAATACAATGTTGCTGAATATTAGCATCAATTGGTAATCCAGAACGTTGAAGTTTTGCTATGATATCTTCTACAATTTCTTGTCTCATCATTGTCTTTTGTTCCTCGAATTGTTCCTTCTGTTCCTCAATTTTTTCCTCCAATCTTATCATCTTCTCTTCCATCTTTTGCATGTGATCATCTGTTGCATTTGGAGAGGGTTCAAAATGTCCCACTTTCCCTTTCAAAGAGGTTTTTGTACCCTCACGCCCATACAATCTCAAACGTCCTTGAAGTTCGGGTCCCATGATTGATGCAAATGCATTAATTGACTCATCACCATTCACTTTGGTGCGTTTCAATACTCTCCATTTCCGCCTATCATACAAATAAAAAAAGTGAGAATTCCTGTTAAAAAAAAGGTTAGTATGAACATATTTTCAATGCAAACAAAATAGGAATATAAAGAACTCGCACAATTTTTCTAGTTGTATCTTCATTTGATTCCTTGTATGTTCGACCGGGTTTTCTTTGTCTTGTAGCGACAAAGATATCCTTAAGTGATAGTGGATCAGAAGTTTCTTTCTCTTTTTCCTGGACAAATTAAAAGTAGTATAAAATATCTTCTTAAAAATGATAACAAGTTCATATTTAATGAAAAATAAGAGCAGATACCAAATCATTGCGGACTGTAGCAAAGTTTTTTTTGCCAGCAGTGTGTGGATCCTTTAACTTTTTCGATTGTCAATATTAGTTGCTAATATTTTTTTCAAGTAAAATAATATGTTTCAATTCAAAACTGTCATAAAAGGAAAATAATTGGTTTTCCTTCATGAATATTTCTTTACAAAGCTTAACATAAATGAAATTGCTTCTCAAAAACATACCTTGTCTTTATCAGAGTTCCAATATTTGAGAAGATCCTTAAATTGATATGCTGGATTTTTTTCAGGCTTTTTTTCCATCGAGTTTCATCATTTTGATATGCTTTAAAGTGATCTTTATTCAATTCACTCTTATACATTCTCCAAGCACCTTGAATTGCATCCAGAGTCCACTTTTTTGCAATTTCAGAAATATTATATTTTTCCTACAAATTGTTTCAATAAGTTAGTGCAAAAATATTAAGCATGTTCAGCCGAAAATAAAATTGAGAACTGAGAACCTTTGTATATTTCCACAAATCCTCTTTTGTGTCAATTTTCCTCCAATCAAATATATCAAGAGGTCAAAAGGTCGAATTCATTGCTAATGTACCGAGGAAGCTGCCAAACTCCATGACAACATCTTTAGTAGGACCAAGAGGTTGACCAAACTCATTGACCACAATTAACTTACGTTCACTCCTTCCATGTACACTTAGCATCCTTGTTTTACCTCTTTTTCTTTTTTTAGTACAACATCCTACAATAATACAAATCAAAAGTATCCTCCAATTTAGTAAAATAGATATATGATGTCAATACTTTAATGTAAAATCTATTTTTTCATACCTTGTTCATCTACTTAGAAGCATCAGTATCCAATTGCACTTCTTGCTCTACTGATTGTGCTGTAGGGGTGGTTAAATCACTTTGTAAATGGGCTCTACCCTGTGATGTTGTGGCATTGGTAGCTGATGTTCTTTCATTAGATTATTTAGAACCTGACGTTCTTCATTTAACTATACAGAGCTAGCTGGAATATTCGTTTTTCTGGTCCGCATCAACCTTTTCTGATTTGCTAAATATGTAAGTGTTCCAGCTTGAACGAATGTAGAAATTTTCTCTTTTTTCTTTTTGTCTTGTCCCTTCTTGAATCATGACTAAAATTTTGAAGTAAATAAAGATATCAGTAGAAGTGGTAAAGAGGGAATAAAAATTATCAAGAGCAGAACTATCTTTGTGCATTCTTAAGACTCTGGATTTAAAAAATGAGCAATGCATTCAGATGACAATTCCAAAATCAGTTTTTTGACTAGATGTTCACATACACTTCTATGTATATGGTGCAATCTAGGAAAATTAACAAGGTAGTATCCTTCAACTTCTATTCCATCTTGTTCTCAATATTACTGTGTAGTTTGTGTATTTATATGCTGAAATATAAAAGAATACGATATATTATGTACTGAAGAAGATCCACAGAAAGCAAGTCACAGATAGTCAAAAACACAAAGGTGAAAAAGGTTATTATGTTACACAGATTTTCATATCACAAGCAAGGTACTAAGGCAAGCTATATAAGCTGTATTCGAAGAGTTTGGACATGCAACTCAAATGGAAGTTAACATTTCAGTTTTTCAACATAAGGAAGATTTCCTATCACAAGCAAGGTACTAAGGCAAGACTCAGAGACACGAGTCAACAAGCTAAGTTTAGTAGTTTACAGTGTCCCAGCTGGATCATACAATATAACCAGTTAGCAATGGCACTCACTACTCTACTACAAACTAAGGATGCTCACAAAGACCCCTTTGTTGAGAAACATTCACACGACAAAGTTCAAAAGGCAAGTGGCTATTCCAAATTTTCAATGAGTAGTTAATCTAATCACTAGAAAACTGCAGTAATGTAAGAAAGGAGAGAAAATAATTTGTTGCTATTAAACTATATCAATAATATAAGTTTTCAAAGAGAAGTGTAGTAATCAATATCTACAATTTTGCAGTGACCAAGTAGATCCATAAACAATGGGAAAAAGAAAAACTTAGATCCATACACAGATTTCCTTATTCCAATTTACAAGAACAGCCAATTAATCTACCATAAATTATTATAAAAAAGCTGAAGATTGAAGAATGAAGAAGTTATGAATATGTTGAAGAGTTGAAGATTGAAGACTGAAGGTCAAAGCATTCACAACAGATATTTGGATAGAGTGTTACAAACAATGGCACTATAACATCAAGGCCTTAATTTTCATCATAACAACATAGATACAGTAATATGTTTGCAACTGAAGAGCTCTCTTGGCAGGCAACCAAGCCTAGCAGTTTTACCAAAAAAAAAAATGAAAGGGAAAACTACTCTTACCTCCAATCTTTCTCAGCTATACCAGCAAGTTCAATGAAGACAATATTCTCTTCACGTAACTAATTTGCAACACTCTGGGAAAAAAGGTAAGAAAACATAAGAAGTTATTACGAATGACAAGTAAATCCACCAACATACATTTCTAATTAACATATCACACTTTTCAGAATTTAACCATGATTGATATGGAAAAAACAATTAATTTACAATCCACAAAAACTGAATTACACAATAACTAGAAAAGAAGATCAGATCAAGCATCATTCTTTTCCATTCTCTATCAAAGAAATGGTACAAAGAAGAAAATAAGAAAATACAAAATATTAATCTTCTAACGTTATCATATTCAATAATCAGGAACCATCCAATCCCAATCAGTGTCATCAAAGTCATCTTCCTCTTCCGATGTTTCCACATCTTGTGAATGGTGTGCATGAAATGGCATATAAACCAGGTGTTATTAAATATTTTTGGCATTTCAAAAGTTAACATTTGAGAATATAATACAACAACAACAACAAAAACAACAACAGTAACAACAACAACAGCAACAACGCAGCCGCCGCCGCCAGAGAACCAACCAGTCAAAATTACTCCCTTCAGTAAGCAAAATAATCTCCAACTGTAATGGGGTAATTTTCAAGAACCTAGACATCTACATTAGCACTCATTGTATTTTTTTACTTTATTTTTGTAAGCACACTCTATGCACCTTATTACAACAACAACAACAACTACCCAATATAGTCCCACAAAGTGGGGTCTGGGGGTAATATGTAGACGGGCCTTACCCCTACCCGAGAGGGCAGAGAGGCTGTTTCCAATCGACCCTCGGCTCAGTGAAGGAAAGAAACAACAAAAACAAAAACAAAAACAAAAATAAAAGAGCATTAGTAACTTCAGCAGAAATAGCGTAAATAATTATCTAAACATAATAACCATAAATAAAATAGCATGCAATAATATCAGACATTGACTACCATAAATAACTACCATAAGGGGGACACAATCCAATACACAAGTCATCTATGGATATCCCTGCCAATCCTCACCCAACCCCGGGTGAGGTACGAAAAACTCTAGAGGCCCTTATCCTACAACCCTGATACTAGACCTCCAGACTTTCCTATCAAGGGTCTGTACTCAGAAACCCGCATTCTAGCCATGTCTTGCCTAATCACCTCTCCCCAATACCTCTTACGCCTCCCTCTACCTCGTCGTACGCCGACCATCGCCAGGCGCTCACAACTACTCACCGGGGCATCAGGACTTCTACTCCGTACATGCTCGAACCACCTCAGCCTCGCTTCTCGCATCTTCTCATCCACCGGGGCCACCCCCACCTTCTCTCGAATAACTTCATTCTTAATCTCTATGCACCTTATTATGATAAGAAAAAAATAATTGTAGTTTCACAAGAAGCTTATCTAAGTATCGTAAACCAAATACTAGGAGCACCAAAAGTACCTAGTCTTTCATATGGAGTTTTGGCTCAAAGAATTGAAACCCAGCTTCTAACACACCAATTTTACAAAAACCCCCAAATTTTGAGCAATCTTCTGTAAAACATTTTACCACAGAATTTTTGACGGAGTTCTCAAATTTTCACCAAATTTGAGATAAAAGCTTTAAATCACACTAAATTTAAACATCAAATAAATTAGAACAAAACATAATGACTTCAAAGAAACCCATTTGTGTATTTTGTAAGCTTTTCCAAAAACCATTGAATGATAAATCTAGAGATAGAGAACTATTAAGCCATGGAGGAGAGAGAATCATGCACACCTTTTGTGGTAGAGAATAATAGTATGCTTGGTAACAATTCCTTCGCTGGATGTGGGTTTAAAGAAGGCTTCAATTCGCTAGGGTTTATCGGTGAAGACGGAGGAAGTGAGAAAGGAGCAATAAGACCTGCCTATTTTGATATATATACTTTATTAATTTTTTGTATTACTTTTATTATAAAAATGAAGTATTCGCGGGTTTAGTGAAATATTGGAGGGAAACCAAATTGTCCCAATAATATTGTTTTAAAAAGAACCTTCCCCATAGATTTATTTTACCAATCTGTCTCCATAGATATTTATGTAGCAACGGTTGTTGTACTACTGTGACGGTTTCATTTTCGTACTGTCTTAATAGGCATAAGAAGCTATTACGACAATTGTAACCCTTGCAATAGCCTATCTATAGCAAGGGTAATATAACCGTTGCTAAATAACCGATGCAATAAGTGTAATTTCTAATAGTGCCTCCAAATTCCTATTTCAGATTAGTGATTACCGCTTTTGGGGTTCCGCTTATGCAGAATATTATCCGCTTCTGCGACTTCTTTAAAAATCCAAAATTCAGCTTCTGTAGTTCTCATCTCGCAGGAGATACTCCTCTTTTGCGGTTCCCGAGGGATATGCCAAATCTCGCTTCTGCGATGCCAAGCCGCTTTTGCGGCTCCTCTTCTGCGGTTCTCAAGCTGCAGAAGCAAAAACAATACTAGAAGAAGCAAAATTGCTACCTCCCAACTTCCAAAATTCTTCCGTTGCCCATCCAAATCTATCCGGAGGCCCCCGGGACCTCAACCAAAAGCACTAATATCACTTAACGCCCTATTCAAATTTGTACCAATCATTAAAACACCTTAAATAACACCGGAAACCCGAATTAATAATTGATTTAACCTAAGAACCTCAAATTTCATCAAAACACGCTTTCAATCAAAAACCTAACCAAAACACGTCCGAATGACCTAAAATGTTGCACACACATCCCAAATGACATGATGAAGCTTCTGTAACTTTCAGAATCCCATTCTGACCCTCGGATCAAAAACTCACTATCAGACCAGAAACTTCAAAAATACAAACTTCGGCATTTCAAGCCTAAATTAGATACGGGCTTCCAAAATACATTCCGAACACGCTCCTAACTCCGAAATCACCTAACAGAGCTAAGAAACCATCAGATTTCCATTCCGAGGTTATCTTCACACTGTTCCGACTATGGACCACTTTCCACCACTTAAGCTCTCATTTAGGGATTAAGTATCCAAAAACTCTCTAAAACCTGATACCGAACGTCCTTGCAAACTAAATAGTAGAAATACACTTAGGGGAATCAGCTAATGGGGAATTGGGGCGTAAATTTCAAAAACGACCGGTTGAGTTGTCATAAAGATAGGGTTTTAATAAAGGGTAATGCGTATTTGGGTAGTGGTATGAGATTGTATGGGCTAAGGTAATTTGGAATTTTTGGGTTTCAAATTAAGCTGGCCCAAAAGAAATTGAAAGACCAAATCTAGTTTTTTTTTTCTTTTTTTTCTTTTGATTTCCAAAATTCAATTGAATTTATTAAACAAGCTAAATAAAATTCTAAATTACGATTTACCTTACATTATTTTATAAAGTTAATCATGCTTATTTTTACTAATTTAGCATTGTTTAATTTAAATCTAAAAACTAAAATGTGGACATGACTATTGTAGTAATTGTTTTTGATTTTTTATGAATGCTATTAAATTATAAAATAAAACTTCTAAATGTAAATTAAACCTAAAATGGCATGGAATAATAATGTAACAAGTTATACGATTTTCTTATGATTTTTTTAAAATATTAAAAATACATGGAATGCAACTAAATAAAGAAAAACTCCTAAAATTGACTAAAAATATTTTTGGTCTATTTTTTAGTAGTTATTTCCATGCGGGCCCAAAATTAGGTGCTCCCAGCGGCCTCGGGGTCGACACCTTTAGGTGATCAGATCTACGAAATTCCTTGAAAAAAGGAATTTTTTTAAGAGATAATATATTTATCCGCAGATAGAGACTTCTTTTCATTCTTGTGCGTAGTAGTTACACAAGTGTAAAAGCTTTGTGCCAAGGCTCGAGCAGTCTCTGTTGGCATGGTTCATTTGACAATTAGGCCCTTACAGTGAATGCTATCGATCAAGATGAGACCGTTCAATCAAAAGTTTCCTTCCTTGCTAATGTCGTTATCCGAGGGTAAAGCCCCCCAATGTTCGAGGTTGATCATAGAGAAGTATTAAAAACATTTGATGCGATCTATGACACTGATTCATGATCGGCCTTTGATTCTAAGTTAGCAGGGTCCACTGTTGCCTCGTTAAAAACCTTGCCGGAAGACCCATTTCGAACAAAACTGGTTCAAGAAAAAAAGAGTGAAACGCATGCTTTCAGGCCTAAAGACTATATTGTTCCTTGTTGGTTACCCGCATGTGTTAGTTTAAAATGTAAATAAAAGGAATGAATGAGGTCGTACCTTAGCAGAATATCGTTTCACGTGAGTTATATTCCATTTGTTCAGTAGTTACTCGTTGTTCATTGCTCTAAGTTTGTAGGACCCCTTTATCGTGATCTCATTAATTTGATACAGACCTTCCATGTTCGGTCCCAACTTCCCTTTGTTCCAGTTCTGGTTGTTTTGTGTAACATTCCTTAATACCAAGTCCCTAACATTGAAGTTTTGAAGGTTGGTTCTTATATTGTAGTACCTCTCGAACCATTGTTTTTGTGCATCCAACCAGACGAGGGAGACATCACGCCTTTCATCTAATAGTTTCAGGCTCGTATTCATGGACTCTTTATTGAACCTTTTGGTTTCATATCGGAACCTAAGACTCGGTTCACCAGTTAGACCAATATTAGAGATTCGGCAGTAAGAACGGGGTGGCCCCGGTAAAGTACTGGACGTCCAAGTCGTACAGTACGCTCATAAGACTTCATTTAGGATTTCCACTTATTTTCCTTTGGCATCGATTAACCTCTTTTTGAGGTTTTGGAGTATAGTTTTTTTTGGTCCATTCTGCTTGTCCATTCCCACTATTTGTGATAAGGTGTTGATAGGATCCTTTGATATTATGGTCCTTGAGAAACTTGCTTACTTTGCTTCTGATGAATTGTTTCATATTATATCACACGATCTTGGCCAGCATTCTAAACCGACATATGATGTGGTCCTAAATGAAATCGGCAACCTCCTTCTCCCTGAAGTTTTCATATGCCTGACTTCTACCCACTTAGTAAAATAGTCAATAATAAAAATTATAAATGGAGACTTACCCGGTGCCCATAGAAGGGGGCCAACAATGTTCATTCCCCACTTTTTGAACGACTATGGTGACAAAACTGAATGCAGTAGCTTCCTGAGTTGATGAAACATCAAATAATATCTTTGAGATTCATCACATTTTTGTAGGAACTCCTTCGCATCCTTTTCCATATTGATCCCGGGCTTCATATATTTTATATATTTGTTTATGCAATTTTAAGTTAGGCTCGTTGAGTTTTTTTCGGCATGACCTTCTTGTACTATCGATCTCATGAGTTGTACGACTGCCCCCAAGTTGAACTTGTTGTCCTCGACCAACGACCCTATGTTAGCAAGGCTTTCGGCCTCGATGTTTTGATCTCGAGGTAACTATTGCAAAGTTCACTTTTTGAATCGATGTAATGTTACCTGCAACTTATCTAAGTACCTTTGCATTCGTTCTTCTCTGATCTCGAACGTCCAATTAACTTGGTTCACCATGAGGAGGGAGTCGCACTTAGCTTCGATCACCTCCGACCCCAGCTTTAGCTAATTCGAGACCTGGAATCATGGCTTAATTTTCGACCTTGTTGTTAGTCAATCTCACAGTCCTAATAGTTTGTCTAAATGCATAGCCTTTGTTGGCTTGTATACAATACCGAGTCCAAACCTTTTTTCGTTCGAGATTCCCTCCGCAAAGAGGGTCCACTTCGCCAAAGGCATCCCCGAGTTTACCAAAACTCTCTTTCAACCTCGGGTATTAAGGCTATTGTAAGGTTGGCCATGAAATCTAGCAAAATTTGAGATTTGATGGCGGTCTGGGGTCGATATTAATTATTATACCCGCTGATCTCTGCAGCCAATTTGTCCAATCGTCTCAAGATCTTGGGTTTATGCATTATATTCTTTTAATGGGTAATTAGTCACAACACATATAGGATGACATTGAAAATATGGTTTCAGCTTCCTATAAGCGCCTAGCAAAGCGAGCACCAACTTTTCTAGGCGAGGGCACCTAGTTTCGGCCTCGCCTAGAGTCCCACAAACATAGTAAATTGGAAATTGCATACCTTTCTCTTCCCGGACTAGGACTCCACTTACTTATATCTCCGATACTGGCAAGTACATGTATAATTCTTCATCTATGTTCGGCGTGTGAAATAGTGGCGGGCTCAATAGATATCGTTTGAGTTATTCCTACGGCAGGTGAAACTTTGGGGTCCATGAGAAGTTGATCTTCTTTTTAAGTAGCGAAAATAATTAGTGGCTCTTACCAGAGGATCTCGAGATGAATCACCACAAGGCAGATATACGTTCGATTAATCTTTGTACAGCCTTTATGTTGTCCACAACCGTGATATATTCGATGTCTTTGATCTTGTCACAGTTGATCTCGATTTCCTGGTTAGATACAATGAATCCGCGGAATTTAACTGATTCGACTCCAAGCGCGCATTTCTTCGTGTTCAACTTCATATTGTACTTCTTCAAAATGCTAAAGGTTTCCTACAAATATTTTAAACGGTTCTCTGCTTTAAGGGACTTAACCAACATATTGTCAATGTAAACCTCCATTGATTTTCCTATTTGTTCCTTGAACATTCGATTTACTAGGCGTTGATATGTGTCGTACTTAGTGATGAAGGAGGTTTTTTCCTGATAGTCCGGGTTCATCCGAATTTTGTTGTACCCGGAATAGGCATCGGGAAAACTGAGGATCTCGTGACTGTCCATGGCATCGATCATGCGATCGATGTTGGGAAAATGGAAGGAGTCCCTTGGACATGCCTTATTAAATATTTATTGTTTACTCACATTCTCTATGTATTCCCTTTTTAGGGACTACGCTATATTTTCTAACCAATTCGAGTATTTAAACTCCCGAATTGAGCTTATTTTAAGGAGTTTGAATACCTCGTCCTAGATGAAATCATGCTTGACCTCGAACTAGGGTCACCACATTTGCTTAACTGGGTGGAATTCGGATCCAAGCTTATCTTGTGGGTGGTTATCTATGGCGGGATCCCTGTCACATCAAGGTGGGACCAAGCAAAATAATATATGTTAGATATAAGAAATTGAATGAGTTTTTTCCTGAGCTCGTGATGTAACACCATTCCAATGTGTATCTTTTAATTGGGTAGATGCTCGATCAATATGACCTGTTACAGCTCCTTGACCGTCAATTTAGTGGAATCGGAATCATCAGAGACTATAAACTATCTGGGGACTTCGTAGTCATCGTCCTAGTCTACACTTCGTTCCTTCGATACCGTCGAGGCTTTTATCGGTGATTGCTATTTGGCCCCGTCTTTGTCTATTCGGTTCAGATCCTACGATATTGAAATCATATACGCGGGGATCACTTCATTGACCGCGAATATTTACTTGGTGGCTAGTTGTTTCCCATAATCTATTTTGACTTTGCTAGGTGTTGGGAGTTTCAGCACTAGGTGCAGTGTCTAGGGAACTGCTCTCATGTTGTGAATCCATGGCTTCCCAAAAAAAGCATTTTATCATATCCCCGTCGATTACATAAAACTAGGCTTCCTGCAAGGCTTCGACGACGTTCACCGGTAATGTTATCTCCCCTTTAGCGGTCTTGCATGCGAGGTTTAATCCATTGAGGACTCTGACCGTAGGCACGATTTTGTCTTGTAGGCCGAGTTGTTCAACGACCCTTGATTCAATGATGTTGGCAGAGCTTCATGGATCAATTAACACACATTTAATTCGAGGTTTATTTATGAGTACCAATATTGCTAGTGCATAGCTATGGGACTGCATGATCCCCTAAGAATTTCAGTTGTTGAAAGATGAGGTTCCTTATGGTACGTAATCCTGAGTCTGTTTTTCCCTTGTGGTGGATATCTTGGTGCATTTTACCATTGGTCCCTGAGGAATGTCAACCCCACCGATGGTCATGTTAATGTCGTGCTGAGGTTGCTCGTGCTCGATCTTCTGGTTAGAATCCATTTTACTAAAGTGGTTCTTGGCCCGATCGAAGATGCTCGTTGTTGAACATTAGGTTGTGGAAAATTAGGTTGTGAGTGCCGTGATATTTTCACATTAGGTTGGGATCCATTTTGGATGGATGTGAATGTAGAGGTCAAGACAATTTTGTCGTTCTTAATGTGTCCGATAACTGACACATTGGCAGCAACATCGACGTTAAAGTTGTATCTCGATAACCTCAGTTCTTCCTTAGGCCCGATTGGCCTATCGAAACTGTTCTTTCTCATGAGTACCTGGTTGCTCTAACCTCAATCACTTATCATTTCATTTTATATAGAATTTCGTCGGGACCTACTACTTCTTCGGTCTCCATTGTACGACCGATATCGATCCCTATTTGATCTCAGTTCATTGTTGATATCTCTCTTGACTCTGTCGATGGTTTTGACAGGATAAAAAAACCCTAAATGTGGCCCAAGTTGATAATCTTAGACTTTGATTTTTTATTTATACCAATTATGCATGTCGGGCCAAGTACATCCAAATGTTCTATCTGGTTTTTCTTCAAATGTTGTAAAGCCACCGAGCTTCGAACATTGATTCCTGGGTGAAAGCTTGAACGACCCAATCATCAGCAACCGATGGAAGATCCATTCATTCCATTTGAAACTCTAAGGCATGCATTCTGACTCTAGGTTCTAGCCCGATGGTATTTTGGGTCGATCTTTAGTCTCTATTTCCATGTTTCAAGCCTAACTAATATGCCGTAGCGGAGCTCGATTTCGACCATATACATTTTTTCAGAGGACTACATATGGAAAATAAATTTTCAACCATAGTTGCAATATTCTTGTTGGTGCATCTTTATAAATAAATTAATCTTAACTCGTGCTTACGTTAAACGCATAAGTTCAAATTTTTGCCACATACCTACTTTTAACCATGACAAGCAACTGTGATGAAAATTATGTGAAGAATGCAGACCAAACTTTGTCAATAAAAGTCAGGCCAATGGGAGAATTGTTACAATATTTTCATGAATTTCTAACCTATTGGAACTCCCTTTTCTGAAGGAAGGAAAAAATACTCCTAAAATGAATAAATCTCCTTCATATGCCTTATCCGTTCTTGGAGAAAAAGTCGCAGACATCTATAAATTCTGGATCTTTGCTTCTCCCTACAACAAAAACAACATCCACAATATAATCATTAAAAGATTCTTGTTTATGAGAGATATTACTCACAACAGTTTTTTATTTTTTATATTATTTTTATTATATGTAGGTTAATTGACCAAACTGCTTTTTAATAGTAGTATCTTTGCTATGTTTACCAAAGTTGTCTTTGTTGGTTTTCGTATGCATAATATTATTTCGGTCCCAACAAATGACATTAGATCCAATGGTTGAGCAAGGTTGAAGATGGGTTCAAATCAAGATGCAACTAATTTGATGATAATGACGATTTTCATTTCCTAAAACAAATTGTCTAGAGGGCTATATTTGGTGAACAAATTATCAACCATAATTGAAATATTCTTGTGGCTGCATCTTTAAAAATAATTAATTTTAAATATGCTTACTTTAACGCACGAACTACAATTTTCCACCCATGCCTTCTTTTAACTATGGCAAGCAACAGTGATAAAAAATATGTGAAGAACGCAGACCAAGCTTTTTCAAGAAAAATCAGAACATGGGAGAATTTTTAGGATTTTTCCATGACTTTCTAACCTATTAGGACTCTCTTTTTTGAAGAAAGGTCAAAAAGACTTCTAAAAGGAATAAATCTCCTTCTTATTTTATTGGGAAAACTTACGTTCATATATGAAATTTATTGTAAGAGGACACGTAATGATATGTGGACCATGATCAAGGCCTGCCCTGCACTACTATTGAGTAGAGAGGGAGAGCGGGTCGAAGCAACTTTTACCCGATTAAGGTCGTGATCGATTTCCTCAAGTAGTTAGAAGTTGGAGTTTAGTTTCTATCTAATTTAGAGTTGTGTATGTGTTCCAAATGGTTTTTTTTTTTTACTTCTAAATTTATCAAACTACAATGCTAAATTAAAATAGAGTAAGCTAAGAGTAAACTATTATGAGTTGTTCAAATTGTTAAAGGCACTAGGTAGTGACATTCGCTTAGGTGGTCAATTGACGAATACTTTAGTCTAAAGAATGAATAACATATTTGGGGAGTATGATATAACTGTTGCACGATTTTACCCACTCTACACCTCTCAGTGGTTCAGGTGATTTTGCCCAAATTGACATTCTCATGACCAATTGGGTTTGCAAATTTGCACAAGTAATCATGGTTCAAGTCGAGTATTACTTAGGCTCTCTTTCTCAGGAAGAGCTAAATTAAACTAAATAAAACTAGTGTTTGAAACCACTAATTCAGTAATTAAACATGAAATTAGCCCAAATATCAAACACCCATAGTCAATATACCCCTAAAACTCTAGACCCATCAAGTACCCACACTAGGGGTTAGCCGCACCCCTAGCTTATGGGTCTAGCTACTTCTAATTGAAGAAGAAAATAAAGAAATAGATGAAAAAAACTCATATTAATTAATTTTTACGATAAACTAGAAGATTCAATGTTGAAATAAAGCTACAATTGCTCAAAATATCTAAATTATCTAAGTCACGAGCGCAACTCAGTACAAAATCTATCTGATGAACTAAAAATGGGAATAAAGGTTATTTATAGTAAGCTAAAAAATCAGGACAAAAATATCCCTGCGATGCTAGTGCGGACTGCACAAAATCACGTGCGGTTGCACTAAGGCTCTTGACGTAAAATTCCAGCTCTTTGAATCGGGCTATGCGGACCACACAAAATGGAGTGCGGCCGCGGTGGCTTCTACTGCGGTCCGCATGAAATGGAGCGCTGAACGCGTTGGCTTCAAACTCCAAAACTGGCACCTCTCTGATCGTTGGTTTTGCAGACCGCACTAAATTTAGTGCGGCCACAGTAATTCCATTGCAGACCGGAGTAAATCCCATGCAGCAGCATTGCCTATTGGCCTGGAAATAAAACTCTCTGAACCTCACTTGTGCGGACCGCATAGAATGGTGTATGGCCGCATTGGCCCTATTTTGCATGAGCTTTATCTTGTCTTGGTACTTGTGTAAGTTTCACTCCTTTTTGAACTAGTTTTTGACATCTTGTCACTTTGTTGATCAAAGCTGTAAAGAAGCACAACTTGTGAGCCTTTTGGGACAATTTTGTACAAATTACTAATCAAAACATAAGCAAGCAGGAGTATAAAAGGTATCAAAATCCCTAGTTATCAGACCGGTCAAAGGATGATAGTTGGAAAATAATAATACAGGAGGCACGAGCTTCAAGAGGTTCGAGCAGATATTCAGGGAATACAAGAAAGATAAATGCTCGAACCTCTTTACAATTGAAGAGAATGAATTTGATAGCAAAAAAGGTATAGGTACGTATTGTTAGGCATTAAATATGGAAAATATTAGAGAATTTGCATTGAATCAAATACGATTACCTATTATAGTGTTACATTAAATGCCATTAATTATCAATAATGGCACTATTATGGTAGAAAGAAAACGTATTACCTAGAGATTGATATAAAAGTAGAAGACTAATCATTTGTAAGGACATGTAATAATATTGGAATATATTGGTTTACTCTACTTTACATTCAGCTATTATTTGTCAGTTATTCTTATATTTATTTGATTATCAGTAGCCCGAGTCCTTCCAAAATAATCTTTGACTGAAATCCTAATTTTTGGTTAAATAAATTTGTTCCTTTGTTGGGAATCTGATAATCGTTTGCTTTCTTAGTCAATTTTTTCATTAAAAAACTTATCATGTCGAATGTCAACGACAATAACCAACACACCACTCCAAAATCCTCAACATCAGGTGAATGATATAGATGACAGGACCCCACCTCCCTCACAGTGTGATTCTCAATGATACTCATGAGAGGGAACTCCATATAGCTTTGAAGTAAATTAAGAGGTTGCAAACCAAAACGGATTGGAGGCAAACCAAAATGCTGGAGTTGCGAATGAACAAGCACTTGATGATGCCCTAAAGAAACTGTTGCTTAAAAAGTAAGTAATGCTCTATGTGCTTTTACCATCCGGTTGCCAGTTGCGCCACCAACACTAACTCCGAATCATAATACTTTGGAGAAACCACGTTCTGGGCTCTTCAATTCAGGCACTGGTGGAACTCACATCGATTCTAGTGATGGCGAACCAGGTAGCATAGTTAATTCTGATTTAAAATGCTTAGTTCTAACTTTGTAGAAGCAGCTCAAGGAGAAAAGCGATCACATAGAGCAAATACCAGGAGTTCCACCTGTAATCAAAGGAATAAACATGGATAAATGTTCACAACAACCATGAAAGCCCAGTGCTGCTCCTGTGCCGATCCCGAAGAAGTTCAAGATCCTAGATATTCCAAAGTATAATGGCACAAATGATCTATGAGACCACGAGACTGCATTCACAACTGGTGTGAAAGGCAACTATTTAACCAGATAAGAAATTGAATCACTATTGGTAAAGGAATTCGGTGAAACACTCATCAAGGGAGCATTTAAATTGTATTCTCTCTTGCCCAAAAATTCTATAAATTCTTTTGCTGATATTGCAGACTCATTTATTAAAGTGCATTCGGGAGCTCAAAAAGTCGAAAAATGAATGGAAGATCTTTTCAAATAAAGCAGGAAAATTCTGAATTGCTTAGAGAGTTCTGGATAGGTTCATGTGTGAAAGGATGACATTACCACACGTACCTGATAACTGGGTAGCTATGGCTTTTACAAGTAATTTGAATGAGAAAAGCTCAGAAGCCACGAGATGACATAAGGAAAGTCTGTATGAATTTCCAGCAACAACCTGGAATGATATTTACAATAGATACAACACGAAGTTAAGGATAAAAGAAGATACCATCTCCTGATCTCAAAAATAGGAGAAGGTGAGTTCGAGACGTGCAGAAACCGAAGAAAGGTCCAGTAAAAGTAGATAAGAACCGTACATGGGCCCATCAAGAAAAGACTCACGATCGAAGCAAGACAATTCAAGGTATGATCACAGATCGAGAATTAAAGAGCATGGTTCATCATTAACGTTTGGAAACAATCGAAACACGCGAGAGGCACGAGATGATGATAGAAGCTTGAAGGAAAGATTTGGCGGTTACACATTTAATGTCAGCACTTCAGAGTTAGTAGCAGTATTAAAAAGCATGCGTGATAAGGAGCGGTGGCCAAAAGAAATAAGATCAAATCCAAATAGGCGTAATCCTTATCACTGTTGTGAGTTTCACAATGATCATGGTCATAAAATAACAGATTGTAGATTGCTAAAAGGAGAATTTGACCATCTATTAAAGAAAGGGTGTCTTTCCGAACTATTTAGTGATAAAGATAAGCAATCATACATGAAAAACAGGCAGGAGCCCCTAAACCTCCTTTCCCAAAAAGGACCATTAATGTTATAAGCGAGGGAAAATAAATCAACAGCGTGACATATACGACGACCAATAAAGTTTCTAATATTATAATTTCTGACGGGAAGCGAGTCCGACATGTTTTGGAGGAAGAAAGTATTACATTTGATGATGCAGATGCTGACGGCGTGTTAACTCCACACAACGATGCACTGGTAATCTCTCTACTTGTACATGATACTAATGTGAAACGAGTTTTGATTGATCCAGGTAGTTCCATGAACATCATTTTGCTAAGAGTAATAAATGAAATGCAAGCAGAAGATAAACTAGTACCTAGGGCACATACTTTATCTCGCTTTGACAACTCAAGCGTTGTGACAAAAGGTGAGGTAATACTTACAACATTCGCAAGGGGTTGTCAAAGATACGAAATTATAGGTGGTAGAGATGGAAATGGCTTACAATTTAATTCTTGGGAGACCGTGGATGTCACGACCCTAAACCAGAACAGGTAGTGATGGAACCTCTCGTGAAGACAAGGACAGCCAGTTAAACCCAATTCACTTTTTAAAATAGATAATCAATGCAAAAGTAGTCTAAGCATGATTTAATAGTACTAAACAACAGAAAATATCGATAAAAATGCGGAAAATATAACCCGACCCGAAAAATGGCTATCCGGGGTGTCAAAAGTCATGAGTGTCTGAAGGGAAATACATAAACTCGTAAAAATGTTTGAAGGGAAATATAAATGATAAAAGATTAGAGACAGGGGGTTGCAGATGTCTACAGCTACCTCGTAGTCTCCGAACGCTCGCTTGAAACTGGAGGGACAACACCCGGGAGCGGTACCAGCTATGCCTGAATCTGCACACATGGTGCATGGAGTAAAGTGAGAACTCCAACTCAGTGAGTAACAAAATGTAAATAACGACTGAAATTAAGAAAACACGTAAAGCACAAGGCGTTCTATAATGAAGCAGGAAAAATCATTTAAATCTTAAAACCAGTAAAATCAAGTAAAAATCCTATTTCAACCAGTAAACAGGTAATCGATGGATAATTAAGATACAGTAAACAAATAAATGTTTTCCCCTCGGTACAGTATACACAAATTCACCCTTTCGCGCAAAATCTTAGATGAGTACCAGCCTCTCGGGCTAAATCTCAAATCACAATGGTATCCGCGCTCACTAGGGGTGTGCAGACTCCTGGAGAGGCCCCTTACGACCCAAGCGCAATAACAATCCATCTCGTGGCATCAAACTAGGCCCTCAGCCTCATATCAATCAAGCTACCTCATGGCATAAATATCTCATGACCTCAACCTCAAATCAGTATCAGTATTCCCTCACAATGCAGCCCCACGGCCTTACTCAGTCCAAAAATCATCACAATCCCCTCGTGCAATAGTAAAACAGGGTTTCTCAGCCAAACATCATTTAAAATATCATTAAAGTCTTAAACTAAGTAAACATGGCTGAGTAGTAAAATGGTGGAAAATAACATGACTGAGTTCAACTAACGAATCAAAACTGTGAGGAAATAGTAATAAAAATGTCCGAAGTGTTCAAATAGTTGGCACGAGGCCTAAATATGGCATTTAGCCAAAATCATGATAGTAGCAAATAAGTTTTAGTCAAATACACAGTAAAATCATCAACTGATATAGACCAAGTGGGAATCCCCAATTGTGCATGAACCCACACTCGTCATCTTGCTCGCAACACCTTTTCCCCCTTGAATTGGCATCGACGTGCGTTGAATCATATCAAAATTAGAACGAGAAAGTCAAAATATGCTAGGAGAACAAATCCCAAGCATAAACAATCAATAAAGGGTACAAATACCGAATTTACCAAAATCCGACCCCTGGGAAAACTTCTCGGAATTCAAAAACTTTCACATCAATAGGTTCCTTATGACCCCACGAGTTCATACTTAGGCTTAGATTTCATAAATTTCTAGGTGGAATTCACATAATAATCGAGTTTTAGTCCAAGAATCTTACCTCGCAATGATTCCCCATAAATCCCTAATTAGTCTCCTTCAAAAATCTCCCAATATGGCCAACTATAGAGGAAATAAGCCCAATCCTCGCGGACAAGACTAGTTTAAAAATATTTTTGCCCAGGCATATTTTTTTCTTCGCGATCGCGGGAGAACCTTCGCGATCGCGAAGCACAAAACTCAGCTTCATCAAATTTTACTCTACACGAGTGCGATACAACCTGTGCAAGCGTGACGCCCAGGAAACTTTACACTATGCGATCGCAGACACACCTCCGTGTTCGCGATGCACAAAGATCCGTCCAACACTCAAGTCCATTTAACTCTATGCGAACGCGACTACCATCCCGCGTTCGCGATGTACAACTTTCCCATACTATACGAAATGAGCCTCTCTTCGCGAACGTGAAGAACAACTGGACAGCTTCTTCAAAACTTTCTATGCGATCACAGGACTCCCCTCGCGTTCCCGAAGGGCAAATTTCTGCAACATCTGAACCAACAATTTCTGCAATTATGTCAACTTTAAAATGACCCAAATGACCCCCTAAAACTCACCCGAGTCCTCCGTGACCTCAACAAAAGGCGCCAACACATCCCAAAGCCTTATTCAAACTTTTCCAATCATCAAAATACCTCAAACAATATCAAATCACCCAAAATGTATTAGATTCAAGCCTAAGTTTCCAAAATCATTTGAATACGCTTTTGATAAAAAAACCCAACAAAACCACATCCGAATGACCTGAAATTTTACACACATCCAAAATGACACAACGTAGCTACTGCAACTCTCAGAATTCCATTCCAAACCCTCTATCAAAATCTTTCCTATCAACCAGAAATCGTCAAAATATCAACTTCGCCAATTCAAGCCTAAATCTACTCCGAACCTCCAACACCCATTTTAATCACACTTCTAAGTCATAAATAACCTCCCGAACCTAACCGAACTATCGGAACTCACATCCAACCCCTCTAACACATAAGTCAAAATCCAATTGATTTTTTCAATATAAACTTCCTTATAAGAGACTAAATGTCTCATACCTCACCAAAACCATTCAAAATTTGATCCAACCAACCTGATACCACAAAACACGGATAAGAAGCACAAAGAGGGGAAATAGAGCGGAAACTCATGAGACGATTGGCCAGATCGTCACATCCTCCCTAACTTAAACAAACGTTCATCCTTGAACAAGTCAAGAAACATACCTGAAGCAACAAAAAAGTGAGGATATCTGATCCGCATCTCTCACTTGGTCTCCCAGGTAGCCTCCTCCAAGGGCTAACCTCTCCATTGCACTTTCACTGAAGCTATATCCTTTGACCTCAGCTTCTAAACATGATGACCCAAAATAGCTATTGGATCCACATCACAGGTCAAATTATCATCCAATAGAACAATGATGATATCCAAAACATGAGACAGATCCCTAATATACTTCCGGAGCATAGAAACATGAAATACCAAATGCACACTCGACAAGCTGGCTAGAAAGGCAAGCTCATAAGCCACCTCCCCAATCCTCTGAAGCACCTCAAAAGTCTTAATGAATCGAGGAATCAATTTCCCTTTCTTCCCAAATCTCATAACACCCTTCATGGGTGAAACCATCAACAGAACCTTCTCGCCAATCATGTAGGACACATCTCAAAAATTCCTATTCGCATAACTCTTTTGCCTCGACTACGCTGTACGAAGCCTTTCCCGAATCACCTTCACCTTCTCTAAAGCATCCTATACCAAATCAGTCCCCAATAGCCTAGGCTTACCGGGCTCGAACTAACCAACTGGAGATCTACACCACCCCCCATACAAAGCCTCATATGGACCGATCTGAATACTCGATCAGTAGTTGTTGTTATATTCAAACTTTGCAAGAGGTAGAAACACATCCCATGATCCTCCAAAATCAATGACACAAGGACTCAACATGTCCTCTAATATTTTAATAGTATGCTCGGACTGCCCATCCGTCTGAGGATGTAAAGCTGTGGCCAACTCAACCTGAATACCCAACTCTCTCTGCACGACCCTCCAAAACTGTGAAGTAAATTTAGTAACTCTATCAAAAATATGGAAACCGGAACACCATGCAAACGAACAATCTCTCAGATATAAATCCCTGCCAACCGCTTAGTACACACAGGAATGAGGTGCGCGGACATGGTCAGCCGATCCACAATCACCCAAATATCATCAAACTTATTCAAAGCCCATGGAAGTCCAACAACAAAGTCCATTGTGATCCTCTCCAACTTTCACTCAGGAATATCCATCTACTGAAGCAAACCACCCGGTCACTGATGCTCATATTTCACATGCTGATAATTGAGACACCAAACTACAAATCCCACAATATCTTTCTTCATTCTTATCCACCAGTAGTGCTGCCTCAAATCCTGATACATCTTGAGGCACCCAGATTAATGGAATACCCGAGTTGTGGGCCTCATCCAGAATCAACTCCCGAATCCCATCCACACTGGGCACACAAATCCGGCCCTGCATCCTCAACACCCTATCATCACCAATGGTCATATCTCTGGAATCATCATGCTTAAATCTATACCTAAGGACAAGAAAATGTGGATCACCATACGAGTGCTCTCTGATGAGATCATATAAGGAAGACCGAGAAACAACACAAGCTAAAACCTGACTGTGCTCCCATATATCTAACCTCACAAACCGATTGGCCAAGGCATGCACATAAACAAAAAGAGGTCTTTCCCCAACTGGAATATATGAAAAACTACCCATACTCACTGCCTTCGGCTCAAAGCATTGGCCACCACATTGGTCTTTCTCGAATGGTACAATATAATTATATCATAATCCTAAATCAACTCCAACCATCTCCGCTGCCTTAAATTAAGATCCTTTTTCTTGAATAATTGCTGAAGACTGCGATGATCAGTGAACACCTCACTAGATACACCATACAAGTAACGCCTCCAAATCTTCAATGCGTGAACTATGGAACTAACTCCAAATCATGAACGGGGTAGTTCTTCTCATGGGGCTTCAACTAACAAGAAGATTAAGCAGTAACTCTACAATTTCGCATCAAGAAGATTAAGCAGTAACTCTACAATTTCGCATCAATACACAACTAATCCCAACTCTCAAAGCATCACAATACACTGTATATGAACCAAAAGTTGATGGCAAAACCAACACTGGAGTTGTGGTTGTCTTGAGCTTCTGAAAGCTCTCCTCACACTCGTCCGACCATACAAGTGAAGCATCCTTCTAAGTCAACTTGGTCAAGGGCGACGCAACAAATAAGAATCCTTGAATAAACCGACGATAATAGCCTTCCAAGCCCAGAAAGTTGCGGATCTCTGTGGATGAGGATGGTCTAGGCCAACTTTGAACCTCATCTATCTTCTTTGGATCAACCTGGATACCCTCGCTGGACACCATGTGTCCCAAGAAATCCACTTAACCAATCCAAAACTCACACTTAAAGAATTTTGCATAAAGCTTCTCCTCCTTATATCTCTGCAACATAACTCTCAAATGTTCTGCGTGCTCCTCTTGACTATGTGAGTACACAAAAAAATCATCAATGAAGACTATGATAAAAGAATCAAGATAAGGCTAGAACATACTGTTCATCAAGTGCATGAATGTTGCTGGGGTATTGGCTAGCCCAAAAGACATCACCAAGAACTCATAATGACCATATCGGGTCCTTAAAGCCGTCTTATGAAAATTTGAATCCCTAATCTTCAGCTGGTGATAACCTGAACGGAGATCAATCTTGGAGAACACTCTCGCTCTCCAAAGCTGATCAAACAAACTATCAATGCGAGGCAAATGATACTTGTTCTTAATTGTTACCTTGTTTAATTGCCGATAATCAATGCACATTTTCATTGTGCCATTCTTCTTCTTCGCAAATAGAACCGGCGCAACCCAAGGTGACACACTAGGCCAAATGAACCCCTTATCAAGGAGTTCCTGAACCTGCTCATTCAATTCTTTCAACTTCACTGGTGCCATATGATAAAAAAAAATAGAAATGGACTGAGTGTCCAGTTCCTGGTCAATACTAAAATCAATATCCCTGTCCGGTAGCATGCCCGACAGGTCTGCAGGAAACACATCGGCAAAATCCCTCACAATTGGAATAGAATATATATTGCGAGTTTCAGCTTTAAAATCCCTCAGAAATGCGAGATATGACAGAAAACCCTCTCTAACTATACATTGGGTTGCTAAGGAAGAGATCACTCTACTAGGAGCATGATCAACACACTTCGCCACTCAATCTATGGGACACCCGACATAGCCAAAGTGACTGTCTTAGCATGACAATCCAGAATAGCACGACACAGAGATAACCAATCCACGACCAAAATGACATCGAAATCCACCATACTCAGTAAAAACATATCTACTCAGGTCTCCGGACCCCTAATAATCATCACACATGACCGATACACACGGTCTACAACAACAATATCACCTACAGGGGTAGATACATGAACATGTAAAGCAAGAAACTTACAAGGTGAACCCAAATGATGACAATAATACGAGGACAAATTGGAAAAGGTGGAACCGGGATAAAAAAATATAGAGGCATCTCTGTGGCAGACTGAAATAATACACATAATGACAACATCTGAAGCAATAATATCTAGTCTGCCTTGGATGGCTTTGAAATGAGCCTAAACACTGCTTGGTCAACCACCCCCTTGGGGCGACCCCTGGCTAACTGACATCCACCCCTAGCTGAGTAGGTGGTGGTGAAGAAACTGGCACTGAGGTCGATGATTGAGTCCTCTGTTGGGACAAACTAGCAACCCGAAGAGGAAACTGACTCCATATGTGGCCCATCTTACGACACGCATAACAAATCCCATGTGCGGGAGAAAGGGGGCTGAAGGGAACCCCTCACACTGGAGTGACTAGCAGATACACTCGCCATAGAAGAGCCCTGAGCTGATAGAGCACGTGATGAACTCTGATCTGGAATGGAACTGAGTGATGACTTCCCCTACTGATATCCATGATAACCATGACCCAAAGATACCCCACGATAACATGCGCGAGCTGACTGAGCAGGCCCAAATGAACGGCCTCTGCTATGCTGAAACTGTCCCCTCAAAGGAGCACCACTATAGCTGCCAGATACTCAAGGCCTCTTGGCCTCCCTCTCCTCTAGCTCCTGAAGGTGAACCGTCTCGATCTCACGAGTGATATCAACCACCTCCTGGAACTTAGCAGTAGCCTCTTTATGACCCAAGCACAATAACAAGCCATCTCATGGCATCAAACTAGGCCATCTGCCTCATGTCAATCTAGCCACCTCGTGGCATACATATCTCAAGCCCTCGGCCTAAAATCAGTATCAGTGTTCACTCACAATAGTCCCTCGGCCTTACTAATTCCAAAAATCATCACAAGCCCCTCGGGCAATAGCAAAATAGGGTTTCTCAGCCGGAACATCATTTAAGTCTTAAAACTTAGTAAACATGGCTGATTAGTAAAATGGTGGAAAATAATATGACTGAGTTCAAGTAATGAATCACAACACTGAGGAAATAGTAATAAAAATCCCCGAAGTGTTCAAATAGTTGGTACCAGGCCCAAATATGGCATTAAGTCCTAATATTATAATAGAAAATACGTTTCAGTCAAATACGCGGTAAAATCATCAACCGGGACGGACCAAGTCACAATCCAAAATAGTGCAATACCCTACGCTCGTCATCAAGTGTGTCTCTCACCTCAACATAGCACTACGATGTGGAAATCTGGGGTTTCAAACACTCAGAGCATTATCTACAATCATTACTAACCTCGAACTGGCTAAATCTCTAGCTCGCGATGCCTTTGCTCCTTGAATTGGCCTCCACACGCGTAAATCTATCCAAAATCAGAACAAGAAAGTCAAAATATGTTAAGGGAACAAAGCCCAAGAAAAAACAATCAATAAAGGGCAAAATCCCAAAATTACCAAAACCCGATGCTAGGGTCCACGTCTCAAAATTTAGAAATCTTCACTTCAATAGGTTCCTTATCTACCCATGAGTTCATACATATAAAAAGTTCTCCAATCAGACCAAATATTCTTTCAAATTCCAAATCAAAAGTCCAATTTCTCAAGCCCTATTTCTTCAATTTTATGATTAGATTTCATGATTTTCTAGGTGGAATTCACATAATAATCGATTCCCCATGAATCCCTCTTCAATATCTTTCAAAAATCTCCCAAACTGATCCACTATGGTGGAAATAAACCCAATCCTCGCGGACAAAATGAGTTTAAAAATATTTCTTCCTAGGCATATTTTCTTCATCGCGAGCGCGGGAGAACCTTCGTGATCACGAAGCACAAAACTCAGCTTCCTCAAATTTTAATCTACGTAACGTGATACAGCCTATGCAAACGCGATGCACAAAGATCCATCCAAGACTCGAACCCAGTCAACTTTATGCGAACGCGACTACCTTCCCGCGTTCGCGATGAACAACTTTCCCATACTATGAGATCACAAGCCTCTCTTTGTGAATGTGAAGAACAACTGGATAGCTTCCTGAAAACCTTCTACGCAATCGCAGGACTCCCCTTGTGATCGTGAAGGGAAAATTTCTACAACATCTAAACCTGCAATTTCTAGAATATTCTCAACTTCAATATGATAACTCGAAACTTACCGAAGGTCCCGGGACCTCAAACAAAGGCACCAACACATCCTAAAACCTTATTCAAAAACTTTTTCCAATAATAAAAAAACCTCACGCAACATTAAATCACCCAAAACATATCGTATTCTAGCATAAGTTTCTAAAATCTTCCAAAATACGCTTTTGATCAAACACCCAACCAAAACACGTTCGAATGAACTGAAATTTTATAAACACATCCCAAATGATAAAAAGAATCTATTAGAGCTCTCAGAATTCTATTTCGGCCCCTATATCAAAATCTCGCCTCTCAATCGGAAATTGGCAAAATACCAACTTTGCCAATTCAAGCCTAAATCTTCTACGAATCTCAAACACCAATTCTGATCACACTCCTAAGTCATATACCACCTCCCGAAGCTAACCGAACTACCACAACTCACATCCTATCCCTCCAACACATAAGTCAACATCCGGTTGACTTTTCCAACTTAAAATTCCTTAAAAGAGACTAAGTGTCTTAAACCTTACCAAAACCATTCTGGATTCGATCTGACAAACCCAATACCACAAAACATGGATAACGGTGCATAAAAAAGTATAAATGAAGTAAATAGAGCGGTAACTCATGAGACGACTAGCCGAGTCGCTATAGTGGATCCTTGAGATGGATGTTGTTCCGCCTACCTTACATCAAGTTATTAAATTTTCATTACCCTAGGAATACGTCAAATCCATAGAGATCAACAGACATCTAGAAGCATCAACTATGCAGTAGATTCAAGTACGAAAAATGAAGAAAAGTAGCAATTAGAGAATCTAGTTGAGGCTACCATGACACAAGGCTCAAATGAACAGGGGCGAACAGATATTGACTCAAGGTCCGATTCCGTTCAAGAAACAGAAGAAAATAAAATAATCAAAACAACGATTGAAGAATCAGAGGTTTTAGAAGTATTGACACAATGGCCTGAAAGGAAAGTCTACATTGG
Organism: Nicotiana benthamiana; assembly: GCA_034376525.1. Lineage (NCBI taxonomy): Eukaryota > Viridiplantae > Streptophyta > Magnoliopsida > Solanales > Solanaceae > Nicotiana > Nicotiana benthamiana. Next base: position 134,897,401 of record CM067329.1, on the reverse strand, counting down.
GGTCAACTTAAGCCACAACATGAAAGGTAAGTTGATTGAATTTTTAAAAATTAACATGGATTACTTTGCCTGGTCCTATTCACATATGACACGGATACCCCCGAAAGTAATGATTCAAAAATTAAATGAGGATCTAGCGTATCCACCTATCAAACAAAAAAAGAGAAAATAGGGGACTCTAAAAAATCAGGTGATTCAAGATGAGATTCAGAAACTATAAAAAGTTGGGTCTATCCATTAGGATAAGTATCCTAATTGGTTAGCCAATACTGTAGTAGTATAAAAAAGAAAAAGAATGGCAAATGACGAGTTTGTGTATACTACACCGACCATAACAAAGCTTGTCCTATGATTCTTTTTCGTTACCACATATAGATCAACTGATTAATGCTGCTACAGGACATGAGTTGTTATACTTTTCAAATGCGTATTCAGGGTATAATCAGATCAAAATGGATCCCCTATATGAGGAAAAAAATTCATTTATAACATACAGGGGGGACTTACTGTTATTAAATAATGCCCTTTGGCCTAAAAATTGTTGGTGCTACGTATCAAAGGTTTGAGACAAAAATGTTCCAGGAGAATTTAGGAATAACAATCAAAGGATCATATATTGCACTTGTATGATACATTTTAGATCTTAGGAAATTTCAATATGAAGCTAAATCCCGAGAAATGTGCATTCGGTGTTTCATCAGGTATGTTTTGGGTTTTCTTGTTTATAACAGTGGTATTGATGTAAATCCCATGCAGATTAAAGACATTGAAGAAATTCCTAACAAACTTACAAGTAAGAAAGAGGTGCAGAGACTAACGGGAAGGATTGCAGCCTTGGGAAGATATATTTCCAAATCATCAAAAAAATGTTTTAAAATATTTTTGGCTCTTAGAAAATAAGATCAGTTCGAGTTGTCCAAGGAGTGTCAACAAGCACTCAAAAACCTGAAGGCATACCTATCAAATCAACCATTACTCGCAAAACCAAAGGATGGGGAAAGGTTACTTATCTATCTAGTCGTTTCAAAAGTAGCGGTGAGTGTTTGTTTAGTTCATGAAGATCAAGATAAACGGTCTCCAATTTATTACGTTAGCAGATTATTATTACATGCGGAGACACGGAATCCTCAGTTACAAAAACTTGCATTTGCATTAATCATGGCATCTAGAAAGCTATGGCCTTATTTTCAATGCCACCCTATTTTCGTAGTAACTGCTTATCCATTGCGTAATATATTACAGAAACATGATTTATTAGCTAGATTAGCCAAGTGGGCCATAAAATTGAGTGAATAAGACATCACATATCAACCCAGAACCGCAATAAAATCTCAGGTGTTAGCAGATATTTTGGCTGATTTTAGTCATGGGATACATCTAGAAGCTGAAAAAGAACAACAAGTGTTCAATGGGTCTATTCCAGGAATTTCGACCTTATTTACTAATGGCTCATCAAATATGAAGGGGGCAGGTTTAGGAATTATTTTGGTATCACCTACGGGTGAAACCATTCGACAAGCCATAAAATATCATCCTATAACTAACAATGAGGCAGCGTATGAAGCTGTGATTGCAGGTTTAGAACTCGCACGTGAACTTGGCATTGATTAGATCATAATCAAAAGCGATTCGAAGCTCATAGTTAATCAAATGTTGGGGACTTATACAGCCATAGAAGCACAAATGCACTAGTACTTATAGAAGGTACATGGTTTGGTTAGGCAATTCCAAACCTGGAAAGTTACGTAGATACCAAGAGGAGAAAGTGTCGAGGCAGACACCCTATCCAATCTCACATTCGCGACGAATGTGACGAGAAATAAAAATTCTTTTGTCATTTAATTGTAATTCAGTACGCGATCCGGACGAGGTAAATTTTAATAACTTAACTTGGGATTGGAGAAACGAGATTGTCATTTTTTTGCTGTATGGAACCGTCCTTGAAGACAAGAAAAAGGCTCACACGCTTCATAAAAAGGCTGCTCGATACTATTAAAGAAACGTAATCTTTATGGAAAAATATTCGGTTGCCCTTAGCAAGATGCCTCGGGCCATATCAAATGGAATATGCAATGAGAGTAGGTTATTATTTTCCCAAAATGGAAGTACAAGTGGAAAGTTTCGTGGCTAAATGTGATAAGTGCCAAAGATATGGTAACAACATGCATAGACCTGCAGAGTTGCTACATCCATTCGATGTACCGTGTCCTTTTATGAAATGAGGGATGGAAATCGTGGGTCCATTACCACAAGCAAAAGTCAAGGTAAAAGTTCTGCTTGTACTCATTAACTACTTTATTAAATAGGTAGAAGCATGTGCTTTTAAACAGGTACGGGAAAAGGAAGTCAGAGATTTCATTTGGCAAAATATCATATGTCGATTTGGGGTACCAAAGGAAATCATGTGTGATAATGGCCCGCAATTTATAGGCGCACAAATCACATAACTGTTTCAAAGTTGGTAGATTAAAAGGTTTACCTCAACGCCTTACAATCCGGTGGGTAATTATTGAGTATAAATTATTCATGTATTTTCATATGAATAAATAAGAAGTTTTATAGTAACCATGAATAAATATATTCGATTCTCCTATATTTTTTAATAAATTATGCAGAGGAAAGTTGAATTGAGTAGAGAATACTACAAGCAAACCAAGGAGAAAAAAGAGCAATGCACGTGGTGAACATGAATAAATCAAGTCTTGAAGTCACAACATGAAGTCTTGAAGTCACAACATGAATTCTTGAAGTTACAACATCGACTTTTGAAGTCACAACCTCAAATGTAAGTTGCAACATCATCTCACCTTTGCTACACATTGTCTATAGGTAGACACTCATAATGTATTGTGAGGGGTGTGTCTTACAGAAGAAAACTAATATTTGGTCTTTTTCTTTGTCTTTAGTATTTTCTACTAATTGTCTTACTTTTAGAAGAATAATTTTCTTTCATAAGTTCTTTGTTCTAAATTAGTTTTTTTACTTCATAATGGAGTAACTTCTTTTGTTGGGATAGTTGATGAAGCTTGATATATATATATATATATATATATATATATATATATATATATATATATATATATATATATATATATATATATATATATATATTATAATACTATCTCACTTTAATACTCCTTGGCTTGAGCTCTCTTTTTATACTTTGTACTGTGCCGTAATAATAGTTTTTATTAATCATTATTATCAATTCTACATATTTTTATCTCTAAGTTATTTTTCTATTGAATTTGACATTGTTACGAAGCAAAATCGATATATAATAACTAATGAATAAAGTAGTAGAGTGGAAATAATATTTAGTAAATTATAATTTCAAGTTCATAATCTTGTTTCTCTCAGTTTTAATTCTTACGGAGGAATTGTTGTAGGCAAGATTATTGATTTTTTTTGTAAAATTATTCTCGCGAAGTTTTTACTACCTCTTAGCACAATTCAAGCAAGAAAAATATTTCGGTCTAATCGTCACTAGTTTTAACATAATTAATCACATAACCTCACGGAGTGTTATTAATTGGCTACTTCTTAGTGATCAAAATATAATTCTATTTGCAATAAGCAATTATTCCTTACAGAAATACATGTAAAAATTGAAATTTTATTGTAATATATTTTCAAGTGAATTCAATGATTCCCAAATCTTTAAATTATAAATCTTTTGAAATTTGTTTAATTTTGTTAATTATTTAACAAGTTTTAATTCCACAAATCTTTCATCAATCTAATTCTCTCAAATAGTAGCTAAAATATCATAAGTCTGTAGAATAGATTTTCCAATCTCTGTGGGACGATACCATAAACTACTAAAATTTGACAAAGCACGAGCAGAAAAATTTTATACACATTGGCCTCGTCAAATTTTTGGCGCCGTTGCCGGTGATTGGCGTACATATACTTTAGATTAAATATTTTGTTACTAATTTGAGAATTTATTACTGTTATTTTTGTTTTAGTTTATATTTTTACTAATTAAGTGTTATAACTACTAGTTTAATATTAATATTATCATTTTTTTGTAACGGCACTTCAAAAAAGAAAAAAGAAAATATATTAGTACTTCTTCCCGTTATTGCTATTATTAGTTTTTCTTCATTATATTTTGTGTAGTTATTATCAGTACTGTCACCTATTATATCAAAAAAAAATTCCTCATTTCTAGTACTTCGAGTTTTTTATATTTATTATTCAATATAGTTTATTGTTACATATTATTATTTCCTTATCATTGTTTAGTTATAATTATTTTTTTGTAATATTATATTATTATTGTTAGTATTACTACTGATGCTTACTTGTTAGTTTCATTATTATATATTTTTATTTTATTTTACTAGACTAGTTACTCGTATTATTATCTATAATATTGTGGTATTTATTTTTCTTCACTAACTATTTATATTTGAAATCTACTTTAGATTAGTTATTAACTACTATAGTACTATGCTAGAAATTAATGTTAATTTTTTTTTTCAATAAAAGAATTGGCTAATTACGATCCTCAAATTGAAAGATATCTTCGATTGCGCTGGAAGGAAAAAACATTATCTTCTAAAAGGGCAACTTGTGAAGAAATGGAAAATCAGGAAGCTGAGGACATGAATCCATGTAGAAGAGCAGTTTGATGAAGTGATGCCAAGGCCAGAAAACTGAATCCTTAGGAATTATGCTAGACCAGATCACTTAAACTGCGAATGTAGTGTTAGCCCCAGTGGCAGCCAACAACTTTGAAATCTGCACCGAGCTTGTATCTTCACCGGAGATACAAGTGAAGATCCACATATTCATTTAATTGATTTTCTAGAACTTGTGGAAATTGCTAAGTATAATGGAGTACCTCCTAAAGCTATTAAGTTAAGGCTATTTGTTTTTTCTTTAAAAAGGGATGCCAAGACTTGGTTGCGAAGTTTGCCTCAAGGGTCCATTACAACATGGGAGTAGATGACTGAGAAGATTTTAAACAAATATTTTTCCCCTGGTAAAACAACAAAGTTATGATAAGACATTTCTAATTTCTTACAGAATGACATTGAGTCACTTTATCAAGCTTGGAAAAGATTAAAAGAAATGTTAAGAAAATGCCCACACCATGACATTCCTGAACATATGCAATTATACATTTTTTTATAACGGGCTAAAACTCTCTGCGAGAAATGTGATAGATGCAGCTGCAGGAGGTTCTGTAATGGGAAAAACCACAGAGGAAGCATTGCAACTGTTGAATGAAATTTCTGAGAATGTTATCAAATGGCCATCTGAGCATGTAATCATTACAAAGGCTGCTACGGTAAATCAAGTTGATGCTTTAAATACACTAACACAACAGATTGTTTCTTTGGAACAAAAGTTTGAATCTTTTCAGGTGAATGCACAACAATCAAACCAATCTGAGGCTTGTGACATGTGCGGAGGTAACTACCAGAACCATGAATGTCGAGCAACCAATCAAACTGATGAACAAGTTAATGTCATCGGTTACAAACCATATCCTTTTGGGAGTCCAATGGCACAAAAACATCCAGGATTTCAGTGGAGTAACCCAAATGGTGCAGAAAACTCTCAAAGCTTCCAAAAATAACAGGTACAAGGTCCGTCAGGATACCTGAGTCAAAATCGCGGGCAACTGAGTTACAGACCTTATCAGCAAGCAGGCTCGTATCAAAAAATAGGGTCATACCAGAAGAAGCCCCGACAAGCTCATCCAAGTCTTGATGACCTTTTGTACAAATATATTAAGTTCACTGATGAAAAGATGGAAAGCCAAAATTCATCCCTAAAAATCTGGAAATTCAGTTAAGTCAATTGGAAACTCTTGTGTCAGAAAAGATTTAGGGTCCCTTACCAAGCAATATAGATAAAAATCCAAATGAGCATCTTAATGCCCTCACTTTACGGTCAGGTAAGGAACTAGATGAACCTTATGCAGAAAGACAAGAAAAGAACCAGATAAACCAGGTAAAAAAGGGTAAGAATTTTGAAAAACCATCCGAACCATCAAAGGAGAAAGAAACAAAGAATAAAGAAGAAAAATTTTCTGAAAAATGGATGTCCCACTTGTGTCAATTCCTTTTCCACAAAAATGAAATGAGAAAATCTTGATGGTCAATTTGCAAAGTTTTTGGAAATCTTAAAACAGATTCATATTAGTAATCTTTTTTACTTGTGTTTTTTTTGCAAATGCCTTCATATGCTGAGTTTTTAAAAGAAATTTGTCAAGTAAAAGGAAATTGGAAGAAGTTTCTGTGGTAATGCTTACTGAAAAATGCAGTGCTAACTTCAAAATAAGCTACCACAAAAACTTGGTGATCCTGGTAATTTTACCATTCCATGCACTCTTGGAGGAGTATATTTTGAAAAAGCACTTGGTGATTCTGGAGCTTCAATAAATTTGATTCCATTTTCTCTCTTTAGAAAATTTGATCTTGGTGAAATGAAAGATATATGTGTTTCTCTTCAGTTTGCAGATCAAAGTATTGATAAACCTAAGGGAATAATTGAAAATGTGCTTGTAAGAGTAGATAAGTTTGTTTTCCCTATAGATTTTATAGTACTTGAAATGAAAGAATGTCCAGATGAACCAATAATTTTAGGTAGACCATTTCTTGCTACAGGAAGAGCAATCATAGATGTTCATCAAGGGCAACTAATATTGAGAGTTAATGAAGAAAGAGTCATTTTTTGATATGCAAAAGATACTAAGATTTTCAGGAGATGAGGCATCATCTTCATGATTTTCTATTGACATGATTAGTGTTCCTGCAGATGAATTCAAAGATGATCAATTAATTTCCGACTCAATAGAAAGATGTTTGAACAAATCAGGCACCGCACAAGATGATGATCCCACAATTAGGAGTGAAGCTGAGATACTGGAAAAGATTATGAGGATAAGGAGATGCAATCAGAAGAAGTTCAACCAAAAATTGAACTCAAAGTTCTTCCTTCTCATTTAAAATATGTTTATCTTGAGCAAGAAATATTTCCAGTAATTATTTCATCTTCTTTGACTGTAGAACAAGTAGAAAGACTAATTCAAGTCTTAAAAGCACACAAAGGAGCCTTAGGATAGACTGTGGAGGATATCAAAGGGATTAGTCTCGCAATTTGTATGCATAGAATCCTCATGGAAGATAGCTACAAGCCAATAATCCAACCCCAAAGGAGATTGAATCCTGCAATGCATGAAGTGATGAAAAAGGATATTGTCAAGCTTCTAGCGGCAAGTATTATTTACCCAATTTCAGATAGCCCTTGGGTAAGTCCAGTTCAGGTAGTACTAAAGAAAGGAGGTATGGCAGTTATAAAGAATGAAAATAATGAACTCATACCTTCGAGGACTGTTACAGGATGGAGAGTCAGTATTGATTATAAACGTCTCAATGATGCTACCAGAAAAGATCATTTTTCTTAACCATTTATTGATCAAATGTTAGAAAGAATTGCAGGATATGGTTTTTACTGTTTTCTTGATGGCTATTCAGGGTATAACCAAATATCAATTGCACCTGAAGATCAGGATAAGACAACTTTCACATGTCCCCATGGAACATATGCTTATAAGAGAATGCCATTTGGTCTGTGCAATGCCCCTTCTACATTTCAGCGTTGCATGTCAGCAATCTTTTCTGACATGACTGAAATATTTCTTGAAATTTTTATGGATGATTTTACACTCTTGGAAAAACATTTGAGGATTGTCTTTACTATTTGACTTTAGTTCTTAAGAGATGTGAAGAGACAAACTTGATTCTGAATTGGGAAAAATGTCATTTTATGGTTACAAAGGGATTTTTTTAGGACATAAAATCACTGTTAATGGGATAGAAGTTGATAAGGCTAAAATTAATCTTATAGTAGGATTTCCCCCTCCCATAGCTGTTAAAGGCATTAGAAGCTTTCTAGGTCATGCAGGTTTTTACAGATAGTTCATAAAGGATTTTTCAAAGATTTCAAAACCTCTGACTAACCTCTCGATGAAAGATGTTAAGTTTGATTTTTCAGGTGATTGTATGATAGCTTTTGACACCCTTAAGGAGAAATTATCAACTACCCCTATAGTTGTGTCTCCTGATTGGAGTCAACCTTTTGAGGTTATGTGTGATGCTAGTGATACGACAGTTGGTGCTGTTTTAGGCCAAAGGAAGGATAAGATTTTTCATCCCATTTACTATGCCAGTAGAACAGTGAATGAGACTCAACTGAATTATGTCACAACAGAAAAAGAGTTATTGGCAGTAGTATTTGCATTTGATAAATTTTGTTCTTATTTGATAGGAACAAAGGTCACTATTTTTACTGACCATGCATCTTTAAAATACCTCTTAGCCAAAAAGATGCTCGACCTAGATTGTTAAGATAAATTTTACTTCTGCAAGAATTTGACCTTCAGATAAAAGACAAAAAAGGAACAGAGAATCAGGTAACTGACCATTTGTCTAGACTAGAAGACCCTCCCCTTGAGTTCAGCGAGATAAAAGAAGAATTTCCTGATGAACACATTTTTTCAGTTGACTCTGTTGTGACTCAAGCACCCTGGTTCGCAGATATTGCTAACTACATGGTTGTAAGATGGACACCCCAAGATCTCTCTTACCAGCAGAGAAAAAAGCTTATTTCTGATGCTAAGTATTATTTGTGGATGAACCTTACTTGTTCAAAATTTATCCAGATAATATCATCAGGAGGTGTCTACCTGAAGAAGAGATGACCAAAATTTTGTATCACTATCATGATGGAGCAATTGGAGGTCATTATGCTGCAAACCGTACGACATTTAAATTATTCGAGGCCGGATTTTTCTGGCCAACACTTCTCAAGGATGCCCGAGCATATGTTGCACAATGTGACAGGTGTCAGAAAATAGGTAATATTACTAAAAGAGATAAGATGCCATTACAATCAATACAGGTATGTAAAATATTTGATGTTTGGGGAATAGATTTCATGGGTCCTTTTCCTCCTTCTCATTCATTTGAATATATCGCTGTGGCTGTGGATTATGTATCAATGGGTTAAAGCCATTCCCATAAGGAAGAATGATGCTCATACAGTTTGTAGTTTTCTTAAAAAAATATTTTTACTAGATTTGGCACACCCGAGTCATCTTTAGTGATCAGGAACTCATTTCATGAATAGACAATTTTCTGCTTTGCTATCAAAATATGGTGTGACTCACAAAACTGGAACACCATATCATGCTCAAACACAGGGGCAAGTTGAGGTTTCCAACCGTGAATTAATAATAATTCTTCAAAAGTCGGTTGGAATTTCAAGAAAAGATTGGTCTTTAAAATTAGATGATACATTATGGGCATACCGAACGACGTTCAAAATGCCAATTGGAACATCCCCATATAAATTAGTCTTTGGAAAGTCTTGCCATTTGCTAGTTGAATAAGAACACAAAGCTTTTTGGGCATTGAAAGCATTAAACTTTGAATTAACCTCTCCTGGTTAAAAGAGATTTTTTCAGGTTAATGAATTGGAAGAACTGAGATTGGAAGCTTATGAAAATGCAAGAATTTTCAAAGAAAAAACAAAAATATGGCATGACAACATGATTCGACAAAAAAGTTTCAAAATTGGAGATCAAGTACTTCTTTACAATAGCAGGCTGAAGCTATTTCCAGGAAAATTAAAATTTAGGTGGACATGTCCTTATAATGTTACAAATGTTACTCCATATGGGGCAATTGAAATTCAACAAATCAATGGAGGAGACAAATTAAAGGTAAATGGTCACAATTTAAACTTGTATTTTGGAGGACATTTTGAGCAACAATCATCGGTAACCTTGATAGCCTAATACATTCTGCTGTTAATAAGTCGAGTTGACGACATTAAAACTCAGAACTATAATTTCTCTACCCGTAGCCATTGAGGGTGAAGCACTGGAGCCTCATAAGCCCAATATAATTTATACGAATAAATTCTTAACCAATTGATCTGGTTAATATCCTGATTATTGTACAACCGGGACATCCCATGAAGGTCTATACAAAAACAGAGCCATCTATATAGGAGTAATTCAATGGTGGTCGGTATGCCTAAGTCATTGGTTGGTTAACCATCTCATTGTGTAAATTAATTATTGGCTCAGGTAAATTTTCTGATTTATATACAAACCAGGACCCCATGACTGTTAAGGTGTTAAATTAGTTCAGTCTATTTCACATAGAACATGTGTGGTCACAACTTCTTTCAAGCTTTCTTCTGTGACTGTAAATTTGAAAGCTAAAAAGATTTTTAATTTTTTTTCAAAATTTCCTTAGTACTTTATGTATTTGTAAATTACAAATATATTTTCTATAATGTTATAATAAACCTTTTCTTCTTAATGTTTGTGTCACTGTAGGTTTTTAATTAGTAAAATAAATTCTTTCTATTGTGCTCAAATATTAAAATTTTTTCATTATCGTATCAGTTCCATGCCTATGACTTTAATTTTGTGAAGGCAAAACTAGCATCTCCAACTCACAAGATCAAAGGAATTGAGAAAAGTTATTATCACAAGAAGGTATACTCAATAATTTTTCTAGAACTTGCTTTAATGTTCTTCGAGGCGAAATAATGGATGACACTGATTCTTCAAAAAAGAAATTAGGATTTCTTTGATACACCTTTTAGCCTCTTTTAGTTTATTCTCTCCAAAAAAGGAAAAAAGAAAAATAAAAGTTTTTATCTCTTAGAACCTATCTTTGAGCCTTTATCCTATTTTTTTAAAAAACGCTATGGTCTATAATCCCCCAAAAGAAAAAAAAAGAGATGTATATTACTATTATAGTTATTACTTCTTCCGGCCATGATAAGTAATTTTTGTTAGAAAAAGAAAAGAAAGATTTTGCAAGGCACGAAACGAAAAAAAAGAAGAGAAAAAAGAGAGATATAATATTAAGTGTGTGTATATTCTTATATCTCTTTATGTTGATAAAAATCATATATACAAAAAATAATACTGCAAAAAAATGGAATAATTAGTATCAAGGAATATTTACTCCAAGCTGGAAGAAGAAAAGTCACTACAAAAATATCTTTATCCTACCAGCCTGTAGCCTGGCATTATAAGCCAAGAAAAAGTCCTAAATAGATTTCAAAAATCAGCGTTGAATCTATATCAGTGGAGATTAACATGAAGAGGAAGCCTATGGAAGAAAAATTGACATTCAAAATGTGTGATAATAAAGTTTTCAATTCCGAAATATTCAAGAGAAAAAGGATGCAAATTTTGTTCTTTTCAAAAGTAAAATCAGAAGCAAGGTAAAACATGGTGAAGCTTAAAAGATTAATTATTTGGCATGATGAAGTTATTTTGAATAAATTTTCTATCCTAGAAAGACCAACATTTTGAAGAAAGTGTTTAATAATAATAATAATAAAAACTTTTATCAATAGAAATATTTTTTCTCGAGGACGAGTAAAAGTTTAAATATGGGGGAATTTGATGAGTATAAATTATTCATGTATTTTTATATGTATAAATAAGAATTTTTATATAAATCATGAACAAATATATTTCATTCTCCTATATTTTCTAATAAATTATGCAGAGGAAAGTTGAATTGAGGAAAGAATACTACAAGCAAAACAAGGAGAAAAAAGAACAATGCACGTGGTGAACAAGAATAAATCAAGTTTTGAAGTCACAACATGAAGTCTTGAAATCCCAACATGAAGTCTTGAAGTTACAACATCAACTTTTGAAGTCACAACTTCAAAACTTAAAGTTGCAACATCATCTCACCTTTGCAACACATTGTCTATAAGTAGACAATTATAATGTATTGTGAGGTTTGTGTCTTATGGGAGAAAACTAATAGTTGATCTCTTTTTTGTTTTACTACACAATGAAGTAACTTCTTTTGTTGGGATAGTTGATGAAGCTTGATATATATATATATATATATATATATATATATATATATATATATATAATACTATCTCAGTTTAATACATCCTAGGCTTGAACTCTCTTTTTATACTTTGTACTGTGCCGTAATAATAGTTTTAATTAATCATTATTGTCACTTCTACATATTTTTATCTCTAAGTTATTTTTATATTGATTTTGCAATGCTCACGAAGCAAAATCGATATATAATAACTAATGAATAAAGTAGTAGAGTGGAAATAATATTTAGTAAACTATTATTCCAAGTTCATAATCTTGTTTCTCTCAGTTTTAATTCTCACGGAGGAATTGTTGTAGGTATAATTATTGATTTTTTAGTAAAAATATTCTCGCGAAGTTTTTACTACCTCTTAGCAAAATTCAAGAAAGAAAAATATTTCGGTCTAATCCTCATTAGTTTTAACTTGATTAATCACATAACCTCATGGAGTGTTATTAATTGGCTACTTCTTAGTGATCAAAATATAATTGTATTAGCAATAAACAATTATTCCTTAGAGAGACATGTAAAAATTGAGATTTTATTGTAATATATTATCAAGTGAATTCAACGATTCCTAACTCTTTTAAATTATAAATTTTTCGAAATTTGTTTAATTTTGTTCAGTATTTAACAAGTTTTAATTCCACAAATCTTGCATCAATCTGATTCTCTCAAATAGTAGATAAAATATCATAAGTCTGTAGAATAGATTTTCCAATCTCTGTGGGACGATATCATAAACTATACTAGAATTTGACAAAGCACGAGCAGGAAAATCCTATACACATTGGCCTCGTCAGTAATGGACAAGCTGAATCAACAAATAAAGTCATTAACAACAATTTGACGAAACGATTGGAAGAATCCAAAGGCAATTGGCCAGAATTGCTACCTGGTTTTTTATGGGTATACCACATAAAACAAAAACAATTACCGGTGAAACACCGTTCTCATTGGTGTACGGAGCTTAAGCCTTAATTCCGGTTGAGATACGGGATTCAAGCACGAGGTTCACGAAATCGTATGAGGAATCCAATGAAGAAGAAATGTGAATAAACCTCGATTTACTTGAAGGAAAAAGGAAAGCTGCTTTAATAAAAATGACAACATAAAAACAAGCCATGGAACAATACTATGATCAGAAAGTTTGTCTAAGATACTTCAAGATTAGAGATTTCTTACCCAAGAAAGGTTTTCAATCCACGAGAGCTGCTAATGTAGGAAAATTAAGTCCAAATGGGAAAGGACGTTACAAGATTCACGGTATCATAGGAAACAGAGTGTACGAGCTGGAAATAATGGATGGCAAGATATTACCTTCACATTGGAATGCCATTCACCTGAAAAGATACTACTCCTAAGGAGTACCCACAGTCAGGTATCCTAATTTGAAAACTTTATTTCTGAATTATTAAGATTTTACTAACGATTTTAGATGATAGGAAAAAATCTAACCCATACTAAATGATTAATCACGACCTGCACGACACGGGGAAGAATACGAATTCTCGGTCTAGGGTTACAACTATTCTGATTGAAATTCAGATGGGTTAAGCAGTCTTCAACTATAATCGTACCTCCGAATCCTGTATGTTTTTTCTTTTTCAGGAAAAGGACCAAACGATAGGAGTAATCAAGTACTCAAGAATTCATACTTCAAAGCTCAAACACTTACGTGAGTATACGAATACATAGACATATATGTAAAGAAGCCATAGAAGATTGAGATATTATCAAAGTTCAAAAAAAATCCCTAAAAGTCTATTTATTGAATCTGTCAAGTGCAGAGAAAAGTTATGAGCCAATAACATAAAGCCAAAGAAAACCTTATCATTGTTAGGTTAAAGGTAATGCATATAGACGAGTAATGAATAAAAACTTCGTTGTCATTTTTTTTTAAAATCTGTTGTACAGAAAACAATTACGAAAAAGTTATTTAAATACATGTAAGATGTTAGTGACAAAAGTTCAAATAAAAACTTTATCAAAGTTATTTCAAGAAACGTGTGTGATCTAATTTCATTTGTTGTACTTTAACACCATTATGAAGTTGAGACATCTTCTTCATTAAGTATCGATTATAAAACTGTCCTCTTTTATAAAATTCATGTTTGATTTAAACATTCATGAATTTAAGAAAGCATTTTAGGAAATAAAAAAAAAAAATATTCAATAAGTCCTTGAATGTAAAAGCAATAATGAGCAAAACAGAAGACTTATTAATATGAAAAGTTTAGACTAAGTATGAACTTAGTCAAAAAATTAAGAGTCATTTATACAAGACTCCCCGAAAAGGTCTGGGGACTTGTTGTTTTCAAAAAAACCCAAAAATGGGACCGAGGACTATAACCATATACCACCAAAAGAGGAAATAAAAAGAAGGGAGACAATCTTTAAAACTTGTCACTGAGGAGTCAAAGAAGGAACCAAAGCACGGTCACCAGCAGCAATAGATTCAAATTGACTTGAATGAGTTTGAACACTCATTGTACTTATATCATCTTCAATATGTTCAAAAGTTTCAGCCACAGGAGATGGAAAGTCTTAGCCTTGGTGAGTCTTTTCAATAGTTTCTCTTATTTGAGCTAACTCAGCCTCCCAGTTAAAGTTCCATTGGCTAACTTCCACAAGGGTATCATGGCAAGTATTGAAAAACCCCCAACTCACTTCAATTATGGTCTTGTCCTCATGAATCTCGTAATCTTTCTCTTTTTAAGCAATTTCACTTTTAAGCTTCTCATTCTCAGCCAAGGCATACTCGTATGAAGTTTGAAGAGAAGCACATGAACTTTCTAAGGAACAAACCTTATCAGAAGTCTCCCAGAGGCCTTCTTGAGTCTGAGTTTGAGTTTGCACATTTCACTGGCATACACTTCTTTCTCACTAAAGAGAGCCTTCAACTCTTTGATCTATTCACTAGCCTTGGAGAGTTGCTCGGAAAAAGATTTTTCGAGGAGATTCTTGTCTTTACCAGCTTGGTTTGAGGAAGCTTTTTCAACCGCCAATTCTGAAGTTAAAACCTTCAATTGTTGCTCTAAGGTGCACTTGATCTCTTCTAATGCTTCCATGTCAATTTGAAGGCTTTCATATTGTTTTCTCCAGTTGTCTCATGCAGTTTAATAATAATGCATTAACTGCTCAGTGTGATAAACCCTCTTCATCATTTATGTGCAGATCAGATTGATATGAAAGTGAAAGAGAGAGGTAAGAACTCTAATAGAAGTAGGGTGCAATAAAGTGCAAAAAGGAATAACTTAAAAGATTAATGCATTGTATCATTCATCAAAGTCAAAAAGTTATGGCTCTCAAGTTTGGATCACTCAACTGGTCCAAATGGAGGTTTCAACGACACATCAGCCCGACCTGATTTTCTTAAAAGGTTACCATCGGCAGGAACCTCAATGATCACTTTCTTCAAAGCTCCACCTCGACTTGAGGAACTAGCTTCAGTGTGATGAACAATTGTAGGAGGAACTGTAGAAGAGTGAAAATAGCCTAGGGCGGAGCATTCACAGCAACAGTCACAACTTGAAGAGAAAATGTCATAGGAGCAGACATGGAAAATGAGGCAAGGGGCACTTCATCAGAATCTGGACCTAAACTTTTACTACCAAACCCACAAGCAACAAGCTGTTTAATAGAATCACAAGTAGCCGCAAGATTATCATCATCAAAAATCAACAAGGAGGCTTGAATGAGAGGAATATAACGAGGGGGAGATGCTTTATCATCTGAAATAATATGTCTTGTAGCTCGTGGCCTTTTTATCAATGAACCCTCGTCTTGTTCCTCCTCTTCTTTAGAGTCTTGGTCACCTGAAGCTTTCCTTTTCGATGAAGAACCCAAAATTATTTCTTGGGCTCTTTCCAAGAAAATTCTGGAAGCTATGACGATCTCAGAACTTATGCCTCGAATGGGTAACACTGACAAAAAGAAGGGTCAAAATAATTTTTAAGTAAAAAAGTAAACCTAAATGCAAGATATATTATAGAAAAAAGCACTTATCGTGAATTTTCACTTTCCAACCAAACCAATGAGAAAGGTTTTTCCTAGGATCTACCATCCATCGGAGCAACACTTAATAACATTTCCCACCCAACCACAAAAAATGGGAATCTCATCAACAATTCCCATGGTTGCTGAAAAGAAGAGGAAATTAAAATGACAACCATAAAAACTGAGAAAAGGTATGAGAAAGTTATAAAAAGGAAAATTCAGGTGCAAAATTTCACCTCTCAGGAAAGGGAACATTTTCTTGACCCACTAAACTAGCAGTGGGGGCAGCAACAAACCTGGCATACCAGCCATAATTCTTATCATCCTCTGGGCTGACCAGAACTCTTTTGCTTTTCTCTAGTAAAGCAAAAATTCTTTGTTGAAAGAGTTTGGGTGAATATAAAGATGAATTAAATGGAAGAAAGTAAAAGGCATGCCAGCCATGTTTGCCAAATGCCTCAAACAAGCAACAACACTCCATACGATGGGGACAATTTGTCCTAAGCAAACATTGAAAAAGAGACAGAATTCAATGATAACAGGGTCAATAGGAGGCTTGCAATTCAATATGAAAAAAAAGAATATATGAAAGAAAATCCAGTTAAATAAGAAGTGATTCTTTGCTTTGAATTAGGGATTATAATGGGAAAGTCATGACTCCAATGGCAATCTCTATGAACTACAGAAATCAGACATTCAATGATCTGAGTTGGGTAAATGTTAGCACGATCTAACGAAGATATAGAAGAAACTTGATTTCTGATGGATTCTCAATTTCATCCACTAAAGGTTCACGACAAGGTTCATTGTGTTCTTTAGTTCCAGATGAAATCTTTGAGAAAGAGAACCTCTGGTTCTAGAAGGTGGAGTAGAACTCGATGAAGTAATAGAAGGGCCTCGTGAAGAAGAAGACCCTAAACTACGAAGTCTTCCCTCTCTCCTACTTCTAACAGGAGCAAGAGGAAGGTTATCAATGATGGGGACTCTCCGAGGGTTAGGGTTTGAAGAAGACATAGTAGTATGAGGAAGAAGAAAACCAGAATTGAATACTCCAAACCATTTGTGAAAAAGACAAAGGTCAAAAGTTATATTTATAGTCAGAAGCAACCGTCAAAGGAAAAGGCGCAACGATGGAAACATCATAATGAGAACTGTCGTTTCATAATTGTGAAGCCATAAAAAAGCCTTATAAGACGCTGAAAGATTGCATAGCCAATCGGGAGATGCCACGTGTCACATACATTAAATGAAGTGATAGATGAAGCGTCAATTCTAGAGAAGATTTAATGACAACAAATATTCCCGCTTTAATGAGTTCCACTTCCCATATATTCTATTGATGAATAAATGGTAAGTGTAGGGACTATCAACATTGGGAAAAATTATGTTCATATATGGAATTTATTGTAAGATACATGTCATGACACGTGGACCGATAAAAGGATGATAGCTGGCAAAGAATAATCAAAAAGGCACGAGCTTCAACAGGCACTGGCAGATAATTAGGGAAAACAAGAAAGATTAATGATCGAGCCTCTTTACGATTGAAGAGAATTAATCTGATAGCAAAAAAGGTATAGATAGATATTGTTCAGAATTAAATACGAAAAACATTAGACAATTTTTATTGAATCAAATATGGTTACCAATTGTAACGTTACATTAAATGCCATTAATTGTCAATAATGGCACTATTATGGTAGAAACAAAATGTATTACCTAGAGATAACTATAAAAGGAGAAGACTGATCATTTGTAAGGATGCGAAATACTATTGGAATATATTGAATTACTTTTCTTTATATTCAGCTATTATTTGTCAATTATTATTATTTCTATTTGATTATTAGTACCCCGAATTCTTCCAAAATAAGCTTTGACCGAAATCTCAATTTTTGGTTAAACACTTATGCATTATCATTTCTTTAAGGAAATGTTTTAGACATTTATAAATTGAGGATATGTGCTTCTCACAACAACTAAAACAATATCCACAATATAGTCATCAAAAGAGTCTTGTTTAGGGGAGATTTTACTTTGAATATTATTTTTGTTTTTATATTAGCTTTACTATATGTCGTCAATACTTTTAAATGATGGTCTATTTTGATATGTTTGCTTATGTCTAATTTATCGTCATTAAAGTTGTCTTTGTTGGCTTTTGCATGGACTATGTAATTTCGATCCCAACTCAAAATACTTCGATTTAGATTGCAATATGATCATCAAGTTAGCATTCTGGAAAATCCTTGGCGTTCCTCAGGCAATAGTCATAGGTCATGTGTTTTTCCCTCACATCTTCATATAGCTGCTGTTGTTTTGGGCTAAGCTTCCAGTAATTGATTCTATTCCAATAATAGCTATTTCTGTAGCAGAATTGAGGGTTTGATTGTTGATATTGGCAGCCATTAATTGAAAATTCGCGAAAATAAGCTGTGAAGGGTCCTTGGCTCCAGTCAACTTCTCCAACCCAAGCTGTTGCATTCCATATTGTTGCTTCTATGTGCATTTTGTTTGATGGATAGTTCACTCCAAGATTAGTATTGTTCTTGAAAACTCTTATGGGAATATCATCCACAAAGAACCTTGAGAGAATTAAGTGAAAAACTGTTATTATTTTCTTATTTACTATAATATTTTCAAATTTGATAGAATAAAAATGCTAATCGATATAAAACATGGCATACCCGACCAATTAAACTTCGTATTAGCCATGTCGTATTAAATAGGTATACGTATACTACGTGAGACGAAAAAGAAATAAAGAACGTCTGTATATAATGCATGAATCATATTATATATGTCATACGTTAACTTCATCGATTACCTTAAAGTTCGAGGTAAGATGCTCAATTTCTTAACTATACGAAATCCTCAGGGAAGGCGTCTGTAATCAAACTTTCTCCCATTTCGTTTCGTTGTTGAGCTCATTTTTCTCTAAATATAGTATTGTTTCATTTGGCTTATTTTCTCAAAAGAATTGTAGATGATGCATAATTGTTTTAAATCGAACATTATATTAGTTCAATATATCAAATCAACAGGCACGTATGATGCATGGTACTTAATTAAGGAGATTCACCTAATCCCATTTATATATGTCATTGTTCAGTTTTAGACAACTATATCAGCAAAATTTCCTGCTATGAAGGTACAAATTAATTTAAAAAAGAGTAAATGAATATAATTTTTTTTTAAAATTAAATGAGTTTGTTACTTACACAATTTGATACTGATTCCATAGAATTCCATATGTGTGAAAATCAGCTGTAGGATTAAACCAGAGATTAAACTGTTGCTCTCTATGCCCTTCATCATTTGCAAAGATATTTGTATTTAATGTATAATTGCCTTCTCCTCCAAAGAACTCAAAATCAACCTCATCATGTTTGGGTTTTGCTGGTTCATTAACTTCCTTTGACATTAACTGCAAATTAAACAACCAATTACCAATCGATTAAACAAACACAATTGCTACTATATATATCTCCTTAGTATTGTAGTAAAACTTATATATTATAGTTTAATTTAGTCAAATTGAAAGTGCACAACAAATTTAAACTAATGTCTCATTTTCTCCTTTATAGCATATACATCTCATTTTTCCTCGTGCCGAAGGACTACTGGAAATAGCCACTTTACATTTATTGTAGGAGTAAGGTCTATGTACTATGTACCCTCTACATACTCCACTTATTGAGACTTTACTGGATTTGGTACCGTTGTTATACTTCTTTTCAACTAATAGATTAAATTTAATGGCATGTTTAGGATTGGCTGTGAACCATGAAAATTTATCTAATTTCATCCAATATATAAAAATTTATATGAAAATCATTGGAAAGTAGAAAGTGCACAACAAAATCAAACTAGTGTCTTATTTTACTCCGTAGTATATATATACGTGTGATGTGTTATACTTCTCATTTCAACTAATAGGTCAAATTTAATGACATGTTCGTGATGGCTATGCACCATGAACATTTATGGTATATTATTCAATTTATATTACATCATTGCATAGTAGGAAAAAGTTACAAAGTATATATATCATAATAAAATGTTAAGAAATTATAAGATCTTACATAGAATGTTGTTATAACTCCTTTACTCTTCTTCTCTGGTAATTTTAACTTGATCCGAAAATCTCCAGACCCAAAATTTTGTTTTGAACTAAATCCAGCACCTGAATTTGTCAAATAAATCATATTATTATAGTACTGCGTATGGAGATGAATTTGACAAAATATAAGACAGTAATTAGAGATATTAGAGTGAACCTGAATATTGGTCAATAAATAGCTGGACTTCTTTTCCCTCGTTAGAAGTTGTTAGATGGTTACCTCCCCATATTTGATAATATGTCTGGTTAAAGGGAATTTCATCTGCATTACCATTGATTGCATATTGAGTAGCAATAACAAAGAGAGTAATTAAGAGACCAGCTGGAAAGTGAAACATTGTAAGAAGAGTAAAAAGATCGAGTAAACAAACAAATTAATTTGGTTTTGTTGAATGACTGAAATGCAGTAAAGTTAGGTTACATATATAGAGGGTGAAAAACATCAGCAATCTTGACGATTTTTCCACTATTAGTATTGGATTTATGACAAACTTTCACTCCAAAAAATGATAATTATGGGAGTAAAAAGTTGTTACACGCTCTTAAATCACAGTAGGGAAACTCGCCATGTATACACCTATGACAAATTATGTCTACATGTTTTTTATTCATTTAAAGATACACGTGATATAGGGAAAATTAAACAAGACAAAACACAATATTTATAGGTTAGTGGTAATAGAAAAGAGTTTTTTTTATTTTTTTTAAAGAACAGAAACCGTTTATATAAATTGAGGAGAGGTAATGATTTTAAATTCATAACGCTGGAAAAAATCAACCCATGTATAAGATAAAATTATATATAGTGCATAATATTTTCTTTGCCGTATAGAAAGGACTAGTTGCTATAATTAGAAAACTATAGTAGGACTTTCATAATTTGTTATAACTATATAGTCCTCTATGGAAAGGGCCTAACCTAAAAGACTTTGTTGAAACGGGCTTATAAATGAATTAAGAAAAAGTTATACGTATACTATACTAAGAGTAAATTCTTTTTAGACGATTACATGAATGATGAATCACATTAACCAATTTATCAAGCAACACGAACATTCATAAAACTTCACTTTACAACCATATTACAATCTCTCTTCCTCTACATGCAATTCACAGTTGCAACCTTTCTGGTGATATTCTCTTTAATTCCTTTTTAAACAACGTGTGATGGACACGAAATACAGCTATATTAAGAGAAGGTAAGATGTATAAGTTATACCACGCTATATATATTTATAGAAAGGACAGAATCATTTCCTTATTAATCGAAAATAAATTAAATAGCACATTAAACGTTGTACAAAAAGAGAGGAATTCGAAAATCGATTCAATTTGAGTACCTGTGCATAATAGACTTTCACATAAAACTAAAAAGTAACGACAGTTGCACGTTCAAATCTTGTCTTCACAACATCTTGATTTGCCAAACCACATAAAAGTCCTTATAAGAAATGTCAAAAAAAATCTTTAGGGTCGAGAAGCAGAGAGAGGCGAAAGATTAAATGGAGTAACATTTATATGACATAGGGGATAAAATCATAATTGTAGTAATAAAAATTAAATAAATTGCGATACTTAAAGCATTTTGCACCCCAAGTTGATTCTCCAAAATAGATATTTATGGGGTATTATTATTTTTAATCCGCGTCAAAAATTGTTTATAGTTGATAGCCAAAAAAATATATAAAATATTTGAATAGTTTTCATACATAACATACATAATATATACATACAAAAAATGTACAAAATTTATATATTTTTTGACTATTATTTTTACAGCAATTATACAGTGTCACCTTTTCATATTTTATTTTATCGCAACAAACGATCAAAGTACTATGATTCCTTTCAATCTCTATACAAAGTAGAAAAAATAGATTCTTCTAGGCCAAACGATCGCTCCGATAAACACAATAACATTTTTAAAATTATACGTCGTGGGCAATGAGGTTGGAAAGTAACACGCAAAAATTTAACGAATGGGTTTTCAGATGGGGTGAATTGCAATTGAAACTTACATGTGTAAGGTGTCACGATCCGGATTTTTCTATCATCGGGAGTCGTGATGGTGCCTACTGTCGGAGCTAGGCAAGCCAATCCTTTCTAAACATTTCACAAAATTTTTTTAAATCTAAAACGGTATAATAACTGAAATAATTAATTAAAACCACGCGGAACACTTTTAGCAAAAACAACAATAGTAAAGTGCGGAAATAGTAACATGTCTCTACCCAGTATCTGGTGTCACTACCCACAGACTACAATAGGAGTACTAGAAACATCAGTCTGAAGGAAAATACATAATAAGTCAGTTTTGATACAATGAAAACAGACGGAAAGAAATAGATGAGACTCAAGGCGTGCGAACTACCTCGGAGTCTCTTTGGACTAAAGGCTCGCTCTCTAGCTTTTGCTGCGGTCCATAGCTGTGTCCTGACATGTGTAAAAAAGGGCACAGAAGTGTAGCATCAGCACAACCGATCCTATGTGCTGGTAAGTGCCTGCCTAACCCCGACGAGGTAGTGACGAGTCTAGACCGGACCTACCACAATTAACCTGTACGAATATATATGCAATAACGAAAAGATAACAAAATTTAAACAGCTAATGGGGAGGGGACATGCTGGGGGGTGTAACAATTCAATTACAAGTCCAACGAACAAGAAATGGAAACTGAATATTTAACATCAACAAAAGAAAACCAGTGAATAAACAACTGCGTGGCATCAACCTTCGTGCTTTTAATCTCAAATATAGTGCATGACATCTCCCTTCGTGCTTTCCTCACAAAAACTATCAAACATAGTGCACGACATCACCCTTCGTGCTTTTAATCTCAATATATAGTACACGGCATCACCCTTCGTGCTTTCCTCACATAACTCTGATATCAAGGCACAGAATGACCCTTCGTGCTCAAATAATCAAGAAACATGGCACGGAAAGACCCTCCGTGCGTAATTATCAAAACATGGCACGGAAAGATCCTTCGTGCATAATCTCTCTCTTCCTCACCCAACCAACAGTCACAACCAAACGGGAATGACTATCCAACAAGATAAAATATTCCGGCAAGGAACAGCAACTATACAACAAGTCCCAGCAAGTGAGAACTACTCGACAATAAGTCCCGGCAAGGGAGAACAACTCAACAATAAGCCCCGGCAAGGGAAAAATACCAAAATTCCTTCTTTAGCTCATTTGCTTCTCAACTATCACTTCGTAGTTCATTTAACAAGTAGTTATCACAATTGTTCACTTCTTTCGAATTTTAAAAGAAATTATGACTCACGCTCATGCTAGACTCGGGCGCATAGGTAACCGTTACCATACCTATACACCGACTCCACATAGCACATAGCAAATATTATCCTAATCCTATTCCCTCAAGCCAAATTTACATCAAACACTTACCTCGAAAGCTTCCAAACTCAACTCACGCCTCAAGGATAGTTTTACCCCTCGAATTCGCCTAAAAACCAGTCGAATCTAATCACATTTTATTCAAATGCATCAACAAATGCTAGTTATATCAATTTGAATGCATAAGAATGAAATTCCCAAAGTTTTAACCAAAAATTAAAAACAAATCCCCCCGGGCCCACATGGTCAAAACTCGAGGTTCGAACCAAAATCGGGTTTCTCGTTCCCCCACGAGTTCATATATGCAATTTGTTTTTAAATCGGACCTCAAATTGAGGTCCAAATCACCAATTTTAAGAAAACCTAGGTTCTACCCCAAATGACCATTTTTGCCAATTGAAAGCTTTGATTTTAAGATGAAATCATGATAAAAGATGTTAAAGATTGAAGAAGTTGAGTAAAGTTGACTTACAATTGATTTGGGAGAGAAAGAGTCGAGAAAAAATCGCCAATGGAGGTTTGGGATTTGGAAAAAATAAAAATGAAGATTGAAATCTTCTAAGTATAGGATGCACAGTCGCAGATGTCGCAATTGCGAAGATTTGTTCGCAATTGCGAAGAATACAGAAGGAATGGCGGATGTCGCAATTGCGATAAATTGTTCGCAATTGCAAAAAGGGCAGATTTAGGGCAGAACTCGCATTTGCGAGGAAAAGTTAACATTTGCAAACTCATGGTTTAAGTTGGGCGATCGCATTTGCGAAGATGTCTTCGCATTTGCGAAAACTGGGCTGTTAGAAAGAGGATCGCATTTGCGAGTTTTGTTGAAACACGTTCTCAAGGCACTAAACTAAACGTGTGTTCATATTTGTAGGTTTTGATAAATGACAAACGACGCGCAATTAATATATGACGAGGTCCAAGCACAAGCGCGCAATTGACACATAACGAGGTTCAAGCACAAGATGAACAAAGATCAAGTTTAAGCAAAGAAACAAAGTTATACATGAGTCGTTCTTTAATTGTGATCTTGATCCGACAATTGACTCAAGACTTGGCTTCTCTCATAAAATCATTTTTATCAAATCATGCATATTTAACTTAAAGCAAAATGATTTTCAAACATTTTATTTTAGCCAAAATGATTTTTAAACATGCCTCTCAAATCTGGACAAAGATAATCGATTATGTACTTTATGATAATCGATTATGTTAAGACAATGTACACCAGATTTACAAAGCTGAACAATAATCGATTATGTACCTTATGATAATCGAATATGTTAAGGCAGTGTACATTAGATTTTTCAAAGCTACAAGATAATCGATTATGTACCTTATGATAATCGATTATGTTGAGGCAGTCTCCATCAGATTTTTCAAAGCTGTAAGATAATCGATTATGCACCTTATGATAATCGATTATGTTTAGCAGTGTCTATCAGATTTTTCAAGACTGTAAAATAATCGATTATGTACATTATGATAATCGATTATGTTAAGACAGTGTAGTCCGAAGTTTTCAAAACATAAAAGATAATCGATTATGTAAATGACCGTTGCCAAAGTATTTTTAAACTCTGAAAGATAATCGATTATACACAATCTGATAATCGATTACGCTAAGTAAAAATCTGAATATGATTTTTTGAACGTTGTTAGGCAATCGATTATACGATTTGGATAATCGATTATTCTGCTTAAAATCTGGGAATGATTTTTGAACGATTGGAAGATAATCGATTATGCAAATCAGATAATCGATTATCTCAGCACAAAATCAGCAATTCATGATTGGCAATTAAGCAACGGTTTTGGATGTTTTGTACACTATAAATACAACTCAAATCAGTCTTCTAAGCACAACAATTGATCACATTCTTGCTAAGGCTTACATACTCTCATAACAATCATTTTCTATTCATTTCATAAGTTTTTGAGAGCCAAACTCTTGACGAAAGTTGTTGTGTTCTTGAGCATATTTATTTTACTCATATCTACTCTTAAAGAGAGTCTTGTCTTGAGTGCTAAGTGTTTGTATACACTTGAAGGGAAGTGTTAATCCCTTGTGTTTGTAAGAAGGAACGTTTTCATTCCTTCTGTTGAAGTCTTGAAGTGTGGTATCTTCGAGCAAAGGTTGTTGAGGCTTGTGTGACTCAAGTTCTCAGTTTGTAACGGTTTGTTAAGCATCCGTAAGCTTAACGGAGTTAGTGGAATCTCGAGAGAGTCTCTCGGAGACTGGACTAGCCACAAGTTATGGTGAACCAGGATAAATTCGGTGTGTTCTTCCTTGTTATTTATTTTCCGCACTTATTTCAATCCTGCAATTTTTAATTCCGCAAGTTTACATTGTTTTTTATCATAACGCTATTCACCCCCCCTCTAGCGTTAAGCGTATATTCTAACAATTGGTATCAGAGCCCAACTCTCTGAAAGACTTAACCGTTTGAGAGAAACAATCCATGGCTTCTACTCGTGACTTTAATGCAGGAATAGGTGAAGGACAATGCTCCACCAGACCACCACTATTCGATGGCACAAACTATACGTACTGGAAGGAGAGGATGAGAATATTCATCCAATCGAATAATTTTCATCTATGGAAGGTTATAACGAAGGGAGAACAAATTCCAACAAAAAAGGTTGAAAATGAATGGGTTCCAAAATCCGAAGTTGAATACGATGCGGATGATATCCGAAAAGTGCAGAAGAACGCTAGAGCCATCAACTTATTGTATTGTGCTGTAAATGCTGATGTTACAGAAAAATATCATGTTGCACAACGGCTAAGCAAATGTGGAATAAGCTGGAAATCACGTACGAAGGTATAGACCAGGTAAGAGAAGCTAAAATTGATTTTCTAACCCATGCATATGAACTGTTTCACATGAAGGAAAGCGAGAGGATCGATGACATGTTCGAACGATTTTCAAAAATCGTCAATGACCTACATGCTCTTAAGAAGACCTTCACGGATAAGGAACTTGTCCGAAAAATTCTCCGAAGTCTCACTCCGGAATGGCGCTCCAAGGCCGACGCGATTCAAGAGTCTATCGGCATTTCAAATGTCACCATCGACGGACTAAGAGGTAATCTTAAAAACTATGAATCTACTATACTTAACCCTCCTTTTAATGATCAAAGGAAACAAAGAATCACCCTCAAGGCAAGCACGGCTCAACCTCAAAATGATGAGGACTCAAACAACGGAGATAACGAGTTCGGACTCGTTATTAAGAGGTTTAAAAAGTTCATGCAAAAAGAGTATGAACGAAAAGGCAAACAACAAGGAGATCAAGTAAAGTGCTATGGATGCGGAGAAATCGGGCACATTAAATCAAATTGCCCAAATGTCAAAAAGGAGAAGAAACCCTTCAAGAAACAACGAGCATACATATCTTGGGGAGGAGACTCCGGAGACGAATCAAGAGACGATGAAGAAGACGAAACCGCAAATCTATGTCTCATGGCACACGAAGACAATCAAGAAGAGGTATGTCAAATTTCTTCTAAAAATTTCTTTTCTCTTGAGGAAATGCAAAATGCTTTTGATGAATTGTATAGTGAATTCATTAGAGCTTCCGAAACTGTTAGAGACGTAAAGAAAAATTCTTCTTTGAAAGAAAAATATTTTGAAAAACAACTCTCTTTGAAAGAAAAGGATTTGGAAAAATTGATTTTGGAAAATGAGAAGTTGAAAGAAGAAAACAAATTTTTCGGCAAGAGAAGCGCCGACAAACCCGAGAGTTCTAGTAAAAATTGTATTTCTTGCATGCATCTAAAAGATGAAGTAGAAAGACTTAAGGGCACCCTAGATAAGTTCAATTCTTCTCATAAAAATTTGAATGATGTTCTTGTCAATTTGAAATCAACCAAACATGGCATAGGTTTCAAAAACGAGCCTAAAGAAAAAGTTGAAGCCATCCCCCAACAACCTAAAGCTCAACCTAGGATAAATAAAATAAACGTTCAACCTAGATATAACAATCCTAGAATCAACATGCATGCTAGACAAAACACTAGAAGAAATGTTGAACAATTTAGAACACCTAGAAATGGCTTTCAACAATCGCAACCTAGACACACTCGACCTAGAAATAATTATTCTAGAAACGCTGCATATCCTAGAACAAACAGTAGGAGAAATGATTTTCAAGAATTGTGCAATAGCCATATTGTCAAAAATAGAGCAAACGATTTTCGTACCTCCAACTACTACCAACCCAGAAGAATGCATAATCGTAATGTCATTTGTCATTATTGTAGTCGAATAGGACATATTGCTCCTGCTAGTTTTACTAGACACAGACACTTCACCGCATGTCAACCACACCACCACGTTACACCTAACTCACAAGGACCCAAAACAGCTTGGGTACCAAAAACTCATTAATTTGTCTTGTAGGTGTGTTTGAAGGGATCAAGTGTACTTTGGTACCTTGATAGTGGATGCTCCAAACATATAACCGGAGACGCATCAAAATTCCTTCAACTAAAACACAAGGAAGGAGGAAACGTTATTTTTGGAGATAATAACAAAGGAAAAATTATCGGCATTGGATTGATCGGTAAGGATGAATCTTCTTCCATTAAGCATATATTGCTAGTTAAAGGTCTAAAACATAATCTCTTGAGCATAAGTCAATTACGTGACAAGGGAAATCTTGTTTTGTTTGATTCGGAAGAATGCTTAGTTTTTCGTCGTAGTGATTTTAAAATTATTCTTCATGGTATTAGAATTGATAACATCTATATGGTTGATCTCGAAAATTTCTTCATCAAAGTATGTGAATTGTCTTATGAGTAAAGAAGATGATATGTGGTTATGGCATCGTAGAGTAGCTCATATCAACATGCATCTTTTAAACAAATTGGTTTCACAAAATTTAGTTATTGATCTTCCAAATTTGAAATTTGAAAATGACACTATTTGTGATTCTTGTCAAAAAGGGAAACAAACAAAAGCATCTTTTAAATCGAAAAACATTGTTTCAACTACTAGACCTTTGCAACTTCTTCACATGGATCTTTTTGGACCATCTCGCATTGAAAGTCTTGGTAGAAATCGCTATGCTTTTGTTATTGTTGATGATTATTCAAGATTCACATGGACACTATTTCTTGCTCACAAAAGTGAGGCCTTTCATAATTTTAAAAGTTTTCTTAAACGTGTTCAAAATGAAAAGAACACAACCGTCACTTCCATAAGAAGTGATCATGGGGGAGAGTTCGATCATAATCTCTTCGCGGACTTTTGTGACGAACTCGGTATTGAGCACACCTTCTCTGCTCCACGTACACCACAACAAAATGGAGTGGTGGAACGGAAAAATAGCTGTCTCGAAGAGATGGCTAGAACCATGCTCGATGAGGCTAATATTCCCAAACAATTTTGGGCAGATGCCATGAGTACCGCATGCTACATTTTGAACAGAGTAGTCATTAGACCAATACTCATGAAAACTCCCTATGAACTCTACAAGGGAAGGAAACCTAACCTATCCCATCTTAGAGTCTTCGGTTGTAAATGCTTTATTCATAACAACGGAAAAGATAACTTGGGAAAATTTGATGCCAAATCGGATGAAGGAATTTTTCTTGGTTACTCATCACGTAGCAAAGCATATAGAGTATTCAATAATAGAACCGAAACTGTTGAGGAATCCCCTCATATTGTGTTTTCCAAAAATAATGCTCGCTTGGCGAGAAAGGATTCTGGTTTTGATCTTGCAGGTATTTTAAACAAAATAAGTCCTCAAGACAATGTACAAGAGGAAAATCCAAAGGAAATTCAAGATGAAATCTTGGAACAATCATCGGAGGAAGCGCCACCACTGGAGAAAGAAACGAAAATGCCCAACGCGTGGAGGACAATCAAAGACCATCCTCTCGACAAGGTAATTGGCGACATTGAACAAAAGGTAAGTACTCGAAACACTCTTAAGAACACCTTAAGACACACTTCTTAAGAGATCACGTTCTCAATTGGCCGACATCTTCTCAAAGCCTTTAGAGAAAGAGTCCTTTTTCCGAATTCGTAGTGAACTCGGGATTCTTGACTCCATGTTGATCTAAGTCATGCATTGCATTTTTCCTTTCACATAATTACTAACTTGAGCGTCGGAGGCGCCTAATTCTCTTTTGCAGGTATCGCCCTAAAGGCAGGGGGAATTATAAAGCACTGGTGCAGAATAATCGATTTCTCTTGAGTACATAATCGATTATCAAGTATCACTAATCGATTATGTTGACATTATTTGTTTTATTGTCCCTTTTATGTAATTGCAATATTGGTTAATCATTAAACTAGTTATTTTACTTATTTTTTTGCTAATGTCAAAAGGGGAAAGAATAAGGGCTATGCACTTAATATTTATTGGCATAAATTGAGGGGGAATTCATATATTGAGGGGGAACTAATTGCATATCAACTAATTGCATATCTATATACTTGTCTTGGATCGTCATTATGAATTATCTAATATGCATATCCCGATATTGGTTTGCCATTATCAAAAAGGGGGAAATTATTGAAACACGTTCTCAAGGCTCTAAACTAAACGTGTGTTCATATTTGTAGGTTTTGATAAATGACAAACGACGCGCAATTAACATATGACGAGGTCCAAACACAAGCGCGCAATTGACACATAACGAGGTTCAAGCACAAGACGAACAAAGATCAAGTTTAAGCAAAGAAACAAAGTTATACATGAGTCGTTCTTTAATTGTGATCTTGATCCGACAATTGACTCAAGACTTGGCTTCTCTCGTAAAATCATTTTTATCAAATCATGCATATTTAACTTAAAGCAAAATAATTTTCAAACATTTTATTTTAGCCAAAATGATTTTTAAACATGCCTCTCAAATCTGGACAAAGATAATCGATTATGTACTTTATGATAATCGATTATGTTAAGACAATGTACACCAGATTTACAAAGCTGAAAATCGATTATGTACCTTATGATAATCGATTATGTTAAGGCAGTGTACATTAGATTTTTCAAAGCTACAAGATAATCGATTATGTACCTTATGATAATCGATTATGTTGAGGCAGTGTCCATCAGATTTTTCAAAGCTGTAAGATAATCGATTATGCACCTTATGATAATCGATTATGTTGAGGGAGTGTCTATCAGATTTTTCAAGACTGTAAAATAATCGATTATGTACATTATGATAATCGATTATGTTAAGACAGTGTAGTCCGAAGTTTTTAAAACATCAAAGATAATCAATTATCCTTATAGCATAATCGATTATGTAAATGACCGTTGCCAAAGTATTTTTAAACTCTGAAAGATAATCGATTATACACAATCTGGTAATCGATTACGCTAAGTAAAAATCTGAATATGATTTTTTGAACGTTGTCAGGTAATCGATTATACGATTTGGATAATCGATTATTCTGCTTAGAATCTGGGAATGATTTTTGAACGATGGAAGATAATCGATTATGCAAATCAGATAATCGATTATCTCAGCACAAAATCAACAATTCATGATTGGCAATTAAGCAACGGTTTTGGATGTTTTGTACACTATAAATACAACTCAAATCAGTCTTCTAAGCACAACAACTGATCACATTCTTGCTAAGGCTTACATACTCTCATATCAATCATTTTCTATTCATTTCATAAGTTTTTGAGAGCCAAACTCTTGACGAAAGTTGTTGTGTTCTTGAGCGTATTTATTTTACTCATATCTACTCTTAAAGAGAGTCTTGTCTTGAGTGCTAAGTGTTTGTATACACTTGAAGGGAAGTGTTAATCCCTTGTGTTTGTAAGAAGGAAGGTTTTCATTCCTTCTGTTGAAGTCTTGAAGTGTGGTATCTTCGAGAAAAGGTTGTTGAGGCTTGTGTGACTCAAGTTCTCAGTTTGTAACGGTTTGTTAAGCATCCGTAAGCTTAACGGAGTTAGTAGAATCTCGAGAGAGTCTCTCGGGGGCTGGACTAGCCACAAGTTGTGGTGAACCAGGATAAATTCGGTGCGTTCTTTCCTTGTTATTTATTTTCCGCACTTATTTCAATCCTTCAATTTTTAATTCCGCAAGTTTACATTGTTTTTTATCATAACGCTATTCACCCCCCCTCTAGCGTTAAGCGTATATTCTAACAAGTTTTTCCTCGCATTTGCGATAGAGCAGGCCAATGGGGAAATCTTGCATTTGCGAGGCTGGCTTCGCAAATGCAAAACCTGCAGATACCAGTCGTTTCAAATGCTACATAATGAACCTAACACCTATCTGAAACTTACCCGAGCCCTCAAGCTCCAACCCAAACATGCACACCATCTCAAATGCATCTTACAGACTTAATCATGCTATCAAATTGCCAAAATAATATCATTTGCATAGAATCAACCCTCCAATTTATGATTTTCACTTCAAAGTTCAAAACTTTCAAATTTTCCATTTTTAGTCTGAAACACGCCAAACGACGTCCGTTTGCAACCAAACTTTACAGATAGCGCTTAGCGCTCATTTAAGACTTTTACTGGGCGTCGGAACCAAAATACGAGCCTGATACCATTACTTTTGATCAAATCTCATTTTTATTTTTTCTTAAGAATTTTCAGAAAATAATTTCAAAGACAAATTTGGTACTCGGGCCTAGGACCTCAAATTTCGATTCCGGGAATACGCCCTGGGTCCAATATTTTTCGATGGACCCTCTGATACTGTCACATCACGGGTCTAGGTTCGTTTACCTAAAATATTGACAAAAGTCAACTATAGCAATATTATTATCAAAATCCATAGTTTTTAACACAGATTTCATATATTTCCACATAAAAATTTTTTGGCTTCGCGCCCGGACTGCACACGCAAATCGAGGCGACCAAATAAGGGGTTTTCAAGGCCTCAGAAGCACAAAGAAAGGGAAAATCACGGTACTGACCCCTTTGGGTCGTCACATCCTCCACCTCTAAAACAATCGCTTGTCCTCGAAAGAACAAAAGAAAGATGTACCTGAGTCGGGGAATAGATGGGGATAACGGCTCTGCATATCCGGCTTAGACTCCCAGGTCGATGCCTTAGGAGGCTGACCTTTCCACTAAACACACATTGAAGGAAAGCTCCGCAACCTCACCTGTCTGACCTGCCGGTCTAAAATAGCCACTGGCTCCTCCTCATATGATAGATCCTTGTCCAATTGGATAGTAGTGAAATCTAACACATGGGCGGGATCGCCGTGATACTTCGAAAGCATGGATACGTGAAAAATATGGATGCATGGCTGACATGCTAGGCGGCAAGGCAAGTTTATAAGCCACCTTCCCCACATGCTCAAGAATTTCAAATAGGCCAATAAACCTGGGGCTAAGCTTGCCCTTCTTCCCGAATCTTATCACGCCCTTCATAGGCGATACAAGGAGCAATACTTGCTCACCAACCATGAAAGCAACATCCCCGACCTTACGATCTGCATAAGTCTTCTACCTAGACTGAGCTGACCAAAGTCTGTCCTGAATGATCTTGACCTTATCGAAGGCCTCCTGTACCAAATCTGTACCCAATACTTGAGCCTCTCCCGGCTCAAACCATCCGAATGGGGACCGACACCGCATACCATACAACGCCTCATACGGAGCCATCTGAATACTGGACTCGTAGTTGTTGTTTTAGGCAAACTCTGCTAATGGTAAGAACTGGTCCCACGAGCCTCCAAAATCAATAACGCAAGCTCGGAGCGTATCCTCAAGAATCTGAATAGTCCTCTCAGACTGACCGTCCTCCTGGGGGTGAAATGTTGTACTCAATTGGACTTGAATGCCCAACTCATGCTGTACCGCTCTCCAGAAATACGAGGTAAACCGCGGTTCTTGGTCCAAAATAATAGATATGGGCACGCCATGAAGGCAAACGATCTCACTGATGAATAGGTGGTGGCATTTGGGATAAAATGCGCTGACTTGATAATCCTATCAACAATAACCCATATAGCATCAAACTTCTTCCGAGTCATCAAAAGGCCAGTAACGAAATCTATGGTGATTCTCTCCCACTTCCACTCGGGAAGCTCAATCCTCTGAAATAACCCACCAGGTCCCTGATGCTCGTACTTAACCTACTGAAAATTCAGACAATGAGCTACATATGCAAAAATGTCTTTCTTCATTCTGCACCACCAATCATGTTGTCTCAAATCCTGATATATCTTCGCGGCGCCCCAGGTGAATAGAATACCGAGAACTGTGGGCCTACACTAAGATCGACTCTCGAATACCATCAACATTGGGCACACAGACTCACCCCTGCAACCTCAATACGCCATCATCTCCCAAAGTCATCTCCCTGGAACCTCCCCGCTGCACTGTTTCTCTCAGGACACAGAATTGACGTTTCTGACTGTTGCTCGTGCAACGATTGGTTGAAATTACTTTAGAATTCTGCCCGAGTTTCCAATTGCAGGGAAAAATAAAACTTTTATTAAATTGTGACCGAACCCATTAGGTTGCCTACGTATCCCCTGTTAAACGTGAATCAAGTCAGGCGTATGTCATGCCACAAATTCAAGGGACATGACCGGCGCTCGACCATGTATCCCCAGTCAAGCGAACCTAGGTGCCTTTCCTATCCCACGTGTTACCCCTACATTTTTCATTACTTATTAACCAAGTGAAACAGCTAATTATAATTGAAACACCTTCTTAAGAAACATACACCGCATAAATAACCTTTAGCGTGGTTTACAACTTACATCGCGCAACTTACAGGATACATATTTTCATAAGTTCATAACCCACATTGCCTCTCTACGGAGTCTCTAAAAATGAAAGAGGATAATAAAATACTGCCGGTAATAAGGCTCCGCTATACCTTTTACAATTACCAAAACAAGGCCTCAAAATACAAGAACAGAAGTGGCATGAGCCACACAGGAACCCAAAAGGAAAGGGGCTCACCAATTAAGCTGGCAGGAAGTAATGAGTAGCTTACGGTCGGTGGACTAGAGTACCCGCTATATATCCACCTACAATCATAACACAAATGTAGCGCCCCCGACAAAAGGGACGTCAATACATTTGAAAATTGTACTGGTATGTATGAACAAACTTATTCGAAGTAAACGCAAACCACACATAAGTAGGAAATATCAATGGATGCAACAACCAAACACATATTAAAGGAACAATCAAACCAAACAAGTTTACAAACAGTCATGATTTCCCCTTCCATAATTTCACTTCAATAGTTTCACAATTTGCTCATATTTTATTTCAATAGTGATTTTGATCACTTTCCACCCTTATTACCTCGACCACCCTTATTACCGTGGCCACCATTATCACCCCAACCCACACCTTATTACTTCATATTGCGGCGCACAATCAGATCTCAGCGTATAATTTCAATCCAAAAACAACACAACAACAATAAACAATTCAACAAAGGTCAACAACAATACCTCTCAAGACATAACAATAACAACAACAATTGTACAAATGTTTTCATGGCCCTAAATAATATTTCCATCATATTCGACAACCCATATACGTTTAACGTCACATTAGTAATTGCCCACAACAATCCATAGATATTGTTACCATAGTTATTCCAGTTGCACTAGTCACAATTTCCTTTAGACATTTATTCCTCAAATACAACCAAATAACACAATCACAAGGTACCAATCACAAGAAATTTATAAGTAATTTACGTACATATCACCTACGAAGCATGCGTACATCAAACAAGGCAATTTTACAAGGATCAAAGTTAGCCATACATACCGGGAGCCAAATTTCTTCTTTATCTTCTATTTCCATCACACCAAGCAGTCCAGCAACGTCAATCTGGTGCACAAGTTGACACATATGCCTCAG
This sequence comes from Nicotiana benthamiana, assembly GCA_034376525.1. Classification (NCBI taxonomy): domain Eukaryota; kingdom Viridiplantae; phylum Streptophyta; class Magnoliopsida; order Solanales; family Solanaceae; genus Nicotiana; species Nicotiana benthamiana. The sequence continues at coordinate 134,862,170 of CM067329.1, read as the reverse complement.
AATTGAAGTTCACAATTTCTACCCGAGCTTATCTAGGTTATCTCCCCCTGTTTGAACAATTCCTTAAGATTACTCCTACCCAATTTCTCTTACCAGATTTTAGGGTTTTAAAGACATGCATGCGAAATCCCATCTTTGGTTTTCAAAAATCAATGCATGGGAATCCCCATTTTGTTTATATAGAAAAATGAATAAAATGGGTTGGGGATTTTACCTGCAAGAACAAAAGTGAAGACAATACTTAAAATTTCCCGGGTTTTGGTGACTTTGAAGAATCAATTTGATGAAGATGGACTTTCTCTCTCAAGAACCCTCTTCTCCTTCTCTCTTATTGCTCAGAAAGTATGTTAGAATAAGGGGTTGGGCTGTTTAACTAGAAAGGAGGTCGGGTTTTCAATTGTAGAAAATATAAGCCTGAGCAGGATCTGCGGTCGCATTTTGCGATCGTAGAGTTGAAATGCGGTCAGCAAATTGGACAGCAGAAGCGTACCAAATTACTGACATTTCTGCCCAGGTATACGACTGGAATGCGGTCCACATTCCTGTTGTGCGGTCGCATAATGCACTGAAGAACTGACCTTCACAAATACTTAAGGGAATTATGTGACGACTATGCGGTCCGCATATTGATTATGCAATTGCATAATGGACTGCACTTCTAACATCAATTTCGATCAACTCTGTGATTAACTCCGCGACAGAAATGTGGTCTGCATACCTGATCTGCAACCAAATTCTGGACCACAAAATTGGAAATTTTCTGGAAAATTTGATTCTTGATTTTTAAGTGCAAAATCAGTAAAAATGGTCCGACTAGCGGCGAGCTAGCGAGGATTTGAGCACACATTTTCACGGGGTCTTACATCCTCCCCCACTTAAAATCATTCGTCCTCGAATGAGGATTTTGAAAATCATATGGTTTGGAAACATGATATGCAAGCTCCTAAATTTTCACTAACTCCCATATTTTAGAAAGATTTCGACAGAGTTTCCTTCGTAATTTAGATATATATACATGTTAGAGAGCCCCCAAAATATATTTCCAACCACTATTACACCACTTTTGTTACCCTTATACTGACACACAACTCATCACCCTTACATATGTATATATTCAATCGCTTAACACATTTTTGCACATAGTTTGATTACTCTAATGAGTCCCATACAGTTTAAACACTACAATTATCTATATACATGCAAATTAATCATTACCAATCTGTATTATTATAAGCCAGTTACTTATCACAAGAGATTTTACAAAATTTTCATTTACCAAGAAGGGTTGCATATGGATCAAACAATCACAACACCTAATGATTTGCGCACAACTTGGGAAATCGCAATAGTAAAGAATCTAGGGGAGAAATGGGGTGTCTTTGCACCGAATGAGACATAATACAAATATTATTAGGGACGATAATTTTCACGATCACTTCTATACTTGTTCAAACAAATGGGGATATTTTCCTTTCATCTCATCTTCCGCTTCCCAAGTGGCCTCCACGACTTGCCGATTTTGCCACAACACTTTAACTGAAACAGTTTCCTTATTTTGCAATTTACGGATTTGTCTATCAATAATGGCAACCAGAATCTCTTCATACGATAACTCTTCAGTAACCTTGATGCTTACAACAGGCACGATGGTGGACAGATCTCCAACCACTTTCTTTAACATAGATATGTGGAACACCGGGTGCACTTGGGACATTTTAGGGGGAAACTCTAGCTTATAAGTGACTTACCCGATATTTTGAATGATACGATAAGGCCCGACATATCTAGGACTCAGCCTCCCTTTCTTCCCAAATCGCATGACTCCCTTGATAGGAGATACCCTCAAGAATACCCAATCATCTACTTGGAACTCCAATTCCCTTCGACGCACGTCTGCGTAGGACTTTTGGCAACTTTGAGTAGTCTTCATCCTTTCCTAAATGACTGCAAAAGTTTCCATGGCCTGGTGCACGAGATCCGGCCCTATCAATTCTGCTTCACCTACTTCAAACCACCCGACCGGAGACCTACATCTCCTCCCGTACAATGCCTCAAATGGGGCCATATCAATGGTAGCATGAAAGCTGTTATTGTAAGCAAATTCTGCAAGGGGCAAATGATCCTCCCAATTACCTTTGAAGTCCAAGACACAAGCCTGCAACTTATCTTCAAGCATATGAATAGTCCGCTCTTCTTGACCATCGGTCTACGGATGAAAGGCCATGCTGAGATTCACCTGGGTACCCAAACATAGCTGAAATTTCCTCCAAAATTAGCTGTGAACTGAGCCCCTCAATCCGAAATATTAGAGAGTGAAGTGAAGCCTATTTCCTTGATATACAACCGATCATACTATTCTGCAGTATCGGTGGACTTGACTGGCAAGAAGTTAACTGACATGGTGATTTGATCCACTATCACTCAAATTGAGTCGAACTTCCGCTAAGTGCGAGGTAATCCTACCACGAAATCCATGTTAACCATCTCCCATTTCAACATTGGTATTTCCTTAAGCTAGGGTAACCCACAAGGCCAATGATGCTCAGATTTTACTTGCTGACAATTTGGACTTTTAGATACAAAGTCCGCCACACCCCTCTTCATATCGCTCCAATAATAAATCTCCTTGAGATCATGATACATTTTTTTAGAACCTGGGTGCACTGAATACCTGGAGTGATGAGCCTCCGCCATCGCCCTTTCCCGAAGATTACCTACATCTGGAACACATAGCCGACCTTCACATTATAACACACCATCATCGCTACCGAGTGAAAATGCCAAAGTTTGTTGTTCAGAAAAGCCTCCTTTATCTGTGTGAATGCTGGATCAATGAACTTCATTTCCTTGACTTCCACTACAAGCGACGATTCTGCTCTATTACGCACCATAATTTCTTCCTCATTTAGAGTCGAGATGCAAACCCCAAGACTGGCCGGCTGATAAACCTCCCGAGCTAGGAGCCTATGATCCTCTCCGAAGTGAGCCAACTACCCATGGATTTTTGACTATGGGCGTCGGCCAGCACATTCACCTTACTTCAATAGTACAAGATGTTCATATCATTATCTTTTAGTAGTTCCAACCACCGGTGCTACCTCAAATTTAACTCCTTCTACTTGAACAAACGTTGGAGACTCTTGTGGTCCGAGAACACATCCACATGGACCAAATAAAGATAATGCTACCATATTTTAAAGGCAAACACAACCGATGCAAGCTCCAAATCATGCGTCGTGTAATTTTTCTCGGAATTCTTGAGTTACCCTAAAGCATATGCTATAACCTTCCCACGTTGCATCAATACACACCCTAAGCCAACCCTGGAATCATCACAATAGACCACAAATCCAATCGTGCCTTCTGGAAGAGCCAATATTGGTGCCGAGGTCAACCTTGACTTCAGTTCCTGAAAATGTTTCTCACAAGCGTCAGACCATCGGAACTTAACTGCTTTTTGCGTCATCTTAGTCAATGGGGAGGAGAGGGTAGAGATTCCCTCCACAAACCTCCGATAGTACTCGGCTAAACCCAAGATGCTATGAACCTTCGTTGGGGTCGTGGTCCTAGGCCAATCTTTCACTACTGCAACCCTCTAGGGATCCACCTGAATCCCCTCACTGGAAATAATATGGCATAGAAAAATGACGGACTCCAACCAAAATTCATATTTTGAGAATTTAGCATGCAATTGTTGCTGATGAAGAGTCTGCAAAACTACTCTGAGGTGATCGGCATGATACTCCCTGCTTCGCGAATAAACGAGTATGTCATCAATGAAAACAATCACAAATGCGTCTAGAAATGGCTTGAAGATCGGATTCATAAGATCCATGAAAGCTTCTAGGGCGTTGGTTAGCCCAAAAGACGTGACCAAGAATTCGAAGTGACCATAGAGAGTTCTGAAAGCGGTCTTAGGAATATCCTGCTCTCTAATCTTCAATTGGTGATACCCGTATCGCAAATCAATCTTGGAGAAGAACCTTGCTCCTTGTAATTGGTCGAACAAATCATCTATCCGAGGCAAATGATATTTATTCTTGATGATTACTTTGTAAAGATGACTATAATTAATGCACATCCAAAGAGACCCATCCTTCTTCCTGACAAAAAGAACCGGAGCACCTCACGGAAACACACTCGGTCGTATGAAACCCTTCTCTAATAAATCCTTCAGATGCTCCTTTAACTCTCTTAATGTTTTTGGCGCCATTCGGTATGGTAGAATAGATATTGGCTGAGTATTTGGCAATACATCAATCCCGAAGTCAATCTCCCTATCTGGCAGAATTCCTGGAAGCTCATCTAGAAACACTTCAAGAAACTCATTCACAACTGGCACGGACTCGGGGACAGACACTTCTGATGTGGTGTCCGCCACCCCGAGCAAATGATAGATATACCCTTTCTTAATCATCTTCGAAGCCTTAAGGTAATAAATAAACCTATACTTTGGGACTACACCATTTCCTCTCCACTCAATAACCGACTCGTTAGGGAATTCGAGCCTGATGACTCTTGTTCCGCAGTCAAGTTTAGCAAAGAAGGAACAAAGCCAGTCCATTCCTATTATTACATAAAAATATACCATTCCCATCTCAATAAGATCGGCCATGGTAACACCACCACACAGCGTGACAACACAATTCGTATAAACTCCCGAGGCCGTAGTGGAATCACCAACCAGAGTCGATACAAATAATGGCTCATGAAGCTGTTCGGGTTTTATCCCAAAACATGAAGCAATGAATGGAGTGACATAAGACAAATAGGACCCTGGATCAATAAGAGCATAGAAATCAATGGCGTGAATAGACAAGATACATGTAACAACATCTGGAGAAGCCTCGGCACTCTGGAAGCACTCAAAGCGTAGAACCGGCTGGGTCCACCCCTACCACGTGCTCCACCCCTAAGTGCACCACACCTTACTGGAGCTGGAGGATGCACGGACAATGTAGCAATTGAAGACCCAGATGACTAGACAGATCCCCTACCCATACCCTGATTAGGCGCACGACAATCCCGCTGGATGTGACCTCTCAACCCGTACCTATAACACACCGGCATATCCAAATAGCAAGTTTCTGTATGGAACCTCCCACCCTTGGGGCATGTAGCTCTCCCCTGCTGCTGGAACCTCACTCTAGATGACCGACTGACAAAACCTCCTGCTGTCTCAACCTGGTCTCGAGTGACTGCTCTGCTGGTAATTTTGCACAGATGGCGGTGCACTCGCTGAGGACTCAGCATATGAATGAGATGGCCCTGATGACCCTCTCCCCGGAACTGGTCTCCCTAAGTTACCCATTGAACGGGCCCTGCTGCTATTCTCCCTTTTTTCGCGTATCTTCAACTTCCTAACCTCTGTGGCCTGAGCGAGTCCTACAATCTTTCAATAATTCATATCTGAGTGCAAGGCCGCTATAGCAGCCTCATTCACCACCAAAGGAAAAAGACCCTTAACGAAATGCCAAACTCGAGCATCCATGGTCGACACTAACTGAGGAGCATACTTGGACAATCTCAAGAACTCCATGTGGCATTCACAAACACTCACACCTCCCTTCTTGACAACCTCAAACTCAATGGCATGGGCTACTATTGTCTTGGCATGAAAGAAATATTCCATAAAGGCATCCACAAAATCATCCCATCTATCTGGAGGTCTTCTCTCGTTGTGGGAATCTTCCCATATATCGAGCCACGAACGCGTTGCTCCTCTCAACCTATAAGAAGCAAACTCAACCCCCTCTGTCTATCTATCCTTCATCACTCGGAGAGTCTTATAAATCTTATCAAGGAAATCATGTGGAGCGGCCTCTGGGTATGTGCCTGAGAACTCTTGATGGGCCAATCGCATAAACTGGTGGACTATGGAGCTGGCAGAATCTCCCTGTCCACTGGAGGACACAGGGGCATCATGAGATCTCTAGGCCTTTGCAGCCACTAACTGGTTAACAAATGGATGTCTCCTCTACGATCCCAACCAGAAACCCCAGGACCAGAGGCTGGAACAGGATCAGGATTTTGAATATTAGCGGGAGGGATGGTGGCACCCTCTGCTGCAGCTGAAACAAAAATACTTGCCATATATTCCTTGATATAATGAAACCAAGGCTTTCCTCTTGCTTCCTCATCGACATGGGCACAATAAGCTGGCTGATTATAGCTGTTCAGCAAAATAGGATCAACGAAATTATTGTATTGATGTTGTATCATTGATGATGGGGTAGCCAATGTCTGGGCGAACTCATTCTAGACTCTAGAAATATGCTACAGCTCCATCTTCGTGAACCTCTTCCTCAATTCCTGTACATGATGCAGATACGGGAGTATCTTAGAGTTCTTGGTTTTCCATTCTTCTTGTCACACCCCGAACTTGCAAGGCGAGACCGGCACCGAGTGCCTCACCTATCCTTACGTACCAACTTGTAACTAAGGGACTCTGAATATATAATATCATACTTTGGCCATGGGCCACATTGCAAGATAACTCTGAATGTTGCTCAGTGCCTCACCTATCCTTGTGTACCAACTTGTAACTAAGGGACTCTGAACATATAATGTCATACTTTGACCATGGGTCACATTGCAAGATAACTCCGATTGTTGACTAATGTCAATATAAAACTGGGCTGACAAGGCCGTCATCACTATTACATCATACAAACCAACCATATATACATACAAGGCCTGCAAGTCTAACATATTGTACTAACTGACAGGATATGTCTACAAGCCTCTACTAGTTAACATATTATTATCGGAATAGGTCCCCGACCTACTCATAATATATATACGTATATATACAAGATGTACATAAGGTTCTAGACTTGGAAACTCTGAAAGGCATGGAGCTTACCGATCAAAATGAACTCGGGCAACAGTTATTGAAGAGGCCCACCCGTCTATCTGTTTGACCTGCATACATGAAATGCAGCGCCCCCAGAAAAGGGATGTTAGTACGAAATAATGTACTGAGTATGAAAGGCGATATACTAAAAGTTGAAGCAGAACTGAAATATTATAACTTCAAGTAGCTGGAAGTCAAAGATAATCTTAAGATATGCTTACCTGCTTAGCTGAAGTCAACTCTCTTAATATAGTAAGAAAAATAGATGTCTGGCCCTATAAGGCTCGGTATGCATATATATATATATATATATATATATATATATATATGCTCTGTCGTAGTTGGCTCGCTCATATGCGCTCGGTCATACTAGGCTCTGTAACTCGAAAAACTGGCTCGCTCATATGCGCTCTACTACAGCAGGATCATCATATAACTTACCATCTGATTAGATGATGTAATTATTTAGTTTCCTCGTCCCCTTGATCAACATTTATATAGGCTTAAGCTATCTTCCGATCTGTGGCTCGTGGTATCAGTTATTACCTTAGCCTTTCATGGGAATTATGGACTATCAATGATACAATCTTCTAACAATTCAATCCTTTGTCTATGCCTTGGGCTCACTTCTTTCTTTTAACTTATATCAGAGTCTTCTATGGCTGTATGATTATAAAAAAATATGCTGCCTTGATATTGCTTCCAAAATATCAAGTGTATCCATAATGTACTAACTATGGATCATTGATTGAATAATTCCCTTCATTCTATCTCAACTTTATTTAAGCGTGTGCAATTACTTTTCCCGGTCTTTCTGCCCCTTGTTGTGTCCATATTTAGCTTATCTAGGTGCCCACACTTGCCAAAGTTTTCATACAGCTTATATGATCTCATATTACTTTTAATTCTTCTTTCCCGATCATTACCAACGATAGGTTCCATTTTCCTTTGTAATGCTTACAATGTCATTGCGAGGTTATTATTACACGACCATTTCCTCTTTAGGTCGTTGTGCTTAGGTTGAAGCCTTTTTTCTAATCTCCTCAGCTAGTTTTTTTATTATAGTACTTTGGGAGAACCCTTGATTGTTGTAAATATGTGTGCTTATTACGGGCCATTTTGATGTCCTTGCTTGCCTATAAGCATTTGTAGTTGCTTACTTCCATGCCCTTGTGCTTGTATGGCTGCTCCTGAACTGACATTTTTATTTCCTTCCCAGTGACACTTTCTTTTATTCCCGTTACACTCATACGGTATCTTTAACTACTCCGACTCTTGTTTGAATGTATCTCGAGTATTATATCAATATTCTTCAAGGCTGAGTTCTCCATGTTGGGTTCTACTATATTTATCTTACATGATTTGATGACTCGTTTGTATCCTCCTGTTTAGCCATAACTGGCATATTCCTGACCAATTACTAACTACTCGTTGGCTCAATCTCATATTAATATTCCTCGTAATTTTTCTTATGTTATTTCTTTTGCATTAACTTACGTCTTGCACTAGATTCTCATTTAATAATAACAGTTTGGAGGAACCTTTACTTTCGCTCCTTGACATCTTCCTTGCACAATATTGTTGAATCATAGAGTATCTATTAAATTTGGATAATTGTCATCTCATTCCTCTTTTATTTATCGCATTCTTCCTTTACTATTCCACAGTCACTAGAACCACTTAATTTTGACTTAATGCCACATCACTCCATATTCCCCCCTCCCCCTCCTTTTGGGGTGTACTAAGAGCTCAAGCCACAAGGATCTACCTATATATGTTTTACCTCTTCATCTTTGGCATCATTTCTCAATATCATAATGATCCTTACTCTCCCTGCGGCAATCAATCACGACCCCAACCCGGTCGTGATGGCGCCCAACACATTACTAGTCAAGCCCGACCAATCACACTCACGTTCTAAGCTACCAGATCACATCCTTAATTCAAAACCATTAAGAAAGAGAAAATCCAAAATTTTAGCAGTAATATATAGAAAACATCCTAGCAACCAGTAATAGAAACTTCCCATAGATCTGGGGGTCAAGAGTCTAGAGACTCTACCAGAGTAGCGTAATAACACTAAAATATATCATAATCTAAGTATGCATAAATATAAAAAATACAGAAGTAGTGGAGGAGGCAGGTCCTGCGGACGCCAGGCAGCTACCTCGACAAACTCCGGAAATACTCTGTAAATCCGCAGAAAGATCAACTCTGACCTGAGGTACCTGGATCTACACACATGGAGCAGGGAGTAGAGTGAGTACTTCCAACTCAGTGAGTAATAGCAATAAATAACAACTGAATGAAAGAAATCCAGTAAAATTACTATACAGTTCTATTACCAGCAGAAAAGACAGTAAGTAAGTACCAAATAAGGAAATGAATCTGATAAATATTTCCCTTTCCATCAAACAAGTTACTAACACTATTGTGGTGTGCAGCCCGATCCAACACCATATTTATGTATACATACACCACTGCGGCGCGCAACCCGAATAATTATAGTCGACTGCGCTCAGTGGGTGTGTGTACAGACTCCAGAGGGGCTCCTTCAGCCCAAGCGCTATAATACTGTGGCGTGCAGTCCGATCCATATATCACTGCACCGTGTAGTCCGATCTAACACCATATTTATGTATACATACACCACTGCGGCGCGCAACCCGAATAATTATAGTCGACTGCGCTCACTGGGGGTGTGTACAGACTCCAGAGGGGATCCTTCAGCCCAAGCGCTATAATACTGCGGCGTGCAGTCCGATCCATATATCACTGCACCATGTGGTCCGATCCATATAATACACTACTGCAGCGTGCAGTCCGATCCATATAATGTACTACTGTGGCATGCATCCCGATCAATATAATATACTACTGTGGCATGCAGTACGATCCATATAAAATACTACTGCGACGTGCAGTCCGATTCATATAATATACTACTACGGCGTGCAGTCCGATACATATAATATACTACTGCAACGTGCAGTCGATCCATATACATGTGTATGTATATATAGCTGCGGCGTGCAGCCCGACCCAATGTATATATATATATATATACATATATATGTCAATTAGCCTCACTACGGGGTTCTCGAACTCTATCAATCATTATAGACTTGGCCTCTCGGGCCCACTCAGCTAAGACTGGGTATTCAACCCTAGGCATTGCACATTCAGGTTGCAAGTTACAAAGTGCAGTTTATTTCATGATTTACAGTCAAACGTCAGGACAGCTGGTACATGTAAAAAAAATGAAGTGAGGTCAATCATCTCAACATACTCCCTAGGAGTTCTACAGATCGGCACAATGCCCCAAAACATGGCAACTAGCCCAAATTATGCGAGTACAAGCGCAGTCTCAGCCAAAAGTACAATAAGTCATCAATCGGGATGGACCAAGTCCGAGTCCCCAGCAGATACATTACCACGCTCATCACAAGACGTGTGTCTCATCTCAACATAGCACCACATAGTCCTATTACGGGGTTTCAAACACTAAGTATATCATTCATAATTATTACTCACCTCAAACCGGCCAGAATCCTAGTTTGCCTTGCGCTTTCCTCGAAAATTGACCTCTTCGAGTGTGGAATCTGATCAAAACCACAAGGAATATGTTATAATAAGCTAATGGTACATAACCCAATAGAAAGAACTTGACAAACACCCAAAAACACGAAGTTGGCAAAACCCGAGGCCCCGACCCACTTCTCAAAAAAATTACAAAATCCATATTACCAGAATTCTCGTCTCGCCACGAGTCCGTACATATCAAATTTATAAGAATCAGAGTCTATTTGACCCAGCAAATCAACACTTTAAGCTCACTTGGGTTTCAAGCCCTAACCACCATTTTTAACTTCAAGAACCTTGAAATCTTTGTGTTTAATCCATGTTTTACAGTATAATGACATATTCTAGGTCCAAGAATCCATACTTGACGTTTTCCCCCAAAATCCTCTTCAAAATCGCTCCCAAATTTTCCTTAGTCCGATGTCCAAATGTTCTTCTCCTTTTCAAAGTTGCAAAATCACTGTTCACTAAACCCTGCTCGATTTCCACTTACGCGGTCAACAGACCGCTCCTGCGGTTTTCTTTTTTGCGGCCACACGACCGCCTCAGTGGTAACCGCCTATGCGGTTAACTTTTCGCTTCCGCGATCCAAGCTTTTCCTCCATTTATGCTTTTTCGGCTCATCTGCCGCTTCTGTGGTCGCCGTTTAAGCGGCTCCCCTTCCGCAAAAGCTGAAATACCAGAAGCCATCTACTGTTTTCATGCAACAAACTCACAAAACCTCCGATAAACCATCCGAAAATACCCCGAGGCTCCCATGACCCAAACCAAAACCACCAACCTATTCCAAAACATCATACAAACTTTTTCAAATCATAAAAGACAACCAATAATTCAAAAATCATCAATTCTCGACGGATTCAAGCCAAAGTTCAATTATAACTTCCGAAAGTCACATTTGATAAAAAACCCAACCAAACAACACCCGATGGACACGGAAATTTGCAGACATATCCAAAATGGCCTAACAAAGCTACAGAAACTCTCGGAATTCCATTCTGTTCCCCGGATCAAAATCTCACCTATCAACCGGAATTCGCCAAAATTCAAACATGGCCAATTCAAGCCTTATTCTATACCGGACCTCTAAGTTTAGTTCTTATTTCACTCTCAAGTCATAAATCACCACCCGAAACAAGTCGAATTGTCGGAAATCCGTTCCGAGCCCTATAACTCATAAGTCAACATCCGGTTGACTTTTAAAAACTAGCCTTCTCTTAAAGAGACTAATTGTCTCAATTCCAACCAAACTCTGACCGAATCACTTCAAACTCAACAAACACATATGATAAAACACAAATAATCATAAAATGGGGGAAACGGGTGGTAATACACGTGACGACGGGTCGGGTTGTCACATCCACCCCAACTAAAACAAATGCTCGTCCTCGAGAGTGTCAAAAAATATACATGGAGCCTCAAACAAATGAGGACATCTGCTCTGCATCTCCTGCTCGGTCTCCCAAGTGGTCTCCTCCACGGGCTAACCTCTCCACTGCACCTTTACCGAAGCTATGTCCTTTGATCTCAACTTTTGAACCTGACGACCCAAAATGCCCACTGGTTCTATGCAAAGGTCAAGTCCTCATCCAACTGGATTGTGCTGAACTCTAATACATGAGACAGGTCCCCAACATACTTCCTAAGCATAGAAACATAGAACACCCGGTGAACCCCCGACAAGCTGGGTGTCAAAGCAAGCATATAGGCCACCTCCCCAATCCTCCTGAGAATCTCAAAGGGTCCAATGAACCATGGACCCAGCTTACCTTTCTTTCCAAACCTCATCACGCCTTTCATAGGAAAACCTTTCAACTAAACCTTCTCGCCCACCATATAAGATACATCCCGAACCTTCCGGTCCACATAACTCTTCTTACACGACTGAGCCATGCGAAGTCTCTCCTGGATAACTTTCACTTTCTCTGAGGCATATTGAACTAACTCTGTCCCCAACAGTCTAGCCTCGCCGGGCTCAAACCAACCGACTGCAGATCTACACTATGTCCTATACAAAGCCTCTTATGGCGCCATCTGGATGTTGGACTGATTACTATTGTTATAAGCAAACTCTCCAAGTGGCAAGAACTCAGCCCAAGATCCTCCAAAATCAATAACACAAGCACGCAACATGTCCTCCAATATCTGAATAGTACGCTAGGACTGTTCGTCCGTCTGAGGATGAAAAGTTGTGCTCATCTGAATCTGAGTGCCCAACTCCCGATGAAAAATCCTCAAGAACTGGGAAGTAAACTGGGTACCCATGTCTGAGAGAATAGAAACTGGAACACCATGGAACCTCACAATCTCACGGATGAAAATCTCTACTAACTGCTCCAAAGAATAGGTGGTACACACCGGAATGAAGTGTACAGACTTGGTCAACCTATCCATAATCACCCAAATAGAATCAAAGTTCTTCGAGGTACGAGGGCGACTACTCACAAAGTTTAGTAATCCTCCCCCATTTTCACTCGGGAATATCCATCTGCTGAAGTATACCAACAGGTATCTGATGTTCATACTTGACCTGCTGACAATTGAGACACCAAGCCACATAACTCACAATGTCCTTTTTCATTCTCCTCCACCAATAATGTTATGTCAAGTCCTGATACGTCTTCGCGGCACACGGGTGAATAGAATACCGCGAGCTGTGGGCCTCCTCTAATATCAAATGTTGGATCCCATCCACATTCGGCACGCAAATCCGACCTTGCATCCACAATACACCATCACTATCAATAGTCACATCTATAGCATCATCGTGCTGGACCCTGTCCCTCATGACAAGTAAATGCCGCTCATCATACTGGCGCTCCTTGATGTGATCATACAACAAAGACCGGGAAACCACACAAGCCAACACCTGGCTGGGCTCTGAAATATCTAACCTCACCATCCGATTAGCCAAAGTCTGAACATCAACCGCGAGGGGCCTCTTTCCAACTGGAATGTATGCCAAGCTACCCATACCCACCGCCTTCCGACTCAAAGCATCGGCCACTACATTGGCCTTCCCTGAATGATACAATATGGTAATATCATAATCCTTGAGTTACTCAAGCCACCTCCGCTATCTCAAATTGAGGTTCTTCTGCTTAAACAAGTGCTGAAGAGTGCGATGATCCGTGAACACCTCACAGGATACGCTATATAGATAGTGCCTCCAAATCTTTAAGGCATGAACTATAACAGCCAACTCCAAGTCATGAACAGGGTAATTGTTCTCATGAGGCTTAAGCTGACGTGAAGCATACACAATAACTTTGCCCTCCTGCATCAATACACATCTGATTCCAACTATTGAAGCCTCAAAATATACTGAGTAAAAGCCTGAAGCTGATGGAAATACTAGCATCGGAGCTGTAGTCACACTGACTTAAGCTTTTGGAAGCTCTCTTTGCACTCATCTGACCACACAAATGGTGCATTCTTCTGCGTCAACTTCGTCAAAGGCGAAGCAATAAATGAATATCACTGAACGAACCTCCGGTAATAACCCGCCAAACCGAGGAAACTACGAATCTCAGTAGCTGAGTACCGTTTGGCCAACTCTACACCGCCTCAATCTTCTTTGGTTCAACCTGAATACTATCACTGGACACCACGTGTCCCAAACAATCCACGAAACTGAGCCAGAACGCACACTTGGAGAAATTTGCATAAAGCTTCTCCTCAATCAACCTCTGCAATACCACCCTAAAGTTGTGTGCGTGCTCCTCCTGGCTATGCGAGTACACCAGAATATCATCAATAAACATGATCACAAAAGAATCTAGATACGATAGAAATACACTGTTCATCAAGTGCATAAATGTGGCTGGGGCATTAGTCAGCCCAAATGACATAACTAGAAACTCATAATGCCCATACCTTGTCCGAAAAGCTGTCTTCATGATATCAGAATCTCTAATCTTCAACTGGTGATAGCCTGAACGGAGATCAATTTTATAGAATACCTTTGCCCCCTTGAAGCTGGTCAAACAAATCCTCAATATGAGGTAATGGATACTTGTTCTTCACTGTTACTTTGTTTAACTGTCTGTAACCAATGCATATTCCATCGTGCCATCTTTCTTCATTAAAAATAGCACTGGTGCGCCCCACTGCGACACACTCGGGCGAATGAACCCCTTATCTAGGAGTTCCTGCAGCTGCTCCTTCAGCTCCTTTAACTCTGCTGGTGCCATACGATAGGGAGGAATATAAATGGGCTTAGTGCCCGGCACCAAATCAATACCGAATTCAATATCCTTATCCGGCAGCATGCCCGACAAGTCTACTGGAAATACATCAGGAAATTCCCTCACCACGGGGATCGAATCAAGACTAGGAGCCTCGGCTCCAACATCCCTCACAAATTCTAGATATGATAAACATACCTTTCCAACCATCCGCTGGGCCATTAAGAAAGAGATTACCCCACTGGGTACATAATCAGTCGTACCATGCCACATGATCTTCAAGATACCCAGCATAGCCAACGTGACTTTGTTCGAGTGACAGGCCAGAATAGCATGGCACGGTGATAGCCAATCCATGCCCAGAATAACATCAAAATCTACCATCCTCAATAGCAGAAAATCAACTCGGGTCTCCAAACCCCCAATAGTAACAAGACATGACCGATACACGTGGTCGATAATAACAGTATCAACCCACCGGTGTAGATACATGCACAGGTAACGCTAGACACCCTCAGGTAGTCCCCAAATGATGAGCAAAGTAAGAAGATACATAAGAATATGTGGATCCACGATCAAATAAAATTGAGGCATCTCTGTGGCAGACTGAGATAATATCTCTAATGACATTATCCGAAGCAACATCATCTGACCTGCCCTGAGAAGCATAGCAACGGGCCTAACAACCACCGGATCGACCTCCCCATATGGGAAGACCCCTAACTGCCTGACCCTCACCCCTAGCTAACTGGGCGAGTGCTGCAGACACTAGGCCAGAAGATGAGGGCTTACCCCTCTACTGAGATGAACTGAAAGAATGACGGGGACACTCCCTCCGTATATGCACAAACTCGCCACACTCATAACAACTCCCTAGCGCTGGGGGTTGGGACTAAGGGAACTCCTCGCACCAATGGGGATGGCTGAAGAACTTGGCCGAGATGAACCCTGAACAGATGGTGCATGAGACAAACTCTGCGCTGGAAGTTTGTTTAGAGATGGCTGACCGTGATGGGAGCCCTCACAAAAGCGACCAGAAAATTAACAACGGTACTCTGCCCGATCTAGTTGTGGAGCCCTGAAAGAACAACCCATGCTCTGTTGAGACTAGCTCCTACATGGAGCACCACTGAAGCCACCTAATTCTCGAGGCCTCTTGGCCTCCGTCTCCTATCTCTCCTGACGGTGAGCCGTCTCAATATCACGGGCTATATCCACCGCCTCCTCAAAGGTATGGCTCAGCACCCTCTCTCGAGTCATCAAAATACGAATGAGATAAATGAGTCCATCCACAAATCATCTAATCATCTCCTAATCTGTCTGAACCATCCAAAGAGCATATCATGCTAACTCTGTAAATCTCATATCATATTGCGTCACTGACATATCCCCCTGATGAAGACACTCAAACTGCCTGCGTAACTCCTCCCTCTGAGATTGAGGCACCCACTTCTCCAGAAAGATAGTGGAGAGTTCCTGCCAAGATAATAGCGCTGCACCTGCCGGCCTACGCCGCTCATAAGCCTCCCACAATGTAAAGGTTGATCCTAAGAGCTAAAAAGTGGTAAAAGATACACCACTAGTCTCCAAGACCCCTGTTGTCCTAAGCATGCGTCGACACTTGTCAAGGAACCCTGGGCATCCTCACCCGGAACACCTTCTAAACCTCCCCAGACGACGCTGCTCGTCATCTGGCATCACTGGCACCCCGTCACCCTGCATTGGAACAACTAGCTTAACATGGGCAACTGGCTGAACTGGTGGTGCCTCTGGGGACTGCAAACTCAGTTCACCTTGCTCTGGAGTGCGAGCCACGGGGGTCTGATGACCAGCCCCGGTCTGAGATGTTGCTGCAGTAGTAGCCGAGACTGCCTGGGCCAGGCCAGTGAAAACCTATAGGATCTGAGGTAGGGCCTCCTGAAGACCCGAAATCATAATAGGCACTGTTGGTGCCTGAGCAGGTGCTGCTGGAACCTCTACAGCTGGAGGCTGATCCTGAATGTGGGCAACTAGTGGGTCAACTGGTGCTACCTTTGCTTCTCTGCCTTGACCACGGCCACGGCCGTGTCCTCGACCTTTAGTGGGTTTCAATGGTGGTCGTCCGCCACTTCCGGTCGCACGCTTTCTCGCCATCTGTGAGATAATGGAATACAAGAGTTTAGTTCTCGAATCAACAAAGTCGCACGACAAGAATTTCAAGAATATGACGTTTTCCTAAAGGTTCAGCGGCCTCTCGAGGATAAGTACAAATGTCTCCATACTGATCCGAGAGACTCTACTAAACTGGCTCAACACTCATGAGGCCTAGTACCTAGGCTTTGATTCCGACAAATCACACTCACGTTCTGAGCTACCAGCTCACATCCTTAATTCAGAATCATTAATAACGATAGAAAATCCGAAATTTTAGCAGTTATATATAGAAAACATCCCAAAAACTAGTAATATCAACCTACCACAGATCTGGGGGTCATGAGTCTAGCGCATCAACCAGAATAGCATAATAACAGTAAAATATATCATAATTTGAGTACGCGGAAATATCAAAAATGCAGAAATAGTGGAGGAGTCGGGTCTTGCGAACGCCAGGCAGCTACCTCGACAAGCTCAGGAAATACATTAAAAATTCGCTGAAAGATAAACTTTTTAGGTACCTGGACCTGCACACATGGTACAGGGAGTAAAGTGAGTACGTCCAACTCAATGAATAATAGAAATAAATAACAAGTGAATGAAAGAAATCCGGTAAAATCATTATTTCTATTATTAGCAGTAAAGATAGTACGTAAGTACCAAAAAGAGAAAAGAATATGATAAATACTTCCCTTTCCATCCGACCAGTTACTAACACTGTTGCATAGAGCTCGATCCAACACCATATTTATGTATACATACACCGCTGCGGCGAGAAGAGCGATCCAGTATAATATATAAGATGCTGCAGCGCGCAGCCCGATCCAATAAATATAGTCGAATGCGCTCACTGGGGCTGTGTACAAACTCCGGAGGGGCTCCTTCAGCCCAAGCGCTATTATACTGCGGCGTGTCCATATATCACTGCGGCGTGAATTCCGATCCATATAATTCACTGCTGCGACGTGCACTCCGATCCATATAATATACTTCTGCGGCATGCAGTCCGATCCACATAATATACTACTGCTCCGTGCAGTCCGATCCACATAATATACTACTGCGGTGTGCAGTCCGATCCATACAATATACTACTGCAACGTGCATTTCAATCCATATAATATACTACTGCGGCATGCAGTCCGATCCATATACATGTGTATGTATAAACAGCTGCGGAGTGCAGCCCGACCCGATGTATATATGTCAATTAGCCTCACTACGGGGTTCTCGACCTCTGTTAGTCATTATAGACTTGGCCTCTCGGGCCCACTCAGCTAACAGGGTATTCAACCTTAAGTATTGCTCATTCAGGGTGCAAGTTACAAAGTCCGGTTTATTTCATGATTTACAGTCAAATGTCAGGACAACTTGTATGTTTCCAATAGGTAAAGTGAGGTCCATCAGCTCAACATACTCCCTAGGAGTTCTACAGATCGACACAAGACCCAAACATGGCCACTAGCCCAAATTATGTGAGTACAAGCACAGTCTCAGCCAAAAGTACAGTAAGTCATCAATCGGGATGGACCAAGTCCGAATCCCCAGCAGATACATCACCATACTCATCACAAGACGCATGTCCTCTCTCAACATAGCACCGCATAGTGCAATTAAGGGGTTTCAAACCCTCAATAGATCATTCATAACCATTACTCACCTCGAACCGGCAAAAATCCTAGCTTGCCTTGCGCTTTCCTCGCAAATCGACCTCTTCGAGTAGAATCTGATCAAAAACTACAAAGAATATTTTATAATAAGCTAATGGGACATAACCCAATAGAAAAAACTCAAAAAATACCCAAAAACACGAAGTTGGCAAAACCCGATGTTGATACCCAATTTTTTGCTGTATATATTTTTGCACCCAAAATACTTTCAAAATAGTAAGCATGCCTTGAAATTTTTGTATTTTTTTCTCAACTTTTAGTATTTTTAATCAATTTACTACGCATATTTTTATAGTATAAAGACCAAAATTATCTCCAAATTATTATTTTTAGTGAATAATGTCATTCACTCTTATATTTACAACAAGAAATAATTTATGTAATGTTTGCACATTTTATACAAATTTATTTGGATTTTTAAAAGCTAATTGCACAAAATTGCAATTGTGGCCTATTTTGCAATCCGCTATGTCTTGTAGCTATAAAATTATTTCTAATATTTATATATTAATATTTATATGTTATTAAGTAGTTCTAGGCTTTGAATTTTTCTTTTTAAACTATTTTAGCTATTTTATAAAATTAATTAAGAAAAATAGGCTATTTAAAAGTTGGCCAGATTTCATTTAAAACATAGCCTAAATTGCACCTCTATTTCAGCCCAATTTAAAACCCAACTTGAATGACCCACACCCGTTAATTCTACCCGACCCACCTTTGATTCAATCTGAACTGTTGATCAAATAAGATCCTATTGCCTTAATTAAATCAAACGACCCCTTCCCCGAACCCCCATTCACCCAGACCGTCTCTCTCTCTCTCTCTCTATCTCTGACAAACGCTCCCCCTTTTTTCTAGAACCTTCTGGTTTCTTCTTCTCCGATGAAACTCATTGTTTTGGCCATACTCCTCCCTCACTTCTCTCGATCTCCAGTCTCCATGGAACCCTCATCTCGGTGTTCCCCTCTGAAGCTCGAAGCCCAGAGACCTCTGCCATGAATGACGGTCGCTGAAAACCTTGCTTGGGTCCTTTGCCGGCTTTTCTCCGGTGGTTTTTATTTGATGATGCCTTCTATGGTATTATATACGAGATTCACGGCCAGGTTTTTCGTTTTCCCTAATTTGTTTGCAAACCCTAGCTTTTCTACTCGAACCTCTTTAATCTCTGCTCCTTTAATTATTATTCTTAGTTTGGTTTTGTTTTCTACTCTATTTCTTACTTAGTGTTTCCGATTATTTCAAATTTTTGATAGTTTCTTCTCTTTTCAAATTAGGGTTTCTGACCCCTTTCTTCAAAATCGCTTCTTTTGCTTTTTCTGAGTATTATATGTTCGTTTGTGTTTGTTTTTTTACTTGTTTGTTTGGTTTCCTTGTTTACGTGAGTTTGATGCTTTAATTTTTCTTGTTAGTGTTCCGACCCTTTGTGCTTCCATGCTTACTTTCATAGGGTTTTCTGATTTTCGTGTCAATTAGGCTTTATATGTCTAATTGTTTACCGCTCATGTAATATTCCACTGATTCTGTGCATCTCTCTGGATCCCTAATTTGTATGAGTTTTTCCTTAAAGGTTTTTACATCGATTTTGAATTATTTCCTTACTTGTGAGATGTTCTCTATATTGGGTTTTGTCCGTGATTCTTGGACTAATTTTCAGAGTTTATTTTGTATCCCTTACCATGTTTGTACATAAACAGTCGTTTGAATCTTCAGCATATATTTTCCTTAATTGAATTATCATGTATCTAACCCCTATTGCATATTATATGCTCTACTATTCTTACTAGGATAAATACAGTAGTTTAATTGATTTCTTTCCTTTAGAACCTCTATTTTTTACCTTTTGCCTTAGACTCCTTAATTAATGGGGA
The DNA here is from genome assembly GCA_034376525.1 of Nicotiana benthamiana. Lineage (NCBI taxonomy): Eukaryota > Viridiplantae > Streptophyta > Magnoliopsida > Solanales > Solanaceae > Nicotiana > Nicotiana benthamiana. The sequence goes on along the minus strand of CM067329.1, from coordinate 134,841,874 downwards.
GTCCTTATACTAATTTGATTTTGATTGATGTTCGCTCCTTAATTTCGGTTTTAGAGTTTGGTGCAGTATGAACTGAACTCTTGTTTTACAACCATGTATGGATACATTTTTTCAATGTGTTGCCTATGTGAGCAGTTTACATTGCTTATTTGTTCCCTTCCCCTTTGCTCCTTTTTGTGTGATGCTCTGTTGTTCTAAAACTAGCCAGTCTAAATGATTTCAAAAAAACTTTTGCAACTCTTTCAACTATTTTCTTAAACTCTTTCAACTGTTTTACTCAAACTGTCTCTCAATTGTTTTCAACTCTCTCAATTCTATCACAATCTCACTACTCTTAGAACATTAGGTCCTGCCCCTTAGTGTAAGCATTGACTTTTATCTGCAATTGTTTAAGTACTTCGTTAATCTGGGTTAAAATTGGTTAACAATCCTCTCTTTAAAACTGGAAGCGAATGTGCATGCTCACCATCCTTGAATAACTCTAGGCAAGCCTTAGGCCGGATAAAATTGACTAAACATCTTTAAGTCATGTTCAAACTAATCTGCCTCTGCCTGAACTCGTTTGTTTCTGAAGCTGTCAAATTTTCTTTTTTTATAAATTTCTACCCTATTTTAGAATTTATACAAATGATTTCTACTTTATCCAGAACTGAACTACTATTTTCAAACCATTATGCAAATGTTTTCTACTGGGTTTTCTCATCCAGCACTGGGCTACTATTTTTAAGCTATCTGAATATTATAATTTTCAAAGGTTCAAAACCTGACATGTGTTTCTTTATACTTCTGCAATCTCAAAATACATCCATATTGGTTCTTCTATTCTGTTTGTCTGAAAATTGTGTTCCAGAAATATTTTTTACATCTGTAGATTTTTCTAAAACTACTACTGCATATTTGAAAGTTCTGAACGCTTTCCCTTGTGTTACTTTTCTGCAAAACCTCCAAACTTCTGTTTAGTTTATACTCCAGGGTTTCGAAAGATTCTTCCTTCCTTAGACTATAAATGTGTTTGAGTTGTGCTAATTATGTGTTCGTCTATAGAGGGATATTTGAGCCGTTTACATGCTTATATGATTCCCCTCATTCGCAAATCTTATTTGTTATTGTATGACGTCTAGAATTTTAACCTTTAAACCTATGGGTTATGACTAGTCCATGCCTCATAGGAATAGTGATCCTAAATGCCGGTTAATAGCACGCAATAAGAATTCGTGACCAATCCACACACTTAAATAACCTCTACGGGGTGGGAAGGGTAGAATATGGAAATGATGACAATGCGATAATATCATAAAGCGACCCTTCTTTGGGAATATGTGCTGGATATAGTATCAAATAATCCATATTATAGTCAAACCTAGGACTTCTTTCTCTTTACTTGCTTTATTTAAAATTTTTTTTCTTAAAGTAATACTTTTCAAATTAATTCGCTCTTTTACTTTTGCTTAACTTATACCCTTCCCCTTTTTGAAAGTCTCAAGTTGCTTGAATGCTTTATATGTGAGCTGTTTATTCGACGTATTAAAGTCACAATTAGCACGACCGGGAACCACAGTAGTGGATCTTGAGGGGTGCCTAACACCTTCCCCTCGAGATAATTTCAAGCCCTTACCCGAACTTTAGTTTTACTTCTAAAATACTCTCTTCTTCTTAAAAGTGTCCTAATGCACTATAATCATTAGGTGGCGGCTCTTCAAATTCCAATACCCAACTCCCAAATGGGAATAAGAGTTGTTTTGTCTATAATGTCGTAAACCCGATTTAGCTTCTTTTTTAGTAGTCGGAAAATGGGGCGTCGACAGCATGGCGACTCTATTGGGGATTTCTTTAAGGCTGTTACCATTACATGCTTTGTGACTTTATTGCTTTCTTTATTGGCTTTATTTACCACTTTAATTATTTCTTCATGATTACTAACTTGATTCTTCATGTTTTCTTTTTCTTTAGTTGTTTTACTGCTTTAACTTCATTTCAATTTCGTCTTAAATTTCAAGCATCTATTGTAATCGTTATTTTATGAACGTGAAAATACATGTATTTATTTCATTATTGTAGTTGCATCTTTCAACATCATTTTCCACTCGTGCCAAACAAATCCTATATCAACGCTTATAATGAGTGGTTGCGCTCTTCCAATATTTATAAACCCCATAAATTTGACAAAGACATATTTGCAGTAAAACCAGTCGATCAACGGTGTAGTCGACGGTATCGTGCCTTTCCCTTTTGAGTTGTCCGCTCAAGGGTACCTTGTCTAGCACTTCAAAAGTAGAAACCTTATTCCGTTACACTATTCATGCAACATGGTCAAACTTAGTCGAGTTAGTTATGTCGTCCTCATAATGACTTATTAAGATAGCCTAAACCAAAAGTCCATCGGGTTTCCTCGAAACCGAAACGAACATTCACGTTATGTGAATTAATTTGGAGAACTAAATGCCTTTTGCTAATTATTGATTAAATAGTCGATTCAAGTGGGGTTAAGGTCCTAACACTCTATTTTGCAGGAAATGCGGGACGTGGTCCCCAGATTCGGTATGGTATCAAACATTCACCCGAAGTTACGAAGCTGGTGGGAGGATCTGCATGGTAGTGATTGGGTTCTTGTGCGCAAGCACTTAGAGAATCTTCCTTCACACTTGGAAGTTAGGCCAAATAACAAGATTGTGGAAGATGCTACTCTGTTTTGGGATAGTGAACAGTCTGTCTTCCGCTTTGGGGGTATTGAATGACACCGCTGTTGGAAGAAATTGGGGGTCTAGCCGGAATTCCTTGGGATAGCCCGGGGCTGCTTATGCCAGAAAACCGCAAAGGTAGAGGTTTCCTGAAAATGATGGGGCTTAAGAAGAATCCTAATCTGACCAGTCTGAAGGACTCCTACATATCCTTCGACTTCATGTATGAAAGGTTCAGACATAGCAAATCCTACCGCACTCACATGGACGAGTTCGCCCTCACCTCTTTGGGGCACATACATAGGAGAGCCTTTGTATTCATGTTCTGTCTACATACATATGAACAATATATGGATAAATTATATGTTATGTGCTATCTTTTGGTTTGGCCTAATTTTGTGGTCTTATGGACATTATGTTAAGGGGGCCAATCTATTGTCATATAAAGTGTAGGACCAATGTGTAGATACACAAAAGGGTAACCTTAGTTAATGATGGGCTAACTAAGGTTACATATATGTAACCATGGTTACATGCTTATGACTCTTAAGTTTCATAACTCATTTGTTATAAGTGGGGGGTTATGGTTCCCACATTATAGCAAGACAATCTCTTCTTCCTCCCATTGAATCTAGAGAGCCATTTTGTTGTCTTCCATATCTTTGTGGAAATCCATACTCCAATTTTGGTTATTGTTATATTATTGTTGTTGTGAAACCAATACTTCAAGAAGGATCAAGGAGACAATCTTGAAGAAAGGACTAAGGAACTTTCTAAGGAGTTTTCAAACAATCATCAAAGGGGGCTTAAGGATTTCCACATATGGATTCAGTGAATTCTTCAACTGCTTCGATATCTGCTAATATAAACAGCATCCCTGTGCTTAACGGCACAAACTTTAAGGAATGGAAAGAGAACATTATGATAGTTCTCGGTTGCATGGATCTTGACCTTGCACTTTGGAATGAGCAACCTGCTTCTCTTGAGGATACATCCTCTCCTGATGAAAGGAGGGAGATGGAGAAGTGGGAACGCTCGAATCGCATGAGTCTAATGATCATGAAACGTGCAATTCCAGAATCATTCAGGGGCACTATGAATGATGAAGCTAATGCCAAAGTTTTCCTTGAAAACCTTGAAAAGCGTTTTGAACAAAACGAAAAGGCTGAAACAAGTACACTATTGAGTAAACTTGTTTCCATGAGGTATAAGGGCAAGGGAAACATTAGGGAGTACATTTTGGAAATGTCTCATCTTGCTTCGAAACTTAATTCACTCAAGCTAGTATTACCTGAGGAACTGCTTGTGTACTTAGTTTTGATATCTCTTCCTGCACACTTTAATCAGTTTAAGGTCAGTTACAACTGCCTGAAGGAGAAATGGACTCTTAACGAGCTCATTTCACATTGTGTGCAAGAGGAGGAAAGGATAAAGCAAGATAAGACTGAAAGTGCTCATTTGGCATCCTCTTCTAAAGATATGAAAAAGAGGAAAGGTAAGGAAGTTGCGGTTGCAAGGCCCAAGAATAAGCAACATAAGGAACCTAAGGTTGAAATTACTTAATTAGGTTGCTTTTTCTGTAAGGGGATTAATCATGTGAAGAAAGACCGTACCAAGTACCATGCTTGGCATGCGAAAAAAGGTACATTTCTTTCTCTTGTTTGTTCTGAAGTTAATTTAATTTCGGTACCTAAGGATACTTGGTGGGTAGACTCTGCTGCTACTACTCACATAAGTATATCTATGCAGGGTTGCCTGAACTGCTGAAAACCAAATGATGGTGAAAGATACATCTATGTGGGTGACGGCAAGAAGGTGCCAGTTGAGGCTATTGGAAAGATTAGGCTGTTGTTTAAGATCGATTTTTGTTTAGATTTGGATGAGACTTTTGTAGTATCGTCTTTTAGACGAAATTTAATTTCGGTTCCCAAATTGGACATATCCGGTTATTCATGTCCTTTTGGTGACAATAAAGTTAGTCTCTTTCAGAATTAAAATCTTATTGGTACTGGTCTTTTATCAACATTTGATAGCCTATATTTGGTTGATACAATAACCTCAAATAATGAAACCTTGCATACAAGTTTAAGTGGTACCAAAAGAAAATTAACTAATGAGAATTCTATATCACTCTGGCACAAACGTTTTAGGTCACATATCCATTTAAAGAATTCAGAAACTCGTGTCAGATGGAATTCTTGATTCTCTTGATTCCTCAAATTTGGATATATGTGTTGAGTGTATCAAGGAAAAACAAACAAACAAGACGAGATTAGGTGCTAAGAGAGCTTCGGACGTCTTAGAATTGATACATATGGATATTTGTGGGCCATTTCCTACTCCTTGTAGGAATGGTCAACAATACTTTATCACATTCATAGACGATTACTCTCGTTATGGGTACCTATATCTTATTCATGAAAAGTCCCAATCTATAGACGTGTTCAAATCATTTAAGGCTGAAGTTGAAAATCAACTAAGCAAAAGGATTAAATCCGTTAGATCTGGCCGTGGTGGTGAATACTATGGCAGATATGATGGTTCGGGTGAACAACGTCCAGGGCCATTTGCTAAATTCCTAGATGAGTGTGGGATCGTCCCTCAGTATACTATGCCAGGAAGTCCTACGATGAATGGTTTAGCTGAGAGACGAAATCGGACACTTAAGGATATGGTAAGAAGTATGATTTGTCGTACTACTTTGCCAGACTCACTCTGGGAGAAGCATTAAAAACCGCAGCTTATATTCTTAATAGAGTTCCAACTAAAGCTACAATCAAAACCCCATATGACTTTGGACTGGGCATAAACCCAGTATTAGGCATTTACACATTTGGGGTTGTCCAGCTAAGGCAAGGCCTTATAGGCCGAATGAAAGGAAACTGGATGCTAAGACGGTTAGTAGCTATTTTGTTGGATACTCTGAAAGGTCCAGGGGTTTTAAGTTTTATGATCCCACTTCTAGAACTATTTTTGAGACGGGTAATGCTAGGTTTTTTGAGGATATTGAGTTTGGGGGGTGGGGAGATAAAGTTGTTAGAGATTTTGTCTTTGAGGAAGAACATGTGTCTTTCCCTCAAGTTGTTGATCTTGGTCAGGGTGTTCTCATTCCTTACACGGATCACACAACTCCAGTTCAAGACAATCTCGAAAATCTCCCCAATCAGGATCCTGAAATTACTAATGAAAATCAAACTCAACAACCTCAAGAAACTGAAGTGCCATTAAGGAGATCCACTAGAGAGAGCAGAAATGCAATTTCGGATGATTATGTTGTATTTCTCCAAGAACAAGAAAGTGATATTGGACTTGAGGAAGATGATCCAATCAACTTCTGTCAAGTCATTTAGGGTTCTAACTCTCAAAAGTGGATTGATGCCATGAATGATGAGATGTCTATGAGCGATAATGACGTTTGGAAGCTTGTTACATTGCCCGAAGGTATTAAACCTATCGGTTGTAAATGGATTTTTAAAACCAAAAGGGATTCAGGGGGCAATGTTATTAAGTATAAAGCTCGTCTTGTCGCAAAAGGCTACATTCAAAAGGAAGGCATTGATTATAAAGAGACTTTCTCTCCAGTTTCATCGAAAGACTCTTTCAGGACTATAATGGCACTAGTAGCACATTTTGATCTTGAGCTTCATCAGATGGATGTTAAGACAACGCTTCTCAATAGTGACATTGAGGAAACAATTTATATGGTGCAACCTGAAAACTTTGTTTCGGATGAATCAGAGAAAAGGGTTTGCAAATTAAAGAAATCCATCTATGGGCTCAAGCAGGCTTCCCGTCAATGGTATTATAAGTTTCATGCAGTCATTACATCTTTTGGTTTTGAACCGAATGTTGCTGATGACTGTATATACCATAAGTTCAGTGGGAGTAAGTATATTTTTCTGGTTTTATATGTCGATGACATACTGCTTGCCTGTAATGATATAGCATTATTGCATGAAACTAAGAAATTTCTTTCAAAGAAATTTGAAATGAAAGATCTTGGTGAAGCTTCTTTTGTATTAGGAATTCAGATACATCGAGATCGCTCAAAAGGTGTTCTCGGTCTGTCACAAAAGGGCTATATCGATAAGGTTCTGAAAAGATTTGGCATGCAGGATTGTAAACTAGGTAACGCCCCTGTTGCTAAGGGAGACAAGTTTAGTCTCAAACAGTGCCCAAATAATAATTATGAAATTTCGGAAATGCAGAAGACGCCTTATGCTTAGGCTGTAGGTAGTTTGATGTATGCTCAGGTATGTAGACGACCTGATATAGCATACATTGTTGGGATGTTAGGCAGATATCTTAGCAATCCGGGAATGGACCATTGGAAGGCAGCCAAAAGGGTCATGAGGTACTTACAGAGAACAAAGGATTACATGCTTACGTATCGGAGATCGGACCAGCTTGAGATCATTGGGTACACCGATTCCGATTTTGCTGGATATCAGGATAGTCTAAAGTCTACTTCAGGCTATATTTACATGCTTGCTGGCGGTGCTATCTCTTGGAGAAGCATCAAGCAAACTCTTACGGCCACTTCCACCATGGAAGCGGAATGCATGGCATGTTATGAAGCATCCAATGAGGCATTATTGCTGCGGAATTTTGCTGGTGGACTGCAGATTGTTGATAGCATTAAAAAGCCAATTAGGCTATTATGCGACAACAGATCGGCAGTCCTTTATGCTAATAACAACAGTAGTTTGACGAAAGCAAAACATATGGATGTCAAATTTCGGGTTGTTAAAGAAAGAGTACAGAATGGACAGTTGTGCATTGAGCACATCAGTACAAACTCCATGCTTGCGGATCCGCTCACTAAGGGATTGACACCAAAAGTATTTCTTGAGAATATTGCTTATATGGGTGTCAAATCAATTAAGGATTATGTATTTTAGTGGGAGTTTGTATTATACAATTATGTATTGTCCATTACATTCAGTAATTCAGTTATATCTGCGCAGATATTCAGTTTTAAAGTTTTTGTACCCTTACAGTTTATGATTGATCTCAATAAAGAGAACCAGTTGGAAATAGACATTCTATTGACCACACTTTATGTTATTTCCATGCTACATACCTACACTTGATCCATGTCGTTGGTTATATTGATATACGTGATCTATGTTGGTTCTAGTTACGCAAGAGTAACTAAGAGCTCTTAGTTCCTATGTTGGTATGATTGATGGACCGGATTGTTCATGACAATTTTATTGTGATAGCAATTTTGAGCTCATAAGGTTATAATGTAACATATAATGCTAAGGTTTGTACATATGTATGTGTATCTCATCCAAGTGGGAGATTGTAAGATATATGGACTTATATCTACATACATATGAACAATATATGGATAAATTATATGTTATGTGCTATCTTTTGGTTTGGCCTAATTTTGTGGTCTTATGGACATTATGTTAAGGGGGCCAATGTATTGTCATATAAAGTGTAAGACTAATGTGTAGATACCCAAAAGGGTAACCTTAGTAAATGATGGGCTAACTAAGGTTACATATATGTAACCATGGTTACATGCTTATGAATCTTGAGTTTCATAACTCATTTGTTATAAGTGGGGGTTATGGTTCCCACATTATAGCAAGAAAATCTCTTCTTCCTCACATTGAATCTAGAGAGCCATTTTGTTGTCTTGCATATCTTTGTGGAAAACCATACTCCAATTTTGGTTATTGTGATATTATTGTTGTTGTGAAACCAATACTTCAAGAAGGATCAAGGAGACAATCTTGAAGGAAGGACTAAGGAACTTTCTAAGGCACACTTTGGACAATCTTCAACAAGAGGATTAAGGTTTTCCACATATGGATTCAGGTACGCTTCCGCTCATGTTGTTATTGTTCCAAATTATTCGATATGAAGGCTATTGTGTTTTAGTCGGAATTATAATTCTAACAATGTGGCATGATAGTCTTTCCAATGAAGAAGGCTAGAATCCATACAAGACTAGCCATGGTAACAAAAGCCATAATGGAGGGTATTGACGGGCAGGCATTCAGCATAGCACCCATGATCCTCGCCGAACTGTACCGAGCCTTAGAGAAATATCAACAAGGGGCACCACACTTTGAAGGATGCAATATGCTACTACAACTCTAGCTTATTGAACTTCTTCAGAAGGGAGATTTTATACAAGAGATCATACGCCAAGACTGGGATGACCATATCGCTTTCCATCATCCAAAGCGAATGCACTTCATGCCGGATATGTTCGCTCGCCCAGAAGACGCCAGTGGATGGGTAGAACTATTGGAGAATCTGAAAGAAGAGCATGTACAATGGATGTACGAGTGGTTTCCAACTGGAGAGTTTATCATTCGGTCTAGGGATACGCCATTCCTTGTACTCATCGGCTTAAGAGGAACTTACCCTTATGTCCCTCTCTGAGTCATGAGGCAACCAGGAAGGAAGAAGATTAAGCCAAGGGTGGAAAAGATGAGTCACTACAAGGCTGACTTCCAAGATGATGATAGTCCGCACAGGTGTCGGGCTCAGCACATGTGGCATTCCAAGCTCATCTTGGAAAAGGGAATCTATTGAACCAGACAGGTATCAGGCAGGGCATGCGCCGCTTTATCTAGGATTGTTAGAAGATGACCACATCGGCTTGGGAAAAACAAGTTTCGTCCATGGACATAGGGTTATTGACTAGGAGACTGCCGCAAAGTTCAAGTACAATCAGCTACGCAAACGGATGCGAGAGTGCGGAAGTGAGCATCGGGAAATACTAGAGGTCCAGGAAAAGCTAATCAATGAGTGGAAGGACATGGCTGTCCATGAAACAACTATTTAGGGTACTTGGAGCAAGGTTTAGGAGAGCTGGAAGGCAAACTTTTGAAAAGGATCAACGACTAACAGGAAGCTGAAGGTAATAAAGGTGGGCACTTAGCTCAAGCTTACTTGTTGCTGGGACTGCGCGAGTTGATGCAGTTGTTCGAGGGAGGCAAAGATACCGAATCTGGGGAAGGTCCTTCTAGAACCAAGTAGTTAGGATGTTTTACTGCTTTCTTGATGTAATAAGGCCACTGGCCATTATTTCTCTTTATTTCAGTTTTTTTTTTATTCGTCCTATTTTCTATCGATAAAATGAGGCCCTTGGTGTTATAAGTTCTCCAAATTCTATTTGTCACTAGGCTTACCTCGGGCACAACGAGGCACCCAAATAGGAAACGACTTATATTTTTGCAACAACGTGCTTAAATACCGCAATATTTTCTTTCTCAGAATCCGCACTAACTTCTTACCTTTTTTGTTTTGAATATTTATTTTTATTCCCCTCCCCAAAGGTTAGTTCGTGCATTTTGGCACCATCATCATACTTCACAAGATCAAAGGGTCCTCGACCTTCTCCTCCTTCGAGTCCTCCCATAAATAGGAACAAGAACAAAATGGAGGACACCAATGCTAGAAAGGAAGTCGGAGAGGCCTCAATCACCAAAGAAACTGCTGCTCATCTTGAGCAAACTTTGCTAAGGTTTCGAGAAGAGTTGGAACAAGTACGAAACTTGACAAGTCTGTCAATCACTCTTGTTGCTGCTGATGCCAACAAATCACCACCGCCACTGCCAACCCAACCTACTCAGACCCAAGTTCGCAACACGGGCAACAATGCTCCACTGCTTATCCCAGAGCCCCAAAACACCATAGATAACCAGCACGCTCCTATCTTTGTGGATATTGTACCATATTACGGTCACCTAGTTACCAATGTAGCCGAGACGGATGACAAAAGCTCTCTCATTTAGAATCTGGCCACTGAAATTAAGAAGTTGACTAATCGGGTTCAGGGTTTCGAAGGTAATAAGGGTGTTGAAGGGTTGAATTATGAAGATCTCTGTTTCCAACCCGATGTTGACCTCCCGGAGGGGTACAAACCTCCCAAGTTTGAACTGTTCGATGGTACCGGGGACCCCAGGGTTCACTTGAGGATTTAATGTGATAAGCTAGTAGGAGTTGGTAGGGATGAAAAGATCCGTATGAAGCTATTTATGAGGAGTTTGAAGGGTGATGCTTTATCATGGTATATTAGCCAGGATGTGAAGAAATGGACTAGTTGGGTAAGCATGTCGTCTGATTTCATGGATCAATTTAGGTTCAACAGTGAGAATGTTCCAGACGTGTTCTATATCCAAAATCTTAAGAAGAAGCCTACGGAGACCTTTCGCGAGTATGCTACTCGTTGGAGGTCGGAAGCTGCTAAGGTCAGACCGGCCTTGGAGGAAGAACAAATGAATAGATTCTTTGTCCGTGCTCAGGACCCGTAGTACTATGAAAGATTGATGCTAATTGAGAGTCAAAAGTTCTCCGATATCATCAAATTGGGAGAAAGAATCGAAGAAGGCATCAAGAACGGTATGGTCACTAACCTATATGCATTGCGCGCCACCAACAAGGCTCTATAGTCTGGTGGCTCGACAAAGATGAAAGAGGTAAATTCTGTAATGGCTGCGCAAAGAAACAACTCTCTCAGGAAATACCAAACCGATCCCTCAGCTCCACTCACATACTAGCCTACCCTAAATTACCAAGCACCATCACCTACTTACCAAATTCCACCACCTGCTTACCAATCACCTCCACTACCCACATATCAACCCACTTCACCCCGATATTCCCAACCTGCAGGCGTATACCAAGGATATAACTCCCAACCTTCTCACTACCCATCACCACCTACTCGCCAAAATTTCCCTCGACCTAAACCATGTTTCGACCGCAAACCCCCTAGACAATACACCGCCATAGCCGAGCCGATTGACCAATTGTATGAAAAACTCAAAGCAGCAGGTTACATCACCCATATCCCAACTGTTACTCCAGAAAACCCTTCCCATTGGATTAACCTAAACAAGACTTTCGCATACCATTACGGGATGAAGGGCCATACCATTGACGAGTGTCGCTCGTTAAAAGACAAAATTCAGAACCTGATTGACAACAAGATTATTATAGTAAAGGAGCCCGCTCCTAATGTCCGCAACAACCTTCTGCCTAATCACAAGGGTGAAGGCATCCACATGATTGAGATCGAAGATGATTGGAACCCCAAAGGGTCAATTGGTTTTATAGCTGAAGGAGATGAGCCCAAGAAGCCGATGGTTACTCGCAATCCAATTATCGTTCAAATTCAGCTGTCTGAGGGCGATGTGATAAATGTATCCATGCCACTCGAATTTGAAGTACCTTCCTCAAAGACACCAAAAATGATTGTGGTTGAGTTCGGAGCTCCGATATAACCTACACCGTTTGAAGTTGATGTCCTGACTCCTAAGGGACCTATTCCAGTCTCCATGAGAGACATGACCCCATTCCAAACAAATGATATACCTTGGGACTACACAGCCGAGGCGAGAAGGAAAGGAAAGACACGCATTTGAGAAGCAACTGCCGCACAGGGCATGACTAGAACAGGCAGAGTATACACGCCAGAATAGCTAGTTGAGTCCAGCAAACAAGCCTCTGGACGTCCCGTTGAAACCGTACCTGATGATCTCTGGAGAAAGATAAAAGCAAAGGAATATTGAGTCGTTGAGAAGCTAAACAAGACTTCGGCACACATCTCCATCTTGGCACTTCTACAGAATTCCGAGGCACATAAAAATTCCTTGATGAAGATACTAAGTTAAACTTATGTTTCTAGCAACATAACAGGAGGCGAAATGGCAAACATGGTGGGGCAGATACTGGAAAGCCATAAGATCACCTTCCACGAAGATGAATTGCTACTAGAAGGGCTTGGTCACAACAAAGAATTGCACATCACTGCACAATACGAAGATCACTTTATCACTAGGAGTTTAGTCGACGGGGATCCAACCTCAACATTTGTCCGTTGGTAACTCTCAGAACATTGGGAAAAGGGTTGTACGAGATCAAAGACGAGGCCTTCAATGTCAAAGCCTTCGATGGATCTCAGAGGTCCACCATTGGAGAAATCCGTTTGTGCATTCAGATAGGGCCCAGCTGGTTCGATGTTGAGTTCCAAGTCATTGACGTACCAACATCCAACAACTTATTGCTAGGACGACCTTGGATTCGCGCCACCGGGGCTGTGGTGTCAACGTTGAATCAAGCCGTGAAAATTGTGTGGAATCATTAAAAAGTAATCATTCATAGTGATGGAAGCAACCCATATACGGCCTCCAGGCTTTCCGATGATCGGAGGAGGAAGAATAATATGTGGAGACATATACCATCACATCGAACGAGCAAATTCCATAGGCAAGAATAAGTGGTAGGATAGCAAAATCAAAACCATTCTGAATTGGAGTGTATACGAGCCCAAAAAGGGGCTTGGCAAGAATCTCCAGGGCATCACCAAGCCTATCCATTTGAAGAAGCATGGGACAACCTTTGGTCTGGGTTATGAATACATTTGGGAGGAGTTCCAGCATCGGTCACCACCATGGCGCAGTCCCTACTACCCATTGGAGCACCCTCTACCTCAGTTAGAGCAGACCTTTCAGCCCGCTGATGCCATATCAGAAGAAGATGAGACACTGGCAGCCATGAAGAACCTGTTTCTGGAGGATGATATGGATTGATGTGTTACTTCGAGGAGGAAGGGGAGGAAGGACCTTCCATTCGAGATGTGAATAGAGGAAAGCGCCTCCCCAATTGGTCTATCAGGACCACCAGTGCCAGTAGAGCCTCGGGGTAGGTCTAAAAAACACACATGCATCGCACTTTACTTTTAGTTGATTTTACTTTTCAGCATTATCTTTACTTTTGAAAACAGCTCCTTTGTTTCAGAAAATTATGAAGTTAATTAAATCATTTTCCAAGTTTATCTTTATATTTCACTCTTATTTATTTTCTCTACCATTTACTTTATTTTACACAACATTACCATTAGTTATCTTAATAATGAACCCGCGACTGTAACTTGCAACGAGACAATGCGACAAACGGACATAGATTCAGAAGAGGATGAAATACCCGAAGAGGTTGTTAAAGAGGTCGAAAATTTTGAGAAAAGACCTAAGTCCAATCTAGACGAAACTGAGGTCATTAATCTGGGAGATGCAGAAAATATCAATGAAACACGAATCAGCGTACACTTGTCACCATCACAAAAGGGAAGATACACAGAGTTTTTGAAAGAATATGAGGATATATTCGCCTAGTCGTATGATGATATGACCGGCCTCAGCATGTCCATTGTAGCTCACAAGTTGCCAATAAATCTGGCATGCCCACCGGTCAAACAAAAACTCAGAATTCAAGCCTAACATGAGTTTGAAAATCAAAGATGAAGTCACAAAGCAAGTCAAAGCCAGGGTTCTCAGAGTAGTGAAGTATCCAACATGGATAGCCAATGTTGTACCGGTGCCAAAGAAGGACAGAAAGGTTAGATCTGTGTCAACTACTGGGACCTCAACTGGTCCAGTCCTAAAGATGACTTTCCTTTTCCAAATTTAAACATACTGAATGACAACTGGGCCAAACATGAGCTACAATCATTCGTCGACTGTATTTTTGGGTACCATCAGATATGGATGGATGAAGAGGATGTAGGGAATACGACATTCATCACACCGTGGGGAATGTATTGTTACAGAAAGATGCCTTATGGTTTGAAGAATGTTGGTGCTACTTACATGAGAGCCATGACCACAACCTTTCATGATATGATACACAAGGAAATCGAGGTATATATGGATGACGTCATCATTAAATCCAGAAAAGCTGCGGATCACATGGAAGATTTGAGAAAAATCTTTAACAGATTAAGGAGGTATAACTTGAAACTGAATCCCGCCAAGTGCGCATTCAGAGTTCCTACCGGAAAGTTATTGGGTTTTATTGTAAGTCATCGGGGAATAGAGATGGATCCCTCGAAGGTCAAATCTATCCAGGAGTTGTCACCACCAAAGAACAAGAAGGATTTGATGAGTTTCCTAAGGAGACTCAATTATATCAGCTGCTTCATCGCTCAGTCCACTTTCATTTGTGAACCCATCTTTAGAATGCTAAAGAAATACGCCGCCACTAAATGGACCGATGAATGACAAAAGGCTTTTGACAGGATCCAGAAATACTTGTCTACGCCTCCAGTTCTGGTTCCACATGAGCCCGGGAGACCTTTATTGCTTTATCTCGTTGTTTTGGATGGGGCATTCGGTTGCGTTTTAGGGCAACGTGATGAAACGAGGGAGAAAGGAGCAATCTATTTACTACCTCAGTAAGAAGTTTACCCCATACGACGCTCGATATTCCTTGCTAGAGCGCACCTGTTGTGTTTTGACCTGTGTAGCGCAGAAATTGAGGCACTATTTCTGTGCTTACACTAAAGTATGGATCTAGTGAAGTATATTTTCCATAAACCCATGCCTACTGTCAAGCTCGCCAAGTGGAAAATCTTGTTGAGTGAATTTGACATTGTCTATGTCAACTAAAAGGCAGTTAAAGGACACGCTTTGGCAGATCAACTCGCTGAAAATCCTATAGAAGGGGAATACGAACCACTAAAAATGCATTTTCCCGACGACGATGTAGCTTTTGTAGGAGAAGATATTGCAGAATCCTATGATGGTTGGATAATATTTTTCGGCGGAGCCGCAAAAGTTCAAAGGAGTGGGTATAAGAGCAGTTTTGGTATCGAAAACTGGTCAGCATTACCCGGTGTCCACCAAGCTTAGATTCCCCTGTACCAACAATATGGCCGAGTACGAAGCCTGCATCTTAGGGCTCAAGCTGGCCACTGACATGAATGATCAGGAAATACTAGTGATTGGAGATTCGGACTTACACATACACAATGTCCGAGAAGAATGGGCAACCAAAATTTCCAAGACACTCCCCTATCTACACCATGTGCAGGAATTGAGGAAAACATTAAGAAAGACGGAGTTCCAGCATGTCCCAAGAAAATAGAACGAGTTCGTCGATGCTTTAGACACTTTATCATGCATCATCCAACATCCGGATACAAATTTTATTGATCCCATTTCGATCAAGATTCACGACCACCCAACTGATTGTGCTCATGTCGAGGAAGAAGCCGACGAGAAACCTTGGTTCCATGATATCAGGGAATACTTGACAACGGGAGGGTACCCAGAGCTTGCCAATAATACTAAGAAATGAACAACTCGGAGGTTGTCCAATAATTTCTTTCACAGCAGAGGAATCCTGTATAGGAGGACTCATAATTTGGGACTATTAAGATGTGTCGAGGCAAAAGAAGCAATTAGACTATTGGAGGAAGTACACGCTGGGACTTGTGGACCATATATGAATGGTTTTATTTTGGCGAAAAAGATACTTCGAGCAGGTTATTTTTGGATGACTGTGGAAACGGGCTGCATTCAATATGTCCGAAAATGCCACCGTTGTCAAGTACATGCAGATATGATAAAGGTGCCTCCAAATGAGCTTACTGAAATAAGCTCACCATGGCCGTTCGCCGCTTGGGGAATGGACGTCGTTGGACCTATTGAGCCAGCCGCTTCAAATGGGCATAGGTTCGTCCTAGTAGCAAGCGATTACTTTACCAAATGGGTTGAAGCAGCATCATACAAGGCAATCACCAAGAAGGTAGTCACAGATTTCGTCCGAGATAGTATGATTTGCCGGTTCGGGGTTCCAGAATCAATCATCACCGACAATGGCTCTAACCTCAACAGTGACCTAATGAATGGAATATGTGAAGCGTTCAAAATCAGACATAAGAACTCTAAAGCGTACAGACCTCAGATGAACGGAGCTATAGAAGCGTACAATAAGAACATCAAGAAGACTAAGGAAAGTGATTGAAAAGCACAAGCAGTGGCATGAGAAATTGTCGTTCGATTTGTTGTATTACCGTACTACAGTTCGCACATCAACCGGGGCAACTCCTTACATGTTAGTTTATGGTACAGAAGCGGTAATTCCCGCTAAGGTAGAAATCCCATCCTTAAGGGTCATACAAGAAGCCGAATTAGATGATGCAAAATGGATCAAAAGTTTCTACGAGCAATTAGCCCTCATCGACAGAAAGAGAATGAACGATGTTTGGCACGGTCAACTATATCAGAACAGAATGTGCAGAGCCTTCAACAAGAGAGTTGGACCAAGGAAGTTTGCACCAGGGCATCTGGTGTTGAAGAAGATATTTCCACATCAAGATGAAGCTAAAGGGAAGTTCTCTCCCAACTGGAAGGGTCCATACATGGTTCACCAAGTTCTGACAGGAGGAGCCCTCATTCACGTAGAAATGGACAGAGAAATCTGGCTGAATCTATCAACTCAGACGCAGTGAAAAGATACTACATTTGATCATTACGCTTTTCCTGATGTAATTTGAACTATGCCCGACCTGATTCCCATTTAAGAGGGGATACGTAGGCAGCCCTATGGGTTCGGTCACATTTTTAATAAAATCCTTTTTTCCCCCACATTTGGAACTGGAGCAGAATTTTGAGAAGGACCTTCAAAAGTCCGAAGTCAATTTACAAAGCATTCACATCAGCATCAACCCAGTGAACTAGGGCAGAATTTTTAGGAAGACCCTCAAAATTCTAAAGAATCTCTTTTCTGTCATTCAGCACCGCCGTTAACAGCCCAGAAAACTAGGGCAGAATTTTGAGGAGGACCCTCAAAATTATGGAGCAAGCAAGGTTGACGTGTCTTGAACCATGTTGTAGTCGTTGGTTCATCATAAAACAAAAGTTATTCTTTTCCTTACTTATATAAACATTTGCATCATGTTTGCCAAATCTTTTTTCATAAAATCATTCAGATCAATATCGTTCAACAAAGCTACCCTAAATGGCACAGGCCTCGTGAGCCGAGGGATACGAACTAACCTCCCCCTTTACAGAACTCATGATTTTTCTTTGGATGCAGGAATTCAAGATACAAATTGGCAATGCATGTGCTTTACAGAGCCGAAACTCTCGAAGCAACTACTCATTTCACAAAAGTTTATTATCTACATCCGAAATTTCCCCAGTAGTCATGATATTGCAATCATCTACCAGCTAATAAAATCACTACCGTCTTCTCCTTTATATTTTTCTTTTTCGCATAAGGCTATCTTCTGCGTTCCGAGACTAAGCTTTGTCTCCATATTACATTTTTGCATAAGGCTATTCTCTGCCTTCCGAGGTTAAATTCTACCTCCACCCTGCATAGGGCTATTATCTGCCTTTCGAGACTAAGATCTATCTCCATCCCATATCCTGCATAATGCTATTCTCTGCCTTCCGAGACTAAGCTCTGTCTCCATCTTGCATTTTTGCATAAGGCTATTCTCTTCCTTCCGAGATTAATCTCTACCTCCATCCCGCATAAGGCTATTCTCTGCCTTTCGAGACTAAGCTCTGTCTTCATCTTGTATTTGGCATAAGGCTATTCTCTGCCTTTCGAGGTTAAGCTCTACCTCCATCCCACATAAGTCTATTCTCTACCTTTTGAGACTAAGCTCTTTCTCCATCCTGCATTGCATAAGGCTATTCTCTGCCTTCCGAGGTTAAGCTCTACCTCCATCCAGCATAAAGTTATTCGCTGCCTTTCGAGACTAAGCTCTGTCTCTTTCCGAGGTTAAGCTCTACCTCCTTTATTTTTCATTTGGCTATAATATCGCCACCCTGCATTTTAAAGTCTTACTCGGATGAAACATCTCCATCCTTCCATTCATTCGACTGGAATATTACCAGTTTCTCATGGGCTGAAATATCGCCAACTTATTCAAAGGCGTCATAGTTCGGAGGCACCATCTCCATAGCCCGAGAACACCATTTCATGGCCTGCAAATCATTACTTTTGTACTCTTCATAGCCCATGACATCATAGTCTGAGGAAGCCATCCTGATCGTCCGAAGATAGCATGCATGGTCCGATGGGAACTTGCATCACGTTTAAATTATGAAATATATACGCACATTGACTCGTTGTAGGAACACCGGCTAGATCACAGCCGTCTCAGCGGGAGTGATCCCCGCTCCCGTTTATAGCAACCATCCCACCTCCGAACCATTGTCAAATCTCAAACCCATGTTGCATCCGTCTTTTCCGAACTTCCATCGGCATATTCCGCCGATGGTTCTTGAAGTACATATGGCCTGATTCCTGTAAAACCAGGGATATGTAGGCAGCTCAGAAATCGGAGCACAGTCAAAACTCTCTTACCATAACCCATTCCGGTCAAAATTGGTTATCTTATCTTTACCCGACAACTCTTTCATTCTCCTCGGGTAAAGAGGGGCAGTTGTTGATACCCAATATTTTCCTATATATATTTTTTCACCCAAAATACTTTCAAAATAGTATATGTATGCATATATATAGACGTGCCTGGAAAGTTTGGTATTTTTTCATCATTTTTTAGAATTTTTTTAATCAATTTACTGCCTTTTTGACAGTATAAAGGCCAAAATTATCTCCAAAATGTTATTTTTACTGAATAATGTGCTTCATCATTATATTTACAACAAGACATAATTTATGTAATGTTTGCACATTTTTTAAAAATTTATTTGCATTTTTAAAAGCTAATTGCACAAAATTGCAATTGTAGCGTATTTTGCGATCCGCTATGTCTTATTGCTATAAAATTATCTATAATATTTTTATATTAATACTTATATGTTATTAATAGTTCTATGAGTTCATTTTTACTTTATAAACTATTTTATCTATTTTATAAAATTAATATGGAAAAAGAGGCTATTTAAAAGTTGGCCAGATTTCATTTAAACCATAGCCTAAATTACACCCCTATTTCAGCCCAATTTAAAACCTCATTTCAATGACCCATACACGTTAATTCTACTCGACCCGCCTTTGATTTAATCTGAGCCGTTGATCAAATAAGATCAACGGCCCAGATCATATTGCATTAATTAAATCAAACAACCCCATCCCCAAACCCCCATTCACTCATATTGTCTCTCTATCTCTCTAATAAACGCTCCCCCTTTTATCTAGAACCTTTTGTTTCCTTCTTCTCCGATTAAATTCGTTGTTCCTGCCATACTCCTCCCTCACTTCTCTCGATCTCCAGTCGCCATGGAACCCTCATCTCGTTGTTCCCCTCTGAAGCTCGAAGCCCAGAGACCTCCGCCATGAAGGACGATTGCTGAAATCCTTGCTTGGGTCCTTTTCCGGCTTTTCTCTGGTGGTTTTTGTTCGATGATGCCTTCTATGGCATTATATACGAAGTTCACAACTAGGTTTTTCGTTTTCCCTAATTTGTATGCAAACACTAATTTTTCTACTCAAACCTCTTTAATCTTTGCTCCTTTAGAAATGATTCTTAATTTGGTTTTGTTTTCTACTCTATTTCTTACTTAGTGTTTCTGATTAGTTCAAATTTTTGATAGTTTCTTCTCTTTTCAAATTAGGGTTTCTGACCCCCTTCTTCAAAATCGTTTCTTCTGCTTTTTCTGAGTATTATATGTTCGTTTGTGTTTGTTTGTTTTAATTGTTTTTTTGGTTTCCTTGTTAATGTGAGTTCCATGCTTTAATTTTTCTTGTTAGGGTTCCGACTCTTTGTGCTTCCATTCTTACCTGCTTAAGGTTTTATGATTTTCGTGTCTATTAGGCTTTATATGTCTAATTGTTCACCGCTCATGTAATATTCGACTGATTCTTTGCGTCTCTCTGGATCCCTAATTGGTATGAGTTTTTCCATAAAGGTTTTTATATCGACTTTGAATTATTTCCTTACTTGTGAGATTTTCTCTATATTTGGTTCTGTCCGTGATTCTTGGACTAATTTTCAGAGTTAATTTTGTATCCTTTACCATATTTGTGCATAAACAGTCGTTTGAATCTTCAGCATATATTTTCCTTAATTGAATGATCATGTATCTACCCCTATTGCATATTATATGCTCTACTATTCTTACTAGGATATATACTGTAGTTTAATTGATTCCTTTCCTTTAAAACCTATGTTTGTTACCGTTTGCCTTAGACTCCTTAATTAAAGGGGAATCCTTATACTAATTTGATTTTGATTGATGTTAGTTCCTTAATTAAGGATTGATGCTATGTTTGTGCGCTCGTTTTAGTACTACAAATACCCCCCCCCCCATTCTCTTTGAAAGAACCGAACACACATTGCGTATCTCTCACAAGTTCAAACTCTCTCAGCTCTCTCTCTCTCTCTCACTCACTTTCTCTACTGTTTCTATACTCTCTAATACTCCTATTTGAACACTCAATCAGCTGAAAGCCAAGATTGAGTAAGCTTGGTTGTCTACTACACTACTGGGTTTCTACTGCACTATTTACTTGGGTTTGATTACTGCTTGCTTCTCTGCATTGGTGTTCTCACTCTGCTGCTCTCATTCTCTGCACACTTTGCTCTCTTCTTGTGCATTATTGATCATTGATCTTGTGTTCTATTGCCTGCAACTGGTATGTCGTCTATTTAATGTACAATTTCCAAAACAACATGCTTTTGTTAGTTATGCACTTCATCTTGTTTCTTGTGTGCTTTTATCTATGTTTATGATGCTCTTCTTGTCACTAGTATTTGTTTATTAGTCTACCTAGTTTAACTTAGCATGCTCCCCTTACCCCCCCTCCCCTGTCTCAATGAATGTTTACTTTTTCCTTTTTGTACTACTACAACAAATCCAGGTCAGCTTGGCTATTTGATTAGCCTGAAACCTCTTCCTCAGGTTGATTTTATTAGAGTTTGGTGCAGTAAGAACTGAACTTTTGTTTTGCAACCATGTCTGGATACTTTCTTCCAATGTGTTGCCTATGTAAGTAGTTTACTTTGCTTATTTTTTCCCTTCTCCTTTTCCCTAGTTTGTGTGATGCTCTGTTGTTCTAAAACTGGTCAGTCTAAATGATTTCAAAAGAACTCTTGCAACTCTTTCAATTGTTTTCTTAAACTCTTGCAACTCTTTCAACTATTTTTTTAAACTCTTTCAACTGTTTTTCTCAAACTGTCTCTCAACTATTTTCAACTCTCTCAATTCAATCACAATCTCAGTACTCTTAGAACATTAAGTTCTGCCCCCTTAGTGTAAGCATTGCCTTGGGAGCCCTTGAGCACCCATTGAACTTTGATGCACAAGGCTTGCACTTCCACACTCGCACTTGTCAACTATGATATTCTTTGGGTGCTTGGTATTGGTCAGGGGTTCAAACGAACCCTTAGGGAACTTTGCCGAACACAAGCCTTGGTAATGGTTGTGAAACTCGAAAGAAGTGAGGTTGGAGATGCTTGGCCTGGCTGAAGGCTCTCTATAGAGTAACTTCTTATTTTCTTTTATCATTGTTGTAATTTAATTATTTGGGCTGTAATATTTTGTAAAGAACAATGGGAATTATAGTGAATTGGGAAGGCTATGCATGTTTAATTAAGGGAATGGGTAGAAAACATCTCTATAGTCCTTTATATACCTACTTGTACAATAGATACCATGTTTTAGGACATGCATCCTTACGTATAGAAATCATGTTCTTAGGCTTTTCACTTTCAGTTTGTTATTCTGAATATTCTTATAACCATGACTAATTAATAATCAACAAGTCATTAACCTCACATTTAGATATCATGTTTGTAGGATCTTTTGTGCATTAGATACCATGCCTTTAGGACTTTTATCTGCAGTTGTTTAAGTACTTCGTTAATCTGGGTTAAAATTGGGTAACAACTCTGTCTTTAAAACTAGAAGCAAATGTGCATGCTCACCATCCTTAATAATGCCTAGGCAAGCTTTAGGCCGGATAAAATTGACTAAACATTTTTAAGTCATGTTCGAACTAATCTGCCTCTTCCTGAACTCGACTGTTTCTGAAGCTGTCTAATTTTTTTTATATAAACTTCTACCCTATTTTAGTACTTATACAAGTGGCTTCTACTTTATCCAGAACTGCACTACTATTTCCAAACCATATATGCAAATGTTTTCTGCTGTGTTTTCTCGTCCAACACTAGGCTACTATTTTAAGCTATCTGAATATTGTAATTTTCAAAGGTTCAAAACCTGACATGTTTTTCTTCATACTTTTGCAATCTCAAAATACTTCCATATTTGTTCTTCTATTATGTTTGTCCGAAAACTATGTTCCACAAATATTTTTTACATCTGTAGATATTTCTAAAACTGCTACTACCTCTTTGAAAGTTCTAAAACTTTCCCTTGTGTTACTTTTCTACAAAACCTCCAAACTTCTGTTTAGTTTATACTCCAGTTTTTTGAAAGATTCTTCCTTCCTTAGACCTTAAATGTGTTCGAGTCGTGCTAATTATGTGTTCGTCTATAGAGGGATATTTGAGCCGTTTACATGCTTGTATGATTCCTCTCATGTGCAAATTCTATTTGTTCTTGTATGACGTCTAGAAATTTAACTTGTAAACCTAAAGGTTTAGCCTAGTCCCTGCCTCATAGCAATAGTTATCCTAAATGCCGTCTAGGATCTGTAGAATGGGACGGGTAATAGCACACAATAAGTATTCGTCACCAATCCACACGTGGGAAGGGTAGAATATGGAGATGATGACGATGCAATAATATCATAAAGAAACCCCTCTTTGGGAATATGTGTTAGATATTGTATCGAATGAACCATATTATAGTCAAAGCTAGGACCTCTTTCTATTTACTTGCTTTATTTAAACATTTTTTTCTTAAAGTAAAGTTTTTCAAATTAATTTGCTCTTTTACTTTTACTTAACTTATACCCTTCCCCTTTTTAAAAGTTTCTCAAGTTGCTTAAATGCTTGATATGTGAGCCGTATCTGTTTATTCATCTTATTAAAGTCACAATTAGCACGGCCGGGAATCACACTAGTTGATCTTCAGGGGTGCCTAACACCTTCCCATCGAGATAATTTCAAGCTCTTACCCGAACTTTGGTTTTACTTCAAAAATACTCTCTTCTTCTTAAACGTTTCCTAATGCACTATGATTATTACATAGCGACTCTTCAACTTCCAATACCCAACTCCAAAATGGGAATAAGAGTTGTTTTGTCCATAATGTTGTAAACCCAATTTTGCTTCTTTTATAGTAGTCGGAAAAGGGGGCGTCGACACTCGATCCCGGGCCCACTTCTTGAAAAATTACAAAATTCATATCACCGGAATCCTCGTCTCGCCACGAGTTTGTACATATCAAATTTATAAGAATCGGAGACCATTTGACCCTTCAAATCAACACTTTAAGCTCACTTGGGTTTCAAGCCCTAACCACCATTTTTAATTTCAAGAACCTTGAATTCTTTGTGTTTAATCCACGTTTTTACACTATAATGACCTATTCTGGGTCCAAGAATCCATACCTGATGTTTTCACCAAAAATCCCCTTCAAAATCGCTCCCAAGTTTGCCGTAGTCCGCGGTCCAAATGTTCTTCTCTTTTTTCAAACTTGTGAAATCACTATTCATTAAACCCTTCTCGATTTCCGCTTACGCGGTCAACTAACAGCGCCTGCGGTCTTTGCTTTTGCGGCCACATGACCGCCTCAGTGGTAACCGCCTATGTGGTCAACTTTCCTCTTCCGCGATCCAAGCATTTCCTCCATTTCCGCTTTTGCGGCTCATCCGGTGCTTCTGCGGTCACCTCTTAAGCGGCTCCCCTTCCGCAGAAGCGGAAATACCCTAAGCCATCTACTGTTTTCATGCAACAAACTCCCAAAACCTCTGATCAACCATCCAGAAATACCCTGAGGCCCCCAGGACCCCAAACAAACCACCAACCTATTCCAAAAAATATCATACGAACTTGTTCCAATCATAAAAACACAACAATAACGCAAAAATCATCAA
The DNA here is from genome assembly GCA_034376525.1 of Nicotiana benthamiana. Taxonomy (NCBI): domain Eukaryota; kingdom Viridiplantae; phylum Streptophyta; class Magnoliopsida; order Solanales; family Solanaceae; genus Nicotiana; species Nicotiana benthamiana. The sequence goes on along the minus strand of CM067329.1, from coordinate 134,817,455 downwards.
TTCTCGACGGATTCAAGCCTAAGTTCAACTATAACTTCCGAAACTCACATTTGATCAAATACCCGACCAAATGACATCCGATTGACCTGAAAATTAGTTGACATATCCAAAATTGCCTAACAAAGCTATAAAAACTCTTGAAATTCCAGTCCGACCCCCGGATCAAAATCTCACTTATCTATCCGAATTCGCTAACATTTAAACTTAGCCAATTCAATCCTAATTCTACATGGGACCGCCAAATTCAATTCTGATTTCACTCCCAAGACATAAATCACCACCTGAAACTAGCCAAATTGTCGGAAATCCATTCCGAGCCGTATAACTCATAAGTCGACATCCGGTTGACTTTTCCAAACTAGTTATCTCTTAAAGAGACTAATTGTCTCAATTCCAACCAAACTCTGACCGAATAACTTCAAACTCGACAAACACATATGATGAAACACAAAGAAGCATAAAGTGGGGAATTGGGGAAGTAACACACGTGACTACGGTTCGGGTCGTCACATCTTCCCCAACTAAAACAAACGCTTGTCCTCGAGCGCGTCAAAAAACATGCCTGGCGCCTCAAACAAACAAGGATATCTGCTCCGCATATCCTGCTCGGTCTCCCAATTTTCCTCCTCCACGGGTTGACCTCTCCACTGCACTTTTACCGATGCTATGTCCTTTGATCTCAACTTTCGAACTTGACGACCCAAAATAGCCACTAGTTCCACATCATAGGTCAAGTCCTCATCCAACAGGATCGTGCTGAAGTCTAATACATGATACGGGTCTCGAACATACTTCCTAAGAATAAAAACATGGAACACTGGGTGAACCCTCGACAATCTGCATGGCAAGGCAAGCATATAGGCCACCTCCCCAATCCTCCCGAGAATCTCAAAAGGTCCAATGAACCGTGGACTCATCTTCCCTTTATTTTCAAACCTCATCGCGCCTTTCATAGGCGAAACATTCAACAAAACCTTCTCGCCCACCATATAAGATACATCCCGAACCTTTCAGTCAGCATAACTCTTCTAACGCGACTGAGCCGTGCGAAGTCTCTCCTAGATAACTTTCACTTTCTCCAAGGTATCCTGAACTAACTCTGTCCACAACAGTCTAGCCTCGCGGGCTCAAACCAGCCGACTAGAGATCTACACCGTCTCACATACAAAGCCTCATATGGCGCCATCTGAATGATGGTCTGATAACTGTTGTTATAAGCAAACTCTGCAAGCGGCAAGAACTCAGCCCAAGAACCTCCAAAATCAATAACACAGTCACGCAACATGTCTTCCAATATCTGAATAGTACTCTCGGACTGTCCGTCCGTCTAAGGATGAAGAGCTGTGCTCATCTGAATCTGAGTGCCCAACTCCCGATAAAAAGTCCTACAGAACTGGAAAGAAAACTAGGTACCCCTGTCAGACAGAATAGAAACTGCAACCGCATGCAACCTCACAATCTCACGGATGAAAATCTCTACTAACCGCTCCGAAGAATAGGTGGTACACACCGGAAGGTACGAGGGAGACCACTCACAAATTCCATAATAATCCTCTTCCATTTCAACTCGGGAATATCCATCTGCTGAAGTACACCACCGGGTCTCTGATGTTCATACTTGACCTGCTGACGATTGAGACACCTAGCCACATAACTCACAATGTCCTTTTTCATTCTCCTCTACCAATAATGTTGTCTCAAGTCCTGATACATATTGGTGGCACCCGGGTGAACAGAATACTGCGAGCAGGGGGCCTCCTCTAATATCAACTCTCGGAGCCCATCCACATTGGGCACGAAAATCCGGCCATGCATCCACAATACACCATCACTATCAATAGTCACATCTCTGGCATCATCATGCTGGACCTTGTCCCTCAGGACTGTGGGTCATCATACTGGCGCTCCCTGATTCGATCATACAAAGAAGGCCGGGAAACCACACAAGCCAACACCAGGCTGGGCTCTGAACTATCTAACCTCACCATCCGATTAGCCAATGCCTGAACATCAACTGCAAGGGGCCTTTCCCCTGCTGGAATGTAAGCCAAGCTACCCATACTCACCGTCTTCCAGCTCAAAGCATCGGCCACTACATTAGCCTTTTCCAGATGATACAATATGTTAATATCCTAATCCTTGGGTAACTCAAGCCACCTCCGCTGTCTCAGATTGAGGTCTTTTTGCATAAACAAGTGCTGAAGACTGCGATGATCCCTGAACACCTCACAGAATACGCCATATAGATAGTGCCTCCAAATCTTCAAGGAATGAACTATAGCAGCCAACTCCTAGTCATGAACACGGTAATTTTTCTCATGAGGCTTAAGCAGACGTGAAGCATATGCAATAACTCTACCCTCCTGCATCAATACACATCCGATCCCAACTCTTGAAGCATCACAATATACGAGTAAGATCCTGAAGCTGATGGAAATACTAGCACCAGAGCTGTAGTGAACACTGACTTGAGCTTTTGGAAACACTCGTCGCACTCCTCTGACCACACAAATGGTGCACCTCTCATGTGTCAACTTCATCAAAGGCGAAGCAATAGATAAAAATCCCTGAACGAACCTGCGGTAATAACCCGCCAAATCGAGGAAACTCCAAATCATAGTAGCAGAGGATGGTCTGGGCCAACTCTGAACCGCCTCAATCTTCTTTGGGTCTACCTGAATACCATTACTGGACACCACGTGTCCCAAAAAAGCCACGGAACTCAGCCAGAACTCACATTTGGAGAACTTTGCATAAAGATTCTCCTCTCTCAACCTCTGCAATACCACCCTCAAGTGTTGCGCGTGCTCCTTCTGGCTATGCGAGTACACCAGAATGTCATCAATAAACACGATCATAAGAGAATCCAAATACGGCCGAAATACATTGTTCATCAAGTTCATGAATGCGGCTGGGGCATTAGTCAGCCCAAATGACATAAACAGAAACTCATAATGCCCATATCTTGTCTGGAAAGTTGTCTTCATGATATCAGAATCTCAAATCTTCAGCTGGTGAGAGCCTAAATGGAGATCAATCTTAGAGAATACCTTTGCCCCCTGAAGCTGGTCAAACAAATCCTCAATACGAGGTAGTGGATACTTGTTCTTCACTGTCACTTTGTTCAAGTGTCTTTAATCAATGCACATTCTCATTGTGCTATCTTTCTTCTTTAAAACTAACACTGGTGCGGCCCACGGCGACTTACTCGGGCGAATGAACCCCTTATCTAGGAGTTCCTGCAGCTGCTCCTTCAGCTCCTTTAACTCTGCTGGTCCATACGATAGGGAGAAATAGAAATGGGCTGAGTGCCAGGCACCAAATCAATATAGAAGTCAATATCCCTGTCCGGAGGCATGCCTGGCAGGTCTGCTGGAAGTACATCAGGAAATTCCCTCACCACGGGGACCAAATCAAGACAACGAGCCTCGGCTCCAACATCTCTCACAAATGCTAGATATGATAAACATCCCTTCCCAACCATCCGTTGGGCCTTTAAGAAAGAGATTACCCTGCTGGGTACACAATCAGTCGTACCACGCCATACGATTGTTGGGATACACGGCATAGCCAACGTGACTGTCTTGGCATGACATTCCAGAATATCATGGCACGGTGATAGCCAATCCATGCCCAGAATAACATCAAAATCTACCATGCTCAAAAGCAGCAAATATACTCAGGTCTCCAGACCTCCAATAGTAATAGGACAAGACCGATACACGGGGTCCACAATAACAGTATCACCCACCGCCGTAGATACATTCACATGTAATCCTATACACCCTCGGGTAGTCCTCAAATGATGAGCAAAATAAGAAAATACATAAGAATATGTGGATTCACGATCAAATAAAGCTGAGGCATCCCTGTGGGAGACTGTTATAATACCTGTAATAACAGCATCCGAAGCAACAACATCTGACCTACCGTGAAGAGCATAGCAATGGGCTTGACCACCAACGGATCGGCCTCCCCCTCTAGGGCGACCCCTAACTGCCTGATCCTTACTCCTAGCTGACTGGGCGGGTGCTGCAGACACTGAGCCAGAAGACTAGGGCTGACCCCTCTTCTGAGATGAACTGAAAGACCGACGGAGACACTCCCTCCGTATATTCCCAAACTCTCCACACTCAAAACAACTACTTGGCACTGGAGGCTAGGACTGAATAGAACCCCTCGCACCATTGTAGCTGGTTGAAGAACTCGGCCGAGATGAACCCTGAATAGATAGGGCATGAGACGAACTCTGCGCTAGAAGTGCGCTCAAAGACGGCTGGCCCTATTGGTAGCCCTGATAACCCCGACAAGAAGATGAACTACAGTACTCCGACCGAGCTAGCTGTGGAGCCCTGAAAGAACGACCCCTGCCCTACTGAGACTGGCTCCTAGACAGAGCACCACTGAAGCCACCGGATTCTCGAGGCCTCTTGGCCTCCCTCTCCTCTCTCTCCTAACGACGAGCCGTCAATATATCACGGGCTATATCCACCGCCTCCTCAAAGGTAGGGCTCAGGACCCTCTCTCAATTCATCAGAATAAGGATGGGAATAATGAGCCCGTCTACAAATCGTCAAATCCTCTCCTGGTCCGTCTGAACCATCCACGGAGCATATCGTGCTAACTCTGCAAATCCATCTCATACTGTGTCACTGACATATCCCTCTGACAAAGACACTCAAACTGCCTGCGTAACTCCTCCCTCTAAGATCGAGGCATCCACTTCTCCATAAAGATAGTGGAGGACTTCTACCAAGACAATGGAACTGCACCTGCCGGCCTACGCCGCTCATAAGCCTCCCACCAGGTAAAGGCTGCTCCTAAGAACTGAAAAGTGGTAAAAGATACCCCACTAGTCTCCAAGATCTCTGGTGTCCTAAGCATGCGTCGACACTTGTCAAGGAAACTCTGGGCATCCTCGCCCGGAAAACCGCTAAAAGTAAGAGGTGAAAGACATCTAAACCTCTCCAGATGATACAGCTCGTCATCTAGCATCCCTGGCACTCCGTCACCCTAAACTGGAACAGCTGGCCGAGTAAGGGAAACTGGCTGATGCACCATACTTTGGAGTGCGAGATGCGGGGGTCTGATGACTACCCCCAGTCTAAGATGTTGTTGCGGTAACAGCCGAGACTGTGTGGGTCAGGCCAGTGCAAACCAGTAGGATCTGAACCAGGGCCTCCTAAAGTCCCGAAATCACAATAGGGACTGTTGGTGCCTGAGTAGGTGCAGCTGGAACTTCTACAGCTAAGGGCTGATCCTGAATGGATTCAATTAGTGGGTCAACTAGTGCTGCCCCTGCTGCTCTGCCTCGACCACAACCACGTCCACATCCTCGGCCTTTAGTGGGTGGAAATGGTGGTCGTCTCCCTTGTCTGGTTGCACGTGTTCTACCCATCTGTGAGAGAATGGAATACAAAATTTTAGTTCTCGGATCAACAAAGTCGCACGACAAGAATTTCAAGAATATGAAGTTTTCCTAAAGGTTCTGCAGCATCTCGAGGATAAGTACAGACATCTCCGTATTGATCTACGAGACTCTACTAAATCGGCTCAAGACTCATGAGGCCTCATAACCTAGGCTCTGATACCATCTTGTCATGACCCCAACTCGGTCGTGACAGCGCCCAGCACATTCCTAGGCATGCCCGACCAATCACACTTACTTTCTGAGCTACCAGCTCACATCCTTAATTAAAAATCATTAATAACAAGAAAAAATCCAAAATTTTAGCAGTTATATATTGAAAACATCCAACAATCAGTAATAGCAACCTCCCACAGATCTGGGGGTCATGAGTCTAGAGCCTCTACAAAAATAGCGTAATAACACTAAAATATTCATAATCTGAGTACGCAGAAATATCAAAAATACAGAAGTAATGGAGGAGTCGGGTCCTGTGGATGCTACGCAGCTACCTCGACAAGCTCCGGAAATACTCTGAAAATCCGCTGAAAGATCAACTCTGCCCTAAGGTACATGGATTTGCACACATGGTGTAGGGAGTATAGTGAATACTTCCAACTCAGTGAGTAATTGCAATAAATAACAACTGAATGAAAGAAATCTGGTAAAATCACTTAACGATTTTATTACCAACAGTAAAGATAGTAAGTAAGTACAAAACAGGGAAAAAGATTTGACAAATACTTCCCTTTCCGTCCAACCAGTTACTAACACTACTGCGGCATGCAGCCCGATCCAACACCATAATTATGTATACATATACCGCCACGGCATGCAGCCCGATCCAATATAATATATAATATGTTGCGGCGCGCAGCCCGATCCAATAAATATAGTCGACTGCGCTCACTGGGGGTGTGTACAGACTCCGGAGGGGATCCTTCAGCCCAAGCGCTATAATACTGGGGCGTGCAGTCCGATCCATATATCATTGTGGCGTGCAGTCCGATCCATATAATACACTACTGCGACGTGCAGTCTGATCCCTATAATATACTTCTGTGGCGTGCAGTCAGATCCATATAATATACTACTGCAGCGTGCAGTCTGATCCATATAATATACTACTGCGGGGTGCAGTCCAATCCATAAAATATACTACTGCGGTGTTCAGTCCGATCCATATAATATACTACTGCGGCGTGCAGTCTTATCCATATATATGTGTATGTATATAGATCTGCGGCGTGCAACCCAACCGGATGTATATATATGTCAATTAGCCTCACTACGGGGTTCTCGACCACTCTCAGTCATTATAGACTTGGCCTCTCGGGCCCACTCAGCTAAGCATGGTATTCAACCCTAGGTATTGCTCATTTAGGGTGCATGCTACAAAGTCCGATTTATTTCATGATTTGCAGTCAAAAGACAAGATACCCGGTATGTGTCCAATAGGTAAAGTGAGGTCAATCAGCTCAACATACTCCCTAGGACTTCTACAGATCGCACAAGGCCCCAAACATGGCAACTAGCCCAAATTATGCGAGTACAAGCTCAGTCTCAGCCAAAAGTACAGTAAGTCATCAATCATGATGGACCAAGTCCGAGTCCCCAGCAGATACATCACCACGCTCATCACAAGATGCATGTCTCATCTCTACATAGCACCGCATAGTGCAATTACGGGGTTTCAAACCCTCATTATATCATTTATAACCATTACTCACCTTGAACCGGCCAAAATCCTAGCTCGCCTTGCGCTTTCCTCGCAAATCGACTTCCTAGAGTGTGGAATCTGATCAAAACTACAAGAAATATGTTATAACAAGCTAATGGGACATAACCCAATAAAAAGAACTCGAAAAATACCCAAAAACACGAAGTTGGCGAAACCCGAGCCCCGGGCCCACTTCTCAAAACATTACAAAATTTATATCACCTAAATCCTCGTCTTTCCACGAGTCTGTACATATCAAATTTAAAAGAATCGGAGTCCATTTGACCCCTCAAATCAACACTTTAAGCTTTCTTGGGTTTCAAGCCCTAACCACAATTTTTAACTTCAAGAACCTTGAATTCTTTGTGTTTAACCCATGTTTTTATACTATAATGACATATTCTAGGTCCAAGAATCCATACCTGATGTTTTCCCCAAAAATCCTCTTCAAAATCGCTCCCAAATTTGCCTTAGTCCGAGGTCCAAATGTTTTTCTCTTTTTCAAACTTGCGAAATCACTGTTCATTTTTGTGGCCACACGACCTCCGACACGGTCCAACTTAAATCCCATGGCCCGCTTCTGCAGTCAAATGAGCACCTCAGCGGTAAGTGCCTATGTGGTCAACTATTCGCTTTCGCGATCCAAGCCTTTACTTTATTTCCGCTTTTGTGGCTCATCCGCAGCTTGTGCGGTCACCAGCTTAAGCGCCCCCCCCCCCTTCCATAGAAGTGGCAATACTAAAAACCATCTACTGTTTTCATGCAACAAACTTCCAAAACCTTCGATCAACAATCCGAAAATACCTCGAGGCCCCAGGGACCCCAACCAAAACCATCAACCTATTCGAAAACATCGTACGAAATAATTCCAATCATAAAAACACAACCAATAACCCAAAAATCATCAATTCTCGACGGTTTTCAAGCCTAAGTTCAACTATAACTTCGGAAACACACATTCGATCAATAACCCGACCAAAAGATATCCGATTGACCTGAAAATTTGCAGACATATCAAAAATCGCTTAAAGAAGCTACAGGAGCTCTCGGAGTTTGATTGATACCCCCAGATCAAAATATCACCTATCAACCGGAATTCGCAAAAATTCAAACTTAGCCCATTCAAGCCTAATTCTACACTGGACCTCCTAATTCAGTTCATTTCACTTCCAAGTCATAAATCACCACCCCGAAACTAGCCGAATTGTCGAAAATCCATTCCGAGCTCTATAACTCATAAGTCAACATCCGGTTGACTTTCCAAAATAATTGTCTCAATTTAAACCAAACTCTGACCGAATCACTTCAAACTCTACAAACACATATGATGAAACACAAAGAAGCATAAAATGGGGAAAACGGGACGGTAATACACGTGATGACGGGTCGGGTAGACACACAATCCTTCGGTGCCACGGATGACAAATTTCCTTACAGCGAGGGTGACACTTAGCATAACTGGTACATATAGTCCCTTAAGCTTCACTACGCTAAGATTTCTTGCTTTAGGGAAGTGTATTCCTGAATGACCATTCACTGAATTTCTCATGAATCTTCTTCTGCTGTCCATCCTATTATTGCCTGAACGTGATTTGAAATTCTCATGATGCTAACTATTGTCAAATCACCCAGCCCCTAATTCATATTTAGTTTATCTTGTTTGTCAGCCCATACTGATTTCTATTACTCTAGGGAGTAACTCTCTCTTCTGGTAGTCGCGATGGAGTCATGAGCTTATTTGTCGAAATGAGGATATAACCTTATGGCCTATACTCTTTTGTTGTCTTAAGGCCCATCACCTTTTATCTCTTTCTTCATTTGACAATAGGTTTTGTAACACTCTACAATTTTCATCCATGTATCATACCTTATTCATAATGCTTCATTATCTCTCTTTTTATTACTCCACTGATATTTTTGCATATCCCTTTTCTTGTGAAAACTTCAATACGACAGTCTTTCGCTTTTAGTATTCCTTTGCTCTATTTAGTTTCTCTTCAAGTTGCTTAACATTCTCATTTTACCAGGGGTGCGAGCCAGACTAAGGTATATGTATCCCTTCAAGGCTTATAGTGCATGTTTTTGTAGTACTCCTATCTGGCTGCACTATTTTAAAATCTACCATCTATGTGTCTCACAAGGAAATCTATTAGAACACTTGCAATAGCATTCGAAAATTTCACCTGACACAAACAATTCACCCATCATATCTTCTCATACTACTTCTATTAACTCCTATATGGCATATCTGTAATGGGTGCGACCATTTGTATATACCTCTGTTGCTATTGAATATAACTCAAAAAGCTTATGCTCCTATGCCTCAATTATAAATGTTGTTAACCTTCATTTACTGGCGCAACGTACCTTTCTTCATCTTGCTTGTTTTGCTTGTTGAATGTTGTATTTAAACGTCATAATCTCTCATTGCCTTTCACCATAATAATGGATAGGCATTCTTTCCTTGAGGTTCCTTATTAAGAAGCTTACACCTTTCAGTACACCCATGATCTTGTAAAGACATCACATTTACTTATCGTATGCATCATACAAAAATAAAATTTCTCTGACTCAACTTTTCCACAACAATATGTCTTTCCAACCTTCTTTCCGGATATATGTATCGTCTTATTAGGAATAGGATTGAGGAATTTGAATTCATATGACTGAGCTCTACAACACGATCTTGAGTAAGAAGAAAAACTGATAATCTTAAATACCCTATAGCCTTATGCTTATAAGTGTGGTCCATGACACACCCATAAACAAGACTCTACTTGACACGACTTGTAGACTCCCTAGAACAGAACCACAATGATACCATTTTTGTCACGCCCCGAACTTGGGAAGCAAGACCGGCATCTAGTGCCTCACCTATCCTTGCGTACCAACTTGTAGATAAGGGAATCTGAACATATGATGTCATACTTTTGACATGGGCCACATTGCAAGATAACTGCGAATGGTGACTAGTGTCAATATAAAACTGGACCGACAAGGTCGTCATAACTATTAAAGCTGACAAACCAACCATATATACATACAAGGCCTGCAAGCCAATCATATTGCACTAACTGGCAAGATATGTGTACAAGCCTCTACTAATTGACATATTATGATCGGAACAGCTCCCCGACCTACTCATAACATAATTATGTATATATATAAGATGTATATAAGGTTCTAGATCCGGAAAATTCAAAAGGCATGGAGCTTACCGATCAAGTTGTACTCGGGCAACACTTATTAAAGAGGCCTACCCGTCTATCTGTCTGACCTGCACCCATGAAATGCAATGCCCCCCAAAAAAGGACGTCGGTACAATATAATATACTGAGTATGTAAGGTGATTTACTAAAAGCTGAAACTGAACTTCTAATATAATAACTGCAAGTAGCTGGAAGTCAAAGATAATCTAAAGATATACTTACATGTTTATACTAACTCAACTCTATTAATATAGTAAGTAAAATAGTTGTCTGGCCCTATAAGGCTCGGTATACTTATATATCTGCTCAACGGTAGTAGGCTTGCTCAAAGCGCTCGGCCGTACTAGGCTCTGTATCTCGACCAACTAGGCTCTCTCATATGCGTTCGGCTACAGTAGGATCGTCATATAACTTACCATCTGATAAGAGATTTCCCAATAGGGGCATGCCTATTGATTATAGCTCGATAATAAAAATACTTTTAATACTATATATATGTATATATATATATATATATATATATATATATATATATATATATATATATATATATATATATATATATATATATATATATATGTATATGTATATATATATGTATGTATATATATATGTATGTATATATATATGTAACTTCTCTATTCTTTTGATTGCAAGAAGAAAATACTCAACTGAATATGAAGTTTCGATAAGGAGAATATTATAACTTATAATACTAGGAAACTATACGTAATTTGCCAAACTAGCAAAATATACGTAAATTTCGAAATATAAATGTAATGACGAAATCATGCCAAATGCTAAAAGAGCTTAACCTGGAGTAGGAAAAACTCTATATAATACTCTTGGAGAAGATTGCACGTGTTCCTCTAGAATCGCAACACGAGTTGAGTTTTCTTTGGCTTCTGTTCTTCAGATATTCCAACCAGGAATGAACGTTCCCTTTCTTATGAGTTTGGATCTTTATTTTTGTTCTTTTGTTTTTATAAAAATGTTGCAAGAACGGACGTTTGGATTCTGTATGACTTTGGACCATTTTTGGTTAATTAATCTAAATGAAAATGGAGCAAGAATGTAGTGACTCTTTATATATTAAATTCTAGATGTTCCTTAGTTAGCCACTTAAACTCTTGAATGACTCAGAGTCATTTTATGTGGTCTATCTAATGCTTGCCACGTTACATTTCTTGGGGGAGAGTTTTTTGTTTAATTTAGGCTTATCTAATAATTAGTTACGTAATTTTTTGTCACCCGTTTATTAATCAATCACCTTAAAATTGAGAATTATTCTCACTTACTTAAAGTTACTCGTTTTCCACATACTTTATGCATCTTATTATTATGGTCATGTGGTGCCTTATATGGTACTAGTCCATAAATATCAAGTATTTTAGCTCGAATCGTATTTTATTCCCATATGCCAAACTTGGAAGAAAATTCATTTTATTTACTTGCTTCCCCTTTTACCTTTACGAATTTACTTATTACTTGTGAAATAGCATAGTCCTTATAAACTACGAATAGTCTTTTTCTTGGACTGATGTCAATTACCTTACGACAAATTCAACATACATTACTGCAGGGTGCAACATCGTCATAACTTATTACCGCGAAGCGTAACATCACCATAATATAATACTGTTGGGCATAACATTGTCATAATATAATACTGCCGAACGAAATATCGACGTGATATTGTTGGGCATAACACTACTCGTACCTGATGTATAAGCACGTCTGAATCTGCAATGACTAGTACCTCTTGAATGTTCATGTCCATGGCTATTTTGAGTCCCAAGATGCAGGCTTCATATTCAGCCATATTGTTAGTGTAGGGGAACTTGAGTTTGGCAGAGGATAATGCTGACAAGTTTCGGATATTAGGACTGCTCCTATGCCAACTCTTTTGAAGTTTGCTGCTCCATCGAAGAACACTCTCTAACTGTCGTAGGATTCCGCAATGTCTTCTCCTATGAATGATACCTCTTCATCAGGAAAATACATTTTCAGGGGTTCGTATTCTCCATTCACGGGGTGTTCAACAAGGTGGTATGCCAGTGCCTATCCCTTTACCGCTTTCTGAGTTACATAAACAATGTCGAACTCACTTAACAGGATTTGCCACTTGGCTAATTTTTCGGTGGGCATGGGCTTCTGAAAGATGTACTTCAAGGGATTCATTATCAATATGAGATATGTAGTATAAGCACCGAAGTAACGTCTCAGCTTCTGAGCTGCCCAAGTAAAAGCATAACAGGTGCATTCCAATAGAGAATACTGAGCCTCGTACGGGGTGAAATTCTTACTTAGATAATAAATGGCTTGCCCCTTCCTCCCCGTTTCATCATGCTACCCTAGAACGCCGTGGGAAGCTCCATCTAACACTGCAAGGTAGAGCAGTAAAGGTCTATCTAGCTTGGACAGGACTAAGACTAGTGGTGTTAACAGGCCCTCCTTGATTTTGTCAAAGGCTTTTTGGCAGTCATCGGTCCATTTGGTGTCGGCGTCCTTCTTTAACATCTTAAAGATTGGCTCACTTATAACTGTAGGTTGTGCTATGAATTGGCTGATATAGTTAAGCCTTCCCAAGAAGCTCATCACACCCTTCTTGTTCTTTGGCGGTGGTAGTTCTTGAATGGCTTTGACTTTCGATGGATCCAGTTCTATTTCTCCAAGGACTTACAATAAACCCAAGATATTTCCCAGCAGGAACCCCAAATGCGCACTTTGCGGGGTTTAGTTTCAGGTTGTATCTCCGCAGTCTATTGAATAACTTCCTCACATCTTCCAAGTGATCAGTGGCCTTCTTGGATTTTATAATAACATCATCCACATATACATCTATCTCCTTCTGTATCATATCATAGAAAATGGGAGTCATGACCCTCATGTAGGTGGCCCCTATATTCTTCAGGCCGAATGACATCATCTTGTAACAGTACACCCCCCACACTGCAATGAAAGCCATTTTTAGCATCTTTCTTATCCATCAAGACCTGATGATAGCCAACGAAGAATCTACGAATGATTGTAGCTAATGTTTGGCGCAATTATTAATTAGGATGTGTATATTTGGATAAGGGGAGTCATCTTTCACACTGGCCTGGTTGAGATCCCGGTAGCCGACACAGACTCTGACCTTCCCATCCTTCTTTGGTACTGGCACAATGTTGGCTAACCATGTCGGATTTTCTACTACCCTGAGAACTTTAGCTTTGACCTGCATGGTGACTTCTTCCATGATTTTCAAATTCATATCAGACTTGAACTTTCTGTGCTTCTACTTTAGTGGTGGACACATTATATCGATTGGCAGTTTGTGAGCCATAATGGACATACGTAGACTAGTCATGTCATCATGCGACCAAGCGAATATGCCTTCATACTCCTTTAGAAATTTTATGTATTGTTTCTTCTTTGATGGCGAAAGGTGAATGTTGATTTGCGTTTTCTTGACGTTTTTTCCATCTCCCGGGTTGACAATTTCGGTCTCGTCCAGGTTGGACTTAGATCAGTTTTCAAAGTTCTCAACCTCTTTGACAATCTCATCAAGTATGTCATCTTCTTCTAAATCCATGTTTATTTGTTGTGTGTTCTCATTGCATGTCACAGTCATTGGTTCATTACAAAAAGTAATAGTAATGTTGTATGGGTAAAGTAAGGAGAGATAGCAATAAATATTAGTCACAAAATATAGGATGTTAATAATTTTATAAGTTGTAAACGTATTTGAAGTTTAACAATACAGTTGATTTTGTTAGTAATTCAAGAAATCTAATCGTACGCCTCTTCTCAATAATCTCAAATTAGCTTTAGAAAAATAATTAATGAATATCGTAGTTTTATTTAGGCACACTATTAAATTATTATCACTACGGGTACTGTTCTCGTGACGTGGCTGTGATAATTAGTTTTAAATTAGATTAAAATAGGAGCACCTTTAGTTTATCTTTGAAATATATAATCATTTTCTTAAATTGATTTGAAGTGTGCCATGCTTAAAACTTGTAATACATGACCCTCATGAAATTAGATCAAGAGCTAATCATTTGTTTTTAAAAAATAAATTGAGCTGTACCATACGCAAATAAAATTCATAATCTACGGCCCTCATACTAAGTAATTTAATTAGTAAAATGCCTTGAACTTTCGTGGTTTTCTTTAGGCACGTTAATTAAATAATTGTCATAGCTACGGGTACGGTTCCCGTGACGTATTTGTGACGCTTAATTACTAAAATCTGGGGGTACATTTATGTAATCCAGCCACAACTTCTAATAATTTTTAATAAATTAAACATGTTGCTAATCGTGAGTACGGTTCCTGTAACATGATTCGCAATGTATATCAAACAAACAAGTGTAAGACAATTGTAACTTATTCCTGAATAATTTCATAAAATAATTTAAACGCGGTTACAAAGATAAAAATCACAAGAGGTTTAAAACATGTAGCAAATCAGGTAAGTAGGCAATTTTTTATAGTTTAAGCGATCATGCTAGAACTACGGAATCCGGAAATGCCTAACACCTTCTCCCGGGTTAACAGAACTCCTTATCTAGAATTTCTGTTTCGCGGACTTTAAATAAAGTCAAATTTCCTAGACTTGGAATTTTAAAATAATCCGGTGACTTGGAACACCATAAATCATTCCAAGTGACGACTATGATAAATAAATAATTTCATTTCGAGCAATGTCACTTCAATTGGAAAAACTCCCTTATACGCCCCTCGGCTGATAAAAAGGAGGTATAACAGTCAGTAGCAAAGTTTTGCTTGCTGAGTTATTCGAGAGACAAGGTAGAGCTGAATTTCGGTTGAAGTCTTGGCGTTTCTTTTCATTTTGTATTGTTATCTTTATTTCAAACAGTATTGTTATTTTATATTTCAGACTTGTATTTTCGTTTAGAGCTCATGAGTTTATGTTTGCCTGTTCTGGGGGATTTGTTATGTATCGACATTGTTGTTTATGTTAATTGACTTTAGACTTGTACTATTTCTGCCAAGTTAACCTTTGTATTTCATTTTTATTATGCTTGTAGCAAGGGAGTTAAGCACCATTATGATTGGCTGGTGGATTTGGAGTCGTAACAACGTCTAAGTAATAGTTGTGTGATAAGCCTAAATTTGTTTTGATGATTAATTAATATGCACTGAGAACAAGTAAATTGGAGAATTCACACCAGTTATGAAACTTGAATTAATACCCTCATGGCTATCCAACCTTTTGTAAATCCAATCACGCTCTGAATTGACCAAGTTCCTATTTAATATTAAAATAAATAAGACCTTAAAATTCTTTATTTAATAAGACATCATAATGCTTTTTGTATGTAATTAAGTGAACAATGTGTGTATTTACAACTAACATTCTATGTGATTTATATGAGTTGTTGGCTAAATTAATCTTATAATCCTTTAAGAGTTTCAAAGGCTTAAAGGTTGATACTAAATCATTTCATGTAGCACAACATTTACAGAATATTCTTAGAACCACTTACATAATAAAGAAAGGGCCACTAATCACATGTGATTGTGATTCAGGCAAACGGGATCACTTATTGGACTCAAAAGTTGACCATACTAGTATGATTTTATCTTGTACGGCCTTTTATTTCATATTAGTATAGTAGACTTACACAGACTTTACTACACATAATGACAGAGTTACATAACTGGACCATCAATTGAAACCACCAACTAAATCAAGCAAGTCAACATGATAATCTAGGCAGAACCATCAATCAGAGTCATTTAATTCAATAAACACAAGCAGGGGTCTATTTGGAAATAACCTCTTTATCCAAGGATAGGGGTAAGGTTTGCGTATATACTACCCTTCCAAGACCCCACTAAATGGGATTATACTGGTTTATTGTTGTTGTACTTTCCCACATAGAAGATGCATAATAGAATCAGATAAACGAAAGGAAAAAATGCATGAATACAGCAACAGAAAAGCTACAAAAAAACAGAGAGAAGAAGCAACAGAAAAGCTACAAAAATAAAAGGGAAAAACCCTTTCACCTGAGAATCTTGCGGAGCAGCAACACGTGACTTCGAATTTCAGCAGCAAAACCCTTTAACCCTATATTCACGCCCAAAATTTTGTATTTGAAGTAGAAAACTCACATTGTTGAATAGTGCTGAGAGTGGGAATCTGTTCGATAGAGAGGAGAGAAACTAATTTAGCTGAAAATTCAATCAGAGTAAGTCAAATCAATCCTCGTATCATTTTTCAAATAAAAGGATAAAGATTAAAGTGCTTGTTTTATGTGTTGTTCCTGCTGTTGTTGGGGATAAGAAGCTAGCTGATGATGGCCAAGATTCAACCCATTTGCTTCCTTCTCGCAGAACATTTAAATGAAGCCTAATTGCCGGGCGTGTTCTCCTAAGTTTATTTTTAGGGCGCAACTTTAGCGGCGGAATTGGCGACCGATCTAATTTCTATCGCTAATAATAACTAGTAAAATTTTATTTTAATGTAATAAAATTTTTAGCAATGGAAATAGCTACCGACATAATTTTTGTCACTAGTAAAATTTAATGTAATTTTATTTTAAGCAAACTAGAGACAGAACATTTTGTCGCAATCAAAATTGGAATGTCTTGATAAGTAAAATTGACTTCCGCGACGGACATTTTGACGCTAAATCCATCACTAGGTTTTAATAATTTTTGTCGCCTTCCTTTCACCGCTAATTTTGTAGGTAAAATAAAGGAGCTAATATTTAATGCCAATTTTAGTGACGAATATAAGTATTTGTCGCTATTCCGTCGCTATATTTTATATGCAGTCTTTTTGTAGTTTATTCGGCAACAAACTACAAAATGCGTCGCTAATCTGTCGTTATGTACAGATTATCTCTTGTCGCTAAATTTCATCGCTAAACGATCTTTTTTTTGTAGGATATAACATACTATATTATAGAACCATATCTCACGAAGATAAAAGTGTCTAATAATTAATAACAGTCTGAAATGAACATTAATACCATTGAAAAGAATCAACGGGCTCACAACTTAGTCTACTGAACCTGTCTTTAGCGACGAGCTTCGTCACCTCAAAATTCTAACACCTATCATACGATGTAGAGTAGGCCCAAACGGGCTAAGTACCACCAATAACAGATACTTAGAAAGACTCGTTAACAACTCTCTTAAATGGAGGACAAGACTAACATGGAATTAATACATAAATCATATTATACTAAAAATAGGAAGCTCTTGCCTTCAAAGTTGAATTACAATAATATCCTTGAGCCAAAAAGAATGACATTCAAATAAATGACTATTTTTATTTTTTTCTTTTCAGATGCGTTTGTTGTTCTCTTTAACATAGAATTTAAAGAATAATTATTGCTAATATTTTGATTGTTCCTTATTAGTTAGCTATTTTCTGTTCGCTTACCTCAATTTTGTTTGCTATGTCAGTATTAGGATAATTCTTATACGAACGATGATTGCGTATGTACTGTTTACTGTTTACGTATTCTTCATAGTTACATCTTTTTTGTAAGACAATATGTCATAATAGATAAAACAATCCTTTTTTTTGTTGTAGTGTTGTTGTTATCTGCTTGTTTGATTTTGATCTTGATTTTGGTGATTTTATAGCATGTGAATTTTTGTAAGTTTAATTTTCTTAATTATTCAACTTTGATGGTTTGTTTCCTTCGTCGTCTTCAATAGTTATAACACTTGCATCATAGTTTTTTTTTATATTCTTCATTACATTCTATAAAGGTGCTCAACAAAGTGTACATAGTGGCAAACTTCAGCACACCGAAATATCCTTGGATCCTACTTTCGTGTTGTTGTTACATATTTTATTCATAAATTTTATCATCTTCTATATTTTCTTTAATATAATTTTTTTTACTTGAAATCTTACGAGATAATATTTAAATTCTCATAAAAAATTGATTGTATGAATAACTCTCTAATCTATAGAAGTGTTCAATTTTTCATAAATACAACTAATTAAAACATCAAACTATTATTTGACATGTGATTGACGTGTTAAAATTACTAATACTATTATATTTATGCAATTCACAACAAACATTCTTCCGGCAAATTCACAGATGATAGGGCTCGTAATTTTGAATCAGACAAAGAACTCATGTACATTCAATTATGATTTATAAATATAAAGCAAAAATTTTGATTTCAATAATTATTATCTATCTATGTCACAATTAATTACTATTTCTATACAATTGTACACCATAAAATTGACATTCCTTTTCTAGCCATTATAAGTAAGATATATGTTGATCGAATTTTTTTACAGCTTCTACAAAATTCTACTTTCATTCACCAACAACTCGGTGATGTATACACGACTGTAAAAATAAAACGAGGCTACATTTTCTTAACCATTAGGCACAACTTAAAGACGTGAATCACTTGCAACCATAGTTGATGTTGCTCATATTCATGTATAAAATAAAATATGTGTTATTGAAACATAATAGGTTCACCATTCGTTATTTGAGCTTACATTTTGCCTCTTAAATTTGTGTTATTCATTGCACGCTTATTCTAAAAATATCTTTATTGCTTTAAAATATTTATACTAATTAGCATGGGATACACGTACGTATTCAAGCACTAGTATAATAATATGTACCAACTAGAGATAATTTATATAATAAATACTAACTAATTTGAAAGCTTGAATTGATTATGAATATTTAATTAAAACTTATAACTAATAGCTATAATTGAAAATTAGGTTTGTATATGATAATTTAAATTAAAGCTGAAAGATGAGTCAAAACTGATATCAGAAACTGAAGTTGAAAACAGAACTACATGAACATAGGAGTATCGGCCTATTTTTCCATAAATAATGGCACCTACAAGTGTGGGATAGCTGTCTGATCCCGAGCTCTGGCGACACTCACACTCGGAAAGTCCAAGATTGCTCTCAAAAACTTATTTAAAATACTATAGAAATAATTAGGTTTCTCCCCCCCCCCCCCTCCCCCCAAAGTGCCCTTTTTGTTAGACTACCTTTACTATAATTTATGTTATCTCATTTGACTGAGCATGAAGTTTAAAAAAAAAAAACTTTTGAACTTGTAGTGTAAAATGAAGCAAATATATTTTGTGTGGTTATAAATTGTTGTATAAAGATGAATTATTTTCATATAAGGAAAAAAGTCATTCTTTATTTCACGTACTAAAAAAGAAATAGGTTCACATAAACTGAAACGATTTTGTGTTTCTTATATTGTTGCTATTTTGTTATTTTATGTTATATGGTGTATTTTATGTTATTTTTAGTATGAGTTTATTGATAGTACTAACTTATTGTCTCTTGTTGATATATTGAGCTGAGACTCTCCTGCAAATATTCTCTCTACCTCACGGGATAGGGATATAATCTGCATATATATTATCTTTACCAAATCCCACTTATAAAATTTTACTAGGTTATTATTATTCACATAAATTTAAACGGAGGGAGTACATTTCAAAGTCATCCATCAAAACTTCTGACCGTCACGTCGCCCAAGGCACTTTTTAAACCGTTGTGGTAAGGGGATATTTAGAGATGCAACTTTTATCAAATGGCGCAAATTTTGCTTGTCATGTTGCCCAGGGCATCCCATTAGTGTAATCTCCCAGGAATCAAATTTCTGCTATGCTGCCTTTCAGCAAAAAGGTAATAACCTCTTGTAAGAACGTCAAAATAATGAAGAATAATTTGAATTTCAGAAAATTAGAATAAGATATCTTTCATTTGATATATAAATCATAGCTCAGTTCATAATAATTGGGATAAATGATTGTTTGAATTTAGGTTTGTGGGGGTATATTCATTTTTTCTCTAAAACATTTTTGATTTGTTCCAAACTACTTCTCCTTACGTATAAATGTTCATGTAACCTAACAAGTATGAGGTTAGGTATTGCGCACGTTCAAAACTTTCTGAATACCGTGGGACTACTTAAGGCTTGAATAAGAATATAATATTAAACGAGAGAAATTCTGGGATATTACATTCTTTCCCCTTATACGATATTCGACCTCGAATATCGAACTTGAGTCCTCCTTCAATTGAGAGTCAAGGTTTAGGACCCTTTCTCACGACCTTAAACTCAACCCGATCGTGATGGTACCTCTGTAAACACAAGGCCAGCCGATTCACTTCCAATTCACTTTAAGCAATTAAAATAATAACTACGAATTCTTCAATCAGAAATAAAATTTCAAAATAAGCATTTAATGGAACAATTTGCGGAACTAAAAGACATCACAGTCTTATACCGGGATGTCACTAGTAATGAGAATCTACTAAGGTCCGACTACAACTAGAGTAAAAAATGTACTAAATACAGTCTAATAAAATCGAAAGGGAGAAAAGCAGTGTTGCGAACATCGGGCACCTATCTTGCTAAATTCCGATAACTCTGCCTCTGAGCAACCAATACCCTCTACCGGATTAAGAAATACCTGAATCTGCACACAAGGTGTAAGGAGTAAAGTGGTTACTTCTAATTCAGTGAGTTATAAAAATAAAGGAAGACCGAATAATATAAAACCACGTAATGCACAACATTAAGCTAAAAGAGCCATGGCAAAATTAGTAAATATACTTAAGCAGTGAAATCTCATAAACATCATTTAAACAATTAAATAATATACAGGAAAAAATAAATAAATAAATAAATAAATAAACACGCAATAACAGCCTCTCGGGCACAGTAACAACAAAATCATCCCCTCGGGTATTGTCATAGAACAATACCAGCCCCTCGGGCTATATCTCATATCACAATAGGTACTCGCTCTCACTGGGGGTGTACAGACTCCGGGAGGGGCCCCTTACGGCCCAAGAGCATAATCAAGACATCTAGTGGCATCATAAACAGGCTCTCGGCCTCATATAAATCTCAAGCCACTTCGTGGCGTACAAATCTCAGACCGTCGGCCTCATTATCATAATTAATGTGTCACTGCTGCGGCGTGCAACCCAATCCAAATGTATCCTCCCAAAACAGGCCCTCGGTCTTACTCAGTTAGAATCTCATAAGCCCTTTATGAAGCTCAACTCGAATACCTTTGAAAAATATCATTTAATGTGTTTAAAACAGAATAATAAAGCTGATTCTTTAAAAATAGTAAAATATAGTATGATTTAGCACTAGTATGAAATCAATCACTGAGGAAGATATCATTTAAAAATCCTCTAAGGCTTCAAGCAGCTGGCAGGAAGCCCAAATATGGCATTGAACCTAAAATATAATAATATCATATAATTAACAATCAAATACACAATAAAATAATCATTCGGGATGGACTAAGTCACAATCCCCAGTGGTGCTCTACCCTATACTCGTCATCTAGTGTGTAGTCACCTCAACTTAGTCGTACGCTATAAAATTCTGAGGTTTCATACCCTCAGGATAGCATTAAAAATTATTACTCACCTTGAACTAGCCCGAAAAGCTACTCTGCAACACGTTTGCCTCTAAAAACGACTTCCAAGTGCTTCAAATGTACCAAGTTCTGATTTTTGTCATTAAATTATACTAAACGAGTGAATTCCAAATGAAAAATATCTATTTTAAGCACAAAACTCGAAATTAGTCAAAATCCGACCTTGGGGCCCGCATCCCGGAAATGAACAAACTATATATCAAATTTTTTTTCATCATCTTACGAGTCCGTACATATAAAGAATTAAAAAATTAAAGTTCGTTTGACCCCTCAAATAATCCCTAGAAGGTCTCATATTCTTAAGACCTAACTCCGCCTTTTTCACTTTGAAATCATCAATCAAATCCCAAAAATGAAGATGGATTCATGAAATATAATTAAAATCGAGTAAAGATCAGTTACTCCAATCCCTATGGTTAAAATCGCCTCCAAAGTCACCCAAATCCGATCTCCCCAACTCAAAATATGACCGAATGAACAAACTTTAGTTATATATATTTTTTTGCTAGCTATTTTGCCTCGTTTCTCGTGTCAAACAATTCTGAAACTCATACTGTATACCTCAAATGATTTCCTTGTGTAATTATAGTCAAGTTAGATTTTTGAATAACTCAATTTGACCTTATAATGAATGAGATATGTAGGTTTTAATATTTGTAAATAGTGCAGATTTTTAAATGCGCCTTCAGTGACAATTTCGTAATTAAACTGAAACATCTAGCAATCTAACCCTTAGTAAAATGACCATAAAATCCTCATATAATGTCCAAATTCGACGGTTCTTTTTTATACGGGTCAGTAATTACTATGTGAATCTAATGCTTCAATCAAAAAGAAATCAAAGCTCATTTCTTCAATAGGATATTATTTATGCTTGAAGAAAAGATGTCGAAACATAAGACAAACGAGCGCAACACAACCCAAACCTATTTGAACTCACCGAGGCCCGCATGACCTCAAACAATAATTCCAACAAGTCATATATCACTATTCAAACTTAGTCGAACCTCTAGAACACCCAAATCTACACCAAAATACCAAATTAACCTCGAATTCAAGCCTAAGAACTTCTAAACTCCTAAATTCCATCAATGATGCCGAAACTATCCAAAACAACTCCGATTGACCTGAAATTTTGCAGACATATTCCAAATGACATTACGAACCTATTCCAACTGTCAGAATTCCATTTCGACCCCGATAGCCTATTTTGCACTGCCGATTGAAAATCGCCAAAAACTAACTTTCGCCAATTCAAGCCTAATTCTACACTAGACATCACAACAATAATCCAGACACACTTCTAAGTTCCAAATCACCTAACAGAGCTAACAAAACCATTAAATTTCCAATCTGAGATCATATACGAACAAGTGAAAACTTGGTCAACCCTTTCAAATTTCAAGCTTCAAATTGAGAACCGTTCTTCCAAATTAATTCCGATTACCTTGAAAACTAAAACCAACAATTTATATAAGTCTTAATACATTATACGGGACAAGTCATGCCC
This sequence comes from Nicotiana benthamiana, assembly GCA_034376525.1. Classification (NCBI taxonomy): domain Eukaryota; kingdom Viridiplantae; phylum Streptophyta; class Magnoliopsida; order Solanales; family Solanaceae; genus Nicotiana; species Nicotiana benthamiana. Next base: position 134,794,155 of record CM067329.1, on the reverse strand, counting down.
GAAAACTGACGAGCCATGTGCAAAATCTCAAAATAACCGTTCGGGTCGTTACATCTTCCGCCACTTATACATATGTTTGTCCTCGAATGAGCCCCCAGTTGTCACAAATGCCAACTAGTCACTGAATAACTTTACCATGCATACAACCCGGGGGTGATCCCACATCACCCTATATCATATAGGTCCGATAACACATTGTAACTTAAATCTTACAATCCAATCGAGCCTGTAAACCGTAAACCCACATTTTCACTTCTGAAATCATCAATAAGATCAGAATCTCACATTTTATTCTGTATATGAGTCCGAACAAGCTGTAATAAAACCATATCTGTAACCTCAGTTGCAATTACATAATATACCACATAACTAAAACACTGGTAGCGATAACGTCTAATCAGAGCAGTTGCACACAACAACTGAATATCGATAAAAAACCTCTTATCAACTAAAGTCTCATTATGTAACTTTCATATACTGCCAATGATAAATGAGATACACAATAAGCCATAGCCATTCCTCAAATCAATCATTCATGAAGCCACTTCTCTGTTGGCAAAGAACAAATTTCTGAGCCAAACCTTGATATTATCCTTCCAACATGCTGAAATCGAATCAGTTTGTGCTCATTTCATATCCCGCGATCTCATCTAATCCAACACCACTACTATGGTGACATGACACATCAATATAATCTAAAGCCACAACTTGTGCAACCCGTGCACCAATAAAAAACAATCTGGATGTACTCCAATCATGAAGACGACTCGAACAAAAGTGTTGTACCACCAACTCACCAGTACCACCATAACAAAATGATGAGAACCCATCACACGTTGTTAGAAATAGAATACATGAATATAACCCGAAGTATCGTACCTCCACATAACTTCAATGAAAACACTGGTCCACATGGAATACCTCAAGTCACTATGCTCAAAGTCGACAACGACACGCAATTGATGTCTAGAACTCAATCAAATCATCATAACCACGACGAAACAATTGACCTAAAGGACACAACCGATACGCCATCCGCCAAGCAATATCCAATATTCCTCCCGCTCGAGTTCCTATAAGAGACCCCAATAACATCGCACTACCTATGCCTAATAAAACAAAAAACATTGCCTCGCAACACGGAAAGGTAACTCATAGATCTCCCAGTTACTAATAAACCCAATAACAATCTAATCACACATCTCTCAACCATAAAACTAAGAGCCAACCAAGCCGACTCAAGCTAGAACAATTATCTACATTGACTTTCCAACGAACCCCTTATCAAGGAAAATATGTAGTTGTTCCTTCAACTCTTTTAACTCTGCCAATGCCATACGATACAGTGCCCAGTACCAAATCAATACCGAAATCAACAACTTTACCCGGCGATATGCCCGACAACAAGAAACGCATCTGAAAAAGTTCCTCATCTCTAAAACTGAATCAAAATTAGGAGCCTTTGCACTGACATCAATAACGAGAGCCCAAATAAAGAAGACAATCCTTCCCAGCCATCCGCTCTGTCTTCGAATTATAAAACCACCCTACTAGAACATGAAATTCGCCGAATCTCGCCACTAAATCCATGGAATTCCTATCATAGCCAACATTGCGACCTTAGCGCAATCGCCCGGGATGACACAGAGCTGAGACGACCAGTCTATACTCGATATAACATCAAATATCTAACATACCCAGCAACAAAATATCCACTCAGGTCTCCAAATCCCGATAGTCACTAAATATTGCCGATACACATGATCTACAACCACAACATAGCCTGATTATGAGAACTTCCCGTCTCCAAATCCATATGACACATAAATCATGATAATAGGTGAATTTAACTATAATTATGCCCTAAACAACCACCTTCGTATAGTTTTGATGATAAAAGTGAAAACAAAATGCTCTGATTAGTGTTTTTCATGCTTTGCAGGTTATATATGACAAGAGAAGGCTATGGAGTACTTTTGGGATCAAATATGAAGAAAAAGAGGCTGATCATAAAAATTCCGCCAAGTGAACCTACAGAACAGCTCAGACCAGCCCTGAAGGGGGACTTCCACGGTTCCACCGCGACCATGGTAGAAGAGGGATGCAGACAAAAATGACAATCAGAGAGCATGTTTGGCCGCAGTTTGACCGTGACCGCGGTAGAGCCGCGGCGGAAGCGGAGAACTTCAGGGACTAAAGTGCAAAATACGAGATTTTTATCCCAAAATCCTATCTTAAATACTAGACTTCGCCCAAAAGAGGCATGTATTGATTTGGAGAGTTTTTTGGCAAGGTAAATAATTGTGAGAGATCACCAAAACATCTTTCTTCTTTTCTTTGATTTTTCTTGCAAGTTTTATGATGAATATTATTTTAGCTTGTTTACCCATAGTTATGAGTAGCTAAATCCTTTGTCTAAGGTCTTGATGGAACCTATTGGGGGATGAACTTCTTGTTTATGTGAATACAAATTGCTAGTTTCAATCTCTATTTGTTCAACTTTGTGTTTGTTGCAGTTAATTGACAGGATCCTTAATTAGTTGTGCCTATTTAGTGTGCATAACTCGGGAGAGAGTGCATATTTAGGTTATTGTTGAACAACACCACTCCCAAAGTATATGAGAGATCAATAACTGCAGGTTTAAAGGCGGGATTAGGCATAACAAAGTCTTTGGTGCACGTGAATTGTGTTAATCAAAAGCCCGTTTGGATTAGCTGGAAAAAGTAGCTTTTAAGCACATGTGCTTAAAAGTAGCTTTTAAGTGCTGAAACTTAGTTTATAAATAAACAGTTACCTGTTTGGATTAAAGTGCTGAAACTTAAAAAAAGTTGTTGAAGTGTTTGGTAAACAAGTGCTGGTAAAAACATTTTTCTATTAAAAGAACAAAAATATTCTTAAAGTTGTTAACATTATAAAAGGACCTAATTACTACAATATAAAACGCAAACAAATTATTTTTAACTAAAAACACAAACAAATCATTACTCTACTAAAAAGGGACGGAAGAAATGCCAAGTAGCAAGCAGAACATGGGAAAGAAATTAATTCCAACAAAAATAAGGTATTATTGTTCAAAATAATATAAAACAAAAAACATTCCTGGTTCTACTTAAAGAAAGACATCAATGAGAAAGGAGTGAGGTGCATCACATGTATCTTGATGCCTCCCCTCATTCTGAAACGAGGTTAACTCCTTTCAGCCAATAAATATTATTGTTTTACAAATAATAAATATTAATACAATTACAAGTCTCAAGCTTCACAAAATTCATTAGCAATTAAATCGGGAAGACCTACCCAAACAAAATCATTTTGCTCTTTCACATTTTCCGCATTAATATTGTTATTAACTTTCAAAGATGTGTCAACATTAGAATCAATAGACGGAACATATTTCTTATTTTCAGTTGCTCGGAATACATCATTCATATTACATTTCTTTTTAATATAGTTATGAATGATCATAGTAGGATAAGGATCTATTATGTCACTAGAATTTGAACTATCCATTTAACTGAAAATAAAAACAAAAATATTAAAAACATAAAATCACTTTAGTTGACTGAAGCTTAACTCCCAGCTTGAGATTTAAAATAAATAAATTGCTTTAGTTGACTGAAGCTTTAAAATAAAGAAAAGCTTTAGTTGACTGATACATAAAATATATGTTACATGATTATTCGAATACGGAACAATAGAAAGACTCAACCATAATGATGCATTATTCATTTTTGTTAAAGTATAACCGGTAGTTAAACTTCAACTAACACTTGCGAGCTTCATCAGTAGGTATCCTTAAAAATATCTGTCGATTATTTTTCTTGCGAAACATATTCATAGTAAAACTATAAATTTCACTCCCAGCTAGAATATCAGAAATTTATCCCAACCTGTCAATACACTTTTCGGTGGAAGTCTCATCAACTGCAGGAGATGTAACAGTGTTTTTGCTAGACATAAATTTTATGAGAGAGTGTATATCCTCTTTTAATAATATTGCAGCTGTTTTTTTCTTACTCTTTCTTACTTGATTACTGGTGCTAACACCATCAGATGATTTTTGTCTTTTTAGTAATGGTTCTGGAAACATAACAGAATTTATATTCTGTAGATCATCACTTTTATAGCTTATTTCATCATTATGACATAAAGTGTTCTTTGTCACAATCACCAATGACATTTATTCCTTCTTCATCAAGATTAATTCCAATATCCAATGATTGTTCTTGATTTGCACGTGTTCTTTCTCCTGTGGTAACAACATCATCAAACAGTGCATCGTAGCGAAACCATATGAGCGAAAGATCTTTGTTCCTGAATTTCTTATATTTTGCGTTCTCTTGTAGAAAGAGAAAATAAAAAACTACTTTAATCAAACTAATAAAATTAACAATGACAAAAATAAGAATTACACATATGATAATTTGAGGGATGTACCTTAATTTCTCGCCCCCACCAATCATCATCTGTCATAATCGTATTTTTCGTGGCATCACATCCTAAACCTGTCTCCCCTTTCATCAACTGCTTAAAAGTGTCCATTCTCCTTTCATGTAATCCCAATAATTTTTATTTTTTTATCATAATCTTTTCCCGTTTTCTTACAGAGCTCGTCAATAATACTTTTCCACCCATCTTTATTTAAGTAAGTGTTTGGTCTATTTCCTTTTCTAACCTCTTGCTCACATAACTCGAGAAATATAATATGTGTATCATCATCCCACTTTGCATTGTCCGACATAATTGAATATAAATAATCTGAAGAAAACATAACAACCAAGAAGCTAATATGAAAATTATAATATGCACACAAAGTATACTATACAAAGTATAATATGCAAACAGAAATAAAGAATTTAGTTACACAAACATTCTCTAGTTTTCACCTTCTAATACAGAGAATCATAAACTAATTTTTCTAGGCAAAAAATGGAGGTAACGACAATGGAAAATGCAAAAAACGAAGATTATTCCACAAACAACATGGTTGAAGCCTGAATTAGACTCCATTATGGTTCACTAATGGAATTTAGTTAGTAGCCTTTATGGTTCTCTTTGCTACTTTTGTTGTTTCTTCAAAAGATACAATAAACGATCTCCACTTGGTGTTGTGCTACTCAATATACCTTTGAAGTCAAACTGTAGATATTACGAACCGATAAGGAGAACAAAAATTACAACCCAGAACTAGCGTTTGATTTTTGTTTTGTTTTGTATTCTTTCTTGAGAAAATAGCTCCTTCCCGTTGTAAGCCTAACAAATAGAACGTCGAGTAGAAAGGAAAAGGGTATCAACACAAATGTAAGTTGACACCTTTAGAATATATCAATTGGGAAAGCTACTTTTATATCAGATATTAACCCAACAAATCTGGGTTAGTCATATCAACTCTTAAATCAGTACATTAGGAATTGAAATTAATCTAAAACATTGAAAACATACTAGGAATAGAAATTCATGAGGAAGATTACTTATTGTGAAGAGGCCTTCAACTTGGAGTTGAAGTTGGGCAGAGGTATGGATGAAGAGGAACAAGAACGCAGAGGAAGAAGAAGAACGTAGAGCTGCAACTAGAATGGACAAAAGAGAAAGAGACCGTATGTTTAGGGTTTTTTAACAGAGGGGTAATATAGTATTATGAAAAATAACAAGGGATAATAATGTAATATAATTGGTCAACAATATCTGGCTTTTTTTTTTTAAGCCAATTTCAAAAATAGTTGGGCTTACCCAACTTGTTGGTTTTAGCTTTTTTCAGCTGATTTTAACTTTAAGCCCCTTTTTAGTTACCAAACACTACAAACGTTAAAAATTGGCTTGAAAGTTAGTTTGACCAGCTTTAAGCCCATCCAAATAGGCTCTAAAGCTAGCTAATGTATCTCGGGATAGCACACTTAGTATATTACTTGATTATTCGGGAGATATTTACGGTAATATGAGTGTTCATGATTAATAGAGAGATGTTGGTTAATTTGTATGAAGCATAAACATAATGGATTCCATCAATAGGGGAAATCATTACCTTAGCATTTTCTCATCATTGTTTACAACCTTAGCATCCTTACTTTACTGCTATTTATTTACTTGCAATTTTAGTTATTAAAGATACCATCAACTATGTTTCAAACCTTTGGGAAATTGGTTCTCAAGAGTTTAGTGGGTCTAAAGATAATGATTGATAATGATTAGACTCTGGGCGTAATTCTCAAGTTATATTTGCAATGTCCGCAGAGTCCTTGTTATAAGGCATAGTTGGGCGTGATCAAATTTTGGCGCCGTTGCCGAGGAGTTAACAGAATTATCAATCACCATTGATAGAAATGCAAAACATCTTAGTATAGTCAGTTTTCTCTACACCAAAATTTTGATTCAAAATTTTGATTGAAATTTTTGACGGTTGTTGACGTGGTTGCACAAGTGTATGCCTATAAACTCTACAATGACTGGAGAACTACTTGAAGGACTTTCAGACCCCGAGAAAACATTCAGGATATTGAACCATGCCAAAAAAAGACTTCAACAATCCCAAAAAACTTATAAAGTCGAAATTGACATGGGTGACGTAGACAACATTGACGGAAACGCCTGAGAAATGGCACCTCCTGTGCCTGAGGCTGCACTATATGACTCGGCACAACCCACAACTGATAACCTGGCCACTACCATTGTTGTGCTCGCGATACAAGCTGAATCATTTCAGATCACGAATAACATGTTGCACTTGTTGCAAAATAAAGGACTATTTTCTGGGACACAAGTCGAAGATCCTGAGCAGCACTTGAAGAACTTCCTGTCGATTTGCAAAACCCAAAGGCAGCCCAACGTAACTCCGGAAGCAATCGGACTGTTATTGTTTCCATTCTCATTGATAGGGGCTACTCAGATTTGGCTAAACTCACTCCCCATAAACTCTATGAAAACTTGGGATGAGTTAGTCAAGAAATTTCACATCAAGTTCCATTCCGCCAACAAAACAACTCAAAAAATTGATGAGATTGTGAGCTCTAAACAGAAACCAATGGAGACATTTCATGAGACATGGATCTGGTGTAAAGCAATGTTGGTTATATGTCCCAACCATGGTATTCTAGATCAGATGCTGGGACAACGGTTCTACATGGGACTGTCAGATAGCATGAAGAACATTGTAGATGCCTCAGCTGGTGGGATATTTTTGAGCAAAACTTGAAGAGAAGGTCAGAGTCTGCTTGACAAAATGGCTCAGAATTTGGGGTGGACGAGTAGTAATGCACTGATCACTCTAGTGGTGCACTCAGTGACTTTTGATCCATCAAATTCCATGAAAATATGGCAACCTTACTGACACATATGAGCATACTCACCAAAAAGTTTGGGGAATCAGGGCAGAAACAACAAGTGCATATTGTAGACACTATCAATGGGGACTTGTGCACATATTGCATTAGTCACCCATTCGGTAGTCCTTGAATGCAGAACATGATCATCATCATCAGCACCCTGAAGACATGAACTATGTGTCAAACTGCGGAGGTCAGAGATGTTGGAAACACGTTCTCAAGGCTTTATACTAAAACGTGTGTTCTTATGTGTAGGTTTTGATGAATGACAAACAAGCGTAAATTGATATATGACGAAGTTCAAGTACAAGCGCACAATTGGTGGATAACGAGATTCAAGCAAGACAAAGTTTTATAGTTTAAATGAGTCGTTCTTAATTGTGATCTTGATCCGACAACTTGACTCATGACATGGCTTCTCTCGTAAAACTATTTTTACAAAATCATGCATATTTAATTTAATGCTAAATGATTTTAAATCATGCATATTTACTTCAGTCAAAATGATTTTTAAACATGCCTCTAAAATCTGGACTAAGATAATCGATTATGTACTTATGATAATCGATTATGTTAAGCCAAGACTGCATGACAATCGATTGTGAACTAATGACAATCGATTGTGTTAAGGCAGTGAGCATCAGGTTTTTCAAACCTGCATGACAATCGATTGTGAACCTTATGACAATCGATTGTGATGAGGCAGTGTACATCAAAGTTTTTTTAAAACTCAGAATAATCGATTTTGAAGCTAATGACAATCGATTGTGAAGAGACAGTGTCCTTCAGATTTTTAAAAGTCACAAAATAATCGATTGTGAACATATGACAATCGATTGTGTTGAGACAGTGACTTCCAGACTTTTTCAAAATTATTAAATAATCGATCATGAGTATATAACAATTGATTGTCACGAGGCAGTGTCTAAAATGATTTTCAAAGTCTGATAAATAATCGATTGTTAACATTGCACAATCGATTGTGAAGCTGACCGTTGTCGTAATGTTTTCAAATACCGTCAGGTAATCGATTGTCGATTTTGTACAATCGATTGTTGATATTAAAATATGGAAAAGATTTTTTGAACGTTGCTGAATAATCGATTGTTGATTTTGTACAATCGATTGTTGAAATTAAAATCCGGAAAGGATTTTTTAAACGCTGCTGAATAATCGATTATTGATTTGGTATAATCGATTGTTTTACGTAAAATCTGGAAATGATTTTTTGAACGTTGCCAATAATCGATTGTTGATCTTGGACAATCGATTGTTAAGCGTAAAATCTGGGATTGATTTTTGGAACGATTGGCAAACAATCGATTGTGGTTTCCTGACAATCGATTGTCACAGAGTAAAACCAGCAACTCTTAATTGGCAATTAGGCAACGGTAATGCCAAGTTTTTCAACTATAAATACAGCTTCATTTAAGTGTTTTAAACACAACAACACACAATAACTGATCATTCTATTGCTATAAGCTTGCATACTATTGTTTATCATTTTATATTCATTTCATAAAGCTTTTGAGAGCCAAAGTCTTGTCCATAGTTGTTGTAATCTTGAGCCTACTTCTTTTACTCATATCTACTCATTAAGCAGTGTTTTGTTTGAGTGTTTAGTGTTTTGTACACTTGTAAGAGAATTGTGATTCTCTTGTTGTAAGGAACTTGTGTTTCCTTGGTTGAAGTCTTGGAGTGTTGTATCTCCGAGCAAAGGTGTTAAGGCTTGTGTCCTTAAGTTGTAAAGGTTTGTTGAGCACCCGTAAGCTTGACAAGTTAGTGGAAAATCTCGAGAGAGTCTCTCGGGGACTGGACTAGCCACGTGTTGTGGTGAACCAGAATACATCGGTGCGTTCTTTCCTTTTGTTTATTTAACGCACTTAATTATTTCCTGCAAATTTTGATTTCCGCAAGTTTACGCTAAATTTTATCATAACGCTATTCACCCCCTCTAGCGTTAAGCGTATTATCTAACAATTGGTATCAGAGCCCAACTCTTTGAAGACTTAACAGTTTGAGAGAACCATCCATGGCTTCTACTCGTGAATCTTTTGCAGGAATTGATGAAGGACAATGCTCCACACGACCACCTCTATTCAACGGTACAAACTATATGTACTGGAAGGAGAGGATGAAAATTTTCGTTCAAGCAAACAACTTTCATCTCTAGAAGGTGATAACGAAGGGAAATCAAATTCCAACCAAAAAGGTTGAAAACGAAGGGGTTCCCAAGTCCGAAGAAGAATATGACGCGGATGATATCCGAAAGGTTCAAAATAATGCTAAAGCAATTAATTTATTATATTGTGCTGTAAATGCTGACGATTACAGGAAAATATCGTGTTGCACAACGGCAAAGGAAATGTAGGACAAGCTGGAAATTACGTACGAAGGTACGGACCAGGTAAGAGAAGCTAAAATTGATTTCCTAACCCATGCTTATGAATTATTTCACATGAAGGAAGGTGAAAAGGTGGATGAAATGTTCGAACGATTTTCAATAATCGTAAATGACCTACATGCCCTCAAGAAGACATTCACGGATAGAGAACTTGTTCGAAAAATTCTTAGAAGTCTCACTCCGGCATGGCGATCAAAGGCCGACGCAATTCAAGAATCCATTGGCGTCTCAAATGTCACAATCGACGCATTAAGAGGTAACCTTAAGACTTATGAATCTACAATACTTAACCCTCTTGTTGATGATCAAAGGAGGCAAAGAATAGCGCTTAAGGCAAGCACAACCCAACCTCAAGTTGATGAGGACGGAGACAACGAGTTTGGACTCGTTATCAAAAGATTTCAAAAGTTCATGCGAAAGGAGTATGAACGAAAGGGCAAAAAGCAAGGCGAGCAAATAAAGTGATATGAATGCGGTGAAACCGGGCACATCAAATCATATTGCCCAAACATCAAAAAGGAGAAGAAACATTTTAAGAAGCAACGTGCATACATTTCTTGGGGAGGAGACTCCGGAGATGAGTCAAGCGAAGAAGAAGAAGACGAAGCCGCCAACCTTTGTCTTATGGCGCAAGAAGACAAGCAAGATGAGGTATGTCAAATCTCTTCTAAAAACTTCTTTACCCTTGAAGAAATGCAAACTGCTTTTGATGAGCTATATACTGAATTTATTAAAGCTTCAAAAACTGTCAAGAGCATAAAAGAAAATGCTTCTCTAAAAGAAAAAGATTTTCAAAAACAGCTTTCTTTGAAAGAAAAGGAGTTAAAAAAACTGGTTTTAGAAAATGAGAAGCTGAAAGAGGAAAACAAGTTTTTTCGGAAAAAGAAGCGCCGATAAGCCCGAAAGTTCTATTAAAAATTGCTCTTCTTGCATGCATCTCGAAAATGAGGTAGATAGACTTAAAGGTACCTTAGATAAGTTTAATTCTTCTCACAAAAACTTGAATGAGGTCCTTGTTAATTTGAAGTCAACCAAGCATGGCATAGGTTTTAAGAATGAGCCTAAAGAAAAGGTTGAAGCCAAACCCCAACCACCTAAGGCTCAACCTAGGATTAATAAAACAAATGCTTATCGTAGAAATAGCAATCCTAGAACATACATGCATGCTAGACCAAATGTTGAACACTTTAGAAGACCTAGAAATGACTTACCACCTAGAAATGACTACCCTAGAAATGATGCATATTCTAGGCCAAACACTAGAAGGAGTTTTGAACCTCTTAGAACATCTAGACATGACCATTACTCTAGAAATGCTGCTCATTTTAGAACTAATAGTAGGAGAAATGGTTCTCATGAAATGCGCAATAATCATAATGAAAATAGAGTAATTCATTTTCGTCCATCAAGTTACTATGAACCTAGAAGGATGCATAACCCCAACATGACTTGTCATTATTGTAGACGCATTGGTCATATTGCCCCTGCATGCTTTACACGACATAGACATATCACTCAATCGCATCATTATGATATGCCTAACCCTCAAGGACCCAAAATGGCATGGGTACCTAAAACGCATTAATTTGTTTTGTAGGTGTGTTTGAAGGGATCAAGTGTACTATGGTACCTTGATAGTGGATGCTCCAAGCACATGACGGGAGACGAATCCAAATTCCTTCAACTAGAACACAAAGAAGGAGGAAGTGTTATTTTTGGTGACAACAATAAAGGAAAGATTATCGGCATCGGATCGGTCGGTAAGGATGAAAATTCTTCAATTAAGCATATATTACTTGTTAAAGGTTTAAAGCGTAATCTCTTGAGCATAAGTCAATTATGTGACAAGGGAAATCTTGCCTTATTTGATTCGGATGAATGCTTAGTATTTAGACGTAGTGATTTCAAAATTATCCTTCGTGGTTTTAGTGTGGATAATATTTACATGGTTGATCTTGCTAATTCCTCACCCGAATATGTGGATTGCCTTATGAGCAAAGAGGATGATACTTGGCTATGGCATCGTAGAGTTGCTCATATAAACATGCATCTTTTGAACAAATTGATTTCACAAAACTTAGTTATTGGTCTTCCCAATTTGAAATTTGAAAATGACTCTATTTGTGATTCTTGTCAAAAAGGGAAGCAAACAAAAGCATCTTTCAAATCGAAAAATATTGTTTCAACTTCTAGACCATTGCAATTGCTTCACATGGATTTATTTGGACCATCTCGCATTGAAAGTCTAGGAAGAAATCGTTATGCTTTTGTGATTGTTGATGATTATTCTAGATTTACTTGGACTTTATTTCTTGCCAATAAAAGTGATGCTTTTCAGAATTTTAAATATTTTCTTAAGCGTGTTCAAAACGAGAAGGAAACAACCGTCACTTCAATTAGAAGTGATCATGGGGGAGAGTTTGACCACAATCTCTTTGCGGACTTTTGTGACGAACTCGGTATCGAGCATTCCTTTTCCGCTCCACGTACACCACAACAAAATGGGGTGGTGGAAAGGAAAAATAGGGGTCTCGAAGAGATGGTTAGAACCATGCTCGAAGAGGCTAAGATTCCCAAACATTTTTGAGCGGATGCCGTGAGTACCGCATGCTACATCTTAAATAGAGTAGTCATAAGGCCAATACTCATGAAGACCCCTTATGAACTCTACAAGGGAAGTAAACCAAATATCTCCCATTTTAGAGTATTCGGTTATAAATGTTTTATTCATAACAATGGCAAAGATCATTTGGGAAAATTTGATGCTAAGTCCGATGAGGGAATTTTCATTGGTTATTCATCACGTAGCAAAGCATATAGGGTTTTTAATAAAAGAACCGAAACTGTGGAGGAATCCCCTCATATTGTATTTGCCGAAAATAATGCTCGCTTGGCGAGAAAGGATACCGGTTTTGATCTTACAGGTATCTTAGATAGCTTGAAAGACAAAATACAAGAGGAAACGCCTAAAGAAAATCAAGGCGAAATTTTGGAACAACCAATGGAGGAAGCGCCACAATTGGAGAAAGAAACGACAATGCCTAACGAATGGAGGACAATCAAAGATCACCCTCTCGAACAGGTAATTGGCGACGTCGGAGAAAAGGTAAGTACCCGAAACTCCCTTAAGAACACCTTAGGACATACTGCTTTTGTGTCTCAAATTGAACCAACAACCATCTCCGAAGCAATTGGGGGTGAATTTTGGACCTTGGCAATGCAAGAGGAGCTTAACCAATTCAAACGGAATGACGTTTGGGATTTGGTGCCAAGACCCGAAAATCATACCATAATTGGTACGAAATGGGTTTTTCGAAACAAACTAGATGAAAATGGTGTTATACAAGAAGAAGTTTATGTTGAACAACCCCCTGGTTTTGAAGATTTTAAAACTCCCGATCATGTTTTCAAACTCAAAAAGGCTCTCCATGGTTTAAAACAAGCTCCCCGAGCTTGGTATGAAAGATTGAGTAAATTTCTATTGGAAAATGATTTCATTAGGGGGAATGTTGACACCACCCTTTTTGTTAAGCATAAAAACAATGATATTTTATTAGTTCAAATATATGTGGATGATATCATATTTGGTGCTACTAACAATGTCTTATGCAAGGAATTTTCCGATTTAATGACAAGCGAATTTGAGATGTCTATGATGGGTGAGTTTACATTCTTTTTGGGATTACAAGTAAAGCAAATGAAAGAAGGTACATTCATTTGCCAAGCCAAATATTGCAAAGAATTGCTGAAACGATTTGAAATGAACAATGCAAAAGCAATGGCGACTCCCATGAACACATCCGATCATCTAGACAAAGATGAGAAAGGTAAGGAAGTTGACACTAAGAAGTATCAAGGTATGATTGGCTCTCTTCTCTATCTTACTGCTAGTCGTCCGGACATCATGTTTAGCGTGTGCTTATGCGCCCGTTATCAATCGTGTCCGAAGGAGTCTCACCTTACTGCGGTAAAACGGATTTTGAAGTACCTTGTTGGTACTACAAATGTGGGTCTATGGTACCCCAAAGGCTCTTCATGCCAACTCGTTGGCTATTCCGACTCCGATTTTGCTGGATGCAAATTGGACCACAAGAGCACTAGTGGCACTTGCCATTTGCTCGATAGCTCTCTCGTTTCTTGGTTTAGCAAAAAACAAGTAAATGTTGCGTTGTCCACAACCGAGGCTGAATATGTAGCTGCAGGGAGTTGTTGCGCTCAAATCCTATGGATGAAACAACAACTCTTGGACTATGGCCTAAGTCTTGATCATATCCCTCTTAGATGTGATAATACTAGTGCCATATGCTTGACGAAGAACCCCGTTCTTCATTCGCGAACAAAACACATTGAAATTAGACATCATTTTTATAAGAGATCACGTTCTCAAAGGGGATGTCGAAATCGAATTTGTTGAAACCAAAGATCAATTGGCCGACATCTTTACAAAGCCCTTAGAGAAAGAGTCCTTCTTCCGAATTCGTAGTGAACTCGGGATTCTTGACTCCACGTTGATCTAAGTCATGCATTGCATCTTTTTAATTTTACATGATTTCTAACTTGAGTGTCGGAGACGTCTAACGAATTTTTGCCGGTATCGCCCTAAAGGTAGGGGGAATTATAAAGCATGACGCGCAATAATCAAGTCGTCTTCAGAAAAACCGGTTTCTGTCGTCTAATAATCGATTATCTCGTATCAATAATCGATTGTACTGCTATTACTTGAGTTATTGTGCTCTCTTTAAGTAATCACGTTTTTTTTTCCAATAAATAAACAAGTTTTTTTGGCATCTTCTTATATTATTTTTGCTAATGAAAAAAGGGGGAAGATAACGGGTATGCACTCTCAATATTTATAAGCTTAAATTGAGGGGGAACTAATCGCATACTTATTGCATATCTTCACTTGTCTTGAATCGTCATTATAAATTGCTTAAGTTGCATATCCCGCTTAAAGTTTGCCATTATCAAAAAGGGGGAAATTGTTGAAACACGTTCTCAAGGCTTTATACTAAAACGTGTGTTCTTATGTGTAGGTTTTGATGAATGACAAACAAGCGTGAATTGATATATGACGAAGTTCAAGTACAAGCGCACAATTGGTGGATAACGAGATTCAAGCAAGACAAAGTTTTATAGTTTAAATGAGTCGTTCTTAATTGTGATCTTGATCCGACAACTTGACTCATAACATGGCTTCTCTCGTAAAACTATTTTTACAAAATCATGCATATTTAATTTAATTCTAAATGATTTTAAATCATGCATATTTACTTCAGTCAAAATGATTTTTAAACATGCCTCTAAAATCTGGACTAAGATAATCGATTATGTACTTATGATAATCGATTATGTTAAGCCAAGATTGCATGACAATCGATTGTGAACTAATGACAATCGATTGTGTTAAGGCAGTGAGCATCAGGTTTTTCAAACCGGCATGACAATCGATTGTGAACCTTATGACAATCGATTGTGATGAGGCAGTGTACATCAAAGTTTTTTTAAAACTTAGAATAATCGATTGTGAAGCTAATGACAATCGATTGTGAAGAGACAGTGTCCTTCAGATTTTTAAAAGTCACAAAATAATTGATTGTGAACATATGACAATCGATTGTGTTGAGGCAGTGACTTCCAGGCTTTTTCAAAATTATTAAATAATCGATTGTGAGTATATAACAATCGATTGTCACGAGGTAATGTCTAAAATGATTTTCAAAGTCTGATAAATAATCGATTGTTAACATTGCACAATCGATTGTGAAGCTGACCGTTGTCGTAAAGTTTTCAAATACCGTCAGGTAATCGATTGTTGATTTTGTACAATCGATTGTTGATATTAGATCTGGAAAAGATTTTTTGAACGTTGCTGAATAATCGATTGTTGATTTTGTACAATCGATTGTTGAAATTAAAATCCGGAAAGGATTTTTTGAACATTGCTGAATAATCGATTATTGATTTGGTATAATCGATTGTTTTACGTAAAATCTGGAAATGATTTTTTGAACGTTGCCAATAATCGATTGTTGATCTTGGACAATCGATTGTTAAGCGTAAAATCTGGGATTGATTTTTGGAACGATTGGCAATCAATCGATTGTGGCTTCCTGACAATCGATTGTCACAGAGTAAAATCAGCAACTCTTAATTGGCAATTAGGCAACGGTAATGCCAAGTTTTTCAACTATAAATACAGCTTCATTTAAGTGTTTTAAACACAACAACACACAACAACTGATCATTCTATTGCTATAAGCTTGCATACTATTGTTTATCATTTTATATTCATTTCATAATGCTTTTGAGAGCCAAAGTCTTGTCCATAGTTGTTGTAATCTTGAGCCTACTTCTTTTACTCATATCTACTCATTAAGGAGTGTTTTGTGTGAGTGTTTAGTGTTTTGTACACTTGTAAGAGAATTGTGATTCTCTTGTTGTAAGGAACTTGTGTTTCTTTGGTTGAAGTCTTGGAGTGTTGTATCTCCGAGCAAAGGTGTTAAGGCTTGTGTCCTTAAGTTGTAAAGGTTTGTTGAGCACCCGTAAGCTTGACAAGTTAGTGGAAAATCTCGAGAGAGTCTCTCGGGGACTGGACTAGCCACGTGTTGTGGTGAACCAGAATACATCGGTGCGTTCTTTCCATTTGTTTATTTAACGCACATAATTATTTCCTGCAAATTTTGATTTCCACAAGTTTACGCTATATTTTATCATAACGCTATTCACCCCCCTCTAGCGTTAAGCGTATTATCTAACAAGAGACTGGGCAATCAGAACTGGGGTCAGCAAACTCAGTAGCCATACAGACCTTCTCATCCACAGTACAACGCTGGAAGCATGGGAGGTACGAGATCCCCCAACAATATGGCACCTTATCCAAGGCCACAGGGGTACAACAATAGGCAGCAATGGTATCCCCCACTTCAGCAGTAGCTTAGTGGAAGGCAAGAATATGGGTTCGCTAGACTTAAAGCAATGATGCAGTAGGTTATTGGGTCCAATGCAAAAATAATTGAAAGAGTAGATGCACATGACGCAACAATAAAAAATATGGAAGTGCAATTGGGCCAGATTTCAATGTCTTTGAACAATCATCCTCAAGGGACATTACCTGCTGACACCTAGATTAATCCAAAAGATCAGGGCCCAAAGCACCTGATGGCGGTGAGTCTTCGTAATAGCAGGGATCTTGATGTAAAGCAAGAGAGAGATCAAGAAAATATACAGGCTGAGACACTCATTCCAGTGCCCATTGAGCTGGATGAGTCTATTATACAGACATGTGATAGTCGAACCTGCTCAGGAAGAAAAGAACATCTAGTAGGAGACTGAGAAAGTAGCTGAGCCAGTTGAAGAGCCAACAGTTGAAATAGTAACTGATAAAGAGAATTCCCAAGTAATTAGGAATAAGAGACCTCCTGCACCCTTTCCACAGAGGCTGGGCAAGCATCAAAAGGAGGAGCAGTATAAAAAGTTATTTGAAATGCTCAAACAAATCCAAGTAAATATTTCACTGATTGAAGCTTTAAAGGAGATGCCTGGGTACGCAAAAATGATGAAGGAATTGATGTCCTAAAAATTTCATTTTTAAGACTTGGCTACGGTTACACTTACTCAGACCTGTAGCGCAGTGGTGACAAGTCCTATTGCTGAAGAGCTGTCTGATCCAGGTAACTCTACAATTCCATGCATTTTTGGGAATTTCGCCTTTGCTAAGGCGCTCTATGATTTAGGGGTCAGCATTAATCTTATGCCCCTAGCTATCTATAATGGGTAGGGAACTGGGAGAGCTAGACCCACCTCCATGTTGTTGCAGCTGGCCGACAGGACTGTGAAACGTCCATTTGGTATCCTTGATGATGTCCTTATTCAGGTAGGGAAATTTGCGTTCCCTGCAGATTTTGTGATCTTGGATTGAAATGTGGATGGAGAGATTCCTATATTCTTAGGAAGACCATTCTTGGCCACGGGGAGAGCTCTGATTGACTATGAGACTAGGGAGATCAAAATGAGACTCAATGATGAGGAAATAACATTCAATGAGCAAAAGTCTATGAGGCAACAAGTCGTGTTCACCAATTGCTCTCTTATTGATACCGTGGATATAATTGTAGATTCTGATGATGAGGTGTTAAAATTGAGGATCCCCTTGATGCATGTTTGATGAACTTAGATGAAATGAATAGTGAGGATTTGGCGGAATGGGTGTTGGCATTAGAGGGTAAACAGTTCAGGGAGAGAAATCTAGAGTTTGAGCCATTGCACTTAGAAAAGAGAGAAACTCCTCCAGCTAAGACATCCATTGAAGAACCACCAAAGCTGGAGTTAAAGAAATTGCTAGCCCACCTCAGGTATGAATTTTTGGGATCTGACTCCACATTACATGTTATTATCTCATCTAGTTTGTTAGATGTGCAGGTTCAAAAACTTTTACAAGTACTAAAGGATTGCAAAACTGCCATTTGGTGGACCATGGAAGACATCAAGGGGATCAACCTCGCCTACCACATGCACAAGATTCTACTGGAAGAGGGGAACAAACCTTTTAGGGAACACTAGAGGAGGCTGAAACCCAATATGAAGGAAGTGGTGAAGAAGGAAGTGATAACGTGGTTAGATGCGGGAATTATTTTCCCAATCTCTGACAGCAGCTTGGTTAGCCCGGTTCAATGTGTTCCTAAAAAGGGTGGCATGACGGTTGTGACAAATGACAACAAGGAGTTGATCTTAACAATAACCATCACAGGCTAGAGAATTTGTATGGACTATCGAAAGTTGAATCTATCCACATGGAAAGACCACTTCCTACATCCCTTCATTGATCAGATGTTGGACGTATTGGCAGGGAGGTCACACTTCTATTTTTTGGATGGGTACTCAGGGTACAATCAGATGTCCATTGCACCGGAACACAGAGAGCAGACTTCCTTAACATGACTGTATGGCATTTATGCCTTTAGACGGATGCTCTTTGGCCTATGCAATGCACTTGCCACATTCCAATATTGCATGATGGCCATATTCACTGACATGGTTGAGGACATAATGGAGGTGTTCATGGATGACTTCTCAGTGATGGGGTATTCATTTGGTGAGTGCCTGATAAGCCTGACGCGTGTGCTGATACGGCGCGTGGAGACTAACTTTGTTCTAAACTGGGAGAAGTGTTATTTCATAGTACAAGAATGCATAGTCTTGGTGCTCAAGCAAGGGAATAAAAGTGGATCGCGTGAAAGTTGATGTAATAGCAAAGCTGCCTCCACCAACTTCAGTCAAAGCCATAAGAAGCTTCCTTGGAAATGCCTGCTTTTACCGGAGGTTCATAAAGGAGTTCTTCAAAATTTCCAACCCTCTCTGTAAGTTGTTAGAAAAAGATCACTTGTTTTTGTTTTCTGATGATTGCAGGGTAGCATTTGAGGAGTTGAAAAAGATACTGGTCACAAAACCCAACATTGTTGCCCCTAATTGGGAGAAACCATTCGAACTAATGTACGATGCCAGTGACTACGCGGTGGGGGCAGTGCTGGGCCAGCACAAAGAAAAATTGATGCACCCAATCTACTATGCTAGTACAACACTGAGTGGAGCCCAGTTTAACTATACTATGACTAAAAAAGAAATGTTGGCGGTAATGCGCCCATTTGACAAGCTCTGATCCTACCTGATAGGGTCTAAGGTAATTGTATATACTGACCATGCAACTCTCAGGTACTTAGTAGAAAAGAAAGAATATAAGCTCTAATTCGTTGGGTGTTGCTACTACAAGAATTCGATCTTGAAATACGTGACCGTAAGGGCACATAGAATCAAGTCGCTAATTATGTATCACAACTTAAGGGAGCTGAAAATGCAGTTGAGGTTGAGGAAATTATGGATACTTTTCCTGACGAGCAGCTGCTTTCCAAGACTCATCGGGAAGCGCCATGGTATCCAGACTTTGCTAACTACCTGGCCAGTGGTATAGTTCCTCACGACCTTTCCGCGGTCCAAAGGAAAAGATTTTTTGTGAAAGCCGCCAGTATTACTGCGTTGAGCCTTATCTGTTTAGAATATTCCTTGATAATATGATCCATAGATGTATCCCTGATATAGATCAATTTTCTGTTTTGCAGTCTTGTCACGCATCGACGTATGATGGACACTTTGGAGGGCTTAGGACAGCAGCAAAGGCGCTAGAAGCTGGATTCTTCTGGACAACGGTGTTTAAAGATGCTCATTTACGTGTGAAGGGCTGCAATGAATGTTAGCGCATCGAGAACATCTCCGGCGCTACGAGATGCCCATGAACCCATTTCAAGAGGTGGAAGTGTTTGACGTCTGGGGGATTGACTGCATCGTTCCCTTCGTCACCTCCTATGGCAATAAATACATTCTTGTTGATGTAGACTATGTGTCCAAATGGGTGGAAGCTGCTGCGCTACCAACCAACGATGCAAAAGTGGTGGTGGTATCTCTAAAGAAGAACATATTCACCCGCTTTTGGTCACCACGAGCATTCATCAATGATGGAGGCACTCATTTCTACAACAGCGCCTTTGAAAAGTTGCTTGCTATACGATGTGCACCACACGGTGGAAAGTCCTTACCACCCACAAACTAGTGGTCAGGTAGAAGTGTCCAATAGAGAAATCAAAAGTGTGTTAACCAAAATTGTGAACGTCAGAAGAACTGATTGGACGAGGAAGCTAGATGATGCATTCTGGGCTTACAGAATTGCCTTCAAAACTCCAATTGGTATGTCACCATACAAGTTGGTGTTTGTGAATGCCTACCACTTGCCGGTGGAACTTGAACATAAAGCATGGTTGGCATTGAAACAGCTGAATTTGGATGTGGAAGTTGCGGGCACATCAAGAGTCACTGAATTGCATGAGCTCGAAGAGTTCAGCTATCTTCCTTTCAAGAGCCCAAGTTTGTATAAATAGAGAATGAAGAGGTTGCAGGACCAGAACATTGTTAAGCGGAATTTCAAACCTGGGGACCGGTATTGCTCTACAACTAAAGATTGAAGTAGTTCCCACGTAAGCTTAAGTCACGATAGTCTGGACCATTTTGAGTAGCTAAAGTTTTCCCTTCAGGAGCTATTGAGATTGCTACATAGAATGACTCTTGTATATTTAGAGTCAATGATCAAAGATTGAATCATATGTGGCCATGAGCGAGAAAAAGAAAGTGTCTGAGCTGTACCTGACTAAACCTTGGAGGTCGAGCGAGACTTAAAAGCGCTCATCTTGCGTTGTGCCGCGACGTTAAATCAGGTACTGCGTGGGAGGAAACCTACAAAATTGCTGTAAGTGTAACACATTATATGAAAAAAATAAAAAAATCAGACAACTGCCCAGATCGCGGTTCCACCGCAATCGTGGTCAAACCGCAGTCAGAGACCCTCTCTGAACTTTGTTCATCGCGGTTCAACTGTGATCGCGGTCAATCCGCGGCAAAACACCTTCTTTGAACTTTATTCATAGCGATTCCACCGCGAATGAGGTCAAACCGCGATGGAATACCCTCTCTGAACTTTGTCTACCGCGGTTCGTCCGCGACCGCGGTAGACCCAGACATGCCCGAGTATGATGTTATTTTAATTCCCCCCTTTTAATTTAAAACTCACCCACCACAAACCCATATTCCCCATTCACAATCAGAACATCCCAACCCCCCTCAGACCCAAATCCTCTCTTCTCTTTCTTCTCTCAACTCACTCCCTACCATTCATCCTCCATTATCATCTTCTTCAAGTTCTATCCCCACTACCCACCCCTTCAAACCTTCATAGAGTAAGTTGTCTTTTCTTCTTTTTTCTATTTCTTCTTCTTAATTAATGTAATGTGGTGTTGTTTAGATTAAGTAAACCCTAGGTAGGAATAGTGTTAATTTTTCAATTTTTGCTTTCTTATCTATTTTTATTGTTATATTTGCTTCTTGTGGAGTTGTTTGGTGCTAAAATGGTTGGGTCTTCATGGTGCTTCAACTGTGGGGGTTATTTAGATGATTTGGAGGCCTACAAATTATTTTTGTGGTGTAGTTTGGTGGGGGCCATCTTTGGCCAAAAATTTGGGGCTTGTTGTATTACTTTGAGGAATTTTGTGCCTATCCTAGGTTGTGGTGCTGTTGTATTTGATAGATAGTGGTTTTGTATTTGACGTAAACCACGTGGGTGAGTAAGTGTGGGGTGTTATATGCTAGAGTTTGTAATAAAGTGTGGGGCAATTATGGAGGTTGTAACCTTGAACACCTTACTAGGTTGGGGTTTGGCATAGTATATCAAAGCAATAACTGGGGGATTTTGTTTGGTTCCATCGGGTGGTAAAGTCTGAGTACCCATCCGACTGGCACATATATGACATATTTGATGGTTCTCTTTTATTATTTGCAGGTCGTATGGCTCGTAAGAAGTAAAAGAGATCGGCAGGCACGTCCCAACAGCCTATTAACGATGCCTCAAGGTTCTAATCAAAAATAGCAGAGGACGATTTTCATTCCAAGGAATCAAAGAGCTTCATCCCTGAGATTACTATAGGTAGGGAAGACCTCCGTGCGGAAAAGAACGAAATGTATGATGAAATCCGCCGGAGGCAAATGAAGTTCCTATTTTATAAACCTACACCGATGAACAGGATGCTTGTAAGGGAGTCCGATGTGAATTGGCCATCACATACGTTGCGGGAGGTGACTGTGCAGGGCAAATGGGTATATGCCTCAATTTAAACTAATCGCCAGGTGTTGCGACTGCCTCGGTTTACCAGTGATGTCGACTATTACCAGGACACACTAGGAGTCACTTGGGATATTATGACTGATGCACTCTGCGCTGGGGGGCAACCAATCTGGATACATGACCACATCACCCTAAACTCCATTTCATTCATCTATTTGGCTAAGTGTTGGCTCACTTTCATTTGCAGTCGGTTCTTGCCCTCAGGAAACACGACTGACGTGAACTTCCAAAGAGCCATTTTGACGTGATTTTTATCACAAAGAAGGATTTTGATACGGAAAGACTAATTGGTGATGAAATAATCATGCGGTTCCTGCTGTGGTCAAAGTGATTCTACTTTCCCTCCCTGGTGACTACATTGTGGGTGATGAAGAATGTTCCTACAAATCCTACTGATGGAGAGTTGCCCCCTAAAGCACCTTTCAAAGCATTGGACATCAGAGGGGGCAGGGGTGCATCGACCACTATTCAGATCGATGATGAGGATTATGACAAGTTCCCATGGAACCTCCAGGAGATCCTATGATAGTGACAGACCCTCTCGGTTCCCCTAAGCTGGGGCAGGCTTATCCAGATCCCGGTCCACCCATTCTATTTTGCATACTATGGAGGAAGAGGTCACAGATCTTCGCACCTCGGTGGAGGATCTACACACACATATCGATGCCATGTCTCAGAGGCAGGACAAGTCTGAGAGCTGGTTTATGTCCTGGTTCCGTGCTATGGGGAGAGCTTGCATGTGGACCCCAGCACCGTCTCTGATTCTGATTGAGGCTCAGGGAATTCTTGTTACCCTTCTGCTCTTTATTTTTGATATGACATAAGGACATGCCATAATTTTAAGTATGGGGTGGGAGACTTGCTCTGGTAATATATTGTAGTGTATATAGACATTGTGTATGTTGTAGTATGAGATTGGCATTTTTGTGTATAATTGACTGTACTCACATTAGAAGTAACTGACTTGGCCCAACGATGGACACTTGTCGATGGGTCTCATGAGGGTCAAAGTCGGATATATTTAAAAACATATAATAAAGTAAAATAAAAAAATAAAAAATATATATAGGACTCTTCCTGAGGACGGACCACTTGGACAACACTCTTGAGGGAAGTAGTCTATGTAGTTTCTTTATTTTATTATATTTTTCTTTCTTTAGGTAGTGTAGTAATTCACCTTTGGTTTTTCCTTTTACCATGGTTCTTTTCCAAGGGCTTTTCTTGAATTGGCTAGGTAGATTTTTCTTTGTAGTATTAGGACCTTAGGACTCTCTTGGACCAAGATGGGTGAAGGCTAGAATGCAACCCTTAATGTTCACACCTACAAATAATAAAAACAAATTTGAGGGTGTGACGTCTAGGATCGTTTGTAGACTCTTATATCTATGCTTTAATTTTGCACATCTTGTCTTGCTTGAACGTTCGTAAGAGTTTGTTGTTAAACTGATTCGGAATGAGTTATATGCCAAGTGTTTGCGAGCTATTACTTGTATTATGTGCTTGCATGTGATACCTAGAACTTGCCTTGTGTATTTGCAAAGTGAAATGGATGATGTTTGGTTTTACTGATGATTGACGAATTTCTTTGTGCAGCCTGTATATTTGTGAATCCACTTGTATATATTGCCACAGTTAATCCCTTTGAGCCTGAAGCCTGTTCTTTGATAACCCTATAATGACCTATATCCCTATGTTTGAACAGTTTGATTGTTTGAACCTGTACCTCCTAGAAGCACCTGAATTACTAAAGAACATACAAAAGTCAAAGTGTGGGGTGGTAAAGAAGTAGGAAAAAGGAGAATCAGGAAAGAAATACTTGAATGGTGCAATGGATTTGTAAAAGAAAAAAAACTGAAGAAAAAAAAAACAAAACAAATAGAAAGAAAAAGAAAAAGAAATAATAAAAGAAAAAGCCAGTTGCACCTAAAGAAAATTGGGGGTCACCGATGAGCTAAAATGTTGAAGAACGATTTGGTTGAGCATGGAAACTGAAATAAAAGGAAGATTGTATTAAAAGTACTTAGGAAGGTTAGTCACTATATCCAAATATATCCTACTCGTCCCTTAGCCTACATTACACCCAAATAAAGACTTCTAGATATTTGACTGAACAACTCGATTAGTAGAGTACTACATTAGAGGCAATCTTATGGTGTGTCTGTGTGTCATCTGAATGTTCTTTGCTGAGAGTGAGTGAATTCTTCCATTTTCAGTTCCTGGTTGCTTGAATTTTATGTGTATGGAACTTCTGTCAGAATTGTGATGTAAGGGAATGTGACATAGGAAGAAATAAGTGAGTTTTTACCTCTGTTAGAGTTACTAGAATGAGCACGAGTGTGTCATAATGTTAAAGTCTTCATCTGAGGCGTGACTGTTGCACTGCTTAGATTGTTCCTTCATACTGGCGGGTGTGGCATTAAAAAATTGGTTAATGCATCAAACGGTTAGACCTAGAAGTTTGGTTTAACATGCTCGAGGACGAGGAAAGGTTTAAGCATGGGGTGTTGATAATAGGTGAATTTAACTATAATTAGGCCCTCAATAACCACCTTCTTGTATAGTTTTGATGATAAAAGTGATAACAAATGCCCCGATTAGCGTTTTTCATGATTTGGAGGTTATATATGACAAGAGAAGGCTATGAAGTACTTTTGAGATTAAATATGAAGAAAAAGAGGCCGATCATAAAAATTCTGCCAAGTGAACCAAGCGAACAGCTCAAACCAGGCTGAAGGGGGACTGCCGCGGTTCCACCGCGACCGAGGCAGAACCCGATAGAAGAGGGATGTAGACAAAAATGACAATCAGAGAGCGTGTTTGGCCGTGGTTTGACCGCGACCACGGCAGAACCGTGGTGGGGGCGGAGAACTTCAGGGACTTAAGTGCAAAACATGAGATTTTTAGCCCTAAACCTTATTTTAAACACTAGACTTCGCCCAAGAGATGCATGTATTGATTTGGAGAGTTTTTTGGCAAGAAAATACTTGTGAGTGGTCACCCAAAACATCTTTCTTCTTTTCATTGATTTTTCTTGCAATTTTTATGAAGAATATTATTTTAGCTTGTTTACCCGTAGTTATGAGTAGCTAATCCTTTGTCTAAGGTTTTAATGGAACCTATTGGGGGATGAAATTCTTGTTTATGTGAATACAAATTGCTAGTTTCAATCTCCATTTGTTCAACTGTGTGTCTGTTATAGTTAATTGACAGGATCCTCAATTAGCTCTGCCTATTTGGTGTGCTTAATTCTGGAGAGAGTGAATATATAGGTTATTGTTGAACAACACCACTCCCAAAGTATATGAGGAATCAATAACTGCGGGTTTAAAGGTGGGATTAGGGATAATGAACCTTTGGGTGCAATTTATAGTGAACTGTGTTAATTAAACCTAGCTAGTGTATCTCTGAAGAGTGCATTTAGTATATTTTTTGATTACTCAATAGAGATTTAGGGTTAGATGAGCGTTCACGGTTGATAGAGAGGTGTTGGTTAATTTGTATAAAGCATAAACAGAGGGATTCCATCAATAGGGGAATCATTATCTTAGTGTTTCTCATCATTGTTTACAACCTTAGCATCCTTAGTTTACAGCTATTTATTTACTTGAAATATTAGTTATTAAAGACACCATCAACTGTGTTTCGAACGTTCGGGGAAATTGGTTCTCAAGAGTTTAGTGGGTCTAAAGATAGTTACTGATAGGTTAACTCTCTGTGGATTCGACTCTTGGAAGAATACTCAGGTTATATTTGCAACGTCCGCAGAGTCCTTGTCATAAGGCATAGTTAGGCGTGATTAAATCACCATATCGAATCCCAATTTCGCCGTCCGAATACATACCACACCTCCAATGCCCAAACATTCCAAGAGAGATACTCTATAATTCTTCTCGTCTACCAAGCAAAATTTAATATCTGCAGTCAATGTAACAAGAAAGTGCCGCAATACTACCAAAGTACCACCAACTTAATCACATTGCCTTTTCTAAAATATATACCCTCGCCAAATCACTCCAACTAGCATTACCATTTTCTTAATCATCTGAAGATCATTTCCCTAATCATCTAAAGCTCATTTCTCTAATTATCTGAAGCTACCCGCTGCCTGAGAGTTTTACAACCTTCCTTTCAAAAGTGAACTGTAACCTTACACACGCAATCTCAATCCTCCACATGTACCGCACATACCATGCAATCCTAGGATAACATAAGAACTTCATATCCTTTCCGGGCAACAAACAACTATATACTCAAACAACAAAGAACTTCTCGTTGATCCCATTCAGAAGAAAATCACTACACATCCCTTACTTCTTAGCCTTGCAAAAAATACGCATCTCTAACCACAGTAAAAATCATCAAGGACTCCCTGACTTCCACTAGCACAAGACTGAACCATCAGGACAGAGTCCTTCTAACTCAATCAAGCTACGCAAGACACTAACACTCAAGAGCATTTCCGCGAAACACCTGTACAAACCCATTACCTCGTAAGAATCCTATGAGCTAATCATAACCTTACCATACCGATCCAACCTACTATCAAGCTACCCTATCTATCCGAGTTTCCTTCTGATTTACTTTCAACTTGATACATCACCATAATTTTCTCAACTTGGACTTACCACACAAAACCTAAGCATAAAGCCACACCGTCTAAGGCTTACAACCCGCTGAATACTCTTTTAAATGTTTCCAAAAGCACCACGCTCAAAATACCTACCCTGGAAAGACTTTCTTCTAATATGAAGCCATTACCTTCCTAATACTAATGTATAGAATTCCATAATTGATATAGAAATAACACAAGTCTTTACGCCCTCCAGCGCAAACCTCAGTTACTAGCCAAATCATTCACTTGAAAATTATCTAACTATTACATGTACAATTTTGAAAAAATTAGAACCATTCTCGAGAGTCATTCACTCTACTCAAACTTCAAACAGCAATTAGCCTGATCAAATGGACCGAACAACCAGTGCCTTATTAGTACTCCGACACCGCATAATGTGACCTCTTTCCAAAACAACCAAGCAAGTTCCTGCTCTTTGCACCGAGCATCCTTTACCAACAACAACTCAAGATATTTCGTGATTCTCACACACCTATGAATCATACTATAACCTTTGTGAAGAATTTTCCTTTACATGATCCATCCTCGGTCATAATCACTGTAGGCCATAACAGACTCACCCGTACGCCTCAACTGGAACCAGCATAGCAGATAACCGTGCAGTATACTAATCAATACCAGACTCTTCCCTTGGCTCGAAGCCATAGATCAACTCACACAATAACTCACAATTCTTATACTCTACTACTGCCATAATAACATAGTGAGATTAAACTTGATCCTTCATAAACTCGTGAAACACCGACCATCTAGTACTTTAAATATTATGCAAATCATCCATTCACCCTCGTAATAGTTAAATCCACTCTCTTGAGCGACCCAAAATTTAAATTTCAACATGTATATTTCACTTGTAAATGAGATCTCCTAAGAGACAACATAAGGATCACACAACTTCAGAACACTCCACATGAGAAAACCCACCTATTTCGCCTCAAACTAACATTTTTGTATACCTTCTACCATCATAAACATTACGCAGTCGCTTGATTTACCTGAGTCTAAACTCATACAACAACATAAAATTTACTTCATTCCTAACTAAGAAACATGAAAAGGTTCTTCACACACCCATAACTCGGGGTTATACCTCTAATCAAGATGGAAAGCAAGCACCTAATAGTTATGCTATCCTTCAGCGAACCCTTCCCATCACTTCTAAATCATATGAATAAATCTTGCAGTCACATCGAACTCATCACGTAGTTATAAAACCATCACTTCTACTAATAGGGGAATTACCGAATATATAAGTTCAAAAGCGAGGCTCACATAATCAGCACCTCGTTGCTCAAGCTATAGGTAAAAATTCGACCTCAAGTGCTCCAGACTAGCCCAGTGTCAAACACATAGAGATCACATCTCACCCCTTGATCAAGAAATCACAAGCCATTGATGCACATCTCATACTGAGCGCTCATGCGCGCATAGGAATGCATGGAATGAATTTCAAGAGTTACTTTTCAAGCTGAATCAAGGACGCAAGATAAGAATTCAAGAATGTGAAGTTATTCCTAAGGGTTCTGCAGCCCCTCGAGGATGAATACAGACATCACTATACCGACCCGCGAGACTCTACTAAACTTGCTCATGACTCGTGAGACCTATGTAACATAAGCTTTGATACCAACTTGTCACGACCCTAAATCCAACCCGGTCGTGATGGCACCTCTCGTGAAGATAAGGCCAACCGACTCACTTCCAATTCACTTTATGCAATTAAAATAATAACTACTAAGTCTTTAATAAGATATAAAATCCCAAAATAAGCATTTAATAGTACAATTTAAGGAAAAAAAGCCAACACAGCCCGATACCAGGGTGTCACTAGTCATGAGCATCTATTACGGTCGGAATACAACTAGAGTAAAAAATGTACTAAGTAAAATCTAATGAAATCGAGAGGGAGAAAAGCAGTGATGCAAATGTTGGGCAGCTATCTTGCTAAACTCCGATAACTCTGCCTCTAAGCAACCAATAGCAGCTACCGGGTTCAAAAGTACCTGAACCTGCACACAAGGTGCAGGGAGTAAAGTGAGTACTTCCAACTCAATGAGTAATAAAAATAAACGAAGATTGAGTAACATAAAACCACGTAAGGCACAATATTAAGCTAAAAGAGGAATAGCAAAATCAGTAAATATAATTAAGCAGTGAAATCTCATCAACATCCTTTAAATCGATAAACAATATATAGGGAAAATAACAAAAAATATAAACGCACAATAACTGCCCCTCGGGCACAGTAACAACAGAATTGGCCCCTCAGGCAATGTCATAGAATAATACTAGCCCCTCGGGCCGTGTCTCATATCACAATGGGTACCCGTGCTCACTGGGGGTGTACAGACTCCGGTAGGGGCCCCTTACGGCCCAAGCACATAATCAAGCCATCTCGTGGCATCATAAATAGGCTCTCGGCCTCATATGAATCACAAGACACCTCACTGCATACAAATCTCAGGCCTTCGACCTTATTATCATAATCAATGTATCATTGTTGAGGCGTGCAGCCTGATCCAAATGTATCCTCACAACACAAGCCCTCGGTCTTACTCAGTCACATTCTCATAAGCCCTTCGAGCCACAGTAAAATATGAAGCTCAGCTCGAATACCTTTGAAAAATATCATTTAATGTATTTAAAATAGAATAATACAACATATTCTTTAAAAATAGTAAAATATAGTATGGCTGAGCACCAATATGAAATCAACCAGTGAGGAAGATATATTTTAAAAATCCCCTAAAGGTTCAAATAGCTGGCACGAAACCCACATATGCCATTTAGCCCAAAATATAATAATATTAAACAATTAGCTATCAAATGCGTAGTAAAATAATCATTCGGGTTGGAGTAAGTCACAATCTCCAGTAGTGCTCTACCCCACGCTCGTCATCTATCATGTAAGTCACCTCAACATAGTCGTACGCTTTGAAATTCCAGGGTTTCATACCCTTAGGACAAAATTTAAAATTAGTACTCACCTTGAAATAGGCGAAAAGCTACTCTGCAACATGCCTGCCTCTCAGAACAACTTCCTAGTGCTCCAAATTTACCAAGTTCATATTTTTGTCATTAAAATATGCTAAACGAGTGAATTCCAATTGAAAAATATCGATTTTAAGCACAAAATCCGAAAGTAGTCAAAACATGACCCCCTGGACCCGCATCGCGTAACGGGACAAACTTTATACCAAAATATTCTTCATCATCTCAGAAGTTCGTACATATAAAGAACTCAAAAATCGGAGTTTGTTTGAGCACTCAAATCATTCCTAGAAGGTGTCATAACCTCAAGCCCCAACTCCACCTTTTTCACTTTAAAATCATCAATCAAATCCAAAAAATAAAGACAGATTCATGAAATATATTTAAAATTGAGTAAAGAACACATACCCCAATCTCTATGGTGCAAATTGCCTCCAAAATCACCCAAATCCGAGCTCCCCAACTCAAAATATGACCAAATGAACAAACTTTATATATATATATATATATATATATATATATATATATATATATAACTCGTATTTTATGCTCCAATTTATCTATTGTATAATTCTAGGCAAGTTAGGCTTTTGAATCACTCAATTTGACCTTATAATGAATCAGATATGTAGGTTTTAATATTTGCAAATAGTACAAATTTTTAAATATATCATCAATTGCAATTTCGTTATTAAACTGAACAAATCTCTCACTCTCTCTCTCTCTCTCTATATATATATATATATATATTTATATATAAATACATATATATATTTCTGCCGGTTATTCTGCCTCGTTTCTCATGTCAAATGATTCCGAAACTCGTATTTTATGCTCCAATGAATTTCTTGTATAATTCTAGTCAAGTTAGGCCTTTGAATCACTCAATTTGACCTTATAATCAATGAGATATGTAGGTTTTAATATTTACAAATAGTACAGATTTTTAAATATGTCATCAATGGCAATTTCGTTATTAAACTGAAAAAATCTCTCAATCTAATTCTTAGTAAAATGACCATAAAATCGTCATACGATGTCCAAATTCGACAATTCTTTTTTCTACGGGTCCAAAATTACTACACAGATCTAATGCGTCTATCAAAAAGAAATTGGAGCTCATTATTCAATATGATATCATTTATGCTTGAAGAAACGATGTCGAAACTTAAGAAAAACGAGTGCAACGCAACTCAAACCTATTCGAACTAACCCGAGGCCCTTAGGACCTCAACCAATATTTCCAACAAGTCATATATTACTACCCAAATGTATTCAAACCTCGAGAACACCCAAAGCAGTACCAAAATACCAAATAAACCTCGAGTTCAAGCCTAAGAACTTCTAAACTCCTGAACTCCACCAATGACGCCGAAACTATCCGAAACAACTCCGATTAATCTGAAATGTTTTAGACATATTCCAACAGACATTACAAACCAATTCGAATTGTAAGAATTCCATTCCGATCCCGATAGTCTATTCACAGTCAACTGGAATCGCCAAAAAATAACTTTTGCCAATTCAAGCCTAATTCTATACAAGACTTCACAAAAATATTCCGGACACACTCCTAAGTACCAAATCACCTAACGTATCTAACCATATCATAAAATTTTCAATTCGAGATCATATACAAAAAGTTAAAATTTGGTCAACCTTTTCAAATTTCAAGCTTTAAATTGAGAATCATTTTTCCAAATTCATTTTGATTACCTTGAAAATCAAAAATAACTATTTACATAAGTCTTAACGTCATACAGGTCAATTCATGCCTGAAAACTGACGATCCAGGTACAAAATCTCAAAATAATCGGTCGGGTCATCACACTCTTATATGTACTTATATACTTATATCCTTTTATTTCCAAAGTTTATCCAACTCTCCAATTTTTTTCTAAAGTTTTCGGCAGAGTATTTCTTTATAACTAGAATTCTAGCCCCAAAAGGTTTTCACTTGTTCAGATATCTCCATAAAATATCGCATACACAACTACATGATCCATAATATATAGCATCACGAGACATACATATACAAATTCAATTTATCCCACATTTCTATAATTACTAATCTTAAGGTCTGCGCTTTGTACGTTTACCTGTATAAATAATCATACAATTTGTAAATAAGCATACAATTTTGAACAAATATCAGAAAAAAATCATAAAATTACTAAAATTGATGAAAATTAGCATAATCTATTCAATAGAATCGTGTCTTTTAATAACTGAATATAAAATGTAATTGTATTTAAATCAAAATATTTAGTGTATACCCTGTTTATGTATTCTCAAATAAACTTGAAAAAATCTTTTGGAAAAACATCAAATTTTTTTTAAATCTTTAGGGGCTATATGTTTTATTGAAACTGAAAAGAAAATATGATAACCTGTCGAATTGAACTGATAAAATTATAAATTGGAATATAGTCTAAGATGAATACATTAAATGATGATTGAGGACTTTCATGAACAAACTTTTTCGATTACTGAGTTAGCTATACATGATCAATATTCAACAATTTAAGAAGCTTTGTAACAACCCGGGCGGTCATCTTAAGAATTAACATACCGATCCCCTATTAACTGCTTTCCCCAATTCTATTTCTACTATTTTGATTTATCGGGATGTTCAGCTTTGAGTTTCGGAGAGTTTTGGGAAACTTAGTCCCTTTATGAGAGTTAAGTGTTGGAAAGTTGTCTGTAAATGCAACATTATGAACACAGTCTCAGAATAGAAATCCGGTAGTTCTGTTAGCTCTGTTAGGTGATTTCAGGGTTGGGAGCGTGTTCAGAATGTATTTTGGAGCTCCATAGCTAATTCGTGCTTGAAATGATGAAGTTTAAAATTTTGAAGTTTCCGTTCCGATAGTGAGATTTTGATACCGAGGGTTGGAATGGAATTTTGAAAGTTGCTTTAGTTCGTTCATGTCATTTGGGATGTGTGTGCAAAATTTCAGGTAATTCGGATGTGGTTTGATTAGGTTTTTTATCGAAAGCGTATTTTGAGGAAAATTGGAGTTCTTAGGCTTAAATACTTGATAAATTCGAGTTTTCAGTATTATTTTAGGTGGTTTATAGATTGGCACAAGTTTTAATGATGTTATGGGATATGTCTGTAGGTTTCGTTGAGGTCCCGGGAGCCTCGGGTGTTTTTCGAATGCTCAACAGACATTTTGAGTTGTTTAAACATTTCAGATTTTGCTTCAACAGTTGCAGACTTTTTCTTCTTCGCGATTGCGTCCTCTTTCACGCATTCGCATTGAGTAAATCCTGGAGGAGGACCTATTACCATTCGCGTTCGCGAAGCATTGCCTTTTTCTTTCTTCGCATTTTCATCCAAGCTCTCGCATTCGCGTAGTGTTATTTGATGCTGAGGGTTGTGTATATTTTCCTTCATCGAGTTCGCATGCCTTCACTCGCATTCGTGTAGCCTTTCAAGTCCACCCTTCACGTTCGCATACTGATTCACACTTTTGAGAAGAGAAATTTTAGTAGCGTTCATTTTTTTCTTTGCGAACGCGTGACTTCCTCCGCGTTCGCGATGCATTACATACCTAGGAAGATATCACATTTCAAAAACAAGGGTTTAGCCATATTTACCAAAACATAAGCTTGAGTTCTCGGATTTGATCTAGATTTTGAGGGATTTTCATAGGTATTGATTGGGTAACGATCTAAACTTCTTTTTTCTTGTAACCCACTAATCTAAGAATGAATTCCTTCTGTAATTTCGGATTTTGAATAAAAATTTGATAAAACTTCATAGAACAAATTAATGAGTTTTGAGTGGGTTTTTAACATCCGATTTGGGAGATTTTTATATGGTTAGACTCGTGAGAGTACAAGGTTTCTTAAAATATTAATTTTACCTTATTCTGGGACATTGGTCTGAGTGACATTTTGGTTATTTTACCTAATTTTGCGTCTTAGCATTGAATTTAATCATAGAATCAGTTGCTTCAGAAGTTATTTACGATATGTAATTGAATTGAATAGATTTGGGCCATTTGGAGTCGGATGCTCGTGGAAAATGTGTGGTTTCGAGTTGATTTTGGATCCGATTTGAGGTAAGCGGCTTGTCTAACCTTGTGTGGAGAACCTTCCCCTTAGGATATGATATCAGGTAATTGAATGCCATGTACGTGAGGTGACAAACACGTACTTGTGCTAATTGTTAAATGCCTGGATTTATTCTAAGTATTTAGACTGAGTTTCTTTCTTACCTGCTTTATTCTACATGCAAATATAGCATGTCCTAGTTTAGAAAAGCATTCTTAGTCGATCTAATTTTCCTATTTGCTTAAGTTTTTTTGATTGTATTACGTGAAGCATGTTAGGCTAGAACTACCTGTTGCCTTGTTATTGCACTCCATTTCTGAATATCTTCTTGTTGTGGCTGTGTATTTATATTGGGACTACGTGTGTAGGATTCCGATAGCTCTCCCCTTGCTTGTTTATTTTGGGACTACCGGTTATATTCCCGGTAGATCCCCCTATACATTTACTTTGGGACAATGGATCGGATTCCGGTAGATTCCCGCACACTGATAAATGGACTACGGGACGGTATTCCGGGAGACCCTTCGGATATACATATATATGATGGACCGCGGAAGATATCCTGGGAGATCCTTTGGACAATTGATGAAAGGGACTACAAGATGGTATCCTGGGAGATCCTCGTTGTTGTTACTGGTATTGAGCTATTTTTTTTACTATGTGTTACCTTATTCCTTGTATATTTATTGTTGCCTTGTATAACCTGTCTTATGTCATTGCAGTACTTGTTTACATTGTTCATTTACAGTTGCAATTTATTTTTTGTTTTTAACCATAGTAGAGCCATGACCTTCATCGTCACTACCCCAACCAGGTTAGGCTTGGCACTTACTGAATACCACTAAGGTGTACTCATGCCTCTTCTCTGCATATTGTTCATATGAAAATCTAGGTGCCTCTACCCGAGCATATTATTCCTGAGGCAGAGAGATCTATCAGGGACTTCAAGGTACATCTGCCACGTCCGCAGATCCACGGAGTCTCTATCTTATTCTACATTTTTAGCAGTTAGCTTTCCTTCTTGCTATTATTATAGACATTCCGGTGTTAGACCAGTGTACTACCTTTCTGACATCTTGTGTTCCAGTGAGTTTTTAGGTTTTGGGATAATATTCTAGCCTCTCGTGATGTCTAGTTATTTATGCCGAGCGACATTTATATACTATTTGCTTCTAGTTGTCAATTTTGAACTACTTATTTTCACAAGTTATTTTGTTTCCGCATTGTTAGGCTTACCTAGTCGTAGGGACTAGATGCTATCATGACATGTTCACGGAGGGCAAACTGGGATCATGAAAAGTTGGTATCAGAGCTCTAGGTTCATAGGAGTCACAGAACATATGCCGGTTTATTAGAGTCTCGCTGATCGGTACGAAGAGATCTGTACTTATCTACGAGAGGTTTTGTAACTGTTAGGAAAATTTTCACTTCATTTGATTTCATTGTCGTGCGATATTTTGGCATCAAAATTCTAAACTTTTGTCTTCAATTCTCTCACAGATGGTGAGGATACGTGCTACTCACGATGATTAGGCACCCACGCCCCCTACCACAGCCGCCAGAGGCTAGGGTAGAGGCCGAGGCTGCGCGCGTGGTGTAGCGATAGCACCTTCGCAAGCTACCGCCGAGGTACCACATGCAGATCTAGCTGGAGTCTAGGCACCCAACACACCTACTGCCACTACCACTCCAGCTCTTTAGGAGACTTTGGCTCAGTTCATGACTATGTATACCACCTTGGCTCAAGTAACATTTCTTCCCCTTGCTGCAGCCACATCCCAGGTTGGGGGAGGAGCACAGACTCCCGCCACTTGCACTCGTGAGTAGCGAGTTCATGTTCACCAGGTCCTAGAGATCATTCATATACCGCCTGCAGTACCAGTTTAGCCTGTGGATGGGGAAGCTTCTTCACAGGACGAGCAGTGGAGACTTGAGAGGTTCAAGAAGTATGATCCTCCGATATTTTGTGGATTAGCATTAGACAATGCTGTGGAGTTCCTAGAGGAGTGCCACTGTATTCTTCGCACAATGTGTATATAAGAATCTAGCAGGGTTTCAATGCTTTCGAGTTTCGGGGAGCCACCTATGATTGGTGGTGCACCAATAAGTTAGAAAGTCCAGACGAGGATGCTTCACTAACCTGGACCCAGTTCTCAAGTATGTTCCAGAGAGAGTTTTTTCCTTAGAGCCTCAGGATGCATGGCGCGCAGATTTTGTTAATTTGCGCTAGGGTTGCTATGACTGTTTAAGAGTATGCTATACATTACACTAGATTGGCTAGGCATGCACTGGCTTTGGTTGCTACTATCTGCAAGAGGGTTTACCAATTCATTGAGGGTCTTATCCCGCCCATCAGATCTAGCATGGCTTGAGAGTTGGAGATGGACATTTCTTTCCAGCATGTGGTGAGCATTACTCGGAGGATTAAGGGTATGCATGCCAGGAAGAGAGAGAAGAGGGAGGCCAAGGGGTCTCAAGAGTCGGGCCATTTCTCAGGTGCCCGTACCCCAGCTATAGGTCGACATGGTAGGGGCTATTTGATTCGGACCATTCATTCAGATCTTCTAGCAGCCATTAGTGCCCCGGCTCCTCCTAGACCTCTGGAGCTTTACTATGCACCTCTATTTTCTAGTTCGCCTCCTACACGGGGTGCTTTCCGAGGTTAGTCTAGTAGACCTGGCCTTAGCCAATCAAAGCCACCACATCCTCCCAGATCTTGTTTTGAGTGAGGTAAGACACGCCATATGGTCAGAGATTGCCCCGGACATGGGAGGGGTGCACGCTCACATACTTCTTAGCCACAACGTGCCTCGTAGCGTTCTCAGGCCATGGTTCCAACACCAGCTGCTACTCTATCTGCCCAGCAGCCAGCCAGGGGTAGAGGTTGCTCTAGAGCGGGTGGCAAGGCCAGATACTATGCCATTCCCGCCCCTACCAAAGTTGTTGCCTCAGATTTTGTCATTACAGGTATTATACTTTCTTATCACAGAGATGTATCGGTTCTATTCGATCCAGGCACCACTTATTATTACATATATTCTTATTTTTCTTCGCATTTGGGAATATCCTAAGATTTCTTGTGTTCCCCTATTTATATTTCTACTCCTCTAGGAGATTCTCTCATTGTGGATCGCTTTTACCGGTAGTGTTTGGTTACTATTCATGGTTTTGAGACCATAGCCAATTTACTGTTACTCAGCATGGTTGATTTTGATATTATCTTAGTCATGAACTGGTTGTCGCCCCATTATTCTATTCTTGATTGTCACGCCAAGACCATGACACTGACTATGCCAGGTATACCATGTGTTGAGTGAACTGGTACTTTAGATCACACTCCCAGTAGAGTTATCTCTTTTCTTAAAGCTCTTCGTATGGTTGAGAAGGGTTGTGATTCATATTTAGCATATGTAAGAGATTTTAGTATTAATACCCCTATGTTGATTTAGTTATAGTGGTATGGGATTATCCCGACGTGTCTCCGGCTGATCTTCCAGGAATGTCTCCTGACAAAGATATTGATTTTGGCATTGATCTATTGTCGGGCACATAGCCCATTTCCATTCCTCTGTATCATACGGCTCCTCCTGAGTTGAAGGAGTTGAAGGATCAGTTGTAAGAATTGTGTGATAAGTGTTTCATTTGATCTAGTGTTTCACCTTGGGGTGCTCCTATCTTGTTTGTGAAGAAAAAGGATGGTTCTACGCATATTTGTAGAGATTATTGCCTGTTGAACAAGGTTACAGTGAAGAACCGTTATCCTTTGCCTCGTATAAATGATCTGCTTAACCAGCTTCAGGGCGCACTGGTGTTTTCTATGATTGACTTGCGCTCATGTTACCATTAGATGAAGATTCAAGAGCCAGATATCCCAAAGACTACGTTCAAGACTCAGTATGGTCATTACGAGTTCCTTGTTATGTCATTTGGGCTGACCAATGCCCTAGCAACTTTTATGCATTTGATGCACAGTGTGTTCCGGCCCTATATTGACTCATTTGTTAATGTTTTTATTTATGATTTTCAGGTGTATTCCCGGATCTGGGAAGATCATGAATAGCACATGAGGACCATGCTTAAATCTCTGAGGGAAAAGAAGTTATATCTGATGTTCTCGAAATGTGCACTTTGCTTACATTTTATAGCATTTTTAGGCCACGTCGTATCGGGTTAGGGTTTTGGGTGGATCTGAAGAAGGTATAGGTCATGCAGAGTTGGCCCGGGTCGTTCTCAACTACAGAGATTTGCATTTTTCTAGGCTTGGCAGGCTAGTACCATCATTTGTGTAGGAGTATTCATTGATTGCAGCCCTTCTGACCAGATTAACCCAGAAGGGTGCTCCATTTTAATGGACAGAGGAGTGTGAGGCTAGCTCTCAGAAGCTCAAGACAACTTTGACTAAAGCCCCAGTTTTGATATTGCCTACTGGTTCGGGGAATTATACAGTCTATTGTGATGCCTCAACGGTTGGCCTCGGAGTAGTGTTGATGCATGATAGTAGGGTAATTGTCTACGCGTCTAGATAGTTGAAGATACATGAGAAGAATTACCTTGTTCACAACCTTGAGTTATCTGCCATTGTTCATGACCAGAAGATTTAGCGCCATTATTTATACGGTGTGCCTTGTGAGATTTATTCTGACCATGAGAGCTTGCAGCATTTATCAAGCAAAAGGATCTAAATTTTCACCATATGAGGTGGTTAAATTGTTTAACGATTATGACATCGTTATTTTGTATCACCATGGGAAGGACAATGTGGTGGCTGATGCCTTGAGCCACCGGGTGGAGAGTTTGGGGAGTTTGGCATATTTACCAGCTTCAGAGAGGCCTATGGCTATGGATGTTCAGGCATAAGCCAGTCAGTTTTGAGATTGATTCTTTCAGAGCATAGTCGGGTCCTAGCTTGCGCAGTTTCTTTGCCTTCCTGATTCGATCATATCAAGCAGCGACAATATGATGACCCTCATTTACTTGTCCTCAAGGAAACAGTTCAGCACGGTGATGCCATAGATGTGACTATTGGGGACAATGGGGTATTGAGGATGCATGGTCAGATTTGTGTACCTAATTTTGACGGGCTTCGAGAGTTGATTATAGATGAGGACTATAGTTTAGGGTATTCCATCTATCCGGATTCCCTGAAGTTGTATCAGGATTTGAGTCAGCATTATTGGTGGAGGCGGATGAAGCAAGATACAATTGGATTTGTATCTAGATGCCTCAATTGTCAACAGGTGAACTATGAGCACGAGAGACCAGATGGGCTTCAGCAGATAGAGATTCCGGAGTGGAAGTGGGTGTGACGACCCGACCTGTCATCTGATATGTTTCCGTCCCGTTTTCCTCGTTTATGCTTCTACATGTTTCATTATATGTGTTAGGTGAATTTGAAGAAATTCGGATAGAGTTTGGTTGGAAAAGAGACAACAAGTCTCTTTAGTGAAAGTTTGGTTTGGAATAGTCAACTGAATGTTGACTTGTGAGTTAGAGGGCTTGGAATGGATTTCCGATGGTTCGTTTAGTTTCAGAGGATTATTTAAGATTTAGGAGAGCAATCAAAAGTGAAATTGGAGGTTCAGTTTAGAAGTTAGCCTATTTTGGCGAAGTTAGGATTTTGGATAAATCTGGTTGATATATGAAATTTTGATTCGAGGGTCGGAATGAAATTCCGAGAGTTGCTGTAGCTTCGTCGTGCAATTTTGGATTTTTGAGCAAAATTTCAATTTATTCAGAGGTGTTTAGATTGGATTTTTGATCGAATGGGAGTTTCGAAAGTTTTAGTTTAACTTAGGCTTGAATCCATTTTAATTTGATGATTTTTTTGTTGTTGGATGTGTTTTTAGGATTGGAACAAGTTTGAATGAGGTTTTAGGAGGTGTTTGTGCTTTTGGTTGAGGTCCCGGAGGCCTCGGGGTGATATCGGGTGGTCAAATGAACCAAATTTGGCCTTAGAAGATAGCAAATTTTCAGCTGCTGGTGCTGCAGAGTAATACCCTTTGCATTCGCGTTGGTGATGTTTTGTACGCATAGAGGAAATATGAGGGAGGGGAAAGTTGGCCTTCACGTTAGTGATTAGCAAATCGCGTTCGCTGAAGGTCGCCTGGCGGTGCTTCGTGTTTGCCTAGGGTATGAGCTCTGAAGCTTCGCGTTCGCGATTGTGCAAACGCGTTCGCAATTGTGCAGACACGTTCACGAAGAGGAAATTGTGGTTAAGTGGAATTGGCTTATCGCGAACGCGAGTGGTCCCTCGCGTTCGCGTAGAAGGATTTGCATCTGGGCAGAAGGCTTTTTAATGATATTTCATCCGCGAGCCTATTCATATTTCCTCCTTTTTGATCACCTTGATAGCTTTTTGGTAGAGATTAAAGAGGGTTTCAACTGGAATTAATTAGAGGTGAGTCTCGTGACTTATAAATATCATTTTATTGAAGAATCAACCTTAAATTCTTGGAAATTTGGGTAAAAATTGGAAGAACTAGGGCTCGGTTTTTGAAATGAAAAATTTGGGATTTGATTGCCCATTTGAGCTCCGATTTTGATGAATTTTATATGTATACACTCGCGGCAAGATGAGGAACATTTTGGTGTAAAATTTTCTCTATTTCGACAAGTGGGCCGGGGACTCGGGCTTTGCTAATTTTGCAATTTTCAATGTTTTTCGAGTCTTTTCGATTGGGTTACAATGCCTTAGCCTATTGTAATGTATTCATTATGGATTTGGTCAGATTCGACTCGCGAGGAGGTGGATTTCAGAGGAAGGGGCATTGTGGGATATTCTTCGGCCGGCTAGAGGTGAGTAATGCTTGTGAATGCTATTTTAAGGGTTTGAAGCCCCGGACTTTCACATCGTAATGCAATATTGAGGCGTGACATGCACTCCATGACAATTGTGGGGTCAGTTACTATTAGAGATTGTGACTTGGTCCATCCCGAGTGATATTTACAGTATATTGGTGATTGATACACAATATTGTACTGATATTATTGGGCTTGTTGCCATGTTAGCGGCCTCATGTTGACTTGTAGAATCCTTTGGGAATTGATAGTGTTGTTTCTGCATACGCTTGCATATCATTTGGCTCATTCCACAGCCTTTAATTGCTATTTAACAAACTCAACCATATTTTCTATGTGTTGAAACTCAAATTATATTTTAAATGATATTCCGGGCTGAGAACTACTATTTTATAAATGCTTATGGGGCTTATGATAATTTTTGGACTATGCATGAATCGGGCTGCGCGCCGCAACAATATTATACTGAGATGAGCATGGATCGAGCTTCGCCGCAGCAGTGTGTGTATATATATATATATATACTGCACACTGCAGTAACATTGCGCTTGGGCTGTAAGAGCCCCTCCGGAGTCCCAGTAACCACCGTTGATGATAAATAAATAGATCTGCACGCCGCAAAGGGTAGTGGATTCTACCATCATATGCATTGCATTCATACATTTGTACCTTTACTTGTTGTTCAGCTGTTAAGTTTCACATATCATTGTATCATTGGATTTTAGCTTATCTTGTGTATTTCTGGGCTTTCCTATCTTTGAACTGTATTTACTTTTATTACTCACTGGGTCGGAGTACTCACTTTACTCCCTGCATTGTGTGCAGATCCAAACAGTCTCATACTAAGTAGATCCAGTAGTTCAGCAGATACGGCTTTCCGGGAGTGTCAAGGTTGCTGCATGACGTTCGCAGCCATTGACTTTCTCCCTTCCATACCTATCTCTTATTTTTTGCACTTTCAACTTAGACAAACTTTGTATTGGTACGATATGATGTATTCTAGAGGCTTAGATTTGTGACATCGGGTCCTAGTAAGACTATTTCATGTATTTTGTTATTTTTGGACTTTTTAGTAAATTCATACTCCTATTATATTGTGTGATTGCTTCTGAAATCTATCTAAGCTTGTGGGATTTGTGGTAACAAGGTCGGGCCTGCCTAGTAGTGTGCTGGGCGCCATCACAACTGGGTTGGGCCGTGAAAAGTTGGTATCAGAGCCTAGGTTACTTGGTCTCGCGAGTCATGAGCCGGGTTAGTAGAGTATCGCGGATCGGTACGTAGACGTCCGTATATATCCTCGGGAGGCTGCATAACCTTTAGGAAAACTTCACATTCTTGAAATTCTTATTGTGTGACTTTGTTAATTCGAGTACAAAATTCTGTTATTCTATTCTCTCGCAGATGGAGAGAACACGTGCTACTGGAGGATAATGGATGACCTCTAGTACCACC
This sequence comes from Nicotiana benthamiana, assembly GCA_034376525.1. Lineage (NCBI taxonomy): Eukaryota > Viridiplantae > Streptophyta > Magnoliopsida > Solanales > Solanaceae > Nicotiana > Nicotiana benthamiana. The sequence goes on along the minus strand of CM067329.1, from coordinate 134,751,777 downwards.
CACTGCGGGCACCAGAGGCCATGGACGCGGTCGTGGTCGTGGTCGAGGCAGAGCCGTAGGGGCAGAACCTGTTTACCCACCAGTTTCCCCGGCTCAGGATCAGACTCCAGCAACACCTGCTCAGGCAGCGACTGTGCCAATTGTGTTTCCGAGTCTTCAAGAGGCCCCAGCTCACATTCTATCAGTTTGTACTGGCCTGGCTCAAGTAGTCTCAGCTACTACTGCGGCATCTACTTCACAGGCCGGGGGAGGCAATCAGACCCCCACTACTCGCACACATGAGCAGGGAGTGCTGGGTTTACAGACACCAGAGGCACCACTTGTTCAGCAGGCTTTCACCTCATACTTTCAGTGGTGCTCAGGGCGAGGATGCCCATGGTTTTATCGAAATGGGTCGATGTATTCTTCGGACAGTGAGGATTTTTGAGTCGAGTGGTGTATCATTTACTACCTTTCAGTTCTCAAGAGAAGCTTTTACTTGGTGGGAGGCATATGACAGGCGTAGGCCAGTGGGTGTAGCGCCTTTGTCATGGCAGGAGTTCTCCACTCTCTTCCTGGAGAAGTGGGTACCATGATCTCAGAGGGAGGAGATGCGTAGACACTTTGAGTACCTTCATCAGGGAGATATGACTGTGACATAGTATGAGGTGATATTTTTGGAGTTGGCTCGATATGCTCCATGGATTGTCCCGACTTATCGGGAGAGGATTCAGAGGTTTCTGGATGGACTCATTTATCCCATTTGTATTCTGATGACCCGAGAGAGGGTTCTGAGTCATACCTTTGAGGATGCAGTGGATACTGCTCGTGATATTGAGACGACTCACCGTTAGGAGAGAGAGGATAAGGAGGCCAAGAAGCCCCGAGGGTTGGGTATCGTTAGTGGTGCTCCGTCTAGGGGCCAGGTTCAGCAGAGCAGAGGTTGTTCTTTTAGGACTCATCAGTCAGCTCGTTCCGAGTATCGTGGGGCGTCTTCAGGCCGTGGTCATCAGGGGTCCCAGCAGGGCCAGTCTTCATTGAGTGCCCTCCCAGCAGAGAGTTCATCATATGCTACTTTAGCTCAAGGTTCTTCTGCGGCGAGTGTATTGGCTAGTCATTTTGGTGCAAGCGGTTCCATTTAGTCCCCTGCTCCAGGACCTTGTAGTTGCTACCTGTGTGGAGAGTTTGGTCACATTAGGAGGGAGTGTCCTCGTCATCGTGGTAGTCAGTCTCAGTAGAGGGATCAGCCCTCGCCTTCCGCTCCTGTTTCATCAGCACCCACTCAGCTAGCTAGGGGTGGAGGCTAGGTAACCAGAGTCCGTCCCAGGGGTGGATGCCGGACTAGCGGTGGTCAGGCTCAATTCCATGCTCTTCCAGACATGAGGGACGCTATTGCTTCAAATGCTGTTATCACATGTATTATTTCAGTCTGCCATAGAGATGCCCCTGTCTTATTTGATCGCGGTTCTACCTATTCTTATATGTCATCCTATTTTGCTCATCATTTGGGTACGACCCGAGGATGTGTTGCTTTACCTATGTACGTATCTACCCTGGTGGGCAATAATATTATTGTAGACTATGTGTATCGGTCCTGTCTTGTTCTATTGGGGGTATTGAGACCCGAGTTTATTTATTGCTTTTGAGCATGGTAGACTTTGATGTTATTCTGGGAAAGGACTAGTTATCTCCGTGTCATGCTATTCTAGGCTGTCATGCAAATACATTCACCTTGGCTATGCCAGGTGTTCCCAGGATCAAGTGGCGTGGTACGAATGACTATGTCCCTAGCAAGGTTATATCTTTCTTGAAAGCCCAGCGTATGGTTGGGAAGGAATGTTTATCGTATTTTACCTACGTGCGTGATGTTAGAGCTAAGGCTCCCAGTATAGATTATGTTCCCGTTGTGAGGGATTTCCTTGATATATTTCCTGCAAACCTGCCAGGTATGCCCCCAGACATGGAAATTGATTTTGGTATTGACCTAGTGCCGGGCATCAAACCTACTTCCATTCCGCTGATCGTAAGGCACTAGCGGAGTTAAAAGAATTCAAGGATCAGCTTTAGGAACTCCTAAAAAATTATTTATTCGGCCTAGTGTGTCACCGTGGGGTGCACCTATATTATTTGTAAAGAAGAAGGATGGCAAAAGGAGAATGTGCAGATTACAGGCAGTTAAACAAAGTAACAGTGAAGAAGAAGTATCCCCTGCCTCGCATCGATGATTTATTCGACCAGCTTCAGTGAGCGAGGGTGTTCTGAAAGATCGATCTTCATTCGGGTTATCACCAGTTGATGATCAAGGAGTTGGATATTCTTAAGACTGCCTTCAGGACTAGGTATGGTCATTATGACGTTCTTGTTATGTCTTTCGGGCTGTCCAATGCCCCAACAACATTCATACATCTTATGAATAATATATTTTGGGAGTATCAGGATTCCTTTGTTATTGTATTCATTGATGATATTCTGGTGTACTCACGTAGCAAGGAGGAACATGCAGAGGATTTTTCGAGTGGTATTGCACAGATTGAGGGAGGAGAAGTTGTATGCCAAATTCTCCAAGTGTGAGTTTTGGCTCAGTTCCGTGGCCTTCTTGGGACACGTAGTGTCCAGTGATGGTATTCACGTTGATCCTAAGAATATTGAGGCAGTTTAGAGTTGGCCTAGACCATCCTCGGCCACAGAGATTCATAGCTTCCTCAGTTTGGCGGGTTATTATCGTTGGTTTGTTCTGGGTTTCTCATCTATTGCCTCGTCCTTGACCAAGTTGACGCAGATGGGTGCGCCGTTTGTATTGTCGGATGAGTGTGAGGAGAGCTTTCAAAAGCTCAAGACAGCTTTGACCACAGCTCCAGTTATGGAATTGCCATCAGCTTCTTGTTTTTACACCATTTGTTGTGATGCTTTGAGGGTTGAAATTGGATGCGTATTGATGCAAAAGGGTAGAGTGATTGCTTATGCTTCTCGGCAATTGAAACCCCATCAAAAGAACTACCCTGTTCATGACATAGAGTTGGCTATCATAGTTCATGCCTTGAAGATTTGGAGACACTGTTTATATGGAGTATCTTGTGAGGTATTCACCGATCATCGCAGTCTTCAACATTTGTTCAAGTAGAAAGATCTTATTTGAGGCAGCGGAGGAGGTTTGAGTTACTAAAGGACTATGATATTACCATTTTGTATCATCCGGGAAAGGCGAATGTAGTGGCCGATGCTTTGATTCGAAAGGAGGTTAGTGTGGGGTGTTTGGCGTACATCCCAGTTGGGGAGAGGCCCTTTGTAGTTGATGTTCATGCTTTGGCCAATCGGTTGATTTGGTTAGATATTTCAGAGCCCAGTCGGGTTTGGCTTGCGTGGTTTCTCGGTCTTCTTTATATGATCGCATCAAAGAGCGTCAGTATGATGATCCGCATTTGCTTGTCCTCAAGGACAGAGTTCAGCATGGAGAAGCTAGAGATGTGACTATGGGTGATGATGGTTTGTTATTGATATAGGGCCAGATTTGTGTGCCCAATGTGGATGGGCTTTGCGATTATATACTTGAGGTGGCCCACAGTTCGCCGTATTCCATCCATTCGGGTGCCGCGAAGATGTATCAGGACTTGAGACAACATTACTGGTGAAGGATAATGAAGAAAGACATTGTGGGATTTGTGGCTCGGTGTCTCAATTGTCAACAGGTGAAATATGAGCATCAGAGACCGGGCGGTTAGCTTCAGCAATGGTTATTCCTGAGTATAAATGGGAGAGAGTTACTATGGATTTCATGAGTGGTCTTCCACGGACTTTGAAGAAGTTCGATTCGATTTGGGTGATTATGGATCGGCTGACCAAGTTCGCGCATTTCATTCTGCTGTGTAACACATATTCTTCGGAGCAACTGGCAGGGATCTTTATTCGAGAGATCGTTAGGTTTCATGGTGTTCCGGTTTCTATTATATCGGATAGAGGTACTCAGTTCACTTCTCAATTTTGGAGGACTTTTCATCACGAGTTAGTTACTCAGGTGGAGCTGAGTTCAACATTTCACCCCCAGACGGACGAACAGTCGGAGCATACAATTTAGATACTGGATGATATGTTGCGTGCCTGTGTGATTGATTTTGTAGGTTCTTGGGATGAGTTTCTACCTCTTGTAGAAATTGCCTATAGCAACAACTACCAGTCTAGTATTCAGATGGCACCGTATAAGGCCTTGTATGGTAGGCGGAGTAGATCTCTAGTCGGTTGGTTCGACCCCGATGAGGCTAGGTTGTTGGTGACATATTTGGTCCAGGATGACTTAGAGAAGGTGAAAGTGATTCAGGAGAGAATTCGCACAACTCAGCGGCGTCAGAAGAGTTATGCAGACCGGAAGTTCCTAGATGTGTCATTTATGGAGGGTGAGAAGGTTTTTTTGAAGGCTTTGTTCATGAAGGGTGATATGAGGTTTGGGAAGAAAGGGAAGCTGAGTCTGCGGTTCATCGGACCATTTGAGGTACTTAGGAAGTTTGGAGAGGTGGCTTACAAGCTTGCCTTGCTACCCAGCTTATCGAGCGTTCAACCGGTATTCCATGTTTCTATGCTCCGGAAGTATGTTGGGGACCCGTCTGATGTTTTTTATTTCAGCACGGTTTGGATGATGATTTGACTTATGATGTGGAGCCAGTGGCTATTTTGGGTCGTCAAGTGCAGAAACTGAGATCAAAGGATATAGCTTCGGTGAAGGTACAATGGAGAGTTCGGCCCGTGGAGGATGCTACTTGGGAGACCGAGTAGGAAATGCGGAACAGATACCCTCATCTATTTGAGACTTCAGGTATGATTCTTGACTCGCTCGTGGACGAGCATTTGTTTTAGTTGGGTAGGATGTGATGACCTGACCCGTCGTCTCATGTGTTTCCGTCCCGTTTTCTCTGTTTATCTTCTACATGTTTCGATATATGTGTTTTTTTGATTTGAAGTAATTCAGATAGATTTTTGTTGGAAATGAGACAATTAGTCTCCTTAGGGAAAGTTTCATTTAGAATAGTCAATCGGATGTTGACTTGTGAGATAGAAGGCTCAGAATGGATTTTCGATGGTTCGGTTAGTTTCAAGAGATGATTTATGGCTTAGGAGAGAAATCGGAAGTGAATTTTGAGGTTCAGTGTAGAAGTTAGACTATTTTGGAGAAGTTAGGATTTTTGCAAAATTCGGTTTATATAAGAAATTTTGTTCTGAGGGTTAGAATGGAATTTCAAGAGTTTAGTAGCTTCGTTATGTAATTTTGCATGTGTGTGAAAACTTTTAGTTGATTCAGAGGTGTTTCGGTCGGGTTTTTGATCGAATGCGAGTTTCAGAAGTTTTAGTTTAACTTAGGCTTGAATACGTTGTGATTTGGCGATTTTTGTGTTTTTGGTTTGTGTTTTTAGGATTGGAACAAGTTTGAATGAGGTTTTAGGATGTGTTGGTGCTTTTGGTTGAGGTACCGAGGGCATCAAGGTGATTTCGGGTGGTCAAACGGACCAAATTTGGCCTTAGAAGATAGAAGATTTTTAGTTGTTTGTGTTGCAGAGGAACGCCCTTTACATTCACGTGGGTGATGTCGCAAATGCATAGAGGAAATGAGAGGGCGGGGAAATTTTCTCCTTCACATTCGCAATTAGCGGCTTGCGCTCAAGGAAGTTCTCCTGGCGGTGCTTCACGTTCGCGTAGGTGGAGTCGCGCTCGCATAGGGTATGAGGTCTGAAGCTTCCCGTTCACGATTGTGCAGATGCATTCGCGAAGGGGAAATTGCGGTTAAGTGGAATTTGGTCATTGCGAAAGCGAGAGGACCCTCGCGTTCGCATAGTAGGATTTGCATCTGGGCAGAAGTCTTTTTTATGATATTTCATCTGCGAGCCTATTCATTTTTCCTCCATCTTTGAATACTTTGAGAGCTTTTTGGTAGAGATTGAAGAGGATTTCAACGTGAATTGATTGGAAGTGACTCTGGTGACTTAGAAACATTATTTTATTAAACAATGAACCTTAAATTCTTGGAAATTTGGGTAAAAATTAGAAGAACTAGGGCTTTGTTTGTGAAATGAAAACTTAGGATTTCATGGCCCATTTGAGCTCCGATGTTGATGAATTTTATACGTATAGGCTCTTGGAGAGATGATAATATTTTTGGTGTAAAATTTTTTGGATTTCGAGAAGTGGGCTCGGGGCTCGGGTTTTTCTAATTTTTCAATTTTCGATTTTTTTTAGTCTTTTCGATTGGGTTATATTCCCTTTGCCTATTATTATGTATTCGTTGTGGTTTTGGCCAGATGCGATGCGCGAGGAGGTTGATTTGAGAGAAAAAGGCATTGCAGGCTAGTCTTTGGCCGGCCAGAGGTGAGTAATGCTTGTAAATGCTGTTTTGCGGATTTGAAACCCCAGACTTTCACATTGTAACGCTATATTGAGGCATGACACGCACTCCTTGAAGAGTGGCAGGCTGGTTACTATTAGGGATTATGACTTGGTCCATCCCGAGTGAGATTTACACTATATTGGTGATTGATACACAATATTGTACCGATATTATTGGGCTTGTTGCCATGTTTGGGGCCTCAGGCCGACTTGTAGAATCCTTCGGGGAATGATATTGTTGTTTCTGCATACGCTTGCATATCATTTGGCTCAGTCCACAGCCATTAAACTCTGTTTTGCAAACTCAGCCATATTTTCTATGTTTTGAAACTCAAATGATATTTTAAATGATATTTCGGGCTGTGAACTACTGTTTTATAAATACCCATGGGGCTTATGATGATTTCTTGACTGTGCATAGATCGGGCTGCACGCTACTGCAGTGTGTGTATATATATATATATATATATGTATATATATATATATATATATATATATATATATATATATATATGTATGTATTTGATCAGACTGCACGTCGCAGTAACATTGCGCTTGGGATGTAGGAGCCCCTCCGGAATCTGTACACATCCCCAGTGAGCGTCATCAATGAAAAATAAATGGATCGGGCTGCACGCCGAAGTGGGTACTGAATTATACGATCATATGCATTGCATTGTGTTCATACATTTGTACCTTTACTTGTTGTTCAACTATTAAGTTTCACATGTCACTATATCATTGGATTTTCGCTTATCTTGTGTGCTTTCCTATCTTCAGACAATATTTACTTTTATTACTTATTGGGTCAGAGTACTCACTTTACTCTCTGCACCTTGTGTGCAGATCCAGAGCAGTCTCAGGCTGAGTAGATCTAGCAGTTCAGCAGATACATCTTTTCAGGAGTGTCAAGGTAGCTGCACGGTGTTCCCATCCATTGAATTTCTCCCTTCCATCCCTATCTCTTATTTTTCGCACTTTCAGCTTAGACAGACTTTGTATTGTTACAACATGATGTATTCTAGAGGCTCAGATTTGTGACACCGGGTCCTAGTGGGACTATCATGTAGTTTGTTATTTTTGCACTTTTCAGTAAATTTAGACTCCTATTATATTGTGTGATTTCTTTTGAAATCCATCTAAGTTTGTAGGAATTGTGGTAACAAGGTCGGGCTTGCCTAGTAGTGTGATGGGCGCCATCACGACCGGGTTGGGATCGTGACAGTGGGAGAGGATCACCATGGACTTCGTAATTGGACTCCTACGGAAATTCAAGAAGTTTGATGCTATTTGGGTGATTGTGGATCGGCTGACCAAGTCCACGCATTTCATTCTTATTTGTACTTATTCATCGAAATAACTGACGGAGATTTATATCCAAGAGATTGTTCGTCTGCATGGTATTCCAGTTTCCATTATCTCAAATAAAGGTACTCAGTTCACATTACAGTTTTGGAGGGCCATTCAGCGTGAGTTAGGCACTCGGGTAGAGTTAAGTATAGCATTTCACCACCAAACGGATGGACAGTCCGAGCGCACCATTCAGATTCTTGAGGATATGCTCCGAGAATGTGTGATTGAGTATGAAGGGTCGTTGGATCAGTTCTTGCGATTGGCAGTGTTTACTTACAACAACAACTATTAGTCCAACATTCAGATGGCACCGTATGAGGCTTTACATGATAGGCAGTGTAGATCTCCATTGGGTTGGTTGGAGTCGGCGAGGCCATGTTATTGGGCATAGATTTGATTCAAGATGCTTTGGAGAAGATTAAGGTAATTTAGGATAGACTCTGTACCCAGTCTAGATAGAAGAGCTACGTGGACCGGATGGTTTGTGATGGTTCCTATATGGTTAGAGAGTGGGTTCTGCTTCGGGTTTCGCCTACGAAGGGTGTTATTAGGTTTGGGAAGTAAGAGAATTTGAGTCTGAGGTTATTGGCCATTTTTAGATATTGAGGCATGTTGGGGAGGTTCCTTATGAACATGCCTTACCTCCCAGCTTGGCAGGAGTTCATCCGGTATTTTATGTTTCGATGCTCCGTAGGTATCATGGTGATCCGTAGCACGTGTTGGATTTCAGTTCAGTTCAGTTGGACAAGGATCTATCCTATGTTGAGGAGCCAGTGGCTATATTGAATAGGCACATCAGAAAATTGAGGTCAAAGAATATTGCTTTAGTAAAGGTCCAGTGGCAGGGTCAGCCGGCAGAGGAGGCAACCTGGGAGACCAGATCAATACTAAAAAATTTAAGAATCTTCGTGATGACCCAGCCAACCGTCATAATAATTAACACCCCGATGCCCTATTAACTCCTTTCCCCAAGTCTATTTCTGCTAATTTGATTTTTTGGGATGTTCGGTTTTGAGTTTCGGAGTGTTTTGGGACACTTAGTCCCTAAATGAGAGCTTATGTCTTGAAAAGTATTCGTAGTTGGAACAGTGTAAAGACATCCTCGAAATGGAAATCGGATAATCTTGATAGCTCCGTTAGGTGATTTCGGGGTTGGGAGCGTGTTCGAAATGTGTTTTGGAGATGCGTAGCTAATTTGGGCTTGAAATGCAGAAATTTAAATTTTTGAAGTTCCAGTCCGATAGTGAGATTTTGATCCTGGGGTCGAAATGGAATTTCGGAAGTTGCTATAGTTGCGTTTTATCATTTGGGATGTAAACTTCAGGTCATTCGGACATTGTTAGGTTACGTTTTTTATCGAAAGTGTATTTTGAGGAAAATTATAGTTCCGAGGCTTAAATCCTTGATTAATTCGAGTTTCCGGCGCCGTTTTAGGTGTTTTAAGGATTGGAAAAAGTTTGAATGATGTTATGGCATATGTTGGTAGGTTTTGTTTTGAGGTCATGGGGGCCTCGGGTGTGTTTCGGATACTCAACAGGGCATTTTGAGTTGTTTAAAAATTTCAGATTTTGCTTCAGCTGTTGCAGACTTTTTTCTTCTTCGCGATCGTGTCTTCTTTCATGTGTTCGCATAGAGTAAATCCTTGAGGAGGACCGTTACCCTTCATGTTCACATTACATCTTCTCTCTGAGAAACGAGGGGACTATCTATATATGATCAAATTCGGACTTGCCTTTTTTGTATGACTGATCGAGACTAGAATGCGATAAGCCAATGTTCAGCCTAGTATTATATCGAACCATGATGCAAAGTTAGATTCGTGGCCTTGAGACCGATTATGATTGAGATCGACAAGATCGATACCGAACAACATAGAGATCGTGGAAAGCTTACTGATTCGAATAACAGAAAATCGAAATATCCGCAATCAGATAAGGATCATGGCGCAAATCACGGCACATATCATGATGAGGCCGATTAATTAGCCAATCACGGAATTTCTTACCTGATATATATAGAATCGTACATAGAGTAGGACTCCCCTACTATGTAAAGGGAGTATGATAATTTTTGAAGACATTATTACAAGGCAATATGCTAATATTTTCTAGCTTTCATTATCTTGTTATTATGTTCATAAGCAACAACAACAACAACAATAACCCAGTATAATCTTATTTAGTGGGGTCTGGGGAGGGTAGTGCGTACGCAGATCTTACCCCTACCCTAGGGTAGAGAGGATGTTTCCATATAGACCCCCGACATCCTTCCCTCGAAGAACTTTCCACCTTGCTCTTGGGGAGACTCGAACTCACAACCTCTTGGTTGGAAGTGGGAGTTGCTTACCATCAGGGCAACCCCTCTTGTCAAATATTCATAAGCAAGTTGAGATATACTTGGTTCAAGGGTGACTAAACTCGAGGGTCAAGGCTAATCACTTTACATAGAATTTTATATATATATAAAATCACTTTATCGCTAAATTATCAGGCATTGTTTTAGCAACTAGCCACTTTAAAAATATGAAATATTGCCGATGGTTACTTTATCCGTTTCAAAATGATACCTCTATTTCTTTTTCTTTCTTCTCTTCTCTTTTTGATTGTCACAATAGATGTTTTTTTATGGGGATTAACGATAAAATATGTCTAACCATCATAGAACAGTGCCATAAGTTGTGAACTTTAACAAGTAATATTTCTTACCTCCCAACGGACTATCTTTCTCCTCGCAGAAATAACGTGGGTTGGCCACCTTTTGGCCTGCCATTTAGTATAGTAAATAGCGAGTGTTAGTTTGATGAGAGCATTACACCATCATTGTATTTCTTTTTCCTTTTTGGATCATTCTCATAATCTGTGAGTCGTTACCAAGATGCAGAAGCAAAAGCAAAAGAATATTTTATCTTCCTAGAGCCCAATGGCGGATTAAAGATTTAGAAGCTATGGGTGTTCGTCGAAAAAACTCGAAAAGAAAATGAAAAAGAGTTTAGTTGTGGGTGCTAGCTTAATATTTATTTAAATTTTTTTTATAATTACCATAGTAAATTTATTAAATTTGGTTAAACACAATGGATGCTAAAGCACCTATAATGGTTCATGTAGACCCACCACTACGAGAGCCTCCATAGAATACTCTTTATTTTCTTCTTTTCCGCGCTGATAAAAAATCTTACTATAATACTTATATTTAAATTCTGGGACATAAATATGAAGTTTAAATCGTGGATCGGAGTTCGAACGTCAAGACATACTCTTAGGAGCATCACTACAAGAGAACAGGCAATTAGCATCGACATTTAGTGTGGAATTTCAGTTCCCTAACTAATATAAGTCTTTAGCTAGTTATATAGATAGAAAATTCCTATTTCCTTGAAAAGTTTTTCGATCAAAAACTTGATCACAAAATAGCTATAGTTTTTCCGCTAGAATTTTAATTTGGCGCTAAATTTACTTTTCCCAAAGAGCCTAGTTTAGTTAGGGACACAGTCAGTACTCAGTAGCGCATTCCTAGCAATGTGCAAGCTAGGAATCTTATTTTGGCGCTAAATGTTTTTCCGAAAAAATTATCTTTTAGCTAGGATTACATTTCGTGTCTAATCCCTAACTAAAAAGTAGCTCCAAATGTTTTCTTGCCAAATCCATTGCTAAGGTTTAGCGGGAAGTTACATTATGGCGCTAATTTTATTTTGTCAATTTTGATTGTTTAGATTGGGATGAATCCAAGCTAGTAATAATAATAATAATAATAATAATAATAATAATAATAATAATAATAATAATAATAATAATAATAATAATAATAAATTATTATTACTATTATTATTATTATAGTGGTAATAAAAGTTTAGTTACCGTCTTTGACTTCTGATTGAAATTCCTATATTAAAGGCAATCTATTTTCTCACTTTTGTAAAGTTAGGCTAAAAGTAAATTAAAATCCTTAGATACCTTATTTTAATCGAATTACTATATCACAATTCCTTAAACTCCTCTAATGTCACAACCCTAGTTCATCGAGCGATAACACATCATGACGACACCTAGTCTTCGCGACTAGGTAAGGCTAGCACATTACGGAATTTAACAACTTTTCAAGAAATAGTAACTCAAAACTAAATAACTTAATGAAAAGTATAAAGTTGTCACCTCACATACACTTTAACATAAAGATATCGAAATAACCCAAAAATGCATAATCCCACTGGCAACACAAGCTAAGTACATACGCTGCTCTAATCATCCAGAAAAGTCTAATACAAAGAAGGACGGAATAACAACTAGCTAACTATAGGTAGAATAAGAAGGAGACTCTTCGGTCTACGGATGCGACAGAAGTATACCTCAAGTCTTCGTAAGCTCCCCGAAGCTACTGATAGTGCGCCAGCGTAGAGGTACCTGGATCTGCACATGAAAAACATGGGAAGAAGAGGCGTGAGTACACCACAACGGTACTCAGTAAGTGCCAAGCTTAACCTCGATCGGGTAGTGACAAGGATGGTCGGGCTCTACTAAAAAATAACATAATAACTTAAAGCTACACTATATGAATAGGTAAGCTAATAGAGACAATAGCAATTTAAAATAGAAAACTACAAGTTAACTACAATTAAGTGAAGAAAGGAATTTACAAAATAAAATACAACTCAGTGCCAGAAGTACCACGAGGATCTCCCAGGATACTGGCCTATAGTCCTTTTCTCAGCTGTCTCAGTGGATCTCCCGGGATACCGTCCCGTAGTCCATCATACATGTTTATCCGAAGGATCTTCCGAGATATCGTCTCATAGTCCATCATATATGTTTATCCGAATGATCTCCCGGGACGTCGTCCCGTATTCCAACTTTTAATGTGCAGGGGGATTTGGGGAATCGAACCCGTAGTCCAAAAGTAAACAAACAAGGGAGAGTTACCGCAATCCCACATCTGTAGTCCCAATTTAAATGCGCAACCACAACCAAGGAGGTACAAGAAATTCAAATACAACACACCAACAGTTAGGTAAAACTAGCCTAGCATGCTTCATGTAGTACAATTTAGATAAATAGGCAGTTAAGTAGCTAATTCTGACTAGTCATGCTCTTCTAACTAACACAGGTTAAACTTGCATTTATATATGTCACATAAGCGAGAAAACGCATTCTAAATAATTCAAGTAAAATGAGTTTTCAATAGTTATCACAAGTACATGCTCTTAACCTCGTGCATAAGGCATTCAAATCAACAATTACGAAGTCCTAAGGGGAGAGGTCCCCCAAACAAGGTTAGAAAAGCCACTTACCTCGAACCGGTGTGAATCAACTATGAAAAAATGCCCTTGCCACAAGTATCCGACTCCGAATGGACCAAATATATTCAATCCAATTGCATAACGTAAATAACATCGCAAACAACTGTTATCATTATTAAGATTAAAGCTAAGGTGCGAAAATAGGTAAAATAACCAAAACGCCTCTCAGGACAACGGCTCAGAATTGAATAATTTTTACATTTTTAGAACCCTCGTACTCTCACGAGTCTAACCATATAAAAATCTCCCAAGTAGGAAGTCAAATGCCCACTCAGAATCAAACAACTAAGTAAAAGAAGTTTTACCAATTTATCCCAATTTTAGACTTTGAATTTGAATTTTAATGGCGGATTTAACTAGATGTTGATGAAATATAACTAGAAAGGGTCAAAGCAATGTTACCAAATGGTATTCTCTTCAAAACCCACTCAAAATCGCCTTCTCCCGTGCTCTCAATTGGTTTTCCAACTTTTGAAATAAACTCTCGGATTTTTCCTATGTCTAAACAGGGATTTTCGCTTTTGCAGCCCAGGGACCGCTTCTGCGGTCCCGCTTTTGCGAAATATTAGCCGCTTCTGCGGTTTTCATTAAAGGGACCAGGGTTCGCTTCTGCGGACAACAAACAGCCTCTGCGGTGCCGCTTATGCAGAAAAGAGACCGCTTCTGCGGTTTCCTGAGGAATGCACAAAACTCGCTTCTGCGATGAAGAATCTGCTTCTGCGGCACCGCTTCTGCAGTTCCCAAGCCGCAAAAGGGAAAATACCAGAAGAATAAAAAACCAGTTGTTGCACACTTTAGAAATTCAACCCATCGACCATCCGAAACCATCCCGAGGCCCCAGATACCTCAACCCAAAGCACCAATAACACATAATACCTTATTCAAACCTACACCAATATTTAAAACATATAAAACAACACCGGAAATCCGATTAAATCACAAATTCAAGCCTAAGAACTTCAAGTTCATCCAAATCACACTTTCGATCCAAACCCAACCAACACTCATCCGATTGACGTAAAATTTTGCACGCACGTCCCAAATGATATGAAGATTCTACAGCAAATTCCGAAATAACGTTCCGACCCTCGAATAAAAAATTCACTATCGCATCGGAAACCTCCAATTCTAACTTTCGGCATTCCTAGCCTAAATGAGTTATGGACATCCAAAATATATTCCGAACATGCTCTCAATCCCCAAATCACCTAACGGAGCTAACGGAACCATCGATTTTCCATTCCAAAGTCGTCTTCACATTGTTTCGATTACTGATCACTTTCCAAAACTTAAGCTCATTTAGAGACTAAGTGTCCAAAAACACTTTAAATCCTAATGCAGAGCGTCCCGGCGAACCAAAATAGCATAAATAAACTCAGGGGAAGCATTTCAGAGGGGAACGAGGCATAAATTCCAAAAATGACCGGCCGGGTCGTCACATACTCCTACACTTAAACATTCATTCATCCTCGAACGAGCATAGAGAACATACCTGAAGTAAGAAATAGATGAGGGAAGAAGCCCTATCAAATAGAGATTTTTTCTTTCGATGAGGTTATCGGCTACGCATATCTCGCTCATCCTTCCAAGTCTTCTCATTGGCCGGCGGACCCCGCCACTGAATCTTTACTAAAGCTATCTCCTTTGAGCTGAGCTTTCGGACCTACCTGTCCAATATTGCCACTGGGTCCTCAACATAGGACAAATCCTTGTCTAATTAGACTGAAGTGAACTCCAACACATGAGACGGATCACCGTGATACCTTTGAAGCAACGAGACATGAAATACCAAATGAACCTCGACGAAATTGGTAGGTAAAGCAAGCCCATAGGCAACCTCCCTAACTCGCCTCAAAATCTCAAAAGGTCCAAAAAAACTCGGACTCAACTTCCCTTTCTTCCCAAACCTCATGACACCTTTTATAGGCGAGACCCGAAATAGAACCCACTCAGCAACCATAAAGGAAATATCAAGAACCTTCCGGTCTACGTAACTCTTCTGTCTAGACTAGGCTTGTGACGACCCATCCAGTCATCTTTGGAATTTATGCCCCGTTCCCCTATTAACTGCTTCCCCTACGTTCATTTCTGCTATTTTGGTTTGCCGGGATGTTCGACAATAGAATTCGGAGTGTTTTGGGACACTTAGTCCCTAAATGAAAGCTTAAGTGTTGAAAAATGGTTTATAGTCACAACAATATCAAGACAACCTCGGAATGGAAATCCGATGGTTCTATTAGCTCCGTTAGGTGATTTTGAGGTTGGGAACGTGTTTGGAATGAGTTTTGGAGGTCCGTAGTTCAAATTGGCTAGAAATGCCGAAAGTTAGAATTTTGAAGTTCCGGTCCGCTAGATAATTTTTTATCCAAGGGTTGGAACGGGATTCTTGAAGTTGCTATAGCACCATCATGTCAATTGGGACGTGCGTGCAAACATTCAGGTCAATCGGACGTGTTTTCCTTAAGTTATGAATCGAGCGAGTTTGGCTAAGTTTTGGAAATTTTAAGTTCAAATAATTGATTAAATTGTGTTTCGGCGCTATTTTAGGTGATTTAAGGATTTGGTACAAATTTGAATGATATAAAGGGATAGGTTCTTAGGTTTGGTACAGGTCCCGGGGGCCTCAGGTGTGTTTCAGATGCTCGACGGGTTGGTTTTTGAATTTGTTTGGATGAAATTCATGTTACTGCTTCTGTTGTTTCCGCTTCTACTGCTTGGGGACCGAAAAAGCAGCTCAGCATTCTCATATGCGCAAGGAGGCCATGAGGCACAGAACCGCAGAATCGGTCTTGGTTCCGCTAAAGCGGACTCGCTTATGCGAGTGGTAGACCGCAGAAGCGGAACTTGAGGGGATGAACGGACCGCATAAGCGGCGTATCTTCCACGAAAGCAGGATTCGCTTCCACGATCAAATGTCCGAAGAAGGGAAATTGGTATTTTAAGCAGAGCTGCTGAAGCGGCAATTTGACTGCAAAAGCGGGACCGCATCTGTTCCGGAAAACGGAAATTGCTGGGTGTTAAAAGAAAATCCGAGGGTTTAATTTCGTAAGTTGAAAAATAAATTGAGATCTCGGGAGAAGGCAATTTCGAGTGAGTTTTGAAGAAGAGATTACTGGGTAATGTTTCTATGATCCTTTCTAGCTTTAATCCATCATTTAGTTGTTAAATTCATCTTTTAAATTCGAATTAAGGTCCAAAAATGGAGGAATTTGAGTAGAAGTTCATTGACTAAACAATTGCGATTTGAGGGAGCATTTGACCTCCGATTTGGGATATGTTTATATGGTTAGGCTCGTGAGAGTACGAGGTATCTGAAAATGTTAAAATTATTCGATTTCCAAACGTTGGCCTGAGGGGCATTTTGGTCATTTCACCTATTTTCACGCCTTAGCTTTAATTTTAACAATGTAATCAGTTACTTGTGATGTTATTTACAATGTGTAATTGGTTTGAATAGATTTAGGTCACTCGAAGTTGGATACTCGTGGCAAGGGCATTGTTTCTTTGCGGTTTTGTACCAATTCAAGGTAAGTGGCTTGCCTAACTTTGTGGGGGGGACCTCTCCCCTTAGGATATCTTTGCTATTGCTTAAATGCCTTGTGCGCGAGGTGACGAGCGTGTACTTGTGCTAGTTATTGAAATTCACCTTACTTGGCTTATTTAGACAATGTTTTGTTCACATGTTTAATTGTTAAAAAAATGAAACTTCACTTGTTTTGACTTAGGAAAAGCATGTTAGTAACTTAATTGCTCTATTTGACGAAACTGCAATATCTGTCTTCTTTCGGAAAGTATATTTGACTAAATTGCAATAATTGTCTTTCTGGTGAAGCATGTTAGATTCTCGATTTTACTGGTTGTTCGCATTTCGCCTTCTTTCAGTTAAATATTGGTTTGTTGTGGTGTATCTACTATTGGGACTATGGGACGGCATCCTGAAACTCCCCCTTTTTGTAATTTGTTCCGAGGTTTGGAAGTACGCAATACCAAGAGATCCCAGGCACTAGATTATACAACTGGCGGATACTAAGAGATCCCTGTTATTCAGTTTTTAATTATCATTTTCGTAAAGATTGTTAAATTTCTGCAACGTATCAGGCTTACCAAGTCGCGAAGACTAGGTGCCGTCATGACAAGTTCACGATCGTGACAAGTTGGTATCAGAGCTCTAGGTTCATAAGAGTTAGGGGACACAGGCTGGTTTATTAGAGTCTCGCTGATCGACACGGAGACGTATGTACTTATCTACGAGTGGCTATGTAACTATTTAGGAAAAATCTTTGCTTCATTGAATTCCTTGTCATGTTATGTTTTTTACAACAATTCTAAACTTTTATATTCTATTCTCTCACAGATGGTGAGGATACGCACGACCCGGGAAGATCAAGCACCGGCACCCCTCCTGCAGCAGCT
The DNA here is from genome assembly GCA_034376525.1 of Nicotiana benthamiana. NCBI lineage: Eukaryota > Viridiplantae > Streptophyta > Magnoliopsida > Solanales > Solanaceae > Nicotiana > Nicotiana benthamiana. The sequence continues at coordinate 134,734,376 of CM067329.1, read as the reverse complement.
AGGGGCAGGGGCCGGGGCAGGGTTAATGGACGTGCGCAGGGTGCGGCCAGAGCACCTGCACGAGCAGCCGCCGAGGTGCCACCAGCGGATCCAGTCAGGACTCAAGCGCCAGAGACGCCCACAACTACCACTACTCCAAGTTGTTCAGAAGGCATTGGCGCGGTTTATGAGCATGTATACCATGCTGTCACAGGCAGGGTTGCTTCCACCTCCTGCAGCTACGTCCCAGGCGAGGGGAGGAGCCCAGATTCCGGCATCCCGCACTCTAGAGCAGAGGGTGCACATGGAACCGATCCCAGATATTATTCCTGTCCATCCTACAGTACCGGTTCAGCCCGAGGATGGGCACCTACTTCGGAGGATGAGTAGCGTAGATTGGAGCGGTTCAAGAAGTATGACCCTCCTATTTTCAGCGGACTAGCTACATACGATGCTTTGGGCTTTTTGGAGGATTGTTACTGCATTTTTCGCACCATGGGTATTATTGCTTCGAGCGGGGTTTCCTTTGCGGCTTTCCAGCTTCGGGTAGCCGCCTATGATTGGTGGTGCACTTTTGAGTTAGCTAGTCCGGATGAGGCTGCCTCCCTGACGTGGACTCAGTTTTCATATATGTTTCAGAGGGAGTTTGTTCCCTAGAGCCTCCGAGATGCATGGCACGTGGAGTTTGAGCACTTGCGCCAAGGCCCTATGACTGTCTCTGAGTATGCCATCTGTTATACTAGGTTGGCCAGGCATGCGCTTACTTTGGTGGCTAGTGTTCGTGAGAGAGTTTGCAGGTTTATCGAGGGTCTTATTCCTTCCATCAGGTCTGGCATGGCGCGAGAGTTGGAGATGGATATACCCTATCAGCAGGTGGTGAGCATAGCTATGAGGATAGAGGGTATGCATGCGAGAGAGCGAGAGCAGAGAGAGGCCAAGAGGTCTCGAGAGTCTGGTTATTTTTCTAGCACCCGTACTTCAGGAGCATGACATCATGGTAAGGGCCATACAGGTCTCCCAGTTCACTCAGCTCTTCCTTCTCCCAGTAGTACTCCAGCTCCTCCCAGATCCTAGGAGCCTTATTATGCACCCTCGGTTTCTAGTTCCTCTCCTGCGCGAGGTACCTCAATAGGTCAGTCTAGCAGGGGTGGGCCCAGTCAATCACAACCACCACGCCCTCCCAGAGCTTGTTATGAGTGCGGGTATACCCGCCATGTAGTGAGGGATTGCCTTTGGCTTGGGAGGAGTGTGTTTCAATAGAGTCTCAGCAGCAGCGTACCCAACGAGATTCTCAGGCTATTGTTCCAGCTCCAGCTGCCACCCTACCTGCCCAGCCAGCCTGGGGCGGAGATAGGGGAGATAGAGTTTGCCCTCGAGGTAGGGGCCGAGCCAGATTTTATGCCATTCCTGATCGTGCCGAGGTTGTCGCCTCTGATTCTGTTATTACGGGTATTATTTTGGTTAGTCACAGAGAGGCATCGGTTCCATTGGATCCAGGCTCTACTTATTCTTATGTGTCATCTTATTTTATTCCACATTTGGGTACAGTCCGAGAGACCTTGAGCTCTCTTGTTTATGTTTCTACTCCCATGAGAGATTCCCTTATTATGGACCGTGTATATCGGTCATGTTTGGTTACTATTCGTGGTTTTGGGACCAGGGTAGATCTTTTATTACTTGATATGGTTGATTTTGATATTATCTTGGGCATGGACTAGTTGTCGCCCCAGTATGTTATACTTAATTGTCACGCTAAGACCGTGACGCTGGCTATGCCAGGTGTTCCGCGTATTTAGTGGAGTGGTACTTTTGATCACACTCCCAGGCGAGTTATATCTTTTCTTAAAGCTCAGCGTACGGTTGAGAAGGGGTGTGCCATGTATTTAGCCTATGTGAGAGATGTCAGTGCTGATACCCCTTCTATTGAATCTGTTCCAGTAGTACGGGATTTCCCCGATGTGTTCCCAACTGATCTTTCGGGCATGCCACCCGATCGGAACATAGATTTTGGTATTGATTTGTTGCCGATCACTCAGCCTATATTTATTCCTCCTTACCGTATGGCTCCTCCTGAGTTGAAGGAGTTGAAGGATCAGTTACAGGAATTTCTTGATAAGGGTTTTATTCGACCCAGTGGTTCACCATGGGGTGCTCTTGTCTTGTTTGTGAAGAAAAAGGATGGTTATATGCATATATGTATCGATTATCGTCAAATGAACAAAGTTACAGCGAAGAACCAAAATCTTTTGCCTCGTATTGATGACCTATTCGACCAACTTCAGGGCGCACAGGTGCTTTCTAAGATTGATTTGCGCTCAGGTTATCACCAGCTAAAGATTCGGGAGCCGGATATCTCGAAGACCGCTTTCAAGACTCAGTGTGATCATTACGAGTTCCTTGTCATGTCATTTGTACTGACCAACGCACCAGCAGCTTTTATGCATTTGATGCACAGTGTATTCAGGACCTATGTCGATTCTTTTGTCATTGTTTTCATAGAGGATATTCTTGTGTACTCACGGAGTTGGGAAGATCATGAGCACCACCTGAGGACAGTGCTTCAGACCCTGAGAGAAAAGAAATTATATGCAAAGTTTTCAAAATGTGAGTTTTGGTTGAGTTCTGTGGCATTCCTAGGCCACGTGGTTTCGAGTGAGGGCATTCGGGTAGATCCGAAGAAGGTGGTGGCCGTGCAGAGTTGGCCCAGACCCTCCTCAGCTACAGAGATCTGCAGTTTCCTTGGCTTGGCGGAGTATTACCGTCATTTTGTGGAGGGGTTCTCGTCGATTGCAACCGCTATGACTATATTGACCCAGAAGGATGCTCATTTTCAACCGCTATGAGGTAAGCTTCCAAACGCTCAAGAAGGCTTTGACTTCAGCCCCTATTTTGATTTTTCCTACTGGCATGGGGTCCTATAAAGTATATTGTGATGCCTCACAGTTGTCTTGGAGTGGTGTTGATGCAAGATAGTAGGGTAATTGCCTACGCGTCTAGACAGTTGAATGTACATGAAAAGAACTATCCTGTCCAAGACCTTGAGTTAGCTGCTATTGTTCATGCCTTAAAGATCTGGCATCATCATTTGTACGGCGTTCCTTGCGAGATTTATACGGATCATCGAAGTTTGCAGCACTTGTTCAAGCAGAAGGATCTAAACTTGCTCCAGAGGAGATGGTTGGAGCTAGTGAAGGACTATGATATAAGTATCCTTTATCACCCGGGCAAGGCCAATATGGTAGTCGATGCCTTGGGTCGTCGGGCGGAGAGTTTTAGAAGTTTGGCATATTCACCACCTTCAGAGAGACCTATGGCGATGGATGTTCAGGCTATAGCCAGTCAGTTCGTGAGATTGGACCTTTCGTAGCCCAGTCGGGTTCTAGCCTGTGTGGTTTCTTGGTCTTCATTGTTTGATCGTATAAAGGAGCAACAGTATGATGACCCTCATTTTCTTGTCCTCAGGGACATAGTTCAGCATGGCGATGCTAAGGATGTGACTATTGGAGATGACGGGGTATTGAGAATGCAGGGTCTGTGTACCCGATGTTGATGATATTCGGGAGTTGATATTGGATGAGGCCCATAGCTTGCGGTACTCCATCCATCCGGGTGCCGCGAAGATGTATCAGGACCTGAGGCAGCATTACTGGTGGAGGCGGATGAAGAAGGACATAGTAGAGTTTTTAGCTAGAGGCCTCAACTGTCAGTAGGTAAAGGCTAACCACCAGATGTTGATACCCAATTTTCTCTATGTATTTTTGTGCCCAAAATACTTTCAACATAGCTTGTGAATGCATATATAAGCATCCACAAGAGGTTTGGTATTTTTCTATAATTTTCAAGCATTTTAAAACCAATTTATAACTTATTTTGCACTGTAAAATCAAATGTTTAGTGTCAAATCTTATTATTTTAATAAATAAATTATTTTATTCTCTCGTTTACATTAAAATGTAATTTATGTAATTTTTACAGGTTTTTACAAAGCCATTAGGTATTTTTTAATTAAAATTGCATTAAATTGCAATTTTAGCCTATTTTTCCATTTAACGAGTATTTCAAGTAAAACATTTATCCTGGTAATTTTTAATTAATTACCAAACTTTTTTATTATCTCACTAATTTTATTGAATTTTTATGAAATTGTTTGCTATTTTTATAAAATTAGATTTGGGAAAAGTGGCTATTTAAAATATATCCATTAGTCTTTCAATTGTAACCCCAATTATATCACCCAATTTCCCAATCCACTTGACCCAAACCCGTTCGAATTAACCCGACCCATTTCCCCCTTGTGATCCTGGCCGTTGATCTTATAGATCAACGACCCACGTTATTTCTTGCCAAAATTAAACTCCCAAACCCCTTAACCCTATCTTCATTTTACCAAGCCGCCACCTTTCACTCCCAAAATTCTCTCTAGGGTCTCTGAGAACCCTAGTCTTCTCCGGTCCTCTTCACCGGCATTAATGGTCATTCAGGCATGAAACTTCCATGCTCGTCTATTCATCACCTTTCCTGGCCTTTGGGTTTGAAGATCGGGGTTTTTTTCCGAGTGTAACTGGACTAGAGGTCCTTCAATGGTGTTTCACGGGAGTTCTTCGGCTAACCTTTGAAGCCTTGGGTCATTGCCAAGCTCCGATGAGCGATTCAGGCTTTTCTCGCTATTTCTAAGATTTCCTATGAGAATCTTAATGATTCGAGGTTTTTCCTTTCATTTTCTCTGTGTTATCTTATGATCTTCTTTGAGTACTAGTTGTATTCTGAAACTTTTAAACTGATTCTCTTCTCTTTCTTCACTTAGTCATGATTTCGAAATTGTTTGTTTTTAACAACCTAGGGTTTTCTATAACTTATCCGATTTCTCTATAACTTATATAGTTCTATTTTTCAGCTTTCTGATAGCCCTAATTTTGGGGAAAATTGATTCCTTGTGAATTTTTTTGATTTTCTAATTTGGACGTGCTCTTTGACCAAGTGCAAAATCAATTAGTATCTCGATTCCTTGATTCTCTATATGACTAACTTGCCATATGTATTAAACGTGTGAATTTCAAACCCCTTGTCCTGTATTTTGTGACGTATACTTGATTTTTCTTTCCAATAAACTGGTGATTATTTACTTCAATTCTGGTTCCATATTAGGGGGAAACCCTTTCCCTAATTGATTATAATTGATACTGGGATTATTTTCTTGCCTTAGTGTTGCTTATTTTTCAAACTATAAATATCCTCTACTTCTTCTCACAAAGACAACTCAATCTTGAGTCCACTCTACTCTTGATCACAAAGACTCTCTGCTTTTCTCTTCCTTGCTACTTGATTTCTCTGCTAAAGTTATCCGGCTGAAAGCCAAGGCTAATTATAAGGATTTTCTTTGTTTTGTTATTCAAACTCGCACGGGTAGGCTCCTAGCTTCATTTATTAACTTTCAAGTATTTGTTTTCTCTCTCCTCTTCTTTGTCTGTTATGTTATTTCAATTAATCTTGCATGATCAATCCCTTCCCCTTACCCCTTTGTCTGTCTGTTTGTTTCAGTGATTCATTTGAATATTGGCATGTTCAATTTCCTTCACCCCTTTCCAACTTATCATGATACCTCACCTATTTTATATACTTCAGTTTAGTTTCATGACAATCCCACTTCCCCTTGTCCCCTTATCAGTTTATGCTCATGGATAATCCTGTACCATGACCCTTATCTGTGTATACCTTTAGTTCAAACTACAGCATGTTAATCCCTGATTCCCCCTTCCCTTTTGGTGCTTACATTCAAGGTTTTATTAAGTCCAGCGTGTTTAATACTTTCCTTTGATTGTGCATTATTATGCTTCAATTTAAGCTTATCTGCTACGTGCATTTATATGATTTCCTTGCTCCTTGTTTGTATGCGAGTTGCTCTGGACAAGGATGGCACTCTATTGCCATTTCTAGTCTAGAACTAAGGCTTTCAATAGCCTTTACTCAAATCAATCCTATCCCCCACCCCCTATATTATGTGTTTGAGCCTTGACACATGCCAGTTGGTGCCCTAATCACCCTACAGGCCCTAGACTGACTTGTTTTAAAGTCTGCTCTTGCTTGTGGCACCATGCAAGAGGTTAGGGGTGTGCCGGTCTCACTTCATAGCTAGGTATGACCACCTCTCGTATTGGTTTTCCTCCAATTCCTCACTTTTACACTTATTCTTAGCCCTTTAATCTCTTACCCCGCCCCCCTTTGGTAAGCCATGCTTAGGGACGTTGGAGTCTCCTCTGAACTTGGATGCCTTAGGGCTGGTAATTCCACACTTGCACTATTCTAATTAGGGTGTAAGCAATGCCTGGGTTCCATTGAAAGCCCTTGGAACTTTGTAACACACTAAAAAAAGAGAAAAGCCTCGGATCTTGGGAGGTCGGATTTGTTAAAAGGCATATGTTGGACATTAAAGTTGCTTTGCGCTTCTTCGTGTCTGTTGTAATATTGATTTATTTACTTCTTTAATGTTATTTTCTTGTCCAAACTTTTGTATGTAACTTGTAATAAAGAACTTGGGGGATCTAGTGAAAGGGAATACGAGAGGGGTTTACTTTCTTGCATCATCTCATATAGACACCATGTTTATAGGGTTTTCATTATTGCAGCAACATCGTATAGAAAACATGCCTATAAGAGTTTTCTATTGCATCCACATCATATAGAAATCATGACAATAGGCTAATTTATCTTCCCATCAGTAGAAACCATGTCTTAGGACTTTATTTTATCCAAGTATACTGTTACCATGCCTATTTTATATTGTTGCATCAACCATATAGATACCATGTCTATAGGCTTCCGTATTGTATCAACTTTATATAGAAATCATGTTATTAGGCTTGCATCTTATAATCTCATCTAGATGTCATGCCTATAGGAACTATGTAAATGCTAGGCAAAATAGTAGGACGTTCAATTGTGTAAAAGCAGCAACTGAAGGGGGTAGCAAGTAAGTTTAAGTCCCGTCTCGTCTAATGTTTTCCAATGACCTAGTTTTCAACTTATCCTAAATTGGCTTATCTCAAACGGGCCCAGGTCTGCCCTTTTCGAAATGTCAATAACCTACAAGTTGTTTTCTATACTAAATCTGTGATTGTTGGCTTAAGATCATGTGTTTAAGGTATTTCAAAACTTCTTTAAGGTCTTGTGAACTACTCTTCTTACAACTCCCTTTACTCAAACTCGTGTGATTAATTTATAGCCCTTTTCTTAAAAAAAACTTGTCTGCAGTTTTAATTCTTCAAATAGACTCTTGTTTGAAACCTGCATTTTCATTTCTAAAAATCGTCTACAACTTTAAATCATTCCTAAACAGACCTTTGCCTGAAGCCACGTTTTCTAAAAGTTCTGCTGGTTTTCTAAAAGTCCTGTCAACTTCTAAAAATGGACCTGGAGGGCGCAAAGTATATTTTCTATATAACTTTCATATGTCAAACTATTTTTCCTGCTCTCCTAACCTCTTTTAAAGACCAAATCAGTAATTGATGTCATGCTAAACTAGTTGCTGTATGTTACGGGGTTTACTTGAGCCTTTAATTGTTTATTTGCATCCCTCCTATCTGCTACTTGTTTTTGATTGTCGCTCTATCATTTTTACCTTTGAATACTCCATATATGTATCCTACTTCCTTCTTCCCCTTTCTTAGGATTTGAAGGCCTAATGCCCCAGGACAAGCATGTGGGGACGGGTATCAGCATGCGATAAGTAAACGATACCAACGCATTTTAATACCTTAACGGTGTGGAAGGGTAGAATATGGAGATGATGACGATACGATAATATCATAAAGCAATCCCTCTTTGGGAATATGTGCTGGATATTGTATCGAATGATCCATATTATAGTTAAACCTAGGACCCCTCTTCTCTTATATGCTTTATTTAAATGCTTTCTTAATGCTTTTCAAACTAACCCTTACTCTAATTTAAAACTTATGTCCTCCCTTTTCTTTAAATCTTTCAAGTTGTGTGAATGTCTTATATGTGAACCTTATTTGTTTAATTGCTTCATCTCTTCATAAAGTCACAATTAGCACGGTCGGGAACCACATTTGTGGATCTTGAGGGTTTCCTAGCACCTTCCCCTCGAGATAATTTCAAGCCCTTACCCAACTCTGGTTTTTCTCTCAAAAACACTCTCTTCATCTTAAAGTGTCCTAATGCACTATAATCATTAGGTGACGACTCTTCCAATGTGACTGGATGACCATGGAAACAGACTGCATTCAGTATGTCCAATGGTGTTACCGCTGTCAAATACATGCGGATATGATAAAGGTACCTCCAAATGAGCTCATCGCAGCGAGTTCACCATGGTCGTTCGCCGCTTGGGGAATGGATGTCATTGGGCCAATCGAGCCTGCCACATAAAACGGATACAGGTTCATTATAGTGGCAATTGACTACTTCAGTAAATGGGTTGAAGCAGCTTCATACAAAGCGGTAACCAAGAAAGTCGTGGCAGACTTTGTCCGAGATCGGGTTGTCTGTCAGTTCGGTGTTCCAGAGTCGATCATCACAGATAATGGTTCCAATCTAAATAGCAACTTGATGAAAGCGATGTGTGAAACCTTTAAGATCAAGCACAAGAACTCTACAGCTTATAGACCTCAGATGAATGGATCTGTGGGAGCATCCAACAAGAACATCAAGAAAATACTAAGGAAAATGATCAAAAAGCATAAGCAGTGGCATGACAAATTGTTATTTGCTCTATTGGGTTATCGTACCACAGTCTGCACTTCAACTGGGGAAACTCCCGACATGCTGGTTTATGGTAAAGAGGCTGTAATTCCCGCGGAGGTAGAGATTCATCCTTGAAAATCATATAAGAAGTTGAGTTAGATGACACATAATGGGTCAAGGTTCGATACGAGCAGTTAGCCCTTATAGATGGAAAAATAATGAATGACGTCTGCCACAGTCAATTATATCAGAACAGAATGTCTAGAGCCTTCAACAAGAGAGTTCGACCAAGAAAGTTTACGCCAGGACAACTGGTGTTGAAGAAGATATTTCCACATCAAGACGAGGCCAAAGGGAAGTTCTCTCCTAACTGGCAGGTTCCGTACATGGTTCACCGGGTCCTAACTGGAGGAGCCCTTATTCTTGCATAAATGGATGGAGAAATCTGTCCAAAACCAATCAACTCAGATGCAATGAAGAGATATTACATTTAATCAGTACGATTTTCTTTATGATGTAATTTGAACTACGTCTGACCTGATTCTCGTTTAAGAGGGGATACGTAGGCTGCCCTATGGGTTCGGTCACATCATTAATAAAATTCCATTTTCCCTCGCATTTGGAACTGGGGTAGAATTTTAAGGAGGACCCTCAAAATTCCGAAGTCAGCTTGCCAACTTTCGTATCAGCATAGACCCAGTAAATTGGGGCAGAATTTTGAGGAGGACCCTCAAAATTCTAAGGTCAATCCACTTTCAGTCATTCAGCACCAGCCTAGTAACTGGGGCAGAATTTTGAGGAGGGCCCTCAAAATTCCGGAGCCAGCAAGGTTGTCGGGCCTTGAACCACGTTACAGTTCTGGTTCATCATAAAACAAAAACTATCTTTTGCTTTACTTATATACATACATTTGCATCATATTTGTCAAAATTTTGCATAGAATCATTTGGATCGCTATCATTCAGCAACGTTACCCTAAAGGGTACAGAACGCTACCGGTCAAAGGATGCGGTCTAACCTCTCCCTTTACAGAACTCACAAATTTTCTTTGGATGTAGGAATCCAGGGTGCAAATAGGCGATGCAGGAGCCTTACAAAACCAGAGCCACTACCCACATGACAAAGGCTTACTATTTACTTCAACGCTTCCCCAGCAGTCATCAATAGCAAGATCATCTACCAGCTAAGAAATTGCCACCATCCTCTCCTTTATATTTCTACGTTCTTCGAGGCTAAGCTCTGCCTCCATGTTGAATTGCATAAGGCTATTTTCTACCTTACAAGACTAAGCTCTGTCGCCATCTTGCATTTTCGCATAAGGTTATTTTCTGCCTTTCGAGACTAAGCTATGTCTCCATCTGCATCTTGCATAAGGCTATTCTCTTCCTTTCGAGGCTAAGCTCTGCCTCTATCCTTGCATAAGGCTATCCTCTGCCTTCCGAGGCTAAGCTCTGCCTCCATCCTTGTATAAGGCTACTCTCTGCCTTTCGAGACTAAACTCTGTCTCCATCTGCATCTTGCATAAGGCTATTGTCTGCCTTCCGAGGCTAAGATCTACCTCCATCCTTGCATAAGGCTACTCTATGCATTTTGAGACTAAGCTCTATTTCCATCTGCATCTTGCATAGGGCTATTCTCTGCCTTTCGAGGTTAAGCTCTACCTCCATCTTGCATAAGGCTACTCTCTACCTTCCGAGGCTAAGCTCTCCCTCCATCTTGCATAAGGCTAATCTCTGCATTCCAAGGCTAAGCTCTGCCTCCATCATTGAATAAGGCTATCTTCTGCCTTCCGAGGTTAAGATCTACCTCCTTTATTTTACATTTTGGCTGAAATATCACCACCATGCTTCACTTTGGCTGAAATAGCTTCGCCCTGCATTTTAAATACCTACTCGATTGAAAGATCGCCACCCTCTACATTCATTCGGCTGAAATATTGTCACCTTTTCATGGGCTGAAATATCGCCAACTTATTCAAAGGCTTCATGGGTTGGAGGCACCATCTGCATGGCCCGGGAACACCATTTCATGGTCTGCGAATCTTTACTTTCATGATCTTCATAGCCCGGACGTCATAGCATTCATGGTCCAAGGGAACTTTCATCATGTTTAAATTATGCAATGTACACGCACATCGTTCATTTGCAGGTACACCGGCTAGCACGGCTGTCTCGGCAAGAGAGCTCCTGCTCCAGTTCTCTGCGACTCGTCCGATCCTCGAACCCTTGACCGATCTCAAACCCCATTGCGTCAACCTTTCAAATGTTCATTGGCACATTCCGCCAATGGCTCCTGAACTACATACGGCTTGATTCCGTTAAAATCAGGGATATGTAGGCAGATCATATGCCAGAGCGCGGCCAAAATTCTCGTACAATTGTCACTTCCGGTCAAAATTGGCCCTCATGTCTTTACCCGATAACTCTTTCATCCTCCTCGGGTAAAGAGGAGCAGCTGTTGACACCCAATTTTTCCCTAGGTAGGTACTTTTGTGCCCAAAATACTTTCGAAATAGTTTGTGAATGCATATATGAGCATCCACAAGAGGTTTGGTATTTTTCTATAATTTTTCAAGCATTTTAAAACCAATTTATAACTTATTTTGTACTGTAAAATCTAGTATTTAGTCAAACTTGTTAATTTAATAAATAAATTATTTTATTCTCTCACTTACATAGAAACATAATTTATGTAATTTTTACAGATTTTTATAAAGCCATTAGGTATTTTTAAATTAAAATTTCATTAAATTGCAATTTTAGCCTATTTATCAATTTAACGATTATTTCAAGTAAAAAATAACTCCTGTCATTTTTTAATTAATTCACAAACATTTTTATTATCTAAGTTATTTTATAGATTTTTATAAAATTGTTTACTATTTTATAAAATTAAATCTCGAAAAATTGGCTATTTAAAATATAGCCCTTAGTCTTTCAATTGTAACCCCAATTTGTAACCCCAATTATATCACCCAATTTCTCAATCCACTTGACCCAAACCTTTTTGAATTAACCCGACCCATTTCCACCTGGTGATCTTGGCCGTTGATCTCATAGATCAATGGCCCACGTTATTTCTTGCCAAAATTAAACCCCTTAACCCTATCTTCATTTTACCAAGCCGCCGTCTTTCACTCCCAAAATTCTCTCTAGGGTCTCTGAGAACCCTAGTCTTCTCCGGTCCTCTTCACCGGCGTTAATGGTCATTCAGGGCCTGAAACTTCCATGTGCGTCTATTCATCACCTTTCCTGGCCTTTGGGTTCGAAGATCGGGGTTTCTTTTTGAGTGTAACTTGACCTGAGGTCCTTCAATGGAGTTTCATGGCTGTTCTCCAGCAAACTTTTGAATCCTTGGGTCCTTGCCAAGCTCCGATCAGTCGTTCAAGCTTTTCTTGCCATTTCTGAGGTTTCCTCTGAAAACCCTAATGATTCGAGGTTCTTCCTTTCATTTTTCTCTGTGTTATATTACAATATTCTTTGAGTAATATTTGTTTTCTAAAACTTGTAAAGTGATTCTCTTCTCTTTCTTCGCTTAATCATGATTTCGAAACTGTTCTTTTTTAAAAACCTAGGGTTTTCTATAACTTATATGATTTCTCTGATTTTTTGTTCATTCTTGCAACTGGTGTTCTTCTCTATGATTTTGACATTTTCTGTTTTAGCTCTAAAGTGTTTTCTCTCGCTGACTACCTTTCTAGGGTTTTTGGTTAAATTATTCTATGCTTTCTATATAATGTTCTGCTCATATTCATCTTCTAAAAAATCAGGGTTTCCCTGATTACTTTGATTTCTTTGTTTATTTATCTCTACTGTGTTTTCGTCTAGCTATTATTGTGATTTATGAGCATTATCCACCACGGCTCTTAGGTATTTCTTTACTACGTTATCTCTAGGGTTTCTGAGCTAATATGTCTACTATGTGCCACGTTCGTCATTTATGTGTACTTTCATCTATGTTCTTCTTTACATGCTACATGTGCCAAAAAACCCTAAGCTTCAGGGGATTTTTCTTTTTCTTATTTTTACTTTTATTTTTCTCTCTGCACTTACTCGCTCCATGTTTAAACCCTAACCGTATTCGATTTTCTACTTGAGTGCTACTGCTACATGACTGTTTTTTAGCCTTGCATGCTTAAATCTGTGCATCTCTTTATATAGTTCTATTTTTCCTCTTTCTGATAGCCCTAATTTTGGGGAAAATTGATTCCTTGTGAATTTGTTTGATTTTCTAATTTGGACGTGCTCTTTGACCAAGTGCAAAATCAATTAGTATCTCGATCTCTTGATTCTCTATATAACTGACTTGCCTTATGTATTAAACATGTGAATTTCAAACCCCATGTCCTGTATTTTCTGATTTATAATTGATTTTTCTTTCCAAAAATAAACTGGTGATTATTTACTTCACTTCTGGTTCCTTAATTAAGGGGAAACCCTTTCCTTAATTGATTGTAATTGATACTGGGATCATTTTCTTGCCTTAGTTCTGCTTATTTTTCAAACAATAAATCTCCTCTACTTCTTCTCACAAAGACAACTCATTCTCGATTCCACTCTACTCTTGCTCGCAAAGACTCTCTGCTTTTCTATTCCTTGCTACTTGATATCTATGCTAAAGTTAGCTGGCTGAAAGCCAAGGCTAGTTATAAGGATTTTCTTTGTTTTGTTATTCAAACTCGCACTGGTAGGCTCCTAACTTCATTTATTAACTTTCAAGTATCTGTTTGCTCTCTCCTCTTCTTTGTCTGTTATGTTATTTCAATTAAGCTTGCATGATCAATCCCTTCCCCTTACCCCATTGTCTGCCTGTTGTTTTCAGTGATTCATTTGAATATTGGCATGTTCAATTTCCTTCCCCCCTTTCCAACTTGTCATGATACCTCACCTATTTTATATACTTCGGTTTAGTTTCATGACAATCCCCCTTCCCCTTGTCCCCTTATCAGTTTATGCTCATGGATAGTCCTGAACCATGACCCTTATCTATGTATACCTTTAGTTCAAACTACATCATGTTAATCTATGATTCCCCTTTTCCTTTGGGTGCTTACATTCAATAGTTTAGTAAGTCCATCGTGTTGAATACTTTCCTTTGATTGTGCATTATTATGCTTCAATTTATGCTTGTCTGCTAAGTGCTTTTATATGATTTCCGTGCTCCTTGTTTGTATGTGAGTTGCTCTGGACAAGGATGGCACTCTATTGCCATTTCTAGTCTAGAACTAAGGATGTCAATAGCCTTTGCTCAAATGAATCCCATCCCCCACCCCCTATCTTATGTGTTTGAGCCTTGACACAGGCCTGTTGGTGCCCTAATCACCATACAGGCCCTAGTCAAACTTGTTTTCAAGTCTGCTCTTGCCTGTGGCACCATGCAAGAGGTTAGGGGTGTGCCGGTCTCACTTCATGGCTAGGTATGACCACCTATCGTATTGGTTTTCCTCCAATTCCACACTTTTACACTTATTCTTAGCCCTTTAAGCTCCTACCCCCCTTTGGTAAGCCATACTTAGGGACCTTAGAGTCTCCTCTGAACTTGGATGCCTTAAGGCTGGTAAATCCACACTTGTACAATTCCAATTAGAGTGTAAGCAATAGGCATACATTGGACATTAAAGTTGCTTTGCGCTTCTTCGGGTCTGTTGTAGTATTGATGTATTTATTTCTTTAATGTTATTTTCTTGTCCAAACTTTTGTAAGTAATTTGTAATAAAGACTTGGGGGATCTAGTGAAAGGGAATGTAGGAGGGGTTTACTTTCTTGCATCATCTCATATAGATACCGTGTTTATAGGGTTTTCATTATTGTAGCAACATCGTATAGAAAACATGCCTATAAGAGTTTACTATTGCATCCACATTATATGGAAATCATGACTATAGGCTCATTTATCTTCTTAGCAGTAGAAACCATGTCTTAGGACTTTATTTTATCTATGTATACTGTTACCATGCCTATTTTATACTATTGCATCAACCATATAGATACCATGTCTATAGGCTTCCGTATTGCATCAACTTCATATAGAAACCATGTCATTAGGCTTGCATCTTATAATCTCACCTAGATGTCATGCCTCTAGGAACTATATAAACGTTAGTCAAAACAGTATGACATCCAATTATATAAAAGCAGCAATTAAAGGGGGTAGCAAGTACGTTGAAGTCCCGTCTTGTCTACTGTTTTCTAATGACCCAATTTTCAACTTATCCTAAATTGGCTTATCTCAAAAAGGCCTACGTCTGACCTTTTCAAAATGTCAAGAACCTACAAGCTATTTTCTACACTAAATCTATGATTGTTGGCTTAATATCATGTGTTTAAGGTATTTCAAAACTTCTTTAAGGTATTGTGAACTACTCTTCTTACAGCTCCCTTTACTCAAACTCATGAGATTAATTTATAGCCTTTTCTCAAAAAAAACTTGTCTGCAGTTTTAATTCTTTAAACAAAATCCAGTTTGAAGCCTGCATTTTCTTTTCAAAAAATCATCTGTAACTTTAAATCTTTCCTAAATAGACCTTTGTCTGAAGCCAACGTTTTCTAAAAGTTCTGCTAGTTTTCTAATAGTCCTGTCAACTTCTAAAAATAGACCTGGAGGGTGCAAAGGAGATTTTCTATCGGACTTTCATATGTCAAACTATTCTGCCCGCTCTCCTAACCTCATTTAAGACCAAATCAGTAATTGAAGTCATGCTAAACTACTTGCTATATGTTACGGGGTTAACTTGAGCCTTTAATTATTTATTTGCATCCCTCCTATCTGCTACTTGTTTTTCACTGTCGCTCTAGTATTTTTACCTTTGAACACTCCATATATGTATCCTACTTCCTTATCCCCCTTTCTTAGGATTAGAAGTCCTAATGCCCCAAGACTATCAGGTGGGGATGGGTATTAGCATGCGATAAGTAAACGATACCAATGCGTTTTAATACCTTAACGGGGTGGGAGGGTAGAATATGGAGATGATTACGATGCGACAATATCATAAAGCGATCCCTCTTTGGGAATATGTGCGGGATATTGTATTGAGTGACCCATATTATAGTTAAACCTAGGACCTCTCTTTCTCTTATATGCTTTATTTAAATATTTTCTTAATGCTTTTCAAACTAACCCTTTCTGTTATTTCAAACTTATGTCCTTCCTTTTCTTTAAAGCTTTCAAGTTGTGTGAATGTATTATATTTGAACCTTATTTGTTTAATTGCTTCATCTTTATAAATTCACAATTAGCACGGTCGGGAACCACATTTATGGACCTTGAGGGGTGCCTAACACCTTTCTCTCTGGATAATTTCAAGCCCTTACCCAACTTTGGTTTTTCTCTAAAAACACTCTCTTCATCTAAAAGTGTCCTAATGCACTATAATCATTAGGTGGCGACTCTTCCAATTTCATAACCCAATTCCCAAACGGGAAATATAGTTGGTTTGCCAATAATGTCGTAAAACCCGACTTCGCTCTTGAAAAAGGGGGCGTAGACACTAGAGACCGGGAGGGTTACTCCAGCAGATGGAAATGGGAGAATATCACCATGGATTTTGTGACTGGTCTCCCTGTGACGGCAAGGAAATTTGATTCTATTTGCGTTGTTGTGGATCGGATGACCAAGTCTGCTCATTTCATTCCAGTGTGTACTTCTTACTCAGGGAAGTGGTTAGTAGAGATTTATATCAGGGAGATTATCCGTCTGTATGGCATTCCAGTTTCTATTATCTCAGACAGGGGTTCAGTGTTTACATCACGGTTCTGGAGAGACGTCGAGCATGAGTTAGGTACCCAGGTGACCATGAGTACAGCTTTTCACTCTCAAACAGACGGACAGTCCAATCGCACTATTCAGATTCTCAAAAATATGCTCCGTGCGTGCGCGATTGATTTTAGAGGGTCTTGGGATCAGTTCTTGCCATTGGCTGAGTTTGCATACAACAACAGTTATCGGTCCAGTAACCAGATGGCGCCTTATGAGGCCTTATATGGTAGGAGATGCAGGTCCCCAGTGGGTTGGTTCGATCCGAGAGAGGCCAGGATGTTGGGCACTGAGTTGGTTCAGGATGTGGTTGAGAAGGTTAAGGTGATTTAGGATAGACTCCGTATGGCCCAGTCCAGAAAAAAGAGTTATGCAGACCGGAAGGTTCGTGATGTTTTCTTTATGGTTGCTGAGCGGCTTTTGTTTGGGTCTCGCCTATGAAAGGCGTCATGAGGTTTGGAAAGAGAGGGAAGTTGAGCCCGAGGTTCATTGGCCCATTTGAGATTTTGAGGCAGATTGGGAAGGTTGCTAATGAGCTTGCTTTACCTCCCAGTTTGGATGGGGTTCATCCAGTGTTTCATGTTTCAATGCTTCAGAGGTATCACGGTGACCTGTCTCACGTGTTGGAGTTCACTTCGTCCAGTTGGACAATGACTTGTCCTATGTTGAGGAGCCAGTGGCAATATTGGATAGGCAGGTTCGAAAGCTCAGTTCAAGGGATATAGCTTCAGTAAAGGTTCATTGTCGGGGTCAGCCGGCCATGGGGAGTGACTTGGGAGACCGAACGGGATATGAGCAGCTGATACGCTCATCTTTTTGCTACTTCAAGTATGTTCTCTATGCTCGTTCGAGGACGAACGAATGCTTAAGTGTAGGAGGATGTGAAGACCCGGCCGATCGTCTTTGGAATTTATGTCCCGTTCCCCCATTAACTGCTTCCCCAAAGTTCATTTCTGCTATTTTGGTTTTCCGGGATGTTCCGCAATAGAATTCTGAGTGTTTTGGGACACTTAGTCCCTAAATGAGAGCTTAAGTGTTGAAAAATGGTATGTAGTTAGAACAGTGTCAAGACGACCTCGGAATGGAAATTTGATGGTTCTGTTAGCTCTGTTAGGTGATTTCAGGGTTGGGAGCTTGTCAGGAATGTGTTTTGGAGATCCGTAGCTCAAATTGGCTAGAAATGCCGAAAGTTAGAATTTTGAAGTTCCGTACCGGTAGTGAATATTTGATCCGAGGGTCGGAACGAGATTTCGTAAGTTGTTGTAGCACTGTCATGTCATTTGGGATGTCCGTGCAAAATTTCAGGTCAATCGAGCGTGTTTTTGTTAGGTTTTGAATCGAGCGAGTTTGGCTAATTTTTGGTAATTTTAAGTTCAAATCAATCATTCAATTGTGTTTCCGTCGTTGTTTTAGGTGATTTAAGGATTTGGTACAAGTTTGAATGATGTTAAGGGATATGTTCATAGGTTTGGTTGAGGCCCCGGGGGCCTCGGGTGTGTTTTGCATGCTCGACGTGTTGGTTTTAGATGAAATTCATGTTGTTGCTTCTGTTTTTCCGCTTCTGCGGCTTGGGGACGCAAAAGAGGCACCACAAATGTGGCTCAGCAGTCGCATAAGAGGAAGGAGGCCATGAGGCCAGGAAGCGCAGAAGCGGTCTTGGTTCCGCTAAAGCGAACTCGCTTATGCGAGTGGTAGACCGCAGAAGCGAAACTTGAGGGGATGAACGGACCGCAGAAGTGGCGTATTTTCCGCGAAAGCGGGATTCTCTTCAGCGATTCAATGTCCGCAGAAGCGAAAATTGGTATTTTTTGCAGAGCGGCTGAAGCGGCAATTTGACCGCGAAAGCGGGACCGTAGAAGCGGTCCCTGGTCCGCGAAAGCGGAAATTGTTGGGTGTTAAGAGAAAATCCGAGGGTTTAATTTCATATGTTGAAAAATCAATTGAGAGCTCTAGAAAAGGCGATTTCGAGTGAGTTTTGAAGAGGAGATTACTGGATAACGTTTCTATGATCGTTTCTTGCTTTAATCCATCATTTAGTTAATAAATTCATCTTTTAAATTCGAATTAAGGTCCAAAATTGGAGGAATTTGAGTAGAAGTTCATTGACTAAAAAATTGGAGAGAGCATTTGACATCCGATTTGGGAGATTTTATATGGTTGGACTCGTGAGAGTACAAGGTTTCTATAAATGTAAAAATTGTTTGATTCTGAGATGTTGGCCTGAGGGGCATCGCGATGAGGTAAGCCTAACACATTAACTTTACGAGAAATAGTAACTCAAAACTAAGTAACTTAATGAAAAGTATAAAGTTGCCACCTGGCACATACACTTTAACATAAAGATACGGGAAAAAACCCCAAAACCCGGAATCTCACGGGCAATACAGGCTATTGAAGTACATACGCTGATCTAATCATGCAGAAAAGTCTAATACAAAGAAGGACGCAATAACAACTAGCTATCTATAGGTAGAGTTAGAAGGAGACTCTTCGGTCTGCGGACACAGCAGATGTATATTTCAAGTCTCCGTAAGCTCCCTGAAGCTACTGATAGTGCGTCTGCGTAGAGTTACCTGGATCTGCACATGAAAAACATGCATAGAAGAGGCGTGAGTACACCATAGCGGTACTCAGTAAGTTCCAAGCCTAACCTCGGTCGGGTAGTGACGAGGAAGGTCAGGCCCTACTGAGAATAACATAATAAGTTATAGCTATACTATATGAACAGGTAAGCTAATAGAGACAACAACAATTTAAGACAGAAAACTACAAGTCAACTACAATTAAGTGAAGCAAGGAATTTACAAAATAAAATACAACTCAGTGCCAGAAGTACCATGAGGATCACCCAGGATACCGTCCTATAGTCCTTTTCTTAGATATCTCAGTGGATCTCCCGGAATACCGTCCCCTAGTCCATCATATCTGTTTATCTTAAGGATATCCCGGGATACCGTCGCGTAGTCCAACTTTCAATATGCAGGGAATCTACCGTAAATTGAACCCGTAGTCCCAAAGTAAACAAACAGGGGGAGCTACCTGAATCCCACATCCATAGTCCCAATTTAAATGCGCAACCACAACCAAGGATGTACAGGAAATTCAAATACAACACACCAAACGTTAGGCAAAACTAGCCTAGCATGCTTCATGTAGAACAATTTAGACAAATAGGCAGTTAAGCAGTTAATTCTGACTAGTCATGATGTTCTAACTAACAAAGGTTAAACTTGAATTTATATTAGTCACATAAGCGAGAAAACACAGTCTAAATAATTCAAGTAAAATGAGCTTTCAATAATTAGCACATGTACACGCTCATCACCTCATGCACAAGGCATTTAAATGAATAATTACGAAGCCCTAAGGGGAGAGGTCCCCCACACAAGGTTAGACAAGCCGCTTACCTCGAACCGGTGCGAATCAACTATGAAACAACGCCCTTGCCACGAGTATGTGACTCCGAATGAACCAAATCGATTTAATCCAATCACGTAACGTAAATAAAATCACAAACAACTATTTTCATTATTAAGATTAAAGCTAAGGTGCGAAAATAGATAAAATGACCAAAATTCCCCTCAGGCCAATGGATCGAAATTGAATAATTTTTATATTTTCAGAACTCTCGTACTCTCACGAGTCTAACAATATAACAAACTTCCAAATCAGAGATCAAATGCCCAATCAAAATCAAACATTTAAGTCTTAGATGTTTCATTCATTTCTCCCAATTTTAGACCTTGAATTCGAATTGTAATGGCGGATTTAACTAGATATTGATAAAATATAACTAGAAAGGGTCAAATCAGTGTTACCCAATGATCTTCTCTTCAAAACCCACTCAAAATTGTCTTCTCCCAAGCTCTCAATTGATTTTTCAACTTTTGAAATAAACCCTCGGATTTTTCCTATTTCTGAATAAGGATTCCTGCTTGTGCGGCCCATGGACCGCTTCTGCGGTCCCGCTTTTGTGAAATCCTAGACGCTTCTGCGGTTTTCATTAAAGGGACCAGGGTCTTCTTATGTGGATAACAAATTGCCTCTGCGCTACCGCTTATGTGGAAAGGAGGCCTCTTCTGAGGTTTCCTGAGGTATGCACAAACTCGCTTTTGCGATGAAGAAGCCACTTTTTCGGCACCGCTTCTGCGGTTCCCAAGCCGCAGAAGCAGAAATACCAGAAGAATGAAAAACTAGCTGCTGCACACTTTAGAAATTCAACTCGTCGACCTCAACCCAAAGCACCAATAACATTTGATAACTTATTCAAACCTACACCAATCTTTAAAACATATAAATCAATGCCGGAAACCCGATTAAATCACAGATTCAAGCCTAAGAACTTTAAGTTCATCTAAAATACGCTTTCAATCCAAAACCTAACCAACACTCGTCCGATTGACCTGAAATTTTGCACGCACGTCCCAAATGACATGAAGATGCTACAGCAACTTCCGGAATCTCATTCCGATCCTCGGATGAAAAATTCACGATCAGATCGGAAACCTCCAAATTCTAACTTTCGGCATTCCTAGCCTATATGAGTTACGGACATCCAAAATACATTCCGAATACGCTCCCAACCCCAAAATCACCTAATGGAGATAATGGAACCATCATTTTTCCATACCAAGGTCGGCTTCACACTGTTCCGATTACAGACCACTTTCCAACACTTAAGCTCTTATTTAGGAACTAAATGTCCCAAAACATTCCGAATTCTAATTCCTAATATCCTAGCAAACCAAAATAGCATAAATGAACTTAGGGGAGCAGTTAAGAGGAGAATGAGGCATAAATTCTAAAAACAATCCGCCGGGTCGTCGCAGCTAAACTCCCACGCACTCTTCCACGTCTTTTCACCTCTCTAAACCCTCAACTATCATCTTTCAATTTAGTGAAGGAAGAACTCTGATTACCGCTGCTGCTTGTAAGCTTCCGTGAAGGTAAGAATTTCTCCTATACCTAAAGTATATGTGCAAAGAGGTATTTTGTGAGTGTTCATCATTCTCGCACCCAAACTGTTGTGATCATTATTTAATTTTTCGCTAACTATGGAACTAAGATAGAGAAATTCCCCCAACAATTTATGTTCCTATCTTATATGTAGAATTGAAGTTTTTTTCAGTTATATGATTTAAATTGTTTCTATTTGTATGATTTGTTTGGTTTTTTCTTATTGCTAGTTTTAGGGTACACGCTTTATGTGTGAACCTAGTATGTTTAAGTTTAAATAATCACATAAATTTAATTTGAAATATGTTTGAGTTATAAATCAAAATCAAAAAAGAGTTTAAGTTGCTTAAATTGATGAAAGTTGATCCGATTCAGCTAATTAAATAAATAAAGGAAGTAACTCTGCCCAAATCCGTGGTTGCCCTATTATAATTTCGTCATATGGGGTTTAATATTTACATTAGAAGTCTGTCAAAGTAGCACAATTTATCAACTTGTATTAATATCGTTGCAGATAGCATGTCAAGCCTGCACAGTTCTAAGAAGATAGAAAATTTGTGTTGGTATAAAAAGTGAAAATTTTGATTCTTGACATAACTTAACAGTGGTGGATCCATGTAGGAATTGATGAGTGCTAAGCACCCATTGCATTTGACTGGAACCATGTTACTCATATTGACAATCAGTAATAAGCTGACAAAAAAAGTGATGAGCAACTCTTATACTTCTTAACATACAATTAAAAATTGTTCTAGAATGATTATATATATAAATCTTTGAACAAAAATTTAATCCAAGCAACAAGTGCGAAGGAATATAGATGGTGATTTTCCAACAATATCTTCCTATTCTTGTTCTTGTGTTGTGTAATTTTCAAAACTAAAGAAGGGTTAGTTTCAAGTAGATAAGAGATATTAACTGGGTCAAAGTTTGAAAACTTCTAGTTTGATTTGTTGAGGTGAATAGAGTTAAGAGCTTTCTTATCCATGAAATCTGGTGAAGAAATTTAAAATAGTTGCTCATTATGCTATGTAAACTACAGAAAAAAAGAAATTTGCACCTGTAAGGTACATTGTAATTAATAGAACTTCTTTTAATGATAACCTTAATTTTAGTTTTCTCTTTCTCTTTTTCCATCCTCAGGTTTTAATAGCTACATGTTCATATACAATGCGGCTGAAAGTAAACGGAGATATGTAAGTAAATCTAATTCTATAAGTTGTGGTATAATATATTTTAGTTTAATAATCTTCAAATAAGACAAGAGGGGTTGCTCTGATGGTAAGCAACCCCACTTCCAACCGAGAGGTTGTGAGTTTGAGTCTCCCCAAGAGCAAGGTGGAAAGTTCTTGGAGGGAAGGATACCGGGGGTTTATTTGGAAACAGCCTCTCTACCCCAGGGTAGGGGTAAGGTATGCGTACACACTACCCTCCCCAGACCTTATTAAGTGGAATTATACTGTGTTGTTGTTGTAATCTTCAAATAAATTATTATATTGATTGTTTTGTAGATTTTGCCTTAATGAAGCTGTTCGAGATGTAACAATAGCCTTTAAGAAAAGCTTCAGTGGATCATGGCATTGTTGGAGCAATGTTTCGGAGCATGTACGCGACAGATGCTTTAATGACTTCGAGGTAATTATACTTAATTGTTCTATTGACTTAACGTGATAAACGTCATTAAATTTGATCTTCACTTTCTAATTACAGAAAAAATATTCTTTTACTTGGATATATTATTGAATTTCAAACCTTGGTATTATAGAACATATTTTACTGCATAATATACCAAGTCAGATGAACAAACGGTCCCCTGTTTTTACATAAGGAGCAGAATTATTGCATTGCATCTGATATAAAGTTGTGCTTAAAGATGCTCTGGAAGTACATTGATATGCCTTTTATGCTTGGCATGCATGATATCTTATATAATGCTACCATACTAATAGAGAATAGAACAATTCTCTATTTGTTGGAGTATGTGCCTACTTATGTAAATACAAGTTTGAGCATCTGCATAATCTATAGATTATTTCAATACAAATTTTCAGCCCGAGTTCTGAATGACAACCACTACCATATTTTATACTACATACAAAAAATAGAACTACATACACAGACTAGAATAACTACGATATATATTTAAATGTATTTCAGAAGAGGTGAGATTATTGTGAAATAGTACAGTGTAAGAATGGTATTACTGTTGGGGGCTGGAAGTGTCCGCTCGAGCAACTTGGATCCGCCTTCCTGTTGGCCCTCGCAAATATGGCGATTCATACCTTAAATATTATCAGCTATTAAGTGACAAAAATAGAGCTTGAAACAAGAAGAAATCAAATAATATATGTATTTTTAATTGTCTACTTTGTCAATTAGAGAAGTCAATTTCGTCATCTACTTCTTTAGTTACAGAAGTCTATTTCTCCATTGTTTGTTTGGATAAATGGACCCGGACCTATAATATGATGGTCCCGGAGGGTCCGTAAGAAAATATGGGACTCGGGCGTATTTCCGGAATCAAAATCTGAGGTCCCGAACCCGAGTAAAGAATTTTTGAGAAAAATTATTTTTCAAAAAATGATATGAAAATTTGAAATAAAAATGAGTTAGAAAATGTAGGTATCGGGCCCATATTTTGGTTCTGGCACCCGGTACATGTCTTAAATATGTGTTAAGCGCTTTCTATGAAGCTTGGTCGAAATCGAACGTTGTTTGATGTGTTTCGGACGTAATTATCTAAAGTTAGAAGTTTGAAAAGTTTGAAATGAAAACGATAATTTTGAGGCTTGATTCATTGGTTATGATGTTATTTTGGTGATATGATCGCACAACTAAGCCCCTAAGATATTTTTGAGATTATGTGTAGGTTTGGTTTGGAGCCCCGAGGGCTTGGGTGAGTTCTGAATGGGCCTGGGAGGTCTTAGACTTAAAAATAGCAGGTTCAGGTGTTGCTGGCAGCCGCGCAACCGCGGTGCTTTTCTGCGTGGTGGAGTTTAAAGGGCCAGAAATTTCAGGTCGACCAGCGCGGCCGCGCACCAAATTAGTGCAGTCCACGCTAGGCTGGTTCAGAGAGCCTACTTCTTCCCTCCCTCGTCGCGGCCGCGGTACGTTTTTGCGCGGTCAGCGCCAACCCCCAATAAAGTATATAACCTCAGGATTTTCAGTCGTTTTTCACTTTTCAAAAACCCAAGACCTAAGAGGCGATTTTCCAAACAGCCTTTCTTCTACAAAATGATTTGGTAAGTGATTTATAACTTAATTTCTTTATTCCTTAGCATTTTTAACAAGATTTCAACTCAAATCAAAGATTTCATAAATAGGAATTGGGGGTTTTGATTAGAACTTAGGTTTTCTTAAATTTGGGAAGTTGGACCTCAATTTGAAGTCCGATTTCAAAACTTATCATATATCTGAGCTCATGGGGGTATGGGTAATCGGGCTTTGGTTTGAACCTCGGGTTTTGACTACATGGGTTCGGGGGACATTTTGACAATTCTTGAGTAAAACTATAGGAAATAATTTTTATCCATTCAAATTGGTTCAAGTAGCATTTGTTAACACCTTCTAGTAACTTGTGGCTAGATTCGAGCGATTTGGTGGAAACTCTAAGTGGTAAAGCTATATTTGAGGCTTGAGTTGAGATTGGAGCCTTTGAGATAAGTGTTTGTTCTAACTTTGGTTAAAGGGAATAGAATTATGATATTATTTGCTAATTCTTAAGTGAAGAGTATGATGTACAGGCATGGTGAGGGTTACTTATACACCGGAGTCTAGCATGACCGTGAGTCTTAAATGCTTTTGATCCGGACTCTGTGAAACGTCTTTCTTGTCTAACTGCTAAAGTTTCATTTAATATAAACGGTTGAGGAAGAATTGCGAGTGGTACATAATCGGAGCATTGTCTCGAACTAGAATTTGATAATTGATAAAGAAGTGATTAAAAGAGAAAGTGTTGTGACTTTTCCCTTGCTGGGATATGTAGCCTATTATTGTTGTTGCTCCCTAGCCGAGATATTTGGGTTGTAAGTTGTACCCTTTCCGGGTTAAATCATTATGTTGTTGAATTTCCCTAATGGGGCCTCTTTTTGAGAGATTATATGTATTATCAATTATGATACGGGATCGTGTGATAAGCCCGTCCACTTGTGAGTTATGAAATGGGATCATGTGGCGCGCCGACCACTTATGAATACATATTTTGAAATCTTGTGGCACGTCGTCCACTTAAGAATAATGAAATGGGATCGTGTTGCACACCAACCACTAATGAATACATGTTTTGGGATCGTTTGGCATGCCGTCCACTTATGAATTATGAAATGGGATCGTGTGGTGTGGCGACCACTTATTTATACATATTTTGGGATTGTGTGGCATGTTGTCCACTTATGAACTAAGAAATTGGTTCAAGTAGCATTTGTTAGCACCTTCTAGTAACTTGTGGCTAGATTCGTGCGATTTGGTGGAAACTCTAAGGGGTAAAGCTATACTAGAGGCTTGAGTTGAGTTTGGGCCTTTGAGATAAGTGTTTGTTCTAGCTTTGGTTAGAGGGAATATAATTAGGATATTATTTGCTAATTCTTAAGCGAAGAGTATGATATATAGGCATGGTAACGGTTACTTATACATTACGTGCTCATATAGAGATGGGACATTTCCTTGGACTTGGCTCGGGGAAGAAAGAGCAAGGGGTCACCAAACTTTGTGAATCACAAGGCAACTTATAGGCTGGGTTATGTTCCAACTGAAGAAGACAAGGGCATCCGAGGTAGATGGGCGAAAGAGAGAAGAGGGTTTGGCCCCATATCCCAAAACTCTCATTCAAAGGCGTAAATGGGTTTCTCATAATCAGCTCGAGGTGGGTTAGTCTAGCATGATCGTGGGTCTTAAATACTTTTGATCCGGACTTTGTGAAACGTTTGTCTTGTCTAACTCCTAAAGTTTCATTTAATATGAACGGTTGAGGAAGAATTGCGAGTGGTACATAATCAGATCATTTTCTCGAACTAGAATTTGATAATTGATAAAGAAGTGATTAAAAGAGAAAGTGTTGTGACTTTTCCCTTGCTGGGATCTGTAGCTTATTATTGTTGTTGCTCCCTAGCTGAGATATTTGGGTTGTTAGTTGTACCCTTTCCTGGTTAAATCATTATGTTGTTGAATTTCCCTAATGGGACCTCTTTTAGAGAGATTATATGTATTATGAATTATGATACGGGATCGTGTGGTAAACCCGTCCACTTGTGAGTTATGAAATGGTATCGTGTGGCGCGCCGACCACTTATGAATACATATTTTGGAATCTTGTGGCACGCCTTCCACTTATGAATAATGAAATGAAATCGTGTGGCACACCAACCACTTATGAATACATGTTTTGGGATCGTTTGTCACGCCTTCCACTTATGAATTATGAAATCGGATCGTGTGGCATGCCGACCACTTATTTATACATATTTTGGGATTTTGTGGCATGCCGTCCACTTATGAACTAAGAAATGGGATCGTGTAGTACGCCGACCACTTATATATATGAGTTATGGTATTGAGGTAGTTTCGTCGTTATATCCATTGATCTGCTTTTACCATATCTTCCCTAAGCATGCCCCATCCCTTTTTAGTTGATTTTCTCTGTTGTTATTTCCGTTACCTTTGTGTGTCTGTCTGTGTGTGCGTGTATATATATATATATATATATATATATATATATATATATATATATATATATATATATATATATATATATATGCATATGTGTTTTTTGGTAGGTCATATCTAGCCTCGTCACTACTTCACCGGGGTTAGTCACCAGCACATGGGGTCGTTGTGCTGATGCTACGCTTCTGTGCTTTTTGCAGGGATTACGGTACCGGAGCATCTTTTGGACCACAGCAGTAGCGTATTGATGGGGAGATGACTTCAGTCCAAGGACTTACGAGGTAGCCTAGCTGGCGTTCTCAATGTAGAGTCCTTTTCTATGTATTAGTTTGTTTTCATTGTACTGAGACATGAACTATGTATCTTCTATTCAGACTAGATTGTAGCACTCTTTAGTATTCCATGAGCTAGTGACCCTAGACTCTGGATAGAGATTTGTTTTAAACTTCCGCAGTTTGTATTTTAGATACATAAGCTTAAAGTCTTCTATTTTTTAATTGTTTTCATGTGATTATATTGTTGAGAAGTTATCAGAGAATGTTTAAAGTTCGGCTGGCCTAGCTCCGTTAGTAGGCACCATCACGACTCCCGATGGCGGAAAATTTGGGTCGTGATAAATTGGTATCAGAGCACTAGGATACATAGGTCTCACAACTCACGGACAACCTCGGTAGAGTCTGAGGGATCGGTACAGCGACGTCTGTATTTATCCCCTGGAGGCTACAGAGTTAGGAAATATCACTTCGTTCCTTCTTGTCGTGCAATTCTATTTCTCAATGCTGATTGTTTTTCTACTCTATTCTTCCGCAGATGGCGAGAACACGCGCTTCCTCTTTTACCACGAGCAGCCCGAGCCACCAGCAGAAGCTCCTATCAGGGGTTGAGGGCGAGGTCGAGGTTGTGCTAGAGGCAGGTGCAGAGCTCAGCCCCAAGTATCAGTCCTAGAGGTGGAACCTCATGTTGAATATGATGAGGAGGTTCCAGCTCCAGCAGTTCTAGTGGGCCCAGCTCAGGTCCCAGAGGATTTCATAGCCACTCCAGTACTCCAGGACGGTTTGGTCCGATTGGTAGGCTTTATGGAGAGCGTATCTAGAGCGGGTTTGCTTCCTATAGAACCACCCACATCTCAGGCTGGGGGAGGGGTTCAGACTCCTGCTACGCATACTCCGGAGCAAGTAGCTCCTCAGGCTCATTTTCTAGCGGTTCAGCCAGTTGTGGTAGCTCAGCCAGATATTCCAGCTCATCCGGCGATGGTGTGGCGATGTCCGTGAATGCTTTGTGGAAGCTTGATAGGTTCACTAAGCTCTTCACCACCACCTTCAGCTGTGCTCCTACAGAGGACCCCCCGAACTTTTTATTCAGCTGCCATGAGGTTCTCCGGACTATGGATATTGTGGAGTCCAATTGGGTCGACTTCATCACTTTTCGGCTTGCAGGATCCACCAAGACTTGGTGGAGGGACTATTGTTTATCCAGGCTAGCAGGGTCGCCATTTTTGACTGGGACCATTTTGCAGAGTTGTTCTTGGAGAAGTTTCTCCCAGTGAGTGAGCGAGAGGCTCTATGAAGGCAGTTTGAGCATCTTCATCAGGTACTATAATACTCACACAGTACGAGACTCGTTTTATTGATCTGGCACGCCATGCTATGGTTATACTCCCCATTGAGAGGGAGAGAGTACGGAGATTTATTGATGGGTTTGTTCAGCCGATCCAACTCCAGATGTCTATGGTAGCCGGGAGTGATATTATTTTTTAGGAGGCGGCCAATACAACCTGCAGGATAGAGATGGCACTTGCATAAGGGGTTGGTCAGGGTCAGATAAGAGACCTTGTCATTCTGGTAGGTTGAGTGGTACCTCATTTGGAGGTTGGGATTCATATGGTAGAGGCCATAGGCCCTTTGAGTCAGCCCTACAAGATTCACATGGTGCTACAGGTGGTCGTGGTTCCCAGCTGCAGTGTTCTGACCAGCAGCTTTCCAGCTCATCATCAGCACTGATCAGTGCACCACAACTCTGTTATTCTTAGCAGCCAAGGGCTTGTTACACGTGTGGCGACATGAGACATACTGACAGGTATTGCCCTCAAACATCTGACAGCTCTCAGCAGCAGGGTCCTTACCCCATGATTCATGCAGGAGGTGATCCACAGGCCACCCAGCCAACTAGAGGCGGGGGTATAGGTCATAGATGTGGAGGTAGGGATCAGGGAGGTAGAGCTCAGACTACCAGAGGCAGGGGTCAGTCAGTAGTCTATCGTCCCAGGGACATAGTTCAGGGAGGTGGGGCCCAGCCCCATTGTTATGCCTTACCAGCCAGGCCAAAGGCTGAGTCTTCTGATACTGTCATTACAGGTACTATTCTGGTCTGTTATATAGGTGCTTCGGTGCTATTTGACCCTGGATCTACGTATTCATATGTGTCGTCTTATTTTGCACCTTACTTGGTTATGCGTAGTGAGGCCTTGAGTGTTCCTATTTATATATCTACACCGGTGGGTGATTCTATAGGTCGACCTAGTGCATCGTTCTTGTGTGGTAGTATTTGAGGGTCTTTAGACTCGTGTTGACTTATTGCTCTTAGATATGGTGGATTTTGACGTTATTTTGGGGATGGATTGGTTGTCCCCGTATCATGCTATATTTGATTTTCACCCCAAGACCGTGAACTTGGCTTTGCTAGATTTACCCTGACTAGAGTGGAGAGGGTCCCCAGGTTATGCCACTCGTAGTGTTATTTCATATGTTAAGGCTCGACGCATGGTTGAGAAGGGGTGTCTAGCTTATCTGGCGTATGTTTGCGACTCTAGCGCAGAGGTTCCTTCTATCAATTTGTTCCTATCTTTCCGGAGTTCCCCAAGGTTTTTCCTTTAGACTTGCCGGGCATGTCACCCAACAGAGATATCAATTTTTGTATTGATCTGGCTCCGAGCACTCATCCCAATTCTATTCCGCCATATCGTATTGCCCCGCCAGAGTTGAAGGAGTTAAAGGAGCAGCTGTAGGATTTTCTTGATAAGGGTTTCGTTAGACCCAGTGTATCGCCTTGGGGTGAGCCAGTGTTATTTGTGAAGAAAAAGTATGGGTCGATGAGGATGTGCATTGATTACCGATAGTTGAAAAAGCTGACGATAAAGAACAAATATCCAATGCCGAGGATTGACGATTTATTCGGCCAGCTTCAGGGTGCGAGCGTGTTTTCAAAGATAGATTTGAGATCTCGCTATCATCAGTTGAGGATTAGGGCATCTGATATTCCTAAGACAGCATTCCACACTCGGAATGGGCATTATGAGTTTTTGTCATGTCATTTGGGTTGACAATGCCCCAGCAGCATTTATGGAGTTGATGAACCGAGTGTTTAGGCTGTATTTATACTTATTCGTGATTGTTTTCATTGACGATATTCTAATATACTCCCGCATTCAAGAGGAGCATGAGCAGCACCTTAGAGTGGTTCTTCAGACTCTGAAGGATAGTCAGTTATATGCCAAGTTTTGAAGTGCGAGTTCTGGTTGAGTTCAGTTGCATTCCTGGGTAACATTGTTTCAGTAGAGAGTATTCAGGCAGACTCAAAAAAGATTGAGGTAGTCAAAAATTGGCCTCGACCAGCATCAGCTACAGTGATCCGAAGTTTCTTGGGGTTAGCAGGTTACTACCGACGGTTTTAATCTATTGCAGCCCCGATGACCAGATAGACCCAGAAGGGTGCCCAGTTCAGATAGTCAGACGAGTGCGAGGCTTCCTCAGGCTCAAGATAGCTCTGACTATGGCACTGGTGTTGGCGTTGCCCAAGGGATCATGGCCTTATATCGCTTTTTTGTGATGCTTCCCGTATTGGGCTTGGCGCAGTATTAATGTAGGATGGCAGAGGTATAGCCTATGCTTTGAGGCAGCTGAAGATTCACGAGCAGAATTATCCAATCCCTGATCTAGAGTTGAAGCCATTGTTCATGCTTTGAATATTTGGAGACGTTATCTATATGGTGTAACGTGTGAGGTCTACACGGATCACAAGAGCCTTCAATACATGTTCAAGAAAAATGAGTTAAATTTGAGGCAGAGGAGGCAGTTGGAGTTTTTGAAAGACTATGATGTTACTATATTATACCACCCGAGAAAAGGCCAATGTGGTGACCGATGCATTGAGTAGGAAGTCTGCCAGCATGGGTAGTCTTGCTTATATTCCGGTCAGCCAAAGACCGCTTGCTTTGGACGTTCGGACCTTGGCCAATTGATTTGTATACCCAATTTTTCCCTATGTATTTTTATTCTCAAAACACTTTAGAAATAGCATGCATATGTATATATAAGCACCCCCGTAGGTTTTGGTATTTCTCTCAAATTTTTAAAGATTTTTAAAATCAATTTATGGCCTATTTGCAGTATAAATCCAATAATTGTTTCCAAAACTTGTCATTTTGGTGAATAATTTATTTTATGCTCACATTTACACCAAAATATAATTTTCATGATTGTACACAAGTTTACAGGTTCATTTGGTATTTTTAAACTACAATTGCATGAAATTGCAATTTTAGCCTATTTCTCAATTTAACAGCATTTTTTTAATCAAAAAATTATTTCTAATATTTTAATTTAATACTTACATATTGTTTATTAACCCAGTATTTTTAATTTGATTTTAAACAGCTATTACTATTTTAAAAAAATCAAAATAGGAAAAAGTGGCTATTTCAATTATAGCCTATTTTACTTTCAAATATAACCTAATTTCGACCCCAATCCCAGCCCCTAATTAAACTATCCAATTTGAATTATACCCGACCCAGACCAAATTAGATAAACCCGCCCGGACCCCATTTTAAGTCGTGGATGTTGATCATTTAGATCAACGGTCCACGTTAGCTCCTTCCTTTTTTAACCCAATCCACCCCTAACCCTAAATCATTTTCCCACAGCAGCCACCCCTGAAACCCTTTCGTACCCAAATCCTCTCAACTCCTCTCCAAAACCCTAGCTCTTTTCACCGGTGTCCGCCTTATCGCGCCGGAAACTATGGCAGCTCAGGCCATGGGTAGCCTGTACTCCCCCCCCCCCCACGTACTCTTGTACTCCTTTTACTCGAATTTATAAGATCCGACCTTGAAGACCCGGGCTCAGAATCTCTCCGATTCAGGTTCTATGGCCATCTGCGGCGTATCCTAGCCTTGCGAGTTCATCTCTGACTCGGACCAGTCCTTTTCAGGCCTTTCTCATTTTTCAAGGTTTTCTCTGAAACCCTAAGCCATTTTCAAGGTTTTCTTGTTTCTCTCTTAAATGCGTGCTATTTCTTATACTTCCCAAGTGTTTCTCACATATTTTCCGATTTTTGCTTTCAAAACGGTTCGACTTCTCGAACCTAGGGTTTACTCGATTTTTCACTTGTTCCACTGTGATTTCTTTCATTGTTTCACTTTACTGTAATTACTAAATGTTTTCACTATAATTTTTGTGTATTTGTTTTACTGTATTTTTCTCCAAGGTTTTCTAGTTATTTCTTTTAATGTGTTTTCTTCCATGAAATGTTTGTGTTCTTTGGGTTTTCCTGAGTTTATTTTACCTGATTTTTTATGCTTCGTCTTTGCATGTAAGATGTCGGGAGGGGGGGGAACCCTATATTTTGGGGGTTTTCAACCATTTGTGTTTGATTACTTTGATTCTTGTGTTTCTTCTTATTTGATTTCAAAACCATAATCTCCAAATTCACCTCATGTTCTCTGATTCTTGCTAAGCTTTGCAAGACCTTCTGATTCCTCTTATGGTTATGTTCTTCTGCTTTTGATTACCTGACTGCTTTGCTCTGTTTAATTTTAACCTCAGCATGTTTAAGTTTGTGCACCCTTTATATTCAGACCCTTTCTCTTTCAAAAAACTACCCTAATTTTGGGGATTAATTTCAAACCACCATTATGCGAGACTATTCAATTTTTTCCTTGTCTAATTTGGACCAATTTTCTAACTTAGTTCATTATTAAGTTTGAATCTTTAATTCCTTAATTTACTATGTTTAAGTTGATTTTATAATTATCTTATTTATCTAAACCGTGTACTTTTGAAACTTCCCTTATGTATTTACCCTATTACTGCGCAATGTGTTCTTGATTTTCTTTCCTTAAATAAAAATCAACCCTCTCCTATTATGATTCGAACTCCTTAATTAATGGAGTTCCCTTTCTCTGATTGATTATGATTGATACTAAGTTATCTCCTTGCCTTATTCCATATTTTCTTTCAAACTAAAAATACCCTATTCTTTTTCTTTAAACACACGAACAATTGAGTTCATAAACACACACTCACTCAAAGCTCTCTATTCTTTGCTATTACCTGTGCTATTGTCCTGACTAGCTGGCTGAAAGACAAGGCTAGACTTGGGAATCTCTCTTGCTTTCCTCAAGTGGTGGCTAAAGATTTCCTGGTTGTTTTCTTGCTTTTTGTCTGTTGTGCTATTTGAAAGTTGTAATTGGTATGTCCATTTAAGTTAAACACTCTCCACAACCATGTGTTTAATTTTCTTTTTGCATGTCCCTCACTATATGTTCAACTTTTTCTCACACTATGTATTTATGTTTTAGTCTGTCTTAACGCTTCTGTACCTTTAAGTTCTGCTATTCTATACATGTTGTTCCATGTGAACCCTTTCCCCTGACCCCTTTATGTGTGAGTGCTGTCTCATGTTAGAATAGAATCCCTTTGCTATTCATGACCTGGGACTAGGTTCTCTTGGACCATTACTCAAATCAGTCCTATTCATTTTTCCCCTTTATGTGTTGAGCATTGACTAGGGTTTGGAGGTGTCCTAATCACCACCCAGGTCCATGTCTGACTTCTAAAGTCTGCTCTTTATCTGTTTAAACCAAGTGGAGGGTCAGGGGTGTGCTAGTCTTACCCATGGCTGGGTATGACCACCCTTTGCTTTGGTTTCCCTAATCCACTCACTTTACACTTATTCTTAGTTCTTTAAGTTCTGTCCCCCTATGGTAAACCATGCTTAGGGACCTTAGAGTTCCCTCTGAACTTGGATGCCTAAGGGCTGGTAATTCCACAGATTGTACTACTCTATTACCTTAATCAATCCTTAGGGTGTAAGCATTGTTGGGCTTCCTAAAAGCCCTTGGAACTTTGAAATACTCTAAGAGAAGGCCTTGGAATCTGGAATCCGAATTTTGTGAAACCCATATGTTGGATGTTGAAAGTTGCATTGATTCTCCTCGAGTCTGGATTTTGTTTTGATGTACTTATTTCAGCATGTTGCTTTCTAGTTTTGTAATAACTATGTAATAAAACTCGGGGAAATTTTAGTAAAGGGTGTGGGATGGGTTTATAGTGATTGCATAAGTCAATGGGTAGAAATCATGTCTCTATGATCTTTTATGCTGTAATCATCTAGATACTATGCATATAAGATTCTAATATTGCATGTCATATAGAAATCATGTCTATTGGATCTTTCATGCTTCAATCATCAAGTAACTATCCCTATAGGACTTTAATATTCCATGTCATTTAAAAACCATGCCTATAGGATTTTGATATTGCAAATCGTTTAGAGATCATTTCTGTAGGACTTTGCATTATAAGCACATAGAAATCATGCCTATAGGAAATGCATAAAACGCTAGGCAAACAGTAGGTTAATTAATTACTCAGTTCCTTAGTACTCTAAAAACAGTAACGAATCAGATAAAACCAGGTACAGATATCCTGCCTATAAGATTACGCTTCAACTTGTCTGATTCGCTTTAAGTAACAACAATCCATTAATTGGCCTTTAATGTCCTAGTGTAATATTTTAAATAAAACCCCTGTAAAACATTATGTTTTTAAAACGTTTTCAAATCTGCATCTTTTCTAAACAACTATTCGAACGATCTGCCTAAATGTTATACTCAGTCCATGAAGTTGTCTTTATAAAAAGCAGTCCAGTAACTCACTATTTTTTTAAGATCTTCCTGCCTCTAAAATTCTGTAGTAACTTCTGCTTATTTCAAATCCCTTTACAAATTTACTGCTGTCTCACTTTCTCTTAAACTCTTCAGCATTAAGACCTCAATAACTAACAAATCAAACCGGAGGGGCTCGATGCAGACTTTTTATCCAACTTTATGAGTTAAGTTGATTCATCTGCCTCTTAATTTCGTTAATTAAAGACCAAATCAGTACGCGCAAGTCATGTTAAACTAACTGTTGTGTGATCTACGGGGTTTTTATGAGCCTTTGAGTGTTTGCTTTGTACCCCCACTTATATGTTATTTGTTTTGACTGACGCCTTAGCATTTTATCCTTTTAAAATCCATATATGCCTTCATCCTTTTCTCCCCTTTAGGATTAGAAATCTAAATACCTCGGGACTGATAGCTCGGGATGGGAATTAGCATGCAATAAGTAAACGACACTAATCGCGTTTAAATACCTTAATTGGGTGGGAAGGATAGAATATGGAGATGATGACGGTGCTCTAATATCTCGTGTGAGAGTGATTGTTGGGTATTGCGCCGAGTGATCCATATAATAATTAAACCTAGGAGCCCTTCTTATCTTGCTTTTCCTTTATTTAAACTTTTTTTCTCTAAACTAAATTCTCTTTTCACTTGTGCATTTTTTTCTAAAAAAAAATTCCAACTTGTTAATATCTCTTATGTGCAAACTTTACTCTTCTTAAAGTCACAACTAAGTAAGGCCAGGAACCACACTAGTAGATCTTGAGGGATGCCTAACACCTTCCCCTCGAGATAATCTCAAGCTCTTACCCGAACTCTGGTTTTCTTTCAAACCCATCCTCGTTTCTCTAAAAGTGTCCTAATGCATTATAATCATTAGGTGGCAACCCTCCAAGCTCCATAGCCCAAATTCCCCGAATGGGGATAAAAGAGTCATTCCACCTATAATTTCGTAAACCCAATTTCTTTCCCTGAGAAAAGGGGGGCGTTAACAGCATGGTGACTCTGTTGGGGATTCTTTTAGGTTTTAACCATTACTTCCTGTTGTGACTTTATCTCTTAATTAATCGTATTTATTTCTTGCCCTTGGTTATTTCATCACAATTACATCTTGGCTCTTCATGTCTTCTTTTTCCTTTAATTACTTCTTTACTGCTTTATTTCGATACTGTTGTAATTCCGAGAAATCATTGTAATCATTTATCTTATGAACGTGAAAATACATGTAATTTGTTTGATTATTGTAATTGCATTCCTCCATATCATATTCCACTCGTGCCAAAACAAATCCCATAGCAACGCTTACAATGAGTGGTTGCGCCCTTCCCATATTATGAACCCCTTAAATGTGGCAATGGAATATTTGCGGTAAAACCAGTCAATCAACGGTATAATCGACGGTTCCGCGCCTTTCCCTCTTGAGTTTTCCGCTCAAGGGTACCTTGTCTAGCACTTCAAAATTAGAAACCTCATTCCATTAAACTGCTCATGCATCATGGTCAAGCCTAGCCACGCCAGTTAAGTTGTCCACATAATAACTCATTAAAATAACCTAAACCAAAGTCCATCGGGTTTCTTGAAACCCAAACGGACACCTTCACGTTATGTGCATTTATTTGGAGAACTAAATGCCTTTTGCTAATTATTGATTTAAATAATTGAGTCTGATGGGGTTAAGGGCCTAACACTTTGTCTTGCAGAAAATAAGGCACGAGGTCCCCAGATTCGGTATGGTATCCAACATTCACCGAAGGTTGCTAAGCTGGTGGGACGATCTTCATGGCAGCGATCAAACCCTCACCCGCAAGTACTTGGGGAATTTTCCCTCACTTCTGGAAATCTAGCCCAACAACAAGATCATTGAGGCTACCACTTTGTTTTGGGATAGTGATCAATCAATGTTCCACTTTGGAGACTTAGAAATGACCCCTTTGCTAAAAGAGATAGGGGGCCTAGCTGGTATCCCTTGGGAGACTCCAGGTTTGCCTATGCCGGAAAACCGCAAAAGTAGAGGCTTTCTTAAGATGATGGGACTCAAGAAAAATCCTGACCTCTCTTGCTTTGAAGACTCCTACATACCATTTGACTTGTTGTACGAGAGATGTGGCTACAGCAAGACCTATCGCACCAACATGGCTGAATTCACTCTCACTTCTTTTGGACATATACATAGAAGGGTCTTTGTGTTCATGTTTCGCTTCTTGGGCATGATAATTTTCCCTATGAAGAAGGCTAGGATCCACACAAGACTATCCATGGTGACCAAGAACTTAATGGAGGGAATCGACGGGCAATCTTTCAGCGTAGTGCCCATGATCATCGCTGAAATCTATCGAGCCTTGGGGAAGTGTCAGCAAGGGGCTCCATATTTCGAGGGTTGTAATATGCTACTTCAACTTTGGCTCGTAGAACACATTCGAAAAGGCGACTACAGATAGGAAATCATACGTAGGGATTGGGATGATCATATTGCTTATCATCACCCAAAGCGAATGAACTTAATGCCCAACATGTTTGCTCAGCCAGAAGACGCCAATGGATGGGTAGAGTTGTTCGAGAATCTAAAAGAAGAGCAAGTTCAGTGGATGTTTGAATGGTTCCTAATAGGGGAGTTCATTGTTCGTTCTCGAGACGCACCATTCCTCGTACTCATTGGTCTGATGGGAACTCATCCTTATGTCCCCCTCCCAGTCATGAGGCAAGCCGGAAGGAAATAAATCATACCCAAGATAGAGAACATGAGTAATTTTGGGGCTGACTTTCAAGATGATAATAGCCCGCACAGGTGTCACTTTCAGCATATGTGGCACTGCAAGCTAGTCTTAGGAAGGGAGTCTATTGAACCAGATAGGTATCATGATGGGTGTGTGCCGCACTACATAGGTTGGTTGGAAGATGATCGCATTGGTTTGGGTCGTCCAAGATTCATCCACGGTCATAGGATTATTGACGAGAAAACTGAAGGGCAAGTCAAATACAATCAACTATGCAAAAGGATGCGAGAATGTGAGAATTAACATAGGGAAATACAGGAAGCCCACGATAAGCTGATTAACGAGTGGAAGGATATGGCTATTGACGCCAACAACCATTTGGGATATCTGAAGCGAGGTATGGTAGAGTTGGAAGGGAAGTTCTTGAAAATAATTAAGGATTGCCAGAATGTTGAAGGAAGTGCAGGCGAACATCAGGCTCGAGCTTATCTGTAGTTAGGAATGTGCGAGTTGATGCAGCTGTACGAGAGAGGCAAGAGTACCGAATCTGGGGAAGGTCCTTCTGGGACCAAGTAGTTAGGACTTTTATTCTTCTGCCTTCTTAATGTAATAAGGCCACTAGCCATTAGTTACATCTTTATCATTCAGTCGTTTTAATACTCGTCTTGTTCTTATCAATAATATGAGGTACTTAGCATTATAAGCTCTCCAAATTTTATTTGTTGCTAGGCCTACCTCGGGCACAACGAGGCACCCAAATTAGGAAATGACTTATACTATTGCACAACGTGTTTAAATAACGCAATATTACTTTTTTCAGAATCCACACTAACTTTTTACCGTTTTGTTTTTCTTTTATTTTTATTCCCTCCCCAAAGGTTAGTTCGTGCACTCTGGCACCATCAGCACACTCAACAAGATCCAAGGGTCCTACACCTCTTCCTCCTCCAAGTCCTACCAGAAACGGGAACAAAGGCAAAATGGGAGATACAAGCGCTAGAAAAGAACTTGAAGAAATTTCTCATAATGATGTTGCTCATCTGGAGCAAACTTTGCTATCATTCTGAGAGGAATTGGACCAAGTTAGAAACCCGGTGAGCCTGTCAATCAGTTTGCCGCTCCCGATGTTAACAACCAGAACCCCGCACCATAACAAAGCATACCAAAACCTCCAATGCAACCCACTCATAACACTCCGCTACTCATTCCTGAACCACAAAACACCACAAAAGACCATAACACCCTAATCTTTGTGGACACTATGCCGCACTATAGTTAGCTAATCACCAGTGCAGCCGAGTCAGAAGACAAGATCTCCCTCATTCAGAATTTGGCCACTGAGATCAAGAAGTTGACTAGCCGAGTTCAAGGTTTTGAAGGTAACAAGGGTGTCGAGGGTTGAATTATGAAGATCTCTATGTTCAGCCAGACGTTGAACTCCCGGAGGGGTACAAACCTCCAAAGTTCGAGATGATTGATGGTACAGGTGATCCCAGGGTCCACTTGAAAATGTATTGACACAAGTTGGTAGTAGTCGGAAGGGACAAGAAGATCCGCATAAAGCTGTTCATGAGGAGTTTGAAGAGTGATGCTTTATCCAGGTATATTAGCCAGGATGCGAAGAAATAAACTAGTTGGGTGAACATGGCGTCTAACTTTACGGATCGGTTTAGATTCAATACTGAAAACGCACCAGATGTGTCCTATATCTTGAATCTCAAGAAGAAGCCCATAGAGACCTTTCGCGAGTATGCTAATCGGAGGTCAGAAGCTGCTAAGGTCAGATCGGCCTTGGAGGAACAACAAATGAATAGGTTCTTCATCTGTGCTCAGGATCCACAGTACTATGAGTGGCTGATGCTAATAGAGGGCCAAAAGTTCTTCGATATCATCAAGTTGGGAGAAATGGTCGAAGAAGGCATCAAAAACGGTATGGTCACTAACCTCGAGGCATTGCAGGCTACCAACATGGCTATACAGTATGGTGGCTCGTTAAACAAAAAGGATGTAAATTTCGTGATGGCTGCACAAAGGAACAACTCCCCTATGAAGTACCAAGCCTATCCCTCAGCTCCACTCACATATCAACCTACCCTAAACTACCTAGCACTATCACTCACATTCCAAAATTCCACCACCTACTTACCAATCATCTCCACCACCCACATATCAACCTGCCTCACCCAGATATTCCCAACCCGCACCTGTATACCAAGCATATAACTCCCAGCCTTCTCACTACCCATCACCATCTACCCGCCAAAACTTTCCTCGACCTAGACCAAACTTCGAACGTAAACCTCCCAGACAATATACCGCCATAGCCGAGCCAATTGACCAATTATATGGAAAACTCAAAGCAGTCGGCTATATTACCCTATCGCAGTCGTAGCCCCAAAAAATTCTTCCCAATGGATCAACCCAAACAAGACTTGCACATACAATTCCGGGATGAAAGGCCATACCATCG
Organism: Nicotiana benthamiana; assembly: GCA_034376525.1. Classification (NCBI taxonomy): domain Eukaryota; kingdom Viridiplantae; phylum Streptophyta; class Magnoliopsida; order Solanales; family Solanaceae; genus Nicotiana; species Nicotiana benthamiana. The sequence continues at coordinate 134,694,196 of CM067329.1, read as the reverse complement.
ATGCGTGTCGCCCGTTGAAAGATAAGATTAAGAATATGATTGAAAACAAGATCATTATAGCAAAGGAGCCCACTCATAATATCTGTAATAACCCTATGCCACGAAAAGTTGTCGTTCGCCTTATTAGGATATCGTACCTCGGTCCGCACATCAACCGAAGCCACTCCCTACATGATGGACTATGGTACATAGGCAGTCATCCCCACCGAGGTAGAAATTTACTCCTTGAGAGTCATACAACAAGCAAAGTTAGATGATGCAGAATAGGTCAAAAGTCACTACGAGAAATTAGCCCTCATCAACGGGAAGAGGATGAACGGAGTCTGTCACGGGCAATTATATCAAAATAGAATGTTCAAAGCCTTTAACAAGAGAGTTAAGCCAAGGAAATTCACGCCACGACAACTGGTATTGAAGAAAATATTTCCGCATCAGAATGAAGCCAAAGGGAAATTCTCTCCCCATTGGCAGGGTCGTACATGATTTGTCAGGTGAGGAGCCCTCTTTCTCGCAGAGATGAACGAGGAAATCCTGCCAAAACCTATTAACTCAGATGCAGTGAAAAGATACTACATTTGATCATACGTGTTTTCTTTCGTGGTGTAATTTGAACTACAACTGACCTGATTCCCGTTTTAGAGGGGATACGTAGGCAGCCCTATGGGTTCGGTGCATTTTAATAAAAATTCCATCTTCCCCTCCCCTCCCCCCACAATTGAAACTGGGGCAGAATTTTGATAAGGACCCTCAAAATTCCGAAGTAAGTTTTTCAATCTTTTTATCAGCACCAACACAGTAAACTGGGGTAGAACTTTGAGGAGGCCCTCAAAATTTTGGGATCGTCCCGCGTTCAGTTATCCAACACAGCCGTCAGCAGCGCCAGCCCAGTAAATTGGAGTAGTATTTTAAGGAGGACTCTCAAAATTTCGGAGCAAGGAAGGTTGCCGTGTCTTGAACCACATTGCAGTGTTGGTTCATCCAATATAAAATCATTTTTATATATATGTATTTGCATTTACTAAGCCATGCTCAAATATCATTTGCATCACCATCGTTTAGCAACGCTACCCCTGTGATACGCGACGCCAAGAGCTGGAGGATACGAACTGACCTCCCCCTACAAAACTCATGATTTTTCTTTGGATGCATGAATTCAGGCCACGAATCAAAGTATATTCACACTTCAGAGTCGAAACCCTCCAAAGGGTCGCTATCCACACCCAACACTCCCAGCAGTCCTAATATCACAAACTGTCTACCAGCTAAGAAAACTTACTACTATTCGTTCTTTCACATTCCTGCATTGCATAAGGCTATTATCAGCCGTTCGAGACTAAGCTCTGTCTCCGTCTCCATTTTGCATAAGGCTACTCTCTGCTTTCCGAGGTTAAGCTCTACCTCCATATTGCATAAGTCTATTATATGCCATTCGAGGTTAAGCTTTACCTCCATCTGCATTTTGCATAAGGCTACTCTCTTCCTTCGGAGGTTAAGCTCTACCTCCATATTGCATAAGGCTATTATCTGCCTTTCGAGACTATGTTTTGTCTCCATCTGCATGTTGCATAAGGCTACTCTATTCCTTCCGAGGTTAAGCTCTACCTCCATATAGCATAAGTCTATTATCTGACTTTTGATGTTAAGCTTTACCTCCATCCTGCACAAGGCTATTTATCTGCCTTTCGAGACTAAGCTATGTCTCCATCTGCGTCGCATGAGGCTACCGATCTGCCTTCTGAGACTAAGCATTGTCTCCGCCCTGCATGGCTAAAATATCTCCGCTTTATTTTTCGACTAGCTGAAACATCGCCACATGCATTTTAAATTCTCAAATGGTTGAAATATCGCCACCTACTCTTTAAATTCTCGCTTTGGCTGAAACATCGCCAACTTCTTTTTAAATTCTCACTCTGGCTGAAAGATCGCCACCCTTTGCATTTATCTAGCTGAAAGATCGCCACCCTTCGCATTCATTTGGATGAAAGATTGCCACCTTCTCATGGGCTGAAAGATCGCCAACTCGTCCAAAGGCGTCATAGTTTGGTGGCACCAACTGCATAGCCCGAGATTATCATTTCATGGCCTGCAAACCCTTACTTTTATGCTTTTCATGTCGCAGGACATCATAGTCTGAAGACGTCATCCTAATCGTCCGAAGACAACATTCATGGTCATACAGGAACTTGTATCACTTTGAAATTACGTAATATATACGAACATTACTCATTTTCAGGCACTCCGACTAGCTCACGGCCGTCTCAGCAGGAGCAATCCCTCTCCAATTCTCCGTAATCTGCCGATTCCAGGCACCCTCTCAGATCTAACCATCGCGTCCGTCTATTCGAATTTCCATCTGCATATTCCGTCAATGGTTCCTGAACTACATATGGCCTGATTCCTGTAAAACCATGGATATTTAGGAAGCTCAAAAACCAGAGCACGGTCAAAATCCTTTTTCAATCGACGTCTCTGGTCAAATTGGCCATCTTATCTTTACCTGACAACTCTTTCTTCCTCCTCGGGTAAAAAGGGGCCGCTGGTGATACCTAATTTTTCCCTATGTATTTTTATACTGAAAACACTTTCCAAATAGCATATATATCCATATATAAGCATCTCCAAAGGTTTTGGTATTTTTCTCAAATTTTTAAAGATTTTTAAAATCAAGTTATGGTCTATTTTGCACTATAAAATCCAATAATTGTTCCCAAAACTTGTTGTTTTAGTGAATAATTTATTTTATTCTCCCATTTACACCAAAATATAATTTTCATTATTTTACATAATTGTACAAGTTCATTTGGTATTTTTAAACTAAAATTGCATGAAATTTCAATTTTAGCTTATTTCTCAATTCAATAGCAATTCTTTTAATCACAAAATCATGTCCAATATTTTAAATTAATTCTTACATATTCTTTATTAACCCAGTGTTTTTAATTTGATTTTAAACGGCTTTAACTATTTATAAAAAATTCAAATTGGGAATAGTGGATATTTCAATTATAGCGCATTTCACTTTCAAATATAACCTAATTTCGACCCCAATCCCAGCCCCTGATTAAATGACCCAATTTGAATACCCGACCCAGACCCAATTGAATAAACCCGCACGGGCCCTATTTTAAATTGTGGTCGCTTTTCATTTAGATCAACGGTCCACGTTAGCCCCTTCCTTTTTTAACCCAATATACCCCTAACCCTAAATCATTTCCCACAGTAGCCGCCCCTGAAACCCCTTCATTCCCAAATCCTCTCAACTCCTCTCCGAAACCCTTGCCTCTTTTCTACTGGTTTCCATCTTATATCGCCGGAAACCATGGCGGCTCAGGCCATGGGTGGCCTATACTCACCCTCGCGTACCCTTGTACTCCTTTTACTCGAAGTTCCAAGGTCCGACCTTGAAGACCCCAACTCAGAATCTCTTTGATTCAGGTTCTATGGCCATTTCCGACTCATCTTCGGCGCATCCTAGCCTTGCGAGTTCATCTCCGACTCGGACCAGGCATTTCTCATTTTTCTAGGTTTCTCTGAAACCCTAAGCCATTTTCGAGGTTTTCTTGTTTATCTCTTAAATCCGTGCTATTTCTGATACTTTCAAAGTGTTTCTCACATATTTTCCTATTTTTGCTTTCAAAACGGTTTGACTTCTTGAGTCTAGGGTTTACTTTTTTCACTTGTTCCACTATGATTTCTTACATTGTTTCGCTTTACTATAATTACTAATTGTTTTTACTATATATTTTGTGTATTTTCTTTACTTTATTTTCCTTCTAGGGTTTCTAGTGATTTCCATTACTGTGTTTGCTTCAATGAAATGTTTGTGTTCTTTGGGTTTTCTTGAGTTTATTTTGCCTGATTTTCTATGCTTCGCCTTTGCATGTAAGTTGTGGGGGAACACCCTAAATATTGGGGGTTTTCAACCATTTGTGTATGATTGTTTTGATTCTTGTGTTGCTTCTTGTTTGATTTCAAAGCCCTAATCTTCAAATTCACCTCATGTTCTCTGATTATTGCTAAGCTTTGCAAGACCTTCTGATTCCTCTTATGGCTATGTTCTTCTACTTTTGATTGCCTAACTGCTTTGCTCTGTTTAATTCTAACCTCGGAATGTCTAAGTTTGTGCACCCTTTATACTCAGACCCTTTCTCTTTGAATAAACAACCCTAATTTTGGGAATTAATTTCAGACCACCATTATGTGAGCCTATTCAAAATTTCTCCTTGTCTAATTTGGACCAATTTTCTGACTTAGTTCATTATTAAGTTTGAATCTTTAATTCCTTAATTTACAATGTTAAAACTAATTTTATGCTTACCTTATTTATCTAAACCGTGTACTTTTGAAACTTCCCTTATGTATTTACCCTTTTACTTCACAATGTGTTCTTTATTTTCTTTCTTTAAATAAAAATCTACCCTCTCCTATTCAAATTCGAACACATTAATTAAAGGAGTTCCCTTTCCATGGTTGATTATATTGATACTGAGTTATCTCCTTTCCTTATTCCCTGCCTGCTTTCAAACTACAATACCCTATACTTCTTCTTTAAACACTCGAACAATTGAGTTCACAAACACTCAGACACTCAAAGCTCTCTTTTCTTTACATTACTTGTGCTATTGTCCTCACAAGCCAGCTGACAGCCAAGGCTAGACTTTGAAAGTTGTAATTGGTATGTCTCTTTAAGTTAAACACTCTCCACAACTATGTGTTTAATTCTCCTTTTGCATGTCCCTCACTATATGTTCAACTTTTTCTCACACTATGTAACTATGTTTTAGTCTATCTTAACACTTCTTCACCTTTAAGTTCTGCTATTTGATGTCTTCTATACATGCTATTCCATGTGAACCCTTTCCCCTGAACCCTATATGTGAGAGTGCTGTCTCGGGCTAGAATAGCATTCACTGCCATTCATGACATGGGACCAGGTTCTCTTGGACCTTTACTCAAATCAGTCTCATTCCCTTTTCCCCTTTATGTGTTGTGCCTTGACTTGGGTTTGGAGGTTTCCTAATCACCACCCAGGCCCCTATCTGACTTCAAAAGTCGGATCTTTATCTGTTTAAACCAAGTGGATGGTCAGGGGTGTGCCAGTCTTACCCATGGTTGGGTATGACCACCCTTTGCATTGGTTTCCCTAATCCCCTCACTTTACACTTATTCTTAATTCTTTAAGTTCTGCCCCCATGGTAAGCCATGCATAGGGACCTTAGAGTTCCCTCTGAACTTGGAGGCCTATTGGCTAGTAATTCCACACATTGCACTACTCTATTACCACAATCAATCCTTAGGGTGTAAGCATTGCCCGGGCTTCCTGAAAGCCCTTGGAAGTTTGAAACACTCTAACAGAAGGCCTTGGAATCAGGAATCCGGATTTGGTGAAACCCATGTGTTGGATGTTGAAGGTTGCATTGAGCCTCCTTGCGTCTGGATTTAGTTTTGATGTACTTATTTAAGCATACTGCTTTCCTGTTTTGTAATAACTATGTAATAAAACTCGGGAAAATATTAGTAAAGGGTGTGGGATGGTTTTATATTGCTTGCATAAGTCAATGGGTAGAAATCATATCAATAGGATCTTTTATGCTTTGATCACCTAGATATTATGCCTATAAGATTCTAATATTGCATGTCATATAGAAATCATGTCTATAGGATCTTTCATGCTTTAATCATCTAGTAACCATGCCTATAGGACTTTAACATTGAATGTCGTTTAGAAACCATGCCAATAGGATTTTGATATTGCAAACCGTTTAGAGATCACGTCTGTAGGACTTTGCGTTGGAATCACATAGAAATCAGGCTTTTAGGAAACGCATAAAACGCTAGGCAAACAGTAGGTTAATTAATTACTCAGTTCCTAATGCTCTAAAAACAATAACGAATCAAATGAAATCAGGTACAGATATCCTGCCTATAAGATTCCGCTTCAACTTATCTGATTCGCTTTAAGTAACAACAGTCCGTTAATTGGCCTTTAATGTCCTAGTGTAATGTTTTCAACAAAACTCCTATAAACCAGTATGCTTTTAAAACGTTTCAAATCTGCATCTTTTCTAAACAATTTTTTCAAACGATCTACCTAAATGTTTTACTCAGTCCATGAAGTTGTCTTTTTAAAAAATAGTCCAGTAACTCACTCTTTTCTTAAGATAATCCTGCCTCTAAAATTCTTTCATAACTTCTGCTGATTTCAAATCCCTTTACAAATTTACTGCAATCTTACTTCCTCTTAAACTCTTCTGCATTAAGACCTCAATAACTAATAAATCAAACCCGAGGGGCTCGATGCAGACTTTTTATCCAACTTTATGAGTTAAACTGATTCGCTCGCCTCTTAATTTCTTTAATTAAAGACCAAATCAGTACGTGCAAGTCATACTAAACCAACTGTTGTGTGATCTACGGGGTTTGTATGAGCCATTGAGTGTTTTCTTTGTACCCCCACTTATCTATTATTTGTTTTGATTGACGCCTTAGTATTTTATCCTTTTAAACTCCATATATTCCTCCATTCTTATCTCCCCTTTAGGATTAGAAATCCAAATACCTTGGGACTGATAGGTCGGGACGGGTATTACCATGAAATAAGTAAACAAGACTAATCACGTTTAAATAGCTTAACGGGGTGGGAAGGGTAGAATATGTAGATGATGACGGTGCGCTAATATCTCGTGTGAGAATGATTGTTGGGTATTGCACCGAGTGATCCATATTATAATTAAACATAGGACCTCTTCTTCTCTTGCTTTTCCTTTATTTAAATTTTGTTTTCTCCAAACTAAATTCTCTTTTCACTTGTACCTTTTTTTTTCTTTTCAAAAATGCCAACTTGTTAATATCTCTTATGTGAAACTTTACTCTTCTTAAAGTTACAACTAAGTAAGGCCGGGAACCACACTAGTAGATCTTGAGGGATGTCTAACACCTTCCCCTCGAGATAATCTCAAACCCTTACCCGAACTCTGGTTTTCTTTCAAACCCATCCTCATTTATCTAAAAGTGTCCTAATGTACTATAATCATTAGGTAGTGACTCTCCAAACTCCATAGCCAAAATTCCCCGAAACTAGAAAAAACAGTCATTCCACTCATAATGTCGTAAACCCAATTTCTTTCCCTGAGAAAATGTGGGCCTCAACATTTGTTAGGTTGGATATTTTTTAGGCTAACAGGGTGTTATCTTGCACGGTCAGTCGTTCGTCGTTGGTGGAGCGTATCCTTCAGTAATAGTTTGATGATCCTTATTTGTGTATCCTGAGAGATTTGGTGCAACGTGGAGGCGCCAAGAAAGTGATCTTGGGAGATGATGGTGTATTAAGATTACAGGGCGAATTTGTGTGCTCAGTGTTGATGGTATTCGATAGTTGATCTTAGTGGAGGCCCATAGTTCTTTGTATTATATTCATCCGGGAACTGCGAAGATGTATCAGGACTTGAGACAGCACTATTGGTGGTGCAGAATGAAAAAAGATATTGTTGCGTATGTGGCTCGTTGTATGAACTGTCAGCAGGTTAAGTACAAGAATCAGAGGCACGTTGGGTTATTTTAGAGAATTGAGCTTCCCGAGTGGAAGTGGTAGAGGATTACTATGGATTATGTTACTGGACTTCCGATAACTCGGAAGAAGTTCGATGCTATATGGGTTATTGTCAATGCTATATGGGTTATTTTTTATAGGCTGACCATGTCAGCGCACTTTATTCCGGTTGCAGCCACTTGTTCTATATAGAGGTTAGCCGAGCTCTACATCCGAGAGATTGTTCACCTTCATGGGGTGCTGCTATCTATCATTTCAGACCGAAATACATAGTTTAGCTCGCTCTTCAGGAGAGCAATCCGGCAGGAGTTAGGCACCCAGGTTACATTGAGCATAACATTTCATTCTCAGACGGATGAACAGTCCGAGCGGACGATTAAGATATTGGAGGATATGCTCCGAGCCTATATCATTGATTTCGGAGGCTTGTGCGACCAGTTCTTGCCTTTAGCAGAGTTTTCCTACAACAACAGCTACTAGTCTAGCATTTAGATGGCTCCATATGAGGGTTGTATGATAGGCAATGTCGGTCTCCAGTGGGGTGGTTTGAGCTGGGAGAGGCTCGGTTATTGGGTACAGATCTAATCCAGGAGACCTTGGATAAGGACAAGATCATTCAGGACAGACTTCGGACAGCTCAGTCTAGGCAGAAGAGTTATGCAGACCGCAAGGTCCGAGATATTTCTTTCATGGTTGGTGAGCGAGTGTTACTCCGAGTTTCGCCTATGAAGGGCGTGATGTGATTCAGGAAGAAAGGCAAGGCCCTTGGTTCATTGGCCCATTTGAGATTCTTGATTGTGTGGGAGAGGCAGCTTATAAACATGCCTTGCCGCCTAGCTTATAAGATGTGCATCCAATTTTTCATATATCCATGCTTCAAAGTTATCACGTCGATCTAGCCCACGTGTTAGACTTCATTACTGTCAAATTGGACAAGAATCTGTCTTACGAGGAGGAGCCAATGGCTATTTTAGACCGGCGGGTTCGATAGTTGAGGTCGAAGATTTTTCCTTCAATGCGTTTTCAGTGAAGAGGTCTACCTCCCGAGGCATCGACCTAGGAGTACGAATCTGATATGCGGAGCCGTTATCCTCATCTATACCCCGACTCAGGTACTTCCTTCTTTTGCCCGTTCGGACGAACAGTTATTTTAAAGGTGGAGGATGTGAGGACCAAAAGGGTCATCATCGGATTTCTTCCTTTTCGTGTGCTTCCGAGGCTTTGAATACCTTGCTTTTAGTTGTTTTGATTAGCATGCGCAGTCCGGGCATGTAGTCGGAAAAATTTTATGTTGAAATATGTGAAATTTATAAAAAAAAGTTGATCAATTTTGATGTCAATATTGTTAAAGTTGACTTTGGTCAATATTTTGGGTAAACTGACCCAAACCGTGATGTGAAGATCCCGAAGGATTCATAAGAAAATATGGGACTAGGACGTATTCCCGGAATAAAAATCCAAGGTCCCGAGCCCGAGTAAATAAAATTTCATAAAAATTATTTTTCTGAAAATGATATGAAAATTTGAAATGCAAATGAGTTAGAAAATAGAGGTATCGGGCCCGTATTTTGGTTCTGGCACCCGATACAGGTCTTAAATATGTGTTAAGCGCTTTCTGTGAAGTTTGGTCGAAAACGATGATTTTGAGGCTTGATTCATTGATTATGATGTTATTTTGGCAATTTGATCGCACAAGTAAGACCGTCAGGTGTTTTCGATATTATGTATGGGATTGTTTTGGAGCCTCGACGGCTCGGGTGAGTTCTGAGTGGGGCCTGGGAGGTCTTAAACATAAAATTAGTAGATTTAGGTGTCGCTGGAAGCCACTGTGCTTTTCTGCATGGTCCGCGTGGTGCAGTTCAGAGGGCCAGCAGTTTCAGGTCGACCAGCGCGGCCGCGCACCAAATCAGTGTGGTCCCTGCTGGGTGGGTTCAGAGAGCCCACTACTTCCCTCCCTCGTCGCAGCCACGGTACATTTCTGCGCGGTCCGCTCTAGCCCCCTGTAAAGTATATAAACTCGGGATTTTCAGTCATTTTCCACTTTTCAAAAACCCAAGACCTAAGAGGCGATTTTTCAAACAACTTTTCTTCTTCAAAACGATTTGGTAAGTGATTTCTAACTTAATTTCTTTATTCCTTAACATCTTTAACATGATTTCAACTCGAATCAAAGATTATCATAAATGGGAATTGGGGGTTTTGGTTAGAACTTAGGTTTTCTTAAATTTGGGGAGTTGGACCTCAATTTGAAGTCCTATTTCAAATCTAATCATATATCTGAGCTCATGGGGGTATGGGTAATCGGGCTTTGGTGTGAACCTCGGGTTTTGACCACGTGGGCCTGGGGGCATTTTGGGAATTTTTGAGTAAAACTTTGGGAAATTCATTTTCATGCACTCAAATTGGTTCAAGTAGAATTTGTTAACACCTTCTAGTAACTTGTGGCTTTATTCGAGCGGTTTGGTGGTGATTCCAAGGGGTAAATCCATACTAGAGGCTTGAGTTGAGTTTGGAGCCTTCGAGGCAAGTGTATAGGCATGGTGACGGTTACTTATACACCGGAGTCTATCTTGACCGTTAGTCTTAAATGCTTTTGATCCAGACTTTGTGAAATATCTCTCTTGTCAACTGCTAAATTTTCATTTAGTATGAACGGTTGAGGAAGCATTACGAGTGGTACATAATTGGAGCATTGTCTCGAACTAGAATTTGCTAATTGAGAAAGAAGTGATTAAAAGAGAAAGTGTTGTGACTTTTCCCTTGCTGGGACTGTAGCCTATTATTGTTGTTGCTCCATGGCCGGGATATTTGGGCTGTTAGTGGTACCCTTGCCGAGTTAAATTGTAATGTTGTTGAATTTCCCTAATGGGGCCTTTTTTAGAAAGATTATATGTATTATGAATTATGATATGGGGTCGTGTGGCATGCCGTCCACTTGTGAGTTATGAAATGGGACCGTGTGGCGAGCCGACCACTTATGAATACATATTTTGGTATCGTGTGGCACGCCGTCCACTTATAAATTATGAAATGGGATCGTGTGGCGTGCCGACCAATAGTGAATACATGTTTTGGGATCGTGTGGCGTGCCGACCACTTGTGAATACATGTTTTGGGATCGTGTGGCACGCCATCCACTTATGAATTATGAAATGGGATTGTTTGGCGCGCTGACCACTTATGAAAACATATTTTAGGATCGTGTGGCGCGTCGACCACTTATGAATACATACTTTGAGATCGTGTGGCACGCCGTCCACTTATGAAATAAGAAATGGGATCGTGTGGCGCGCCGACCACTTATATGTATGAGTTATGGTATTGAAGTAGTTTCGTCGTTATATCCGTTGATCTGCCTTCACTGTATCTTCCTTGAGCATGTCCCCTCCCCTTTTTAGTTGATGTTCTCTGTTGCCTTTTATGTGTGTGTGTGTGTGTATCTGCACTGGTCATTTTTTGTAGGTAATGTCTAGCCTCGTCACTACTTTACCGGGGTTAGGCCAGGCACTCAGCAGCTCATGGAGTCGGTTGTGCTGATGCTACACTTTTTGTGCTTTTTGCACAGATTACGGTACCAGAGTAGCTTTTTGGACCACAGCAGTAGCGTATTGATCGGGAGATGACTTCAGTCCAGGGACTTACGAGGTAGCCTAGCTGGCGTTCATAGGCCGGAGTCTCTTTCCATGTTTTAGTTTGTTTTCATTGTACCGAGGCAGACACTATGTATCTTCTATTCAGACTTGATTGTAGTACTCTTTAGTAGTCCATGAGATAGTGACACCAGGCTCTGGGTAGAGATTTTTTTTAATCTTTCGCATTTCTTATTTCAGATACATAAGCCTAAAGTCTTCTTCTTTTATTTACTTATTTTCGTGGGATTATATTGTTGAGAAGTTATTAGAGAATGTTTAAAATTTGGCTGTCCTAGCTCTGTTAGTAGGCGCCATCACGACTCCCGATGGTGGAAAATTCGAATCGTGACATATGTTAGCTAGGATTTTAGTTTCTAGCTAATGGCAAGTTCTCTTGTAGTACATATACATAATTTAGTCACCAAATCGTAAGAAAATTACATCTAATTGATCACCCCTATCACTTTTGTTTTTTTTTTTTTTGGGGGGGGGGGGGGGTGTGTTGTTTTTCTTCTTTCTTATCCGCCAATTGCATGAAGTTAAACCACAAAAAATTGAACTTCAAGGCAGAATGTCCTAAAGTTTAAACTGAAAAATTTAGAAGTTCAAGACATTATATTCTGATTTTTGAACTAAAAATACTAAATTTTAGGACATAGAGCCCGTTTGGATGAATTTGTTATAAGTGATTTTAAAGCTAAACCCATTAGTTAGGAATTCTAGCTTTTTACTTATTTTTTATTATTTGGTTGCACAAGATAGTTTGAAAAGTATTTTTCTAGCTATTATATTTTTATGAAATTGATGAAACTGGCCTCCCTAGAAAAAATTAGGAACATATTTTTCAAAACTCCACTTACCCTCAAATCTAACCTCATCCCCCTTTAACTTCAGTTTTCTATCTTTTTTTTTTGTTGGTTTTTCTGTGCCACCCACCAACCCACCCCAACCCCCATCACACCCCCACCCCCTCCCGCACAATTCTTTTAAAAATATTTTTAATTTTGATTTTTTTTATATTTCAATTTACAAGTTCGAAATTTTACGAGTTTCAAAGTTATGAATTCGGAGTTTTATATTTGGAAGTTTGTGGATTTAGAAATTATAAAGTTTACGGCTCAAAATTTTAGTGGTTCAGAAGTTTATGAAATATGTGAATACGGAAGATTGTTGGTTTGAAACACTAGAAAAATTAGTGAGATTACTACTTATTTTCCAAGAAAAGTTTTCACGAAAAATATTTTCCATTATACCAAAGCCCTTAAAGTTTTCTATTTATGAGCGAGAATTTATATGTCATATGCAAAGAATAGCTCATCCTATTTATATCAGAACATAAAGATTAAAAAACAAAAGCAAATATGGATACTAAAATTAAAATTTTTGGAAAAAAGGAAGTATCTGGAGTTAAGTTGAAAAATAATATTTAAATTTTGAAATTATGTTTGGATATATATTTCACTTAAAAATTTTTATAGTTTTGTGAGTTCAAATTTATTTTATTTTTTTGAAAAATATAAGAAAGCAGTCAAAGCTGCTTTTTTATTTTCGAGTTTTTATATGAACTTACAAAATTTTATACAAAATGCATTGTTGAAAAATAATAATCTATGGACAAATAGATCATAAATAACCACTAAGTATGAAAATAAGAGATGAATCTAGGATGAGAGGAAGGGGATTAATAGCCTATTTAGCCAAGCTTTTAAAATTACAACTATTTATTTTTAAAAAATATAATTTTTAAAAATACTTTTAGTGTTAAATAATTTATGTTGCTAATTAATTTGAAAAGTACTTTTAAATAATAATTAGTGTTTGGCTAAATATTTAAAAAGTACTTTTAAGTGTATTTTTGTCACGACCCAAACCCCGTTCATGATGGCGCCAAACACCTTATAAGGCAAGCCCGACCATATAATCAATCCCAGCCAAAACAATTACTAAATTACCAATTTTAAGACAAAAGCTCAGTTTAATTACCATATGAATACTGTGGAAAACATATCCAATAGTTATAACAGCCCGAAAGATCCGGCGTCACAAGTCTGAGCCTCTAAATACACTGAACAGTAACCAAAACACAGTAATGTCTAGACATAGAAGCAAAGGATAAATGAGAGGAGATGTCAGGTTCTGCGGACACCAGCAGCTACCTTGATAACTCCGGAACGGATCTAGGCCACAGCAAATAAGCACAGCTAAGCCTCCGGGATCCATGTATCTGCACACAAGGTGCAGGGAGTATGGGGTGAGTCTACCAACTCAGTGAGTAATAGCAATAAATAATAACTGAACATAAGAAACCCGATAAAAGTACTATAGAGTTATAATTTCAACAGAAGGAACAGTAAATAAGTACCAAATAGAGGGAAGAATCTGATAAAATACTTTCCTTTCCATCCGACCAATTACTAACACTGCTGCGGCGCGCAGCCAGATCCAACACCAGATATATATATATATATATATATATATATATATATATATATATATATATATATATATATATATATATATATATATATATATATATATATATATATATATATATATATATATATATATATATACTGCTGCGGCGTGCCGCCCGATCTAATATAATATATATAATGCTGCGGCGCGTAGCCCGATCTAATACAAATAGCCGGCTGCGCTCACTGGGGTGTGTACAGACTCCACAGGGGCTCCTTCAGCCCAAGCGCTAAAATACTGCAGCGTATAGTCCTATAAATATATTACTGCGGCATGCAGTCTGATCCACATAATATACTACTGCAACGTGCAGTCCGATCCACATAATATAGCACTGCGGCATGCAGTCCGATCCAGTACATGTATATGTATATACTGCTGCAGTGTGACATATATATATATATATATATATATATATATATATATATATATATATATATATATATATATATATATATATATATATATATATATATATATATATGTATATCTATCAAATAGCCTCACTACGGGGTCCTTGACCCCTCTCAATAAATATAGACTTGGCCTCTTGGGCCCACTCAGCTAAGACAAGGTATTCAACCCTAGTTATTACTCATTTAGAGTGCAAGCTATAAAGATCGGCACAAGGCCCCAAACATGGCAACTAGCCCAAAATATATTAGCACAAGCTCAATCTCAGTCGAGAAGTACAGTAGGACAGCAATCGGGATGGACCAAGTCCGAGTCCCTAGCATATACATCACCGCTCATCACGAGACGCGTGTCTCATCTCAACATAGCACCACATAGTGCAAATCCGGGGTTTCAAACCCTCAGTATATTATTCATACCATTACTCACCTCAAACCGGTCAAAATCCTTGCTCTTCTTGCGCTTTCCTCGTGAATCGACCTCCTCGGGTGCAGAATCTGACCAAAGCAACAAGGAATATGTCATAATTGGCCAATGGAACAAAACCCGATAGAAATGACTCGAAGAACAACCATAAATACGAAGTTGGCAAAACCCGAGCCCCGGCCCACTTCTCAAAAAATAACAAAATTCACATCTTCGGAATCCTCGTCTCTCCACGAGTCTGTACAAATTCATCAAAATCAGAGTCCAAATGGGCCATCAGATCCCCAATTTTCATTTCAAAAACCAAACCCTAGTTTCTTCAAATTTTCCCCAAATTTCAGAGAATTAATGGATGATTCTTCAATAAAATAACGTAATTAGTTCATAAATCTTACCTCAAGTCAAAACCTAGGTGAAATACTCTCACTCCCTCGTCCAATAGCTTCAAAATGTGCTCAAAAAGGGTGGAAATTGAAATTAGCTCGCGGATGAAATGTTTATAAACCCTTCTATCCGCCCAGAAATCCCTTCACCGCGTTCGCTCTCCTAGCAATACAAACGCGATGCCTTATCTGATCTCGCTCCCAGGCCCTCATACACGAACGCGACCCTCACAACGCGAACGCGATGGCCCACTCCCCTTGCCTACGCGAACGCGTCACCAATCCATGCGAACGCGATCAACAAGATCCCACTACTACGCGATCACGGCCTCTCCTTTGCGAACGCAATGGCAAAAATCCAGGATCCCTCAAAATACCCTACGCGTTTGCGTTACTCCTCATGCAAATGCGAAGAACAAACATCTGCAACACTTATGACAGCAAAATCTGATCTCCATACAAGCTAAAAATGATCCGTTTGAACCTTCGAAATCACCCCGAGACCCCCTGGACCCCAACCAAAACCCCCAACCTATCCCAAAACATCATACGAACATGTTCCAATCATAAAAACACAACATTTAATACGAAAATCATCAAATCAATACAGATTCAAGACTAAGTTGAACTATAACTTCCGAAACTCACATTCGATTGAAAACCCGACCAAACAACGTCCGATTGACCTGAAAATTTACAGACATATCCAAATCACCTAACAAAGGTACTGCAACTCTCACAATTCCATTCCGACCCCCAGATCAAAATCTCACCTATCAAGCGGAGTTCGCCGAAATTCAACTTAGCCAATTCAAGCCTAATTCTACAGCGGACCTCCAAATTCAGTTCCGATTTCACTCCCAAGTCATAAATCACCACCCGAAACTACCTGAAACGTCGAAAATCTATTTTGATCCCTATTACTCATAAGTCAACATCTGGTTGATTTTTCCAAACTAGCCTTCTCTTAAAGAGACTATTTGTCTCAATTCCAACCAAACTCTTACCGAATCGGTTCAAACTCTACAAATACATATAATGAAACATATAGAAGAAAAAAATGGGGAATCGGGGCGGTAATTCACGTGACGATGGGTCGGGTCGTCACATCTTCCCCAACTAAAACAAACCCTCGTCCTCGAGTGGGTCAAGAAACATACCTGGAACCTCAAACAAACAAGGATATCTGCTATGCATCTCCTGCTCGATCTCCAAAGTGTCCTCCTCCACGAGCCGCCCTCTCCACTGCACCTTCATCGAAGCTAGTTTCTTAGATCTCAATTTCCGAACGTGACGACCCAAAATAGCCACTGGCTCCACATCATAGGTAAAATCCTCATCCAGATGGATCGTGCTAAAGTCTAATACATGAGACGGGTCCCCACATACTTCCTGAGCATAGAAACATGGAAGACCGGGTGAACCCCCGACAAGCTGGGTGGCAAAGCAATCATATAGGCTACCTCCCTAATCCTCCTGAGTATCTCAAAAGGTCCAATAAACCGCGGACTGAGCTTCCCTTTCTTTCCAAACCTCATCACACCTTTCATAGACGAAACCTTCAACAAAATCTTCTCGCCCACCATATAAGATACATCCCAAACCTTTCGGTCCGCATAACTCGTCTTACGCGACTGAGCCGTACGAAGTCTCTCCTGGATAACTTTCACTTTTTCCAAGGCATCCTGAACTAACTCTGTCCCCAATAATCTAGCCTCGCCGGGCTCAAACCAACCGACTGGAGACCTACACCTTCGCCCACATAAAGCCTCATATGGCGCCATCTGAATGCCGGACTGATAACTATTGTTATAAGCAAACTCTACAAGCGACAAGAACTCTGCCCAAGAACCTCCAAAATTATTACACAAGCACGTAACATGTCCTCCAATATCTGAATAGTACGCTCGGACTGTCCGTCCATCTGAGGATGAAAAGCCGTACTCATCTGTATCTGAGTGCTAACTCCCGATGAAAAGTCCTCCAAAACTGGGAAGAAAACTGAGTAACCCTGTCTGAGACAATAGAAACTGGGACCCCATGCAACCGCACAATCTCACGGATGAAAACTCTACCAACCGCTCCGAAGAATAGGTGGTACACACCGGAATGAAGTGAGAAGACTTGTTCACCCTATCAACAATCACCCAAATAGAATTAAAATTCCTCGAGGTACAAGGGAGACCACTTACAAAGTCCATAGTAACCCTCTCCCATTTCCACTCTGGAATATCCATCTGCTGAAGTACACCACCGGTCGTTGATGGGCATACTTGACCTACTGACAACTGAAACACCTAGCCACATAACTGAAAATGTCCTTTTTCATTCTCCTCCACCAATAATGCTGCCTCAAGTCCTGATACATCTTCGCCGCACCCAGATGAATAGAATACCGCGAGCTGTGGGCCTCCTCTAATATCAACTCTCGGAGCCCATCCACATTGGGCACGCAAATTTGGCCTTGCATCCACAACATACCATCGCTACCAATAGTCACATCTCTGGCATCATCATGTTGGACCATGTCCTTCAGGACAAGCAAATGCGGGTCATCATATTGGCGCTCCCTGATGCGATCATATAAAGAAGACCAGGAAACCACACAAGCCAACACCCGACTGGGCTCAGAATATCCAACCTCACCATCCGATTAGCCAAGGCCTGAACATCAACTGCAAGGGGCCTCTCCCCAACTGGAATGTACGCCTAGCTACCCATACTCACCGCCTTCCGGCTCAAAGAATCAAACACTACATTGGCCTTCCCGGATGATACAATATGGTAATATCATAGTCCTTCAGTAACTCAAGCCACCTCCGCTGCCTCAAATTGAGGTTCTTCTGCTTAAACAAGTGCTGAAGGTTGCGATGATCCCTGAACACCTCACAAGACACGCCATATAGATAGTGCCGCAAAATCTTCAAAGCATGAACTATGGTTGCCAACTCCAGATCATGAACAGGGTAGTTATTCTCATGAGGCTTAAGCTGCCGCGAAGCATACTCAATAGCTCTACCCTCCTACATCAAAACACATCCAATCCCAACTCTCGAAGCATCACAAGATACCGAATAAAAGCCTGAAGCTGATGGCAATACTAGCACAGGAGCAGTAGTCAACACTGAGTTGAGCTTTTGAAAGCTCTCCTCAAACTTATCTGACAATACAAATGGTGTACTCTTCTGTGTCAACTTCGTCAAAGGAGAAGCAATAGATGAAAAACCCTAGACGAACCTGTAGTAATAACCCGCCAAACTAAGGAAGCTCCGAATCTCAGTAGTTGAGGACGGTCTGGGCCAACTCTGCACCGCCTCGATCTTCTTTAGGTCAACCTGAATACCATCACTGGACACCACGTGTCTTAGAAAAGCCACAGAACTGAGCCAGATTTCCCACTTGGAGAACTTCGGATAGATATTCTCCTCTCTCAACCTCTGCAATACCACCCTCAAGTGTTGTGCGTGCTCCTCCTGGCTACGCGAGTACACCAGTATATCATCAATAAACACGATCACAAAAGAATCCAAATACGGCCGAAATACACTGTTCATCAGGTGCATGAATGCGATTGGGGCTTTATTCAGCCCAAATGACATAACCAGAAACTAATAATGCCCGTATCTCGTCCGGAAAGAAAGCTTCATAATATCATAATCTCTAATCTTCAGATGGTGATAGCCTGAACGAAGATCAATCTTCGAGAATACCTTTGCCTCCTGTAGCTGGTCAAACAAATCATCAATGTGAGGTACTGGATACTTGTTCTTCACTTTCACTATTCAACTGTCTGTAATCAATGCAAATTCTCATTGTGTCATCCTTCTTCTTTACAAATAACACTGATGTGCCCCACGACGACACACTTGGGAGAATGAACCCCTTATCTAGGAGTTCCTGCAGTTGCTCCTTCAACTCCTTTAACTCTGTTGGTGCCATACGATAGGGAGGAATAGAAATGGTCTAAGTGCCCGGCACCAAATCAATACCGAAGTCAATATCCCTATTCGGCAGAATGCCCTGCAGGTCTGCTGGAAACACATCAGGGAATTCCCTCGCCACAGGGACTGAATCAAGACTAGGAGCCTCAGCTCCAACATCCCTCAAAAATTCCAAATATGATAAACATACCTTCCCAACCATTCGATGGGCCTTTAAGAAAGAGATTACCCTACCGGGTACATAATCATTTGTACTACGCCACACGATCCTCGGGATACCCGACATGACCAATGTGACTGTATTGGAGTGACAGTTCAGAATAGCATGGCACTGTGAAAGCCAATCCATGCCCAGAATAACATCAAAATACACCATGCTTAATAGCAACAAATCAGCTCGGGTCTTCAGACCCCCAACAATAACAAGACAGGACCGATACACATGATCCATAATAATAGTATCGCCCACCGAGGTAGATACATGCACAGGTAACGCAAGACACCCTCGGGTAGTCCCCAAATGATGAGAAAAGTAAGAAGATGCATAAGAATATGTGGAACCAGGATCAAATAAAATGGAGGCATCCCTGTGGCAGACTGAAATACTACCTGTAATAACAGCATCCGAAGCAACAGCATCTGACCTGCCCTAAAGAGCGTAGCAACGGGCCTGACCACCGCCAGATTGGCCTCCCCCTCTAGGGCGACCCCTAACTGCCTGACCCTCACCCCTAGCTGACTGGGCGGGTGCTGAAGACACTGGGCTAGAAGATAAGGGATGACCCCTCTGCTGATATGAACTGGAAGAACGACAGGGACACTCCCTCCGTATATGCCCAAACTCACCACACTCATAACAACTCCCTAGCGCTGGGGGTTGGGACTGAAGGAAACCCCTTGCAATAGAGTAGCTAGCTGAAGAACTAGGCCGAGATGAACCCTGAGCAGATAGGGCACAAGATGAAACATGCACTGGAAGTGCGCTAAAAGATGGATGACTCTACTTAGAGCCCTGATAACCCCGACCAGAAGATGAACCATGGTACTCTGACCGCACTCGATGTGGAGCCCTAAAAAACGACCCATGCTCTGCTGAAACTGGCTCCTAGACGGAGCACCACTGGAGCCACCTGATCCTCAATGCCTCTTGGCCTCCCTCTCCTTTCTCTCCTGACGGTGAGCCGTCTCAATATCGCGGGCTATGTCCACCGCCTCCTCAAAGGTGTGACTCATGACCCTCTCTCGAGTCATCAGGATA
This sequence comes from Nicotiana benthamiana, assembly GCA_034376525.1. NCBI lineage: Eukaryota > Viridiplantae > Streptophyta > Magnoliopsida > Solanales > Solanaceae > Nicotiana > Nicotiana benthamiana. The sequence goes on along the minus strand of CM067329.1, from coordinate 134,674,118 downwards.
TGAATGGGATAAATGAGCCCCTCCACAAATCGTCTGATCCTCTCCTGATCCAACTGGACCATCCACGGAGCATAACGGGCTAACTATGCAAATCTCACCTCATACTGCATCACAGATATATCCCCCTGGCGAAGCATCTCGAACTGCCTACGTAACTCCTCCCTCTGAAATCGAGGTACCCACTTCTCCAAAAACATAGTGGAGAACTCCAGCCAAGATAAGAGTGTTGCACCTGCCGGCCTACGCCGCTCATATGCCTCCCACCAGGTGAAGGCTGCTCCTGAGACCTGAAAAGTGGTATAAGATACCCCACTAGTCTCCAAGATCCCTGGTGTCCTGAGCATGCGTCGACACTTGTCGAGAAACCCCTGGGCATCCTCACCCGGAACACTGCTGAAAGTCAGAGGTGAAAGCCTATTAAACCTCTCCATACAATGCTGCTCGTCATCTGGCATCACTGGTACCCCATCACCTTGAACTTGAACAACTTGCGGGACAAGAGCAGCTGGCTTAACAGGGGCAACTGGCTAAACTGGTGGTGCCTCAAGGGTCTGCAAACCCTGTGCACCCTGCTCTGGAGTGTGAGCTGCGGGGGTCTGGTGACAACCCCCAGTCTGGGAGGTAGTTGCGGTAGTAGCTGAGACTGTATGAGCCAGGATGATGCAAACCGATAAGATCTTAGCTAGGGCCTCCTGAAGACCCGGAATCACAATAGGAACTGCTAGTGCCTGAGAGGTGCTACTGGAACCTCTGCAACTGGAGGCTGATCCTGAATGGAGGAAACTGGTAGGGCCCACGCTGCTCTGCCTCGACCACGGCCGCGTCCCTGGCCTCTAGTGGGTGGCAATGGTGGTCGTCCGCCACATTCGGTCACACGCGTTCTCACCATCTGTGAGTGAATAGAATACAGAAGTTTAATTCTTAGATCAACAAAGTCGGACGACAAGAATTTCAAGAATATGAAGTTTTCCTAATGGTTCTGCAGCCTCCCAAGGATAAGTACAGACATCTCCGTACCAATCCGCGAGACTCTACTGAACCGGCTAATGACTCGCGAGACCTAGTAACCTAGGCTCTGATACCAACTTGTCACGACCAAAACCCCGATCATGATGGCGCCAAACACCTTGTAAGTAAATTCCGACCATATAATCAATACCATCCAAAACAATGACTAAATTACCAATTTTAAGACAAAACCTCAATTTAATAACCATATGAATACTGCAGAAAACATATCCAACAGTTATAACATCCCAAAAGATCCGGCATCACAAGTCTGAGCCTCTAAATACACTAAACAGTAACCAAAACACACTAAAGTCTAGACATAGAAGCAAAAGATAAATGAGAGGAGACTTCATGTTCTGCGGACGCCAGCAGCTACCTTGATAACTCCAGAATGGATCTAGGCCACAGCAAATAAGCAGAGCTAAGCCTATGGGATCTCTGTATCTGCACACAAGGTGCAGGGAGTATGGGGTGAGTCTGCAACCTCAGTGAGTAATAACAATAAATAATAATTGAACGTAAGAAATCCGGTAAAAGTACTATACACCTCTAATTGCAATAGCAAGAACAGTAAATAAGTACCAAACAGAGGGAAGATTATGATAGAATACTTTCCTTTCCATCCGACCAAGTTACTAACACTGGTGCGGCACGCAACTCGAACCAACACCAGATATATATATATATATATATATATATATATATATATATATATATATATATATATATATATACTGCTGCGGCGTGCAGACCGATCCAATAGATATATCCGGCTACGCTCACTAGAGGTGTGTACAGACTCTGGAGGGGCTCCTTCATCCCAAGCGTTAATATATTACGGCGTGCAGTCCGATCCACATATGACTGCGGCGTATAGTCTGATCCACATAATATAGTACTGCAGTGTGCAGTCCAATCCACATAATATAGTACTGTGGCATGCAGCCCGATCAAATATATGTATATGTATACAATGTTGTCGCGTGCAACCCGACCCGATATATATATGTATATATATCAAATAGCCTCACTACGGGGTACTTGACCCTTCCCAGTCAAAATAAACTTGGCCTCTCGGCCCACTCAACTAAGACAAGGTATTCAACCCTAGATATTACTCATTTAGAGTGCAAGCTATAAAGTCTGATTTATTTCATGATTTACAATCAAAATCAGGACATATGGTATGTGTCCAATAAGTAAAGTAAGGTCAAACAACTCAACAAGCTCCCTAGGAGTTCTACAGATCGGCACAAGGCCCCAAACATGGCAACTAGCCCAAAATATACGAGCACAAGCTCAATCTCAGTCGAGACGTACAGTAGGACACCAATCGGGATGGACCAAGTTTGAGTCCCAGCAGATACATCACCACGCTCATCACGAGACGCGTGTCTCATCTCAACATAGCACCGCATAGTGCAAATACGGGGTTTCAAACCCTCAGTATATCATTCATAACCATTACTCACCTCAAACCGGCAAAAATCCTAGCTCGCCTTGCGCTTTCCTCGTGAATCGACCTCCTCGGGTGCAGAATCTGACCAAAACCACAAGGAATATGTCAAAATAGGCTAATGGAACAAAACCCGGTAGAAAGGACTCAAAAAACACCCAAAAACACGAAGTTGGCAAAACTCGAGCCCCCGTCCCACTTCTAGAAAAATTAAAAAATTGACATCTTCGGAATCCTCGTCTCGCCACGAGTCTGTACATATAAGGTTCATCAAAATCAAAGTCCAAATGGGCCATCAAATCCCCAATTTTTATTTCAAAAATCAAACCCTTGTTTCTTCAATTTTTTCCCAAATTTAAGAGAATTAATGGATGATTCTTCAATAAAATCATGTAATTAGTTCATAAATCTTACCTCACGTCTAAACCTAGGTGAAATCCTTTCACTCCCTCGTCCAATTGCTTCAAAATGTGCTCAAAAATGGTGGAAATTGAAATTAGCTCGTGGATGAAATGTTTATAAACCCTTCTGTCCGCCTAGAAATCCCTTCATCGCGTTCGCGACCCTAGACACGCGAACGTGATGCCTTATCTGATCTCGCACCCAAGCCCTCATACGTGAACACGACCCTCACAACGCGAACGCGATGGCCCACTCCCTTGGCCTACGCGAACGCATCACCAATCCTCGCGAACGCGACCAACAAGATCCCACTACTACGCGACCACGGCCTCTCCTTCACGAACCCGAAGGCAAAAATCCTGGCTCCCTCAATATACCCTACGCGTTCACGTTACTATTCATGCGATCGCGAAGAACAAACATCTGCAACACTCATGACAGCAAAATCCGATCTCCATACAAGCTAAAAATGATCCGTTTGAACCTCCGAAATCACCCCGAGACCCCCAGAACCCCAACCAAAACCACCAACCTATCCCAAAACATCATACAAACATGTTTCAATCATAAAAACACAACCTTTAACACGAAAATCATCAAATAAATACGGTTTCAAGCCTAAGTTCAACTATAACTTCCGAAACTCACATTCGATCAAAAACGCGACCAAACGATGTCGATTGACCTGAAAATTTACAGACATATCCAAAATCACCTAACGAAGCTGCTGCAACTCTCGAAATTCCATTCCAACCCACGAATCAAAATCTCACCTATCAACTGGAATTCGTCGAAATTCAACTTAGCCAATTCAAGCCTAGTTCTACATCAGACCTGCAAATTCAGTTCCGATTTCACTCCCAAGTCATAAATCACCACCCCGAACTAGCCGAATCATCGGAAATCCTTTTCCAGCCCTATAACTCATAAGTCAACATCCAGTTGACTTTTCCAAACTAGTCTTCTCTTAAAGAGACTATTTGTCTCAATTCCAACCAAACTCTTACCGAATCACTTCAAACTCTACAAATACATATAATGAAACATATAGAAGCATAAAACAGGGAAATCGGGACAATAACTCACGTGACGATGTGCCGGGTCGTCACAATTTTTCTCAAAAGTATTTTTCAAAAAAGTACTGTAAGGAATAAGTTACTTTTTCTTGATTCTCAAGAACTACTTCTATTCTTACTCAAAAGCACATTTTTCCTTCTAAAACTTAGCCAAAGACCTTAATTATAAAAATAATACTTTTGATAGAAAATAAACTTAATAGGTGCTGCGCAAATAGAAGACAATATTGTGCGGGAATATAATTATCCCAGTATTATTTTTTATTTTTTTATTTATGAAACTAGTGGCTTAATTTTAAATACTTTTTAGAGACTGGTCTAATTCTAAAAAGCAGTGTTACAAATGGATATTTGTACGGAAAATTTTCATTCCTATACCATATAGGAAACTATATTACCAAATATATTCATAGTTTGCATATTACTCTTCATGCTAATAGTATTTTTATATAATATATACAATGCATTAAATAAGGAATCATTATAACTACAGGATTCCTTATTTACTAAAAAGGGGGAAGTAAATATTTTCATATCTTCCACAACGCAAATCATGTGTAATAACTATCGTTGACTTCGTTACAAAATTTATGTACTCTGTTTTTGTGATACACTCTGTTTCAACATTTTTCTCTGATTTCACAAATCAAAAACGACAAAATCTTCTACAATTCTTCTCCAACGAAAGCAATTATACCAAAAATACCAATTATGCTACAACTAAACGGGAATTAGGATCGCTATGGGAGATTTAGAGAATTGGAGGTCGATAAGGATGCAAGTTATAGACTATTGATTTCTTTAATAGCACAACAATTAATTATTGATACATCCGAAAAAATTATAGAAATCAAATACATTGTCAACGAGCATTGTCCTCTAATTGAAATTAGGAACGATATGGGTGTTCGTGTATACATGCAGAAGAAAAAGGAAACAAAAACTTAGCATCATATCCCCTACGTATAATTGTTCGCAATTTCAATATGAAGTTTAATTGTACATAAAATGTAGATAAAGTGTAGTTCATTGACATTGTCCCAAAATTTCATTATATATATAAATACAGTATGCATTTCTATAATATCTACAAAAAATTTAAAAAATTAATACGAAATACTGAATTTCAATCTTTTTACAAATTATCTACAAAATTTTTACAAACTGGTAATAACAATATTTAAATTTATTTTTATGCATGTTCGTTTGGAATACTAAAGTTACTTGATATGAACATCTCCCGTTAAGACAAATATGAAAGTATAATAATAACATATAGTACACCAAGTTTTATTGAAGTGGGACAAGTATACCAAGACAAGGAAATAATTGCAACTGCAATGAAGCACTATTCTATCATGCACAAGTTCCATTCAGGGTTAAAAGATCTAGTGCTAGAAGGTATGAACATATAAATAGTCAAAGATTATTATTTTATTTTAATTTTGTAGTTTATTTGTAATTTTTTACTTCTTCAGTTTTTCTTTCTGATAATGTTTAACAGAATTGTAGTTGAATTGTAGTTATATTGTATATAGATTGTATAATGTTTTCGTTTAAGCAAAAATATTCTTTTTTAAATCTAAATTTTAATCCATTGTGTAAAATGTATTTATTTTGTAGCTACTTGCTGATATGTTTTGGTGAAAACTATACATGGCACTTCATGGCAACTAGCATAAATGATTCTGCAATGTTCAAGGTCAGAAATTTCGACAGCCAGCACACTTGCTCTTTAATGGACAACACATTAATACAATGCAAACCTACTGCCATGGAAATTGTTAGCATGATTATTCCAAAATATTCTGATCCTAAGATAATTTACACCCCGAAAAGACATTCAATTTGACATGTTGTCTGAACACGACGTGAATCTAACCTACATGCCAACTTAGAGAGCAAAAGAAAAGGCTTTACAGTTTATGAGAGGTCATCCTGCTGACTCCTACAGCAAATTTTCCAGTTATTTTTATATTCTAGAGAAGACTAATCCGGGGTCTGTAGTTAAATTGAAGAAGATAGACGATGACTGTTTCTTGTATGTATTTGTTGTGATTTGTACGTCAATAAGTGGTTGGGAATATTATAAGCCAGTTGTAGTAGTTGATGGGACATTTTTAAAGTCACCATACAAGGGAATAATGCTAACAGCCAGTACAATGGATGCAGCAGGTACTGATAATTTATTGTAAAAATATTGCAGCTTGTATGTTTTTTGTAGTACTTGCAGATTAATTTTAGATATATTGTAGAAAAGTTGTAGTTTATATATATATGTGTGTGTGTGTCTTCTTCTGCATTTGAGCAATTCAAACTCGCGTATGGTGAAAGACCAAATATGTGTGTTGTTTCGGATCGGAATGAAAATATCTTGAAGGCAACATCTATTGTTTATCCCGACATGTCACATTTTTTTACATGTGGCATATTTGGACAAATATATGGGCAAAGTTCAAAGAAGAAGTACATCTTAAATTAAGTGAATTATACTTTGTCACGGCACTGTCATACACACTTGATGAATTTGATAAAAGGATGTCAAAGATTGAGGAGATTGACCTGTGTTAAAGCATACTTATACAATATTGGCTATTATAGATGGTCTCGAGCACATGCTATGGTGAACAGAACTTAGACTATGACATCAAACATTGCAGAGTCGTTTAATGATGTAACAAAATATGTAAGAGAGTTGCCGATAGTATAACTATTAGAGTATATGATGACTCTTTTTGAACATTGGACGAAAGAAAAGTTATTAAAATCAATGGGTACATTCACATACCTTGGATAAAAATTCAACAAAGAGTTGGATGAAAATAGAACATTGTCGCAGAAGATTAGAGTAAGATTTGATTATTTATTGAATCAAATTCATAAATAGGAGAATATGGATATTTTCTAGATATTTTGTACATAGTTTGATTTTAAAAGTATATGAATTTTTTTTATGTTTGTAATGTACTTGTAGATGAGGGCTTCAACAGACTACATCCATACAGTAATAGATGGTGTGAGGCACTATATTGTTTGTCTTAAAAACAAGAAATGTAGTTGTGGGCAATTCCAGCTTGATGGACTACCTTGTCCACTTGCTTTGGCTACCTTAAGATATAGGGATGAGCCTTTTGAACAATATTGTTCTCCTTATTACACAAGGGCGAACCTCTTGCATACTTATGAAATACCCGTTACTCCCCTACCTGATGAAAGCAAATGGAATGTGCCACAACACATAACTGAAGAAGTAGTAATCCACCTAAAGGAGGAAAAAGGCAGCCAGGAAGACCTCAGAAAGAAAGATACAAAACAAATGATGAAATAAATTCAAAGAAGTACAAGGTTTCATGCAGCAACTACAGAAGAGAAGGGCATAACAAAAGATCTTGTAAGTATGCACCAAAAAAGAAATAAAGTTTTATGTAGTTAACAAAATATTTATAAAAATTTGTTGGTTAGTTTTGGGTAACAGATTTAGTTCTGGATAACATATTTTTTAAGATCATAATGTAGTTAGTTAGAATTTTTCCGTATTGAGATAATACTTTTATAGATTGATTTATTTATAAATGTTATATATCTATATATATATATATATATATATATATATATATATATATATATATATATATATATATATATATATATATATATCTCCGACCGGTCGTTTTAAAAAATTAAGCTCCGTTCAGCGGCATAAGGTCTGGAAAAGCTTTGGAATATGAGTATCGACTTGTGTGCATGGTGGAATTCGGATTTCGAATGGTTTAGAGTCAATTTAGAGAAGAAACATTATTTTGAAAGTTAGAACGGTGAAAAGTTGACCGAAATTAGACTTTTGGGTAAACGACCCCGGAACGGGTCCTGGATGATCTCAACAGCTTCGTATGGTAATTTTGAACTTAGGCGAGCATCCGGGTTCAACTTTGGAGGTCCGTAGAGTAAATTGAGGCGTTTTGGCAAAAGTTGAAATTGGAAAATGAAGAAGTTTGACCCACAGTTGACTTTTTTGATATCGAGGTCAGGATGTAATTCTGAGAGTTGGAGCAGCTCCGTTATGTCATATTAGACTTTGCTGCAAATTTTGGAGTCATTCCGAGTTGAATTGATTGGTTTCATCATGAGATTCGTTATTCGAAGATTTGGAAGTTCATAAGCTTGATTTTTGGTTTGATTCGTCATTTTGATATTGTGTTATGTGATTCGGAACTTTGAACGAGTCCGTGTTAGGATATACGTCTTGCGTGTGTGATTAGACAGGGTTCTAGGAGACTCGAGTGTATTTCAGATGGGCTACGGATCATTTTCCCTTGTTTTTGAACTGCTGTCTTCTGCTTCTGATATCCTCTTTCGCGTTCGCGGGCATCATCTCGCGTTTGCGAAGCATTTTTTCTTGTCACCTAAAAATCCTTCTTCGCGTTCGAGTTAAGATCCTCACATTCGCGAAACTCTTCCTCTCCCTCCATCGCGTTCATGTTCCCATTCCCGCGTTTGTGTCGTTTGGCCATTTAACTCTTCGTGTTCGCGTACAGGCCCACGCGTTCGCGAAGGCTAGTCCCTGGGCCACCTGATTCTTCTTCTTCGCGTTCGCGGATGCATTGTCGTGTTCCCGATGAGTAATAGAGCCCCTTCACTTTTTTTTCTTCGCGAACGCGATGCTTCTTCTGCATTCGCGATGGCCAAATAACTGGGCGGGCATAATTTAATCCCAAATTCGAGGGTTTCATCATTTTATCACATTTTGACTTCTAGAGATCGATTCTTGGCAATTTTTTAAGGTATTTTCATCTAGGAAACTTGGTAAGTGATTCTCACTCTATTTAGACCAATTTCCATGAATCTTCTCTTAATTTCATCCATTAATTTCAGATTTTGAATGAAAAATGGGTAGAACTTAATAAACCAAATTATTAAGTTTTAAGGGGGTGTTTGACCTCTGATTTGAGAGATTTTTATATGGATAGACTCGTGAGAGTACGAGGGTTTTGAAAATGTTAAATTCATCTTGTTCCGAGACATTGGCTTGAGGGGCGTTTTGGTTATTTTACCTAATTTTGCGCTTTAGCTTTAAATTAAATAATAGAATCAGTTGCTTGAGATGTTAATTACAATGTGTGATTTAATTGAATATATTTTAGCCATACTGAGTCGAGAACTAGTGGCAAGAAAATGGTTGCTAGTTGGTTTTAGCCGGTTGGAGGTAAGTATCTTGCCTAACCTTGTGTGGGGGACTTCCCCTTAGGATTTGAGACTTCTCTGTTGATTGTATTCCATGTATGCAAGGTGAAGAGTGCATGCTCGGATGTATTTGTGGAAAATTATCCCTTTTAGGCTCTTAGATCCTTGAAATCACTGAACATGAAGTTTTCTTAGTACGATTGAGTTCCATATTATTAGTTTCACCTCTACATGTCTTACTTGGAATATATTAGCCCTTCTTGGTGTATTCTGGTTACCTAATTGACTTTCTCTTGTTCAACTATAGATATTCACCCTTCTATAGTCACTGTATCATTCCTAACTGTTTGTCTTTATTTGGAAAAATAGTATTTTTACCTCTCATGTGATTAATTGGTCTTAATTGGAAAGAAGTTAGATATCCTAGGTTTAGTTGATATTTCCTTAATTATAATTATTTGATTTATGTTAACTTCCTTACTGTCTGGACACTTCTTGATTGTAATTTCCTTTGTGATTTCTCGCAAATATGTTACATGTTCAATTGTTGTGGTTACCGGTGTAGCTATCACACACTTATTATGTCTTGTTATTTGGTGAGGTTATCGTGCTTCTTGGTTTTCCGTGACCCTTCTTTTGTATTGTTGATTCCCTTGCCGAGATGTTATTTTCTTCTATTATTGTCTCCCTTGCCAGGATGTTGTTATTCTATTATTTGGGTGAGAAAGAGTGATAAGGCACGAAGGGTGATGTCGTGTACATGTACATTAATAATGATTGTGTTGTAATGCGGGATACCAAGAGATCCCTAGCACATATATTGAGGATACCAAGAGATCCCTAGTACATATATTGAGGATACTAAGAGATCCTCGGGATACCAAGAGATCTCCAGCACATATATTGAGGATACTAAGAGGTCCTCGGATTACCAAGAGTTCTCTAGCACACATATTTATATTTGGGACTATGGGACGATATCCTGGGAGATTCCCTGTTAAACTCATTTTGTTCCGAGCTGATGTTTTGTTGATTCTATCCGTGTGCAAACATTTCGGGTGTTTGTCATTCCATTCTTATAGTTGCTAGTTGGTGGAGTTCTTGCTAGACACACTTGCACAAGCATACACGTAGTTGGTCACTCCCTATTAGAGGTGAATACCTTCCGATTTTGCTAAGGGTGGGGATACGCCATCGTTTACTCATTTTATATGTGAGAGTGGCTCTAGTTAACCTGTTAGTTGTCTGCGTGACCTGGAGATTTATGGGGCACAGGATGCCATGTGTTAGATTTCATATATTGGGCTTTCGTGAGTTATGATTTGTCCGAGACTTGGTAAAATTGTGGTAAGAGTTCAATAAAGCCTTATGTGAACATCATTGGCGGATATGAGTGATGACTAGTTGCCTTTGCTGTGTCTTGACCTTAGGATTTGGATGGTGATTCTGCTATCATTTTGTATCATCATTTATTATATTCTCGTTGTTACTTGTTGCCTTTTCCTTTATTGTGAACTGTAGCATTTTTGGCCATCCATGCAGACTTTACATATTTATATATCGTATCCTTATCTCCCATGATTATACCATTTATTTGACCGGTAGGTGTCTTGACTGTTCCTCGTTACTACCCACCGAGGTTAGTCTTGGTACTTACTTGGCATCGAAGTGGTGTGCTCATGCTACGCTTCTGCACATTTTTGTTGTGCAGATACAGGTACTCCCATTCAGTTCTATCAGCCTTGGAAGGAGGCGTATCGGTAGATATTTCGAGGTATATCTACTACGTCCGCAGACCGAGGAGTCCCTTTCCAGATTTTCTGTAATTAGTATAACTATTTCAGTATTTCCCCTTTGTATTAGATATTCTTGAGTCAGAGCCTCTTATGTATCCCTTAGCTTGTGATTTGTGAGATTCCGGGTTTTGGAAATAACTGTTTGCTTTGAAACTTGTTGTTGCATGTGCCAGGCGGCACCTTAAAATATTAATTTATTCCACTAGTTTAGTTAAATTATTTTCTTTTGCAAATTGGTTTATATTCCGCATTGTTAGGCTTACCTAGTCGTAGGGACTAAGTGCTGTCACGACATGTTCACACAGGGCGAATTGGGATTGTGACAATATATATGTATATATAAAATCAAGAACTTTTTTACTATATATGGAATCATTTACATAGTTGTTAATGTGTTTTTGCAGTTTATCTACGATAAAACTATAAAAAAAATACATTATCTAGAATTTATAGAGTATACACATTATAAATCTATAGGAAAGTAGTTGAAAACTTTAAATATTTTAGATGAAGTATTGTTTACATTCAAAAAATAAATATAAACGAAACAAAACACACTACTAAAAATAATCTACAAAGTATCTACAAATACAACTACAAAAAATCTACAATATCTACAGCTGACATAATATCTAGATTAAAATTCAGGTAGAAAGAAGCCATATGGTAAAATAATGCAGATCATGTACTTTATACATTCAACAGATTGAATTTAAAAGCAACAAAATTTAAAGTTACTGTTTTTACACATTATCTAGAAAAAAAAACAAAATAACTAAATATTTTTTTCTTTGACAGCATAACTGTATAAAATTTCAGTTGGAAGGATGTATATGCCAAAAATAATAAAGATCAAATACTGTAAAGATTCAACAAGCGAATATAAATCCAACATAATGTTTCCATTTGAACTACAATACTGAATAAGAAAAAAGAAACAAAGTCTACTATAATTATAGTGCAAGTCTGCTACAATTAAAACATAATAAATTATTCAAAAATTTGTCTATCATCTTTCTTATAAACTAGCATCAACTACACAATTGCACTACATGTTCCATTCAAAAATATTACTACAACTTCTTCCTCTGAACTTGTGTTTTCTCATTCAAAACTAGTGCATCTTTCCTTCTTGCCAATGTGCATGTCACCTCACTATCACTAATTGCCCCGTACTCTTGCTTCTACCGAGCATAGTCCCAAAGTAGTTGTCCATAGCGTCTATGGTGTTGGTCTATATCAAAAAGATCTTCTGGCGAAATTGATAATTCTTCAATACTAACATACTCTATAAAGGTAGCAACAAATACACCACAATCACTGCAAAAGATTCAAACAAAAGGTCAACATTTACCAAACCATCAGAAAAAAAGGTTAAATGTATAGAAAGAAAGAATATTTTTGTTACAGTGATCCTTCTTTTTGATGTGATATCTCTCCGACGATCCGCTAAATCTTAAGAGGGTCTGTGTGATGACCTGACCCGTCGTCCCATGTGTTTCTGTCCTGTTTTCCCCGTTTATTGCTTCTTCATGATTTATTATACGCGTTGGGTGAGTTTCAGTTGATTCGGATTGGGTTTGATCGGAAATAGGACATAAGGAAAGGTTAGTTTGAAATAGTCAACCGGATATTGACTTGTGATTCAGAGGGATCAGATGTAATTTCCGACAATTCGGTTAGCTTCGGGGGATGATTCGAGGCTTAGGAGCGCAATCAGAAGTAAATTTGGAGGCTCGGTGTAGAATTAGGCTTGAATTGGCAAAATTAGCATTTTGGTGATATCCGGTTGATAGGTGATATCCCGTTTATAGGTGCCAACGTTGCAGTAGCTTTGTTAGGTGATTTTTGATGTGTGTGCAAAATTTCAATTGAATCGGAGGTGGTTAGGTTGGGTTTTCATAGAAAGTGAGTTTTGGAAGAATTTGATAAACTTAGGCTTTTATTTGGTAAAATTTGATGATTTTGGTGTTAAAGATAATGTTTTGATGGTTTGAGCAAGTTTGAATAGGGAAACAGATCATGTATGTGCTTTTGGTTGAGGTCCAGGGGGCCTCGGGTTGAGTTCGGGTGGTTAAACGGAGGGTTTGGAGTTTGTTGCATGTTTTCGAGTTACTGCTTCTGAGGCCTTATAAACCTCGTTTTTAGTCACCTCGATTTGCGTGCATAGACCAGGCGCATATTCAAAAATTATTTATGTTAAAATATGTGAATTCTGTGAAAACTTTAAAGAATTTTGATAATAATATTAATAAAGTTGACTTCAGTCAACATTTTAGGTAAACGGATCCGGACCCGTGATGTGACAGTCGCGGGAGATCCGTAGAAAAATATGGGACTCTAGCGTATTCCCGAAATCAAAATTCGAAGTCCCGAGCCCGAGAATAGAATTTTTGAATGAAATTATTTTTTTGAAAAATTATATAAAATTTTGAAATGAAAATGAGTTAGAAAGTATAGGTATCGGGCCCGTATTTTAGTTCCGGCGCACGATACAGGTCTTAATTATGTATTAAGCATTTTCTGTGAAATTTGGTCGAAATGGGACGTCGATTGACGTGTTTCGGAACTAAATACCTAAAGTTGGAAGTTTATGAACTTGAAATGAAAAATGATGATTTTGAGGTTTGATTCTTTGATTTTGATGTTATTTTAGCAATTTGATCGCTCGAGTAAGTTCGTAGGATGTTATTGAGTTAGTGTGTGGGTTTGGTTGGGAACCCCGAGGGCTCAGGAGTGATTCGGAGGTGGTTCGGGGTAGTTTTTTAGAAAAGTTTCAGAAAATGTCCAGTTCTGGTATATGGTGTATTACTCTATGTGATCGCATGGCTTCTTCGCGTATTGCAGTGTGTTATTTTGCAACATCTATTTCTGTTCTACATGATCGCATTACCTTTACATGATCGCATTTCCTTAGCCCAGCTCCCCCAAAAATCCTTCTTTGTGTTTGCACTAGCACTCATGCGATCATAGTGCTTCAACTCTCCAACCCTATGTGATCGCAAGCCCCCTTCTGCAATCGCATAGGGCACTTTTGCCTAGTGATTTTTAAAGCTCAAAACAGACCCATTACAGGATTATTTTCATTTCTTCATAAGACGTGTCGTCTCCAAACTATAGGGGTGATTTTTGAAGCTCTTCTTCACCAAAGTCTTTGGGTAAGTAATTGGCCACCAAATTCTTTCAGTCTTTTTCATTAATTACTCAAATCCTAGACCTAAATCATGAATTCAAAGTAGAAATTGTGGGTTTTATATAGAGTTAGGGTTCTGGAAATTTCGGGCATTCAACCTCAATTTGGGGTTGAATCTTGAAATAAATTATATATTTGAACTCCTGGGGTTATGGGTGATCGGGTTTTGGTCCGAGCCTCGAGTTTGGACCATGTGGGCCCGGGGTCGGATTTTGCTATTTTTGGAAGAATGATGGGAATTTTATTTCTAAGCTATGGCAATATGTTTTTAGCCCTTAATGATATTATTGAATTAAATTGTGCCTAGATATCATTGTTTCGGAGTTGGATTCTAAAGTAAAGGCGGTGCTAGAGAGTTGATAGCTATTTTTGGACTGATTTAAGTGATTGATCTAACTCTAGCTTGAGGGAATAGGATTAGGATATTTATTTCTATGTGCTAAATGTGGAGCACGATGTATAGGCATGTTGAGGGCTATCTATGCACCAGTCTAGCATGACCATGAGTCGTAATTGCTTTTAACTCGAAAGATGTGACACAATCGTCTTGTTTAATTGAAAATTTCCATATAAAGTGTTAGTTGAGAAGGAAATTAGTTAAAAGAGAATGTGTTGAAATGATTCCCTTGTCGGGACGAGTAGACTGTTATTATTGTATTCTCCCTTACCAGGATATTTGAGCTTTTAGTGATATTCCCTTGTCGGGATTCCTTGTTTTGTTGTCATTTCCCTCGGACTTAAGTTGCAATTGTTGTTGGGTGAATTATTGGTATTAAACATTGAGGATCAGGTTGCACGACGCAAGGGTAATAAATATTAAGGATCGGGTTTCACTCCGCAAGGGTGTTAATCATTGAGGATGGAGTTGCGCGACGCAACGGTGTTAAACATTGAGGATGGGGTTGCACCGCAACGATGTAAGATGATGAGGATCGGGTTGCATGCCGCAACGGAATATAGATTAAGCGTACGTATATAGAGTATCCTGTTTATTCTTCATCAGATGTTGTTGTGTTATTTCACTTCTTATCTGATAACTATATATTTAACTGTCGTACCCCTATAGTATGCTTCCTTCCCTCTTAACTGTTAAATAGAATGTTTTTTTCTGTTATTGTGTATATATCTGTACAGTTTATTTGTGGTAGTTCCTGTCTAGCCTCATCAATACTTCGCCGGGGTTAGGCCAGGAACTTACCAGCACATGGGATCAGTTGTGCTGATGCTACACTCTGCGCATTTTACGCATAGATCAGGACGCAGCTTACGGACCGCAACAGTAGGACTTCTGGGAGCTATCTTCAGTCCAGGGATTTTCGAGGTAACCTCGCTGGCATTCGCATGCAGAAGTCCCCTCTTTAGTACTGGTTGTTTTCATTGTATCGAGACAGAAACTTTATGTATTTCTTTCAGACTCTGGTTTTAGTATTACATAGTAGTCAGTGAGTAGTGACACCAGATACTGGGTAGAAGTATAATTTGAAACTTTCATATTTCTATTTTCAGTTATTGAAGTATTTAGAAGACTTCCGCTTTAATTTATTGTCCTTGTTATTATCATTGTTGAATGAAATATAGAAAACTATTTTAACATTTGGCTTTCCTAGCTCCGAGAGTAGGCTCCATCACGACACCCGATGGTGGGAAATTCGGGTCGTGACAAGTTGGTATCAGAGCACTAGGTTACATAGATCTCACAACTCACGGACAAACTCGGTAGAGTTTAAGGGATCGGTACAGAGACGTCTGTATTTATCCCCTAGAGGCTACACAGTTAGGAAAAATTTCACTTTGTCCATTCTTGTCATGCTATTCTGTTTCTCAAATACTGATTGTCATTCTACTCTGCTCTTTAATGGCGAGAACACGTGCTTCCTCTTCTACCGCGCAGCAGCCCGAGCCCCCAACAATATCTCCTATTAGGGGAGGAGGGCGAGGTCATGCCAGAGGCTGAGGCCGGGGCAGAGCTCAGCCCCAAGCAACAGTCCTAAAGGTGGAGCCTTATGTTGACTACGACGAGGATGTTCCAGCACCAACAACTCCGGTGGGCCCAGCTCAGGTCCCCAGAGGGTTTCATAGCCACTCTAGTACTCCAGGACGCCTCGGTCCGACTGGTAGGCTTTATGGAGAGCGTCTTTAGAGTGGGTTTTGCTTTTCGTAGCACCAGCCACATCTCTGACTGGGAGAGGAGTTCAGACTCCCGCTACGCATACTCCGGAGCAAGTAGCTCCTCAGCCTCAAGTTCCAGCAGTTCAGCCAGCTGTGGCAGCCCAGCCGAGTATTCTAGCTCAGATCGGCGATGGTGCGGCGATGTTAGCGGATGCTTTGTGGAGGCTTGATAGGTTCACCAAGCTATTCACCACCTCCTTCAGTGGTGCTTCTATAGTGGACCCGCAGGACTTCTTATTCAGATGTCATGAGGTTTTTTTTGACTATGGGTATTGTGTAGACCAATGGAGTCGACTTAATCACTTTTCGGCTTGCATGATCTGGCAAGACTTGGTGGATCGGCTATTATTTATCTAGGCTAGCAAGGTCGCTATTATTGACTTGGGATCAGTTTGCAGAGTTATTCTTGGAGAAGTTTCTTCAGGTGACTGAGCGAGATTCTCTACGCAGGAAGTTTGAGCGTCTTCATCAGGGTACTATTACAGTCACGCAGTATGAGACTCGTTTTATTGACTTGGAACACCATGCTATTGTTATACTCCCCACTGAGAGGGAGAGGGCGTGGAGGTTTATTGACGGATTGATTCAGCCGATCTGACTCCAGATGGCAATGTGAGCCAATAGTGATATTTCTTTTTACAAGGCGGCCATTGCGGCCCACAGGATAGAGATGGCACTTGCACGAGGAGGTGGTGAGGGGTCAGATAAGAGGCTTCGTCATTCTAGTAGGTTCAGTGGTACCTCATCTTGAGGTAGGGATTCATATGGTAGAAACTATCCTCAGAGGCCCTTTCAGTCAGCACTTCAGGTCTCTCATGGTACTTCTGGCAGTAGCGGTTCTCAACAGCCCATCAGTGCACCACCACTTCAGAGCCTTTGAGGAGGTCATTCAGGACGGCACGGTCAGTCCAAGATTTCTCAGTTGCCGCATTCAGGCAGGTGTTATGAGTGTGGAGATCTTAGTCACATCAGGAGATATTATCCGAGGTTGAGAGGTGCTCGGTCGCAGTAGCAGGGTCCCCATCCTATGAGTCAGGCACCAGAGGCTCCACAGATCGCCCAGCCAGCTAAAGACGGGGTAGAGGCCATAGAGGTAGAGGTAGGGAACATAGAGGTAGAGCTCATACTGCAAGAAGCAGGGGTCAGTAGTAGCCGATCGTCCCAGAGACATATTCAGGAAGGTGGGGCCCATCCTCGATGTTATGCTTTGCCAGCCAAGCCAGAGACCGAGTCTTATGATGCTGTCATTAAAAGTGCTATTCTGGTATGTGATAGAGGTGATTTAGTGCTATTTAACCCTGGATCTACATATTCATATGTGACGTCCTATTTTTCACCCTATTTGGTTGTGCCTAGTGAGGCCTTGGGTATTCTTGTACATGTGTCTACACCGGTGGGTAATTCTATAGTGGTCTACTGAGTGCATCGTTCATGTGTGGTAGTATTTGAGGGTCTTGAGACCCATGTTGACTTATTGCTCTTAGATATGGTGGACTTTGACGTTATTTTGGGGATGGATTGGTTGTCCCCGTATCATGCTATTTTGGATTGTCACGCCAAGACCGTGACCTTGGCTTTGCTAGAATTCCCCCACTTGAGTGGAGAGGGACCCCAGGTCATGCCACCCGCAATGTATTTCATATGTCAAGGCTCGACGCATGGTCGAGAAGGGGTGTCTAGCATATCTGGCGTATGTTTGTGACTCTAGATCGAGTATGGAATTTTGTTTACTCACTTTAAATTGAGTATCCGTTTCCCTCCCTTTCCTTCTAGGATTAGAAATCCTGTATTTTACATATCCATACGATTGAGTCCTTGGGTTTCCAAAATAGTGTAAAAAGAACTGCTTCGAATCATTTATTTGACTCGGACCAGTTCTAATAAAGTCGAGGTATTTCGAATTGTTTGTTGACACGGACAAATTCAGGGAAAACCTCTGAAATTATTTCAATATTGAACCTTGGACATATAAGAGTTCCGAATCGAATCTCTTTAGAAAGAAGATCTTTTGTCTCATGGTAGCCTGCTCCAGACCCCTTACGAAACTTCCGTTATTGGGTTAGCCATACACTTCACATGTTTCTAGCGATTCACATGGCATCATCAAATGATACAAGTCTTGGATAAGATTCTACAACACACTAGAACGCCCTTGTTGAAGATCCTTTACTCCGACAGCATCTAGGGTTCCTCGAACAATGTGATATCTCACACCGGGTAAATCCTTAACCCTTCCCCCTTTACGGAAGTAAATTAACCAAAGGTTAAGTAAGATAAATCCGAGTTTGATCTGGATTTCCCCCATTTTTGTATCATAGACCCAGAATCTATTTTCATTCCTTGTCTACTCTTTTCTTTCCAGTATTTTGATTATGATTATCTTTTAGTATTCTATTTTACGCGTCACAGCAATTAGGAACTGAGAATCTATATCTTTAGATCAAAGAAGGGTCTAGCTGCGAATAACGGTATCCATTGCTATTTGAGCCCTTGCTGTTAGTAAAACTGGTGAATTAAGCGAAGGTACGGAAAGAGAGAGATTCGAACCCTTGGTAAACAAAAGCCTACATAGCAGTTCCAATGCTACGCCTTCAACCACTCGACCATCTCTCCTACATAACGATTATGACCCAAAACCGAGTGAATAGCGAGTCAGTCATAATCCATATACCATTATTCGATAGGTACGACCAATCCATTTTAACTGAAAATTTTTGAGGTTCCATCTATTGACGTTGTTCCTACTGTTCGGGAGTTCCCTAATGTTTTCCCTTTAGACCTGCCGTATATGCTGCCTGATAGGGATATTGATTTCTGTATCGACCTGGCTCCGGGCACTCAGCCTATTTCCATTCCGTCGTATCGCATGGCCCCGCCAGAGTTGAAAGACTCAAAGGAGCAGCTTCAAGATTTGCTTGATAAGGGTTTCATTATACCCAGTGTATCGTCTTGGGGTGCGCCAGTATTATTTGTGAAGAAAAAGGATGGGTCAATGAGGATGTGCATTGATTACCGGCAGTTGAACAAGGTGACGATAAAGAACAAGTATCCACTATCGAGGATTGACAATTTATTCGACCAGCTTCAGGGTGCGAGGGTGTTCTCGAAGATAGATTTGAGATTTGGTTATCATCAGCTGAGGATTAGGGAGTCTGATGCCCCTAAGACAATATTTCACACTCGGTATGGGCATTATGAGTTTTTGGTCATGTCATATGGGTTGACCAATGCCCCAACAACATATATGGAATTGATGAACCGAGTGTTCAGGCCCTATTTAAATTTGTTCATGATTGTCTTCATCAGCGATATTCTAATATACTCCCGCAGTCAGGAGGAGCATAAGCACCACCTCAAAGTGGTTCTTCAGACTATGAAGGATAGTGAGTTATACGCCAAGTTCTCAAAGTGCGAGTTTTGAATGAGTTCTATTGCATTCCTGGGGTCACGTTGTTTCAGTAGAGGGTATTAAGGTTGACTCGAAGAAGATTGAGCCAGTCAAGAACTGGCCTTGACCGGCGTCAGCTACAGAGATCTAGAGTTTCTTGGGGTTAGCATGTTACTACCGATAGTTCGTGGAGCGGTTTTCATCTATTGGATCCCTGATGACTATATTGACCAGAAGGGTGCCAAATTCAGGTGGTAAGATGAGTGTGAGGCGAGCTTCCAAAAAGCTCAAGACAACTCTGTCTACGGCACCGGTATTGGTTTTGCCCACGGGATCAGGGCATTATACCGTTTATTGTCATGATTCCCATATTGGGCTTGGTGCAGTATTAATGCATAATGGTAAAGTCATAGAATATGCTTCGAGGCAACTGAAGATCCATGAGAAGAATTATCCAGTTCATGACCTAGATTTGGCAGCCATTGTTCATGCTTTGAAGATTTGGAGACCTTATCTGTATGGTGTGACGTGTGAGGTGTACACGAATCACAAGAGCCTTTAGTACTTATTCAAGTAAAAGGATTTGAATTTGAGGTAGAAGAGGTGGTTGGAGTTGTTGAAAGACTATGATGTTTCTATCTTATACCACCCGGGGAAGGCCAATGTGGTGGCTGATGCATTGAGTAGGAAGTCCACCATCATGGGTAGTCTTTCTTATATTCCGGTCAGTCATAGACCATTTACTTTGGATGTTCAGGCCTTGGCTAATCGATTTGTGAGGTTGGATATTTCCGAGCCTAGCAGGGTCTTATCTTGCACGGTCGCCCAATCGTTGTTGCTGGAGCGTATCCGTGAGCGGCAGTTTGATGATCCCTATTTGTGTGTCCTACGAGACACGGTGCAGCATGGAGGTTCCAGGAAAATAACCTTGGGAGAGGATGGTGCATTGAGATTGCAGGGCGAGTTTGTGTACCCAATGTTGATGGCATTCGGGAATTGATCTTAGTGGAGGCCCATAGTTCTTGGTATTCTATTCATCCGGGCGTCGCAAAGATATATCAGGATTTGAGGCAGCACTATTGGTGGCGCAAAATGAAGAAAGACATTGTTGTATATGTGGCTCATTGTTTAAACTGTCAGCAGGTTAAGTACGAGCATTAGAAGCCCGGTGGATTATTTCAAAGGATCGAGCTTCCCGAGTGTAAGTGGGAGAGGACTACCAAGGATTTTGTTTTTGACCTTCTGATGACTCGAAAGAAGTTTGATGCAGTTTGGGTTATTATGGATAGGCTGACCAAGTCATCGCACTTGTTTCGGTTGCCACACCAATTCGTCCGAGAAATTTGCTGAGATTTATATCAAGGAGATCGTTCGCCTTCGCGGGGTGCCTATATCTATCATTTTGGACCAGGGCTCGCAGTTTACCTTGCATTTCTGTAAAGTGGTACAGGAGGACCCAGGTTCAATTAAGTACAGCATTTCATCCCCAGATGGACGGTTAGTCTGAGAGGACTATTCATATTCTTGAGGATATGCTCCGATCCTGTGTTATTGATTTTGGGGACTTGGGAGACCAGTTCTTACCTTTAGCAAAGTTTGCCTAAAATAACAGCTACCAGTCCAGCATTCAGATGGCTCTGTACGAGGTGTTATGCGGTAGGCGGTGTCGGTCCCCAGTTGGATGGTTTGAGCCAGGAGAGGCTCGGTTATTGGGTACAGATCTAGTTTAGGAGGCCTTGGATAAAGTCAAGATCATTCAGGACAGACTTCGGACAGCTCCGTCCAAGCAGAAGAGTTATGCAGACCGCAAGGTTAGAGATGTTGCTTTCATGGTTGGTGAGCGAGTATTGCTCTGTGTATCGCCTATGAAGGGCGTGATAAGATCCGGAAAGAAGGGCAAGCTTAGCGCTAAGTTCATTGGCCCATTTGAGATTCTTGAGCGTGTGGGAGAAGTGTCTTAATAGACTTGCCTTGCCGCCTAGCTTGTCAGTCGTGCATCCAGTTTTTCATGTATCTATGCTTCCGAGAGGTCACGGCGATCCAGCCCATGTATTAGATTTCAGCAATGTCCAATTGGACAAGGATCTATCATGTGAGGATGATCTGATGGTTATTCTAGACTGGCAAGTTCGACAGTTGAGGTCAAAGAGTCTCCCTTCAGTGCGTGTTCAGTGGAGAGGTCAGACTCCTTAGGCATTGACCTGTGAGTCCAAGTCTGATATGCAGAGCCGTTATCCTCATCTATTCCCTGACTCATGTACTTCTTTCTTTTGTCCGTTCGAGGATGAAAGGTTGTTTTACAGGTGGAGGATCTGACATCCCAAAGGGTCATCACCGTAATTCTCTCTTTTTCCGTACTTCACAGGCTTAAAAACCTCGCTTTTAGCTGCCTCAATTTGCATGCGCAGTCCAATAACGTAGCCAACAAAAGTTTATGTTAAAATATGTGAATTCTGTGAAAAATTTAAAGAATTTTGATATTAATATTGATAAAGTTGACATTGGTCAACATTTTGTGTAAACGGACCCGGACCTGCAATGTGACGATCCCGGGAGGCCCGTAGAAAAATATGGAACTTGGGCATATTCCCAAAATTGGAATCCGAGGTCCCGATCCTGAGCATAGAATTGTTGAAGGAAATTGTTTCTTTGAATATGATATGACAATTTGAAATGAAAATGAGTTAGAAAGTATAGGTATTGGACCCGTATTTTGGTTTCGGCGCTCAGTACATGTCTTAAATATGCGTTAAGCCCTTTTTGTGAAATTTGGTCGAAATTGGATGTTGTTTGACATGTTTTGGACCTAAATATCTAAAATTAGAAGTTTATGAACTTGAAATGAAAATTGATGATTCTGAGGTTTGATTCTTGGATTTTGATGTTATTTTAGCGATTTGATCGCTCGAGTAAGTTCCCAGGATGTTATTGAGTTAGTGTGTGGGTTTTATTGGGAGCCCCGAGGGCTCGGGAGTGATTCGGAGGTGGTTCGGGGTAGTTTTAAACTTAGAAAGGTTGCTGAAAATGTCCTGTTCTGGTATCTGGTGTACTACTCTATGCAATGGCATGGCTTCTTCGCGATCGCACTGTGTTATTTTGGAACTCCTATTTTTGTTCTATGCGATCCTATTTTAGCCCAGCTCCCCTAAAAATCCTTCTATGCATTCGCACTAGCACTCATGCGATCGCGGTGCTTCAACTATCCAACCATATGCGATCGCATGGCCCATTATGCGATCGCATAGGTTAATTTCGCCCAGTGATTTTAAAGCTAAAAAAAACCCATTACGGGATTATTTCAATTTCATCATAAGACTTGTCTTCTCCAAGCTCTAAGGGCGATTTTTGAAGCTCTTCTTCACCAAAGTCTTTAGGTAAGTAATTTTCCACCAAATGTTTTCACTCTTTTTCATTAATTACTGAAATCCTAGACCAAAATCATGAATTCAAAGTAGAAATTGTGGGTTTTAGGTAGAGTTAGGGTTTTGGAAATTTTTGGTGATTCAACCTCAATTTGTGGTCGAATCTTGAAATAAATTATATATTTGAACTCGTAGGGTTATGGGTGATCGGGTTTTGGTCCGAGCCTCGAGTTTGGGCCATGTGGTCCCGGGGTCGAATTTTGCTATTTTTGGAAGAATGATTGGAATTTCATTTCTAAGCTATGGGATTATGTTTTCAGAGTTGGATTCTAGAGGAAAGGCGGTGTTGGAGAGTTGATTGCGATTTTTGGACCAAGGTAAGTGTTTGAACTAACTCTGGCTTGAGGGAATAGGAATAGTATATTGATTGCTATGTGCTAAATGTGGAGCACGGTATATTGGCATGGTGACGGTTATTGCATAGAATGACCGTGAGTCGTAATTGCATTTAACTCGAAAGATGTGACACAAGTGTCTTTTTAATTGATAAATTCCATATATGGTGTTAGTTGAGAAGGAAATGAGTTAAAATAGAATGTGTTGAAATGATTCCCTTGCTGGGATGAGTAGACTGTTATTATTGTATTCTCCCTTGCCTGGATATTTGAGCTGTTAGTGATATTACCTTGTCGGGACTCCTTGTTTTGTTGTCACTTCCCTCGCACTTGAGTTGCGATTGATGTTGGGTGAATTTTTTGTATTAAACATTGATGATCAGGTTGCACGCCGCAACGGTAATAAATATTGAGGATCAGATTGCGCGCCGCAATAGTGTTAAACATTAAGGATCAGGTTGCGAGCCGCAACAGTGTAAGATAATGAGGATCGGGTTGCACACCGCAACGGAATATGGATTAAGCATACTTTCTCCGTACGTAGAGTACCATGTGTTATTCTTCATCAGTTGTTGTTGTGTTGTTTTACTTCTTATCCGATAACTGTATATTTAACTGTCTTACCCCATAGCATGCTCACTTCCCTCTTAACTATTAAATAGAGTTTGTTTTCCTATTATTATATATATATATATATATACATATATATATATATAATATATATATATATATTATATATATATGTATATATTATATATATATATATGTATATATATATATATATATATAAATATATATATATATGTATATATATATATATATATATATATATATATATATATGTACATGTTATTTGTGGTAGGTCCTGTCTAGCCTCGTTACTACTTCGTTGGGGTTAGTCCAGGCACTTACCAGCACATGGGGTCGGTTGTGTTGATGCTACTTGTGCATTTTGTGCACAGATCAGGATGCAACTTACAGACAGCAGCAGTAGGACTTCTGGGAGCTATCTTCAGTCTAGGGATTTTCGAGGTAGCCTAGCTGGAGTTCGCATGCGGAAGTCCCTTCATTAGTACTGGTTGTTTTCATTGTATCGAGACAGACACTCTATGTATTTCTTTCAGACTCTGGTTTTAGTATTATATAGTAGTCCGTGAGTAGTGACACTAGATACTAGGTAGAAGTATAATTTGAAACTTTCCTATTTCTGTTTTCAGTTATTAAATATTTAGAAGACTTCCGTTTTAATTTATTGTCCTTGTTATTATCATTGTTGAATGAAAGCTGGAAATATATTTTAACATTTGCCTTGCCTAGCTCCGATAGTAGGCGCCATCACGACACCCGACAATAGGAAATCCGAGTCGTGACAATCATTAGGTATGTATTCCTGGACTTAGATTACGATATTATGCTTATAAACATGGATTAACACTGAAACCCAAGGAATTAAAGGTTAAAAATTGGAGGTTAGGACTTGAAACTTAATAAAGTGTAAACTTGAGATTTGAGGGGTCAAATGGACTCCGATTCTTGTGAACTTGATATGTGTAGACTCGTGGCGAGATAAGGATCGTATTGATGTAAACTTTTATGGATTTCGAGAAGTGGGCCTGGGGCTCAGGTTTTACCAACTTCGTAATTTTTGATGTTTTTCGAATCTTTTCGATTGGGTTATATTCCCTTGGCCTATTGTAATGTATTCGTTGTGGTTTTGGCCAGATTCGACATGTGGGGAGGTTGATTCGATAGGAAAGTGCATTGCAAGCTAGTCTTGGCTGGCTAAAGGTGAGTAATAGATGTAAATGCTGCTCTGAGGGTTTGAAACCCCGAACTTTTACATCGTAACGCTATATTGAGGCGTGACACGTATTCCACGATGAGTGCAGGGTCGTTTACTATTGGGGATTGAGACTTGGTCCATCCTGAGTGTTAATTTCTAATATATTGGCGATTGAGACGCATAATTTATCACTGTAAATTGGGTGTATTGTTGTGTTTCACTTCTGTGCATAACATACACTCTCAGTCATTTTTTTCAGCTATTAAAAACAATATAATAACTGTGTTTTATACATGAACATTAAATAAAAAGGATATGAGGGCTGAGATCCCATTAGTATGTCATGCCCGATTGGCTGTAAACTTATTTGACTGAGATGGGTCGAGGACCCGATAGTGAGGACGTTTCCATTGATATGGATCGGGCTGCATGCCACAGCGATGATATATTGATATTGAGGCCGAGAGCCTGTTTGATTCCACAACATGGCTGATATTGCGCTTGGGCTGTAGGAGCCCCTTTGGAGTCAGCGTCGTCGATGTTAAATAAATGGAGCAGGCTGCATGCCGCAACGGGTACAAGAGTGTACCGTTATATGTGTTGCATTCTTTCATGCGTTATTCCTTGACTATATTACTTGTTGGTACTGTTTTCACTGATATGGGTCTAAACTGCTAGATATAGATTACTTTGTGCATTTTCTACGTTTTTCTTACTTTCATACTGTAGTTATATTTATTACTCAGTGGGTCGGAATACTCACTTTACTCCATACACCTTGTGTGCAGATCAAGGGCATTCACAAGCTGAGTGAGATTTGACCAGCCTTCCAGAGTTCTTATTCCGGGAGTATTTGAGGTAGCTGCAAGGCAGTCGCAGCAGTTGATTCTTCCTTCTATCCCTATCTTTATATTCTGTACTTTCGGCATGTAGGCGGATTTGTATAAGGATGAAAACATAGTATTAGAGGCTCGTGATCGTGACACCGGATCCTTGGTTGGGATTGCAAACTGTATTTTGTTAGATTTTTTGCACCGTTATCAGTATATTAGACCTTTGACTTAAATGGCATTTATCT
Source organism: Nicotiana benthamiana (assembly GCA_034376525.1). Classification (NCBI taxonomy): domain Eukaryota; kingdom Viridiplantae; phylum Streptophyta; class Magnoliopsida; order Solanales; family Solanaceae; genus Nicotiana; species Nicotiana benthamiana. Next base: position 134,647,828 of record CM067329.1, on the reverse strand, counting down.
TCATCTGTTTAGTAAATGGGGTTATTGTTATAAATGGTCGGTCTTGCCTAGTAGCGTGCTAGGCGCCATGACGACCGGGTTGGGGTCATGACAGTCTTTAACAACTTTCTCAATATATGCTTTTGTATTCTTGAAGTTGATGTCGTTACGCTTTCCATAAAACCCAACATGACAAATACAAAGGGATAATAATAGAAAACTTGTCGACACAAGATTCAACAATTGGATGATAATGTGAACAGACCATGGAATCATACTCATAAAGACACCTTTCTGCAATGTAAAAACAACCAACACCAAGTGGAATTTTTCTACAGTATTGACGGGCAAGATGACACAATCAACTTCATCCCATGCAAAATTTATGAGTAGTGTATACCCCAAATATATATATTCTACTACAAAGTCCTAGGGTTTGACAAAAGAAAACTTTTTTCCCTAAGGAGAATTTTGGAAACTTTTCATCAATCTGATCAATCCTAGTATTGAACACACAATCTGTTGTAGTAAATCTAGTCTTGTTGTGGGGGTCATCCATGACTCTTTTTTCATGTAATACATTATAACATTAATATGCTGAATAAAAAATAGATTGCATTTATTCTAGGCAGAATAGCCTAAATGGCACCTATACTTGTGCCACATTGTCATGCCGGTCCCTAAACTTAACAATTTGCCAATTGAATACTTACACTCCTTTAATCCATGTATAATAAACGCTTATGACATGAAGCTACCAGTGCGTGTAATACTCTCTCTTCCATGCTGGTTGCCACGCCATAAAATAACCATATGTAGATGCCATGTCACATGGTAGACTAAATATAATTTCTTTAAAAAAATCAAATATAAAAATCATCTATTCCAATGGATGCTTTTCATGTTTCCTCTCATCCCTACCCCATTGTCCTTCTTATTTATTTTTCTACTATCATATGGGTTTTAGGTTAGAAACTTTGACCGGAATTTTCGCCGATAGTGACCCTTATATTGTATAGTACCTCATCGATGGGGAGGAGGTCGGTCACTTCACGACAGGTTGTGAAGAGGCTAACATCGGCGAGACTAAGTATTTTGGAACTGGAGGCGGAGGAGGCCTTGAGGTTTTTGAGGTTTAGAGGATGACACAATCGGGTTTTAGCTTGGATTTGAAAGGGAGGGTATCGGAATCGGAGTCGGAGTTGTGAACTGCTCGCCTTGAGTTTCAGATATAAAATTCTATTTTTGGGTTGTATCACTGTAACTCTTTTTTCATTTAAAATTTCTGAATATTTATTAGGCTTCCCACTATTGAAGAACGTTCTTCCCTGGATGAGCAATTTTTTTATCTTTTTGCCTTTTCTCCTTATAGTAATAATTTTTTATCAACTCCAAATTGGCTATGAAGCAAGCAGCTGAGGATAGAGAATTTAAGTAATAGTATTGTGTGTGTATTTTTGTATATAATTTCTAATTTATTTCTTTGTGAATCTGATGGATAGGAACTATAAATGTATAAAGTTGCTCAGTGATGGTGGGATGTCGGAAAAAATGGAGGATACGGAGAAGGGGAAGGGGGATCATGGGAAGAGAGGGGTGGAAAAGATTGGAGGGGTTGGAAAATTTCTTCCTTTTCTTTTTATTTTATTGTCATTATTTTTTTAGTTGAAAATATTTTCTTGCTCAAAACATTACCTTCACATGATTTTAAGCGTGTGTAAACACACCCTTGTACAACTTAGCATATCCAACGCCACATAGGCTTGGTCAATGGTCATAGGGGTTTAATATATTAGCTTTAAGTATATATAAGTGCCTATATGAAACTTTGTGAAGTAGGAGCACCGGGAAGTCAAACTCGAATAAGTAGAGCTGTCTCTTAGACTATTCTGCCTTTATTCTACAAGTTATCTCCAAATATTCTACACAAAACTACAAATAACTACATTTCATATACAATCAGAACACAAAGCATCTATTCATTCATAATACAAACTATTTACAAAGTATCTACAAAAAAACTGCAAATCAAATACATTAAATCTTACCGAGTTATTGAGGACTTGCCTGGGTGTGCCTGGGAAAAGAAAGGCTCCTTCTTGTCAACCTTTTCAACTCCAAGATCCAATCGTGGCTTAATTTGGTTGTCCTTTATAGAATATAGAGCCTTCCTCCTATATAAACAAATCGAATTAAAATGAAATTATTGAATGAAGTGGATGTGTAAACGATGAATACTAGAATAAAAGTGTCAAATTGTGCAACCTAACCTATTTGGTCCTGTGTCGGTACCGTGGTATAACCACTTGTGGAATTTGATCCAACTACTCAAGGTCTACATTATGACCAATAACACTAGTAAACGGGTGCTTGAGGTGAAATATTTGAAGTCCAATCGAGGTGCTGCCACCAGAACTGTATAAAGGAAGAAATGGTGATCGGGCATGCTTTCCCAGCTGTCATGTTCTACCTTGATGCACGAGTGCTATTTTATCTTGTATAGGCTTGCCGAACTTAACCAACTAGAAGAAATTATCAGGCAGCTCGAAATCATCAAGCGTAACCTCCTTCTTCTCACCTTCGGATTCTTCTGAATCACTTACATTCACATACTCTGCCTCTTCACCAACATTGTCATCTTCCAGATTCTGTTGTTCTCTTTGAGATACTACAGTCGCTCCGTGATTTGGAGATTGTGCATGCATATCTTCCCTCTCTGTAACACCATGTATATATAACTTAATGGAATTGTAAAAATATTGAAACAAAAAGAAAATACATCTGAAAACAATTTCATACATGCATTCTCTTCATCAACTGCCCCTTCAAACTGTGTATATAAATCAACACGTGCTGTATAATTTTCTTCGCCAAGTGCAAATTCAACATGTTCTATTTTTTTCACTAAAATTTTAAATCATATTGGATAGTATTGGCTTGACAATTTATGAAGATATGAAGGTGTGTCAAAATAAATACATAAATCTCCATAGTTGTGCCAATAAGCTGGATTTAATTATATATATTATGTATATATAATGTAGATAAATTGTGGTTATATTGTAGATAATTTATAGTTATTTTATAGATATTTTGTAGATAATTGTAGATATACTGGAGATATATTGTAGATACATGTTTTGCTGGTTCACACTGATTGTTCTTGTCCTTTGGTTGGACAGTAATTTTTGTTTAACTCCCAGCAAATTGTAAGTTTTATATTAGTTAGGATATATATTTTGAAGGTGACGTAAATAGTTTTGTTAATATGATTAAAATTCAAATGTTACCTTTGCATCAACTTGATTATTTAGACTATTTATCACCTACAAAACAGTCTTGACTGAATCCTTTATTAGGTCTCGAAGGCTACCTAGTTCTTCAAATACATCTTTCCTAAATTCTTTAAGCTTTTCATCGACCTACATAATTAAAAAAAAATACATAGTTAACTTCAGAAATATGTCTTAAAATACACTAAAAACAGATACACTATTACATATACATCACAAAGCTTTTTAGGACTACATGTTACCTTCTAAACACCTCTTTTTAACTTTCTTATTTTATGAAGAATAGACTCATTTTCCTCTTTTCCAATTGATTCTTTGGGTTCCAATGGAGGAGCATCAAATTTTGGATTCTCAAAAACATATTCAACCTCTTCAATTGTATACTCAACTTTATCATGCAAAGACATCACTGAAAGCTCTTCAAGTGATTCATTTATGTTGGTGAATTGAATGATGAAAAAAATAAATTAGCTTGTTTAAGGCAGAGCATTGTCACGACCCCAATCCGGTCATGATGGCGCCGAGCACACTACTAGGCAAGCCCGACCATTTACAACACTTAACCCAATAAATAAAATAGATGTAGCTAAATAAGACGGAGAATCACTAAGCCACTTAAGTCAAAGGTCTAGAAATACTGATAAAATGTGGAATGGTTAACAACATACATAATATAGCCCAATATGGACCCAGTGTCACAGATATGAGCCTCTAAATACAAAATGTTATCCTACAACAAAGTCTGTCTAAAAGCTGAAAATGCAGAAATAAAGGATAGGGATAGAGGGGAGAAATCAATGGCTGTGAATGCCGTGCAGCTACCTCGACACTCCCGGAAGCTAACTCTGCTGATCAACTGGATCTACTCAGCCTGAGAAGAACTTGGATCTGCACGCAAGGTGCAAGGAGTAAAGTGAGTACTCCAACCCACTAAGTAATAAGCATAAATGCAGCTCGAAGGTAAGAAATCACAGAAAGTGCACAAAGTAATCTATATCTAGTAGTTCAAATCAATATCAGTGAAAGCAGTAACATTAATACAGTTAAAGAAAATAATGCATGAAAAGATGCAGTACACTCTAGTGCCCGCTACGGCGTGTAGCCTGCTCCATTTATTTATCGTCGACGGTGCTCACTAGGGGTGTGTCCAGACTCCAGAGGGGCTCCTACAGCCCAAGTGCAATATCAGTCATCTCGTGGCATCAAATAGACTCTTGGCCTCAATATCAATATATCACTGTTGCAGTTCGCAGCCCAATTCATATCAAGGAAACACATCCTCACTATCGGGTCCTCGACCCATCTCAGTTAAATAGATTCACAGCCACTCGGGCATGACATACCAAAGGGATCTCAGGCCTCATATCCTTTTTATTTAATATTCATGTTCAAAAATACAATTCTTATGATATTTTAACAGTTTAAATCATTACTGATCCTTTCACATGTTTTCAGGCCTCAAACGTGGCAATAAGCCCAAATCACCGTGATAAGGTATGCATCTCTATCGCCAATATAGTAGAAATAACACTCAGGATGGACCAAGTCACAATCCCCAATCGTAAACGACCCCGCACTCGTTATGAATTGCGTTTCACGCCTCAATATAGCATTACAATGTGAAAGTCCGGTTAAAACCACAACGAATACGTTACAACAGGCTAAGGGAATATAAACCAATCGAAAAAGACTCGAGAAAATATCAAAAATCACAAAATTTGCAAAACCCTAGCCCCGGGCCCACTTCTTGAAAGTTATAAATTTTAATACCAAACCCTAATCTCGCCACGAGTCTATACATATTAAATTTACAAGAATCGGAGTCCATTTGACCCCTCAAATCCCTAGTTTAAACTATCTTCAGTTTCAAACCTAACCTCCATTTTAACCTTTAATTCCTTGGGTTTTCAGTGTAAATCCATGATTTTTTTACACTAATAACATATTCTAAGTCCAAGAATCCATACATGATGAAAGCCCTCGAAACCCTCTTCAAAATCGCCCAAAATCCTCTTAGTCCGAAGTGGAAATGTTGTGTTCTTTCAAAAATTCACAAAGGTCAAATTAAATCCTTCTGCCCAAACCTTTTCGTTACTGCGATCAAAATACCACTTCTGCGATTACCGTTTCTACGGTCTTTCCACCGCTTCTGCGGTTTCCTTTTTGAAATCCAAGACTGCTTCTGTGGCTAAAAATCCGCTCCTGCAGAACCGCTTCCGCGTCCAGGCTTACGCTTCTGCGAAACCTGCCTTGAGTCTCCACTTCCACTTCTGCGGCCCTCTCGTCCGCTTCCGCTAGACCGCACCTGCGGTCCCAAAACTGTAGGTGTGAAAACACTAGGTACCATAAAAGTTGAGCAATCACTCAAGTCCAAATCTCTTCCCGTTGTCCATCCAAAAACACCCCGAGGCCCCCGGGACCCCGACCAAAAGTTCCAACCCATACTAAAACATCATAATAACTTGTTCCAATCATAAAAACACATCCAACAACACAAAAATCACCAATTCTCAACGGATTCAAGCCTAAGTTCAACCAAAACTTCTGAAACTCGCATTTGATCATAAACCCGACCGAAACACCTCCAATTCAACTGAAATTTTGCACACACATCCCAAATCACCTAAAGAAGCTACTACAACTCTCGGAATTCTATTCCGACCCTCGAGTAAAAATCTCACCTAACAACCGGATATCGCCAAAATGCTAACTTCGCCAATTCAAGCCTAATTCTACATTGAACCTTCAAAATCACTTCTGATTGCGCTCTTATGCCTCAAATCATCCCGCGAAGCTAACCGAATCATTGGAAATTGAATCCGATCCCTCTAACTCACAAGTCAACTTCCGGTTGACTTTTCCAACCCAATCTTTCCTTAAAGAGACTAATTGCCCCATTTCCTACTAAATTTAATCCGAAATAACTCAAACTCACCCACCACATATAATGAAACATGAAGAAGCAATAAATGGGAAAAATGAGGCGAAAACACATGAGATGATAGGTCGGGTCGTCACATCCTCCCCAACTAAACTCATCCTCGAGCGAGTCAAGAAACATACCAGAAGTCTCAAATAGGTGAGGGTATCTGCTTTGTATCTCCTGCTCGATCTCCCAAGTAGCCTCCTTCACGGTCCGACCTCTCCATTGTACCTTCACCGAAGCTATATCCTTTGACCTTAATTTTTGAAGTTGACGACCCAAAATAGCCACTAGCTCCACATCATAGGTCAAATCATTATCCAACTGAATTGTGCTGAAGTCTAAGACATGAGACGGGTCCCCAACATACTTCTGGATCATGGACACATGAAACAACGGATGCACACTTGATAAGCTAGGCGGCAAAGCAAGCTTGTAAGCCACGTCTCCAATCTTCCTAAGCACCTCAAAAGGTTCGATGAACTGCATACTCATTTTACCTTTCTTCCCAAACCTCATAACACCATTCATGGGAGAAACCTTCAGCAAAACCTTATCACCCTCCATATAATACACATCTCGGACCTTCCGGTCTGCATAACTCTTCTGACGCGACTGAGCTGTGCGAAGCTATCCTGAATCACCTTCACTTTCTCTAAGGCCTCCTGGACCAAATATGTCCCCAACAACCTAGCCTCACCGGGATCAAACCAACCGACCGGAGATCTACACCGTCTCCCATATAAGGCCTCATATGGCGCCATCTGAATGCTGGTCTGATAACTGTTGTTGTAGGTAAACTCTACAAGAGGTAGAAACTCATCCCAATAACCTCTGAAATCAATCATACAGGCACGCAACATGTCTTGTAATATCTGAATGGTATGCTGGAACTGCCCGTCCGTCTAAGGATGAAACGTTGTGCTCAACTCTACCTGTGTACCCAACTCTCGCTAAAAAGTCCTCCAAAACTGGGAAGTAAACTGAGTACCTCTATCCGAGATAATAGAAATCGGAACCCTATGCAACCGAACAATCTCCTGAATAAAGATCCCTGCCTGCCGCTCCGAAGAATAAGTAGTACACACTGGAATGAAATGCGCGGACTTGGTCAGCCGATCCACAATCACCCAAATCGAATCAAACTTCTTCGAGGTCCAAGGAAGGCCACTCAAAAAAAGTCCATAGTGACTCTCTCCCACTTCCACTCAGGAATATCTATCTGCTGAAGTAGACCACCCGGTCTCTGATGCTCGTATTTCACCTGCTGACAATTAAGACACCGAGCTACATAACCCACAATACCGTTATTCATTCTCCTCCACTAGTAGTGCTGCCTTAAATCATTATGCATCTTTGCGGCACCCGGATGGATAGAATACCGCGAGGCTTGAGCCTCCTCAAGAATCAACTCTCTAAGCACATCTATATTGGGCACATAAATCCGGCCCCACATCCTCAAGGCACCATCATCACCAACGGTCACATCCCTGGCATCACCGTACTGAACCCGATCTGTAAGAACAAGCAAATGTGGGTCATCATACTAGCGCTCTCTGATGCTATAAAATAAAGAAGACCAAGAAACCACGCTCGCCAATACTCGGCTAGGCTCCGAAATATCTAAGAGTCTGAACATCAACTGCAAGAGGTCTCTCCCCAACTGGAATGTACGCCAAACTCTCCACACTGACTACCTTTCAGCTCAAAGCATCGGCCACTACATTGGCCTTTCCCGGATGATACAAAATAGTAATATCACAATCCTTAAGCAACTCAAGCCACCTCCGGTGCCTCAATTTAAGATCTTTTTGATTGAATAAATGCTGAAGACTGCGATGATCGGTGAATACCTCTCAAGATACCCCATATAAATAGTGCCTCCAAATCATTAATGCATGAACTATAGCAGCCAACTGTAAGTCATGGATATGGTAGTTCTTCTTATGGGGCTTCAACTGACGAGAAGCATAAGCAATAACTCTACCCTCCTGCATCAACACATAGCCAATCCCGACTCTCGAAGCATCACAATAAATGGTGTAAGAACCTGAAGCTGATGACAAGACTAATACTGGAGCTGTGGTCAAAGCTATCTTGAGCTTTTGAAAGCTCTCCTCGCACTCGTCTGACCATACAAACGGAGCACCCTTCTATGTCAACTTGGTCAAGGACGAGGCAATAGATGAGAAACCCTGAACAAATCGACGATAATAGCCCATCAAACCAAGGAAGCTACGAATCTCTATGGCCGAGGATGGTCATGGCCAACTCTAAACTGCCTCTATCTTCTTTGGATCCACTTGAATACATTGTCGTACACCACGTGCCCCAGGAAAGCCACTGACCCAAGCCAAAATTCACACTTGGAGAACTTTGCATACTGTTTTTCCTCCCGCAATCTTTGCAATACCACTCGCAAATGCTCTGTGTGCTTCTCCTAGTTACGCGAGTATACCAGAATATCATCAATGAATACAATAATAAACGAATACAGATATGACCTAAATAATCGAATCATCAAATGCATGAATGCCGCTGGGGCATTGGTCAGCCCAAAAGACATAACTAGAACTCATGGTGACCATACCTAGTCCTGAAGGCAATCTTAAGAATATCTGAATCCTTGATCTTCAACTGGTGATTACCCGAACGGAGATCAATCTTAGAAAACACCCTCGCTCCCTGAAAGCTGGTTGAATAAATCATCGATGTGAGCCAGGGGATAATTGCTCTTCACTATTACTTTCTTCAACTGCATGTAGTCAATGAACACTCTCATTGTGCCATCTTTCTTCATCACAAATAGAACATGTGCACCCCACTGTGACACACTCGGCCAAATAAGTCCCTTTTCTAGGAGTTCCTGAAGCTGCTCCTTCAATTCTTTTAATTCCACTGGTGCCATGTGATATGGAAGAATGGAAATGGGCTTGGTTCCCAGCACCAGGTCAATGCCAAAATTAATGTCCCTATTCGAGGCATACCTGACAGTTCTGAAGTAAATACATCAGGAAAAACCCTCACAATAGGAATAGAATCAATACTGGGAGTCTCAGCTCCAACATCACGCACGAAGGCAAAATATGATAGACAACCCTTACCAACTATACACTGGGCTCTCAAGAAAGATATAACCCTAATAGGGACATAGTCAGTCATACCACGCCACTCGGTCCTCGGAATACCCAGCATAGCAAAAGCGACTGTCTTTGCATGACAGTCTAGAATAGCATGACACAGAGATAACTAGTCCATACCCAGAATAACATCGAAGTCTACCATGCTCAATAGCAATAAATCAACTCAGGTCTCAAGACCCCCAATAGTAACAAGATAGGACCGATACACATGGTCCACAATAATAGTATCGCCCACCAGGGTAGATACGTGCACAGGTAAAGCAAGATACCCTCGGGTCGTACCCAAATAATGAGAAAAATATGATGACACATATGAATAAGTAGAACCGGGATCAAATAAGACAGAGGCATCTCTGTGGCAGACTAAAATAATACATGTGATAATAGCATCTAATACAAGGGCATCTGTCTTGCTTAGGATAGCATAAAATCGAGCCTGGCCGCTGCCACCTAATCGGCCTCTGCCTCTGGGGCGACCCCTGGCTGCCTGGCCTCCACCACTCTCTGACTGGACTGGTGCTGAAGAAACTGGAGTAGAAGACGAGGGTTGATCCCTTTGCTGAGACTGACTACCACGACGTCGAGGATACTGCCTCCTCATATGGCCAAACTCACCGCACTCATAGCAACTACCATGTGTTGGAGAAGGGGACTGAAGGGAACCCCTCACACCCGAATGACCAGCCAATGTGCTCTGCACAGAAGAACCCTCAGATGAAGGGGCATATGATGAGCTCTGAGCTGGGAGGGAACTAAGTGAAGACTGGCCCTGCTAGAACCCCTAGTGATCGTCCTGAAGACGTCCCATGATACTCGAGATGAGCCGACTAATGAGGCCTGAAAGAATGACCTCTGCTCTGCTGAACCTGGCCCCTAGATGAAGCACCACTAAAGCTATCCGATCTTCGAGGCCTCTTGGTCTCTCTCTCCTCTCTCTCTCTCTCCTGACGGCGAGCTCACGAGCAATATCAACTGCATCCTCGAAGGTATGACTCAGAATCCTCTCTTGCGTCATCAGAATATGGATGGGATAGATAAGTCCGTCCACAAACCTCCTAATCCTCTCCCGATCAGTCGGACCATCCAGGGAGCATAGTGAGCCAACTCCAAAAATCTTACCTCATACCGAGACACAGCCATATCTCCCTAACGAAGCCACTCAAACTGTCTACACAGCTCCTCCCTCGAAGTCTGCGGTACCCACTTCTCCAGGAAGAGAGTGGAGAACTCATGCCATGAAAAAGGTGTTGCACCTACCGGCCTACGCCGCTCATATGCCTCTCACCAAGTGAAGGCCACTCCTAAGAACTAAAAGGTAGTAAATGATACACCACTCGACTCCAAGATCCCTATTTTCCGAAGCATACGTCAACAGTTGTTGAGAAAACCCTGGGCATCCTCGCCAGGAACACCAATAAAAGTAGGAGGTGAGAGCCTACTGAACCTCTCGAGACCACTACTCTGGCATAACTGGAACCACATCATCCTGAACCGGGGCAACCGGCTGAATTGGTGCAACCTGCTGAGCTGAAGGTGCCTCTAGTTTCTACAAACCCTGTACTACCTGCTTAGGTGTGCGAGCAACGGGGGTCTGATTGCCTCCCCAGACCTGCGAAATAGCTGCTGCTGCAGTAGTGGCTGAGACTACCTGAGCCAAGCCAGTATGTAACTGATAGAATCTGAGCTAGGGCCTCCTGAAGACCCGGAATCATAATAGGCACAGCTGGTGCCTGAGCAGGTACTAGTAGAGTCTCTACAGCTGGAGTCTGATCCTGAGCCGGGGCAACTGGTGGGTCAACAGGTGCTGCCCCCGCAGATCTGCCTCTACCACGAACACGGCCTCGGGTGGCCTCAGTACGTGGTACAAGTGGTCATCTTCCACGTCTGGTAGCACGAGTTCTCGTCGTCTGTTAGAGAATAGAATAAAATAATTTAGCTCTCGGATCGACAAAGGCACACGGCAAGAATTGCAAGAATATGAAGTTTCCTAAAGGTTTCTGCACATTCCCGAGGATAAGTACAGACGTCTCCATACCTTTCCGCGAGACTCTACTAAACCGGATCATGACTCGCGAGACCAAGTAACCTAGGCTCTGATACCAACTTGTCACAACCCCAACCCAGTCATAATGGCGCCCAACACACTACTAGGCAAGCCCGACCAGTTACAACACTTAACCCAATAAATAAAACAGATGTAGTTAAATAAGATAGAGAATCACTAAGCCATTTAAGTCAAAGATCTAGAAATACTGATGAAATGCGGAATGATTAACAAAATACATAATATAGCCCAACATGGACCCAGTGTCACATACATGAGCCTCTAAATATAGAATGTTATCCTACTACAAAGTCCATCTAACAGCTGAAAATGCAAAAATAAATGATAGGGATAGAGGGGAGAAATCAATGGCTGCAAACTCCGTGCAACTACCTCGACACTCCCGGAAGCTATCTCTGATTATCAACTGGATCTGCTCGTCCTGAAAAGAACTCGGATCTGCACACAAGGTGCAGGGAGTAAAGTGAGTACTCCAACCCAATGAGTAATAAGCATAAATACAACCCAAAGGTAAAAAATCACAAAAAGTGCACAAAGTAATCTATATCTAGCACTTCAAATCAATATCAGTGAAAGTAGTAACATTAATACAGTTAAAGAAAATAATGCATGAAAAGATGCAACAAGTATAACGGTACACTCTAGTACCCACTGCGGCGTGCAACCCAATCCATTTATTTATCATTGACGGCGCTCACTGGGGGTGTGTACAGACTCCGGAGAGGCTCCTACAGCCCAAGCGCAATATCAGCCATCTCGTGGCATCAAATAAGCTCTTGGCCTCAATATCAATATATCACTGCTGCGGCGCACAGCCCGATCCATATCAAGTAAAAACATCCTCACTATCGGGTCCTCGACCCATCTCAGTCAAATAAATTTACAGCCACTCGGGCATGACATACAATAGGGATCTCAGTCCTCATATCCTTTTCATTTAATATTCATGTTCAAAAATACAATTCTTATGATATTTTAACAGTTGAAATCATGACTCAGAATATAATATATGCAAAAAAGTGAGGAAAACCACTCAAAATCCCCTAAGGATTCTACAAGTCGGCACAAGGCCCCAAATGTGGCAATAAGCTCAATTCACCGTGTTAAAGTATGCGTCTCAATCGCCAATATAGTAGAAAAAATACTCGGGATGGACCAAGTCACAATCCCTAACCGTAAACAACCCCCCACTCATTATAGAATGTGTGTCACGCCTCAATATAGAATTACGATGTGAAAGTCTGGGGTTTCAAACCCTCTGAGCAACATTTACATCTATTACTCGCCTCTAGTTGGCCAAAGACTAGCTTGCAATGCCCTTTCCTCTCGAATCGATCTTCTCGCGCGTCAAATCTGGCAAAAACCACAATGAATACATTACAATAGGCTAAGGGAATATAACCCAATCGAAAAGACTCGAAGAAATATCAAAAATCACGAAATTTGCAAAACCCTAGTCTCGGGCCCACTTCTCAAAAGTCAGAAATTTTATACCAAAATGTCCCTTATCTTGGAACGAGTCTATTCATATCAAATTCATAAGAATCAGAGTCTATTTGACCCCTCAAATCCCTAGTTTAAACTTTCTTAAGTGTCAAGTCCTAACTTTCATATTTAACCTTTAATTCCTTGGGTTTTCAGTGTAAATCCATGATTTTTCACCACAATAACATATTCTAAGTCTAAGAATCCATAACTGATGAAAGCACTTGAAAACCTCTTCAAAATATCCCCAAAACCTTTTAGTCCGAAGTGAAAATGTTGTGTTCTTTCAAAAATTCGCGAAGGTCAAATTAAATCCTTCTACCCAAACCTTTTCGCTTCTGCGACCAAAATATCGCTTCTGCAGTAACCGCTTCTACGGTCTTTCCAGCGCTTCTGCGGTTTCCCTTTTAAAATCCAACACCGCTTCTGCGGCTAAAAATCCGCTCCAGCGGAACTGCTTCCACGTCCAGGCTTCCGCTTCTGCGCAACCTTCCTTAAGCCTCCACTTCCGCTTCTGCGGACTCTCGTCAGCTTCCGTGAGACCGCACCTGCGGTCCCAAAATGTGCGAAAACAGCAGGTACCAGAAAAGTTCAGCAATCACTCAAGTCCAAATCTCTTGCCATTGTCCATCTGAAAACATCCCAAGGCCCCCGGGGACCCCAACCAAAAGTGCCAAACCATGCTAAAACATCATACGAACTTGTTCCAATCATAAAAACATATACAACAACACAAAAATCACCAATTCTCAATGAATTCAATCCTAAGTTCAACCAAAACTTCTAAAACTCGCATTCGATCAAAAATCCAACCTAAACACCTTCGATTCAACCGAAATTTTGCACACACATCCCAAATCACCTAACAAAGCTACTGCAACTCTCGGAATTCCAATCCAACCCTCGGGTCAAAATATTACCTATAAACCGGATATTGCCAAAAATGCTAACTTTGCCAATTCAAGCCTAATTCTATACCGAACCTTCAAAATCACTTATGATTGCGCTCTTATGTCTCAAATCATCCCCCGAAGCTAACCGAATTATCGAATATCGCATCCGATCCCTCTAAATCACAAGTCAACTTTCGGTTGACTTTTCCAATCCAACCTTTCCTTAAAGAGACTAATTGTTCCATTTCCTACCAAATTCAATCCGAAACAACTCAAACTCACCAACTACATATAATAAAACATGAAGAAGTAATAAACGAGGAAAATGGGGTTGAAACACATGAGAAGACGGGTCGGTTCGTCACAAGTATGTATACAAATTGTAGATAAATTGTATTATCATAAATAAAGACCATTTACCTTCATCCAATCAAGCTTGATATTTTGTCTTCAACTGCAGTTAACCAAATCTGACCCTTAGTAGCTGACTAGTTTAGTATGCGAGGGATTGAATTAGAAATCTTTGTTGCTATATCGATGTTGACGGAGCAGCAACACTTATATAATCGTACTTACATGACTAGAGGGAATCTTCGAATGAGATAAGAATGAACGAAAGGATTTAACTTGTGCCTAACTGATCCAATCAACTGTTTGTAAGACTGAATACCCCATGAAAATGACTCATACTTACTGGATTCTACCAAATAAAACCTAAAATGATCTACTAATCCAATATGTCTCTCTCTCTTAAGGACAAATTAAGATCTTTATGAGATACAGAATGCATAAATTTAATGCATCCTCATCATTGACCCAACTTTTGTTGGTTACTATTTGTTTTAGGTATGTCTTCTCCATTTTTACCTTGTTTGGAAAGTAACTGCTCATTATCTTACTGACATAATTAGGAGTATAACCAAAGTCTGTCACCTTAGTATGACATCTAAGACCAGTTATTACTGCAAACTCTCTCAATCTAAAATTTAACCTCTCACCTTTTAACTCAGCAGAAAAATAGGAAGCATCGGATGATTTCAATTCATACTTCATAAGAAGATGAATAGCTTGATTCTGCATGCATAAATTGGGAAATGACGGTAAATAACCAAAGCATGTATTCTTGACTGCTTCAAACCATTTGGAGACAAAAACGCTCTAATTTGGCTAGGAATGCTAGGGTCACATAATGTATGGAATCTAAGCACCCTATAATCAACATTATAGGATGCAAAAAAATATCCATTTTGCAAAATTCAACAAATATAATCTAACATTAATACATTAATTAAAAAACACTGATACATTTGTATTTTATCTACAGAATAACTTTAAAAATATACAATATAACAAAAATGATAAACAGATCAACAAATCTACAAGAAAACTTCAAAATTAAGACAAATAATCTCACATTAATTCATCGCTTAAAAACATAAATGCATTTGCAATTTATATATAACATTTCTGCAAAAATCTACAAAGCAAAAAATACACAGATTATGTAGATTTTTAATAACTAAAACAGGTGAAAATAGTAGGGAAGAAATTACTAAATTCTTACCTTTACCAATGAGTGTTTTCGAATATTTTTAGGAGATTTAATACTAGGTTTTTATTTTTTTTGAATTTTTCTTCTTTTTGGGAGTTTTGAACTGGAAGCCGTCTTAGCTTTCTTTCAAGGTTAATTGATAGGCACATCTCCTACAAAATCATCATCGAACACTATCTCTTTTCGTTTCCTATCCTCTTGTTTAATTGGCCTCGAATATTCTCCAGCATCGAAATCATATTTTTGTTTAGTTCTAGCTTCAACCCCGATTTGATGCAAAGAAACACTATGCTTTCTATAATTGTATATGGAGATGTCCCTTGCTCTTTAGGTGAATGTGGTGATAATACACCCAAATCAAAAGAAGGTATATCGGCTTATAAAGCTTTTTTAGGGCTGCTTTAAAGCTTTGTTCTTCTTCATTGAGAAAATTTGAAGCTGAAGGTAAATGTGTGTATGAAATTTGAAGATTTAACTTCAAATTTTGATTGGTTTGTAGAAGAAAAACCTTGATTTTAGACGTTAATGGTAGATGGTTACCTTTGTTTTTCTGGTTTTAGTAGAGGAAATAATGGTTTGAATTGTGGGTGTATGGTGATACATGGGTGAGGATCTGAGATTAGGAAAGAGAAACGTGGGGGGGGGGGGGGGGATATGGAGGAATTTACGGTACCATAAATTTAGGAGTGATATAAGGTACAATTAATGTACACTTAAAATACCTTATGGTATAGAACTGGTAATTAGGTATACTAAATATATAAAATCTTAAACATTAAGATAATATAGTTTTTTATATGACATAGGAATGTAAAATTCCTATTTGACACTTCGCCCTTTCTCCTCTTCTCCAGCCGTGACCTTCTTCTATCTTCCTAGATCCTTTTTGTAGTTGCATATACATTTTAAGAAAGAAAAAAATCATACATTATATTTCCTACATAATTAAAGTTCAGCATAAGTATGATTTTACACATGCTTTCACCCCAAGTGAATATCATTTATTTTCGTCAACAGTCTTCATTAGATGAAAATAATATTAGAAACAATTTTTATATCCTCACAAGGTAGCAGTAAATTTTGCGCACATACTATCCTCCTCGGACCCCATTCATAAATTATTATAGATGGGAATAATAATAATAATAATAATAATAATAATAATAATAATAATAATAATAATAATAATAATAATAATAATAATAAAAGTTTAATCTTATGTACTCAATTCATAATTAGTAGAATGAATTGTTAGTAAAGTATTCGTAAAACAATTCTGGAAATATTAATGAATATGAACAGAAATTATCATAAACAGAAATGAAATAAATAATTTCGAGCCCACTGAATTCACAATGTTTCCTTAAGGAATTTAGTCCCCTTTCTAGCACCCAAGGTTATGGATTATTTCCTCCCAGGTAAAGGAATTACACACTGGTGTAGTGGTACTTCAGACGGCAGTGTTTCAGCGAACACAAAGATCAATAGCAAATCACACTTACTTTTTGCTTTGTTTGTATGCTAAAAGTAAGCAGAAGAAGGAGAGAAAACTTAGAAATTCGTAGTGAAATTCTGAGCAGAATAGTATTGTATTTATAGCAAAATTTAGGCTGGAATCTGAAGAGGTGCAACTCTTTAGAAAGGCTATTTCTGCAAAACGTCCACAGTATAAATGTCATTACATAAATGGCTATTTACTCAACAATAAAGAGAGAAAATAAAGAGGAAAAATTGATGGGTAGTTAATTTTCTGTTACAAAAATAGAAAACTGAAATCTAGATAACTGATTTGAATTTAATATTAATATTTATTTTAATATTAATATTCTGTCACTAAAACAAATATTTAATAATATATTTCTGTTAATATTTTACTATTAACATATAAATTTGGTCAAAAAAGTTAATCAATCGATTGAACGAAGCCAAAGCCGAGCGACGACGACGGCGCGAGACTTGCTTTTTTCTCAACTCTTTAAGAGATAGAAGGAGAACAATTACTTATATACCCATAAATAATGTCTTCCTCTTCCAACGAGGGACAATGTCCATATGCCAAGGGGGAAACTTAAAATTTCACTCAAAAATTTCATTTTCCATTCACCCTTTTTTAAGTATTTAATTAATAAATTAAATATAACCCAACATAAACAATCTGGAAAACACGGCAGTAGGTCTTTATAGCAAATTATATTGCATTATTAGCAATACCAAAATGAGTGACAGAAAAGAACAATGACTATAATCTATAGACACAAATAAAATAGAAAAGACTAGAGTCGATAGACGGAAAAGAAAAAACTGTATCCTTTACTTATATAAAAAAATAAAAAATAAAAAATAAAAAATAAAAAGAGAGAAAGAGACATCGACAGAGTATTAGGCCCCCCGTGGGATAGACATGTGAATGCGGGGTCGACGGGATAACCATATCTGCCACAAATAAGAATATATATAGCATAATACATATAATTTGATGTAACACAGTGGTTAAACCTACTTCCCCTACCTTAAACCCCTTCCTTTGGCTTTCTCTTTTGCTGCTACTGATACTGGGAAATACTCTTCTCGATCCACTCAACAATGGCATTCTCATCTCCTGTTTCTCCATCTTATTCTTCATGCCATCATCTCTCCTCAAATTTCAACGCCAAGGGGAAGAAGTTTCCCACCATTCACAAGATCTACCCCTTTTCTCTCCTCCAACGCTCTCCTTTTCTCAAGTAAGCAATCTTCGTTCCTTATAACCCATTTGGCTGTTCATTTCTCTCTTTGTTTTTTCTATGCATGTTATCTTTATGGTAATTGAAACTTTCAAGAATCTTGGATTTTTGTTATTCGTGTTTTGAGATGAGTTACTCATGTTAGCTTTTACCCAGAGAAAAAAAGAGTTGTCTTTTTTAAAGGGTTTATGCACAGTTGCATGGAATTGAGATACAACATGCCTTAAACTATTGGAATTATCTTATCATTTCATGCAAGACATTCTACTAGCTTTTGAGCAGAATTATCAAAGATATTTATTTGCTATAATATTGGGAGGGGAAGGGTTATAAAATCACTGGAATTGGTCCACATCTTATATGAGTATTTTGCATTCATCTATATTGAGACTTGTTATCAATTTTTAGAGAAATTTTTTTTGGCGTGTATATGTTGGTAATTATAGGCAAACAGGGAGCAAAGAAAGAGAGAATTTTTTTTAGCAGAAAACTATGGAGGAATGAAGATGTGCAAGCGTTTTGACCTAGCCACTTGAATTCTTTCTACTAGTTGATCCCTGCAATTAACCACTGAATCAACAAATAGTTGTTGAAATGAACAAGTACGAAATGAATTCAACTGGTATAGGTCCCATATCTATGTCCATTGAAGTTATTATCCATTCAGATATAGCAGTTTGATTGTAGATAATTTGCCACAGTGTGGGGTTTCTTGGATAATGTCATCACCTTAAAGATATAACATAAACAGAAAGGAGCTAACTGATGTCTGTCCGATACTGTTTAGCATACAGATGAATAAATTTGGCAACGGTCAAGAGAGTAGTATTAGTCCATTCGAGGCAGCGTGTCCTAGCATATGTAAGCATGTTGTTTGATCCCGTAAGAGATGGACACTTCTTAAATATACCTGATGTTTGATCCCCAAAGAGATGTTTCTCTGCTCTGATGACTTCTTTGTGGAATTTAACACTACAAACTTTTGAAAGAGACCAAAAAGAAAGAGAAATCCAATCGATGGGGATAAAGTGGAATAAACATCTACTAATGAACATTTACTTTATACACTTGAAGATGATGTATACAGCAAATTAACAAAGACCAATTTATAATGCACATTGTGTCCATTCATCAGCACTTATACTCATAAATTATGCAGGTTCACTATTAAGATCTTTTCTTTTGGTCTCACAAAAAGACAAGGTACCATTGGGATGTGAATCTCGTAGAACATTATAACAAAAAGCTACTGCCATGCATTAGTAAAGCTATACTTCTCAGACATACACAATCTGCATCTCCTACCTTTAGAAATGCTTTTTGATTATATTGATTAAGTCATTTATATATCATAAGATATGGAAAAGAAAAGACAGAATCGTGTGTCTAGTACTCTACTTGCATCTTTGTCATGTTCAATTTTATCTTTTATTGATTTTCCTTTTCCCTTTTTTCTTCTGTAAAATGTGCCATGTCTGCATGTATTACTAGCCACCTTGATATTACAGAAAAAGCAGTACACAACAGTCTGTAGTTGGTTGATGCAGTCCAATTCCTCTTATCTTCCTTTGCTAATTTAAGAAGGGGTCTCTGATCCATTAGAATTGAATTTGCATCATTCAACTTCTTCCCTTCTGTCGACAGTTGTTGGACTCTTCAAAATTTAATGTCTTGCTAATGCATGACATAACGTTGAAGTGGTCCTTAAGTAAACTTGGGCTAATGACTGTACTGGCATAAGAAAGAAATTTGTTTTTGCCATGTCTAAACTTCCAGTTCAATTTTAAAATACCAATTAAAGAAGAAAAAGAGAAAAAGAAAAGAACAGAAGGAATATAAGGACCACAGTTGTCAGGACCCTCCACCTCGAAACATAAGGTTGGCATTTCAAGTCATCAAAGGAGCAAATTTGGCGACGCTACTGTTGGGCTATTGGCTATGGGGTTTGGAGGAGTGGGGTTTCTAATACCCCCCTTCCCCCTCCCTCCCTCCATCGAAAAGGGAAAAGAAAAGAAACAAAAAAGATAATTTTGTCGACATCGGTGACATATACTTTAAGCTAAAGATCCTTATGACTTTGTTATTATGGGAACAGAACTTCTAATGGGCTACCTGGGCACTTACTATGTTTATCCCTTTCCTTTGAGAGTTTTCTTTTCACCTCATTGTTTCCATTCTGGTAAAGTCTCACCTTGCTTTTCTTTTTGTCATTTCAGAATGGATTTTAGTTCACAATGGGGAAGAAGAGAATCATCAAAGTTCAGCATAAGTGCTGCTGTGACGAGCAAAGGTCTATTCTAAACTTATATTTCTCATCATCCATGTGTGATTTTCACTAGTTTCTGATTTCCTCTTCTTTCGTCCAATATTGTGACAGAATACTCGTTGGATGGAGCACTAGAAAATACTCAACTCCCGAAGGGTGATTGCTGGTCTGTTCATAAATTTGGTGGTACCTGTGTGGGAACATCTGAAAGAATTGGTAATGTAGCTGACATAATAATTGCAGATCAATCAGAGAGAAAGTTGGTAGTGGTATCTGCAATGTCAAAAGTCACAGATATGATGTATGATCTGATTTACAAAGCGCAGTCTCGAGATGACTCGTACCTGACTGCACTTAATGCTGTTCTAGAGAAACATAAATTAGCAGCTGTTGATCTACTTGATGGAGATGAACTAGCTAGTTTTTCATCAAAACTGCACCATGACATCAACAACCTTAAAGCCATGCTCCGTGCAATATATATTGGTATGCTTGCGTTTCCCATTTTATTTTGCTAATGCCGGGAGGAAAAAGCTTCCTGATGCTTTTTTCTCAAACTAAAAGAAAGATATTTTCCGAATACTTCAAATTCCCCTTCCGTTACTTCAGTCTGTGGTTAGCATACTGGTTGTCGCTTCAGTGTATTGGTTTGCTAGAACTAAAGTGGTTTCTTATTGGAGTTCCTTTGATTGTGACTCCCTTCTTTGGCATTAACTAAACTGCTTACTTGTTTTGCAGCTGGTCATGCAACAGAATCTTTTTCCGATTTTGTTGTAGGGCATGGGGAGTTGTGGTCTGCTCAGTTATTGGCATCTGCTGTCAGAAAGGTCGTTCTCTCATAGATTTCACCCAATCTTTCAAAGCCATTATGCCTTGTAGTTATGAAATTGAAATTTTCCACATTTGCTATACTTGTTGAAATTTATATGTGCAGAATGGTGTAGAGTGTAGCTGGATGGACACAAGGGAAGTGCTTGTTGTGAACCCAACAGGTTCTAATCAAGTTGATCCAGACTATTTGATGTCAGAGGAGAGACTTGAGAAATGGTATTCTAACAGTCCATCTAAGATAATCATTGCAACTGGCTTTATAGCTAGCACGCCTCAGAATATTCCTACGACTTTGAAGAGAGATGGTAGTGACTTCTCCGCTGCTATTATGGGGGCTCTTCTAAAAGCACGTCAAGTTACAATTTGGACAGATGTTGATGGCGTGTATAGTGCAGATCCTAGAAAAGGTTTGTCCTTGCTCATTGCATGCCTTTCCCAACCTGATGCCTTTCAGGACTTTCATGAGCCAAAATTTTGTCAGGTATTTATCATTGAGCTAGGATGTTTTCCAACTAAATAGATACTTCATTTGCAGTTAGTGAAGCAGTAATACTGAAGACACTGTCTTATCAAGAGGCATGGGAAATGGTAAAGTCATGACATTCTGTACAGTTGCTAATCTAGTATGGCCTCTTTCTGGCACTTTCTAACAGCAAAATTTCTCATCTTTCTGCAGTCCTATTTTGGTGCCAATGTCTTACATCCTCGAACAATTGTTCCAGTGATGCAATATGACATTCCAATTGTTATAAAAAATATCTTCAACCTTTCTGCACCTGGAACTATGATCTGCCGATCCTCTGGCGATGAACATGAAGACGGACAAAAAGTGGAGTCCCTTGTGAAAGGATTTGCAACAGTTGACAATGTAGCCATTGTGAATGTTGAGGGGTAAGGCTGCACTTTATTCAAGAGTAGTGACATTTACAAATTATTTATTTTACATGATGTTTATTATTCCTTTCAGAACTGGAATGGCTGGTGTTCCTGGTACGGCTAGTGCCATTTTTAGTGCAGTAAAAGATGTCGGTGCTAATGTAATCATGATATCCCAGGTACATATATCTTCTGATTCCTGTTATACTTGTTATTGGTATGACTATATGCAATTTAATTGGCTACTATAGTACAGGCTAGTAGTGAGCATTCAGTGTGCTTTGCTGTACCTGAGAAAGAAGTAAAAGCCGTTGCAGATGTTCTGGAGTCTAGGTTTGGTCAGGCTTTGAGTGCAGGGCGACTTTCTCAGGTATTCGCTCTTCCTGATTGCATTTAAGATATTAAACAGTGTCGTTAATCCACCAGTAACAGAAAGCGAAAAATGGGAGGAATGTTGTGTTCAGTTCTTGGCAGTATTTTAGCCAATGCCTTTTGCATCTATTGCACTTCACACCTTCCATTTCCTGGTTAAGGTTTTAATTTGAGCCCTGTTATGTGATAAAGGTCCACTAGTCTTTTTCTCTTTTAACTTGTTTATTTAGATGTTGTGCGAGACCAGTTAAATGGAAAAACAGAAAGCTCACAGTGAAGATGTGGTGTAACAAAGCTTCAGCAGGTCTTCTCTTGGAGTATAATGCAATCCCTTTCTCATGGGGGGTGTTTTTTAGATATGCATTATGTAACACTGAGAGCTCCAAGGATCAAGAGTTCTTGGTTAGGAAAAAGGCTAAGAGAAGTTCTGATGTTGCTGTTTGCTGATTCGGTCAGAAAAAGGAAGAGTACAGTCGTCGTTGGATTGAGCATTGCCCTGCAACATTGGGCAAGTTATGATGATAGGCAGATCAGAAAATTGTGGCATTTGATTCTGGTTTCTTTTAACTTGAAAATTTAAATATTAGCTCAATAAAGTCTAAGAATTGGTAAGGCTGTCAAATTCTAGTGGTAGCAGATGCAAATAGGAAAGAGGACAGACTGAAACAACATTTTTTGGGTGCCTAATCAGCAGTGATAAAAGCGCTAACGGCTAACCTAGTCCTGCTTTATCGTTTCAATATGTAGGGTTTCTTTGACTGTTGGATTCAGCTTTGATTTGAAACGGTGTGATTGGCTTGTTTCTTTCTACTGTAGCAAAATGGATTGGAGTTCTTGGGGAGTGTTTTTTCTGTCTTCAGTTTTTTAAAGTTATCTTTTTTCCTTGTCGTTTCTCTGGTTCCAATTGTATAATCAAGCTACCTGATTAAAAGCACTTCTTTTGAACAACCTGATAATACCTTTAGTTCTTCTCAGATTGCAGTAATTCCCAATTGTAGCATTTTGGCAGCTGTTGGTCAGAGAATGGCAAGCACTCCCGGAGTTAGTGCTACACTTTTCACTGCACTTGCAAAGGTTTGGCAATTTTCTACCTTTTCATTTTTTAAATATCTCGTGTATTCTAACCCAACCCCGGTGGAAATTGACTTGAGCCTTGGGTTTGCTCCGTTTCAAGGTCTCAAGTTCGAAACCCACTGGGTGCAAACAATTTCTGAGGGCCATTAGACTGGGTAAAACCTGAATTAACCGTGGTGCACTTGTGGGAAACTCCTCACCGAGGGCCTGTGCACCCCCGGGATTAGTCGGGGTTCTAAGAGACTCGGACATTCGGTGCAAATCGAAAAAAAAAAATATCTCGTGTATTCCATTTATGGATTACAACAACATACCCAGTAAAATCCCACCAGTAGCGCAAAATAAATGTCAAGCAATAGTTGTATGATGATGACCATTATAATATGTATGATATCTTTCTTTTTTATAATGGTAATTTTTTGAATGCCATAGTTCAACATTTAGCATTTGAATGCAGGCTAATATCAACATCCGTGCTATAGCTCAAGGCTGCACGGAGTACAACATTACAGTAGTTGTTAAGCGAGAAGATTGTGTAAGGGCTTTACGTGCTGTGCACTCAAAATTCTATTTGTCAAGAACAATAATTGCTGTGGGCATTGTTGGACCTGGATTAATTGGAGCTACATTGCTTGACCAATTAAAAGATCAGGTTTGTCGATTCAACTTCTCCTATTGTAGTAGTTAACTTTTTACTCTGTTATCAATTCTTTTATAATATTATAATCCATGACTGTTTCTAGAACATATTTTGATGTTCCCTTTCTTTTTTTTGCACTACATAACATCAGCTAACAAGCCAGGACTATAATGTTTAACTTTATGTCTATATTGGCTTCTGTCTGGTAAGATCTTTTGTATAATAAGGATGTTTCAAATGTTATAGTTCTGTTTCAGAAACAATATTTTATGGAACATTGGCCCTCATTTTCTAAATTGATGTAATCTATTTCAGAAACCATCTTGCTAGACATAAGCCGTGGTCAACAAATTGACATTGATTGTTTTACTTTTATCCCCTTTTTCATTCACTTCTGGAAAAGAAAAATAGTAGGAAACAAGAGAAGAAACACGTCTCAGGATATGAAGGCCCATGGCTTCCTTTTTATTTTTAAAGGAAATGAAGGTCTATGGTTTCCATGCCTAATAAACGTGTTTACTGCTTATTGCTTTCATTTGTGAAAGGTCTCTATGCAATGCTACAGGCGCACCTCTGAGTATTCTGGTCCATTAGTTGTGGTTGTTAGTTCATTTGGAAGTGTATCTGAACCAAAGTAATTATGTTGATGATATCGCTTGCACCTTTTGTTTCCAAAACACAGTTCGTCAGCTTTCATTGGTATAATGATTATGACAATGTTGTTTTTTGACATTTATGGAGGACACTTCCAAATTTTTTGACTTCTCTGCTTCTTGTTTTTAAGGAAACATTTTGAATTCCAAAATATATTATTATGATGCACTACTGCTGTGAATGCAGTGATTCAGATACTTGAGGAATAATTCATTGCTTAACTTTGCGTAATTTGTGGCAATTCTTTAAGGAAATTTTGGTAAATGACACTTCAACAATTCCCCTTCTTTGACAGACAGCTGTCTTAAAGGAGAAATTCAACATTGACTTACGTGTGATGGGAATAACTGGATCAAGGACAATGCTACTGAGCGAGTCGTAAGTCTTGAAATTTGTATCTTCTTTTAGATGTTAACCGTTTTATGTTAAACCTCTAAATATGGCCTTTGGCCCCTTAGAATCCCTTGTTAAAATCAGTTTTTCTCAGCTTTGATGATTGGAACAACATTATGACTAAAAGATAAAAGCACAACACATTCAAGCTTGCTGCAAATATCAACCTGATTGCTGAACTAATGGAACTAAGTCTATTCTTATTTAATCAGTAAACAAGAGATATTATTAATCGGAAAAACCAAGACACCTAGATGGTGACTGGTACATGCAAAGTGGGCAGTCCACTACAACCTAAAAAAATTAAAAAAGAAAGAAAGAAAAGGAAAAAAAAGAACGGGATAGCCTCTACACAAAGATCCTGTTCCTGTTGCGAGCTAATGAATATACATCCTGTGATGTACACCAGAAGGCTAGCATACAAATGTATCTGAATTTCATCTCTTGTACAGTAGCTGCTTTGCCCTCAGAAGGACTTGTTTCTTCAATTGAGACCACAACCAAGCAGTAATTCTTCATAGAATTTGGCATATCCCATTTTAGTTCAGAAATACTGAGGAATAGATCTTTGTTGTCCTTTTTTTTCAAGTCGAGGGTCAAAAGTGCAGATGTCTCACCTCCTTCAGATTCTGCTAACAAATATTTGCTCAAGAAAGGTTTTCGTGGGATTAAAAGCTCTCTTCCACCTTCCAGACCTCTAAACCTTCTTGTGTGGGAGCTATATCAGTTTCTGGCCAAAGCTTGGCAGTAACCACTTCGGCAAATGTCTTTCTGTTGGTAGTAGGACTAGTCCTAGCCACTTGTTTGTGCTCTTTCTCCACAAAAAATGGTCCTGCGAGCTTTGTTTGCTCATCCATAGTTTTCGTTAACTCTTGGATGATAATTTGCCTTGTTCAGTAACGATTCATAAGGTATCTCCCTATATGTTGAAATTCTGGAAGATGGAATACTCGTATATCTGCTCCTTCCTCCATTTTCTGCAGATTCCACCTTCCCCATCTGATGCTGCTCTCATAGCCTGACGACTCCATAGGAGAATACTCGCTGATGTGAATGCTTGTCATTAAGTTCCTTTTCTCTTGATCCACATGTACCATGTTGGGAACGGTCTTCCTTGATGTTAAAGGACTTAGTACCAGTCATAAACAAGAAACTTCTACCCTTGAGAAATAAAGAACTTAGATCTGCAGCTTAATAATTAAAGGAGCAGAAAAGAGAACCAAGGTTGTCGGGATATTAGGGAGAAGGCAAACATTCTATGTCTAACCTACTCTTGAGTTACATATGGAACTAAGTCTATTCTGTTGTTTGAATTTGATGATGTAATGGTCAATTTAAAATATGTATCCATTTTATTAGAAAAGTTGGAATGGCTTTTTGGTTAGCAATACGTTATTAATGATCTGGTGCTAAAAAGAAAGTATAAACTTAGTTTCTATCATATGGCTGACACTTCAAATGCTTTTTTTTTTGGTTGTAATACTATAACAACAATATACCAATATAATCCTACAAGTGGGGTCTAGGGAGGGTGTACCCCTAACTAGCGACATAGAGAGGCTGTTTCCGATAGTCCCTCGGCTCAAGAAAAGGTGAAAAGAGAGAAAAGGGCAGAAGACGAAGAAGAAAGAGGAAGAAGAAAGAAAAAAGAGGGAGACAAAAGACGATGAGGAAAAGGGGAGAAAAAGACGACGACAACAAGTAAAAGAAAAAGTAGCATCAAATAGTAACAATCAGAAAAATATGATACACGAACAGAACGAAACAATAGGCAAATAGTAGAGGTAAAAGAAGGGCAGTCCGATGCACTAGGCTCCTGCTATGCGCGGGGTCCGGGAAAGGGCCGGACCACAAGGGTCTATTGTACGCAACCTTATCTTGCATTTCTGCAAGAGGCTGTTTCCACGGCTTGAACCTATGACCTCCAGTCACGTGGCAGTCACCGGAGGCCAAAGAATACGAAAAAACAAGAGCGCTACCAATACTACCAGAAAAGAACGAGGAGCTCTCTACTACCTACTAGGATTCTACGCTAATCTTCGACCTCCACACCTTTCTATCCTGGGTCATGTCCTCAGTGAGCGAAGTAGAGCAATGTCATGCCTAATCACCTCTACCTAATACTCCCTCCGTTTCATATTATTTGAGGTAGTTTGACTCGGCACAAATTTAAAGAAAAAAGAAGAAGACTTTTAAAATTTTGGCCTTAAAAAATTAAAGGGTAAAAGGTTTGTGGGGCCATATCATTTGTCTGGCTATAAAAGCTTCTCATTAAGGGCAAAAAGGGTAAAATGAAGAGTTTAAAGTTGAATTATTTTCAAATTTAGAAATGTGTCATTTATTTTGGAGCAGACTAAAAAGAAAAGTATCTCATTTAATATGAAATGGAGGGAGTGCTTATTTGTCCTACCTCTATCTCTTTTCAGATCAGCCATGGCCAGCCTCACACCTCCTAACATGAGCATCTATACTCCCCTTCACGTGCCCGAACCATTTCAGCCTCAACTACCGCATCTTGTCCTCCATGGGGGACACTCCCACTTTGTTCCGAATAACTTCATTCCTAATCTTATCTTTCATGGTATGCCCACACATCCATCTCAGTATCCTCATTTCTGCTACTTTTATCCTCTGAACATGGGTTCTGGATTGGCCAACACTCTTCCCATGCAACATAGTATGTCTAACCACCACTCTGTAGAACTTACCCTTAAGTCTTGATGACACCTTATCACATAAAACATCGGATGCGAGCCTCCATTTCATCCACCCCCGCACCAATACTGTGGGAGACCTCATCGTCAATCTCTCTGTTACCTTGGATTATAGACCCGAGATACTTGAAACTACCCCTCCTCGGGATGACTTGGGTATCAAGCTTCACATCCACTTTCGCTACACTCCAAGTATTCCATTTTGGTTATTATGCTATACATATCGATATTTTTAACTGCTCTTCAGTAGCGTGATCCTAAGACGTTCTTGTCAATGTTGATAGGGGTATTGACTTGTCTAAATGGAGGGAGCTGCTAAGTCTAAGAGGAGAAATGGCCGACTTGAGTAAGTTTGTTCACCATGTACGTGGAAATCATTTCATCCCAAACACTGTGTTGGTGGACTGCACTGCAGACTCTCATATAGCAAGGCATTACTATGACTGGTTGCATAAAGGAATACATGTTGTCACACCAAATAAAAAGGCTAATTCAGGACCACTAGACCAGGTAATACTTTCATATTTGATTTTCTGAACTTGCCCACTTTCTGGAAATACCTAAATAGTAGTTGCATCAACATGTTCTGATCATTTTTTGTTTCCTGTCTTCTTTCCACTCCGTCGTAGCGAGGAAAAGATGACGATGTTTTGGAAGTGTTGTTTTTTCTCTTTCGCTAAAAATTTTGAAATTGCTGAGAGGGAGCTTCTAATACCTGTTATTGCATTTTTCTTTTCGTAAATTGCCTCCAGTACTTGAAGCTGAGAGCTCTACAGCGACAATCATATACACATTACTTCTATGAAGCTACTGTTGGAGCTGGTCTACCAATTATAAGCACCTTACGTGGACTTCTTGAAACTGGGGACAAGATATTGCGGATTGAGGGCATTTTTAGGTTGGTAATGTTAATATATGCAATTGTGATTTGCACTTGTTACAAACTCATTCCTATTGAATTGTTACTGATGAGGTGACTCATGCCTTCACTACCTCATGCACTATGGGAAATAAAATTTGTTAGTTTAGTTTCTTCATATTCAGTTTCATCTTCTTTTGCTTTTGCAGTGGAACTTTGAGTTACATATTTAATAACTTTGCGGGCTCAACAGCGTTCAGCCAAGTGGTGAAGGAGGCAAAAGACGCGGGTTATACTGAACCAGATCCAAGGGATGACCTATCTGGAACAGATGTTGCCAGAAAGGTATTGGGTGATGGTTTCACGTATCTGATTTCTTTTCATTCAAGTGTTAGCTAAAATAAGCTGATTCCTCTATTTCCATTTTCCCACAAAGTTGGTGATGTTCAGTGGAATTTAACATCTCGGGATCACTGCATGGCCAGAGTAAACTACTCTGATTTTATTTTTAAGAAAAATGGCCAGTGTAAAATAATCTGATTTTGCTTTTGAGAAAAAAAGGCCACAGTATAAACTTGGGTGCTACTCTCTTGCATGACGGGTTAGAATTTTATTATGCAATGGCTTCCATGTTCCAGGTGATAATTCTTGCTAGGGAAAGTGGGCTACATCTAGAGCTTTCAGATATCCCTGTTCAGAGCCTTGTGCCTGAACCATTACGGGTGAGTGCTTAGTTTAATTATGTGCAGCATTAGTTCTTTTGATAAGTTATGTTCAGCATTAGTTAGATAGCTGTTTTTCTCCATGAAGTAATTTTTAGTGGTCTTTTTCAGGATTGTGCATCTGCTGAGGAGTTTATGCAGCAGTTGCCACAATTTGATCAACAATTGGCTAAGCAGAGGCAAGAGGCTGAAGATTCCGGGGAAGTGAGTACTCTGGACTTTAATCTATAGAAATGAGCTCGACTGTTACGGATACTTACTGCTGTGATGTTCATCTTGTCCGAAAGAACCTACTCTCGTACTCCTTCCATCAGAAACTGATGATCGCCTTTTCAATTGCAAAATTGTTTTCATATTCCTAAAGCGGGAAGCTTTCCCACACGACACATTACATAACATCAAAAAGCATTACATGGGACTCGTTTAACATCTTGCATAGAATCTTTTTTTCAATACCTTGAAAATTTTGAAAGGTGACAATCATGTTCTGACTTTAACATATGCACTTTTTTCCGAGGACATTTTAATATCTGTACTATGTTACACATGGATGGTCAATTTAGGATAGAGGAGGAAACAACTTCGTATGAGATATGCGACACTAGGAAAGAGAAGCATGAAATCTCATTAAAAAAACAGGGAAATTGATGAGTCATTTAGCATTTCAATCACAGAAGTAACAGATTATTCATAGCATATAGAGCTATTCTTCATCATTGAGAACTTATTTGATTCAATCTTTGGGGCAGAAACCGAGTGAAAGAAGTTTGTATTTTAGAAATTGTTTATTTATATGTAACATTTGATTAGGCCACAAGCATCATCTTTGTGTGATTCAATCTAGTTCAGCAGCAGCACATGCATAACAAATATTTTCTTGTCAGAAGACTGTTGGAGTAGGTCTCAAGCATGCATTATATGTTTTTTTTTCCTTTGTATTTGTGCTATTTTTATACGACAAAATTGATGTATGAAGGTTTTGAGATATGTTGGAGTTGTGGATGTTGTAAACGGAAAAGGGACTGTTGAGCTGCAAAGATACACTAAGGAGCACCCATTTGCGCAACTCTCTGGATCAGATAACATAATTGCATTCACAACTGAAAGATATGCGACGCAACCTCTAATAGTACGTGGTCCTGGTGCTGGTGCTGAAGTGACAGCCGGTGGAGTATTCTGTGACATCTTACGACTTGCATCATATCTTGGTGCCCCTTCATAATTCATTTTCTCCAAGCCTTTTCTGAGTACCAAGTTTCAGATTCTAGATGCAGTCAGCAACCTCTACCGATATATGCCATACTGCAGCCTCTCTCTATTCTTTGCATGAATGGCGTTGCAGTTTGAGCAATAGCATGGCTCACTCTGTGACTGGGTTCTTCGCTTCTATAGGAATCATTGTAACTTGCTCATTCATGAATGCAACTCTGAGATTTGATTAAGCTGTATTTTGGTTGAGATGCATGTATCTTGTAGGGTACTCCCTTGTTAGTGAAGTGGATTGGTGAGTGTATGTGGATGCAATTAAGCGTTCCAGCCATTGTTCCTCTTGACCATTAGTGTTAATTACTCCATGTCCGTGCTGCATTTGCTCAAATTTTTTGGTGTGAACACACTTGATGGACACTAAATGGTACTTTTAGGGGAAAAAAGGTGATTTTGTTTAATTTAATTAGCCTGTGTATGGCCTTCCAAAGTGAATGGAGGAACGGAGTTTCTCCAAATGATGTTGGGGTATTAATTAACTCTTCCCATTTTGTGATTTGTGAATCACGAGATACCCTTTTTTCGCCGTATGTTCTAGTCATTATCAAATGAAAAATTAAGAAAAATCACATTTGTAATTTACTAGATATAATAAATTTTAGTTTGAGTAATGGAAGAAATTTCTCTAGGACAAGGTAGCAACATATGGCAAAATGATCATTGTTCAAATGCAAATGAACAGGTTACTGAACAGCAACAATAGCAAATTTAGTGTATTCCCACAAATGTGGTATGAGAAGGATAATATATACGTAGACTTTACCCTTACCTTATGAAGATAGAGGTTTTTTTATAGATCTTTGGGTCAAGAACAATAAAAAGGAATCAATAAATAATAATAACATCAAGAGGGGTTGATATGATGGTAAGCAACCCCCACTTCCAACTGAGAGGTTGTGAGTTTGAGTCTCCCCAAGAGCAAGGTGAGAAGTTCTTGGAGGGAAGGATGCCGGGGTCTATTTGGAAACAGCCTCTCTACCCAAGTGTAGGGGTAAGGTCTGCGCGCACACTACCCTCCCCAGACCCCACTAAGTGGATTATACTGGGTTGTTGTTGTTGTTATCAAGGTAATAGGACAATGGAATAAAATAGCACAAAGTGTAATAACAAAGATCTAGGAATAAGCAAACACAAGAATAATACCAATACTACTGGTAATAATAACATACCGTGTAACAAGAAGGATTTAGAAATACGAAAATCCAAGACTAGTACTAATACTACTGGTAAGACTAGGAAAAACTCTCGACTATTTGTCAACCCACAATACTAATTCTCAACCTCCACATTATTCTATCAAGAATCATGCCCTCAATAAGCTAAATCAATGTCATGTTCTGCCTAAAGTTGGCATGTGGGCCGGGCCAGTCCTAAGTGGACTTCGTGGGCCGTCCTAAGTGGGCACGATCCCAACTTAAACGGGCTTCGCGGGCCCACGAAATAATGATCCCGAGCCTAAGTGGGCCCAATAGATACTTTCTATTTTTTAATAGAAGTTAGAGAAAAAAATTGTAATAAAAATATCTAAGACAATACTTTGTATATTATATTATAGAATTGTGACCTAAATTTTTATCTTAAAGACAAAAATATTGTAAAGAGATATTCAAAGTAATGTATTATAATTTTATTGTAGCATTAAAAAAATATGACAATATCTTTCTTAATCTTCCTCCCCCCTATGGAATGAGCACAACAAGATGCTAATACCATCGTTGAGAAGAAAAAGAAACTAATCAAGATGTGCCAAAATACAAGTTACTCAATACATACTAATTTTTTCTAAAAAATCTACACGGTATCTCTTACAAACGTCCCAAATCTACTAAGGTCCGGAGGAATTTCCGTTGGTGGTGGCGAAAAAGAAGCTTAGTCATCACCGCTTCCGGGCGAAGCAAAATCCTCCACAAGTTCAACTAGCATTTCTTCGTAAGCTTCGTCTACCTCTGGTTGTGATTCAGCAAATCCAAAATTTCTTCTTTCCAAACAGATCCAATCTTTGAAAAATACTGATTTTTCCAAGCTCTCCCTCATATACGCTCTATACTCACCGAGTTGAAGTCTTCCTTGATTGAAAATGCTCTCTGATTCCACTGTTGAAGCTTGAATAGTTAAAATATCTCGAGCCATCCTTGTAAGAATCAGAAATTATTTTTCTTTGTCCTTCCACAATTCCAAAATATTATAAGAGCCGTCGGGATTCACTTTCTTAATTCCCTATGACAAATAAACTTCAAGCTCATTTAGGATTGAAAAATCACTAGTAGTAGAACCTTGAGAACTCCCGAACCATGCCCAAGCACTAATTGTTGTTGCTTCCACATTTCTTTTAGTTGATTGAGAATTAGAAGAAGGAGTAGAAACATTTGGTCTAGCCTTGATCTAATGCAACTCGATAAGTATTATAAATAGTTTGAGCATTTATTTTAATTGAGGCTATTATTTCCGAAAGTTTAGACAACTCCTCTTCTTCAGGCACTAAACTATTTTAAAAAGTTTCATACCAAAATTGAGAATTTAATAAGGCATACACACCATAAATAGGGAAAGTAGGGAAATAATATTTTTAAAACTTTTTTCTCATACAATCAATAGCACGTTCATAAATTTCTCCACCATCTGGAAAATGAGCAAATAAATTGATGTTCTGCAATATAAACTAAACAGTTAGAAATAGTAGGATAGTATTGCCAAGAAAATTCATTTGTAACAATATCAAATTTTTCTAAAAAATCTACAAGTATTTTAACATCAGCCCAATCCGTATTTGTAAGGTACTCATCATCATCATTTACATGAGTATTAGATGTTGAGTTTATGGGGTCTCTATATTCATATACAACAACTAAGTCTATCTAGTTGGACAAGCTTTAGGAATCTTTTTTTTCCTCTTAGGCCAAATTCATCGCATCTTTTAAAATATTCTCTAAGTATACTTCTACGGTTTGAATAAAAAAGTCAGTTAAGAGCCATTTTACTCTTTTCAAGTTTAATATTTAAAATTCTCATACCATCACTCACAATTAAATGGTAAATATGACAAATACATCTAACATGAAAAATGTTACTAAATACAGGACTTAGTGTAGTGGTAAGCAAAACTACACTATTTGTGTTACTAGTAGCATTATCAATTGAAAATAACATGATTTTATCAATAATGCAAAAATATCTACAGATATCCCTAATTGTGCCATCAATAAACTGCCCCTGTGTGACGTGATTTAATTATTCTATAAGAAATAATGCGCATTTCCATTATACAATCCTCATCAATTCAATGACTGGTAACAGTAATGTAATCACAATCATTACCACTTCTACCACTATCAGTTGTAATAGCAACACGATAATTTATATTAGTAAATAAATAGCGCAAATATTGTTCATATTCATGTTAATAGTTATATCGCTCTTTACGGTTGTGCGAGGAAAACCTTTATAAGTAGGCTTCCAAACTTTTCTAATATATTGCAAAAAGTGAGGGTTAGAAAGAAAACTATAGGGTAAACACATAACAGTAACTATTTTTGCCAATTATTCCTGATCTTTTTTGGATCATAATATAAAATACCACCAATAATAGTGTTAATTCTCGGTTGAAATTGATTTGACCCGGTACTAAGGTCAGCCTGACTAGGTACACTTGTCCCCTCGGCCAAAGCTTTCATACAAAGATATCTAACTTTATCTTGACAGTGTAGCAATATGTGTCTAGTCAAATTTCTCGTCCCTCCTCCCTCTCCTCCGACCTCCAACAAATTCAAAAGCTAACTCTTTGCCACAAGTTTTACACTTATCCTTATTTTTTCTCTTAGTTGAGTAAAAACTTATAACGAACCGACTGGTCGTTTGCTTTCTAGAATCCCGTTCTCGTAAATAAAACTTCCCGTACTTACTTTTACTGATTTATGATTTGTGGGGATGGTTGGTTCGGGATTTGAAAGTGTTTTAATTGAAATCGGAATACTTGGCTCCTTAAGATTTCTAAAAAGGTCAAGTTTGACTTCGATCTACATTTTAAGTAAAAGGCCTCAAAATCGGGATTTAAAGGTTCCAACTGATCTGTATGATTATTTCGGACTTGGGCGTATGTCCGGATCGGGTTTTGAATAAATCGGGAGATTTTTGGTGCCTAATAGTGAAAGTTGATTCCTTAAGGATTTTTGAAGTTCTTTAAATTTGGTTTGGAGCGAGTTTTTGCGATATTGATATTCGAATGGAATTCCAAGATCAGTAGTTCCGTAATGTCATTTAAGACTTTCACTCAATATTTGATATCATTCCGAGTAATACAAGTACGTTTTGGCACATTGAAAGTAGATTGAAGAACTTGAAGTTCTAAAGTTTGATTCAATTGGTTTTAGGGTGCGATTCTTAGTTTTAATATTGTTTTGAGCGTTCTGAGGGTACGAGCGAGTCCATTTTATGATTCCAAACTTGCCTGTATGTTCGGGCGGGGCTCCGGGGCTCCGTACGTCAATCGGACGAGGCTCGAGCTAAGTTAAAAAATTTGAGAAGGAGTTGAAGCTCCAGGTTTCTGTCACAACCACACATGCAGTTGGCTAGCCGCAGGTTTAAGGCCACAGAAGTGGCTACACAATTGCAGATGTGGCCCAATGGGAGGAGCCCGGGTTCCACAATTGCAGCTCCTATTCAGTAGAAGTGGTCCTTTACCACAAATGCGGCCCCAGCTGGCCCGACCCTTTTTCGTAGAAGCGGATGATCTCTTGCATAAGCGAGACTGCGGATGCGGTTCCCTTTGCAGAAATCGCTGAAGGCAGTGGCCTTCATTTAATACGGGAGTTGTGTCATTTTTGACAGATTTCACTCCATACTTCTGTGATTTGGGAGCTTGAAAAGTAGAAATTTCAACCTAGATTTGGTAGATAAGTTATTTCTACTTAATGTGAGTTTAATACATAATTTATGGATAGATTATAACATGAAAGTTAGTGAAAATTATGGGTTTAGAGTAAAACCTAGGATTTTGACAAAAATGAGATTTAACTACGAAATTTGTTTTGGAATGTAGTAGAAATTATATATTCTTGATCCATAGGTTATGCGTAAGAACTTTCTTAAAAAATTTCCAGAATCAAGGTATGTTGCTCCGGGGATGGATTTTATGAAGCTCGCACTTAGGATTGGAAAATTAGTTTAATAGTTAGAATATGAACTCTTGGGCATATATTGACTAGTTCTTACCCTATTTGAATAGTTTTGGATCGTTCGACTCCGATTTGAGGGTTTGAGCACATTCTTGAAATTTGAAGTAAGCTTTGGGACGATGTAAGTCTCCATTCCAACCTTGTAAGAGGAAATTATCCCCATAGGAGAAAGAACTAATATTTTCCACTAGTTACTGGGGCTACATATGCACAAGATAACGAGAGTCCATCCGTAGCTATTATTATGCTTAAGTTCGGGTAGTCTAGAACCCATATGCATGCTTTACTTGCCGTATTTGTAACTTTAATCTGAATTTAAATTGCGTAAATAATATTGAACTTCTTCGAGGTTAGACTAGATATTTACTGGGTACATATTGTTTATGTACTCATACTATGCTTCTGTACTTAAATGTATATGATCTGAGGCAGGTGTATCTAGCTACCAATCTGGCCCGTGTTCCTGATACTTGACTGAGATTTCACGGTGAGCTATCCCTTCTGAGCCGTTCAATAGCATATGGTAGGCTTTCCTTTTGTTATTACTGTCTATTCTATTTCAGACAGTTTTCACACCTCCTTTTTCCTATCTCGGAAGTGGTATAAGGGAGTTTTTTTCAATTAAAGTAAAAACTGAAACGAGATTATTTATTTAAAAATCAAGTCGCCACTTGGGATAATTTATGGTGTCACAAGTCACCGGTTTAAAATTCCAAATCGAGGAAGTTTGACTCTGTTTTACAGTCCGCGAACACTGAAATTCGGAAAAGAAATTCTATTAACCCGGAAAAAGGTGTTATGCATTTCCGGGTTTCGTGGTTCTAGCACGGTCGCTCAACTATTATCATTGGCCTAACTATCTATTTAATTACATCTTTGAAACCTATGTGTATTTTTAATACTTTTAAACCACTTTTATTTATTTAAGAATTAATTCAAGGTTATTTAGAACACATCGTGAGCCACGCTACATGTAATTCACCCGTGAGTCACGACACATTCTATTTAATCTTGTTAGAAAATTAAAATCGGGCCACATGAAATGTACCCCCGGATTTTTGTAATGACTGTGATAAGTATAATTAGCGCACCTAAAGCAAACAACGAAGTTCCTTTTTAATATCTAAATAATAACATGTGTGAGGACCATAGGCGATTTAATTAATACGCACACCTCCTCCTTAGAGAATTGTATCTAATTAAGGAAGGATCTAATGATATATTTTTATACAACGATTGGGTGAAGGAAAGGAAAATTGGTGCTTATGAAGGACTTTATTTACTTACACTATTTCGGTTTGGGCTTAAAGCTAAGACTAATCTAAAGGAGAACCATGCCTAAGGTCAGGCCCAAGGGAAGGCCAAAACGGACTGCTGCTACTTTCAAACTGAGCCAACAGATTCGGACCCACTGCATTACCTGAAAGAAGTCACTCAAAATACAAATGAGTGAGGGGGAGGGGGCAGTTGGGCTCTAAATCGAACCCAAATGAAGGAGTGGAGATGGACTGGACCAAACAAAACGGGGCACCTCAGGTGGCCTCATTTGGGCCAACTCTAAAATCCCAGACGCTGGGTAGTAGGAAATCAAACAATCAGGCCCTGAAATCGCCCAACTAACTACAATACACACAACATCATACTAAGCAAGATTTTGAGAATCACAATACATGAATAACCATATTATGGATTTTAAGCTCAATGTTATCATTCATGTTAACCACACAATCTTAGATTATAAAACTACTTGCTAACCTTAGCAACGATTCCACTAAATATGATATTAATCACCACAAGAGGACAATTGTGAGATTAACTCAGCGATTCCCTCTATCTATCATCATGATTAACAATTCAACACATGAATATTTACATCCGAGTAACCCTTTGAAGAACATTCCCAATTAATTACAACTATTAAGTGTAACAAATTATCAAACACTCATGAATAAGCTAAAACAACCAAAATATCTAAATCACCCAACTATACTAAGTACAACATTGACAGTAATTTAAACAAGTTGAAGCAGTGTAATGAACACTAGAAAAGATGCATAAGAATCTCATTCCAAATCAATAATTTACAAGTCCATTCTATCACTTCAAGATCATAAATATATCTGGAACAATAAGAGAAAACCAACAGAAACTTCAACAAATAAATCGAAATATCAGCAGTCCTTTAGACAACAGTAAACAAACAGTTACTCCACGAAGGGGGTTTAAAAATTTTTTTAGCTAGTGGGAATTTAACCCATGACTTTATATAGATTTTGAACCCCCTTGACCACTAAACTATACTTTTGAATTGTGTTAAGGGTGTTCAAAACTTAATATATAGACATAAAAAATAAAATTTACCTTATATATACAATGTAATTTTTTGGTAAAGGATGTTCGGGTGAACACCCTTGCGCCCCCTAAATCCACCCCTGACTGCCACAATGTCTTGAACCCAGAATGAGAACAACAATTTACTCAAACTTTTAAGACCCAAAAAATCAAAAGAACAACTTCAATATAACAGAATTTTGAGGATTTTCCTATTTTTTTCTTTCTGAATCTAAACTTTAATAGGGCAGGTTAATGGTGTACTGTGGCCCGGGCCTGAACCGGACTGGACTGGACCCGCGGTCCTGGGCCTGGTGTTACTTTTAGGCCCGTGACGGGCCGGTCCGCGTTCATTAGCCGGGACCGTTAGGCCCGGGACCACCAGCCGGGCCTGGGCCGGTCCTGGCGGGCCTAAACGGGCCCAGCGACATATTTAAATTTTTTTGTCTTAAAAATCAGCAACGGCCATATTTAAAATATAGCCGTTTGGGCTGAAAATATGGCCGTTTGGAAGTTTATAAAATGGCCATTTGGCCCCCAAACTTTAATTTAACCCCAAACTTTATATAATTACATTTTTTCCCATTTCTCAACTATAATACCCCCTCATTCTTTCATTTTTATTCACCAATTCATCAATATCTCTCAATCTCTCTCAATCTTTTTTACTACAATTGCTTAATTTATTGTTGAAAAGTTGTGAAAAATTGTGAAGTTGTTGAATTGATGTTCTCAAGTGTTTAACGATTTTCAATTTTCAAGAAGTTGTTCGGCAATCCGGTAAAATCATTTCAACTCTTACGTTTTAATAATATATTTTTGTGTAGTTTAGTTTACATAATTATAATTAATATGACATTTTCTTATAAAAAAATGTTTGGTAAAGAAAAAGGTAAAACCGGTGAAAGTAGTGGCCATAATACTACCCTTCCCCCGGCTCCCCGACCTAGAAAAGATAAGCAAGTTGAAAGTAGTCGCCAACCTAGACGTCCTCCTCCTCCTCCCGTAATGCTTGATAATGATCACCCTTGTTTTCAATTTACCGATAGTGAATTTCTACATGATGCTGCAGTAGGTGATAGATTAGATGATGA
Organism: Nicotiana benthamiana; assembly: GCA_034376525.1. Lineage (NCBI taxonomy): Eukaryota > Viridiplantae > Streptophyta > Magnoliopsida > Solanales > Solanaceae > Nicotiana > Nicotiana benthamiana. The sequence goes on along the minus strand of CM067329.1, from coordinate 134,608,509 downwards.
AATTATGAATGTTCTTTATCCTAATGAACCTATCTTAGAGGAAAATGAGGATGATGAAACCCAGGCACCAGATTTTAGATGATACACCTACTAGTCCTGTTCATAACTCAAGTAATGCACCGGCCGACCCACCTGTAGAAACTCCAACTTTTAATAGACAACCTGCTAAACGTCAAGAAACATCATTAGTTTGGAATTTGTTTTACTCAAGTAAGATTACTAAATAAGGCTAAGTGTAAAACTTGTGGGAAATTACTGGTTCATAAATTTACTGGAGACCGCAGCGGCACGGGTAGTTTGACTAGGCACATAAAAACACACCCTAGAGATAAGGCTAGATTTTTGCAAAAGCAAGCGCATCAAGAGGGGACAAGTGTAGATTCTGCGGTTAACCCTAGTACAGGTTCAAATCCAGTTCAACCAGGAATTAACACCGTCATCGGAGGTATTTTATATTACGATCCAAATAGAGACCGTGAAGAATTAGCAAAGATGATTACTGTTATGTTCTTACCTTATACTTCTGCTTCTAATCCTAATTGGGTTCATTATATTAGAAGAGTTTTTAATCCTACTTATGAAGGTTGGCCTCGCGCAACAGTTAAGGCCGATATTTATAAATTCAAACATGAATATGAACAATATTTGCGCTATTTATTTACTCATATACCTAATCGAATTTCTATTACTACTGATATTGGCAGAAGTGGTAATGATTGTGATTATCTAACTGTTACAAGTCATTGGATAGATGAGGATTGGACAATGCAAAAATGTATAATTGCGTATAGAATAATTAATTCACGTCACACATGTAAGTATATAGCTAACACTATTTCAGATATTTGTAGATATTTTTGCTTTAGAGATAAAATAATGGCAATTTCTATAGATAATGCTTCTAGTAACACTAGTGCTATAGGCATGCTTACAAAAATACTAAATCCTGCATTTACTAATATTTTCCATGGTAGATGTATTTGTCATATTTATAATTTAATTTTCGGTGATGGTATGCGAATTTTAAACATAGAAATTGAAAAGGTTCGAATAGCTCTTAATTGATTTTCTTATTCAAACCGTAGAACTAGACTTAGAAAGTATTTTAAAAAATGTGATGAATATGGCCTTAGAGAAAGAAAGGTTCCTAAACCTTGCATGACTAGATGGAATTGTATGTATGGAAGTTTAGTAGTTTCATATGAATATAGAAACCCAATTAATGCAACATTTAATTCTCGGGTAGGTGGTGAGGATGATGATGAAATGCTTACTACCCAAGATTGGACGAATGTTAAAATTCTTATAGATTTTTTAGAACATTTTCAAGTTGCTACAACTGCATTTTCTGGGCAATATTATCATACTATTTCAAACTGTTTAGTTTATATTGCCGCACGAGCTGATTTGTTTGTTGAATTTGGCGAGGGTGGGGATATTTATGAACTTGCTATAAATGAAATGAAACAAAAATTTTAAAAATATTTTTTTTCTTATCCCTCCTATTTTTGGTGTTGCTGCAATGTTAAATCCTACAATGAAATTGGGAGGTCCTCATTTTTGGTATTCAAATATTTATAAGGCTTTAGATCTTTCAAACTAGGAAGTTGTTACACTTGCAGATGCAAAAGCATGAATTAAAATTAATGCTCAAATAGTTTATAATGCTTATCAACTTGCCTTAGAGCATGCTAGGCCAAATATTCCAACCCCTACTTCGTCTAGCTCACAATTGTCTAAAAGAGCTGCGGGCTTAACAACTCTTAAATCTTGGATGGAGTTTCGGGGTTCTCTAGGTGATAATTATGATGAAACTTCACATCTAAATGAACTTCAAGTTTATTTGTCTCAGGGACTTGAAAAGGAGAATCCAGACGCCTCTTTTGATCTTTTGGAATGGTGGAAGTCAAGGGAAAAACATTTTCTGGTTCTTGCAAGGATGGCTCTGGATATTTTATCAATTCAAGCTTCAACTGTTGCATCGGAGAGCGCCAAAGAGTCTTCTATTTATCAAAAACTTCTCAAAACAAGAGAAAACTTCGTAAGAAATGGTAAATTTAATTAAAGCTCTATTAGTTAGAAATTCTTTGTCAAACAAGCTCTTTCTTTAAAAAAACTGGAAAGAATCCTTACTACTATATACGAGGGCCACCTAGCTTAGGCTAGTTATAATTCGTGAATACTCCTTCTTTGCCAGGTCTAGCTCCAATTCTATTATAAAAAAAAGTGAATGGTGTTGCATCTTCTTAGTGAAGGGTGGGTGGACTGGTGAGCCTCTTACGCTTCAAGTTGTTAGAAACTACGCTTTACGCTAGAGGGGGGTGAATAGCGTATTAATAGAATTTAGCGTTTTCTTGCGGAATTTAAACTTTGCAGGAAGTAAAATAAATGCAGAAAAATAAACTTACACAAAGATGTATACTGGTTGGCCACCAACGTAGTTAGTCCAGTCCCCGAGAGACTCTCTCGAGATTTTTCACTATCTTGTTAAGCTTAAGGGTGCTCAACAAACCGTTACACACTTGAGGACACAAGCCTCAAACAGTTGCTCGGAGATCGCAATCTCAAAGACTTCACCCAAGGAAACGCAAGTTCCTTGAAACAAGAGAATCGCAATTCTCTTACAAGTATATCAAATACTTGGACACTCACTTAACTAAAGTACTCCTTATTGAGTAGATATGAGTAAAAGAATATGTTCAAGATCACAACAACTTTAAGCAATAATATGGCTCTCAAAAGCTTTATGAAATGAGTAGAAAATGAAGAACAATTGAATGAAAGCTTATAGCAATGTAATGATCAGTTTGTGTATGTTGTTGTTAAAACACTGAAATGAAGCTGTATTTATAGTTGAAAGAGTTGGTTCAACCGTTGTCTAATTGCCAATTAAGAGTTGCTGAAATTACTCAGTGATAATCGATTATTAAGACCAAACAATCGATTATCTGCCAGTCAGTTTAAAAATCAATCCCGGATTTAACGCTTCACAATCGATTATACATAATCTATAATCGATTACTGGTAATATTCAAAATCAGATAATTGATTACACTAAGTTCATAATCGATTACTTTAGCAACGTTCTAAAAATCATTTCCAGATTTTAAGCAAAACATCGATTATATAAAATCAATAATCGATTACTTCAGCAACGTTCTAAAAATCATTTCCTGATTTTAAGCAGAACATCGATTATATAAAATCAATAATCGATTACTTCGGCAACGTTCTAAAAATCATTTCCAGATTTTAAGCAGAACATCGATTATCTAGAATCAATAATCGATTACCTTATGGTATTTGAAAATCATTTGACAACGGCCAGCTTCAACAATCGATTGTCCTTTGCAACAATCGATTACTTGTTATTTTCTGAAAATCATAAAACTTACTGTCTCAGTGATAATCGATTATCTAAAGACATAATCGATTACTTAATTAAATTTAAAATCACTGGAAGACATCAACTCAACACAATCGATCACCATTAGTTCATAATCGATTATTTTGATTATTGAAAAATTTTACCTCAACAACAATCGATTGTCATTTGTTCACAATCGATTATCATGCAGATTTGGAAAAACCTGATGTTCACTGTCTTACTCACAATCGATTACCATTAATTCATAATCGATTGTCATGCAGTCTTGGCTCAGAAACAATCGATTATCATAAGTACATAATCGATTATTTTAGCCCAGATTTTTGAGGCATGTTTAGAAAACATTTTTTCTAATGTAAATATGCATGATTTAAAATCTTTTTGACACAGAATTAAATATGCATGATTTTGGAAAATAGTTTTATGAGAGAGGCCATACTATGAGTCAAGTTATAGGATCGAGATTACAATTTAGAACAACTCAATAACAATTAAAAGCTATATCTTGAACTTCAATCTTATTCGCAACCATTGTGCGCTTGTACTTGAATTCCGTCATATATCAATTTTTGCTTCGTTTGTCATTCATCAAAACCTACAAAAGAGTACACGTTTAGTATATTGCATTGAGAACGTGTTTCTAACAATTTCCCCCTTTTTGATAATGGCAAACATTAAGCGGGATATGCAATTTAGGCAAAAGATATTGACAATTCAAGACAAGTAACAATTATGCAATTTTGTTCTTGTTCCCCCTCAATTTAAGAGTTCCCCCTCAATTTTAGCTTATACCCAATATCCCGTTTTCTTCCCCCTTTTGCCATTAGCAAAAAAATAGTAAGGAAAGATGCAAAAAGATGAAATAAACAAGGTTTATTTATTGAAAAAAAAAATTAGAGGGTAGTCGATTATTGATACGGGATAATCGATTTTTATAGGGACATTGCTGCAGATTCGCGGTTTGCTTAAGAATTGCTCTTAGCTCTAGGGTGATACCTGCAAAAAGAAGTTAGACGCCTCCGACGCTCAAGTTAGAAATCATGTAGGAAAGAAAATGCAATGCATGACTTAGATCAAAGTGGAGTCAAGGATCCCGAGTTCACTGCGAATTCGGAAGAAGGACTCTTTCTCTAAAGGCTTGGTAAAGATGTCTGCCAATTGGCTTTTGGTTTCAACAAATTCAATTTCGACATCGCCTTTGAGTACTTGATCTCTAATAAAATGATGTCTAATTTCGATGTGTTTTGTTCGCGAATGAAGAACGGGGTTCTTCGTCAAGCATATGGCGCTAGTGTTATCACATCTAAGAGGAATGTGATCAAGACTTAGGCCATAGTCCAAGAGTTGTTGTTTCATCCATAGGATTTGAGCACAGCAACTCCCCGCGGCTACATATTCAGCCTCGGTGGTAGACAACGCAACACTTACTTGTTTCTTACTAAACCAAGAGACAAGAGAGCTACCGAGCAAATGGCAAGTGCCACTTGTGCTCTTGCGGTCCAATTTGCATCCAGCAAAATCGGAATCGGAATATCCAATAAGTTGGCATGAAGAGCCTTTGGGGTACCATAGACCCACATTTGTAGTACCAATGAGATACCTTAATATCCGTTTCACCGCAGTAAGGTGAGACTCCTTCGGACATGACTGATAGCGAGCACATAAACACACGCTAAACATGATGTCCGGACGACTAGCGGTAAGATAAAGAAGAGAGCCAATCATACCTCGATACTTTTTAGTGTCAACTTCCTTACCTTTTTCATCTTTGTCTAGATGATCGGATGTGCTCATGGGAGTAGCCATTTCTTTTGCATTGTTCATCTCAAAGCGTTTTAGTAGTTCTTTGCAATATTTGGCTTGGCATATGAATGTACCTTCTTTCATTTGTTTCACTTGTAACCCCAAAAAGAATGTTAACTCGCCCATCATAGACATTTCAAATTCGCTAGTCATTAGATCGGAAAATTCCTTGCATAAAACATTGTTAGTAGCACCAAATATAATATCGTCTACATATATTTGAACTAATAAAATATCATTGTTTTTATGCTTGACAAAGAGGGTTGTGTCAACTTTTCCCCTAATGAAATCATTTTCCAAGAGAAATTTACTCAACCTTTCATACCAAGCTCGAGGAGCTTGTTTTAAACCATAAAGAGCCTTTTTGAGTTTGAAAACATGATCGGGATATTTAAAATCTTCAAAGCCGGGGGGTTGTTTGACATAAACTTCTTCTTCAATAAAACCATTTAGAAAAGCACTTTTCACATCCATTTGATATAGAATAAAATTCATTGAAGAGGCGAAAGCAAGTAATAGACGAATAGCTTCTAATCTAGCTACGGGAGCATAGGTTTCCTCATAATCAATACCTTCTTCTTGACTATAGCCTTTTGCCACAAGCCTAGCTTTGTTTCTAGTGATTATACCATTTTCATCTAGTTTATTGCGAAAAACCCATTTCGTACCAATTATAGAATGACCTTCGGGTCTTGGCACCAAATCCCAGACGTTATTGCGTTCGAATTGGTTAAGCTCCTCTTGCATTGCCAAGGTCCAAAATTCATCCCCAATTGCTTCGGAGATGGTTTTAGGTTCAATTTGAGAAACAAAAGCAGTAAGTTCTAAAGTGTTTTTGAGGGAGTTTCGGGTACTTACCTTTTCTCCAACATCGCCGATTACCTGTTCGAGAGGATGATCCTTGATCGTTCTCCACTCGTTAGGCGTATTTATTCCTTTTTCTAATTGTGGCGCTTCTTCCGTTGGTTGTTCCCCAATTTCATTTTTGTTTTCCTTTGAAGGTTCTTCTTGGATTTTATCTTTCAAGCTATCCAAGATACCTGCAAGATCAAAACCGGATTCCTTTCTCGCCAAGCGAGTATTATCTTCGGAAAACACAACATGAGGGGATTCCTCCACAATTTGGGTTCTTTTGTTAAAGATCCTATATGCTTTGCTACGTGAGGAATAACCAATGAAAATACCTTCATCCGATTTAGCATCAAACTTACCCAATTGGTCTTTCCCATTATTATGAACAAAACATTTACAACCAAGAACACGTAAATGAGAAATGTTGGGTTTTCTACCCTTATAAAGTTCATATGGGGTTTTCATGAGTATCGGCCGAATTGCTGCTCTATTTAAAACATAGCAAGCGGTACTCACGGCGTCCGCCCAAAAATATTTGGGAATCTTAGCTTCGTCGAGCATGGTTCTTGCCATCTCTTCGAGACACCTATTTTTCCTTTCCAGCACCCCATTTTGTTGTGGTGTCCGTGGAGCGGAAAAAGGTGTGTTCGATTCCGAGTTCGTCACAAAAATCCGCAAAGAGATTGTGATCAAACTCTCCCCCATGATCACTTCTAATCGAAGTGACGGTCGATTCCTTTTCGTTTTGAACACGCTTAAGGAAATACTTGAAATTTTGAAAAGCATCACTTTTATTTGCAAGAAATAGAGTCCAAGTAAATCTAGAAAAGTCATCAACAATTACAAAAACATATTTATTTTTACCAAGACTTTCAATACGAGAGGGACCAAATAAATCCATGTGAAGTAATTGCAAAGGTCTAGACGTTGAAACAATATTCTTGGATTTAAAAGATGCTTTGGTTTGCTTCTCTTTTTGACAAGAATCGCAAATAGAATCATTTTCAAACTTTAAACTGGGAAGACCAACTACTAAGTTTTGAGAAAGAAGCTTGTTCAAAAGATGCATGTTCATGTGTGCTACTCTACGATGCCATAGCCAAGAGTTATCCTCCTTGCTTACTAAACAATCAACATATTCGGGTGAGGAGTTTGCAAGATCAACCATATAGATATTATCAATTCTAAAACCACGAAGTATGATCTTGAAATCACTACGTCTAAATACGAGACATTCATCCGAATTAAATAGAGCAAGATTTCCCTTGTCACATAATTGGCTTATGCTCAAGAGATTATGCTTCAAACCTTTCACAAGTAGTATATGTTTAATAGAGGAGTTTTCGTCCTTACCGACCGAACCAATGCCGATGATTTTTCCTTTATTGTTATCACCAAATGTGACACTTCCTCCTTCTTTGTGCTCTAGTTGAAGGAATTTGGATTCATCTCCCGTCATGTGTTTGGAGCATCCACTATCAAGGTACCATAGTACACTTGATCCCTTCAAGCACACCTACAAAACAAATTAATGTTATTTAGGTACCCATGCCATCTTGGGTCCTTGAGGTTAGGCATGTTATAATGATGCAATTGATTTATATGTCTACGACGAGTAAAGCAAGCGGGAGCAATATGACCAATACGTCTACAATAATGACAAGTCACGTTGGGATTATGCATTTTTCTAGGTACATAGTAACTAGATGAATGAAGGTTGCTTACTCTACTTTGAACACCATTGTTTCTCCTATTATGAGCTCTAGGAGGTTCACAAGTTTGTCTAAAATATGCATCATTTCTAGAATATCTATTTCTAGGTGGAGGGTCATTTCTTGGTCTTCTAAATTGTTCAAGGTTTGGCCTAAAATATGCATCATTTCTAGGTCTTCTAGCATTTTCACTGTTTGGTCTAACATGCAAGTTATTTCTAGGATTTCTACTTCTAGGATAAGCATTTTGGTTATTAGTCCTAGGTTGAGCTCTAGGTTGTTGTGGTTTAGCACCAACCTTTTCTTCATTCTTGAATCCTATTCCATGTTTAGTTGATTTTAGATTAACAAGCACATCATTCAAGTTTTTATGCGAAGAATAAACTTATCTAATGTGCCTTTAAGTCTAGCTACTTCATTCTTAAGAAGCACACAAGAAGAACAGTTTCTAGTAGAACCTTCAGGTTTATCAGCACTTGTTTTTCCATAAAACTTGTTTTCCTCTTTTAGCTTCTCATTTTCGAAAACCAGTTTTTCTAATTCTTTTTCTTTTAATGAAAGCTGTGTTTGAAAATCTTTTTCTTTTAGAGAAGCGCTTTCTTTAACACTTTTGACAGTTTTTGAAGCTTTGATAAATTCAGCATATAGTTCATCAAAAGCATTTCTCATTTCATCAAGAGTAAAGAAATTTTGAGAAGAGATTTGACTTACCTCGTCTTTGCCGTCTTCTTGAGCCATGAGACATAAATTTGCTGCTTCATCATCTTCTTCTTCGCTTGCTTCATCTCTGGAATCTCCTCCCCAAGAGATGTATGCACGTTGCTTTTTGAAGGGTTTCTTCTCCTTTTTGATGTTAGGGCAATTTGATTTTATGTGCCCGGTTTCTCCGCATTCATAGCATTTTAGTTGATCGCCTTGCTTTTTGTTCTTGCGTTCATACTCTTTACGCATGAATTTTTGAAACCTTTTGATAACGAGTCCAAACTCGTTGTCACCTTCCTCATCAATTTGTGGTTGGCTAGCCTTTAGAGCAATCCTTTGCCTTCTTTGATCATCAACAAACGGGTTAAGTATAGTTGATTCATAGGTTTTGAGATTACCTCTTAATGCGTCAATTGTGACATTTGTGATGCCAATGGATTCTTGGATTGCATCGGCCTTTGATCGCCATGCCGGAGTGAGACTTCTGAGGATCTTCCGGACAAGTTCTCTATCCGTAAACGTCTTTTTGAGGGTGTGTAGATCATTCACGATCATTGAGAATCGCTCAAACATTTCGTCTACTTTCTCTCCTTCCTTCATGTGGAATAGTTCATAAGAGTGAGTTAAGAAATCAATTTTAGCTTCTCGTACCTGGTCGGTTCCTTCGTATGTCACTTCAAGCTTATCCCACATTTCTTTTGCTGTTTTGCAACATGATATCTTCCTGTAGTCGTTAGCATTAACAGCACAATATAATAAATTTATAGCTTTGGCATTATTTTGAACCTTACGAATATCCTCCGCGGTATATTCCTCTTCGGTCTTTGGAACCCATTCGTCTTCCACCTTTTTGGTTGGAATTTGGTTTCCATTGGTGAATACTTTCCACCAATGAAAGCTATTTGATTGCACAAAGATTTGCATCCTCTCCTTCCAGTATGAGTAGTTTGTGCCGTTGAATAGAGGAGGTCGTGTAGAGCATTGTCCTTCTTCAATTCCTGCAAAAGAGTCAAGAGTAGAAGCCATGGATGGTTCTCTCAAACGGTTAAGTTTTCAGAGAGTTGGGCTCTGATACCAATTGTTAGAAACTACGCTTTACGCTAGAGGGGGGTGAATAGCGTATTAATAGAATTTAGCGTTTTCTTGCGGAATTTAAACTTTGCAGGAAGTAAAATAAATGCAGAAAAATAAACTTACACAAAGATGTATACTGGTTGGCCACCAACGTGGTTAGTCCAGTCCCCGAGAGACACTCTCGAGATTTTTCACTATCTTGTTAAGCTTAAGGGTGCTCAACAAACCGTTACACACTTGAGGACACAAGCCTCAAACAGTTGCTCGGAGATCGCAATCTCAAAGACTTCACCCAAGGAAACGCAAGTTCCTTGAAACAAGAGAATCGCAATTCTCTTACAAGTATATCAAATACTTGGACACTCACTTAACTAAAGTACTCCTTATTGAGTAGATATGAGTAAAAGAATATGTTCAAGATCACAACAACTTTAAGCAATAATATGGCTCTCAAAAGCTTTACGAAATGAGTAGAAAATGAAGAACAATTGAATGAAAGCTTATAGCAATGTAATGATCAGTTTGTGTATGTTGTTGTTGTTAAAACACTGAAATGAAGCTGTATTTATAGTTGAAAGAGTTGGTTCAACCGTTGTCTAATTGCCAATTAAGAGTTGCTGAAATTACTCAGTGATAATCGATTATTAAGACCAAACAATCGATTATCTGCCAGTCAGTTTAAAAATCAATCCCGGATTTAACGCTTCACAATCGATTATACATAATCTATAATCGATTACTGGCAATATTCAAAATCAGATAATCGATTACACTAAGTTCATAATCGATTACTTTAGCAACGTTCTAAAAATCATTTCCAGATTTTAAGCAAAACATCGATTATATAAAATCAATAATCGATTACTTCAGCAACGTTCTAAAAATTATTTCCAGATTTTAAGCAGAACATCGATTATATAAAATCAATAATCGATTACTTCGGCAACGTTCTAAAAATCATTTCCAGATTTTAAGCAGAACATCGATTATCTAGAATCAATAATCGATTACCTTATGGTATTTGAAAATCATTTGACAACGGCCAGCTTCAACAATCGATTGTCCTTTGCAACAATCGATTACTTGTTATTTTCTGAAAATCATAAAACTTACTGTCTCAGTGATAATCGATTATCTAAAGACATAATCGATTACTTAATTAAATTTAAAATCACTGGAAGACATCAACTCAACACAATCGATCACCATTAGTTCATAATCGATTATTTTGAGTATTGAAAAACTTTACCTCAACAACAATCGATTGTCATTTGTTCACAATCGATTATCATGCAGATTTGGAAAAACCTGATGTTCACTGTCTTACTCACAATCGATTACCATTAATTCATAATCGATTGTCATGCAGTCTTGGCTCAGAAACAATCGATTATCATAAGTACATAATCGATTATTTTAGCCCAGATTTTTGAGGCATGTTTAGAAAACATTTTGTCTAATGTAAATATGCATGATTTAAAATCTTTTTGACACAGAATTAAATATGCATGATTTTGGAAAATAGTTTTATGAGAGAGGCCAAACTATGAGTCAAGTTATAGGATCGAGATTACAATTTAGAACAACTCAATAACAATTAAAAGCTATATCTTGAACTTCAATCTTATTCGCAACCATTGTGCGCTTGTACTTGAATTCCGTCATATATCAATTTTTGCTTCGTTTGTCATTCATCAAAACCTACAAAAGAGTACACGTTTAGTATATTGCATTGAGAACGTGTTTCTAACACAAGTGAGGAGACAGGAGCTATCAAGCTTAAAGTAGTCCCTAGACCAGACAGAGGTTCTAGGGGGAGTCTGGATAGAGGATTCCTTTAAGCGGTCTGCCCGCAGATGTAGGAAGGCTGAAATTTAAGCCTATTGAACTGCAAATAGGTGATCATAGAGCGTCGATGAGGGATAGCTTGGAAAAATCGGTACTTTTTAGAGATTGGATCCACGCGGAAAGAAGAAACTTTGGAATTGCAGAATCATAACCGACGATAGATGAAGCTTATGAAGAAATGATAGCGGACCTTGCGGAGGATTCGGCTTCGCCCGGAAGTGGTGATGAACAAGCTTCTTTTCCACCACCACCAACACAACCTCCTCCCAACCTTGACGGATTTATGAGATTTGTTAGAGATACAATGTATATTATGATGTAACATGTACTTTGGCACATCTTTTTTTTGTTTTTTTCTTTTAATGGTGGTATTAGTACTTTGTTGTGCTCATTCCATTGGGGGAAGGAAGACTAAGAAATATATGCTATTTTGGGTAATAAAAATTATAAGACATATCATTGAATATCTTTTTTCTCAATATTTCTTTGTCTTACTTCGAATTATTTATAAGCTACTATATATATACACAATATATATATATATATATATATATATATATATATACTACAACAAAATATATAAGGGAATATATATATACACAACATACAATATATAATAATTATTACAATACAATATACAATGAAATATATATTATATATACTATTCTAATAACTAGTATACTATATAAATATATTCTATACTAGTATATTATATACTATACTAATAACTACTACACAAGATATTGCCTTAAACAAAAAAAAGAATTACAAAAAAAGCCTGCCAGGCCCACCAATCCCGGTCCGCTAAGCCCAGGACCACATGGGCTTTGGCCCTTCACGGGCTGGTCTCACGAAGCCCAAGCCCGCGAAGCCCGGCAAGCAAAGCCCGTTCATGCCCGGGCCCGGGACAAAATACAGCACTAGGGTAGGTATTCTTCAGCATTTTTTAACTTTTAGTCTTTAATATTTGCCTTGAAAATCAAGAAAATTGAACCTTTATAGAGGGGTTTAGAGCAGTAGAATGGATTTTAAGCTTCACCATTTACCCCTTCCCTAATTTTTATTTTTGTCATTTCAAACCCCAAATTTTAGCCTATTTGTTAAACCAACCCCAATCCTACATTCCTAGAAATTTTCCAGGCAGTTGTAAAAGATTTCTTCAATAAAAAATGCCCTTAATACCCTTTAAACTTTTGTTATTTACCTTCCGACAATCCAACATGGGTCAAGTTAACCCAAATCCAAACCAAAAACCCTGGGCTTATTTGGCCCAACAGGGCCAAACCAATCAAACCAAAAGAAAGACAAGGCAATAGAATTTGAGTGACAGCCTTAAGATTTATCGATTTCAACTAACAAACGAGACTAAGCAAAATGTGTCTGACTTTTGAACTAAAATATTCTGAAAATAAATTAAACAATAAAAAACAATGAAAACAAGACTGCCTGGTTATTGCCCTAAACTTAAAACTAATCCTAGGCACATGGAGCACATGAACAACCCAACAATTCTGGTGACCAGAGGTTAAAGACTGAAGAAAGAATTCGGAGAACAAAGGAAATATAAAAAGAAAACCAAGGAGAAAAGGAACATGAATAAATCGATTAGAAAAAGGTGGAAAAAAAGGGAAGGAAATAGAAGAAAAGAAAATCAGAGAAATAGGAAAAAGAGAATAATAAAAGGAAAAATACCTAGTAGTTGACTTGAGAAACTCTGGGCATTCCGATTTAAGTCCAAAATTGATGTTAACCATATGTTCTTGCCAAGAACGAACAAGCAAAATCAGTTTCATGCAAAATCAACCCCCAAACTTTGCAAGCAACATGTACGAGGTAAGGAGGATTTGGGATTTTAGGGTTCTAATTTCGGATCTAAAATTCGAGTAGATGGAGAGGGTTTCGAGGGAAACTATTTTGGGTTTTAGGAAGAAGAGGGACCGGTGATCATGGGGTGTAATTTTGGGGGCGATTTGGGGTTGCGCCGCCGCCGGGGATGGTGAAGAAATTTAGGGCGGCGCTAGGGTTTCTAAGTGGAGACAATGAGAGTGTGAAAGGGTGTGTTTGGACTAGGGGGCATCGTAGATTCGAACACTTAATTTCCAGCCGTTCGATGAGTGGAAATCAACAGCTGGGATAAAAAGCCTCAAAACAATGTCATTTGATTAGTCAAATAAGACGAACCGGGTTTTGAGAATTGAACCTGGGTGGATGGGTGAGGGAATGGGTTGGGGCAGGGATTTGGGATTGGGCTTTTATTTGGCCCTAACAGCCTTTCTCTAATTTTCAACCTCTTTTGTTTTTCTTTTTCTTTTTTCACTTGTTTTCTTTTCCTTTTTAATTAATTAAAAACAAAATTTAACTCTTAAATTAAAATAATATTTTTATTAACTCCTAATTAGAAGAAGAACTACAATTTTAAAATTAAAAGGCTAAATATACAAAATTGAGTAATTTTTTGGTTATTTTTTATTTTTATAAAATAATTAATTTACTAATTAAACTAAAAATATAAAATTAACCCCAAATGCAATGCAGAGTATTTTTGTATTTTTTTCATGATTTAAATAAAATCAACATGCAGAAACAAACACAAACAATTAACAAAAATCCTATGAAAAATTTAAAAAAATTACAAATAATGTGAGAACAGTATTTTCTTAGAGTTTATGGGAGTAATTCCTACATGAAAAATTTCACGTGCTCACAACAGCGGGATAGTTTTTTTGTACATTCTACTAGTTGTCCTCATACTTGTGATAATAGTTCTCAGCACACACATTAGTAGACTATTATTTTTAGGTTGTATACATATTGTTATGATCCTCTTTAGTCTTTCCCGATTCAGCCACCTTTATTTATTTGTTAATTGTCGATGTTTTGAATTTAAGTTAAGTAAATGTTGAAAATGATTATTTAAAAGAATGAGAACTCACTAGTTAATTAGGGTTGACTTGCCTAACAATGGTGTTGGGCGCCATTATGACATATAAGGAAACTGGATCGTGACAAAAATAGCCAAACAACATATGTTTTTGTCCGTTTAGAAGGTTGTCTAGAAAAAGTAGGGGTAGTAACAGGAGGTTCAGATGGTGCATCATTTAGATTATTATCAGTTGGGTTAACTTTAGGAGCCATGACGAGTGGTTGTATCGTCATCTGGTTGCGTTTCATCAAAATATATATCTTCATCATCATTTTCCTCAATAGGCGGATTACCATAAAGGGAATTCATATATTCATGGTTTAATTGTTCACTGGGTGCAATATTATGAAAAAATTTCCTCTCAGTAAATTGTAATAAATTATTATTGCTATCAAGAATACCAGTTGTATGACGGGTAACATGTTTGGGTCGGGGATCTGAGGGAAGTTGAGGAGGAACATATTGGCCACTAGATTCGCCACTCTTGAATTTTTTCTTATTTTTACTAAATATTTTTTTTACGGAATAAGCCATCTTAATTAATCAATCAATACAAAGTAAATAAAACAAACAAAACTATAATTCAAAACTTAAGAGTTGGAACAAGTTTACCTTATTGGCGAACAACTTGTTAAAAATTAATTATCGTTGACGACTTCAATTCACCAACTTCATAATTTTTTTTTACAAATTGTAACAATAAAGTAAGAAATTATAGAATAAAATTAGAGAGAGAGAGTGAGATAGATTGATTGGTTTTTGAGAAAAATAAAAGAATGAGGGGGTATTTATAGTAGAAAATAGGGAAAAAGTTTAATTATAAACGTTTAGGGTTAAACAAAGTTGAAAAAGGTTAAATGACTATTTTGTAAATAGCCAACGACTATTTTGACTGAGAAAATAACTAGATTTTAAATACACAAAATAGGCAGATTTTTTTACAATTATGGCTGCTGCGACCGTTTAGGCCTGCTAGGACCGATCCGATCCGGGTGTCAAATGTTCCGATCTCGCAGGCCTCAAGCTTTGGACTGGCTCACTTGCTAGGCCTACCTCCCCCGGTCCCAGTCTTAAATGGTTCATCCTGTTTAGGCCCACTACCCACATGGGCCGCGGTCCTGGGCCAGTCCTAGGCAATTAAGCATTTAGTCTCATTGGTCCAAAGGAAAAGGTTTTATCGTGAATGCCGCCAGTATTATTGGGATGAGCTTTATCTGTTTAGAATATGCCTTGACAATATGATCCGGAGATGCGTCTCCGAGATAGAGCAATTTTCTGTTTTGCAGGCTTGTCACGCATCGGAGTATGGTGGACACTTTGGAGGGATCAGGACAACAAAAAAAGTGCTAGAGGCTGGATTCTTCTGGCCAATCGTGTTTAAAGATGCTCACATATGGGTGAAGGACTGAAATGAATGTCAGCACACCGGAACATTTCCTGGCACCACAAGATGCCCATGAACCCAATTCAAGAGGTGGAATTGTTTGATGTCTAGGGGGTTGACTTCATGGGTCCCTTCGTCAGCTCCTATGGCAATAAGTACAATTTTGTTGCTGTAGACTATGTGTCCAAATGGGTGGAAGCTGTGGCATTACCCACCACTGATGCAAAAGTGGTGGCGAGATTTCTAAAGAAGAACATATTCAGCCCGCTTTGGAACAACACAAGCAATTATCAGTGATGAAGGCACTCATTTCTGCAACAGAACCTTTGAAAAGTTGCTTGCTAAGTACGATGTGCTCCACAAGTTGGCTACTTGTCAAGACCTAAAATCCCCTAAGGGTCGTGGTGGCGCCGGGCGCCGCTGTCAGGACAGCCAACTCAAATACTTAATTAAATTATTATTTTAATAATTCCGAAAACACTTCTTTATTATGATTAAAGCAATACTTAGTATGTTCTTGCAATTTAATAATGAAATGTTAAATCAACTTTCAAAATTGCTGAATAAATCCAAATACATCCCAAGGACCCGGAGTCACAAGTACATGAATAATTTTCTAAAGGAAACCAAATAGATACAATGACTGCCCGGAATACAATTGGACAGAAAGTAAATAACTTCTGAAAAAGACTATACTAGCTGCAGAATCGCCTAGAGGAAATACAGCTCACCTAGTCTCTGCACCCGTTATGCCGCTAAGCCATGAGCCACACAATAAACTTGCGCAACAAAATGCACATCAAGTGTAGTATGAGTACAAAAACAACGTGTACCGAATGAGTGTCCCACCTAATCCCGAAGGGATAGAGACGAGATGGTAAACTTTGACACTCACTAGCAGTCTAATAATTATTTATCCATAATAAACATATTAAGCAATGGATTTGTTTATTAAACATGGTTCTAATCCAGATAGAGGAAACAAGTAGTCATATAATTCTTTCATGAAAAATTCCCTTAGATTTCTTGTTATTACTAATAAAATGATCTCGAGCCATAGTGTGGCATAAAACAACTCGAAGGAGTTCAAGACAATAGCACAAACATGCACAAATCATGCCGAGGTCGACGACCCGCTCTAACAAAAATGTAAAGTGTGCACTGCCGAGGGTCGAGTGGCCCATACCATAGATGCATCTATTTCACCGAGGCGATCGGCCCGTTCGAAAAATAAACACATACCCTGCTCACGAATCAAGCATGCGACGCATGTACATATAATAATACATGCTCAATCAGTCAAATAAGAGCTTATCGGGGAATATTTATTCAAATAAAACCAATTCTCCTTTATCAATTTTTTAAGAAATGAAGTTTAATCCCATTGAAATTCATTTACTAATTTAATGTGATTTAATAAATTTAAGCCATCAATGAGTTCAAAATTTATTCAAGTATGACATGTTTTTGGGTCCTAGACTACCTGGACAATAGCATAATAGCAGCTACGCACGGACTATCACCACCTCGTGCGTACGTAGCCTCTACAAGTAGGAGCACATAATCAGTTTTACTCACCTATGTGGTAATTTAACCTCACAAGATTAGAAAGGAGACTCACCTCTCTCCGAAGACTCATAGCCGGCGCTCCATATCTTTGCGAAAGCTCAAGCCAACGCACTGAGCTCCAAAACTAGCCAAATAATGGCAAACTAATGAGAATATACTCAAACACTTGCTAACAATTCCAATTATACAATTCCCCAACTCCGTTTTTTGAAATGAAAAATTGCCCTCAGGCCCACGTGCCCGGAATCCAAAATATCTCAAAGGTAAACTTTGCCCATGACCTTAGAAACTCAAATATATAATTTTCTCTTTATTTCCTACTCAAAATCTTGGTCAAAATCCAAGAATATAATTTTCTAGGTTTTCCACCAAAACCTCAATTTTTATACTAATTTTCATACCCAATCCACATAAATTTGGTATGTTTAACTCAAAATGGGTGGAGATAACTTATCTAATTTATAGACAATGAAAATCCCCTCTTGAAGCTCCCAAAAAATTGCCCAAGTCATGAAAATATGAGAGAAATGAGCCAGAATCCGATTTTTAAAACAACCCGTCTGCCATCAGCGTTTTCCACTTTTGCGATCTAGGGACCACTCTTGCGTAACTGTTATATGGACACACATGCCATTTTTGCGGTCCCAAACGAGGCCCCTCTCTTCTACTTCTGGGACTCACCACCCGCAGGTGCGGTTCCGCTTATGCGGCTGCTCGACCGCATCTGTGGTCCCCTTCACTATTGGTCAAAACCGCTTCTGCGGTCCACATTTAGCCTCTGCGGGGCCTCTTCTGCGGTCCCATTTCTGCAGAAGCGGAAATGCCAGATACCAGCTGGCCAGCTTTTCCAAAAATCTAATTTTCATTCGTTAACCACCTGGAATCCACCCGAGACCCCCGGGACCCCAGCCAATCATACCAACCAGTCCCCAAAACATATTGCGGACCTGCTCGAGGCCTCAAATCACATCAAACAATACCACCATTAATCGACCTCCAATCCAAGCTTTATGAACTTTGAAGTTTCCAACTTCTATTCCCGATGCTGAAACCTATCAAATCACGTTCGACTGACTTCAAATTTTGCACACAAGTCATATTTGACATTACAGACCTATTCTAACTTCCAAAATCAGATTCCGACCCCGGTCTCAAAATGTCCACTTCCGGTCAAACTTCTCAAAAACCTTCAGATTTCTATCTTTAGCCAAATGGCTTCAAAATGAGCTACGGACCTACGAATTCACTTGTAATCGCGTTACCAACCCCAGAATCACCATACAGAGCTAATCCCATTCTCGGAATCCCAAACAAACATCGATAATGCTGAAATGCACTTCAAGCCAAACTTAAGAAATTTCTTCTAAAATGCTAACTTTTAAAATAGGCGACAAAACGCTCCCGTGTTATCCAAAACCCAAATCGGGCATACGCCCAACTCTGAAATCATCATACAAACCTAATGTAACCTTCAGATCCCGATTCCAAGGTCATTTACTCAAAATTCCATTCCTAGTTCATTTCTCCAACTTTAAGCTTTAAAAAATGAGAATTTCCATTTAATTTCAACTCCGATCTTCCTGAGCTTCAATTCTGACCATACGCACAAGTCACAATACTTAAAATGAAGCTACTTATGGCCTCTAGACTCCTGAATGATGCGCTAGGGCTCAAAACGATCGGTCTAGTCGTTACATTCTCTCCCACTTAAACATATGTTCATCCTCGAATGTGCTGAGAATTATACCAAGGTAGTCTGAACTCACTGTTTAGCACCTCGTGTACCTTCCCGTGCTACCACAACTTAGTTGAGCACATCAGCTCGATAAATCCTTAAGATATTCCTTTTTTGTTCAAGAAAATAAGCCTAAGAGTCCGATTCCAACATCCAGAATTCTATGCCAGACCTGTTTTCAACATACAATCACCATTTCCATCACGACACGCTGTACTCAACCATCACTGCATAATTTTTGCTGGATTCTTACTTTGCAACACTTAATCCACATGACCTTGATAATATTTTCTGATCAACTTAGCCAAAATTCAACTAATCAGATGCTCCCATTGCACCTCATGACCTACATAAGTCTTGCTCTAACTTTTATAACACTAACACAACAGAAGAGATGCGCCGAAATTCATAACTGACCGCTGAATCAACAAATCATTGAGTCTATACCTTTGACAAGAACCATTACCATATTCTGAACCAAATAATGATCTCTGCTCTTTAATACACTTCATATACTCAGATTGCACCAATCTGAAATCCCATAATCGCATCTCACCCAGTACGAACTGCACAGGCGATAAGCCACCTCGAACACAATCAAGAGTCCTATATGATGCCACAATGTGCCAATATGATACCGATTAGGATATGATACAAGAGGAAAACGAACTCTGAAACGGAGATCTAATTACCCCGCCTACGAATCATACATGCGACGCGGGCTAACAACTTATACGAGTTTTTTTTTCAGAACATGGGAAATAGAACACATAAGTGAAACTAGGGGAAATTTACTGAACATCACACTGTTGCGGTGCATAATCCGATCCAAATAGCACAACCATGGCGGCATGCCACCCGATACACACAACATAACCATGGCTCCTCGCCACCCCATCCACACGTGGAACTCACATAAGGAGATACACATCAAGCTAAATTTCTCACCATATCAAAATAGTGAGTATTAGTCATAAACACGCTGAGGTGCATAATACCGTCCTTGAGGAAAAATATAGCGTCATAGGCTACAAAACACAAGCATAACTGAGGTGCGATACATGATCTGAATCTCAAGAGCCACCCTACTCATATAACATTACCGCTACGCGGAACCTCAGCACATAAGAAAATTACCAAGCCATTTCACAACTCATACGGTGCAATACATAATTACCTGGAATAGCTGCTGATAAAATAACACCCCGATTGTTCCTCCATAGGGAACACTTGCTGAAATGAACACAACTTGCCTGATATAAAGCCCTATTCAGAAATAAATCGATCCACTGGTCTCAGGCCGATTTCTTATTGCACCAACTTGGCTAATAACCTTTCAAAGGTTCATACTAAATCCCTTATGCCTCCTAACACACAAGAACAATCGTCATAACCGGAGCAACCTCCTCAGTTTATATCCCAGTAAACAAAGTGCTCTCCAGGCATAAATTCTCAAACTGATGATATTACCACAATCCTCATACTTGGTTTAAATCCCTAGCCAATAAAGTGACTACAAGTCACACTCATATAATCTTCCAATGGTACACGCACCCAAAATTATCCGAATAAATAACGAGTCTACACACCTAAACCATCGGACGCGCTAACGTTGAAAAAGAAATCCAGAATCCTTAACTAGGATGCAAAGCCTTTCTCACAAACTCCAATCTCAAGTGACACTAAAGACAATACCAATTTACTCAAACCACGAAATCTCCCTTCCTCCTCATCCGAGTTCGTGACATCATAGTCATTACCAAACTGTAACCTTGATCCTCACTTTAAATTCCATACCACTCACTGCACCCAACGTGCCGATATATGATAGACACAATTTGCATCACAATTCTGGAACCATTGATTGACTAACACTTCATCATATAAAACTCTTCATTTAGCTCACTTCAGGAGAGCTATAGCCACATACAGGCAAATTCTCATAACCATCGAATGTACCAATCTCTAAGTAGTTGTCCAAGACACCATAAACCTTCTGGGATCTGCCAACTCATAACAGGCCATAACAGAAGAATGCTTCTGAATAACATCAATCACTACAGCCGACAAGCATCACATGCACCGCCACAAATAACATGCATGAGTTGCTCACGCTAGATAAACGGATACTACCCGTATGTCAAGCTAACCATGGCTAATCCATCTACTTCTGTCCACTTTATCCTTGATTGCCGTAGAAACAATAAATCTTCGTTCAACACATAACATACTCCCTCTGCACTCATCCCGAGTAACCTTGAATCACGAGACCATGTTGTCTCGAATCCCACGAACCATTTCATATCTCTTAAATTCTACCTGCGTGTCAAAATATAGTAGAACGTTATGGGCACCTTCTCATAAGCTGCTACAAACCTAGATTCTTAATCGTACCCATAGGCTCAAAATTATTGAGCACCTCACTTAAACTCCTAGATTCACTAGGTCCATTATTGAGAGCCACCCGCTCTGTCTTGGTCCCGAATATTACTCACCCCATAGATCTTATAATACACGAACACTCTCTCTGAGAAGCACCCGATAGAATAACTTCCTCTAAAACCTGCATCTATACGAGGCATAAATCCCGAACCTTTTTCCAAGTCCGAACATGAGCCAATAAGGCCAACCATAGCATGCATCCGGCAATTCCTTTGCTTGAATTACCACTTATACTCTTTTTCACATAGTTGAAACAATCCATCAATGTTCTAATAGCCAAAAATCACGCAAGTAGCTAATCATACAGCCCAATCATAAGTGGTGGGACTCTCCCACTTAGCTTGAAGCCATCATTTCATAATTCTAGAGTTTTCCCGACCTCTTTATCTCTTATGGGCATAACCTCGCGCCATAAATTATCAAAATTTCTCAAAATATTCATGTAAATCCTCATCTTTCATATTATGAATCGTCATCCACATTCGCATGACCGATCTGTTTGTTGAACAACCAATATAATTCTTTGAAGAAGCTTCGCCAACCACGTGACTGCTAACCTACTCACAGGAAATAATCCACCTAGGGAAATCACCTCCTGACATCTTCCCACGCCGCTGCACGGGGTACATTCACTATGACACCAATAGCCCATACTTCACATCATACCCGCAAGCTTTAATTGCAAATCCTTAAAATCCCCAAATCGATCCAAACTCTCCTCAAGGCGCATAGTCTTTTTATTACCAAGCCCATATGCAACACCCGTAACTCTCCCACTTTGGCAGAACTCATATTTTTAATTGATCGCTCGACCTTACTTCTCATACTTGGCCTTCAAGAAATTTAAACACCGTCTGACACTTCCCATATGTCTTTCCTAATACTCTGCTGTTCAATTGTTGCCTTAAATAAAATCTATCTTCGTGGCACTTGAACCCACAATAGCTGCTAATCTTTAAGCCTTTTCAAAGGTCTTCTTTATCGACCTGTCAATATTAGAAATTCATATTCGGTCTTGAACCACCGCACCATGCGAAAAATGACAGTCGTATCTCCAATACTTTTTCACAATATTCCCCCATAAAGGCGAATAATATTAGATTATAGCATCAGCAAGCTGGGTACGTTCCAATAGGATCACGACACCCCATCATAGAAGAAAGCCCCACCATGCTTGCAATTACCCAGTCTCATTACTTTCACTAGCCCACATTTGACCATTTTTAATCCGACTGCCTTTTTCCTCTGCTGGAAATAAAATACTGAATCCATTGAATACATACTAAGTAAATCTCCCTTCAATTCATCCACTGCCCTGACACGTGGGCAAACATCCTACCATCACAACAACATTGGGGAAAATCGCTCATAAGCATCATAGCAACCTGTGCCTAGCCTCAACGCTCTTAGTAGTCCTGTTACTCAGCTGAACAATAGGATATCCTCCTATAAAGCGAGTATAATAGTACAATCAAATATACTGGGAAAGTCATCCCGCACCACCTTTGTAGTGCCATGTCAACTCTTCAAATTCTCGATTTCTGGCATCCGCTTGCATCGCGTAAGACTGAGTAGGAAGGAATCAAAGGCGTAAGCCTCAAAGAAATCGAACCACACAGTAAGGAAATCAAGAAGCAAAGTACTTCTAACAGTCCTGTAGCCTCCCGAGGATAAGTACAGACGTCTCCATACCGATCTGCGAAACTCTACTAGACTTGCTCATGACTCGTGAGACCGACGGAAACCTAGTGCTCTGATACCATGTTGTCACGACCTAAAATCCCTTAAGGCTCGTGGTGGCGCCAAACACCACTGTCACGCCAGCCAACTAAAATACTTAATTAAATTTTTATTTTAATAATTCCGAAAACACTTCTTTATTATGATTAAAGCAATAATCAGTATGTTCTTCCAATTAAATAAGGAAATATTACATAGACTTTCAAAATTGCTGAATAAATCCAAATGCATCCCCAGAATCCGGAGTCACAAGTACATGAGCAATTTTCTAAAGGAAAACAAATAGATACAACGACTTCCAGGAATACAATTGGACAAAAAGTAAATAACTTCTAAAAGAGACTATACTAGTTGCAGAATCGCCTCGAGAAAATACAGCTCACCTACTCTCTGCGCCCATCATGCCGCTATGCCGCTAAGCCACGAGCCACACAATAAACTTTTGCAACAAAATGCATAGCAAGTGTAGTGTAAGTTCAAAAAAAACGTGTACCCAATGAGTGTCCCGCCTAATTCCGAAGGAGTAGAGACGAGATGGTCAACTTTGACACTCACTAGCAGTCTAATGACTATTTATCCATAATAAACAAATTAAACAATGGATTTGTTTAGAGGAAACAAGTAGTTATACAATTCTTTCATGGAAAATTCCCTAAGATTTCTTGTTATTACTAATAAAATTATCTTAAGCCATAGTGTGGCATAAAACAACTCGAAGGAGTTCAAGACAATAGCACAAACATGCGCAAATCATGCCGAGGTCTACGGCTCGCTCTAACAGAAATGTAAAGTGTGCACTGTCGAGGGCCGAGCGGACCGTACTATATATGCATCTATTTCACCGAGGCGATCGGCCCATTCCAAAAATAAACGCATACCCTGCTTGCGAATAAATCATTCGATACAGGTACACATAAGAATACATGCTCAATCAGTCAAATAAGAGCTTATCGGGGAATATTTATTCAAATAAAATGATTCTCCTTTAAAATATTTTTAAGAAATGAAGTATTATCCCTTTGAAATTCATTTAGTAATCAAATGTGATTTAGTCAATTTAAGCCATCAATGGGTTCACAAGTTATTCAAGTATGACATCCATTTGGGTCCTAGACTACCCGGACAATAGCATAATAGTAGCTACGCACGGACTCTCGTCACCTCGTACGTACGTAGCCCCTAAAAATAGGAGTACATAATCAGTTTAACTCACCTATGTTGTAATTTCCCCGTCACAAGATTAGAAAGGAGACTCACCTCGCTCCTAAGACTCATAGCCGGCGCTCCATATCTTTCCGAAAGCTCGAGCCAACACAGAGAGCTCCAAAACTATCCAAATAATGGCAAACTAATAAGAATATACTCAAACACTTGCTAACAATTCCAATTATACAATTTCCCAACTCTATTTTGTGAAATGACCAAAATGCCCTCAGGCCCATGTGCCCTGAATCCGAAATTTGTCGAAGGTAAACTTTTCCCATGACCTTAGAAACTCAAATATATTATTCTCTCTTAATTTTCTAATCAAAATCTTCGTCAAAATCCTAAATATAATTTTCTAGGTTTTCCACCAAAACCTCAATTTTTATACTAATTTTCATGCCCGAATCCACACAAAATTGATATGTTTAAGTAAAAAAGGGTGGGGATAACTTAACTCAATAATAGACAACGAGAATCCCCTCTTGAAGCTCCCCAAAAATCGCCCAAGTCATGAAACTATGAGAGAAATGAGCCAAAATCCGATTTTTAGAATAACCCCTCTGCCATCAGCTTTTTTCGCTTTTGCGGTCTAGGGATCACTCCAGCGGTCCCGCCTATGCAGACACACGGGCCGCTTATGCGGTCCTAACTGCTTCTGGAACTCACCAACATCAAGTGCGGTTGCGCTTATGCGGCTGCTCGACCGCATCTGCGGTCCCCTTCACTATTGGTCAATACTGCTTGTGCGGTCCACATTTTGCTTCATCGGGGCCGCTTCTGCGGTCCCATTTCCCCAGGAGCGTTAATACCAGATACCATCTGCCCAGCTTTTCCAAAAATCCAACTTTCATCCGTTAACCACCCGGAATCCACCCGAGGCTCCCGGGAACCCAACCAATCTTACCAACCAGTCACCAAAACACATTGCGGACTTGCTCGAGGCCTCAAATCACATCAAACAATTCAAAAACCATGAATCGACCTCCAATCCAAGCTTTATGAACTATAAAGTTTCCAACTTCTATTCATGATGCCGAAACCTATCAAATCACGTCCGATTGACTTCAAATTTTGCACACAAGTCATATTTGACATTACGAACCTATTCTAACTTCCGGAATTGGATTCCGACCCTGATGTCAGAAAGTCCACTTCCAGTCAAAATTCTCAAAAACGCTCAAATTTCTATCTTTAGCCAAATGGCTTCAAATAACCTACGGATCTCCGAATTCACTTCTGATCACGCTCCCAACTCCAGAATCACCATACGGAGCTACTCTTACTCTCAGAATCCCAAACGGACATCGATAATGATGAAATGCACTTCAAGCAAAACTTAAGAAATTTCTTCTAAAATGCTAAATTCCACAATAGGTGCCAAAACTCTCCCGTGTTATCCAAAACCCGAACCGGGCATATGACCAAGTTCGAAATCATCATACAAACCTCCAGTAACCTTCGGATCCCAATTCCAATTACTCATAATTCCAATCCTAGTTCATTTCTCCAACTTTAAGCTTTAAAAAATGAGAATTTCCATTTAATTTCAACTCCGATCTTCCTGAACTGCAATTCTGACCATATGCACAAGTCACAATACCTGAAATGAAGTTTCATATGGCCTCAGACTCTTAAATGATGCGCTAGGGCTCAAAACTACATGTCGGGTCGTTACGTTATCTCCCACTTACACATACGTTCATCCTCAAATGTGCTGAGAATCATACCAAGGTAGTCTGAACTCACTGTTTAGCACCTCAGTCACCTTCTCGTGCTACCACAACTTAGTTGAGAACATCATCTCGATAAATCCTGAAGATATTCCCTTTTATTCAAGAAAATAAGCATAAGAGCCGGATTCCAACATCCGGAATTCTATGCCAGGCCTATTTTCAACATATAATCACCATATCCATCACGACACGCCGTACTCAAGATCACTGTATCTTTTTGCTGGATTCTTACTTTGCGACACTTAATCCACAGTTTGATAATATTTTCTAATCAACTTAACAAAAATTCAACTAATCAGATGCTCCCATTGCACCTCGTGACCTACATATGTCTTGCTCTAACTTTTATTACACTAACACGACGGAAGAGATGCGCCAAAATTCATAACTGACTGCTAGATCAACAAATCATTACGTCTATACCTCTGACAAGAACCATTACCATATTTTGAATCAAATAATGATCTTTGCTCTTTAATATACTTCATATACTCAGATTGCACAGATCCGAATCTCATAATCTCGTCTCACCCCGTACGAATTGCTCAGGCAATAAGCCACCTCGAACACAATCAAGAGTCCCATATGATGCCACAATGTGCCAATAGGATACCGATTAGGATATGATACAAGAGGAAAACGAACTCCAAAACAAAGATCTAATTACCCCGCTCGCAAATCATTCATGCGACATGGGCTAACAGCTTATATGAGTTTTCTTCAGAACATGGGAAATAGAACACATAAGAGAAACTAGGGGGAACTTTATTGAACATCACACTGTTACGGTGCACAACCCGATCCAAACAGCATAACCATGGTGGCGTGCCACCTGATCAGTAAACAAAGTGCCTTCCAGGCATAAATTCTCAAATTGATGATATTACCCGAATCCTCAAACTTGGTTTATATCCCTAGCCAATCAAGTGACTACACATCACACTTATATAATCTTCCCATGGGAAACTCTCCAAAAATCATCCGAATAAATAACGGGTCCCCACATCTAAACCATCGGACGCACTAACGCTGAATAGCGATCCAGAATCCTTAACCAGGACGCAAAGCCTTTCTCATTGAGAGCCACCCTCTCTATCTAGGTCCCGAATATAACTCGCTCCATAGATCTTATATCACACGAACACTCTCTTCACGAAGCACCCGGCGGGATCACTTCCTATGAAACCTGCATCTATACGAGGTATAAATCCTGAACCTTTTTCCAAGTCCGAACATGAGCCAATAAGGACAGCCATAACATGCTTCCAGCAATTCCTTTGCTCGAATTACCACTGATAGTCTTTTTCTCATAGTTAAAAAAATCCACCAATGGTCTAATAGCCAAAAATTACGCAAGTAGCTAATCGTACAGCCCAATCATAAGTGGTGGGACTTTCCCACTTAGCTTGAAGCCATCATTTCATAATTCTAGAGTTTTCCCGACCTCTTTATCTCTTATGTGCATAACCTCGCGCCAATAAATTATCAAAATTTCTCAAAATATTCCTGTAAATCCCCATCTTTCATATTCTGAATCATCATCCACATTTGCACGTCCGATCTCTTTGTTGAACAACCAATATAATTCTTTGCAGAAGCTTCGCCAACCACGTGACTACTAACCTGCTCACGAAGAATAACCTACCTAGGGAAATCACCTCCCCACATCTTCCCATGCCGCTGCACGGGGTATATTCACTATGATACCAATGGCCCATACTTCATATCATTCCTGCAAGCTTTAATCGCAAATCCTTAAAATCCCCAATTCGATCCAAACTCTCCTTAAGGCGCATAGTCTTCCTACTACAAAGCCCATATGCAACAACCGCAACTCTCCCACTTTGGAAAAACTCATCTTTTTAATCGATCGCTCGATCGTGATTCTTATACTTGGCCTTCTAGAAATTTAAACACTGCCTGACACTTCCCATATGTCTTTCCTCATACTCTGTTGCTCAATTGTTGCCTTAAATAAAACCTATCTTCGTGGCACTTCAATCCAAAATAGCTGCTAATCTTTAAGCCTTTCCAAAGATCTTCTTCATCGACCATCAATATTAGAAATTCATATTCGATCTTGAACCACCGCACCATACGATAACCGACAGTCATATCTCCAATACATTTTCCCAATATCCTGCCATAACGGCAAATTGTAGCAGATTATAACATCATCGAGCTGGGTACGTTCCAATAGGACCACGACACCCCATCATAGAAGAAAGCCCTACCACGCTTGCAATTGCCCAGTCTCATTACTTTCACTAGCCCACGTCTGACCATTTTTAATCCGGCTGCCTTTTTACTCTGCCGATAATAAAATACTGAATCCTTTCATTACACACTGAGTAAACGTCCCTTCAATTCATCCACTGCCCTGACACGTGGGCAAACATCCTACCATCACAACAATAGTGAGAAAAATCGCTCATAAGCATCATAGCAACCTGTGCCTAGCCTCTAGGATCTTAGCAGTCCTATTACTGAGCTGAACAACAGGATATCCTCTTATAAAGTGACTATAATAGTACAATAAACTATACCGGGAAAGTCATCTCGCACCACCATTGTAGTGCCATGTCAATTCTAAAAATTCTCGATTTCTGGCCTCCGCTCGCATCGCGTAAGACTGAGTAGGAATATATCAAAGGCATAAGCCTCAAAGAAATCGAATCGCACGATAAGGAAATCAAGAAGGGAAGTACTCCTAACAGCCCTGTAGCCTCTCGGGGATAAGTACAGACGTCTCTGTACCGATCCATGACACTCTACTAGACTTGCTCATGACTCGTGAAACCGATGGGAACCTAGTGCTTTGATACCATGTTGTCACGTCCCAAAATCCCATACGGGTCGTGGTGGCGTCGGACACCGCTGTCAGGCCAGCGAACTAAAATACTTAATTAAAATTTTATTTTAATAATTCCGAAAAAAACTTCTTTATTATGATTAAAGCAATACTCAATACGTTCTTCCAATTAAATAAGGAAATATTAAGTCAACTTTCAAAATTGCTGAATAAATCCAAATACATCCCCAGAACCCGGAGTCACAAGTAGATGAGCAATTTTCTAAAGGAGACCAAATAGATACAACGACTGCCCGGAATACAATTGGACATAAAATAACTTCTGAAAAAGACTATACTAGCTGCAGAATAGCCTCGAGGAAATACAACTCACCTAGTCTCTGCCCATCAGGCCACTATGCTGCTAAGCCACGAGCCACTCAATAAACCTGTGCAACAAAATACACAATAAGTGTAGTATGAGTACAAAAACAACGTGTACCCAATAAGTGTCCCGCCTAATCCCGAAGGGGTAGAGACGAGATGGTCAACTTTAGCACTCACTAGCAGTCCAATGACTATTTATCCATAATAAATATATTGAACTGTGGATTTTTTATTAAACATGGTTCTAATCTAGATAGAGAAAACAAGTAGTCATATAATTCTTTCATGGAAAATTCCCTTTGATTTCTCGTTAGTACTAATAAAATGATCTCGAGCCATAGTATGGCATAAAACAACTTGAATGAGTTCAAGACAAAAGCACAAACATGCGCAAATCATGCCGAGGTCGACGGCCTGCTCCAACAAAAATGTAAAGTGTGCACTGCGAGGGTCAAGCGGCCCATACCATAGAAGCATCTATTTCAACGGGGCGATCGGCCCGTTCCAAAAATAAACACATACCCTGCTCGAGAATCAAGCATGCGACGCAGGTACACATAAGAATACATGCTCAATCAGTCAAATAAGAGCTTATGGGGGAATATTTTTTCAAATAAAACCAATTCTCCTATAAAATTTTTTTAAGAAATGAAGTTTAATCCCTATGAAATTCATTTACTAATTTAATGTGATTTAGGCAATTCAAGCCATCAATGGGTTCACAATTTATTCAAGTATGACATGCTTTTGGGTCCTAGACTACCCAGATAATAGCATAATAGCAGCTATGCACGGACTCTTGTCACCTCGTGCGTACGTTTCCCCCACAAATACGACCACATAATCAGTTTAACTTACCTATGGGGTAATTTCCCCTTCACAAGATTAGAAAGGAGACACACTTCGCTCTGAAGACTCATAGTCGGCGCTCTATATCTTTCTGAAAGCTCGAGAAAATGCACAGAGCTACACAACTAGCCAAATAACGGCAAAGTAATGAGAATATACTCAAACATTTGCAAACAATTCCAATTATACAATTTCCCAAATCTGTTTTGTGAAATGACCAAAATGCCCTCGGGCCCACGTGCCTGGATCAAAAATTTCTCGAAGGTGAACTTTTTCCATGACCTCAGGAACTCAAACATATAATTTTCTCATAATTTCAAACTCAAAATCATGGTTGAAATCTAAAAATATAACTTTCTAGGTTTTCCACCAAAACCTCAATTTTTATAAAAATTTTCATGCCCAAATCCACACAAAATTGACATGTTTAACTCAAAAAGGGTGGGGATAACTTACCTCAATTATTGACGACGAAAATCCCCTCTTGATGCTCCCCAAAAATCGCCCAAGTCATGAAAATATGAGAGAAATGAGCCAAAATCCGATTTTTAAAACAACCCCTCCGCCATCAGCATTTTCCGCTTTTGCGGTCCCGTTTATGCGGACACACAGTGTCACGCCCCAAATCCGTAGGCATGACGGCACTCAACCGGGTATCCCCAGTCGAGTGGACCTGGGTGACTTTCCTATTCCCCATGCCTTACCCCACATTATTTAATGATAATTAGCCAAAAGATATTAAATTTGCAATCGAAAGAACATATGTTTTCTCTTTTATAACCACACATTATGATTAACAGGGAACGTGACATACAAGTTTACACCGTCCAAAACATACACCTTTATACATAAGTTCTAACCCACACACCAGTGTCTACGGAGCCTCTAAGAGAAAGATAGTACAATACTTGCCGGCGACAAGGCCCCAGGTATACCTTTACAAAAGAACACAATACTCCAAAATACAACAACATAGGTGGCATGAGCCACACAAGGCCCCGGAAGGAAAAGGGCTCACCAACACAACTACCACCGATAAAGGTGAGGAGGATCTAGGAGCGGTGGACTGGAGTTCCTGCCACAGATCCACCTACAATCATAACACGAATGTAGAGCCCCCGGCAAAAAGGGACGTCAGTACATTTGAATTGTACTGGAATGTATGAACAAACTCTGTCCCAAGTAAACTCATGCAAAATTGCATATACGATAATAGAACTGAACAACAATAGCACAATTACAACCATGGAGCAACAACCAAACATCTCACAACAAGTAGTCATACAAAGGGGCAATCGGTGCCCCACATGTTACAAACTCTCTTGCTGTCTCCTTTCACATTTTTCACATTTGTCATTTCATGATTCATATTCATATCAATAGTGATATTGGATCACATTTTCCACCTCATTGCCTCGTCCACCCTTATTACCTTGTCCACCCTTATCACCCGAACCCTCACCTTATTTCACGTGTTGCGGCGCGCAACTCGACCCCGCCTGATAGTTTTCAATTCACAACAACAAACAATACAACAAAAAATACAAGAAATCAACTTGGGACATTATTAACACAGATCCACAACAAGGGTAATGCAATTCCAAAACTAGCAAGCACAATTCCTCAGGTTCATCATATTGGTACGCAATTTAGATCATCACACCAATTATTCACAACTAATCACACACGTTACTCATAATACTTCCATTTTCACTATTCCACATTATTCCCGTTTCCATTGTTCCACATTGTTCCATTTCTATTGTTCACATTGTTCCATTTCCATTAGTCCACATTACTTTCCATTTCCGTTGTTTTAATTTAGAGTTCCACAACATCCATCACAAAGTATTACCACACAATCATACAACACAATAGCCTCACAATGATTTTCACATAAATATCTACTATCAATAATTTCACAACTAGCATAGGGAAATTACACAAGGATCACAGTTAGCCATGCATACCTGGAGTTGAGTTTTCCCTTTTAAACCTTTAGTCCAAATTTTCCAAACAATCAAGAAGTCAATCTAGTTCATGAACAACACTTAGGTTTTAGAAATTTAAACTCATAGTTACTACCCAATCCCCCTTTTACAAGATTTTTGAGTTTTGAAGACATGCATGAAGATTTTATGAAGAAAATTCAAAGCAAGTGTACGGGGTTCCCTTCCCAAGCTTAATTTCGAAATTGGGGGAAATGGGTTAGGGATTTTACCTGAGAAATTAATAAAGAAGACCATGCACCAAGGATTTTCCACACTCCAATGATTTTGAAAGATCAATTGATGACGAACTTGCTTTCTCTCTCTAGGAACCTCTCTTCCTCTCTCCTTATTTGTTCAGAAAATGTTTTAAAAATGAGGGATGGGTGTTTTTATTAAAGAGGGGTAAGGCTTAAAGTCTTAGAAAATTAACTGGGTGAGCTCAATCTGTGACGCAAATCTGCGATTGCAGAACAGACATGCGGTCCGCAGAATGGACCGCAGAAATGGCTTAAGTTTCAAAGCTCTTGGGTTGGGAATGTGGTAGATATGCGGTCCACATTTACGTTCTACGTTCGCAGAATGCACCCCAGAACTGACCCTCGAATTTCCTCAGGGATAATATGTGGTCACTCTGCGGTCAGCATATTGATTATATGATCGCAGATTTGACCGCATTTTCAACATCAAAAATCTGTTGCTCTCTGATTCACTCTGGTGTAGGAATGCGGTCTGCATAGCTGATCTGAGACCGCATTCTTGATCGCATTTTGACCATTTTCTGACAAAACTTCAATTTCGCATTTTTAAGTTCAAAACAGTAAAAAGGATCCGATCCGTGTAGGTAGACTTGCTTCTATGAGCTGCTAACACCTGAGCACTCATTTTCACGGGGCCTTACATCCTCCCCCGCTTAAGATCATTTGTCCTCGAATGAGGACTTGGGAACCAAAAGAGTTTTGGAAACATGATATGCAAGTTTCTACACCTTTTATTAACTTTCAAGTTTGTTTTAGAAAAAGTTTGCCTCACTCGATCCAAAATAATAGAAAGTGGCGTACCATGAAGCCTCACTATATCCTTAATATACAATCGAGCATATTGTTCCGCAGTATCGGTGGACCTGACAGGAAAAAAGTGAGATGATTTGGTGAGCCTATCCACAATTACCCAAATTGAGTCTAACTTGTGCTAAGTACGAGGTAGTCCTGTCACGAAGTCCATATTGATCATTTCCCATTTCCACATCGGTATTTCTATAAGCTGAGTCAACCCTCTCGGTCGCTGATGCTCGGCCTTCACTTGCTGGAAATTTGGACACTTATAGACAAAGTCCGCTACACTCTTCTTCATACCACTCCACCAATAGATATCCTTGAGATCGTGAAACATCTTTGTAGAGCCTGGGTGCACTGAATACCTGGAATGATGAGCCTCCACCATTATCCTCTCCCAAAGATTATCCACATCTGGGACACATAACTTGTCGTGGCACAGTAGCACACCATCATTACTGCCGAGTGAAAATGCTGAACTTTTGTTACTTAGATATGCCTCCTTCAATTGTGCCAATGCTGGATCAACAAACTATTTTCCCTTAACCTCTTCCACGAGCGCCGATTTTGCAGTATTATGCACTATAAGTTCCTCCTCATTCGGGGCCGAGATACAAACCCCAAGGCTGGCTAACTGATGTACCTCCTGAGCTAGGAACCTCTGATCCGCTCTCAAGTGAGCCAAACTACCCATGGATTTCCGATTGAGGGCGTCGGGCACCACATTCGCCTTCCCTGGATGATACAAGATGTCCATATCATAATCCTTAAGCAATTCTAACCACCGCCGCTACCTCAAATTCAGCTCTTTCTGCTTGAACAAATATTGAAGACTCTTGTGATCTGAAAACACATCTACATGAACCCCATAAAGATAATGCCGCCATATTATCAAGGCGAACATAACTGCTACAAGCTCCAAATCATGCGTCGGATAATATTTCTCGTGATTCTTGAGTTTCCTGGAAGCATATGCTATAACCTTCACGTGCTGCACCAGAACACACCCTAGACCAACCCTAGAGGCATCACAATAAACCAAAAATCCCTCCGTGCCTTATGGCAAGGCCAATACTGGTGCCGAAGTCAACCTTGTCTTCAATTCCTGAAAACTTTTCTCACAAGCATCTGACCACTGGAACTTAGCTGATTTCTGCATCAATTTGGTCAATGGGGAGGTGAGGGTGGAGAATCCCTCTACAAACCTCCGATAATACCCTGCTAACTCCAAAAAGCTACGGATGTCCGTCGGGGTCGTGAGCCTGGGCCAATCCTTCACCACTGCAATCTTTTGGGGGTCTACCTGAATCCCCTCACTGGAAACAACACGACCCAGAAAAGTGACGGACTCCAACCAAAATTCACATTTGGAAAACTTGGCATACAATTGTTCCTGATGTAGAGTCTGCAAAACTGCTCTGAGGTGACTGGCATGATCCTCCCCGCTCCACGAATACACGAGGATGTCTTCAATGAAAACAATCACGAAGGAGTCTAAGAATGACTTGAAGACCAGATTCATAAGATCCATAAAAGCTGCCGGGGCATTGGTTAACCCAAAAGACATGACCAAGAATTCAAAGTGGCCATAACGCGTTCTGAAAGCGGTCTTAGGAATATCTTGCTCCCTGATTCAAATGGTGGTACCCGGACCGCAAATCAATTTTGGAGAAGAACCTTGCACCTTGCAATTGACCAAACAAATTATCTATCCAAGGAAAAGGGTAATTATTCTTGATGGTGACTTTATTAAGCTGCCGATAATCGATACACATCCGAAGTGACCCATCTTTCTTTCTGACAAAAAGAACCGGAGCACCCCATTGAGACACACTTGGCTGGATAAACTCCTTCTCCAATAAATCCTTCAACTGCTCTTTTAACTCTCGCAACTCTGCTGCCGCCATTCTGTACGGTGGAATAGATATTGGCAGAGTATTTGGCAATACATCAATCCCGAAATCAATCTCCCTATCTGGCGGGATTCCTAAAAGCTCATATGGAAATACCTCAAGAAACTCATTCACAACTGGCACGGATTCTGGGGCAGGAACCTCTAGAGTAGTGTCCGTCACCCGGTCTAAATGATAAATACACCCCTTCCTGATCATCTTCGAAGCCTTGAGGTAGGAAATAAACCTACCCTTCGGCACAACACCATTTCCCTTCCATTCAACAACCAGCTCATTAGGGAACTCGAGTCTCATGACTCTCGCCCGGCAATCTAGTTTAGCAAAGCACGAATAGAGACAATCAACCCCTATGATAACATCAAAATCCACCATCCCAAGCTCGATAAGGTCAGCCGTGGTGACACGACCACCTACCATAACGACACAATTCCTATAGACCCGCGCAGCTGCAATAAAATCACCAACCGGAGTCGATACAGAGAAGGGCTCAAGAAGCTGCTCGGGTTCAATCCCAAAACTCGATCAACAAATGGAGTGACATAGGACAAAGAAGACCCTGAATCAACAGGAGCATAGCAATAAAAGGCCTGAACAGATAGGATACATGTGACAACATCTGGGGAAGCTCAGCACTTTGACGACCACTCAATGCATAAAACCTGCTGGGTCCGCCCCTACCATGAGATCCACCTCTGGCTGCACCACGCCCTACTGGGGATTTAGGGTGCACTGATGACGTAGAAACTGCATGAACTAGATGGCTGAGCGAGTCCCCTACCCGTGCGCTGTCTGGGCGCAGGGCAGTCCCACTGTATGTGACCTCTCACCCCACAATTGTAACACACTGGAGTATCCAAGTAACACTCCTATGTATGAAATCTCCCACACTTGGGGCATATACCTCCCTACTGTCGAGGTCTCATCCGCGAATGACTGAACAGGAAGGACCTCATGCTGTTTGAACGTGGCCTCGAAGGGCTACTCTGCTTGAAATGGTGCACATATGGCGGTGCACTAGCTGATGACTGAGCATAAGACTGAGATGATCCTGCTGACCCTCTCCATGGAGCTGACCTCCATGATTTATCCATAGATCGTTCCCTGCTGCTACTCTCTCTGTCTGCTTGAATCTTTAACTTCCTGGCCTCTGTGGCCTTAGCAAAACCCACGATCTTCCCATAGTTCATTTCTGAATGAAAAGCCACTGTAGCAACCTCATTTACTACCAACGGACTGAGACCCTGAACGAATCGCCGAACTCTAGCCTTCATAGTCGATACCAACTGAGGAGCATACTTGGACAACCACATGAACTCCATATGATACTCCCAAACACTCATGCTTCCCTGCTTAAGAACCTCATACTCGGTGGCACGGGCTGCCGTGGTCTCGGCAGGAAAGAAGTTGTCCATGAAGGCATCCACGAACATCCCATCTAGCTTGAGGGATCCCCTCCTCACGGGAATCCTCCTACATCTCAAACCACGAACGCGCAACCCCTTTCAACCTGTATGAAGCCAATTCTACCCCCTCTATTTCCGTAGCCTTCATCACTCGAAGGGTCTTGTACATCTCATCAAGGAATTCTTTCGGATCGGCCTCTTGATCTGTGCGTGAGAACTCTGGAGGATTCAATCGCAATAACTTATGAACTCTGGAGTTGGAGGAATCTCCCTGTCCATTGGAGGACACAGGGGCATCATGAGATCTCTGGGCCTGGGCGGCCACTAACTGAGTCAACATACGGATAGCTCCCCTAAGATCTCCATCAGAAATCCCGAAATCGGAAACTGGAGCAACATCGGGATTAGGAGCATCGGTAGGAGGGATAGTAGCGCCCTCGGGCGCTGCTGGAAAAAGATTTCTTGGATCAGGAACGGATGGAGCAGGCAAATTCAGAACGGGGGAATCACTCTCACCCACGGCAGTCGGCACATGACCCACAACCCCACTGGAAGTGGCATTGGCCCCTAGGCCTAGTCTAGCTTTCTTCTTAGGTGCCATCACTGAAAATTCGAAATAGAGCACGAATTAGACACACATCATTCACCGCACGAACTTGGAATAACAAAGAAGAGGATCATTTTTCCTAAATGCCTGTGTAGCCACTAACTTATAGATGTGGTCGATAACACACAGATAAGAAGGGATCTACTAGGCACGACTCCGAGAGAACCTAGGACTCCTTTAAAACCTTAGGATCTAATACCTAGTTTGTCACGCCCCAAATCCGTGGGCATGACTGGCACTCAACCGGGTATCCCCAGTCGACTGGACATGGGTGCCTTCCTATTCCCCACGCGTTACCCCACATTATTCAATGATATTTACCCAAAAGATATTAAATTTGAAATTTAAAGAACATAGGTTTTCTCTTTTATAACCACACATTATGATTAACAGGGAACGTGGCATACAAGTTTACAATGTCCAAAACATAAACCTTTATACATAAGTTCTAACCCACACACCACTGTCTATGGAGCCTCTAAGAGAAAGATAGTACAATACTTGTTAGAATATACGCTTAACGCTAGAGGAGGGTTGAATAGCGTTATAATAAAAAACAATTTAAATTTGCAGAATTTAAAATTGCAGGAATAACGTAAGTGCAGTAATTAAAATGATAAGGAGAGAACACACCGAATTTTATCCTGGTTCACCACAACGTGTGGTTAGTCCAGTCCCCGAGAGACTCTCTCGTGTTTTACACTAACTTCTTTAAGCTTACGGGTGCCTAACAAACCGTTACACTTGCTCGTAGATATACACTCTACAAGACTTCAACCTGCTCGAGGATACCGCACCTCAAGACTTCAAACCAAGGAACTACTTTTCCTTCTTACAACAAGGGATTAGAATATCCCTTCAAGTGTGTACAAACACTTAGCACTCAAGACAAGACTCTCTTTATAGAGTAGATATGAGTAAAAACAATGCACTCAAGAACACAACAACTTAGTCAAGAGTTTGGCTCTCAAAAAGCTATGAAATGAATATAAAATGATTGATATGAGAGTATGTAAGCTTTAGCAAGAATGTCATCAGTTGTTGTACTTAAAAGAGTGATTTTGAGGTGTATTTATAGTGCTCAAAGTCACCAAGACCGTTGCTTAATTGCCAATCACTAATTGCTGATTTTGTGCTTGCATAATCGATTATATGATCTGCATAATCGATTATCTTCAGATCGTTCAAAAATCATATGCAGATTTTAAGCATAATAATCGATTATCCAAGTTACATAATCGATTATCAGTTAACGTTAAAAAACCGGAAACAGATTCTGTGCAAGCATAATCGATTATAGCCTTGTGTATAATCGATTATATTTTAGCGTTTTAAAAATACTTTAGCAACGGTCTTAACATAATCGATTACCTAAAAGACATAATCGATTATTTCGTTGCTTTGAAAATCCGGTTATACACTGCCTCAACATAATCGATTATTAGAAGAGACATAATAGATTATTTCGTTGCTTTGAAAATCCGGTTATACACTGCCTCAAGATAATCGATTATTGGAAATACATAATCGATTATTTATGTCCAGTTTTGAAAAACATGTTTGAAAATCATTTTGGCTAAAATGAAAATGTTTGAAAATCATTTTGGTTTAACTCAATGATGCGTGAAAATGATTTTACGAGAGAAGCCAAGACTTGAATAAGTTGTCGGATCAAGATCACACTATAAAGTGACTCATTTATAACTTTGTTTGATATTCTTGATCTTCCTCTTTGTTTCTCATGTTCTTGGACTTTGGCATATGTCGATGTTCCATGCGCGTCGGTTTGTCATTTATCAAAACCTACAGAAATGAACACACGTTTAGTTTTAGCGACTTGAGAACGTGTTTCAATAATTTCCCCATTTTGATAATGGCAAAACAATATCGGGATATGCATAATATAAGTATAAGTTCCCCCTCAATTTATGAGTTCCCCCTCAATTTATGCCAATTATGTATTAGTATGCATAGCCCTTATTCTTCCCCCTTTTGAAATTAGCAAAAATAATGAACTTTCATTAAAAAATATTAAACATACATGAGAAAGCAAGAAATAGACAGAATATAATTCAAACGATACATAAAATTTTTATTCATTGTCATCATTAATATCCGGCTCGGCATCCGACACTCCATCCGGAATAACAATTTGGCAATATGAATAGTTGATATGATCAAAGTACCCATGAAGCTCATGAGTCAAACGAGTGACGTTTTGATCAATATGAGCCAATGAGGTTGACAAAGAAGCAAGTTGGTCCGAAATGGTTTGACGAGTAGGAGCTTGAGGACGACGACTTTGAGTAGGAGGAGGAGGAGGATTTTCACCAATATTGGGAAATGAAGATTCTTGAATGTCCCAATGCTTTGTTGCCTTTTTGTGTGGACCGACGGAGGTGTCGATACCGGAGGCTTCAAAAATAGCCTTTATGAGAAAGGCATATGGGAGTGGCCTATCGTCCCCAATTG
This sequence comes from Nicotiana benthamiana, assembly GCA_034376525.1. NCBI lineage: Eukaryota > Viridiplantae > Streptophyta > Magnoliopsida > Solanales > Solanaceae > Nicotiana > Nicotiana benthamiana. The sequence goes on along the minus strand of CM067329.1, from coordinate 134,568,933 downwards.
CATCAAACATAAGAGTCATGATGAACTTGCACCAATTGATGCGAGCCCCGGTGATAATTGCATGTAAGAGTTTTGAATCTTCATGAGAGAGAGTTGTATGATTTAATTTTCGGGGTTTTAGAACTCGGGTGATGAAATAAAATATTAGACGATATTCTGGGCGCATGTGAGTAATAGTTGGGCGACGATTCTCCGGACAGTCGCCAATACCAATTTGGTGGAAAAGAAGTTGTTCATCAAATAAAGCGCCTGCTTCTCTAGTGTAGAGAGAAATGTCTTCACCATTCCGTGGAAGGTTAGTGAGGAGTTGCAAGTTTTCCTCACTTACAAAAATTGGAACTCCATTGATGTTAGAGACAAGGTCACCATCTTCGTCCTGCTGTAGATTTGAATAGAAGGCACGGATTAGAGCAGGATGAATGTAAGGAGTTTGAAGATATAGAAAGTCAATGAGTTGACTTTGTATAAGAATATTTTCTGTTGATGGGGGTGCGCTATTTCGAAGATATCGAGTAGTTGAAAAACGAGGCGGAAGGATTTCTCGATTCTCAAATTTTTCAATGAATCGAAGAAGTTCGGGTTGAGCATCAAAACGCAAATAAGAGCCGTCTTTATAGTTGAAAACGGGTGGGGGAGCGGCGGAAGAGGAGGCAATTTGGTTGCCGGAGCGAGAGCGTTTAGAGTGCTTGCTTGCCATTAGTATGAAGAAATAGGAGTTGTTTCAAAAGTTTGAAGGCTTTGGAAGATTGTTTGAAGCTAAGAGTGAAGTATGAAGTGAGAAATTCGAAGGATGAAAACATCTATTTATAGAATTGAAGAAGTGAGGCATTTATGGAGCAAAAAGCTTCAGATTTATGAAGCCAAACGGTCATGAACGGAAAAAAAAAATTTGAATACTGACCGTTGGTAATCGATTATGGAGGCTGCATAATCGATTATTTTGAATTGTAGTCAGAGAAGAAATCGATTATGCGATAGGAGATAATCGATTATTTGAATATAGTAAGTATTATGAGGATCCGGGCTCGGGGAATAATCGATTATGGATAATATGATAATCGATTATTTCAGTCCAGTGAAGTGACGAAAAGCCGAGACGATAAAAGATAATCGATTATGCAGTACTAAATAATCGATTATTATAAAACCTGTAACACTGAATCCCAAATTAATCGATTAGTAATATATGATAATCGATTATTGCCAAATTCCTGCAACCCGAGATGTTAGAAATAATCGATTGTTCTTAGTCAATAATCGATTATATGTTACCAGTGCCTGAAAATTCCCCCTGTCTTTGGGGCGATACCTGCAAAAAAGAATTAGGCGCCTTCGACGCTCAAGTTAGTAATTATTTAAAACAAATGCAATGCATGAATTAGATCATCATGGAGTCAAGAATTCCGAGTTCACTACGAATGTGGAAAAAGGACTCTTTATCTAAAGGCTTTGTGAAGATGTCGGCCAATTGATTTTTGGTTTCAACAAATTCAATTTCGACATCGCCCTTGAGAACGTGATCTCTTATAAAGTGATGTCTAATTTCTATATGTTTCGTTCTTGAGTGAAGAATAGGATTCTTCGTCAAGCTTATGGCGCTAGTATTGTCACATCGAAGAGGAACATGATCAATACTAAGACCATAATCCGAGAGTTGTTGCTTCATCCAAAGGATTTGAGCACAACAACTCCCCGCGGCTATATATTCAGCCTCGGTTGTGGATAACGCAACACTAACTTGTTTCTTGCTAAACCAAGAAATTAAGGAGCTACCGAGCAAATGGCAAGTGCCACTAGTGCTCTTGCGGTCCAATTTGCAACCCGCAAAATCGGAATCGGAATAGCCAACAAGTTGGCATGAAGAATCTTTGGGATACCATAGTCCCACATTTATTGTTCCAACAAGATACTTCATAATCCGTTTTACCGCAGTTAAGTGTGACTCCTTCGGACATGATTGATATCGAGCGCATAAACACACGCTAAACATGATGTCCGGTCTACTAGCAGTAAGATAGAGAAGAGATCCGATCATACCTCGATACTTCTTGGTGTCTACTTCCTTACCTTTCTCATCTTTGTCAAGATGGTCGGATGTACTCATTGGGGTGGCCATTGCTTTGGCGTTGCTCATTTCAAAACGATTTAGCAACTCCTTGCAATATTTGGATTGGCAAATGAAAGTTCCCTCTTTCATTTGTTTCACTTGCAGCCCCAAGAAGAAGTTTAGCTCACCCATCATTGACATTTTGAATTCGCTAGTCATTAACTTAGAGAATTCCTCGCATAGAAAATCATTAGTAGCACCAAAAATAATATCATCGACATAAATTTGAACTAATAGAATGTCATTGTTTTTATTTTTGATAAAAAGTGTGGTGTCAACTTTCCCCCTTTCAAACTCATTGTCTAAGAGAAATTTACTTAGACGTTCATACCAAGCTCGAGGAGCTTGTTTAAGACCATATAAAGCTTTCTTAAGCTTGAAGACATGGTCAGGAGATGTAAAATCTTCAAAGCCCGGGGGTTGTTTAACATACACTTCCTCTTGAATAAACCCATTGAGGAAGGCACTTTTGACATCTATTTGAAATAATTTGAAATTCATAGATGATGAAAAAGCAAGTAATAAACGAATGGCTTCTAGGCTTGCAACGGGTGCATAGGTTTCTTCATAATCAATGCCTTCTTCTTGATTATATCCCTTAGCAACTAGCCTAGCTTTGTTTCTAGTGATTATACCATTTTCATCTAATTTATTCTGGAAAACCCATTTCGTACCAATTATGGTGTGATTATCGGGTCTTGGCACCAATTCCCAAACATCATTACGTTTGAATTGGTTAAGCTCCTCTTGCATTGCCAAGGTCCAATGCTCATCCCCAATTGCTTCGGAAATGATTTTAGGTTCTATTTGTGAAACAAAAGCCATATGTCCTACAGTGTCTTTAAGAAGGTTTCGTGTACTTACCCCTTTCTCGATGTTGCCAATTACCTTGTCAAGAGGATGGTCTTTAGACGTCCTCCAAGCCTTAGGCATTATCAGTTCTTCTTTTTGTGGTGGTACTTATTCCGAAGGTTGTTCCATGACTTCATCTTGAACTTCCTTTGGATCCTCCTTTTGTACCTCGTCTTGAAGATTGATTTTCTTTAAAGCATCTGCAAGATCAACACAAGAATCCTTTCTCGCCAAGCGAGCATCATTTTCACAAAATACTACATGAGGAGATTCCTCAACAGTTTTGGTTTGATTATTAAAATTTCTATATGCTTTGCTACGCGATGAGTAACCAAGAAAAATTCCTTCATCAGATTTCGCGTCAAATTTTCCCAAGTTATCTTTTCCGTTGTTGTGAATAAAACATTTACAACCGAAGACTCTAAGATGGGAAAGATTTGGTTTCCTTCCCTTATAGAGTTCATAGGGAGTTTTCATGAGTATCGGTCTAATGATAGCTCTGTTTAAAACATAGCTTGCGGTACTCACGGCATCCACCCAAAAATATTTGGGAATTTCGGCCTCATTGAGCATGGTTCTAGCCATCTCTTCGAGACATCGATTTTTACGTTCTACCACTCCATTTTGTTGTGGTGTACGTGGAGCCGAAAAGGTATGTTCAATACCGAGTTCGTCACAAAAATCCGAGAAGATATTATGATCGAACTCTCCCCCATGATCACTTCTTATGGAAGTGAGGGTTGTGTTCTTTTCATTTTGAACACGTTTAAGAAAACTTTTAAAAGCTTGAAAGGCATTACTTTTATGAGCAAGAAATAACGTCCATGTAAATCTAGAATAGTCATCAACAATAACAAAAGCATAAAGATTACCACCATGACTTTTAATTCTAGAAGGTCCGAAAAGGTCCATGTGTAGAAGTTGTAAAGGTCTAGTGGTTGAAACAACATTTTTGGATTAAAAAGAAGCCTTTGTTTGTTTCCCTTTTTGGCATGAATCACAAATAGAATCTTTTTCAAACTTCATGTTTGGAAGACCAATTACTAAATCTTCTGAAACTAGTTTGTTTAAAAGATTCATATTTACATGAGCTACTCGACGATGCCATAACCACATTTCGTCTTCTTTACTCATAAGGCAATTTACAAAAATTGATGAAGAATTTTCAAGATCGACCATATAGATATTATCCATTCTAATACCACGAAGAATAATTTTGAAATCACTATGACGGATAACTAAGCATTCTTCGGAGTCAAACCATACAAGATTTCCCTTGTCACATAATTGACTTATGCTCAAGAGATTATGTTTAAGACCTTTAACTAGCAAAATATGCTTAATGGAGGAGGATTCGTCCTTACCGACCGATCCAATGCCGATAATCTTTCCTTTGTTATTGTCCCCAAAAATAACATTTCCTCCTTCCGTGGGTTTTAGTTGAAGGAATTTTGATGCATCCCCAGTCATATGTTTGGAGCATCCACTATCATGGTACCAAAGTACACTTGATCCCTTCAAACACACCTACAAAACAAATTAATGAGATTTTGGTACCCAAGCCATTTTGGGTCCTTGTGTGTTAGGTGCAAAATATTGGTGTGATTGTCCTGCAGTGAAATGTCTATGTCTAGTGAAGCATGCGGGAGCAATATGTCCAATTTTATTGCAATAATGACAAATGACATTCGGATTGTGCATTCTTCTAGGATGATAATAATTTGGGGGTCTAAATTTATTCACTCTATTTTTAGGAACATAGTTTTGATGTAGTTTTCGAAAATCTTGTCTAGGTGGTCTATACATGCCAACATTTCTTCTAGCATTCACTCTATTTTTAGGAAAATAGTTTTGATGTGGTTTTTGAAAATCTTGTCTAGGTGGTCTATACATTCCAATATTTCTCCTAGCATTTGTTCTAGGATGAGTTGCAATTCTAGGATTAAAATTTCTAGGTTGAGTGTTGACATTTATTTTGTTTTGCCTAAGTTGAGTCGTAGGTGGTTTAGGAATGGACTCAACTTTTTCTTTTGGCTCGTGTTTAAAGCCTATACCGTGCTTAGTGGATTTCAAATTTACAAGCACTTCATTGCGATTTTTGTGTGAAGAATTGAATTTGTGCAAAGTGCTTCTAAGACTTTCTACTTCTTCCTTTAGAGATTTGCAAGAAGTACAATCCTTATTTGAGCTTTCGGGTTTATCGGCGCTTCTTTTGCCATAAAACTTGTTTTCCTCTTTTAATTTCTCATTTCAAGAGTAAGTTTTTCAAAATCCTTTTCTTTTGAAGAAAATTGTTTTCTTAAATCTTTTATAGATTTAGAAGCGCTAATAAACTCTTTATACAATTCATCAAATGCATCTTGCATTTCTTCTAAAGTGAAATAGTTCTTAGAAGTAGTACATACCTCATTTTGAGTTTCTTCGTGTGCCATAAGACACAAGTTTGCGGTCTCGTTTCCTTCTCCATCACTTGATTCGTCTCCGGAGTCGCCTCCCCAAGAGATGTATGCTATTTGTTTCTTGACGGGTTTCTTCTCCTTTTTGGTATTTGGACAATTTGATTTTATGTGCCCGATTTCTCCGCATCCATAGCACTTTAATTGGTCTCCTTGTCGCTTACCTTTTCGTTCAAACTCCTTTCGCATGAACTTGTGAAATTTCCTAATAACTAGTCCGAACTCGTAATCTTCGTTGCTTGAATCCTCATCATTTTGAGGTTGAGCCGTGCTTGCCTTGAGGGCGATTCTTCGCTTCCTTTGATCATCCAAAGGAGGGTTAAGAATAGTTGATTCATAGGTTTTGAGATTACCTCTAAGCCCGTCGATTGTGACATTTGTGATGCCGATTGACTCTTGAATAGCGTCGGCTTTGGAGCGCCATTCCGGAGTGAGACTTCGAAGAATTTTACGGACAAGCTCCCTATTCGTGAAAGTCTTCTTGAGAGCATGAAGATCATTAACGATTTCTGAAAATCGTTCGAACATATATGAAAAAGTTCATATTCGTGGGTTAGAAAATCTATTTTAGCTTCTCTTACCTGGTCCGTACCTTCGTAGGTGATCTCCAATTTATCCCACATTTGCTTAGCCGTGGTGCAACATGAGATTTTCCGATAGTCATCGGGATTTACAGCACAAAATAGCATGTTGATGGCCTTTGCATTACATTCCACCTTTCTGATATCGTCCATATCGTATTCGTCTTCCGACTTCGGGACGAGTTCATCTCCAACCTTTTTAGTTGGAAGTTGTTCTCCATTCTTTATGATTTTCCACAATTGGAAGTTGTTTGATTGAATAAAAATCCTCATCCTCTCCTTCCAGTAGGTATAATTTGTGCCATCAAAGAGTGGTGGCCGTGTGAAGCATTGTCCTTCACCTAGCCCTGCATTAATGTTACGAGTAGAAGCCATGGATTGTTTCTCTCAAACTGTTAAGTCTTTCAGAGAGTTAGGCTCTGATACCAATTGTTAGAATATACGCTTAATGCTAGAGGGGGGGGGGGTGAATAGCGTTATAATAAAAAACAATGTAAATTTGCGGAATTAAAAATTGCAGGAATAATGTAAGTGCAGTAATTAAAATGATAAGGAGAGAACACACCGAATTTTATCCTGGTTCACCACAACGTGTGGTTAGTCCAGTCCCCGAGAGACTCTCTCGAGTTTTACACTAACTTCGTTAAGCTTACGGGTGCCTAACAAACCGTTACACTTGCTTGTAGATATACACTCTACAAGACTTCAACCTGCTCGAGGATACCGCACCTCAAGACTTCAAACCAAGGAACTACTTTTCCTTCTTACAACAAGGGATTAGCATATCCCTTCAAGTGTGTACAAACACTTAGCACTCAAGACAAGACTCTCTTTATAGAGTAGATATGAGTAAAACAATACGCTCAAGAACACAACAACTTAGTCAAGAGTTTGGCTCTCAAAAAGCTATAAAATGAATATAAAATGATTGATATGAGATTATGTAAGCATTAGCAAGAATGTAATCAGTTGTTGTACTTAAAAGAGTGATTTTGAGGTGTATTTATAGTGCTCAAAGTCACCAAGACCGTTGCTTAATTGCCAATCACTAATTGCTGATTTTGTGCTTGCATAATCGATTATATGATCTGCAAAATCGATTATCTGCAGATCGTTCAAAAATCATATGCGGATTTTAAGCATAATAATCGATTATTCAAGTTACAGAATCGATTATCAGTTAACGTTAAAAAATCGGAAACAGATTTTGTGCAAGCATAATCGATTATAGCATTGTGTATAATCGATTATATTTCAGCGTTTTAAAAATACTTTGGCAACGGTCTTAACATAATCGATTACCTAAAAGACATAATCGATTATTTTGCTGTATTGAAAGATCCGGTTATACACTGCCTCAACATAATCGATTATTAGAAGAGACATAATCGATTATTTCGTTGCTTTGAAAATCCGGTTATACACTGCCTCAACATAATCGATTATTAGAAGAGACATAATCGATTATTTCGTTGCTTTGAAAATCCGGTTATACACTGCCTCAACATAATCGATTATCAGAAATACATAATCGATTATTTATGTCCAGTTTTGAAAAACATGTTTGAAAATCATTTTGGCTAAAATGAAAATGTTTGAAAATTATTTTGGTTTAACTCAATGATGCATGAAAATGATTTTACGCGAGAAGCCAAGACTTGAATAAGTTGTCGGATCAAGATCATACTATAAAGTGACTAATTTATAACTTTGTTTGATATTCTTGATCTTGCTCTTTGTTTCTCATGTTCTTGGACTTTGGCATATGTCGATGTTCCATGCGCGTTGGTTTGTCATTTATCAAAACCTACAGAAATGAACACACGTTTAGTTTTAGCGACTTGAGAACGTGTTTCAACAATACTTGCCGGTGACAAGGCCCCAGCTATTCCTTTACAAAAGGAAACAAGGCTCCAAAATACAACAACATAGGTGGCATGAGCCACGCATGGCCCAGGAAGAAAAGGGGCTCACCAACACAATTACCAACGATAAAGAGGAGGAGGAGCTACGAGTGGTGGACTGGATTTCCTCCCACGGATCCACCTACAATCATAACACGAATGTAGCGCCCCCGGCAAAACGGACGTCAGTACAATTGAATTGTACTGGCATGTATGAACAAATTCTGTCCCAAGTAAACTCAAGCCAAAATGCATATACAAGTATAGAACTGAACAACTATCGTACAATTACAACCATGGAGCAACAACCAAACATCTCACAACAATTGATTCAAGTAGTCATACAAAGGGGCAATCAATGCCCACAGGTTACAAATGTCTCCTTTCACATTTTTCACAGGACATTATTAGAATGCAAGTTTCCGAGGACATGACCCTTGATAGGAGCGTCTGGAGATCCAGAATCAGTAGGTTAGGGGCTCCTAGAGTCCTTCACACGTCAGTAGGTTTTCTCATAGACGATTTGTGTGTTAGCGTGTGCCTCCTGTGGCTGTTAGTTATGATAGTTACTGCACGATTTTATTGCCTGCGATTGTATGTATGTTTCTTATTTTTAGATAATTATTTTCACTATTTTCTGCGGGAGTCACTAATGCTTTTGTTTTTGTTTTGTTTTACAGCTGTTTTTCCTTTTGTCCTATGCGCCGAGGGTCGATTGGAAAGAGCCTCCCTGCCCTTTCGGGTAGGGGTAAGGCTTGTCTACATATTACCCTCCCCAGACTCCCACCTGGTGGGAATATACTGGGTAGTTGTTGTTGTTGTTGTATCATTTTATGATTCATATTCATATCAATAGTGATATTAGATCACATTTTCCACCCTTATTTCCTCGTTCACCCGTCTTAAATCGTCCACCCTTATCACCCTAACTCACACCTTATTTCAACGTGTTGCGGCACGCAACCCGACCCCGCCTGACAGTTTTCAATTCACAACAACAAACAACACAACAACAAATACAAGAAATCAACTATGGGACATTATTAACATAGATCCACAACAAGGGTAATGCAATTCCACAACTAGCAACAACAATTCCTCTGGTTCATCTTATTGATACGCAATTTAGATCATCACAACAATTATTCACAACTAATCACACACGTTATTCATAATACTTCCATTTCCACTATTCCACATTATTCCCATTTCAATTGTTCCACATTGCTCCATTTCCATTGTTCCACATTGTTCCATTTCAATTATTCCACATTACTTTCCATTTCCGTTGTTTGAATTACAAGTTCCACAACATCCATCACAAAGTATTACCACACAATCATACAACACAAAAGCCTCACTATGATTTTCACATAAATATCTACTATCAACAATTTCACAACTAGCATAGGGCGATTTCACAAGGATCACAGTTGGCCATACATACCTGGAGTTTAGTTTTCCCCTTTAAACCTTTAGTCCAAATTTACCAGGTAATCAATAAGTCAATCTAGTTCATGAACAAGACTTATGTTTTAGAAATTTAAACTCATAGTTACTACACAATCCCCTTTTTACAGGATTTTTGAGTTTTGAAGACATGCATGAAGATTGTATGACGAAAATTCCAAGCAAGTGTATGAGATTCCCTTCCCAAGTTTAATTTCGAAATTGGGGGAAATGGGTTAGATATTTTACCTGAGATATCAATAAAGAAGACAATGCACCAAGGGTTTTCCACACTCCAACGATTTTTAATGATCAATTGATGAAGAACTTGCTTTCTCTCTCTAGGTCTCTCTCTTCCTCTCTCTTATTTTGTTCAGAAAATGTGTTAAAAATGAGGGATGAGGTGTTTTTATTGAAGAGGGGTCGGGCTTAGATTATTAGAAAATTAACTGTGTGTGCTCAATCTACGATGCAACTCTGTGGTCCCAGAACAGACATGCGGTCCGCAGAATGGACCGCATAAATAGCTCAAGTTTCAAACCTCTTGGGTTGGGAATGCGGTAGATATGCATTCCGCATTTGCGTTCTGCGGTCGCAGAATGCACCGCAGAACTAACCCTCGAATTTCAATCAAATCCTCCTGTGGCTTAATGTGCATGATATCTACCAGCGGACCCAACTTTGTTTCACCCAAACTTGACCATCTTCATCTAGGTTGTTCCACCATATACACAAGTGCAAGTGAGCCTGTTCTATGACCGATTCCAGCGATTCCTGGATGGTATTCATTTGTTCCTGTAGAAATTTAATGTTAGGGTTGACTCTTGTAAATTCTTTTTGCAAAAACCAGTTTTCTAAAATCAACGGATAAGGACCCCTTTATTGTTGTATTAGCAACAATGGCCGCTTTTCCAAGCATGGCCCTTTCACAATTCCAAACGAATTTTGAGGTCAGGGTAAGAAAAGACACCTTTTAAATAGACTTTCTTGTTTTCCCTAGAAATAACCTTTCGATAATTGAAATGTAATCGAAGGCTACTCTAGTAAAAAACAACTTAAAGACAAATCGAAGCTGGGTCGGCTTTTAAAACACCTTTGATTTTATTATTTTGGAAAAAATGAGGCCGAACCTTATATGGGTTGCCTACGTATCCCACATCTGGTGGGAATCAGACATGCATAGTTCGGGAAGTTCTGACAAAAATATACGATACTTGACTCACTCTATTTTTGAAATTCATTTTCCCTTTTTTTTTAATTTGGCAAAGTTTCAGGACATTTTTAAATACAGGATCTTCAATTAGCTGTGCCTATTTAGTGTGCATAATTCAGGAGAGAGTGCATATTTAGGTTATTGTTGAACAACACCACTCCCAAAGTATATAAGGGATTAGTAACTGAGGGTTTAAAGGCAGGATTAGGGATAAAAAAGCCTTGGGTGCAATCTTAAGTGAACAGTGGTAAATATAGCTAGCTAGGGTATCTCGGGAGAGTTCATTTAGTATATTACTATGACTACTCGGGAGAGATTTACGGTAAGATGAGCATTCATGATTGATAGACATGTTGGTAAATTTGTTTGAAGCATAAATAGAAGGAATTCCATTAATAGGGGAAATCATTACCTTAGCGTTTTCTCATTATTGTTTACAACCTTAGCATCCTTAGTATATAGCTATTTATTTACTTGCAATTTTAGTTACTAAAGATACCATCAATTGTGATTCAAACATTTGGGGAAATTAGTTCTCAAGAGTTTAGTGGGTCTAAAGATAGTGGCTAATAGGTTAACTCTCTGTGGATTTGACTATGGGCATAATACTCGGGTTATATTTGCAACATCCGCAGTGTCATTTTTATAAGACATAGTTGGGCGTGATAACAGTGTGAATACAAAATAGGAAGATGACTTCGAAGACTGTGAACACAGCATCTGGGTTACCTTGAGTCTCCTCGGCAAGAATTCACACAGCTACTATCAAAAATACATCGATCTGCACAAAAAATATACAGAAGTGTAGTATGAGCACACCACAACGTTGCCCGGTAAGTATCAAGACTAACCTCGGTGGAGTAGTGACGAGGAACATTCAAGACACCCACTGGTCTAATAAGTAGAGCAAAAATAAGTATAGAAACAACAGAAAATAATATCTATATAAAGACTACGCGATATGGCTAACAACACAATAATTGCGTTAAGGAAAGAAAACAGTAAGTAACACCGGAACACCACGATAAGAACATAGAAAAGTGAACGAAAGTACAACCCAAATAAAAAATCACAAATACAGCAAAGACAAGTCATACTCAGCAACTACGACAATTTTTCACATTGGTCTCAGCTAGAAAACTTCAATCGATTAGTCAAATCCTTCAAGTGATAAAAGTGCTTCGAAATATAATTGTTTAGATAAATATTTTCCCAAAAAATTTCTTTCGAAGTAATTACCTTTCGAGTATAATCTTCTCAAATAAGTAACCTTTGAATATAAGTTACCATGTGATACCTCATCTCGTAATCATACAATATCGGTCTCAATACCTGAGTCCTAACACTGGGCATCCTATGCCCTCATCACACCATATGATCATATTGACAACTCATGTACCAAATAGAGACATTCTCATATGGAAGACAATAAACAAGGGTGTGCGTCTATACTCGATAATACCAAGAAGTCTCCTATCCGATTAGGGTGCTTAGACCTGTGTATGCTTGTGCAAGTTTCCTAATATATTTCATACCAGCTACTAAGTATAAGGAATAGAATATAATGTTTACAGAGGGATTGGATCAATGAAAACCACATCTTAAAAAATAGTGATTTTAACAGCGGATCTTCCCAGAATATCATCCTATTGTCCCAAACGTAAATGTGCAGATGATCTCACGGGAAATCGTCCCGTAGTCCAAATCGTATACATGTAGGAACATCTCCCGGAATACTGACCTGTCGTCGCAAAGTAAATATCCAGTACAGGGGGATCTCCCGGGATATTATCTTCTAGTCCCAATTATAAATGTGTAGGGGAATCTCCCAGAATACTGATCTGTAGTCCCAAAGTAAACATGCAAGGGGACATCCTCGAATACCGTTCCGTAGTCCCAAAGTAAATATGCAGCGCAATAACATAAACAATAGTTACAGCAAAATAGAAAACTCGTGCATCACCACAATACGTATAACAACAACAATGACAGTAATACAAGGTAAGACAAGTAAATCAACTCAAGCACTGTAAATTACGAGGAAATGGTAAAACCAGTTCACAAGGAATATTCATAGAAAAGAATGTTAGCATAAAGGGGCAGTTAAATAACGGGAAAACAAACATGTAGCAACAATCCCACAGTATAAAGTCAATAAAAAGAAAATCAACATGAATCAAGTAGTCACAAATAAAGGCAAGTCAACAAGGATATAAGTTATCTAAACTCCTTTTAAGGTTGGACAATTTCAAGGATATTTGAAAATTCAATTAAGGAAAGATGATCTTAGCTTCACTTAAGACTAACTAATTTCAGGAGGGATAAAAAAAATTCTCAAATAAGAAAAGCAACTATGAAAAGATAGCATGACGATAGGAGAGGCAAAAATTTTCAATTAAATCAAATAGGAGTCAATTAGGCAATAAGAGTGAATCATGAAGCAATTAATTCCAATTAAGCATGAAGAGGTGAAACTAGGAAATAAAAAACTTAGTCATGTCAAGAACACATTCATATACAGTGAATATAAAGACCTAAGAACCCTAAAAGTCCAATTTTACACAAATAAGTCCGAGCACGAACTCGTCACCTTGCGTACGCGAACTACAATTACCATAGAAGACTCAAATCCTAATGGAAAGTTTCCCACAAAAGGTTAGGCAAGATACTTACCTCAAAGACGACTGATCGATACTCTAAAATGCACAAAGAACAATTAAAACACCTAAGAAACTATTCCATATCATAAAGTCTCAATCTTCAACAAACCCCAAAATTCATTCCAAAAGTCGACCCCCGAGCCCGCACCTCAGAACCCGACAATTTTTACAAAATCCAAATACCCATTCTGATATGAGTTCAACCATACAAATATTATCAAGTTTCGATACCATTTAGGTCCCTCAAATTACAATTTTTCATTTTATAAATATTCTTCATAAACCAACTCTTTCCCCAACCCAAAACACAATATAAATGATAAAAATAAAGAAAAATCATGGAATATGTTAGATTCTAGGTGAAGAACACTTACCTAGTCGATTTGTGTGAAAAACCCTCAAAGAATCGCTCAAAATCGAGCTCCACAAGTTAAGATATGAAGAAAATGGTTTAACCCTCGATATTGGAATATATTCTGTCTGTCCAGGCATTAGTGCATTTGGAACGCGAAGGAAGGATCACGTTTGCGAAGAGGAAAAATGAAGGTTGTACATGTTACTCATCACGAACCCGACATTGAGCTTGCGAATGCGAAGAAGAATAGCTAGGAAACTATGCGAACGCGTAGGGAAGGATGTGAGCATGAAGAAGGAAATGCAGGGCTTCACAAACATGAAAGGTTGTTCGCGATCGCGAAGGAGAATACTAGAAGTAGAATAAAACAGTTCCAACAATGGGAAATATGACCCTTAGCCCACCCGGAACACATCCGAGGTCCTCGGGACTCCGTCGAAACAGACAAACAAATCATATAAACTAACACAGACTCGCTCGAGGTCTCAAATCACATCAAACAGTGCCAAAATGATGAATCACACCATGAATCGAACTTAGGAACTTTCAAATCTTTCAACTTCCAAAACTCTTGCTGTGACCTAACAAATCAACTAGAATGACGCCAAATTTTGCAGATAAGTCCAAAATAACATCACGGAGCTGCTTCAACTCTCTGAATCGTATTCTGACCCCGATATTATAAAAGTGAACTATGGGTAAAACTTCTCCATTTTCCAACTTCAACTTTTCCAAGTGTTGCCAAAATACCTCAAATTACCCTACGGACCTCCAAATCTGAATATGAACGCGTGCCTTAGTCCAAGATCACCATATGAAGTTGTTGAGATCACCCAAAACCCATTCTAGAGCCGTTTACTCAAAAGTCCAATTCCAGTCAAATTCTCACTGCCTATGTTTCCAAAACTAGAATCCTTCTTCTAATTTGACTTCGAATCCCCTGGTAACTGAATTTAACCATGCATGTAAGTCGATACACATAATATGAAGATGTTCAATACCTTACACTGTTGAAAGAAGCTTAAATTCTCAAAACGACTGGCCGAGTCATTACATCCTTCCCCTCTTAAAACATGCGTTTGTCCTAAAACGTGCCAAGATTCGCCTCAAAGTCCTCAAATCATTGAAGGCACACTTCCAACTCACACCCGTGGGTGATCCCATGTCACCCCAATCTACATAAACTTGACAACACCATCTCAACTAAAATTTAGCCTTTCTAGCAATACCAATAAGCTTTAGAGCCAGAATTCTCACCTTTCATTCATTTCTAAAAGACCCGATTCTAAATCCATATCCGATGTCAGTCTCAACTAGCAGCATCAACCCATACAACTTTGTTAGAGTTGTTCCTGTACTGATCCTACTTTAGGAGAGGAAAATGCTTGATAAAATGTCCTAGCTTGCCATATTTATTACAAAGGTCATAATTCTTTGACTTAAAAGAACTTCCTCTTTTTGGAATGAATCCATTCCTTCGAACCATTTTCTGGAATCTTTTTGTCATGTATGACATATCACCATCATCACCACTTGAATCATTGCTTTCTGTATTGAGGACCAGGTTCTTTTACCTCTTGGAATATCTTCTTTCACAATCATTCTTCTTATTCATTTCATATATGTTAAGATTGCCAACAAGCTCATAAATAGATAGCTCCTGCAAGTCCTTCATCTTTGTAATGGTGTTCACTTTTCTTTCCCAAGATATGGGAAGCACACTGACGATTTTTCTAACCAGCTTGTTTCTTGGAATAGTTTCACTGAGGGAGTGAAGCTCATTAATGATGGAGGTGACCAGGTATGCATATCTTGAATAGACTCATCGTCTTTTATCCTGAATAGCTCGTATGTAGTTGTGAGCATGTCTATTTTCGATTGCTTGACATGTGTTGTTCCATCGTGAGCTGCTTACAGGGCTTCCCGGATTTCATTAGACGACTGACATCTTGATATCCTATTGTATTCATCTGGACCAATGCCACACACCAGAATTTTCTTGGCATGAAAGTTCTTCTCTATAGCCTTTCTATCAGCATCATTGAATTCTTTCCTTGTCTTAGGAATGGCTACATCTGGATCGCCAAGGTTTTTGTAGGAACAAAGGGTTCATCACAAGGACATCCCATAGCTTAGAATCTTCTTCCATGATGAAGTCATGCATCATATTTTTTCACCATCCATAATACTGTCCATTGAACCTAGGTGGTGTGTAAGTAGACTGGCCTTCTTCGAAGCTTGGAGGAGCAACCCTGAGGATCTTTTCTAGGTGTTAGCCTAATAGAGAAAACCTGCTCTGATACCAATTGATAGAATATAAGGGTCCACCAAAATCTATAGACAACTAGGTTCAATAGTACACACGCACGCTGTAGTAAATATAATGACAAGAGGAGTTTTACGTGAAAAATTCTCAGCTCAACATGATTAAAAACCACGACCTACCCTTGTAAGATTTCAGCTTCACTACTAAGAAACTTTCAAATTATAACCTATGCAACAGAGGAATTAAGCTTTTAATCCCTCACTAACTTGTAACACACCTATTATAAGTCATTTTGTAATAACTCTATTACAAAGACTTTACAACATGACTAACTCTAGCGAAGACTTAAACACGCATGTTTAAGGTTTACAAACGAGTTCCTATAGAATGCTTATAGACAAGGTAAGTAGGTAATACAAATGAAGAACTACTACAATGTTATAACTCAACTCAGGAAATAATGACTTGTTGTGGGAACTGGTCCCTAGTTGTTTTTTTTGTTTTCGAAGCACTTGAAGCTTTCTTATTGGATAGTCATGTAAGTGAGATTGAGTGAAATATATAAGTGTTTAATTGAATGAGTTTTACCTCCCTTGATGTTTATAAATGTACGACCTTACATACAATGATGTAAGCAAGATAGGTAAAAAGAAATTTCACAAAAAGTTGACTGTTGCACTGTTCATGTACTATAGCATGTGCAGGCAGCAACTTCCTAGATAGAGGGTTGACTTCGTATAGTCTCCTCGGGAACTGGTAGGGACCTATCCCCTTAGTTGTTTCTTCTACTCTGAAGAGTTGAATCATATCCCACGCTGAATCCCAACCTAGTACCTTATGATCTTAATGTCTTTTAAATATGTAACAGGTTCCTTATTTGGTGTCCGCTAGTAAGTTTCTTAGATCATCCAAACATAAAGTAAAGTACTTATGACCAAATTACTTGTAACTTATCAATTTGGGACTTGGTTGTTAAAGGCTGAGAGAGAGAGAGATAGATAGATAAATAGAGAGAGAGAGAGAAGGGAGCTCTCTACAATTAATACTTTTTCAAGATAAAAATTTATTGTCGTTATTGGTATATTTGGTCCACTAAGTGCATCTCTTAACACTTCAATTACATGTAATTATAGATTTGTGAAGAATATCTCAAGAACTGAAATCTTCAAAGTTCTAGGGTTTGACAAAAAGGTAATCTCTTTACTCCAATCTTATGTATTGTACTACATGGACATAGTAGAGTATATTAATGAAGATAGTTTTATATTTAAACATCTATTCATGTAACCCTAGGAGCTAGTCTTGGTTAGTATGGATGATAGATAATGTTGGGTCTTATTTGGACGAAGTTATTTGAGTTTCTAGTGGAACCACTAGATTCCATAACAAGTCTAATGAATGAGTTGGAGTTAAAATTCAAGTATTGACCTTCAAATGATGAAATAAGGATTTTTTCTAATCTCGTGAAATTGGAATTAAGTGTTAGACACTTAGTTAGATTAGTTGGTATTGTTGTGACGCGTTATTGAATGAGTTCGTATATGTAGATTGTCACTCATTGGTATTATTGGATCATTTAGGGTAAGGTTGGAAGAAATTTGAGCTACTGTAAAATTTACTACACTCAAAGCTTTTCTCCAAACTCATATTGAAGTGCGATTAAATAGAAATTCTAAATGTGAGTCCTAGCTTATGGGGACGAGCAATTTGGGATTGTACCACTTCTTGCATCATAAAAGATTTAAGTGCTATGAATATTATTTTCTTGAAACATTTTATTTTAGTTTTAAAAATAAATGAAGGAGGAATAGTACTTATAGTATTTTTGTAAAATGAAATACATGAATTTCCTTCCGTGAGTCGAGGGTCGATTGGAAACAGTCTCTCTGCCCTTTCGGGTATGGGTAAGGCCTGTCTACATATTACCCTCCCCAGACCTCACTTTGTGGGACTATACTGGGTAGTAGTAGTAGTAGTAGTTGTTGTTGTTGAAATACATGACTTGTGAAATATCTTAGATTTAACTATTCTCAAATAGTTGATTTTGTTATGAACATCATCATTGATAAGTGTAAAGGTTTTGGGAGTTATTTAAGTTCATCGAGATTGACCTTGGATACTTTTCTTCATTAGGTCATGAAACTATGCATACCAGTGTAGGTGTAAAACCTACCTAACGGTAGGTAACTACGTCAAAGTATTTCCCACGAGGGGATGCTATTGTGCTACTTTATTAGCATGACTGAGTCGATTCGTGTGACACGACAATGAGATCACCTGAGCAAGTAGGATATATGAAACTTTCCGCTAGGTATATAACCTAGTTGACTTTGTTTCGTGTCGATGCTGGTATAGTGCTCCCGGAAAATAAAAAATCTAATATTATTTTATAAATATTAATGCCAAAGAAAGACTTTGAAGCATATTTTATCTTATTATTCTATTTTATTTTTAAATTATTAATTAATATAAATACTTCTTTCTTATATCAATTGTTATTGCATACTTATACCTTCTTAGGTCCTATCGTATTTCTTTTTGGGAAGCGGTTCATGAGTCGAACTAGGAATGTGGACTTAGGCCTTTTGGCCACATTTCTATTTTTGTTTTCACGGAGTAAACTTAAGCTACTTGGGCTGCGTAGATAGGACAACTCTACATTTTTTGTTGACACTTTTGGGTGAGACTCCACAGTTGTACTTGTGGAGGATTTTATTGTATAATTATTCGTTTGAGCCACCGACTTACGCCTTGGTTGACTATTTCGTTCTATGTCATAGAGATTCGATAAAAAATAGTAGTATTCATAGTTGGGTTGTATCTCTATGGTTACTCATATAGCATGCATGAATAAAACTTCTTCTTTTACCTTTATAAATTACATACTATTTCCTGCATGCTGCTGTTGTTGATAATCCTAACTAGGATAAACCTGAGAGTGCATAGTTTAATCCTTCACCACTTAATTAAAGCATGAGAAGTTTAAGTATTTAAGCGCTCTCCTCCTCTGTGTCAATGTATATTCACTCTAAAAGCATCCTCTGAGTTATTATTATGATAGTCTTATGTTCATATCTAACTATTGATTGCACAAATATGAAACAACAACAACAACAACAACTATTCAGTATATTCCCACCAGGTGGGGTCTGGGGAGGGTAATATGTTGACGAGCCTTACCCCTACCCGAAAGGGCAGGGAGGCTGTTTCCAATCGACCCTCGGCTCATACGATTAGGGGGGAAACAGTAGTAAAACAGAACAGAGACAAAAACAAAACAGAAACAATATAGCATTAATGCATAAGAAATTCCAGCATAAATAGCGTTAATAATAATCTGGACAAAGGAAACAAAATACCAATATACAATAGCAAGTAATAGTAACGTACAGTAAACAGAAATCATCTATGAGTAACCCTGCTGACACACCTCCAACCCCGGGAGAAGCGAACGAAAAACTCTAGGGGCCCCTATCCTACAACCCTGATTCTAGACCTCCAGACTTTCCTATCAAGGGTCATGTCCTCGGAAACCTGCATTCTAGCCATGTCCTGCCTAATCACCTCTCCCCAATACTTCTTGGGCCTCCCTCTGCCGCGCCGACCGCCAACAATCTCCAGCCGCTCGCAGCTCCTCACCGGTGCATCGGGACTTCTCCTCAGCACATGCCCGAACCACCTCAGTCGCGCTTCACGCATCTTCTCGTCCAGCTGGGCCACCCCCACCTTCTCTCGAATAATTTCATTCTTAATCTTATCCAGCCTGGAGTGCCCGCACATCCACCTAAGCATCCTCATCTCCGCGACCCTCATCCTCTGAACATGGGAATTCTTCATGGGCCAGCACTCCGCCCCATACAGCATTGCAGGTCTAACCACGGCTCTATAGAATTTCCCCTTGAGTTTGTGTGAAACTTTCCTGTCACACAGAAGTCCTGATGCAGGCCTCCACTTAGCCCACCCTGCTCCTATACGATGCGTGACGTCCCCGTCAATCTCTTCGTCCCCCTGAATTACCGACCCAAGATATCGGACGCTGTCCTTCTTGGCGATGGCCTGGGAGCCAATCATCACGTCCCTGCCTACTTCGCTCGGATCGACGCTAAACTTGCACTGCAGGTATTCTGTCTTAGATCTGCTTAATTTGAAACCTTTAGACTCGAGAGTCTGCCTCCATACCTCTAACCTTTCAATAACACCGGCCCTCATCTCATCTATCAATACTATATCATTAGCAAATAACATACACCAAGGCACATCCCCTTGAATATGACGGGTAAGAGCATCTATCACTAAGGCAAACAAGAGGGGGCTCAGCGCCGATCCTTGATGGAGCCCCATAACCACTGGGAAATGGCCTGATTCGCCACCCACCGTCCTAACCCTAGTCTTAGCTCCATTGTACATGTCCTTGATTACTCTGATGTAGGCTTCCGGCACGCTCTTCGCCTCCAAACACCTCCATAGCACCTCCCTTGGGACCTTATCATATGCCTTCTCCAGGTCAATAAGCACCATGTGAAGATCCTTCCTCTTATCCCTGAATTGCTCCGCCAGCCGCCTGACAAGGTGGATCGCCTCTGTAGTGGAGCGGCCCGGCATGAAACCGAACTGGTTCCCAGATATAAATGTCACCCCCTCACCCTCGTCTCAATCACCCTCTCCCAAACCTTCATGGTGTGACTTAATAATTTGATACCCCTATAATTGTTGCAGCACTCGATGTCCCCTTTGTTCTTGTACAAGGGCACATGTACTCCATCTCCACTCATCCGGCATCCTTTTGGACCTGAAGATCGCATTGAACAACCTGGAGAGCCACTCTCCCCCAGACTTACCCATGCACTTCCAGAACTCCACCGGGATCTCGTCAGGCCCGGTCGCTCGACCCCTACTCATCCTATGCAAAGCCCCCATGACCTCCTCCACCCTAATGCGCCTGCAGTACCCAAGGTCCCTATGCCGCTCAGAATGCCCCAGCTCCCCTAGCTCTATGTCACGATCCCCCTCCTCGTTAAGTAAGTCCCGAAAGTAGTCCTTCCACCTCTGTTTGATTTGAGATTCCCACAACAGAACTCTACCGTCCTCGCCCTTGATACACCTAACTTGGTCTAGATCGCGAGCCTTCCTCTCCCTCGCTTTAGCTAACCAGAATAACTTCTTATCCCCGCCTCTCTCCCCTAGCTCTTCGTACATACGACCGAACGCCGCATTCTTAGCTTCCGTAACTGCCATCTTCGCTTCTTTCCTTGCCACCTTGTAGATCGCCCTGTTCGCTCGCCGCTCATCCTCGCTTGTGCTCCCTGCCAACATAGCGAACGCCGCCTTCTTCACTTCCACTTTTCCTTTGACTATATCGTTCCACCACCATTCACCCTGATGTCTGCCTGAATATCCTTTGGCCACCCCAAGCACGTCCCGTGCTGCCCCCTAATCAAGTCCGCCCTCAACTAACCTCCTTTCCAACTCCTGAGCTTTTTCCTTAGACAGAGCACCCCATCTTATCCGCGGCTGACCCCGAGCGCCCCTCCACTTCCTCTTCACCCAGAGACCGACATCCAGCACTAGGAGTCTAGGGAGAGTAGAAAGAGACTCTCCCGGAATAACCTTGCAATCCTTGCAC
This sequence comes from Nicotiana benthamiana, assembly GCA_034376525.1. Classification (NCBI taxonomy): domain Eukaryota; kingdom Viridiplantae; phylum Streptophyta; class Magnoliopsida; order Solanales; family Solanaceae; genus Nicotiana; species Nicotiana benthamiana. The sequence goes on along the minus strand of CM067329.1, from coordinate 134,547,467 downwards.
ATGCCCCTATCACTCCTTCGGATGAGAATGTAATCAATCTGCGTCCTCGCCGCTGAGCTCTTGAAGGTAACCAAATGCTCCTCCCTCTTCTGAAAAATCGAGTTCGCAATCAGAAGCTCAGAAGCCCTAGCGAAATCAAGCAGCGAAGTGCCCCCTCCGTTCCTAACCCCAAAACCGAAGCCTCCGTGCACCTCATCATAGCCACCAGCATCAGCCCCAATGTGGCCATTAAAGTCTCCTCCAATAAATAACTTCTCAGATTGAGGGATGCTACTCACCATATCATCCAAGTCCTCCCAAAAGCGCCTCTTGGCCTCCTCGTCTAAACCCACTTGCGGCGCATAAGCGCTGATGACGTTGAGAACGCCACCCCCAATAGCCAGCTTGATAGACATCAACCTATCATTCACTCGCCTAACCTCGACCACAAACTCCCTTAGGTCCCTATCCACCAAGATGCCCACTCCATTCTTACCTCTCACGACCCAGAATACCACAGTTTAAACCCGTCTACATCCCGCGTCTTCGTCCCTTTCCACCGGGTCTCCTGGACACACGCTATGTTTACCCTCCTTTTCTGAAGAATCTTCGCCAACTCTATGGACTTACCCGTCAGCTTGCCTATGTTCCATGACCCAATCCTTAATCTATGAGCGTCCGCTGCCCCCTTTCCACCCTTACCTCCCGCCCCACCCGCATGGCCACCCCCTGCTCCCCTGCACAAATATGAAAGAGTCTTATTAATCTGGACTCGTATGAACATCAACAACGCTTCCATATATATTATGTTAAGATTAAGTTATCCCCTTTCATAAAAATAGGTCATAGTTATGTTTGTCATAGTTGAATGGTAACTGTTGTCAAGCTAAACGTAATTGCCTTATGTTTCGATGTAACTCTCAGTTGCATAACTGAGTTAAACATGTTTGGTACATAAATTTTCTTGCCTTTAATCCCTTTATGAAATTGCCGACTTTGTGAAGTTTACCCCATGTCTTTGTAAGATCGTTTAATACATCTATGTACAACTGATTTTATATATTGTACGTACCCCTGAAGGTCTAGGAGGGGGTGATCGAGGCGAGGGTGAGAGAGGTGATATCTGTATCTATGAACCAGTTTGGTTTCATACCGGGTCGCTCCGTTATAGAAGCTATCCACCTTGTCAAGAGATTGGTGTTCGGGGATAAGAAAAAAAACATGCACATGGTGTTTATCGACTTGGAGAAGGCGTATGACAAGGTCCCAAGGGAGGTTCTATGGAGGTGCCTGGAGGCGAAGAGCATGCCGGAAGCCTACGTAAGAGTAATCAAGGACATGTATGATGGATCTAAGACTAGGGTTAGGACGGTGGGCGGTGACTCAGACTATTTCCCGGTGGTTATGGGGCTCCATAAAGGATCGGCACTTAGCCCTATGTTGTTTGCCTTGGTGATAGATGCTCTAATCCGACATATTCAAGGGGATGTGCCTTGGTGTATGCTATTTGCTGATCACATAGTAATGATAAACGAGACGATGGCTGGTGTGAATGAGAGGCTAGAGGTGTGAAGACACACTCTCGAGTCTAAGGATTTTAAATAAGCAGATCTAAGACTGAATACCTGGAGTGCAAGTTTAGCGCCGAGCCAAGTGAAGTAGGCAGGGACGTGAAGATTGGATCTCAGGCCATCGCCAAGAGGGACAGCTTCATATATCTTGGGTCAGTGATTCAGGAGGACGTAGAGATTGACGGAAATGTCACTCATCGTATATGAGAGGGATGGTCGAAGTGGAGGCTAGCATCAGGAGTCCTGTGTGACAAGAAAGTGCCACAGAAACTCAAGGGAAATTTTATAGAGCTATGGTTAGACCTGCCATATTGTATGGGGCAGAGTGCTGGCCGTTGAAGAATCTCATGTTTAGAGAATGATTGCAGAGATGAGGATGCTTAGGTGGATGTGCGGGCTCACCAGGTTAGATAAGATTAAGAATGAATTTATTCGAGAGAAGGTGGGGTGGTCCTAATGGATGAGAAGATGCGTAAAGCAAAGTTTAGGTAGTTCGGGCATGTGCGGAGGATAAGTCCTAATGGCCCGGTGAGGAATTATGAGCGACTGTCGGTGGTCGGCGTGAGGCGAGACAGATGGAGGCCTAAGAGGTAGTGGGGAGAGGTGATTAGGCGTGACATGGCTAGAATGTGGATTTCTGAGGACATGACCCTTGATAGAAAAGTCTGGAGGTCTAGTATCAGGATTGTAGGATAGGGGCTCCTAGAACTTTTCGTACTTATTTTCCGGGGTTGGGTGAGACTTGAAAGGGCTATCCATAGATGATTTGTGCATTGAATGGTGTCCCCCTTGTGGTAGTTACTGTTTGATATTATTGCATGCGATTTTATTTATGATTCTTATGTTTAGATAACTATTTACGCGATTTTCTGCTGGAGTTACTAATGTTCTTTTATTTATATTTTTGTTTTGTTTTCCCTTTACTTCCTTGAGCAGAGGGTCGATTGGAAACAACCTCTCTGCCCTTTCGGGTAGGGATAATGTCTGTCTACATATTATTCCCCCAGACCCTACATTGTGGGACCATACTGGGTAGTTATTGTTGTTGTTGTTGTTGTTATTGTTGTTATGTACCCCTATTTTGGCTTCATTATAACATACTTTGTTTTGAAATTGTACCTAGTCCTCTCTTTCATGCTAATTTGAACTGAATCCGATTTTTAAATCCTATGAGAAGTCCTTTATTGCAACTACCTAAACATAATGGTTTGCTTAAGGTTAATACTAGTATGAGAATATGATCCTGTTAAGCACCTTTAGGAACTCCACGGTTGAATCTCTAAGCCTGTAGTCCTACTAAGAATCCTAATCATGTTCAGGTATCTTTGATAACACATGAAGAAGCTACTTGATTATGATTGTTTTGTTTGAATACTTGTTGATGTTTTGTAAGAGTTTCAAGTAGTGTTTTTACATGTGCTTATGGCAAGACCTGAGCTAACTAATCAGTTATTAGTCTGCTAAGACAGGGGCATTTTTATGGACGCATATCTGGGCTGTATATTTTTTCTTAGATAAGATATCTCAAGTGTTCAGTTCTTTTAGAATTAACATTAATAGTATTCCTACCTCTATGTGTGTTTGATATGTGTTTTATTCCTTTAATACTGGAAATGAGGTTAAAAATGAAACTATTTATGTGTCCTTACGTTATTCTGCTAAGGGAAAAGTATACTTCTATGGTAGTTTGTATTGTGGTAGTTGTTTTACATTGAAAGAGCCTCATTGGCACTTAAACTCACAAGAAAAAAATGAGTCGTAGTGATTAGAAGTATTTGAGATTAGAGTTTAATTCTATGTTGGGCTACTTTCCTCGGTAGAAGTATTGCCCTAGGCCTCGAGACCCTTGGGAACTTTGAAGTGTCGGGGATCCAAAAGGAGCATCAACCTTAAGTAAAATTCTCTCCTTAGCCCTTAATTCATTGACGCTTGTTATTCTTTAGGGGTTAAGTATTTAGTGACAACGAAAGATTTTTAATGTAAATTATTTTCCGTATATAATCACCACATAAGTATAAGTTCTCGCTCGCTAATAATAATTGTTTATATCAATATTATATTTTTCGTTCACCTTTTTTCTTAAAAGATTTTGAAGCATAAAGCTTAGCAAAGGACGACAATCACACTTTCAAAAGGAAAAAATCAAATTAGAAACACAAGCTTTATCTTCAAAAAGGGAATCAAATTATCGAAAAAATGAAGTGCTGCCCCCTCAAAGTTTTTTCAAAAAATAATTTTTTCTTTAAAATCTTCGAATCAAGGTATATTTTAGGCTTACACCCATCTCATTAGAATAACATACACCTCCATATTTTAGGAAAGAGTGTTTAAATTTAATTCTCCTTTTCACATACTTCGGTAAATTCAAACACCCTATACTCCTTTAAAGTTCTTTTCAAGTATACACGTACTAACATTATTTACCTCTATAAATGCATACCCTTTTAAACTATACCCTCCCTTTGTATGAATTATGTCCTAATATACGGTAAGTCATATCTCTAGAATATTAGTTAAAGCATAGTTTAAATAATTAATTTTAAATTTAATCTAAGTCCTAAGGAGCCAACTCAGGTAAATTTTAAGGGGTGTCTAACACCTCCCCCTTAGAAGAACAAGAACATTTACCCATAAACTCGCCAGTTCGCATACTAATAGAGAATATGACTTAGTAATTAAATAGATACCCTAATAAACCTTTAAATATTAAGTGGCGACTCTCTTTCATCAATAACAGAGAAATCACAAGTCGAATCTTGTTTTAACTAGTGCAAAATAGGGTGCAACAAACAGTTTTCTATTTGAATCAATTTCTCCGAGAAAGTTAACACCATCGCTATCTTTAATGGATCGGGTCAGCCTTATGGAGTGACCTAATATTCAGACAAAATTTTTAACATTTCACACTTGCTCATGATAGGATAAACTCAATTATTACATGAATTTTCAAAATCATATTCAGTTAAATCGTGAAATGTGTTTTAAATCTGCATGTAGTGTTCCCTTACTCCCTCTTGATTGTTTACTAAATATTAAGAAAAAATTTACTAACCAAAAATAAAAAAGAAAAAGAAAGACAACAAAAAAAAGGATGGAGTGCTAATACTCTTTTTCAAAATCATACTTTAATAATTTTTTATATTTTGGATCCCACGGCATGGCCTCAGGGCTACGAACTCACTGTCAAGTAAGGCTATAATAGTCTGTTTGGCAAAACTTTTAAAATCAACTTATTTTGAGAAATGTAGTTTTAAAGTATTTTTCTCAAAATAATTTTTGATAAAAAATAATTTGTGTTTGATTAATTCTTTTGAAAAATATTCCTAAGCAACAATTAGTATTTGACTAAGCTTTTAAAAAATGCTTATAAATATATTTTGGATCCCACGGAATGGCCTAAGGGCTACAAAATCACTGTCAAGTAAGGCTATAATAGTCTGTTTGACAAAACTTTTAAAATTAGCTTATTTGAGAAATGTTGTTTTAAAGTATGTTTCTCAAATAATTTTGTTAAAAAATAATTTGTGTTTGACTAAAAGAATATTCCTAAGCAACAATTAATATTTGACTAAGCTTTTAAAAAGTGCTTATAAATATATTTTGGATCCCACGGAATAGCCTCAGGTCTACGAAATTACTGTCAAGTAAGGCTATAATAATCTGTTTGGCAAAACTTTTAAAATCAGCTTATTTTGAGAAATATTGTTATAAAGTATTTTTCTCAAAATAATTTTGATAAAAATAATTTGTGTTTGACTAATTCTTTTGAAAAATACTCCTAAGCAACAATTAGTATTTGGCCAAACTTTTAAAAAGTGCTTATAAATATATTTTGGATCCCACGGAATGGCCTCAGGGCTACGAAATCACTGTCAAGTAAGGCTATAATAGTCTGTTTGGCAAAACTTTTAAAATCAGCTTATTTTGAGAAATGTTGTTTTAAAGTATTTTTCTCAAAATAATTTTGATAAAAAGTAATTTGTGTTTGACTAATTCTTTTGAAAAATACTCCTAAGAAACAATTAGTATTTGGCTAAGCTTTTAAAAAGTTTTTATAAATATATTTTGGATCCCATGGAATGGCCTGAGGGCTACGAAATCACTGTCAAGTAAGGCTATAATAGTCTGTTTGGCAAAACTTCTAAAATCAGCTTATTTTGAGAAATGTTATTTTAAAGTATTTTTCTCAAAATAATTTTGATAAAAAATAATTTGTGTTTGACTAATTCTTTTGAAAAATACTCCTAAGCAACAATTAGTATTTGGCTAAGCTTTTAAAAAGTGCTTATAAATATATTTTTCTAAAAAGTGCTTAAGAAGCAATAATCTTTTTCTTCTCCAAAATTACTTCTGCTTTTACTCAATAATATTTTTTTTCCTTTAAAAGCTTGACCAAAAACTTCTAATTTTGAAAAAAAATATTTTGTTTGAAAAAAAAGTACTTTTGGCTTGGCCAAAACAAGCCAAAACAGGCTAACTTAGGAAGTCAAGGTCAATGGGATTAACTGAAATAACAGAAACATATATGGGCCGTATGTTATAAAATACTAAGTTAGGGGGGTCATTGAAGACTTTATTCGTAGATATAATCACCTCAAAAGAACTCGTCAAATAGAAACAGCCTTTAGCTCTTAGAGAACCATATAACGACTATGGAAACTCCAAACACAAACGCCCAAACACGCCCGTGCAAACGCCTCCTATTTGACCGGCGCTATGGTTGGGTGTAAGTCTATTCTCTTTTTCTTTCTTTTTTGGGTGAGTAAGAATTCGGATATTTTATATGCATAAGAATGGAAAATCTTCATTTGCGTTATTGGTTATCGGGCAGGTTTGATGAGTGGAAAGACCCAACAGAAGAGGCCTTAGCTGGTGGAAGAGGAATGTGAGTTTTATTTTATTTTTTCTTGAATAAAAGTTTTTTGTATTTTGTGCTGAACATGAAATTGGTCCTTTTCTAGGTTCTGCATTGTGCCACTTGGTAAAGCTTTCCTGAAGATGGCTACCCAAACGGTATATAAACAAAATTTCTTCTTTTTTACATGTTTCTGTTTTGTTCTCAGTAATTTGTAAAAGGAAAAAAGTATGTGTTCGCAGTAGTCTAAAGGGTCTGTTTGAATTAAATTTTATACCCTCATATAATCAGTGCTCTGATTAACATCAAGTTTATTATTAGACTCCCTAATTGGTTACTGTTGAAAAATCGTTCTTTTAATTATATGGAGGATCGGAAACTGATCCATTACCTGATAATTGTTTTTTGAAAATATCCAAATCAGTTTGATCTTTCTGCATCCCTTTTTCTTATAATTATTTTGCAGATTCCAAATATTCCTCCAGTCCCATTTAGTTGTCATGTTTACTAAAACTAGTTCCTCTTTTCATCTTCTTGAGCCGATGGTCTTTCAAAAATAGCCTCTCTGTCCCTCGTTGTATGAGTAAGGTCTGTGTACACAGTACCCTCCCTAGACTCCACTAGTGGGATTTCACTAGATCGTCGTTATTGTTGTTGTTGTCGTATTTACTAAAACTTGTTGTTCTAAAATACTTGTCATTTTAGAAAATCAAGAAAGAGCTAATTAATTGTTTCCACCTCATAGGTGACCAACGGGTGGGCCGGGCCGGGTCCGGGTCCAAATTTTATGACCCGTCCGGGTCCGGGCCGGTCCGGTCCGGGTTCAATTGGGGGCGGGTTGCAATTGGGCTGGGTTGATCCGGTCCGGGCCGGGTTTATCTTTTTTTTTTTTTTTTGAATTACGTATAGTATAAATATTAAGTTATATTAATACTTTGTAATAATTGAATGAACACAACAAAAGATGGGGAAAAAATTGCACTTATTGCAAGTGCTACTTTATTTCTTAAATTCAAAATTTCAAACTGAAAAACTAAAATGTATCATAATTTGTTTACAATTTACATCAAATGGCTTGCATTGCAATAGCAAGTTCTTCCATATTAATATGAACCTCTGGACCTTCTTCTGGAGTGTTAAATTCGGATGGGTTTCCGTGCGTTAATATATCTCCAAGTTCTTCGTCTTCCGGGCTATCAATATCTTCCTTTCCTTGATTTCTTCGTTCAGATCTTATCCAATCTCTTAGACACACTAAGACTTCCAAAGCATTGCTTCCCAATGAGTGCCGCGTGTCTCCAAGTTGTTGTCTTGCTTGGCTAAATGCACTCTCGGATGCAACAGTGGAAATTGGGACATTCAGGACATCCCGCGCCATAGCGTAAAGAACGGGAAATTGTTTTGAATTTTCCTGCCACCAGCCTAACGGTGAAAATTCCTTGGTGCGAGGCTCCTTTTGCTTCTGCAAGTAAAATTGCAGTTCATCTATATTCCTACTACTACTTTGAGTGTTAGAAAAAGTTGAAAAAATATTAAAACTATCAAAGCCTTCATCATCAAATATGCAATTAAAATATTAAATAAGAGAAAGAGTTGGAGAGAGTGCACCGAATTCGACAATAAATTGAGCACTTGAACAGTTGAACTTCAAGAATGTTGAACACTTGAACTTCAAGAATCAAGCTTCGAATGCCGATTTCCAAATAAGAAATTACGATAAATTAAATTCGGGAAAATAAAGACAATAAAATTATGAAAGTAGAATATGAATTCTTGAAAATTGAAGAGAAGAGAGTGATTGATATTTGCTAATTTGAGAATTGAGAGAGAGATAGATAATTTTGAGTGAGGGAATGAAGAAGAGGGGAGGGTATTTATAGATTTTTAGAAGGGTTATTAATGTAATTTAATAAAAACAAAAAAAAAACAAAAAAGGGCCAAAAATGCAAAAAGACCCGTTGGCCAACGGTTCTGGACCGTTGCCAACGGGCAAGTGGGCCCCAGCAGTTAAAATTTTTTTTTTTTTTTTTAAAAAAAAAATTTTACCGTTATAACCGGGCCGGGCCGGTCCGGGTTGGCCGGTTCGCCCGGTATTTCTCTTCCTGGGCCGGTCCGGTCCGGGTTAATTGCCCGGTAAGGCCTTACGTCCCAACCCCCTTCCCCCCCTAACCCAGCCCGCCCCCCCCCCCGCGCTAAACCGGTCCGGTCCGGGCCGGTTTTGACCGGGCCGGTCCGTGCCGGTCCCGGGTCAACCCGGCCCGGTTGACACCTTTATTCCACCTTTACCGTCACTCTAATAAATGTGGTGAGAGACTAATATAGTGAAAGCAAGAATAGCAATAAATTGAGATCTAAGATTAAATAAGGGAGATTTATCCTTTCAACTTTTGTTTTCCTAAGGGGCGGTTGATTGATACTGCTAAATTCAATCTTCTGTTGCACTTCACTTTATATCGCAGTTGAATTTTGACTGAATAGCAGAAGTATTTGTATCTTTGTCTAGTTTGTTCGTGTAATCTGGCGATTATTCACCCTAACTGATAATTTCAAGTGCTACAAGATCTGTATAGATTATCTAATCAATTCTAAAGTTTATTCGGAAAGTTTGTACTCACATAGATTTAGGATGTAGGAGAACAGATATCAAGGGCTCGACATTACTTTGAGACATAGGAGAACAGATATCGACGGCTCGACTTCACTTTGTGCATTGCATAAAACAATAAGAGAAGACTGTTGTTATTATGTGTTTAGATTGTAAAAGGCCATAGAACTTAGAGTACCTACTATGTAACTCTTAGAGCTTTCATAATAACGCTTACTGTGTGATAGTTTCTACTTTTAGCGTGTGAAGAGGTGCTGATTCAGTTGGGTAGATATAGCACAATTTATTAATTTTAGAGATGTCAAGCTCAATCCAATAGGAATTTTGAAAGTCATTCTCCTATCTTTGTTACAAGCAGAGCTCAATAGTGCATGTTAGATGCTCAGGGGGAGAGAGAGGGATTATGTGTGTGTTTTTCTTTTTTTTTCTTTTTTTTTGGGGGGTGGGAGGTAATGATGAAAAATGGGGTGTCTATTACTGTGTACGAATATTAAAAAAAAAAATAACAAAGCCCCATAGTATTGCAGCTGTAAACAGATCTATTCAACTATTAATAACAAATTCCTAAATAGAAACACATTACTGACCAATAAACAATAGAAGAATCTTTGTAATTGCTTACTCAATGAAAAGGCACTCTTTTGCTGCCCTTTCTATCTTCATAATATGTCATTAGAGGTAAATGAAATTTGCCTCTAGAATTTGTATTTCTTACTCACCTTTTTGCCTTCCAGATTCATCAATTTAGTCACTTTTTGCCTTTTCTTCTTGCGTTTCTTCTTATTTTATTTGTGATATTTCCTTTTCTATCTTTGAGAAACACCCAATTGGTCGAGATAGAGAAAGGAAATTGGTGCATTTCCATGAAAGATAACTAGATAAGGAAAAGTTACGCTTGTTATTTTTCAGAAGTACCTAGCTTGTTGTAGTAAGGGGCTTGCTGTTATCTCATAATTCTTTTTTTTTTCTCTTTACTTTTTTCTCCAAATTCTTTTGCAGTAAACTATATTTGGAGTTAGTCTTGCTTAATTGGACTGAATTCCATTTCTAAAGTACTTTAAATGTTATATGAAAATGTGAAAGCATTTGGCTCCCCGTAAAGAAGTGTACGGATGTCAGGTCTATTAGTTACCACATCCTTACTCTTTCATTACATGGACATTGTTCATATGTCATCTTTTGTAATAATAGGAAAAAGAAATATGTTATGGTCCCTAATTCTGGATTGAGTCGCTGGACGATTAACTGGAAAGTCAGGCCCAAAACAAAGATCTAAGCCCCTGTTCTTGTTCCTAGACTTGCCAAAGATTGCTGGATTTGCAATTCAATCAGGGAATTGCACACCTAGGAACTTGTTTGAGAAAAGTTCCAAATCTCTGTGACTTGAATAAATTCAACCTCCTCTTTATTGATAAGCGTCAACTCTCTTAAATAGAGGTTACAAAGAAAGAGTTCTAACAAATAAGAAATAGCAAGAATCCTAACTCAGAAAAGAGTCCTAACTAAAAGAGATAACAAGAGTTCTAAATCACTAAGGGAAGTTTTATTCAAAGCTGACAAAACAATTAAGAAAATATCAATCATTATCTATCCTATTAATTCTTGCGTCTAGTAAATTGTCTGCCGACAAATGCATCCATAACATTACTCCCTTCCTGGAGAAAAAGCTTGTCCTCAAGCTTGAAGTCTAGTAAGGCAGATTTGAAATGATCCACATTCTCCCAAGTGGAATCCTCAACAGAGAAACCACACCACTGAACCAAAAGTTCCCAATTACCACAATTCAGACGGGAGCGAAGCACAGAGCAAGGGGTAGGAACAATGGTCCATCTTCAATTGGTGGAAGAGTAGGTAGAGTTGCAGGTAGCTCACCCTTGAATGCCTTAAGAAGTAACACATGAAACACATCATGAAGCTTGCAACCTGCAGGTAGATCAAATTGGTAAGCTACAGATCCTATGCGCCTCAAAACTGCAAAAGGGCCATAAAAGTTTGGAGCAAGTTTATGATAGACACGGCTAGCCAGAGTTTTTTGGCGATATGGATGTAAACGTAACCAGACATACGATCCCGGAGAGAATTTCACATCACGATCATAAACAATCTTGATCTTATGTTGCGCTTGTTGGAGCTTGGCTCGAATATCCTGTAAGACAATATCTCGGTCTATTAATGCTCGGTCAACAGCATCAACTCGAGAAGAGCCAACCATGTAGGATTGCAATCTGGGAGGTTCGCGGCCATACACAACTTGAACTGGAGATGTGTGAAGTGCTGAATGGAAAGAAGTGTTATAGCAAAATTCAGCCCATGGAATCCATTCTACCCATTTTGTAGGACGATCACCCACCAAGCATTGTAAATACATCTCGATTGTGAGATTAACAACCTCAGTTTGGCCGTCCGACTGAGGATGATAAGCAGATAAAAAATTTAATTTAGTTCCACATAAATGAAATAATTCTTTCCAGAACGTACTAGTGAAGAGGGGATCTCGATCACTAACAATTGATTTTGGGATACCATGCAAACGGCAATATTCTCAAAGAAAATTCTTGCTACAGAAGGCGCATTATATGGATAAGCAAGAGGAATAAAATGTGCATATTTAGAGAACCTGTCCACAACCACCAATAACACTGTTTTACCTAATGATTTGGGCAGCCCATCAATAAAATCCATGGAGATATCCGACCAGATTTGATTAGGTAGTTGTAAAGGTTGTAACACTCCTACTGGACTCAAGTTAACAACCTTATTACGTTAGCAAACTGAACAAGCAGCAATATAATCCTTGATAGCTGCCTTCATAGTTGGCCAATAAAATCCTTGAGAATACGTTGCGTGGTCTTCTGAACATCTTCATGTGTGCTGTCACGAAACCCGGACAAGACAGAAGCTACCAATGGTGAATTTGGCAAGAGATAAAACTTGTCTCTAAAGATCAACAATCCATCTCGAAATACCCAATCCGCATCTATCTCTCCCTGTTCAATTTTAGCTTTATTGATGACTGCTCGACTTCTGCCCGGACTTCATCAAATATCGAAACCTGAGGCTGGGAAATAGCAAATAATATATCTTCAGTCCGCTCTCGTCGTGATAATGCATCTGCAACAGTATTCAAGCGCCCGTCCTTGTATTCAACTCGAAAATCATACCCCATCAACTTGCTAAGCCAATGTTGTTGAGGAGAAGTAGTAAGACGTTGATCTAACAAATTTAAGACTGTAATGATCCTTTCGAATTAGAAAGGCTCGACCCAAAAGATCAAGTCTTCAATGTTGAACTGCCTTTGTCAAGCCAATCAATTCACGTTCATAAGCGGGAAGTTTTAGGTTTCGATCGGCTAGTTTACGACTAAAAAAGGCAATTGGATGTCCCTGCTATTGAAGAACTGCTCCTATTCCATCACCTGAAGCATCACACTCAACAACAAATTCTTCTTCAAAATTTGGCAACTGTAATACTGGGGCAGCAACTAATGCCTTTTTAAAAGCTTTGAAAGAAGCACGTGCATCATCATTCCATTTAAAAGAATGTCGCTTAAGCATACTTGTTAAGGGAGCAGCAATCAAACCGAAATTCTGGATGAATTTCAGGTAATATCCTGCCAAGCCTAAGATTCCACGCAACGTTGTTGTTGATTGCGGTTGGGGCCAGTCCACCACGGCTTTGATCTTGTTGGCGTCAGCTGAAACACCTGTGTTTGAAACTATGTGGCCCAGATAAGCTACTTGTTTTTCACCAAACGAACATTTGGAATTTTTTAAACAAAGGCGATGAACTTGCTGCAACTCAAAGATGATTCGCATGTGCGACAAATGATCCTTCCAAGTCTTGCTATACACAAGGATGTCATACAAAAATACAAGTACAAATTCACGTAGGTATTTCCGGAATACCTCATTCATCAGTGCTTGAAAGGTAGAGGGAGCATCGGTCAACCCAAATAGCATGACAAGGAACTCAAAATGGCCATGGTGCGTTCTGAAAGCAGTTTTCTCAACATCCATAGAGTCCATGCGGACTTGATGGTAACCAGAGCGAAGATCAAGCTTGGTGAAAAATTGTGCTCCGTGCAATTCTTCAAGTAATTCATCCACTACCGGAATAGGGAATTTGTCTTTGACTGTTTTCGAATTAAGCTCCCTATAGTCCACGCAAAAGCGCCATGTTCCATCATGTGTCCGAACTAGCAGTACAGGTGATGAGAATAGAGAACGACTGGGTCGGATGATACATTGATGAAGCATTTGATCACACTATTTCTCAATCTCATCTTTCTGGAAGTGAGGGTAGCGATAGGGTTGAACTACCACCGGATCAGTTCCTGGTAGTAAACAAATGCGATGGTCACAGGACCGCATATGAGGCAGACCAGTAGGTTCTTGGAATATGTCATCAAATTCGGCCAATATCTTCTTGAGCTCACCTTGCTTGGAATCCAGCGAAAGATGTAGGTGCGGCTGGAATATTTGTTGCTGTCCCTGTAAGGTGATCTGCCTTCCATTTACTCCAAAGATCACTGTCAATGATGTGAAATCCCACAAGATAGGCCCAAGTGTTTGCAGCCACTTGACACCTAGGACAATATCAAAACCATCATAAGGAATCACATAAAAATCAACAATGCCAGAATGGGTAATTACTGAAAATTGCACTCCTTTGCAAATGCCCAAACTGGAGATTTTCTCGCCATTTGCCACTGATACATTGAGATTTGCCTGATGATGGATAGGCAAGCCTAAACGCTGGGTAGCAGTAGAGCTAAAAAAAATTGATTGTGCTGCCCGAATCCACTAAGCTAAGCAACAACTTCATATCAACTACAACTTGCAACTGCATAGTATTTGCATTGTTTGCCTGTGATAGCATGAAGTGAGATGGCAGGCTCTTCGTTTTCCGTTGTTATATCCTCAGATTCTCCATCCTCTATTTCCAGACAATATAAATTTTTTCACTTATGGCTTGCAACATAAGGATCATTGCAGTTGTAGCACAATCCTTTTGCACGCCGGGCAGCCATCCCAGTGCGAGTCAACCTTTTCACAAAAGGATAAGAAGAAGCAGTAGTCTTAGCACTTGGAGTCATTGCTGTACCGACAACTTTAACAATGCCGTTGGAGGTTGAACCATAGCCCCTTTGTATTGCAAAAGAAATCTGTATTTTCTTCTCAAATGCTCTTTCCAGACTCATTGCTTGCACTAAGTTAGATGGATTATGCATTTCAACATCAAGACGAATTGAATCAATTAACCCTGCAGTAAACATATCAACTTGTTGGTCTATATGCACAGATGAAGCATGAGCCAACCGGCTTTGGAAGTTTCTATGATATTCTTCCACAGAACTAGTTTGTTTCAAGTTGATCAACTCTCCTAATGGGTTACTTTTCATTGGTGGGCCAAACTGAAGGGTACAATATTCGTTGAACACACCCCACGTCAAATTGGGTTCCTCCCGTTCTAGTTGATAAACCCATAATTGGGCCTCCCCGACCATGTGAAAAGAAGTTAACCCTACTTTTTCTTGGTTGGCAGTACGGTGGTTAGCAAAGAATTTCTCACAACGGTGGAGCCAAATAAGAGGATCTTCGGTTCCATCATAAGTAGGAAAGTCTAATTTAGTGTATCTGGGTACTATACCTCTTCCTCCGATTCTGTCATCAATACCAGAATTGATGTTGTTTCTTCTCCCTAGATGAAGTTCTGAATATTCAGGTGCATTACTGGTTCGATGGGCAGCAGCAACACTATTATCTGTTGTTGAGTTGTCCCACATCGGAGGGATTTGAGGTCCTTGGTCTCCTTATATGGCTTGAGCAATCCTCACCTCATAAGCTAGCTTTTGGGGTTGAGTTAGGCCCAAGGTCCATTCTTATCATGGTATCAGAGCTTTGGTGAGAATATTATAGCTGTGCGTCATTCCAGCTACTTCCGGGAAGAAAGACCTCGTCGCCGTGCAATTTTCCGGCGACTTAAGAGGCTGTCCGTAACTAAACTACCTTTTTTGTTGGTTTTGTGCAAAATCCGAGACCACCACGAGGTTCGGAAGTGAATTCCGACCAACCCCAGAAAAAATTACCGGAAAAGCACCAGTCACGCGCCCCCACGCGCCGGCAAGACCCTCGGCGCGTGAGCCCACCCGCCGGCGCGTGACAACAGTTCCGGCCAGTTTTTCAGTTTGTTTCGTCAAGACAGTTTGGTCGGCTCTCAATTCCGACCCTACCCATACTTTTTTTCGTTCGATTCAGACAACTTTCAGTTTTTTCCGGCGATTTTATTGACTTTTCCGGCAGCTACAGTACTTTCCGGCCAGAATTTCTTCAGGACAGTTTGCTCAACCTTGAATTTAGAGCCAGACTCATCCAAATTACTGTTACCGATGTTGGGCCTCCATTTATGTTGTCCACGTTCCAGAGATCTGGGCGTGAGGGGATGTTGAGTTGTCCCACATCGGAGGGATTTGAGGTCCTTGGTCTCCTTATATGGCTTGGGCAATCCTCACCTCATAAGCTAGCTTTTGGGGTTGAGTTAGGCCCAAGGTCCATTCTTATCATCTCCAACTTCAACTCCCTTCATACACGTCGCGGTGCGGATTAAGGCTTCAATCTGTTGCGATAGTTGCTGGAATTTGGCGTCTGTTCTCTCTTCTGAAGCTGCTACCTTTGCTTCAGCTTCAGCTTGGGCTTCCTGGAAAATATTTTACAACTTTGCTTCTACAGATTTTTCGTCCATCGTGACAAGCTTTGATACCAAATTGTTATGGTCCCTAATTTTGGATCGAGTCGCTGGACGATTAACTGGAAAGTCAGGCCCAACACGAAGGTCTAAGCCCTTGTTCTTGTTCCTAGAGTTGCCTATGATTTAAAATTCAATCACCTGGGAACTTGTTTGAGAAAAGTTCCAAATCTCTGTGACTTAGAATAAATTCAACCTCTTCTTTATTGATAAGCGTCAACTCTCTTAAATAGAGGTTACAAAGCAAGAGTCCTAACAAATAAGAAATAACAAGAATCCTAACTCAGAAAAGAGTCCTAACTAAAAGAGATAACAAGAGTTCTAAATCACTAATGGAAGTTTTACTCAAAAGCTAACAAAACAATTAAGAAAATATCAATCATTATCTATCCTATTAATTCTTGCGTCTAGTTAATTGTCTGCCAACAAAGGCATCCATAACAAAATACTTGTACCATTATTTCATTCTAAAGGTGTCACGACCCTAGTTCACCAATCGTGAACCTGTCATTACAGCACCCAGTCTTCGCGACTAGGTAAGCCCGATACATTGCGGAAATCCAACAAAAACTTTACAAATACGATAAATAATAATGAATAGCATAAGGAAATGTATAAAAAGCCGCCGACGGGCAACACAGGCTAAGAGTAAACATAATATAATGCTCTAACATCCCGAAGTGTCTATAACAACCGAGTATATGAAAGAAACTATTCACTAAAGGTAGAATAGAAGAAGGCTCTTCGGCTCTGCGGACGCGGCAGATGCATACCTCAAGCATTCAAATGTAGCTCTGAAATCCCTAATAGCGCGCCTGACCAGATGTACCTGGATCTGCACAACAAAAGTGTGCAGAAGAGTACCATGAGTACACCACAGCGATACTCAGTAAGTGCCAAGCCTAACCTCGGTGGATTAGTGACGAGGAAGGTCGAAGCCCCTACTGAGATGAACATAAGAAATAACATAAGTACAAAAGACAGTAGATAGTGAAGTAAATCGCGAATATCTAGCAAGACAATAAGTAAAAACGGAACAGGCTACAGATATAATCTACGAGCACAAGGAAAAAATCACTCAAAAGTCAGGATGCCACATGGAACTCCGGGAATTGAACCCGCAGTCCATTTCACCAATATCCAAGGTTCTCCGGGAATCAAACCCTCAGTACATCGTCACGCGGAGTTGTGGGAATTTAACCCGCAGTCCACCTTACCAATATTCGAGGATCTCCGGGAATCGAACCCGCAGTCCTTTTTTTTTATGCAATCCAATAGGCAGAGGCTAGGGCTAAATTTTTATTGATTTAGAAAGAAAATTACAACAGCAAATAGGCAAAATACAGATAAGGGAGTCGATCTCGCCGGAGTTGTTATCCAACAACCGGTCTAACCTTATCGTATTCCTCCTATTGAGGCATCTAAAACCTCATTACAAACACGCCCTGAAAGGACTAAAATCTATGATCATCACCGAGTGTTGTAGTAAACTCTATGATGTGAATAGCTAGATGACCTGAGAGGATTGGAAACTAATGTGATGGGAATATAGAAAATTGAAGAAACCAAGCATCGCTCTTCTTTCTCCAGATTGTAATTTATTGCCTTCGATCACAATTTTGTCACAAAGACTTTAGAATTCATGGTGTGATTTTTGCTCGACTGGATTTTGAAACAGGTGGTGGAGCTACCCGCAGTCCTTCATTCCAATATTAGAGGATCTCCCGGGAATCGAACCCGTAGTCTATCTTATCAACAACAGGGGGTCTACCGAGAATCGAACCCGTAGCCCATCATATCAATAACAATGGTATCTCCCAGGAATCGAACCCGTAGTCCCAATCGTAAACACTTCACAACAAGTCAATATTTTACAGAAGGAAACCAAGTATAGCAACAATGTAAAGGTCTAGGCCCTAGCATGCTCACAAAGAGGGCAGGTAATTGCAATTTAGACAGATAGAGCAAATAAATACTAACATGCTTTTCCTAAGCTAAACAAGTGAAATCGCATTTTTAACAGTTAAGTACACGAAGAAACACAGTCTAAATAAGTCAAGTAAGGTGAATTTTCAACAATTAGCATAGGTACACGCCCGTCACCTCGCGCACAAGGCCTTTAAACAACAATTTAGATATCGTAAGGGGAGAGACCCCACACAAGGTTAGACAAGCCACTTAGCACGAATTGGTACAAAACCGCTAAGAAACAATGCCCTTTCCACGAGTATCCGACTCCGAGTGGCCCAAATCTATTCAAACCAATTACATATTGTAAATAACATCGCAAGTAACTAATTACACTGTTAAAATTAAAGCTAAGGTACGAAAATAGGTAAAATGACCAAAATGCTCCCAGGCCAACGTTTTGAAATCGAATAATTTTCACATTTTGAGAAACCTTGCACTCTCACGAGTCTAACCATATAAAATCTCCTTATTCGGAGGTCAAATGCTCCCTCAAATCCCAATTGTTTAGTCAAAGAACTTCAACTCAAATTCCTCCATTTTTGGACCTTAATTTGAATTTAAAAGATGAATTTAACAACTAAATGATGGATTAAAGCTAGGAAGGATCATAGAAAATTACCCAATAGTCTCTTCTTCAAAACTCACTTGAAATCGCCTTGGTCCGAGCTCTCAATTGGTTTTTCAACTTATGAAATTAAACCCTCGGATAAATCTCTACACACAGTGATTTCCGCTTTGAAACGGTCCCGCTTTCGCGGTCAAATAGCCGCTTCAGCGGTTTCACTAAAGACCTCAATTTCCGCTTCTGCAGACAAATGGCCGCGTCCGCGGTCGCCGCTTATGCGGATCCCTCTCCGCTTCTGCGGTCCCAGACCTATCTCCCTCAGACCGCGTCCGCGACTCCAACGCCGCGTTTGCGGTTACTGCTTATGCGGCTACCCTTCCGCAGACGCGGAAACAACAGAAGCAGCAACAAAAATTCATCCAAAATCCCAAAATCCACCCGTCGAGCATCCGAAACAAACCCGAGGCCCCCGAGACCTCAACCAAACCTACAAACCCATCCCTTAACATCATTCGGACTTACACCAATCCTTAAATCACGTAAAGCAACGCCGGAAACACCATTTAGTCAAAGATTTGAACCTAAAACTTCCAAAACTTAACCAAACTCACTTCCAATTCAAAACCTAACCAAGACACGTCCGATTGACCTGAAATTTTGCACGCACGTCCCAGTTGACATGACGGTGCTACAGCAACTTCCGCAATCCCATTCCGACCCTCGGATCAAAAATTCACTATCGGACCGGAAACTTCAAAATTCTAATTTCCGGCATTTCTAGCCTAAATGAGCTATGGACATCCAAAATACATTCCGAACATGCTCCCAACCCCGAAATCACCAAACGGAGCTAACGGAGCCATCGAATTTTCATTCCGAGGTCGTCTTCACATTGTTCTGATTACAGAGCATTTTCCAACACATAAGCTCTCATTTAGGGACTAAGTGTCCCAAAATACTCCGAATTCTATTACCGAACATCCCGGCAAACCAAAATAGCAGAAATGAACTTAGGGAAAACACTTAATGGGGAAACGGGGCATAAATTCCAAAGACGACTGGCCGGGTCGTCACAAAAGTTTTGCTTCTTGTGTGTTTAATAGAAAGCGAGTACAATTTCAAATTTCTATCTTATTGCTCTTCTAGTTGGGAATACTGAAAAGTTTGTTGATTCCTTTATGGCTTCATCCAATTTGACTATCAATTCTGGATAGGTATGGAGTTAATAAAGGACAAAAGAATTATGGTATGTGAAGATGAATTGACTCAAAAGTTGGGTAGGATATCTTCTTAATAATTTGAAAGTTTAGGCCCCGAGCATGGTCTTGTTTCCTGTTTACTAATGTGGAGTTGTTCAGATATTTGTATTGGATTCTTTTTTGATATTCAAATGGCAAGCCTTTTGTAATGTTTTAAAGGTGACTGTTTTAGTGTAGTGCATAATGAAATTAATTGGAATTATCCAAAAGAAACAAAAAAAAGTGAAAACTGATGATGTAATTATGGTGTTTATTCTGTATAGTACTCTCATGGAAGGTCTAAAACTTTGTAGCATTTAAATGTAAGTGCACTCTTTACCAGGAACTTTTCCACCACACTGACAAAATTACTCTTATCACAAAATGTAATTGGACTCAAAAGTAGTAGGTAAATCGTAAATAAATTTTTTAAAAAGTTTTAGCCTATGAGAAAATGTAATGTGCAACTAATGTTGCTTTAGGTATGAAAGATCTCTTTCTCAGGAAAGTAGGTGGACTAGATATGAATGAGGAACTTGAAAAGGGAGCCATAGGTAAGATCCTGCCACGTCCAACCAATGTGGGTGGGGTACGAGTCTCCAATGGAGCAAGGAAATGACCACGACAGGGCTTCTAGGTTGGGGACGTTTGAGGGTTGGGGGTTTCCCACATATAAAATAAAGAAATGAATAGTGAACTTCCATTGGGAATTGGGGAAGAAGGGGTTGGTGCATAGAGAAAGGTTTCAAGGGATCTCTTTGGAGTGGCCAGGCACCTTTATGCGTTTTCTGTGTGAGGTCATCTGTTTACTAGACTGATTTGGATATGGCCTGACAGTCAATGTGATGACCAGCTTTAGATCAGTTCCAGCGGATAGGGCATGTGAATAATTTTGGTTGTCTCCACCTACCAATACTACATTCAAAGATATGGGAAAAGCTAAGAGCATGGGAAAATCATTTCTATTTCTATTTTCTCTACTCCTTCGGGGTAGGGGTAAGGTCTGCGTACACACTACCCTCCCCAGACCCGACTAGTGGGATTTCACTGGGTTGTTGTTATTGTTGTTTACCTATAGCTCTGGACTTGATGGGCAAACTGCCGGGGTTGTTTTATTTCAATTTCATGAAATAAGCAAAAGGGTATTGATATCTGGTGCTTCCTGAAAATTAATCTGCCAGGATGGGTGATATTTTGTCTGCCTCTGATATTTGGTCCTCTCCTGTAGCATTTTTCTGTTTTTGCCCCCTGTGACCCAATCTGGATCAGGGTCCTACAAGGCACAGATTGCGGTTAAAAGTAATTGTTCCTGTTAACTCGTTGTGAGCTGCTATCATATTTTTTCCTCCACTGTTGTAAGCTTGTTCTAACAATGGCAACCACAGTTCTGTCAGAGTACTTATTCATCCTTTGTGCAAGTACTTTGGATGTTGCTGGATCAGTAGAAGTAGTCACTTTATAACTAATAACTTAGTAACGTTCCAAATTTCATTTCAAAACAATTATGAGATTCTGATGCTGCAAACTCTTTGCTCATTTTTGTTTTTGTATCTGTTGTTAGATTTACGTTGCTGCCAACTCTGCTGTTAAAGTTCTTGAAAAGCCAGACTTGATTTCACCTGCAGTGGTACAAGCTAATCTCAAGGACTAACTCCATAGAATGAACTCTTCTATGAAGAAACTGGAGTTCGATCTGAGTAAGGTTATAACAAATGTCAGGCCAGAGTTGCCTTGTCCTTCACATCTCCCTGAAGATAGTCACAAATAAATATCACCTACCAACACCTAATGAAGGCGCTGACGTTTCTGGTTCTGATCGTGGAAATTCAATCTCAATTCTGAGAAAATGGAAATGAATTATGACCATTTGCTTCAAACTCAAGATGAGAATCAATATCTAATTCTCCCTTGTATAGCATTTTCTGATTGCTTACAGTAGGGATGGCAGTGGTGCGGGGGTGGGTTTAGGATGTGACATTGTCCTCTGCTGCCTCTAAGTCTGTAACTGAAGTTCTTGAGAGGCCAATTTGCTTATAATCCTACTGCTGGATGATGAGGATTTCTAGTTTCTTGCCCAAGTAGATTGAAAGTTCAATCTCCGTATGAAAACTAATGTATGGATGGTTAATTACATATTTTATATATAGATTTTACTGTAAGCAATATCCACTCCATGAGGGGATGTGGACACATCAATTATCACAAATTTACCAGCAATTATTCTTGATCTCATCTTCGACTGCATATTTTTAATAACAGTATCGACTTTTTATAGAGGAGGAAACATTGCAATCCAGTTGTATAACAGGTACGTGATATTGTTGATCATATATAGAGAAAAATATACTGAGATTAGGAACCCCAAAAAAAGAAAAGAAATATTATAACAGAAATGTACTTGTTCAACTTCCACTTTTAAGGCCTTATCTCTATACTGGTTTTATCTCCCTTTATTTAGGATGTTCTTAATTGAAACGAAGAGCAAAATATTTCTCCCCTATATAAACAGTCACGAAAGTTTCTGAAGTTTTAATAAATCATTTCCTCTCCATTTACTCCCAAAGTTATAACCGTGGTCTCACAACCAATTTATTTCTTTTTTTAATCTTAAGAAATCATGTAATTTACTTATCCCAACTCGTTGCTTAGGCATGATGTGTAATTTTATCTGTTCGCTCGAAAATTTAATTTCCATTTGTTTTGGGGAATAATTGGAGAATATTATTAACCAAAGGAAATGAGTATATAACAGAAACAAAAAAGAAAAGAAATATATTAACTACACGTGCACAAACAAGAAGCACAAACTAATTTCCATCACCAAAGACGGTTTTATTTTCTTAAAATATTATCGTCCTTACACAATCACAAAAATTTGTGTTTCCCATCCAAACCACAGAGAAAACATTTTACTCTCAAAATTATATGCTGCTAGTTGTACATGGCTTGTGGCAGAACAAGTACAACAACAAACATACTGCAATACTCAAAAAACTTGATGCCTTGAATGAAGTCTAGACAACCTTAGACAACAAACAAAGAAAGGAGGGAAAGAAAAAACGAAGATTGACTTTATCTCTTTATAATCCTCCTGAAATGCCCTCCCTTGATTTATACAGAACATCACTATGTCTAAGCCTTACTTCTCAAAGACCCAAGATTCGTTTTTCCCTTTCAACCAATTCATTTCGGTATGGTTTTAGACCCAAGAAGTTTCATTTCTTGAAACCACGTTCCTCCCTCAAAGAAACCAAGAAACAGCAGCAGACCATTTCCAAGTCTCCCACCAATGCTCCCCAGAGACTGCTGAACTTGAACCTCAAAAGGGATGATGACAATGAGAGTACTGAGAGTGAGAGTGACGGTGAAAATGCAGTTAAAGGTACCATTTTGGCTGGTCTTTTGCTTGTTGGTGTTGTTGGTGGATTTGGCGGTATTGGGTATGCCTACAGGGACCAGATCAATGCTTTCTTGAACCAATTTTCAGGCTTTATTGAAGGTAAAAAACTGATGGATATCATTTTTTTTTGTTTTGCTTTCTTGCCTTTTGAAATGATGCTGGAAATTTCTGCCTGAAATATACTTGCTTATAGATTATAACTGCTGCTGGGAATGGTAATTTGAGTTGATAACTTCCTAAAATAGGTGCTTGAAAATCTGTTTCCAATTTTCCTTGCTGTTGACTGTATTGCATACTCGGTAAATTAAATACATTCAAGATGTTGGTCACTAATAAAATTCTGGAGATATGAAACTGATTGAATTTTGAAATTTGCACAAAATTGCTCCATCTTATTTAGGAGAAAGTGGTCCAGGTTTTTAACTAATCCGAGTGAAGGTACATCATTTCCGTGTGATAGCTTTTATCAAGCTGTTGTTAGAATTTAGTTCTGATTGGTTCTGGCTCTAAATGGAGTCCTTATGCAAATTCTTGCAAGAACTAAAGCGCCGATTGGATCAAATGAAGATAAAGTTTTGCTTTCATTCATTACATGTACTTTCGGCATGCTTATAAGAAGTAATATTCCTAACGATCAGGAATAGTTGTATAGGCATTATGAATGATTGAATTCATCTAGGAACTGTGATGCTTCTAATATATATCCCTTTATCCGAACAACGGTTCCACTGTTTCACTGGAAAAAGCTATGCTTTTGGAAATGTGTGCAAAATAAATTTCTAGCCTGATAGTGTAATCGAAGAGCTCAACCATTTGACCTTGAGTTCATGGTTTTCTGCTCTTCTCCTGGGATAATTCCAAATATATCACCAACCGCCTTAGGACTAGGACGATATGTTGATCATGATTGTAGTTTTTGCCTTCTGAATCACCACTGTCTTCATCCCTTGAATAGAATCGGTCAATTTGGCAACCATCCCATTTTTCCTATACCCTTCTCCCCATATGTGTAAGTTTTGTGAAAGAGCCATTCCAGCTAAGTTTTACTGCTTGCTGACTTTAATTTTTTTTTATTTAATCGTATTCCTGTTTGATATAATTTATCATGTATTGTTGCATTTCCAGCATGGAAAATTAGTTTCTTTGGCAGTCTTTGTTGAACAAATCCAAGGACTTCAGGACCCTAATGAACAACTAATGCTATGAATATTCAACAGTTTTATCACATGGAATTTATTTGTACATTGGGTTTGACTGAGACTTCTTATGTGGCAGGTTATGGTCCAGCTGGATATGCTATTTTTGTAGCGGTTTATGCTGGATTAGAAGTAAGAAACTGATTCTTTTTCCTCATTTTATATAATGTTGCAAGAAACTGGTACAAAGTATTTGTTAATGATGTAAGTTTTGGATGGTAAAATGGTGTATGGTCCTTTCGCTTCATATTGACATATGCTTGCTCTTAGTTATTGTGCTTTAGAAGCTACTCATATGGAGCTTATTCCACGAACTTTTCTTTCTTATCAACTTTTTAAGAGGAATACAATGAACGGATAAACGAGCAAGAGTCCATATTTTTATGTTTTGACTTGGGATTAACCTATTTTACAGTTAGCTTTTAGCCAATCTTTTTGTTCATATTCCAGATAGATTTGCAGTATCTAGCATTCTTTTAGGCTTTAAGTATCATTTTCTCTGAGTTTCTGAAACTAAACTGGTTTGAGCTTTTAAATTATGCTTGTAGATCCTTGCAATACCGGCAATTCCATTGACAATGTCTGCTGGTCTTCTATTTGGCTCTGTCACTGGAACTATCATTGTGTCCATCAGTGGAACGGTGAGCTGATGATTTACTTCTATAGAGTGGTTATGATGTAAAATAAGTACTCAGAGGTGAGTTTTCTTCAGGTCGCTGCAAGCCTTGCGTTCTTAATTGCCAGATATTTTGCTCGTGAACGGATTCTTAAGCTGGTAGAAGGAAACAAGAAATTTCTTGCTATTGACAAAGCAATTGGAGAAAACGGTTTCAAAGTTGTTACTCTTCTCCGTTTGAGCCCGTTGCTTCCATTTTCACTGGGGAATTATCTATATGGACTTACTTCAGTCAAGTTTGTGCCATATGTGTTAGGAAGGTCAGTTTCATTTTTTTACGTTTTACTTCTTTATTCACCATTTGCTATTATCTGGATTCCTGAAACTGTTCTGCTTTTGATTGAGTTTGACGATGAAGTCCAATTTCTAGAATTTACTGGAAGTGTGATTTTGTTTGTTTTTTATTTCCCCACAAACTTGCCTATTTTTTGATTCATCTGAAAATGCAACTCAACTGGCATATGCATAGAGAAGAGAATATCTCATGCTAAATCCATGACTGCTAAATCAATTGCTTGCTATGCTGTTTGGCCTGTCAATCACTTAGGTTTTATTTGCTGGTTGGGGAAAGGAAATCAAGTCAAGTCTCAAAATTCTATACGATATGTGCTGTTGTAGTGATAGGTCTGCGTACACACTACCCTCCCCAGACCCCACTTGTGGGATTACACTGGGTTTGTTGTTGTTCTATGTACTGTTGCAGCGATACAATACAATGCGATTAAAATGATCTATTGTTGATGCTTTCTGTCTGTTACTTTCATTTGTAAATTGATGATTATATCCACTTTTGATGGCCAGAACGAGTTCAGAATTAGCAGAACTGATTGTAGAGAAATGTGTATGATTCTTTAATTCCCCATCTGTTAGGTCAGTGCGTGTGGCAAGAATTGTGCTAGAAGAACGCTTTTGGATGAAGTCTATTTTGGGATTATCTGCAGTATCTTTTGGGCCTAAACATTAACGCATCATTTTGAGAAAACAATTTTCCCACTATCAAAATCAATAAACCAATCAACTGTGCTCCAATTCCAAAGTAGTTGAAGTTTCCATCTATAAGATTTAAAAGTATGAAGTTTCTATTTAAGCTTAGTTTTGTCACCAGTAAAACTGCTTTACGATATTATCGTATCGAACACTTCGCATATTACTTGACGTACTACATACAAACCATTTATACAAAGTCGAAAACGATTTTTTATACTCAGTTTCTTTCTATTATTGCATACTGTTGACTCTTCAAGAGCGCCCTATGTTCTACCAGGACTTAACTCTTAACTTGCCTATTGCCCTCTTCATATTGATTCATCTTATCTTTGGTATGCAGTTGGCTAGGAATGCTTCCTGGATCATGGGCTTATGTGAGTGCGGGTGCATTTGGTCGGGCAATTATTGTGAGTTTTCTTCCTCTTGCTCTGTGAACATTTTGTCTTTTCAATGTTTACCAATCACTTTAGTTCCATTATTTCAGTTCAAACCTAATATATATTGTTTCTCTCGGCTAGAAATGTTACTCAGAAAGTAACTAGGAAAAGGTCATGTTATCCTCCTATTTTAGCTGTCACATAATTTTTCGAGATCTATCTTACGTGGAGAAAGTAGATGTCTATAGGTACCTTTAAGTCCAAAGCTATTATAAACAAACTGCCATTCTGTTTTGATTGACTAATTCAGCATACTAAGTTTGTTGCTTAACGAAAATGATGCCTATCCTCTCCTAATAATTCGCCTTTATTGGGACTCTATTTGACTCTTGATGAATTGCAGAAATTCAAAATGCATTACCTTCTTAAAACCAACTTTAGAAATTTCAGCTTAGATTATGATGAGTGTTGTAGTGCAAGGTTGTAGTTCAGTGACAGTGTGAGTCTGTCGATTAATCAAGAAACAAATATTTTGAGAGTGAAGTCGTCCGATCTTATTCTGAAAAAGCTGAGTTTCTGCAAATTGAATAAAAAGACTTGGCGATGTTATTAACAAACAAACCCTCTTCCACTGTTAATATATAATAACTGAAAACATCACTCATCTGTTGCTAGTTTGTTCAATATGGTGGTTCTTTGGCAACTTGCTAACCTTCGAAATGTCCTTATTTTCTTGTTTTTCAGCAAGAAGAAGCTGGAATCGGTCTAGGAGGTGGAAATGGTGGCCAGCTCTTGACCCTCGGAATAGGTTTATTGTTTACCGCAGTAGCTGCAGCTTATGTAACACGGCTCGCCAAGGTAACTTACTGATCATTTTCTTTTACCCTTTACTGTAATGAGTCCTGTATTTCGACAAGATTCATAGGCAACGCTTCTGTATTTAACTTGCTTGTTCTTTAACCAAATGCAGGATGCTATGAAGGATATGGAGTAGATTTTGGAAATTACTTGTGCCTTGACCTACTAAGGTATAATTTTGAAAGCCAAATTGTAACATGTAAGTTCGAATACGATAGTTTGCTAAACTAGATAGGAAAACTTCAGTTATTTGCAAGTCGCTCTGATGCAAAGCTAAATTGAGCCCATTTTATTAGAAACATTATGAACTTAAAGGCAAAAAAATTCTTGACCTTGCTTAAGCTTGATTTCATTGCTCAATGATGATTGTCTTCGTTCGCTTTTACTTAATATGATTCAAGTTATATGCCCTGATACTTTATGGATTTTACACTATTAGTGTAACTAAACATATTAGAACAAGTTACTTAATACTTATCATTTTAATCATGTCACTGATTGATGTTTATGAGAGATTTATACTACAATCAAACCTCTCTATTACAACCGTGGTTGTTCCGATATTTTTTTAATGCTATAGTGAAGTGTTATTGTAGAGAACATATCTAATATAACATAAAAGGTTAATTGGAAAAAAAAAGTGTTGGCTTTTGTAGTGAATGGTTGTTATGCAAGGATATTGCTATAAAAATGTATGACTATTTAATATAGAAGTTAAAGTCTTGTTAGTATTATTTCAATGAATAAATATAATGTATACCTATGAATGTTTTAAAGACAATGAGTGAGCAAGTAGAGTAGAAAAGATTTTATGTTTTTGCTATTTGTTCCTTTAAGACAAGAGGATTGCTCTGATGGTGAGCAACCCCACTTCCAACCGAGAGGTTGTGAGTTCGAGTCTCTCCAAGAGCAATGTGGGAGTTTTTTGGAGGGAAGTATGCCGGGGGTCTATTTGGAAACAGACTCTCTACCCCAGGGTAGGGGTAAGGTCTGCGTATACACTACCCTCCCCAAACCCCACTAGTGGTATTATACTGGGTTGTTGTTGTTGTTGTTGCTATTTGTTCCTTTAACTGTAAATACTTTTCCTTTATTATAGTGTAACTTTATAAATCACTCTGAAAATTGGACCCTTAATTGTGCTTGTAATTTTTCTTAGAATTAAACAATTCCTTTTACGGAACAAAATATTGCCAAATTTAAGACTAGATCCAGAAAAGGAAAACAATGACGGCAACAATAATATGGGAGAAATTTAAAAATAGCCAGATTTATCACTGGTCGTTGAAAAATAGCTAAGTTTCAAAAGTCATCGAAATTTAGCCACTTTTTATGTAAAGATAAATCTGAGCTAAAACACTGTTCAAAATTCAGAAAATACGCCCGTAAATTTTACGGAAGTTCCAACATAAGTATTCTTGAACTCCCGCAAATTTTACGGGAGTTCCAGGATAACTATGCTGGAACTCCCACAAATTTTACGGGAGTTCCAGCAAGTATAATTGTCTAGTACAATATACTGGAGTTTGGAGCATTAATGCTCCAGTCTCCTGCAAATTTTATAGGAGTTAGCAAAGTATACCGGTTCAGCATAATATGCTGAAGTTCGTACACAAATGCACCAGAACTCTCGTTTATTATACTGGAACGGTTCATGTTGCAGCAAAATAATGGCTATTTTTCATTGGCTCGATAAATGCTGGCTATTTTTGATTGATTAATGTGAAAATTGGCTATACCATAATATTTTAACCAATAATAATTATAAGTAAAAATGAATGGATACAAAAGTAGCCATCATTGCCATATTTGTCTTGTTTTGGAGAGGTTTTCCACGTCGTTGCCCCAGAAAGATTGGAAAGCTTTTTTTTTTTTTTGGATTGGTCTCTTAACTCAAATTCTCTCTAACAGATGCGCAACGCTGCGTACGCTAATTAGCTTTCGATGTATTCTTTGGTATTGATTTGATCAAGAAAAGGTAAAGCCTTCACTTCAAGGTTTGAAGCTAAGTGTTATTGGTCAATGATAGACTTTAGGCTTTACCTTACTCTTTAGAGATTTACTCTTCTGCTTAAGTTCTTAGCTAGGCTGATGCTTTTTTCGAGTTTTAAACTCCGACTCCTAAATTCAAAACTGGCTGGAAATGCCTATTTTTATCTCGCCCAGGCGGATGTAACCACTGATCTTGACTTTACAATTATCAGCTTCTATCTGTTCATATGGAGTCTAGCACTTTTATTGTCTGTTTTGTCTTCATGTGGCCAGTCTTTCTTTCTCTTTTTCTAATCAAAAGATCTTTTTTGACGCAACATCGCTAGAAAGCTTACAACCTTGGGCATTCACAAGAGGGCTATTACATAATAAAGTTACATAAGTGATTAGATCGATGCCCCCTTGCTTTGGAAAAAGTAAACTTCTTCTTGTTCAAGATAGCCTGTGACTCTTCCGATTAACTAAGATATAGGGAAAAGCCAACGCGTCAAAGTAAAGTTAGGTCAGCAATCGACGTAACTGGTTCAAATACCAGAAGCTAGGTCATAGAAGGTAGATTAGATTCGACAATCTTAAGTAGCGAAGTCGGCCCTTAGCCGAGATACGATACTGTCAGCTAATTATTAGCTTTTGCTAGAATAATATCGTAGAGTCGAATAAGAAGAAGAATGCCATCATAGAGGGATCAACATGTAGACTTGAAAGGCTATGGAACTCCTTTAGCTCAATAATGAAAGTTAGGGGT
The DNA here is from genome assembly GCA_034376525.1 of Nicotiana benthamiana. NCBI lineage: Eukaryota > Viridiplantae > Streptophyta > Magnoliopsida > Solanales > Solanaceae > Nicotiana > Nicotiana benthamiana. The sequence continues at coordinate 134,517,708 of CM067329.1, read as the reverse complement.
GATGGGGGAGGCCTTACCTCTTATATGACCCAAACAAGTTATTAAGCTATTAGATGGATCCTCCTAACTGTAGTTACTTATGGTCGGGTAGCAGATGGGTGATGCCTATAGTTCTAATAGGTTTTTCACTTGAGTTTTCCACAGCAAATCGACAAGCCATTGCAGTGAGGTTATATGTCAGATTTCTTTTTCGTATTGATATCTTAGAATGCTATACGCAGACCCCCTGCAAGGTTACATAGATAGCGGTATTTTGTATATAAGATTGGCATTCCCATTCTAAGGTTACTTAGTACTTAGATCATGAGTTCAGTAGTAGCCTTTATTCCCAATCCGTGTAAGAACATAGGTTTTTTCCCCTCAGTTTCCACTCTCCTTGCTTTAACTAAAGAATTTCCTTTCACTTTAAGTAGGACTCTAAGAGCTCTTCTATAGAATGAGTTAGATTTCCTGTGTTAACAAGAAGAAATGGCGGGACGCTAAAGATATGACTTTGAGATTAGTGCAATCACGTAATCAACGAAGTAATCCACATATATAATAAAAAATAATTTCAACCCTAGTGTACATATCCAGTAGAATTGAAGTAGAAGAATGGCAAGGTCGGCTTCCACAGTAAAGATTGCCGCTTAATCCAATTCAAGAGCAAACAAGGGACGCCTCATTAAGCAAACACTAACAACAATTTTGGCCTTCCTTGTGAAGCCTACTTTTAGACGATTGTGCTAGATTATACTTTTATTAAGTTAGTTTTGGGACAACTTATACGGTATTATCTCAAGGTCAGTCATACTTAGCTTTGGTGTTCATCCATCACTTCGACCTTTGAAGCTTGTACTTTTCCATTAGGCTCGTACCTGGTCTATTTCGATCTTGCTCTTGAAGTGACCTTCAAGCCCACGAAATATGGCATACATGATTTTGATGGTATACAGATAGTTCCCATGCTTCTTAAAGTAAGATGATAAGAAACGATTTGATCCTTGATCCTCTGATGCCTCGATCATGACGTCAATCTCCTGACCTCAACAGCAGAAGTGATTAAAAGGTCGCGTCTGCATAGTTTCCAAGGTCATTAATTGAAGGAGGTTGATGGTCGGCCATTGGCTTGCCCAAATCGTTTAAGTGGCCACTATAAATTGGTCAATTTCATAAATTTTACAATGTTTACTTCTCAAACCTTTCCCAAAACCTCACTAGCTTCATCTGCTCTATGTTCACCCTTTCTTCAATTTGTTCTTGTTACAACATCAATTTTTTCTCTTCTTTTGAGTTTCTCAACAGCAATGGCTAAAACATCCAAAATCGTTCCTCATAAAGAAAAAGTCTCCTTATCATCGCGGTCGGTCAATGGTAGAACGATGGTGTCACCTCATATCGAGGAGTGCATTCCTGGGCCATGCGAGCTATCTTTCGATTTCAAAATCGATAAGCCTCCATCTGTTCTAGGCCGATGCGAGCTTATGTTTCGACGCATCTGCTCGATAACTGAAGACAATCTCGAGTATGTGCAACAGGATTGTAATTGGGAGGATAAAGAGGTTGTGATTCCTTCCCCCGAAGAGGATATCACCACTCATGTGGAAGGATACTTAAGAGTGTATACTTATCCTTTCACACTGGGTCCAGTGGATCCAGTACTAGGTCTTGTAGATCCATCCATTCTTGATTTCTATCACCAATATCGGGTGACCCTTGCCCAGACCTACCCTTCTTTCTAGCGCATCATCAAACTACTCAGGTACTTCTCGGGCAAGGTCAAGGGGATGCCTTTTACACTTGACCATCTGATCAAGCTATACAACCCCGCCTCTATTGAGGTGGTTTGATAACGCTCCAGTTTCGATCCTCGAAGGCGCTATTCTCTAGTATCGATAAGGACAATGACCGAGGATAGATGTGCCAGTTTGTCCGAATCAAGACACCCGACTTAATTCCTGTCGAAAGGATGCCATTCCCCGAGGAATAAAACATGAAACATAAGTACAACCCTATCGATGATGCTTACTACTTTGCTTTCCCTGTTCTTCCTCAATCTAATTCCTTTTCTATGGTGCAACTTCCCCTTGGTTTCCTGGTGCGATTCCGGACCTCGCAGGTTGGGTTCAACAACTGGCCTCCACTTCTTCACACGCAAAACATTATTGGCATGATTTGACCAAGGGTTGGTGGGAAGCTAAAAACCATGGTGAGTTCCCTTGTTTATACGTTGATGTTTCTCTGTAAAATAATTATGTTTCCCTTACGCAGTCCTCGAAGACACTGTTGTTATGAGGCCGCCTCCGCCCCGTGAAGAGGAAGTCTCGAAGCCAACCAAGGAGAAGAAAAGGAAAAGGTCTTCTCCAACAAGTTACCCAAAGCCCAAGAAAAATACGCCTAAAAAACGTAGGTCCGATCCTATAGCCCTATCTGCAAAAGTGGTCCAGCACCTTCGTGGTGACGAGGAAGAGGGAAAAGATGTCGGTTTTCTGTTGGTAGCTCGAAAGGGGGAAAACACTAAATCTTCGAAGGCCGCGGAACTACTGGTGGTTGATGTGGTTCAATCTTGAACCGAATAAATCTCGGAGGGGAGCTCGAGCAGAGTCCCTGATCCTTCGAGTGGTAAAATAGCTCCTCACCTTGGAGGACATCTCATGGGCGAGCTCGAAGAGCTTAATTTAGAGGCCCTCCAAAGAGAAGAGAATGTCCCAAGTGAATCACTTGGCATAATTAACATAGATGAATCCCTGCCTGGCCCAATGTTTTCTGAAGGGAAGTTCCGAGATGCTCGGGCCATGAAAACTCCCGACCTAGGGACAACCCACGAAGGGAATGATATTTTTCCAGAATGTTTTTCGGTGGTCGAAGATGGCCCCGATCCGTATGCTTCGTTTATTTTTGATGAGGCTCAACGTCTTCTGAAACAAGTAAGTTTCCGCCTTCATAATTATGTTCGTGCTTTATTCTTGTTTTTCTGAATCTAACTTCTTTTCTTTGTGTGAAGGATGTGATGCTCCTCCAGCAAGAGTTTTTTAAATCTCGAGCTGAGCTTTCCCAATGCGAGGCTAGAATCAAGAAGCTCGTGGAAGAGAGGGACAATCTCAGACTCCTCCACGTTCAAAAAGTGGTGGAGATGAGGGGCCTTCGAGCCGATTTGACGAAGGCTCATCGAGAACAAACTGGGCTCACTGAGCAGGTAATGAAACTTCTTGGGAGTTTTTTAAGTGTTTATTTGACTTAGTGGCTAACACTTCTACTTTGCAGGCCCAGCAGAAGGGCAAATTGGTGGAGCAGTTTCCAGAGGAGGTCAAGGGGAAAGTGGCCAAGACTCTGGGGTAGAAGCAACATATGGATCATCTCGCATCGAAGAAAGACATGCTTGGGGACCAGCTGACTTCGGTTGAATGCCATCTTCAAAATGCGAAGGGGGAAAGCTTGGCCCGGAGCAAAAAGATTGAGGAGCTTGAAGCTAAATCAACCGTCGAACTTGCAAAGGCTAAATCTGAGGCATAGGCATTTGTGTCCTCTTATCGAGCTGACGTTTGAGGCTGCCAACATTAGGGCACAGGAGATCTCTATCGCTGCTGAAGTCAAATTGTCATATGCCGTCGATCAGGCCAGGAGACAATGCCGGAGAGAAACTCTCGAGAAAGTGCAAGCTAGTGGCTTCGACCTCTCAGCTAATATTGAAAAGGCAAAAACTTTGGTATAAGAGGCTGCCACTTTACTCTCTGATGATGAAGACTCTGCTAGTGGCCCTGAGAGCGGAGGAGATGAGGATAATGTCCTTGAGGAGGAGGTTCTCGAAGATGTGGCTCCCAAAGATGCGACTCCCAAAGTAGACTAGGCCCTTCGGATTTGTTTTTCATTTTTTGTGTAAGGCCCTTTGTGGGCATTGTAAATACCTTTTATAAATATAAAGAATTCCTTTCCGCTCCATATGTGATTTGTTGTTAATTCTGCTTCATTTTTGTTTTGTGAAATTTTGTGATGTTATAACTTCAATAATCGAGTGAGCACCAGCTCGGACTCAGAGTAAAATAAACCTGTGCATTTTTTTAGTAATGAATGGGCAATCTTTGAACTTATAACAAAGTACCTGTTAAGGTTTTTGATGAATCCTCGAGCTATATTTAAGTCGATTTGATGTGATCCGTCTCATGTTTTGAACTTTAGCATGGTTCACTTAAATGGTCATTTGACTTTTGAGGTGTAGTCGGTGGCCATTTTGGATCAACATGTTCAAAAGATGAGGTCAAAGAATATAAGTTCCCGAAAGGTACAGTGGAGAAGTTAGCCAGTTTAGGGGGCTACTTGGGAGACCGAGAAGAATATGCGGAGCAGGTACCTACACCTATTTGAGACTCCAGGTATGATTCTGGAGCCGTTCGAGGACGAATTTTTGTTTAAGAGGGGGAGAATGTAACGACCCGACCGTCACTTTGAGTAGTATGTCCTCGTTCCCTTTATTTATTGATTATACTGTGCTTATTTATTGTTATGTGACTCACCGGAGTAGTTGATTTAGTTCTCGGGATGTTTCGGAATGAGTTGGGATACTTAGTCTCAAGGTTGAAAGCCTAAGTTGGAAGAGTTGACCGAATGTTGACTTATGTGTCAATGGATCCGAAATTGAGTTTTGATGGTTCCGATAGCTCTGTAAGGTGATGTTCGATGCCCCTTTTTCTAAGGATCAAAATCGGGTTCACGACATTTGGGAGAACAACTCTATTCCCTTTCGAGAATTAAGTTTTTGGAATTGGAGAGTCTCCACCTAATGATTATAGTGCATTAGTATAATTTAATAAGGGGTTTGAGTTGAAGAAACGAGAAATAATTAGTATAATATAATTAGTTCTAAGGGTAAAACTAATTAAGGAACTAAATTAATCAAACAGTTTGTGTAAGGTAGTATAATAGGGGTAAGTACATAAGGGTCCATTTAAGGACAAGGTCTTCACTATACACGGTTCGTGCAAATAAGGTAAATGAATTAGTTAACAACCAGGAAATCAAAAGTCAATGATTTTATACGAGTGAACCCAATCAGAAAAGGTGAAGAAAAGTTTTACTTAAGGAAGATCAGTAACAATCAATTAAACCTAAAAAAAGATTCTGATTCAATCATAGGTTTGAAAACCTTTTTAAAGAAGGATTCAACACACATATAAAGCACACATGCATGCTTGAACGCGAAAGAATTTATCATGCTATTCAATGAAAGAGTCTAGTGTAGGAGAATCAAAATTGTATTCAAACAAAAAGTTCGAACCTAGTTCAGAGACTCAAAACTTAGTCTAAAAGAGCCGAGGGTTCTATAAACCCTAGTTTGATCACAGGATCAAGCCATGGCAGAACCCCCAAATTCTAGGGTTTCTTCCTTTAACCAAATACATAGGTGAAGAGGCAAGTAGTTGAAACAAGCTAAGAGATCTCATTCAGAGACTCATGAGAAAATGAACAAGTGCAGTAGAAAGTCCAAAGCAAGTAGAGTGAAGAAACTGATTCGAAGCAAGATGAGAGTCGAGAAAATAGTAGAAGAAAATATTGCATAATGAGAGTAGAGGAAATAGTAGAAGAAAACATGCTTTAAACAGGTCTTTTGAAGAAACTTAAAATAGGTAAAGTAGAAGAGAAAACAGTGAACACTTAAGCACATGGTAGAAGGATACAATAGGCGAAGCATATCAGAAAAATAGCACAACCTAGTGGGGAAGCATGTGAGAACATAACATAAGAAAATACAGTAGAAGAAAGAGCGGAACACAGTAGAAGAACATCCGTGATAATGGAAAAACATAAGAACACAGTAGAAGAACATGCATGGTAGGAAAGAAAACATAAGAACAGACAAATACAAACAAAGAAAAGGTAAAGAAAAGTCAGAGAAACATTTTAAAATTTTTTGAAAACCCTAAATCGGGAAGAAGTAACCGTTGAAAGTAATTTTTGAAAGAAAAGTTGGGAAAATCGTTGAAAAACTCAATTAGAGCATGGATACGCAAGAGATCTAAGAAAATCAGAGAAAACCTCGAATAGTTAGGGTTTCAAAAGAACCCGAGAATAAGAAAGGCTTGGAGAACGTTTGATCTAAGTCGGATAAGGTCAGAAACGGGCTCAGAAGACCAAGAGCCACCGGAGCAAGGTCGGAGGTGGCCGGAATCCTCGACTCGGTGAAGGTCTATGTGAAGACCCATGAAGTCTGGCCTCGAACCTTCGAGCATCAGATATGTAGGAGCCGTAGGAGGTGAGTATAGGCTGTCCATGGCCTAAGAAGCAATGGACTCTAGTGAGTTTAAGGGTGGAGATGGTAGAAGTCGGCTAGGGTTTGAGGAAGGTTCGAGAGAACCTGAGAGATGAGAGGGGTTTCAAGGGCGGCAGATTAAGGGAAAATGATTTAGGGTTGAGGGGTTTGTAAATTAAAAAGGAAAGGTTTCACGTGAGTCGTTGATCTGCTAGATCAACGGTTAGGATTAAATATTAGGTTTGGGCGGGTTATTTAGGCGGGTTATGGATCGGGCAATTCTAGGAATTGGGCTGGTCCATTTGAATTGAAATTGGGGTTTAGTTGGGGCTGATTATAGGCTAAAATTGCAATAAAATAGGGCTAGCATTTAAATAGCCATTTTTCCTTTTTTGTATTTTATAAAAGTAGTAACATAGTTTTTGAAAATAAAGTAAAGGTACTAATTTAATTAATAATATGAAGATATTGAGTTAAAAATGCTTGAACCAATTTCATAATTATTAAATGATATTAAATCTTAAAATAGGCTAAAATTGCAATTATATGTAATTTAGCTTTAAAATTACTAAATAAATTTGTTAAAATATACAAAAATCACCTTAATTATATTTTGGCATAAATATAAATATAAAATAAATTATTCACCAAATGATAATCTTGGGAATGATTATTGGATTTTGTACTACTAAAAGTAGATAATAAATGGATTTTAAAACCTTTAAAAAATTAGGAAAAAAAACCAAAACTCTTGGGCATGCTTATATATGCATGTACATGCTATTTTGAAAGTATTTTGAGTATAAAAAATATATTTGAAAAAATTAGGTATCAACAGTTGCCCCTCTTTACCCGGAAAGGATGCAAGAGTTGTCGGGTAAAGATATGATGGCCAATTTTGACCGACAGACATGATTTGCAAAGTTTTGATTGAGCTATGGATCTTGAGCTACCTACATAACCTTAGTTATACAGGAATCATGCCATATGTAGTTCAGGATCCATAGAGGAAACATACTGATGGAGATTTTTGAAAAAAACGGACGTGGTGTTTAGGTTGAGAAAAGTAATTGAAGTCTGATAGGCTGCGGGAACCGGAGCGGGATCGCTCCTACTGAGACGGCAGTTTCTAGCCCGTTTACCTGCAAGTGAGCAATGTGAACATATATTGTGCATAAATTTAAACGTGATGCAAGTTTCCATTTGACCATGAATGGTTTCTTTGGACGGTTAGGATGACGTCCTCTAACTATGACGTCCTGGGCCATGAAGCGCGTAATAAACGATTTACAGGCTATGAAATAACATTTTTGGGCTATGAGAATGATTCCTCTAAACAATGATGCCTTTGAATAATGATATATACAAGATAAAATGGGCTCATCAGGCCATAACACGGTGTTCTCGGGCTATGAGGATGGTGCCTCCGAACAATGAAGCCTTTGGACAATTTTGCGATCTTTCTGCCCATGCAAGACGTAAATAAAGTTTGCGGCGATATTTCAGCCGTGCGAAGAAGAATAAATTGGCGATGTTTCAGCATTGCAGGATGGAGATAGGGTATTGTCTCGGAAGGAAGAAAAGTAGCCTTATGCAAATAGAGACAACGCTTAGTCTCGGAAGGCAGAAAGGTAGCCTTATGGGATGCAAAAAAATACAGATGGAGGTAGAGCTTAACCTCGGAAGGCAGAAAAGTAGCCTTATGCAAAATGCAGATAATATATATGGAGATAGTGTTCAGCCTCAGAAGGCAGAAAGTAGCCTTATGCAAAAATGTAAATAATGCAGATGGAGACAATGCTTAGTCTTGAAAGGCTGAAAGGTATCCTTACGCAATACAGATAGAGACAGTTCTTAGTCTCGAAAGGCAGAAATCAGCTTTATGCAAAATGCAGATAATGCAGATGGAGATAGACTTAGTCTTGGAAGGCAGAAAAGTAGCCTTATGCAAAATGCAGGAATGCAGATAGAGGCAGTGCTTAGTCTCGGAAGGCAGAAAGTAGCCTTATGTAAAATGTAGATAATGGAGATGGAGACAAAGCTTAGTCTCGGAAGGCAGAAAAGTAGCCTTATGCAAAATGCAGGAATGCAGATGGAGACAATGCTTAGTCTCAGAAGGCATAAAAGTAACCTTATGCGATGCAAAAATGTAGACGGAGCTAGAGCTTAACCTCGAAAGGTAGAAAATTAGCCTATGAAAAAAATAAGGCAAATAGTAATGAAATCTCTTAGCTGATAGGTGATAGGTGATAGCTGGCTGCTGAGGATGTTGTGTGCAGATAGCAATTGTGAACATGTGATGATTCTGAGAAGTTGCATTTCCTGAGAAAGTATGAGTGCATAAATATGTCTAATTTTTTTGCGACTTTCAGAGCCTGCATCCAAAGAAAAGTTGTGAGTTTCGTAAAAAGGGGAAAGGTCAGTTCGCCTTTCCATGGCCTTTGCTCGTCCTGATCAATGTTGCGTTTTTATTGGGGTAGCGTTGCTAACAAAGCAATTTCGATAATAGACATGAATGGTTTTTAGCAAATATATAGTAAAGAATAGAAATAGTTTCTTTTAGATGAACCGATGACTGAGACGTGTTTCAAGACATTGCAACTTCTCTTGCTCTGGAATTTTGAGGGTCCTCATCAAAATTCTTCCCCCGTTTACTCGGCTGGCGCTTCCGAAGACTGCGTGCAATGAATGGATGACGATCAAATTTTAAGGGTCCTCCTCAATATTCTGCCCCAGTTTGCAATAGCGGGGGAAATGGAAATTTTATTTAGGTCTGACCGAACCCATAGGGTTGCCTACGTATCCCCTCTTAAACGGGAATCAAGTCAGGCATAGTTCAGATTATATCATAAAGGAAACCATTAATAGTTACACATAGTATCGTTTTACTGCATCTGAATTGATTGACTTCGGCTAGACTTCTCTGTCCATTTCTACAAGTATGAGGGCTCCTCCGGTTAGAACCCGATGAACCATATACGGACCTTGCCAATTGGGAGAGAATTTTCCATTGGCTTTATCTTGATGTGCGAATATTTTCTTCAACACCAGCTGCCCCTGGTGTAAACTTCCTTGGCTTGCCTCTTTTGTTATAAGCTCTGGACATTCTGTTCTGATACAATTGACCATGACAATCTGCATTCATTCTTTTCCCATATATAAGGGATAGCTACTCGTAGCGACATTTTACCCATTCTGCATCCTGTAACCCCCCTTCTTGTATGATCCTCAAGGAGGGAATTTCTACCTCGGCGGGTATGACTGCCTCTGTACCATAAACCAGCATGTAGGGAGTGGCCTGGGTTGATGTGCGGACTGTTTTGCGATACCCTAATAAGGCAAATGATAACTTCTTATGCCACTTCTTATGCTTCTCTATCATTTTCTTTAGTATCTTCTTGATATTCTTGTTGGCTGCTTCCACAACTCCATTCATTTAAGGCCTATAGGCTATGGAGTTCCTGTGTTTGATCTTAAATGCTTCACACATTGCTTTCATCAAGTCACTGTTGAGATTGGAACCATTATCTGTAATGATTGACTTCGAAATTTCGAACCGACAAACTGTACGACCGCGAACGCAATCTGCCACAACTTTCTTGTTTACTGCTTTATATGATGCTGCTTCGGCCCATTTGGTGAAATAATCAATTTCCACTAGAATGAACCTGTGCCTGTTTGATGTGGAATGCTCGATTGGTCCGATAACATCCATTCCCCAAGCGGCGAATGGCCATGGAGATCTTGTTAAAGTAAGCTCATTTTGAGGCACCCTTTTCATGTCTGCATGTATCTGATAGGGATGGCATTTGCGAACATACTGGATGCAGTTTTTTTCCATAGTCATCCAAAAATATCCTGCCCGGAGTATCTTTTTTTCTAAGACAAAACCATTCATTTGTGGACCGCAGGTCCCTGCACGAACCTCTTCTAATAACTTGGATGCTTCATTTGCTTCGATAAACCTTATTAATCTCAAATCAGGAGTCCTCTTGTACATGATTCCTCCAGTGTGAAGAAAATTGTTAGACAACCACCGAAGGGTGCACTTCTGAGTAGCGTTTGCAGGTTCTGGATATTCTCTTGTTGTCAAGTACTCATTGATGTCATGGAACCATGGTTTTCCATCTGCTTCTTCCTGAACATGAGAATAATAATCTAGCTGATCATAAATCTTTACTGAGATGGGATCAATGAAATTCTTATATGGATGTGGGATTATGGATGATAGCGTAGCCAATGCATCAACGAACTCATTCTGCACTTTGGGGACGTGCTGAAATTCTATCTTTGTGAATCTTTTCCTCAACTCCTGTATGTGATGCAGATAAGGAGGTATCTTAGAGTTCTTGGTTTCCCACTCTTCTCGAACCTGGTGTATGAGCAAATCTGAATCTCAGATTAGTCGCAGTTCCAGAACATTTATGTCAATAGCCATTATAAGCCCCAAGATGCACGCTTTGTTTTAGGCCATATGGTGCATGGGAATATGCGTTTGGCGGATACCGAGTAATGCTGCCCGGTTTCTGATGCTAGGACTTCTATTATGTCAACTTCTTTGAAATTTGCTGCTCTATCGAAAAACATTCTCCAGCCTTCACAGGATTCTGCAATATCTTCTCCTATAAAGGAAACCTCTTCATCAGGGAAATATGTTTTAGAGGCTCATATTCTCCACTCATGGGGTTCTCGGTGAACTGATCTACCAAAGCTTTTCCTTTGACCTCCTTCTGAGTTATGTAAACAATATCAAATTCACTTAACAGGATTTGCCACTTGGGGAGCTTGCCAGTGGGCATGGGCTTCTGGAAGATATACTTGAACGGATCCATTTTTGATATGACATAAGTGGTACAGGCACAAAAATAATGCCTCAACTTCTCAGCTACCAAAGTTAGAGAACAACATGTGCACTCTAATAGAGAATACCAGGCCTCATACGGGGTGAATTTCTTGCTGAGATAGTAGATGGCTTGCTCCTTTCTCCCCATTTCATCGTGTTGTCCCATAACACAATCGAATGCTCCATCAAATACTGCAAGGTAAAGCAAAAGAGGTCTACCTAGTTTGGGTGGAACCAGAACTTGTGGCGTTGATAGGTATTCCTTGATTCTGTCACAGGCTTTTTGAAAATTATCAGTCCATTTGGTAGCAACGTCCTTCTTCAAAATTTTAAAGATGGGTTCACAAATGACAATGGAATGAGCTATGAACCGGCTAAATAGTTGAGTTTCCCTAGGAAACTCATCACGTCCTTCTTATTATTTGGAGATGGTAATTCTTGAATAGCCTTAACCTTTGACGGATCCAGTTCTATTCCCCGACGGCTCGCAATGAATTCAAGTATTTTTCCGGCAGGAACCCTGAATGCACATTTGGCGGGATTCAATTTCATATTGTACCTTCTCAATTTGTTGAAGAACTTCCTCAAATCTTCCATGTGGTCAGCAACTCTCTTGGATTTGATGAGTATATCATCTACATATACCTCGATCTTTTTATGTATCAAACATGCAAAATAGTAGTCATGGTCCTCATGTAGGTGGCCCCAACATTTTTTAACAGAAATGGCATCATCTTGTAACAAATCATCCCCTAAGGCGTACTGAAAGCCATTTTCTTAGCATGCTCTTTATCCATTCTTATCTGATGATACCCATCAAAACAATCAATAAATGAATGCAGCTCATGCTTGGCGCAGTTGTCAATGAGGATGAGTATGTTTGGAAAGGGAAGGCATCTTTGGGACTGGCCCGGTTAAGATCCCGGTAATCGACATAGACTCTAACCTTCTCATATTTCTTCAGCACCGGTACAATGCTAGCTAACTCTGTTGAATACTCTACCACCCTGGGAACCTTGGCTTTGACTTTCTTGATAACCTCTTTCTTAATTTTTAAATTCATATAAGGCTGAACTTTCTGAGCTTCTATTTTACCGGCGGACATGTGGGATCTGTCGGATGTTTGTGAGCTACAATAAATGTACTGAGACCAGTCATATCATCATATGACCAGGCGAATACGTCCTCATATTCCTTAAAAAATTCCATGTACTCTTACTTTTCTGATGGTGACAGGTGAACACCGATGCACATTTCCTTTATGTTCTCGGTATCCTTGAACATTGGAGCTTTTTTCGAAACGAAGGAAAAATACAAAAAGAAAATCAACTAGCAAAAAGTGAAAAATAATGCATCTGCTTTGCTCAGCCTGGCTACCCCGAAACTCTTCAGGCCCGATGGTTCTAACAGACCAATTGTTGAGGCGATCTCCTTGGTTCACAGCTTGTATAAAAGGGCTTTCCTCTCCCTCCTCCTTAAAAATGACACAGCAGTCTATATTGTCATATTCCAGAAATAAATACCTCACTGTTGCCAATGCTTCCTCTTCTTCTGACCCATATATGATATCTGCCGGTTGGAAAGTGTGCTCCAGATGGGGTATAGGATTCTCCAGCGGGTAGTAGGGACCGCTCCATGGTGGCGACCAGTGGTTGAACTCTTCCCAAGTATATTCATACCCCAAACCGGAAGTAGTACCATGTGTCTTCAGCTTGATGGGTTTAGCAATTCCCTGGAGGTTTTTTCCAAGTTTCTTTCTAGGTTCATATCTACACCAATTCAATATAATTTCAATCTTGTTGCCCACCATTTATCCTTGTCTACTGCGTTGACACTTTCAATGTGATGGTAAGTTTCTCTGCCAATTCTTCTTCCTCCAATCATCGGGATTGTCTGGCGACTATATATGGGGTTGCTACCATCGTCATGAATAATCACCTCTTGGTGATTCCACGCAAATTTCACTGCTTGATGTAGGGTTGATGCTACCGCTACGGCGGAATGAATCCATGGTCGTTCCAATAGCAAGTTGTAGGATGCTGGGATGTCTATCACTTGAAAATCAAAGTCAAACCAAGTTGGTCCCATTTTGCAGGCATAAATTGATTTCCCCAATAGTAGACCTTTGGTACCAATAGAAGGCTTTGACATTGATGGCCTCATCTTTGATCTCATGCAGGCTCTTCCCCAATTTTCTGACAGATGTTGAGGCTGGATCCTCCGCCGGTCCGGACTCTAGTGATGAAATAATACTCGTATTGAAAGGTGATGTGCATCGTCTTGTTATGACTCAACCCTTCGGGTGGCAACTCACCTTCGTGGAAGGTAATTTTATGACTCTCCAATACTTCCCCTACGAGGTTCTCCATTTCTCCTCCAGTTATATTGCTGGGCACATATGCCTCACTCAGTATCTTCATCAAGGCATTCTTGGGTGCGTCAGAGCTTTGCAGAAGAGCTAGGATGGAGATCTGTGCCGGCATTTAATTTAGTTATTCAACAATTGAGTACTCTTTTTCTTGTATCCTCCTCCAAAAATCATCGGGCCCAGTTTCAATAGGTCGTTCAGAGGCTTGCTTACTAGACTCAGCTAGGTGTTATGGGGTGTAAACTCTGCCGGTTCTGGTCATACCCTGTGCAGCAACTGTTTCTCCAAATTTGGTTTTCCCTTTCCTTCTGGCTTCAGCTGTGTAATACCACGGTATGTCATTTGAGTGGAACAGTGTTATGTCTGACATTGCTACCGGAACAGGCACCCTTAGAGGTAACACAACAACTTCGAATGGCGCAGGTTCTTTTGGAACTCCAAACTCAACTTCAACAGGTCTAGGCGCCTTCGCAAAAGAGCTTCAAACTCGAGTGGTATAGAATTATTTACTTCATCGCCCCCCAGAGGGGTGGATCTGGACAACAATCGGATTAAGTGTGATTGTCGGTTTCTTTGTCTCATCACCCTTAGCAATCAATCCTATCGACCCTTTGGGGTACCAGTCATCTTCGATCTCAATTATGTGGTCAGGCAGAGGGTTTTTTTGAACATTGGGAGCAAGCTCCTTTGCTACAATGATCTTATTGTCGAGCAAGTTTTGGATCTTGTCTTTCAGTGAGTGGAACTCATCAATGGTATGCGCCTTCATGCCAGAATTGTACGCACAAGTCTTGTTCGGATTGACCCATTAGGAATGATTTTTTGGAGTTGTGATAGGGATAGGGGTGACATAACCAGTAGTTTTAAGTCATTCATACAGCTGGTCAATTTGTTTACGTGATGGCTGTGTATTGTCTGGCAGGTCTGCGGTCGAAATTTAGTCTAGGTATTGGGAAATTTTGGTGAGTGGGAGGTGACTGGTAGTAAGAGGGTTGAGTATTATAAGCTTGGTAGACAAGTGCAGGTTGAGAGTATCGGGGTAAAGTGGGCTGATATATGAGTGGTGGAGATGATTGGTAAACGAGTGGTGGATTTTGGAAGGAGGGTGTAGGTGCTTGGTAATTTGGGCTAGGCTGATATGTAAGTGGATGTTATGGGTATGTTTTGTATTTTATCAAGGATTTTGTTCTCTGTGCGACCATCATGGCACTCACATCCCTCTTTTTGGACGTGCCACCAGACTGTAGAGCCTTGTTGGTGGCCTGTAACGCTTCAATGTTGGTGACCATACCAGTTTTAATACCTTCCTCTATTCTTTCTCCTAGCTCAATGGTATCCAAGAATTTTTGGCCCTCGATCAGCATCACCCTCTCATAATATTATGGATCCTGAGCCCGAATGAAGAATTTATTCATGTGTTCCTATTCTAAGGCCGGCCTGACCTTAGCAGCCTGTGATCTCCAACGAGTAGCATACTCGCGAAATGTCTCTGTAGGTTTTTTCTTCAAATTCTTAATGTAGAATACGTCTTGTGCATTCTATGTATTAAATCTGAACCTATCCATAAAATTGGATGCGATACCTACCCATCTTGTCCACTTCTTGGGGTCTTGGCTAATGTACAGAGTATCCCCTTTCAGACTTCTCATAAAGATCTTCATACAATTCTTCTCATCCTTTCCGACTTCGACCAGTATGTCCTAAAATGGACTTTAGGATCTCCCGTGCCTTTGAACATTTTGAACTTGGGAGGTACGTACCCTTCATGAACTTCAACATCTGGCTGAATGCAAAGTTCCTCGTAATTCATCCCTCAATACCATTATTTCCTTCAACACCCTCGACTCGGCTAGTCAACTTCTTAAGTTCTACATCCAGGTTCCTGATAATAGAGTCTTTGTCATCAGACTCAAGTGTGCTTGAGATTAGTTGAGTATAGTGTGGTATGGTTTCCACATATATGGGGGTGTTGTGAAGAGGATCATTTGTGGTGTTTAGTGGTTCAAGAATGAGCAATGGAGGGTTATTGGAAGTATGGCATGCGTTGCAATATTGAGCATGAGTGGGTATTTTATGTGGTTGTGGGGTGTTCTGTGGAGGTGCGAGGTTTTGGGTGTTGGGAAAATTAATAGCAGGAGTAGTGAGAGAAAATGAAAAATTCGCCAAGTTCCGAACTTGGTCCAATTCTTCCTGAAATTTTTATAGCTTTTGCTCGAGCTGGGAAGTCGTCTCCTTGGCAATTGGGGTACCCTGATGAATCTCCACCCTTTCAATTTCCTTTCTGGCGTTTGAATCTCCTATTTTTCCCTGGTTCTTGTTTCGGATAGGACTTAGAGGAGGAGAGGGTGGAGGGACCTTGGATGTCGTAGAGTATGATGATGATGCCAGAGTGCACGATTAACCTTTGGGGAGGGAAAAAATAAAAGAGAAACAAAAAGGTAACAAGTTAGTGCGGATCATGAAAAGAAATATCGCAGTATTTAATCACATTGTGCAAGAATATAAGTTCTGTCCTATTTTGGATTCCTCGTTGTGCCCGAGGTAGGCATAGCGAAAAGTTAATTTGGAGAACTTATAATGCTAAATGCCTAATTTTATTGATAAAAATAAGACGAATCCCAAAGCGACACTAAACAATGGAAAGTAAAATATCACTAATGGCCCCTGGCCTTATTACATTAAAAGCGAAAAGAAAAGACTCCTGACTACTTGGTCCCAGAAGGACCTTCCTTGGACTCGGCATCTTTAGCCCTGTCAAATAGCTTCACCAGCTCGCACAGTCCTAGCAGTAGATATGCTCGGGACAGATGTCCGCCCGTATTTCCCATTAGCGTTTTGACACTACTCAATCCTTTTGATGAACTTTATTTCTAGGTCCACTAGATCACGCTCCAAATACCCCAGTTATTTGCTGGCGCTGACAGCCATATTTCCACTCTACAATCAACTTTTAGTGGGCTTCTTATATTTCCTGGTGCTTTCTTTCACATTCCCAAATTCTCTTACACGGTTGGTGGTACTTAACCCGTGCTTTAGCCTTTTCGTCGATAACCCTATGACCTCGAATAAACCCGGACTGACCCAAAACATTGTAATTTTCTTCCAACCAATCTGAATAGTGTGGTGCACAGCCGGCGTGGTACCTGTCTGGCTCATTGAATCCTTCCCCAAGATGATTTTGCAGTGCCACATGTGCTGAGCTTGGAACTTGTGAGGGCTATCATCAACTTGAAAATCAGCCCTGAAGTGACTCATTTTGTCGACTCTTGGTATGATCTTCTTTCTTCTTGCCTGCCTCATGACTCGATGAGTGACATAGGGATAAGTTCCCCTCAGACTAATGAGTATGAAAAATGGTGCATCTCGGGACCGAACAATGAATTATTTTGTAGGGAACCACTCGAACATCCATTGCACCTGGTCTTCTTACAAATTTTCAAATAACTATGCCCATCCTCTAGCGTCCTCTGGTTGAGCGAACATGTTAGGCATATCATTCATTCACTTTGGCTTATGGAAGGCGATGTGATCATCCCAGTCTCTGCGCAGAATCACTTACCGGTATTCACCCTTTTGGAGGTGCTCCATGAGCCAGAGCTGGAGCAATAAGTTGCAGCCCTCAAAATGCTTGGCCCTTTGTTGACAATTTTCCAAGGCCCGGTATATCTCAGCAAGGATCATAAGCATTATGCTGAAAGACTACCCGCCAATTCCTTCCATCAAAGTTTTTGGTTACCATGGCTAGTCAGGTGTGGATCCTAGCCTTCTTCATATATAATACTCTCGTACAAATAGTCGAACGGAATGTATGACTCCTTCAAACAAGCCAAGTCTTTAGTCCATCATTTTGAGGAAACCCATTCCCTTGCGATTTTCTGGCATAAGCAAACCCGGAGTCTCCTTAGGAATACCAGCTAACTCTCCTATTTCCTCAAGGGAATGAGTCATTTCAAGGTCCCCAAAGCGAAACACGGATCTGTCACTATCCCAGAATAGAGTTACAACCTCTATGATTTTGTTGTGAGGATGGATCTCAAGAAGAGAAAGAAAATTCCGTAAACACTTGCGGACTAGAGTCTGATAACTGGAGTGGAGTTCTTCCCGCCAACTTAGCAAACTTGGGTGAATGTTGGTTACCATGCCAAATCTGGGGATTTCGTGCCTCATTTTGTGCAAACTAAAGTGTTAGGCCCTTACCCTAGCGGACTCGACTATCTAGACCAATAATTAGCATAGGCAACATTTAGTTCTCCAAATAAATGCATAGAAATGGTGGTGTCCGTTTGGGTTTCAAGGAAACCCGGTGGACTTTGGACTAGGCTATCTTAATGAGTCATTATATGGACAACATAACTGACTCGGCTAGGTTTGACCATAATGCATGCACAGTTAAACTGAGTAAGGTTTTTATTGGGTGTTAGACTTGTACCCTTGAGTGGACAACTCAAGAAGGAAAGGCACGGAACTGTAGACTGCACCGCTGATCGACTGGTTTTACCGCAAATGTGCCTTTGCCAAATTTAGGGGGTGATAATAGTGGAAGAGGGAAACAACTCATTATAAGCGTTGCTATGGTATTTGTTTGGAATGAGTGGAATATGATGTTGAAGATGCAATTACAAGAATTCAACAAGTTGTCATGTATTTCCACGTTCAAAAGATAATGATTACAATAATTGATCATAATTACGACATCACTGAATTAAAGCAGTAAAAGAAAGCATTAAAGAAAGAAAAGACACGAAGATTTAAGTCAATTTAGTAGTAGAGGAAATAAAGACAATAAGTAAATGCAATTAAAGCGTCAATAAAGTCACAAGTAACATGCAATGGTAAAATCCTAAAGAAATCCCCAGCAGAGTCGCCATGCTGTCGACGCCCCCTTTTTCTAAGAGTCGAAATCAGGTTCACGACATTTGGGAGGACAACTCTATTCCCTTTCGAGAATTGGGCTTTTGGAATTGGAGAGTCGCCATCTAATGATTATAGTGCATTAGGACACTTTAAGAAGGGGTTTGAGTTGAAGAAACAAGAGATTAGGGTAAGGGCTAGAAATTATCCCGAGGGGAAGGTGTTAGGCACCCCCAGGATCCACAAGTGTGGTTCCCGGTCATGTTACAATTGTGAATTTACATAAACAAATAAGTAATTATTTCTCAAATAAGGATTTGCATATAACATTGCAATAAGTTGAAAGCTTGTGAAGGTAAGTATAAAGGGCAGAATTTTATGAATGTTTTTTTAAAGAGTTTTACAAGAAGAGATGAAAGCAAACAAAGGAAGAGGGGTCCTAGGTTTGAAATCAATATGGATCACATCAATATAATATCCAAAAATCACTCCTCAGAAGAGGGGTCGCACGTGATATAAGCGCACAGGTTATCATATCCATATTCTACCATTCCCACCCTGTTAAGGTATTAAAGTGCGGAATAGTATCGTTACTTATTGAATGCTACTACCCGTCTTAATCCTATAAGCCCAGAGGCATATGGAACTACTAATCCTAAAGAGGAGGGAGTTGGGGGGCCTTTTGAGAGTTTTCAAAGGATAAAATTCTAAGGCGACACAAGAAATATATACAGCAAGTATAGGAAGGTAAGTAAACAATATGGCTCAAATAAGCCTCTTAAATCAAAGAAATGCATATAGTTTAGCATGTCTTACACATACTGGTTTGGCCTGGATTAATATAAGGGCGTAGGGCAGGTTGATTTACCACATATTTCCCAGATAGGGAGTCTGAATTAAGCCTGCTTAGATGTTGTTGTGAAAGACTGACACAATTGATTAATTACCTACCCATTTGCCTATGTGTTAAAAAGATCTACAAGAATGATATCTATCGATTTCAGAAGATTGAGCTGATTACAGAAAAAGAATTTCCAGTTAGAGGTTCTATGAGTGTTAAACAAAATGCTACCGATTTTAGACTTAGGAGCGAGTGGACAACTCAAGCTTTAGTTGATAACTCTTATAGGCATAGGCGTTTACTGATTTTTAAACATCGTTATTGCTCATGTAGAAATCCTATAACCATGTTTTATATATGCAGTTGGTTAGTTATTTAAATCCTATTATACGTTTTCCTAATGACTGATGCATATGCAAGAATGCAGAACTCCTACAGGAATATTATCTACATGATATGCATACCTATAGACATGGCTTCTATACGAAGTTGTAGAAAATCCTATGAACATGGTATCTATATAAAGTGCAGAAATACCTATGAACATGGTATCTATATGGAATTTAGAAATCCTAGAAACAAGGTATCTAGATGGAATGTAGAAATACCTATGAACATGACATTTATATGAGGCGCAGAGTTTCAGTAGTTAATGGTATGAAAGATGTGGAATTTCAGAAATAGTGTTTTCCTATACTCATGGTATCTACATAAAGTACAGAAGTAATAGAAGTAACAATCCCTATAGTCATGATATCTAACCCTTTTACATGTATTAAATCCTATCCCTTTTCACTATCCACCCCAATTAGTTATTACAAAATTATTAAAGACCAAATGAATCAGACAGAAAAGTAAAATTACATCAATGATTTCATCTACATCTAATCAGCCTAATTCAGACTCAGAGTCTAATAACATGAGATAAACAAACTTCCAGGATGAGATTCTTCAAAGCCGTTCTCTTATGTGTGATGTGTCAAAGTTCCAAGGAGCTTCAAGAGCTCCAAGCAATGCTTACACCCCAAACGTCATTGCAGAATCAGATTATAATGTAGTGTGGAAAGGCCAGCAATCAAATGTCCAAGTTCAGAGGGAACTCAAGGTCCCAAGGAAAGGCTCATATGAGCGGGGAAGAACTTAGAGTCTATGGATAAGTGCGAGTGTAGTAGAGGAGAAATGGTAAGCTGATGTTCATGCCAAGCCATTCGAAGTGCTTGCACACCCCTGACTAGCTTGCCATTTTCAAATTGAGGAGTTAAGAGTTAATTAAGGTCAAGTTCAGACTTGGACAAACATTTGAGGGCTTCCAGACCATAAACTTTTACTCAACACACATAGGGGACGGGGTATGAGGAATACCGGAAGAGGTTGGGATCCAATAGGATCGAGTTTAAATCCATGAACAATAACTTGCACATTATCATGTCTTAAAACCATAGCCCAAACACATAAAAGGGTATGGGGAAGAGGAATTCATAGCAATAATAGATAACAAGTCATAAGCATACTTTAAAAGTTGAACTTTACGAAAACAGTAAAGTAGACACAAGAGCTTTTAAATAAACACATTGGGGGTGATACTAGAACCAAAATTAAGACTTACCACTTTTAAGAAAGAGACAAGCAAAAGAAGGCACTAGTCTTGCGAAAGCCAAAGTGCAGACAAGCAAGTTAAGAAGAAGTGGTGAGAATTAAGTGTGAAGTTATGAAATGTACTCAGTGTGTATTGAAAGTGCGTTAGTGAAAAGGAGGTTGTGCTTTTAATAGTGTAGAAGGCAAGCAGAAATAAGATATGAGAATAGTTTAAAAATCGATTGTCAACCAATTACATAGGTTTCCCTTTAATTAAGGGATTCCGATTTCCAACGGTAAAACTAATTAAGGAACTAAATTAATCAAACACTCTATGTAAGGTAGTATAGTAGGGGTAAGTACATAATAGTCTATTTAAGGAAAAGGTCTTGACAATACACGGTTCGTGAAAATAAGGTAAAGGAATCAATTAACAACCGATAAATCAGAAGTCAAATATTTTATATGAATGAACCAAGTTAGAAAAAGTGAAGAAAAGGTTTTACTTAAGGAAGATCGGTAACAATCAATAATACCTAAAATACAAGATTCTGATTCAACCATAGGTTTGAAAACCTTTTTAAAGAGGGATTCATCGTACATATAAAGCACACAGGTATTCTTGAACGCGAAAGAATTTATCATGCTATTCAACGAAAGAGTCTAGTGTAGGAGAATCAAAATTGTATACAAGCAAAGAAGTTCGAACCAAGTTGACAGACTCAGAACTTAGTCTGAAAGAGCCAAGGGTTCTATAAACCCTAGTTTAATCACATGATCAAACCTTGGAAGAACACCCAAATTCTAGGGTTTCCTCCTTTAACCAAATACAGAGGCGAAGAGGCACGTAGTTGAAAGAAGTTCAGAGATCTCATTAAGAGACTCATGAGAACACAACAAGTGCAGTAGAAGAAAACATGCTTTAAACAGGTCTTTTAGAAGAAACTTAAAATAGATGAATCAGAGGAGAAAACAGTGAACATTTAAGCACATGGTAGCAGGATACAATAGGCGATGAATATAAAAAAAAATAGCAGAACATAGTGGGGAAGCATGTGAGAACATAGCATAGAAAATATAGTAGAAGAAAAAACGGAACACAGTAGAAGAACATGTGTGATAAAGGGAAAACATAAGAACATAGTAGAAGAACAGGCGTGGTAGGAAAGAAAACATAACGATTTAGAAAAATACACGATTTAGAAAACAGTAAATCGGGAAGAAGTATCCTTTGACAGTAATTTTTGAAAGAAAAGTTGGGAAAATCATTCAAAAAACTCAAATAGAGCATGTATACACAACAGATCTAAGAAAATTAGAGAAAACCTCAAATAGTTAGGGTTTCAGAAGAACCCTAGTATGAGAAAGTCTTGGAGAAGGTCCGATCTAAGTCGGATAAGGTCAAAAATGGCCTCAAAAGAGCAAGAGCCACCGGAGCAAGGCCGAAGGTGGCCGGAATCATCTACTCGGTGAAGGTCTGAGTGAAGACCCGTGAAGTCTGGCCTTGAACCTTCGAGCATCAGTCATGTAGGAGCCGTAGGAGGTGAGCATAGGTTGTCCATGACCTGAGAAGCCATGGACTCCGGTGAGTGTACGGGTGGAGACGGTAGAAGGCGGCTAGGGTTTGAGGAAGGTTCGAGAGAACCTGAGAGAGGAGAGGGGTTTCAAGGGCGGGTTAAGGGAAAATGATTTGGGGTTGAGGGGTTTATAAATTAAAAAAGGAAAGGTTACACGTGAGTTGTTGATCTAGGTTGGGATTAAATATTAGGTTCGGGCGTTGTGTCATGTATGGTTAGTGTGAAAAATTTAGGAACAATAAGAGTTGATTTGATAGGTTTCGACAACGAAGGTAGAAGTTGGAAATTCAATAGATTCATCAGGCTTTAATTGGGGTGAGATTCATATTTTTGATGTTGTTTGATGTGATTTGAGGCCTCAAATATGTTTGTATCGTGTTTTAGGACTTGTTGGTATGTTTGATTGGGGTCTCGGGGGCCTTGGGTGGGTTTCGGATAGTATATAGAATGGAGTGGTGATTTAAGAAAATGTTGAAGAGTTCCGGTATGGTGCGATAGCATTTTCAAAGGATTTGATTTTAGGTACGAGGTAGCTGCACCTGCGAGTTCGCAAATGCGTAGAGTAGAGGCGTATGTGTAAGGTCTGGATAGAGACCTGGGGACACAAGTGCGAAAGGAATGCTGCAGGAGCGGATGCGCTTCTACACACGAGGACCCGGAGAAGCAGAAGTGGGCAGGACCCAGTGAAGTCACATAAGTGAAGTGGACTTCACAGAAGCAGATTTGTGGGTGCGAGGATGGGACGGTATGTGCGATTGGTCTAGGACCTAAGTGAGTTCCACAGGTGCAAATATTACACCGTCGGTGCTGCGATGTTTTTGACCTCAAGTATGAAAGGGCTTGGGCAGATTATAAATTCGAAAGGTTCCGAGATTATTTCATTATTGGACTTTAGGAGCTCGGATTGAGGCGATTTTGAATGAGATTTCACTAGGTTCCAAGAGGTAAGCCACTTTTGATCATTTTTACTTATTAATATTGAATACCCATTGAATTTACCGCCTATATTATGTATTTTAAGGTAGAATTTAGGACATTTTGGACTAAGGATTGTAGTGTAAGATTTCGGGATTTGAGTGGCAATTTGGTGTCGGATTTGGATAATTTTGGTATGGTTGAACTCGCTATTGAATGGGTGTTCGGATTTTATAAATTTTGTTGGAATCCGAGATGTAGCCCAGGGTTGACTTTTTTACTTTTATTAAAGAACTTAGCTTATTCATATGGAATTAATTCCTTTAGTTCGTGTTGATTAAATTGAGTTATTTGTGGCTAGATTCGATGTCGTTCAGAGGCTGATTTACGAGGAAATTAGGGCTTGTTGGAGTAGAGTTTGCACGGTTGAGGTAAATAAAACTTCTAAATTTAGTTCTGAGGGTATGAATCCCAGTATATGTGTTATGTGGTTGGGTTTGAGGTGATGCACATGCTAGATGACGAGCGTGTGGGCGCACACTATAGAAATTAATTCAGTCGATTTTGTGGAACTATGTAGTCATTAAATCCTGATATCATTCATGTACTCTCCAAGTGTTAGAGAAATTGAGTTGTGAACCATGTTAAAAATTGTGTTTAGGTTATATGCTGGTACTGTTGGGACCACAGAATTCGCTTTGTCGTTGAATTATTTGTGAATTTGCAATCATATTCTCAGTCATACGACTATTGCATATTATATCTCAGTCTTTGTTACCAATTACTGTCACATTATATTATCATTGTTTGGGCTAATTTTCATGAGATTTGTGAGCCCAAGAGACTGGAGATATTTATGACTGAGTGACTGGGGCCTAATTGTATGTGATATTTATGGGATCCGGCTGCACGCCGCATCAGGCTTTATTGATTCATGCCATGATTGGCTTATTTTAGCGCTTGGGCAGAATCCATTCCTCCAAAGTATAACATACCAACAGTGAGCACATATACATACTGAGTGCGAGTGCCGAGTGATTGGGAGGACCGAGTGACTGGGAGGCTAGAGTGACTGGGAGGACTAAGTGACTGAGGGTGCGGAGTGAAATTAATACTCCGAGAGTATGAAAATGACTTTATCACAATGTTGCATTACAGTTGGCATGCATATGTGACAATTAGTTATAGTAATGTATCATATCTCATATCGATCACACTTGGAATATTCTATCCGTGTTGAATTTAACTGTTAAACTTGAAAGCATGTCCATTTTTCTATACTGTAAAAAGTCTGTATTTGAACTGTACCTGTTGAGCTTGTCACTGCTTTTAGCCCAAAGTTAGTCTTGTTATTAATTGATTACATTAGGTCGGTTGTACTCATACTACACTCTGCATTTCATGTGCAGATCCAGGTGTGATGGTTGTTACCTTGGAGCTTTATTCGGTTTGAGACTAATGAGGTAGCTGCCTTGGCATTCGCAGGCCTTGACTCTCTTTGTTTTCAGTTTATTTGTGTGGTTCTATCTTCCTATGCAATGTATAATAGTCAAACTATATTTCCATTTAGATGCTCATGTACTCAGTGACAACTAGATTTTGGGGTATTTGGTATTGAGTCGTGGTAATTTCTTATCAGTAAATTATGAGACTTTTATTATTTAAGCATATTTTAGTATGTTTTAAATTAAAGATGCGTGGTTATCTTTGAGTTGTCGACTTTCCTAGTATTGCGATAGGTTCCATCACGACATATATGATTGTCGTGACAGATGATGACTACTTTCTTGTAGAGCTTGTGACTTGTTATTACCGAATTTTGGGGAGTTGTGTTCTGTTGAGTTGCAGGGCTCTTTATATGATAGTTGTTGAGTTATTTGAAGTTTTTATCATTTTTCTCAGTTATGTATATTATGCTTATCTAGGCTTAGAGACTAGGTTCCAAAACGATATCTTACAGAGAGAAATTGGGGTCGTTGCATATGAGTATTAGTTAAAAGTTTTGACATTTTAACAAGATTGGACTTTCTTATCGTATTTTGGAGATAAATTTAATATCATGATCTTACAAGTGGTTGATTAATAGTGATGAAGAACTAAGTGGGTAGTCGATGAAGATTATGAATTGTTTTGTTGGATATTGGTTGGTTTTGTTGTTTCTTTCTAAGACAGATAATTTGTGGATATGTCACGCCCCAAATCCATGGGCATGACCTACACTCGACCGGGTATTCCTAGTCGAGTGGACCTGGGTCCCTTCCTATTCCCCACGCGTTACCCCACTTTATTCAATGATAATTAACCAAAAGATATTAAATTTGCAATCGAAAGAACATATGTTTTCTCTTTTATAACCACACATTATGATTAACAGGGAACGTGGCATACAAGTTTACAGCGTCCAAAACATACACATTTATACATAAGCTCTAACCCACACACCACTGTCTACGGAGCCTCTAAGAGAAAGATAGTACAATACTTGCCGGCGACAAGGCCCCGGCTATACCTTTACAAAAGGACACAAGACTCCAAAATACAACAACATAGGTGGCATGAGCCACGTAACGCCCCGGAAGGAAAGGTGCTCACCAACACGATTACCGCCGATAAAGAGAAGGAGGAGCTACGAGCGGTGGACTGGAGTGCCTGCCACGGATCCACCTACAATCATAACACGAATGTAACGCCCCCGGTAAAAGGGACGTCAGTACATTTGAATTGTACTTGCATGTATGAACAAACTCTGTCCCAAGTAAACTCAAGCCAAAATGCATATACAAGTATAAAACTGAACAACAATAGTACAATTACAACCATGGAGCAACAACCAAACATCTCACAACAATTGATTCAAGTAGTCATACAAAGGGGCAATCAGTGCCCCACATGTTACAAACTCTCCTGCTATCTCCTTTCACATTTTCACATTTATCATTTCATGATTCATATTCATATTAATAGTGATATTGGATCACACTTTCCACCCTTATTGCCTTGTCCACCCTTGTTACCTCGGCCACCCTTATCACCCCAATCCACACCTTATTTCACCGTGTTGCGGCGCGCAACCGGACCCCGCCTGACAGTTTTCAATTCACAACAACAAACAGCACAACAACAAATACAAGAAATCAACTAATGGGCATTATTAACATAGATCCACAACAAGGGTAATGCAATTCCACAACTAGCAACAACAATTCCTCAGGTTCATCATATTCGTACACGATTTAGATCATCACAATAATTATTCACAACTAATCACACACGTTATTTAATTATACTTCCATTTCCACTATTCCACATTATTTTCGTTTTCATTGTTCCACATTGTTCCATTTCCATTGTTCCAAATTGTTCCATTTCCATTATTCCATTTTACTTTCCATTTTCGTTATTCCAATTACAAGTTCCACAACATTCATCACAAGGTGTTACCACACAATCATACAACACAGAAGCCTTATAATGATTTCCACATGAATATCCATTATCAACAATTTCACAACTAGCATAGGGCGATTTCACAAGGATCACAATTAGCCATACATACCTGGAGTTGATTATCCCCTTTAAATCTCTAGTCCGACTTGCCAAGAAATCAAGAAGTCAATATGAGAAATCAAATAAGAAGACAGTGCACCAAGGGTTTTCCACACTCCAATGATTTTAAAAGATCAATTGATGAAGAACTTTCATTCTCTCTCTAAGATCCTCTCTTCCTCTCTCTTATTTTGTTCAGAAAAATATGTTAAAAATGAGGATGGAGTATTTCTATTAAAGAGGGATCGGGCTTAGATTTTTAGAAAAATAACTGGCCGAGCTCAATCTGCGATGCAACTCTGCGGTCGCAGAACAGACATGCGGTCCGCAGAATGGACCACAGAAATGACTCAAGTTTCAAACCTATCGGGTTAGGAATGCGGTAGATATGTGGTCCGCATTTGCGCTCTGCGGTCGCAGAATGCACCGCAGAACTGACCCTCGAATTTCCTCAGGGACAATATGCGATCACTCTGCGGTCCGCATATTGATTATGCGATTGCAGATTTGACCATATTTTCAACATCAAAAATTTGTTGCTGTCTGATTCACTCTGCAGTAGGAATGCAGTCCACATAGCTGATCTGCGACCGCATTCTTGACCGCATTTTGACTATTTTCTGGAAAAACTTCGATTTTGCATTTATAAGTTCAAAATAGTAAAAAGGACTCGATCCATGTAGGTAGACTCGACTCTATGAGCTGCTAACACCTGGGCACTCATTTTTACGGGGCCTTACAGGATAGTCCTAAAATAAGGGAAATTTTATCAGATTCGCTGTAAAATACAGACAAAGCTTACTTGGGGGCACTTGCTCCTAAATGCCTGTCATGATCCTAAATTAGGTCATGACAATGTGACTCTCAGATCTATACATAAGGTGCAAAAATGGAGTATGAATACAACCGATCTCATATGCTTAATAAATATATTGACTAACCTCGATGAAGTAGTGACGAGGTTTTATGCTAATAGATACGAATAACCACGTAATAAATGAAATAAGAATACAAATGACAGAAGGCCCAAGAATATTATCACTTTTAAATCTCACAACACAATATAATAACACACAACAGACAAGAATAATCATAATACATCTTCTCTGTTGCGGCATGTAACCTGATCCCATATATAATATCAGTACCGTTGTGGCATGTAATCTGATCCCATATCTCATATCAATACCATTGTGGTGTGAAATTCGATCTCACATATAATATTAATATAATTGCAACGTGCAACCCGATCGCAAATATAGTAGCATTATCGTTACGAAGTGTAACCCGATCACACATCTCATATAAATACTGTTGCAGCGTGAAACCTGATCCATATATAATATATAATAAGTTCAGGCGAAAATAGACTATTGCAACTAAGAATGGAAAATTCACAACGTAACATCAAGAAAACTAATATTGGAATTCAACTAGGAATACAAACTCAAATAAAGTAAGATGAGCAATACATCACCCCAGCGCTAGTTTTCCACATAGAAAGATAAGGCCACCACGAACGTCAAAGCAGAGAAGTGTAGGACATATAACACCTGAAGAGATGTAGCAAGTAAAGGTATATAGTAAGTGAAAGCATGTAAGAACCAAAGACGTGTAGCAAGTGAAGGCATGTAACATGTCAAGGTATCTGATAGTAAATCACGTAACAAATAGAGGTACGTAACATGTACGGGCTAATAATAAGTAAAGGCAAGAACTCGAAGAGGTCATGTAGTAGAAGCAAATCAAGTAAAAGCATAGGAGTAACAATAATAGACCAAATAAAAAATACAGAGATAACTGCACAAGAAAAACAAACGTGAAAGTAATACAAAAACAAAACATTAAAAGAAACCAAAGTAGTGGCATATAAGCGTTTAACGCATGAGTAATCATAACAAAAATTCAACTCTATTATTCTCACACGGTAATAACCTACCGGCCAATATTATTTCAAACTGCACGACAATACTCATCGTGCCAATATCGTATCAACAAGACAAAAATACCCATCGTGTTAAGCATTTCGCCAAGTACCACATCCCAAAATACTCCTTAGACATGACTCCTAGCACAGACCACCCACCAGGAGAACTTTATTTTCATACCTTAACCATTAATTCAAAGTATTTAATAAGCTAAAAAAAATCCAATAATGAACAAATATTATCTCGAAATACATATTTAAAATTCTTGTCCAATTCCCACATTAGACCATGAAGCATCGAACATAATTACAAAAGACATGAAAACATGTGTTAGCTCTAAAATAAAGACATCAATAATTAAATGCTAAAGTCTCTTTTGGGTAGCCTCTACGGACAATACGGCGGCTCACGTCAAAAACTTGATCAATTCTAGTGAACTCGTCATCTATTACCTCCGACGTGACCGATAATATCTACATATATACTAAATAAAATACTTGTATAATAAGTCTATACATGTGAATCAACAGAGGCAATAAGAGTTTAACCATCAAGAGCACACATATCTCAGCAAACTAAGCACTTGTCATAACTACAGTAAAAGAAATTAACCAACACCTTTACGAATTCATAATGGCACCACAATGTCTCAAATATGTAATAAAGCATATACAATACTCACTGGAGCATACGCAATGTATCAAATATATTAAAAAGCATATACAATGCTCGGGTGATGTACAAATGCATACAATGCCCCAATGTTATGGCTCACAGCCGTATCAAACTATCAAACTCAAAATCATGGCTCACATCCGTATCAAACCATCAAACTCAATATCATGGCTCACAGCACTGTCACGCCATCAAACAATTTATAAAATAATTTTTTTGTTTTTCATAAAATAATATATTTGCGGCTAGTCTAAGAGCACCGATTATTCAAACGCAAGCTTGTTCCAACACATGGACCAGACACAGAAAATACATTTTCGTAACGAATTTTAGAAAAAAACAAACATCAAAGCTTATACACTAAAAATTTAATTTTTTTCATACGCTACTCCATATACACTACAATATATATCTTATACACTACAGATTGAAAACGTACCATGAATGAGGAAGAAGGATCAACATTGTTATAAAAAAATCAAAGTCACTTTCTTCATCTCCAATAAAAGAAACCCATCAGATCAGCTACACTACACTATAGCGTTTGTTGGCTCAATAATCAATCAGTTTCTTGATTCCTCAATCCCTTTTGTCTTTTCTTTTTCGAGTAAATTTACAGCAGCACACGTTTTTTTGGTAAAGTTCATAAGGAGCAATTGCTGATTTTATCCCGAACACTTTAAAGTGCATTATTTCCCCTATTATAAATGTATTTGTTTTCTTGGGCTTCAGCCCATATTATATAATTATTATTTTTGTTTTAAATCAAAGGCAATGTTCTAATGCCTTAATCCACATGATAGTGAGTCTGCAATTGGAATTTTATCCATTCGCATATTACTTCATCTTTTATATACCAAATCCAACCTAATTAGCTCAACCAATAATATCCTATATAACCACTAGCTGCTTTAAATAATTATTCAACTCATATTTTATATGTGTAATATAAAAAAATAACAATATTAAGAAATAATCCAACAAAAACCAGTTTTATAAGAAATTTATGACAATTAATTAAGACAACTAAAATAGGAAGATGCATACAGTCTCCACTTTTAGGATTATTCGTCCTCGAATGTCGTATCATGAGTATTCTTAGTCCATGAGACCCTTGGCCATTTTCTTACTTCCTTGGGGATTCAAATCTTTAACTAACTCTCCATATTCTTAAATTTTTGTCTCGTTGTCTTGTAACTAGAATTATTCAACCATTTACAACCAGTCTAAAAAATAGAATAACATCTTGCATTTTCGACTACTCCATCCAATAATATACAATATCACGAGACATCAACATAGGCGTCAAAGTTTGTAAATGGACGTGGCCTTTCTGATAACTTAATAATATATGTATCTTGTAAATGGACGTGGCCTTTGTGATAGTAACATTAGATCCATTAGTCAAGGTAAAGCCAAGACAACTTTAAAGAATCATTGATATTTTGCTCTTATTTTCACATGAAAGCAGCATCATGTTTTCAATATTTAGGAAATTTAGACATCGTAAAGTTATCTGATCTCAAACTTTCTAAACATGAGATATGACTTCTTCTCTTTTTCTGTTAACACTAATGTCCGTCTCTTATATTTTCCAAGGACTAGGCCCATAACCTACTAAATCACCGTACTTATCATCAAATAAATGTGTATCTAGACTTCAAAGAACATCATAATAACTCTCGGACTTTGCATTCTCTCTCATTTAAACAAACGTTTGTCCATGAACGAGTTAAAAAATGTAATTGAAGTCTCAAATAGTTGCTATTCTGCCTGTTTCCCCCCACTCCCAAGTAACTCCTTTATCGTATGGTTGCACCACAACACTTTCATCGAAATAACCTGCTGCTACCTTAATTGTCGTACTTGTCTGTTCAATAAGTAACTCTTTTCATAGGGAAAATCCTGAAAGACTTTTTCACTTTCAGTGAGCTCCAAATTACGATCTTATTTACTTGCATATGTCTTTTCTTGCTTTTCGCCACATGATGTTATTCTTGCATCCATTAACCACTTTTTGCAAGGCCCGATGTACCAAATATAGACCCAGTAGGTGTGACTCTCCGGGTTTAAACCAACCACCACTACAAAAAACAGTTTATTTGCGACGGTTTTATCGCGGAGTTATTATTAACCTCAACAAATTGTATCTAATTAGGAGGGTTTTTTTAACCTCTGCACTAAAATTCAATTTGCGGCGTTTAAAACCTCCGCTAGACAACAACAACAACTACTACCTAGTATATTCACACCAGATGGGATCTGAGGAGGCTAATATGTAGACAAGCCTTACCCCTGCCCGAAAGGGCAAAGAGGCTGTTTCCAATCGTAAAACCTCCGCTAGACTTAAATAAAAAAATTTCTACAGCATTAAATGTGCTTTTCTATTCTTTCTTTTAACTTTTCGGTCAATCAAATTAGTATGGTTAGCCCTGAACGAAATAAAATATCAATTTCATTTAACTTTTCGGTCAATCAAGTATTCTTCTCCTGAACGAGATTTAGGGCACACACATGAAAGAACGGGAAATAAGAACGAAATTTCCGCCTACATAGAAGTCTCCGCTCTTCACGATTTAGTGTTCGCTTTCCAGATCCGTTCTCCCATTTTCTTTCACTCTTCACGATGTCGGGTTCACTCTAAGTTGCGATTCGATGTGATATCCGATTACGAAAATTTTTGGGCGAACTTGGTTAGGGGGGCTGCACGGGACGTGCTCGGGGTAACTAAGGAATATTCAGGCAGACATCAGGGTGAGTGGTGGTGGAACGGGGTAGTCAAAGGAAAAGTGGAGGTGAAGAAGGCGGCGTTCGCTAGGTTGGCAGGGAGCACGAGCGAGGAGGAGCGGAGAGCGAACAGGTTGGTTTACAGGGAGGCGAGAAGAGAAGCTAAGATGGCAGTCACGGAAGCTAAAACGCGGTGTTCGGTCGCATGTACGAGGAACTAGGGGAGAGGGGTGGGGATAAGAAGTTATTCCGGTTGGCAAAAGCAAGGGAGAGGAAGGCCCGTGATCTAGACCGAGTCAGGTGTATCAAGGCTGAGGATGGTAGAGTTCTGACGGGGCAATCGCAAATCAAACAGAGGTGGCAGGCGTACTTTCGGGATCTTCTTAACGAGGAGGGGGATAGGAGCATAGAGCTAGGGGAGTTGGGGCATTCAGAGCGTCATAGAGACCTTGGGTACTCCAGGCGCATTAGGGTGGAGGTGGTCTTAGGGGCGTTGCGTAGGATGAGTAGGGGTCGAGCGACTGGGCCTGACGAGATCCCGGTGGAGTTCTGGAAGTGCATGGGTAGAGCTGGAGGGGAATGGCTCTCTAGGCTGTTCAATGCGATCTTCAGGACTAAAAGGATGTCGGATGAGTGGAGGTGGAGTACAGTGGTGCCCTTGTACAAGAACAAAGGGGATATCCAATGCTGCAACAACTATAGGGGCATCAAATTGATAAGTCACACGATGAAGGTTTGGGAGAGGGTGATTGAGGCGCGGGTGAGGGAGGCGACAACTATATCTGAGAACCAGTTCGGTTTCATGTCGGGTCGCTCTACCACAGAGGCGATTCACCTAGTCAGGCGGATGGCGGAACAATTCAGGGATAAGAAGAAGGACCTTCATATGGTGCTTATCGACTTGGAGAAGGCGTATGACAAGGTCCCGAGGGAGGTGCTATGGAGGTGCTTGGAGGCGAAGAGTGTTCCAGAAGCCTATATCAGAGTAATTAAGGACATGTACAATGGAGCTAAGACTAGGGTTAGGACGGTGGGGGGCGAATCAGACCATTTCCCTGTGGTAATGGGGCTCCATCAAGAATCGGCGCTGAGCCCCCTGTTGTTCGCCTTAGTGATGGATTAGGACGGTGGGGGGCGAATCAGACCATTTCCCTGTGGTAATGGGGCTCCATCAAGAATCGGCGCTGAGCCCCCTGTTGTTCGCCTTAGTGATGGATGCTCTAACCCGACATATCCAAGGGGATGTGCCTTGGTGTATGCTCTTTGCTGATGATGTAATATTGATAGACGAGACAAGGGCCGGTGTTAGTGAAAGGTTGGAGATATGGAGACAGACCCTCGAGTCTAAGGGTTTCAAAATAAGCAGATCTAAGACAGAATATCTGGAGTGCAAGTTTGGCGACGGGCCGAGTGGGGTATGCGGGGAAGTGATGCTTGGTTATCAGGCCATCGCCAAGAGGGACAGTGTTAGATACCTTGGGTCTGTGATTCAGGGGGACGGGGAGATTGACGGGGACGTCACCCATCGGATTGGAGCGGGGTGGTCAAAGTGGAGGCTCGCTTCAGGGGTCCTGTGTGACAAGAAAATTCCACACAAACTCAAGGGGAAATTCTACAGAGCCGTGGTTAGGCCTGCGATGTTATATGGGACGGAGTGCTGGCCCGTGAAGAACTCGCATGTTCAGAGAATGAAGGTTGCGGAGATGAGGATGCTTAGGTGGATGTGTGGGCACACCAGGCTGGATAAGATCAAGAATGAAGTTATTCGACAGAAGGTAGGGGTGGCCCCGGTGGGCAAGAAGATGTGAGAAGCGCGACTGAGGTGGTTCGGGCATGTTCGGAGGAGGGCCCTCGATGCCCCGGTGAGGAGCTGCGAGCGGCTGGAGATTGTTGGTGGTCGGCAAGGGAGAGGGAGGCCTAAGAAGCATTGGGGAGAGGTGATTAGGCAGGACATGACCAGATTGCAGGTTACCGAGGGCATGACCCTTGATAGGAACGTTTGCAGGTCTAGAATCAGGACTGTAGGCTAGGGGCTCCTAGAGTCCTTCGTTCGCATCTCTCGGGGTTGGGTGTGGGATAGTAGGGTTACCCATAGGTGATTAGTGTTTTAGCTTATGTCTCCATATGGTTGTTAATATGGTAGTTACTGTTTGTTATTATTGCATTATTTCATGCGACTGTATTTATGTTGCTTATGTTTTCATGAGTACTTACATTATTATTGCAGGAGTACCTATGCTTTATTATTTTGTTTTGTGTTGCTTGTGTTTCTAATTTTACCTTTGTTTTCGTAATGCAGCTTTCCCTCTTTTTATCCTACACGCCGAGGGTCGTTTGGAAACAGCCTCTCTGCCCTTACGGGCAGGGGTAAGGCTCGTCTACATATTACCCTCCTCATACCCCACCTGGTGGGATAACTGGGTAGTAGTAGTTGTTGTTGTTGTTACAATCTAACTTAACCCTTGTCTACAGGTGTAATCATGTTGTGGTTTTTTGATCTCTGTGGTTTCTTCGAGATTTTGAGCTTAGTCCGTCGAAGTTGAAGTTCGTTTTCCGTTTGGATTCCTGGTCGAAGTTCCTCTTCTTGTTTGCGATTCGCTTCAGTTCTTCGTCACTGGATTTTCTTGTTCTCTCTTCTGGAATTAATTAATTCTGAACATCCAGGTTCATTTCTGTCTCCCCTGTCGTGTTTGGTTTTAGTTAGATTTGATCTCCCTCCGTTACTTGTGTTCTGTTTCATTTTTTTTGCTTAAATGTTTGTGGTTTTAAGTCTGTTCCGTTTGGAAATATTGGACTGCACTCTGATTTGATTTTGTGATATAATTGAATTAGTATTCGATTGCGTCGAGTTTTACATGAATGTGCAGCGTATTCGAATAGCCTTCATGCTTATATTCCAACTGGTACTTGATCTGTTGGTGCCTCCGCAATTAGTTTGAATTGGTTGGTTTAATTCCATATTTTATAACTATGGAACAACTGAAGGTTGGTACTGGACTCGTCCTCACTTTCTTCTCGCATCATCTTTCTTCTGTTTACTTACCCTGTAGCGTCAGTTGGTGTGTAGTGTTGCATTCAATTCAATCAACCAAGTATAGTTGATTGTAGCGTCGATGAGAAGGAGAAGAGAGAGGAAGTGGTGCATTATTATTAATAATCTTCAGGCTGTTTAAATTTTAAATAAGCTATATGACTGTTGAAAGTGTACCTTTTTAGAGAGTTTTGTATGTTGTACATGATATACCCTAATAGAATTTCTTTCTCTTCTCAGTGCTAGCTCTGAATTTCGTTTGGTTTTGTAATATTCGAAATTGGGGACAAAAGGAACTTTCTGGTGTATTAGTGTAAGTTACAAAAACTGGCACGCAACATGATTTTTGCTCAGTTTGGTTTTGAAGGTTCATATGCATAACTTGACTGTTTTGTCTATTCAGATACATAGGGTCTCATGACAAGAAGGTTAAAGAGAGCTACCTGGGACCTGCATCAGTTGAAGAAATATCTAGGTGTGTATCATATTCAATGCTTTTTCTTACTCCCTCAATCCCATTTTATGTGAACACACTTTTCCTTTTTAGTCTGTCCTAGAAAGAATGACACGTTTCTATATTGAACAATTTAATTTTGAAAGTCTTTTTTTCTTAAGCTCCATCCCAGTCAGACACCGTCACATAATTGTAAAGTATGTCTTTGATCTTATAAAATTGACGAGTTACTAAATTATGTTTCCTCGTAAAAATCTTGTAGGTTATAACCTGATTTTGGGTCATTAGCTGCACTTCTCAAAAGGTTTTAGGTCTTTTCAAATACTTTTTCAATGGATAAATCTTGGATTTGATTGCCAAGGAACACAAATGAATATTTGTTTGGTTTGAATCAATTTTTAGATTTTGCATTTAAAAATGGAGCTATAGAAGATATCGAATAAAATGTCCATATCCTAAATGTGATTTTGTGAAGTGGTTGACTAGAGAGATAGTGTTCGATCATTTAATCTGCAAGTCATTCCCTCAAGATAATGTTACTTGGGTTTTTCATGGCAAAATAAATGTGTTGCAGAACTTTAATAACATAGAAGTCACTCAAGATACACTAGAGGTCTCTCAAGATACACTACTTGCTGAAGATCCAGTGGACTTATTGATTAATGAAGCATTTCAGGGCTTAAGACATGAGGGTATTGATGTAGGTTCATCACAAGAAGGGAGAGAAGAAGAAATGTTAGATGATATGCCTGCTTCAAATAGTAAAGACTTTTTTGAGTTGCTTAGAGATGGAAGTCAAGAATTGTATGAAGGTTCCAAGTAATCAAAGCTAGAGTTTTTGTTAAAGTTGTATCATATAAATATTTTGTCTAGATTAAGTGATAATGGAATCACTATGATACTGGATCTATTGATTGATGCATTAACTTTGCAAGTATTCCTGATTCTTTTTATGAGGCCAAAAAAACCATCAAAAAGATTTGTCTTGATTATATAAAGATAGATGCTTGTCCAAATAATTGCATGTTGTACTGGGGAGATGATGCTAATGAAGAAATATGCAAGTATTGTCACATTTTTCTAGATGGAAGCCTGATGAGATGGGCAACAATCATCGCGTGCCTGCTACAAGTAAGAAGAAGAAAAAAGCGTGCAAAAATTTTTCGTTACTTTCCACTAAAACCAAGGTTGCAGAGATTATTCATGTGTTTAAAGACTGCAGAGCATATGAGATGGAAAGTGGAGGATTGTAACAAAGATGGAATGATGAGGCATCCTAGAGATGATAGGCATGGAAGAGGTTTGATACAATCCCTATGCTATTTTTTGCTATTGCTTTGCTTTGTAATTTTAAACCAGCTTCTGCTAGTTATATAATTAAAAGTTATATAACTTTAAAAGTTATCAACTGGAATGACATGCAAATTTATTGACGTTAAAAGTTATATGTCTGAGAACTATCGTGCAAAAAAAAGGTCTTCATGGAATGGGGGAGGTTACAACTGTCATTAAATAAATAAAATGAGGGGGTTAAAGCTGCCACAAACAGAATATCTCATATTTCGAAACTACACTGCGAAGGTTGAAACCGCCACAAAATAATTAATTTGCGGCGGTTTCAACCCACGTTATAAGTTGCACATTGATTAAAATTTTAATTTGTGGGGGTAAAACCGCTGAAAAATAACCTCCGTTAAATGGTTACAGCGGGCTTCAAAATACCGCCACAAAATGATTGCGGCGAACCTTAGAGCTTGTGACGACCCGACTCGTCGTCTTTTATATTTCAGCCCCGTTATCCCCGTAATCTGTTTGGTGAGTTTGAGATGCATTGGATTGAATTTGGTTAGAAATGAGACCAATAGTCTCTTTAAGGAAAACTTAAGTTAGAAAGTCAACCGAACGTTGACT
The DNA here is from genome assembly GCA_034376525.1 of Nicotiana benthamiana. Classification (NCBI taxonomy): domain Eukaryota; kingdom Viridiplantae; phylum Streptophyta; class Magnoliopsida; order Solanales; family Solanaceae; genus Nicotiana; species Nicotiana benthamiana. The sequence continues at coordinate 134,480,243 of CM067329.1, read as the reverse complement.
TATGTGTTATAGGGCTCGGAATGGATTTCCAGTGTTTCAACTAGTTTCGGATGGTGATTTGTGACTTGGGAGAGAATACAGAATTTAATTTGGAGGTCCGGTGTAGAATTAGGCTTGAATTGGCTAAGTTGATTTTCGGCAAATTCCAGTTGATAAGTGAGATTTTGATGTCAGAGTCAGAACGGAATTCCGAGAGTTTCAATAGCTTCAATAGGTGATTTTGGATATGTCTGCAAATTTTCAGGTCATTCGGACATCGTATGGTCGAGTTTTGATCGAATGTTAGTATCGGAAATTATAGTTGAAACTTAGGCTTGAATCCGCCATGATTTGATGATTTTTGTGTTTAGGGACATGTTTTTATGATTGGAAAAAGTTTGTTTGATGATTTGGGGTATGTTGGTATTTTTGGTTGAGGTTCCAGGAGGCCTCGGGGTGATTTCGGATGGTTTCCGGGAATGTTTGGACTTAAGAAATGATGCAGCAATGCAGCAGGAGTTTGTTGATCGCGATCGCATGGGTTGGGTCGTGATCGTGTAGGCCTGTGGCGTTGGTCTTCGCGTTCGCAGTTTTTGGGTCGCGTTCGCGTAGCGGTAGATTTTGGGCGTCCGCGTTCGCATGCGGATGTCCGCATTCCCGAAGAATGACTTTTGAACCATTGGAGTTTCTTATACGCGATCGCGTAATAGCAGGTCGCGATCGCGTGGAGTCAGTCTGTAAGGCATCGTGATCGCATGGATCATGCCACGTTCGCGTAGGGAAATTCTGGAATTTTAATATATTGGTCATCGCGGTCGCGTGGATTGAGTCGCGATCGCGATGAAGAAATGACTGGGCAGATATAAGGGTTTTATAGCATTTCCTCCGCGAGCTTATATCATTTTCCACCATTGTTGAACCCAATTTGGAGCTATTGGACAAGGGAGTAAGAGGATTTCACATAGGTTTCGACTTGAGGTAAGTTTTATGAGCTAATTACGTGATTTTGTGTGAGAATCATCATCTGAATTTGTGAAAATGGGGTGGAAATTGGAGAATTTAGGGCTTGGTTTTTGGTATCAAAAATTTGGAATTTGAAGGGGCTATGGGACTCCGATTTTTTTGAACTTTATATGTATGAACTTGTGGCGAGACGAGGATTCCGAAAATGTGAATTTCGTAATTTTTCGATAAGTGAGCCCGGGGCTCGGGATTTGCCAACTTCGTGTTTTAGGCGTATTTCGAGTTATTTCGATTGGGTTATGTTCCATTGACTTATTTTGACGTATTCCTATTGGTTTTGATCAGATTTGGCATCCGCGGAAGTTGATTCTCGAGGGAAAGGCATTGCGAGCTAGTTTGCGGCCTGCTTGAGGTGAGTAATGAGTGTAGATGATGACCTGAGGGTTTGAGACCCCGGTATATCACATTGTGACGCTACTATAAGGCTTGACACGCACTCCATGGTTAGTGCGGGGTCGTATATGTTGGAAATTGTGACTCGGTCGAATCCGAGGGAAAATTTTTGCTATGTTGGCGATTGCTTCACATACTATATTGATGATATCTGGGCTTGATGCCATGTTTAGGGCCTTGTGCCGACTTGTAGAATCCTTCATGGATCGTTATTTTAGGATTTTCATTATTTCCATATTATTTCAATTCAGTCCAGGGTTTTAAACACTATTTTTGCAAACTCAGCGATATTTATACGTTTTGAGAACTCAAATGTTTTTTAAATGATATTTGGGGCAGACGATCACTACTTCACTATTTTCTGGACTGTATATTGTTATTGGAACGGTGGAAACTATTGGCACCGTATATTCTCATGGAAACAGTGGTAACTACTGGCACTGTATGATATTGCGCTTGGGATGTAGGAGCCCCTCCGGAGTCTGAACCCCCACAGTGAGCGCGGTACCCAAATGGATCGGTCTGCACGTTCCGCACTGTTCATGCATTGCATTGCATTTCATGCATTTATTTACTGTTGCTTTATCTGTATATCTCTGAGGCTTGTACTGTATAGAACTGCTAGATAGATTCACGGTGTTATTTTGTGTTTTCTTATATTCGGGTTTTTATACATGTTTATTACTCGTTGAATTGGTAGACTCACCCCATACTCTCAGCACCTTGTGAGCAGATCCAGGTGCTCTAGAGACCTAGTGCTGCAGCTGTTGATATCCCGAGCTATTCAGAGTATTAAGGTAGTTTCCCAGCATCCGCAGGACCACTTACTCTGTCTCTAGCATTCATGTTCTTTTGCTATTTTGTCAGACTTTGTATCATTTCTGTTCAGACTTGTATCCTGTTTTGTTAGAGGCCATGTACTCGTGACTCCTCAGTTTTGTGAGGATTATTGTTCTTGCCTCAGTTGTGTTTTCATTGGTATTGTCTATCCTTGGTTGGGAATTTGATATTAAATTCGCTATGTTATCTTAAATTGTTTCTTTTTGGCTGGAATGCTGTTCTTGGTTGTGGTTTGGTCGGGCTTGCCCAGCCTCGTGGTTGGCGCCATCACGCCTGGGTTTGGGGGCGTGACAAGTTGGTATTAGAGCCTAGGTTGCCAGGCCTCACGAGTTATGAGCCGGTTTAGTAGAGTCTCGCGGATCAGTACGTAGACGTCCGTATCTATCCTCGGGAGGCTACAGAACTGTTTAGGAAATATTTCATATTCTTGAACTCTTTTCGTGCGGTATTGTTGTTCCGAGAACTAAACTTCTTATTCTATTCTCTCGCAGATGGCGAGAACTCGTGCTACCGGACGAGGTGGACGACCACCATTGCCACCAACAAGAGGCCGTGGACGCGGTTGTGGTAGAGAAGCAGGGGCAATACCAGTTGACCCACCTGTTGCTCCTGTTTGGGATCAACCCCCCAGTGGTTGAGGCTCCAGCAGCACCTACTCAGGCACCGGCAGTGCTTATTGTTATTCAGCAACAGCTACCGCAGCGACATCTCAGACCGGGGGTGGTTATCAGACCCCCACACCTCGCACACCAGAGCAGGTTGTAAGGGACTTCAGAAGCCAGAGGTAGCCCCCGCTCAAGCTGTTGCACTGGCTGTTCCAGTTGCGCCAGCCCCATAGCATGTTGTTTCGGTAATGGCTGACGACGAGCAGCGTCGGTTAGAGAGGTTTGGTAGACTTCAGCCTCCTACATTTAGCGGTAATGAGGGCGAGGACACCTAGGGATTTTTGGATAAGTGTCAGAGGATGCTTCGTACAACAGGGATTCTAGAGTCTAGTGGGGTATCTTTCACTACTTTTCAGTTCTCGGGGCCAGCATTCACATGGTGGGAGGCGTTTGAGCAGCGTAGGCCCGCATGAGCAGCATCCCTTACGTGGCAGCAGTTTTCCACTCTCTTATTAGAGAAGTATGTGCCGCAGTCCCGTAGAGAGGAGCTGCGCCGCCAGTTCGAGTGGCTAGTTCAGGGGGAGATATCAGTGACACAGTACGAGTTGAGTTTACTCAGTTGGCCATACATGCTATTTGGGATCCCGACAGATCAGGAAAGGATCAGGAGGTTCATTGATGGCCTCAACTATTCTATTCATATCTTGATGACCGGGGAGAGAGTGGTAGCAGCATCCTTCGAGGAGGTAGTGGACATGGCTCGCCAGATTGAGGCGGATCGTCATCGAGAGCGAGAGGAGAGGGAGGCCAAGAGGCCTCGAGGTTTGGGCAGTTATGGTGGTGCTTTGTCTAGGGGCCAGTTTCATCAGGGCAGAGGTCGTTCTTTTAGACCTCCGCAGTCAGGCCGCTTAGAGCAAGTGGAGCTTCTTCCGGTCGTGGACGTCAGGGTCACCCGCAGGGCCAGTCTTCACTCAGCGCCCTCCCAGCTCAGAGTTCTGCACCTGCTTCGTCAGCCTAGGGTTCATTTGCGGTGAGGGGTTCCATTCAGTCCTCTTCTCCAGCTCCAGGTAGTTGTTTCCAGTGAGGGGAGTTTGGTGATTTGAAGAGGAATTTCCCTTGACTTCGTAGTGGTAGGTATAAGTAGAGGGATCAGCCCTCCTCTTCTTCTCCATCTGCTTCAGCACCATCCCAGCCTAGTAGGGGTGGAGATCAGTCATCTAGAGGCCTCCCAGGAGGGATGAGCAATCGAGCGGTGGTCAGGCTCGTTTCTATGCACTCCCATATAGGAGAGATGATGGTTGTTCATATGCAGTGATCACAGGTAATATCTCAGTTTGCCACAGGGATGCTTCTATTTTGTTTGATCCCGAGTCTACATATTCTTATGTATCTGCTTACTTTACTCATTATTTGGGACTACCCGAGGGTGTCTAGCATTTCCTGTGCATGTATCTACCCCGGTGGGCGATACTATTATTGTGGACCACGTGTATCGGTCCTGTCTTGTTACTATTGAGTGTCTGGAGACCGAGCTGACTTGTTGTTGGGCATGGTGGATTTTGATGTTATTCTGGGCATGGATTGGCTATCACCTGCCATGCTATTCTGGACTGCCACGTAAAGACAGTCACGTTGGCTATGCCGGGTATCCGGAGGATGGTGTGGCGTGGTTCGACGGCTTAATGACCCAGCAGGGTAATCTCCTTCTTGAAGGCCGAGCGGATGGTTGGGAAGGGATGTTTATAATATCTAGCATTTGTCAGGGATGTTGGAGCCGTGGCTCCTAGCCTTGATTCGGTTCCCGTGGTGAGGGAGTTTCCATATATATTTCCAGCAGACCTGCCGGGCATGCCGCCAGACAGGGATATTGACTTCGGTATTGATTTGGTGCCAGGAACTCGGCCCATTTCCATTCCTCCCTATCGTATGGCACCTGCAGAGCTAAAAGAGTTGAAGGAGCAGCTGCAGGAACTCCTAGATAAGGGGTTCATTCGCCCGAGTGTGTCGTCGTGGGGCGTACCAGTGTTATTTGTTAAGAAGAAGGATGCACAATGAGAATGTGCATTGATTACAGACAATTGAACAAAGTGATAGTAAAGAACAAGTTCCACTGCCCCGTATTGAGGATTTGTTTGACCATCTTCAGGGAGAAAAGGTATTCTCCAAGATTGATCTCCGTTCAAGCTATCACCAGCTTAAGATTAGAGATTATGATATCATGAAGACAACTTTCAGACGAGATATGGGCAATATGAGTTTCTGGTTATGTCATTTGGGCTGACTAATGCCCCAGCACCATTCATGCACCTGATGAACAGTGTATTTCGGCCGTATCTGAATTCTTTTGTGATTGTGTTTATTGATGATATTCTTGTTTACTCGCGTATCCAGGAAGAGCAAGCGCAGTATTTGAGGGTGGTATTGCAGACGATGAGAGAGGAGACGTTGTATGCAAAGTTCTCCAAGTATGAGTTCTGGCTCAGCTCCGTGTCTTTTCTAGGACACGTGGTCTCCAGTGATGGTATTCAGGTTGACCCAAAGAAGATCGAGGCAGTGCAGAGTTAGCCTAGACCATCCCCAGCTTCTGAGATTCAGAGTTTCCTCGGTTTGGCGGGTTATTACCGCAGGTTCATTCAGGGTTTTTCATCTATTGCTTCACCTTTGACAAAGTTGACGCAGAAGAATGCACCATTTGTATGGTCTGATGAGTGCGAGGAGAGCTTCCAAAAACTCAAGTCATTGTTGACTTCGGCTCCAGTATTAGTATTTCCAGCAGCTTCAGGTTCTTATACAGTATATTGCTATGCTTCAAGGATTGGTATTGGATGTGTTCTAATGCAGGAGGGTTGAGTGATTGCATATGCTTCCCGGCAGTTGAAGCCCCATGAGAAAAACTACCCTGTTCATGACTTGGAGTTGGTTGCTATAGTTCATGCCTTGATGATTTGGAGGCACTATCTATATGGAGTATCTTGTGAGGTGTATCCGGATCATCGCAGCCTTCAACACTTATTCAAGCAGAAAGATCTGAATTTGAGACAGCGGAGATGGCTTGAGTTACTCAAGGATTATGATATTACCATATTGTATCATCTGGGGAAGGACAATGTAGTGGCCGATGCATTGAGTCGAAGTTGGTGAGTATGGGTAGTTTGGCATACATCCCAGTTGGGGAGAAGCCACTTGCAGTTGATGTTCAGGCCTTGGCCAATCGGATGGTGAGGTTTGATATTTCAGAGCCCAGTCGGGTGTTGGCTTGTGTGGTTTCTCGGTCTTCTTTGTATGATCGCATCAAGGAGCGCCAGAATGATGACCCACATTTTCTTGTCCTGAAGGATAGGGTCCAGCATGATATTTCCAGGGATGTGACTATTGGTAGTGATAGTGTGTTGCGGATGCAGGGCCAGATTTGCGTGCCCAATGTGGATGGGCTCCGAGAGATGATTTAGAGGAGGCCCACAGCTCGCGGTATTCTATTCATCCGGGTGCCGCAAAGATGTATCAGGACTTGAGGCAGCATTATTGGTGGAGGAGAATGAAAAAGGTCATTGTGAGTTATGTGGCTAGTTGTCTCAACTGTCAGCAGGTCAAATATGAGCATCAAAGACCTGGTGGTGTACTTCAGCGGATGGATATACCGGAGTGGAAATGGGAGAAGATTACTATGGACTTTGTGAGTGGTCTCCCTCGTACCTCGAGGAACTTTGATTCTATTTGGGTGATTGTGGATTTGCTGACTGCGTATTTCATTTAGTGTGTATCACCTATTCTTCGGAGTGGTTGGCAGAGATTTTCATCCGGGAGATTGTGCGATTGCATGGGGTTCCAGTTTCTATTGTCTCAGACAGGGGTACTCAGTTTTCTTCCAAGTTCTGGAAGACTTATCATCGAGAGTTGGGCACTCAGATTCAGATGAGCATAACTTTTCATCCTCAGACGGAAGGACAGTCCGAGCGCACTATTCAGATATTGGAGGACATGTTGCGTGCTTGTGTTATTGATTGCGGAGGTTCTTGGGCTGAGTTCTTGCCGCTTGCGGAATTTTCTTATAACAATAGTTATCAGTCCAGCATTCAGATGGCGCTGTATGAGGCTTTATATGGGAGATGGTGTAGGTCTCTAGTCGATTGGGTTGAGCCCGGCGAGTCTAGACTATTAGGGATAGAGTTAGTTCAGGATGCTTTAGAGAAAGTGAAAGTTATCCAGGAGAGACTTCGTACGGCTCAGTCGCGTCAGAAGAGTTATGCGGACCAAAAGGTTTAGGATGTATCTTATATGTGGGAGACAAGGTTCTATTGAAGGCCTCGCTTAAGAAAGGCTTGATGAAGTTTGGAAAGAAAGGGAAGCTGAATCTGCAGTTTACTGGACCTTTTGAGATACTCCGGGGAGGTATGCTTGCTTTGCCACCCAGTTTGTCGAGGATTCACCCGGTGTTTCATGTTTCCATGCTCAGGAAGTATGTTGGGGACCCGTCTCATGTTTTAGACTTCAGCAAGATCCAGTTGGACGAGGACTTAACTTATAATGTGGAGCCAGTGGCTATTTGGGTCGACGGGTTCGAAAGTTGAGATCAAAAGGCATAGCTTCGGTGAAGGTGCAATGGAGAGGTCGGTCCATACAGGAGGCCACTTGGGAGAACGAGCAAGAGATGTAGAGAAGATATCCTCGTTTGTTTGAGGCTCCAGGTATGTTTCTTGACCCGCTCGAGGACGAGCGTTTGTTTTAGTTCGGGAGGATGTGATGACCCGACCCGTCTTTTTTTATATTTCAGCCCCGTTATCCTCGTAATATGCTTCCCTGTGTGTTGATATATATGTTTGGTGAGTTTGAGATGTGTTGGATTGAATTTGGTTAGAAATGAGACCAATAGTCTCTTTTAGGAAAGCTTAAGTTGGAAAAGTCAAACGGACGTTGACTTATGTTTTATAGGGCTCGGAATGGATTTCCTGCGTTTTGAATAGTTTCGGATGGTTATTTGTGACTTGGGAGATAAAAAGGAATTTAATTTGGATGCCCGGTGTAGAATTAGGCTTGAATTGGCTAAGTTTAATTTCGGCGAATTCCAGTTGATAGGTGAGATTTTGATCCGGGGGTCGGAATGGAATTCCAAGAGTTGCAGTAGCTTTGTTAGATGATTTTGGATATGTCTTTAAATTTTCAGGTCATTCGGACATCGTATGGTCGGGTTTTGATTGAATGTTAGTTTCAGAAGTTAAAGTTGAAACTTAGGCTTGAATCCGCCATGATTTGATGATTTTTGTGTTCAGGGACGTGTTTTTATGATTGGAACCAGCTCGTATGATGATTTGGGCTATGTTGGTGTTTTTGGTTGAGGTCCTGGGAGGTCTTGAGGTGATTTCGGATGGTTTTTGAGAATGTTTGGACTTAGGAAATGCTGCAGAAAATACAACAGCAACAGCAGGAGTTTGTTGATCGCGATCGCGTGGATTGGGTCGCGATCTCGTAGGCTGTGGTGTTGGGCTTCGCGTTCACTGGTTCTAGGTCGCATTTGCGTAGTGATAAATTTTGGGCGTTCGCGTTCGCGTGTGGATGTTTGCGTTCGCGAAGAAGGACTTTTGGGCCATTGGAGTTTATTATACGCGATCGCGTGATAGCAGGTCGCGATCGCGTGGAGTCAGTCTGTAGGGCATCGCGATCGCATGGATCATGCTCATTTGCGTAGGGAAATTGTGGAATTTTAAAATATTGGGCATAGCGGTCGCGTGGATGGAGTCACGATCGCGATGAAGAAATGACTGGGTGACAGAAGGGTTTTATAACATTTCCTCCGCAAGCTTATATCATTTTCCACCATTGTTGAACACATTTTGGAGCTATTGGACGAGGGAGTAATAGGATTTCACCTAGGTTTCGACTTGAGGTGAGTTTTATGAGCTAATTACGTGATTTTATGTGAGAATCGTCATCTAAATCTCCGAAAATAGGGTGGAAATTGGAGAATTTAGGGCTTGGTTTTTTGTATAAAAAATTTGGAATTTGAAGGGGCTATTGGACTCCGATTTTCATGAACTTTACATGTATGAACTTGTGGAGAGACGAGGATTCCGAAAATGTGAATTTCGTAATTTTTCGAGGAGTGGGCTTAGGGCTCGGGATTTTCCAACTTCGTGTTTTTGGGCGTATTTTGAGTTTTTTCGATTCGGTTATGTTCCATTGGCTTATTTTGATGTATTCGTATTGGTTTTGATCAGATTTGGCATCCGCGGAGGTTGATTCTCGAGGGAAAGGCATTGCGAGCTAGTTTGCGGTCGGCTTGAGGTGAGTAATAGGTGTAGATGATTACCTGAGGCTTTGAGACCCCGGTATATCACATAGTGACGCTATTATGAGGCTTGACACACACTCTATGGTTAGTGCGGGGTCGTATATGTTGGAAATTGTGACTCGGTCCAATCCGAGGGATAAATTGTGCTATGTTGGCGATTGCTTCGCATACTATATTGATGATATCTGGGCTTGATGCCATGTTTGGGGCCTTGTGCCGGTAGAATCCTTCAAGGATTGTTATTTCAGGATTTCATGATTTGCATATTATTTGAATTCAGTCCCAGGGTTTTAAACACTATTTTTGCAAACTCAGCCATATTTATACGTTTGGAAAACTCAAATGATTTTTAAATGATATTTTGGGCTGACGATCACTATTTCACTAATTTTTGGACTGTATATTGTTATTCGAATGGTGGTAAATATTGGCACCGTATATTCTCTTGGAAACAGTGGTAACTATTGGCACTGTATGATATTGCACTTGGCCTGTAGGAGCCCCTCCAGAGTTTGAACCCACACAGTGAGCGCGGGTACCAAAATGGATCAGGTTGCACGTTCCGCAGTGTTCATGCATTGCATTGCATTTCATGCATTTATTTACTGTTTCTTTATCTGTATATCTCTGAGGCTTGTACTGTATAGAACTGCTAGATAGCTTCACTTTTTGTTATTTCGTGTTTTCTTATCTTCAGGTTTTTATACATGCTTATTAGTCGCTGAGTTAGTAGACTCACCCCATACTCCCTACACTTTGTGTGCAGATTCAGGTGCTCCAGAGACCTAGTGCTGCTGCTGTTGATTTCCCGAGCTATTCAGAGTATTGAGGTAGCTGCTCAGCGTCCGCAGGACCACTTACTCTGTCTCTATCAGTCATGTTCTTTTGCTATTTTGTCAGACTTTGTATCATTTCCGTTCAGACTTGTATCCTGTTTTGTTAGAGACTTTGTACTCGTGACTCCTTGGTTTTGGGAAGATTGTTTTTCTTACTCAGCTGTGTTATCATTGGTATTGTCTATCCGTGGTTATGAGTTTATTATTAAATTCGCTGTGTTATCTTAAATTGTTTCTTTTTGGCTGGAATGCCATTCTTGGTTGTGGTTTGGTCGGGCTTGCCCGGCCTCGCGGCCGGGCGCCATCACGATCGGATGCCATCACGACCGGTTTTGAGGTCGTAACACAGCTGGGTTTTTGAAAACCGCCGCAAAATGTGAAAATACGCCCCGCAAATGGGCTATTATTTTGTAATAACGAACGAGACATTCATTTAAAGTCTCAAACAATAATATTTACTAATCAATTTAATAATATGATTTCTAATATAATTAATTAAATTTACTAGTCATAGAATTAAATTAAGCATAAGTCTATGGAAACACCAAATTCGACCAGGTACAAAGAAGCATATAATTTCCGTTCCTAAGCATAAAAAATTCTAGCATATGCATATTTGCTCGTCACCTCGCATATGCATCAACCCCACATGTAGCAAACAATACTATTAATCGGAAAACTTTTCTCAATAAATCTAGGCAAAACACTTATTTCATTCCGAAATAATTTTGACAATTCAGTACCGCCTTTCTTAAAAATACTCCTCAAAAATGATCAAAGCCTAGTCAAATATCATCTAACGAAAATGTGAAAGGAAATATCCCCAATCAACAAAGATTCAGTTTTTACCAAAATCCCAAAGTCAACAAAAGGTCAACCTAGACTAACGCAATCCAAATCCAATATCGAAACTAATCCCTGATGACCCATAAACCCACAAGTCCAAATTTATAATTTATTTAGAAATCTGACCTAAATTTGTCTAAATCTCAATTTTATAATTTCCTAAATTCTATCCTAAAGCCCCAAATATTTCTACTTCTAACTACTAGATTTAAGGATAAAAATCCATGGGTGTTCATGGAAATAAATCAAAATCAGATGAAAAGAACTAACCAATGAAGTTGGGACTCAAAAACAGGGAAAGATGGTCAAATGTTTATTTTCACTTCTTAAATACCTAGGATTCAGTTGCTTTTCGCGTTCCTAGATCACCTGCCGCGTTCGTGAAGGATACATGCCAACAAGCTTTCGTGTTCGCGAGGTTCAGTACCGCGTTCAGGAAGGCATCATACCCACTAAGCCCCAATGTTTTTTATCAACAGGGCGTGATCGCGATGAAGACCTCCTATGTCTCCCCAATGCTCTCGTGCTTATGAGTTCGTGTGAGAGCTGCTCCGTTCGTGAAAGTCAGTCCCCCCCAGCCCTTGCATTTTCGAACTTCTCCTCACGTTTGCTTAAAGTAACTTGGCATGACCAAATTTTCCCCTTCATGATCATGGTAGATGGTAGAGGCTTCGCGATCATGAAGCATCGAGGAAAACTTGAAAACCAACTAATTTTAAAAGGCTAAAAATAACCTGAAATCAATTCGAAACCCACCCGAGCCCCTCAGACTCTAATTCGAACATCAACACGAGTGTATATATCATATAAACTTTCTCGATCCCTCAAATTTCAAAATAACATCATATATCAGGAATCTCTTATCAAAACGCAAGAATGTCATGTTAAAAACTCATTTTTCAATTTTTCACATAATGCGCTGAAACGACACGGTCACTCGGGACCCCAATCAAACATACGTACAAGTCCAAAATCATCCCACAAATTTATTAGAATTGTTAAAATATCTATCCAAGGTCATTTACCAGAAACGTTGACCGTTGTCAACTCTAGTTATTTTTAAAGTCAAAATTACATTTTCTCTAAACATTAACATTTAAGTTTTTTTCAAATGGACACGAACCACACATGCAAATCATAATATTTAAAGAGAGCTAAAAGTCACATAACACATGGTAAAAGCTAGTACTCATAATGACCGATAACATTATTATAAAAATAGTCACTATGCAAATGTTTTATAATCACAAGGCTTAATTCTAACACATCTTAGTTTATTATGCAGGAAGAATCTCAATTATCAGTTATTAAGGTGGTTACCTTCATTCAAGAACCTAGATGTTCATTTTTATTCACTCGATATTTATATCAAACAAATGTACATAAAAAGTTTTTCAATCATAATTAGAAGATATGAATTTTAATTTTATTATTAATAATTAATTTTAAATTACTTAAGTTGTGTAACAACCTGGTGATCATTTTGAGTATTGTAGCGCCGTTCACCCACTTATTACTTATTTTAAGCTCATTTACTGTTATCTGACTTGCCAGGGTAGTTGGTTTGGATCCGAACGTGTTCCATAATGAATTGATACAGTTTGTCCCATAGTGAGAATCCTATGTTAAAAGAGTTAACCGGATGTTGACTTATGTATAAACGAATTTGAAATAGAGTTTTGATTGTTCTGATAGTTTCGTAGGGTAATTCTAGAGTTAGGAGTATGTCTGGATATTGATTTGGTGTTCCGTAGATGATTTAGGATTGAATTGGCAAAAATTGAAAAAATAGAAGTTTGGAGAGTTGAGAAGTTTGATCGAGAGGACTTTGTGGTTACCGGTCTCGAAGTTTAGTTCTAGAAGTTCAAATAAGTTTTTTGTGTCATTTATGATTTGTGTGTAATATTGATGTCAATAGAATTTAGCTTGATAGGTTTCGACATCGATTGTAGAAGTGGAAAACTCATTAGTTTCATTAGACTTGATTAGGGTGCAATTCGTATTTTTAATGTTGTTTGATATGATTTAAGGCCACAACTATGTTCGTATGTATTTTTGGACTAGTTGGTATGTTTGGTTAAGGTCTCAGGGTCCTCGGGTTAATTTCAAATGGTTAACGGTTTGAAATTGGACTTACAAGATTTTTTGAAGTTGTTGATGCTTGTTCTTCTGGTGTACTTAATCAAGATCCCAATGAAGCAATCCTGTTTGCGCAGTGTTCTGAGGAAGCTGACATTTTTGTTCTTTGCGGTCGCAAGGGGGCAACCGCGCGCGTGGCTGTGAGAACTACTGCCTTCGCATTCGTGGGGGGTATACGCAATCGCATATAAGAAATTGGAGGGGGAATCAGGAAGTTGCTCTCCGTGTTCACAAGTTGTGGAAAGTGTTCCCGATGGTTGTGGGGGATTGAGTTCCCCGTTTGCAACCATACTCATACATTTGCAAAGGGTTAATTTTTGCAAAGTGAATTTTGTGCTTCACGTCACATAACATTTCTCACGATCGTGAAAATGGACCTCTAGGCAACAATATTAAATTTTAAAAATGAGGGTTTGAACACATTTTTCATATTTTAAGCTAGAGACCTCGGATTTAGGCTATTCTTGAGGGACTTCTTGAGCTAGAGGGATTTTCCAAGACTGTTAAGTGGGGTCCCACAGTAGAGTTCATGGTCGATGATACCAGAACCATCAGCTACACCACTTGCTCAGCCAGCTCGGGGTGAGCCTAGAAAGCTAGAGGTCGCACTAGAGGTGGAGGCCGATCAGGTGGCGGGCAAGCTTGAAGCTATGATTTTTCTTCCAGGCAAGAGGTTGTTCCTACAAACGCAGTGATTAGAGGTATTGTCTCAGTGTGCTACAGTGATGCTTCTATTTTATTTGACCATTGTTCCATTTATTCATATGTATCATCATATTTTGCCTATTACTGTGATATGCCCTGTGAGTCCTTAGTATGGTTGATTTGATATTTTCACGACTCCAAACTCAATATATCGTGATGGCACCTATTATCATACTAGGAAAGCCAACAACACACATGTTCCAACACTTCAAATATGAAATATACTAAAAAAAGGTTTAAATAAATGAAAATCTATAAAACTGGATGAAACATCACAACTAAAGAAAGAAATTCCCTAAGTATGATGTTACTGAGTACATGAGCATTTATACTGTAACTCAGTCATTGTCCTAGAAATTAGAACAAAATAAACAAAAGCTGAGAGATTCAGGAGGAGAATCAAGGTTTGAGGACGCCAAAACAACTACCTCGATAATCTCCGAACATGTAAAATTCCACAATCAGTGACCAACATGCTTAGAAATGCCTGGAACTACACTCGAAGTACATGGTGTAGTGTATCGACCCGACCGATCGTTAAGAGATTTTGCACTTTGATTGCCAGTTCTAGGGCATGACTTGCCCCGTGTGATGTGATATGACTTATTTAAATCGTGTTTTTTGGTTTCCAGAGTAATTGAAATGAATTTGGAAGAATAGATCTCAGTTTAAAACTTAAACTTTGAGAGGTTTGACCAGCATTTGACTTGTTTGCATATGATCTCGGGTTGAGGTTTTTATGATTAGTTTAGCTCTGTTAGGTGATTTGGGACTTAGGAGCGTGATCAGAATGCATTTTGGAAGTCCATGGATGGTTTAGGCTTGAATTGGGGAAACTAATATTTTGGCGATTTTCAATTGATAGGTGAGATTTTGATATAATGGTCGGAATGGAATTTTGAGAGTTGCAGTAGCTTTGTTGTGTCATTTGGGATGTTTTTGCAAAATTTCAAATCATTCGGACGTAGTTTTGTTGGGTTTTTTATCGGAACATATTTCGGAAGATTTTAGAAACTTAGGCTTGAATCCGATGTGATTTTGTTGAGTTCATGTTATTTGAAGTTTTTTGACTATTGGAACAAGTTCGAATAAGGTATTGGGTCAAGTTTGTTCTTTTAGTTGAGGTCCCGGGGGCCTCGAGATGATTTCGGGTGGTTAACGGGAGAGTTGAGGTATAATTACAGCTTCTGATTTTGTTGTTTATGGTATTTTAACACCTGGGGTTTGGGGACCGTAGGTGCGGTGTTGCGTATGCGGGATTTTGGCCGCAGAAGCGGGAGAGGAGGAGATGGTCTGGGATCGCAAAAGCGGTCAGGTTAGCTGCATCTGCGAAGTCGCAGATGCGGAGGTTGTTTCACAGATGCGGGGCCTAGTCCCTTAAGTGAATTCCGCAAAAGTGGATGTTTGACAGCAAATGTGGTACCGCAGAAGCGGTGGAGGGGTCACAGGTGCGAACACCCCTGGGTAGAATGTATATATGTTCTTTCCTCGCGATTGTTGAAGGGTTTAACCATTTTTAACTTCAGACTGAGAGCTTTTGGGTGATTTTGAAGGGAGATTTCAAGAGAATTTCGATAAGGTAAGGATTTTTTTACCTAAAACACACTTCTATGGTAATATTTCATGGATTGGAATTGAATTTTGAGGAATCAAAGGACTAAAAATGGAGGTTTACGGCTTGCGTTTAAAAAGGCTTAAATTGAGGATTTGAGGGGTCAATTAAACTTCAATTCTTGTGTTTTTGATATGTTTGAACTCGCTAGGAGATGAGGAATCTAATGATGTGAAAATTTCTAAATTTTCGAGAAGTCGGCCTAGGCTCGGGTTTTGCTAATTTCAGATTTTTTGGTATTTTTCGATTGTTTTCACCTGGGCTTTGCTCCCTTAGCATATTGTGACGTAGTTGCTCTGATTTTTGATAGATTTGACACGCGTGGAGGCCGATTCGTGGGGCAAAGGTATCGCGAGCTAGAGATTTCGCCGGTTCGAGGTGAGTAATGATTGTAAATGATGCTCTGAGGGTTTGAAACCCCGGATTACACATCGTAGTGCTATATTCAGGTGAGACACACACTTGATAACGAGCGTGGGCCGTCCACTATTGGGGATTGTGACTTGGTCCGTCCCGTTTGATGATTTACCGTGTATTTGACTGAAACCTATTTACTATCATCATGATTTGGGTTGATTGTCATATTTGGGCTTCGTGCCAACTATTTGAATCCTTCGGGGATCTTTATTACTATTTCCTAATTATTTTGACTTATTAATTGAACTCACTCATGTTAATTTTTGCTATTTTACTACTCAACTATTTTTACTCAGTTTTGAGACTTAAATTATGTTTTGGGCTAAGAAACATTATTTTACTAATGCCCAAGGGGCTCGTGTGTAATTTTGACTGAGTAAGGTCAAGGGCCTAGTTGTGAGGAAACAGTAATACTAATTTGAGGCCGAGGGCTTGAGACATATACGCCATGAGGTGGCTTGTGATATTGTTTATTCGGCTGAGGGCCTGAGATATATACGCCACGAGATGGCTTGATATTGCGCTTGGGCCTTAAGGGCCCCCTCCCGGTGTCTGTACTCCCCCAGTGAGTGCGGGTACTCATTGTGATGTGAGATATAGCCCGAGGAAATGATATTTCTCCATGTGATAGGCCGAGGGGCTTGTATTGTTCTATGTGATTGCTCAAGGGGCTGGTACCGTTCTATGTGATTGCCTGAGGGACTGGTATTATTCTGAGATATTGCTTAAGGGGCGAGTTGTTTACATTGATCCCGAGGGGCGAACCTTTATATATTTATCTTTCATATTATTGCCATTTTACCTGTTAAACTATGGTATTTGTGCCTTAGGGGCAGATTTCTGTGCTTATCTGAACAAATTATTTTGCAACCATTACGTAACTATTGAAAAGGCCGTTTTTAAAGAATTTTAAGTTGAGCTAATTAGAGATTTTACTGTTGCACTATTTCTACTAGTTTTTGAACTGCTTCTATATATTATCTTGATTGGCTTTACGTGATTTCTTACCTTCAGTCTTTATTTATATTTTTTACGCACTGAGTTGGAATACTCACTTTACTCCATACACCTTGTGTGCAGATTCAGGTATTTATGCACCCAGTAGTGGGTTTTTGGTGATCGGCGGCAGAGTTACCGGAGTATAGCAAGGTGGCTGCCGGTGTTTGCAGCACCGCTTTTCTCCCTCTTCTCTCATTAGTCATGTTTTGTATATTTCAAACCTGCTAGCTGTATATATACTCCAATAGATGCTCGTGACTTGTGATACACCAGTTTGGGCTATGTCGGGTTGTACTTCGGCTAATAATAATTATCATTAAATCATGTATAGACTGCTTATGAAATGTTTAACTGTTTTAAAAAGGAGAATTGGGTTTAGTTGGCTGGCCTTGACTATAGGAGAGGCGCCATCACGACCGGGTCAGAATATTGGGTCGTGACAAGTTGGTATCAGAGCCTAGGTTACATAGGTCTCACGGGTCATGAGCAGGTTTAGTAGAGTCTCATGGATCAGTATGGAGATGTCTGTATTTATCCTCGAGAAGGCGAGGAAACTTTAGAAAAATTTTACATTCTTGAATTCTTATCGTGCGTATTTGATTCAGCTTGAAGAGTGACCCTTGAATTCCTTCCATGCATTCTTATGCGCGCATGAGCGCTCAGTATCAGATGTGCCTTGATGGCTTGTGATTCCCTGATCGATGGGCGATGTGTGATCTATGTGTGTTTGATATTGGGCCGGTCTGGAGGACTTGAGGCTGGATCTTTGCCTATGGCTTGAGCACTGAGGTGTTGATTGTTTGAGCAAGTCTTTTTGAACTTACATGTTCGGTAGTGTCGCTATTAGTAGGAATGACGGTTGGATAACTATGTGATGAGTATGTTAGTACTGTGAGAAGTATCCATACAATTTTGAGGCGACGAGAAGGGTCTGCTGGAGGATGGAAGAGCTATTAGGTGCTTTATTTTCATCTTGATTTGAGGTATAGCCACGAGTTATGACAGTGGAAGGTATACAGGAATATTAGTTGGAGGCTAAGCAAGTGGGTTATCTCCTGCGGAGTGTTCTGAGGTTGTGTGATTCTTACGTTGTCAATTAGCATATCTCATTTACAAGTGAACTCTATGTGTCGAAATTCAATTTGGGTCGCTTAAGAGATGGGCTTGACTATTGCGAGAGTGAATTCAAAATTTACAGAAGAGTAAAAAGTTCTAGATGATCTGTGTTTGCACAAGCTTATAAAGGGTTTTGAGTTTAATTTCACTATGGACTCAATAGAGTATAAGTTTTATAAGTTATTGAGTATGTCTTGATTTATGGATTCGAGCCAAGTGGGTGAGTCTGCAAATAAGTAGGCGATTGCACGGTTAGGTGCTATATTGGTCCCAGTTTGAGGCGTGCAGGTGAGTCAGTTATGGCTTGCGGATTGAGGCCGAGGATGGGTACGAGAATCACGGAATATCTTCATTGGGTAAGAGAATCACGGAATGTCTAGAGTTGTTGTTAGTAAAAGGTGCTCGGCGCGTAGAGCAAGAAGTTGCTTGGTTGTAATGGAATGATGTCAGCTTCAGCGATGTCAGAGTGCTAATGAGGCACGGGTGGTTCTGTTTGTTTGATCAAGCTAATTGCAGTTTGAATAGAGTGAATGACTCTCGAAAATGGTCCTAATGTGTTTGAGATTCTACATGTAACAATTGGGTATCTTAAAGATGTATATGTGGTTAGAAAAAGAGTTTTCATTGGAAGGGGTCAAGACTTGTGGTATTTCTATGTTAACCATGGGATTCTATGTATCAGTATCAGGAAGGTAAAGGTAACGGATTGGGATTTGTAGGAAGTTATTCAGAGTAATGACTTTTGGAATGTGGTGATTTTTGGAATATTTAAGAGAGTATTTAGCGGCTTATGGGTCTCGTGTGATAAGCCTCGGTTGAGGAATTGTGGTACTATAGCAAGAGGGAATACCAAGTTGAATATGACTTACAAGGAAAATTTAAATAGATGGTATAGCTTGATAGTAGAACGGACCAGTATGGTAAGGATATGATTAGTTCCTTATGTGTGTTCGAGGTAATAAGTTCTTACAAGTATTTTGCAGCAATGCTCTTAGGTTTTAATGGCTTTCTTATCTTAGTCGAGTTAGAAGGATCCAGTCCTGGTAGGTCTGATTTGTGCAAGGGGAACTCGGAGAGTTCTTGATAGTTTTTACTTCGGTTTGGAGATGTATATTTTTTATGGGCGTGCGGAGCATGGGATATATAGTGATTTTTCTTTTGACTGGGACCAATGGAAAGTTCTTAACTAGTTGAGTATGTAGATGTTTGTGGCTCGGAAGGGAGATGAAGTTCTCATGTTATCCTAGGAAGGTATATGTGGTATGTTGTGGAGGGTTGAGATTTGCATGTGTAAGATTACGACTCAGTTCTGAATAGAAAAGTCATAAATTCTTAGGCAGCACAGGCAGTTTCAGACGATTAGAAGAATGAGCTTTAGATGAGTAGGGGGGATGATCTTCAGATGAGTAGAGGGATGATCTTCAGATGATTATGGAAATGCTATTGCTAGTTGGAGTGAGTTGACGAGGGTATATATTTCAGGAAAGACAATGTGATTAAGTTAATGCTGCTTCGATAGAATTGTGGCACCTTCTTATTAGATCGACTGTTGCTATTAGATTTTGCTTGGTGGCACCGAGGAATTTTAGAGTATCTCTGGTGGAATGATGGGGTATTTGAGGTGTGGTATGCATTCAGATGGCGGAATTGGAATCAGGTATGTTGATTCATGTTCCATATGGATTTGGAGACAGGGAAGTTCTCACATTCAGGCTATGTTGTTGTTGGGAGTCGTGTGTATAGGCACTGGGTAGTGACTATCAGGGTTCGGAGACCCGAGCGGATCTTTTGTGCTTGGTATGCTAGATTTTTGATGTGATATTGGGCTTGGACTAGTTGTCTCCATGTTGTGTTATTTTGGACTATTGCGCTAAGGTGGCACTATTGGCTATGCCGTAAATTCCATGTATTGAGTGGCGAGGTTCGACGGATTATGTCCTAGTGGAGTGGTTTTGTATTTTGAAGACCCAGCAGACGGTTGACAGGAATGTCTTTCTTATTTGGGCTTTTGTGATGGATGCCAGTGTAGAGGCTTCTACCATTGATTCAGTTCCCGTGGTGAGGGACTTTTGGATGTATTTCTTTTGGCCGGGCATGTCGCCTAGCAAGGCTATTTGCTTCGGCATTGATTTGTTGTCGGGCACCGTATCATATGGCACCGGTAGAGTTAAAGGAGTTGACGGAACAACTTCAGGTTTCCTTGATAATGAGTTCATTGGAAGGCCAATGTGGATGCATATTCTAACTTGAGTCGATTTTGCTAGCGTCGAATTTGTATTGTTGAGGGATGTGTTGATTCGATTGTTATTTGAGCTTATTATTAATCTAGGGAGATCTACGAGTTACCTTTCTATGTTGTGAGGTGTTATGATTTGTTGGTTATAGGCACATATGGTGCGGTTCTATTGGGGCCTCATTGTGGAAATCGCTCAGGAAGAGTAATTGGGTGTTGCTTGGTGAATGGCGTATCGGTTATATCCTTTCGGGATTTCGTGGTGTATGCTATTTGATTCACTGTGGATGTGATGATTTTCCTTGGTTCCAGATATCAACTTGTGTGTGGTTATTGATTTCGAACATAGTGACTTGAGGTGTTTCATGTGGAGGAGCGTTTGGATAGGATCGTGCATTTGCAACGAAACTATGGGGAGATATGACCTTGCGGGTTAGATTTGTGTGTTCTATTTCTATAAAGTGAGACGGGTTCTCAGCGTTGTGTTGTGACGGTGGTGAGCTTGAGGTACGTCTCTTTTATTTGAGGTAGTTTCATGGTGTGAGTATGTTCGGACCGTTGATTATTTGTGCGCGTATTATGCTAGTTGTGGCTTATGTCTATTTTGATGTGTCATGTCACCAGAGTAGTGTGATGGATTAGAGGAGTTTATTGGGGTCATTAATAAATACGAACATCAATTTCAACATGGTGGAAGGATAATATCGAGGTTCGGATCGAAAATTTGCTATGGTAATAGCCAAGGAAAAATGGCTTCATGAATGGTTAATATCAGAAATATGGCTTACTGCATGTTTTAGTTATCATTGGCAGTATATATGGAACTTCAGTTGATAAGAGGTTTTTTACCGGTATTCAGGTGTTGTGCGCAGCTCCTATGAATGGAAGTTATTGCTACATGTGTTTGAGTTATGTGGTATATCAAATAATTGCACCTAGGGTTGCAAACATGGGTTATTACAGCTGGTTCAGGCCTATTCAAGGTATATATGTGAGTTTTGATCATATTGACGGTTTCAGAAGTGGATATGTGGTTCTAAGGTTTATGGGCTAGATTGTATTGTGTAATTTCAGTTACAATATGTTATTAGACCTATATGAGATAGGGTGACGTGGGATCACCCCCGGGATATCCATGGTAAGGTTATTCAGTAATTTCTTGGCTTTTGGAATAACTCTGGGCACGTTCAAGGACGAACGTATGTTAAGTGGGGAGGATGTAACGACCCAAACGGTCGCTATGAGATTTTGCACCTTGATCCCTAGTTCTTGGGCATGACTTGCCCCGTGTCATGTGTTATGACTTGTGTAAATCATTGGTTATGGTTTTAGAGTAATCGAAATGAATTTGGAAGAACAGTACCCAGCGTAAAACTTAAAATTTGAGAGTTTTAACCAAGATTTGACTTGTTTGCACATGAGCTCGGATTGGAGTTTTTGTGATTTAGTTAGCTCTATTAGGTGATATGGGACTTAAGAGCATGATCAAAATGCATTTTGGAAGTCCGTGGAAGCTTTAGGCTTGAATTAGCGAAACTGATATTTTGGCAATTTCCGGTTGATAGTTGAGATTTTGATATAAGGGTCGGAATGGAATTTCAAGGGTTGCAGTAGCTTCGTTGTGTCATTAGGGATGTGAGTGAAAAATTGCAGGTTATTCGGACGTGGATTGGTTGGGGTTTTCATCAGAAGCGTATTTTGGAAGATTTTAGAAACATAGGCTTGAATCCGATGTGATATGGTAGAGTTGATTTTATTTGAGGTGATTTGACGATTGGAACAAGTTCGAATAAGGTATTGGGTCATGTTTGTACTTTTGGTTGAGGTCCCGGGGGCCTCGGGATGATTTTGGGTGGTTAACAGAAGAGTTGAGGTGTAATTGCAACTTTATATTTTGCTGCTTCTGGTGTTTTTGCACCTTCGGTTAGGGGACCGCAGGTGTGGCGTCGCATATGTGTGGTTTTGGCCGCAGAAGTGGGAGAGGAGGAGATGGTCTGGGATCGCTGAAGCGGTCAGAACTTTGCAGATGGGGAGGTTGTTTCGCAGATGCTGGGCCTGGTCCTTAAGTGAATTCCGCAGAAGCGCACGTGTGACCGCAAATACGGTACCGCAGAAGCGACAGAGGGGACGCAAAAGCTAAAACCCCAAGGAAAAATGTATAAATAATCTTTCCTCGTGATTTTTTGAAGGGTTTAACCATTTTTAACCTCGGATTGAGAGCTTTAGGGCGATTTTGAAATGAGATTTCAAGAGAACTTCGATAAGGTAATGGTTTTGGATCTAAAATAGACTTCTATGGTAATATTTAATGCATTGGGACTGAAATTTATGGAATTAAAGGACTAAAAATGGAGGTTTAGAGCTTGAGTTTAAGAGGGCTTAAATTAAGGATTTAAGGGATCAATTGAACTCTGATTCTTTTGTTTTTTGTATGTATGAACTCGTGAGGAGATGAGGAATCTAACGATGTGAAAATTTCTGAGTTTCGAGAAGTGGGTCTCGGGCTCGGGTTTTGCTAATTTCAGGATTTTTTGTATTTTCCAATCGGTTTCGCTTGGGCGTTTTGTCCTCAGCATATTGTGACGTATTCACTATGATTTTGGATAGATTCGACGTCCTTGGAGGCCGAATCTTTATATGTATCTTTCATATTATTTGTCATTTTACTTGTTAAAATATGGTGTTTGTGCTCGTGGGGCGGATTTCTGTGCTTATCTGCACAAATTATTTTGCACTCATTGTGTAACTGCTAAAAAAGAAATTTTAAAGAAGTTTAAACTGAGCTAAAATGTTTTATGAGATTTTACAGCTTGATTGCTTCTACTGGTTTTTTGAAGTGCTTCTACACAACATCTTGATTGGATTTATGTGATTTCTTGCCTACAATTTTTGTTTATATTTTTTTGCTCACTGAGTTGGATACCCACTTTACTCCTTGCACCTTGTGTGTAGAGTCATTTATTTATGCACCTGCTAGCAGGTTTTGGTTTATCGGAGGAAGAGTTATCGGAGTTTAGGAAGGTGGCTGCCGGCATTCGCAACACCTCTTTCTTCCTCTTCGTTCATTAGTCCTGTTTTGTATATTTGAGACATGTTAGTTGTATTTATACTCTAATGGATGCTCGTGACTTGTGACACCCCGGTTTGGGCTATATCGGGTTGTACTTCCTCTAGTAATAATTATCATTAAATTATGTATAGACTGCTTATGAAATGTTTAACTGTTTTAAAAAGGTGGATTGGATTTAGATGGCTGGCCTTGTCTTCACGAGAGGCACCATCACGACCGGGTCAGAATTTTGTGTCGTGACATATAGTCTGAGTATAATCAACTCGATAATTATCGCAAATAAACAAGGAAAGGTAAGAGAATCTTAAATTATCGAGGATGCTAGTGGTTTTAGTGTAATTCTATCTTTTTAGACCAGTAGAACACAATATTTAAAACTAACTTATAAGGAATTTTGAGAAGAATATCCGTGTGTGCATGTGCACTGTTTCTCAAATACCCTGCTCAAAAAGTATTATGGCATGTAAAAAAAGGAAACAAGTAAATCAAATAATTAATCAAGAGAATACAAGTTCCACACGCTACACAGACAACTCACATGCTAACAATAGAACATACACAGATAACTCATGTGCGACACGTATATCTCACCTGTCAATATTATCAATATATGGATCCGCACTGACAACTCACATGCTGCACAGGCAACTCACTGCCACTAATATCAATACATGGATCCGCACAGACAACACACGTGTTGCACGGATAACTCACGTGCCAATAACATAATCTGGACGACATAGCTGCAGGTCCCAGTCCAAACATATCATACATAAGAATAAAGTAAGTATATAGTATATGATGAATGAAATAATATTCTCATGTCCCTGTACTAGTGTAAATGATATGCTAAAGTATAGGCATGTGAAAAGTGTGCTATAGTAGCTCAAACTAGAAATTCCGTCAATGAAAATCATATACCAAGTTCATCAGGGGCTAAACCTCTAAGTAGCCTCATCATGGCTCAACTAGATCATATAATCTGTTACAACAAGTGAGATATCAAAGCTTAACTCTTAAAAGTCATTTTTGGGCTTATAAGAGCCCGAGCACAACCCAAAAATGAATATATAATCTTGGTGCCCGCATATGGGCTCATCCCCACACATGTGTACACCCAAAAGTACGTGGCTAGCACAACAATTTAGCCAGCTGGTGCCTCAACCGAGTTTAGATACGATACTTACCTCAAGCAAATCGAATCACTTCGCTAGCAAGCGCCTGCCTATCGAATTGGCCTCCGAACTCCTCGAATCTAGCCATATATAATATTGGATACAATCAACTGATTCAGTTCCATATAAAAATTCTAAGTTCTTAATAAAAAGTAAAAAAGTCAACCCTCAGGCCCACGTCTCGGAATCCAATTAGAGCTGTAAAACTTGAAAGTCCATTCAACCACGATTTCTAACCATACAAAATTTACCAATTTACAACATCAAATCATTATTCAAATTCCCAAATTAGCTCTTCAATCCCTAGCCTAGAATTTCCAAAATTTCACCTCAAACACACGCTATCTAGGTGGGAAATTCAATGTGCATATAATATTACTGAAGGAAAATAATCACAAGTGGCTTACCTCAAGAAACCCCTAGAAATCCCTCTCAAAAATTGCCTTAGTCCGAGCTTGAAATGTCCAAAATGATTAAAATTCTCGGAAACCCTCGAATTAATACACATTTCCAATGCTTTCGCACATGTGACCCACTTAGTCGCATCTGCAGTTGCGTAGGTGCGGGCATTTCTTCTGCTTCCACGATCACCCATTAAGGCCACAACTTTGTCTTTTGCGGACTCACTGCTGTACGAAACCCTTCATTTCTGCGAAGTCATCTCCCCTTCCCATTTTTCGCTTCTACGAGCACCATTTCGCAGGTGCGACTCTACTTCTGTGGTTCACCTATGTGCATAAGCAACGAATACCTTCCCTTCTGTCCAGACCTCTCCTGCCACCCTTATGTCGCTTTCACAATCATGCACCTACAAACAAATCCGTCGCAGGTGAAATCATACTAGAAGCAAAATTTCGAGCTAATAAGTCAAAAAATTTATCCGTTAACCATTCGTAATCCACCCAAGACCCTCGGAACCTCAACCAAATATACCAAAAATTCCTACAATATCATATGAACTCAATCGAAGCGTCAAATCAACCAAAAACGTTAAATCCATGAATCACGCATTATTCAAGCGTAATGAACTTTTGAACTTCTAACTTCGACATTCGATGTTGAAACCTGTCAAATCAAGTTCGATTGACCTCAAAATTTTCACACAAGTCATAAATGACACAACAGACCCGTTCCAACCTCTGGAACTAGAATCCTAGCCCAGTAACCATAAAGTAACCTCTAGGTCAAACTTCTTAATTTCCAAAACTTCTTATTTTCCAACGTTCGTCATTTCAAGCGTAAGTCAACTACACACCTCCAAATAACTATCCGGACACACTCCAAAGTTCAAAATCACCCCCACAGATATATCAAAACTGTCAAAATTGTATTCTAGGACCATCTACACATAATTTAATATTCGATCAGTATTTTCAACTTAAGCTTCCAATCTTGAGACTAAGTGTCTCAACCCATTTGGAAATATTCCTGAAACCGAACCAACAACTCCGGAAAGTCACATAATAGTAAATGAGCATAAAATTATGCAGTCAATTGGGAGACGATGATACAACATTCAAAATGACAGACTGAGTCATTACATGCGTGATTCTTGATATGGATTGATTGTCCCCATGACATACTATTCTGGATTGTCACGCTAAGATCATAGCGTTGGAGATTCCAGGGTTACCTAGGATTGATTGGAGAGTTTTACTGGACTATGTTCCCAGTATGATGATTTCATAACTGAAGTCCCAACGGATGGTAGGGAAGGAATATTTGTAAAATTTTGCTTTTGTGAGGGATTTGGCTTCTACCATTGATTCTGTTCCGGTAGTGCGAGACTTTTTGAATTTGTTTCTCGCAGACCTGGCGAGCATTCCATCTGACAGGGATATTGATTTTCGTGTAGACTTGGTATCGGGCACTTCGCTTATTTTCCTATCTTATTGTACCAGCGGAGTTGAAGGAACTGAAAGAGAAGATTCAGGAGCTTCGTGATATGGGGTTTATTAGGCCTAGTGTGTTACGTTGGGGTGCACCAGTTCTGTTTGTGAAGAAGAAAGATGGCGCTATGCGGATGTGCACTAAATATGGGAAGTTGAACAAAGTCACAATTAAGAAAAAATTATCCTTTGCCGTGCATTGATGACTTATTTGACTAGTTTCAGGGAGCTGGAGTTTTCTCTAAGGTTTATTTGAGGTTCGGGTATCACTAGTTGAAGATTCAAGGCTCGAATATTCTAAAGACGGTATTTAGGACCCGCTATGGTAACTATGAGTTCCTTGTGATATCTTTTGGGTTGACCATTTCCCCAGTATTCATGCATATGATGAATAATGTGTTCCAGTTGTATCTTGATCCATTTCCCATAATATTTATTGATGATACCTTTGTGTAGTCATGTAGCTAGGAGGAGCATGCACAACATTTGAGGATTGTACTACAGAAGTTGAGGGAGAAAAAACTTTATGCCAAGTTCTCCAAGTGTGAGTTTTTGCTCAGTTAAATGGCATTTTTGCGGCACGTGGTGTCTAGTAAGAGGATTAAGGTGGATCCAAAAAAGATTGAGGCGGTTCAAGGTTTACCCAGGCCTTCTTTAATTAATAAGAATCAGAGTTTTCTTGGCATGACCGGATATTATCGTCGCTTCGTCGAGGGTTTCTTCTCCACTGTGGAATCCTTGACCAGATTGACCAGAAGGGTGGTTAATTCTGGTGGTCTGGTGAGTATGAGGAGAGATTTCACAATCTCAAGACTGCCTTGACCACAACTTCAGTTATAGTTTTACCTTCAGCATCATGTTCTTATATAGTGTATTGTGATACTTCTCGAATTG
The DNA here is from genome assembly GCA_034376525.1 of Nicotiana benthamiana. Taxonomy (NCBI): domain Eukaryota; kingdom Viridiplantae; phylum Streptophyta; class Magnoliopsida; order Solanales; family Solanaceae; genus Nicotiana; species Nicotiana benthamiana. Next base: position 134,453,186 of record CM067329.1, on the reverse strand, counting down.
GTATTCAGTGTGTCTTATTGCAAGATGGTAGAGTGATTGCTTAAGCTTCATGCCATTTGAAGCCTAATAAGAAGAACTACCATGTTCATAATTTGGAATTGACAACCATTGTTAATGCATTGAAGATTCAGAGGCATTTTCTCTACAATGTGTTATGTGAGGTATTTATGGATCATCGGAATCTCCCGTACTTCTTCAGGAAAAAAGGATATAAATTTGAGGAAGCGGATATGGTTAGAGCTATTAAAGGACTATTATTACCATTTTATGTTATCCTGAGAAGGCCAATGTGGTGGTCAATTCCTTGAGTAGGAAAGGGTGCGTATGAGTATCATTGAATTAATTCCTATTGGTGAGAGGCCTCTTGCATCAGATGTTAAAGCCTTGGTTAATTAGTTTGTGAGGTTAGATGTTTTGGAGCCTAGTCAGGTTCTAGCTTTTTTGGTTTCTCGGTCTTCCAAATATGATTGCATAAGAGAGTGTCAATATGACGACCCTCACTTTCTTATCCTTAAGGACACAGTGATGCCACGTAGGTTTCTATTAGGGATTGTTGGGTGTTGCAGATGCAGGGTCCAATTTTTGTGCCTAATATGGATGGGATACGTGAGTTGATTCTTGAGTTTGCCCACAGTTTGCTGTATTCCATTCATCCTGGTGCCGCAAAGATATACCAGGACTTGAGGCATCACAATTGGTGGATGAGGATGAAAAAAGACATAGTGGAGTTTGTAGCGTGGTGATTGAATTGTCAGCAGGTGAAGTACGAGCATCAAACACCAGGCGGCTTGCTTCAGAGGCTTGAGATTCCAGAGTGGAAATGGGAGTGTATCACCATGGACTTCGTAGTTGGGCTTCCACAAACAATTAGGAGACTAAGCGCACCCGAATATGGCTACAATTAGTTCAACCCTATTTCTAGGAAGAATCTACAAAATGAGGGTTGAAGCCTCAAGTTCTTGTTAATTAATCTTATACAACCCCAAATAATCTTTTTCAAAATTAATTTGAAGTTAATGGATGAGTCCTAGATTTAGCTAATCTCTTTAGAAACATTCAAGAACAAGAATAATTAAAGTAATAATAACTCACTTCATAAAATGCTAAAAATTATTAAATATATAAGCACAACATGGTATTTAATCCACACTTTAAATATTATTATTTCCATATATAAGATTCAAGTATTGAATACAATACTACACACTTAGATATTCAATACAAAGCAGGAAAATGAAGATATAAGTACATAGGAGTAAGAAATTCTTAATCACAATCTTCAAATCTTCAAAACACAAGTGTGGTTGCATAAAACCTAGCTTCCAACCTTGTTCTCTCTAGTGTTTGAAACTGAAAATAGCCAACAGATGATATCTTTTACAAATGAGCTGGTTTGGATATTAAAAGGGTTTAGGGCCAAACAATGTGCAATAACACAGTTGCCCAGAACTGAAGCATGATTTTCGCATTTGCGAACAAAAGTTTGCAAATGCGAACTATGACCATATTGTTAACCATTGCATTTGCGAAGGTTGACTGCCTGGGTTGACTTCGCATTTGCGAAGGTTGACTGCCTGGGTTGACTTCGCATTTATGAAGTTTCTTCGCATTTGCGAAGACTGCTTTATTGGTGTTCTTTCACAATTGCGATTGAATACTCAAAATTCCCAACTATGATTTCTTTGCATTTCCCAGCAAGTTGGCACAGCCCATCGATAAGCGATGGGAATATCAATGATATACTATTATGGATCTGATACTCTCTCAGTTCATTGATGAAGATTTCACCAACATTTAATTGAATACCATCAAGGACGCAGGCTATCATTTGAGATCTTGTAGCCGGTACATTCCATATATTTGACACAGGGGAGATACGACTACATATGATGGTCAACCATATCTTTTCTTCGGCAGTGAACTCCTTGGTTGTGATCCCTCTCTTCTCAGCTACCCATGAACATTCAGACCCGGCATAATTTAGACACCAACCAATCTCCTCAGGCAAATCCTTTTTCATGGAATGGGGCCATGTCATGGTCTGATAAGTGATACACTTGATTCACAGCTTCAACTGCAAAGTGCAGCATTTTGCCGCAAATTCTCATCTTTGGATTCCTTAACCTGATAGCTGGGATTTTGGCATAGAACTCCCTCACCTGTTGTTCATTTGCTCGGCAAGGTTGATGGGAAAAATAGTCCCATCCCATGGTTACCAGCCTTTGATAGAACTCGAAAAGGCATTCTCGGACGTTGTCCCATAGTATACCGCTCTACGGGAGTAACCTTTTCAAGATCAATTCAGCAAAGTACCATTCGTGGCACTCTAATGACAAGAACCGGTGTTTTTCATAGTTCTGCTCAGCTTCCAAGGGGTTGGAATTTATGGATCCATCAGAGTTAGAATTCATTTTCAGTTTACAGTACCTGTCAACAAATGATAGGAGTGAAAACATGGTATGACTATGAAGAATATTGCAAAATGAGTCAATTTTTCAAAGGAATGAACGGACAGTCAAAACCCAACCTTACAAAAAATTTCAAGATTTTGAGATTTTTAGAGACTTGCTCTCTGATGTCACAATTGACATAATCTTTGCAATTGCGATGTTATCAACAACCGCAATTGTAAAAAAGTAATTTCAAATGCGAAGGATAAATAACACTGATAGGGTTGCAATTGTGATGAATTCTTCGCAATTGCGAAGTTGGCTGGAATTGAGACTTTTTGCAATTGTAACCACCTCTACGCAAATATGAAGCTCACAAATGTGAAGAGGACGTCACAATTGCGATATCGTCGTCCCCAGCTTCTCCTTTCTCAGAGCACAGTCTTAAGCCCTAATATTTTTTAATACAAGCCATTTCTAAGTAACCCAATCATCTTTTAAACACAAAGTCATGCAATAGACTTCACAGAAAACCATGAATTAGAAAGTATCAATGATTCGGCCAAGAATCTCAGTTGGACCTTTCATCGATCACATAAGAAGTACAAAACTTATTGTTATTTTACAAATCCCTAGGTACTTAGACTTCCCCATTTGTTTTAGCAAAGAACAAAACTCACACTCTCAACAAACCTCACCCAGAAATCAACATACAATTCGAACAATTTTAAAAACAAAAATCGGGCAAAGGAATGTTACCCATTTAACCTTAGGTTTTCAGAAAATATTTAGAGAAGAAGAAGAAGGAGGAGGAGGAGGAGCAGGAGCAGGATTAAGCTTTATACCTAGATTCTTAAACTTAGGAGTGAGAAAAAATGGAGTTTTACAAAAGGAGAAGCGATTAAGCATTCATACATAGATTCTTGAACTTAGGAGTGAGAGAGAATGGAGTTTTACAGCTAGGATCGTGAGGGAGATAGAGGTTTGAGAGCCCTAGAGGTTTTCTTAACTTTTGTTCAAAATGGGAGAAGTAACATGTTAAGACTCTCTGATGACGCAATCGCGACACAACCTTCACAATTGCGAAGATTAATGAATCTTGTGGCTATCGCAATTGCGACCCAAACTTGGGATTTTCGATGGGCCAGGTTCGCAAATGTGATGCATGGTGCCCCTGCAATCTTCAGCTTCTAGTTATTGTGCTCTCTGTCGCCCCGACCTACTCAAATCAACTCCAAAAATTATAAAACTAGGCATATTGGTTAGAAACAATACTATTATAAAAAGGAAAATTTCAAAGATTACAAAAATTTTTGAAAAACAATGGGTTGCCTCCTACCAAGCGCCGCATTTAACGTCGTGTCGCAATGCAAACTAACTTTACCACTTTTAACGCCACTTGGATGATATGAATTGGTCGACCAACTTGGAATCAAGCTTGTGACTACAAGAGATGGGGGTAGTAAGTAGATGATCAAGCCAAGACTTAATTTCTTCATTTTTCACTTCTTGGCTTTCATGTGAGGAATGTCATTTGGCCTTCTTGTTCCCTCAAATTGCAAGATGTATGGTTTTTGTACTTCCTCCTCGCAATCTCCAATTGACTCGTGTAGTTTAATTCTCATATCACCACACAATTCCAATGTTAAAAAATATGCTTGAAATGTGACTTCAAACCTCCTAATTGTAATTCTTCACGTATTTTTACATCCTCTTTTCCCCCCAAACTAGAGTAAATCTCAACCAAATTATCAGTTACACCGGTTTACTCTAATTCCATATTTTCTTGGCATCACTAACACTCATGGAGTCGGTTGGAGTATGTTCAATGCTTGATCGCTTTCTTCCTTGAAATCGGACTCTTCTTGACTTCCTTCAACACTCTCAAATTGGTGGGCTTAGTGAGCCTCAACCAATATTTTCATTTAATCTTCCAAAGTAAGGATATGCTCATCATTGTGAGTCAATCCTTCTTTCAAGTCCTCGAGTGCAAAGTTGTGCTTTTCGTCATTTACAAGAATAGTCTCCACCATGAGCATCATCTGTTCATTTTGAGCAATTGAGAGTTCTTCTTGGGTTTGATCAAGTGCCAAGAAAGGATTTTCGGCTTCCATATATAAGAAAAATTCTTGGATATCATTGACTTCCGAAGCCTTTTGGACTTCTAGAGCTTCAAGCATTTCTCCCATTTGTGAGTGCAATCTTTCAAATGCCAAGTAATTTTGGAGACTATTCTCCAAAAGCTCTTCCAAGGCACTTTGTTCTTTGTTTCCTCCTTCAAGTAAGCATTCTAACATGACCATACTCAACTTTTTCCACTTCCATAGCCCTATCACTTTCATCACAAAAAGTAGAATCATCATTGGGGGGTGGGCTTGGGAAAGGGAAGGATAAATAATCACAATCATCCCAATGACCATTTTGACAACCACACTTATCTCAAACACTCCACTCAAGGGTTTAATATTGTGCGCACAATCAACCCCGGGAGAATTTAAATAATTTTGCCATGAGTATGGTCCTCCACAATAAGGACAAGGGTCATTAAAGTATGAACAACTACCATCCAACCAATTTTCATTATATGATTCTATTTTTCAAAAATAAGAAAATAAACAAGAAAACAGACCAAGGTAAGGAAAATAATTACGCAAATATTCACAAGTTTGGACCAAAGCACTTATGCTTATTTTTCAAACAACCTAAATTAAGCCAAATTATTCCCCAACAATGGTGCAAATTTTTATGATGTCCAAATATACTAATAAAAAGTAAATGGACACAGTAGCATGCAATATAATATGCCCAACTACGTATCGGGGTCGAATCCCACTAAGAACAATGCGTAGGTGATTAGGAATGTAAGAGAATTATCACTTCTTATGCAATGCCAAATACATAGAATGTTTTTTTAGAAAATATTAATACCTAAATTTGAAAATATAAACTAACCTAGAAAGCAAGTAAAATGATCAATGGCTACAAGTACGGATGCATCGAGAATTACACTCAGGTAATGATCCAATGTATTTCATGATTTTACAAATATAAGCAAGTTGTCTTAATTAGCCATGGGTAATAATTCTATATTAGATTCTTCTAAAGACTAATAAGACTTCCCAATTGACTTATCCCTAAAACAATTAGGAGATTAAGCACACCTAGATATGGCTACTAGTAGTTCAATCATATCCCAAGGTAGAATCCATAAAATGAGGGTTAAAGCCTTAAGTTCTTGTTAATTAATATTTTCTAACCCCAAATAATCTTTTCCAAATTAATTCAAAGTTAATGGGTGAGTCTTGGGTTTAGCTAATCCCTTTGGAAAAATTAAAAAATAAGAATAATTAATAACTCACTTCATAAAAAGATAAAAATCATTCAATACATAAGCATAACAAGGTATTTAATCCGCACATTAAATATGATTATTTCCATAAACAAGATTCAAGTGTTGAATACAATACTACACACTTAGATAATAAATACAAATAAAGGAAATTAAAAAATGAGTACAAAGGAGTAAGAAATTCTTAACCACAATCTTCAAATCTTCAAAACCAAAGTGTGGTAGCATAAACCTTAGCTTCCAACATTGCTCTCTTTAGTGTTTGGAACTTAAAATAAGCCAAAAAATGATATTATTTACAAATGAACTGGTTTGGGTATTAAAGGTTTTGGGTCCAAAAAATGTGCAATAACACAATTGCCCACAACTGAAGCAGAATATTAGCATTTGCAATCAAAAGTTCTTAATTACGAACTATGGCCATTCTGTTGGCTATTGCATTTGCAATCAAAACATCGCATTTGCAAAGGTTGACTGCCTTGGTTGACTTCGCATTTGTGAAGTCTTCTTTGCATTTGCAAAGAAAGATTGATTGGTCTTCTTTCGCAATTGTGATGGAATAGTCGCAATTTCCAACTCCAATTTCATTGCATTTCTCAGGATTGTCGCATTTGCAACAACTGAGGGTCCTTTCCAGATTTTCTTCTTTTTAGTTTCTTTTTGACTGGTTTCATTTGGTTTTTACAAGATCACCACTAAATCACATATAACATGTAATATAGAAATAAATGGCATTAAAATATATGATTTAATCATTCAAACATAGAAAAATGTAGGCTTAAAGACAAGATAAGTTGCTAAAATACCAACTTATCAAGAAGTGCCTCACAAGCTTGCATTGCCACCTAGTCTACCAAGTGTTCATATAATGTTTCATGTTTTCAAGCTCTGGACGTATTTTGGTTATCTATCTCATGTTTTGGACTTTAGATTAGTTCAGTTAGATGGGGATTTGACTTATGATGTGGAGCCGGTGGCCATTTTGGATCGGCATGTCTGGTAGTTGAGGTCAAATAATATAGCATTAGTGAAGGTGCATTGGAGGGGTTAGCCAGTCGAGGAGGCGACTTGGGAGACCGAGAGGGAGATGAAGAGTTTATATCCACTCCTATTGGAGACCCATGGTATGATTCTAGACCCGTTCGAGGGCTAATGATTGTTTAAGAGGGGGAGAATGTAACGACCCGACCAGTTATTTTGAGTATTATATCCCTGTTTTCCTATTTATTGCTTATTCTATGCTTATTTGCTGTTATGTGACTTACCGGGGTAGTTGGTTCTGATCCTGGAGTTTTTCAGAATGAATTAGGACACTTAGTCCCTAGATTGGAATCCTAAGTTAAAAGAGTTTACTGAATATTGACTTATATTTAAATGACTCCGGAATGGAGTTTTGATGGTCCTGATAGCTCTGTATGGTGCTTTTGTACTTAGGAGTGTATCCAGATACAGAGTTGGAGGTTTGTAGATGATTTTGGCTTGAATTTGCAAAAATTGAAAAATAAATAAAAGTTAGGAGAGTTGAGATATTTTACCGAGAGTATACTTTATGGTCACTGGGCTCGAATTTTGGTTCTAGAAGTTGTGATAGGTCCGTTGTGTCATATATGACTTGTGTGCAAAATTTTTGGTCAATATGAATTGGTTTGTTATGTTTTGGCATCGATTGTAGAAATTTGAAATTCATTAGTTTTATTTTGATTCAATTGGGGTGAAATTCGTGTTTTTAATGATTTTTTACCTGATTTGAGGCCTCGACAAAGTTCGTATCGTGTTTTAGCACTAGTCGATATGTTTGGTCGAGGTCCCGAGGGCCTCGGTTGAATTTCGGATTGTTAATGGATTGAAATTCGACTTAGAAGTGTTTCTGAAGTTGTTGATGCATGTGATTTTGGTGTTCTTAATCGCGATCGTGATGTACCAATCGTATTCGCGTAGTGTTCTGAGGAAGCTTGCTTATTTGTTTTTCGTGGTCACGAGAAGGCGGACCCGTTCGCATTGCTTTGAGAAGTACTATCTTCGTGTTTGCCTGGGGGCATATGCGATCGCGTATAAGGAATTTAAGGGGGCATGAGGAAATTTCTCTCTGCGTGCACAAGTTGTGGAATGCGTTTGTGATGGTTGCTGGGGATTGAGTTTCGCATTTCTGATTGTACTCATGCATTCGCAAAAGGTTAATTTTGCACCTTGAATTTGTGCTTCGCGATCGCGAAGCATTTCTTGCGATTGCAAAGAGGAACCTCTACGTAGCAGTATTAAATTTCAAACATGAGGTTTTGAACCTATTTTTCATATTTTGAACAAGAGACCTCGGATTTGGGCTATTCTTGAGGGGATTTTTAAGGTATTGATTAGGAAAGTGATTCCAACTCGGATTAGGTTAATATACATGAATCTATCATTGTTTTGCCATTGAATTAGTGTTTTGGATTAGAAAAATTGTGAAAATTTATCGAAACTTTATAAACTTTAATTTGAGGATTTGGAGGTCGCGTTGAGATTGGAATTGAGTAATTTATGTATGGTTAGACTCGTTGTTTAAAGCCGGTTTGAATTTTGTTAACTTTGTCTGATTCTATGATGTGGGACCAGTGTTAAATTTTTGACGTTGGTTATAGATCTTAGCTTTATCATTTAGAAAAAATTCCTATATCTTATATTGATAGTATTACATCATATTTTCAAAGATTCAAGCCTTCAGAGGTTGATACGGGTGGGAAGGGCTTTCTAGCGAAGTGATTTGATTTGTTTGAGGTAAGTATCTTGTTTATACTCAGTTATGACACTAAATACCTGAATTGTTGTGATAGCTACATGCTATTGGGTGTTTACATGAATGGCGATGAACCCATGTGCGGGCGCCAGGATTATTTATTCATGCTCTGGTTGTGCTCGGTCTCTTATAAGCCTAGAATTTAACTATTAAACCTTAAGGTATAATGGTTCTCACATTTATGACATTGTTTTGAACTATGGAGCCATGTTTGAGGCTACGTAGGGGCTTAATCCCAAAATGAACTGACAAATGTTATTCTTCACTAAAATTGTCAATTTCAGCTATAATAGTGCACTTGCACATGCCTATACTTTAGCATGTTGTTTATACCAGCCTAGGAGCATGAGATTATATATTCACTTGTTTCATACGCATATACTTGTTTAATTGCTCACGTATGATGTGTTTGGACTGGAGGCATGTGACCACGCCGGGCGGATTATGTTGTAGTGCCTGCGACCATACCGCGCAGATTGTATTATTGCCACGTGAATTTTCCGTGCAACACATGAGTTGTCCATTCGGATCCATATATTAATGTTATTGGTACATGAGTTTTCCGTATAGCACATGAGTTGTCCTTGATGGTTCTATTATTAGCACGTGAGTTGTCCGTGAAACATACATGTATACTTGTTTAATAGCTCTTGTATGATGTGTTTGGACTGGAGGCATGTGGCCGTGCAGGACAGATTGTGTTGTTATGCTTGTGAACATATCGAGCAGATTGTGTTATTCGAATGTGAGTTGTCTGTGCAACACGTGAGTTGTACGTGCAGTGTGTGGATATAGATCCATCCCCCTAGAGTCACCATATCATGTTTTTCTCTTGATAGTGTACGCGTGGATATTGTAAATACTGATTAGTGGTTTGGAATGAATATAAAAATGAGAGAATATGGCCAGTGCGTTGTTGGATTTTTCATTTCAACTCTACTTGCAATTTCCTTAAACCTTTATCTTATTTAACTGCATATCACCTCTACATGCCAAGATGTTGTCTGAATTAGAGTATTTGAGAAATTGTACACATATACACACAGAGTTTTTTCTTAATAAACTTGATGATTTGATTTCAATATTACTCTATGGTGGAATTAAAGATAAAACTGTATAGGTGATAGTTACTATCATTAAAAATTTGTGATCCTTTTACCTTGCTATGTTTAGTTACAATACTTGTTGAGTATGTTGTGTTAATTGTACTCATACACTCTACACTTAATTGTGCAGATCTAGGTGTTGGGACCAAGTATCAACAGTAGGTTGGTTGTTGTTGGACTATCTGCTCAAGGTAAGGTAGAGCTACATCTTTGGTCGTAGTTAGACTAGTCTTTTCCTATCATGTAACTGTTATTGTTCAAACAACATATTTGCCATTCAAATCCAGTCTTGAATTCCATTTAGTAGCTCATGACTTTGTACTTACCATTTTCTAGGGGATTTACTTGTATTAGCAATACTTATCGTATTGAGACCTCGGGTTTATGCTATTTCTATGAATTTTGTTATTATGTTGCCTTCATCATCATGCTCCGGCATGCCTAGCCACTGTATTAGGCACCATCATGACGGGTCAGGATTCGGGCCATGACAAGTTGGTATTAGAGCCCTAGGTTCTTAGTATTACGAGCCATGAGTAGGTTTAGTACAGTCTTGCAGATTGGTAAATATACGTTTGTACTTATCTACGAGAGGCTACCGAACTACTAGGAAAACTTCACTTTCATATATTCTTGTCATGCGAATTTGATGAATCTGGAAACTGAACTTCTATTATTCTATTCTCTTACAAGTAGTGAGGGAATGCACTACCAGATCGGGCAGACGGCCACCAGTACCACCAACTAGGACCACGAGAGGCCGGGGCTATGGTAGAGGCCGAGGTACAGCTGGTACAGTAGCTAGAGCAGCACCCATGCAAAAACCAATTACTCTAACTCAAGAGCAAATTCCAAATGTGGTTGAGCTAGTAGGACCAACTTAGGCACCGGCTTGCCCATTGTGATTCCGGGCCTTCAAGAGGCTCTAGCTAAGATATTGAGTGTATGCACTAGCCTTACTCGGGCGGTTTAGTTCCAGCTGCACCAGCCACTTCTTAGGCCGAGGGAGGTGCTTAGACTCGCGTGACCCATACTCTAGAGCAGGAGGTGCAGGGACTTCAAAAACCAGGGGCAGTACCAGCCCAACCGATTATAGTAGCTTAGGCCCCAGTGGTCCCACCTATGAGTGACGAGGAGAAGAAGAGGCTAGACAACTTTGGGAGGCTCAGTCCCCCATCATTCACTAGGGCTGAGTTAGAGGATGCTCAAGATTTCTTAGACTGGTGCTTGCAGTTCTTTGCATAACGGGCATTTTGGAGACTAGTGGAGTCCTGTTTACTACTTTTGAGTTTTCTAGGGTAGCCTTTAGATGGTTGGAGATTACATTAGATATTAGGTTCAACGATGTGGTTCATATTTCTAAGCGGCTTAAACAGGTTCGTACTAAAGAGCGTGAGGAGAGGGAGGCCAAGAGGCCTTGTGGTTTGGTCAGGTTCAGTAGTGTTTCTTTTGTTGGACAGTCCCATCATAGCAAGGGTCGTCCTTATTGGCCCGCTCGGATGGCTCGTCTGATTCATCGTGGTGTATCAATTAGCCATGGTTCTTACATTGCTCATTCAGATCAGTCAACATTCAGTGCATTACCATTGTAGAGTTCTTAGCATTCTCCATTTTTTTAAGTTTCTACAAGTAGTTCCTCAATTTATTAGGGGTAACAACTCTGTCAGAGGACAGGTTGTTTTAAGTGCAGGGGCTTGAGTCATATCAAGAGAGATTACCTTAGAGTATCGAGTAGGGTTCCACAACAGAGTTCTCCCCGATGATACCAGCAACAACAACTACACCACCCGCTCAGCCAACTTGAGATAGGGCCCATGCAATTAGACGTCGCCTTGGAGAGGGAGGTCGATCAGGTGGCGGATAGGCTCGATGCTATCTTTTTCCTGCCAAGCCAGAGGTTGTTACTTCAGACGCATTGATTATAGGTATCTCTTAGTATGCCGCAAGGTTGTTTCCATATTATCTGATCATGGTTCCACTTATTCATATGTCTCATCATATTTTGCTCGTTATTTGGATATGTCCCGTTAGTCCTTAGTTTTGCATGTTCATGCATCTACGCTGATGGAAGATTATATAATTTTAAATCATGTGTATTGGTCATGTGTGGTGACCGTTGGAGGATTGGAGACGAGATTCGATCTATTATTGCTTAGTATGGTTGATTTTGACGTGATTTTTGGTATAGATTGGTTGTCCCCATGTCATGCTATTCTGGATTGTCATGCTAAGATCATGATGTTGGTGATGCTGGGATTACCTAGGATCGAGTGGAAAGGTTCTCAAGGCTATGTTCCTAATAGGTTGATTTCATATCTGAATGCCAAACGTATGGTTGAGAAGGGGTGTTTCTCATATTTGGCTTTTGTGAGGAATGTTGGTATTGATAATCCTACCATTGATTATGTTTTCGTAGTGCGAGAATTTTCGAATGTGTTTCCTCCAAACTAGTCAATCACGCTATCTGAAATAAATATTGATTTTGGTATTGACTTGGTGTCGGGAACTCAGCCCATGGCTATTCTTCCATACCTTATGGCACTATCGGAGTTGAAAAAGAAATATGGAACTATGCGGATGTGCAGTTAATATAGGTAGTTGAATAAAGTTACAATTAAAAATGAGTATTCTTTGCTACACGTTGATGACTTATTTGACCAGTTTTAGGGAGCTAGATTATTCTCTAAGATTTATTTGAGGTCTGGGTTTCCTCAGTTGAAGAATCAGGACTCAGATATTCCGAAGACGACATTCAGGACTCACTATGGTTATTATGAGTTCCTTATGATGTTCTTTAGGATGACCAATGCCCAGCAGCACTCATGCATCTGATGAATAGCTAGTTCTAGTCGTATCTTGATTTTTTTGTCAAAGTCTTTATTGATGATATCCTTGTATGCTCATTTAGCCAGGAGGAGCATGCACAGCATGTGAGGATTGTACAACAGAGGTTGATAGAGGAGAAACTTTATGGCATATTCTCCTAGTGTGATTTTTGGCTCGGTTTAATGTCATTCTTGGTGCATGTGATGTCGAATGAGGGGATTAAGGTAGATATGAAAAGGATTAAAGTGGTTCGGAGTTAGCCCGGACCATCTTCAGCTACTGAGAATTGGATTTATCATCTTGGCCGGATCGTTGCTTCGTAGAGGGTTTCTTATCCTTTCCAGTGCCTTTGACGAGGTTAAACTAGAAGGGTGCTCCATTCAAGTGGTCTCATGAGTGTGAGGGGAGCTTTCATAAGCTCAAGACTTCTTTGACCATAGTTCCAATTTAGTTTTGCCTTCAATATTGGGTTCTTATATAGTGTATTATGATGCTTCTCGAATTGGTATTGGGTATGTCTTAATGTAGGAGGGTAGAGTGATTTCTTATGCCTCACGCCAGTTGAAGCCTCATGAGAAGAACTACCTTGTTCATGATTTGGAGTTGGCAGCCATCGTCCATGCATTGAAGATTTGGAGGAATAATCTCTACTATGTCATGTGAGGTATTTATGGATCATTAGAGTATCCACCATTTGTTCAAGCAAAAGGATCTAAATTTGAGGAATCAGAGATGGTTGGAGTAGCTAAATGACTATGGCAGTACCATTTTGTATCATCCCAGGAAGGCCAATATGGTAGACGCTACCTTGAGTAGGAATCAGTGAGTATAAGTAGCCTTCCATTTATTCTTGTTGGTGAGATACCAGTAGCATCAAATGTTCAAGTCTTGGTCAATCTGTTTGTGAGGTTAGAGGTTTCGGAGCCTAGTCGGGTTCTAGATTGTACGGTTTCTCGGTCTTCCTTATATGATTGCATCAGAAAGTGTCAGTATGACGACCCTAATTTGTTTGTCCTTAAGGACACAGTGATGCCATTGAGGTTTCTATTGGGGATGATGGGGTATTGTAGATGTTGATACCCATTTTTTTCCTATATATTTTTGTACCCAAAATACTTTCAAAATAGCTTACGAATGCATATATAAGCATCCACAAAAGGTTTGGTATTTTTCTATAATTTTTCAAGCATTTCAAAACCAATTTACAACTTATTTTTTACTGTAAAAATCCAATATTTGGTATTAAATCTTGTTATTTTAATAAATAAACTATTTTACTCTCTCAATTGCATAGAGACATAATTTATGTAATTTTTACAGGATTTTATAAAGCCATTAGGTATTTCAAAAACTAAAATTACATTAAATTGCAATTTTAGCCTATTTATCAAACTAATAAGTATTACAATTACAAAAGTCGTTCCTGATATTTTTACTTAATTCCTAAATGTATTTATTATCTCAATAATTTTATTAGATTTTTATTAAATTGTTTACTATTTTTATAAAATGAAATTGGGAAAAGGCTATTTAAATTGTAGCCCTTTGACATTCAATTATAGCCTAAATTCAAACCCCTAATCCAACCCAATTTAAACCCCAATTTTCCTGACCCAAATTTCAACACCCGAACCAAACCCAATCTAAGCCTAACCCGCCCAGTCCCCCTTTCTAATCCAGGTCGTTGATCTCACAAATCAACAGCCCACATTATTACTTACTAAATTAAACACCCAAACCCCCCTTAGCCCTAGCCATTCCCTCAAGTTTGCTGCCTTTGAATCCTCAATGCTCTCTAAATTTCTCTAACACTAAATCACTTCTTGCTCACTCCGCTGGCACTAATGGTCGTCCTGGACTGGAAACTTCCATACTCGTCCACTCATCACCTCTCCTGGCCTTTAGGTTCTAAGATCAGAACTTTATTGCGAAGGTAACTGGACCAGAGGTCCTTCAATGGAGTTTCACGGCTGTGTCAGGCCTTTCTCCGGCAATTCTTTGAAGCCTTGGGTCATTGCCAAGCTTCAATGAGTCCGTTCAGGCTTTTCTAGCCGTTTTGAGACCTTTATAAAAACCCGAATAATTCGAGGTTCTTTTTCATTTTTTCCTATGTTTTTTCACGACCTTCTTTTAGTTCCAGTTGTTTTCTAAAATTTTTAAAGTGTTTCTCATCTCTTTTTTCACCTAGTCGTGATTTCAAAAAATTTTGTTCGTCTTTTTTTTTAAAAACCTAGGTTTTTCAATAACCTGTCTAATTTTCTTTGATTTTGTTGTTTATTCTTCCTACTGTGTGTTCTTCTCCATGATTTTGGACATTTGCTACTATAGCCCTAAATGTTTTGCCTTACTGATTACCTTTCTAGGGTTTTTCGGTTAATTGTTCTGTGCTTTCTTTATAATGTTCTGCTCTTGTTCATCATCGTCTATGGTATTCCTTGTGTTTTGACCTGTAGTGGAAACCCTAATTTCTAAGGGTATTTTCCATTATTCTTTCTCTGTGGAACCCTAGCCGCCTCTGCTTGCTTCTTGTGTTTACTACATGTTTGCTATACTATTAACAGCCTCTCGTATGTTCAAAACCAATGCATCTTTTATAGTACTGCTTTTCCCCTTCCCTAAAACCCTAATTGATTTTTTGCACAACTGTCCGATTTACTAATTGCTCCGTGTTTCCTGACTAAGTTCAAACGAGTAGTATCTTGACTCCTTGATTTCCTGGGTAATTACCAGCCTTATATGTTCAACCGTGTGATTTTCAAATTTCTTATATGTATCTACCCTATATTCTGTGATTAATACTATATTTTCTTTCCAAATTTAGACTTAGGTTTATTTATTTTCCATCTGGTTCCTTAATTGAAGGGGTTCCCTTCTCCTTAATTGATATTGATTGATTTCTGAATATTTCTTTGCCTTATTGCTGCCTCGTTTCAAAACTATAAATAGGCTTCCTCTTTTTCTCACAACACACACTCATACTCGAGTTCTCTCTACTCTCACTCACTAAAAGACTCTCTGCTTTTCTCTTATCTTCTTTGCTACTTGCTCTCTCTCTCTCTTCTAAAGGTTAGCCGGCTGAAAGCCAAGGCTAATTACAAGACTTCTCTTTGCTTTGTTACTCAAGTTGCAATGGTAGGCTCCTAATTTCAGTTATAAACTCTCAATTACTTGTTTACTTCACTTTGTTCTTTGTCTGTTATATTTTCAGCATGTTTAATCCTTAGTCATTGATTATTATATGCATCTCAGGGTAGGCTCTCGGATGTTTAATCCCTCTCCTTAATTTCCTTGCTAGTCATGTTTAAGTTCAATGTTTAATCCCTTTTCCCCTTCTCCGGTGTGTTATCTTAAGCATTTTTATATGTTTAACTCCTTGTTCCCTTGTCTATTATGGTATTTCAGTTAAGTTTTAGTATGTTTAAATCCCTTCCCCTTATTCCCTTGTTTGTTCTGTATGTTTCAGTTATGTTTAACCCTTTCCCTTTATCCCTCACCTGTTTGTATTTAAATTTCAGCATGTTAATCCCCCTTCCCTTTCCCTTTTGGTTGTTTATATTCAGTATTTCCTTTTAAGACTAGTATGTGTAATCCTTCTCCTTTTCCCTTGCCTGCTTGTTATTCAGTGAGTTTTTGAATCATTTTAATCTTGTTCTTTCAATATCCTTATGTGATTTCCCCATCGCCTTCAGTCCGTGTTTGCTTATGAGTTTGTTTTGGATGAGAATGGCACTTCATTACCATTTCTAATCTAAAACTAAGGCTGTTAACAGCATATACTCAGAATGATCCCACTACATTTCCCCTCTCTTATGTGTTTGAGCCTTGACAAAGGCCTGTTGGTGTCTTAATTACCTTCCAGGCCCTTGTCTGACTTGTTTACAAGTCTACTCCTGTTTGTAACCTTTGTAAGGAGTCTGGGGTGTGCCAGTCTCACTCAATAGGCTGGGTATGACCACTTACTACACTGGTTTCCCTCTAATCCTCACTTTGCACTTATTCTTAGTCATTTAAGTTCCTACTCCTCCCCCCCCCCCCCTTTGGTAAGCCATGCTTAGGGACCTTGGAGTCTCCTCTGAACTTAGATGCCATAGAGCTGGTAATTCCACACTTGCACTATTCCAATTAGAATGTAAGCAATGCATGGGTCCCTTTGAAGGCCTTTGGAACTTTGTAACACTCTAAAATAGAAAATCCTCGGATCTTGGGAGCTCGAATTTGGTAAAAGGCATATGTTGGACATTAAAATTCCTTGGAGACTCCTCGGGCCTGTTATAGCCGCTGATATATTTTTAAATTTTTATTTCTTTGGTGTTCTTTACTCTTCTGCCCAATTTTGTAATAATTTGTAATATAAAAACTCGGGGGTATAGTAAAAGGGACATGGGAGGATTTACTTTCTTGCATTCATATAGAAGCCATGCCTATAGGTTTGCATCATTTTGGTATTAGATACCATATCTATTGTTTTCTCATTATTGCGTTAACATCATTTGGAAAACATTCTTATAAAGGTTTTTTCTGTTTCTTGCATACGTTCATTAGATATCATGCCTATATGTTTACTTTACCTTATTACATCAGTTTCTTATATAGTTACCATGCCTATTTTACATTGTTGCATCAACCATATAGATACCATGTCTTAGGGCCTTTATTTTATCCATCCATAATCGTCATCATGCCTATTTTATGCTATTGCATCAACTTCATATAGAAACCATGCACATAGGTTTGCATCTTATAATCCTAGAAAGCATGCCTATAGGAACTACATAAACGCGTGGCAAAAAAAGTAGGTCATAATTACGTAAAAGCAGCAACAAAAGGGTTATAAGTTTTAAGTCCAGACTCGCCTAATGTTTCAAACGACTCAGTTTTCAACTTATCCTAGGTTGGCTTGTTTCAAAACAGGCCCAGGTCTACCTTTTTCATAATGTTCTGAACCTATAAACTATTTTCTATATTGAACCTGTGATTGTTTTCTTAAGTCCATGTTCTTTAAAGTCTTTCAAAACTTCTATTAAGGTCTTTAAACTCCTTTTCCTATAGTTCCCTTATACTCAACCTACGCGGACAACCTATATGCCTTTTCTGGAACTTGTCTGCAACCTTAAATCTTTTGACAAACCTCTGTATGAAGCTTTGCGTTTTCTTTTAAAGTTCTGCTGATTTCTAGAACTCTGTCAACTCCTAACACGGGCCCGGGGAGTTCGAAGCAGATTTTCTATTCAACTCTTATGTGTTAAGCTAATTTGCCCGCTCTCCTAACCTTTTTTAAGGAAATCAGTAATTGGAGTAAGGCTAAGCTACTTTGTTGTATGTTATGGGGTTTATTTGAGCCTTTAATTGTTTATTTGCAGCCCTCTGATATGCTACTTGTTTTTTACTATCGCTCTAGCATTTTTACCTTTGAATACTCCATATATGTATCCTATCTCTTTCTCCCCCTTTCTAGGATTAGAAGTCCTAATACCCCAAGACTAACAGGTCGGCACGGGTATTAGCATGCAATAAGTAAACGATACCAACACGCTTTAATACCTTAACGGGGTGGGAGGGTAGAATATGGAGATGATGACCGGTATGCTAATACCATATGCGACCCCTATTTGAGGAGTGTGTGCGGGGTATTGTGCCGATGTGATCCATATATATGTTAAACTTAGGACCCTTTTCCGTTACGTGCTTTATTTAAATGCTTTTCAAACTAACACTCTCTTCATACTTATGTCCTTCCTTTCTTTCAAGCTTTCAAGTTATGTGAATGTTATACATGTGCACATTATTTGTCTACTTTCTTCATCTTCTATTAAAGTCACAATTAGCACGGCCGGGAACCACATTTATGGATCTTGAGGGATGCCTAACACCTTCCCCTCGAGATAATTTCAAGCCCTTACCCAACTTTGGTTTTTCTCTCAAAAAAAATCTCTTCATCTTAAAGTGTCCTAATGCACTATAATCATTAGGTGGCGACTCTTCTAATTCCATAACCCAACTCCCAAACGAGAATGAGAGTTGTTTTGCCCATAATGTCGCAAAACCCGATTTTGCTTTTGAAAAAAGGGGCGTGACAGAGGATGCAGGTTCTGATTTTTGTACCCAATGTGGATGGGCTACGTAAGTTGATTCTTCAAGAGGCCCACAGTTAACGGTATTCCATTCATCTAGGTGCCGCAAAGATATACTGGGACTTGAGGCATCACGATTAGTGGAGTAGGATAAAGAAAGACATAGTACAGTTTGCAGCTTGGTTCTTGAATTGTCAGCATGTGAGATTCCTGAGTAGAAATGGGAGCGTCTCACCATGGACTTTAGAGTTGGGCTTCCCTGGACTTTGAATAAGTTTTATACTATTTGGGTGATTGTGGACTAGTTGACGAAGTCAACACATTTCATTCCAGCTAAGACTACCTATTCTTCGAAGCGGTTGGCTAAGATCTATATCCGTGAGATTGTTCGCCCTCATGGTGTGCCTATGTTTATCATTTCACATTAGGGCACGTAGTTCACTTCATAGTTTTGGAGAGCAGCACAACTAGAGTTAGGCACACAAATTGAGTTGAGTACAACATTCCTTACTCAAAGAGACAGAGAGTCCGAACCGCACACTGAAACATATGAGGATATTCTACGCGCTTAAGCCATGTAATTTGGAGGTTTTTGGGATCATTTTCTGCTGCTTGCTAAGTTTGCCTACAACAACAGCTACCAATTGAGTATTCGGATGGCTCCATATAAGGCCTTGTATAGGAGGATATGTCGGTCTCCAATTGGTTGGTTTGAGCCTGGTGAGGCTAGGCAATTGGGTACTGACTTGGTCAAGATTCTTTGGACAAAGTGAAGTTGATTCAGGATTGGCTTCGCACAGCACAGTCTAGACATAAGAGTTACGCTTGTTTACCTTGTAAATGGTAATAATAATTAGTTTTGATTGTGTGGTTCTAAAAATATATGTATGCTAGTTGTTTAAGCAATAGGTTCTAAGTAAATATTAGAAAATAATATAGTATCTTGTAGATAGTTTAATAATCTAACCGAACTGCTGGAAATTAGGGCCTCGAGCTTGCGTATCCGGGGCCTCGAGAGCGACTCGGATGCTCGACTAAGGGCAGTCAATGGGGGATTAACAGTAATATGAATTTGATGGCATTTCTTATGACCAATAATGATAAATAAATGAAGAATAATTAATGAAATGTAATAAATATAAGTAAGAAAATAAATATAAGCATTAGAATCTACGACAATAAATATAAGCAATAAAATCAAATAGAGAGTATTTTTGAGATAGAGAGCAGAGAATATTCTGGCATTGGATGTAGTATGTAGTATATTGTTGTCTTTAAAAAATGACAAGGATCCCCTTTATATATGAGGGAAAATCCCAACATAGTACAAATGCATTTATTACAAAGATATAGGGCTTGTACAACCATTTAATGTTGTGATATGGTTTGAACTAGCCTAGTAGGCTAGGTCAGCTTTTAGTTTGTGCTTTGGGAACTTCACACTAGTGTATCATAACCTTTGATTTACATTGTCTCGAGGTCAATCCTATGAAACCTTAGGGGTGAACTCCGAGCTAAACTTTGAGCCTTCCAGAGGTGATCCCTACGAGGCACCCTAACAATCATAAAATCTAGCCCTCTAATTTTTACCATATACAACGTAATGAAAGGTTTATGATGTTGCGTACATGGTGGGGGAGAAGGTACTTTTTTCCTATTAAAAATGTGTTATGAGGTTTCAAATGAAAGGCAAGTTATGCCCTCAGTATATTGGCCCTCATGAGGTGTTTGAGAGGATTGGAGAGGTAACTTTCAAACTTCCATTGCCACCTAGTCAATTGAGTGTTCATCTAGTATTTCATGTTTCCATGCTCTGGAAGCACTTCAGCGATACGTCTCATGTTTTGTATTTCAACACGGTTTAGTTAGATGGGGATTTAACTTATGATGTGGAGCCCGTGGCCATTATTGATCGACAAGTTCGGAAGTTAAGGTTAAAGAATATAGCATCAGTAAAGGTGTAGTGGAGGGTTCATCCAGTCAAGGAGGCTACTTAGGAGACAGAGCGGAAGATGAGGAGCAGATATCCATGCTTGTTTAAGACCTCAGGTATGCTTCTAGACACGTTTGAGGACGAACATTCATTTAAAAGGCAGAGAATGTAACGATTCGGTCGGTCATTTTGAGTAGTTTTTTACCTTGAAAATGGTAATTACAATTAGTTTGATTTTGTGGTTCTAAAAATATGTGATCTATTTCTATGCTAGTTGTTTAGTAAATAGATGATAAGTAAGAAGTTAGAAAATGAGATAAGAGCCTTTAGATAGTATAATGACCAAACCAAATGGCTGGTAATCGGTGCCTCAAGCTGGCATATACGGGCCTTGAGGTCGAGTCGGATTCTCGACTAGGGGTAGTCGATAGGGGATTAACAGTTATGATAGCTTTGATAGAAACCTTTTATGATCAATAATGAGCAATAAATGAACAATAATAAATATAACACAATGGATATAAGTAATAAATGTAAGTACTAAGATCAAGAGAATATGTTTAAGTTAGGGAGAAGAGAGAATGTTCTTGTATTTCCAATATTGTGCCTCTGTGAATATACAAAATGCTAAGGATCTCCTTTATATATCAGGGGAAATCCCAACATGGTACAAATGCATTTATTACAAAAATATGGGGATTGTACATCCATTTAATGCTATGATATGGGTCTGAACTAGCCTAGTAGATTTTGTCAGCTCTAGTCGCGCACCAAGGGGACATCCCACTTTTCACCATAATTGTCGATCTGCACTGTATCTAGGTCGGACGACCATAACCCCTCGGGTGTAAATCTTGAATGTAGCCTCGAGCCTTTGGAAAACGTGCTTACAAAGCGTCATAATGGACAAAAATTGGGCCCTCAAATTTTACCGTATATAGATAGTCCACGCGTTTCTTAAAAACAAATGGTAAGAAATGGCTCTGACACCGATCTCCTCGAGCCTCTTCTGACGATGTCAAGTACATTACATTAGATTTTGTGATAAATGAGGGGTCCTATCGATGCTTCTTTTTGAAGAACACTCATTACATTTTCAATTTATTTTTTCAAAGCAATAACGTTGCCGCTGATCCGTCTCCCAAACATATTGATTCGACATGTCGATACATTTTCCAAAGAATATTGATTGTGCATGTTGGTTGCGCTACCCTCACTCTGTAAATGGAAGCTTTCTTGAATCTAAACTTCACTCAGCCATTCTTTACTATTTTACAACTCCTTTATTCTTATCACCCCTGTCGAATTTTCTTTCACATGTTTAATGCCTATGGCCGTATGGTCATACGGCAGCGCTTTCACCAGCTTCCTAATGGCCCTTTCTCAGAGTTGTCTTCCTCCAAGTGAGATATCACTAACTTCTTGTTGTTTTTATTGTTGCTACTGATGTCGCCATTGGCTCGAGACGATGATCTAGGGGCGCTAATTTCTTCCTACTCAAGAAGTTATTCGGACTTTACATTGCTGCTCAGGAGGATGTTTGGACTTTATTCCGCTGCTCACCTCCCTACTCGGACCTGGTGTGGCACTTCATCCCTTTTACTTTTTGTGGGGTGAAGCGCCACTATCGGCCTCTAACTTGCATAGAACAATGTTCCAAGAAGTGGACTCAAAGTCGCTATACAGGTAAGGCCTACGTCGCCAAGTCTTCTATCAGGCTGTAATTTTCTCGGCCTGGTAAAGCTTTTGATCTTCGGTGGAATATGGCTTTTTCTTTATCTTTTTCTTCTTTTTCTGCATCATTTTTCTACCTATTCCTCGACCTTGAATATGTTGTTGAGAAGGCCTATATGAAGCCCCACAGAAAATGGTTCTCGAAGATATTGCTCCTAAGGATATGCCCCTGAGAGTAGATTAGATCTGTAGTTGTTACTTTTGCTTATTTGTTTATGTGTATGGACCCTTCGTGGGCTTTTGTAATCATGTGCAAGGTCCTTTCATGGGCCTTTTGTAGTCATTGTCTATGAATACAAAGATATTATTTCAATTTGTCTCTGATTTATGCTATATTTCCCTTTGTTTGCGTTTGTGAAGAATTTGAGTGCATGACTCTACCGATCTGTTCGAATACCGAGCTCAGGTGTAAGTACTTCTCTGGTTCTTGATTTATTAACACTCTACCCTGTGGAACCCTTTGTTGTTCCTCAGACTAAGCCTAGATTGGATTAAAAAATTCAAGTCGTCGGGGCCCCCGATTTCGGGTTGAGTGAGGATAGGGCTTCGAAATCTTAGAACGAAACTTAGCTTTTTAGGCCTTGATGATAGTCCTCGAATCGGTTTCTCGAACGTCTGAGAATAAAGATAGGCTTTAGGCTTTCGAAAGAAATCCCCGAGTGAGAGTTCACTCAAGATCGGGCGACCTGGAAACTTTTTTTTAACTTACAGTGAAGATAGCCTTAAGGCATTGCAGATATATCCCGGATTTGGGCTCACCGGATTCAGATGGTCCCTGGGTTAGAGTAACCGAGAGGATAATTTTAACTCAACCCGAGGGCGAGAAACAACCCTAAGGGTTTATTGGTAGTTTTCGAGCGAAAATTAGCTTGGGCTCATGTAGCTCGAAAGTTTGAGGATCGGGTAACTGACCCGTACTTAGAATAGCAAAAATCCTTGAGGTAGGGTACCACCTCGAGGTCAAGCCTATATGAGTAGGTTTTTTGATCTTATCTTCTTTTTGATAGAGATCCTCGAGATCGGGTATTATCTCGAGTCTTGTAATGATACCAATGGCTTCTTAGAGCCTGTCTTCTTCTTGATGGAGGTCCTCAGATCGAGTACCAACTCAAGTCTTGTAATGATATCAACGGCTCCTTAGAGCCTATCTTCTTCTATACAGAGGTCCTCAAGATCAGATATCATCACAAGTCTTGTAATGATTTCAATGGCTCCTTAGAGCCTATCTTCTTCTGGACAAAGGTCCTCGAGATCGGGTACCATCTCGAGGCTTGTGATGATATCAATGTCTCCTTAGAGCCTATTTTCTTCTGGATAGAGGTACTCGAGATCGGGTACCATCTCGAGGCTTGTTGATGCAGGGGTCTTTGATCCCCGAAATATCGTATGGAAGCATTAACTGTATGACATGGTTATGAAATGAATGGGGTGGTTGCGCCGGTATATCTTCCCAAAGTGATAATAGCCTAGTCAGTATTTTTAATTGTCCTTTGGGGTAGGTGGAAAATATTCACTTTCTCTCTATATATAGGTTTTTCTTCCCTCCTTTGAAGATCCCGCTATTCTGAGTAGCTATTCCCCTTCACGGGGTTTTTCTTTCGCGCGTTAGGTCCTTTACCAGTTTTCCTTTGAAGCCCCCGCTAAAATTCTTGCTCTGCTTTTTTTTTATTTTACTACCGTTATGGATGCTATGCCAGGATGCGTTCAGCAAGGAGGAGGAAATTTTGCCTCTGGTTCTCGCTTGGTTAGTGGAGCGCCGCTAATTCTAGGAGAGCCAACCTCGGCATATTTTTCTTTGAGGGGGGATTTTCGTCGGAAAAACCTCCCGATGTTCAGGGTCATCAGGAGTATGCCTCAAAGTTTATCTCTCTAATAGAAAAGGGGCACCTTGACTCAGTGAGAAAATATTGTGGATGGGGGGCAAGGTAGTTTTCCTTCCCTGGAAGAGATCATTATGTTTCATGCCGAGGGGTTTTTGACGTGTACACGTACCCCTTTACATTGGGTTCCCTTTATAGGGTTGTACTTGACTTCTGTCAAAAGTATCAGGCTACCTTGGCATAGTTTCATCCCTCATTTTGGAGGACAATGTTGTTGATGAGGTTTTTTGCAGAGGAAGCAAAGGTTGAGTTCACCCTAGTCATATCATTAGGTTGTACTAGCCTTTTAACCATCGAAGCTTGATAACCATTCGATGTCGATTCCCTAGTCCCTTTGTTGTCGATGATGAAGAAGATGGGGGTCGAGATAGATGAGTCGACTCGTCTGAGTATGGACATTGACATTATTCCCACCGAGTTTCTGCCATTTCCCAAGGAATGGAATTTTACACTTAAGTGGTACACTCTTGCCTTCATTGTTTTGATTATGGTGGTGACTTTTATGCGTAAATAGTATACTTGTGCCCTTTCTACAGCGATTCCATGGATGCAGTACAACGTCCCTGACCTAACAAATTGGGTTTGGAAATTGGCGGCCCACTCGAATCACAATGAATTAAGTGGCGATACTTATCTAAAGGTAGATGGGAAGCGAAACACCATGCTAGGTATTATGTGATTCTCCCCCCCCCCCCCCCCCCGAACGACGCTTTCTTTTCTGCATACTCAATCCATTATCCTAGGCATCGGGGAGTCCTTTGAGGTGAGACCATGCCCTATCGGAGAGTCCGAGAGGGATAAGGATCGCCAACCTGGGCTAAGGAATGATAATAATAAGCCAAAAGGGCCATCGTAGGGCAACGTTGCTTATAGTAAGACGAGTCCAAGCCGGGGGCTCGGAGAGGATGTATTGGCTGAACCTGTTACACTCAAGATCTCTGGCTTTAGAAAAATGGTTCCACCGCCGTTGCCATCTTCTTTTCTCATCGAAGGCACTTCGAGGAATGATGGTTTTCTGCCACTAACTTCTTCTATCATCGAAGGTACACAAGGGATGTTAGAAGCCATGGGCCGCATACACTGAGCGGCCGTGTCCCTATCGGGAATTGTTTTATTGGGGTTGAGGGAGCTAGACTAGTAGATGTGGGCTCGACCTTCGAGGAAGCTCAGTGTCTCTACTCTACAGTGAGTTTTGGTAGTTAGTACATGCTTTTTAAGTTTCGTTGCCTTCCCTTTCTTATTGAGCTCCCTTTTTGCAGGCCTTTAACAAGCTCAAGTCCGAGCTGCTTCGTCGTAAAGCCACTTTTCAGAAAGCATTGGATAGGGAGAAAACCCTAAGGCTTCTTTAAGACAAAAAGGAAGCTCAAGTCCGAGCTGCTTCGTCGTGAAGCCACTTTTCGGAAAGCAATGGATAGGGAGAAACCCCTAAGGCTTCTTTAAGACAAAAGGGAAGTCGTGTTGGCACACTTACTATATAAGGTGAGCCAAAGTCTTAATTATGAAAGCTACCTGAAGGAGTAGGTAATTTTTGTTCGAAGGGAGTGCGTGTTACTTCTTTTATTTCCTGAGGCTAATGTTTTGTTTACTTCAGTTTCAAAAAAAGGTGAAGGACCTGGAACGCCTTCGAAGCAAATTTGGTCAATCCAAGCATGAGTGTGATGAGTTAAAGGCTCAGGTGGATGCCCATGTTGCGGCTAAGAAAGATACATTGTCCAAGGCTTCTACCTTCGAAGTACAACTTCATGGCATTCGCGAGAGCATCTCAGTCCGAACGAACATGCCTACAAGGCTCGAGTCTGAGCTTCTGATGATGAAGGCCGAAGTTGTGGATGCCCGGGCCAAAGTTGTGGACGCCTGGGCCGAAGTCAAAGCAGTCTAAACTAAGGCTGATAAAAAATGGTCGTCTATCTAAAGGATGTTGCCGAAGCTCGAGCTGAACTAAGAGGGGCTCTTGACCTTGAGGGCAAAATCAAGGAGCATGCTTGATGTAAATCTCGAAGGGAAACCCTCTAGGAGATCACACTAGGGGCTTTACTACCTCGGAAGAGATAAAGCAGGCAAAGGCGAACAAATATGATGTTAATTACTTCTCCCCGATGCCGAAGATAGTGCGAAAGAGACCCATAGGCCATAGTACCCGAGGAAGTCATAGGTTAGGCCTTTCTTTCTTAATTTTATGCATAGTACTTTAAAAGTACATTGTAAATGGAGCTTGTATTCTTTCACATATGTGTACAAAAACAAGCCTTGAAGTTTTATTTTTTATGCACTTGTCGATGTTTTCTAGCCATTAGCCAGATGAACTGGTCTTAATGTTAAGAAAACCCTTAGATTTATAATACGGCCTTGGGGATCATTGAGCTGGCCCGTAAGCTCATACGAATTTGGTCAGTACGATCTTTTGGTGTAAGCCAACGTTTAAGCTCTTATGCTTTTGCTCTTAGGCATATTTAATTAAATGATTGGGGTTTAGTCTCCGAGTAGGGGTTTGACTCGAGCTCATTGGACCTTAAGTTATAAAATTTAAACCTAGCCCTTAGGCTCTTTCATGTTTGATCGGTATGACCTTTTACATGGGCTGGCAGCAGTGGCTCTTACGCTTCAAATCGGTACAACTTTTTACATAGGCTGACGATAGTGGCTCTTACGCATTGGGTTGGTAAGACCTCTAATATAGGCTTTATTTTCCCTCATTCAGGACTTTTTGAGACTACGTTTTGTCTGACACTTTGACAGTTCAGTAGAACCTCAATTGCGAGTTGTTATGTAGCGATGATTGAGCACCTCGAGAGGTTTTGGCTTGGTGGTTGAGTATCTCAAAGCCTATAGTTTGGAGTTGACATGGTCGAAGCTCCTTGCCTATGTCAAGGGTAGCATGTTTAACCAATTCTTTTCGTAGTACATTCAAGGTAATTTGTCATGCCCCAACCTCGGGAGGCACGATCGGCGCTCAATCGAGTGAACCCAACTGAGCAAGCCGTATCAACACTTCCTACCCAACTTAATATGAGTAAGGAAACCATACCTTCATTTATTTAGATAAGGGAAGATAGTACATTCAACATTGTTAGTTCATTTTATATCACAACATTAGACCGTAGTTAAGTTTCCAGAATTCCACACAATTTCACTTTAGAGAAGTGAGAGTTAGAATTACAATGCATGTACATAACACACATATATGTCTACGGAGCCTCTAAGGATACAAAAGACAAGTATGACAATGCCAGCAACAAGGCTCTGGTAATACCTCAAAAGTGGAAGTCCACAATAAAAGATGTACAATATAACCCCTTGAAGGAGAAAGGGACTCACCAAGACATTGAGAAAAAGGTACTCCACTACACTCGATAGGCATTATCCGCAATGGATCCACCTACATTCATTTAAAAAAAATATAGCGTCCCCGACAAAAGGGACGTTAGTACCATAGAATAATACTAGTATGTATAACAAAGCACTATCTAGTTAGAAAGAACTTTCATACCAAACATAAGGAAATCACAAGTATAACTCAAAAGCTTCAAACGATCACAACATTATCAAGGTAAAAGAATCGGACATTTTTCACATTTTGTTTCCATAGCCTTTAGTTATGGGTATTTCATATTATTCATCATTGTTTACTATACCACCTCTAGCTTGAGCGGAGTTCAATCTCGACCCAATCAGTTAGGTTGCCTCACTTGAGACATACTCTTTAATCACAATCTCATTTTCCCTTTTTATCCGGGATTCAATATCAACATAATACTACCATGTGTGCGCATGGCGTCAAATCTTGGCCCGATCGGCTAGGCAGCCTTACCAAGGCATTTTCCTTTTCCACCAATCATCTCAATTCAATCTTTGTTTCACATATTGTTCGAAAATACGCTTAACGCTAGAGGGGGGGTGAATAGCGTTATAATAAAATTTAGCGTAAACTTGCGGAAATTAAAATTTGCAGGAAATAAATAAGTGCGTTAAATGAACAAAAAGGAAAGAACGCACCGATATATTCTGGTTCACCACAACACGTGGCTAGTCCAGTCCCCGAGAGACTCTCTCGAGATTTTCCACTAACTTGTCAAGCTTACGGGTGCTCAACAAACCTTTACAACTTAAGGACACAAGCCTTAACACCTTTGCTCGGAGATACAACACTCCAAGACTTCAACCAAGGAAACACAAGTTCCTTTCAACAAGAGAATCACAATTCTCTTACAAGTGTATAAAACACTAAACACTCAAACAAAATACTCCTTAATGAGTAGATATGAGTAAAAGAAGTAAACTCTAGATCACAACAACTTTGGACAAGAATATGGCTCTCAAAAGCTTTATGAAATTGAATATAAAATGATAAACAAAAGTATGCAAGCTAATAGCAATGTAATGATCAGTTGTAGTATGTTGTTGTATTTAAAACACTGAATTGAAGCTGTATTTATAGTTGAAAAACATGGCATTACCGTTGCCTAATTGCCAATTAAGAGTTGCTGATTTTACTCACTGACAATCGATTGTCAAACCCCAACAATCGATTGTCTGCCAGTCAGATCAAAATTCAATCCCAGATTTTACGCTTGATAATCGATTACTTACAATCCATAATCGATTACTGGCAACGTTCAAAAAATCCTTTCCAGATTTTACCACAAACAATCGATTGTCCAGAATCAACAATCGATTACTCAGCAACGTTCAAAAAAATCTTTTCCGGATTTTAATCAAAACAATCGATTATACAAAATCAATAATCGATTACCCAATAACGTTCAAAAAATCTTTTCCGGATTTTAATCAAAACAATCGATTATACAGAATCAATAATCGATTACCTGACGGTATTTGAAAACTTTATGACAACGGTCAGCTTCACAATCGATTGCACAAAGTCAACAATCGATTACTTATCAGTTTTTGAAAAACATTTTAGACACTGTCTCTTTGACAATCGATTGTCCAATGTAACAATCGATTATTTAATAAATTTGAAAATCACTGGAAGACACTGTCTCAACATAATCCATTACCATTAATTCATAATCGATTATTCTGAGTTTTGAAAAACTTTGATGGACACTGCCTCAGTCACAATCGATTGTCATTAGTTCACAATCGATTGTCATGCAGGTTTGAAAAACCTGATGCTCACTGTCTTACTCACAATCGATTGTCATTAGTTCACAATCGATTGTCATGCAGTCTTGGCTTAAAACAATCGATTATCATAAGTACATAATCGATTATCTTAGTCCAGATTTTTAAGGCATGTCTAAAAATTATTTTGACTACTGTAAATATGCATGAAAATCATTTGACATTAAATTAAATATGCATGATTTTGGAAAATAGTTTTATGAGAGAAGCCATGTTACGAGTCAAGTTGTAGGATCAAGATCACAATTAAGAATGACTCAATTAAACTATAAAACTTTGTCTTGAGCTTGAATCTCGTTGTATATCAATTGTGCGCTTGTTTCTTGAACTTCGTCATATATCAATTTTCGCTTCGTTTGTCATTCATCAAAACCTATACAAAAGAACACACGTCTTAATATATTGCATTGAGAACGTGTTTCCAACAATTTCCCCCTTTTTGATAATGGCAAACATTAAGCGGGATATGCAAGACAAGCAATTTATAATGACGATTCAAGACAAGTATATACATGCAACAAGTATGCAATTTGTTCCCCCTCAATATATGAATTCCCCCTCAATTTAAGCTTATAAATATTGAGAGTGCATACCCGTTATCTTCCCCCTTTTGCCATTAGCAAAAATAATAATAAAATGCCAAAGATAAAATAAACCTTGTTTATTTATTAAAAAAAAATTACAGCAACAGTGAAGACAATACAATCATATAAAAACAAACATAAAAAAAACTACAATTATTCATTCATCATCTTCCGCCTCATCATCCGGCGCTGCTTCATATGGAACAAGACCCGCATATGGATAATGAACGTGGTCAAAATATCCATGGATCTCGTGAGTTAATTGACCGAAAGAAGAGGTCAATGAAGCAATTTGGTCGAAAATGAATTGGAGGGAAGGCTCTTGAGGCGGAGGAGCACGACGGGTTGGAGGAGGAGCAGGCGCTACATGATCACCGTCATGATGAAAGGAGGATTCCGAAATTTCCCACTTTTTGGTACTCTTTTTGAGAGGACCATTTCCAGTGACGAATCCGGTGGCTTCAAGAAAGTTCATGATGAGGAGAGCATAAGGAAGAGGCCTATCATCTCCGATAGCATCACGCATGTGAATTTTGATAAGCCGACACCAATTGATGTTAGCTCCGGTTATTATGGCATGCATGAGCTTGGTGTCCTCTTGGGAAATGGTAGTATGGTTATGCTTACGAGGCTTGAGGACTCGGGTGATGAAATAGAAAATTAATCGGTAATTTGGATCCATTCCCGTAATTGTAGGACGACGGGAGGAGAGATTTGGATCATAAGAAGTAAGACCGATTTGGTGTAAGAGGGCTGTTTCATCAAAAAGGGCTCCGGCCTCTCCGGTGTACCAAAAAATGTCTTCACCATTATGAGGAAGACGGGCAATGGTATGAAGATTTTCATCGGAAAGAAGAATTTGAACACCATTAATATTGGTGACAAGCTCACCATCATCATCCTCATGGAGGTTGGAATAAAATGCTTGAACCAATGTAGTATTGATGTAAGGATGGGTAAGGAGTAAAAAGTCAAGAAGTTGAGAATTTTTGAGCATATTTGTAGCAGGCCCAAATGATTCAAGATACTTGTGGGTTGAAAAGCGGGGTGGAAGAATGTCGCGCATTTCAAATTTGGTTAAGAATCGAGTAAGCTCGATGTCGGAATTAAAATATAGAACGGAACCATCTTGATAGGGATAGTTCGGACGAGGAGGGGCAGCAGAGGCGGATGCGCCGTGCCTAGCAGAACGGGAACGTTTTGAGTGACGGCCCGACATTTTTAATGAAAGCTGCTGGATTTTGCAAAGGATTAGAGAGAATTTGATATTTTGAAAGCTAAAATTGATGCTTGAGTGAATGAATATGAACATATATGAAGCCTATTTATAGAGGGGAGAGTGGCTTGTCATTTATGGAAGAAATCTGCTGAGAATTTAAAGCCAAATCAGTCAGAAACGATAAAATAAATTCACTGACCGTTAGACAATCGATTGTTGAGATTCAATAATCGATTGTTGAAGAGTTATGACCTGACTTTGAACTGACACAAATCGATTGAGGAGCCAAACGGTAACAAGAGTTTAAATTTCTGACATGAAATAATCGATTGTCAAATGTGGTAATCGATTACGGGACCAAACGGTAACAAACTTTTGAGTTACTGACATGAAATAATCGATTATGTATGTGAAATAATCGATTGTTTTGGACAAGCATTGCTGAATGGCTGAGACAGAAATCGAATATGCAATTTAAGGAATCAATTATTAAACAAAGCTGCATAATGAACATAAACCATAAATAATCGATTAGTGATACTGCTAATCGATTTTCAGCACAGTAAAATAATCGATTATTTGCTTGGAACAATCGATTGTTCTGTGCCAAAACTTTATAATTCCCCCAATCTTTTAGGGTGATACCTGCAAAATAGAATTAAACGTCTCCGACGCTCAAGTCAGTAATTTGTAAAGAAGTAATAACTTAAACTAGTGTTGCCAAGTGAGAACGTGAGCTCTTAAGAAGTGTGTCCTAAAGTGTTCTTAAGAGAGTTTCGGGTACTTACCTTTCCTCCGACGTCTCCAATTACCTGTTCAAGAGGGAGATCTTTGATCGTCCTCCACTCATTTGGCACTTTTGTTTCTTTTTCCAATTGTGGCGCTTCTTACGTTGGTTGTTCCTCAGTTTCATCTTTATTTTCCTTGGGTGGTTCCTCTTGTATTTTGTCTTTCAAGCTATCTAAGATACCTGCAAGATCAAAATCGGAATCCTTTCTCGCCAAGCGAGCATTATTTTCGGAAAATACAACATGAGGGGATTCCTCCACAATTTGGGTTCTTTTATTAAAGACCCTATATGCTTTACTACGTGAGGAATATCCAATGAAAATACCTTCATCCGACTTAGCATCAAATTTGCCCAATTGGTCTTTGCCATTGTTATGAACAAAACATTTGCAACCAAAAACTCTAAAATGGGAAATATTTGGTTTTCTACCCATATAAAGTTCATAGGGGGTTTTCATGAGTATCGGCCGAATTACTACTCTATTTAGAACATAGCAAGCGGTACTCACGGCGTCCGCCCAAAAATGTTTGGGTATCTTAGCTTCGTCGAGCATGGTTCTAGCCATCTCTTCGAGACACCTATTTTTCCTTTCCACCACCCCATTTTGTTGTGGTGTACGTGGAGCGGAGAAGGTATGCTCGATTCCGAGTTCGTCACAAAAGTTCGCAAAGAGATTGTGATCAAACTCTCCCCATGATCACTTCTAATTGAAGAGACGGTTGTTTCTTTCTCATTTTGAACACGCTTAAGAAAATATTTAAAATTTTGAAAAGCATCACTTTTATTGGCAAGAAATAAAGTCCAAGTAAATCTCGAGTAATCATCAACAATCACAAAAGCATATTTATTTCTTCCTAGACTTTCAATGCGAGAGGGACCAAATAAATCCATATGAAGCAATTGCAATGGTCTAGAAGTTGAAATAATGTTTTTAGATTTGAAAGATGCTTTTGTTTGCTTCCCCTTTTGACACGAGTCACAAATAGAGTCATTTTCAAATTTTAAATTGGAAAGACCAACAACTAAGTTTTGAGAAATCAATTTGTTTAAAAGATGCATATTGATATGTGCTACTCTACGATGCCATAGCCAAGTATCATCCTCTTTACTCATTAGACAATCAACATAATCGGGTGAGGAATTAGCAAGATCAACCATATAAATATTATCCACTCTAAAACCACGGAGGATAATTTTGAAATCACTACGTCTGAACACTAAGCATTCATTCGAATCAAATAAAGCAAGATTTCCCTTGTCACACAATTGGCTTATGCTCAAGAGATTATGCTTTAATCCTTTAACAAGTAATATATGCTTAATAGAGGATTTTTCATCCTTACCGACCGAGCCGATGCCGATGATCTTTCCTTTATTGTTATCACCGAAGATAACACTTACTCCTTCTTTGTGCTCTAATTGAAGGAATTTGGATTCATCTCCCGTCATATGCTTGGAGCATCCGCTATCAAGGTACCATAGTACACTTGATCCCTTCAAGCACACCTACAAAACAAATTAATGTTCTTTAGGTACCCATGCCATCTTGGGTCCTTGGGGGTTAGGCATATTATAATGATGCGATTGAGTAATATGTCTATGACGTGTAAAGCATGCAGGAGCAACATGACCAATACGTCTACAATAATGACAAGTCACATTTGGGTTATGCATCCTTCTAGGTTCATAGTAACTAGACGGATGGAAATTTCTTACTCTATTTTGAACACTATGACTATTTCGCATTTCATGAGAACTATTTCTCCTACTATGAGCTCTAGGATGGGCAGCATTTCTAGAGTGATTGTTTCTCGGTTGAGGGCCATTGCTAGGTCTTCTAAGGGGTTCAAAATTTGGCCTAAAATATGCATCATTTCTAGGGTGACTATTTCTAGGTGGTAAGTCATTCCTAGGTCTTCTAAAATGTTCAGCATTTTGTCTAGCATGCATATTGGCTCTAGAGTTGTTGTTTCTAGGATAAGCATTTCTATTGTTAATCCTAGGTTGAGCTTTAGGTTGTTGGGTTTTAGCTTCAACCTTTTCTTCATTCTTAAAGCCTATTCCATGCTTGGTTGATTTCAAGTTAACAAGAACATCATTCAAGTTTTTGTGCGAAGAATTAAACTTATCTAATGTGCCTCTAAGCCTACTTACTTCATTCTTAAGATGCAAACAAGAAGTGCAATTTCTAGTAGAGCTTTCGGGCTTATCGGAACTTCTTTTTCCAAAAAACTTGTTTTCCTCTTTCAGCTTCTCATTTTCTAAAACCAGTTTTTCTAAATCCTTTTCTTTCAAAGAAAGCTGTTTTTGAAAATCCTTTTCTTTTAATGAAGCATTTTCTTTTATGCCCTTAACAGTTTTTGAAGCCTTAATAAGCTCAGCATATAATTCATCAAAAGCAGTTCGCATTTCTTCAAGAGTAAAGAAGTTTTTAGACGAAATTTGACATACCTCATCTTTGTTGTCTTCTTGTGCCATAAGGCAAAGATTTGCTGCTTCGTCTTCTTCTCCTTCGCTTGACTCATCTCCGGAGTCGCCTCCCCAAGAAATGTATGCACGTTGCTTTTTAAAAGGTTTCTTCTCCTTTTTGATGTTTGGACAATTTGATTTGATGTGCCCGGTTTCACCACATTCATAGCACTTGATTTGTTCGCCTTGCTTTTTGCCCTTGCGTTCATACTCCTTGCGCAACTTTTGAAATCTTTTGATAACGAGTCCAAACTCGTTGTCTCCTTCCTCATCAATTTGCGGTTGGCTTGTGCTCGCCTTTAGAGCTATTCTTTGCCTCCTTTGATCATCAACAAAAGGGTTAAAAATAGTAGATTCATAGGTCTTAAGGTTACCTCTTAGTGCGTCGACGGTGACGTTTGAAACGCCAATGGATTCTTGAATTGCATCGACCTTTGATCTCCATGCCGGTGTGAGACTTCTAAGAATTTTTCGAACGAGCTCTCTATCCGTGAATGTTTTCTTGAGAGCATGTAGATCATTTACGATTATTGAAAATCGCTCAAACATTTCGTCCACCTTTTCACCTTCCTTCATGTGAAATAATTCATAAGAATGGGTTAGGAAATCAATTTTTGCTTCCCTTACCTGGTCCCTACCTTCGTACGTAACTTCTAGCTTGTCCCACATCTCCTTTGCCGTTGTGCAACACGATATTTTCCTGTAATCGTCAGCATTAATAGCACAATATAATAAATTAATTGCATTAGCATTAGTTTGAACCTTTCGGATGTCATCCGCGTCATCTCATCCTCGGACTTGGGAACCCATTCGTTTTCCACCTTCTTTGTTGGAATTTGGTTTCCCTTCATTATCACCTTCCAAAGGTGAAAGCTGTTGGACTGAACGAAGATCTTCATCCTCTCCTTCCAGTACGTGTAATTTGTACCGTTGAATAGAGGTGGTCGTGTGGAGCACTGTCCTTCATCAATTCCTGCAAAAGAATCACGAGTAGAAGCCATGGATGGTTCTCTCAAACTGTTAAGTTTTCAGAGAGTTGGGCTCTGATGCCAATTGTTAGAAAATACGCTTAACGCTAGAGGGGGGGTGAATAGCGTTATAATAAAATTTAGCGTAAACTTGCGGAAATTAATATTTGCAGGAAATAAATAAGTGCGTTAAATGAACAAAAAGGAAAGAACGCACCGATATATTCTAGTTCACCACAACACGTGGCTAGTCCAGTCCCGGAGAGACTCTCTCGAGACTTTCCACTAACTTGTCAAGCTTACGGGTGCTCAACAAACCTTTACAACTTAACGACACAAGCCTTAACACCTTTGCTCGGAGATACAACACTCCAAGACTTCAACCAAGGAAACACAAGTTCCTTACAATAAGAGAATCACAATTCTCTTACAAGTGTATAAAACGCTAAACACTCAAACAAAATACTCCTTAATGAGTAGATATGAGTAAAAGAAGTAAGCTCTAGATCACAACAACTTTGGACAAGAATATGGCTCTCAAAAGCTTTATGAAATTGAATATAAAATGATAAACAAAAGTATGCAAGCTTATAGCAATGTAATGATCAGTTGTAGTATGTTGTTGTATTTAAAACATTGAAATGAAGCTGTATTTATAGTTGAAAAACTTGGCATTACCGTTGCCTAATTGCCAATTAAGAGTTGCTGATTTTACTCACTGACAATTGATTGTCAAACCCCAACAATCGATTGTCTGCCAGTCAGATCAAAATTCAATCCCAGATTTTACGCTTGATAATCGATTACTTACAATCCATAATCGATTACTGGGAACGTTCAAAAAATCCTTTCCAGATTTTACCACAAACAATCGATTGTCCAGAATCAACAATCGATTACTCAACAACGTTCAAAAAAATCTTTTCCGGATTTTAATCAAAACAATCGATTATACAAAATCAATAATCGATTACCCAATAACGTTCAAAAAATCTTTTCCGGATTTTAATCAAAACAATCGATTATACAGAATCAATAATCGATTACCTGACGGTATTTGAAAACTTTACGACAACGGTCAGCTTCACAATCGATTGCACAAAGTCAACAATCGATTACTTATCAGTTTTTGAAAACCATTTTAGACACTGTCTCTTTGACAATCGATTGTTCAATGTAACAATCGATTATTTAATAAATTTGAAAATCACTGGAAGATACTGTCTCAACATAATCGATTACCATTAATTCATAATCGATTATTCTGAGTTTTGAAAAACTTTGATGGACACTGCCTCAGTCACAATCGATTGTCATTAGTTCACAATCGATTGTCATGCAGGTTTGAGAAACCTGATGCTCACTGTCTTACTCACAATCGATTGTCATTAGTTCACAATCGATTGTCATGCAGTCTTGGCTTAAAACAATCGATTATCATAAGTACATAATCGATTATCTTAGTCCAGATTTTTAAGGCATGTCTAAAAATTATTTTGACTACTGTAAATATGCATGATTTAAAATCATTTGACATTAAATTAAATATGCATGATTTTGGAAAATAGTTTTATGAGAGAAGCCATGTTACGAGTCAAATTGTAGGATCAAGATCACAATTAAGAATGACTCAATTAAAACTATAAAACTTTGTCTTGAGCTTGAATCTCGTTGTATATCAATTGTGTGCTTGTTTCTTAAACTTCGTCATATATCAATTTTCGCTTCGTTTGTCATTCATCAAAACCTATACAAAAGAACACACGTTTTAGTATATTGCATTGAGAACGTGTTTCCAACACATATGTCATTTCATAGGCATTTGGGGCCACAGCTATCACGTCATATATTTGATACTAGGCCACATTTTACACTATCTCCAATTTTAGCGTTAGATTTTTAATTCAGGATAATATGTGCACACAAGAGAAAATAAAATTATAAGCATAGATAAGACTTCACATAGAGGACACAACATATGCACCTTCAATCTCAATATAAGGTCTAAGCATTCCAGTACATAATTCATATTCCTTGCACCCTTTCAAGTTATCAAGAATAACACATTTATCATATTGAGATACATATTTCACGCGTATAAGTTCGCAACCCCAAATTCATGTGAAACAACAATCGACACAAAAATTCAACTTTGACCTTACTGTATTCATACAAACACAAATGGAGCTTAATTTCTAGAAGACGGGGTTTTAGACATACATACCTTGTTTAAGCTTTCCTTAAGTTACTACGACGTTCTGGAAATTTCAGCAATCCCAATCTACTTGAGACATAACAAAATTGAACACAAATTAGGAAGGTATTTCATGGTTTCAGCTCATTTGAGCATTCTATCAAACACTAGTTGAGCATCTTGATTTCAAATATCTTCTACAATATTTACGTCATTCCCCAACCCAATCTTTACTTATTTATGTTCAACAATCTTCCCACAAACCTAATTTGCGTGCATGTATACATAATACTATTACACCCAAGAATCATACCTCAATATCCCATCTCACAATCTCTACAATACCAACACAACCTAGGTTAGTCACTTATGGCTTCCAATCACCATCCCATGAGTTACAATACATAATGCATACTCATATTTCCATAATAACTCCATATATGTAAGTCTAAGGTAAAAGATCACCTCTTGTAGATCGAATATTGAAAGATGACTTTTGGGATGTTCTTGAGATTTTGAAGAAATCCTTAAAAATCCAATCAAAACCATGTTTTAACTAATGATTGAGAAGTGAAATTACCATAAACACACACTTAAAAACTCACCTTAGGTGTTCAATTGGATGCCTTGGCCAGATTGGGGATGGAGAGGATGCTCTAGTCTTGAAAAATGACCTAAATCCTCTCATTTCCCGTCCTTAGGTGTATTTAGCGGTCTGCTACTGGTGCGCCCACGCTCACGAGCCAGAATACTTTTCAATATGCGAGGTCGCGCTTCCGCCACGCACCTGGGCGCGTATGACACATACCCAGTGAAATGGTCGTAACATTTTGTATACACCTCCAATGACAAACGGTTTAATACTTCGGAAACTATATTCAAATGGATTTCATTTGACATTTTGTTCATCACATAACAACTTACATAACCGAAGATATGCTTGTCCAAAGTGAGGTCTTGTGCATACTTATTTACAACTTTAGTCTATTATGAAATTTCCCAACTTGGCTCCTTGGACTCCAAATCACTTAAAATATCACTTATGCGCTTATTAACATGTCCAATTGATACCCATTATATCCTAAATCCTCATTTGCATACAAACTAAAATAATTAGCCTACCCTGGCACCACGAAATCTTAAATTACTTAGCAAAATTTTTCTGGGGCTTTACATAATTAAAGTCCTATAATTTAATAGTGACGGTCGGGCGTCCCTGAGTCACGTTAGTTTGGCTAGTACAGCCTTTCAATCCCCGAGTGAAATAGTTTCGGCATCTATATCGAGGGTATGCCTTTTTAGCGGTCTTACAAGTTTGATATATAGCCTTAACTTTAATATCGGGTTCATGCCTTGCTTGAGGTCTTATAAATATTGTTACTTGGTACAAGTATGGTTATATTGGTACAAGTATGGTTCATGCCTTTCTTGAGGTCTTACCGATATTTTTATTGCCTTATATAGGTCTTACGAGACCGAGGCTGCCCACTTTGGGTCTTATGGCTTAGGGTTTTTTATAAATCGAAGGGGGTGGCTATTATCAATAAATTCCTGGCTCGGGAGCCATTTCTTGTACACTTGATATTATCTCATAGAGGGCTTATGAGTTCACAGTTTTCAACCGAGAGCTCATGTGGATTTTGAGTTTTCGACGTCAGTCCTCGAGTGTTCGAAACGTTTTCGGCATCTGGAGCCATTTTTGCAAACTTGATGTTGCCTCTTTTAGGGCCTACGAGTTGGAAGTTCCGATCTGGAGGTCCTATAGCATTGAATTGTTGATTTACTTCCCCGAATGTTTGCGACGTTTTTTGGCTTTGGAGGACATTTTTGTATAAACTACCGGACTCTTTTGAAACGTGAAAACTTTGATGGAAAGTATTCATCGATTACTTGGTACAAGTATACATGTTTTCTCTATAAGGGATCAGTTGTTATATGGTCAAGGTTCGTTCGACCTTTTGGCCTGGTACATCATTTTCTTATCGAGACCGCATTTAGCGCATCTTGGCTTCTCCGAGGAGGTATCCTTCTTGGGAGATGCCCTCTAGTATTCGAGGTTGATTGAGAAGAAGCCTTGAATACTTGTTGAGTCTTCCTTAGGTTTTATATAGATGTTTCCTCGTTAAAAACCTTGCTGGTAAAACCCTTGTGGGGATAAAAACCCCGATCGAAGGAAAGGAGTGCAAGGTATGCTTTTGGAACCTAAGGCTTCGAAATGGACGCGCTTCGGCCGTTTCGATCAGATACCTGCACTCGGGTTACAATAAAATGTAGCTGATAAAAGGAGATGATCATGCCTTAGTGTAGACGGCGCTTCGACCCCTGATATATTTCAATCACTTGTTGTGAATATGCGGTACGGTCCATTGCTTTGTTCGGTCGGGCTAGCAAAATGTAGCTTGATATCGTTGCTTTACTGTTTGCTTATCCTTTGGCTCCTTCTATGGCGGAGGTACTGGTGCCGATGCCACATCATGCACCCCAAACATCTCTTTTGCTGCATGTCGTTCCCATAGACAGTGTTTGCCCCATCGTTTGTCGAAAATTTCATCATTTGATGGAGGGTGGATGGTACTGCTCTCATGCAGTGTATCCAAGGCCTTCTGAATAAGGCGTTGTATCTCATTTCTCCTTTAATGACATGGAATTTAGCATTTTGGGTTGTGCCGTCCATGTTGATTGAAAGGGTGATTTCCCCTTTCGTTGTTTCGCTCATGTTAGAGCATTTAATTATGATCTCATATTTGCCATCTCTTGCACCCATGGTAGACGTGGAGCACTAGTGCTAGCTGTGCCCATATAAGAACAACCACCTCGTCTTGATGTTTGCTTGAATACTGCAGTTGAATCTGCACTCATGCCTAAGCCTCGAACACGGCCAGGGTGCTCGGGACCGAAGACTACACCAAGCGAGTCATTTAGTGAAATTTTTGCCTGATTTTCTGGTCTTTGTCTTCGAATTTCTTCAATTCTTTCCTACACGAGAGAAAAAATATAATTACAAAAGCTAAGGTCTCATACTCCAAACTCCTGTACTATTTGGACGTTGAAATAGGGAAAGAGTAGAAGACGAAGAAGTCGGAAGAAGAAGAAGAAGAAGAAGAAGAAGAAGAAGAAGAAGAAGAAGAAGAAGAAGAAGATGAAGATGATGATGATGATGATGATGATGATGATGATGATGATGATGATGATGATGATGATGATGATGATGAAGAGAAGAAGTCAGAAGAAGGAGAGAAGAAGTCACTGCTACTACTAGCAAGAGAAATCTAGTAAACAGTTAAAATAGTGATAGACACTTACCCCAATTTCCCTAGCTTGATCATTCACATAACTCCCATCTTTCCTCTTATGAGTCTCAGTCCACACTTTGCCGCAATTAAATTCTTTTCCCTGTTTCTTCTGAAAGTTTTAAGAAAGTAAAATTATACTAAATAACTTTTGTCACATTAAAGCGACTGTAAGTACGTCGTATTAAACTACCATGAAAGACCTTCATCTAGCCAAACTTATAGCACCACTAGTATAGGGAATTGTTTGTTGACTTCGAATCCGTTGATTTCTCAAGCAAAGCGCCTACGAGTCAAAAAGGGAAAAAAAGAAGTCACATCAGTGGCAAAGAAGAAGCAGCAGCAGAGACAAGTAGAGAAATAAGAAGAAGAAGAAGAAGAAGAAGAAGAAGAAGAAGAAGAAGAAGAAGAAGAAGAAGAAGAAGAAGAAGAACAACAACAACAACAACCTTTGTTTCCTCTTTAGAATGATAGTTAACATACAATGCCCATTGGTCCATGGGAATGCCTTCTTGAACATTCTTGATGATATCCTTTTTACTCAATAATGGATCCTCAGCCTCATCATATAGTTTAAGCCTTAATTCTTTCCACTTTTTTGATAAGTGAATTGTCAATCCAACCTTTTACCTCTTGCGGATCACTCGTAAAGAAAACCGAAACTTCAAAAAAATAATATATGTGAGTTTACTGCTTACAGAACTACAACATACAAACTAAGCAAAAGAATTAAAAGGCATTACCATAACGAAATCATTAAAAGCGCGGTTCCCAAAAGATTTAGGCATGGATGCCCAACTCTCCAAGCCAATAGGAAAGTGTATAGGATTTGTAGCAAGCTGCCCCAAAAATCCTGCAAGAAGGCCGGCTAATTTTCCAATAGGTTGAACAAACTCATCATTTCCACAATTATACGCGATCCGCTCTCCAAGTTATGGACGTCCTGGACCTTTAACCTAATAGACTTTGTTACTTGACATTCATCTATTACAAAATAAAGATCATATAAAAATTATTACTCAAGGAATACAAAGTCATTTATAATTCATATTTACCTATAACATCGACAACCCAATCACGCTCCGAGTCATCTATAACTCGTCTACGTCTACGTGTAGTTGGTTGTGAAGAGACTCCATCTGATGATGAAGATGGAATGACATTTTGTGACGAGACGAGATTAGTTGATGAAGCTTGAGCATGTGATGAATATGAAGCTTGAGCATGTGAAGCTTGAGCATGTGATGACTGAGCATGTGATGACTGCTCTGGAGTAAGTGAAGAGCTCCCTTTGATTGATTTGAACATATTTTTCACCCGATTTTTCTTCGGCATCTCTACATATATACATGGTTGAACAAGTGATTAGTTAGGACCCCAACATCTCTACATATATAAATGCATCTGGAACAAAGTGATTAAATGCTTGAATTATCATATTAATCAAAGAGCAGAAGCATGCAATTGACCTACTGGTTTGACTCAATAGCAGTAGGAAGCCTTTCAACCCAACTACTGCTTCTGATGCTGAATTGAGCTCTTTTGAGTCAATGAAGTGAAAAAGGAACAAACCTGAGGAGCCACAACAATGAAGCCATGAGAAGAGACATGTTGAATAAGCTGAGAATAGAAAGAACTGTAAAGAAGATAGCCATGAAGAAATATCAGTACAGGGTAGCTTCCTGCTTCTGATGGGGTGGCTCAATTTTAACCAACCTAGTCTTATAATTTCCAATATCAAATACAGTAGTGGAAGTAGTAGAACGAGTAACAAAGGAGGAGTAACTTATCACCATGTCTGAGTAGATTTCCTTCTTTTCCTTTGGTTAAGATAAAGTTCAATTTTGTGGTCTTCATATACCAACCTTAGTGTGTTTTCTAGTGTTTGGGATTTTGGCAATGGGAAAGCAGGAAACTAAATAGAGAAGATCGAGTAACAAAGAAATAAATTTACCTTTGAAAGAGAAACAAGTGAAGCAACAGATCTACAGTGACACCACCTACAAAATGGGCAAAAAAGCATTAGATATCAAATAGATGCAACAATAATACAAGTGTTGATACACAATAGCTGACCAATAAAGGTAACAACATATACAACTTTATCAATTCATAATAGCTGAACAAGTCAACAATTTATAATGCCAAATCAAAAAAAATGAATTTTCAATATTGTTGATCAACTATAAGCATAGATACAATTTAGTTTCTTAGACTAAAAATGGGAGGCGGTGGCTCTTCAAATATGTTCATCTTCCCCAATCTCATTTTCAATATTGCATTCACCTAATACTTCATCAATTTCATCCTCCCAACTCAAAATTAGATCATTCACATCATCAAAGAATATATCTAAGTTTTGCACGAGAAATGGCTCATTCTCAAGAACTTCAATCTCTCCTTCCCCCATTTCATACAAGTCTCTTGGTTTCAAGTGAGCAACAGTACTCCATCCTTTATTCACATCATCATCAACATAATATACCATTTGAGCTTGTGAAGCTTCAATATATGGATCATGCTCTTCACGATCATCAATGTGAATCAATTGTAAAAAATTAACCGAAGAAAATCCCCATGCATCCTTTCTAATTCCTCTATCCCTAGTTGTGTCAGCCCAGTTACACTTGAATAAGGTAACCCTAAATCGATAGTAGTTAAGCTAAATGATGTCTTTTAATTTGCCATAATATGGCAAATCTTCTTGCCTCGGGTTTCCATCAGCACCACTAGCAATACAAGATGTGGTCGAAGTCAAAAAAACCCATTATTTTGCGTTTTCAACCCATGCTCTCGAGTTGTTGTCCAAAATTTGAACCCATTGATATTAAATGATGTAAAACTTCTAGCATATGGTG
Organism: Nicotiana benthamiana; assembly: GCA_034376525.1. NCBI lineage: Eukaryota > Viridiplantae > Streptophyta > Magnoliopsida > Solanales > Solanaceae > Nicotiana > Nicotiana benthamiana. Next base: position 134,409,607 of record CM067329.1, on the reverse strand, counting down.
CTGGAACATCTGCTAATAACATTAGTTCATCAGACATAGTATTTAAAATGTCTAGATTAACAATCTGAAACAAGAATGTAAAATGTGTTAGTCACAAATTTAAAGTTATAAAATTCTAATACAATTGTAACCAACCTTTAAAGGAAACCAATCAATAAAGTCTTTACTAACTATCTTCTCTATCTCCGTGTTTGAAGGCTTTCGACCCTTCCACCGCCTCCGCACATAAGCTTTATATTCACTACAAAAGGGTTTGATATAAATATAACAATTAACATAAGTTTTCATATATTTAATGAAGGTTTTATTTTGATTTTCCTTAAATACTCACGTAATGAATGGCATGAATTGTGGACAATATAGTAACACATATCGACGTGCTTGACGTTTTTCTGAAGGTGACAACTCAAATGTTACAGCTCCTAGTCCTTTACCAACTTGTGGGAAAATACTAGATGAGTTCGCCGAGCCTCCATCTACCGGAAAATCGTCAACACGGAGTGGTCTATTAAATCTTGTCTCAATCCCTTCAATATTCTGGGAACAAAAAGTAAGAGCCTCTTCAGCTAGATATCCTTCAGCTATAGAGCCTTCTTGTTGTGACATGTTTCGCACATAGGATTTGAAGTGTCCAAAATACCTAAACAAAAGACAAAAAATAAGTTGATGGATACCAATTAACATCTATTCTTAATGAACAAGCTCCAATCAAGCAATAAGAAATATTGTTTACCTCTCGATAGGATACATCCATCGACATTGTTGAGGTCCCCCAAGTTTTGTTTCACCAGCTAGATGACAAGTTAAATGAATCATGATTGTAAATAATGTATGAGGGAATAACATTTCCAGGTGATTCACGGTGATAAAATACCGAGACTATAGCCTTTCAAGTTCTAAGGGACTTAAGCTTTTGGCACAGAGTTGACGGAAGAACGAACTCAACTCTATTAATACTGCAGTCACCTTGTCTGGTAAAACGTTACGAATGCCAATTGGTAACAAGTGTTGGATGAGAATGTGAAAATCATGACTCTTCATTGACTTGAGCTTTTGTTGTTTCAAGTCGACACATCTTGAAATGTTGCTAGCGTATCCAACGGGCATTTTGACATTTTTTAATGTCCGCAAAAATATGTCTTTCTTAAATCCACTTTTCTTTTAATTTAAAAGAGTGAACAAGGCTGGACGATAGCTTCCATTCTCATCTGCCCAAAGTTCTTTCCTTATACCCATTTCTTTAAGATCATTCCGAGCTTTAAGATTGTCTTTTGACTTTTTAGTATCATTGAGCAAAGTATATATCAAATTCTCACACACATTCTTCTCAATGTGCATAAGGTCTAGATTATGACGCAACAAGTTAGATTCCCAAAAAGGAAGATCAAAGAATAAGCTTCTCTTTCTCCACTGTTTCGACCCATCTTCAGCAATAGTTTTTCCTCGAGTTCTTATACCTTTAGCATTCGACTCAGGTACTTTTCCAAAACTATTATTGATTCCCTCCATTTGTTTCAATACGTCTAACCCTGATAATGCTATTGGTGGCTCCCATTGCTCGATTTTCCCATAAAAACGGGCACGCTGCAATCTAAGCTGATGGCCGCTTTCAAGAAAACGATGTTGGCCCATGAAACACCATTTTCTACTATGCTTCAGCCGGCAAGAGTATGTATCAAAGTTACATGTGGGACAAGCAAACTGAGTGTATGTGTTCCATCAAGATAAGCTTCCAAGCCCAGGAAAATCACAAATTGTCCACATCAAGGTTGCTCGCAATTTAATAAATTCATTCTTTGAAGAGTCTAATGTCTGCACACCATCATACCACAATTCTCTAAACTCTTGGATAAGAGGTTGTAAGTACATGTCAATGTCATTGTCGGCATTTGTTTTCCTGGATTGATCATTGAAAGAATGAATGAAGTTTATTTCATGCACTCCCGAGGAGGACGATTGTATGGAATAAGAACCACAGGCCAAATACTATAGTTTGTTGCCATTGCTCCAAAAGGATTAAAACTGTCACTAGCTAGGCCTAATCGTACATTCCAAGGATCTACAGCAAATTCAGGATGAAGCAAGTCAAATGCTTTCCATGCTTGATAATCCCTTGGATGCCTCATCAATCCATCTTGGTCACCCGCAGAAGAATGCCATCTCATAGACTTAGACGTTTTAGAGCACATGAACAATCTCTGTAGCCTTGGCTTTAGTGGAAAGTAGCGCAAAATATTTGCGGGATGCTTCTTTTTATTGTCCTTCCACCTAGATGTCTTGAACTTTTTGCATTCTTGTAAGCCTTCATCTTCCTCAAAATATAACATACAATCATTTGGGCAAGCATGGATCTTGGTATAGTTAAGACCAAGTTTGTTGATGGTTTTTTCGGCCTCATAAAAAGAGGCTGGAATCTTGGGATCTTCAGAGGCATCTTTTAACAATTCCAATATCATACTCATCGCTTTTGTTGGAAATAACGCTTTACGCTAGAGGGGGGGGGTGAATAGCGTTTTAAAATTATTAAGCGTTTTAGTGCGGAATTTAAAAACTTTGCAGAAATTAAGACAAGTGCAGTAAAATAAACTTACACAAAGATGTATCCTGGTTGGCCACAAACGTGGTTAGTCCAGTCCCCGAGAGACTCTCTCGAGATTTCCACTAAACTTGTCAAGCTTACGGGTGCTTAACAAACCGTTACAGCTGAGGACACAAGCCTCACCTAGGTGCTCGGGGATCACAATCCCAAAGACTTCAATTGCTCGGGGATACCAATCCCAAAGACTTCAATTGCTCGGGGATAACAATCCCAAAGACTTCAATTGCTCGGGGATAACAATCCCAAAGACTTCAATTGCTCGGGGATAACAATCCCAAAGACTTCAATTGCTCGGGGATAACAATCCCAAAGACTTCAACCGAGGAATCACAAGTTCCTCAACAAACGAGAATCGCAATTCTCTTACAAACACAAAGACACACTCACTTTACAAAGTACTCCTCAATGAGTAGATATGAGTAGAAATAGTACGCTCAAGATCACAACAACTTAGCTCAATAGAATGGCTCTTCAAAAAGCTTTATAGATGAATGAAAATGATGATCAATGTAAGAAAGCTTTTAGCAATGAAAATACTTAAATTGTATGTGTTGTTGTTGTGAAAACACTGAGTTAAACCTGTATTTATAGGTGAAAAACTCAGTCTTACCGTTGTCTAATTGCCAATTAAGGATTGCTGAAATTACTCAGTGACAATCGATTGTCAGGACTAAACAATCGATTGTTTGCCTATCAGATCAAAAAATCAATCCCAGATTTTACGTTAACAATCGATTACTTCAAATCAATAATCGATTAATTATAACGTTAAAAAATCCTTTCCAATTTTTGGCATAAAACATCGATTATCAGGAAATCAATAATCGATTATTTTAACAACGTTCAGAAAATCTTTTCCAGATTTTACGCTAAAACATCGATTGTTAAATATCACAATCGATTACCTGAAGGTAATTTAAAAAAAAGTATGACAACGGTCAGCTTCAACAATCGATTATCAAATAGAACAATCGATTATTAATTAATTTCAAAACTTACTGTCTCATATATAATCGATTATCAAAAGCCACAATCGATTATTAATTAATTTCAAAACTTACTGTCTCATATATAATCGATTATCAAAAGCCACAATCGATTATTAATTAATTTCAAAACTTACTGTCTCATATATAATCGATTATCAAAAGCCACAATCGATTATCATTTTACTTAAAATCACTGGGAGACATTTTTCTCATTCCAATCGATTACCATTAGTTCATAATCGATTTTTATGAGTTTTGAAAACTTTGCCTCAGTTAACAATCGATTATCGAAAGTACACAATCGATTGTTATGCAGTTTGCAAAAACCTGATGTTAACTGGCTTACTCACAATCGATTATCATTAATTCATAATCGATTGTCATGCAGTCTTGGCTTAGAGATACTCGATTATCATAAGTACATAATCGATTATCTTAGCCCAGATTTTTGAGGCATGTTTGGAAAACATTTTAACAAATGTAAATATGCATAGTTTAAAATCATTTGACACTTACTTTAAATATGCATGATTTTGGAAAAATAATTTTAGTAGAGAAGCCATGTTATGAGCCAAGATTGAGGAATCAAGATCACAATTAATATTGACTCAATTATAACATTTCCAAGCATTGTCTTGAGCTTCTTGTAATGCATCCATTATGTGCTTGTCCTTGAGCACTGCTATATATCGCTTATTGCTTTGTTTGACATTCATCAAAACCTACAAAAGAACACACGTTTAGTATATTGCATTTGAAACGTGTTTCCAACAATTTCCCCCTTTTTGATAATGGCAAACATAGGCGGGATATATGCAATAATTATTTTGATAAACCAAGACAAGTGTCATGTTCCCCCTCAATTCATGTTCCCCCTCACTTTAAGCATGAATGAAGTTGAGAGCATATAGCATAATATAGCATACTTCTTGATATCCCGTTTCTTCCCCCTTTTGCCATTAGCAAAAAAATGTACACAAGGGAAGAATAACAAATATGAAATAAACACAAGTTTATTTATTGGAAAAAAATAACGGAAGTAATCGATTATTGATACAGTAATCGATTGTTTGACGGCGATTTTCCTGTAGAATACTTGAGTATCTTGCGTCATGCTTTTTATGATCCCCTTTTCTTTAGGGTGATACCTCGGTACTTTTTGATGTTGACTTCCTTACCTTTTTCATCTTTGTCGAGATGATCGGATGTGCTTATGGGAGTTGCTATTTCCTTTGCATTGTTCATGTCAAAACGTTTAAGCAGATCTTTGCAATACTTGCTTTGACAAATGAATGTACCTTCCTTCATTTGTTTTACTTGTAATCCCAAAAAGAATTGTAACTCACCCATCATGGACATCTCAAATTCGCTAGTCATTAAGTTTGAAAATTCCTTGCATAGAGCATTGTTAGTAGCACCAAAAATGATATCATCTACATATATTTGAACTAGCAAGATATCATTGTTTTCATGCTTGACAAATAAAGTTGTGTCAACTTTTCCATGAATAAAATTATTTTCTAAAAGAAATTTACTCAACCTTTCATACCAAGCTCGAGGAGCTTGTTTTAAACCATAAAGGGCCTTTTTGAGTTTGAAAACATGATTGGGAAAATTAAAGTCTTCAAAACCGGGGGGTTGTTTTACAAAAACTTCTTCTTGGATAAAACCATTTAAAAAGGCACTTTTCACATCCATTTGATATAAAAAGAAATTCATAGAAGATGCAAAAGCAAGGAACAGACGGATGGCCTCTAATCTAGCTACCGGAGCATATGTCTCATCATAATCAATCCCTTCTTCTTGATTATAGCCTTGAGCCACAAGCCTAGCTTTGTTTCTAGTGATTATGCCATTTTCATCTAATTTATTTCGAAAAACCCATTTCATACCAATTATGGTATGACCTTCGGGTCTTGGCACCAAATCCCAAACGTTGTTACGTTTGAATTGGTTAAGCTCCTCTTGCATTGCCAAGGTCCAAAATTCATCCCCAATTGCTTCAGAGATGGTTTTGGGTTCAATTTGAGAAACAAAAGCAGTAAGATCTAAGGTATTTCTAAGAGAGCTCCGGGTACTTACCTTCCCTCCAACGTCGCCTATTACCTGATCGAGAGGATGATCTTTGACTGTCCTCCATTCTATTTGCTCTTTTGGTTCATTTTCTGGTTGAGGAGCTTTTTCAATTTGTGGTTCCACCGTTTTGTCAGTTTCTTTCCTTGGTGGTTCTTCTTGAATTTTGTCCTTTAGGCTTTCCAGAATACCTGAAAGATCAAGACCACAATCCTTTCTCGCCAAGCGAGTATTATCTTCGGAAAAAACAATATGAGGAGATTCCTCTACAACTTGGGTTCTTTTATTAAAAACCCTATAAGCTTTACTACGAGAAGAATAGCCAATGAAGATACCTTCATCCGACTTTGCATCAAATTTTCCTAATTGGTCCTTTCCATTGTTATGCACAAAACATTTACAACCAAGAACACGTAGATGTGAAATGTTAGGTTTTCTACCTTTGTAGAGTTCATATGGGGTTTTTAAGAGTATCGGCCGAATTGCTACTCTATTCAAAACATAGCATGCGGTACTCACGGCGTCTGCCCAAAAGTGTTTGGGAATCTTAGCTTCGTCGAGCATGGTTCTAGCCATCTCTTCGAGGCTCCTATTTTTCCTTTCCACCACCCCGTTTTGTTGTGGTGTACGTGGAGCGGAAAAGGTATGCTCGATTCCGAGTTCATCAAAAAAGTCCGCAAAGAGATTGTGATCAAACTCTCCCCCATGATCACTTCTAATGGAAGTGACAGTTGATTCCTTTTCATTTTGAACTCTTTTAAGAAAAAGCTTGAAGCTAATAAATGCATCACTTTTATGCGCAAGAAATAGTGTCCATGTAAATCTAGAGAAGTCATCAACAATTACAAAAGCATATCTATTTCTTCCTAGACTTTCGATACGGGATGGTCCGAATAAATCCATATGCAATAGTTGTAAAGGTCTAGATGTTGAAACAACATTTTTGGATTTAAAAGAAGCTCTTGTTTGCTTCCCCTTTTGACATGAATCACAAATAGTATCACTTTCAAATTTTAAGAAGGGAAGACCAATCACTAGATTTTGAGAAATCAATTTATTTAAAAGATGCATGTTCATATGAGCTACTCTACGATGCCACAACCACACATTTTCATCTTTGCTCAACAAACAATCAACATACTCGGATGAGGAGTTTTCAAGATCAACCATGTAAATATTGTCAATTCTAAAACCACGTAGAATAATCTTGAAGTCACTGCGTCTAAACACTAAACACTCATCCGAATCAAACAAAGCAAGATTTCCCTTGTCACATAATTGACTTATGCTCAAGAGATTATGCTTTAAACCTTTGACAAGTAATATATGCTTTATAGAGGATTTTTCATTCTTACCGACCGATCCGATGCCAATAATTTGTCCTTTATTGTTGTCACCGAATACAACGCTTCCTCCTTCTTTGTGCTCTAGTTGAAGGAATTTGGATTCGTCTCCTGTCATGTGTCTGGAGCATCCACTGTCAAGGTACCATAGTACACTTGATCCCTTCAAGCACACCTACAAGGCAAATTAATATTCTTTAGGTACCCATACCATTTTGGGTCCTTGGGGGTTAGGCAAGTAACGATAATAATATGAAGAATCTCTATGCTTTGTAAAACACATAGGTGCAATATGACCTATACGATTGCAGTAATGACATACTACGTTTGGGTTGTGTTGATGCCTAGGTTGAGCCAACAAGGTTCTAGGCGAATGAAAATGATTAACACAAGACATATTGTTCCCATTTCTGGTATAATATCTAGATGGTCTAAGGTCATTAGTGCTAGACTTGTTGAAGGACCTAGTGTCATGTCTAGGTGGTCTAAGCTCGTTCCTAGAGTAATTTCTTGGTTGCCGAAAATTACTATTTGTAGGCTTGTTTGCAAGAATCCTAGATTCGGATCTAGGTTGTCTAAAGATATTAGTTCTACCCTTATCTTCATACATTCTAGCATAATGTCTAGGTGGTCTAAAAGAATTTGTTCTAGGCTTGTTTACAATCTTAGAGTTATTTCTAGGTGGAGTAGTGGAGTTTTTGTTTTTATGCAGTTGATTTCTCTTAGGCGATTCTTTTTCACTAACTTTAAGAACTTTTTTACTACGAGTTTCTAAAGTTTTCCTAAGTTCTGTGTTTTCTAGTTTTAAGGACTCACAAGTAGTACAAGTAAGGCAATTTTCAACACAAGAGGCTTCATGCATGGTCTTGATGACTTGTCTAAGTTCTATACTATCATTTAACAAAAATTGATTTTCATTTGCAAGATTCTCGTTATCACGAGACAGATTTTCAACACCTTTTTGAGCTAAAGAAAGACGTTCTTCAAAGTCCTTGTCTTTTAAAAGGAGTTGTTTTTGAAAATCCTCTTCTTGTAGAGAAAGAGTTTTTTGTAAATCTTTAATAGTCTTAGAAGCATTTACCAGCTCATCATGCAGTTTGTTATAAGCAATTTGTATATCGTTAGATGTACTTACCTTGTCTTTTTCGTCTGCCATGAGGCACCGACCAGTTGATTCATCGTTTGTGCTGACCGCTTTTTGAGGCGTGTTTTCGTGCAATTCCTCAAGTTTGTCCCACATTTCCTTAGCAGTTTTATAGTGGGAGATTTTTCGCCAAAGTTCCTGATTCAAGGCGTTATGTAATATATTCATAGCTTTAGTGTTGTATTCACTTACCTTATCTTTCCCGACTTTTGTCGTCAGTTGATCACTGTGTTTAATAGCTTGCCATAGATACAAATCGTTTGCCATTGTAAAAATTTGCATCCGATATTTCCAGACTGAGTAGTCGTTTTCGTCTAATATTAGAGGCGACATGCTGCATTCTCCTTCACCTATTCCTGCAAAGAAATTTAGAGTAGAAGCCATCGATGGTTCTCTCAAACGGTTAAGTTTTTCAGAGAGTATGGCTCTGATACCAATTGTTGGAAATAACGCTTTACGCTAGAGGGGGGGGGTGAATAGCGTTTTAAAATTATTAAGCGTTTTAGTGCGGAATTTAAAAACTTTGCAGAAATTAAGACAAGTGCAGTAAAATAAACTTACACAAAGATGTATCCTGGTTGGCCACAAACGTGGTTAGTCCAGTCCCCGAGAGACTCTCTCGAGATTTCCACTAAACTTGTCAAGCTTACGGGTGCTTAACAAACCGTTACAGCTGAGGACACAAGCCTCACCTAGGTGCTCGGGGATCACAATCCCAAAGACTTCAATTGCTCGGGGATACCAATCCCAAAGACTTCAATTGCTCGGGGATAACAATCCCAAAGACTTCAATTGCTCGGGGATAACAATCCCAAAGACTTCAATTGCTCGGGGATAACAATCCCAAAGACTTCAATTGCTCGGGGATAACAATCCCAAAGACTTCAACCGAGGAATCACAAGTTCCTCAACAAACGAGAATCGCAATTCTCTTACAAACACAAAGACACACTCACTTTACAAAGTACTCCTCAATGAGTAGATATGAGTAGAAATAGTACGCTCAAGATCACAACAACTTAGCTCAATAGAATGGCTCTTCAAAAAGCTTTATAGATGAATGAAAATGATGATCAATGTAAGAAAGCTTTTAGCAATGAAAATACTTAAATTGTATGTGTTGTTGTTGTGAAAACACTGAGTTAAACCTGTATTTATAGGTGAAAAACTCAGTCTTACCGTTGTCTAATTGCCAATTAAGGATTGCTGAAATTACTCAGTGACAATCGATTGTCAGGACTAAACAATCGATTGTTTGCCTATCAGATCAAAAAATCAATCCCAGATTTTACGTTAACAATCGATTACTTCAAATCAATAATCGATTAATTATAACGTTAAAAAATCCTTTCCAATTTTTGGCATAAAACATCGATTATCAGGAAATCAATAATCGATTATTTTAACAACGTTCAGAAAATCTTTTCCAGATTTTACGCTAAAACATCGATTGTTAAATATCACAATCGATTACCTGAAGGTAATTTAAAAAAAAGTATGACAACGGTCAGCTTCAACAATCGATTATCAAATAGAACAATCGATTATTAATTAATTTCAAAACTTACTGTCTCATATATAATCGATTATCAAAAGCCACAATCGATTATTAATTAATTTCAAAACTTACTGTCTCATATATAATCGATTATCAAAAGCCACAATCGATTATTAATTAATTTCAAAACTTACTGTCTCATATATAATCGATTATCAAAAGCCACAATCGATTATTAATTAATTTCAAAACTTACTGTCTCATATATAATCGATTATCAAAAGCCACAATCGATTATCATTTTACTTAAAATCACTGGGAGACATTTTTCTCATTCCAATCGATTACCATTAGTTCATAATCGATTTTTATGAGTTTTGAAAACTTTGCCTCAGTTAACAATCGATTATCGAAAGTACACAATCGATTGTTATGCAGTTTGCAAAAACCTGATGTTAACTGGCTTACTCACAATCGATTATCATTAATTCATAATCGATTGTCATGCAGTCTTGGCTTAGAGATACTCGATTATCATAAGTACATAATCGATTATCTTAGCCCAGATTTTTGAGGCATGTTTGGAAAACATTTTAACAAATGTAAATATGCATAGTTTAAAATCATTTGACACTTACTTTAAATATGCATGATTTTGGAAAAATAATTTTAGTAGAGAAGCCATGTTATGAGCCAAGATTGAGGAATCAAGATCACAATTAATATTGACTCAATTATAACATTTCCAAGCATTGTCTTAAGCTTCTTGTAATGCATCCATTATGTGCTTGTCCTTGAGCACTGCTATATATCGCTTATTGCTTTGTTTGACATTCATCAAAACCTACAAAAGAACACACGTTTAGTATATTGCATTTGAAACGTGTTTCCAACAGCTTTATCAGTCATTCGACACAAAACACTTGATATGATACAATTTGATTAGAAAGAACAACTTGGAATACTTTGTGTACCCTTCATATAATTGTTGATTGCCATCTTCTACCAGCTCATAGAATTGTACATATTCTTCATTATTCCCTTCATTATATGTTTCTTCACTATTCACAGGCTCACAAGACACACCAGGCTCATTGAACCCAAATGCATCGCTAATCATGGTTACCATTGGATCTTGGAGCTGTAGAGTTTCTTTTATGACATCTGTGCTCTAAAACATTTGTGGTATAGTTGGATTTGATTCTTCACCATGCAAATACCAAACTTTATAATTTTTTGGTGAAGTCTTACAAATCAGGAATTCTTCAACTACATTTCTTCTTTGTCACTTGTTAAAACCATATTTCGGACACGGACACTTAATTACACGCCCATCAATAGACCCATTCACAAATGAAAAATTCAGAAATTTTCTAAGCCCATCCGCGTATTCAAGTGTATTTCGTGGTTTGCTAATCCAAGATTTATCAATTAGCATGTCTAGAAAAGAAAATACAAAGACTTTTACCAGAAGGTACAGAGAAGAAGAAACAAGAGTCTGAAAGAAAAGAAAAATAATTTAATCAATAATAAGAGTAAAAGCATAGCATTAACAGATAAAAGAGTTAGCTTACCAAATGAAAGATGCTAACTAATTTGAATAATGAAACATTGCATATGTGTAAGTTCACTAATGCAACTGACACTACCACAGAATTATACAACTGTAGTATTAGCAACATCATTATAGAGCTAGCAACTATCAAACATATGTCCACCATTTAGATATTAAATATACCAAAGACATTCATTAAATAGAGAGGGCCAGCAGCTATTGATCCACACAGCATTGCAGAGAGGGTATGATTTTCTTACAACAATTGTGGTCTCTTGTATAGATAAGGTGTAGAGCATTCTAAAATTATTAGGCTATTATATGCAAGGCCAGAATAACTAAACCACTGAGTTACTTGTTGAGTATTGGAAGAAACCCTATCAGTAGCACCTGAGATAGAGCAAATAGAACAGGCAGGAGTAAGTAACAGCAAGCTCAAAATGGGCATTATTGAATTAACTGAAAAGAAATGTAAAGACACGAACTATAAATTTCTTCAGCTAGAATACAGACAACCGATAATGAGCCGAATGCCAAAATGCGTTAAGACGAAGTGCAAAAATCACTTAGAAATGGCAGAAAACTACCCATAGCTTATTAACAACAACAACAATAACCCAGCATAATCGCACTTAGTGGGGTCTGGGGAGGGTAGTGCGTACGCAGACCTTACCCCTACCCTTGGGTAGAGAGGCTGTTTCCAAATAGACCCTCGGCATCCTTCCCTCCAAGAACTTCCTACCTTGCTCTTGGAGAGACTCGAACTCACAACCTCTCGGTTGGAAGTGAGGGTTGCTTACCACCATAGCTTATTAAATGGTTTGAAATTTTCGCTTGCGATACAAAAAGAAACTTGACAGCTAAACTAGTGAAATAGACATCGGAATCGTTAAAATTGACTGTCAAACAGTGAAATTGATAGCTTAAGCAATGAATCAAAAGCTAAAATCGGTGATTTAAACTGATCTTCGTCCAATACACACACATGCACACTTAAAATCAATGAAATCAATGGCTAAATCAGCAAAATCGAAACTTAAATCAGTGATTTAAACTTATATCCATCCAACACACACACAGGCACGCCTTAAATCAGTAAAATCAACAACATTTTGAAGTGAGTATTTACACGGACGACTTGAAGCGAAACTAATAATGCTGATTTACCTTAAACGAGTTGACACTTGATCTCCTTACATTATTGGAATCTCAATATGAATACTGATTTAGGGAATCATTAAGAGAGAAACCAGTTTTACAATACGAGTTTAGAGAGAAAGAGAGAGAGGTGTATAGAGAGAGAAAAGCTACTGAGAATGTGTTTAGAGAGAAGCTAGAGCACACGTTACGTCTTTGATTATTAATTTCAAAACTGGATCTGTTGATTATGGGCATTTGATTATTTCATTTGGGCCTTTGTCCATTAGAATTATTAAACATTAGTGGCGGTTCAACCGCAGTAATTGTAAAAAAATGTCGTTGAATTTTACGCACTAATGGCGTCTTGGGAATCGCCGTATTATGATGTATATTGCGACGGTTTTATGGAACCACCGCTATTTAACCGCCGCAATAATTCTAATTTTTTGTAATGTCACTTGTATTAGCAGTATTTGTTGCATTGAGACCTCACGTTTATAATATTTCTATAATTTATTTTTATTATATTGCCCTCGTTATCATATTCCGACTTGCCTAGCCGGTATGTTTAGGTGACATCATAATAGGTTGGAATTTTATGTCGTAAAACATTTGGTATCAGCCTCAAGCGTGAATAAAGTAAATAAAATAGGGGGAGACATTTCTGAGATAATTCATTCTAGCCACATGAGCGAGCACCTCGTCTTTGGTTGTTACTATAATTTGCAATATGATTATACCTCTTAGCTTAACTTAAGCAACCCATAAACTAATGGTAAAGGAGAAGTATATTGATTAAAAAAGAAAAAGGAAGCACGACATTCATCGACAAGGTGCAACGTAGGTGCAATGTATGCACATTAACCCACCGTAATGCTCACATAACGAATAATTTGAAAGCAAAAAAATGCCAAACCAAAAGGCCTCCACAAAAGGACAAAGCTTCTTTGGATCTTACTATTTAATTGAATATAGACAAAACCTCGAACTCCACAATGGATGGAATCCCCCATTTCCCACATCTTACCATGCATATTTTAAGACTGACAAGTGTCCCTTCTTACCCCAAAAAAGAAACCTCTCATTCGTAAATTCTCTTCTTGTTTGGAAGCAAAGTCACATGCACATAATTGTCATAGTGATGCCACGAATCTCAAAAGGTGCCAAGTGTTGTGACTTCACACGAACGCCACCTCTTCCGTTTAACCTATAAATAGATTGACTTCCGTTATTAATTAATCTCACTCCTCGAGAGCAGCCTAAGCTGGTTTTTCTTCACTTCGTTACGTAATGGAGTGGTCTCCTCAACAAGCCATGGAAGCTTACTTGAATACTCTTCAATTGGTATATATGTTATCTACTCTCGCCCGTTGTGATTTCCTTTTTAAAGTTTTTTGATTTAGGTTGCTTATAGAAATAAGGTTATCATTCTATTTTGTTCGTAATTGTCATATATCAGGCAAGCTTGTTATGAAGAGATAATTGTACGCGCATAACTATTCATTAAGACTTTATTTTCTAAGTAATTGCATTTCAGGCTTAGTTAATTATTTGTTGTAGATAAATTTAACATAACGTTGTAAAAGAACCTACACTTAAAGATCTTTTATACAATCTTAGTATATTATCGGAAAAATAATTATATATGCATAAGTATCCGTTAAAGTGAAATCAGTAAAGTGAAAATAAGGTATGTTATGCTCAATATGTAAAAATATATTGATATGTAACAATTCTCATTTTGCGAGCGTTAACACTTCTCACTTCTATTTTTCAGTCTAAAACCCTTTATCATCAAGATTGCACAAATATTAAAGCCGCAAAGCTGATAGAACCAGAATGTGTGGAGTTCATATCAGCTTTAGCAGCCGGAAATCGATCAAAAGTAATTATAGAAATCAGCACAGAAGGCCTAACTCCATTCACAATCGCCCTTGCCGTGGCGGCGAAGCTAACCGGCGGCCGACTACTCTGCGTTCTCCCCCACCACCGTGATGATATGATAAAAACAAGCAACAACTTTGAGTTAAAACCACATCATCAAGAACTCAACAATGTGATTGAGTTTGTAGTTGGGAAGAACCCTAATGAAGTCATCAAAAAGTTCAAGAAAGTTGACTTTTTAGTGATTGATTGTAAATTTGGAGACCATTTGAAATTATGGAAGAATAATCTTGAAGTGAATCCAAAAGGGTGTGTGGTTGTAACGAGAAATAATGATGTTGTTGGAAGTACAAAAAAGGTTTGTTTTGGTGAAATCTTAAAAGGCAAGAAAGGGATCGAGTGCGTCACTATGCCTATTGGAGAAGGTATAGAGTTGACAAAGATTAAATCTTCTTCTTGCAAGAAAGAGAGTAGAAGATTCAAGAGATTTCATGTTACATTTGAGAATTGAACTTTTTGTAGTTAAACTAAATTCCGAGAGATGTAAAATGGTGTATATAAATATGTATTTAGGAAATAATACAAGTTTGATTATCATTACTTATGAATCTAATCATTTTTTCGTGATTGAAGATGGTAAAAGAAAATTAAAAAGAAAGGAAACACGTGCATTCTGCAGATTCGTTCTTTTTCATTACTAATTTTAGGCCGATGAAACAAGAAAACGAGAGATCATAAATCTGATGTGGAGCTTGTTAAATTCGTTAGTGAAAATGGTCAACAAAAGGGACTGGATATATACTTCAATCTTTCTGTTTTAATTAAAATTAACTTAAACTATGGCGCACCGTACAGTACTCCTGTTTATGGGTTTAATGGTATAATTGCATTTATTCAATTAGATTGTTTATAAAATAATTACAAGAAATTTATCATTGATATTTTATAATTAATAACTGTTCACCCCAAACATTAAGTAACAATTAAATTTGTAATGTGGTTTTAAAGATACGTGTACTTAATATCAATTGAGAAACGTAAAAATAAGCAATAAAACAACAACAACAACAACTACCCAGTATAGTCCCACAAAGTGGGGTCTGGGAGGGGTAATATGTAGACGAGCCTTACCCCTACCCGAAGGGCAGAGAAGCTGTTTCCAATCGACCCCCGGTTCAGTGAAGGAAAGGAAAGACAAAAACAAGAGAGCATTAGTAATTCCAGCAGAAATAGCGTAAATAATTATCTAAACATAAGAAACATAAATAAAATAGCATGCAATAATATGATACAGTAACTACCATAAATAATTATCATAAGGGAGACACAAGCCAAAACACAAATCATAAGCAATAGAAATTGACAATAATGTAAAGCAAACCAGCACTTAGACAGAACCCTCGAGCTCGGACACCCTCGAGCTAATTATGCAAGAACAGTTAAAGATACAATAAGTTGATGAACAAAATAGTAAGCTGAGAAATATTATATATGTTTTGATATTCATTCATGTCAGGTCCCTACAAATGATGCAGATTCCTCTTATAAAGTAGAGGAATACTAAATATGGTATAATTCTAAATACGGAAGTAAATCCCATGATTGGCATAAATAACCGCCCTTGATTCGATCTGTTCCGAGATTTTTACCGTGATCTTTGACATATTACGGATATCTTGATTTTTCATTATGGCGCTTCGTTCGAAGTCTGTCATCTATGACCTTTGTTTTTGTCGGACTCAATCTCGGCAGGCACTTCGATCTTTGGACTTGATGTCTTGCTCGAGCTCGAGTCTGATTCATTACGAGGCTACATCTGATGCAGCTCCGTTGTCTCGATCAAATAGTACGATCGGGTAGGCCCGAATTTGACCGTATACATATAGTCCCCTCGTTTCCTGGAGTGTAATGAGAAGAAATGAATCAAGCCTTCGATTTTGTACCTCGACTAATTATGATGTCACCCTCGTGATGTAAGCAACGGAGGCGACTGAAGCATCGCGTCTGCACAGTTCCCAGAATCATTAATGATCGTTAGTCAATTTCGGCCACCGGTGTCTTCAAATCTACATAAAAAGTATTATAAATAGATCATCTTTATAATTTTCTCAAACTTTATTTCCAAAATCTCTTCTAATATTCAAAGCACTTATCTTCCCTTCAAGTTTTTCAATTTTGCAAATTATTCAAATTCCGTTTGCCAACCTTCTCATCAAACAACAAGTTTTATCTTCTTCTTTCTCTGAACTCGTATAAAAATGACGAAAACGTCAAAAAATGTTGCTCAAAATGAAAAAACCTCTTCATCGCGGCCGACCAGCGATAAAAAGTCATTTGAGACACACATCGAAGAGTGTGTTGTTGAGTCATGTAATCTTACTTTCAACTTTAAAATTGAGAAACCTTCTTCGGTACCTAGCCGATGTGAGCCAATGTCGAGATACATATGCTTGATAACTGAAGGAGATCTTGAGTAGGTGAAATAAATTGCCATTGGGAAAACAAGGAGGTGGTGATTCCGTCCCCTAAAGAGGATATCACTACTTAGGTAGAAGGGTTCTTAAGTGTTTGCACTTACCCATTTACGTTGGGTCCCGTCGATCCGGTTATCCTCGACTTATGCTGCTAGTACCGAATAATCATAGGATAGATCCATCATTCTTTCTGGCGTATCGTCATTTTGCTTCGATTCTTCGTGAGAAAGGTCGAAGGGATGACTTTTAGATTGTACAGCCATCATCTTTATCGAGGTGGATTAATAAGGCTTCAACATCGGGGCACTAAGGTGCTATTTTCGAGCATTGACGAGGACAAGGACCGATGATGGATGGTCCGGTTTGTACGAGTGAATACTTTCGACATTATCCCAACCGAGAAGATGTCATTCCTCGTAGAGTGGAACATAAAGCGTAAGTACAAACCCCACCCTTAACCTCTATTTACTATTTCATTCCTTTTGCTTTTTTCTCATTGATGTTCCTTCCTACGATGCAATGGTCTTTTGGGTGCCTGGTGCAATTCCAAACCTCGAGGGTTAGGTTCAGAAACTAGCACCGACTTCTTCATATGCCAAGTGCTCGTGTCATGATTTGGTAAGGAGCCAATGGGAAGCCAAAAATCATGGTATGTTTCTCTTTATGTGTCTGGCACTCTTCTCCAAAATGTCTCTTTTTTATCTCTACTTGATTTCCTTTCACACACGTCTGGGGACAATTCTATCATGAGGCCACCTCCGCCTGCGGAAGAGGAGGTACCGAAGCCACCAAAAGAGAATAAGAGAAAAAGGTTCTCGCCTTTCGATATTTCAAAGCCCAAGAAGCACAAGGCTCACAAGTCGAAGAAAGATACCACCGCCCTTCATGAAGACATAGTTCACCAGCTACGAGATGAAGAAGAGGAGAATGAAGATGCTGGCCTTAGTGCCGATATCGAGAACGTGAAAGTGCTAGAGGTCGAAGCCAAAGCTTTTCTCTCCGGTGATGATGACTCTAGGAGGGCGAGCGGATCCGAGAGCAGAGAAGATGAAGATGAAGCTCTCGAGGAAGATTAGGCACTTAGAATTTTTTTTCTTTTTTGAATTTTTTGCGTAAGACCCTGAGAGATCATTGTTATACATTTGTATATACGAAATATCCCTTTTCTTTCCGATATGTCTCTAATTTCTTCTTCGCTAAAATTCTGTTTTACTTTCGCCTTATGATAATTCTAATATACTTTAGGTCTTGTGAGAATTTTGACTCACTTTGTTGCCTTGCAAAAATTTTGTTGAAATCGGATTGCTATAGTTTTTATAATCGAGTGAGTACTTGCTCGAACTCAGAGTAGAAAAAACCATTAGGTTTTGATTAAGCGAGGGCAGGTCCTCAAACTCAACAATGTAGTGGCCTTTAGGATCTTGAATCGGGCCGATATGGCCTTAAAAGAGTAGCTTTTTTCCTTTTTCTTGGCCTAAAAAGTTTTAGTCATATAGAAAATTATTATGTCATAGCATACGTCATATAGAAATTTTTTATGGCTTAGGATAAGTTTGTTCGAGAGTTCAAAAAATTTAGTACCTCTTAAGTTTTTTAGGGTTGATATTATCGAAACCCTTTGTAACTTCGCCAAGGATAGCCTTTTCTAAACGGTTTTATGAAAATATTTGAACGCATGTTAGATTACGGAATTCAGACGTCTCGAACCGCGTTAGTTTGGCCATAGTCTTTACCTTGATATTTTCCCATTGGTCTTGCTTTTCGATTATACTTCCAACTTGTTCGAAGTATCAGTCCTCGAGTGGGGTGGCTGTGGCCTATAAAATCGAGGATTGCCTTTTTATGGTCCTAAGATTTCGAAGTTTAATAATTCGAGCATGTTAATTTTCAGACGGCAGTCCTTGAGTACGGGGTTAAATTGATCGAGCTTTAGTTGTGATTGACTCTTGAGCTGATTTCTGTAATATATTGTAAGTGCAAAATTGTAAAATATAAATTAAGGTATGGAACATCTGATAAGGAGGAAGTAATTCTTTCAATAGATCATTCATGTGTACATGTTTTTTCATTAGGCTAGGGCATCTCCTGTTAACCCAACTAATTCAAATGATGCCCCGGTTGACCCCCTGTTACTACCCTACTTTTTCTAGACCACCTTCTAAACGGGTCGAAACATCTCTTGTTTAGCCCAATTTTTATTCAAATAAGCGAAAGAAATAAAGTTAAGTGTAAAACTTGTGGCAAAGAGTTAGCCTTTAACTATGTTGAGCGGGGGGCTCAAGATAAAGCTAAATATTTTCAAATAAAAGCCGCGGCTGGGGGAGATAAGTCTAACTAGTCACCCTGACCCTAGTACCGGTTCAAATCCATTTCAATAAGGAATTAACACTGTTATCGGTGGTATTTTATATTATGACCCAAGAAAAGATAGGGAAGAATTGGCAAAAATGGTTACTGTTATGTGCTTACCCTATAGCTTCCCGTCTAACCCCACTTTGTGCATTATATTAGAAGATTTTTTAATCCTACTTATAAAGGATGACCTCGCACAACCGTAAAGAGCGATACTTATAAATATAAACATGAATATGAACAATATTTGCGCTATTTATTTACTCATATTAATTGTCATGTTGCTATTACTACAGATATTGGTCGAAGTGGTAATGACTGTGATTATCTTACTGTTATAAGTCATTAGATGGATGATGAGTGGATAATGAAAAAGTGCATTATTACTTATAGAATAATTAATTCACATCATACATGGCAGTTTATTTCTAGCACGGTTACGGATATTTGTAGATATTTTTGCATTAGTGATAAAATAATATAAATTTTAATGGATAATGCTATTAGTAACACTAATATTGTAGACTTGCATACCACTACACTAAATCATGCATTTAATAATATTTTTCATGTTAGATGTATTTGTCATATTTACCATTTAATGGTGGGTGATGGTATGGAAATTTTAAATGTTGAAATTGAAAAGGTTAAAATAGCTCTTATTTTTTTAAAAACCGTAGAAGTAGACTTAGAGAATATTTAAAAGATGCGGTGAATTATTCCTAAGAGAAAGAAAGGTTCCTAAGCCTTGTCCAACTAGATGGAATTACATGTATGACAATTTAGTTATTGCATATAAATATAGAAACCCCAAAAACTCAACGTTTAATGCTCATGTAAGTGATGATGATGAGCACCTTACAAATGCGTATTGGGCTAATACTAAAATGCTTGTAGATTTTTTAGAAACTTTTAATGTTTCTACAAATGAATTTACTTTAATGTTGCTACAAGGAGTTCTCTACCCTTTCGGGCGCACAAGCCTCAATTAAAATTAATGCTCTAACTATTAATAGTGCTTATCAAATTACACACTAGATAATGCTAGACCAGATATTCCAACTCCTTCTTCTTCTAGTTGTTAATCATCTAAAAGAACTGCAGGAGTAAGAGCACTTACTTCTTGTCACGACTCAACCCTGCTCCGATCGTGATGGCGCCTCTCGTGAAGACAAGGCTAGTCAACGAACTTATAAATTTACCTTTTCAGAACAGTTAAAATAGATAAACATGTTCTATATGATTATATAACCACATACTAAGCAATAGAATTCTTTATGAAGTGCGGAATACAACTCAAACACAACTCAAAGCGGGGTGTCACAAGTCACCGGCATCTATCAGAGTATGAATACTATGACAAGGCCATAAGTGTACAAAAATAGGACTGATAAACCAAAAAAAGGAGAAAAATGATGCTACAAACGTTGGTTGTCACCTCACTAAAATCCAATAACTCTGCCCCCGATCAGTCAAGACCCGCTACCGGGTGAAAGAAAACATGCATCTGCACACGAGGTGCAGGGAGTAAAGTGAGTACTCCAACTCAATGAGTAATAAAGGTAAATAACAACTGAGCAGTAAGAAATCACGTCTAACAAATCATCATGTTGTATAATAGCAGTGTAAAACCCTTTAAGAAATGCAGTGAAGCTGTGAAATCTTTAGAAATATCTTAGCTCAGTTTAAACATCTTTTGAAAATAACTTTTTGAACAGTTGCGCAATGATTGCAAAACAATTAGTGTCGATAAGCACAGAAAATCCACCCCACAGGCACAAATACCACAGTAGAAATAAAATGATAAGTAAATATGAAAGATGAACACATAAAGTTTGCCCCTAAGGCAATATCACATAACAGTACCAGCCCCTCGGGCTACCTCACAATCAATCATATCAGCCCCTCGGGCTACCTCACAGTCACTCGTATCAGCCCCTCGAGCTACCTCGCAATCACTCTTATCAGCTCCTCGGGCTCATTTGAAGAATAGTATCATATAGTAACCGATGCGACGTGTAGACCGATCCATATATCGCTGTGGCACGCAGGCCAATGCATATATCATCGGCGACGCTCACTAGAGGTGTGCAGACTCCGATAGGGGCCCCTTACGGCCCAAGCGCTATATCAAACCAACTTGTGGCATCATCACTCGGCACTTGGCCTCACATCACTCAAGCCACCGCGTGGCATATAAAGTATCTTAGGCCCCATTGGCCTCATATTACTCAGCATATCTTCACATATGGCCCTCGGCCGCACTTAGTCCGGAAATCATAATAAGTCCCTCAGGCATTTGGTTCTCAGCCTAAAATATCATTTTAGTTTCAAATCTATATAAAGTGGTTGAGTTTGTAAAACCTTAAATATCAACATGACTAAGTTTAAATATATTTAAATATAAGTTTAAATATATTTGGTAGCTTATAATGTATCTCTCGGCGCATGTTAATTGAACCTCTCGGCGCACGATAGCAAGGCCGCAATTGTGCCCGGAAAATGGCTCGCCGCCGGAGAAATGTGACTGTCACTACTGCTCAGATTGTTACCCCAGCCCATGGTGTTACAAAGGAGTTAAAACCGCTGAAATTTGGTAATTTTATTCCTCAGAAGTTCCAATCGAGTGAGGCGATTCATGAAGATGGTTGTGATGAGAATGTAATACCTCCTCAGATGAGTAAAATTGAGCAAATACTAGTCTAGCTGTGAGACGCTTACAGTTCTCATATGCTAGTGGGTCTGAGAAATCTATTTCGTCTGCTGCAGAGGTTGTGCGAGGTAATCGCAGTGCTCAAATGGGTAAACCACTTTCGTTTATTCCTCCTACTGACAGAGATGGTAAGAAGATTGTCAAAATAAGCAAAGATGACTTGAAATCTCGGGTTGATTATTGGAATACTTCTTTAATTGGTTACATAATTGGAGAGAGTCCCTATGAGAAAGCTATGGAAAATTTTGTGTTGCATGTGTGGAATTTTGTCTCTAAACCTCAGATTTTGATCCATTTTGAGGGCAATTGCATCTTCTGATTTAATAGTATAGAGGACAAAAATCAAGTCATTCAATCTGGACCTTATTCATACATGAATAAACCTATGGTATTGAAGCCTTGGGAACTTGATTTCTCCTTCCAGAATGATTTACTGAGTACAATTCCTGTATGGATTAGATTTCCTGGGCTACCTGTAGGCTATTGGTCAATTGAAGCATTGAGTAAGATGGCTAGTGCAGTGGGTAAACTATTGTATACAGACAAGTTTACAGCTCACTATGATAAAATATCTTTTGCTCGAGTACTAGTGAAGGTTGATGCTGCCCACCCTCTCCCTGATAAGATAGAGATTGAGACTCCATTTGGTCCTAAGATTCAATTGATTGAATATGATTGGAAGCCTCTTTTCTGCAATCACTGTCTGAAATTTGGACATGATTCTATTGATTGTTGGTATAATGCTAACAATGGTGAAGAACAGGAAATGGAGGAAGAGGGTAAGCCAAGGAGACAGAGGATCAGATTGAAAAAACAGGCAAAATTTGTAAAGCAAGGGTGGCTTGTTAAACATTCTCTAGCTAGTATAGAATCACAGGAGAACTTGCCAGAGCAATCAGATCATAGCAAGGAGAATGAGAGGTTGGGGAACACCACAAATCGTATGGTGATCACTCAACATGATGCACCGCAAGGTCCTGACATTCAGAAAAAGGAATGAGTTAGTAAATAAGGAACCTAATGGCAGCATTGAAGTAATGGAAGATAAATGCAATAAGGGTAAGACAATTGTTGATGTGTTAGATGATGGAAGAAGGGGACAACAGATTGATCCTGGGCTTTCTCATAACCTATTTCCTAAGTTACTATGATTATTGTCACTTGGAATATTAGGGGGCTAAACCTAGCCCATAAACAGAAATAGTTGAAGACCTTTCTTGTTGTAAATAAAGTAGATGATATAGGATGTCTTGAGACAAGAGTGAAGGAACATAAAGCAAAAAAGATTCAAGGAAAGATTGCAAAGGGATGGAATGCCCACTGCAACTATTCTAAGGCTGTAAATGGGAGGATTTGGCTACTTTGGAAACCTCACATCCAGGTTCAAATTTCCTTTGTGACTAATCAGTTCATTCAGTGCTTCATAGAAGATTCTAAAAGTCAAGTCAAAACTCACTTAAGTATCATCTATGCTCAGAATACTGGTAACCAAAGAGACCAGCTGTGGAGTGATCTGAGGAAAATATATGTACCCAGTCAAGACACTTGGTTGTTGAGTGGGGATTTTAACCATGTCTTATGCTCTGAAGATAGAATTGGATCTCCTGTTACTGATACTGAAGTTAAAGGATTTAAAGATGTTATTGCTGACCTTCAACTCACTCCTCTCAGAGCTAAAGGGTGGCATTACACTTGGACTAATAAACAGAATACTACAACTAGGGTGTATAGCAAGATTGACTGGCCATTGGGTAACTACCAGTGGATACAACAATATGGGCACCTAGAAGCTGACTTCATGAATCCATCAATTTCTGACCACTCTCCAGTTCTTATCAATGTGGAGATCAAAAGCTGTTACATCCTAAGCCTTTCAGACTATATCTTAATATTATGGAGAGTCCTCAGTTCCAAACCATACTATAAAATATCTGGAGACAAGAATATGAAGGAGCACCTATGCAGCAGATATGGAATAAAATGAAGACCATGAAACAACAACTAAAGGAGACATATGCTTATATGGATTCATATAAGTAAAAACTTGTACATGCTAGGGAGACACTGGGCATTATCCAGACTCAGTTGCAGCACTGTCCACTATCACATCCTCTGTGGAACATGAGTTTATAAATGTTTTCCAATCATTGATGGGAGATTGTGCTGGGGAGCTACCTTGTGTTAACACAACTATTATTAAAGGAGGAAATTGTCTAACTTTATCACAACAAAAACTGCTGATTTAGGAGGTTACTATGGAAGAGATTGCAGAAGCACTAAAAGAGATGCCAAAGGATAAAGCACCAGGAGTGGATGGATTCCCTGTGGAATTCTATACTTGGAACTGGGAGATAGTAAAGGATGATATACTTGATGCTATAAAGGAATTCTTCTCCACAAGCAGAATGCCTCACATGATCAATACTACTGCTATTGCACTTGTACGTAAAGTCAAAGCTCCTACAACTGTTAAAGATTACAGGGCCATAGCTTGCTGCACTACTTTGTATAAGATCATCTCCAAAGTCATTACTAGGAGAATGAAAACTGTGATTGGTGATTGTGTTGGGTAGGCTCAATCAACTTTTATTGAAGGGAGAAGCATTGTTGATAACATTCTACTCAGCCATGAAATCTTCAAAGGTTATTCTAGGAAAGGAATATCTCCCAGATGTGTCTTGAAGGTGGATCTGAGGAAGGCTTATGATACTCTAAACTGGAGGTTTCTTAAACAGATCCTCATTGATCTTGGTTTTCCTGCTAAATTTGTTCACTGGATAATGTCATGTATGACAACAGTTTCTTACTCCCTAATTCTGAATGGTGGATTAACAAAACCCTTCATTGCTAAGAGAGGTATTAGAGAAGGTGATCCTATGTCACCATATCTATTTGTGCTGGCTATGGAATATCCGAATAGGGAACTGGGACAGTGGCACAAGAATGGGGATTTCAATTTTCACCCAAAATGCAGAAAGCTTAATTGTACTCATATATGTTTTGCTGATGATCTTTTAATGTTCTGTCGAGCTGATCTTGTATCCATTCCGATTTTAAAGGAGGCTTTTCAAAAATTCTCTGAAGCATCTGGACTGCAAGCTAATGCTAGCAAAAGTGCAATATACTTGGCTGGAGTGCAACATAGTACTAGAGAGGAAATTCTGAAGGCATTGGGTTTTACTTAGGGCCAACTTCCATTCAAATACTTGGGGATACCTCTTGATTCCAAAAAGCTTGCTGCCTATCACTACCTACCTTTGATAGAGAAGATTACAGCTAAGATTACATGTTGGTCAGCTAAATTGCTCTCTTATGCAGGGAGATGTCAGCTGATCAAAGCTATCATCTTTGGCATCCAAACATACTGGTCTCAAGTTTTCATTCTGCCAAAAAAAATGTTGAAAGCTATTGGAACCATATGCAGAACTTTTTTGTGGACTGGAACTGCTAATCTCTCTAATTCGTCTAACTAGCCCAGAGATTACTGGGTTGGACTACAAACATTTTAGCTCATTGATCAATTTGAGTTGAGCCCGAGTTAGCCCATTATCTTTTATAGCTCATGCTGACCCATTTAACAGTCCAAATACAACCCATGAAACTCACCTAAAACAAAGGATCTCAACCCAACTTATTTAAAATTTTACTTAGCTTCCCCAATTTATTTTTTTGTATTTTTAATTTTCTATTCTTTTATTTTTATACACCACCCACCTACTCAGCCTGCCCTTACCCCCCTCCCCCCCGGCAAAACCCCTAAAAGTATATTTTTTGTATTTTTAATTTTTTATTTTTTTATTTTTCTACAGCACCCACTCACCCTACCCCCTACTCTCCTCCCCCCTCCTGGCGCAAATCCCCTAAAAAAAAGTTTACATTTTTTTAATTATTTTTTATTTTTTATTTTTCTGCACCACCCATCACACAACACCCCCCCCCCCACGCACAATTTTTGTTTTTTTTTGTTTTATACTTTTTCATTTTTCTGCACCATCCACCCATCCCCAATCCCTCCCACTCCACCACACCCATAAAATATGTGTCAACTTACATATTTTAAGGTAAAAGGTTTTTCTATGCAAGAAGAGCATGGTTATAAAACATGGGTCAAGTTGGGCGGGTTGGGTTATGACCCATTCTTTAGCCCATCTTCACCCAGCCCATCTCAACCCAAAATACATTTTGGATTGGGTTGAGCAATGATCCATTTATTGACCTAATCCATCTTGACCAGCCCAAATTCAACCCAACACGCCCATTTGCCACTCCTAGTTGGGATATAGTGTATTGTTGAGAGACGTAGATTAGGGGTGGGTAAGAAACCTGAATGCTTAGGATTGGTTACCAATTAAAGGCCTATGACTGAGGGATATTATCTTATCTGTAAAAAGTATATAATTGGTAAATTGTACACCAACTTGTAATTAAGCTAAAATTTAAATAACAAGCATACATAAATTTCTAATGTAGTATATACAGGTAAAAATCTCAACACAAAATTTATGAAATCACGCTGGGTGAACCTTTTCAGTATTATTGTTTAAATTTTATCGCTTAAATACTGAGTCCCTAAGAATTTTGTTAAGAAAATAGCCTTTGGCTAGAATTTATGGAAGCGCTTCTGACCATTGCCATGAATATTGGTTTTCCTCGGGGAAACTGTTCTAATGGAGTCTTTTTTCCTTTACCCTGATGGGGCACTATATGGGGAAGTGCACGGTTAGTCACTAATAATATATATATTTACTTTTAAGCCACTGTTTAAAATATTTTTAGTTATTAGCCATTGTTTTAATAAACTTTAACTGTCCGGACGAAAATACCCTTCTTCTCATGTCTTTAACTTATTAACTTAAGTTGAGGACTACATGTTCTTAACTTTTAAACTTGAACGCTAAGTTTAGGACTTCTGGACTACATGTCCATAACTTTTGAACTTGGAACTCTATGTTCAGGACTTCACGACTACATGTTCTTAACTTTTGAACTTGTAGCTCTAAGTTAAGGACTTCAACTTTTGAACTTGGAATTCTAAGTTCACGACTTCAAGACTACATGTCCTTAACTTTTGAACTTAACTTCAGGACTTTAGGATTACATGTCCTTAACTTTTGAACTTGTAATTGTAAGTTCAGGACCAAGTGTCCTTCGCTTTTGAGCCTGTTAGTCTAAGTTCAGGACCTATTGTCCTTAACTTTTGAGTTTCTTAGCCTAAGTTCAGGATCTATTATCCTTAACTTTTGAGTTTGTTAGTCTAAGTTGAGGACTTCAGAACGTATTATTCTTAATTTTTGAACTTGTAACTGTAAGTTCAGGACCTAATGTCCTTAACTTTTGAACATTTTAGTCTAAGTTCAGGAAACTAAAACTCAAGACCAACTACTCTTTCACTGTTTGAGGATCCAGTACTGCATTTTTTATTCTCATTTAGTTGACTTCAGATCAATTTTAGTAGTATATCTTTTCCTTTTCTTGATTTAAATGTGCAACTTTTACATCTGCATTGATTTGTCTAATTTTGACAGCAGAATGAAGTATATTTGCAAAAGAAATGTAAAATTCTTTCTCAATTTGATATTGTGTTATGGTGTGTGCTAATTTGGAAATTATTGAAACATGGCAATAACTATTTGATTGAATGACAGGTTAAGAAAGACACCAGATAAGTTTATGAGTCAAAAAGGCCAACCAGGGACTAGATCAAACTCTCTGTCATCTAGGTAAGACCTCTCACATTCTTTTCTAAATGGCGAGGGTATGGGAAGAAAAGCAAACGAAGAAAAGGTAAAAATATTTTTTTATATTAATTTTAATAGAGTAGTGACTATTTTTGTTTAACATTAAAATTATTGGATAAAAAATAAATACCACTTTAATAGTGGCTATCCCATGCCATTTCAACCCATTCTGTTCATTAAAAAAAAATTGTACTTGATGACGTAACTTATACTTTCTCCCTTCCAGTTTATATGAATATATATTTTTTTGGTCCATTCCAAAAAGAATGACCTCTTTTTAAATTTGAAAACAATTTAGTTTAAACTACCAATTCTACCCTTAATGAGAAGCTTTTATAACCACACAAACATTGTGGACTCCTTTTCAACTGTTTAGGACCACAAATTCCAAAAGTCTTATATTTTTTCTTAAGCTTCGTGCGCAGTCAAACATGTTCACATAAATTTGAGTAGAGTGAGTATAATTTGTTGAATGATTTTTATTTTGTGTCTCATACAACTTACACTAGTTGTTTGTGGCCTCTTTTTATATCACATTCGGAGGAGGGGCCCGGATGCCCCGGTAAGGAGCTGCGAGAGGCTGGAGATTGTTGGCGGTCAGCAAGGTAGAGGGAGGCCTAAGAAGTATTGGGCAGAGGTGATTAGGCAGGACATGATTAGGATGCAAGTTTCCGAGGACATGACCCTTGATAGGAGCGTCTGGAGGTCCAGAATCTGGGTTGTAGGTTAGGGGCTACTAGAGTCCTTCGCACGTCAGTAGGTTTTCTCATAGACGATTTGTGTGTTAGCGTGTGCCCTCATGTGGCTGTTAGTTATGGTAGTTACTGCACGATTTTATTGCCTGCGATTGTATGTATGTTTCTTATTTTTAGTTAATTATTTTCACTATTTTCTGCGGGAGTCACTAATGCTTTCTGTTTTTGTTTTGTTTTACAGCTGTTTTTCCTTTTGTCCTATGTGCCGAGGGTCGATTGGAAACAGCCTCCCTGCCCTTTCGGGTAGGGGTAAGGCTTGTCTACATATTACCCTCCCCAGAGTCCCACCTGGTGGGAATATACTGGGTTGTTGTTGTTGTTGTTGTTGTGGACCAATATCTTACACATCTGAATTTACTAATATAATGTGACCACACAGCTGTGAAAAAAAAGGGAGCCTCACACAACTAAGATTAGCTGTGAGACACAAAATAAAATTTTTCCAATTTGTTGTTCTATTTAAGAGCTTGCTGACTAAAATTATTTAAGAGTTCCATGACTTAAATTATTATATATATTGCTACATATTAATCTAGAGTGTGAAACATTTTGAATTTTTTTTGAATTATATTGAATGTTAATATATTATACTATGTATTTCGTGTTTCAGTCCATTTATTAAATACTATTTTTTTAAAAAGAAATACTAGCATAAAGTCTATAGGCTTACGCTCAACTTATCATTGGTAAAATGACTCGTGCGCCACCTCTTCTAGAAAATCAAGTGATATTAACCTATTAAAATAATTACATCATTACATTAGCACTAAATTATGATTCTTTGTTACAATTACCAAATACTTATTGTGATTAATAATTGGATTTACCAAAAAGGAACAATTTTTCGAAAAATAGTTTTTAATTTTTCCATGTCGGTTGACCTAAATGTTTTGAAAAATATTTTATCCATGAACTCATTTCCTCCCAGGAAGAAAATATTTTTCCTATCAAGAGAGAAAATATTTTTCAAAACTCGTTTTCAACCTTTCCCACCCTATTTTCCATCCCCACCAACCCTCATCAATCCATCCTCACACCCCACCCCAACCCCAACCCAATCCCCGTCCTACCCTAAACAAAAATATTATTAATAGTATTTCTTTTTCATGTTATAAATAATTTTTTCCATTTCAACAAATATGTATATTTTTCATGATATAAAAAAGTATTTTCTTATTTTAACAACAAAAGAAAAACTTTCTTTTCATATAGAAAAAGTATTTTTTATAAATGTAAAAAAAGTAGTTTTTTATCATTTCAGCGCAATGAGTATTTTCTTTTCATGATATAGAAAAAGTATTTGCTTTTGTTTCAATAAAATAAGTACTTTTTTTTATGTTGTAGAAAGAGTACTTTCTTTTTCAACCATTTTTAGAGGTTTGGGAAAGAGTTTTATTTTGGGGGGGAGGAGGGAGGGGCTGAAGAGTAGTATAAAAAGATATTTTTTACTCTCTAACCAAATATTACCAACCAAATAAAGAAAAAATAAGTGATAAAGCAAGTGTTTTAAAAGGCGGGGGCGTAAGACGGAGCGTTTTGCCTATGCCTCGCTCCATATGTATTTAATTTTTAAAATTTTATAAAATAATGTAATTATTAAAAATTACTAAATAGGTTAAATAGCTTAAAATTTTGAAACAGAAACTATAAATAAGATATATATATATATATATATATATATATATATATATATATATATATATATATCTATATATATATATATATATATATAATACTTATTTATATTCCATATTTTTTAATGAAATTGTATAAAAGTCCCAAATAAAGTAAAATTACATAAGTGAAATTACATATAAATCTAACCAATAAATATAAAAGCACATATACATATAATCCTATATTATATTTTGAATGAGAGTAAGAGAAGCATTCAACTTTAAAAACTAATACACACATATTTACAAACTAACAGTGAAATATAAAAAGAGAGGAAAGTAATGAGTTCAAAAGAATTATTTTTGTATATGGAGGAAGGAACAAACCTGTTGAATTTGACATACAGAGAAGAGTGAAGTTTTCTGTTGCAAAAAAAGTGATAAATCGTTGCTCTTTCTAGAGGCAGACTAGCGAAACGAATTGGGAAAGACTTCTAATTAGAACTTTTATCAATATTAAAAAGTTTACTTTTAGATTTAATATTTTTAGTTCATTTTTAAAAAAAGATATCTCTTGGGCTTACACCTCAACCAAAAAACTCGCTTCCACCAAAAAACTCGCCCGGGATGCCTCGAACTTCTAGGCGTTCGCCTTACGGGACTTTCGCCCCCCACCATTACCCCGGGGTATTTTTGGTACACCTTGCCCCAGAACTTGTCCCAAAATAGCCTTATAAAACACTGAATAAAACTACATTTTTTATGAAAATATTTTTCATGAAAAATATTTTTGTTCATACCAAACACACCCTAAATCAGCTAAGAATTTAAACGAAACAGAAGTTCATTTCGTGGCTAAGCGTTAGTCACAATTTTCTTTTACATTTCTTAAAAATTAAAAGTAAATGTATGCATCCCTATTCCCTAATTTCCCTTCTAGAACCGAAGAAGCTGGACATACCGTTTGTTCCTCACAAATTACATTTTTCGACTTCTTCTTCCATCTGAAGATTGAGTTGGGATCAAATTGTTCTCGTATACGGTAAGCTCTAAATTCTACACAATCAAATCTGTGGCTTCTCCATTTTGATTTTCTTCCTGGGTTTTTGTTTTTTCTTTTATTGATGCTGGAAATGTTTGTGACAATAAAGAAGTTGAAGCATCCCCTTTTTTTCCCCTCTTCATTTCGTGGTGATTGTGCTGAAGGATTTTCATAGAATTCAAAGGTTTCTTCTGGGTAATAGTTAATCTCTTTTAATTGGCTTATTTTGGGTTTTATGGTTTGAAAGAGGAAGATTGGAATAATAAGCCGTGTTTTTTTTTCTTTAATTTTTAGTAAGAATCCTGTGAAAGAATTTAGCTTAATGATATAAATGGAGGGACTAGCTCCAAAACTTGTTAATCTAAGCAATAAACAACTGTTAAATATTTTCTAAATAATGTTATGGAAAAATAGCTTCCAGGGGCTTTGCCCGGGGTTTTGCCCCGGGGTTTTGGTCTAGTGGTAAGAGCGCTACATCGTGTGGATTAGGTGCACTTCATGTGTTAACCCTATCGCAGACAAAAACTTGGTATTTAAGTGGAGAGGAATAGAGCAGTGTGCCCATTATCGGCTGAGTTTCGAGCTGTGTACCACGGTCCTTTGAGATTTATGGGTTGTCAGAAAGAAAAAGAAGCTTCAGGGAGATTCCAAGTGGTGATACAAAACCATCTGGGTTCCCCTGGACTTGACTATGAGTATTGGGTATGTTTATGCATTCGATGTGGATACATTCCCCTTTTTAGTGTGTTTAGATGGCTTCATTATCCATGTCATGCCTATTTGGCATGGGTCTCTCAAAACAATCGAAGATCATGTGTGAAATATGTTTAAAAATTTATAGTTACACGAGACATGCTACCTACTTTGCTTTTGACAGCCTTTAGGATCTTGTTAAATTGTGCCTTTTCCCGTCATAGTTGATAGTCTGTTGATGGCTGAGCTGATAGTCTGCTTATGGATGTAGTGTTGTTATAATTTTTATTGATACCTTGTACCTGTCTGATCCTCGCTAATACCACAATAAGACGAGCATTCGTTTTCAGAAGGCGAAATACATAAACAGCCCTTTCAAGTTGTCCTAAACGGTCAGATGGACATCTCAATTGACCCATTTACCCTTTAGACACTTCAAATGACTATTAAGTATATCAAGTAAACATTCAAGTGGAGCAGACTACATGCATGAGTTACACTTGCCGGGTGATGTGTCAATAAACCAATTAAAGAATGACAAGTGTAATTTATAATTAAAATATTTGACACATGTAATTAATAAGAAAATAATATCTTTTTCCTTATTTCTAACTACACCATCCCCCCCCCCCCCCCCCCCCCCGAGTCTAAACCGCCCAACCTATTCTTCTTCCTTACGCCCCAAAGAACCCTAATCACACAAACAAGCAGCCGCCGCCCGCCCCTCTCAAATCTGCCGGCTAACACCCAACAACCAACAACATAGAAACAGCAACATAGAAAAGAGAGCTTCTGGCGTTTCAGAAGAACAAGAAACTTCCAGTTTCTGCTTCAAATCCTTCCGTTTCCGCATAAGGCATTTATCTCCCAATTCGCAATTCATTGTGAACTATGTAGAAAAATCACTCATATGACATATAAACCATCTAAAGAATGGAAATTCAGTTGCTGAACTGCATCAAATACATCTGAAACATTCCCTAATATTCTATTCAATACTGTGGCTATTCTTTCCTCGGAATTTCCAGTCATCGACAGTGAGATCCCAGTTACACACGCTTCCAAAACATTACCTTTTGGTCTATAATATTGGAGTAACCATAATTTGTTCACATAATACAGCTAAATCACATGAAGCCAACCAAAATTAAGCAGGCATTTAGGCATAACAGACACGAAATTGGTGTGCTTATTTTATGTTTTTCCCATTTGTTGTAATTTGGAAGAAACTTTTTAATTGTTCTTGTTTTTCATCAATGGTGAAACTTGAAGAAGAAAGAAGTATGAAGATGGAGGTAAGTGGGTTATTAAAATAAGGTTAATTTAAAAAGAAAAAAGAGAAAAATATAATTTTAAGGGTTTCACGCGCCCAGACATGAATAAAAAGCACACTCTTTGCCATGTCAGGGTGAGGGGTTCATGAGACACACTTTAGCCGAGAAGTGGTGTCTCTCCGGTCATTAGTATAATTAAGGTGTCCGCCTGACCGTTGAGGACAACTTGAAGGGGCTGTACTTCATAACTAAACAAAATACTCCTTTTTTTTTGGTTGAAAAAGAAAGTACTATTCTCCAACATGAAAATAAAGTATTCATTTTGTTGAAATGAAAGATAATACTTTTTCTACATAATGAAGGGAAAATACTCTTTTTGTTGCAATAAAAGAAAATATTTTTTACTACATCATTTTGTTGAAATGAAAGAATTTTTTTACATCATGAAAAGAAAGTACTCTTTTTGTTAAAATGAAAAAAAAAAAATTTATATCGTGAAAAGAAAATACTCATTTATTGAAATGAAAAAAAAATACTTTATCTATATCTATCTATATTTATATAATATATTATTAAAAATATGAAGCCTTAAGTGAAAAGTCAAAATATGAAATTACAACAACAACACACATAGTGGGGTCTGGGGAGGGTAGTATGTACGCAGACCTTACCTCTACTCTGGGGTAGAGAGGCTGTTTCCAAATAGACCCCCGGCATCCTTCCCTCCAAGAACTTCCCACCTTGCTCTTGGGGAGACTCGAACTCACAACCTCTCGGTTGGAAGTGGGGGTTGCTTACCATCAGAGCAACCCCTCTTGTCTAAATTACACTTAACAAGAGGGGTTGCTAAGAAACGTTACCCCTTCGCTTTGGATTAGTTTGAAAAAAGAAATTATCTATAGAGCCCTTGCAGTCCTCGGCAAGACGGCAGCCCAAGACGCCTTTTCAAAGAGCAATGTTTCTTCCTAACGGTTGCATCAATTTCTTCCCCTATCATTAAAAATCAGACTCCATGCCGACTTTCCTCTGTCTTTGTTCTTCTCTTAAAACAACAAGTTTGGCATCTAAACACCTCTCTACCAAATTGTTATCTTTTTTCATTAGTCATCTTCTTCTTATATTTTCTTCCAGATCTACTTGCTTGTCAGAATTTAGGCGCCGCTAATATTCACTCCATCGATTCCCCCGGCTAAATCCTAGGCCATATCAGTCTCTCACAAAGTGGAGTTGTAAGTTGGTTGTCAGTTTTACATCTGATTTTGTTATACCTGGCCAATGTTAGTCTGCAAATTTTTAAATTGAGATATATTGTTTGAAATGATTAGAATTTTGAGATGGTTAGCGTTTTCGGTTTTATTTTCACGACTTTCACCCTTACTTTTCTATGTTTCTCTTTTCCTTTGTTTAATATTGTTATTCCTGCAATTTGTTAGTCTAACTTGTACATAATCTTCATAATTTCTTCTTTTATTTATGATTTAAATTTAAATAGTTAGCGTTGTCTATTCATGGAGTAGAAATGGAAGGACTTGGGGCTAAAATTCCTTAGCGAAAATTTTGGTGGGACAAAAGATAGAATTCTTGCATTACATATTTATCAAAGTACAACAGCACTGATCAACTTCGGCTGTATTTATTTGTAAATTGATTTACTTTTGTCGTAAATTTATAGGTGGAAATAGTTCCCTTTGCGTTTTTATACGTGGTCTTCAATAATTGTTTTAGCATAACATGAAACACCCACAAGATAAAACGATATCAATATCTAAAATAATTATATACCATATTGTTTGTCACATGCCTTTTGTGTAAGAGGTAGGTTACAAAGAAGAGGAGGGGAGTGAATAATTCTGAGTACAGTAAGATTTGAG
Organism: Nicotiana benthamiana; assembly: GCA_034376525.1. NCBI lineage: Eukaryota > Viridiplantae > Streptophyta > Magnoliopsida > Solanales > Solanaceae > Nicotiana > Nicotiana benthamiana. The sequence continues at coordinate 134,374,854 of CM067329.1, read as the reverse complement.
TTTCTTATACATGTTAGCTGAGTTAGCACTTTGTTTTATAACTTAATAAGGATACTATTAATCATGTGGTTTTGAAGCGTTAATTATTTACAACATTTCATATATCAAGGATTATGTTCCCAATTTTTATGCAACTCTACATTGTGGATTGTGTATAACTTCTCTATTGTCTTTGGTTCATACAACAACATACAAGAACAACTACCCAGTATAGTCCCACAAAGTGGGGTCTGGGACAAAGTGGGGTCTGGGTATTGTCTTTGGTTCATGTGATTGATATTATACACTCTCCAAAAGATTAAAATAAATCTTTCGAACAATAGTAGTTTTGGTCCCTAAATTGGCTGTTTTTGGCTTTCTTTTGTTTGGAAATGGTTATTTGATTATTCTGATTATTGATCCTTAAAATGCCCGAGTGCTGAATTTTCCAAAAAAATCTTGGAACTCTTGAAAGGTTATTAATTTATCGATATTTAGGGTATTATATATTTTGCAGACTTGAAACTAATTATAGAACAATATCCCTTGTGAAGAAAGAATTTATTGGGCAAGTCTGGTACTGCCAATGGACTATTTGAGTTTGAATTTCTTTCGCACTTTGTTAAATTCAACTCCTTATATACTTTCCAAAATTCCAAGTTGATATATTTTTAAATGTTCCATTGAGATCTTAAAGTTGTCTAAAAACGTGCTTCTAGATATGTCACATGCATATTTCTATTGGTAAAGTTATACATGATTCAGTTTTTATATGAAGTTTGATGTAAAGCTAATGAGTTTGATCAAATCAAGTTAACTTCTAATTGGAAGGAAATTTGTACTATAGTGGAAGTGGATAACTATATACCAAAAATAATTTCTTTCCCAATGTATTGGCTCACATAAGAGAATTATTGTTTTAAACTTAATGCAGATAGTAGCTTAATGGAAAGGGAGAAGACTGCAGGTGGTATCTTTAGGTATCATAACACTATTGTAAGGGCTTTCACGATTCCTGTCTTATTGTACAAACAATCTACCCGAAGCAATGACAGCTAACACTTTGACAATGTGATTTTGGAGATGGACTCCAAGATCATTGTTAATATCATCACTAAAAATTGGGCTCCCTCATGAAAATTACTGGAATGGCAAAGATCCCAAGAAATTTTAGCTACTATACATGGTGAAGTCACTCATACTATAGAGAAGCTAATATAGCAGCAGACTTGCTGAAGCTGGGTCAATCACAAACACTTCAAGAGTCTATTTCAAGTTTAAACAACTCCTTTGAATGGTAAGAGGAGCATATAAAATAGGAAAAGCACGGTTTAAGAACTATAGATATGGACTCAAAAGAATGGATTTGGCTAAGTTTCTTTGAAGATATGGTTTTTATTAAGTGGTTCTCGTGCAACGCACGTGTCGAAAAACTAGTAACATGAAAATAAAGTACTATTAATAATATTTCTATTCATGGTGGGGGTGGGGGTGGGGCGAAGGTGGGTTGGGGTGAGGTGTGGGGGTGAGTTGGTAGGGGTTGGTGGAGATGGGGAATGGGGGCAATGTTGGCAAAGAGTTTTGGAAAATGTTTTCGCTTCTCTTGAGTTGGTGGGGATGGCAAAGAGTTATAGGGAAAATAATTTTCTCCAATTGGAGGAAAATGGGTTGATGAGGAAAATGTTTCCAAAACATTTATGCCAACCAAACATGGGAAAATTGGAAAACATTTTCCGAAAAATGTTTTCCGTCATACTAAACACACCATTAAGCTCTTTCCAGATGTAATTTTCCAAATATAGTGAGAACAGTTCTCACCAATATTTTAACTATACTCCTGCTAAATAGTCTCATACAACTGAAAAAAGATAGACCTGACATGTACTCAAATTAGTTACTGTGCTGATAAAATGATTCTAACTCTCTGAGTTTTACTTTCTACTTTTCAAGGTCTGACTAATGCTATATCTAACTGAAATCTATTTTCAGTAGTTGAGAAATGTCCTTAAACTCTATTCTATAGTATGAATATGGAAAAGATCAGTTCAACTTATTGTCCGCTTTTATATCTCGAAGGAGGATAAGAGTGGGGGAAGACAATTCATAGTAACGAAGTTAGTTATAAAGGAAAAAGATTTAACATTCTATTCTGTATTTGAGTGCTTTGTTTATTCTTCTGTTTCCTTGGGCAGGTTACAGTTCATTTAGGCATAGATGTGAATTTAGCATCCTTTTATCTGTCGGGGAAACATAACCACAGGAAGAATTTGTGTTTTCCAGTGATAAAGAAAAAGCTAGTGGAAAAAAAGTTTACTTGGTAGATTCCAAGTAAGTTTGGACAATATTTGGTTGAAGTTGAAAAAAAGAGTATTTGAAGTTGAAGTTGAAAAAGAGTATGTGGAAGTTGTTTTGTATCCTTGTATATGAGTTCAAATCACGGTGGTGTTTTTTGCTCTTTTCTGTGTGTTTTTGAATCAAGTTTGCCTTGTAATTGATTGTACAATCTCTTTTCTTTCCGTCCGTAGCAGAATTCCCAAACAGTGGCGACTTGCTTTCTTATGTACAATTGAAACTAGTATAAGATCACTCACCCTGAAGATGCAATGGGAGCCTCCAGTGGATCAAGGCTATCCGGGATGCAGAAGCAAGTACTTGCTCTATATAGGGGATTCCTAAGAGCAGCACGCTCCAAGCCTGTTGAGGAGAGAAGGCAAATTGAGTCAATTGTATCAGCTGAGTTCCACAAAAATTCTAAGCAAGTTGACCGTAAGAACTTTATTTATATTGAATACTTACTTCGTCGTGGTAAGAAACAACTTGATCAGCTTAAAAGCCCTGATACTGTTGGATTGTCATCCTTGAGTGTTGATTCTTCACGAACTAGGAACTCATCCTCCTAGATTTTTCTTACAAAATCCACTCGTATTCAACTTTATTGGAGTTGGTTGATTATATCATCTCTTTTGCTGGGATTAGCATCGGGCATTTGAATGCCAAATGTTATTTACAAACACATATACTGGGATTCAGAAGCAAATGATCCTATTTAGGGAAAAGAGACAGGCAGATTGTTTTGAAACAAAGAAAAGCCATTTTTGACTCGTCTAAATAAAATGATGAATTTTTGTTTTGGCTTTCTTCAATAAGGAGCTTCTACAACATTAATGAATTCATTTGCTGCCTGTTCCTGAAGTTTACATAAACACTTGCATACAATTACCACAGTATTTCAATATTTAGATGGCATTTACGTTTTCTTCAACAGAAATGCAAGCCAAGCTTGATACAAACAATTCAAAAGTTGTTTAGGAAAATCTTAGAGAGTATTCCCTATGCTGAATTGTAGTGGTTGCAGTAGCTGTTAATATCATGATGTGCATATGCGCGTCTAACTCTGAGATATTGATCATTCTAGTTACATTAGTAATATGAACATTATAATAGTGATTTCTTAGTAGCATGAATTTAACCTCTATCTCATGACATGAAACTTGTCAGTGTTGTGATTCTGATCCTATTATCTAGGGAAGTAACCAGATTGTGTGCATATCACGAAGGTCTAATACCACCATTGTTAGCTAGGGATGTTAACATGATGACTAGGCTACTAGCTTGTGGGTAGCGTTCAGCGGCATCGCTACTCTCGATGGGCAGGTGTACCAATTTGAGCTTTTTTTCTTCTTCTATCTCAGCCATATAGCTGTTACTACAAAGTTATATTACTAGAAAGTAGAAACTGAACATCTGTCTGAAGTAGATAGCGATCCCACCCATGAAGTGAAGGAGCATCTATGGACGCAGCCCGACTGAAGGAAACATAACACAGATAAACATAAATGTAGTTGGTGGAATCATATGCATTGGGTGCTGATTTTGCAGATTTCATTAAAAGAAAAAGGGGAAAGGGAGTGAGTACATATGTACCAGTGTCTGACTTCTTTGCATTATACACGCATTAATTATGCCAAAATCTAGACATGCTGCCTATATAAAACATATAACGATATGGACTGATCAGGCGTGTGCACTTCCCACGAGATCCTTTGTGGTTAGTGATTCATGAGGGAGGATCCTCTTCTCACGCCATAGAGCCATGTACAGACCAGTAACACGATTAATAACTAATGTTTTCAGACGTGCTCAATAACTTATCTGGAGCCATGTTCTTAATAATTGAAACAACATATGCGACATGAATGAATATCTGAAACTGGGTACGTATCACAACATACATAAATTTCTTAGCACTGTACTAGCACACACAATATGTACAAAAAACCAAACTAAGCATGTATCACGACATGCACATAAATCACAGTATTGATATTGTCATCCCAGTATAACATCCTAGCTCCTATGTATATTCTCATCTCTTCATATATACATAGTCACCCCCATATACGTAACATATATCTAAAGCTAATTAGCATGCTTATTTTATTGAAAACCCCCTTAAAGAGGACACGTCTCCACTTACCTCGGTCCAAGATTAATTTCATTGCTCCAAAGTTTCTTTAGAGAGTTAAATCTCCTTCAGATGCGTTGATGTATAACAATTACCAAAATCTACTACTTACAGTTTACAGGATCAAATTCCCGAACTCAATATGTCTTGGTACCATCCACAATCCATTGAGTCCAAAATTATGATTAGTTTTCAAATCAGAATCCAAATAGTAGTTCCATTTCTCAATTTTCTTATTTGGGAGTTTAGGACTGGTTCAATTTCATAGATTTCCACTTCAAATCTCATACTTTGGATGCAAAAACTAGTCATTTTCCCATTTTCTCATTAGTGCACAATATTATTTGGAAAATGTTTTCTTGGAAATTGTTTGGAGGAAAATGACTTCCCTATAAAAAGTTAGGAAAATATTTTCAAAAACTCCATCCACTCTCACATCTAACACTAACCTCCTCCAACTTCAATTTTCTATTTTATTTTATTTTTCTGCGCCACCCACCCACCCAACCCCGTATACAACTACCCTCCTGCCCCACAACTTTTTTTTTGTATCTTCAATTTTTCGTTTTATGTTTTTCTGCAACCCCCCCCCCCCCAAGAAAAAAAATATATTTTAAGTTCTGTTTTTTTTTTAAATATACAGGTTCGAAATTTTATGAGTTCGGAGGCTTATGTAATCGAAAGTTTGCAGGTTTAGAAATTATAGAGTTTTCGGGTTCGAATATTTACGGTTGCGAAAGTTTAGCAGTTTAGAAATTTACGAAATTTTTGGGTTGGAAGGTTGTTGGATTCGAAAGTTTATGGCTTCATGTTATTGTATCTAAATTATTTATGAATACTCTTGAAAAGTTATTATCTAGTACCGAAAAATGAATAAGATTACTACTTGTTTTCCAAAAAGATATTTTCTTGAAAAACATCTTCCATGAAAACATTTTATGTTATACCAAACACATCCTTAAAATCCTTTTATGATGTCCTTTAGCTGAAAACCCCTCAAACCTGTGAGGTAGATCTCTTAAAAGTGGAATTGAAAATCTAAATTTATGAACACGGCCCTACCGCATTCGTAGATCCCCTACGCTATTGCAGGTACAAATACACGGGTTAGCCAGTTTTTTGACGGGTCTTTGAATAATAGCGATTAGTTTGCTGCAACATGGAAAGTTCCAGCATATTTAGTGGAACTCTAACATATGGAAAGTTCCAGCATAATATACTGGAGAATGGAATACCTGTATATGAACTTCCAGCATATTATGCTGGACCAATATATTATGCTAGAACTCCAGTATATTATTGTACACGGCAAAATCAGAAGACTTGATTTTTTGCTATCAAGACACTTCGGATGCATGCCCCGGGACCCCAAGGGTGGGAGGCAGCTATCGAGTTCTCGAACTCGAGGCTCGTCGAAACCCGACTCGAAGGAAATGAAGAACGAAGCCAGGACAGAGGGCGACGCCCCCTAGGCACATGGCTACGCCTGACAAGCCCAGCCTATCCAGAGCCTATGCTAAGTATCATATCAAGCCATCCCATCACCATACTTTGTAATTAATCCCCACATACTTGTAGTCGAGTCTCCCCTCCTATATAAAGGGGACTCGCCCATCTTGTAAGAGGCTGATGTTGCTCCATTTCTTCATAAGTGCAATAATCTCTCATTCTCTCTCTCTCTCTCTCTCTCTCTCTCTCTCTCTCTCTCTCTCTCTCTCTCTCTCTCTCTCTCTCTCTCTTTCTAAGTTGTTCGTTATCACTGGCCCAAGGCCGCTTTAGCATTTATCATTTATCTTATTTGTTTTTCACTACTTTGGTCAATATTGGTAACATAGAGCCTTGCTTAACCGTATCTCTGCCTGTTATCCTAACCCCAGCTGCCCAAAAAGAAAGCCAGGGCGTCCGGTGGATGAAGTCTACCTTTGTAATGTCAGGCTGAAAAAGGGGGGATAGCACTAGAGAGTCGGGAACTTTCACTGCAACTGAAGAGGCACACACCTTACATCAAACTAACCTATCAACAGAAAGAACCGAGGTTGATTTCTTTGCAATAGGGAATGCAGTTGAAATAGAGATTCGCTTGAAAAGAGAGCAGTACTACAAGAAAGCTGTAAGACAGAAATAAGTCGATTGCTGCCATTCCGGAAATCAGAGTTTAGAAGTCTTTCGTCCGGGAGATATAGCTCCTCAGTGCATACATACAGAGATCCTGTGATTTGATCTGTACTAGAGACGGGAAGTTCCTCTCCAAGATCTATACTAACGCCGACCCCGAGGTCCCATCGACTATCTCTGCACCCAGGCAACAGGCCCCTTTCGTTTGATTATTGCCTCGTTTTAGCTCGCATTTCATCATTATACTTCACGTTCTTAGCATTAGCTGCTTTAACAACTAGCTCGAGAATAGATCACTTATTTTTAGAACCTCATTTATAAATTTAATTATTGTTACCATTTTCACGGTAAACATGTTTTCGTCACACAAACACACATTATCTTATACACTTTTTCTAGCCCAAATCTTTTGATTTCAGGATAATGTCTGGCTCGGTAAACAAAATCGAGAACAACTCCCCCGAAAATCACAGCAAAAATAGTATGGCTCTTCCAAATGTTGGCACGACATGCAGGACCCTGACAACGCATTTGGATCGATTTAAGCAGACGCGGGCTTGCAAGTCGCGCAACAGGTCAACGAAGCCTCGCATACCAATGATCGCGTATAGCGTGTTGACCAACAGGAAGCTCAAAAAACCCCGGCCCGGGTAGTACAAGAAGTTAGTCTTCATGTTAGATTTTAAGTGTTGCAGGCAGGGCTATTTATCGTGAAAATAGTAACAACAATAAATTTATAAATGGGATTCTAAAAATACGTGATCTATTCCCGAGCTAGTTTGTGAGGGTGGTTAGTGCTAAAATATGAAGTAAAGTATTAAAGATCGAGTTAACCAAGGTAATAACCAAACCAGTTAGGGGATGTTTCCCAGGCGCAAAACCAACCAGTAGATACATCGGAGTCGAGCCTCGAGCCTATCTCGGGCTTATCGATAGTAGTCGGGAAGATGATAACAAATAAAAATATAGATAAACAAGGCTCTATGCTATCAATACTGAGCAAAATAACAAAGCATAAATGAAGAAATAATAAAGTGCTAAGGGGGCCTTGAGGTCGATGAAGACTGATAGCTTAGAAGAAAGAGAGAGAGAGAGGGGGAGAAATATTATTGCATTTGAAGAGAAGTGGAGCAACATCAGTCATTTACAAGGTAGGGTGTGTCCCCCTTATATAGGCGAGGGGACTCGGTATAGTACATGTGTGTTAATTGCAAGAGTACAAAGATGGGACGGCTTGACGCAAGACCTCACAGTAGGCTCTAGATAGGCCGGACCTGTCAGGTGTAGCCATGTGCCAGGAGACCTCCGCTTTTATCCCGACCTCGGACCTAGCTTCCTTTGAGTCGGACTTCATCGATCCCTGAGGCTAAGCACTCGGTCACGGCCTCCCACCCTCGGAGTCTCAAGAAAAAGCTTTCAAAGCGTCTCGAAACTATTAACAACGGCTATGGGCTATCGCTCGGCTGCGAAGTCGCCCGGAGACTCCCAATGCAGTAGCACCAGAAACATCTCCTTTTGTCGAGCTAGTACCCGAGAGATCAAGTAACGAAAGATCACTAACCGACCCCGCCGCAGTGAGGATGCTTGGGAATCTCTTCGAAAGAATCGAATTCGGTTCGTGGAAGCTCTTACAACAACTGTCGCCCAAGGAAACAGTCCCAGAACTTGCTTCGCAGAAACCCAGAATGTCGGCACTCCCAGGTGCGACAGGACCTCGTATCTCTATGGGCGCACTACCGCTTGCGCGTGCTCATTTAGAGACAGCGACATCCAAGATGATGAGTTCGAGCCCAACTAGTAGAAGAAGTTCGAAGAAACTCTTTCAAGAGAAACCATGACGCAGCGCCATTTCCTGTCACCTGACCTCACAGACTCACTTACCATACTAGCATGGTCCTTTGTGGAAGTACGCTCCAGTGCCATTAAAGTAGTACCGAGAGGGCCCAATACACCCGAGGCCGAATGAAGAAGAAATGAAATGCTGCGGGAAGCCGCACCCTATTCCTTGATAGGACGAATGAGATCGCTCCCAATTTCGAATGATCGGGTAACACATGTCTTAACCTGAAGCCTAAGCGAAGCATGCCGATTGACTCCAGAAAATTTTGAGTGAAGCCTGATCAGGTACCCAACCGAGGTCTGGTTGGATGCCCATACTCGGCACCAGCCCCAAATCGGGGCCATAGACAACTGTCAAAGAACCTCCTTAGGTTTGATATATCCAAGCAGACTTTTGACAAAGAAGCTGATACAAAGCAGATGGAGGTATCATCTATGCGTGGAGAATGGAAGAAACGACTCAAGATACAACCTACCTCGCAACAATAGGGAGATAGACTGAGGACATCTCCCTTGAGGAATTCCCAATGGAACCAGATTCAACAAGGCACAACTAGTAGGGAAACCCACCCAACCAACTGTGATTTTAGCATTGCCATACCAAACATCGTGATCACCATAAGAGAAACCAGGAATGGCAGGCGGCTCAGACCTGTTCGACCAAGACCCTTTCAAGAGGACTATGGCCCGGCGCAGGAACCGCAGGGCGCACGGGGTCACCGACTCAACAGAATGACAACCATACTATTCAATAGGTCTCACCACCAAGTGTCATCGAGCGGTCAGGCTCGAATCTAGCTCCAAGGGAGGAAGAATATCGAGAAAAATGAAGTTGACAAGCCATTGCGTATTGGCATGAATGTAAAAGGGCCGCGACACCCTTTAAAGATCCATAAAATGCAGAGAGAAAGTACTCATCGTCGGTAAAAGATGGGTCCGAGGAATATACCCAAAGGACACCCTTGCATCTAAGGAATAGGACGCCAAGAGTTTGCCTCTATCTCGTATTCACCCATTGGTAACCCCCTCCCTCATTTAACCTATTCCGAATAGAGCATGTGTTCATGAGTACAAGTGGTTCGACAAACTATACCGACGGCGTCAGGCCAAAGCCAACAGGGCAGTTCGGACTAACGAACCAAATCACTCCCATGCCTTGAATCTTTGGTGGATTACATACGCCGATCACCACAACAATCAGGAAGTCCGCTCCCTTTATACAAAGCCCCCGAGCTCGGACTAGAACGCAGAGCCTACGAAGCACGAATGTTTTATTCAGATGACAACGGGCACACAGCTCAGAGGCGATTTCAACCCCACTCTGCCAAAGGGAAGAAACTCCGCGACAAAGGTATTCGACAAGAAGATACACGTGACGAGAGGAAATCCCTCACCATATGACCCGTCGCTAGCATCAACACCTCCGCCCTCGAAGGGATCAAAGGGTAAACAAAACCGCATCTTCGGCCAAGCGTGGTTGAACGTAGCGGGAGGATGTATTGGGGCTCGCACCTCGAAATGGAAGGAACATACTAGACCTCAAAATGTTGCTGACACACCCCGCAGCAGTGAAGAACTACTCCACTCCTTTGTTGTTTCTTTGCTTTTACTAACCTACATGTAGGCAGTCATCCAAGGCATTCAAAAATTCTAAACACCACTTAGAGATCCGAGGCACCTGCGGGAACCCCCGAGCTCTCTTTCTTTGACCAGGTTTCCAACCTAAAGGTCCCACCTGCAAGATTATTAGTGGAGCAATGTACCCCCAAGAATGGGATCCGACAAGATCGTAGTCCTTTATTCTACAGTCGGATGACGTGCGATGACCTCCTCTTAAAGGCACCATCCCCTTAGAAGGGCCAATAAATGGCAGGCTAAGTTCCAAAACGGAATCATGTAAATGGATCAATAATCAGAGGAGCCAAACCCATACGGGCTGAGCTCACAGAAATAGGACAATATGTATTTACATCATATATTTGCACCAAGAAATAAAGAATACCTTTTCGGCATTTTGTATTTCGGAAAAGGCAATTTCAACACACTCAAATCAAATGCTTCTCCATCGAATATGTCCCGATATACTCAAAGACTTAGCATCAACAATTCAACAACTTCCACGACCCCAGGGTCGAAACTCCGGGCTCATCACGTCCCTGGAAGGCAACTCTGAGCACACGAGAAGAAGTCTTCAAGCTTAACAAAAATCGATGACCTAGAGACTATCATTAATCGCCATACGACTGGAAAAACCGAAACTATAGACCCCTAGCGGGCAGCCTTGGCGTAACTATATCTATTCTACAAACTATAAGACCTAAATAGGCATGAAAAACTGCAAGACCTCAATAGACATGACAAACTATAAGACCTCAACAGGCATGAAAATCCCGAAGTTTAGGCTATACATCGTATTTGTAAGAATCCCTAAAGGGCATACCCTCAATGTAGACACCTAAACTATCATTTTAGATAAAAAATGGCTAAAGCCAAACGCATATGACTATGGCCAAAACGGTTGATACAACCAAAAAATGCGAGTCAGGGATGCCTGACTGACATTAAAAAAATCGCAGACCACTACTCCGAATATACTTCGGAAAGAACTAGTTAAAATATACTTCCCTCAACTGGAAAAAATGAGCTCTGACCATGTCGGCTCCAAATTGCAAGAGCATCAATCTACTCGACCTATGAGCTATGAACCTTACAAGGTGCTCGAAACATCACCGATAACGAACGGGTCAGGCAAAAATATTATAAAAAAACCATAACGAGTGGAACCAAAGCCTACAAAAAGCCCACGGGCAAAATAACGTAAGAGCCATTGTCGCCAGCTAAGCAAGCCTACAATCCTCATATTGAAAGGTCTCTACGACCAAACAACGCAAGAGCCATTGTTGCCAGCTAAAAAATTTTGACAACTTGAGGATTAAAATGAGCTCGAATTGTAACCCGATTCGGAGACCGGATCCAAAATAGTTAACTATGCAAATCCTTCGGGCCACATACTAAAAGGTTTCAATGATCAAACGTCATAAGTGCAACTATTGCCGGCTAGAGAATCATGGAAATTTATGGGTCTATTATAGCTCGAATTGCAATGCGACTCGGAGAGTAGACCCAAAAGCTGCAATATGACTAAGGGCATAACATAAATGCCACTATCGTCGGCCAGAGAATCATGGAAATTTATGGGTTGATTACAGCTCGAATCGCAATGCGACTCGGAGACTGGACCTAAAAGCTTCAATATGCCTAAGGGCACGGCATGAATATCACTGTCGCCAGCCGAGTAAACCTCCGGACCAAGCTCCCATAAAGTCACTTTGACCCAAAGCACAAAAGCCATCATCATCCGCCCATGCAGGCAGGAAAGAGCTTGAAGATCAAATGAAGTATGAGTCACAATGCGACTCGGAAACTAAGCCTAAAGGGCCAGGCCAGGAAAGAGGCCCCAACACCTGCTCATGTTAAGGATCACACATAAGAGCCCCCATATCTATCCGATACATTCCGGACTTATGAGGACCTCGCCAAACACCAAATCAGCCTGACTGGTAGAAAACAGCAAAAAAGGAGGTACAGAAGAAATAAATCTTCAAATTCTTTCTTATATGTCATATGCGCGAAAAGGGCGCATTCTCCATCTACAGGTATGTCCTACGTATATTAGAGACAAAGAGACAAAACGAAAAACTCTACACTCTACGTGAAAGGGCTATAACTTGTCAAATTCGCCCTCTGCAACGTCAAGAAGAAGTTACCGAGCATCACACTCGTCTGCCCTTGCTCGAGCCAATTCCTCCAAGAGAAAGAAGCCCTTTGAACCGACCTACTCGATTACCTTTCTCCGGGATCTACAACGAATATATTGCCCGATTCTCTTCTCCCGGTTGAGGGCTCAGTTAAGTTCAGCTTGGGCATCAACAACATATTTCATACGAATTGCCATCTAACGATCATCCATGGTTCGGCTTAATGCCGCTTCTGCCCGAGTATCGATTATCTCGACTCTGACCTTCGAGAGATCAGATTCAAGTTTCCTAATCATATCCTCTTGAACTTTGGCTTTGTCATTGTGAGCACCTGATTTTTGCCCGATATATGAATTATTCCTAAAATTCAAACAAAATGATTTCTTTATTATTTTACAATTTTTGTAAATTTTTGTGTTATTTTCTGATAATTGTTTGCATTTTATTTGTGCATTTTAATTAATATAAAAATATAAAAAATATACTTGACATTTGCATTTAGGATTTAAATTCATATATTAGGATTAATTAGTGATTAAGTTATTTTTAGAATAAAATATAAAGAAAATAACAAAGATAGTCCATTTTTGCATTTTTAATTGTTAATTATTGAATTTGTCACAAGTTTACTTTAAATAGAACTTTAATCAATTTTAGGAATTAATTAGCTTACCTTTGAAATATATTAGGTATTTATTTTAATTTTTTTTGCATTTTTTGAGAAAATATAAAATACAAAATTAAAACAAATAAAAGAAATAAAAATGAAAACAAAGCAAGTAAAAGGAGGCTGCCTTAATAATGCCTTAATTGGGCCATTTGATTAATTTCATTCAGCCCAGACTCACCCCATGCCCAGGCCCAACTCATCCCTGACCCGGTCCACCCCATCACAAATGAAACGACACCGTTTTGGCATAAGAAAATCTGGACGGTCCATACCCCTCAATCTAACGGTCCAGATTTGTTCCATCATGTTAAATAAAAGTGTAATAACACACTTTAAAAATTCAGAGACCAAACCCTCCATCCTCGTACTCACCATCGTCCACCGTCAGACCACCATGTCTCCGTCGTCCTCCGCGGGCCGAAAATTGCCTCTGCTGGCAGCGAAGCTCAAAACAACTCCAAATTTATACTCCATGCTCCTCTCTTCCTCCTCTTTCTATATCCATCTCAAGTTTTCCTCGAATTCCCTCCAAACTCCTCGAATATCCGTTTGAATATTTCCGGCCATGCCGCCACCTCTTCCAAGTGACACCAAAATTACACCACAGGACCGCGTTGTCATTCTTTTTAGAACCCCCCAAAGCCACACCTCTCGAAGATGGCCGAAACTTCTCGAATATTAATTTGAAGTTCCGGCCAAAACCCTAATTTGTTCCAATTTTCCTAAATTGACCCGACATAATCACTCCACCTTCCTCGAGTAGAATCTATGGTAAAGAATGATCGAGACTCACCGGAATTGTCCAATTTGAGAATCTGAAATAGCCAGTGAGTTTTTCCCTCTCCTTCTTGGTTTAATTTTATTATAGTCATCAGTTAGCATTAATTAGTTAGCTTAATTCGATTTAATTAGGTTTTTTCTTTGTAATCTCGATTTTTAGTTCTGATTTAGAATTTGGTAATTAGTTTTGTATTTGGCAACATTTTCGGATTGGTTTCTGTAGTTAATTTTTTATCATTTCGATCCTGGTTTGGTAATTTTAGATTTTTGTTTAAATGTGGTTTCAATTTTGTTGGATTTTGGCTGGATTGATTTAACATTTCTATTATTTTAATAGTTTAGTTTTAATTATTCTTTAACTTAGTATGGTTGGATATAACTGAATAGCTTAGTATTAATTAACCATAGTTGAATTTGTAACAAAGGTAAAAGGGACAAAAGGGGACTAAATTCATTTCGGACTAGTTTAGTAATTTTAGATTGTTCAGGGGTATTTTGGGCTTCAATAGTAGTATAGAATGTTGTAGATTAGAATAGAATTTACTAGAATCTTCTAGAATAGTGCTCAAGTGTAGGTTTCAATAATTGTAGTGTATAAACTTGTTACACAAGTTAACAAATAATGGATTGAAATTGAAAATGAATAGAGACTAAAAGAAAACTGAAAATCTGCTAAGGCCTCACTTGTGCCTATAAAAGGGGCATTCCCATTCCTTAGCACACAAGTTTTTAGCCATCAAAACTCCCCCCAAATACTCTCTAGTTACAGATTCAAAATGAGATCTGGAATTTGAAATTTCCTTTAGAATTTTAAGCTTTTCTATAGAAAGAACCAAAAACAACAAAAATAATAGAAGATTCTTAAAAAAACAAAGAAAAATAGAACTGTTCCATTAGAGAATTCATGCTAATTTTAATTTTTAGTTATTGATTTCCAGTTTTAGTTCAATATTTGGGTTTTGAAACTCCAGAAGTTCATTAGACTGATTTTGAGATGGTTCTTGATCCATTTTCGGGTTTATATGAGTGATTTTGGTGTTGTTCTGGTTGATCTATCAATCCTACTTGATTTGAAACATTTCTGCACTCTCTGGTTCATTTCTAGGTTGGAACTGACTGTTTGACTGCTACTTGAGTTTCAATTGCTTGGTTGCTGCTGACTTCTCTCAGTTCCTATTCCTTTTCTCATTTTCAGGTACACATTTTGTGACTCTGTTGATGTAGCCATGTTGAAACGTGAAATGAAATTGAGGCTGATTTGCTGTTATGGATGTGAAGTTTTAGTAAATTTGTATCATTTTAGATAGTTTTTTTTTGTGTGATTTGAATGGACTTTTAAAACTTGATTGGACATGCTCAATCTGCTTTTATAGAAGGAAGGAGTATCATGGATAACATTCTTCTTAGCCATGAAATCTTTAAAGGATACTCTAGGAAAGGGGTTTCACCTAGATGTGTTCTAAAAGTGGATCTCAGGAAGGCTTATGATACCTTAGAGTGGGGATTTCTGAAGCAGATCCTTATTACTCTGGGATTTCCTGCTAAATTTACTGACTGGATTATGGCTTGCATCTCATCTGCCTCATGCTCCCTAGTAATGAATGGAGGTCTTACTAAACCATTCAATGCTAAGAGAGGTATAAGGCAAGGGGATCCTATGTCTCCTTATCTATTTGTTCTAGCCATGGAATATTTGAACAGATTGCTGCAACAGCTACATAAGGATGGAAATTTCAACTTCCATCCTAGATGCAGGAAGCTTAACATTTCTCATGTATGTTTTGCTGATGATTTGCTAATGTTCTGTAGAGCTGACATAGTCTCCATTCAAATCCTACATAGCACATTTCTCAAATTCTCAGATGCTTCTGGACTTCAGGAAAATGTAGGCAAGAGTGCAATCTATTTAGCAGGAATTCCACAGGATACTAGAGAGATGATTATTGCTGCTTTAGGTTTCACTGAAGGACATCTTCCTTTCAGATACCTTGGAGTTCCTCTGGACTCTAAGAAACTATCTATTCAGCGTTATTTGCCTCTCATTGAAAAGATCACAGCAAGAATTACGTGTTGGTCTGCAAAGCTTTTATCCTATGCTGGCAGAATTCAACTGATAAAGGCTGTGATCTTTGGAATGCAGACTTATTGGGCACAGGTGTTTATAATTCCTAAGAAGGTATTGAAGGCTATAGAGGCAGTTTGCAGATCTTATCTATGGACAGGCAAAGCAACCTTATCCAGAAGAGCACTTGTGGCTTGGGACAAAGTTTGTCAACCTATTTCCTCTAGAGGACTCAATGTTGTGAGAATGGAAGTATGGAACAAAGCAGCTATAGCTAAATTGCTATGGGATCTGGCAAAGAAGAAGGATTGTCTTTGGGTTAAATGGGTGCTTACCTACTATATCAAGAATAGAACCATTGAGTCTGTGGCTGTGCCATCAAACTCATCATGGGTGGTAAAGAAGATATTGGATAGTAGGACATTGGTGTTGGAGAATACTCAGTTGCAAGGTAATATATTCAACAGACTTCAGAGTGTTTGCAAGCTAGGAAAATTTCAAATTCATAAACTCTATATTGCACTGTTGCCTATATTTCCTAAGATTGCATGGAGGAATGTAATGCTTGTGTCATCTGCTCTACCTAGACATCGATTCACTGTCTGGTTAGCTGCTCATCTGAAACTTCCTACCATAGAGAGGCTGCAGCTTATGGGCATCCAAATACAATCTTTGTGTGCATTCTGCAAAAGGTATGATGAAGAGTTTAAACATTTGTTTTTTGAATGTGACATTACCAGTAGAGTTTGGAGGAGAATCTGTGTATGGTTGGGACTTACAAGAACTACTGAATGCTGGGAGAATGAATTGAAATGGATTTGTAGCAATGCCAAGAGTAAAAACTGGAAGAAAGAGATCACTGCAACAGCATTTGTGACTACTGTTGCATTGCTGTGGAAGAATAGAAATCTGATCAGGTTTGAGAATAAGACTTTTGATGAAGGACAATGTTGCAGAGAAGTAGCAATGGTATTACATGCAAGAAATAGGAATCGTAAAAGATGGAAGGATGGGTTACAAAAGCTCAATTTCTACCCTTAGCTTTGGTTGAACATTATCTGCTAGGTAGTGATGTGTATATGAATTGAGTAGTTAGGATTCAAGTGTAACTAGAATGAAAGTGTAAAGGAGTAGTAGAAGTCCATACTACTACCTTAGGATTAAAAAAAAAAGGACTGTTAAATAATAGACTGTTGAACTAATTAGGTATATTTTCTGTGTTTTGGTAATTCAGCTTTGTTCAACTCATGCTACTAGTGTAACGTATAATTTCAATGGTGGTTTCTCAGATCGTGAGAGTTGAACGTTTAATTATTTTCAGCAGTGTGTTTCAGTAGGTTAGTTAAGTAGTTCAGCTCCTAAGCACCGATTTGTATTTTTAACAGTTGTAGAAACAAGTTCATAATGTTTCTGTATTTTATGCAGCTAATTCCAATAGTCCAACTTATCTAATAATGCTAGTTTGAATTATTTTGAGAATAGTTATTTTACTTTGGCAATACTGTTGTCAAATTCATGTTTCTATTTTAAATTTCAACTTTAGCAGTATCCCCTAATAGATAAAGGAATAAGCTAAAATGAGTATGAAATGAAATGCAAACGGATGGTATCAAATTAATTTGGGGTAAATGCAATACTGATTTCCCTTTGTTATATGTATGGAGCCCACTCATAAGAACTTGGGAAAATTGGTGGGCTGACCTCTAAACAAGTTGTTGGTCTGCCAACTCCAGAGATTCGATCAACGGATCTCCCCAAACGTGGCTTGGTCAGGTTGACTGATTTGGGCTATTCCCAGTCCCAATGTCTGTAGCTATTGGGACTTTTGTCCAATGTGTACATATTATGTGGTTTGGGCTCTTTGGGCCCAAGACTGAAATGGCAATTGGATTGTTAGTATTCAAATAGCTTAGTGTGGGTTTTAAGTTAGGTAGCGAGTTCAAACTAATAGGCGCTCCCTTTTGTTTGGACCCGGACTTGAACTTGAAGACCGAGTTTTATAATATTAACTAATTAAGACATTTATTTTTATTAGAGACAAAAGTATAGAAAATTATAGTTGCTTTAGGTTTTCCCTTTAATTAATAAAATATAACGATCCTTGCAAAACAAGATACGTAAATTGTGGGTCTCTCAATAAATGGGTATGTTAAAATTACTTAGAATTTGGGATGGGCCGTTTAGTGAATTTCACGGCCTTCTCCAAATATAACAACGCGTTAGTCTCTTTAGGTGCGGTCTTAATAATTCACTTTCCTAAACTCGGGTGTGCATTTTCATGTAACCCAAATCAAATCCCAAAACGTTGAATAAAGTCTGTTCAAGATTGCGGGTGCATTTCATGTGACACGATCCAAAGACACACTTTAAATGACGTTCAACTTTCTTTAAAAAATTACATAAAAGCGGTTTAAAAGTTAAGATCATCACATATGTTCATCATATAATAAAATCAAGTAAATAAGCTAAATACGACAGTTGAGTGACCGTGCTAGAACCACGGAACCCGGGAATGCCTAACACTTTCTCCCGGGTTAACAGAATTCCTTACCCAGATTTCTTGTTTGCGGACTGTTAACCGAGTCATATTTTCCTCGGTTCGGGATCCAACCGATGAATTGGGACACAATTAATCTCCCAAATGCCGACTTTGAAATATTAGTAATAAATCCCGTTCCGATTGTCCTTTAAGTGAAAAAACTCCCTTACACCCTTGTGGGGGTAGGAAAAAAGAGGTGTGAAAGTCATGAGTCAAGCTGAGTTGGGCCTTGAAGGCAGGGACCTTAGCTGAGATGCTCATCTCCTCTAAAGATCAAGCCTACACTTGAGCCCTTAGCTCCTCGTAAGCAACTTTGACGCGATTGACGTCGCCCTTGAGGTGCTCCAAGGCCTCCACCTTTTTCTGCAACTGATACGGAAAAAGGGAACTAGACTTAAGGTTAGAAAGGTGTGCAGCTCATTCTATAGGAAGTTACACGCTCCATCAAATAGATCTCATAGTTTGAGCTCCTCTACGCCTCATATCGCCAATGCTCCAACTCAACTTCCTTCGCCTCGCTAAGGGCCTAAGAGATTCGCCCTCACCCAGAATTGTTTGAAGCTTGGCCCCTTGATGGAGCAGCTCAGACCTAAGACCATCACTGGCCTGCACTAGAAAGATTCAATAAAGGGAGGAGGACATGGGATACAGGGAAACTGTACATAAATCTCAATACAAAGTGAAGCTGATGGACTTCCTTGAAGTCGGAACACACTCATGTGGATCCTGCCCCCAAGGCCCCATAAGAACCGACCCTGGGGACAACATATTCACTCAAAGGAACCATCAACCGAGAATCAGGCACTCCGGGAGTAGCAGACTCCGACGACTCCCTTTTGCTAAAAAATGTGCGCCCAACCAGCACCACTTAAATCTTCGTCACACCGCGGGTGCCGATCTCTCTTATCGCTATTGCCCCTAGGCCCGAAAGCAAATGAATCCTTCCTTTCTTTGAAAGAACATTGCCCCGTCCCAGGGAGCCGTCCGATATTTGTAAATGGCGAATCCAGCACAAATGGAAGGGGAAAGGGTTACATCGGTTATACAAAATGCCCTTGGTAATACGCTCCCCATCCGTAATGAAGTTCAACTCGCCATCTATGACCGGTGCAGAATGAATGGGTCACCAGCCTCCGGACCCAGCCGGGCAGGGCATGGACCTCACTCGGCATCCACAAAGTTGCTGCAGCAAGGGAGAAAACATTATTACTCAGCTGATTTTCGCTATATGCAGAATCTGAAAAAGCGCCAAACGCCTCACTCACGTGCATGATTCCACCCTAGGGAAATGGCAACAACTCCATAGGGATAATATCGCTCGATCCGGACCCAGATAATACAACTGGCTCACTCTCGATCCCCGCCTTCCTCGTCACTCAACAATGAAGGGCGTGGATGAACAACACCTCTGAGTTAGCAGGCCTTGATGATGAAAGGGCCGATATAGCCTGACAAGGTGGTCAAGCGTGAATTCAAGCCCGGACTTCTCCGCAAAGAATCTCATCATCAGTTCCGTTCGCCAAAACGATGGATGAATCTGTGCTAGGGTAACCCGATACTTCCATTAAAAATCAAGCACAACCCTATCAGGGGTGAAAAATGCAAAAGGGTAGCTCAAGAATCCATCGGTGGAGTCCGCAATGCCCTCATTTGGGGAAAACACCTGCAGTGTTACCCCCTCTCTCCTCCCGCAGTACCTCCTCGCCGTATCCAGGTGTTCCTCACTTATTAAGGACGCCATCTCCAGAGCAAAATCCCTCGGTTCCTAAGCACCAGGAGCAGCGCCCCTCGTCGCCTGCCGGATTAGCCCCGAAGTGGTTCCCATGACTATAGTGAAACTAACAGGTCAAGGCAAGGGCCACCAACACTTTTTATGCCTAAAGAGATGAAGTACCCCGTGCTAAAGCAAAAAGGCAGCTATCTAAAATTAGTGAAGTTTTGCCAAGGAGCTGAAGCCTCCCCACATATATGCAAGAAACAGCAACGATTCGCCTGCTCGAGGCAAGCCCCAGGAAGCCAACAACCTCGATATAGATCAACAAGTCGATACCCAATCCAGAAAGCATCCTCCAACAAGGAGTCAAGACTCGAGGGGTCGTTTGTATTATCTCCATGCTCGAGGAAACACTTTATGTCAAGAACTTCTGGCCCAAAGAAGTCAGACCTCGGCGAGCTTTAAATGCCAACACTTGATGCAAGGAAAGCACCTGGTCTTATGATGCCCTCTTCCTGAAAAGAGGAATAAACAGAAGGAGCTCCGATCACGAAAGCTCCGACGAAGGTCCAAGGAGTCTCCCAAATACAAGAAAACTCTTCAGCATAAGTCAATCCTATACATTCTAAAAGTGTTATCGAGATCAAGATCAATAGGGACCCTCAGGTACCAGAAGATGACCTTCATCTAGGATAATGTTCCTGAAGACCCTGGAATTCGACGCATGATCTCCAAACTACTCAGAGGGCCTCGATAGCCCGGACCTATCAGAACAATCCAAGATTGGTCCGAAGTACGTTGATAGTTCGGAGAAGATCCATGTCGATCAGAAGAAGATTAGAATGAACACACACACTCAAGTCAGATATCAGCGGTCAATAGATAAAAGAAGGCATTCAAAGAGCTTTTAAGGGCATGCGAGCATTTAAAAGCAAAACAAAGTAAAGGAAGCAGAAGTGAGTAAAGTATATTCTTATTCATAAAAATTTATGTACAAGAAGACCTCGAGGGGTCATTACATACAATTAGAAAATCCTACGAAAGATCTATACGCCTAAATGAAGAGACAAAGGGATGCACGCATAAGGTGAAAGATCGAAGACTGATCCACCTTCGAAAGTCCACAACAGGAGCTTCCGGACACTCCCCCTCGAAAGTTTCACCCCTACTTTCCACACTGATATCTCATGGGGCAAGACGAGTGGCAGGGAGGGATTAAAAAATGACATAGCTCTCTGAAGCTCGAGGAACCTCTTTGGCCAAGGAAGCCCCTGAGAGACAGTGGACCGAACAATCCTCGGTCCTGCTTGCACGACTACTTTAAATCCATATCTTGGGACGTCTTGCCGTGCAAGCCCCAACTAGGAGCAGAACACTGTGTCGAGCCGGGGTATGAAGGTGAGAAACAGTGTATAATCTGAGCCCCCTTTTGAGAAACAGTGCATAATCCGAATGACTATCTATACAAGGAACGATCCGAGTGCTCGTCCGTCATCACCTCGGGCTAGCAGCAGCAGCAAGGGCCATTATGCCGACGACCACAGCAGTAGATGGACAACATGTTTATGTCCGATGAAGGGAATACCCGACACTAGGCCACGACACAATCTATAGGAACTCCTCCAAACGGCCTTAAGATCGTAAGCTCCTAGCATGATGTTCAAGGGTGAAAGAGGATGATAAGAAGGAGAAGGTAAGAAAGCCAACTGAAGCATTGGGACAGGAAAAACAAATCCAAGTCACTCCCATTTATAGGGGATTACGACACGGTCATCTAGGCATTGGATGACTGACCGACGGGCACAGTTAATACACCCACGGGAAAACGAACCGACGGTGGTATTTGCACCATGGGAAGCAAGAATCAGGGAAGTGCAATGAATGAGGTCAAAAAGCACAAACCCATGGATGTCCAATCACTGCGAAGCTTACATCAGGAGTCGCATCGTTGATATGGCATCGCTGAAAGAAGTTCGAGGAGTCAAGTGTCAGAATCATTTCCCATCACTTCGCTATGGGAAACGCGGAGACTATCTGTACGCGAGACAATTGGAAGACTTGATTTCTCGCTATCAAGATACTTCGGAAGCATTCCCCGGGATTCCGAGGACGGGAGGCTGTTATCGAGATCCCTACCTCGTGGATCGTCGAAGACCGACTCGGAGGAACGAAGAACAAATCCAGGGCAGAGGGGGAAGCCCCCTAGGCACATGGCTACGTCTGACAGGCCCGGCCTATCCAGAGCCTATGCTGAGGCATCATGTCAAGCCATCCCATCAACGTACTTTGTAATCAATCCCTACATACTTATAGCCGAGTCTCCCCACTTATATAAAGGGGACTCGCCCCACCTTGCAAGAGGTTGATGTTGTTCCATTTCTCCACAAGTGCAATAATATATATATCTCTTTTCTTCTAAGTTGTTCGTTCTCACTGGCCCGAAGCCGCTTTAGCATTTATTATTTTTCTTATTTGTTCTTCACTACTTTGCTTAATATTGGTAACATAGAACCTTGCTTAACCGTATCTCAGCATGTTATCCTATCCCCGACTGCCCCCGATAGTCCGAGATCGATAATAACGTCGACCCCGAGGTCCCATCAACCATCTCTGCGCCCGGGCAACAGACCCCTTTGGTTTGAGTATTGCCTCGTTTTAGCTCGCATTCATCATTATACTTCACGTTCTTAGCATTAACTGCTTTAACAACTAGCTCGAGAATAAATCACATATTTTTAGAATCCCATTTATAAATTTAATTGTTGTTGCCATTTTCACGGTAAACAATTAGGCTAGAATATTTTTCGAATTTTGAACAATGCTTTTATTTAAATTTATCTTTACATAAAAAATGGCTAAATTTAGTTAATTTTGAAACTGTGACTATTTTTCAATTACCACTTGTAAATCTGACTATTTTTGAATTGCACCCCTATTGCAGGGGTTAATTGACTGGGCTCCATCGCGCGTGATGGTAAACTCCATCATCGCGATCACGGGAGTCAACCTAATATAACGATCATCCTTCGCAATCGCTATGCGCGTCAACCTAGCCATTGGTCAGCTCTTATCTGTGATCACGGCTCCTAGTCAGTGATCGTAACTTGCATCGCAATTTTGCTATAGTTGATTTTAATGTTCAAACTATTCCGAAACACGTCCGAACTCTTCATATCTCAATCCAAAAGATTTCACCATGTCCCGAATAGTACCATAAACATGCTCAAAATATATAAAAGTATATGCAAAATTAGGGGTCGGGTTGGTTACATTCGGGAAAACCTATTAGTGTCATAACATGGTTTTTCTTTACCCCGAAACGTTTTAGTTCGTAGCAGTGAGTGATCTCGGAAATGACTAATGTATGAATAAAGATAAAGCATTATTAACAATTCTTTACCTTATAGCTGAGTAGATACATATCACAGGTTGAATCAGAGGTGTAGGGTAAAGAAAAGAAAAGATAGAGCGTAGGACCAAATTATTTCCTCTCATTAGTTTGTTAGTTGTTACAATGAAAAGGCAGGTCTTAATGCATTACCCTATAATTCTCACTAATATTCTACAAGCAATCTTTCTTTCAGTCCAAGAACATTTTCTCTTTATGATTATTCTCATGAGCAAAGCACAAAAACAATTTATTTAAAAGAATCCAATAAAACATTCATAAATAAAGTTCAAGCAACTAATATTACCTTCAAACGATGATTGTGCAGAATAAGTACTCTAATGAAGCATAAATATGCTAATCGTATCGGAATATCAGGTAATTTAATGCGATCAATAATCTAAAGCAAAAGATTTATGAATAGAATTTAGCATTACGATTGTGAGAATTAACTTTACAGATGGATTCTCATAGGAAATGGACGAAAAGATAACACAACAACAACAACAACAACAACTACCCAGTATACTCCCACCAGGTGGGGTCTGGGGAGGGTAATATGTAGGCAGTCTTACCCCTACCCAAAAGGGCAGAGAGGCTGCTTCCATGCGACCCTCGGCGCATAGGACAGAATGAAAAGCTGCATTGGAAAACAAAGACAAAATTAGTAACCAAGGCAAGACCAAACAAAATAACAAAACAAAGCATAAGTAATCCTGCAGAAATAACGTAAATGGTTATGTAAACATAAAGAACATAAATACCGTCGCAACCAAGAGGGGACCTAGGCTAAAACACTAGGCATCGGTGGGTAACCCTACTATCCCACACCCAACCCCGGGTGAGGCGAACGAAGGACTCTAAGAGCCCCTATCCTGCAACCCTGATTCTAGACCTCCAGACTCCCCTATCGAGGGTCATGTCCTCGGTAACATGCATTTTAGTCATGTCCTGCCTAATCACCTCTCCCCAATGCTTCTTAGGCCTCCCTCTACCCCGCCGACCACCAACAATCTCCAGCCGCTCGCAGCTCCTCACCGGGGCATCGGGACCCCTCCTCCGTACATGCCCGAACCACCTCAGCCTCGCTTCTCGCATCTTCTCGTCCACCGGGGCCACCTCTACCTTCTGTCGAATAACTTCATTCCTAATCTTATCCAGCCTGGTGTGCCCACACATCCACCTAAGCATCCTCATCTCAGCAACCTTCATTCTCTGGACATGGGAGTTCTTCACGGGCCAGCACTCTGCCCCGTACAACATCGCAGGTCTAACCACGGCTCTGTAGAATTTCCCTTTGAGTTTGTGTGGGATTTTCTTGTCACACAGGACCCCAGAAGCAAGCCTCCACTTCGACCACCCTGCTCCTATCCGATGGGTGACGTCCCCGTCAATCTCTCCGTCCCCCTGAATCACAGACCCAAGATATCGGACACTGTCCCTCTTGGCGATGGCCTGAGAACCAAGCATCACATCCCTGCCCATCCCACTCGGCTCGTCACTGAACTTGCACTCCAGATATTCAGTCTTAGATCTGCTTATCTTGAAACCTTTAGACTCGAGGGTCTGTCTCCATACCTCTAACTTCTCACTAACACCGGCCCTCGTCTCGTCTATCAATATAATATCATCAGCAAAGAGCATACACCAGGGCACATCCCCCTGGATATGACGGGTTAGAGCATCTATCACTAAGGCGAACAACATGGGACTCAGCGCCGATCCTTGATGGAGCCCCATTACCACAGGAAAATGGTCTGAATCGCCACCCACCGTCCTCACCCTAGTCTTAGCCCCATCGTACATGTCCTTGATAACTCTGATATAGGCTTCTGGCACACTCTTCGCCTCCAAGCACCTCCATAGCACCTCCCTCGGAACCTTGTCATACGCCTTCTCCAAGTCGATAAGCACCATATGCAGGTCCTTCTTCTTATCCCTGAATTGTTCCGCCAGCCGCCTGACTAGGTGAATAGCCTCAGTGGTGGAGCGGCCCGGCATGAAACCGAACTGGTTCCCCGATATACTCGTCGCCCCCCTCATTCGCGCCTCAATCACCCTCTCCCAAACCTTCATCGTGTGGCTCATTAGTTTAATACCCCTATAGTTGTTGCAGCACTGGACGTCCCCCTTGTTCTTGTACAAGGGCACCACTGTACTCCACCGCCACGAAAAGATAACACATTTTAGGTAATCACTTTATGATGGAATGTGGCCATTAACCCCCCCCCCCCCCCCCCCACAAACTTTTTATATAAAAAATTAAAAATATTTCTTTTAAATTACAGTAACCAGTGATTTCCAACAAAAGATAACCAATACAGGAAACGATAAATATTTTTGGAGGTTCGTTTGTCCTTTTACATTGGGACAGTGTTTGCAGAAACGAAAACAATTGCTTCTCTATAAGAATTTTAATTGTTTCTTTCAGTTTTAAATGGAAGCTTACAGAATCAAGAAGAATATTGTGCTAACAAGAAATTGTGAATCGATTCTACATGGAAGAAAGAATCGAATATTCATTGATCAAACCATTCACTCCATAGACTGATAGATCTTTTGAAGAACTGATTAATCGGACGAGAATAAAGATAGAGTCCTGTTCTACATGTCAATACCGGCAACAATGAAATTTATAGTAAGAGGAAAATTCGTCGACTTTAAAAATCGTGAGGGTTCAAGTCCCTCTATCCCCAAAATGACTATTTCACTCCCCAACTGTTTATCCGACCCCCTTTCCTTAGCGTCATTTTTAATAAAATTCCGGCTAGAACTAGAAGCATACAAGTACTGATATGTGCTTCTCCATGGGTATCTGGTAACCATGTGTGTAGGGGGATAATGGGCGATTTGACAGCAAAAGCAATAAAAAATCCAATATAAAATATTTTTTCTAAAGCCAAAAGTGCTGCTTTATATTCCAAACAATATTCTGCAACTTCCAAGCCAACTTTGTATGGCAGTTCAAATTAATTTACAAGAATAGGTAACTTCTCAGAGAAAACATGCAGCGGCAAAACCAAATTACATATTATATTTCCAATAATATAGCTTAATCTGCAGACAATTGCTTCATTTTCGTCCTTTTGATTGTCATTGACATATATGGTTGTTTTTCCTTTGTCCTTTGATTCTTTTCTCTTTTGCGGGTCGTATGCCACAGTAGTATTTAGGAGTTGACATGTGCAAGTTCATCTACTATTAATATGTAATATCTAATAGGACGTGCAAATAAAAGTTTGCGAATGGAATAAGAGCTGTAAAGGTATGTTCCACATTTAATTTACCTATGATGCTCATAACACTACTCTTTCATATATTCTATATATGGCTTGTTAACCAATTTCGAATTTGCTCGTCAAATTACGATACCCCTGAACTATCAATATTATTCCGTTTATGTTACCTCTTCTTGAGGCACTAATAATTACACAATGTCTATAATAACTGCAAAATTTAAACATCCACTACTTGAAGAACCTTCATCGTCCACGTGAAGGAGGAGCAATTTGTATGTCAATCGAATTTATCACTCTAAATCCTTTAGAAGATCTATAGAAGGCCCTTACTCTAAGTGAGGATGATCACTACTAGAAATTTGGAAAAAAGTGATTAAAGTTGGTCTGTGAGAAAAAGCGACCAAAGTTGATCGTTAAAATAACGAAAATAATAAAATAAATAAAAGAAACAAAATAACGACCAATGTTGGTCGCTAAAAGTGATACCCACCTACAAAATTTTAATATATTATTATTATAAAAAATTTATAAAATATAAATATATATAATATAAAAATGGTGACAAACGTTGGTCGCAAATTGAAAGTAGGCAGATAGCGATCAACTTTGATCACCTAAATGGGACCCAGTTATATAATTTTAATAATTATATTATTCATTTAAATATTATATGAAGTATAACTAAATCTAATTCAAAATATAGCGACCAACATTGGTCGCTAAACTGAATTCTTGAAAAAAAGTGATCAAAGTTGGTCTCTATTTAGGTCAACAGTGGTCTAAATTAAAAATTATTTTGTATTTAATATTTAAATAATATAAATGTAAGCTGTTAATACTTTTGTAATACAAAGGGTGAATAGTACTATGAATCGTGTGTGTGTGTGTGTGTGTGTGTGTGTGTGTGTCTCTCTCTCTCTCTCTCTCTCTCTCTCTCTCTATCTCAGAGAGAGAGAGAGAGACACTTACACTATATTATGCACTGAGTATAAGTGTAATAGGTAGTATTATATATATATATATATATATATATATATATATATATATATATATATATATCTATCTATCTTATTGTGTTAGTAATAACAACTACCCAGTACAGTCCCACAAAGTGGGGTCTGGGGAGGGTAATATGTAGACGAGCCTTATCTTATTGTATTAGTATAAGCATAAAATACATATACTTACGCTATACTATGCACTGATTATAAGTGTAATAGGTAATACTGTATCGAATATAGCTTATATATATATATATATATATATATATATATATATATATATATATATATATATATATATATATATATCTATCTTATTGTGTTAGTAATAACAACTACCCAGTACAGTCCCACAAAGTGGGGTCTGGGGAGGGTAATATGTAGACGAGCCTTATCTTATTGTATTAGTATAAGCATAAAATACATATACTTACGCTATACTATGCACTGATTATAAGTGTAATAGGTAATACTGTATCGAATATAGCTTATATATATATATATATATATATATATATATATATATATATATATATATATATATATATATATATACATATATATATATATATCTATCTATCTTATTGTGTTAGTAATAACAACTACCCAGTACAGTCCCACAAAGTGGGGTCTGGGGAGGGTAATATGTAGACGAGCCTTATCTTATTGTATTAGTATAAGCATAAAATACATATACTTACGCTATACTATGCACTGATTATAAGTGTAATAGGTAATACTGTATCGAATATAGCTTATTGTCACAACCCTAGTTCACCAATCGTGAACTTGTCATGACAGCACCTAGTCTTCACGACTAGGTAACCTAACACATTGCGGAATTTACAATATCTATGAAAAATAATCACAGAATACCGAATAACATAAAGAAATGTATAAAGTTGCCGCCTGGCACATACACTTTAATACTAAAATGCTGAAACAACTCCCAAGACCCGGAATCCCACGGGCAACGCAGGTTATCGAAGAACATATGCTGCTCTAATCACCCAGAATAGTCTAATACAAAGAAGAATGGAATAACAACTAGTTAACTATAGGTAGAATGAGAGGGAGGCTCTTCGGATCTGCGTATGTGGCAGATGTATACCGCAAGTCTGCTCTTCGGATCTGCGTATGTGGCAGATGTATACCGCAAGTCTCCATAATGCTCCCTGCAGCTACTGATTATGCGCCTGCGTAGAGGTACCTGGATCTGCACATGAAAAATATGCGCAGAAGAGGTGTGAGTACACCACAATGATACTCAGTAAGTGCCAAGCCTAACCTTGGTTGAGTAGTGATGAGGAAAGATCGAGACCCTACTGAGATAAAAACATAATAATCAATAGAATAAGGAAAAACCATATGGAAATAATCTACTGCGAGAATCTAGCAGAAATATAATTAAGACAGTAATCGAGAACTAACACAGTGAGTAAATAGAAAGGCAAATCACCACCGGATACCTGTCATCGGGGATCTCCTGATTTCCCGAGGATCTCCTGGTACCCTCATCATATACTCGAGGGATCTTCTGATATCCCGAGGATCTCCTTTTATCCTCCATTTTTACATATGGGATCTCTTAGTATCCCAATGATCTCTTAGTATCCTTCATATTACACAAGGGATCTCTTAGTATCCCGAGGATCTCCTGGTATCCTCCATTTTGTAATCATATCTGTGCCAGGGATCTCTTGGTATCCCACACTCTCAGCCGTAGAACGAAACACATACAAAGGGAATTAGCGGGATGCCATCCTGCAGAACCAATTCGTAATACCACACAATTCAAATAAGATAAGGTGCTAAGTAAGAATAATTAATTAAATTTCTAGTCTATCATGCTTCACGTAGGACATGTAATTCGGTTTAAGCAATTAAGCAAGTAAGTCAACTAAACATGCTTATCCTAAGCTACACAGGTTAAATTGCGTTTAAAATAGGCAAATTTGCAAGAAAACGCAGTTATAGATTCTAAGTAAAATAGATTTTCAACTACCAGCACACGTACAAGCTCGTCATCTCACGTACGAACATTTAAAATAACAGGTATTAGATCCTAAGGGGAGAAGTCCCACACAAGGTTAGACAAGCCACTTACCTCAAACCGGTGCAAAAATCAATAAGGAACGATGCCCTTGCCACGAGTTTCCGACTTCGAATGGCCCAAATCTATTCAAACCAATTACACAATATAAATAACATATCGACTAACTAATTCAACTATTAAAATCAAAGATAAGACATGAAAATAGGTAAAATTACCAAAACATCCCACAAGACAACGTCTTGGAAACGAATAATTTTTACATTTTCAGAAACCTCGTTCTCTCACAAGTCTAACCATATAAAAATCTCCCAAATCGGAGGTCAAATGCCCCCTCAAATCCTCACAATTAGGTCTAAGAACTTTACCCCAATTTTTCATTCAAAATCCGAAATGAAAGGTTGAATTCAAGATTAGATTAGTGGGATTTGGTCATAGAGGAGTAAGAAATCGGTACCCAATCGTTGACTCTGAAAAGCCCACGAAAAATCTCTCAAATCCGAGCTCTCTAGCTTGAGTTTTGTTAAAATTGAAGAACCCTCGTTTTGAAATGTTTATATATCTGCCAAGGGGTTTTGTCCAATGCGATCGCATGAAAGGGGATGCGATCGCGTAGGGTAAAGTTTATGGCCCGAAAAGTGGCCTACGCGAATGCAGAAAAGGTCCTGCGATCGCAGAAGAGGGGGAAACAGAACTGTGAGATTGCATGAAAGACTTTGCAAACACATTGAAGGAAATATGGTCCCCCACCAAAGGCACTATGCGATCGCAGAGAAGAAAAGCTCTGCAACATCACATCCGAAAATCTGCAACTCTTCAAGTCCCAAAATGCTCCGTTGAGCATCCGAAATACACCTGAGGCCCTTGAGACCTCAACCAAACCTACGAACATATCCCATATCATCATTAATACTTGAACCAATCGTTAACCCACCTAAAACAACGCCAAAAACTCTAATTAACCAACGATCTAAACCTAAGAACTTCAAAACTTAACCAAACTCGCTTTCTATCACCAACCTAACCAAACAACGTCCGATTGACCTGAAATTTTGCACGCACATCCCAAATGACATGACTGTTCTATTGAATCTTTTGGAATCTCGTTCCGATCCTCGAATAAAAAATTCATTTCGGACCGGAAACCTCCAAATTCTAACTTTCGGCATTTCTAGCCTAAATGAGTTACGGACATCCAAAATACATTTCAATCATGCTCCCAACACCGAAATTACCTAACGGAACCATCGGATTCTCATTCCGAAGTCGTCTTCACACTGTTTTGATAATTGACCACTTTCCAATACTTAAGCTCTCATTTAGGGATTAAGTGTCCCAAAACACTCTGAATTCTAACACCGAACGTTCATGCAAACCAAAATTGCAGAAATGAACTTAGGGGAAAGAGTTAATGGGGGAACGAGGCATAAATTACAAAGATGACCGGCCAGTTCGTCACATCCTCCTACACATAAACATTCGTTCGTCCTCGAACAAGCATGGAGAACATACCTGAAGTAGCAAATAGATGAGTGTATCGGCTGCGATATCCCGCTCGCTATCCCAAGTCACCTCCTTAGCCAGCTGACCCTTCCACTGAACCTTTACTGAAGCTATATCCTTTGTCCTGAGCTTTCGGACCTGCCTATCCAATATCAGCACTGGCTCCTCAATATAGGACAAGTCATTGTCCAACTAGACTGAAGTGAACTCCAACACATGAGACGGGTCACCGTGATACCCACGAAGCATCGAGACATGAAACACCGGATGAACCTCCGCCAGACTGGGAGGTAAGGAAAGCTCATAAGCGACCTCCCCAACTCGCTTCAAAATCTCAAAGGGGCCAATGAACCTCGGACTCAACTTCCCTTTCTTTCCAAACCTTATGACGCCTTTTAGGTGAGACCCAAAAAAATACCCGCTCACCAACCATAAAGGAAACATCAAAAACCTTCCGGTCCGTGTAACTCTTATGTCTGGACTGGGCCGTACGAAGCCTATCCTGAGTCACCTTAACCTTCTCGACTGCAACCTGAACAAAATCAGTGCCCAATAGTCTGACCTCACTCGGCTCGAACCAACCTACCAGGGATCTGCATCTCCTACCATATAAGGTCTCATAAGGCACCATATGAATATTGGACTGATAACTGTTGTTATACGCAAACTCAGCCAATGGAAAGAACTGATCCCAAGACCCTCTAAACTCAATCACACACGCACGGAGCATATCCTCAAGAATCTGAATAGTGCGCTTGGACTGTCCGTTCATCTGAGGGCGAAAAGCTGTATTCATAGTAACCTAGGTACCCAACTCGTGCGGGATGGCTCTATAGAACCGTGATGTAAACATTGAACCCCTGTATGAGATGATAGAAACTGCAATGTCGTGCAGACGGACAAACTCCCTGATATATATCCCCGCTAACCGCTTCGCTGAGTAAGAAGTACATACTGGAATGAAATGAGCGGACTTGGTTAGCCGATGCACAACAACCCAAATAGAATCAAATTTCCTCGCTGTCATAGGGAGACCAGTCACAAAATCCCACGGGAAACACAGACTATACAAGAACATACACTGCTTTAATCACCCAGAATAGTCTAATACAAAGAAGAAGAGAATAACATCTAGCTAAGTATAGGTAGAATTGGAGGGAGACTCTTCGTATCTGCGAACGTGGCAGATGTATACCTCAAGTCTCTGTAATGCTCTATGCACCTATTGATAATGTGCCTGCGTAGAGGTACCTACATCTGCACATGAAAAACATACGCAAGAGAGGCGTGAGTACACCACAGCGGTACTTAGTAAGTTCCAAGCCTAACCTTGGTCGGGTAGTGACGAGGAAAGGTCAAGGCCCTAGAGAGATAAAAACATAATAGTCAATAGAATAAGGAAAAACCATATGGAAATAATCTGCTACGAAATAGTAAGTAAATTGAAAGGAAAATCACCACCGGATATCTGTCATCGGGATCTCCTGGTATCCGAGGATCTCTTGGTATCCTTATCATATACTCGAGGGATCTCCTAGTATCCTCCATTTTTACATAAGGTATCTCTTAGTATCCCAAGGATCTCTTATTATCCTTCATTTTACACAAGGGATCTCTTAGTATCCCGAGGATCTCCTGGTATCCTCCATATTGTAGTCATATCTGTGCCAGGGATCACTTGGTATCCCGCACTCTCAGCCATAGAACAAAACACATACAAAGGGAATTAGCGGGATGCCGTACCGCAGTACCAATTTGTAATACCACACAATTCAATTAAGATAATGTTCTAAGTAAGAACAATTAATGAAATTTTTAGTCTAGCATGCTTCACGCAGGACAGGTAATACAGTTTAAGCAATTAAGCAAGTAAGTCAGCTCATATGCTTATCCTAAGCTACACTGGTCAAATTTTGTTTAAACTTTAAAATAGACAAATTTTCAAGAAAACACAGTTAAATATTCAAAGTAAAATGGATTTTCAACAACCAACACAAGTACACGCTCGTCACGTCGCGTACCGAGCATTTAAAATAACAGGTAATAGATCTTAGGGGTAGAGGTCCTCCACATAAGGTTAGACAAGCCACTTACCTCGAACAAGTGTAAAAATCAATAAGGAACGATGCCCTTGCCACGAGTATCTGACTTCGAATAGCCCAAATCTATTCAAACAAATTACATTATGTAAATAACATCCCTAATAACTAATACAACTATTGAAATCAAAGCTAAGGTGCAAAAATAGGTAAAATGACCAAAGCGCCTCTTAGGCCAACGTCTTGGAATCGAATAATTTTCACATTTTTAGAAACCTCTTTCTCTCACGAGTCTAACCATATATAAATCTCCCAAATCGGATGTCAAATTCCCCGTAAAATCCTCACAATTAGGTCTAATAACTTTACCCCCATTTTTCATTCAAAATTAGAAATTAAAGGTTGAATTCAAGATTAGATTAGTGGGATTTAGTCATAGAGGAGTAAGGAATCGTTACCCAATCGTTGCCTCTGGACTGCCCTCGAACAATCTCTCAAATCAAAATTCTCTAGCTTGAGTTTTGTTAAAATTGGAAGAACCCTCATTTTGAAATGTTTATATCTGCCTAGGGGTTTTGTTCAATTTGATCGCATGAAAGGGGATGCGATCGCGAATGGTAAAATTTATGGGCCGAAAAAATGGCCTATGCGAACGAGGAAGAGGTCCTGCAATCGCAGAAGAGGGGGACACGGAACTATGCGATTGCATAAAAGGCATTACGATCGCATTGAAGGAAATATGGTCCTCCACCAAAGGGTCTATGTGATCTCATGAGTAGTGATGCGATTGCAGAGAAGAAAAGCTCTGCAACATCACAGCAGAAAATCTACAACTCTTCAAGTCCCTAAAATGCTCCGTTGAGCATCCGAAACGCACGAGGCTCCCAGGACCTCAACGAAACCTATGGACATATCCCATAACATCAATAAAACTTGTACCAATCCTTGACCCACCTAAACCAATGCCGGAAACTCGAATTAACCAATGATTTTAACCTAAGAACTTCAAAACTCAACCAAACTCGCTTTCGATCACCAACATAACCAAACCACGTTCGATTGACCTGAAATTTTGCACGCACCTCCGAAATGACATGGCGATGCTACAATGACTTCTGGAATCCCCTTCCGACCCTCGAATCAAAAAGTTCACAATCGGCCCGGAAACCTCCAAATTCTAACTTTCGGTATTTTTAGCCTAAATGAGTTACGGACATCCAAAATACATTTTGAACACGCTCCCAACCTCGAAATCACCTAACGGAGCTAACGGAACCATCAAATTCCCATTCCGAGGTTGTCTTCATAGTGTTCTGATTACAAACCACTTTCCAACACTTAAGCTCTCATTTAAAGACTAAGTGCCCTGAACACTTCGAATTTTAACACCGAACGTCCCGGCAAACCAAAATAGCAGAAATAAACTTAGATGAAACAGTTAATGGGTGAACGAGGCATAAATTCAAAAGACGACCGGATCGTCACACTTATATATATATATATATATATATATATGCGTGCATATACTTACGCTATACTAGGCACTGAGTATAAGTGTATTAGGTAGTACTATATCGAATATAGCCTATATAAATATAATATATATGCTTATGCTATACTATGCACTGAGTATAAGTGTATTGTGTAGTATTATATCGAATATAGCTTATATATATATATATATATGCTTACGCTATACTATGCACTGAGTGTAAGTGTATTAGATAGTATTATATCGAATATAGCTTATCTGTATAATAAATATACTTACGCTATACTATGCACTGTATAAATGTATTAGGTAATACTGTATCGAATATAGCTTATATATATAAAATATATATACTTACGCTATACTTTGCACTGAGTATAAATGAATTAGGTAGTATTATATCAAATATAGCTTTTATATATATATATATATATATATATATATATATATATATATATATATATATATATATATATATATATATATATATATATATATATATATATATATATATATATATATATATATATATATTATGCGTACTATGCACTAACTATAAATGTATTTGGTAATATTGTATCGAATATAAGTTATTACATATAATATACATACTTACGTTATATTATGCACTGAGTATAAATGTTTTAGGTATTATTATTTATAATATAGCTTATATATAGATACATACTTGTATATATATACTTACACTATACATTAATTTTAATTAATGCTTATATTTTAAAATTATATATATTTTAAATTGAAAGATTTAAAAAATAAAATTATTTTAATGCAATTTAAAATATACATACATACACACACACACACACACAGATATATATATATATATATATATATATATATATATATATATATATATATATATATATATATATATATATATATATATATATATATATATATATATATATATATATATATATATATATATATATATATATATATATATATATATATATATATATATGTATTAATTTGAATTAAATTTAATTTTATTTTTTTCTAGACATAGCGACCAATGTTGGTCGCTATTCTGGGCAAACCGTCAGAAATTAGCGACCAACTTTGGTCTCTATTTTTATCAAAATAGTCAATACATATTTGCTACCAAAATTAGCGGCCAAGGTTAGTCGCTTTTTGTAAAACCAGAGTGCAAAAAGCAGGTTTCCCCTCCCATTCTCTTATTTTGCTCAAAACATTTCCTCTAACCCTCTCCTCTCTCTCTCTCACACTCAAGCCCCTCTCCCCCTCTGTCTCCCTCCCGCAGCAGCGCCACCGCAGTAGCTCCATCGCCGGCGGCAGCAACTCTCCTTTCTTTGTCCTTTCCAGGTAGTGATGTAAAAGAAGAATCTACGTTAAATTTCATTAAATTGGGCCAAGATCATCTTTTAGAGATCATGCCCAAATATATGTACTTAATATCAAGAAGAGCAAGAAGTCCAAGAAGCTCAAGATTGATTTCAAGAAGCCAAGGTTCTTTCCTTCTTAAAATATGATTTATTTTATTCCTTTTAGAATAATGATTTTTCTTTTAGTAGAATTCTAGTTTCTTTTCCTTGTAGAATAGGGATTTTTACTTTCCTTGTCTTTAGTTTTTTTTTTTTTACTTATTAGAATAGAAATTTTAGTCATAAAAGAAGAGACCCGAGGCCTAATTAAAGGATTCGCATGACTTTGTAGAGTAGAATTCACTTTTTTGAGGCTTGCCCTAGTTCTACAATAGAGTGTTTTTCTCTATTTGGTCTTCTTTATCCTTGTTTTTGGATCCAAGCAAGGTGGTGATAGTCTTTATATTGTTTTCAATTTTGTTTGGTGTTTCTTTATCACGTTAATTGATTCAAAGTGGTGACTTTAGGAATCTTATAGTTCTTGATCATTCAAAAACACGTTTCTTGATCTAAATTTTTTTTTTGTTATCATAGAGTCATAACTTTTCTTGAACTGGTACATCATCAATATTTACTTCTTTTGAACAAGTAAATAGTCTTTCTTATATTTCAGATCATAATCTTTCACCTTGTTTTTGCATCATCAGATTCCAAGTCCTAAAATATGAGATATGTTGTTTCTTGAAACCAAGCCACAAACCGCATTTTCGATTCAAGATCTTGATCCCGGTAAGTTAGTAATTTTTTAACTCGACGAATCACATCAATTAGGTATCACAGCTATAATCCAAAGGTTGAGAAATAATCATGTCTAAGATTCAACTAAGAGGAAGATTCTTGGTTCAAGAAGATGAAGAAACGAGACAACATGAATGTCACGACCCCAGTTCATCAATTGTGAACCTGTCATGACGACACCCAGTCTTTGCGACTAGGTAAGCCGAACACATTACGAAAATTAACAACCTTTACGAAAACAATAAACAAATGATGAATAACATAGGAAAATGTATAGAGCGCCGCCTGGCACATACATTTCAACTCAAAATACTGTGACAACCTCCAAGACCTCGAAACCCACGGGCAACACTAAGAGTAAAATATAACATACGGCTCTAATATTCGGAAATGTCTACCACAACTGAATACATGAAATTGGTGCAGTAGTGACGAGGAAGGTCAGGGCCCTACTAAGAATAAACATAACAATAGTAATGAATAATGTAAGGCACGAAAATATGCACGAAACAACAATGTACAAGATGGAAGCTGCAAGTCAACGACAATAAAACTACGTAAAGAAAATAACATAAACAAGTATCACTCAATATAAGGATGCCATATGGAGATCCAAGAATTAAACCCGCAGTACATTTCTGCCAATGTCTGAGGATCTCCCAGGAATCGAACCCGTAGTCCATCATACCAATATCAGAGGATCTCCGAGGAATTGAACCCATAGTCCATCATATGAATAGTAGAGGATCTCCCGGGAATTGAACCTGTAGTCCATTATATCAATAACAAAGGATCTCCCAGGAATTGATCCCGTAGTCCATCATATCAATAGTAGAGGATCTCCCGGGAATTTAACCCATAGTCCATCATGTCAATAACAGAGGATCTCCCGGGAATTGAACCCGTAGTCCCAATTATAAACACAACACAACAATTAAAAAAAAACATACAAATCTAAGTAAAGATGACAGGTAGAATCACAAGTTTAGTATGATTCACCAAGAGCAGATAGTGCAATTTAGTTAGATAGAGCAAATAAGTTGCTAACATGCTTTCCCTAAGCTAAAACAAGTGAAATTGCATTTATGGCAATTAAATACATGAAGAAACACATTTTAAGTACGTAAAGTAAGGTGAATTTTCAACA
Source organism: Nicotiana benthamiana (assembly GCA_034376525.1). Taxonomy (NCBI): domain Eukaryota; kingdom Viridiplantae; phylum Streptophyta; class Magnoliopsida; order Solanales; family Solanaceae; genus Nicotiana; species Nicotiana benthamiana. Next base: position 134,336,924 of record CM067329.1, on the reverse strand, counting down.
ATTAGCACAAGTACACACTCGTCACCTCGCGCAGAAGGCACTTAAACAACAGTCAAGAAATCCTAAGGGGAGAGGTCCCCTATAAAAGGTTAGACATGCCACGTACCTCGATCCGGTACAGAAATGCTAAGAAACAATGCCCTTGCCACGACTATCCGACTCCGAGTGGCCCAAATCAATATAAACCAATTACATATTGTAAATAACATCGCAAGTAACTAAGTCCACTATTAAAATTAGGCTAAGGCGCGAAAATATGTAAATTAACAAAAATGCCCCTCAGGCCAATGTCTCGAAATCAAATAATTTTCATATTTTTAGAAATCTCGTACTCTCACGAGTCTAATCATATGAAAATATCCCAAATCGGAGGTTAAATGCCCCTTCAAATCCTTACTATTAGGTCTAAGAACTTTACCCCAATTTTTATTCAAAAATCCGAAATTAATGGTTGAATTCACGATTAGATTAATGGGTTTTAGTCATAAAGGAGTCAGGAATCGTTATCCAATAGTTTCCCCTAAAACACCATCGAAAGTTCTCCCAAAACCGATCTCTCTAGCATGAGTTTTTGTAAAAATAGAAGAAGGGTTCGTTTTTAAATGTTTATATCTGCCCAGGTCATTCTTGAATGCGATCGTATCAGGAATGATGCGATCGCGCAGAGTAAAACTTGAAGGCCCTGAAATTGGCCTATGCAAAAGTAGAGGAAGCCATGCGATTGTATAGAAGAAGGAAGGTGAAGCTATGCGATAGCGGATAGGGCTATGCGATCACATAGAAGGATTTTGGCCCTGAGGCACTAGCCCAGGTTACTCAGTGGGAACGCATATGAAGGGTTGCAAACGCATAGAATGGGGAGGCAGAGCTATGGGATCGCAGAAGGGGGAGTGCGATCGCATTGAAGGAAAAATGAGGTCAGCACATAATTCCCTATGCGATCGCATGGAGCTTGTGGGATCGCAGAGAAGGAAAAGCCTGCAACTGAACAACAACAAATCTGCAACTTCTTTTCAAGATAAATTTCCCCGTTGAGCATCCGAAATACACTTGAGGCCCCTGGGGCCTCAACCAAACATACGGACACATCCCATAACACCATTAAAACTTGTACCAATCCTTAAACTGCCTAAAACAATGCCGGAAACTAGAATTAATCAATTATTTGAACTTAGAAACTTCAAATTCCAACCAAACTCGCTTTCGATAAAAAAACCTAACCAAAACAAGTCTGATTGACATGAAATTTTGCAGGCACATCCCAAATGACATGATGGTGCTATAAAAACTTTCGAAATCCTTTTCCGACGATCGAATAAAATTATTCACTATCGGACCGAAAACTTAAAAATTCTAACTTTCGAAATTTCTATCCTAAATGAGTTACAGACATCCAAAATATATTCCGAACACGCTACCAACCCTGAAATCACCTAACAGAGCTAACAAAACCATTAGATTTCCATTGCGAGGTTGTCATTATGTTGTTTTGATTACCGACCATTTTCCAACACTTATGCTCTCATTTAGGGACTAAGTGTCCCAAAACACTCCAAATTCTATTGCCCAACGTCCCGGCAAACCAAAATAGCAGAAATGAACTTAGGGGAAGTATTTAAAGGGGGAACGGGTCTTAAATTCCAAAGACAACCGGCCGGGTCATCACATGCTCCTACAGTTAAACATTTGTTCGTCCTCGAACGAGCATAGAGAACATAGCTGAAGTAGAAAAAAGACGAGGGTATCGGCTGCGCATATCCAACTCGATCTCTCAAGTGGCCTGTTTGGTCGGCTGACCCCGCCACTTAGCCTTTGCTGAAGCTATATCCTTTGTCGTGAGCTTTCGGACCTGCCTGTCTAATATTGCCACTGGCTCCTCAATATAGGACAAGTCATTGTCCAACTAGACTGAAGTGAACTCCAACACGTGAGACGAGTCACCGTGATACCTCTGAAGCATCGAAAAATTAAATACGGATGAACCCCAACCAAAATGGGAGGTAAAGCAAGCTCATATGCAACATTCCCAAACTGCTTCAAAATCTCAAATGGACCAATGAACCCCGTGCTCAACTTCCCTTCCTTTCCAAACCTTATGACGCCTTTCATAGGCGAGACCCGAAGAAATACCCGCTCACCAAGCATAAAGGAAACATCACACACCTTCCGGTCCGTGTAACTCTTATGTCTGGACTGGGCCGTACGAAGCCTATCCTGAATCACCTTAACCTTCTCGACTGCATCCTGAACCTAATCAGTGCCCAATAGCTTGGCCTCACTCGGCTCGAACCAACCTACCCGGGATCTGTATCTCCTACCATATAAGGTCTTATAAGGCGCCATCTGAATACTGGACTGATAACTGTTGTTGTATGCAAACCCAGCCAATAGCAAGAACTGATCCCAAGACCCTCTAAACTCAATCACACACGCACAGAGCATATCCTTAAGAATCTGAATTGTGCGCTTGGACTGTCCGTTCATCTGAGGGAAAAAGCTGTATTCATAGTCACCTAGTTATCCAACTCATGTAGGATGGATCTATAGAACCTGATGTAAACATTGAACCCCTATCCGAGATGATAGAAACTGCAATGTCGTGCAGACGGACAAACCCCATGATATAAATCCCCGCAAACCACTTCGCTGAGTAAGAAGTACATACTCGAATGAAATGAGCGGACTTGCTAAGCCGATCCACAACAACCCAAATAGAATCAAATTTCCTCGCCTTTATATGGAGACCAATCACAAAATCCATAGTAATCTTCTCCCATTTCCACTCCAAAATCTCCATCTACTGGAGTAACCCTTTCGGTCTCTGGTGCTCAGCCTTTACCTACTGACAATTGAGGCATCTAGCTAGAAAATCTGTTATGTCCTTTTTCATCCGCCTCCACCAGTAATGCTACCTTAGATCCTGTTACATCTTCGCGACACCCTGAGGGATGGAGTACCACGAACTATGGGCCTCTGTCAATATCAACTCCGAATATAATCAACATCGGGTACACAATATCAAAGGATCTTCTGGGAATTGAATCCGTAATCCATCATATCAATAACCGAGGATCTTTCGGGAATCGAACCCGTAGTCCATCATATCAATAGCAGAGGATCTCTTGGGAATTAAACCCGTAGTTCATCATATCAATAACAGAGGATCTCCCGAGAATTGAACATGCAGTCCATCATATTAATAGTAGAGGATCTCTTGGGAATTGAACCCGTAGTCGATCGTATCAATAAAAGAGTATCTCCCAGGAATTGAACCCGTAGTCCCAATTGTAAACACAATGCAACAATTAAAAAAAACATACAAATTCTGAGTAAAGATGACAGGTAGAATCACAAGTTTAGTATGATTCACCAAGAGCAGATAGTGCAATTTAGTTAGATAGAGCAAATAAGTTGCTAACATGCTTTCCCTAAGCTAAAACAAGTGAAATTGCATTTATGGCAATTAAATACATGAAGAAACACATTTTAAGTACGTAAAGTAAGGTGAATTTTCAACAATTAGCACAAGTACACACTCGTCACCTCGCGCAGAAGGCACTTAAACAACAGTCAAGAAATCCTAAGGGGAGAGGTCCCCTATAAAAGGTTAGACATGCCACGTACCTCGATCCGGTACAGAAATGCTAAGAAACAATGCCCTTGCCACGACTATCCGACTCCGAGTGGCCCAAATCAATATAAACCAATTACATATTGTAAATAACATCGCAAGTAACTAAGTCCACTATTAAAATTAGGCTAAGGCGCGAAAATATGTAAATTAACAAAAATGCCCCTCAGGCCAATGTCTCGAAATCAAATAATTTTCATATTTTTAGAAATCTCGTACTCTCACGAGTCTAATCATATGAAAATATCCCAAATCGGAGGTTAATTGCCCCTTCAAATCCTCACTATTAGGTCTAAGAACTTTACCCCAATTTTTATTCAAAAATCCGAAATTAAAGGTTGAATTCACGATTAGATTAATGGGTTTTAGTCATAAAGGAGTCAGGAATCGTTATCCAATAGTTTCCCCTAAAAGACCATCGAAAGTTCTCCCAAAATCGATCTCTCTAGCTTGAGTTTTTGTAAAAATAGAAGAAGGGTTCGTTTTTAAATGTTTATATCTGCCCAGGTCATTCTTGAATGCGATCGCATGAGGAATGATGCGATCGCGCAGAGTAAAACTTGAAGGCCCTGAAATTGGCCTATGCAAATGCAGAGGAAGCCATGCGATCGCAAAGAAGAAGGAAGGTGAAGCTATGCAATAGCGGACAGGGCTATGCGATCACATAGAAGGATTTTGGCCCTGAGGCACTAGCCCAGGTTACTCAGTGGGAACGCATATGAAGGGTTGCAAACGCATAGAATGGGGAGGCAGAGCTATGCGATCGCAGAAGGGGGAGTGCTATCGCATTGAAGGAAAAGTGAGGTCAGCACAAAATGCCCTATGCGATCGCATGGAGCTTATGGGATCGCAGAGAAGGAAAAGCCTGCAACTGAACAACAACAATTCTGCAACTTCTTTTCTAGACAAATTTCCCCGTTGAGCATCCGAAACACACTTGAGGCCCCCGGGACCTCAACCAAACATACGGACACATCCCATAACACCATTAAAACTTGTATCAATCCTTAAACCGCCTAAAACAATGCCGAAAACTAGAATTAATCAATTATTTGAACTTAGAAACTTCAAATTCCAACCAAACTCGCTTTCGATAAAAAACCTAACCAAAACAAGTCTGATTGACATGAAATTTTGCAGGCACATCCCAAATTACATGATGGTGCTATAAAAACTTTCGGAATCCTTTTCCGACGCTCGAATAAAATTATTCACTATCAGACCGAAAACTTAAAAATTCTAACTTTCGAAATTTCTATCCTAAATGAGTTACAGACATCCAAAATATATTCCGAACACGCTCCCAACCCTGAAATAACCTAACAGAGCTAACAAAACCATTAGATTTTCATTGCGAGGTCGTCATTATGTTGTTTTGATTACCGACCATTTTCCAACACTTAAGCTCTCATTTTGGGACTAAGTGTCCCAAACCACTCCAAATTCTATTGCCCAACGTCCCGGCAAACCAAAATAGCAAAAATGAACTTAGGGGAAGTATTTAAAGGGGGAACGGGTCTTAAATTCCAAAGACAACCGGCCGGGTCATCACATGCTCCTACAGTTAAACATTTGTTCGTCCTCGAACGAGCATAGAGAACATAGCTGAAGTAGAAAAAAGACGAGGGTATCGGCTGCGCATATCCCACTCGATCTCTCAAGTGGCCTGTTTGGCCGGCTGACCCCGCCACTAAGCCTTTACTGAAGCTATATCCTTTGACGTGAGCTTTCGGACCTGCCTGTCTAATATTGCCACTGGCTCCTCAATATAGGACAAGTCATTGTCCAACTAGACTGAAGTGAACTCCAACACGTGAGACGAGTCACCGTGATACCTCTGAAGCATCGAAAAATGAAATACGGATGAACCCCGACCAAAACGGGAGGTAAAGCAAGATGATAAGCAACATTCCCAAACTGCTTCAAAATCTTAAATGGACCAATGAACCCCGTGCTCAACTTCCCTTCCTTTCCAAACCTTATGACGCCTTTCATAGGTGAGACCCGAAGAAATACCCGCTCACCAAGCATAAAGGAAACATCACAAACCTTCCGGTCCGTGTAACTCTTATGTCTGGACTGGGCCGTACGAAGCCTATCCTGAATCACCTTAACCTTCTCGACTGCATCCTGAACCTAATCAGTGCCCAATAGCTTGGCCTCACTCGGCTCGAACCAACCTACCCGGGATCTGTATCTCCTACCATATAAGGTCTTATAAGGCGCCATCTGAATACTGGACTGATAACTGTTGTTGTATGCAAACCCAGCCAATGGCAAGAACTGATCCCAAGACCCTCTAAACTCAATCACACACGCACAGAGCATATCCTTAAGAATCTGAATTGTGCGCTTGGACTGTCCGTTCATCTGAGGGAAAAAGCTGTATTCATAGTCACCTAGTTATCCAACTCATGTAGGATGGATCTATAGAACCTGATGTAAACATTGAACCCCTATCCGAGATGATAGAAACTGCAATGTCGTGCAGACGGACAAACCCCATGATATAAATCCCCGCAAACCACTTCGCTGAGTAAGAAGTACATACTCGAATGAAATGAGCGGACTTGCTAAGCCGATCCACAACAACCCAAATAGAATCAAATTTCCTCGCCTTTATATGGAGACCAATCACAAAATCCATAGTAATCTTCTCCCATTTCCACTCCAAAATCTCCATCTACTGGAGTAACCCTTTCGGTCTCTGGTGCTCAGCCTTTACCTACTGACAATTGAGGCATCTAGCTAGAAAATCTGTTATGTCCTTTTTCATCCGCCTCCACCAGTAATGCTACCTTAGATCCTGTTACATCTTCGCGACACCCTGAGGGATGGAGTACCACGAACTATGGGCCTCTGTCAATATCAACTCCGAATATAATCAACATCGGGTACACAATATCAAAGGATCTTCTGGGAATTGAATCCGTAATCCATCATATCAATAACCGAGGATCTTTCGGGAATCGAACCCGTAGTCCATCATATCAATAGCAGAGGATCTCTTGGGAATTAAACCCGTAGTTCATCATATCAATAACAGAGGATCTCCCGAGAATTGAACATGCAGTCCATCATATTAATAGTAGAGGATCTCTTGGGAATTGAACCCGTAGTCGATCGTATCAATAAAAGAGTATCTCCCAGGAATTGAACCCGTAGTCCCAATTGTAAACACAATGCAACAATTAAAAAAAACATACAAATTCTGAGTAAAGATGACAGGTAGAATCACAAGTTTAGTATGATTCACCAAGAGCAGATAGTGCAATTTAGTTAGATAGAGCAAATAAGTTGCTAACATGCTTTCCCTAAGCTAAAACAAGTGAAATTGCATTTATGGCAATTAAATACATGAAGAAACACATTTTAAGTACGTAAAGTAAGGTGAATTTTCAACAATTAGCACAAGTACACACTCGTCACCTCGCGCAGAAGGCACTTAAACAACAGTCAAGAAATCCTAAGGGGAGAGGTCCCCTATAAAAGGTTAGACATGCCACGTACCTCGATCCGGTACAGAAATGCTAAGAAACAATGCCCTTGCCACGACTATCCGACTCCGAGTGGCCCAAATCAATATAAACCAATTACATATTGTAAATAACATCGCAAGTAACTAAGTCCACTATTAAAATTAGGCTAAGGCGCGAAAATATGTAAATTAACAAAAATGCCCCTCAGGCCAATGTCTCGAAATCAAATAATTTTCATATTTTTAGAAATCTCGTACTCTCACGAGTCTAATCATATGAAAATATCCCAAATCGGAGGTTAATTGCCCCTTCAAATCCTCACTATTAGGTCTAAGAACTTTACCCCAATTTTTATTCAAAAATCCGAAATTAAAGGTTGAATTCACGATTAGATTAATGGGTTTTAGTCATAAAGGAGTCAGGAATCGTTATCCAATAGTTTCCCCTAAAAGACCATCGAAAGTTCTCCCAAAATCGATCTCTCTAGCTTGAGTTTTTGTAAAAATAGAAGAAGGGTTCGTTTTTAAATGTTTATATCTGCCCAGGTCATTCTTGAATGCGATCGCATGAGGAATGATGCGATCGCGCAGAGTAAAACTTGAAGGCCCTGAAATTGGCCTATGCAAATGCAGAGGAAGCCATGCGATCGCAAAGAAGAAGGAAGGTGAAGCTATGCAATAGCGGACAGGGCTATGCGATCACATAGAAGGATTTTGGCCCTGAGGCACTAGCCCAGGTTACTCAGTGGGAACGCATATGAAGGGTTGCAAACGCATAGAATGGGGAGGCAGAGCTATGCGATCGCAGAAGGGGGAGTGCTATCGCATTGAAGGAAAAGTGAGGTCAGCACAAAATGCCCTATGCGATCGCATGGAGCTTATGGGATCGCAGAGAAGGAAAAGCCTGCAACTGAACAACAACAATTCTGCAACTTCTTTTCTAGACAAATTTCCCCGTTGAGCATCCGAAACACACTTGAGGCCCCCGGGACCTCAACCAAACATACGGACACATCCCATAACACCATTAAAACTTGTATCAATCCTTAAACCGCCTAAAACAATGCCGAAAACTAGAATTAATCAATTATTTGAACTTAGAAACTTCAAATTCCAACCAAACTCGCTTTCGATAAAAAACCTAACCAAAACAAGTCTGATTGACATGAAATTTTGCAGGCACATCCCAAATTACATGATGGTGCTATAAAAACTTTCGGAATCCTTTTCCGACGCTCGAATAAAATTATTCACTATCAGACCGAAAACTTAAAAATTCTAACTTTCGAAATTTCTATCCTAAATGAGTTACAGACATCCAAAATATATTCCGAACACGCTCCCAACCCTGAAATAACCTAACAGAGCTAACAAAACCATTAGATTTTCATTGCGAGGTCGTCATTATGTTGTTTTGATTACCGACCATTTTCCAACACTTAAGCTCTAATTTTGGGACTAAGTGTCCCAAACCACTCCAAATTCTATTGCCCAACGTCCCGGCAAACCAAAATAGCAAAAATGAACTTAGGGGAAGTATTTAAAGGGGGAACGGGTCTTAAATTCCAAAGACAACCGGCCGGGTCATCACATGCTCCTACAGTTAAACATTTGTTCGTCCTCGAACGAGCATAGAGAACATAGCTGAAGTAGAAAAAAGACGAGGGTATCGGCTGCGCATATCCCACTCGATCTCTCAAGTGGCCTGTTTGGCCGGCTGACCCCGCCACTTAGCCTTTACTGAAGCTATATCCTTTGACGTGAGCTTTCGGACCTGCCTGTCTAATATTGCCACTGGCTCCTCAATATAGGACAAGTCATTGTCCAACTAGACTGAAGTGAACTCCAACACGTGAGACGAGTCACCGTGATACCTCTGAAGCATCGAAAAATGAAATACGGATGAACCCCGACCAAAACGGGAGGTAAAGCAAGCTGATAAGCAACATTCCCAAACTGCTTCAAAATCTTAAATGGACCAATGAACCCCGTGCTCAACTTCCCTTCCTTTCCAAACCTTATGACGCCTTTCATAGGTGAGACCCGAAGAAATACCCGCTCACCAAGCATAAAGGAAACATCACAAACCTTCCGGTCCGTGTAACTCTTATGTCTGGACTGGGCCGTACGAAGCCTATCCTGAATCACCTTAACATTCTCGACTGCATCCTGAACCTAATCAGTGCCCAATAGCTTGGCCTCACTCGGCTCGAACCAACCTACCTGGGATCTGTATCTCCTACCATATAAGGTCTTATAAGGCGCCATCTGAATACTGGACTGATAACTGTTGTTGTATGCAAACCCAGCCAATGGCAAGAACTGATCCCAAGACCCTCTAAACTCAATCACACACGCACAGAGCATATCCTTAAGAATCTGAATTGTGCGCTTGGACTGTCCGTTCATCTGAGGGAAAAAGCTGTATTCATAGTCACCTAGTTATCCAACTCATGTAGGATGGATCTATAGAACCTGATGTAAACATTGAACCCCTATCCGAGATGATAGAAACTGCAATGTCGTGCAGACGGACAAACTCCATCATATAAATCCCTGCAAACCACTTCGCTGAGTAAGAAGTACATACTCGAATGAAATGAGCGGACTTGGTAAGCCGATCCACAACAACCTAAATAGAATCAAATTTCCTCGCCTTTATAGGGAGACCAGTCACAAAATCCATAGTAATCTTCTCCCATTTCCACTCCAAAATCTCCATCTACTGGAGTAACCCTCTCGGTCTCTGGTGCTCAGCCTTTACCTACTGACAATTGAGGCATCTAGCTAGAAAATCTATTATGTCCTTTTTCATCCGCCTCCACCAGTAATGCTACCTTATATCCTGTTACATCTTCGCGACACCCTGATGGATGGAGTACCACGAACTATGGGCCTCTGTCAATATCAACTCCTAAATATAATCAACATTGGGTACACAATATCAAAGGATGTTCTGGGAATTGAATCCGTAATCCATCATATCAATAACCGAGGATCTTTCGGGAATCGAACCCGTAGTCCATCATATCAATAGCAGAGGATCTCTCGGGAATTAAACCCGTAGTCCATCATATCAATAACAGAGGATCTCCCGAGAATTGAACCTGTAGTCCATCATATTAATAGTAGAGGATCTCTTGGGAATTGAACCCGTAGTCCATCGTATCAATAAAAGAGTATCTCCCGGGAATTGAACCCGTAGTCCCAATCGTAAACACAACACAAAAAGTTTAAAAAAGTACAAATGCGAAGTAAGACAACAGGTAGAATCCAAAGTGTAGTATGATTCACGAAGAGTAGATAGTGCTATTTAGTCAGATAGAAAAAATAAGTTTCAAACATGCTTTCCCTAAGCTAAAACAAGTGAAATTGCATTTATAGCAATTAAATACATGAAGAGACACATTTTAAGTAAGTAAAGTAAGGTGAATTTTCAACAATTAGCACAAGTACACACTCGTCACCTCGCGCAAAAGGCATTTAAACAATAGTCAAGAAATCCTAAGGGGAGAGGTCCCCTATAAAAGGTTGGACAAGCCACTTACCTCGAACCTGCACAAAAATGCTAAGAAACAATGCCCTTGCCACGGGTATCCGACTCCGAGTGGCCCAAATCTATTTAAACCAATTATATATTGTAAATAACATCGCAAGTAACTAATTCCACTATAAAAAATAAAGCTAAGGCGAGAAAATATGTAAATTAACAAAAATGCCCCTCAGGCCAATGTCTCGAAATCAAATAATGTTCATATTTTTAGAAATCTCGTACTCTCACGAGTCTAATCATATGAAAATATCCCAAATCGGAGGTTAAATGCCCCTTCAAATCCTCACTATTAGGTCTAAGAACTTTACCCCAATTTTTATTCAAAAATCCGAAATTAAAGGTTGAATTCACGATTAGATTAATGGGTTTTAGTCATAAAGGAGTCAGGAATCGTTATCCAATAGTTTCCCCTAAAACACCATCGAAAGTTCTCCCAAAACCGATCTCTCTAGCTTGAGTTTTTGTAAAAATAGAAGAAGGGTTCGTTTTGAAATGTTTATATCTGCCCAGGTCATTTGTTCAATGCGATCGCATGAGGATGGATGGTATCTCGCAGAGGAAGCCATGCGATTGCAAAGAAGGGGGAAGGTGAAGTTATGCGATCGCGGACAGGGCTATGCGATCACATAGAAGGATTTGGGCCCTGAGGCACTAGCACAGGTTACTCAGTGCGAATGCATAGGAAGGGTTGCAAACGCATAGAATGGGGAGGCAGAGCTATGCAATCACTGAAAGGGGAGTGCGATCACATTGAAGGAAAAATGAGGCCAGCATTAAATTCCCTATGCGATCGCACGGAGCTTATGCGATCACAGAGAAGGAAAAGTCTGCAACAGAACAACAGCAAATCTGCAACTTCTTTTCAATACAAATTGCCTCGTTGAGCATCCAGAACACACCGAGGCCCCCAGGACCTCAACCAAGCCTACGGTCACATCCCATTACATCATTCAAACTTTTACCAATCCTTAAACTACCTAAACCAACGCCGAAAACTAGAATTAATCAATGATTTGAACTTATAAACTTCAAATTCCAACCAAACTCGCTTTCGATCAAAAACTTAATCAAAACACGTTCAATTGACCTGAAAGTTTTCACGCATGTCCCAAATGACATGACGGTGCTACAAAAGCTATTAGAATCCCGTTCCGACCCTTGTATCAAAAATTCACTATCGGACCGGAAACTTCAAGATTCTAACTTTCGACATATCTAGCGTAAATTAGCTACAGACATGCAAAATACATTCCGAACACGGTCCCAACCTGAAAATCACCTAATGGAGCTAACGGAACCATCAAGTTTACATTCCAAGGTTGTCCTCACACTGTTCTGATTACTGACCATTTTCCAACACTTAAGCTCTCATTTAGGGACTAAGTGTACCAAAACACTCCGAATTCTATTACCGAACATTCCGGAAAACCAAAATAGCATAAATGAACTTAGGGGAAGCAGTTAAAGGGGTGAACGGGGTATAAGTTCCAAAGATGACCAGTATGCTTGTCACTTATTACTTTGAAGACCATAGGAGTATGATAGGTGTGCTAAATATGATGAAGACCTTAATATTTTATTTTTTTTACAGAGAATGGACGTATGATTATATAAGTACCATTAAATCCCAAGGAAATTACTAAAAATCTAAAGTTCAACGATGATTCTTTTTTGACCAAATTACAAATAAGGTCCAATCAATAGAGAGAAGTCCTTGAACGTCGGTCCAATCAAAGAGGAGGAGCATGAATTGTATCTACATGTTCAGGATTTACCTCTGAAGTTTGATGATGATTATGTAAGCTTAAATTTTTTCCTAATAGAGATGCTCAACATAATATTAATTTGATTGTTGATTCTATCCTTCCAAACGTGGTAGCATATTGTATTAATCCAAAAGTCCATGAAATTTTACAAACATAAGAGGAAGGGTTGCATAAAAAAGAGTCTATAATGGATGGTTTGAGTTTATATTTTATTCCAGTTTTTTTCTTGCTCCCAAAGGATTAATATTTTCCAGAATACATTGGTACAGGAGATCTCAAAACGAATTTCATCAATGGATATGATCTAGTTAAATATGAGAGCGTTGTTGTTGAAAATTTCTCAAGAAGATATATTTCGATTTTTAAGATAGATCTAAAGGTACTTGAATTTGAATTTTCTAAGGGTTTTGGTTTAAATCGACATTTTTTGCCATATCCCATAAGCACCACATTGACATGGCGAAGATCAAGATTTCTGAAGATAAAAAGAAAATAACTTTTGATTATAGATTAGTGTTTGAGAATTTATTTAGGAGGATTTATTTTAGAAATATTGATACAACGTTACTATTGAGAAATTAGAATTTAGTTCGGCGACATGCTAAGCTTTGTTACAATAAGATGATGCTTTTTGACAAGTTAGAAAACTACAACTTAGAGCCTGGTGAATACGAGTTCAATCAAATAATGGAAATGCCAATCTTGTGCGTGTGTGGAATCTTTAGACTCGAGGACGAGTCTTTCTCAACCAGGGGACAATGATGTAAAAGAAGAATCTATGTTAAATTTCATTAAATTTGGCCAAGATCATCTTTTAGAGCTTAAGTCCAAATAGATAGACTTAATATCAAGAAGCGCAAGAAGTCCAAGAAGCTCAAGATTGATTTCAAGAAGCCAAGATGCTTTCCTTTTTAAAATAGGATTTATTTTATTCCTTTTAGAATAAGGATTTATTGTAGTTTCTTTTCCTTGTAGAATGGGGATTTTACTTTCCTTATTTTTAGTTGTTTTATTTCCTTACTAGAATAGGAATTGTAGTTAAAAAGATGAGACGCTAGGCCTATATAAAGGGTTCTCATGACTTTTTTGAGTATAATTCACGTTTTTGAGGCTTGCCCTAGTTTTACAATAGAGTGTTTTTCTCTATTTGGTCTTCTTTATCCTTGTTTTTGGTTTCAAGCAAGGAGGTGATAATCTTTATCTTATTTTCAATTTTTGTGTGGTGTTTATTTATCACGTTAATTGATTCCAAGTGGTAAATAACGGAATCTTATAGTTCTTGATCATTCAAGAACACGTTTCTTGATCTAAATTTGTTTTTTTGTTATCATTGAATCATAACTTTTCTTGAACCAGTGCATAATCAATATTTAATTGTTTTGAACAAGTAAATAGTCTTTCTTATAGTTCAAACCGTCATCTTTCACCTTGTTTTTGAATCATCAAATTTCGAGTCCTAAAACTTGAGATATGTTGTTTCTCGAAACCAGGCCACAAACCACGTTTCCGATTCAAGATCTTGATCCTGGTCGGTTGGTTCTTTGTGAACTTGAAAAATCACATCAGGTAGGTTTCTCTCTCCTTTCTTTATGTTTTTCGAAATACACTGATTTTGTTTAATTCCTTCTAGTTTGATTTGTAAAAATTAATTTTTCTTAGCTAAATCAAATTTATGATAATTATTATTAGCTACAATATTCAGTTTTACCTACTAATTTTGGGAAGAAATGGTTAGATGAGAAGAAACCCTAATATTTTAGGGTTTATGATTTTTTTCTATGAATCGAACCTTTAGGGTATGACTTAACTTTTTCAGATATAATCCTAACTTTTAGGTTTGAGTTATAACTTTGAATCTTTGTATTGTCTTGATAGTTTAGTTATAAATTAAAATTTTAGGATAAGCATATGTATTGAACCTTTAGGATATAAATTGAACTTCTAGTTTATGTTTAAACACATAGGATTTGAATATAACTTTTAGTTTTTAGATTTTGTTCTTGTGAATTGAACTCGTAGGATATAAATTGAAGCTTTTAGGATATGACTTGAACTTTTAGTTTATGTTTAAACTCGTAGGATGTGAATATAACTTTTAGTTTTAAGGTTTTGTTCTTGTGAATTGAACTTGTAGGATATAAATTGAAGCTTTTATATATGAGTTGAATTTTTAGGATATGAATTGAAGATATTAGATATGAGTTGTACTTTTAGGAAATAAATGGAACCTTTACCATATGTATTGAACCTTTAGGATATGACTTAAACTTTTAGTTTATGTTTAAACTCGTAGGACATGAATATAACTTTTAGTTTTTAGGTTTTGTTCTTGTGAATTGAACTTGTAGGTATGCATTGAATTTTTAGGATATGACTTGAACTTTTAGTTTATGTTTAAACTCGTAGGATATGAATATAACTTTTAGTTTTTAGGTTTTGTTCTTGTGAATTGAACTTGTCGGATATAAACGAAGCTTTTATGTATGGGTTGAATTGTCACGACCCTACTTCACCAATTGTGAATATGTCATGACGGCACCAAGTCTTCACAGTTAGATAAGCCTAACACATTGCGGAATTTACAAATTTTACGAAAAATAAAAAAAATTTAATAACAAAATAACATGAGGAAATGTATATAGTTTGCCACCTGGCACATAAAATTTAACACTATAATTCTGAAACAATCCCAAAACCCGGGATCTCAGGGGCAACATAGGATAAAAGAGTTTCACATTATGATCTACACCGAAGTATCGAAAACAAAATGAAAGAAGGGAAAATGAGGGCTATCTACTACATCTCGAATGGAATAGAGACTTGGAGTCTGCGGACGTAGCAGATATACCTCAAGTCTCCACTAATTCTCTCCAGTGCGAGAATGATATGCCTGGAAGGAAGTACCTGAGTCTGCACATGAAAAACATGCGTAGAAGAGGCGTGAGTACACAACAGCGGTACTCAGTAAGTGCTAAGCCTAACCTCGGTCGGGTAGTGACGAGGAAGGTCAGGGCCCTACTGAGATTAACAATAATAATAAGGTGCAATATTAAACAGGTAAAATAATAGAAATAACAGTGAAATAAGACAGAATCTACAAGTCAACAACAAATAATCGAAACAAGAAATAAACATGGAGAAATAGCTCAATATTAGTGATGCTATGAGTATCTCCCAGGATACTGCCGTGTAGTCCCTTCTCAACTGTCCGGTGGATCTCCCGGGATACCGTCCCGTAGTCCATCATATAAGTGTGTCCGAAGGATCTCCCGAGATACCGTCATGTAGTCCGATTATCAATGTGCAGGGGGATCTACCGGGAATCTAACCCGTAGTCCCAAAGATAATGTACAGGGGGATCTATCGGAAATAGAACCCACAGTCCCAAAGTAAACAAACAAGTGGTGAAGCTATCGGAATCCCACATTTGTAGTCCTAAGATAAATACACAACAAAAGGCAGAGAATAATCGGAAATGAAATTAAACACCAAGGAAACATGGAACCTAGCTTTACAGGCTTTACATAATGCAACAAGGAAAATTAAACAACTAAATCAATTAAGACAGCTAAACATGCTTTTCTAGGCTATCAGAGGCTTTATGGCAAGTAAACAAAGTAAATAAAGAAGAAATTGCAACTTGATCATCACTAGTAAAATCGGGTGCTAAACAATTACCACAAGTACGCGCTCGTCACCTCACGTAGAAGGTACTCAATCATCAATTAACAAGTCCTAAGGGGAGAAGGTCCCCCACACAATGTTAGACATGTTGGAAACACGTTCTCAAGGCATTATACTAAACGTGTGTTCATATTTGTAGGTTTTGATGAATGACAAACTATGCGCAAATTGACATATTACGAGGTCCAAGCACAAGCGCAAAATTGATATATAACGAGATTCAAGCACAAGACAAAGATCGAGATTAAGTTTTATATGAGTCGGTATTTAATTGTGATCTTGATCCGAAAACTTAAACTCAAGACCTGGCTTCTCTCGTAAAAATATTTTTAACAAATTATGCATATTTAATTTAGAGCAAAATGATTTTAAATAATGCATATTTACTTTAGTCAAAATGATTTTTAAACATGCCTCTAAAATCTGGACTAAGATAATAGATTATGTACTTATGATAATCGATTATGTTTAAGTCAGCTGCTTGACAATCGATTGTGAACTTATGACAATCGATTGTGTTAAGGCAGTGCACATCAGATTTTTCAAATCTGCATGACAATCGATTGTGAACCTTATGACAATCGATTGTGATGAGGCAATGTCCATCAAAGTTTTTCAAAGCTCAAAATAATCGATTGTGAAGCTAATGACAATCGATTGTGAAGAGATAGTGTCCATCAGATTTTTCAAAGTCACAAAATAATCGATTGTGAACTTATGACAATCGATTGTGTTGAGGCAGTGTCTTCCAGACTTTTTCAAAGTTATTATATAATCGATTGTGAACCTATAACAATCGATTTCAAGAGGCAGTGTCTAAATTGATTTTTCAAGACTGATATATAATCGATTGTCAACTTAATATAATCGATTGTATAACTGACCGTTGCCAAAATGTTTTCAAATATCGTCAGGTAATCGATTGTTTTAAGTAAAATCTGGAAAGGATTTTTTGAACGTTGCTAGGTAATCGATTATTGATTTCTTATATTCGATTGTTTTAATCAAAATCTGGAAAGGATTTTTTGAAAGTTGCTGAGTAATCGATTGTAGATTTCAAACAATCGATTGTTTTATGTAAAATCTGGAAATGATTTTTTGAACGTTGCCAGTAATCGATTGTGAGTCTTAAACAATCGATTGTTATGCGTAAAATCTGGGATTGATTTTTGGAAGAACTGGCAAACAATCGATTGTGGTAATTTGACAATCGATTGTCACAGAGTAAAATCAGCAATTCTTAATTGGCAATTAGGCAACGGTAATACAAGGTTTTGCAACTATAAATACAGCTTCAAATCAGTCTTTTAAGCACAACAACACACAACAACTGATCATACAATTGCTAAAGCTTGCATACGTTATTGCTTATCATTTTATATTCATTACATAAGCTTTTGAGAGCCAAATTCTTGTCGAAAGTTGTTGCGATCTTGAGCGTATTCTTTTTACTCATATCTACTCTTATAGGAGTGTCTTTTTTGAGTGCTAAGTGTTTTTGTACACTTGAAGGGAAGTGTAAGTCCCTTATGTTGTAAGAAGGAACTTGTGTTTCCTTGGTTGAAGTCTTGGAGTGTTGTATCTCCGAGCAAAGGTTGTTGAGGCTTGTGTCCTCAAGTTTTAACGGTTTGTTGAGCACCCGTAAGCTTAACAAGTTAGTGGAAATCTCAAGAGAGTCTCTCGGGGACTGGACTAGCCACGGGTTGTGGTGAACCAGGATACATCGGTGTGTTTGTTCTAATTTATTTACTTATCGCACTTATTTATTTCCTGCAATTTTTAAATTCCGCAAGTTTACGCTAATTTTTATTATAACGCTATTCACCCCCCCTTTAGCGTTAAGCGTATTTTCTAACAATTGGTATCAGAGCCCAACTCTCTGAAGACTTAACCGTTTGAGAGAAACATCCATGGCTTTTACTCGTGATTCTTTTGCAGGAATAGGTGAAGGACAATGCTCCACCCGACCACCGCTATTCGATGGTACAAATTATACATACTGGAAGGAGAGGATGAGAATATTTGTACAATCAAATAGTTTTCATATTTGGAAGGTCATAATGAATGGAGAACAAATTCCAACCAAGAAGCTTGAAAATGAATGGGTCCCAAAGTCCGAAGATGAATACGATGCGGATGATATCCGAAAGGTGCAATATAATGCTAAAGCTATTAATTTATTATATTGTGCTGTAAATGCTGATGATTACAGGAAGATATCTTGTTGCACAACGGCGAAGCAAATGTGGCACAAGCTGGAAATTACGTACGAAGGTATGGACCAGGTAAGGGAAGCCAAAATTGATTTCCTAACCCATGCATATGAATTGTTTCACATGAAGGAAGGCGAAAAGGTCGATGAGATGTTTGAACGATTTTCAAAAATCGTAAATGATTTACATGCTCTTAAGAAGACCTTCACGGATAAGGAACTTGTCCGAAAAATTCTCCGAAGTCTCACTCCGGAATGGCGATCCAAGGCCGACGCGATTCAAGAATCCATTGGCATTTCAAATGTCACCATCGACGCATTAAGAGGTAATCTTAAAACCTATGAATCTACTATACTTAACCCTCTTGTTGATGATCAAAGGAAGCAAAGAATCGCTCTCAAGGCAAGCACAAGCCAACCTCAAAATGATGAGGACGGAGACAACGAGTTCGGACTCGTTATCAAGAGATTTCAAAAGTTCATGCGAAAAGAGTATGAACGAACGGGCAAAAAGCAAGGAGATCAAATAAAGTGCTATGAGTGCGGAGAATCCGGGCACATTAAATCAAATTGCCCAAATGCTAAAAAGGGGAAGAAAACCTTCAAGAAGCAACGAGCATACATATCTTGGGGAGGCGACTCCGGTGACGAGTCAAGTGAGGAAGAAGAAGACGAAGCCGCAAATCTTTGTCTTATGGCACAAGAAGACAACAAAGAAGAGGTATGTCAAATTTCTTCCAAAAATTTCTTTTCCCTTGAAGAAATGCAAAATGCTTTTGATGAGTTGTATAGCGAATTTATTAAAGCTTCAAAAACTGTTAAGAGTATAAAAGAAAATGCTTCTTTAAAAGAAAAATATTTTCAAAAACAACTCTCTTTTAAAGAAAAGGAATTGGAAAAACTGATTTTAGAAAATGAGAAGTTGAAAGAGGAAAACAAATTTTTTGCCAAGAGAAGCACCGACAAGCCCGAGAGTTCTAGAAATTGTACTTCTTGCATGCGTCTCAAAAATGAAGTAGAAAGGCTTAAGGGCACCTTAGATAAGTTTAATTCTTCTCATAAAAATTTGAATGAAGTGCTTGTTAATTTGAAGTCAACCAAGCATGGCATAGGTTTTAGAAACGAGCCTAAAGAGAAAGTTGAAGCCAACCCCCAACCACCTAAGGCTCAACCTAGGATAAATAAAACAAATGTTCATCCTAGATACAACAAACCTAGAAATGGTTTTCATATCAATCGCAACCTAGAAATAATCATGCTAGAAATAATGCACATTCTAGGCCAAACACTAGAAGGAATTTTGAACCTTTTAGAACACCTAGAAATGACTTCCAACCTAGAAACAACTATTCTAGAAATGATGCATATCCTAGAATAAATGGTAGGAGAAATGATTTTCATGATTTGTGCAATAGTTATATTGTCAAGAATAGAGTAAATGAATTTCGTCCGTCCAATTACTATCAACCTAGAAGGATGCATAATCCTAACGTGACTTGTCATTATTGTAGACGAATTGGACATATTGCTCCTGCTTGTTTTACACGACATAGACATAACACTCAATCACATCACTATGATTTGCCTAACCCCCAACGACCCAAAATGGCATGGGTACCTAAAACTCATTAATCTGTTTTGTAGGTATGTTTGAAGGGATCAAGCGTACTATGGTACCTTGATAGTGGATGCTCCAGCACATGATGGGAGACGAATCCAAATTCCTTCAACTAGAACACAAGGAAGGGGGAAGTTTTATTTTTGGTGATAACATCAAAGGAAATATTATCGGCATCGGATCGGTCGGTAAGGATGAAATCTTCCATTAAGCACATATTACTTGTGAAAGGTTTAAAACATAATCTCTTGAGCATAAGTCAATTATGTGACAAGGGAAATCTTGTTTTATTTGATTCAGATGAATGCTTAGTTTTTAGACGTAGCGAGTTTAAAATTATCCTTCGTGGTTTTAGAATGGATAACATTTATATGGTTGATCTTGCAAATTCTTCACCAAAATATGTGAATTGTTTAATGAGCAAAGAGGATGATTCTTGGTTATGGCATCGTAGAGTAGCTCACATCAACATGCATCTTTTGAACAAATTGGTTTTACAAAATTTAGTTGTTGGTCTTCCAAATTTGAAATTTGAAAATGACTCTATTTGTGATTCTTGTCAAAAAGGGAAGCAAACAAAAGCATCTTTTAAATCAAAAAAATATTGTTTCAACTACTAGACCATTGCAATTGCTTCACATGGATTTGTTTGGACCATCTCGCATGAAAGTCTTGGTAGAAATTGCTATGCTTTCGTTATTGTTGATGATTATTCCAGATTTACTTGGACTTTATTTCTTGCCCATAAAGGTGATGCTTTTCAGAATTTTAAATATTTTCTTAAACGTGTTCAAAACGAAAAGGAAACAACCGTCACTTCAATTAGAAGTGATCATGGGGGAGAGTTTGATCACAATCTCTTTGCGGACTTTTGTGACGAACTCGGTATCGAGCATACCTTTTCCGCTCCACGAACACCACAACAAAATGGGGTGGTGGAAAGGAAAAATAGGTGTCTCGAAGAGATGGCTAGAACCATGCTCGAAGAGGCTAAGATTCCCAAACATTTTTGGGCGGATGCCGTGAGTACCGCATGCTACGTTTTAAATAGAGTAGTCATAAGGCCAATACTCATGAAAACCCCTTATGAACTCTACAAGGGAAGGAAACAAAATATCTCCCATTTTAGAGTATTCGGTTGTAAAGTTTATATTCATAACAATGGAAAAGATCAATTGGGAAAATTTGATGCCAAATCCGATGAAGGAATTTTTATTGGGTATTCTTCACGTAGCAAAGCATATAGGGTATTTAATAATAGAACCCAAACTGTGGAGGAAGTCCCCCATATTGTGTTTTCCGAAAATAATGCTCGCTTGGCGAGAAAGGATTCTTGTTCTGATCTTGCAGGTATTCTAAATAGTCTAAAAGACAAAGTACAAGAGGAAACTCCTAAGGAAATTCAAGATGAAATCTTGGAACAATCAACAGAGGAAACGCCACATTTGGAGAAAGAAATGAAAATGCCTAACGAGTGGAGGACAATCAATGATCACCCTCTCGAACAGGTAATTGGCGACGTCGGAGAAAAGGTATGTACCCGAAACTCTCTTAAGAACACCTTAGGACACACTTCTTAAGAGATCACGTTCTCATTGCATTATTTCGTTACAAATTACTAACTTGAGCGTCGGAGACGTCTAATTCTCTTTTGCAGGTATCGCCCTAAAGGCAGGGGGAATTATAAAGAAATGGCATAGAACAATCGATTGTTACAGCAAATAATCGATTATTTTACTGTGCGGACAATCGATTAGCAAGTATCACTAATCGATTATTTATGTTTGATGCTTATTATGTATTTGTGTTTAATAATCGATTTTTTAACTGTATAATCGATTACCGTCTCAGCCATTCAGTACTGCTTTCCTAAGACAATCGATTGTTTCATAAATATAATCGATTATTTTCCGAGTCAGAAAATCACCGTGCTCACTGTATCACAACAATCGATTATCATAATTCAACAATCGATTATTTTTTGTCAGTAATTCAAATATTCGTTACCGTTTGGGTCCTGCAATCGATTTTGTGCCAGTTCCGAGTTCAAGTCAAAATCTGCTCAACAACGATTATTTCGTTTCAACAATCGATTGTCTAACGGTCAGTACAATTTATTTTTACCGTTTCTGACTGTTTTGGATCATAAATTTCTGCAGATTTTCATCATAAATGAAATGCCATTCTTTCCATTATAAATAGGCATCATAAGTCTTCAATTTTATTCACTCAAGCATCAATCTTTGCTCCCAAACCTTCAAAAATCTTCCAAGTTTCTTACAAAGTTCACTACTACTTTTTGAAAATGTCGGGCAGGCACTCTAAACGTTCCCTTTCAGGTAGACAAGGTGCATCTTCTTCTGCTCCTCCACCTCCAAATTTCCCTTATCAAGATGGGTCTATTTTACAATTCAATACTGAAACCGAGCTTACTAGATTTTTGACAAAATTCGAAAAGCGTGACATTCTTCCTCCTCGCTTTTCAACAAGCAAGTATCTTTAATCATATGCCCCCGCTGCAAACATTCTTAAGGAATGTCAACTTCTTGACTTTTTATATCTTACCTATCCTTATATTAATCCTCCATTGATTCAAGCGTTTTACTCAAACCTTCATGAGGATGACGATGGTGAACTTGTGTAAAGTATTAATGGTGTTCAAATTCTTTTGTCCAATGAAAACTTGCATTCCATTGCCCATCTTCCTCGAAGTGGCGAATACATTACTCGCTACATTAGAGAGGCCGGCGCCTTATTTGATGATAAAATTCTCCTAAACCAAATAGGTCTTACATCTTATGATCCTAATCTATCGACTCGGCGCCCTACTATCACGGGAATGCTCCCCGAGTATCGTTTGATTTTCTATTTCATCACCCGAGTCCTCAAGCCTCGGAAGCACAATCATACCACTCTTTCCCATGAGGACGCTAAGCTCATGCATGCCATTATAACTGGAGCTCACATCAATTGGTGTAAGTTCGTCAAGATTCACATGCTTGATGCCATCGGAGATGATAGACCTTTTCCCTATGCCCTCCTTATTATGAATTTTTTTGAAGCTTCCGGGTTCAACACTTCCATCGGTCCTCTCAAAAAGAGCACCAAGAAGTGGGAAATTTCAGAATCCTCCTTTCCCCATGACGGTAATCATGCAGCTCCTGCTCCTCCTCCAACCCGTCAATCGCGTCAGCCTCAAGAACCTACTCTTCAATCCATTTCCAACCAAATTGCTTCATTGACCACCTCTGTCGGTCAATTGACACATGAGATCCATGGATATTTTGACCATGTTCATTATCCATATGCCGGTCTTGTTCCCTATGAAGCAGTGCCGGATGATGAGGCGGGAAATGATGATGAATAATTTCTTTATTTGTTTTTCTATTTTATTGTTCTATGTTTTTATTGTTCCCGTTATGTAACCGTTTTTTATTAATAAATAAACAAGTTTTTTTTATTACTCTATATTTTTTTGCTAATGGAAAAAGGGGGAAGATAACGGGTATGCACTCTCAATACTTATTGGGATAAATTGAGGGGGAATTCATATATTGAGGGGGAACTAATTGTATATCTATATACTTGTTGCATATCTTTACTTGTCTTGAATCGTATGCATATCCCGCTTAAAGTTTGCCATTATCAAAAAGGGGGAAATTGTTGGAAACACATTCTCAAGGCATTATACTAAACGTGTGTTCATATTTGTAGGTTTTGATGAATGACAAACTATGCGCAAATTGACATATGACGAGGTCCAAGCACGAGCGCAAAATTGATATATAACGAGATTCAAGCACAAGACAAAGATCGAGATTAAGTTTTATGTGAGTCGGTATTTAATTGTGATCTTGATCCGACAACTTAAACTCAAGACCTGGCTTCTCTCGTAAAAATATTTTTAACAAATCATGCATATTTAATTTAGAGCAAAATGATTTTAAATAATGCATATTTACTTTAGTCAAAATTATTTTTAAACATGCCTCTAAAATCTGGACTAAGATAATCGATTATGTACTTATGATAATCGATTATGTTTAAGTCAGCTGCTTGACAATCGATTGTGAACTTATGACAATCGATTGTGTTAAGGCAGTGCGCATCAGATTTTTCAAATCTGCATGACAATCGATTGTGAACCTTATGACAATCGATTGTGATGAGGCAGTGTCCATCAAAGTTTTTCAAAGCTCAAAATAATCGATTGTGAAGCTAATGACAATTGATTGTGAAGAGACAGTGTCCATCAGATTTTTCAAAGTCACAAAATAATCGATTGTGAACTTATGGCAATCGATTGTGTTGAGGCAGTGTCTTCCAGACTTTTTCAAAGTTATTATATAATCGATTGAGAACCTATAAAATCGATTGTCAAGAGGCAGTGTCTAAATTGATTTTTCAAGACTGATATATAATCGATTGTCAACTTAATATAATCGATTGTATAACTGACCGTTGCTAAAATGTTTTCAAATACCGTCAGGTAATCGATTATTGATTTCCTATAATCGATTGTTTTAATTAAAATCTGGAAAGGATTTTTTGAACGTTGCTAGGTAATCGATTATTGATTTCTTATAATCAATTGTTTTAATCAAAATCTGGAAAGGATTTTTTGAACGTTGCTGAGTAATCGATTATAGATTTCTAACAATCGATTGTTTTAAGTAAAATCTGGAAATGATTTTTTGAACGTTGCCAGTAATCGATTGTGAGTCTTAAACAATCGATTGTTATGCGTAAAATCTGGGATTGATTTTTGGAAGAACTGGCAAACAATCGATTGTGGTAATTTGACAATCGATTGTCACAGAGTAAAATCAGCAATTCTTAATTGGCAATTAGGCAACGGTAATACAAGGTTTTGCAACAATAAATACAGCTTCAAATCAGTCTTTTAAGCACAACAACACACAACAAGTGATCATACAATTGCTAAAGCTTGCATACTTTATTGCTTATCATTTTATATTCATTACATAAGCTTTTGAGAGCCAAATTCTTGTCGAAAGTTGTTGCGATCTTGAGCGTATTCTTTTTACTCATATCTACTCTTAAAGGAGTGTCTTGTTTGAGTGCTAAGTGTTTTTGTACACTTGAAGGGAAGTGTAAGTCCCTTATGTTGTACGAAGGAACTTGTGTTTCCTTGGTTGAAGTCGTGGAGTGTTGTATCTCCGAGCAAAGGTTGTTGAGGCTTGTGTCCTCAAGTTGTAACGGTTTGTTGAGCACCCGTAAGCTTAACAAGTTAGTGGAAATCTCGAGAGAGTCTCTCGGGGACTCGACTAGCCACGGGTTGTGGTGAACCAGGATACATCGGTGCGTTTGTTCTAATTTATTTACTTATCGCACTTATTTATTTCCTGCAATTTTTAAATTCTGCAAGTTTACGCTAATTTTTATAATAACGCTATTCACCCCCCCTCTAGCGTTAAGCGTATTTTCTAACAAGACAAGCCACTTACCTCGAACCGGTACAAAATCAACTAAGAAACCATGCCCTTGCCATGAGTATCCGACTCCAAATGTTTGAAATCTATTCAATTCAATTGCTTAACGTAAATAACAATACAAGCAATTGATTTCATTATTAAAATTAAAGATAAGGCACGTAAATATTTAAAATGACTAAAATGCACCTCAGGACAACGTCTCAAAATCGAATAATTTTCACGTTTTAAGAACCCTCGTACTCTCCTGAGTCTAACCATACAAAAATCTCCTAAATCGGAGGTCAAACACCCCTTCAAAACCCCATAACTAGGTATAAGAAGTTTTCTCCAATTTCATTCCAAAATAAGAAATTAAAGGTTGAATTCCAGATTAGATTAGTGGGTTTTAGTCATACAAGGGTAGAGAATCATTACTCAGTGATTGCCTTTGAAAAACCTTCGAATTTGCTCCCCGATCTGAACTCCCAACCTTGAGTTTTGGTAAAATTTGCTAACTCTCGGATATGGAAATGTTTAATACTGCCCGGGTATTTGTTCAATGCGATCGCATGAACAGGGATGCGATTGTGTAGAGTAAAAATGTGAAGACCTAGAAATTAGCCTTATGCGAACACAGGGATGGGCTTGCGATCGCATAAGAGAAGGAAGTGGACCTATGCGATTACAATAGAGGCTCTGAAATCGCATAGAAAAAACTGAGCCATGAGATAATGGCCTAGGTTACTCAATACGAACGCGGATAGGGAATGCGATCGTGAATAAGGGGAAAAGAAAGCTATGTGATCACGGACATGTTAATGTGGTCGCATTGAAGGAATTTGTCCCCCTCAGAAATTGCACTACGCGATCGCATGGGGAAGAATGTGATCGTAGAGAAGGAATTGTCTGCAACAACAGAAAGGATTTTCTGCAACACTTCAAGTCCCAAAAATGCTCCGTTGAGCATCCAAAACAAATCCGAGACCTCCGGGACCTCGACCAACCTTACAAACATATCCCATAACATCATTCAAACTTGTACAATTTCTTGAAACACATAAAACAATGCAGGAAACTAGATTTAATCAATTATTTGAACTTAGAAACTTCAAATTCAAACCAAACTCGCTTTCGATCAAAAACCTAACCAAAACAAGTCTGATTGACCTGAAAGTTTGCACGCACTTTCCTAATGATATGGCAGTGTTACAGCAACTTCTAGAATCCTGTTCCAACCCTCGGATAAAAAATTTTCTATCGGATAAGAAACTTCAAAATTTTAACTTTCGACATTTCTAGCCAATATGAGCTACGGTCTTTCAAAACACATTCTGGACATGCTCCCAACACCGAAATCACATAAAAGAGCTAACGGAACCTTCAGATTTCCATTCGCGGGCCGTATTCACACTGTTTTGATCATAGACCACTTTCTAACACTTAAGCTCTCATTTAGGGACTAAGTATCCCAAAACACTTCGAGTCATAATGGCGAAGGTCTCGACAAACCAAAATAGCATAAATGAACTTAGGGGAAGCAGTTAATAGGGGAGCGTGGTGTATATTCTAAAAATGACCGGCCGGGTTGTTACATCCTCCAACACTTAACTCGTTCGTCCTTGAACAGGCATAGAGAGCATACCTAAAGTAGTGAAAAGATGAGGGTATCAGCTATGCATGTCCCACTCGGTCTCCTAAGTCTCCTCCTCGGTTGGCTGACCCCGCCACTGAACCTTAACTAAAGTATATCCTTTCACCTGAGCTTTTGGACCTGCCTATCCAATATCGCCACTGGCTCCTCAACGCAGGACAAATCCTTGTCTAACCGGACCGGAGTGAATCCAACACATGAGACAGATCACCATGATACCTCCGAAGCATCGAGACATGAAATACCGAATGAGCCCTAGCCAAATTGGGAGGTAAAGCAAGCTCATAAGCAACCTCCCCAACTCGCTTCAAAATCTCAAAAGGGCCAATGAACCTCAGACTTAACTTTCCTTTCATCCCAAACCTCATGACGCCTTTCATAGGCGAGATCCGAAGCAAAACCCACTCACAACCAAAAAGGAAACATCACAATCCTTCCGGTCAGTGTAACTCTTATATCTGGACTGGGCTGTACAGAGTCCATCCTGAATCACCTTAACCTTCGTTACCGCATCCTGGACAAAATCAGTGCCCAATAGCCTAGCCTCACCCAGCTCAAACCAACCCACCGAAGATCTGCATCTCCTACCATATAAGGCTTTAGACGGCGCTATCTGAATGCTGGACTGACTGTTGTTGTAGGAAAACTATGCCAATGGGAAGAACTGATCCTAAGACCCTCTAAATTCAATCATGCAAGCATGAAGCATATCCTCAAGAATCTGAATGGTGCACTCGGACTGTCCGTCCGTCTGAGGGTGAAATGTTGTACTCATAGTCACTTGGGTACCCAATTCTTGCTGAACGACTCTCTAGAAAGGTATGTAAATTGAGTACCTCTAATCGAGATGACAGAAAGTAGAATATCGTGCAGACGGACAATCTCTTTGATGTAAATCCCACCTAACCGCTCCACTAAGTAACTAGTACACACCGGTATGAAATGAGCGGACTTGGTCTTTCGATCCACAACAACCCAAATGGAATCAAATTTCTTCACAGTCAGAGGGAGACCAACTACGAAATCCATGGTTATCCTCTCCCCTTTCCACTCCGGAATCTCCATCTGTTGAAATACCCTCCTGGTCTCTGGTGCTTAGCCTTCACCTCCTAACAGTTGAGGCATCTATCTAGAAAACCCTCTGTGTCTTTCTTCATCCGCCTCCACCAATTATGTTGTCTCAAGCGTGATACGTCTTCGTGGCACCGAGATGGATGGAATACCACGAGCAATGAGCCTATGCCAATATCAACTCCCGAATACCAACAACATTTTATACACAGATCCGACCCTGCATCCTCAACACCTCGGCATCTCCAATGGTCATATTCCTAGCATCTCCATGCTGAACCGTGTCCCTGAGGACAAGTAAATAGGGATCATCATACTGCCGCTCCCTGATACGATCGAACAATGAAGATCGAGAAACAACAAAATCTAGAACCCGACTAGGCTACGAAAGATCAAATCTCATGAACTGACTGGCTAAGGCCTGAACATCCAACGCCATGGGTCTCTCTGAAGCTGGAAAATATGCCAAGCTCCAATCTCTCTGCCCGACAACTCAAGGCATCGGCTACTGCATTGGCCTTGCCCGGGTGATAAAGAATAGTAATATCATAGTCCTTCAGTAACTCCAACCATCTCCTTTGGAGCAAGTTCAAATCCTTTTTCTTGAAAAAGTGCTGTAAACTCCGATGATCCCTGTAAATCTCACATGGCACGCCGTACAAATAATGATGCCACATCACTAAGGCATGAACAATAGCAGCTAACTCAAGGTCCTGGATAGGGTAGTTCTTCTCATGAATCGAAGGTTGTCTAGACGTGTAGGCAATCACCCTACCATCCTGCTTCAATAACGCTCCAAGTCTGACTCGTGAGGCATCACAATAGACTGTATAGGACCCGAAACAAATAGACAATATAAAAATAGGGGCTGAAGTCAAATCCGTCTTTAGTTTCTGAAATCTCGCCTACACTCTTCTATCTACTGAAAAGTAGCACCCTTCTGGGTCAATCTAGTCATAAGGGCTGCAATCGACGACAACCCCTCAACAAAATGACAGTAATAACCCACTAGCCGAAGGAAACTGCAGATCTCTGTAGCTGGGGAGGGCCGGGGCAAACTCTGCACGGCCTCCACCTTCTTCGGATCCACCCGAATGCCCTCACTCGATACCACATGGACTAGGAATGCCACAGAACTCAACCAAAGCTCACATTTTGAGAATTTTGCATAATATTTCTTCCTCTCAGGGTCTGAAGCACTATCCTCATGTGCTGCTCATGATGTTCCCGACTGCAGGAGTATACAAGAATTTCATCTATGAAATCAATGACGAACGAGTTGAGATAGGGACTGAATACACTGTGCATTAAATGCATAAAAGCTGTTGGGGCATTGGTCATCCCAAATGACATAACAAGGAACTCGTACTGACCATATCGAGTCCTGAAAGCAATCTTCGGAATATCTGGTTCACAAATCTTCAACCGGTGATACCCTGAGCGCAAATCAATCTTTGAAAACACCTCTGCGCCCTGAAGCTGATCAAATAGATCATCAATACGAGGAGAAATATATCGGTTCTTCACTGTAACCTTGTTAAAATGACGATAATCGAATCACATGAGCATAGAACAATCACTTTTCTTCACAAACAGGACTGGAGTATCCCAT
Organism: Nicotiana benthamiana; assembly: GCA_034376525.1. NCBI lineage: Eukaryota > Viridiplantae > Streptophyta > Magnoliopsida > Solanales > Solanaceae > Nicotiana > Nicotiana benthamiana. Next base: position 134,307,213 of record CM067329.1, on the reverse strand, counting down.
GGTCCAATAAAACCCTTATCAAGAAATTCTTGTAACTGATCCTTCAACTCCTTCAACCTAGGAGGAGCCATACGGTATGGAGGAATGGAAATGGGCTGAGTGCCCTGCAACAAATCAATACCAAAATCAATGTCTCTATTCGGTGGCATACCCGGAAGATCAGATGGAAATACATCGGGATAATCACGAACAGCTGGGACAGAATCATTAGAAGGGGTATCACCACTGATATTTCTCACATAAACTAAATATGTAGTGTACCCTTTCTCAACCATACGCTGAGTTTTAAGAAAAGAGATAACCCTACTTGGTGTGTGATCAAATGTACCACTCAACTCAATACGCGGAATACCTGGCATTGGTAGTGCCACGGTCTTGGCGTGACAATCAAGAACATCATGATGGGGTGACAACCAGTCCATGCCTAAAATAATATCAAAGTCGACTATACCGAGTAACAATAAATTCCACTCTGGTATCAAAACCAAAAATAGTAACAAAAAACGACCGATAAACATGGTCCAAAACAAGAAAATCTCCCACGAGAGTTGAAACATAAAAAGGAGAGCTCAATGACTCTCGGGCTATACCCAAATGATGAGAAAAATAAGAAGCACGTAAGAATAGGTATAGCCTGGATCAAATAGAACCGATGCCTCTCTGTGACTAACCAATATAATACCTATAATGATAGAATCAGAGGCAACAACCTCGGTGCGAGTAGGAATAGAATAATATCTGGCCCGGCCTCTCCCTCGAGGGCGACCTCTATCTTCCTGATATTCGCCCCTGGCTGGCTCGGTAGATGGTGTGGCAGGTGGAGCTGTGATCATGTCCTGAGAACTCTCAGATGCACGATGTGGCTGAGTAGACTGTGAAGATGTACCCCTACCAAGTAAGGGGCATTCCCTAACCATTTGACGGGTATCGCCAAGCTCTGGGAGGACACGACGGTTATGACTCGATAGGACCAGGTCAGCTGGATTGACCACTGGAAGTACCATGCGCAGGAGGCGCATTAGAAACTGGAGGCACATAATGAGGCTCCTTAGATATAGGTAGAGCTAGAGCACTGCTCGCTGCTGGAAGAGCTGAATGAACGGGGTGACCCATAAAACCCCTACCGTATCGGCTTCATAATGGAGTACGGGCACCAGAGTAGTGGCTTGACTCTCGAGACCTCTTGGCCTCTCTCTCCCCCCGCTCCCTGGAGAGCATACCCTCAATCTTCCTAGAAATTCTCATTACCTACTAATAAGGGATGACCATCTCCAACTCTAGAGCCATGCTAGATCTAATGGGTGGGAAAATGCCCTTAATGAACCTGCAAACTCTCTCGCAGACTGTAGCAACCAAAGTCGGTGCATGTCTGGCCAACCTAGTGTAACGAATGGAACACTCTGAAACTATCGCAGTACCCAGGCCTAAGTGCTCAGTCTCTGCATGCCATGCATACCTGAGGCTCGAGGGGTGCGGGCTGCAGGAGTTTGGGCCCCTCTCCCGGCCAGTGATGTCACTGCAACAACAAAGAGTAACCCGCTCGAGCCAAGGTGGTGTACATAGACATGAACTAAGATAAGGTCTCCTGAAGGGCTGGAGTAGTAGTGGCGGTAAGCGTGTTGGGTGCCTGAACTCTGACTAGATCAGATGGCGGTACCTTAGCGCCAGCTCGCACAGGTGCTCTGGCTGCAGCACGTGCGCGTCCGCGGCCTTTGCCCTAGCCCCGACCTCTGACAACTGCAGTAGGGGGCGCATGTTCCTGATCATCCCGAGTGACACGTGTCCTCACCATCTCTGAAGACAGAAGTTTAGAGTCGATGTCAAAATATAGCATGACAAGAAATTCAATAAGGTGAAGATTTTTCCTAAACAGTTACATAGCCTCCCGTAGATAAGTACAAACGTTTCCATACCTATTACCAAGACTCTATTTAACCGGCGTGTGTTCCATGACTCCTATGAATCTAGATCTCTGAGACCAACTTGTCACGACCCTACTTCACTAATTGTGAACATGTGATGATGGCACCTAGTCTTCACGACTAGGTAAGACTAACACATTACGGAATGCAAAACCTTGACGAAAAATATAAAAAACATTTAGCAACTAAATAACATGAGGAAATGTATATAGTTTGCCGCCTGATACATACACTCTAACACTACAATTATGACACAATCCCAAAATCAGAATCTCATGGATAACACGGGCTAAAAGAGTTTCACATTATGCTCTACACCGGAGTATCTAGAACAACTTGAAAGAAGGGAAAATGGGGGCTATCAACTACAACTGGAATGGAATAGAGACTTTGAGTCTACGAACGTAGTAGATATACCTCAAGTCTCATCTTATGCTATCAACTTTGAGGATGATACGCCTGGAAGGAAGTACCTGGGTCTGCACATGAAAAACATGCGCAGAAGAGGCGTGAGTGCACCACATCCGTACTTAGTAGGTGCCAAGCCTATCCTTGGTCGGGCAGTGACGAGGAAGGTCAGGGCCCAACTAAGATAAACAATAATAATAATAATAATAATAATAATAATAATAAGGTGTAGTATGAAAACCGGTAAAATAATAGAAACAATAGTGAAATAAGACAGAATATACAAGTCAACAGCAAATAATCAAAACAAGAAATAAACACGGAGAAATACAACTCAATATCAATGATGCTATGTGGATCTCTAAGGATACCGTCCTGTAGTACCTTCTCAAATTTCTAATGGATCTCCCGTGATACCATCCCATACTTCATAATATAAGTGTGTCTGAAGGATCTCCTTGGATACCATCCCATATTCTGATTATCAATGTGCAAGGGGATCTATCGGGAATCTAATCCATAGTCCCAAAGTAAATGTGTAGGGGATCTATCGGGAATCGAACCCACAGTAAACAAAGAAGGGGGAAGCTACTAGAATCCCACATCCATAGTCCCAAGATAAATGCACAACAACAACAAGAGAATAATAGGAAACAGAATTAAGCACCAAGGCAACAGGGAACCTATCTTAACATGCTTCAAGTAATGCAACAATCATCAATTACCAATGATTGCCTTTGAAAAACCTTCGAATTTGCTCCACAATTCAAGCTCCCAAGCTTTAGTTTTGGTAAAAATGGCTATCTCTCAGATTTTGAAATGTTTAATACTACCTAGCTGTTTATTCAATGCGATCATATGAACAGGGATGCGATCACGTAGAGTGAAAAAGTGAAAACCTAGAAATTAGCCTATGCGAACGTAGGGATGGGCCTACAATCGCAGAAGAGAAGGAAGTGGACCTATGCGATCACAATAGAGGCTCTGCGATCGCGTAGAAGAATTTGGGCCCTGAGATACTGGCCTAGTATACTTAATGCGAACGCGAAGAAGCGGAAAGGCAAGCTATGTGATTACGGACATGTTCATGCAATCGCATTGAAGTAATTTGGCCTCCACATAAATTGCACTACGCAATCACATAGGGAAGAATGCGATCGTAGAGAAGGAATTGTCTGCAATAGCAGAAAGGATTTTTCTGCAACACTTCAAGTCAATAAAAAAATGCTCCGTTGAGCATCTGAAACACACCCGAGGCTCTTGGGACCTCAACAAAACTTACGGACATATCCCATTACATCATTCAAGCTTTTACCAATCCTTCAAACACCTAAAATAATGCTAGAAACTCGAAATAACCAAAGATTTGAACCTAAGATCTCCAGAACACAACCAAACTCTATTTCCATAAAAAACCTTACCAAACCACATTTGATTGACCTAAAATTATGCACGCACATCCCAAACAACATGGCGGTGATATAGAAACTTGTGTAATCCCGTTCCGAACCTCAGATCAAAAATTCACTAGCGGACCGAAAACTTCAAAACTCTAACTTTTGGAATTTCTAGCCTAAATGAGCTACAGACTTATAAAACACATTCTTAACATGCTCCCAACCCCGAAATAACCTAACAGCGATAAGAGAGCCATCAAATTTCCATTCTGGGCCTGTGTTCATACTGTTCCGATCACGGACCACTTTCCAACACTTATGCTCTCATTTAGGTTCTAAGTGTCCCAAAACACTTCGAGTCCTAACGCCGAACATCCTGGTAAACAAAAATAGCAGCAATAAACTTAAGGAAGAAGGTAATAGAAGAATGAGGCGTAAATTCTAAAAACGACCGGCTGGATCGTTACATGAATTTTTAGTATATGACATGAACTTTTAGTTTATGATTAAACTCGTAGGATATGAATATAACTTTTAGTTTTTAGGTTTTGTTCTTTTAAATTGAAATTGTAGGATATAAGTTGAACCTTTAGGATATGACTTGAAATTTTATGGACATGAATTGAAACTTTAGGATATAACTTGAAATTTTAATTTATGTTTAAACTCGTAGGATAAGAGTTGATGAACTTTTAATTTTTAGGTTTTATTCTTGTGAATTTAATTTGTGATATAAATTGAAAATTTGCGATGTAACTTGAACTTTTTACGATATGAGTTGAATTTTTGGGATATGCCTTGAACTTTTGTGGATATGAATTGAAATTTTAGTTTATGTTTTGTAATTTTAGATTGCGGGAGGATTTTGTAGAAGTGGTTGATCTCGTTATTAGACATGCAATGGAACTTCCACCAAGAATAACTAAGACACAATACCTCGTGAAATGTGCCTTTAATTGTTCTTCTCATTAGCGACAATGATGATGAGAAGGAAATGGCATGTGTTTCAAGTAGTGATGGTGTAGGTAGGATTTTAATATTTCCTTAGTAGATAAAATAAGAGCTTATAGAGGAATTCATTACTTCATATTACATAAGGAGAATAAGCTTAATTGAGAGTGACAAGGTTGATTAAGAATGATTGTGTTCTGTTGGTGTTCGCAGTTCTCATAAAATTGGGATCATAATACTCTATGATGATAGAGGTTATAGGAAGTTTTGTACTCATACTTCTTTTGAGTCTGATCCTATAACAACCCGACCGGTTGTTTTGAGAGCGTGTCGTTCAGCAGTATGAGGCCATGAGCAGCTTCATTTCAGGTGCTATGACTTGTATGCGTGGTCAGAATTGAATTTCGGGAAGTTCGGAGTTGATTTGGGCAGAGAATACTCTTTTCGGAAGATTAAAGGTAAAAGAATGAACTAGGATGGGAGTTTTGAGTAAATGACCTCAGAATCGGGATCTGAAGGTTTCAGCATGTCCATATTATGATATTGGTCATGGGCGTATGCCCGGTTTGGGTTTTGGATAACACATGAGCGTTTCAGTGCTTATTGTGGAAGTTAGCATTTTGGAAGAAATTTCTTAAGTTTGTCTTGAAGTGCATTTCAGCGCTATCAATGTCCATTTGGGATTTCGAGATTTGGAGTAGCTCCGTGTGGTGATTCTTGAGTTGGAAGCATGATCGAAAGTGAATTCGGAGGTCTGTAGGTCATTTTGAAGCCATATAGATAAAGATAAAAATTTGAAGATTTTGAGAAGTTTGACCGAAAATTGACTTTTTCATCTCGGGGTCGGAATCCAATTTCAGAAGTTGGGGTAGGTCCACAATGTCAAGTATGACTTGATTTCAAAATTTGAGGTCAATCAGAGATAATTTGATAGGTTTAAACATCGGAAGTAGAAGCTGGAAAGCTCAAAGTTCATAAAGTTTGAACTGGGGTGTAATTCATGGTTTTAGCATTGTTTGATATGGTTTGATGCCTCGAGCAGGTTCGTATTTGGGATTGGTTGGTATGATTAGTTGAGGTCCCGAGGACCTCGAGTGGATTTCAGGTGGTTAGTGGATAGAAATTTGGATTTTTAAAAAAGCTGAGTTAGCTGGTTGCTGGCATTTCCGCTTCTGCGGAAATGGAACCGCAGAAGCGGTCCCACCGAGGTGGAGAGGGAGACGCAGAAGCAGAAGAGAGGACTTTGGGGAGGACCGTAGATGTGGTCAAGGTTCCGTAGAAGCGGAACTGCATCTGCGGTAGTTAGGTCACAGAAGCGAAGTCGGGCCGGAATTTTGGAACCGCAGAAGCGGCCAATAACCACAAAAGCAGTATCCGCAAAGCAGACAAGGCACCGTTGAAGCAAAAAAATGCTGCGCTGTAGGCTTGTTTTAAAATTTTTGTTTGGAGTTTATTTCTCTCATTTTTCATGGCTTGGGGGATTTTTGGGGAGCTTCAATATTAGGTTTTACATACTCAATGATAAGGTATGTTATCCCCACCTATTATGAGTTAAATACATTGATTATGTATGGTTTTTAGCATGTAAGTGGGTAAAAAGTGAGCGTTAGAGAAAGACATAAAAATATTATATTCTTGGAATTTAGCCACGATTTTGGATATCAAATTAACAGAAAATTATATATTTGAGTTCCTAAGGTCATGAGGAAAGTTTATTTTCAAAAAACTTCGTATTCCGGGCACGTGGGCCTGAGGACATTTTTGTCAGCTTTTCATTTGGGGTTAGGAATTGTTATAACTTGGGTTGTAAAGTATAAATAAGCACATATTACTATAACCATTGGATAGTTATGGAGCATTGTGCGTTGGTTAGAGCTTTCAGAAGAACGTAGAATGTCGGTTATGAGTCTTCGGAGCAAGGTGAGTCTCCTTTCTAATCTTGTGAGGGGGAAGTTACCCCATAGGTGAGTTAAATTTGTTATGTGCTCCTATTTGTGGGGGCTACATACACACGAAGTGACGAGACTCCGTGCGTGGCCACTATTATGCTATTGTCCGGGTAGTCTAGGACCCAAAGGCATGCCATACTTTGGATATTTGCAAACTTATTGGCATTTGAATTGATTAAAATCCAATTGAACTTGAAATGAATCTCAAAAAGGATTAATCTTCATTTTCTCTAATTATTAAATGGGGATTTGGTTTTTACTTGATAAAATGTTCTCCGAAAATTCTTAATTGACTGCTTGAACATGTATTCCTATGTGTTCTTGCGTCGCATGGATGATTTGCGAGCATGGTATTTGTTTGCTTTATTTTGACCACGTCGCATGAATGATTCGCGATCTGGGAAAATAGATGCACCTATTAGTTCAGGCCGTTCGACCCTCCGCAGTGCACATTTTATATTTATGTTGGATCGGGCCGTTGCCTCGGCATAATATGCACATGTTTATATTGCTTACTTGAAGTACTTGATGTTGATATTGCCATTTGGACTGACATAAATTGCTGAAGGTAAAAGAAAGGAAATATTGAAAATCCTTTGCTAATTATTTAAGGTGTTTACCTGTTTTACAGTTTTGTGAACTAGAGCATGCTAGATTAATCCATGAATTTCTCACATTTTAGTATATTATTATTGGACCATTAGTGAGTGTCATAGTTGACCAGCTCGTCTCTGCCCCTTCGGGACTAGGCGGGATACTCATTGGGTACACGTTTTGGTACTCATAATACATTTTCTATGCATTTTGTTGCACAAGTATATGTAACTCCAGCGGCCTAGTTGGCATAGCAACACGAATGATTCTAGGACTATGTGAGAGCTGCATCATTCGAGATGGCCGTAGATAGAGCACTCCCTTCCACTATACATTATTTACCTTTTGTCCACTGTATTCCTGACGGATATTGCATTTCTTTTATCACTAGATGCTCATGAACTTGTGACTTTGAGTTCTGGGATGGTTTGAAGATTGTGTTAACTGTTTATCATTTAAATTTGATTTGAGACTTTATTTTTTAAATTTTTTTTAAATATGGAAGAAAAATCCTATATTTCAAAAGTGTTAAAAACAAGATTTTGATTAAGTAATTTGGTTGGCTAGCCTTACAACGGTGTCCGGCGCCACCACAACCCTTAGTGTATTTTGGGTCGTGGCAACATGGTATCAGAGCATTAGGTTCCCGTCGATCTCAGGAGTCATGAGCAAGTCTAGGAGAGTCTTGTGGATTGGTACGGAGATGTCTATTCTTATCCTCTGGAGGCTACAGAGCTATGAGCAGTACTTCCCTCATTGATTTCCTTATCATGCGGTTTGGTTCCTTCCTACTCAATATTACACGACGCGAGCGCTTGTTATAAATCGAATATTACTATGGCACTACCAATGTGGTGCGGGATGATATTCCTGGTACAGTTCATTGGACTATTATAGTCGCTTTATGGAAGGATACTCTATTGTTCAGCTCAATAACATGACTTCTAAGAGCCTTAAGGCTAGGCACATGTTGCCATGATGCTTATGAGCGATTATTCCGCAGTATAGTTGTGATGGTAGGATGTTTGCCCATGTGTCAGAGTAATGAATGAATTTAAAGGAGGTTTACTCAGTGTGTAATCAAAGGATTCAATATTTTATTTCCGGTAGGGGAAAAAGGCAGTCATACTAAGAATGGTTAGATGTGGGCTAGTGAAAGTAATGAGACTGGGTATTTGCAAGGGTTGTGGAGCTGTTCTTCTATGATGGGGTGTCATAGTACTAATGGAACGTACCAAGTTTGTCGATATTAGAATCTGCTACAATTCGCCTAGAGCAGGATATTGTGAAATAGTATTGGAGATACGACTGTCAGTTGTCGCATGGTGCGGTGGTTGAAGATCGAATCAGAATTTCTTGATGTTGACGGATCAATAAAGATGACCATTGGAAAGGTTCTAAAGTTAGAAGCTATTGTGGGTTCAAGTTCCACGAAGATAGATTTATTTAAGGCAACAATTGAGCAGCAAAGTATGAGGAAGGACATGTGGGAAGTGTCAGGCGGAGTTTAAAATTTCTATAAGGCAGAGTATGAGAAGCATGGTCGAGTGACCGCTTAAGGAGATGAATTCCGCCAAAGTGGAAGAGTGGCGGGTGTTGCATATGGGCTTGGTAGTAGGAAGACTATGCGCCTTAAGGAGAGTTTGGATCGAATTGGGGATTTTAATAATTGCTGATTGAAGCCTATGGGTATGATATGAAGTATGGGGATATTATGCGGCAGGAAATTGATATGGCAGAAAAGAACAGCTTAAAATGGAGGAGTGTGCAGCATAATGCTGAAATTGGAAGGATGTTGCCGCACATTTAATGGGTGTCCGCAAGGGTCAAATAGACTTGTGCAACTGGAAGGTGATATCAGACTCAGGACGGGCTATTGGTTCCATAGTGAATGTACAACGTGTAGCAGCATGGGAAGATGTCGGGAGGTGACTCCCCTAGGTGGGATATTCCCAGTTAGCAGGTTAGCGATCGCGTTGTTGGCGAAGCCTTAGCAAGGAATTATATTTGTTGTTCAATAAAGAGATCGGTCGTGCGAATGTGGTGAATGATTCAGAATATTAAAGATGGGGATTACAGGAAGATTCCGAGAAATTTTGATTATTGATGGGCGATTCAACCTCAATTTGGGGTCGAATATTAAAACAAATCATATATTTGAACTCTTGGGGTTATGGGTAATCGGAATTTGGTCCGAGCCTCGAGTTTGGACCATATGACCCCAGTGTAGGGTTTTTGTATTTTTTGAAAAAAAATTAGAAATGCATTTCTAAGCTAGGAAATTGTATCCCTGTGCTATTATTGATAATATTGAATCGATTCATGTTAGATATCATTGGTTTGGGGTCGAATTCTAGAGGAAAGGCAATTGTTGAGCTTTGAGTTGCTATTTTCAAATTCGAGGTAAGTGTTCGATCTAACTTTGGCTTGAGGGAATAGGATTAGGATAATATTTGCTATGTGCTATGTGGAGTCGGCGTATAAGTATGGTGACATTTACTTATGCGCCCGAGTCTAGCATGACCGTGAGTCATAATTGCTATTAAAATTTCGAAAGAAGTGAACAATTGTGATAATTACTTGTTAAATGTAGTAAGAAGTGATAGTTGAGAAGAAAATGAATTAAAGAAGTAATTTTTGTATTTGTCCCTTACCGAGACTTATTGTTGAGTCGTTTTCCCTTCCCGGGACCTATTGTTGAGCCGTTTTCCCTTCCCAGGACCTATTGTTGAGCCGTATTCCCTTGCCGGCACTTATTATTGAGTTACTCTCCCTTGCCGGGATATTTTATCTTGTCATATATTCCTTTCCCATTTGGTTGTGACATTGATTGGGTGAGGAAGAGAGAGATTACGCATGAAGAGTCTTTCCGTGCCATGTTTCTTTATTATTTGAGCGAAGGGTCATTCCGTGCCTTAATGTGAGAGATATGTGAGGAAAGCACGAAGGGTGATGCTGTGCACTATGTATTGAGAGTAAAAGCACAAAGGGTGATGCCGTGCACCGTGTTTTGAGAGTAAAAGCACGAAGGGTTATGACGTGCATTATATTTGACAATTCTGGTGAGAAATGAGAGTAAAAACACGAAGGGTGGTGCCGTGCAGTTGTTGATTCACTGGCTTTCTTATATTAATGTTATATAATTAGTTCCATTTCTTATTCATTGGACCTATAATGGAACTGTACACCCCCAGTATGTCCCTTCGCCATTATCTGTTTAAATTTTGTTATTTTTCTGTTATTGCTCATATATCTGTACAGGTTGATTGTGGTAGGACCTGTTGAGCCTTGTCACTACCTCGCCAGAGATAGGCCGGGCACTTAACAGCACATGGGGTCGGTTGTGCTGATACTATACCTCTGTACCTTTTGTGCACAGGTCAGGACACAGCGTACGGACCACAGCAGTAGTTAGGGAGAGATCCCTCAGTCGAGAGACTCTGAGGTAGTTCGCTGGCGTTCGCGGGCCCTGAGTCTCATCTCTCTTTTTCTGTTTGTTTTATTGCATCAAAATAGACTTGTTATACATTTCTTTCCGACTGATATTTGTGTAATTCTGTTACTAGTCCATGAGTAGTAATACCAGATGATGGGTAGTGTTATATCATAGTCTTCAAAACTTTGTTAATTTTTTTGTTAAAAAGTCTTCTGCGCATTTTATTTAATTATTTCGATTATTATAATTGTTTAGATTAAAGTTTTATGGAATATTTTAAAAGGGTTGGCTTGCCTAGCTCCTATAGTAGGCGCTATCACGACTCCCGATGGTGGACAAAATCTGGGTCGTGAAAAGTTGGTATCAGAGCACTAGGTTACTTGGGTTTCACAACTCACGAGCAAGCTTGGTAGAGTCTGAGGGATCGGTACGAAGACGTATGTATTTATCCCCAGAGGCTACAAAATTAGAAAAGATTTCACCTTATTCGCTCTTGTTAAGCTATTCAGTTTCTCAATTATTGATTGTCATTCTACTCTGTTCTTTTGCAGATGGACAGAACACGTGCGTCTTCTTCTTCCGCGCAACAGCCTGAGCCCCCAGCAGTAGCTCCTGCGAGAGTCAGGGGCTGAGGTCGTGCCAGAGTTTGTGGAAGGGGCAGAGCCCAGCCTAAGGCAGCAGTTCAAGAGGTGGAGCCTCATATTGACCTTGTTGAGGAGGTTCCAGCTCCACCAACTCTAGTGGGCCCAGCTCAGGTCCCAGAAGGGGTGATGTTTGCTCTCGTCCGCATAGCAGGCTTTATGGACAGTGTCTCTAGAGCGGGACTGCTGCCAGTAGCACCAGCCACTTCTCAGGCTAGAGGAGGGTTCTGACTCCTGCTGCACGTACTCCAGAGCAGGTAGCTTCCCAGAATCAAGTTCCATTGGTTCCGCCCGCAGTGGCAGCCCAGACAGGCATTACAGCTCAGGCCGGAGATGGGACGACCATGTCTTCGGATGCCTTGTGGAGTCTTGATTGGTTCTCCAAGCTCTTCACTACCACTTTCAGCGGTGCTTCTTCGGAGGATCCCTAGGATTTTCTATTCAGTTGTCGTGAGATCATCAGGACTATGGGGATAGTAAAGACCAATGGGATCGGTTTTTCACCTTTTTGCTTGCAGTATCAGCCAAGACTTGGTGGAGGGATTATTGCCTATCTAGACCAGCAGGGTCACTATCTTTGACATGGGATCAGTTCGCGGAGTTATTTTGGAGATGTGTCCCCTCGTCACTCAGTGGGAGGCACTTCGCAGACAGTTTGAGCGCCTCCAGTAGGGCTCCACGACTGTTACACATTATGGGACCAGATTTATTAACTTGGCACGCCATGCAGTTTTGATACTCCTTACAAAGCGAGAGAGGGTATGGAGGTTCATTGATGGATTGGTTCAGCGGATTCGCCTTAAGATGGATATGGGAGTTGGCAGTGATATTTCCTTTCAGGAGGCGGCAATGTGGCCCGCCGGGTAGAGATGGCACTTGTTCGAGGAGGTCGTCAGGGTTCAGACAAGAGGCCTCGACATTCTGGCAGATTTAGTGGTACCTCATCTAGAGGTAGGGATTCCTATGACAGAGGCCATCCCCCGTGGCCCTTCCAGTCGGCACTTCATGTTTCCCTTGGTACCCCAGGCTGTGGTGCTCATCATTAGTATTACTCACACCAGCAGTCCTTCAAAGCACCACCAGCCCCCATTAGTGCACCGCCACTTAAGAGCTTCAGGTGAGGACATGCCGGTCGACATGACTGGCAGTCTCAGTCGCCGAGTGCATGTTATGGTTGTGGTGACCCAGGTCATGTTGTCAAGTTTTGCCCTAGAGCCTCAAGTAGTTCTCAGCATCAAGGTCCTTGCACTACAATTCAGGCAGCAGGTGATCCACAGGCCGCCCAACCAGCTAGAGGCGGCGGTAGGGATCATAAAGGTAGAGGGAGAGACCGTAAAGGTGGAGCTCGGATAGCCAGAGGCAGGGGTCAGCCCGCAGCAGATCATCCCAGAGATACAGTTCAGGAAGGTGGGGGGCAGCCCCGTTGTTATGCATTGCTAGCCAGACCGGAGGCCGAGTCATCTAATATTGTGATTACAGGTACTATACTGGTCTATGATAGGGTTGCTTCAATATTATTTGATCCAGGATCTACTTATTCGTATATGTCGTCCTATTTTGCACCCTATTTAATCATGCCTAGTGAGGCTTTGGGTATTCCTGTATATGTGTCCATACTGGTTGGTGATTCGATAGTGGTCAACCGAGTGCATCGTTCTTGTGTGGTTGTATTTCAGGGTCTTGAGACCCGTTTCGACTTATTGATTTTAGACATGATGGACTTTGATGTTATTTTGGGGATGTAATGGTTGTTCCCGTATCATGCAATCTTGGGTTGTCACGCCAAGACCGTGACTTTGGCCTTGCCAGATTTTCCCCAACTTGAGTGGAGGGGGACCTGGGTCATGCAACCCGTAATGTTATTTCGTATGTTAAGGCTCGACGTATGGTTTAGAAGGGGTGTCTAGTATATTTTGCATATGTTCGCGACTCAAACGCAGAGGTCCCATATAACGATTCTGTTCCTATTGTTCGAGAGTTACCCGAGGTTTTCCCTTAAGACCTACTGGGTATGCCGCCTGACAGGGATATTGATTTCTGTATTGACCTGGCTCCTAGTACTCAACCTATTTCTATTCCGTCGTATCGTATGGCCCCGATAGAGTTGAAATAGTTGAAGGAGTATCTTCAAGACTTGCTTGATAAGGGTTTCATTAGACCCAGTGTATCACCTTGGGGTGCACCACTGTTGTTTCTGAAGAAAAAGGACGGGTAGATAAGAATGTGCATTGATTACCAGCAGTTGAACAAGGTGAAGATAAAGAACAACTACCCACTGCCAAGGATTGACGATTTGTTTGACTAGTTCCAGGGTGCCAGGGTGTTTTCAAAGATAGATTTTAGGTCTAGTTATCATCAGCTGAGGATTAGGGTGTCTGATTTCCCTAAGCCAACATTTCATACTCGATATGGGCATTATGAGTTTTTGGACATGTTGTTTGGGTTGACCAATGCCCCGGCAACATTCATGGAGTTGATGAAGCGAGTGTTCAGACCTTATTATGATTTATTTGTGATTGTATTCATTAACGACATCTTGGTATACTCCCGCAGCCACGAGGAGCATGAGCAACATCTCACAGTGGTTCTTTAGAATCTGATGGTTAGTCAGTTGTACACCAAGTTCTTAAAGTGCGAATTTTGGTTGAGTTCACTCGTATTTCTAGGTCATGTCGTATCAGTAGAGGTATTCAGGTGGACCCGAAGAAGATAGGGGCAGTCCAGAACTGGTCTCGACCAGCTTCAGCTACAGATATTCGGAGCTTCTTGGGATTAGCTGGTTACTACAGACGTTTCATGGAGGGTTTCTCATCCATCGCAACCCCAATGACTAGACTGACCCAGAAGGGTACCCAATTTAGGTGGTGAGATAAGTGCGAGGCGAGCTTCCAGAAGCTCAAGACAGCTCTCATACGACACCGGTACTAGTTTTGCCCACGAGATCTGGGCCTTATACTGTTTATCGTGATGCTTCTCGTATCAGGTTGGGCAAAGTGTTGATGCAGAATGGAAAGGTCATAGCATATGCTTCGAGACAATTGAAGATCCATGAGAAGAATTATCCAGTTCATGACCTAGAGTTGGCAGCCATTGTTCATGCCTTGAAGATCTGGAGGCATTATTTGATCTCCAAAAGTTGTGGTGTCGAGCACTCTGCTTCGAGCCGGCCATGGATACCTTGATGATTGACGATTATGTAGAGGTAAAGGATAATGGGCATTCTCTATGGAAGACGATGACCTTTCTCAACTTAACAAACTACTTCATATGTTGAGTTAGCTACACATTCCAGGCACAATGCCTCAACACTCTAAGGGAATTTGAGATGTTTAATAATTTCAGCTCCCATTATTGAATTCCACTCCGTACACTCGGTATTATTGGGCTGTATACCGGGTCCCTAGAATCTTCGGTTGATGAGAAACAAACAATAGCACTGCGTTTGCCACAACTATTTTTCATCTGTCAACGCCGCCAACTTTATCTCCTTCTTAACCAACTCTTCAACCAGGAACTGCAACATCATCTCCACCGGCCGCATCTGCCCAAAGAAAGGGTGTTTCTCTCCCTTAGTCCCTACTTCATGGGAAGTTGGGGAAAGATTGTTTTGCTTCCTTAGAAGATCCACGAAGGAGGAGCGTTACTCTCTTGGTCACTACCGGATGCAATTTTATATCCCGGCCAGTGGAACTTGCTAACTATCAAATGCCTTTGGCTTTAGAAAATGATTAGGAAAACATATATGCTCTCTCGGAAGAGTGCTTGTTGAACAATGCAATGCACAATGCCACATCGGTACAATCTTTATTTCCTTTGTCATTTCTTATTGTCTTTGATTAAGTAATATCTTGATATTTTCCTTTATTGTTTCACAAGCCAATTTTCTTGATATTAAGTGCCTCAAGAGGTTGATTGGGGAAATAGAAGAATTACCTCCAGGCGCGATCAGCTCTTTGTGAGGAGGGACCAAACTATTTCTCGCCTCTTATAACTCGAGGCCAAAGATATTGTGGTTGTTGTGTTTGAGGCTCATATGCAAAAAGTGAGCAAGGAGTGTAGACCCTTTGATTAGATATCGCCCCAATGAGGGTTCAATTTGGAGAGTGTTGGGCTATATTGGCTTAAATCCAAAGTTTCGTTCTTGTTGCATCCAATAGCGAGGCTGCCTCCCCTAAAAGAACCAATTTGGAGGTATCTTTGAACTCCAAAACTGAATAGCTTGCGGCTACCAGAGTAAAATATGTTAAATTAGAGCATAAGTATAAGAAGACCATTGTGCATAATAGACTTTTCATCTCTACTGTAAGCGAACTCGACGTCAGCGTCAAATTAGTTAGATCTGCCCGGGAAAACGTTTCTGCCATGGTTGACCAAATTAAAAAAATAATTTAAGCACCACGGCTTCACTCTAGTTTTTGAAAAAATATATGTTATGTACAACTTGAAGAAAAAAATCTTCAAAGAGGCTAAAGCGAGTCATTGACTTAGATGTCGAAATCACTAAAGCCCGTGAGCCAGAGTTGGCTGCTAAAAGGTGTCATCAAATCAGGCTTTATGCTACCTATTTTTCAAGTTCTGGTTATGAGTTCTCAGGAATTAAAGAGGAACCGGAAGTTGATGATGTTCGTGTCTAGAATGATGAAGCCCATTATATTGAACCGTGACAGATCTACATCCTTCTTATAGGGCGTAGATACTTATCTTCCTCCGAGATCTATATATGAATTAGCTTAGCTTTTGATTCCTTTTTGTAACTTTTGTATTTGTGTTGTTTTAACACATATATTGTAAATCAGAACATCTTTCTCTTAAAGTGTTACATGAGTCTTTTTTTGCTCTTTTTATGAACATATACACAAGTTTAATCTTTGCGTTCTTTTTTGCTTAAGTGCATTGTGCAATGTTTACTATTTGCATATGATTATACAAAAGCTTTGGGTGTATTTTCCCCCGAACGCATTTGGATTTCAGGCACAATAATTGCCGAAATCAAACCTTTCCCGTGAGGGTTTTTATAAGAGAGTGCCCTATTATGTTTATGGTGCTTTTGAAGAGGATGTCTCATGTTCATTACAACACTACCATTTGAAGTAATTATTTAACTTTAAAATGACAAAATCCATTCATCGTTCAGCCAAGAAACAAAATAGAAATAAAGGACTTTACTTTATTCACACCATTTTCACAATGTACATAAGCACTCCCTATGCAGAAAAGAAATTTTCATTTCTTGTGGATAACTTATGCAACTTGTTTCTAGAGGCCTGCCGTAGCCTGGTCCTAATGATATAACTATGTTTTCAATTTTCGAATTCTGGTTGATATGGCAGTCATTGTTACCATATCCTCATATTAAACCCCCCTCCCCCAAGTATTTGAATGTGAAGAATGCAAATTTGAACACATGAAGTTTTGCATCTTCGAGGATTCCACGAATGAATTTGTAGATAATCTTATGTTGAATAACAAACTTCACTTCCCCCTTAGGAATTTATGCTATCCTTTTAAAGCCTTTGTATTTATCCCCTAGTGGCATGCACATGGAAACATTCGGATAACCCTTGTTCGGTAGCCAACATACCTTCCCGGTGTGAATTTTTGTACCGAGCAAATTATTATCTAACCACTCTGCAGTAGTTATTCACTTATGCGCCTTGCTATTGAAAGTTCTTATTGCGGTTGTAGAAACCTTCTTCGTAGTATTCTTTCTATTGCAGCCTCGTTAAAAACCTTGCCCAAAAACCCTAATTGGGACAACAATTGGACGAATAGAAAAAAAGTATAGCTCATACTTTAAGTATAAGTGATATTCATAAGCAATAATATCTCCTGCGATGCGCCACGTTGTAGTTTCTTGGAAACTTATCCCTATCTTGATTTATAAACTCGTATGAACCTTTCCCGATAAGGTTGGAACTCGGTTGGGGCCTTCCCACTTTGTACCTAGCTAGTTTTATTGATTTCATCGCTAATTTGAGTAACTTTCATTAGAACCAACTCCCTCACTTTGGTTGCAGTGGCTTGACAATATCCATCCCTCGCTTCATTAATGTCCACGAAGATAAAACTGAGTGCAATGGTTCTGCTGGTTACTGCACCTGTGGTGCGTAACATTGACACTTATTGTATTTTTGTAGGAAATCTTTGGCGTATTGTTCCATTGGAGCCAATAGTATCCTGCCCTTACCTATATTAATACTAAGGAGTCTGCGCCTGAATGATTTCTGCATAGCCCTTCGTGGACAATTAGCATAATGTAATTAGCTTCGGAAGGTCCCAAGCATCGGGCCAGTGGGCCTTGCAAAGACTTCCTACACAGTTGGCTTCGTTTAAAGCTATATCGTGCTTCTTTGGCACGTAGCGCCCGACATGCCTTAGGGTATTGGGGAATTTTACTTCTTCAAGATAATTAATTATCTCATTCCTCTAGTACCATATTAAATTAGTCATATTTAACTCATTGCTGCTATTAGTGTCAAGAACCGAGTGTATGAGCTGCATTATCGTATCAGAATCTAATCCCTTAATTTCCTTTAATGAGCCGAGGTTAGCTAATGCATTTGATTCTATATATTGTTTCCTCAGTATATGCATCATGGGCCACTCTTGGAATCAAGCAAGTGGAGCCTGAAACTTCACTGCGTATTGTGCATGCACTCTTCTTTGCTTTTGATGATCCCGTATACCCGATTAACAGCCAGGGTGTGAGTCGCAGTTTCTTTCTATAACCTCGAAATCCAGTCCTTAGGACTACTCGAGTCTTGAAATCAAAGCTTCATACTCTACTTCATTATTAGTTAAAAACATTGTTCTTGTTGAATGGCTTAGGGTTACTCCTTAAGGTGTGATTAATACTATGCCGATCCCACGTCCTTTTACTTTCGAAGCTACGTCTATAAATCAGAACCAAAATCACGATGTTGATTCTGTGCCATTACTACCTCCTTGGTTTCCAGATTCAGCAATCCTAAACTAAATTCATCCATAAAGTCGGCTGAAACTTGTGACCTAATCATAGTCCCACGCTTATATTCTATGTCGAATTCACTCGTTTCGACAACCCATTAAACAACCTACCTGAGAGTTTACATTTTTGAAGGATATTTCGCAGAGAAAAGGTGGTCACCAAAGCTATCGGGTGACATTGGAAGTAAGGCCTTAGCATCCGAGCAGAGACTACGAGAGCTAAGGCCAACTTCTCTAAATAAATGTAGTGCATTTCTTCTCCAGTTAAAATTTTACACAAGTAATAAATGGTATATTGCATATCTTATTCCACAAGCACTAAAACGACACTTACCGCTACCTCCAAGATTGCTAGGTAGATTAATAATTTTTCATCTTCCTCTGGCTTTGATAGTAACAGATGGCTTGAAAAGTACCTTTTCAAATCCCTCAAACTCTGCGGGTATTTCGAGGTTCGCTCAAAGTTGTTCTTCTTATTGAGTAGCGCAAAGAAATGATGGCATTTCTTTGATGTCCAGGAAATGAACATGCTAATAGCGACCAATCTCCGTATGAGCCTTAGAACCTATTTTACACTTGATCGCTGGTCCGGGATGTCTTTTTTTGGCTTGGATTTTATTGGGGTTTATCTCAATCCCGCTTTGAGACACGAGAGAACCAAGTAACTTTCCGGAGCTGAACCCGAATGCGCTCTTTTGGAATAAGCTTCATGTCATTCTTCCTTATGATGTCAAAAGGTTCTTGCAAGTGCTTAAAATTCACTTGCATTCAATGACTTAACAATCATATTATTTATATAAGCTTCCATGGTTTTCCCTATCTGTTTTTCAAAACATCTTGTTTAAGAGAAATTGATAAGTGGTTCCAGCGTCTTTTATCCCGAATGGCATCACATTATAGCAATGTCTACGAGTTTGTTATGAAAAAAGTCTTGTCATGATCAGTTGGGCTCATTTTAATTTTGTTGTATCCGAAGTAACTATTGAGGGAACTCATTAACTTGTGCCTGGCCATTGCATCAATCATTTGATCAATATTTGGCCGTTGGAAGGAGTTCTTTGGGCACAATTTATTCAAATCTGTATAATATAAGCACATGCAAAATTTATTGATTTTCTTAGGAACCACTACCACGTTAGCTATCAAGTCTGGATACTTTATCACTCAAATCGAACTAATAAAAAGTAGGCGAGTTACCTGTTCATCTATGAATTTATTTCTAGCTTCGGCAATATGATTTTCTTTTGTCTTACCATAGGAATGGGGGAATCCAAGCTTAGCTTGTGTTTGGCCACTTTTATCGGGATACCTATCATATCTGCATGCGACCACACAAAACAATTGCCATCAATCCTAGGAAATTCAATAAATCTAGGCATGAGCTTGGGGTCCCGTCCTGTCCCCGAGTTGAATTTCCTTTTCAATAACTTTTCAAACAATGCGACTTGTTCAAGATTTATATTGTGGAAATTATTGCATTCGACTCATCTGGTACATGGAAATGTCTTCACATGATTAGATTCTGATGCCTCTTCTCCCGGGTTGAAATCACTTGATTCGGGAGAAGGTGTTGGTTCCTGTAATTTCTATGACTTATGCTCCTTCCTTTGATACTGGAGATAATAATTGCGTTTGTCTCCCTTGCCGCCAATTTATCGCCTTGTACATTGTAAAATCGGAGGTTCCAATTTTCAATCGTTACAATGCCTCGAAGACTCAAAACCATAGTTGAGTTCAATCACACCATGGACATCGACGCTCGACCTTGAAGCAGTACGGACCGACGAATACAAAGAGAAAGTGGGGAATTACCAAGGCGTGTAGCTTGAGCCGAAAAAAGTATGTGGGCTAAGTATGAGCTCGCATCCTGGCATTAACTTGCTGTCGTGGCACCATATCTTTGTAACAAATGTAGTTTTTCTATGGTACGATTTCCCCTCATATATAAAAGGGATCTCGGTCATTTTGTTAACATCTGTTGCTCAGTACTAAATACACAAGAACATGGTCTCTGCTCTCTAATATATTCTCTTGATCTCATATCATCATTTATTGCTTATATTTATTGTGTTCCATTTATGGTTCATAATTTATTGCTTATTATTGGCCATAAAAAACCATCATTGATTTATAGTAACTGTTACTCGCCCCTCAATAGCTCCAAACCGAGCATTAGACTAAACCTCGAGGCCCCAAATAGACAACCTCAAGGCTTTGATTGGCAGCTACTCGGTATGGTTAAAGTCTTATTTTAAGATCTTATCTCATTTATAAGTCTTTCACATAGCATCAACTGCTTAACAACTAGCATAAAAATAGATCACGTATTTTCAGTTCCATAAATTAAATTTAATTGTTATTACAATTTTCACGGTATACAGTTTGGCGCAGACCGTTGGGCCAAAAATAATAGTGATTTTTTTCCTCCCGGTTTAACTACACAACGCAAATTATCTTCCACACTTTTTCTTGTCCAAGATCTTTGAATTCAGGTCAAAAGTCTAACTTTGTGAACAACAATCGTGAGAACCATGGAGAGAATGGTGTGGATGTCGCAAGTCTTTTAAAATAAATAATTGTAAAAGTGGTATATAAATAAAAGAGCACATAAGCTAGCATGTATTTAGAATTAGATAAAATCAAATACAACACTTATGTGACCGTGCTAGAACCACAGAACTCAGAAATGCCTAACACCTTCTCCCGGGTTAATAGAATTCCTTATTCGGATTGCTGGTTTGCAGACTGTAAGAGAGAGATAACCTTCCTCGATTCAAGATTCAAATCGGTGATTTGGGACACCATAAATCTCCCAAGTGGCGACTCTGAATAATTAATAAGCTCAATCGCATTCCGATTGTCTTTTAATTGAAAAAACTCCTTTACGCCCCTTTTCGGGGGTGTATTGCAAAAAAGGAGGTATGACAGCTCTGCTGATTCTGCTGGGAATGAGAAACCAAAATGTTTGTTCAGGGTTCGGAGTTCGAGCTTACATATATTGTTGTATTTGGTTATATCTGATTTTTGTACATGCTACATGCTTAATGTGCTAAATGTTACAGCTTTGATATTATCTGAATTGTATATAAACTGTGCCGACACCCTTCTCTCTTCACATACGGGGACGTGCTTACTGGTTGAGACTCCCCATTCTGTTTGTGTCATACCCTGAAATAAGAAAGAGGCCAGATAAGTTGCTATGCCGGACGATCTTGGGGGTCCCTGGTACGCTGTCGCCTCCTCGATTCGAGTTGTCCGCTAGGGTACACTGTCTAGAACACCAACCCAGGTTTTGAACATAGAATAACTTTACTTCGTGACAGATCCCTAGTAGGAACGCTTATTTGCATCATACTGCACATGACTTAGGGGACTCAACACATGGGTTGGGTCCGTCTAGGGCTAGCAACCTGGAATGAAAAAGACCATCCTGGTGCATTCTACTTGCTCTGTGCATTTATTTGTTCGAACCTGCATGTTGACTGGTTTTGAATATTGGAATGTCGAAATGCGAGAAAAGTCAAAAGTAGAGAAAATGAGAGGAATAGCCTTTAGGGAGTTAATATTTGAATAAAATCCGATGCCCAATTATTGTCGAAACACCGCCAAAATTTTGAGGAAAAGGGGAAAAAGATAATGTTTTTTATGCAGTTTGTTTTATTAAAAGCAAAAGATAAACAAAAAAAAAGAGTCTATTTTTTTGAGAAAAATTGTTCGAAAAATAGAGAAAAGGTCATTTTGATTTGATTTTAAAAATCAGAAAATGGAGAAAAGCGTGGAAAATTTTTGTTTTATTTGCCCGAACTACGCCGGTTTGATTCTCACAGGGCGTGAGATATGTAGGCAATCCTCATCGGGTCCAACCCCCTTAACAAAATAGCTAAAAAAAAATAATATCAAAATTTTAATTTTTGTCATAAATAGACCATGTGATGCCGTTTTATCAAAAATAGCAAAATGTTCCCAAACGGGACGCCGGAAGGATGACATCGCACAAACAGCCACCTTTGGTCATAATTTGATTTTTGACCCTCACAGCCTTAAAGTATTCATCCCCGAGGCAATGGAAGGTCGTGTTTGCAATACCGGGTCATTTATTTTAGTTCGCAAAAAATAAGAAAAGAGTCAGTGATTAAGTTAACACCGTGAGGATATTGGATAAAAATTGGAATATAGGGAAAAGAATCTGTCATTTTATTTTTGGGTTTGTATTTATTTTGATTCGAGTATATGGGTAATTCTATTTTCGAGTCTGCATTTCATCGTTAAGTTGGTCAATTTTGTTGTTATTGTGAAAATGGAAAATTCCAAAAATGTTTTATTGCCGGTTACCTTTTATTTGCAAAAACAACGCATTGTCTGATTCATGCGGGGTGATGATACGTAGGCAATCTCCATAAGGTTCGACCACAACAAAAAAAAGAAAAATTGAAAAAAAAAAGAATATTTGAATAGAAAAACTAGAAAAAAAGATGTTGTTAATAATGTGGAGCGACTCAATCCATTATAACATGTCTTGTTTTTAATTGTGAAGAGAGTTGAGGTGGTTAGTTTGTTGTAACTTATCCATACAACACAAGGTTGAAAATCAAGGCAATCATGGCTGGCAAAGGGTTGAACACACGTAATACTGATCCGTCTAGGGGAGTTGTTGAATCTGAATTTGAGTTCAAAGAAGAGGTTTTGAGGTTGAAAAGGAAAATAGTCGGAATGCACATAGCATGGGCCAGTGGGTATCCTCCGCCATATGTCTCTGATGCCTAAAGTTATCACACTCTTCATTTTAAGTCTCCCGGTGAGACTTCGAAGCTTGCTAAAACAGAGGAGGGGGATGAGATATCCAGAAAACTGGAAGGGCTTAAGATGCCAAAGTTCAATTTGTATGATGGGAGGTGAGATCCAGTAGACCACTTGAAGGACTATTGCGATAAAACGAGGAATGTCGGCAACGAAGATGAGTTGTTGATATCGCATTTCAGTGATAGCCTGACTGGGGCAGCCTTGGAATGGCATGATCGTTAAGATATCGGGAAGTGGCACACGCTGGGCGACATGGCTTAAGATTTTGTACGAAATTTTCTGTACGATAAAGACATTGTCCCAAACCGCTCCTCCCTATCTAGAATGGAAAGGAAACCAGGGGGGGGAGATTTAGAGTGTTTGGGCTCAGATGCAAAGAGAAAACTGATCGAGTTAATACCACGATTGGTGAAGATGAGATGGTTGAAATTTTCATACAGGCCCAGGGGCCCACTTACTTCAGTCATTTGATCCTGGCCGAGGGCAGACCTTTCGATGATGTGTTAAGAATGGGGGAGTTCATAGAACGGGAAATCAAGTCCGAAAAAATAATGAGTTGCTAGAAAGACATTCAAGACATCTCGTTAAGCTCGGAAGGGAGAAAGAGAAACAGAATGGATGATCCAAATGACTGTCGTGATATATATTTTCAACCTCGACATCGTACCCTTGAATATCCTCGTGCACTGGATGACCCTCCCCAATGTTACTTTTATCCATAGAATTCCCAAATACATACCTCACTCTCCAAGTACCCATCTCCACAAAATGCCTGTCCACCCCCACGAGCATACCAGAAAATCCCTGGGTTAGGTTTTAGGCCAAATCAGGCGTTAAAGAATGAGAGGTTGCTGAAATGAGAAAAGGCTTTCACCCCTATTGGAGAGTCATGTGCCAGTTTGTTCCAAAAATTGAAGCAAGTGGGCTTGCTGAAGCCGATTCAAATGAAAACGCCAAACCCTCTGAAATGTGATTTTTCTCTAAAGTGTGCATATTGCTCAGATGCTCTGGGGCGTGACATGGAAAAGTGCTGGAAGCTGAAGAAAGTAATTCAGGAGATTATTAACACATGTAACATCATCGTACAAAATTTGGATACACCGGACACCAGCCAAAATCCATCACTTGTGCACAATGAGGTAGACATTGTGGGTATGATTTGTTGTGAAAAGGAATGCGACAATTCTTTGAGAACCTTGAAGACCCAAAAACAACTTGATGAGAATGATGTGATGAAAGTTTGTAAAGTTCTTAATGTTTTTAATGCAGAACTCAGTGGCTAAGATGTCGAGCTTGGTAATTGGAAAGACTCTTCATCTCTTGGCCGGCTAGAGAAAAGTTTTGGGGGTCTATTTTGTTGTCCGGTATTAATAGGGTTGTAATCCGGATATTGTCTTGTGATTCAAACCCTTCTATCCTTTTATGTGTTTAGTTCCATTAGTCTTAATATCTTATGTAGTATTATCTAAGGTTGTTGTAGTACTGTACCCCAGTTATGTTGCTTATTTTGTTGTTAAACCCTTCCACCGTCTGTTTAATACAATTCTTTGTGTTTTTCCATTTCTAGTCATTTTTTGTTTAGTTATCTTTTCTTTCTACAATTCTTTTCCTACTGGTTCTAGTGACATGACATGCACGCATAATTCTCAGTTGGACCTTTAAAAGCTATGTTAGTCGGGAAGCAATTTCGAAAATGATGAGGGCAATTAAGGAAATTAGAATAAATTTGGACGTTTTGAGATTGTTTAACGCCCGAACCATGTGAAACAGGGGAAAGTAAAACATAAAAAATCCCTGCAAAAACAAGTTGGCCAAATTGACATAGGGCCAGTCATGGTAATAAGAGTAAAAGTGTGGCCCAATGACACATTGCATCTGAAGATATAGAAAGAAATGTTGGAAATGGCCGTCAATCCCGATGCAGTCAAGAGATCCTATGTATGGTTTATGTATTTTGATTGTACCTGTTTGTGCTTGGCATATTTTGAGGGTTGAAATGACGAAGGCGTTTTGTTTGGCTCTCCAAACATTTTTTTCCATTGTCACCCCTTTTGACCCATTTTTATTTTTCTTTAATACCCCTCTTTCGGAAACAACGGCACAATCAAAGAAACACAAGTGCTAGAGATAAGAAAATGTAAAAATAATGAAAAGAAAAGGAAGTTAGTGAAAAAAACAAAGGAAGAAAAGCAAAAGAGAAAGAAGAAAAGAACAAAGAAAAAAGAAAAGAAAAGAAAATGAAAAAATGATGAAGAAAAGAAAGGAAAAAGCAAGAAAAAACAGAAAAAAAAAGAAGAGAAAGAAAATTAGAACAACGTAGTTTCTATGACGTGAAGTACGTTTGACTTGATCCAGAAAGGGTACGTAGGCAGCCTTTCTGAGGTTCAATCATTCCAAAATAAAATTCCAAAAGACCTCAAGCAAGAAACCAGGGCAGAAAATGTGATTGTTAAAAGAAATCTGATTCCGAAAGTTGTAGATTTAACCCCATTTTGAACTGTTTTGAGCCTTTATATCCTTTCTTTCAAACGCTACCCTAAATCCCACATTATAGTCCAAAGAAAGACCTTCTAATCAGTCTTTGAAAAATGCCAAGTCAAGCAGGAAAGGTAAGTCATGTCAGGGGCAACACTCCGGTCCAAACCAGTAAAGCAAAAGTGAAAGAATCTTTCTGATGAAAACCTTCATGGGTACCGCAAGGTGATGAAATCTAAGAGAAATAAAAAAAATGAAAGAGTCTCATTGGTGAAAACCTTCACACAGCACCTTGAGGTGATGGTAAATTGAGAGAAAGAACAAATGAGAGAGGTTTGATGGTAAAAACCCTTCAGGCACTACAAGTCGAATAAGGATTGCGAATCAGATTGAATAAGTGGAGCGTTGAAGCCCAGTTTCACGGTGAAAAGGTGCAACAAGAGATGAACGTCGGATCTTCTTAACTAAATAGATCACAGGTGCATGTCATGGTCATTAAAGTTGGTATCATCATTTGATAGGTTTCTACTTCATAGTTTTCCCTTTTGGATTCATCTCTTTCTTTTTCCTTAAGTTTGTTCCTCTATTTTGTTCTTTTCCTCTTCCTGAGTCTGTTTGGTCAAAACAAGTGAGAAATGACTTCAAAATTTTCCACCAACTTTTTAATTGCACAAGACAAGATCTGGCTAGCATGTCAAAGTGCCACAAATCAAGGAAAACAATAGAAGGATTAAGCTGGTAATACTCAATATGCTTTGGGGGAGTAATAGACTTCAGGGTCAAGGGGCTAGGGGTTGTTATTCAAGAAATAACAACATACTGTGATGGGGCAATAGACGCAATTGCGGAACTCATGTAAGAGTCAAATGTCGGGAAAATGCCAACTGATGAGCGGTGTAAGAAATAGAAGATATAGGATTTGAATGCGGAAAAGGTATGGGGTCAGATAAGAAGATTAGAAGTAACAGTTGAGAGATAGTCGTCAAAAGTTGGAAGTTATCAGCCAAGGCCCAAAGATGGTCGGACAACATAGAGCAAGGAAAGGAGGAAAGGATAGCCATCCCAGATGGACTACCACAACCAACCACCGCGCTTTAAACTGACAAAATTTTCTTTTATTTGAGACAGGGGCATGGAAATGTTATGCTACAGGAAGATTATCAAACTGGTGCAGAAAATTTTCGAACGTGTTGGAAGTTTCATTGAAATCTAGTATTCATCTGAAGAACACGGAGGTCAATACAATTATTTTTTAGAGAGGAAAGTAGTTTTCAGGAAATGAACACCAGTTTCAAGAAAAATAGTTTTTGGAGGAATGAAACACTAGTTTCTGGGAAGTTGTTTGTTTTGAATGAGGACAACACCAATATTTAAGGAAGCAGTTCTGGAGGAAGATAATTCAAGTTAGATTGTAGTTAAAACAAGTTTCGTAGAAAAATGGTTAGTCGACAAGAAAACTTAGTCTGTTGAATTTTTCACCTACGATAAAAAAATCTTAGTCAGATGAATCTTTCACCTATGATGAAGATGAAGGAAATCTTAGTTCGATGAATTTTTCACATAAGATAAAAATCTTAGTCCGATGAATATTTCACCTAAGATAAAGGCAAAAGTTCAGACAAGAAAGGAAGGCATAATTTTGGAAGAAAGACAGAAGTTGGGAAAAAGAAAAGAAGGCATAGTTTGGGGAAGAAAGGCAGAAGTTGGGAAAAGAAAGGAAGGTATAATTTGGGAAGAAATGTAGAATTTGGAAAAAAGAAAGAAAGACATAATTCAGGAGAAAGAAATGAAGGCACAATATGAAAACAAAGGAAAGAAATTTTGAATTCAAAAATAGACCTAGCATGATGAATATCTCTTAGAGTCAAAATCTCAGTCCGATGAATTTTTCTCCGGAGACACACAAAAGTGGACCTAGTTTGATAAATTATCTCCTAAAGTCAAAATCTCAGTCCGATGAATTTTTCTCCTGAGATCACGTAAATTTGGAACTAGTTTGATGAATTATCTCCTAGAGTCAAAATCTTTGTCTATTGAATCTTTCACCCAAGGTAAAATCTTGGTCTGATGAATTTTTCACCTAAGATAAAGATAAAAGGGAAGAATCTTAGTCTATTGAATCTATCTCCTAAGATAAAAAAAATCTTAGTCCAATGAAATTTTCACCCAAAATAAATTTTAAATTTTCAGTTTGAAATATTTGAGTCTTTAAAATTGAAGTTTTGAAACATCTCAGTTATAAAATTTTCAAGTGTTGAAGTCAGGAGACCGCTTGGATAGTAGAGGAATACATTTTAGCATTCAAATTTTTGAAACATCTTAGTCTTTAAAATTTTCAATTTTTGAGGTCAGGAGCCCATCTGGATAATAGGGGAATACAATTAAGTCTTTAATTTCTTAAAAGTTACACTTCAGTCTTATCGCAATTCAAGTTTTAGCTTTCAATTTTGATAATATATGGTAACAAGCACCCAGTTTTCCAAACAGGGGCAGAGAGTTCTCTTTGTTTTGTGTATTTCTTTTGAAGTCAGGAGCCCGCCTGGATAACAGAGGAATACACTCCAGTTCAGGTTTATTCAAGTTCAGCAATGCGGAGAGAAGGAACAACACCTCAGTTAGCAAGTTAAAGTAACAAGAATGGATGTCACCATGGAAAGACAAGAGAACAAGGCAACAAGGAAGTACAAGATGCAAGTTTGAAGATTTTAGATAGGACTTTTGTAATCCAAAGTTCATAGTTTAGGCAAGCTTCTTTTATTTTTGAACACGGTGTAATAAAGAGGGTCAACAAGAAGTAGCAGCAGCAATTACAGTGAAATCACAGCTCCTGGTAGTCCCAGTTACCAAACACTCCTAAACTACACTGACCTGATTCCTGTCAAGCCCAGGATATATAGGCAACCTGTGAATCAGGGTGCGGTCAAAACTCTTCAAAATGCTTCACAATGGAATTTTCAAATGGGCAAAAATTGTTCGTATTTGCTCACTTATCTTTGCCAGAAAACATTTCATGTTTCCAAGAAAAGAGGGGCAGCTGTGAGCACATGAATTTTGCCTTATATATGAATCATTACCACAAAATTCAAACAAAAATGATTTTTCCTTATTTTTATAATTTTTGAATTTCTTGTTAATTGTTTCCATTTCATTTGCGCATTTAATTCATATAAAAATATAAAAAAATATGCATTTGCATTTAGGATCTAATTTCATATAATGTTAATTAGGGTTTTATTTGTTTTAGAACATAATAGGAAGAAAATCGCAAAAATACTTCATTTTGCATTTTTATTGTTTTAATTGTGAATTTGTCATTGATTTAGAATTTAATTAGTTGACTTTGGATTATTAAGACTTGATTTTGATTTTTTGCACCCTTATAGAATCAGAAGAAAAAAATTAATTTATAAAATTGATAAAAGGAAAAAAAGGGCAAATAAATAAGGGGGAAAACAAAAGGAAGCTAATTTAAAAAGAGAGACAAAATGGGTCTTAGAAAAGAGCCAAACCTGGGCCATAACCACTCAGCCCAAACTGAATATCCCCTAACCCCAGCCCCGTTCCAGCCCAATCACCCCCAGACCCGGTCCAGGTATGATAAGAAGAATCAAACGACGTTGTTTTCCAGAAATAATCACATCCATCAATTCTCAATCCAACTGCCATATTTGTTCTAGGATATCTATTATATATATGTCCGAAAATCCTACCCCCTACCCCAATTATCGTCTCTCTCACCCCCCCCCCCATCCTTTCAAAATCCTAATCTCCGCTGCCACCATATCCACCACCCTTAAAACCTGGCGGCACTACCTCAAAATCGGACCAAAACAACACCAATCGCTCTGCTCACCCTCCTCTTTAAAATGGTGCCCCCAATTTCCCTTGAATCGAACCCTGGTTTCTCGAATCTTAGTTTGAATAGTCAGTCCAAAACATAACCTTGCCCGAACGGTCCCAAATTCATACCACACAGTCTCCTAATAACCCTCATTATAACTTCTTCACCAAAATCCCCCAAGTATCACTGGTCAGGCTCAAATTTCAAATCTAGGGTTCATGCGTACTGGGCTATTCAAAGATTTTTACGAGTTGAGTGAACCCAGATCAATATTATACGTTTGTTTCTTATAAAATGAATGTATAATATTAACTTGAGTTTAATTTCGAAGGGTTGTATCATGAAGTTCGAATTTCTATAAGTTTCTTCTCTTCCTTGTCTTCAATTTTTAATTTAATTCATTATTTTGTTGGGGCCAATTATCAGTACTTCATTGCTTGGGTGATTAAATGCCTGGGTCGATCTTCTTTTCTTTGTTTAATGTTGATTTAATATTGGTTAGCTTAAATGATCAAATGGTAGTCATAATTTAATTTGGTTTTATTTTCCTTTGACTGTCGATGAAGCTTTAATTTCCATTTGTTCCTATCTGTTTGATAAAGTTCTTTAGCATCAAGGTTAAATTGATTGTTCTTGTTGACTTTTTCTGGAAATAATTTGAGTCGATTTCAGTTGACGAGTTGATTTGTTAGTGGGAAATTCAATTAAGTTAATTGTTTTTGATTGTTGCAAAGTTTAATCAGATTCAAGTTTGGCTATAGCTGTTTAGTTGTTTTTTTGGATAACCTTAGTTAATTTTTAACAGGGGTTTAGGGGGTGGGTTAGTTGGTGAGATGTAATTTTGGGGCTGTTAGAAGGGTAGTTTAGGCATAAGGAATGGCAGAATCTTTAAAAATAGTAAATGTAAAACAGGGGAAGGGTAGTTTAAGGATTATTTTGCTCAAAGAGCATCCTAGAAGCTCCTAAAATAGGACCTTAGTGTAGTTTTTAATAAAAGTGGGACAGTAACTTGAGGAACAAGTTACGAAATTGAGGTTTAAAGTGTAAATAATGAGGAACTAATGAGAAAACTCTAAAATCTGATCATTTTACCCTCTAGTGCCAATATATTGGCATGTTGAATGCCTTGTAAGGGTGAAACCTTTTTCAGCTTAAAAATCCAAATAACAAATTCTAAGTTTTACTTGCATCTCCAATTTTAGGTTAGTTTCAGCTTTTAGATATAGACAAGTACAAAAAAAAACAAAGCTATGAAAATCCAAAAAAAGTCACTGTTTGATTAGAACTATAGGCTCATTTTGATACTCTAGTTTGTAATTTGCATTTCTTGCTTCTTTCGTTGGCTGTTGAGGTTAATGGGTGATTCACAGTGGATTTCAAAATTTTTTTGGGTTCATTCAAGTCTGTTTTGGTTGTTTTATTGTTGCTGTTGGGTTTTCAGTTGTGTCTGGGTCGTGGTTTAAGTGTATTTTTTGGGTTGTCCTCAAGTTTGCTGTTGATTTGGGTTTTCAATGACTGCTGTTTCAACCTCTGCTGCTGATCCTCAATTTGTTCTTTGTTACTTGCCTTTCCAAGTACACAAATCTAAGATCCTATAGTTGTAATCTCATTTGGAGCATTGAATTGAAAAGACAGATTGATTGCTTGCCATACACTTGAGTTTTTTAGTAGATTTGTTGTTTCAAACATTGTACTGCACTCGAATCACTTATTTTATTAATTCTGTACTGTTTGGTAATAATTCAAAAATTGTTTCGCATGGACAGTCATTGTTCTGTGTATGTTTTAAATCTATGTTAAATCTATTCGAATGGGTTCAAACTGTTAGTTAAACTATTTGGTTTTGGGGAAGTTTGCAGGTCACATAGCAGGGTTTTACATGTTTGATTTAGGTTGGAGATTTTGTGTGAGGGCTGAAATGAGTAAACTGTATGTGGTAAATGGGGGCTTTTGTGAGAATAACGATTAGTGTAGGTTGATAGTTATCACTTGATCTAGCTTACACATTTAGTAATCTATCAGTAGCGATTTCCATTCAATTGATATCACAATTTGTTTGACACGGTTAGTTAGTATCTCCAATTTTAGGTTAGTTTCAGCTTTTAGATATAGACAAGTACAAAAAAAAACAAATCTATGAAAATCCAAAAAAAGTCACTGTTTGATTAGAACTATAGTTTCATTTTGATACCCTAGCTTGTAATTTTCATTTCTTGTTTCTTTCGTTGGCTGTTGAGGTTTTTGGGTGATTCACAGTGGATTTCAAATTTATTTTGGGTTCATTCTAGTCTGTTTTGGTTGTTTTGTTGTTGCTGTTGTGTTTTCAATTGTGTCTGGGTCGTGTTTTAAGTGTATTTTTTGGGTTATCCTCAAGTTTGCTGTTGATTTGGGTTTTCAATGACTGCTGTTTCAACCTCTGCTGCTGATCCTCCATTTGTTCCTTGTTACTTGCCTTTCCAAGTAAACAAATCAAAGATCCTATAGCTGTAATCTCATTTGGAGAATTGAACTGAAGACGGATTGATTGCTTGCCATACACTTGAATTTTTTAGTAGATTTGTTATTTCAAACATTGTACTGTAATCGAATCACTTATTTTATTAATTCTGTACTGCTTGGTAATAATTTAAAAATTGTTTGGCATGGACAGTCATTGTTCTGTGTATGTTTTAAACCTATGTTAATTCAATTCGAATGGGTTCAGACTGTTAGTTAAACTATTTGGTTTTGGGGAAGTTTGCAGGTCACATAGCAGGGTTTTACATGTTTGATTTAGGATTTGGAGATTTTGTGTGAGGGCTGAAATGAGTAAACTGTCTGTGGTAAATGGG
This sequence comes from Nicotiana benthamiana, assembly GCA_034376525.1. Lineage (NCBI taxonomy): Eukaryota > Viridiplantae > Streptophyta > Magnoliopsida > Solanales > Solanaceae > Nicotiana > Nicotiana benthamiana. Next base: position 134,275,002 of record CM067329.1, on the reverse strand, counting down.
GGCTTTTGTGAGAGTAATGATTAGTGTAGGTTGATAGTTATCACTTGTGCTAGCTTACACATTTAGTAATCTATCAGTAACGACTTCCATTAGATTGATATCACAATTTGTTTGACACAGTTAATTAGTATCTCCAAAACCCATTTCAACATTGATATTGCTTGAAGCATGTTGCTTGTTCATTAGGATTGAAATTTGGGCTTCGTTGGCCAGTTAAAAACTCCAGGACATGGCCTTTCTGATTTAATTGATAAAAGGCGTGGGTTGCGCAGCTTGGGATTTGGGCTCAGGTACGATGTCAACATCCCAAACCTGGCAAATTTGACACTAGGGTGGCCATGCCCGTATTGAAGTCCCTCATGCAGTACAACTCGTTGTTTGAGTTTGGTTGTGTGTACATTCAGTTCTTAATAAAATTGGTATAACTCAATTCTTGATTAGTTCAGTTTTCTTCATTTAGAAACAAGTAATAAATAGAAAATTGTAGTTACCTTTATGTTGGCCTTTTAAAAAAAAATATTGAGACGAGCCTCTCCAAACATAAACAATTGCGGGGCCCTCGATATAGGTAAAATATTTACAATTCGGGAAGGCCGTTTAGCAAATTTCACGGCTTTCCCCAAAATAATAATATTTTAGAATATTTAGGCGCGTTTAATTAAAATACTTTCTTAAACTCGGGTGTGCATTGATGCAACCCAAATCCAAATTTTGGTGAAATCGAAATGTGTTAATAACCACGGGTGCCTTGATGGTGACGGGGTTAGAAATGCGTTTTCATGACGTCGTAATTCTTATAGATAAATAATGATCAAAAATTGGTTAAAAAAATTTAGATGAGCCTCACCGATCAAGAATAAATTTCGGGCCCTCAATAATTGATTATTAAAAATGACTAGAATTCGAAGGGGCCGCTTAGCAAAATTCAACGGCCTTTTCCAAACGATATTACGCTAGAAACTTTAAGCGCGATTTAATTAAATTATTTCCTTTAACTCGGGTGCACATTGATGCGACCCAAATACAAATCTCGACGAAGTCGAAATGTGTTGGCGAACATGGGTGCCTTAATGGCTACGTGGTCGAACACGCGTTTTCACGACGTCGCAAGTCTTTCAAAATAAATAATGGTAAAGAGGTAAATAAATAAAATAGCACATAAGCTAGCATGTATTTAAAATCAGATAAAATCAAATACAATAGTTAAGCAACCTGCTAGAACCAAGGAACTCGGGAATGCCTAACACTTTCTCTCGGGTTAACAGAATTCATTATCTAGATTTCTGGTTCGCAGACTGTAACAGAGTTACAAACTTCCTCGGTTCGGGATTCAACTCGGTGACTTGGGACATATAAAATCTCCCAAGTGGCGAGTCTGAAAAATTAATAAACTCAATCCCATTCCGATTGTCCTTTAATTGGAAAAACGCCTTTACGCCCCTTTTCAAGGGTGGATAGCGAAAAAGGAGGTGTAACAGGTAGCCTTCACGTTATATTTGAAATGTTGCAGGCACAACAACTAGTGATTTCACGGCTACAAAGTCACGAGAAAACATAGCGCTGGGGACATCTCCCCCATCCGAATAGGTACCGAGAGATCATGCAACAACGAGTCGGATGGCAACCCCCCAATCCTAAAGATGCTCGAGGAACTCAAAAAACGAATCGTATTGGGTGATAAGAAGATATAATCCTATGATAAAAATGTTGAGACCTACAACTCTAGAGTCGGCCAAATTTCGGGCGCACCCCTGATCCTGAAAGGTGTAGATTCAAGAAGTTCATACAATGGTTGTTCGCATAAGAATTGGCTCCAAAACCCATTCCAATGAAGTACGAAATGCCGAATCTTCTGAAATACAAAGGAGCCTCAGACCCCATTGATCACGTTTGTGCTTACACTTGAGCATTGAAGAACAACAACCTAATGGACGACGAGATCAAGTCTGTCTTGCTAAAGAAGTTCGGGGAAACTCTCTCGAAAGGGGCCATGATGTGATATCACAACTTAGCTCCTAACCCTATAGACTCATTTTCATACTGGCAGATTCTTTCAAAAGGCCACGTGTTGGTGCCAATTAAGTAGCAATAAGGGAATCTGACATCCTCAAGATCAAGCAGAGGGAGAACAAGATGCTGTAAGAGTTCGTACCTCACATTCAAATGGAATGAGTGGAACTACCATCAGTCTTTGATGACTGGGAAGTACAAGCATTCACTTAACATATGAATGAACGAAGCTCGGTGGCTTCGAAGCAGCAAAAAACATCTTGTAGTATATACCGTTGTGACCTTGTTGGACAATCACGACGGATATCAATCAAAACTCAGGGTCGAGGACGACCAACTAGGAGGCCACTCATGCTCGGTATACTCAAATATGTGTAAGGCCCATGAAATATTTGCAAAGAAAACTAGAATTTCGTGGTGCCATGTAGGTCTATTATAGTATTTTTATGCTCTATTAACATGGTGTACATCTATTGGATTTTGTAAAATATGTGTATATGTCTTATGATAAGTAATTTGGGGTCTAAGGAAAGGCCTAAGTCTAAGAATAATTGGAAAAAGTCCATAGTAGGCTATAATGCCCAATGAACTTTCACGAGTGTATAACTTGAACGAGCATATCTAAATATGTATAAGAATTTATGTGATGGATCGCCTATCATCTTCTAGTATAGTTTCCAACGGTTCAAACCGTTCATCATTTGGACATTCCTACACAATGTTTTGACCAAATTACCAATGGCTGGAAAAATGCGATCACATGTCATGTCAGATCTGCGATCTCAATGTCCATTATGTGGTCCGCATTTTTGATTTGTGGTCGCAAATCAGGTTGAAAATTGGACCAGAGTAGCCCAACTTTGGACGTTGATTTTGCGTTGCACTATGCAGGCAGCACTCACATTCTGCAATCCATTCTGCGATTACAGAGCTAACATCGGAAGATTAATTTCCCTATTTTTATAATCCAACCCCATTTTGATATATAGGGCTAATGGTATATTTTGGGGTCATTTCTTACCAATTTTAGAGAGATGTGAGATAATTCTAAAGGGATAAGGAGCAACCCAACATTTAAATCATCCAAATCTTGCATTAATCTTCAAGAACCAAAGAACCCAATCATAAGTTCTTCATCTAAAATGTACGATTCTATGCCCTAGGTTTTAATTACAAGTTTGGAGTATAAGATGGGTTATTGAGGTATGATTCTTCAGTGTATTAGTATTGTGTATACATGCATGTACAACTTATTTTTATGGAGAAGAATGATTAACATATATAAGTAAATATTGGGTTAGGGAATGAAGGAAATCTTGAAAAAACAAAAAGAGATTTGAAATCAAGATACTCAGCTACTATTTGATAAAATACTCAAATGAGCTAGAATTATAAATATCTTCCTGATGTGTGTTAAATTTTGCTATGTCTCAAAATAGGATGAAGTTTCTAGAATTTCCGGAATATCGTAGTAACTAAAGGAAATCTCAAGAAAGGTATGTATGGCTAAAACTCCCTCTACTTAGAAATTGAGCTTCCATGGTATCCATATGTATGTTGTAAGTCCGGAATTTGATTTATGTAGTATTCATTATATAAAAGGTATTAGGTGTTGCAAGAATATATTTGAAGGATGTACATCAATGTGTTTATTATTTTATTCCTGGTAAATGAAGATATGCGAATAGTGGGAACTATGTGCTAAAATTCCTAGACTTCTAGTCAAGTTTAAATTGAGATTTTGATGCCCAATTGTATGAGAAAACTTGTTATGGTTGATCCTCCACATTGTTATTATGCGTATCAAATGTATTTGGTTAATGGTGTCTAGTTGTTGGTAGTGTACAAAGAGTTTTGGAATGAAGAAGTTGGCTGTGTAAATGTGGTAAGACTGAATTTTGGATTCTTGTTGTGATTGGTACTTTACATGAATTGGTTTTGTGACCCTATAATTGTAAAAGATGCATTCCTATATGATCAAAGTGCTATTTTTGATAACTTAAAAAGGGTTCAAGGAATATGAACCATGTATTGAAATGCTAAAGCCTTAAATTGAGATTGAGTTTCATGTCTTATGCTAAACTATGTGAAATACTCTATGTATAGAGAAGTTTGAAGTAATCAAATGAATTTGGGAAATGGAGTGTGGACAGTGTGCAGAGAACTTGAATTATAATTGTATAACGTCATGATTGAAAAAGAAGGATTCAAGAATAATTGGTGTAATTATTTGCATATGCCTTGTATGTGTGTTTTCATTGCGTGTTGGTGTACCCCCTCTATTGTTTTAGAAGAGCCCGTGATGTTTAATGTTCCATTGTCAATAAACATAAGGTGTATGATCTCTGAGATATTTTATTTGTCGTGGATTCATGGTTCCTCTCATGTGTACTTGACATCTTGAATTGAATGGCTTGTTGTTGAAATTGATATTGATGTGAAGTTTGGGAAATAGGAGATTGAGTTATGAAATATGTCCTAGTGCCAAGTATGGTGTAATGATTGTGACCCCATGTACTAATTAATTGATATGTGGAACCTATGGATGGGCTATGAAACACATAGGTGTATAATATATTATGCCGACCCTATGGAAGGGCTATGAAATGCATAGGGGTATAATATAAAATGCAGAACCTATGGACGGGCTATGAAACACATAGGTGTATGATAAAATATGTGAACCCTATGGACAGGCTATGAAAAGCATAAGTGTATAATGTAATATTCGAACCCTATGAACTGTCTATGAAACGCATAGGTGTATAATATGATATGTGAACCATATGGACGATCTATGAAATGCATATGTGTATAACATGATATGTAAACCCTAAGACGGGCTATGGAATTAAATCCAACCTAGAGATATGGAAATTATGTGAAAGCTATGTGATCCCTTTTATTTGTTGATGTGGGGATTGTTAATGATTTTGATTTACATTTATGATCTCTTTATTCTTGTTTGACATTTCTTTATAATGGCAAGGTTTAATGATTTCTTTATTGTTGTTTTATAGTTCTTTCTATTGAGATGGTGTTTAGTCATACATACCAGTGATATTGAATGGCACTAACGTTCTTTTTACCGGGGCCACTGTATCGTTTTATGATACATGTTGTTCTTTAGTGAGCGTCATCGATAAGTGATATTAGCATTCTCTTCCCAGCAGACTTGGTGAGCCCTACTCTATCCCAGGGACATGTCATGTATCTTTGTTCATTTTCTTTTGTACTTCGTATTTGAGGTATAACCAGAGCCTTGTTACTGGCATTTTCATATTAAATTACTCTTCAATCATTTTTTGAGGCTCCGTAGACAGGCTATGCTTGGTATTTTATATTGGTAATTAAATTTGAAGTATTGGTGTTTGGAAAGTATGTTCTCCTTCATACATATATATTGTCATATTTTGAATACTACAGTTGAAATGGATGATGAAAACAAAATGAAAGTTTATAATGAATACTTACTAAAGCTGATTAATGGAGTCCATATCCTGTTTAATCATGAGTTGGTTTTGGTAGAATGGAACCTAGCGGGTTTGCTCAATCGGGTTTACTCAGTTGAGCGCCGGTCGTGCTCCTTAAATTTTGGGGAATGAAAAACTTGGTATCGAAGCTTAAAGTTTAAATGTGTCCTAGAATGTCTTGGAGTCGTTTCTAATAGAGTCCTTCTTATTGGTGTGTTGTCGACAGCATCTATAAATTTGAGGCTATTCGAACATTTAAGAATTTCACCCTTCTTTGATATTCATGTTCTTGCGATATAGCTCAAGATAGGGAGCTGATTTCCTCTCTAAGTCTTATTCTCAACATTGGTAATTTTGATACCATACTCCACAGATTTGAAGCTTGTAAGGAGGGATTGATCCCATCATTGAGTCTGAGTGGATTTCCTAAAGACTTGTTAGGAGAATGTGGTAAGCCATGGAGGGATCCGTAGAAGTTATTGCTAAGGGGAGTACTCTTGTTCCTATTAATATCATTGCTCAACCAGATTATGTAGTATATCAGTATGTTACAGGTGTGAAGTCGGGATGCATCAGTTATGGCATTGCCCTGCCAATCTAGAGTCGCCAAGTAAGTGACCCACTAGTAGGTTATTCTGAATGCCACATGCTTTTCCTTGTTATATACGTACGCCTGTATGGGGAGCCTACATAGATATGCTCTTAACAAGAATCTGAATCATAAAAAATTGCATGTACATGCTCTTTGAATTAAACGTAATATTTACAAAGTCTCCCGATCGCAGTTCTATTATTTACAACCTCCTATGGAATTGAGCTCTATAAGTATGTTCCTGAATTAAGTTATAACAATATTGATACTTCCCACTTGCTTTTCCTAAATTTTCATCAAGGGACTATTCCCGATGAAAATCTTATAGAAATTTTTTATTTAAATGAGCAACATATACTCGTTTGTGCCTATACATGCACCATCATAAAGTTTACACATGTGGTGTCAAGTTCCATGCAAAGCCTCCTAAAGTTGTGATCCTTGTCGAGTCACTCTTTTACTCAGTTGTGTATATGGTTTAAGTGGTTAGAACACTCAATCTACTATCTTGCGAGTATCAACGTGGAAGCTTCTCATTGTCTAGTAACTTGAGTGCATATTTTAGCACCTATCATATGAGTGCATATCAATAGAAATGGTTATCTTGTGCATATTGTTTTTCTTCAAATTCAGATCCTCACATCCCCATCATAGGAAGATCTTCTGTTGCCATAATTTTTGTGTCCACTCGAGATATCCCATAGCAAGTAGCTCACTTGGTTACTAGTATGGTTGTTGCCCATGATGTGGTATTGTATTGCAGATTGGAAGTTAGCATAGCATAAGCATGCCCAACTCATAACGAATGATTATTTTCTCCTTATACATCCACTACGTATTAATTATGTTCCTTGGATAGTGAATTCGTTGTGCTAGTTCTCAACACTTGTTCGATAACAATGAGAGAACACACCCTTCTATGTGTCAATATGACACTTCCTTTCTCAAGTCTAACTATATGGAGAATTTATCATGAACATTTGCAAACCCTCCATGATTATTTTGTACACATCATGAGCATATTTATTTGGAAGGCAAGTTATTGTATCTTTACCTCTCTCATATAGGATCAATTATCAAGAAGGGTTAAGTTGTTTGAAATATGATAATCTCAAAAGTTGTGCCACTTCTTTTCATCATCGTGGGCTTGTGGCATAGATTCCTTGTGTCAGTTACCAATAAAAGTGTTATTCAACATTTTGTATTTTGAAACCCATATCTCATTCAAGGTTCCAGATTATTGTCATACTTGATAATTGGATTTTCTCTACACTACAGGAAACGACTGGGTCACATACTTGAATATTCCTCCTTAATGGTTCGTATTGCCATTGTACGAGTTACCCCGATGCATTAATTTTCTAATAGTTGATGTCTTCACAATGATTAACCATATCAACTTCCTTAATTGAAATCCTGGTGTCTCTTATCATGTAACCTCATAGAATGCTCTGCTCAGTGCCTAAATGGATTCCTGAATAATTCAAAGCCCAATCTTGAACTCTGTTGTTCCTTATTGTATTTAGATCTATTGGTTATTGAAGGTTTAAACATGTCAAAAAGAAGTATCCCCGTGCTATTCCATATACTCGATAGGTAATTTTATCGTCAGCTTATGATAACATATCCTAGGGTGAGTGTTAAAGGTCATCGATGGTTTAGTGTGAGTGTGAGTATGAGTGTGAGTGTTGATATTTAGAGATTAGAAAGGTGAATGGGTTATTTCTCAATACTTTAGGTGAGTTGATAATGGAGGTTGCATAACTGTAGTTCACCTTAGGCTGTGCTATGAGTATGATGAATACCATCGTTATACTACATGTATTTTGTGTTATCGTATGTCTATGTCTAAGAAGGTATTTGGAGACCTGTTGTATATCATCCCAGTGAAAACTATTGAACGTGAAGTTATTGGACTGTTAACTTATGCGAGGTATCTAGTTTTCATCATTTTAGATAAGATTTAAGATTGGGATTGTTTCTACAAAAGGGTTGTTGTAAGGCTAGTAAGTCGAGGAGGCCACCTTAAAGGCCGAAAGTGTCGTGGAAATAAAATACTTTTTCTTGATTATATAACAATTTGTTTTGATTTGAAAGGTACCTTATATGTATTATGATTTGAAAATGTGCAGTCTATATTCAAGTATCATTATGATAGCATAGTGCTTGTAATTATGAGATTATTATTGTTTATATATACATTGTGGTGCTTTGTCGAGTTGTTGATGTGTTTTAGGGATGGTTTTGGTTGTTCTCTGATAGGTGGATAGGCTTAGTTACAAAGGAGACTCTCCTAAAATTTCTTAAAAATTTCGGTGTTAGTAAATATTTAGGGAATTGAGGTAGGCAAGAAAGAGATATATCAAGTTAGGCATTTAGGGTGAACTCTACTCCTCATTCGAGGACGAATGATCCTTGGGGGGGGGGGGGAGGGGGATCCCAGAAAATTTCGCTAGGTAAACTAGAATTTTGTGGTGCCACGTAGGTTTACTATAATTTTTTATCTGCTATTAACATGGTGTACATAAATTGGATATGCTAAATATGTGTCTAAGTCTTACAGAAGTAATTTATGGTCTAAGGAAGTTCCTATGTCTAAGAAATTTTTTTAAAAGTCCATAATAGGCTAAAATTCCCAATGACCTTGCATTCGTTTATACTTTGAACGAGCATATCTAAATATATATAAGGTTTTATATGATGAATAACCTAATTATGTTCTTCAAGTATAGTTTCCAATGCTTCAAACTGTTCATCATTTGGACATTCCTACGCAAAGTTATGACCAAATAACCAAAGACTGAAAATATGCAATCATGTATTATCTCCGATTTGCGATCTCAACATCCATGATGCATTCAACATTTTTGATCTGTGGTTGTAAATCAGGTGGCTAATTGGACCAGCATAGCCCAGTTTTTTGCGGAACGTTATGCGGCCAGCATTCGCGTTCTACTGTCCATTCTGTTATAACAAACCTGACATCGGAAGTTTAATTTCTCTATTTTTATAACCCAACCCCATTTTGATATATTGGGATTAGGTTTTATTTTGGGGTCATGTATTACTGATTTTAGAAAGATGTGAGAGCATTTTAGAGAGAGAAGGAGGAACCCAACATTTAAATCATCCAAATTTTGCATCAATCTTCAAGAACCAAAGAACCCAGTCGTAAATTCTTCATCTAAGAGGTACGACTCTATACCCTAGGGTTTAATTTTGGGTTTGGAGTATAATATGTGTTATTGAGGTAAAATTCTTGGGTGTATTAGTATTATGTATACATGCATGTACAACTTAGGTTATGAAGAAGATAGTTTATCATATATAAGTAAAGATTGAGTTAGGGAGTGAAGGAAATCTTAAAAAAAGGATTTAAAATCAAGATGCAAAATTAGTATTTGATAAAATGCTCAAATGAGCTAGAATTATGAATATCTTCCTAAGTTTTGTTAAATTTTGCTATGTTGCTAGGATTTCTGGAATATCGTAGTAAGTAAAAAGTATATATATATATATATATATATATATATATATATATATATATATATATATATATATATATATATATATATATATACATATGTATATATATAAGTAAAGCTCAAGGAAGGTATGTATGGCTAAAACTATCTTTTCTTAGAAATTGAGCTCCCATGCTGTCCATGTGTATGTTGTAAGTCCGAAACTTGAGTAATGTAGTATTCATTATTTCAAACGATTTTGGTGTTTCAAGAATATATGTGAAGAATGTACCTCGATGTGTTTATTATTTTTTCTTGGTAAATGAAGATATGTGAATAGTGGGAACTATGTTCTAAAATGCCTAGACTTCTATTCAAGTTTAAATTGAGATTTGGATGCCAAATTGTGTGAGAAAACTTGCTATGGTTGATCCTCCCAATTGTTCTTATATGTATCAAATGTATTTGATTAATTGTGTCTAGTTTTTGGTAGTGTACAAAGATATTTGGAAGTGAAGAAAATGGCTGCGCAAATGTGGTAAGATTGAACTTTGGATTCTTGTTGTGATTGATACTTTACATGAATTGGTGTTGTGACTCTATAATTGTAAAAGATGCATTCCAATATGATCAAAGTGCCATTGTTTATAACATAAAAAGGGTTCAAGGAATATGAATCATGTATTGAAATGTTAAGGCCTTAAATCGAGATTGAGTTATATATCTTATGCCAAACTATGTGATATCCTCTATGTGTAGAGATGTTTGAAGTAGTAAAATAAATTTGGGAAATACAATGTGAAAACTGTGCAGGGAACTTGAAATTTAATTATATAATGTCATGATTGTAAAAGAAGGATTCAAGAATAATTGGTGTAATTATTTGCCTATGCCTTGGATGTGTGTTTTCATTGCTTGTTGGTGTACCCCCTATATTGTTTGGAAGAGCCCATGGTGTTTAAAGTTCCATTGTCAATAAACTTGAGGTTTACGATCTCTGAAATATTGTATATGTCGATGATTCATGGTACCTCTCATGTGTAGTTGACATGTTGAATTGAATGGCTTGTTGTTGAAATTGATATTGATGTGAAGTAGGGGAAATAGGAAATTGAGTTATGTAATATTGCCTAGTGCAAAGTATGCTGTAATGATTGTGGACCCATGTGCCATCTAAATGATGTGCGGAACTTATGGACGGGCTATGAAATGCATAAGTGCATAATATAATATGCCGCCTGTATGGACGTGCTATAAAACGCATAGGGGTATAATAAAGATTCTAGAACATATGGACGGGCTATGAAACGCATAGGTGTATATAATAATGTCATGACCCAACTTCACCGATTGTGAATATGTCATGACAACACCTAGTCTTAACGAATAGGTAAGCCTAACCCATTGCGGATATAACAACATTTAAAGAATTTAAAACCCAAAAGCGAGATAACATGGATAATGTATGTAGTTGCCGCCTAGCACATACACTTTAACACTTTAATATATAGAACTATCCCAAAGACCATGAAACCCACGGGCAAAACAGGCTAAGAGAAACGTAATATATGGCTCTAATATCCGGAAATGTCTAGAACAACTGAATATATGAAATGGAACTACTAACTACAAGATAGAATAGAAGGAGACTCTTCGATCTGCGGACGCGGCAGATGTGCCTCAAGTCTCCGAATATAGCTCCTGGATCATTGATACTGCGCCTGACAAGAAGTACCTAGATCTGCACATGAAAACATGCACAAAAGGGGCATTAGTACACAACAACAGTACTCAGTAAGTGCCAAGCCTAACCTCGGTTGAGTAGTGACGAGGAAGATTTTGGCCCTACTGAGACAAAATATAATAATAAGACTTACAACAATATGAATAAGCAGAATAATGATATAAAGCTGTGAAATGAATCGGATTACACAACATCAATTAATCGGAAAAAAAAAACATAAGATAACACGTAGTAAACAACTCAATTCTAGCATCAATAATGAGGATCTTCCAGGATAATATCCTGTAGTCCATTTGGTCTATCTGTACCTAGAGCTCCCGGGATACCGCGCCACAGTCCACCGTATGAATATATCTGAAGGATCTCTTGAGAATCTAACCAGTAAGTCATTGCATCTCAATATATCTAAAGGGTCTCTCGGGAATCTAATCTGTTGTCCATCGTATGAATATATCTGAAGGATCTCCTGGGAATCTAACCGGTAGTCCATTGCATTTCAATACCCAGTATTAGGAGAATCTACCGGCTGTATTGCCATAGTTCCATATAACCGTGCAGGGTGGTATCTCGAGAATCGAACCCGTAGTCCCAAATAAACAATAAATGGGAACTCCCGGAATCACACATCTGTAGTCCCAACTTAAATGCGCATTCACAACTAAGAGTTTGCAGGAAAAATAAAATATGGAACACAAACAATCAAGTATGACTAACCTAGCATGCTTCACGTAGTACAATTTAGGAAAATAAGTATTAAGCAATTAGTTTTACCTAATATGCTTTTCTAACTAATACAGATTAATTTTGCATTGTAATCAATCAAATAAACGGAGAAAACACGTTTAAACTATTCAAGTAAAGTGGATTTTTCAACAATTAGCACAAGTACACACTCGTCAACTCGTGCACAAGGCATTTAATTCAGCAAATAAGAAGTCCTAAGGGGAGAGGTCCCCCACACAAGGTTAGACAAGCCAATTACCTAGAACCGATACAAAAATCACTATGAAACGATGCCCTTGCCACGATTATCCAACTCCGAATAGCCCGAATCTAGTCAAACCAATTAAATAATGTAAATAACATCGCAACTAACTAATTCCATTATTTTAATTAAAGCTAAGGCGAGAAAATAGGTAAAATAACCAAAACACCCTTAAGGTCAACGTCTCGGAATCGAATAATTTTCACAGTTTTGGAAATCTCGTACTCTCACGAGTCTAACCATATAAATATTTCCAAATCGGAGGTCAAATGCCCCCCTCGAATCCACACAATTAGGTCTCTGAACTTTACCGCAATTTTCATTCAAAATACAAAATTAAAGGTTATATTAGTTGGTATTAATCATATAGGAGTAAGGAATCGTTACCCAATTGTTACATCTGAAAATTCGTCGAAAAATCCTTTAAATCCGAATTTTCTTGCTTCTATTTGTTAAAAATAGAAGAACCCTTGTTTTGAAATATTAAATACTGCACTGAGGTCTAAGGCATCACGAACGCGGAAGTCATCATGCGTTCATGAAGAAGGAATGATAAAGAGATCAGTAATTCCCTTCGCGATCGCAAAAGGACAGATGCAAACGCGAAGGCCTGGGTTCAGTGACCTACGCAAACACGACAGCCATGACGTGAACACAGTGACGAAACAAGCGAGGATACGCAATCGCGGGTTACCAATCACAAACGCTTTGAAGAAATTTGACATCTTCCAGAATTACTATACGCGAACACGTGGTGGGGATGCGAGCGCGATGAGAAGGAAGGCCAAAGCTATGCGAACGCGATGCCTTCCACGCGAACGCGTAGAAGGTAATCTGACCAGCAATTTTCTACAACACTTTCAACCTCAAATTGCTCCCTTCAGCATCTAATACACACCCGAGGTCCCTGAGACCTCAACCAAACCTACACACACATACCATAACATCATTAAAACTTTTACCAATCCTTAAACTGCCTAAAACAACACCAAAAACTTGAATTAACCAATGATTTGACCCTAAGAACTTCAAAACTCAACCAAACTCGCTTTCGATCAAATGCCTAACCAAACCATGTCTGATTGATCTGAAAGTTTGCACACATGTTCCAAATGACATGAAGGTGCTACAACAACTTCCGAAATACCGCTGTGACCCTCAGATAAAAAATTCACTATCAGACCGGAAACTTCAAAATTATAACTTTCGGCATTTCTAGCCTAAATGAGCTTCGGACCTCCAAAACACATTTCGAACACCCTCCCAACCCCTAAATCACCTAACGGAGCTAACAAAACCATCTAGTTCCATTCCAAGGTGGTCTTCACACTGTTTCGATTACGGGCCACTTTCCAAAAATTAAGCTATCATTTAGGGATTAAGTGTCCCAAAACACTTCAAATTCCAACTCCGAACGTCCCAGCAAACCAAAACAACAGAAATGAACTTAGGGGAAACAATTAATTGGGAATCGGGGTGTAAATTCCAAAAACGACCGGCCGGGTTGTTACATCCTCCAACACTTAAGCATTCGTTCGTCCTCGAAAAAGCACAAAAAACATATCTGAATTAATGAAAGGATGAGGGTATCGGCTGCACATATCCCGCTAAGTCTCTCAAGTCGCCCCCTCGGTGGGCTGACCCCGCAACTTAACCTTTACTGAAGAATTTTTCTTTCACCTCGACTTTCTGATCTGCTTGTGCAATATAGCCACTAGCTTCTCAATATTTGATAGATCCTTGTCCAACTGGATTGAACTGAAATCCGACACGTGCAATGGGCCACCGTGATACCTCCAAAGCATCGAGACATGAAATACCGGATGAACCCCGAGCAAACCTCATGACGCCTTTCATAGGAGAGACCCGAAGCAGAACCCACTCACCAACCATAAAGGAAACATCACCAACCTTCCGGTCCGCATAACTTTTCTATCTGGACTGGGCCGTACGAAGTCTGTCCTGAATCACCTTAACCTTTTCGACCACATCCTCGATCAAATCAATGCCCAATAGTCTAGCCCCACCCGACTCTAACCTACCCACCGGGATCTGCATCTCCTACAATATAAGGCCTCATACGGTGCCATCTGAATGCTGGGCTGCTATATGTTGTTATACGCAAACTCAACCAATGACAATAACTGACTAAGACCCTCTAAGTTCAATCACTCACGCACGGAGCATATCCTTAAGAATCTAAATGGTGCGCTAGGTGTGCCATCGTCTGAGTGTGAAAAGCTATGCTCAAAGTCACCTAGGTACGCAATTCATGCTTGAGGGCTGTCCAAAGCCATGATGTAAACACTGAACAACTTTCTGGAATGAAATGAGCGGACTTGGTCAGCCCATCCACAACAATCCAAGTAGAATCAAATTTCTTCGCAGTCAAAGGGAGACCAGATACAAAGTTCATAGTGATCTTCTCTCATTTAAACATTGGAATCTCTATATGCTGGAGTAACCCTCCCGGTCTCTTCTGCTCAGCCTTTACCTGCTGACAGTTGAGGAATCTCGCTACAAACTCTGCTATGTCCTTCTTCATCCGCCTCCACTAGTAATTCTCCCTCAGATCCTGACACATCTTCGCGTCACTCAGACGGATAGAGTACCGCGAGGTATGGGCCTCCATCAATATCAACTCTCGAATATCGTCAACAACGGGTACACAGATCCGACCCTGCATCCTCAATACCCCGTTATCCTCAATAGTCACATCCCTAGCATAGCCATACTAAATTATATCCCTGAGGGAAAGCAAATAAGGGTCATCATACTACCGCTCCCAGATACAATCAAACAATAAAGACAGAGAAACCACGCAGGCTAGAACCTGACTTGTCTCCGAAAGGTCCAATCTCACGAACTCATTGGCCAAGTTTTGAACAACCATTGCCATGGGTCTCTCTGAAGCAGGTAAATATGCCGAACTCCATAGACTCTCCGCCTGGAGATTCAAGGCATCGGCTACCACATAATCCTTTCCCGGGTGATATAGAACAGTAATATCATAATCCATCAATAGCTCCAACCATCTCCACTTGCACAAGTTCAGAACTTTATGCTTGAACAAATGTTGTAAACTCCAATGATCCATGTAGATCTCACAAGGCACACAGTACAAATAATAACGCCAGATCTTTAAGGCATAAACAATGGCAGCTAACTCAAAGTCATGTATATGATAGTTCTTTTGATGTACCTTCAATTGTCTGGACACGTAGGCAATCACCCTACCATACTGCACCAACACCGCCCCAAGTCCGACTCGAGAGGCATCACAATAAACTGTATAGGACCCCGAAGTAGTAGGCAATATCAGAATAGGGGCTGACGTCACGACTTTCTTGAGCTTCTAAAAGCTCGCCTCACACTCGTCTGTCCGCTGAAAGAGAGCACCCTTCTGGGTCAACCTTGTCATAGGGGCTATAATCGATAAGAAACCCTCCACAAAACGATGGTAATACCCCACCTGGCAAAGGAAACTGCGGATTTCTGTAGCTCAGGAGGGCCTGGGCCAACTCTCCACGGCCTCCACCTTCTTCGGATCTACCCGAATTCCTTCAAGGCCTGAAGCACTATCCTCAGGTGTTGTTCGTGATCTTCCCGACTCTGGGAGTATACAAGAATATTATCTATGAAAGAAATGACAAAAGAGTTGAGATAGTGCCTGAATACACTGTGCATCAAATGCATAAAAGTTGCTGGTGCGTTGTTCAGCCCAAGTGACATGACAAGGAACTCGTAATGACCATACAGAGTCCTAGAAGCAGTCTTCGAGATATCCGGCTCCCGAATCTTGAACAGGTGATGCCCTTAGTGCAAATCAATCTTAGAAAACACCTGTGCACCCTGAAGCTAGTCAAATAGATCATTGATATGAGGAAAAGGTTATCGGTTCTTCACTGTAACCTTGTTCAACTGGCGATAATCGATAAACATGCGCATAGAACATTCCTTTTTCTTTACAAACAGGACAAGAGCACCCCACGGTGAAAGACTAGGTCGAATAAAACCTTTATCAAGCATTTCATGTAATTGATCCTTCAACTCCTTCAACTTAGGAAAATCTATACGGTAAGGAGGAATGGATATGGGTTCAGCTATAAACACATCAGGGTAATCCTATGCCACTAAGACAGAGTCAAAAGAAAGCGTATCAGCACTGACATCTCCCACATAAGCTAAATATGCGGTGTACCCCTTCTCAACCATATGCTGAGCTTTAAGAAAAGTTTTAATTCTACTGGGAGTGTGATCAAAAGTACCACTGCACTGAATACACGAAATACCTGACATAGCCAGCGCCACGGTCTTTGCGTGACAATCAAGAATAGCATACTGGGCCGACAACAAGTCCATGCCCAAGAAAACATTGAAATCAACAATATCGAGTAATAAAAGATCTGCTCTAGTCTCAAAACCACAAATTGTAACAAAATGACTGATATACGTGGTCCATAATAAGGGAATCTCCCACGGGAGTAGAAATATATATATGAGAGCTCAAGTTCTCTCGGGCTATACTCAAATGCTGAGCAAAATAAGATGACACGTATGAATACGTACAGCCTGGATCGAGTAGAACTGATGTCTCTTTGTGACTAACAAATATAATACATATGATAACAAAATCAGAGGCGACAACCTCGGTACGAGCAGGTGTAGCGTAAAATCGGGCTCGGCCCCTCCCTTGAGGGAGACCTATATCTCCCCAATCTCCACCATTTGCTGGCTGGGCAGGTGGGGTGGCAGCTGGAGCTCGAACGATGGCCTGATAACCCAGTGGAGCATGATGAGGCTGTGGAGTCTGAGAAGGCACACCCCTTCAAAGCCGGGGCACTCCCTAACCATGTGGAGGGTGTCCCCTACTCAAAATAAGCTCTGCGAGGATGCGGTGGCTATGACTTACTGGGCCCATCCCTGTTAGACTGACCTCTGAAAGTACCCCGCGCAGAAGGCACATTAGAAACAAGTGGTGCATAATTAGGCTGCTGAGATCTGGGATGACCTGGAGTACTACTGGATGAAGGAAGAGCGAAGTGAACCGGGCGACCCGTATAGCCCTTACCATGACGTCTTGCTGCTGATATACGGGTACCAGAGTAGTGACCCGACTCTCGAGACCTCTTGGCCTTTCTCTCCTCTCGCTCTTTGGCGTGCATACCTTCTATCCTCTTATCTACGCTCACTACCTGCTAATAGGGTATATCCATATCCAACTATTCACCCATGTTAGACCTGATGGGTGGAATAAGACTATCAATAGACCTGCGAACCCTCTCAAGAACAATAGCCACAAAAGCCGGTGCATGTCTAGCCAACCTAGTATAACAGATGGCATACTCAAAGACAATCATAGGGCCCTGGTGAAAATGCTCAAACTCCACGCGCCATTGATCTCGGAGGTTCCATGAAACAAACCCCCTCTAAAACATGTCTGAAAACTGAGTCCAAGTCAGTGAGGCCGCCTCGTCCGGACTGTTTATGTTGAAGGTGCGCCACTAGTCATAGGCTGCTCCTTAAGCTGGAAAATTTTGAAAGAAACCCCGCTCGAGGGAAGTAATACCCATGGTGCAAAAGATGCACTGACAATCCTCCAAAACACCAAAATATCATTAATCGATAATCAACTGAAAATATGAGGGTCATACTTGTTGAACCTCTCTAGTATACGCTCCTCATCCTCAAAAGCAGGTGCCCCATCCTGGGGCTAAACCTGTACTGCAGGTTGGATAGGGATAATATCTGGTTCCTGCCCCATATGCACCATCTGCTCCATAGTGCGACATGCGGTAGTCTGGGCTCCTCCACTAGCATGGGATGTGGCTGCCGGAAGGAAAAGCAATTCTTCCTGCAACAACGTAGTATACATGGTCATAAATTGTGCCAATGCCTACTGAACAACTAGAATAGTTGTGGCTCTAGGTGTGTCAAGTTCCTGAGTCCTGGTTGGATCCGCTGGTGGTACCTCGGCGGCAGCTCGCACAAGTGCTCTAGCTACACCACACGCCCGTCCACGACCACTGCCCTGGCACCTACCTCTAGCGGCTACAAGAAGGTGTGCTGGTCCCTTCCCGTCCTAGGTCGTGCCTGTCCTCACCATTTGTGAGAGAAAAAAAACAAAAGTTTAGATTTGATGTCAAAAATATAGAACGACAAGGAATTCAATGATGTGATGATTTCCTAAACAGTTACATAGCCTCCCGTAGATAAGTACAGACGTCTCCGTATCGATTAGTAATAGTCTAACAAAACATCCTATGTCATGTGACTCCTATAAATGAAGAGCTGTGATACTAACATGTCACGACCCTAGTTTACCAATTGTGAACATGTCAAGACGGCGGCTAGTCTTTCCGAATATATAAGCCTAACACATTGCGAAAGTAACAACACTTGCAAAATTTAAAACCCAAAAATGGCATAACATGGATAATGTATATAGTTGTCGCTTGGCACATACACTTTAACACTTTATAATCTGGTACTATCCTAAAGACCGGAAAACCCACGGGCAATACAAGCTAAGAGAAACATATGATACGGCTCTTATATTTGTATATGTCCACAACAACTGAATACATGAAATGGAACTGCTAACTACAAGATATAATAAAAGGAGACTCTTCGGTCTACGTATGCAGTAGATGCACCTCAAGTCTTTGAATATAGCTCCTGGATCACTAATAGTGCACCTGACCAGAAGTCCATGGATCTGCATATGAAAAACATGAGCAAAAGATACTTGAGTACATAATAGTGGTACTCAGTAAGTGCCAAGCCTAACCTTAGTTGAGTAGTGATGATGAAGCTTAGGGCCCTAGTGAGATAAAATATAATAATAAGGCTAACAACAGTATGAAATAAGCAGAATAATGATATACAAATATGAAATGAATCGGATTACACAACAACAATTAACACGCAAAAAAACATAAGATAATACGGAGTAAATAGCTCAATACCAGCACCAATAATGAATATCTTCCAGGATACCGTCCTGTAGTGAATTTTGTCTATTTGTACGAGGAACTCCCGGGATACCTTCCCGTGTTCCACCGTATGAATATATATCTGAAGGATCTCCTGGGAATCTAACCTGTAGTTCACCGCATCTCAATAAATCATAAGGATCTCCCGAGAGTCTAACCCGTAGTCCATTGTATGAATATATTTGAAGGATCTCCTGGGAATCTAACTCGTAGTCCATTGCATATCAATGCCCATTACTAAGGGAATATACCGGCTGTATTGTCGAAGTTCCATATAAACATGCAGGGGGATCTCCTGGGAATCCAACCCGTGGTCCCAAATAAACAATAAGGGGTAACTCCCGGAATCCCACATCCGTATTCCCAACTTAAATGTGCAACCACAACCAAGAGTTTGCAGGAAAAATCAAATATGGAACACCAACAATCAGGTTTGACTACCCTAGCATGCTTCACGTAGTAAAATTTAGGCAAATAAGCAATTAACTCTATCTAATCAAGCTTTTCTAACTAACACAGTTAATCTTGCATTGAAATCAGTCAAATAAACGGAGAAAACATAGTTCAAACAACCCAAGTAAAGTGGATTTTTCAACAGTTAGCACAAGTGTACGCTCGGTACCTCGCACACAAGGTATTTAAATCAGCAGATAACAAGTCATAAGGAGAGAGGTCCCCGATAGAATATTAGACAAGCTACTTAGCTCGAACCGGTACAAAAATTACTATGAAACGACACTCTTTCCACGAGCATCCAACTCCGAATGGCTCGAATCTTTCAAACAAATTACATAATGTAAATAACATTGCAAGTAACTAATTCCATTATTCAAATTAAAGCGAAAGTGCAAAAATAGGTAAAATGACCAAAACGCCCCTCCGGATAACGTCTCGGAATCTAATAATTTTTAAATTTTCTGAAACCTCGTACTCTCACAAGTCTAACCACATAAAAATCTACCAAATCGTAGGTCAAATGACCCCTCAAATCCCCACAATTAGTTCTGAGACCTCTAGCCAAATTTTCATTCAAAATTTGAAATTAAAGGTTAAATTTGAGGTTTGGTTAGTGGGTATTAATCATAGAGAAGCAAGGAATAGTTACCGAATAGCTGCCTCTGAAAAGCCCTTGAAAAATCCCTCAAATACGATCTCTCTAGCTTAAGTTTTTTAAAAAATGGAAGAACCCTCATTTAGAAATATTAAATACTGCCTAGAGGCATCGCGAACGCGGAAGTCAGCAAGCATTTGCTAAGAAGGAATTATGAAGGGATCAGAAATTCCCTTCGCGGTTACGAAAGGACAGATGCAAACGCGAAGGCCTGGGTTCAGTGACCTACACGAACACGACAGACATGACGCAAATGTGGTGACTAAAGATAAGAGGCTACGCGATCGCGGGTTTCCAGTCGCGAACGCATTGAAGAAATTGGATACCTTCTATAATTACCCTTCGCGAATGCGTAGAGGGGGATGCGAACGCGATGAGAAGGATGGCAAAAGCTATGCGAATGCGATGCCTTCTACGTGAGCGCTTAGAAAGAAATCTGACCTGCAATTTTCTCAAGCAACCTTCAACCTCAAATTGCTCCCTTGAGCATCCGCAACACACTCGAGGCCCCCAGTACCACAACCATACATATAGACACATCCTATAAAATCATTCAAACTTCTATGAATACTTCAATCGCCTAAAATAACATCAGAAACTCGTATTAACCAAATATTTGAACCTAAGAACTTCAAAACTCTACCAAACTCTCTTTCGATAAAAAACCTAACAAAACCACGTCTGATTGACCTAAAATTTTGCACGCACTTCCCAAATGACATAACCGTGCTACAGCAACTTGCGTAATCCCATTCCGACCATCGTATCAAAATCATTATAAGATCGGAAACTTCAAAATTCTAACTCTCCGCATTTCTAGCCTAAACGAGTTTCGGACCTCCAACACAAATTCCTTACATGCTTCCAACCCCAAAATCATATAACGGAGCTAATGGAACCATCATATTTCCGTTCCGTGGTTTTATTCACAATGTTCCAATTACGGGCCACTTTCCAACACTTAACCTCTCATTTAAGGACAAAATGCCCCAAAACACTCCGAATTCTAATATCGAATGTCCCGGCAAACCAAAATAGCAGTAACAAACTTAGGGGAAGAGTTAATGGGTGAATGGGACATAAATTCCAAAGATGACCGGCAGGGTCGTCACATATAATATGTGAACCCTATGGACGGGCTATGAAACACATAAGTGTATAATGTAATATGTAAACCCTATGGATGGGCTATGAAACCCATAAGTGTATAATATTATATGCGAGCCCTATGGACGGGTTATGAAACACTTAGGTGTATAATATGATACGTGAACCCTGCGAGGAGCAATGGACTGGAATGCAACGTAGAGGTATGGAAATTGTGTGAAAGCCTTGTGATCCCTTTTATTTGTTGATGTGGGGATTGTTAAAGGTTTTGATTTACTTTTCTGATCTCTTTATTCCTGTTTGAAAATATTTTCTAATGAAAAGGTTTTAATGATTTATTTATTCTTGTTTGATAGTTCTTTCTAATTAGACGTTGTTTAGTTATACTAGTGCTATTTAATGGCACTAACATCCCTTTTGTTGGGCCGTTGTATTGTTTTATGATATAGGTTGTTCTACAGTGAGCAACATCGGTAAGTAATTGTAGTATTCTCTTCTAAGCAAACTTGGTGAGCCCCACTCTATCCTGGGGTCATGTCATGTATCTTTGCTAACTTTCTCATCATGTACTTTGTATTTGAGGTATAGCCGGAGCCTTGTTACTGGCATTTCTATATTACATTACTCATAAGTTATGATTAGAGGCTCCATAGACCCGTTTGATACTGGGAATTAAATTTAAAGTATTGGTGTTTGGCGAATATGTTTTCCTTCATATATATAAATTGTCATATTTTGAGTACTACAGTTGAAATGGCTAATGAAAAACAATAAGGAAGTTTATAATGAAATACTAACTAATGCTGATTAATGAAGTCCATCTCTTATTTAATCAACAGTAGGCTTGGGTAGAATGGACCTAGAAGGCTTGCTTAGTCATGTTTACTCGGTTGAGCGCTGGTCGCGCTCCTCGTATTTAGGGGTGACCCAATACACTTTTTGCAAAGGAGCCAATGCAAAACAAGGAATTGTACCAGCCACACACTGAATGCAGGAGAAATGCCTCGAGGCGCAATATGCCCCGCAATGATCAAAGAATGGACCAAGGCCAGAACCCTTAGGGACTTGTCACCATAGCGGGATTTGACAGGTACACAGGGCCGATAGAGGCCCCTTGCTTGTCGAAATACAACTTCAATGTCGACATATCAGACGATCTTATTAGGTATCGAATCCTTGCAGGAACCCTCTGCCAGGAGAACAAAAAAAATCCTTCGACAGGGATAAGCGAAATCGAAGCTGTATCATGGCCACACAATGGTACACTAGTAACTTCCTTTCTTGTGAATACATTTCAAATAATACATGTAGTTGTGGGTCTTGGCAGATCAAAAATATTATCAGATCGAAGGTGGTAGGGCAGCTCAGAGTGTTTGACAAAATTATGAAGGCCTTTCGAAGTCCTCAACGGAGTCAATACGATGAACAAAAGAACGAAAGTGAAAACCACCATACCAATCAATGTGGCCGATGAAACCCAGAACACCAATATCTCCAGTAACAAATGGGCTAAAGGAAAAACAAATAGTGAAATATTGACAGTGAGGCGTGTTCTTGGCTTTAGCCGAATGAACAAAGTAGAGGACCGTACCGCGTCCTAATCACAAGCGACTGAAACATATCAGGGTTCAGAGCAAGACAGAGATTTCCATTGAGAATGCAATGATAGAAAAGAAAAGGAGCCGGGGGTCATTGATATCACCCGCCTTGGTGATGATGCTACCTCGAGTGGTCCAAGTTAAGACACAAACTACAATAGAGACATTAGATTCACATCCTACTGAGATTCCTTGCGCTACTGAGGCAACATTTTCCACTCCCCAGCCTGCTTCTAAAGCCACTACTCCCCATGTTGCTACGGCCATTCCTGCTGTCTCCAAGCTTGCTCTATTGGCCCAGCATGCCAATGCTAAAGTTGACCAAATTCTAAAGACATTGCCTATCCTTATAAATCAAGCCTTGAGCCCCATGCAAGCCTCAGTGGCATCCATTTAGCTGCAGTCATACAATGTAGAGAGTTTGAAGTAACTTGAGTTTCAGTGGAAAAGTTAGAGTGGGTCAAAGTGAGTGCGTTTCCTGAACTCAAAAAAGGAGGTTTCTTCTATGAAGGTCGGGTTCCAAAAATGTAGAATTTGGAATTCGATCTATCATCCCTCCTACACCCGCAGATTCCTAACCTAAAGCTCCTCAAGCTCTTATTGTGATCCCTTTTGAGGAGGACAACAAAGGTTCTGATAAATCGGGGATGAGGAGGATGAGGAGAGTTTGGGGTATTCGAGCGATGAACTCCCGTAAGATAATGGAAAGCATATTGTAGCTTCCTCAGTTGAGGATGATACTCTTGAGGAGGCTACTAGTTACAAAGCGGACATGGTAGGTATTAAGCAGGTGATATAGAGGTCTTTGGTAGACCAGGCCATTCTTGCAGTCCCTGTGGTCACCATATCATCTGTGAGTGAGTTCAATAATTCACAGGCTCCAGCACCTGCACCAAGTCCAGCTCCAGCTCCGACTCCTTCTCTGAACCATCCTGAGTGCATCACTTCTCATACCGAGGTTTCATAGGTGCCAACTTCAACATCCGAGGGTGATCCCTCCAGCATTAAGCCAGGTGCTGACTCACATAGCACTTAGTGTGCCTCAGAGAGATTCACCTCGAACTTATCTCTCTATTTTTATGCTTTGGGGACAATGCATGTTTTCAGTTGGGGGTGGAAGGTAGCATTGTAGATTTTTTTTGTAGATATTTTTGTGTGATATTGGAAGTCAGAATTGGAACCTTTGTATATATGCATATCAGTAGTTTAACCATCAAACTAATGTACTTATACATATCTGGTGTTCTGTATATATTGGTATGACTTCGTCACATGAGTTATCTTTTTGATCATGATGTTAATATTGGTGTTTACTTCTTGTTCGTAATAATGATGTGTATAATAGCGTTGTGTTCATAATAGGAACCAATTCCCTTTGATTTTTTTCCCGGTTCTTTTCCAAGGGTGTAATAGTAGAACCAGGATCGTAGGATGAATCATTTTGACCGATTTGGTGTAATTTCCTAGTGTCAAGCATGTGAGTCTATACATATCATTTACCTTTCCACACATATAAAAAAATTTAAAAATATAGTTTTGACTTTTCCCGATGATGGAGTGATTAACAACTTTCTTAAGGAATTAGTCTTTGTGATCAACTTTGTGAACTTGAGGCTCGCTCTGTTACTCTATGGCAACCTAGAGATATACGTGTGAGTATGGTGAAAGCCTTGAGTTGCCAAGTGTTGACTCAGAAGCGTCAAATTATGATAATGAAGCAGTTTATGTGGCATGTGTGTGTGAGTTCTCTGTGTATATAATTCTAGTGTCTTCTTCTATCATCTAGAACTTGCCCGGTTTGCCTTTCATATTTTAAGAATAGTATGCTCGGTTGGAGGAATGATCTTAGGCATTTTTTGTATGATTTACTAAACCTCTACAACCTTTCAAGCCGACCTGTACATAAATAATACCGCTAGTACCCAATTTGAGTCGGTAAGCCTTTTCTCTACCCACTTATTACAAACTTCTCCCCTTTTTGGTAGAGTAATCCCCTCTTTTGAACCCGTCACTCTTTGAACATTGAGAATGACGGTAATATCCTAAGTTGGGGGGGAGGTGTTGCGGTGGAGATTGGGAAGATGGTACGCTGAGTTAGGACCACATACCTCAAAAGTTTTTTATACTTGTTTCTTAAGCTCCACAAGAAAAAAAAGAGAAGAAAAGTATTTATATGTATACAAAGTGTGAAGCCTTAAATCAAATTAGAAGAGGTGTGTAAGGTGGTTCTATGGTTGAAACTAGTCGCAACTGAGGCCATAAAAGTTTGATAAAAAGCAAAGTAAAAGTAGTGTGAGCAGTCATCAAGGAGGGTGAAGTCACTTGTACCCACACATCTATCCACCCCTACCCAAAACCTACACTATAAGCTTAAAAACACCTTATGAGACCTCCAACTGAGCATTCTTGAATAAGCGGTGAATTGAAATAAGGGCAAGCTTATGGTATGAAATGTTGTAACACTTAAAGCTATTTTTGAGAGTGAGTGTGTTTGTAATTTGTCCCTTTCTGTTGTCCTTATATATATTATGATATTTGGACCTTCTTTCTAGTGAGGGTACATGAACTGTGGAGTTAAACAGAAGTTGAGCTTTTGAGTCAAATGCAATTGCACTCAGCTGAGGGTAATATTTTGTCGCAATGTCCAAGGCTCAAAGTTCACAAGTTGAATAATTTCCTTGTATTATACTATCATTTCATGAAGGGTAAAACAATTGTAGATGCATGCTTGAAGTACTAGCAATGAACACCATCCTTAGTCATTATTGTTTCATGTTTTGTCAATAGAGTCTAGAATAGGCTAAGTATATATTAGTTGCTTGAGGACAAGCAAGAGTTTAAGTTGGGGGTGTTGATGTGCCGGAGAATTTTGGCACATTTCAACACTAATTCCTTAGATTTTAGCTTGTTTTAATGCAGTTATAACCAATACTTATGTACTTTTGTTACTTCTACAGTACACAAGGAAGGTGAACTCAAGAACATGGAAATGGAATCAAAAGGACAAGAAATGAGCAAAATGTTTCACTAATGTTGATCTGCGGTTCACTATGCAATCACTGATCAGACATGGTAATGCGATGAAGACCTGTAAACTAGGGTTTTAATCTGCGGTCAGGGTGTTCAAAATACGGACCACATACTTGTTTTGGGACAACAATGCGGTCGCATATCGGACCTTAAAGGGCAATTTTGTCTATTTTCTTTCCCGATTTTTGCCCCACTATAAATAGTTTTATCATGCCATTGTGGGCTCATCTTGTCTAGTCTTTACATTACATTCCAAGACATAAGTATTCACTATTTATGAAGCTATTGGTTGAGGATTCCCTACTTTGTAAGAATTCATGACATTAAATATTAATTGGTCCTTGTATTTTAGCACGTGTAACTAACTTTAAATATTAAGGTTGTGGACCCTAAATGGGTGTTATGTTAATGGGTGTTAAACATTGAATATATGTATAATGGTTGGTTGATATTTATTTACTTCTCTTTCTTCACTTATTGTTGGTGGATACAAACATTAACAAAAGCCATTAAATTCTAGCTTTACTTGGGAATTTGGGTTACAATATGGTAGAAGTAAATATTAATCGCTCAAGGCTTTAAACCTTGATTAATAAAATAGCTTAGGAACAAGTGTGTTTTAGTTGGCATATGTTAATGATTTTCATTTCAACTCTTTTACATTTGGAAAAATTATAAAGGGGAAATACTACTCAACTATTGGGAAATACTGGGTAGTATATTAGGCATCATTGGCATATCAAAAGAACCTTTTATTAGAAATATATCACATTAATACATGTAAATATTATACTTCGTTAAAGGGGATACAAACTTGGTTGCTTAATTAAATTGATCGCTCGTTAAATATTTCAATTAGCTATTGCTTAAAAACAAACTCCTTACATACACTTGTTACTACGAACCACTATCTTGTTACTATTAACTTTGTAGTTGTTACTACGAACCACTGTGGAATTCCAACCCAACTTTGTTGGGTTAAAATATGTGACACCGACCGCCTTACACTTTTAATTAAAATGAAATTTGAGCGTATCAATCCACCCCCGATCTCTGTTTTCTTCATCATCAATAATGAAAGGCGTATTTGATCGGCAACGTAGGGTTAGTAGATCTCGATAGTGAAGAGGCTAATACAACCAGATGAGATGGCTAAGACTGAATTCAAGCCCTGGTTTCTCCGTAAAGAACCTCATCATTAATAATATCCACCAAAATGATGGAAGAAGCTATGCCAAGGTAACCTTGTACTTTCGACAGAAGACTAGCACAACCCTATCACGGGGCCCCAATGTAAAAAGGTACGTGTACATGTTCAGAAACCCGTTGGCGTGGCACATTTTTCTCTCTTCCGGGGAAGTTACACGCAATACTACCTTTCCCCCCATCCATAGTGCTTCCTCACTGACTCAAAGTGCTTATCTCCTATTAAGCAAATAAACATTGAGGCATAGTCCAAATGACCCCGAATGTTGGGAGTCTTTTCTGACAGAAGATCCCCCCTAAAAAAATGCCCAAAGACGGAACTCCCTTCTCCTTGCCGAACGGACCCTAACGTAGCAGCCATGACTATGGTAAAACTAGAGAATTGAAGTGGGAATTCAAGTAAGGGCATAAAAATTGAAATGATGGAGGACCTAAATCAATAAATGAAAACACTATATAAGAGGATAATTACTAAGAATACCAGAATCTTCAAAAGGGCCAAGACAACCCTATAATTGGAAAAAGCAATGACCACCCACTGCCTCAAAGGATAATTATAAAAGCCGGCTGAAGCTATTAACAATTTCGGGAAGATATGTTGACGGTATCGCCTCGATAATTTTGTAACCATGTCACACACTTAGTACCGACATATGAAGTTTTGGGGTCGGAGACTCTCGTATCGACCAATCCTCAAGATTGTACACGATCTCGAAGGCCTCCGTTAAAATGAAGATAGGCTTTAAAGAGCCATCAATATCATTACAAGACTCGTGATGGTACCCGATCTCGAGGACCTTCACCAAAATGAAGAAAGGCTCCAGGAAACCATTAGCATCACTACACATCCCGAGATGGCAGCCGATCTCGAGGACCACTACCAAGAAGAAAATAGGCTCCAAGAAACAATTAACATCACTACATTTCCCGAGATGGTACCTGATCTTGAGAACCTCGACCAAGAAAAAGATATGCTCCAAGGAGCCATTGACATCATCCCAAGCAACGGGATGGTACCCGATCTCGTGGTCCTCTATCAAGAAGAAGATAGGATATAAGGAGCCATAAATATAATTGCGAGATTTGAGGAGGTCTTCTCTCAAAAGAATATAAGCTCTAAAAACCTACTCATATAGGCTTGGCATCGAGGTGTTATCTAAAACGGGTAATCCCTCATCCGAGATCTGTCTGCAATGCCTTAAGGCTATCTACACTGAGATCAAAACAAGTTTCTAGGTAGCCCAAGCTTGAGAAAACCCCCACTCGGTCACCGTTCCCATTAGCCTAAAGGTTATATTTTGCGGGCATCCGAGTAAATCCCCCCATTGAGGGCCATCGCTGGGTCTAAAAGGCTAAGTCTCGTATTGAAATTTTGAAGTCCTACTCTAATTCAACTCGAAGTCGGGGATCTAGATGACCCAATTTTATCAATCCAATTTGGGCTCAGTCTAAGGAATGACAAAGGGTTCTATGGGAAATCGCGTTAATAAATCAAGACCAAGAAAAACTACCTGTGTACACGGCTAATCTGGGGGTCTAATTTCCCTGTCATAGAGCCATCTCATGGTTTTGTTGGTCAAATAGCTCGAAGCTAAGGTTGCTACTCATCCTCAAGGTTTGACATATATCGGTCTGAAGGATATCACAATCTGACACATACAACGAGCTACAGTAGGCGAGAGGGGAGTTCCCAAAGCAGCAGCTTAACCTGACATTTTTTGTCTATCCGGGGCCTATTTTCAAGATGTCAGGTCTAGCCATCCTATATCCATACCTTTACGGTCAAAACATTTTGTATTGTAACAGGTTCCCATATCATATAAAGGGGATCCCCATTACTTGGTAGGTTTAGCTGATGTTGATCCATTTTCTCCATAATCGCAATAATATGTTTCTCTCACTCTCTCTCTCTCTCTCTCTCTCTCTCTCTCTCTCTCTCTCTCTCTCTTCTTTCTAAAATCACTCGTTCGCACTGGCCTGAGGCCATTTTAATATTTATCACTTCCCTACTTGTTCTTCATTTCATTACGTGGTATTTGATAAAAAGACCCTCATGTAATTCTAGTTATCCTGTTCCCTATTGCTCAGATTGCTCGAGCTCGACCCAAACATCGACCACGAGTTCACCCATTGACCAATCCTTTATCTGGGTAACATGCCCCTCGGTTTTATAAGTACCTCGTTTTAGCTTGAATTTCATCGTGAAACTTCACATTCTTAGTATCAACTGCTCTAACAACTAGCTCGAGAATAGATCATGTATTTTTAGAAGCCCTTTTATAAATTTGATTTTTTTTACCATTTTCATGGTAAATAGTTAGGCGCCCACCGTGGGGATAAAAATAATAGTGATTATTGTCTTGCTAGTTTTGTTGCAAAAACACAAGTTATATTTCACATTATTTCTTCCCCAAGATCTACGGATTCAGGACGAAGCGCCTGGCTCGACTAATGAAATGGGAAGTCGAAACCACAAAGGCTATAGAGAAAAGGACACGACCGACCTAGAGACTGGTGTACACATGAGTATTGGGGGAACAAACATTCTGCGAGGACCTGTGTCCAAACGCACGAGAATGTTCGCTAAAGAAGACGGACCGGCCTGAAAATGCTTACCTGAAGAAACCATCATATTCAATGAAGAGGATCTCGAGGCTATGATGGAACCGCACAACGACGTGCTAGTAATCTTGCTTCTCTCAGAAAACACCAAGATGAAGCGCGTGCTCGTGGATCCAGGCATCTCGGTCGATATTATCATGACAGAAGTAGTTGAACCGTTGGACTGCTAAGTCAATTCATTCCCACACCCCAATTCATCCATGGTTTCATCATTATTGGAGAAGTTACAAAAAGAGAGATCACCCCACCCCACCCCCCACCCCCCACCCCCCGATCAACACGTTTGGCACAACCAGAAAACTGATTTTTAGGTCATCGAAGGGGAAATTAGATACAACGCCTTCCTTGGCAGGCCATGGATACGCAACATGAGGGCAGTGCCCTCGAGCTTGCACCAGGTCATAAGGTTTCGTACAAGGGATGGGATCATGACCATACATGGAGAATAGCGGTCACCAAGGGAAATGATCGTAGTCAACCATGAGACGCCAACCCCTGCATGCCTGGCCTCAGACAGGGAGGAAGCATGCAGAATCTTGAAGATAATGAGAAAGAATTCTTCGCCCCCCAAACCATCATCTCCCCCAATGAACCAGATGCAACCAAGTCAATAGTCCAAGAGCTGAAGTAGACCGTTTTGATCAAGCGCCTCCGTGATCACAACGTATACCCATGAACGGGCCTATACCCCGAATGCAAGACATGTTTTATTCAATTCCTTAGTAGCAATATTAGCTGTTTCGCCTGGTCCCACTTAGATTTACAAGTATCCTACCGAAAATAACTTCCTACAAACTAATCTTTGACCCCATATATAATCCCGTAAAGCAAATAATAATGCTGCAATCTGAGGTAAATTATGCCTTAATCAATGAGGGAGTGGAGAAGCTCCTGAAAAATGGATCCATTGGGGAGGTAAAGTATCCGAAATGGTTGGCTAATGTACTGGTAGTGCAAAACATGGGGAATAAGCTAATATATGTGCGTAGACTATAAAGAATCAAACAAAGTGTGCCCAAAATATTCCTTCCCATTGCCTAACAATGATCGCCTAATCGATGCTACGGTCTTCCACGAGACCCTAAATTTCCTTGATTCCTACTCGGGATATATTTAAATCAAGATGAACTCCAAGGACAGGGAAAAAACCTCATTAATCATGAATTAAGGTACATATTCATATAAAAAAATGCCCTTCGGGCTAAAAAATGGGGGAGCAACATACCAACGCCTAGTTAATTAAATTTTTGTACACCAAGTAAGAAAATCAATGGAGGTATATATTGATGGTATGCTAGTTAAATCCCTGTACACAAAGGACCATCTAAACCAACAGGAAACTTTCAAAATCCTCATATGCTAAAATATGAAGCTCAATCCTGAGAACTGCGCCTTCAAAAAAGGCTCGAGCAAATTTGTGGGCTTCATGGTCTCAAATAGGGGGATCGAAATCAATCCCAACAAAATAAAAGTCATCAAAGAGATCATGATGGTGAACAATGTAAAGGTCGTTCAACGAAAGATAGGGCGGATCGCGACCCTAGTTAGATTCATATCAAGATCGTCGAACAAAAGCCACTATTTCTTTGCCTTACTCAAAAGAAAGAACAACTTCAAATGGACTCCATTATTCCAACACGCCCTAGAAGAACATAAACGGCACCTGTCTAGCTCGCGTTTGTTGTACACATCCAATGAGTATGAAATGCTATAACTATACCTCGTCGTGTCCGAAATAGAGGTAAGTGGCGTACTGGTCTGAGAAAAACAAGGTACAAAATTTCCTGTTTATTATGATAGATGAACCTTGGGGTACACCGAAACCCGATAACCCTATCTGGAAAAATTGGCTCTCGTACTAATAAGTGCCCCGCGCAAGCTGAAGCCTTACTTTCAGTGCCACCTTATCTGCGTCCTGCCTACTTATCCCCTCCGGAGTGTACTGCATAAGACTGAGTTTCGATTGGCCAAGTGGTCCATTGAACTCGGTGGGTATGACATCGAGTATCAGCCTCAGACGGCTATCAAGTCCCAAATCCAGGCATATTTTGTGGCCAATTTCCCGCTTACCCTCGTGCCCGAGGTAGTGAAGGAGCTGTAAAATCAGGAACATCCTCCGGGGTATGGACCATGTTCACTGATGATGCCACAAATTTAAGAGGATCCGAACTCGGTATAGTCCAAAAGTCACCCGTTGGCGGCATAATCAGGCAATCCATTAAAACCACAAAGCTAACTAACAATAAAGCCAGGTATGAGGCTATGATTGCAGGTTTAGAGTTGGCAAAAAGTTTTGGAGCCGAGACTATCGACGAGAAATACAACTCGCTCATCGTGGTAAGACAAGTGAACGGAAGCTTCAAAGCCCGAGAATATAAGATGCTAAGGTATTCGGACAAAATCCAGATTGCATTAAATTGTTTCAAAGAATGGACATTAGTGCATGTACCTCTAGAGAAAAACTACGAGGCACATGTCCTCGCGAACCTGAGATCTTACGCTGAAGAAGATGACCTCCTCCCTGGAACAGTCGTCAAACTGTTCAAAATATGTGGTCGAGAAAGGTCACACAAAGATTAACTATAGCAGCTTGACATGCTATTGGAGAAACATATACATCATTTATCTGAGGATGGTAACTCTACCTACGGATCCTAAAGAAATGAGGGCCATGCAAACCAAAGCACCCCGGTTCTCACTAGATTAAAAGGGGGCTCTCCATAGGACAACATTCTATTGTCCTCTAGCGGTATGCTTGGGACCGGGCGACATAGATTATATTCTCTAGGAGATCCATGAGGGCAACTACGAAAATCACTCGGAGTTCAATTTCTTAGTCACAAAGGTTTACAGAGCAGGCTACTATTGGGGCAGCATGGAAAAAGACGCTAGGGAGTTCGTCCGAAAATGCTAGAAGTGTCATAGGTTCGCCCCCATGATCCACCAGCCATGGGAACAAGTGCATTCCATTTTATCACCATGGCCATTCATGAAGGGGGGGGAGGGGGCGGACATTGTCGTCGCTTTGCCAATGGCACTAGGTAATGCCAGATTCATTTTATTTATGACTAACTATTTAACTAAATGGTTTGAAGTGCAAGACATCGAAAAAATAAGAGAGAAATAAGTCATCAATTTTATATGGGAACACATCATATGCTTGTTCGGGATCCCTTCCGTAATAAAATGCGTCAATGGGAGGCAATTATGGAGAGCAAGGTAACATAGTTCCTTGAAGACAAAAAAATAAAGAGTATCCTACCAACGCCATACGAACGCCATTCCACCAGTGCACAACACCAAGCCGAATCGACAAATAAAAACATCACTCAAAACTTGATAACGAATTTGGAAAACTCCAAGGGAAAATGGAGAGAAACGCTGCCGGAGGTGCCGTGGACATACGGACATCTCCAACATCGAGCACCAGGGAGACACCCTTCTCTCTAGTATGTGGCGCCGTAACACTGGTACTAGTGGAGGCATAGGAAACAAGCACCAGATTCTGGCACGCCAACGAGGGACAAACGATGAAGCCATGAAAGTGGCCCTCCAGCCTTGTAGAAAATAGAAAGATACTATAATAGAAGAATGAATATATTTCAGAATCAGAGACTTGGTCCCAAGGAAGGTTACTCTCAAAACCAAAAACCCCCAACGAAGGGAAGCTGGACCACAATTGGGATGAAACATAGCGTATCCTTGGGATAGTTGTCAAAGGATCCTATAAGCTTGGTACCATGGAGGGTGAGTAGATTTAGAGAAACTGGAATGTATCGGAAGCTTAAGCGGTATTACTGCTAGGGCGTCCAGTATTGGAACCCCACAAATATCCTCGAGCAAATGTCACACTCTTTTCTTTCGACGAAGTTTCTTATCAAGAAATGGCTTTTTGCCGTCAAGGTTTTTAATAAGATGATGTCCACACATTTTCCAAGAAGGATTCGATAGCCAATATAATTTCCCTCACAATAACTCTCGCCCCGGGAAAAGACGAACTATGCTCTGATAGGAAACAATGTACCGAAACAAACGGTCCGAGGAGCCGCAACCACACGGGGCGAACTCGCAGAAACAAAATAGCATGTATTTATGCCAAGCAATAAAGAATATCTTTCAACATCTCGTACTCCAGAAAATGGAATTTCAACATGCTCATAATGAAGGCATCCCTGCAAAATGCACTGCAAAATACTCGGAGACTTAGCATCAAAAATTTGGCGCCAGCACGACCCAAGGGTCAGAACTCCAACCAAATAAAACTCCAGCATTGTAACTCCGAGATCATAAAAAACGAACTTCGGGCCTAAGAAAAATTGATGACTCCAAGACTGTCACCAATTGCCATATAATGGAAAATTTGAAACTGTAAGACCCCGAGCAGGAAGACTCAGTTTGACTAGATCTATTCTACAAAGAAACACAAACTGTAAGACCTCAAATAGCATGGTAAAACTGTAAGACCTCAACAGGAATGACAAAGCGTAAGACATCCACAGGAATGGCAAACTCTAAGTCCTCAACAGGAATGAAACTAAAAATCCCAAAGTTTTGGTTGTATATTGCCTTTGTAAGAATCCCAAAAAGGCATACCCTCAGTGTGGAAACAATCACCCGGGATCAAAAATGGCTCCAGCTAAAC
This sequence comes from Nicotiana benthamiana, assembly GCA_034376525.1. Classification (NCBI taxonomy): domain Eukaryota; kingdom Viridiplantae; phylum Streptophyta; class Magnoliopsida; order Solanales; family Solanaceae; genus Nicotiana; species Nicotiana benthamiana. The sequence continues at coordinate 134,240,423 of CM067329.1, read as the reverse complement.
GCATATGACTATGATCAATAGGATGATACATCAACATTAATCCGACTAAGGGACACCCAATCGTCTCTAGGCAAAATCACAGGCCATTAGTTCGAATATACTCCGGAAGGAATCGATTAAAACAGGCTTCCGTAAATAGGCAAAGACGAGCTTCGACCATGTTGGCTCCAAATCACAAGGCTTCTATCTACTTAGCCTATGAGCTATGAACCTTCTGAGGTGCTCAAACATCGTCGATAACGAGTTGAAATCGAGGTTCTTCCAAAACTAACGATGGGTCAGGCAATATTATTTCAAAAGACCTTAACGAGCGGAAAACAAAGCCTACAAAAAGGCCATGGGCAAAAGCATAAAAGCCATTGTTGCTAGCCCCGGACCACACACTAAAAGTCTCAATGACCAAAATAACGTAAGAGCCACTATCACCAACTTGAAAATTGACAACTTGAGGATTAAAACGAGCTCGAGTTGTAACCCGATTCGCAGACCATATTAGAAATATATAACAATACAAGCCTCAGGGCCGCATATCAAAAGGCTTCAACGTCCAAACATTATGATTGCAGCTATGGACAGTTTGATAACCGAAAAATCTTGAGGATCAATTAAGGCACAAGTTGCAGCTCTACTCGGAGACAGGACGCAAACTAGTTAGACAAACAACCGCTCAATGTAAAGAAATAAGAAACCATCATCGTCCTCCCGTGCATGCAGAAAAAATATTAATTTTTGATTGACTACCAAGTCGTAACACGACTTAGAAACGAACCCAAAACAAGCCAAAAACATATTCCCAAGGTCAAAAGATAAGAACCATCATCACCCGACCAGGCAGGCGCCAGAAACCGAAAATCAACAATGCTCAGGACAAACCCAACCTGGAAACCCAATGCAAGATGGCTGGACAGAAGCTCAAAATCCCTCACGGGGATTCACGTCAAAGGATGCATTAACCAGGCAAACGAAAATTCTCGAGCCAGCCTAAAAGGGAAACATGTCTATATTGCGAGTCTAAGGTTTTTTCGCCGATTGTTGTTATATTCGAAACAATAATCGAATAAGGGAAATAGAGCAACGAAATTCTCATTATACATAGGTCAAAATAAAAGTATTGCATAAAAATAGGTAGATCAACAGGAAAAAAGTAGATCCTAATCTATTGTCAAACCGACTGACTCAAAGGTTGCATTTAGGTGATTACAAATCCCCCGAGAGCCCCTTATGACGACGGTCTCGCTCTCTGGGGATCCACCCTTATTTTTAACCTCGCTTGAGCTTCCTTCCAATAGACAACGGTTTAGGGTTTAGGGTTTAGGTTTTAGGGTTTAGGGTTTACGCTCGAGGTAGCGTAAGAAATGGTCGGCCTCAAGGCAAGGTAAATCAGTGGCATCGATGGATGAGCGTGAGGTCCCCAAAGAACGTGACTAGAGCTGATAAAACCTATTAGGCTAGTCCAAACCCGTACCATGGCATTGAATTATTGTACCTGCCCCATATCTTTGTAATAAAAGAATTTTTACTATGTTTGGATATGTCCTCATATGTAGAGGGATTTATTGTCATTTATTAAGAGACCTAGTTCTCAATACTAAATAAAAAAACAACATTCTCTCTTTCTCTCATTACTTCCATTTATTGCTTGCATTTATTGTAATAGTTCGTTCGCTTCTACTAACCATGTAGCAGGGATTGGTGGATTATTATAAAATGCTAAATTAAACATAAAACTAATGTGACTTTTAAAAATATTATTCGATTCCCAGATACCCTAAATTATTTGTTTTTCTTTTTATAAAGTGATTTGATTACTAACTAATCCTTAAATTTGAAACTAAATTCTAAATCCAAATGCTCAATATATTTTTTATATTTTTCATATGAATTAAAGTGCACGAATAAAATGCAAACAATAAATAGAAAAATATCGCAAAAATCCGAAAAAATTATACATAATGAAGGAAATTATTTTATTTGAATTTCTTAGAATAATGCATGTAGGGAAAAAATAACCTGCTCATAGGTGCCCCTCTTTGCCCAGAAACATGAAGCGCTTTTGCGCAGAGATAAGCGAGCAGATGCTAGTGACTTTTGCTCGTTTGAATATTCCATATGAAGCATTTTTGAAAAAGCTGACCAAATCCGGCTTCAGAGGTTGCCTAAATATCTTGGGCTAAACAGGAATCAAATCAGTGTAGTTCAGGAATGTCTGGTAGCTGGAACTAACAAGAGCTGTGATTTCACTATGATTGTTGTTGCTACTGCTTGGCGACCTCCCTTGTTACTCGGTGTCAACAATAAAAGATTCTGAACTAATCCATGAAATAGGAATTACAAAAGTCCAGTCTAAATTCTTCAAACTTGATCTTGTGCCTCATGTTTCCATGTTGTCTTGTGTTTACTTTTTGAAATACATTGTTTCCTCTTCGAAATGTAAGCTGAGTTGTTGTCCCTTTCATTCAAACTGCTGAACTTGAATGTATTGCACTATTGTACGGGCGGACTCCTGACTTCTAAACTTGAACATGAACATATTCCCATGCTATGCCAGCGGGTTCCCGACTTCAAAACTTGAACTGTCCTCATCTATTCTTCAAGCAGGCTCCTAACTTCACAAAAATATACAAGAAAGAAAACTTTCTATCCCAGTTTGGAAACTGGGTACATGTTACCGGATATTAATAAGAATTAAAAACTTGAATTGTAATATATCTGTTCCCCAAGCGGGATCCTGACTTCAAAAAACAAAGAAAACATTCTTCCCCGGTTTGGAAATTGGGTACATGTTACCAGATATTAATAAGATTTTAAAAACTAAAACTTCAATTGTGATAACTCTATTTTCCAGGGGGGCTCCCGACTGCAAAACTTGAAAATGCATTCCTCTATTCTCCAGGCGGCTGCAAGACCCCGTGAAAATGTGTGTTCAGATCCTAGTAACTCATAGAGTCAAGTCCCCCCTACGTGTTGGGATAAATGTATGTTGTGATTTTTTGAGCCAGATGCAACCCTTCTCGGTAAAAGAAATTCTTCTAAAAAAACTCTTGTGATGAGTAAATAGCATATGATAAAGTAGATTTGTAATGATTAATCTGAATTTATATAGATAAATGTAGTGGTTAAACATTATGGGACTCATTAGAGTAATCAAACTAAGTGCAAAAGTATGTTAAGCGATTGAATATGTACATGTATAAGGGAGATGAGTTGTGTAACATCATAGGGGCAAAAAAATTGATGTAATGGTGCTTGGAAATATGTTTTGGGGGCTCACTGACAGGTAAATAAGTCCAAATTATAAAGGAAACTCTGGCAAAATTTTCTAAACTATGGGAGTTAGTAAGAATTTAGGATCTTGCATATCATGCTTCAAACGATCTGATTTTTAAAATCCTCATTCGAGGATGAATGATTTTAAGTGGAGGGGGATGTAAGACCACGTGAAAATGTGTGCTCAAATACTAGTAACTCAAAGAATCAAGTTTCACCTACGTGTTGGGATTATGTAAAGAACTCATCGCTCGCCACGGATCGGACCAATTTTACTGATTTTGCACATAAAAATATAGTCTATGTTTTCCGAAAAAGTGTCATTTTACGGTCTACAATGTGCTTGCAAATCACGTACGCGGACCGCATTTCTGCCGCAGAGTTACCCAGAGAGTTGGTCTAAATTGATGTTAGATGTGCGGTCCATTATGCGATCGCATAGTCAATATACGGACCGCATAGTCGTCCCATAATTCTCTAATGGATTTATGAAGTTCGGTTCTACAGTGTATTATGCGACCACATAACATGAATGCGGGCGGCATTCCCATCGCATACCTGGGCAGAGATGTTAAGTGATTGGGACTCTTTTACGGTCCAGTCTGCGGACCACATTTAAACTTTGCAATCGCATAGTGGACCGCAGATCCTGCTCGAGCTTCTATTTTCTAATATTTTAAACTCGATGCCCTTTTAAATAAAACACCCAACCCCTCATTTTACCATATTTTCTGTGCAAAATAACAGAGAGGGAGGAGAGGGTCCTTGAGAGAGAAAGTCTATCTTCATTAAATTGATTTTTCAAAATCCCCAAAGCCCGGGGAATTTTAAGTATCATTTTCACTTTCGTCCTAGCAGGTAAAATCCCGAACCCTTTTTCATTGATATTTTCTCAATTTAAGCAAAAGGACGATTCTCATGCATTTATTCTTTAAATTCCAAGGTGGGATTGCTCACACACGTCCTTAGATACGTAAAATCTGGTAAGAGGAAGTGGGTAGAAGTATTCTTAAGGAATTGTTCAAAGAGGGGTAGATAGCCTAGATAAGCTCGGGTAGTAATTGTGAACTCCATTTCTAAGACATATGTGTTAACTTTTGAACTAGATTGATGTTCCTATACTTCTTGGTGAGATTACAACTGAAGTTAAAAAGGGATTTCAGCTCCAGGTATGTATGACTAACTTTAATCCTTGTAAAATCACCTTGTTTGATGTAAGAAAGCTTGGTAGGTGATATGTACGTAAATTACTTATGAATATCATGTGATTGGTACATTTTGATTGTGTTATGTGGTCATAGTTGTGGAATAAATGACAAAAGGAAATTGTGACTACTGCAACTGCAATAACTGTGCAACAATATCTATGGCTTGTTGTGGGCAATTACCAATGTGATGTTAAACGTATATGGGTTGCTGAAAATATGATGGAAATAGTATTGATGGTTACAGAAACACTTGTAATGGTGTTGTTAAATCTTGAAAAGTATTATTGTTGACCTTCTAAATTGTTTGTTGTTGTTTGTTATTTGTGGATTGAAACTATACGATAGGATCGGGTTGCGTGCCGTTACACGAAGTAATATGGTGTGGGTTGCGATGAAAAGGGTGGCCGAGGTAATAAAGGTGGAAAGTGATCGAAATCACCAGTGAAACAATATATTAGAAAATTGTGAAACTATTGAAGTGAAATTGTGGAAGGGGAAAACTTGAGAGTTTGTAAACATGTTTGGCTTGATTGTTCCTTCTTATGTGTTTGGTTGATGCATCTATTACTGTTTCCTATGTATGTGTGGTTTGAGTTTACTTCGAATAAGTTTGTTCATATAAAAAAATACAATTCAAATGTACTGATGTCCCTTGTGCCGCGGGCACTACATTCATGTTACGATTGTAGGTGGATCTATAGCAGGCACCGCAGTCCAACAACTGTAGCTCCTCATCACTTCTTATAAGCTGAATTGGTGAGGCCCTTTCCTTTTAAGGTTCTATGTGGCTCATGCCACTTCTGTTCCTGTCTTTTGGGATCCTGTTTTGGTATTTGAAAAAGGGTATTGCCGGAGCTTTGTTACCAGAATGTGTTGTAATATATCTCTTTCAACTTTAGAGGCTCCGTAGACAGGTAATGTGGGTTAGGAACTTATGTGAAATTATGTATTTTGTATGTTGGGTGATGCAAGTTACAAACCATGCTAAAGATTATCTATATTATGTATGCTTTTGTAGAAAGGTGTTCCAATTATAACTAGTTGTTTCACTTCATTAATAAGTAATGAAAAAATGTGGGATGATACGTAGGATAAGAAAGGCAACAAGGTCCGCTTAACTGGGGATACTCGGTCAACCACCAGTCATGTCCCTCGAAATTGGGGTGTGACAAACTTTGTATCAGAGCCCAATGTTTTAAAAGAGTCGTAGGATGTCTCGGAGCCGTTCCTAATAAATCCCTCTTATCACTATGTTGTTGACCACATCTATAAGTAGGGTGCTACATGGGAATTTAGGAAACTATCCTCTTATTTGTTATTCCATTTTGTGCAGTGAACTGAAATATGGGAGTATTTACGCTTAACTCGTGCTTTGTTTCAAAATTCTAAAAAATTGCATCGAAGAAGAAAGCTAGACTCTGCCTTGGGACTGACGCCACCCCAAGTGTGGCCATCAATCATGTACCTGGTGTCGTGGGTGAGAGTGACTACCCGAACTTGAATATGCCTAGCCCATCTATTGCAGATCCAAGCATCCCTATTTGATCTGCGGCAGAGGGTGCCACCATTCCTCCTGCCGATATTCCAAATCCAGATCCTACTCCAGCTTCCGGTCCTGGGGTAGCTGATGGGGACATTAGGGGAGCCATTCGTATGTTGACCCAGTTAGTTGCTGCCCTAGCCCAAAAATCTCATGATGCCCCTGTGTCCTCCATTGGACAAGGAGATTCTGCCAGCTCTAGAGTCCACAAGTTTTTGCGATTGACCCCTCCAGAGTTCTCAGGCACAGATTCAGAGGCCGATCCGTAGGATTTTCTTGACGGGGTGTACAAGACACTCCTAGTGATGAAGGCCATAGAGATAGAGGGTGTTGAGCTGGAATCTTATAGGTTGAGAGGAGCAGGGCATTCGTGGTTCGAGATGTGGGAAGATTCCCGCGATGACGGGAGACCTCCGGCTAGATGGGATAAGTTTGTGTATGCCTTTATGGACCATTTCTTACCTAACGAGACAATGGCAGCCCATGCCATCAAGTTCGAGGTTTTCAAGCAGGGTAGTGTGAGTGTTTGGGAGTACCACATGGAGTTCTTGAGATTGTCCAAATATGCTCCTTAGTTAGTTTCGACCATGGATGCTCGAGTCCGGCGTTTCGTTTATGGTCGTAGCCTTTTGGTGGTGAATGAGGCTGCGATAGCGGACTTGCACTCTGACATGAATTATGGAAAGATAGTAGGATTCGCTCAGGCCACAGAGGCTAGGAAGTTGAAGATACATGCTGAGAGAGAGAGTAGCAGCAGGGCTTGGTCAATGGGTCAACCAGGGAGACCAGCTCCGGGGAGAGGGTCATCAGGGCCATCTTAGTCATGTGTTCAGTCCTTAGCAAGTGCACCGCCATTTATTCATAGTTACCAGCAGAGTAGTCACTCAAGACCATGTTCAGACAATAGGAGGTTCCGTTAGTCCGGTCGTCTAGAAATGAGGTCCCCGCAGCAGGGGAGAGATACATGTCCCAATTATGAAAGGTTCCATACAGATAATTGATATTTGGATATGCTGGTATGTAATAGGTGCGGGTCGAGAGGTAACATCCAGCGAGACTACTGTGCACATAGTCATGGTATGGGTAGGGGAATTGCTCAATCATCCGGGTGTTCAGTTTCCACATCATCCATACGTCCTCTAGCTCCAGCAGGGCATGGTGAAGTTAGGAGTGGATCTCGTGGTAGGGGTGGACCTCGCCGATTATATGCTTTAAGTGGTCGCGAAAGTGTTGGGGCTTCTCAAGATGTTGTTACATGTATCTTTTCTGTTCACGCTATTGATTGCTATGCTCTTGTTGATCCAGGGTATTCTTTGTCTTATGTCACCCAATTCATTGCTTCAAGTTTTGGGACAGAACCCAAATAGCTTCATGAGTCGTTCTTGATATGGACTCCGACTTGTGATTGCATTATGGCCTCGCGAGTTTATAGGAATTGTGTTGTCACTGTGTGTGGTCGTGCTACCACGACGGATATTATTGAGTTGGCAATGGTACATTTTGATGTAATCATGGGAATGGACTGGCTTTATTCATGCTTTGCTAATATTGATTGTCGAACGCGAGTCATATGGCTTGAGTTCACTAACAAGCCGGTTATTGAATGGAAGGAAAGGGTTTGGTGCCTTGGGGTAGGTTTATTTCTTACCTTAAGGATTCAAAGATGATTAACAAAGGGTGTATCTATCATTTGGTCTGAGTGGCAGACACCACATCGGAAGTGTCTGTCCCCAAGTCCGTGCCAGTTGTGAATGAGTTCCTTGAGGTGTTTCAAGATGAGTTGTCAGGGATTCCGCCGGATAGAGAGATGGATTTTCGGGATTGATGAACTGGCAAACACCCAGCCAATATCTACTCCACCGCATAGAATGGCGCCACCAGAATTAAGAGAGTTAAAGGAGCAGGTCAAGAATTTATTAGGGAAGGGGTTCATACGACCGAGTGTGTCACTATGGGGTGCTCCGGTTCTTTTTGTCAGAAAGAATGATGGATTGCTTTGGATATGCATTGAGTATAGGCAGCTTAACAAAGTCACCATCAAGAATAAAGATCCTCTGCCTCGTATAGGTGTTTTGTTCGACCAATTGTAAGGTGCAAGGTTCTTATCCAAGATTGATTTATGATCCGAGCATCACCAGTTGAAGATCAGAGAGCATGATATTTCTAATACTGCTTTCAGAACTCGCTATGGTCACTTGAAATTCTTGGACATGTTTTTTGGGCTAACCAACGCCCCGGCATCTTCCATAGATCTTATGAATCGGGTCTTTAAGTCATTCTAGACTCCTTTATGATTGTTTTCATTGACGGCATCCTCATTTATTCGTGAAGCAGGGAGAACCATGCCGATCAGCTCAGAGTAGTTTTGCAGACTCTTCATTAGCACCAATTGAACGCTATATTTACTAAATGTGAATTTTTTTTAGAGTTTGTCACTTTTATGGCTCATGGTATTTTTAGTGAGGGGATTATGGTGGATCCCCAGAAGATTGCAGCGGTGAAAGATTTTCCTAGACCCACGACCCTGACGAAGATTCGTAGCTTCTTGGGTTTAACCGGGTACTATCAGAGGTTTGTAGAGGGATTCTTTACCCTCGCCTACCCATTGACTAAGTTGACACAGAAAATAGCTAAGCTCCAATGGTCCGATGCTTGTGTGAAAAGTTTTCAGGAATTGAAGTCAAGGTTGACCTCGGCACCCATATTGGCTTTGTCGGAAGTCATGAAAGGATTTGTGGTCTATTTTGATGCTTCTAGGGTAGGATTAGGGTGTCTATTGATGCACCATGGGAAGTTCAAAGCATATGCTTCAAGGAAACTCAAGAATCATGACAAGAATTACTCGACCCATGATTTTGAGCTTGTAGCAGTTGTGTTTTCCTTGAAAATATGGCAGCATTATCTTTATGGGGTCCATGTGGATGTGTTCTCGGACTACAAGAGTCACCAATATTTGTTTAAACGGAAGGAGTTAAATTTGAGGCAACGGCGGTGGTTAGAGTTCCTTAAAGATTATGATATGAATGTCTTGTACCATCCGGGTAAGGCGACTGTGGTGGCCGACGCCTTTAGTCGAAAATCTAAGGGTAGTTTGGCTCACTTGGGAGCGGATAGGAGGCTCCTAGCTCAGGAGGTTTATCAACTGGCTAGTCTTGGGGTTTGCATATCGACCCCAAATGAGGAAGAAATTATGGTGCATAATAGAGAAGAATCGTCGCTTGTAGCAGAAGTTATGGAAAACAGTTCATTCATGCAGCATTGGCACAGATAAAGGATGCAGTTCTGAGCAAAAAAACTTTGACTTGTTCACTCGGCAACGATGATGGTGTGTTATGATGTCAAGGTAGGCTATGTGTTCCAGATCTAGGTAATCTTAGGGAGAGAGTAATGGTGGAGGCTCATCATTCCAGGTATTTGGTGGACCCAAGTTCTACAAAAATGTATCATGAACTCAAGTAGATTTATTGGTGGAGCGGTATGAATAGGGGTGTGGCAGACATTTTATCTAAATGTCCAAATTGTCAGCAAGTGAAAGCTGAGCATAAGCGACCCGGAAGGCTAACCAAGTTTATGGTAATACCGATATGGAAATGGGAGATGGTTAACATGGATTTCGTGGAAGGATTACCTCGCACTCAGCAGAAGTTTGACTCAATTTGGGTCATAGTGGATCTACTCACCAAGTCAGCTCACTTCTTGCCAGTCAAGTCCGCCGATACTACAGAACAGTATGCTCGATTGTATATCAAGGAAATAGTGAGGTTTCATGGTACTCCGCTCTCCATTATTTCAGTTCGAGGGGCTCAGTTCACAGCTAATTTCGTGAAGAAATTTCAGCAAGGTTTGGGCACCCAGGTTATTCTCAGCATGGCCTTCCATCCGCAGACTGATGGTCAAGTAGAACAGACTAGTCAGATGTTTGAAGATATGTTGTGGGCTTGTGTCCTGGACATTAAAGGTAATTGGGATGATCATTTGCGCCTTGTAGAATTTTCTTACAATAACATCATTCATGCTAGCATTCACATGACCCCATTTGAGGCATTGTACGGGAGGAAATGTAGGTCTCCGGTCGGGTGGTTCGAAGTAGGTGAAGATGAATTGATAGGGCCGGATCTCGTGCACCAGGTTATGGAAAAAGGTAAAGACATTCAGGAAAGAATGAAGACTGCTCAGGGTCATCAGAAGTCCTATGCAGATATGCATCGAAGGGAATTGCAATTCCAAGTAGATGATTGGGTATTCTTGAGGGTAGCTACTATGAAGGGAGTCATGCGATTTGGGAAGAAAGAGAAGCTAAGTCCTAGATATGTTGGTCCTTATCGGGTCATTCAAAGGATTGGGCAAGTTACTTATAAGCTGGAGTTGCCCCTGAAATGTTTCTAGTGCACCCGGTGTTCCATGTGTCTATGTCAAAGAAAGTGGTTGGAGATCTGTCCACCATCGTGGAAGTTGAAGACATCAAGATTACTAAAGAGCTATCATATGAGGAAATTCTTGTTGGTATTTTTGATAAACAAATCTGTAAATTACGAAATAAGGAAATTGTTTCAGTTAAAGTGTTATGGCAAAATCCTCAAATCGAGGAGGCCACTTGGGAAGTTGAAGATGAGATGAAAGGAAAATATCCTCATTTGTTGGAACAAGTCTAGGAGTGATCATGCAAATTAAGTGTACTTGTATTGTGTACCATTCGGTGCAATGACACCCCATCTCTCCCCTTGATGCTTTACTATTAATATGCCCCAAGTTGTACCCGAATCATTATGTGTTGTGATTGTTTGAGCCATATGCATCCCTTCTTTGTAAATGAAATCCTCATAAAAAACTCTTATGAGTAACTGGCTTATGATAATGCAAATTGGTAATGATTAATTTGCATGTATATAGATAATTGTAGTGGTTAAACTATATGGCACTCATTAGAGTAATAAAACTATATGCAAAAGTGTGTTAAGCGATTGAATATGTACGTGTGTAAGGGTGATGATTTCTGTGACAGTATAGGGGTAATAAATTTGATGTAATGGTGCATGGAAATATGCTATGAGGGCTCTCGAACAGGTAAATATGTCCAAATTACAAAGGAATCTACGACAAAAGTTTCTAATATATGGGAGTTAGTAAGAATTTAGGAGCATGGATATCATGTTTCAAACCATCTGATTTTCAACATCCTCATTCGAGCACGAATGATTCTAAATGGGGGAGGATGTAAGACCTGGTGAAAATGTGTGCTCAAATCCTACCAACTCATAGAGTCAAGTTCCACCTACGTGTTGGGATTATTGTTTGTTGTGGTTGTTTGAGCCATAGGCAACCCTTATTGGGAAATGAAAGTCTTGTAAAAAAACTCTTGTGATGAGTAACTGGCTTATATAATGCAGATTGGTAATGATTAATTTGCATGTACATAGATAATTGTAGTGGTTAAGCTGTATGGGACTCATTAGAGTAATCAAACTATGTGCAAAAGTGTATTAAGCGATTGAATATGTACATGTGTAAGGGTGATGAGTTGTATGACAGATTAACAGAATTGATGTAATGGTGCTTGGAAATAAGTTTCGGGGACTCTCTAACATGTAACTATGTCCAAATTACACAGGAAATTGTGGCAAAAGTTTCTAAAAATATAGGAGTTAGTTTGAATTTAGGAGCTTGCATATCATGTATTAAACCATCTGATTTTCAAAATCCTCATTCGAGGACGAATGATTTTAAGTTTAGGGAGGATGTAATACTGTGTCAAAATGTGTGCTCAAATCCTAGAAACTCATAGAGTCAAGTTCCACCTATGTGTTGGGATTATGTAAGAAACTCATCGCTCGACGCGGGCCGGACCTTTTTTATTTACTGATTTTGCACTTAATAATCTAGAGTCAAAGTTTTCCAGAGAATTGTCATTTTGCCGTCTAGAATCCAGTTGTAGATCACGTATGCGAACCATATTTCTGCTGCATAGTTAACCAGAGAGTTGGTCTAAAATGATGTTATAATTGCGGTCCATTATGCGATTGCATAATCAATATGCGGATCGCATAACCGTCCCATAACTCCCTCAAGGATTTGTGAAGGTCAGTTCTGTGGTGCATTATGCGACTGCATAGTAGAAATACGGACCGCATTCCCGTCACATACCCAAGTACAGATGTTCAGTGATTGGGACACTTTTGCGATCCAATCTACGGACGCATTTCAACTTTGCGATCGCATAGTGCGACCTCAGATCCTGCTCGGGCTTTTGTTTTCTTAAATTTTAAACATGACGCCCTTTTTTAATAAAACACCCCCAACACCTCATTTTAACATATTTTTTGAGCAAAATAAGAGAAAGGGAGGAGAGAGTCCTTGAGAGAGAAAGTAAATCTTTATCAAATTGATTTTTCAAAATCACCAAAGCCTGGGGAATTTTAAGAATAGTTTTCACTTCCGTTTTTGTAGGTAAAATCGCCCTTTTTATTATTTTTTTAATATTAAAACAAAAGAGGTATTCGCGTGTAATTATTCTTGAAAATCAAAAGTGGGATTGCTCATACATGTCCTTAGAAACCTAAAATCGTGTAAGAGGAAGTGGGTAGGAGTAATCTTAAGGAACTGTTCAAATAGGGTAAACAACTTAGATAAGCTCGGGTAGTAATTGTGAACTCCAATTCCGAGGCATATGTGTTAACTTGTGAACTAAATTGACATTGCTAAACAGCTTGATGCATTAAGAATAGATGTTAAAAAGGGAATTCGGCTCCGGGTATGTATAACTAACTTTGATCCATGGAGAATCGCCTTGTTTGATGTAAGTAAGCTTGGTAGGTGATATGTACGTAAATTACTTATGAATTTCTTGTGATAAGTGTGTTGTGATTGTGTTATGTTGTCCTAGTTGTGGAATAAATGACTAAAGGAAATTGAGACTAGTGCAACTGGAATAACTATGATAACTATATCTATGACTTATTGTGGGCAATTACCAAAGTGACGTTAAACGTGTATGGGTTGTCTAAAATATGATGGAAATAGTATTGATGGTTACGGAAACACATTTAATATTGTTGTTCTTAATTCTTGAAAGGTATTGTTGTTGTTTGCTCTTTGTGGATTTAAATTGTACTGTGGATCGGGTTGCACGCTGCAACACAAAGTAATAAGGTACGGATTGTGGTGATATGGGTGGCCGAGGTAATAAGGGTGGAAAGTGATCGAAATCACTATTGAAACAAAGTATGAGAAAATTGTGAGACTATTGAAGTGAAATTATGGAAGGGGATTACATGAAAGCTTGTAAACTGTTTTGGCTTGATTGTTCCTTCATCTGTGTTTGGTTGCTGCATCCATTATTTTTTCCTACTTATATGTGGTTTGAGTTTACTTGGAAAAAAATTGTTCATACATACCAATACAATTCAAATTTACTTACTTCCTTTTTCCCGGGGGCGCTACATTCGTGTTATGATTGTAGGTGGATCTATAGCAGAAACTCTAGTCCACCGACCGTAGCTCCTCATTACTTCCTGCCAGTTGTTGGTGTGCCCCTTTCCCTTCTGGGCCCTGCGTAGCTCATGCCGCTACTGTTCTTGTCCTTTGGGATCCAGTTTTCAAACCGGGTAATTATTACCAGATATTAATAAAAATTGAAAACTAAAACTTGATTTGTAATACCTCTGTTATACAGGCGGGCTCCTAACTTTCAAACTTGTAAATGCATTCCTCTATTATCCAGGCGGGCTCCTGACTTCTGAAATTTGAATTGTATATCTATGTTCTCCAGGTGGGCTCCTAACTTCACAAAATAGAAAAAACAAGGAAAACCTTCTACTTCTGCTTGGAAACTGGGTACATATTACTAGATGGGAATTTAAAAATCTAAAACTTTAATTGTAACACCTATATTCTCCAACTAAAACTTGAATTGTAACACCTCTATTTTTCAGGCGAACTCCAAACTTCAAACATGAAAAATGTATTCCTCTGTTCTCCAGGCGGGCTCATGACTTCAAAAAAAAAAAGAAATCAATTAGAAAACTAAAATTTGAATTGTGATACCTCTGTTCTTCAAGTGGGCTCCTAATTGCTGAATCTTGTGTTGTATGTTTCTGTTCTGTAGGCGGACTCCTGACTGCTGAAATTCGAAATGCATGTCTTTGTTCTCCAGGCGGACTACTGACTTCAACAAAAAAAGCAACCAAAGAAAATTTTTTCACCCGGTTTGGGAGGTAGGTGTATGGCTGAGTGTTAAACTGAATTATATTACCAAATACTACTAATAATTGAAAGCTAAGTCATATTATCCAGGGAGGTCCTGACGACTCCTAAGGTATTACTCTCATTACATCCTATTATCTACAAGGGTTTTTTTTAAACTACATCCTATTATCCAGGAAGGTCATGACAACTCCTAACAATTACAAACATAAAGTATTACTCTCACTACATCATGTTATCTACAAGGGTTTTTGACCTACATCCTATTATCCAGGGAGGCCCTGACAACTCCTAACAATTATGAACCTAAGGTATTACTCTCACTACATCATGTTACCTAGAAGGGATTTTGAACTTCATCCTATTATCCAGGAAGGTCCTAACAATTTACTTCAACTTTATCCTAAATATGCAAACTTTAATTCCCCTATCCTATTCATGATTATCTTGTATTTTAATCACACCACACTTTTTGGAACATCTGACTTTTCTGCCCTGTTTCAATCAAAGAAAAATTCATTAGATCAAAATGGAGCTTAGTTGCTGGCATTCTTGTTGAACATTCTTCCACTGCATTGCTTTGTTTTTACCAGCTTCCCCGAAATGGCTCTGAATTGCTTGACCTTCTGACTCACTTTCAAATTCCCCTACCTCTGACAAACCGAATGTTTCATACCCATGTTGTTGTTTCACACTTCTGACCCCTTTATCTGAACCTTTACATTACCCACGACATTTCCCAATCATTCCACGGATTAAATGTTCGGTGATTCCCTGTGTTTTGCCTTACGCCAAGTTGACCACATTATGCTTTACACTTTTTTGAAGCTGGTAGTGAGCAATGAAATCCTTTTCTACTTGCTTTGAAAACAACTGACACTGAAGCATCTTAGACAAACTAAACCCCATAAGAAAATGAAATACAAGTATTTTACGAGTTAAAGATAAGAATAATCCAAAATCGGATGATTGTTTAAAAAAGAAGAAAATTAAACTTATCTGACCGGAACAGTTGGTACCAATGATCACGACATTTATTTCGGACTAGCCGGCCCAATCTGTCTAACTAACCAGTTTTCAGTTGCCACATTTTATTGCCCCAGAATGTCATCTCTTGATTACTTTACCCAAACTTTTACCTTGTTCATTCTGCAGTGCCTCGAAACAGTTTTCCATTAATAGACCTTTCTCAATTATTCATTTCTAAACTCACTTTCGCCTCGAGATGCTCGTGAGGGTTTTCGCTAATTGGACTCTCTCATTTCTCAACTCACCTCGCCTTACAGTGCCGGTGAAGGTTTTCACCAATAAGACTCTCTCATTTTTATTTCTCTCAACTCCCGTCGTCTTATTGTGCCCTTGAGGGTTTTCACCAATAAGACTCTCATTTTTTAATTTTTCTTGCTTGAACCAGAGTTTGACCTTATCATGAATTACCTTTACCTGTTTGAAACTGCATTTCTCAAATACTAATCGGAAGGTCTTTCTTTGGACCGTAATAGAAATAACCTTCCTTACAACAACAACAACTTATGCCCCAGTTTCTTGGTTGCGGATTTTTTATTTCAATTTTGGTATGACTGAACCTCAAATAGGCTACCTACGTACCCCTTTGGGATAAAGTCGAACGTAGTTCACGTCATCGAAACTACGTTGATGTGTTTCTGTTCGTTTCTTTCTATTTTTATGTTCTTCTTTTATTTTTATTTTCTTCATTTCCTTTTCATTTATTTTCTTTTATTATCTTTTCTATTCATTATCTTTTCTATTCTTTCTTCTTTTAACTTATTATTCTATCGTTTTCCTTTTCCTTTCTTTTTCTTTTCTCTTCTTCTTCTTTCTTTTCTATTCCTCCTTCTTCCCCTTTTACTTCCTTCTTTTCATCTACTTATTTTCGTAATTGCGTTTCTTAATTATGCCATTGATTCTAAAAAAGGGGTATGGTAGAAAATAAACACGGCACAAAATGGGGTGACGAATAATAATGTTTTTCAGATAGCAGAACAAAACTCCTTCGTCATTTCAATCTTCAAAATATGCGGAATACAAACTAAGTACAATCAAAATAAAAAAATTATTCATAGTATCTCTTGACCGCATCAGAATTGATGAACATTTTGAACATTGTTTTCCACATCTATCACATATAATGCACTATTAGACAGCACTCTGGTTACAACAAATGGCCCCTGCCTAGTTTGGGGAAAATTTTCCTTTTGTTTCAGCCTAATGAGGCAAGATACATCCCAACAGTAACTTTCCGTCTTTGAACATCCTCGGATGAACTTTCTTGTTGCACGCTCTTGCCATTTTTATTGGTAAAATTGGCCATGTGACTAATACTAATCTCTTTTCATTAACCAGGCTCATATGTTCTAGGTGGGTGAAATCCTCATCATGTTCCAACTTATTACCACACTTAATTTCTTGTATTATTTATTTCAGAATAAGACCGTCTTTCAAGACTGGGCTGAGGATTTCATCACGAGAGTCATGTTATTGATATCACCATAAAAAGACTTGTATAGAGAATAAAAACAAACTGAAACCGAATTAAGAATGAAGAAAGAAAGATAATTGCATTTCATTAAAGGAAAAGATAACAGGGTTTTAACTCATCCAAACTGGCGGAACATAGTATATGGACTATAGACCCTGGAATAATCCAGATAGCTTAAAGAAAAATAGGACCCACTACCAAGACTTCCAGTCATTGACTTTTGCCCATGGTCAGAAGAACTGTAAATTTGCCCTACCTGACCCTTTCTCTGCTTCAACCACGTTTACCTCACTGAATAACCTTTTGAACCCCTTTACCACGTTTCTATCCGCACCACTCAATGTCTCAAGAACCTTTGACGACATCAGCTTGTTATGTACCCCTTTCAACTGAAGCATCACTTTCTCACTGGTTGGCTTTTAATTCAAAATGGTTTTGCTAGAACGGATCATCATTACAGTTTGGAAAGGTTTCTTATGCATTCCTCCCTTATGCATCAATTCGATCATATGAGCCTCATAGTGAGCCAGCAGCGGATTCTGAATTATATTTGGTGCCTCAGGGCCCTGAATCTCAATCCAGCGAGTGTTTGACATTATGTACGAGCTGGAGGCTGGGTATAGTTTTGAGCATGATGAATGGAAAAATATGTGTTTGGAGGTGGCTTCACCTGAGTTATTAATTCCAAAATTTATCCGAGCCTCTTTCATATTTCAGGTTATGACACTAACAGAAAAGGGAGCCTCAACCAGCAAGCACATCCTCACATGTGAGAAGAGAAGGGTTATAGCACAGTTTATATACAGTTCAAATAATATCAAAGTAGTAAAGCATTTAGCACATTTAGCAGGAAACATGTAGGAAAATCAGATAAAGCAAAACATAACAATTATTCTAAACTCGAATTCTTAAACCCTGAATTAAAGTTCTGGGTTTGTATCCCAGTAGAGTCGCCAGAGCCGTCACACCTAATTTTTCACTACACTTGCAAGGGCGTAAAGGAGATTTTCCAATTAAAGGACAATCAAAAATTCAGAGTCGCCACTTTGGAAATTAATGGTGTACCAAGTCACCGATTGAATTCCCAAACCGAGGAAAATATGACTCTGTTAACAGTCTGCGCACCAGAAATCCGAGTAAGGTGTTTTGTTAACACTGGAGAAGGTGCTAGGCATTCGCGGGTTTCGTTGTTCCAGCACGATCGCTCAACTGTTGTATTCGGCTCATTTGATTTCGAAACATGTTTTAGCTTATGTGATTTTTAATCTTAACTGCTTTTATTATTACTTTTAACAAGAATTGCAATGTCATGAAAATGTGTCTCGAACCACGTCACACAAATGCACTCATAATTATTGACTTCATTAAGATTTGGATTTAGGTTACATAAATGCGCACCCGAGTTTAGGATGGTAATTTTATTAAAATGGCACCAAAAGAGACTAACGCGTTATTCTCTTTGTGCAAGGCCGTGAAATCTACTAAAGAGCCCATCCCGAAATCTAAGTATAAACATTTATTGAGGGATCCATAATTTTTGCGTTTTGTTTGGCGAAGCTCGTCTCATTTTTATTTAGTATATCATTAAATGAACTAAATTTTCTATTTTTGTTTGTCTCTAAAAATAAAGAAAAAGTCATAATTAATTAACGCGTCTATGTATCCTTACTACGTTATCCAAATAATGGTTGAATTGAAACAACAAAGCCTCACATGAGGCTTTCAGCGTTTGGGGCTTACAATTGTCCCTACACCGTTCAGTTATGCATGTGCCGAAGACATTGCCAAAACCTGGGCCGTATTCAGACGAGAAGTGGGCCCAAAATTATGTAATCATAGAGATGCACATCTACGATTATAATGAAACCAACAATAGTTTTTGTTTGTGTTTTTAATACCTTTGGGACTACAACCATAAGGAGAATATTGAAATCCACTATAATGAATTATACAAATAAAATTCACAATTCAAATGATGCTCAAATCATCTAAATCTCGCTACAACTCATCGAGGTGGAATTCATATACGAAGATTATCTAAAACAACCCTTTTTTAACTCCCACTTTCCAATTAATACTTACTAACATGTATCGAATTAAGCATGCTTTGAATCTAACAGTTCAAATAATCAGTCGTTAACCCAAGTGCACAGATTCCTTAATTAGTTTCAAAATCCAATTATTCTCTAGTTCCATGTGTCTAAACTAAATGAACGAAC
This sequence comes from Nicotiana benthamiana, assembly GCA_034376525.1. Lineage (NCBI taxonomy): Eukaryota > Viridiplantae > Streptophyta > Magnoliopsida > Solanales > Solanaceae > Nicotiana > Nicotiana benthamiana. The sequence goes on along the minus strand of CM067329.1, from coordinate 134,221,490 downwards.
TAAGTTAGCTATAGCAAATTAACAGTCTGTTACAAAAAAGATAATCAAAACAGGCTCAGTCAACCTAAGGCAATCCCAATTATACAGCCCATATGTCTATTGCATGTAAGTAAAAATAAATCAAACTAAATTAACATATTATATACTAGAAATATCTATTAGAATATAGATGCTTAATTGTCTAAATGTGCACTATCCAGTAAAATGTGCATGAGTATTTTTCATTTCATGTCGATCTCAAAGAGCCACATTAATTTGGATTCAAATGTGTACCTGTAAATGTAAAACAACAAGAGAGAAAAGGGAACTTAGCAGCAACTCAACAGATCAGAATTCACCAATTTCACAAGACCCATGAAGAAGTAAATCAATCAAATACATCTCAAACCTACTTGAAGTTGACCCAAAAGATCATAGAACAATTTCAGCAATCAAAAACTCCAGCAACAACTCGAATAAGCCTCAGACACATTTAGATGCTTTAAAATTTTGATTATTGAATAGAAACAGAGAGATCCAAACTAATTCTAATCCTAAATAAGCTAACTAGTTGAATTAAGAACTGAAACTTGAAGAATGATCAATGTAACAGTGTTTTTTTCTTCTTTGTATTTTCTATGGTTATTCTGTATGTTTTTGGATTTTTCTAAGATGAGGAAGATGATTTCAGATCTAATGTTTGATTTTAAAATTAAAATTAACTTTTGGGAAAGTAAGCCTATTTGGTAGGGAATTTGAGGCTTCCAAAAAATTATTATTCAAGGCAAAGTGCATGCCATTTTATAGGCACAAATGAGGCTATTTTTCTATCCTAGTCTCTATTTATTTTTTATTTAGTCCAATACTTCCTAACTTTTTACCAAAGTTACACCCCTGTGTTCCTGAAAATATAGCTCAAGTCCTACTCTAAATTCGAACAGGCATAAACGTTTAATCCGACTAAACTAATCAAAGTCTAAAACTTTGAACATTAATTACGAGTTACTTAACCAGATTCAAACATCATTTTGACAGAAGAACCAAAATAACATCAAACAAAATCAAACAGAACCCTAAGAAGTTTAGCTTAATTATTCATGAAAAACAATTAATCAAATGATGGCGAAAAAAGAGATTCCAGCTCAAACTACGAGCAATAAGAACTCAACACAGTGGTAAACTATTTAGCTAATTTTTTAATGTAACATGGATAAGAAAAATAGAAGAAAGAAAATAGACGAGGCAAACTCAGACGAGTACAATGATAGGAGATAAAGAAGGAATAATCAGAACAAATAGAATGAAATAAACTGACAACTTATTGAATCGTCTTAGGCTCAGGGCTAATTCTCCAATCTAAACCTTGTTATTACGTTAACCAACCATTTTTATTCATGAACGGGTAACAACTAAGAGAAATGGAGAGGACTCTACATGTTGGGCTTCCATCGGAAACTCAATTGCATTCTCAAATTCCACTTTAAAAGGCTTGGTCGATGTTTCAAGGAAGAAAGAAGGCAGATATAGGACAAGGGAGGTCTGATGGTTAGGGAGTGTCTATTTGGTGATGATTTGAGCCATGCCGCCACCGGAAGAAACGAGGGCGGCGGCTAGGGTTTTTGAGATTTGAGGGGTTCTAGTGGGGTTTGAGTGAAATGGATGATGAACTTATCATGAGGGCAGGGAGATGCCACTTTGGTGTTATTTTGGAGACCATGGGACGCCGGCTGCCGGTGGTGGACCGGGGGGGGGGGGGGGGGGGAGGTTTGGGCCCCGCGGTGAAACAGACGAAGGGGAAAGGGGGGTCTGTTTAGTTTAAGGTTATTTAGGCCTACATTAATGTAAGAAGATAGGGGAGTTTGGACCAGGTTGTGGGTTAAGGGTTTGGCAGACGGTTTTGGCATTGATTTTGGCCAAGGAATGGAAAATTTCGACAGGCCGAAAGGCTGATCTCTTTAATTCAAATCCCCTTTTTTTTTTTTTCGTATTTATTTAATCACTATTTATATTTTCCTTATTTTTTTCTAAAATGATAAATTAAACATAAAACAAAATTGACTTCTAAAAATATTATTAAATTCTCAAATACCCTTATTCCTAATTAAATACAAATCGAGACGAATTAAAACTAAAAATATAAAAAGGCTATTTTTGTTATTTTTCTTTGTATAATGTGATTTGATTACTAACTAATCCTAAAATGTGAAACTAAATTCTAAAACCAATTGCCTAATTTTTTTTTTAATTTTCCATACGAATTAAAGTGCATAAATAAAATGCAAACACTTAACATAAAAATGTCACAAAAATCCAGAAGATTATAAATAATGAAGAATTTTTTTTTTATTGTTTGGGAATAATTCATGTAGGGAAAAAATTACGTTCTCACATCACATATATCATATCAATTCATTGGCACTTAGGGCCACAATTGTAACATCATTTCTACTTCCAATGCCATCCTTATGATTTATTATCATAGGCACATACAAAAGTAATTCAAGTTACAAGCATAGCTAAGATTTCACATAATTAGCATGACAATCTCAGTTTTAATTCTTGACGTGAAATCTAGGCAATGTCAACACATGATTCATATTATTTTCACATCTTCAAATATCTAGGATAGTACTTTATTTTGCACACATTTGGGCAAACCTTTCATGTTTACATATACAATTCCAAAGCAAATTCATGTAAATTAACAATCAATATATCAATCAAGTTTTCAGCCTTACCACATTTGCACATACACATATCAACGGAGCTCAATTTCTTATAGGACGGAATTTTAGTCATACATACCTTAATAGAGCTTTCCTTAAATTTTCACAAAAATTTTGGGACTCATAGTAACTTCAATCTATTTTATTAAAATTACAAATTGAATAAAAAATTAGAGACATGCTTAAGATTCTACATCATTTAAGTATTTATCAAGCACTAAGTGCTCATTTGTGATTTTAGGACCCTTTTGTAGATTTTTATCACCTTATACCCCAATTGCTATCCTTTTAACTCACAATCTTCTCATACCCCATTATTACACATGCATGCAAGATAATTAATCCTTACACCCATGAACCCACTTGTTAATCAATTATTTTAATAGAAATATCAATATTATAGATTAGGCTCAAGTTCTTACCTCTTTGAGTTAAGGTCTAGAAGCATTTCTTGATAATCTTCAATGGCTTATGCAAGAATTGAGTGGGGAATTGTTGAAGATGACCCTCTCTTTATAGAACTTCCTCTCTTACTCTTTTTGCAGTAAATAGTTTAAAATAGATCTATAGCGTTTTTTAATGGGATGGGGTCAGGTTTTAAACATTAGAAAATAGGAGCCCCTACGAAATCTGTGATGGCATAATAGACATGCGGCCCGCAAAATGAACCGCAAAAATTATCCCAAAACCTGAATAAACTGTATAGGTATACAACAGAAATACGGTCTGTATAAAGGTTTTGCAATCGCATAATGCACCGCCAAACTTCTTCTTACAAATATTCCAAGGGAATTATGCGATAAGTATGCAGCCCGTATATTTATTATGCGATCGCATAATTGTCCACATAGTTGACATCAAATTAACAGTCAAACTGTATGGCTCTGCAATGACTATGCGGTCTGCATATCTATTATGTAACCGCATAATGGACCACAGAAATGCACTTTTTGTAGAACATAATTCCTTAACTTTTTAATGCACAGATAAATCCAAAGAGTCTGAACTTCGTCGAGCAATTTTATGAATTTCTAACACATGATCCTAACTTGGCACTACAAGATTCGGGTTTTTGAATAGAAATTTTCACAGGGACTTACACTTGAACTCCAGTTGTGGAATCTACAATGATGTTTATCAAAAGATTTATCCCTTCTGTGAAAGTATAAACTGATACTTTATTTGTTTTATTGTGATGTGGACAGTCTCTAAGAAGCTTCTTAAACCTCTCCCAAGCTGAATATAAAAACTCTACGGCTTTCTTTTTTAAGGCATATATCTCACTTTTGATCTTTACAGTTTTGCCTGAAGGAAAGAACCTTGCCAAAACCCCATTGCCAGATCATTCCACGATATAATAGAATTACTTGGTTCTGTCTTTAGCCATCGCATTGTTTCGTCCAATAAAGAGAACGGGAAAAGTAGGAGCCTCACATAGTTTGGAGTGACTCCCTTAGTTGTATAAGTAATCACTAATTTCCAAGAAGTTCAGGATATGCTATAGTGGATCCTCGTACGCAAGACCGATAAACTGGCCATTCAAATGTAGTAGATAAACTATGCTCTATTTCGGCTCAAAGTGCCCAGTGATCCTGGGCTTCATAATGCTAGAGGTGACATTAACAATACTGGGCATCACTACTTTCTGAACAACCATATGTTGCCCCTCTGCAAAGTTCACGGGAAATTAAACAGGTACCTGAAGATTATTTGTATCATTTGCTTCCCTCAACATCCATAAAATGTTCTCTCAGGGTAGGGAAAAAAGCCTTCAAGTCTATCCTGCCTTGTGACTTTGCCCATTCAATCAGATTTCCTGAGAGCAAAGCCACAATCAAGCAAAGTCAGATTTGATGAAATAAACAATGAAAGCAAAAACTAGAAAATGGTCAACATTCAAGTCCCAAAAACTGCACCAAAAACATGTTTCTCCCAAACGCACATGCACGTATACGTGGTTGTACAAGTAATAAAATGATAATTCTAGTGAAGAACCTGCAGGAACTGGTATCAAGTACCTACTAACTTCACCAAGATTGCTATTTAGTCGAACCAATTCGAGTTCAAGAGTTTAATTATAATAAATAATAATTCTAAGTATGTGACGATCCAACTCGTCATCTCATGTTTTACTGCTCTGGTTCCCCCATTTTATGCTTCTTCATGTTTCGTTATTAGTATGTGGTGTGTTAGCGTTGATTTGGACTGGTTTTGATAAGAAATGAGACACTTAGTCTTTTTAAGAAAGGCTTAAGTTGGAAAAGTCAACCGGATGTTGACTTATGAGTTATAGGGCTCGGATATGATTTTTGGTGCTTCGGATAGCTTTGGGGGGATGATTTGCGACTGAGGAGCATGGTGGGAAATGATTTTGGAGTTCCGGTCTAGAATTAGGCACGAATTGACGAAGTTAGTATTTTGGCAAAATCCGTTTGGTAGGTGAGATTTTGAAGAAGTTAACCAGATGTTAACTTTTGAGTCAACCGAATGTTGACTTATGAGTTATTGGGCTTGAATGTGATTTTCGTTGTTTTTGTTAGCTTTGGGGGATGATTTGTGACTTAGGAGCGTGGTCGGAAATGATTTTGGAGGTCTGGTCTAGAATTAGGCATGAATTGATGAAGTTAGTATTTTGGCGAAATCAGGTTGGTAGTTGAGATTTTGATTCGAGGGTCGGAATGGAAGAGTTGTAGTAGCTTCGTTAAGTGTTTTTGGATATTTGTGCAAAATTTCAGCTCATTCGGACGTCGTTTGGTTGAGTTTTTGATCGAATGCGCATTTCAGAAGTATTTGAAGAACTTAGGCTTGAATCCGATGTGATTCAATGGTTTTACTATTTTTTGATGTGTTTGATGATTGGAACAAGTTTAAATGAGGTTATGGGATGTGTTGGTGTTTTGGTTGAGGTCCCGAAGGCCTCGGGGTGTATTCGAGTGGCTAAACAAGAGTTTTTGAAGTTTACTTCAAGTGCGTTGTTGTTGTCATATGGTATTTCCACTTCTGCGAAAATGGACAGCATAAGCGGCTCCACAGAAGTGGGTAAAGGGTTGCAAAAGCGTTCAGGCATTTTCTAGGGTAATTTCGCATAAGCAGAAGATGGTTGATTTAGCGGGTCCGTAGGAGCGGACATTTTACCGCAGATGCGATTTTGAGAGAAGCGAAGAAGCGGAGCTTGAGTCGCATAAGCGAAAATTTGGTTTATAAGTGAGAGCTGCATAAGCAATTTTTTTCCATAGAAGCGGTCCTGCATAAGCGAAAGTCACTGTGGACAGAAGGGTTTTAAATGTTATATTTCATCCGCGAGCAAGAGGTAGTTTCTACCATTTTGAGCGACTTGGAGAGCTTTGGGCGAGAATTTTCGAGGGTTTCGACGAGAATTGATTGGAGGTAAGTTTCTTGGCCTAATTATTCAAGTTTATGGTAGAATTAACATGTACATTGGTGGAAATTAATCAAAAATGGGCTAAGTTAGGAATTATAAGTTAAAAATGGAATTTGGAGGGGCAAATGAACTCCGATTTTGGTAAATTTGATATGCATAGACTCATGGCGAGATGAGAAATCTGATAATGTGAGTTTCATAATTTTCTTTGAGAAGTGGGCCCGGTGCTCGGGTTTTGCTAGTTTCGAGATTTTTGGTATTTCTCGATTTTTTCGATTGGGTATTGTTTCCTTAGCATATTATGATGTATTCGCCTTGATTTTGGTTAGATATGACGTGTGTGTAGGTGTATTTGAGGGGCAAAGACATCACGAACTTGAGATTTATTCGGCTCGAGGTGAGTAATACTTGTAAATGATATCGTGAGGGTTTGAAACCCAAGATTTAGATATCATAGTATTGTATTAAGGTGGATTGCACGTTGAATAGCGTGTGTAGGGTAGAGAACCTTTAGAGATTGTGACTAGGTCCGTCCTGATAGATGAAATTACTACGTATTTGACTTAAACTACTTTTTATCACCATGATTTGGCATGATTGCCATGTTTTGGGATTTGTGCCAATTATTTGTGTCGTTTAGTGATTATTATAACCATTTCCATGATGCTTAGCATGTTAAATGATTTCGTTCCCAAATTAAACATTGTTTTTAAATTTCAAGTCATACATCTAAGGTTTTAAAGCTTAAACTACATTTTTTTGACGTTTGGAGTTGAGAACTATTAATTGACATCGCCCTTGTGGCTCACATGCATATTTTGGACTAAGGATGGATCGGGCTGCACGTTGCAATAGTGTGATATTGATATTGTGCTTGGGCTGTAGGAGCCCCTCCGGAAACTAAACCCCCACAGTGAGCGCGGGTAGCCAAGTAGATCGGGATGCGTGTTGCAGTGGTCATATGCATTGCATTGCATTCATGCATTGGTTCCTATTTGTGCTACGTGTCATGACATTCAGCACTCTAATTTCATTAGTATCCATGCTACTTCTTACCCTGTTTACCAGATACCCTGGTGTTAATTGTTAGTGTCGTGACGTGCTCGAGGGGCTGACTTTTGTGTTGATTTGCACTATCTATCTTCGCATTCATTTGTTTAACTGTTGGAAAAAGATATTTTCAAAAGATGTTTTAAATGGAGTCAAGATATTTTCAAAAGGATTTTCACGTTTTTAGCGCTTTCTTAAAGGGTTACATTGTACTATTTAGCATGATGACTTGCTTTACATGGTTTCTTGCTTCTTAGCTGTTATTTACTTTTATTACTCACTGAGTTTGAGTACTTACTTTACTCCTTGCGCCTCGTGTGCAGATGTAGGTATTTATTTACTCGGTAGCAGGTTGAGCGGGTTGAGGACTTACTATCTTAGCTGAGCAAGATGACCGCTAGCGTTTGCGGCAACAGATTTCTTCCCTTTTGATTCCACATTTTTATCTATGTATTTTAGACCATATAGCCATATCAAAAATCCTTCTAGATACTTGTGACTTGTGACACCCTGGTCGGGTTGTAAATACTGGTTATTAATTTTGTTAATTAGTATTTATCTATTTATATATGTTTAATAATTGTTAAAAGGACAATTTGGGTTAGTTGGCTAGCCTTGTCTTCACGGGAGGCGCCATCATGACCAGGTTTAGATATTGGGTTGTGATAAGTTGGTATTAGAGCCTAGGTTACTAGGTCTCGCGAGTCATGAGCAGGTTTAGTAGAGTCTCGCGGATCGGTACAGAGATGTTTGTATTTATCCTCGAGAGGCTGCAGAACCTTTAGGAGAACATCACCTTCTTATAATTCTAATCGTATGTACTTGATTCAGCTTGAGATATAGCTCTTGAAATTCCCACCACACGTCCGTACACGCACATGAGCTCTCAGTATTATATGTGTCTTGATGGCTTGTGATTCCCCGATCAAGGGGTGAGACGTGATTTTCGTGAGTATGTTGGGCCAGTTTGGATGATTTGAGGCCAGATCTTTGTCTATGGATTGAGCACCGAAGTGATGATTGTGTGAGCAAGTGTTTTGAACTTATATGTTCGGTATAGCCCTATTAGCCGGAATGGCAGTTTGGTATTCATGTGATGAGTATGTTAATACGGCAAGATATATCTATATGACTTGGTAGTGGGAAAGAAGTCTGTTGGATAATAGATGAACTGTTAAGTGATTCATTCCTATTGTGATATGTTGTGTAGCCCCGAATAATGGGCACGGGAAGAATATTTTCATATCTCCTAGTTGGGAAGTTGAGTGCATTTCATATGGTGGTATGAGTTTCGACTCAGGAAGACTTACATCTATGTAACATATATGATGGTTAAAGGCATGGTGAAGTACTAAATTGAGGCGAAGAATGTAGGTTACCTCATGCGGAGTATTCTTAAATGGTATGGTCCTTATGTGTATGTTAGAAGCTCACATGTGTAATTGAGGGGCACGTGATGAAGTTGGAAACTCGGGTCGCTTAAGAGAATGGACTCAACTGATGTTGGGATAACAACGAGAGTTGCAGAGGATTACAGTACTAGATGATTTGGGTTTTCGCATTTGGTAGATGATTTGATTTTAATCCCACTATGATATTGTGGAATCAGTAGAGCTAAAGTATTATGGGTTATTGAGTGTTTCCTGATATATGACTTCGAGCCAAGTCGGGGAGTTTGTTGTTTATTAGTTGATCACACGGTTATGCACTATGTTGGCTCCGTTCCAAGGTATGCTGCAGGATCAGTCCTAGTTGCAAAAATTGAGTCGAGGATGGAACGAGTGAAACAAAATCTTGACAAAGGTTACATTATACCTCGTAGAGTATGAGAATCATGGAATGTCTAGAGTGTTATTGGCAAGGAATGATCAGTGTATAGAGAAGGAAGATCTTTGTATGTACTGGAATTAGATCATATCCTGCAGTGTTAGAGTTCTAATAAGGGACGATTTGTTCTTATCATTAAGTCAGGGAATTTACAATTTCAATAAGCGTGAAATGACACTCGAGAATGGTTTTATTGTGTTCAAGAATTTTTCATGTACCGATCAAGTGTTTTAAGGTTGTGTACGTGGTTAGAGATTGTGTCTTCATTGGAAAATGTAAAGGCTTGTGGTATTTATATGTTAACTATGGGATTCTACGCATCAATATCAGAGAAATAAAGGTAACAGAGTTGGATTCACACGAAGTTCTTCCTAGTATATTATTTTTGGAATGTGGTGTTCCTGGAAATATTTGAGAGAGTATTCAGTGGCTTGTGGGTCTTAGACAGTGTGGTCTTGTTCTTGGGTCTCGTGTAGTGATCCTGAGTTGAGGAACTGTGGTACTACGACGAGAGAGAATATCAAGTTGAAAATGAATCAGGAAGAAACCTAGGCAAATGAATTAGCTTGTTAGTGTACCGAATCAGTATGGTAAGGATATGATTAAAACTTTGTGTATGTTCAAGGAAATGAGTTCATACAGGTATTTTGCAGCAAAGCTATCGAGTTCTGACATATTTATTAGCTTGGTCTAGTTAGAAAGATTAAGTCCTGATAATTTAGCCTGTGCAAATGGAATTAGGAGAGAATTCTTATCGGGTTTCATCGTGGTTTGGAGATGTATATTTTCTTAGGACATACAAAGCATGGAGTGTGTAATGATTTTTCTTCTAAATGGGATTAATGAATGTTCTTGACTAATTGAGTGGGTCGTTGTCTGCAACGCAGAAGGGAGATAAAAGTTCTCATGTTATCCTTGGAGGGCTTTGTATATTCTGTATGATGTAGAAGAATGAGAATGGCGCGAGGGGTTTCAGTCCAGTTCTGAAAAGATATTATAAAAAATTCTTAGGAAACGGGTAGCCTCAGGTAACCAAGGAAATTATACTGCTAATTGGAAGTGATGTGACAAGAGTATATGTCTCAGGAAAGGGTAAAGTGATTAAATTGATGATACTTCATTTGTATTGCGGTGCCTTATGGCTAGATCGAATGCTGATAGTTGAGTGTGTTTGATGGAACAGGGGGGTTTTGGAATATCTTTCATGGAATGACTCGGTACTTAGGGTGTAAAACGTATTTGTACTCGGTTACAGTGATTCGTGTGCTATATGGAGTTGGAGACTCGAAGTTCTCAGGTACAGACTATGTAGTTGTTGTGGATCGTATGTATTGGTACCGTTAGTGGCCATTGGGATTTGGAGGCCCGAGTGGTTCCTTTCTTGGTATATTAGATTTGTGATATTACATTGGGGTATAGACCGGTTGTCTCATTGTTGGGATATTCTAGACCACTGTGTTATGGGCTATGTCGGAAAACGCCACTGGTTGTCATGGTGAGGTTAATCGAATTGAGTTCTAGCATAGTGGTTTGCATTCCAAAGACCAGCGAATAGGATGATTATTATTGAGGGATAGGTTGACCCGATCGTATTGAGCTTGTTAGTTATCTAAGGTGATCTATGAGTAATTATTTGTGCTATGAGACGTTATGATTTGTTAGATATGGGCACATGTGGTGCGGTTCTTTTGAGGATTGAGGATTTATAAAGAAAGTCGAGAAGGAAATGTTATTGGGTGTTGCTCGATAAATGAGTAGTGGTTATAACCTATCTAGTTGCATGTCGTATGTTATTTGTTTCACCGTGGATGTAGCGAACTGCTTTGGTTCAGACATCAAATGTGCGTGGCTGTCAATTTTGGATCATAGTGACTTGAGGTGCTTCATGTGTAACAATGTTTGCATAGGATCACTCATTGGTGCGAGGCTACGTGGAGTTATGACCTATCAAGGTAGCTTCAGGTGTTCTATTTCTTTTATGTGAGATGGGGTCTCAGCCTTGTGTTGTAATGTTATTGATGAGCTTAAGGTACAACTCTTTCGTTTGCGTCATTTTTCATGATTTGAGTATGTTAAGACCGTCTTTTATTGGTGCGTGTATTATGCAAATTGTGGCTTAGGCCGGTGTTGAGGTGTCATATTACCAGAGTGGTGTGTTGGACCCGAAGTGATCATTGGAGGTCATTAATGAATACAAACGAATTTGGTATCTTCTTGGTTGAAGGTTAATATCGAGGTTCGGCTCGGAAATCTATTATGGTAGTAGTCAAAAGGGAAGTGACTTCATGAATGGTTGATTTGAGAAATCGTTACAGTTTATTGCGTGTTCCATTTATTGTTGGCAGTATATGAAAGTATTGGAATAAGACCTTGGTTGATAATGGGGTTTTCCACAGGTATTCGGGTATTGTGGGAAAATGTTGTGAATAGAGGTTATCTATTCGAGTGTTTGGATTATATAGTTTATCATATTACTGCACCTGAGGTTGCAGGATATGTTATTACAGTTGGTTCGGGTTATTCTGAGTATAGATGTGAGGTTTTGATCTTGCGTATGATTTCAAAAAATGCCATGCGGTCCTACGGTTTATGGTTTAGATGGACTGTGAAATTTCAGCTATATTGTGTTATTGGTCTTATGCGAGATAGGGTGACGAGGGATAACCTCGTGTATATATGCTCGGTAAGTTCATTCAACTATTGGGTTGCTTCTGGTACAACTCTGGGCACGCTCGAGGAAGAGCATTTATTTATGTTGGGGAGGATAAGATGACCCGATTTTGTTTAAGTTAGGGAGGATGCCAAGACTCGACCCGTCGTCTCATGTGTTACTACTCCGTTTTTCACATTTTATGCTTCTTCGTGTTATGTTATCGGTATGTGAATTGTTAGAGTTGATTTGGACTAGTTTTGATAAGAAACGAGACACTTAGGCTCTTTAAGGAAGGCTTAAGTTGGAAAAGTCAACTGGATGTTGACTTATGAGTTATAGGGCTCAAATGTGATTTTCGGTGTTTCGGTTAGCTTTGGGGGATGATGTTCGACTTAGGAGGGTGGTCGGAAATGATTTTGGAGGTACGATATGGAATTAGGCTTGAATTGGCGAAGTTAGTATTTTGGCGAAATACAGTTGATAGGTGAGATTCTGATATGAGGGTCAGAATGGAATTCCAAGAGTTGCAGTAGCTTCTTTATGTGATGTTGATACGCGTGAAAAATTTCCGGTCATTCGTATGTCATTTGGTTAGGTTTTTGATCGAATGGGCATTTCAGAAGTTTTTAAAGAACATTGGCTTGAATCTGATGCGATTATATAGTTTTAGCGTTATTTGGTGTGTTAGATGATTGGAACAAGTTTCAATGAGGTTATGGGATGTGTTGGAGGTTTCGATTGAGGTCTCGGGGGTCTCGGGGTGAATTCGAGTGGTTAAACAAGAGTTTTTGAAGTTTGCTTCACGTCTGTTGTTTCTGTCATCTTGTATTTCTGCTTTTGTGGAAATGGACCGCAGAAGCGCGTAAAGGGTCACAGAAGCGGTCAGGCATGGGCTGGGGTAATTCCGCATAAGCGAAAGATGGTAATTCAACGGGTCTACAGGATCGGACATTTTACCGCAGAAGCGGGTTTGAGAGAACCGCAGAAGTGGAGATTGAGCCGCATAAGCGAGGATTTAATTTTTAGTGAGAACCGCATAAGCGGATTTTTGGCCGCAGAAGCGGTCCCACATAAGCGGAAGCGGGACCGCAGAAGCGAAAGTCATTGCGGACAGAAGGGCTTTAAATGTTATATTTTATCTTTGAGTGAGAATTTTCGAAGGTTTTGACTGAGAATCGATTGGAGGTATGTTCCTTGGCCTAATTATTCAAGTTTAAGGTAGAATTAACATGTAAATTGGTGGAAATTCATCAAAAGCAGGTTAAGTTAGGGCTTGAGGAATTATAAGTAAAAAATGGAATTTGGAGGTTCAAATAGACTCTGATTTTGGTAAATTTGATATGAATAAACTCGTGGCGAGAAGAGGAATCCGGCAATGTGAGTTTTTTAATTTTTTCGAGAAGTAGTCTCGGGGCTCGGGTTTTTCTAGTTTCGAGATTTTTACTATTCCTCGATTATTTTCGATTGGGTATTGTTCCCTTAGCATATTGTGATGTATTCTCTCTCATTTTGGTTAGATACGACGCGCGTTGAGGCCGATTTGAGCGGCAAAGGCATCGGGATATAGACATTTTGCAGCCTCGAGGTGAGTAATACTTGGAAATGATATCCAGAGGGCTTGAAACCTTTGATTTGCACATCACAGTGTTGTATTGAGGTGGCACTCTGGATAGCGAGCGTGGGGTAGAATACCATTGGGGATTATGCCTTGATCCATCCCGATTGATGAAATTAATACGTATTTGATTGAAACTACTTGTTATCATCATGATTAGGGTCGATTTCCATGTTTTACGCTTGGTACCAATTATTTCAATCCTTTAAGGATTACTATCACCGTTTCTATGATACTTAGTAAATGATATAAGTCTTTACTTAAACACTGTTATGAAATGTCCAGTCATGCTTCTAAGGTTTTAAAATTTAAACTACATTTATTTTACGTTTGGAGCTGAGAAATATTACTTGACATCGCCCTAGTGGCTCACATGCATTTTCTGGAGTGAGGATGGATCTGGCAGCATGCCGCAGCGGTGTGATATTGATATTGCGCTTGGGCTATAGGAGCCCCTCCAGAGTCTAAACCTCCACAGTAGGCACGGGTTCCCAAATGGATCGGGCTGCGCGTCGCAACGGTTATATGCATTGCATTGCATTCATGCATTGGTTTCTATTTGTAATACGTGTCATGACATTCATCGCTCTCATTTCATTGGCATCTATGCTATTTCTTGCACTATTTACCAGATACCCTGGTGTTAATTATTAGTGGAGTAATGTGCCCGAGGGGCTGACTTATGTTTTGATTTGCACTATCTGTGTTCGCATTCATTTGCTTACCTATTGAATAAAAGATATTTTCAAAATAGGTTCTGAAGTGAGTCAAGATATTTTCTAAAGGATTTTGATGTTTTCCATATTTTCTCAAAGGGTTACACTGTACTATATAGCATGATTACTTGCTATGCGTGGTTTCTTGCTACTCAGCTGCTATTTAATTTAGTTACTCATTGAGTTGGAGTACTCACTTTAATCCATGCACCTCGCGTGCAGATGCAGGTATTGATTTAGCCGGTAGCGGGTTGAGCTAGTTAAGGATTTGCTATATTAGCTGATCAAGGAGACCGCCGGCATTTGCAGCAGCGGATTCCATCCCTTTTGAGTCTAGATTATTATCCATGTGTTTTAGACTGTGTAGTCGTATAAAAAATCCTTCTAGATGCTAGTGAATTTTGATACCCCGGTCGAATTGTGTTGGGTTGCAAATACTTGTTATTATTGTCGTTAAGCAATATTTATCTATTTGTTTATGTTTAATAATAGTTAATGGGATGATTTTGGTTAGTTGGCTGGCCTTGTCTTCAAGAGAGTTGCCAGCACGACCAGGTTTTGAAATCGGTCGTAACAAAGTACTATCTAAATTGCCGAGCAGTAAAATGGTTATTGTGTATTCAGTGGAGACAATATTTCAGGGATGTCATCGATTCACCAATTATATTGTATTCTAGTTAACTCTTCTTTTTATACAATTCACTCATGGTTGTTAATAACTTTATAATTGCTCTCACATCCTTCTCTCAAACTACTACTTGCCTATTCAATTTAGATTAATGCTTATATCCCTATGAAATCAATCTATTAAGAATGTATTAAGATTACGATACTTAATTAAGCGCGATAACTAGGTATATTTCTATCCTAGACACAAATCCGCCCCTAGGAGATATGGTCGTGCTCTCTTTAATTCTTCTCTAACCGAAACACTGCTTCCCAAACATAACATAGATAGTAAATAGAATCTAACTGTTGGCCAGACAATTAAGCAAATACTCATATATTTGAAGAAACAACTATATATTGGTGAATTGTAATCAAGGTTAAATCAACGTTAAACAACAATATTTATGGCTAAATCATAACCCTACAACTATGGGTCCTAAACACTCACAATAGCACAAAACCAATTTATAATTGTTGGATAATCGAAAGTACTAGGAAAAATGAAGAAATCTGAGATATCCTTGTTGCCAAATGTTTTCCGTGTGTATTCTCTCTTCAAAGTGGCGTCCTGTCTTTAAAAATAAGCCTAGTATTGCTTTTATACGCATTGTTAGGGCCGAAATAACCTTGTCCAGAGCAAAGTTTAAAATTTTTCTCGTCACTAGTGTCCAGACAACGCCCCCCGCTAGCCCTGGCACTAGCAAATTTTGCACACTCTTTGGCGCCACAGGTGGCATCGAGCACCATTTGTGGCGCTAAAAATTCATGTTTTTCTTTTTTCACTCATTTTGGATTAAATCTCGCACCTTTCACTCTCAATTTCTTTCAGATGTTCCTACACATAAAAACATCCCGAGTTAATATAAATCAATACATTTTACATCCAAAATAAAAAAAATATTAGCAAAACACAAGGCAATATACATAAAAATGTATATACTTTTAGCTAAATATCACTCCTCCAAAACATGTTGCTGGTATCGTGTCGTTGACCGGCATGCCATCGCTCCCATCATTGTGGGTGTTGCTGATTGAATCTTCATGGCGAGACAGGTTTCCTTCGATCTCAAGATTGCATGTATTATTGGCAGCATTATCTGCCATTTTTATATTTTTTTTTGCCACGGACAAATTACCGTAACACGTTAGTAAATGAGGTAAGGATAAACTTAATTACACGACTATCTAAACCCCACGGTGGGCACCCAACCATTTATCCGTAAAATAGTACAGCTAAATCTATATGTATTTTCTACATAAGTAAATTAATTTGATCTTGAAATAATTGCAAAATTAGATAAATATAGAATACTTAGCATTGGCAAAAAAGGTAGTTCCTGGAGGAGGGACTGCGGTCACAGTGGCAATGAAATCAAGTAGCAAGAAGATAAAATTGTATTAATCTTTCAATAGATTATAGCTTATGTTTTCTAGGAAGTTTGTCTCCTTTACAATTAAAATAGAGCCCACTATTTATGGTTGCACATAGGAAACAATGTCCTAGGAACAAATCATCTTTTGATGTTAATTATGAGGGCCATTAAAAACTATTTAATGACACGCATTAATGCCAAATTTTTTTTATAATGGGCAACATATTAAATGTTTCAGAATAATCTTCAGTAAATACTATCGGGTGACAGACATTTATTTTATTTTATGAGCACCATCCTTCGCGGTAACAGACAGAGTAGTTGACTTCGGTTTTAGCTATCCTCGGCTTTCAGCTCCACGTGTCACTCCATTATGCAATTACTTAACATAGCATATTTTACCCTATATAAAGTATTAGGGTCACGATTGATTATTTATCTAACGGAAAAGGCCTAAAAATGCCACTCAACTTTCAGAAATTGTTTATCCATGACATCCGTTAAAAACATGCTATTTTCATGCCAGTGTCGTTAAACATATGGTCCATCCATGCCATTATTGACTAACAACTTTATTTTATCTGGCCCATCCATGCCACTGCCGTTAGTCAATAATGGCATGGATGAGACATTTCTTTAACAACAGTGGCATGAAATGAATATTTTTTTAACGAATGGCATGGATAGACCATTTTTTAAAGTTGAGTGACAGTTTTAGGCGTTTACCGTTTATTAATGTGAAGATCCGGCCCACCGTCACGTCAGTTACCACCATGTGTTCCCTTATTGTGTCTATTCATGTTTCAATATCAGTATTATATTCGATCGGGTATAATTGGATTGTTTTTGGTTGAAAACGAGGCACATAGCCTCTTAGAAGAAAGATTATTTTAGAAAAGTCAACCAGAAGTTGACTATGTAGTTATAAGGCTCGGAAGTGAATTCCGGTGGTTTATTAGCTTCGGGGGATGATTTTTAACTTCGGAGTGCGATCATAATCAAATTTGGAGGTCCGATGTAGAATTAGGCTTCAATTGGTCAAGTTGGAATTTTGATGAATTCTTATTGATAGTTGATATATTTTTTTAATAATAAAAAGAAAATTACAACAAATAGGAAAAATAAAATAAGGGGCGACTAGCACCGTATTGTTCTCCATTTAACAACAACCGGTGTAAATATTACCTTATTTATCCTATTGAGGCCAATAAAAGCCTCAAGAACTAACAAGCATGCAAAAAGAAAGAAGTAGCAAGAACTAAGAAAAGTATGATCATCACAGAGTTTATAACATGCTCTGTGATGATATTACATAGAGAAATACCAATAAGATGGAAAAGTAAAAAGTTGAAGAAGTCATGTTGTTGCAATCTTTTCTCTAATTTTGTGAAAAATACAATGTGTAGATTAATGACTTCGTCCATAATTTTTGTCAATATTTCTTCATGTTGGAAACACGTTTCAAATGCAATATACTAAACGTGTGTTCTTTTGTAGGTTTTGATGAATGTCAAACAAAGCAATAAGCGATATATAGCAGTGCTCAAGGACAAGCACATAATGGATGCATTACAAGAAGCTCAAGACAATGCTTGGAAATGTTATAATTGAGTCAATATTAATTGTGATCTTGATTCCTCAATCTTGGCTCATAACATGGCTTCTCTACTAAAATTATTTTTTCCAAAATCATGCATATTTAAAGTAAGTGTCAAATGATTTTAAACTATGCATATTTACATTTGTTAAAATGTTTTCCAAACATGCCTCAAAAATCTGGGCTAAGATAATCGATTATGTACTTATGATAATCGAGTATCTCTAAGCCAAGACTGCATGACAATCGATTGTGAATTAATGATAATCGATTGTGAGTAAGCCAGTTAACATCAGGTTTTTGCAAACTGCATAACAATCGATTGTGTACTTTCGATAATCGATTGTTAACTGAGGCAAAGTTTTCAAAACTCATAAAAATCGATTATGAACTAATGGTAATCGATTGGAATGAGAAAAATGTCTCCCAGTGTTTTTAAGTGAAATAATAATCGATTGTGGCTTTTGATAATCGATTATATATGAGACAGTAAGTTTTGAAATTAATTAATAATCGATTGTGGCTTTTGATAATCGATCATATATGAGACAGTAAGTTTTGAAATTAATTAATAATCGATTGTTCTATTTGATAATCGATTGTTGAAGCTGACCGTTGTCATACTTTTTTTTTAAATTACCTTCAGGTAATCGATTGTGATATTTAACAATCGATGTTTTAGCGTAAAATCTGGAAAAGATTTTCTGAACGTTGTTAAAATAATCGATTATTGATTTCCTGATAATCGATGTTTTATGCCAAAAATTGGAAAGGATTTTTTAACGTTATAATTAATCGATTATTGATTTGAAGTAATCGATTGTTAACGTAAAATCTGGGATTGATTTTTTGATCTGATAGGCAAACAATCGATTGTTTAGTCCTGACAATCGATTGTCACTGAGTAATTTCAGCAATCCTTAATTGGCAATTAGACAACGGTAAGACTGAGTTTTTCACCTATAAATACAGGTTTAACTCAGTGTTTTCACAACAACAACACATACAATTTAAGTATTTTCATTGCTAAAAGCTTTCTTACATTGATCATCATTTTCATTCATCTATAAAGCTTTTTGAAGAGCCATTCTATTGAGCTAAGTTGTTGTGATCTTGAGCGTACTATTTCTACTCATATCTACTCATTGAGGAGTACTTTGTAAAGTGAGTGTGTCTTTGTGTTTGTAAGAGAATTGCGATTCTCGTTTGTTGAGGAACTTGTGTTTCCTCGGTTGAAGTCTTTGGGATTGTTATCCCCGAGCAATTGAAGTCTTTGGGATTGTTATCCCCGAGCAATTGAAGTCTTTGGGATTGTTATCCCCGAGCAATTGAAGTCTTTGGGATTGTTATCCCCGAGCAATTGAAGTCTTTGGGATTGTTATCCCGGAGCAATTGAAGTCTTTGGGATTGGTATCCCCGAGCAATTGAAGTCTTTGGGATTGTGATCCCCGAGCACCTAGGTGAGGCTTGTGTCCTCAGCTGTAACGGTTTGTTAAGCACCCGTAAGCTTGACAAGTTTAGTGGAAATCTCGAGAGAGTCTCTCGGGGACTGGACTAACCACGTTTGTGGCCAACCAGGATACATCTTTGTGTAAGTTTATTTTACTGCACTTGTCTTAATTTCTGCAAAGTTTTTAAATTCCGCACTAAAACGCTTAATAATTTTAAAACGCTATTCACCCCCCCCCTCTAGCGTAAAGCGTTATTTCCAACAATTGGTATCAAAGCCATACTCTCTGAAAGACTTAACCGTTTGAGAGAATCTTTCCATGGCTTCTACTCTAGACTCTTTTGCAGGTATTGATGAAGGACAGTGCCCCACAAGACCTCCTTTGTTCAACGGGACAAATTATTCATATTGGAAAGAAAGGATGCAGATATTCGTCAGATCAAACAGCCCTTACTTGTGGAAGGTATACACCAAAGGAAATGAGGTTCCTGTCAAACAGGTGGAAGGAGTATGGGTGCCAAAATCAGAAGAGGAATTCAACGCCGAGGATAATCGAATAGTCCAAAATAATTTTAAAGCTATTAACTTATTACTTTGTGCTGTTAATGCTAATGATTACAGGAAAATCTCCTGCTGCAAAACAGCGAAAGAAATGTGGGACAAGCTTGAGGTCACTTACGAAGGGACTGACCAGGTAAGAGAAGCTAAAATTGACTTTTTAACTCATGCTTACGAATTGTTCCATATGAATGAAGGCGAAAAGGTAGACGAGATGTTTGAGCGGTTCTCATCAATAGTGAATGATCTCCACGCGCTCAAGAAGACGTTCACAGACAAAGAACTAGTTCGAAAAATCCTTAGGAGCCTAACACCGGCATGGCGATCAAAGGCTGATGCGATTCAAGAGTCAATTGGAATCACGAACGTCACCATAGACGCTCTTAGAGGTAATCTTAAGACTTATGAATCCACTATTCTTAACCCTGTTATTGATGAACAAAGAAGGCAAAAGATTGCTCTAAAGGCGAGCACAAGTCAATCACCGATTGAAGAGGATGGAGATAGCGAATTTGGACTCATCATCAAAAAGTTCCAAAAATTCATGCGAAAAGAATATGACCGCAAAGGGAAAAAGCAAGGTGAGCAAGTTAAATGTTATGAATGTGGTGAAACAGGGCATATCAAAACAAACTGCCCAAATCTTAAAAAGGAGAAGAAACCCTTCAAGAAGCAACGAGCATACATATCTTGGGGAGGAGATTCCGGAGACGAATCCAGTGAAGAAGAAAATGAAGAAGCGGCAAATCTCTGCCTCATGGCACAGGAAGAAAATCAAAGTGAGGTAAGTCAAAGCTCTTCTCAAAATTTTTATACTCTTGATGACATGAGAAATGCCTTTGATGAATTGTATGCTGAATTTCTCAAAGTTACAAAAACCGTCACTAGTTTAAGAGAAAGTGCTTCTCTAAAAGAACAAGATTTTCAAAAACAGTTTTCATTAAAAGAAAAAGAATTAGAAAAATTGGTTTTGGAAAATGAGAAGCTACTAGAACAAAACAAGTTTTATGGGAAAAGAAGTTCTGACAAGCCCGAGAGTTCTACAAAAAATTGTGCTTCTTGTGTAGTCCTTAAGAATGAAGTAGGTAGATTAAAAGGCACACTAGACAAATTCAACTCCTCTCATAAAAACTTGAATGTGGTGCTTGATAACTTGAAATCAACCAAGCATGGAATAGGCTTCATAAATGAAGAAGAGGTTGATGCAAAAACCCAACCACCTAGAGCTCAACCTAGGATTAATAACAAAAATGTCTTTCCTAAAACTAACATGCATGCTAGACAAAATATGAGGAGACCTAGACATGACTTTCCACCTAGCAATCGTCACCATAGACATGATGCATATTTTAGGCACAACAGTGATCATGCTAGAAGATCCCGAAATGTTCAACCTAGAAATGATTATGGTGCTCAAATTAGGAGAAATGAAAATAGAGAAAACAATGTGCATTATTCCAGCTACTATGAGCCTAGACGCATGCATAATCCAAATGTGACATGTCATTATTGTAGACGAATTGGTCATATTGCTCCCGCATGCTTTACTAGACATAGACATGCTACTCAAACATATCATTATAGTATGCATAACCCTCAAGGACCCAAAATGGCATGGGTACCAAAAGAGCATTGATTTGTTTTGCAGGTGTGCTTGAAGGAATCAAGTGTAGTGGATGCTCCAAACACTTGACGGGAGACGAATTCAAAATTCCTTCAATTAAAGCACAAAGAAGGAGGAAGAGACGAAAAGTCGGTTTAGAGACTTCTTTAAATCGGAAGTATTTTCGAATTTTTTTAAAAAGACAAAATACAAGGAAGACAAAGGCAAAATTGTGAAAGAAGCTTCTCAAATTGAAGAATGAGCCAAAGGACCAAAATGAACGGAGGATGCTCAAAATCAGGTAATTGGCAAAATCGAAGGGAAGGTAAGTACCCTAAACCCTCTTAAGAACATCCTAGGACAAAATTCTTAAGAGTTCACGTTCTTCACCCGACTACACAAGTTTCAAAGTTATCATTTCATTTATAGATTATTGACTTGAGCGTCGGAGATGTTTAATTCTATTTTGCAGGCATCCCCCCAAAAAGGTAAGAGGAAAGTATGAATTATCTTGATACAAGAAAAATCGATCATAATCGATTATTTATGCTTACAATCGATTATCAGTATCAATAATCGATTATTTGTTGATTCAATTTTCTGCCATGAAATCTTGTTGACTGTTTACATTGCCTGATAGAATTAAGTTTCATCATTTTAGCATCCCCCTTCCAAACAATCGATTATTTGTTCTGCCAATCGATTATTTGCCAAAATTCAAACTCTCTGTGAGTAAACAATCGATTACTATATACTGACAATCGATTATCTGTTTTAAACTTGTTACCGTTTTGGCTCTATAATCGATTCCTGTCAGGTCATAAATATGACAAACAATCGATTACCAAGTTTGACAATCGACTATCTCTTTCAAATTTTTACCGTTCTGGCGTGTAATCGATGTGTCAGATCATCTTCATTAATGACAATCGATTATTCCATTCAAACAATCGATTGTCGAACGGTCAGTGAATTTATTTTTACCGTTTCAGACTTCACATCTCTTCAAATCTTTTCCAATAAATGTAAGACTCATTCCTTCTCTATATATAGGCTGCACATATGCTCTTGTATACTCACTCAAGCTTCCAAGCATCAAATTCTCTTGTTTTCTTTGAAAAATCCTAGCATATTCTTTTCAAAAAAAAAAAAAAATGTCAAGCCGCAACTCCAAACGTGCTCGTTCCAAACAAGGTGCCTCTTCTTCTCGCCATCCATATCAAGATGGATCGGTTCTATTTTTTGAATCCAATGAAGAGCTCACCCGGTTCGTAACCAAATTTGAGAAACGCCTTATTCTCCCTCCTCGCTTTTCAACAAACGCTCTTATTGCACCATTCATTCCAGCCGCGAATATGCTAAGAGAGTGCCATCTTTTCAACTTCCTACTCCTTACTCACCCCTACTACAACATTTCTTTGGTTGAAGCTTTTTACTCCAACCTTCACAAAAATGATGAGGGTGAACTTGTTACCAATGTTAACGGCATTCCCATTCTAATTTCTGAAGATAACCTCCACCTCATTGCCGGCATTCCGCATGATGGTGAAGACATCTACCAATACATAAATGATGCCGGGCACATGCTTGATGAAACAAACCTCTTCCGCCAAGCCGGAGTCGCCTATGATGAGTCTTCTTCCCGTCGTCCCACCATAAAGGGTATGGACCCGAATTATCGTTTCATTCTTTATTTCATCACTCGTGTTCTCAAACCCCGTAAACTCAATCACACCACCATTTCCCAAGAGGATGCCAAATTTCTTTACGCCATTGTCACCGGGGTTAACATAAATTGGTGCAAGCTTATTCTATCCCATATGTTCAATGCCACCAGAGATGACATACCTCTCCCCTATGCCCTCTTGATAATGAAATTTCTTGAAGCTTCCGGGGTCAATACTGCTAATGGTCCTCTCAAAAAGAGCACCAAAATCTGGGAAATTTCGGAGTCTTCCTTTCATCATGATGGTGATCATGCTCCCCCTCCTCCTCAAAATCGACAAGCCCGTCGTGCTCATCCTCCTCAGGAGCCTACCCTCCGGACCATTTCTGACCAAATTACTCAATTAACACGTGAGGTCCATGGTTACTTTGATCACGTGAATTATGCCTATGCTCAGATGGTGCCATATCAAGCGCCTCCAAATGATGATGAAGGGGATGGGGGTGATGAATGATGAAATTGCTATTTTATCTATGTGAAATTGTTGAATGATGAATGTGAAATTGTTATTGTTATTGGTTTATAATTTTTTTCCAATAAATAAACTTGTGTTTATTTCATATTTGTTATTCTTCCCTTGTGTACATTTTTTTGCTAATGGCAAAAGGGGGAAGAAACGGGATATCAAGAAGTATGCTATATTATGCTATATGCTCTCAACTTCATTCATGCTTAAAGTGAGGGGGAACATGAATTGAGGGGGAACATGACACTTGTCTTGGTTTATCAACATAATTATTGCATATATCCCGCCTATGTTTGCCATTATCAAAAAGGGGGAAATTGTTGGAAACACGTTTCAAATGCAATCTACTAAACGTGTGTTCTTTTGTAGGTTTTGATGAATGTCAAACAAAGCAATAAGCGATATATAGCAGTGCTCAAGGACAAGCACATAATGGATGCATTACAAGAAGCTCAAGACAATGCTTGGAAATGTTATAATTGAGTCAATATTAATTGTGATCTTGATTCCTCAATCTTGGCTCATAACATGGCTTCTCTACTAAAATTATTTTTTCCAAAATCATGCATATTTAAAGTAAGTGTCAAATGATTTTAAACTATGCATATTTACATTTGTTAAAATGTTTTCCAAACATGCCTCAAAAATCTGGGCTAAGATAATCGATTATGTACTTATGATAATCGAGTATCTCTAAGCCAAGACTGCATGACAATCGATTGTGAATTAATGATAATCGATTGTGAGTAAGCCAATTAACATCAGGTTTTTGCAAACTGCATAACAATCGATTGTGTACTTCCGATAATCGATTGTTAACTGAGGCAAAGTTTTCAAAACTCATAAAAATCGATTATGAACTAATGGTAATCGATTGGAATGAGAAAAATGTCTCCCAGTGTTTTTAAGTGAAATAATAATCGATTGTGGCTTTTGATAATCGATTATATATGAGACAGTAAGTTTTGAAATTAATTAATAATCGATTGTGGCTTTTGATAATCGATTATATATGAGACAGTAAGTTTTGAAATTAATTAATAATCGATTGTTCTATTTGATAATCGATTGTTGAAGCTGACCGTTGTCATACTTTTTTTTAAAATTACCTTCAGGTAATCGATTGTGATATTTAACAATCGATGTTTTAGCGTAAAATCTGGAAAAGATTTTCTGAACGTTGTTAAAATAATCGATTATTGATTTCCTGATAATCGATGTTTTATGCCAAAAATTGGAAAGGATTTTTTAACGTTATAATTAATCGATTATTGATTTGAAGTAATCGATTGTTAACGTAAAATCTGGGATTGATTTTTTGATCTGATAGGCAAACAATCGATTGTTTAGTCCTGACAATCGATTGTCACTGAGTAATTTCAGCAATCCTTAATTGGCAATTAGACAACGGTAAGACTGAGTTTTTCACCTATAAATACAGGTTTAACTCAGTGTTTTCACAACAACAACACATACAATTTAAGTATTTTCATTGCTAAAAGCTTTCTTACATTGATCATCATTTTCATTCATCTATAAAGCTTTTTGAAGAGCCATTCTATTGAGCTAAGTTGTTGTGATCTTGAGCGTACTATTTCTACTCATATCTACTCATTGAGGAGTACTTTGTAAAGTGAGTGTGTCTTTGTGTTTGTAAGAGAATTGCGATTCTCGTTTGTTGAGGAACTTGTGTTTCCTCGGTTGAAGTCTTTGGGATTGTTATCCCCGAGCAATTGAAGTCTTTGGGATTGTTATCCCCGAGCAATTGAAGCCTTTGGGATTGTTATCCCCGAGCAATTGAAGTCTTTGGGATTGTTATCCCCGAGCAATTGAAGTCTTTGGGATTGTTATCCCGGAGCAATTGAAGTCTTTGGGATTGGTATCCCCGAGCAATTGAAGTCTTTGGGATTGTGATCCCCGAGCACCTAGGTGAGGCTTGTGTCCTCAGCTGTAACGGTTTGTTAAGCACCCGTAAGCTTGACAAGTTTAGTGGAAATCTCGAGAGAGTCTCTCGGGGACTGGACTAACCACGTTTGTGGCCAACCAGGATACATCTTTGTGTAAGTTTATTTTACTGCACTTGTCTTAATTTCTGCAAAGTTTTTAAATTCCGCACTAAAACGCTTAATAATTTTAAAACTCTATTCACCCCCCCCTCTAGCGTAAAGCGTTATTTCCAACACTTCAAAATTCATGCTTTGTTCCTCGATCAGTTGGACTTTATAATAGTTGTTTGAGTGCCCTGTTTTTTTATTTTGCATTTCTCATTGGGAGTCTCCTTGTGTTTGCGTCTTCAAACACCCTGCCGTCCCAACTTCTATCCCTTTCACGAGACTTCTTACTTGTTTTACTATGCATTGGTGACAAATCACTTTTTCTTGACGCATCTGCCCGGCATTGCGTTAAGATATCGTCTTCCTTCCCTTCTTCATATATATGTCTTCATGTCCTCCCATCCAGAAGTTGTTTGTCCAGTAGAGTGATTTCTTGGGCTATTGATATGAGCTGATTCTGCCCCGATTGTGTAAAAGGTACTGTTTTGTTATCGACAGAAAGAGAATTAGTCATTGTATCCGACATTTTCCTCTCCTCCAAAGTAGTGATTGAATTTATTGGTACAATCCGATTCAGGGCAGATGTTGGCAGTTTTGTTGCGTTTCGAACAGCAGCTGATGTTTCACTTGATTTTGTAGTATTTCTTGGAACATATACTGGAGCATTATGGTTCAAGTTGTTGTTTGTGTTTGCTACAGGTTGCAGATTTGCAGGAAAATTGATTGTCGTTAATTTCCTTTGAAATTTTGGCTTGAACTGAACATCAATGTCCTCTCCTGCACTGTCGTCATCAAACTCTTGGTCGTCTGCTGAAGATGAATAACCAGCAAGTCCTTCCTACTGAATAGGTGAGATTTTAATCTGTGGTTTGGAAAGAAATTCCGAGAGTTGCAGTAGCTTCGATAGGTGATTTTGGATATGTCTTTAAATTTTCAGATCATTCAAATGTGTTTACGTTTGCTTTTGAATCAAATGCAAGTTTTGGAAGTTTGAATTTAACTTAGGCTTGAATACATGGTAATTTGATCATTTTGATGCTTATAATAGTATTTTCTATATTACAATAAAGTTGGAATGAAGTATTAGAACATATCCATGCATTTGGTTGGGGTCCTGAGGGCCTCGGAGTGATGTCGGGTGATGAAAACGAGAATTTGTTAAGTTGCAACAGCTCTGTTGCATGAAGCTTCTGATATTTCTGCGAAAGCGAAAGAAGCTCTGCAAAAGCGGCTACCAAAAAAGTGGTAAGAGCGCTTAGAAGCGGTCATGAAAGTCATGAGGGAACCGTAGAAGCGGTCATCGCATCACGGAAGCGGGGACCGAAAATGCATCATTTTGACCGCAGAAGCGGTCCCGTGAGGTTTATGTGAGACCGCATATGCGGTCGTGTGGTCGTGTAAGCGGTGATTGCAGATGCGGTCTTTTGACTGCGTAAGCGGAAATCGACTGGGGTTTTAAGTGACCAGTGTTTTCGAGTTTGAAGGAGAAGGAGAAAATATTTACAACTCGGGGAAGGCGATTCGTGTGATATTTTGAAGATGGTTTCGAGGGTTTCCTTCAGATTTGACGCGCGTGGAGGCCGATTTGATGAGCAAAAGCGTTGCGGGCTAGAGTTTTTGTTTGTTCGAGGTGAGTAATACTTGGGAATGATATCATTAGGGTTTGAATCCCCGGATTTGCACATGTTAGTGTTGTATTATGGTGATTTGCATGCTGGATCTGAGCTTGGGTTAGAGCACCATTGGGGATTGTGACTTGGTTTTTCCTGGCTGTTGGTTTTTACCGCAAAATTGTAAATGATTTGTTGTTATCATTATGAATTGGGTTCATTTCCATACTTGGGGCTTATTGCCGATTATTTGAACTCTTTATGAACTATAATCACTGTTTTCCTCACTATTTGAAATATTATTTGAACTCAGTCCATGTGATTTACACTATTTCACATATTTTTCTAAAACTAGGAGTTTTAACTGATATTTGAACTATTGTTTGAGCTGAGTATTATTGTTTTACTAATGCCGAGGGGCTTTTTCTATTTTGGACTGATTGAGGCCGAGGGCAATATATGAGGGAATGAAGAGTGATGTAAGAAGGCTTTCAGTCCTCGAGTGTTATGTGTGCATATACATATACATGCATGGATCGGACTGCATGCCGCGGTAGTATTTTGCATGGATCGGACTGCACGCCGCAGTAGTATATTATATGGATCGGACTGCACGCCACAGTAGTATATTATAGAGCTTGGGCTGTAGGAGCCCCTCCGGAGTCTGTACAAACCCCCTGTGAGCGCAGGGTACCCATGGATCGGGCTACGCGCCGCAGTGGTCATGTACATTACATTGCATTCACGCATTCACTCATGTTTGTACAATGTGGCATGACATGTATCATTCATATATCATTGGCATACATAATGTTACTTACCTTGTTGACCAGATACCATTGTGTCATTTGTGAAGGAGTGTTGTGCCCAAGTGGCAGACTTATGAGGCGACTTGTTCTATCTGATATAGCATTCATATGTTGGGCTGTTGAAAATAAAAGAGATATTCGTAAAAGAAACTTTGTAAAGAGATTTTGAACTGATCTTGAGATTTTATAAAGGATATTACACAGTATTTCGGTTTTTCTGAAAGGGTTGTACTGTCTTTATAGCAGTTTGGTGTTCCCATACATGTTTTCTTATGGGTCAGATATTTTTATTTCTTATTACCACTGAGTTTGAAGTACTCACTTTACTCCCTGCACCATGTGTGCAAATTGAGGTATTTTGGAAGTTTAGCTGAGATAATTGCGGCTTCAGAGATTTATTGTAGTTGTCGAGGTAGTTGTCTGACGTTCGCACGACCCGACTCTTTCCTTATTCCCTTATTATTGTTTTCGCAGTTTTCAACATTTTTGTTAGTGAAGTCTTGTTACTCTGCATTGTTAGATGCTCTAGACTCGTGACCCCCAGGTCTTTGGGAGATTATCCAGTTTAATTTCAGTCTATCAGTTAAGATTTTAACTTTATTGTCGATAATGATATTTAATCAACTAATTTTGAGCTTCATGCTCGGGTTGAGAGTGTAAATGGTCGGGCTTGTCTAGCATTTGTGCTTAGCACCATCACGACCAGGATTGGGGTCGTGACAAGTTGGTATTAGAGCCTAGGTTACTAGGGCTCATGAGTCATGAGCCGGTTAGTAAAGTCTTGCGGATCTGTATGGAGACATCTGTATTTATCCTCGAGAGGCTACACAACCTTTAGAAAATGTTCACTCTCGTGGAATTCTTATCATGCATACTTTATTCAGCTTGAGATATAATTTTTGAAATTCCTTCCACACGTCTGTATGCGCACGAGAGCGCTCAGTAGTATATGTGCCTGGATGGATTGTGATTCCCCGGTCGAGGGGCAAGATGTAATCTCCGTGAGTTCATGTTAGGCCACTCAAGAGTACTTGAGGCTGGATCTTTGCCGGGCTTGACACCAAGTTGATGATTTATTGAGCTGGTGTTATGAACATATACGTTCAACATGGTCCCTAATTGTGGGAACGGCTGCTGGATAGCTATGTGGTGAGTATTTTAGTGTTGCGAGATATTCATGTATGACTTGGGAGTGATGAAGAAGTCGGATGGATAATAGATGAAATGTTCAGTGTTTGTTTTCTATTGCGCTCTGATGTATAGCCCCGAGTTATGGGTGCGTATAAAATATTTTTCATGTCCTTTAGTTGGAAAGTATACAATTCATGTGGCGGTATGAGCTCAGACTCAGAAAGACTAATTGATTGTGTAACATATATGATTGTGGAAGGCATGTTGAAATATTGAAATGAGGCGAAGCAGGTGGGTTATCTCATGCGGAGTGTTTTTTTAGGGGTATGATCCTTATGTTTATGTTAGAAGGTCTCATGTGAATTGAAGGGTATGTGTTGAAATTTTAGAATTTGGGGACGCTTAAGAAAATGAAATCAGCTAATGTGGAAATGAATGCGAGGTTTGTGGAGAATGTCAGTGCTAGATGATCTGTGTATTCACAAACTTGTAAATGACTTGAGTTTAATCTCACTATAACATTGTGCCATCAATGGAGTAAAAGTGATGTGAGTTGTTAAGAGCGCCTTCATATATGGATTCGAGCAAAGTTGGGAAGGTTGTTGTTGGTCGGCTGATTACATGGTTATGTGCAATGTTGGTTTCAATTCGAGGGATGATGGCGGATCAGTTCTGGTTGTAGATTGAGCCGAGAATGGCATATATGAAGGAGAATTTTTACAAAGGTAATAGGGTACTTTCGTTATTGTGAGGAAATACTAGGATGTTTTTGAGTTGTGGTTGATAAAGAATTCTGAGTGTATAGAGAAGGAATAAAGTTGTTTGTATCTGTAGGAAATCATGTTCTGCGGTATTAGAATACCAATAAGGCACGAGTCATTCCATTCATTTAGAGCAGGTGGATTACAGCTGAATAAGATTTAATGACTCTCGAGAATGGTTTTACTGTTTTCAAGATTTTGCATGTAACAATTAGGTGCCTTATGTTTGTGTATGTGGCTAGAGATTGTGTTTTCATTAGAAAAGATCAAGATTAGTGGTACTTTGTGTTAATCATGGGATTCTACGTATCCGCATTTGGAAGGTAATGGTAAACTAATTCAGAATCGCGCGAAGTTCTTCAAAGAAATGTATTCTGGAATGTTGTATTTCTGCGAAATGTTTTAAAAGGGTATCCAGTGGCCTATGAGTCTTAGCCAGTGTGGTTTTATGTGCGAGCCTCGTGTGGTAACGTAGATTGAGGCATTGTGGTGCTACAACAAGGGAGAATATCAAATTAAAGATGAATCGCGAAGGAAATTGGATAAATGGAATAGCTTGATAATGAACCGAATCGGTTTGGAAAGGATATGATTAATTATTGTATGTGTTCGAGGTAATGAGCCTTACAGGTATTTTGCAGCAAAGATTTTAAGTGCTGTCAGTGTTCTTATCTTGGTTTGGGTAGAAGGATGCAGTCCTCGCAGTTTAGCTTGCGCAATGGAATTGGGAGAAAGAGTTCTTTGATGTTTTTTACCTTGGTTTGAAAATGAGTATATTTCCTATGGTTATGCGAAGCATGGAGGGTGTAATAATCTTTTCTCCTATATGGGATCATGGAAGATCTTGACTAGTTGAGTGCGTCAATGTCTGCGACGCATGAGAGAGATATAACTCCTCATGTTATCATAGTGTGGTATGGTCTATGTGTTATGATATGGAGAATTGAGATTTGTGTGTTCAAGGTTTTTGTTAAGTCATAATGGGGTGTCATTAAATTCATAAGCAGTACGGGCAGTTGCCGGTGATTTAAGAGTCGATCTTCATATGATTAAAGAAGATGGTATTGCTATTCTAATGATTTAGCGGGGGTTTATGTTCAGTAAAGGGGGCAAGGTAATGAAAAATTGATAATATTGGTGGTATTGTGGTGTTCTCTTGTTGGATCGACCGTTGATAATGAGTTGTTGATGGCATAGGGAAACATTTTGAATATCACTAGTGGTATGAATGGATACTTGATGTGTGTTATGAATTCGTACGGCGGAGTGTGGGACCAGACATAATGATGCATGTGTTATATGTGTGGGAGACTAGAATTTTTCGTGATCCGACAATGCAGTGCTTGTAGATCGTGTGTATCGACATCGTCTAGCGGTTATGGAAATTGGAGGTCCGAGTGGATCTTTCTTTGCTTGGTATGTTAAATTTTGGTTATGATATTAGATTGTAGACTAGTTATCCTATTGTCAGGTTGTCTAGGCTAATCTGTTTTAGGCTATGTCGGAAAACACCACAGGCTACGTGGAATGGTTCATCAGATTATGTTCTAGCAGGGTAGCTTCTATTCCAAAGACCAGCGGACGGCTGGCAAGCATTGCTTTATTAATTGGGCCTTCGTGGCGGATGTTAGTGTAGAGGTTTCTACCATTGATTCAGTTTCGGTATTGAGGCACTTGTTCAGATGCGGTTCATGCAGCCGGGCATGAGACTATATGTGATTATTGTAATGAGCAAATTTGGCTCGATGTGCATCTCCTTTTGTGAAATATAGGTGCGGATCGGGTGGCACACCTCCACGGTTATGTTACCTAGATCTGGTTGCACGTTGCAACAGTGTGATGTGGAGCATAGTTTTCTATATGTTACTTTGTATGCCTTGCTTCCTGGTTTCTGAGGATAATCTGTATTAGGTGTTGCTAGGCGAATAGCGCATCGGTTGTGTCGTTTCAGGATTGATTAGTGTATATTAATTGCTTCACCGCTAGTATGATAGATTGTGTGGTTTCAGGTCTCAATCTGTGCGTGGCTGATCGCGTTGAGCATGGTGACTTGAGGTCATTCATGGGTAATAGTGTTTGGATAGGATCGCGTGTTGTGGCAAGGCCACGTGATGTTATGACATTTTGAGGAGGATTCAAGTACTGTATTTCTACGATATGAGACGGGATCTCATTTTTGTGTTGTAATGGTACTGTTGAGCTTGTGGTACAGCTTTTTCGTTGAGTCTTGTTATAATTTGAGTATGTTCAGACTGCTTCTCATTGGTGCGTGTATTATGCATGTTGTGCATTAGGCCTGCATCGAGGTGGCATATCACTATAGGGGTTCTTGGAGTCGAAGTGGTCATTGGAGTCATAAATGAGTACGAACCAATTTGATTTCAGCCTGTTAGAAAGGTAATATCTAGGTTTGGCTCGGAAATTTATAATAGTAGCAGTCAAGAGGGAAATGGATTCATGAATGGTTTATCTGAGAGATGGGTTCATTATATCGTGTGTTTCAGTTGTCGTTGGCAGTATATGATGGTATTGAAATGAGACTCTATGTAACAAGAGATTTTCTATCGATATTGGTTGTTGTGGGCAATTGTTGTGAATGGAAGTTATCGCTGCATGTGTTTGAGTTATGTGGGATATCATATGATAGCAGCCGAGGTTGCAGGTATGGATTATTGCAACTGGTTCGGGTTTATTCTGAGTAAAAATGTGAGGTTCTAATCTTGTCTAAGATTTCAGAGGGTGAAATGTAGTTCTATGGTTTATGGACTAATGGATGAAACGGGTGAAAGATTTAAGCTATATTGTATTGTCGGATCTTCATGAGATAGGGTGACCTGGGATAACCCTGATTTATATGCATGGTAAAGTTATTCAGCTATTGGTGAACTTCTAGGATGACCCTGGTTCAGCTCGAGGACGAGCGTTTGTTTAAATTGTGGAGGATGTGAAGACCCGACCCGCTGTCATGTGAGTTACCGTCCCATTTTCCCTTTATTGTGTTGATTCATGTTTAAATATCAGTATTAGATTCGATCATGTGTAATTGTATTGGTTTTGGTTGAAAACGAGGCACATAGCCTCTTAGAAGAAAGCTTATTTTAGAAAAGTTAACGGAAGTTGACTATGTGGTTAGAGGGCTCGGATATGAACTATGGTGGTTCAGATAGATTCGGGGGATGATTTGTGACTTAGGAGTGCGATCAGAATTGAATTTGGAGGTCCAGTGTAGAATTAGGCTTGAATTGGCGAATTTCGATTGATAGGTTAGATTTTGATCCAAGGGTCGGAATGGAATTCAAAGAGTTGCAGTAGCTTCGTCAGGTGATTTTGGATATTTCTGCGAATTTTCAGATCATTCGGAGGTGTTTAGGTCGGGTTTTGCATCAAATGCAGGTTTCAGAATTGTTAGTTTAACTTAATCTTCAACCCGTAGTAATTTGATGATTTTGATGTTTATGACAGTATTTTTATATTACGAGCAAGTTGGAATGAAGTATTAGAACATATATGTGCGTTTGATTGGGGTCCGAGGGCCACGGGGTGATGTCGGGTGGTGAAAATGAGAATTTTTTAAGCTGCAATAGGTCTGTTGCATGAAGCTCCGATATTTTCGCGAAAGTTGAAGAAGCTCCACAAAAGCGGTAAGAGACCGCAGAAACGGTCATGGAAGTCATGAGGGAACCGCAAAAGCGGTCATCGGATCGCAGAAGAGGCTACCGCAAAAGTGTCTTTTTGACCGTGGAAAAGGTCCCGCGTGGTTTCAGTGAGACTGCATAAGCGGTCGTGTGGTCGCGTAAGCGGTGACCGCGGGTGTGGTCATTTGACCGCGTAAGCGGAAATCGACTGGGGTTTTAAGTGAATAGTGTTTCCGAGTTTGACAAAAAAGGAGAAAATATTTGGAACTCCGGGAAGGCAATTATTGGGCGATTTTGTAGAGGGTTTCGAGGGTTTCCTTCAGATTTGACGCGCATGGAGGAAGGTTTGAGGAGCAAAGGCATCGCGGGCTAGAGTTTTTGCCGGTTCGAGGTAAGTAATACTTGGGAATGATATCATAAGGGTTTGAAACCCCGGATTTGCACATCTTAGTGTTGTATTGTGGTGGCTTGGACGCTGGACCTAAACGTGTGGTAGAGCATTGTTAGGGATTCTGACTTGGTCTGTCCTGGCTATTGGTTTTTACCGCAAAATTGTAAATGGTTTGTTGTTGTCATTATGACTTTGGTCAATTGTCATACTTGGGGCTTATTGCCGATAATTTGAACTCTTTATGAACTATCATCACTTTTTTCCTCTCTATTTGAAATATTATTTGAACGTAGTCCATGTGAACATTTTTTTATGAACTCGGCTATATTTTTCTCAAACTTGGAGTTTTAACTGATATTTGAACTATTGTTTGAGTTGAGTATTATTGTTTTAATGATGTCGAGGGCTTTTAACTATTTTGGACTGATTGAGGCCGACGACCATGTGGGGGGGGGGGGGGGGGCATGAATAGTGACATAAGAAAGCTTTCAGGCCTCGAGTGTTATGTGTGTATATGCATATACATGCATGGATCGGACTGCACGCTGCAGTAATATATTGCATGGATCGGACTGCACGCCGCAGTAGTATATTCTATAGATCGGACTGCATGTCGCAGTAGTTTATTATATGGATCAGACTGCACGCTGAAGTATTATAGAGTTAGGGCTGTAGGAGCCCTTCCGGAGTCTGTACACACCCCCAGGGAGCGCAGGGTACCCATGGATCTGGCTACGCGCCGTAGCGATCATGTGCTTTGCATTGCATTCACGCATTTATTCCTGTTTGTTCTACATGGCATGACATTTAGCACTCATACATCATTGGCATACATACTGTTACTTGCCTTATTGACTAGATACCTTTGTGTTATATGTTAAGAAGTGTTGTGCCCAAGGGGCAGACTTATGAGGCGACTTGTTCTATCTGATATAGCATTCATATGCTGGGCTGTTTAAAATAAAAGAGATATTTGTAAAATAGATTTTGTAAAAGAGATTTTGAATTGATGTTGATATTTTAAAGAGGATTTTTCACAGTATTTCTGTTTTTCTCAAAGGGTTATACTGTCTTTATAGCATTTTGGTGTGCCCATACGTATTTTCTTATCTCTCGGATACTATTCTCTCTTATTACCACTGAGTTGGAAGTACTCACTTTACTTCCTGTACCATGTGTGCAGATTCAGGTATTTTGGAAGTTTAGCTTAGGCAATTGCAGCTTCAGAGTTTTATTAGAGTTGTTGAAATAGCTGTCTGACGTTCGCAGAACCCGACTCTTTCCCTATTCCCTTATTATTATTTCAGCAGTTTTGAACATTTGTATTATTGGAGTCTTGTTATTCTGCATTGTTAGAGACTCTAGACTCATGACCCCCAGGTTTTTAGGAGATTATCCAGTTTGATTTTCATCTATCGGTTAAGATTTTAGCCTTAGTGTCGATAATGATATTTAATCAACTGATTTTGTGCTTCATGCTCGGGTTGAGAGTGTAAATGGTTGGGCTTGCCTAGCAGTTGTGTTGGGCACCATCACGACTGGGATTGGGGTCGTAACAATTAATCGATCTAATTAGACGAAGATTGAACTCATAGGTATTTAGGATAAACATGAACAATCCAGATTTTGGTCGTGACAGAATTTGTAAAGTTATATCATCCGAAAGCCTTTCTTATATAATTTTTGAAGACATTATAACATTTGTTGGAGTTCTACAAAATTTTATGGGTATTTCATATATGGAAACATTATTTTAATTCCTTCTGGGAAAATTGATAACAAGCCTCAGAGGTAAAGATAACAACAGTAGGAAGGTTCTGCCACATCACAGTGCTTTTGTTGCAGAACTTTTGACAATATAATTCGACAAAGAGAAAAAAAGTAAAGACAGTCAATGCAGATAACCGAATCTCTTATCACCTTAATTGGAAAAGAGCAGCTTCGGGAGGCGTGGGTTTGTCGAACAAATAATGAACAAGAAAAGAAAAGTAGTATTCCTGTTCTCTTGAAAAAACTGAAGTAGCAAATGCAAAATAGATAGCTTAAATACAATGCGCCTTCATTTTAATGGTGGTCCTATGCATCAACTTTTCCACTCATTTTGGAATTTGAGCTGTGTGCTGAAAAGTCTTTATGTAAGCCTTTCGACAATCAAAGGTCACCGGAAAGTAAGGCATTTTAATTCATGTTCCTTCTTTATGCATGCAATAGGCCCTTCCGAAATTGACCTATTTTCTCGCATGTGTTTTCTGACTAGTCTACTTGTGATTATGAGAAACCGAGGCCTTTTTGGCTAAAGAGAATTCTTTATATATGATGATTCGTATTTCTCAAAAGTCAAATAGTGATGTACAGATCGAGAAGGAGTCAAATTGAACTTTTCTCCAGTGAACTGTGACATTATTATGAGAAGCTAGGACTATAGAACTAGAAAATTTATATATATATATATATATATATATATATATATATATATAAGATTTGTGCCGAAGCTATTGAGTTCAAACGAACTAGATATTTATCTGCTCCGATGTCTAATTGGCAATTAGAAAGAACTTAATTAACTAAATAAATCTGGTTTGATGAATCAAAAGTGAAAGAGTAACATTGTATAGTTTTCAAGTAAATATGACCTGCAATGATAGGCGCACTCGCTCTCTATACATAGTACTTGATCTAATTTGATGACATGGTAAATATAATAAATAATCTACTATTACCAGGTAAAATAATTTAAAAATCATTTACAATGTCAAGTGGATAAATCCATCAAGAGAATTGGTTTGTCTGAGAAGTATCTATATGCATGCACAGTCAAATCCTTAATTAGCTAAAGACGTCAATATTGAAGGAAAAAAAATGGCCAATATTCGATAATCAGCATATTGTTTACCTTGAAAAGGAAAATAACAACTTTATTTGATTTGTTGATTCTAAAAATACATGATTTATCTTAATACTAATTATTATGTGGATAATACCAAGTGTAAATGAGCAAGAAATGATATGCAAACTTGTGTGGCCACAAGATTGAGGGCCTCGAGCTTAGCAATGTAGAACCTCGAGAGCAGCCTTTAAAGGTTGATAATGATCAACCAATAAATAAACAATAAATTAATAAGAAATGAACAAGGAGTAATTAAGCTTTAGAGTAATGTTGAGCAACCTTAGGCAAGAAAAGCAGATAATGTTTTATATGTATTCAATATTCCATCCCTCTTACAACATGACAAGGGTCCCCTTTATATAGGAGAGGAAAATCCCAACATAGTACATGTGTATTGATAATGAGGAAATGCTATTGGTACAACTGTATAATAGCTTAGTACGGATTTGTACTATTCTTGCAGACATGATCAGCTCTCACCGCGTGTACTTGGAAGCTTTCCTGCTTTTCCATGACGATCATCGATTTGTATTGTTGCGAGATAGACCATAGTGAGCCTTCAATGTGCTCCTTCGAGGGACGCATCATGGGGTCATACTTCACATTCTGCCTCGAGTTTCTCGAGGTTGGGCGTGGAGTGCCATAGTAGTCCCAAAGTCGAACTCCCCGATTTTTGCCATATACAAATTGTCCCCACTTTTCTAAGAATAAAATAATAAGAAAAGATCTGGATTTCTTGCCTCTTCGATACCCCCATTGTGACATCATGCACGTGAGATCAATAAATGGTGCGATAAAAAAGTTGTATAGAGGTCTTGTCAAACATGATTCTCGAAAAGCCTACGAACAGCTGTTGATCGTCCTTTCTACCCCTCCAATGCACTTAGATGGCTCTTATAAATACTCTAATTCCCTATCTTTTAAATTTTTACATTATCTTCAAATCTTCAAATCTTTGTAAACAGTTTCATGTCTTCGCCCTTCTTTTGTTCACTTCTTCCTTAGCTTACTTTGAAATTTTGTTATAACGTTGGCAAAAACTTCTTATATAGTCCCTAAAAAAGAGGAAGCCCCTTGTTTGTCACGCTCGACTAAGAGCAGAAAGATAGTTCCTCCTTGTATTGAGCAGTGTATTCATAGGACATTCGAGACATCCCCCGATATCAAAAATGAAAATCCTTTTTGGTACCGGGCCAATGCTGGCCAATGTCTCGGTACATTAGTGTAATCACCGACGTAGAGAAAGTGAAAATAGATTGTCACTAGGGAAAGGCGGTACAAGTGGAGATCCCTTCATCGGAAGAGGATATAACTACACAAAGTCGGTTTCCTCAGCGTATATACGTACCCATTTTCCTTAGGTCCTATAGATTCTTCTACTCAACCGATAGACTCAGTTATCCTTAATTTTTGTCGACAATATCGAGTGACGCTTGGTCAAATTTATACATTTTTTGGAGAATCGTCAATTTGATTAGATATTTCTTGAACATGGTCAAAGGGATGAATTTCACCCTTGACCATCGGATTAGATTGTATAGCCCTCGTCTCTATCGAGGGGGCCTAGTCAAACTGCAGCCTCAAACTACCAAAGCATTTTTTCCAACATCGATTAAGATAATGACCGGGGGTAGATGATCCTCTTCATTCGAATCAGGACTTTTAACCTCATCCTTGTCGAGAAGATGTCATTCCATAAGGTTACACCGAGCATGTTTTATCACATGGATGTCATCTTTTCCTTTTTCGAACTAATTTCTTTCTTTTTTGAATTGATTCTCCAAATGAATAGATTTCTTCGTGGTTTTTTTGAAATTTTATGCATGTGCAAGCCTCGCAGAAGCCATTTCAATGAGACTGCCTCTTCATGGAGAAGAAGAGACCCAAGAATACACCAAAGATAGAAAGAGAAAGAAGAAGACACTGGCACAGTCCCCAAAACCAAAGACAGCTAAGGCTTGAAAGCCTAGGGCCGATGTAACGATCCTCACTCCAGCAGTTGTTGTGAGTCTTCATGCTGAAGACGAGGACGATGACGGTCGCCCAGTAGTACATAGGCAAAGATGACGTGCTGATGCTTCGAAGGTTGTTTGGCAGAAGACAAGCGAGTTAGAGGTGGTGGAGGCAGTCCAACCTCGTATTAAGAGACCTTTAAGGAGGGTTTGGAACCCGTCCCCGAGATGACCATTGAACAAGATGCAACCTGTGCTGATGAGCACTTGGTTGGCACATTCAATGGATCCAAATCTAAGGCCCCTCAGCGGTAAGAGGAAGCCCCGATAGAGGTTGATGCCTTATGTGATCTTCAACCATGCCCGTTGTTTTCCCTTGGGCAAATACGTAATTCCCCGAACAAGGAGACTCCCGATGTGGGGGCATCCTAGGTAGAGGATGAT
Source organism: Nicotiana benthamiana (assembly GCA_034376525.1). NCBI lineage: Eukaryota > Viridiplantae > Streptophyta > Magnoliopsida > Solanales > Solanaceae > Nicotiana > Nicotiana benthamiana. Next base: position 134,182,426 of record CM067329.1, on the reverse strand, counting down.
ACATTTGGAGATCTCTTTCCCAGTGTTGAAGAGGATGATAATCTTGATGCCCCATTCGTTCTTGAGGAAGCTGCAAAACTCAAAACTATGTGATTTTTTACATGACCTTTATGCCTTGAGTTTTGATCTTTGTTTTTCCAACTCCTCTCCTTTGTGCTATAGGTTATGATGCTATATGACCAGGCCTTCTCCAAGTTAAGAGTTAAACTGACTTATTGTGAGGAGAAGTTCTAGAAGATTGCTACGGAGTCGAAATAGCTAAAAACTCTATACACTCGAAGGGAGGAGGAATGGAACAGCCTTCGAGCAAGCTCGGAGAAAGTCTCCTAGAGCAGGACAACTTCATCGAGAAGGTAGTTAGGTATTCTTAAGCTTGCTTTTTATTTTCATAACTTTGTGTTTATTACCCTGACTAGGCATTTGTAGATTTGGAAAAAGGATGTCCTAGTGGAGCATCTTCGGGAATAGATTGCGGCCAAAGATGTCAAATCCTTGAGCTGCAGCTATGCAAGGATAGCATGGCCTCGGAAAGGGATACTCTCCAAGGGGAGCCAGCCTTAACCCAGTCTTCTTCAAGGTGCTAAAGAGGAGGCTCTCAAATTCAAGTTAATTCATTCTAAGTTGGTTGTTGCGCTATCCATAGCCAAGTTTGAAGATGATGCACTCTTATCCTCATACTGAGATGACGTTGCCACAGGAAATACATGAGCTAGAGAGATATCTGAAGAGGCCAAGCTAAAACAGGCTCGCACCCTTGCACATGCTCGATTAGAAGCTCGGAGGCAGGCCTTTTAGGAAGTTCATGCCAAGGGTTTCGATCTCTCTACCGAGACCGAAGAAGCGAAGTCCTTGGAAGAGGATTCAGTATCTCTGACTACTTCATACAAGGGCTCCGCGACTATCTCGGGGAGTAGCGAATATAAAGACTAGGACACCTTTGCTCTTTTTACTTCTTCTTCTTTTGTATATGGACTCTGCGTGGGAGTTTTCTGAATGCACCTTTGTAAATATATTTTTGTAATGCAAAGGATTTTCATGTTTTATGTGTTCAATGTTTTTCCTTTTAGTGTCCATGCCGATGTCATGCTTTAAAATTGAATTTAACTTCTTCGTGCTCGGCCTTGGAGTAACAAAGACCCTCGAGATTGGGTTATTCTTGTTTCAATCGCATACCTTCCCTAGGTCGGGTTGGTAAGGACTTGATTTGACTATTTGATGGCTCGAACATGGTGTGGTGATTTCATACCTATGACATGACCATAAAGTGACCGAAATTACTTCGCCGATACATTTTCAAAAATGTCATAATCATATCGTGAGGCTGATTGGCTATCAAAGTTAATGAATAGTCGTCGCAATAATAATATATACTTATTTTCCTTCCATTGAGCGCTTTACCACTATGTATCTACGGCCTTCCAAGAAAGGCATGGTATATCATGTCACATTCGATGACATAAAACTTTGTATATTGGATGGTACCTGCCACGCTGGCCGGGAGAATGATCTCCTCTTATGTTGTCTCGCTCGCCATGTTGAATCCATTCAAGACTTAAGTGGGGTATGATCCGGTCGAGCAGTCCGAGCTGCTCCACCACCCTTGATCTGATTATACTGGTCAAGCTACCTGGATCTAGAAGCACACGTTTAATTTGAAATTTATTCAAAAAAAAATGAAATTACTAGTAAATAATTATGAGTTTGAGGCAAGGTCTCGGTGTCTTCTTTGCTGAATGTGAGAGCATCCTCTGGTATGTAACCCCGAGTTCACTTTCCCTAGTGATTGATAATTTTGTTCGCTTGACATTGAATCCAGGTGGGGCATTAATCCCCCCAATGATCATGTGGATGACATGTTGTGGTTCTTCTAGTTCGTTCTTCCTGTTCTTCTCTCTTTCCCGAAATCGGTGTTAGCTCGATCCTTGAGGAACTCTCAAAGGTGCCCTTCACTGATTAGTCAGGCTACCTCTTCTTGAAGTTGTCTGCAATCCTCGGTCCTATGATTGTGAGTGCCGTGATATTTGTATACCAAGTTAGGGTTCTTCTACGAAGGATCTTACAGTATGGGTTTCGGCCATCTGGTATCTTTGATATTACCTACGGCTGATATGATGCTCGAGACATCGACGTTGAAATTATACATTGATAACCGAGTTGCCTCTACCAGCCCAGTGTGCCTATCAAACCCAGATTTATTCATGAATCCCCGGGAACCTTTACCTCGATATGTCCTTCGATCACCTCGAGGTATATTATGCTTCGAGGCATTTATTTGATCTTCTAATTATGGCTGGTATCTTTCTTTGCCTTGTCTTGACTCCCTTTCTGTAAATCATTGTTCCTCTTTTATGAGCCTATTAGGATATACTAACTAGAGGGAGCTCCTAATTTGTTGTCTTCGACCCTGATCTTCGGTTGATACCTGTTGTCCACATCCATCTAGGTCACGACTAGATATTCGATAATTTTTCTTTAGCTGCTTCAAAGGTATCGAGCTTCGTTCATTCCAGCCCGGAGTGAAGGCCTACACTTCCAGGTCATCATAAATCGGTGGTAATTCCATTCGCTCCATCTGAAAGCGAGATAAAAATTCCTCAGCATCTCGTTCTCCCTTTTGTGTGAGGGAGATTTGTGTGATACCCAATTTTGAATCTAGAAGAACCTGGTTCTTGTAGTGTGATGTAACTACTACTATTTGTCGAAATGAAAGTACAAAAAATAAAGAACACAGAGATTTTTATGTGGAAAACACCTGGCTCAAAAGGTAAAAAAACCACGACCTACTACTCATAAGGATTTTCCCAAATATTCACTAAAATCACTAAGACAAAACAGTATTTACAAAACTCTTATAAACCTAAGGATTAACTCTAATCTCAGTATGGCACATAGCCTCAATTGTCGTGACTCTTTCAATTTAACTCTAACTTGAATATTCAAAGTACCTAGGACAATTGCTTCTATAAAGGCTGGAAAGGTAAAACTTTAAACCACCTACTACAATTAAAATAGAATAAAAATGAACACAATGGAACTGCTTCTTCTATTTCATTCAAGTAGCATCAAGAGTGCACACATAAATCTCACATAAATTGCTTGCAAAATTGCCTTGGTCTTTTGCTCTCAATTTAGTTTAGTTTCTCCGTATGTACAATACATGTAAAAGAGAACAATCATTTTTATTTAATGAGTTAGTTATTAGAGTTTGATTGAGACTCAATTGCTGATCTTCCATCGAAGTTGAGTCCTTGAACAGTACAAACTCCAACCCTATCCTTTAAACGAATTGTGTCCTCTTCCGATAAGGAGACTTTCTCTCCTCATCCAATGTGCAAACATTTTGATTAGTTCAGGAGATATTTCCACTTGATCACCGAGTCTTATCTCCTTCATGTGTATCTCATATGTCTAGGTTGATAAATATTGTGCATCACATGATGGACCTGGTCCATGACTGAGTCCATTTGTCATTTTTCAAAACTTCACCTGATCTTGGGCCAACAAATTCCCCCTTTTTATGATGACAAACTCTATGCTTTTATTGCTTAAAGAACCTGTAGGAACTCAACTTAATCATCAATACATTAACTTAGAATTTTAATTTATCATCAAGGACAAGGTTTAATTGGGTTGTAAATATCACATTATTAAAAATAATGATTAAAGAAAAATATTTCTTCCCCCTTCTGGCATCATCGAAATGTTCCATCCATTGTGAATCCCAGATTTTTGTAATTACTCATTGCCACTGGGGCTACTTCAAATGCGGTAATAAATTAATCATCATAGATCATGCTACGATTTTTAACCATCAAAGAAATATGAACAAACAGTTAGAGCAAAAAAACAATGAATTTCATTGATGATTGATAACATTCAACCACAAAGCATAAGAAGAAATAAAAATACTGAAAATATGAGCAAAAGGAAGAAAAAGTTCCAAATTGGGTCACTGGTTGATCTACACTGGTTTAGGATTTAAGGCTTGGAAGAGATAGGGGCTTGGTTATTTTCTTGGAGAAGTTTCAACATGTCTTGAAGAATTCCATCATTCTTCTCCTTATCCCTTCCAAGTTCAAATCTGAGAACATCTCTCTTAGTTTTTACTTCAACCAATTGTGTCTTTAGCCTCGCTATCTTAGCGTTATTTTCCACACTCTCCTGTAATAAAGCCCTGACCTTTCTATTGATAGGTGTCCTCTTAGATGAACAAGGTTCATTGGGTATGTCATTGACCTCATAATTTCAAGCAAGCAGAGTATTACCCCCCACTTGTTCATAAGTGCATTAATCCACCAATTCTACATGTTTTTTTTGTCTCAACACCTTCTATAGATCATTGACGAGTGTCTGGCTTCTATACAAATTAAACTCGTACTCTATCAAATTATAGTATAGAAAGATATGGAACCCACAGAGATTGGTTTATCTATTCTACAGATATTTCTTGTTTTAATTACTATTTGAGAAAATCATAAAGATTTGAGTTGTAATTTAACTAAACAAAAATGTATAAATAAAGCAGTAGTAAATATATTTTTTTCACAAATATTTTATAAGGTGTTGGGATCCTGACTTCACTTAATATTTCTATTATATGGTACAATTTATTATTCTTCAACTTCTTTTTCTCAAAAAGGTATAAATGCCTCTCATGATTACAAATATACATTATTACTCAACTTGAATAATTAATTGCACTCCCCTCGGTTATTCAAATTAATGTTCAAAATAGTAATACTAAAGAACCAAAAATATATTATTGAACTAAAATATGCTCTTGCTAGTAACTAAAATTTTCTTTCTTTCATTCTTTCTTTTTTTTTTTAAAAAAAAAAAAAATTTTGAAGTAACTAATTTTTTTTTATTTCTTATGACAAGATCTCAAAATAGTGATAACTTCAAACAACTATTCTTTCACCATTTATTTGCAATTATACCTCATGCCAATATTTTTATATTGAGATCAACTCTTAAAGTTCCCAAACTGAATTGGGTGAACAAAGAACAAGTCATAAAAACAAACATGCTAAGGGTTAAAGCATGGCGACTAACAAAATAAGAGATAATTCATTTAGGCTCAAATGGGATAACTAGGGATAAAAAGACTTAAGTTAGGTCAATTTAGGCTATGGCTCTGCAAAGAAGGCCTGCGTTCATTTCATAACTCAAAGATCTACCAAGAATTTCGCCTCAATCCACATTCAAGGCAAGTTCTAGATTTCCAGATAAGCAGGAAAACTAGGCAATATAAGCTAAACGCACAATATAGTTGGGATAACGAAAACCATGATTTCGATCACCAATAAGCATGTATGAATTAGAAAAGTGAACAAAAAACCTATGAATGGTACTTAATCGAATTCGTCTTTTGTAAGTCTCATGCTTTTTAAGTTAAATCAAGTTTAGCCAACTTATTTACTAGAACTAGTTAAAACAATTAACAGTCCTATAAAATTATTCAGTTCAAAATTTACGACCATGGCAAAGAACTGAACAATAAATCCATGGAAGTACATAAAATAAGTTGCCTTAACAATAATGCAACTCAAATTTATTCAGTTTTTCAGTTGTTTTTTAATGTTTTATAATTTTACTAAAAACACATTTTTAAGTTGAAAAATAAATGGTTTTTTTTATATTAACCCGGAGAAAAAAACTTAAAAGAAAAACATCTATAACTAACATATTCATCTACCCCTAGCTTAAATAATGTCATGCCCTCATGACGAATAAAGTAAAAGTAAAAGGAGATAAAGGAGCATCCCTGATTTTTTTTGATTCTAGCCTCATTTCCTTTTCCTTGGCTTCTCAAGATTTCTTTGACGTAACAAAGACAAGATTATGGTTCTTTTTCATGAAATGAGAAAACTTTTATTGTTGAAATCATGGGAGATCTTCTTGATCATGTCAAAATATATTAATACATACTACATACATATATACATATATATATATATATATATATATATATATATATATATATATATATATATAGTTCTTTGACGTAACAAAGACAAGATTATGATTCTTTTTCATGAAATGAGAAAACTTTTATTGTTGAAATCATGGGAGATCTTCTTGATCATGTCAAAATATATTAATACATACTACATATATATATATACATATATATATATATATATATATATATATATATATATATATATATATATATATATAATACAAACATGTAATTGTAATTATTATTATTTTCACTTTTTTAAGAAAAAATTAATTTTATTATATATATATATATATATTCACTAAAAGGAATTATTATATGTTACTACTAATAATTACTTAAACGATTAAAGATAGGGGAAGAAAATAGTTCTGAGCCTGACGTCGCTAGCTCAACTTATTTTATAAATTTGGCAAAAAAGGATTGTTGAAGCATGTTTATTGAAGAATCTGCTGATATAAGGCTTCAAACGTTGATCGTTTACTTTTAACTCGTCTCCCCCATCAGCATGTTGTACTTCAATGGCACCGTAAGGGGTCACTCATGTTACTGTATATGGTCCTTGCGAGCGCGACTTAAACTTTCTTGGAAATAATCTCATTCGGCTATTGTACAATAGAACATGATCTCCAACTTTAAAATCTTTATGGCGGATGAGCTTGTCATGCCATTTTTTATCTTTTCCTTGTACAATTTAGCATTTTCATATGTTGTAAGCCTGAACTCTTCCAACTCATCAAGCTGCAGTTGTTGATTTACACCTGTATCTGGAATGTTTATATTCAACAATTTTATAGCCTAATATGTTTTATGTTCTAATTTTACTAGTAAATGACAAGCCTTGCCAAAAACTAGTCTATAAGGAGATTTGCCTATGGAAGGTTTGAAAGCAATTCTGTATGTCCATAAAGCATCGTCTAACTTTAAAGACCAATATTTTTTAGGGGAACCAACGGTTTTTTTCTAAAATTCCTTTTAATTCTCTATTAGATACTTCAACTTTCCCGCTTGTTTGAGCATGATATGGAGTTCCTATTTTATGAGTTACTTCATATTTTAACAATAAACTAGCAAATTGTCTATTTATAAAATGAGTTCTTTGATCACTAATTATTACTCGTGGAGTTCCAAATCTAGAAAAAATATTTTTCTTGAGAAAAGCACAAACAATATGCGCATCATTTTTTCTAGTAGCAATTGCTTCTACCATTTTAAAACGTAGTCAACAGCTACCAAAATATATTCATAGCCATTTGAAGGAGGAAAATGACCCATAAAATCTATGCATAAAACATCAAAGATTTAACATATGAAAAAAAGAATTAAGTGGAATTTTGTCCCTTTTTGAAATGTGACTGATTCTCGGGCATTTACACAAGTGGATACATAATTCCTTTCATCTTTGAATAGAGTAAGCCAGAAAAAACAAACTTCAAGTACTTTAGCTGTTATTGTTCTTCCTTCATAGTGTTGTCCTGCAGCCCCATCATGGCAATGAATTAAGACATTATTCATATATGTCTCCGGTACACATCGCCTGATTATGTCATCTGCATAAAATTTAAACAAGTACGGATCAACCAGCCAAGTAGTTGGCAATATCAGGAAACCAAGTGGTCGATTTGTAACTGTTGTGACTGAAAATATATTTTCATCAGGAAATTCCTCTTTAATATCTTTTATCTCGGTTGGAGGATTTTCCAAGCGAGACAAAAGATCAACTACCTGATTCTCGGAACCTTTTTGATCTTTTATTTTAATAGCAAATTCTTGAAAAAGAAGTATCTATCTTAGCAATTTGGGTCTAGCATCTAACGTTGCATGATCAGTATAAATTGTAACCTTTGTTCCTAACAAATAGGAACGAAATTTATAAAATGCAAATACTACTGCAAGTAGTTCCTTCTCTGTTATAGCATAATTCTTTGGAGCTTCATTGAGGGTTCCACTGGCATAGTAAATAGGCCTGAAAATCTTGTCTCTTTTTTGTGCCAAAATCACTCCAACTGTTATATAACTTGCATCACATGTTATTTCAAAGGGGTGGCTCCAGTTAGGAGAAAAAATAATTGGAGCATCAGTCAATTGTTTCTTGAGAATCTTAAATCCTTTCCTGCAATTATCTGAAAATTCAAACTTCACATATTTCATTAGTAGGTTAGTCAGAGGTTTTGAGATTTTAAAAAAATCTTTTACAAGCCTTCTATAAAACCTACATGCCATAAGAAACTTCTAATGCCTTTAACAGTGGTTGGAGGAGGTAGTCCTGCTATAAGATCAATTTCAGCCTTATCAACTTCAATTCCTTTAGGAAAAATTTTATGTCCTAAAACAATTCCCCCTCTTACCATGAAATGATATTTTTCTGAATTAAGAACTAAATTTGTTTCTTCACATCTTTTAAGCACCAGAGTTAAATGGTATAGACAATTTTCAAATGTCTTACCGAAAAGTGTGAAATCATCCATAAATATTTCAAGAAACTTTTCAGTCATATCTGAGAAAATCACTGACATCCAACGCTGAAATATAGCAGGAGCGTTGCATAGTCCAAATGACATTCTTCGGTAAGCATACGTACCATGGGGGCGTGTGAACGTGATTTTCTTGATCTTCTGGAGCAATTGGTATTTGATTACACCTAGAGTATCTATCAAGAAAACAACAAAAACCATGGCATACAACTCTGTCAAGCATTTGATTAATAAAGGGCAAAGGAAAATTATCTTTCCTTGTGGCATCATTAAGTCGTCTGTAATTAATACAGACTTTCCATCCTATGACTATTCTAGTAGTATGAGTTCATTATTTTAAATTTTTATTACTGTCATACCTCCTTTCTTTGGTACTACCTGTACAGGACATACCCATGGACTGGTAGATATTGGATAAATAATACCTGCTGCTAAAAGATTTACCACTTCTTTCTTGACGACTTCATGTATTGCTGGGTATAATCTCCTTTAGGGTTGGACTATTGGTTTATAATCATTCTCTATAAGAATCATGTGCATACAAATAGTTGGACTGATTCCTTTTATATCATCTATAGTCCACCCTAAGGCGGTTTTGTTTTTTCTCAGGACCCCAATCAGTTTGCTTTCATGTTCTGTAGTCAAAGAAGATGAAATTATTATTGAAAATAATTTAGGTTCAAGAAACACATATTTTAAATGAGAAGGAAGTGCTTTGAGTTCAATTTTTAATTGTACTCCTTCTTGTGATACTTTCTCATTTTCTGACTCTTTTTTTCTAGAATTTCAGCTTATTCTCCAATTACGGGGTTATCATCACTCATGGTACCTGACCTAGACAAGCATCTCTCCAATGAATCAATAATTAACTGATTATCATTATATATATTCCCCTACAAGGTCATCTAGTAAGTCAATGTGAAAACAAGATGACAATGACTCATCTCTAGAATATTTCATCATTTTTTGCATGTCAAAAATCACTTTTTCCTCATTAATCGCAATATTAATTGTTCTTGATAAACATCAATAATTGCTCTCCCTGCTGCAAGAAATGGAGTAGCTAAACTTAATGGTACATCAGTATTTTCTTTCATTTTAAGCACTATAAAATCTATTCTAAATACAAATTAGTCAACTCTGACAAGAATATTTTTAACAATTCCTTTTGGTCTCTTAGTACTTTGATCATCTAATTGAAGAGACACACCAGTATCTTTCATTTTACCAAGTTCTAATTTTCTGAAAATTAAAAAAGGCATTAGATTTATTTAAGCACCTGAATCACATAACGCCTTGTCAAAGTGAGTACCTCCCACGGTATAAGGAATTGTAGAACTTCCCGGATCACCAAGTTTCTGAGGGAGCTTATTTTGAAGTATAGCACTATATTTTTCTATAAGCTTAACTACTGAAACTTCTTCCAATTTTCTTTTACTTGACAAAATTTCTTTGAGAACTTTAGCATGTGAAGGCATTTGTGTCAAAGCATCTGTGAAAGATATGTTAATGTAAAGTTGCTTCAAAATATCTAGAACTTCGAAAACAGTTGGTCAAGCTTTTCTCTTTTAATTTTTTGGGAAAAGGGAGAGGTACAAAGTGAGGATTTTTCATTAATTAATGTTCTTGTACCTTTTTTCCTTTATCTTTTTGTTCTTTTAGAAGTTCAGAGTCCCTTTTGTTCTCACCTTTATTTACATGTTCCACTCATGTGGCTTTTCTTGTCTATCTGCATATGGATCATCAAGAGTTATACCTAACCGCATAGAGAAGGCTTTAAGGTGTTCCTTAGGATTTTTCTCGGTGTTTCTTGGTAGAGAACCTTTTATTTATTCATACACGAGGGTTGCTAATTGGCTCATCTGATTTTCTAAATTCTTGATGGCTGAACATTGACTTTCAACCTTCTCATCAATAGCCTTAATGAATTTGTACATCATGTCTTCGAGGGTTTGTTGATGAGCTCTTTGAGGCTGCTGCTGATATTGTTGAAAATTCTATTTACTTCTATTATGATTTGGAAAACCAGGTGGTCCCTGTACCTGCTGCTTCTGATAAAAAAAACAATGAGGATTTTCAGCACCATTAGGATTACTCCACTGAAATCCTGGATGTTTTTGTACCATGGGACTACCAAATAAGTAATTATTTCTATAACAATCATATTTACATGTTCCTCATTTTGCATTAAAGCTTGACATTCATGATTCGAGTGATTACCTTTACAAATATCACAATTCTCTAGTTGGGATGATGATTGACCACTTACCTGAAATGCCTCAAATTTTTGTGTTAGAGTTGCAATTTATTGCGCTAATGAATTCCAAGCTTCAACATGATTGACTCATGCTGCTTTTTTAATAGTTATTCTAGCAGAGGGACATTGAACAACATTTTCTAAAATTTCATTAAGCAATTGCATGTCTTCTGTAGTAGCTTTGCTCATTATGGATCCTCCTGATGCTGCATCAATAACATTTCTTGCAAAGTGTTTAAGACCATGATAAAAAAAATATAAAATTTCAGGATCTTTGATACCATGGTGTGGGCATTTTCTTAGCTATTATTTTAATTGTTATCATGCTTGGTATAAAGATTCAGTATTTGTTTGCACAAAATAATTGATTTTCTTGCTTCATTTTAAATGTTTTTGCAGGTCAAAAATATTTATTAAGAAATTTCTGAGTTATTTGGTCTCATGTGGTGATTGAACCTCTCGGCAGACTTCGCAATAATATTTTGGCTTCAACTGTTAAAGAAAAAGGAAAAAGTCGCAACCTGACAGCGTATGTGACTCCATTATACCTGTATGTTTCAACTAATTCAAGAAAATCAATTAAATGGGTGCGAGGATCTTCACTTGCATCACCAGTAAACTGACATGATGGTTGAATGGTTTGAATCAAGCATGTGCGTATTTCAAAGTTGTTTGCTGCAATTAGTGATCTCTCCACACTTAATTCTCCTTCAAAATGATATAGCCTTGCATAATCTCTAAGTATTCTGTCACGTCATGGAGCTACCTTGTCAAAATGTTCTTCTACTTGATGTGGGGGGAGTTGGTTGTTGAGTTCTTCGTTCTCCATTTCTTCTGAAATGAAAATTTGAGATTGTGAGGTTAGTTCTTTTTGCAACAACCACAAGGATTTTTCAATTTCAGGATCATATTTGACTAGTTCTATAGAAGAGGAAAGGATCGTACACTTTTTGAAATTTCTGTAGAAAATATAAAATAATTAGACAAAAAAAATTTCAAATTAGTAGTAAAACAATTAATTCGTAGTAGATGTTACCATTCCTTGGCAACGGCGCCAAATATTTGACGAGTGTCCGGCTCGTGTATAAATTAAACTCGTACTCTGTCAAATTATAGTAAAGAATGATGTCGAACCACAGAGATTGGTTTATCTATTCTACAGACATTTGTTTTTTTAATTACTATTTGAGAAAACCAGAAAGATTTGAGTTATAATTTAACTAAATATAAATCCATAAATAGAGCAGTAGTAAATATTTTTGTTTTTCACAAATATTTTAAAAGGTGTTGGATCTTGACTTCACTTAATATGTCTATTATATAGTAGAATTTATTATTCTTCAATTTTTATTTCTCAAGAAAGTATAAATGTCTCTCATGATTACAAATATATATTATTGCTCAAGTTGAATAATTAATTGCATTCCTCTAGATTATACAAATTAATCTTCAAAATAGTAATACTAAAGAACCAGGAATATATGATTGAACTAAAATATGCTCTTGATAGTAAGTCCCTTTCGGTTACTCTACTTGTTATAACTGATTATTACACCATTCGCCTCTCTCGACTACAAATAGGTGTAAAATGAATTATAACATAAAAGAGATATATGTTACTGAATAAATATTAACAGTTATCAATACGACATTTAACTATATTATTTTTTCCGCCTCTCTCGATTATAGAATTAATAAACAGTTAATATGCACTACAAGATAGATAGATGTTAATAAATTGAATAACGTCTAACTGTAAAAGAAGATAAAAGTTAAATAAGTTCTTGCTCAAGCATGTGAAGTTAAGGAACAATATCTACTATTATATAGAAATACTAAGATGTCTTTTTCCCAACACAAGAAAAGTTACTCCATACTGGAATTAGTACTAACAATGGAAATATTCTTTTCCATTAAATAAGAAAGGAGAAAGAAATATTCAAAAATAATAATTTTTTCCTATTTAATTAAAATCAGGAACTAGAGTAATTTCCAGTACTGGAATTTATTTATAAAAAACAACTAAAAGATAACTTGATACTAGTGAAAGAAATAAAATAGAGAAATTTTTTGAGAATTTTGATTCACATTTCTAGCTCTAAGATTTCTCTCTACTGTCTTCCTCTTCAATTGATTAATAACGTCTTCTTATATAAGAAAATTTCATGACGATTTCTCGATTTGGTGATTGATTTCATCATGGAAAATCTAGATTTTGCAAATATGAGAATTCAAAATTTGAAGTTTAGATTTCGTTGATTTCATCATGGCAAATCTAGATTTCACATTTGCAGATATGAGAATCCGTAAGATTGGATTTAGATTTCATCGATTTTATCATGGCAAATCGAGACTTGGTGCACTGTCACGGCAGTAATGAATCCGAGCTCGATTTCACACATATTTGTTGTATTTTTCTTCATGTTGCGCACAACTATTCTTCAATAATTATTCCTGCAAAATAAAGTTATGAATATGGAGAAAATATGAAAATTTATATATTTTAATAAGACAAATTATGTGGTTAAGATCAGGTAAAATGCACTTATCAATCCTATTAGCACAAATCTATTCTCCAAATTTATAGCAACTTCAGAAATTGTCTCACGAGTAACTTTAGAATCGGAAGATACATTTTCAGTTTTAGAAGACCTGCTTTTTTCCCCCTTAGTATCACACTTAAATAAATCTTCCGATTTTTGGAATTCTTCCTCCCAACCTGCTTTCAATTGCTTGTTTATTTTCTTGATATGTTGTCCTTCAACGACAATCATACAAGTTCTCATCTTTACTCTACTTTTCTCAGAGATTGGTGTGATTGAACGAGTGGTAAAAAGTGTGCAAGTGATTCCCTGTGGTGGCGATAAAGAATTTTCAGAGGTATTTGACATATCTTGGCTAGGGTATGGAAGAGAAGAGAATTAAATTGTGTTTGAAATATGAAAGAAGAATAAGAGTTTTTGATGGCTTGAGAGAGATAAAGTAAGTAATACACTCAAGCTAATCAATATACAGGGGAATAATTAATGTGGTAACTAAAACTTTTCAGACTCTTCGATGTTTAATTAATCCAAAATTTAATTAGGAAGAGACGTTGGAGTGTATCCCTAAAATTTAGATACCTCCATTCAGTTGTGACTCTTTTGAATGGGGCTAGTTCACTTGTAACGTATAAGTCCAAAAGGAATTAGGTATTTGATAGGACTCCGCTCATGATTCAAATATAGTTATTTCAAATTATATGGAACATAAAAAATATACCGTGTTATCTTGATGAACCAGGTTCTTCATTTATAATTCTTTTCTCTAAGTCTAAATTTTCCAAAATAGAGAAAATATCATTAGAGATTAATGAGTCATTTTAACACACGGTACAAGAGTATAGTATGGAACGTATGATACTGAGAAAGATTTAATTTAACTATGCACAATTTAAAGACTTTCTAACAATATATATATATATATATATATATTACATTTTCAATTTTTTATCGTAGCCTTGAACTTGTCCTTTTAGGTGATCTTAATCATCTATAATTCCAACCCGTTCCTCTGAAAGTGATCTCTACTTAAGGCTTTTATGAAGATGTCATCAATTTGCTTGTCAGTTGCAGAAAACTCCAAAGTGATCAAGCCTTTCTCATAGTTTCCCCTCAAAAAATGATGTCTAACATCTATGTTCTTAGTTCGTTTATGATGAATAAGATTCTCAGTCATACTAATGGCACTACTTTTATCATAAAAAATCGAGATGCAACAAAATTCAATACCAAAATCCATCAACTTTTGCTTTATCAACTACAATTGAGCACAATCATGAAGCAACATCAACATACTCAGCTTCAGTAGTAGATAAAGCCACTGAATTTACTATCTTTTGGATACCAAAGGCAAAGGTCAGGGGTTCCTTTCAAGTATCTCAATATTCTCTTTACATTTGCAAGCGGGACTCATTTATATTTGCCTGAAATCGAGCACAAATGTCACGACTCAAATTTCCCACCACAGAGGTCGCGATGGCGCCTACTATCGGAGCTAGGCAAGCCAACCTTTTTAAAAATTTCACAAAACTTTTATCTAAAACAATATGATATTTCGAAATAAATACTTAAATATGCGGTAGACTTTTAGAAAAAATGATAACGATGTGCGGAAGTTGAAAACATGTCTCTACCCAGTGTCTGGTGTCACCACACACGGATTACTAAGGAGTACTAAAAACATCAGTCTAAAAGAAAATACACAAGAGTCTGTCTCAAATGAAATAAACAAACCGAAATAAATAGATGAGACTCCGAGCTCGCGGACGTCAACTAAGCTACCCTAGAGTCTCTGGACTAAAGGTCGGCTCCCGGTCTAGAACTGTTGCGGCAGTCCATAAGCTGTCTCCTGACTTGTGCACAAAAGGCACAGAAGTGTAGCATCAACAAAACCGACCCCATGTGTTGGTAAGTGCCTGGCATAACCCCGGTGTGGTAGTGATGAAGCTAGACAGGACCTACCACAAATCACCTGTACAAATATATGAAATAACTTGAGAATACACTATTCTAAACATTAAAAGGGGAGCGAAGCATGTTGTGAAGCAAAACAGTTCAAATACAGATATTAGCTACCAAGAGTAAGAACTAAGTGGATAACAACTGCTGAGGAAATACCGGAATGCTCAACACACTGAACAATATACTCAATTCATGTTCTGTTGCGGCGCGCAACCCGATCCTCAATATTCAATAGCGCTGAGGTGTGCAACTCGATACTCAATATTTAATACTGTTTCGGCGTGCAACCGGCTCCTCAGTATCAAGTACCATTGCAGCGTGAAACCCGATCCTCGATTTTTACAAACAAGACTCACCCAAACTCAAGTGCGAGGGGAGTAGCATCAAAATATAAAGTGTCCCGACAATGGAATGCAATTAACAGTCCAAATATCTCGGCAAGGGATAATTCAATATATATTTTAAGTCTCGACAAATGAAATGATCACAGAACTTCCACTTCTAAACACGTTAGCTACCAACAATTTCTAAGTCGAGCTAATGCTCCAAAATTATACAAAGTCATATTTTTTCTCAACCGTTCATATCATGTGAACAAAATCAATCCAACAAGAATTTATATCATATTATTCAAAATAGCACAATTTAAGACCCACGATCATGCTAGACTCGGGTGCATAGATAACCGTCACCATGCCTATACACTGACTCCACATATCACGTAACAAACAACATCCTAATCATATTCCCTCAAGCCAAAGTTAGATCAAACACTTACCTCGATCCGAAAATAGCGATCAAGCCTCTAACACCGCCTTTCCTCTAGAATCTGAATCCGAAACAACGATATCTAACCATAATTAGTTCAATATTATCAATAATAGCTTAAAAACACAATTCCATAGCCTAGAAATGAATTTCCTAACATTCTTCAAAAAATACAAAAATATGACACCGGTCCCACATGGTCCAAAATCAAGGCTCGGACCAAAACCTAATCACCCATAATCCCACGAGTTCAAACATATAATTTGTTTTTAGATTCGACCCTAAATTAGGGTTGAATCACTCAAAATTCCCAAAAACCTGACTCTACCCAAAAGCCCTAATTTCTACTTTGATTTCACGTTTTTAGGCTAGAATTTTAGTGATTAGATGAAGAAATAATGAGCAAATGACGTTAAGATTAATCATCTAAAGAGTTATGGAGAAAAGAGAGCTTGAATTTCGTCAATGGAGGGTGAAGGAGAAAAGCCCGTGTGAAATTTTGTGAAAAATCTCGTAGTGAACTGTTCTGGAAATATCTTAAAATCATTGGACAAAAATGATCATCGCGTTCATGTCATAGTGCAGCGTTCGCGAAGAGTGGGCAAGTCTGGACATCGCACTCGCGATTAGGCAATGCGAACGCGTAAGAGGAAAAGCTGGTGGCTTCAGTTGGCCTACGCTAACGTGTGCGTCTTACGTGAACGCATAGAGGAAACAGCTGGGTTCTGGAGTCTGGGGTACGTGGACGAGTGGATACATCGCGAACGTCAAGAGGAGGGAAAGGGAAGGCTATGTGAACGCAAGGATGGGATGCTATCGGGAAGAACAAAGTTGGTCTACAACAGTTTGGGTTTTCTTGTGTGTTTTCATGTTTTAAAACATCACGAACCAACCTCGAAATCACTCCCGAGCCCTCGGGGCTCCAAAACAAACCCACACACTAACCCAATAACCTTCTACAAACTTAGTCGAGTAATCAAATCGCCAAAATAACATCAAATTCCACGAATCACACCCCAAAAATCATAATTCTCATTTTAAAGTTCATAACTTCAAAATTTTCCATTTTTAGTCCAAAAAACGTCAAACGACGTCCGATTTCGACCAAATTTTGTAGAAAGTGCTTAGACCAATATGAGACCAGTACCTGGCGTTGGAACAAAAATACGAGCCCGATACCATTGATTTTTGATAAAATTTCATTTTCATTTTTCTTAAACATTTCTAGAAAATAATTTCACAGAAAAATTCTTTCCTCGAGCCTAGGACCTCGGATTTCGATTTCGGAAATACCCCCGAGTCCCATATTTTCCTACGGACCCCTCCGTAACCGTCACATCATAGGCCCGAGTCTGTTTACCCAAAATGTTGACCAAAGTGAACTGTATCAATATTATTATCAAAATTCATAGTTTTTAACACAGAATTCATAATTTTCCACATAACAACTTTTTGTCTTTGTGCGCGGACTGAGCACGTAAATCGAGGCAACCAAATAAAAGGTTTCCAGGCCTGAGAAGCATGGAGAAAGGGAGAATTACGGTGATGACCTTTTCGGTCGTCACATCCTTCATCTGTAAAAAAACCGTTCGTCCTCGAACGGATAAAAGAAAGAAGTACCTGATTTGGGGAATAGATGGGGATAACGGCTCTGCATATCAGACTCGGACTCGCAGGTCGATTGCTGAGGAGGATGACCTCTCCACTGAACACGCACAAAAAGGGAAACTCCTCGATCTCAACTGTCAAACTTGCCGGTCTAAAATAGCCATCGGCCCCTCCTCATATGACAGATCCTTGTCCAATTGGACAATACTGAAATTTAACACGTGGGCGGGATCGCCGTGATATTTCAGAAGCATGGATACATGAAAAATCAGATGCACGGCTGACAAGCTAGGCGGCAAGGCAAGTCTATCAGCCACCATCCCCACTCGATAGAGAATCTCAAGTGGGCAAATAAACCTAGGTCTAATCTATCCCTTCTTCTCGAATCTCAGCACGCCCTTCATAGGAGATATACGGAGCAATACTCACTCACCAACCATGAAACCAACATCCTTGAGCATATGATTTGCATAACTCTTTTGTCTAGACTAAGCTGACCGAAGTTTTTCCTGAATAAGCTTGACCTTATCCAAGGATTCTTTTACTAGATCTGTACCCCAATAACCGTGCCTCTCCCAGCTCAAACCATCTGACTAGGGACCGACACCGCCTACCATACAACGCCTCATACGGAGCCATATGAGTGCTGGACTTGTACTGTTGTTGTAGGAAAACTCGTAAAGGAAAGAATTGGTCCCACGAGCCTCCATAATCAATAAGCATGCTCGAAGCATATCCTCAAGAATCTGAATGGTCCTTTCGGACTGACCATCCATCTGGGGGTGAAATATTGTACTCAACTGAACCTGGGTGCCCAACTCATGTTGTACCGCTTTCCAGAAATGCGAGGTGAACTGCGGACTCCGGTCGAAAATAATAGATATGGGCACCCCATGAAAGCGAACAATCTCTCAAATATAAATCTCAACATCTCTCTCGGACGAATATGTGGTGGCAACTGGAATAAAATGCGCTAACTTGGTCAGCCTATCAACAATAACCCATATAGCATCAAACATCGTCCGGGTCATCGGAAGGCCAGTAACAAAATCAATGGTGATTCTCTCCCACTTCCATACGGGAAGCTCAATCCTCTGAAATAACCCACCGGGCCTTTGATGCTCGTACTTAACTTGCTGACAGTTCAAGCAACGAGTCACATATGCAACAATGTCTTTCTTCATTCTTTTCCACCAATAATGTTGTCTCAAATCCTGATACATATTCGCGGTGCACGGGTGAACAAAATACCGAGAAATGTGGGCCTCCGCTAAGATTGACTTGACTCCTGAATACCATCAACAATGGGCACACAAACTCACCCCTACAATCTCAATACACCATCATCTACCAAGGTCATTCTCTTGGCAACTCCCTGCTGCACCGTGTCCCTCAGGACACAAAAATGGGGATCATCAAACTGCCGCTCCCGAATACACTCCATCAATGGCGAATGAGCAAGCATGAAAGCTAACACCCTGCTAGGATCATGTCACAACCCAAACCCAATCGTGATGGTGCCCAACCCAAAAGCTAGGCATGCCTGACCAACTTTTGCTCTCCCTTCGTTAATAAATTCTCAAACTGACAGTTCAAGGAAAAATATAATCATTTCTGAATAATAATCCAAATCAATTAATAGAATAATATGAAGATAATAAAAATCTAAATAAACACTCCCAAAAGATCTAGGTCATGAGTCTAGAGCCTCTAACAAAAACAGGATAATAATAGCTGAACGAAAATATAAAAGTTTGGAAATATCTATAATAGTAATAAACTGAAATATGAAGAGCAGCCAGCTCCTGCGAACGTCAAGCAGCTACCTCAATAACTCTGGAAAATATTTGGAGTCTAGGAATGTCAGCTAAGCCTTCGATATACCTGAATATGCACACAAACTGCACAGAGTAGTGGTGAGCACTACCGACTTAGTGAGTAATAAGCATATAAAATGTGTGAAAGTAAGAAATCCACGAAATGCCACAAAGCAAACCTAAAACTAATAGTCATATACCGTAGCTACGAACTTACAACAAAGCAATACCAAATATAACAGTCAAGTATCAGATAAAGATGCAATACAATGCACATGAAACAACTGCGGCGTGCAGACCGAACCGTTTAACGTCGACGACACTCACTAGGGGTGTGTACAAACATCTGAGGGGCTCCTTCAGCCCAAGCGCAATATCATTATATCACCCTGCGGCGTGCAAACCGACCCATGCTAATTAATTTCCCATTTTTCCAATTATTTAGGTGAATATAATTTAGTTAATTTATTTCAGGAAAAGCTTACTTAGCATTTAATAACAGTGATTAAACACAGGAGTGAGATCAATTATTTTGCAAATCATACTATCACAATGATATTGATCCTAGACGGATACTACAGATCGACACATGGCCCCAAACATGCCATTAAGCCTAATTTATCAACAACACAATGTCTGTACTAGCTGTCAATAAATTTATTCAGCTCTAGTAATGGACCAAGTCACAATCCGCAATTATATACCATCCTGCACCTGCCATGGGGCGCAAGTCATGCCCTAACATAGCGTCATGATGTGATAAACCGGGGTTTCAATCTCTCAGGCTATCATCTATACAAAATACTCACCTCTAACCGGCCGTAGGCTAGCCCGCGATGCCCTTTCCTCTTGAATCGACCACCTTGCATGTCGAATCTAGCAAAAACCACAACGAATACATCACATTACGCTATAGGATTAATACCAAATCAAAAATAATCGAAAAGCATCAATAACCCCGAAATTGACAAAACCTGAGCCCTGAGCCCAATTCTTGAAACTCAAAATTTTTTACAGAAAGTGTTCTTCATCTTCTCCTAATTCCGTACATATAAACAACACCAAAATCGAAGTCCGTTTGACCCCTCAAATCGACACCTAAATGTCTCATAATCTCACGGCCCAAAATCCTGTTTTTCTACTATTTTTCATGAATTAAAAGTAGGGATTATGGTTTATAATAACATAAAACGAGTTTTAATAATCAAATAACTTACCTCTGTGATACCCACTGATTTTCTCTCTTAATAATTGCCTCGGAAGCTTCTTCCCGTTAAAAAATTTGAAGAAAACTCGACATGCTCATTATAGGTATTCTGTTCATGCGTGTTACTGCTCCCAATGGATTTCTTGTGAAAATCTAATGTATGTAGGTTTTTGAATCATTCAATTTGACATTAAAATGAAGGAGATATGTAGGTTTTAAGATTTGCAAATAGTGCAGTTTTTTAATACGTCGTCATGGGCCTTTTCGTTATTAACTTGAAAATCTGGGCAACCTTGGTAAAACGACCATAAAATCCTCATACGATGTCAAATTTCGACAATTATTTTTGATACGAGTCCATAATTACGATACGGATCTAGTTCTTCATTCAAAATAGTAATCAGAGCTTATTTGTTCAATATGACATCATTTATGCTTGAAGAAACGACGTCGAAGCATAAGAAAAATGAGCACAACGCAGCCCAAACCTAACCGAAACTCACCCGAACTCCTCAAGACCGCATACGAACATATTAATACATAACATATGATTATTTAAACTTAGTTGCACTCTCAAAATACCAAAACTAATATCAAACACAGAATTTACATCGAATTCAAGCCTAAGTTCTTCTAAAACCTCCGAAACACACATTTGATCCAAAACCCGACCTAAAAACCTCCAAATGATCTGAAAATTTGCACGCGTATCCAAAATCACCTACGAGAGCTAATGAAATTGTCGAAATTGCATTCTAATCCCCGGATAAAAATCTCACCTATCAACTGGACTTCGCCAAAATTCTAATTTAGTCAATTCAAGCCTAAATCTACATCAATCCTCCAAATCCAGTTCCAATTGCGCTCCTAAGTCATAAATCTCCACCCAAAACTAGTAAAATTGTCGGCAATCCATTTCGAGTCCTCTAACACGTAAGTCAACATTCGGATGACTTTTCCAAACTAACCTTCTCATAAAGGGGCTAATTGTCTCATTCCTACCTAAACTCTGTCCGAATTACTTCAAATTCACCAGACTCATATAATGAAACATATAGAAGCATAAAATAATAAAAATGGGGCGGAGATACCTAAGACGACGGGTCGGTTCGTTACATCCTCCCGAACTTAAACAAACGCTCGTCCTCGAGCGTGCTCAGAGTTGTACCAGAGGCCAACCAATACCTAAATGACCTTACCAACCATATAATCGGGTGATCCCACATCGCCCTAACTCATATAGGCCCGATAATACAACACAACTTAAATTTCACAGTCTATCCAGACCATAATCGTTGGACCATATTGCACTTCTGAAACCATGCATAAGATCATAACCTCACATTTATACTCAGAATAAGCCTGAACCGGCTCTACTAACCCATACATGCAACCTCAAGTGCACTCACCTGATATACCGCATAATCTTAACACTCAAAATGATAATTTATATCCAAAGTAGTTGTCCACAACAACCATGTACCGAATAGAAACCCTTTAATAGCTAGAGTCCAACACTGCTATACTCTATCATTGATAATGAACACACAGTAATCCGTAACCATTTCTCAGATCAACAATTCAAGAAGACATTTCTTCCCTTTTAACAAATACCACAACAAATCTCCGAGACGAAACTCGATATTAACCTTTAGACAAGCTGAAACCAAATCTGTTTGTATCCATTAATGACCCAAAGGTCTCTTCTGACCAAACACACCATCTTGGTGACATGACACATCAATACGGCCTAAGCCACGACTTACATAACACCTATACCAATAAGAGACGGTCTGAACATACTCAAGTCATGACGATGACACAAACAAAAGAGCTGTACTTTAAGCTCATCAATACCATTACAACACAATACTGGGACCCCGTCCCACATCATAGAAATAGAATACTTGAATCTTTCCCGAAAGGTCAAATCTCCATGTAGCCTCGCTATAATATGCGATCTCATCCAAACACCACTTCACATAAAGTGCCTCAAGTCACTATACTCGAACTTGACCATTACGCATAGATTGATGTCTGAAACCAAGCAATCCATCACACCCTCTGTGAAGAAAGTAGTATACACCATTCAATCCTGAAAGGACACAACCGATGCGTTATTCGCTGAGAACCTCCAATACGGACTTTCCTCAGAAACTAGGAAACAAGGCATACAAAGAAACATATGGAAAACTATTCTCAACATCACACTGTTTCGGCGCGCAACCTAATCCAAATATTATACCCGTGGCGGTGTGCCACCCGATCCACGCAACTATCTCACACAGGGAGATGCACATTGAGCTAAATTTGCTCATTATAACCAAATATCAAGTATCGGTCGTAAGCACACTGAGTGCATAATGATATCTACTTGTAAGCTACAGAACTCGCCTTCCACTATGAATCCCGATAGCACCGCAATATATGTGCTACCGTACGAAAATCATAACGTCTCTCAGTGTAGAAATGCTAGTCATAGAACCCCCTATATCACTAGGAGGTTCAATAACGAC
Organism: Nicotiana benthamiana; assembly: GCA_034376525.1. Lineage (NCBI taxonomy): Eukaryota > Viridiplantae > Streptophyta > Magnoliopsida > Solanales > Solanaceae > Nicotiana > Nicotiana benthamiana. The sequence goes on along the minus strand of CM067329.1, from coordinate 134,159,312 downwards.
CAAATCAACCTAACCTTCATCAATATAATTCGAGACTAACCAAGCCAACTCAAGCTAGGCATGCATCCAACAAGCTTACCAACAAGCTCATTACCAACAAGCGTGAAGCTGCGGCTTCCACTACTATATCTCATACCAGCACTGCCGTAAGATGTAGTTCCCGACACCAAATAAATACTGAAATTCACAATCTCACCCGATGAAATACCCGGCCACAAGGATCGCATCCGAAAAGTCCTTCAATATCTGAACTGAATAAATGGTAGAACCCTTTATACTGACATCCGTCACAAAGGCCCAATTAAGCAGAGCAATTCTTCCCAGTCGTCCGCTGATCTTTGGAGTACAAACCACTCTTGCTATAAAATAATCTGATGCACCTCGCACGCCAACCTATGAAAGTTTTCGACCGAGCCTATGGCACAACAGTCTTGAATAGCCCAACACTGAGACAACCATTCTGCACACCAATATCATATCCAACTCTAACATACCAAGAAAGAAAGATTTCACTTGGGCTTCGAAATCCTAATAGCCGCTAATGGTGCCAATGCACACGATACACGACTACTACATAGATTGCATCGGAGAACTCCGACTCTCCAGATGCATATAACATACAAATCACCATACCTGATTTCCACATTCCGTCGTATGAATGCCTATTACACATCAAGTACCAATTCATTCAGCAAAAAGATATTCTAAAATTTTCCTGTGCCATCAGCAAACTCAGATATTAGCAGTTGGTCCAACAAGAAATGTCGCAATAATACTAATGTATCATTAGTGTGATCACATTACCCTCCTTTTGATACATATACTATCGTAAAATCACTTCCAATTACTAGTACTTTTTTCCATAATCATCTGAGGGTCAATTCTTAAATCACCTGCAGCTGCCCGTGCTGCTTAAGAATTTACTGATTTTCCATTCGGAGATGAACCGTACCTTACAAACACAAACCCCAATACTCCACAACAGACCGCACATACCATACCATAACATACTAGGATAACCCGAGAACTCCATCTCCTTTTTCCTAGCCACAAGCTAAACTGTCAGGACTAAATCCTTCTATCCAAACTAGTCTAAGCAAGCTGTCCGAACTAAAAAGCTCTACCGCCCAATACCCGTAAGGGCTCATTACCTCGAACATAAACGAGTAGTTGATCATATCTTTACAACAGCGATTCGGTCCACTAACAAGGCACTTCATTTGTTTGGATTCCCTTCTGGTTCATTTTCAACTTGATATACTCTCTTGCGCTAGCACTACAATGCCTCAACCCAGGCCTACCACACGAGACTCGAACATATGACCACACTGTCTAAGTCCAATAAACCACTATATACTCTCTCAAACATTCCCAAAAATACCACCTTCAAAAATACCCTACTTAGAAGGACTTCCTGCGAGTTTAAGTCCGCTACCTTTTGCGTCCCTGATACTGATACATAGAATCCCGTAATTAACATAAAAATACCACCAGCCTCGACGTGTTTTAATGAAAACACTGACTTGGTTACGTACTCAACCATAAAACACCTTAGTGCTACATATAGAATCTTGCACACCTCAAACCATTCTCAAGAGTCATCCACTCTCATGCCCACTGCAAATTACTTGACTTAACGAATCGAGCAACTCGTTCCTTATCATCACTTTGACACCGCAGGACATGATCTCATTTCGATACAACAAAACAACTTCCTTCCCTTTACACTAGGCATTCCTTACCCACAACTCAAGACATTCTATTATTTCCTAGTCTATACGAAGCATCATATAACCTTTGTCAAAATTTTGCTTCACTCGTGCTACCCTCAGCCCAATTTCTGCAACCAGAACAGATTCACGCGCATGCATCAAATCAGAACTAACATATTACATAATCGTACAATCAGCAAATCAACAGCAACCTCCCCAAGTTAGCTCGAAGCTATATATATCAAAACACATATACACTTTTACTGTCGTAATAATATGTTGAGATTAAACTCACTCTATCATAAGTTTGTGGAAATACGAATAATCAGAAATTTTTACCTCTTCTACAATTCTTGCATTCATTCACACAATAGTTAAACCCACTCTTTAGGCGAAACTTTTTTTACTAAGTCCCAAATTTATCAAAATTTTTTGCAGAGTTTCCTTTATAATTGAGCCTATCCACCTGCTAGAGAATCACCAAAACCATCCTAACAACACGTGCACAACTTGACAAAGCATCACAATGTATATCACCAACATCAATCTCAATACTATATGTATTCTATTATCAAAATTAATACATGGACATGCGTTGTACCTATTTGAATCCTAACACCTGGAAAATACCTTTCAATTACACATGAAATCTTCTCACAATATACATAGGAACTGCATCATTTAAGATCATTCCGCAGGAGATAACCCACCTGCGTTGCCGCATATATAATTTCTGTATACCTTCCACCGTCATACACATTACACAGCTACTTAGTCTTCCTGATTCTGAACTCATATTGTAATGTGCAATTAACTTTACACCCACTAAGAGACTCAAAAAGATTCTTCACGCGCCTATATTCGTGTTACACATCCAACCACAATAGGAAACGAATCACTTAATAGTCCATCTATTATCTAGAATACTTCTTCGTCGCTACCAAGTCATATAATTGCACCTCACAATACTAACATACTCATCACATGGATACCCAACTGCCATTCCGGCTAATAGAGACAATATCGAACATCAAAGTTTAAAACACTTACTCACACGATCAGGACCTCAGTGCTCAAGCCCTAGGCAATATTCGGCCTCAAGTCCTCCAGATTGGATTTACATCAACCTCACGAAGATTACATCTCGCCCCTCGATCGGGTAATCACAAGCCATCGACGCACATATAATACCAAGTTCGCATGCGTGCATGCGAACACGTGGAAGGAATTTTAAGAGTTACTCTTTCAAGTTGAATCAAGGACGCACAATAAGATTTCAAGAAAGTGGAGTGTTTCTTAAAAGTTCTGTAACCTCCCGAGGATAGATATGGACGTCTACACACCGATCCGCAAGACTCTAATAAACCGGCTCATTACTCGTGAGGCCTAGTAACCTGGCTCTAATAATATCTTGTCACAACCAAAACCTGGTCATGATGGCGCCCAACACAAAAGCTAGGCAATTCTGAGCAACATTAGCTCTCCCTTCGTCAATAAATTCTCAGACAGACAGTTTAAGGAAAAATATAATAATTTCTGAATAATAATCCAAATAATATTAATAAAATAATAAGAAGATAATACGAATCTAAATAAACACTCCCAAAAGATCTGGCTCATGAGCCTAGAGCCTCTAACCAAAAACTGGATAATAATAGCTGAACGAAAATATAAAAGTTTGGAAATGTCTATAATAGTAATAAACTGAAATAGGAAGAGCAGCCAGGTCCTGCGAACGTCACGCAGCTACCTCAATGACTCTGTAAAATATCTGGAGACTACGAATGTCAGCTAAGCCTCTGGTGTACCTGAATCTGCACACAAGGTGCAGGGAGTAAGGGTGAGTACTACCGACTCAGTGAGTAATAAACATATAAATGTCTGAAAGTAAGAAATCCATGAAATGCCATAAAGCAAAGCTAAAACTAATATTCCTATACCTTAGCTATAAACTACAGCAAAGCAATATCAAATATAACAGTCAAGTATGAAACCGCTGCAGTGTGAAGCCCGATCCGTTTAACGTCAGCCGCACTTGCTCGGGGTGTGTACAGGCTCCAGAGGGGCTCCTTCAGCCTAAGTGTAATATCATTATACTAATGAGGCGTGCAGCCCGACCCATGCTGAGTCCACAGTATGCATATGAGTCACATAACATATTCAATCAAATTTCCCATTTTTCCAATTATTAAGCTGAATATAATTTAGATAATTTATTTCATTAAAAGTTGACTTAACATTTAATAACAGTGATTAAACACAAGACTGAGACCAATTATTTTTCAAATCATACTATCACAATGATATTCATCCTATATGGATGCTACAGATTGGCACAAGGCCCCAATCATGTCATTAAGCAAAATTATCAACAACACAATGTGCGTACCAGCTGCCAATAATTTTATTCAGCTCTCAGGATGGACCACATCACAATACTCAATCATATACCATCCCGCAATTGCCATTGGGTTCGAGTCACGCCCTAACATAGCATCACAATGTGATAAACCAGAATTTCAAATCCTCAGGCCATCCTCAAAACAAACTACTCACCTCTAACCGTCCGTAGACTATCCCGCGATGCCCGTTCCTCTTGAATCGACCTCCTAGCGTGTAGAATCTATAAAAAACCACAACGAATACACACATTACCCTATATGATCGATACCAATAGAAAATAATCGAAAAGCATCAATAATCCCGAAATTGACAAAATTCGAGCCTCGGGCTCAAATCTCGAAACTCAAAGTTTTTTACAAAAAATTATTCTTCATCTTCTCCCGATTCCGTACATATAAAGAATACAAAAATCGGAGTCTGTTTGACCCCTCAAATCGACCCCTAAAGGTCTCATAATATCATGCCCCAAAATCCTATCTTTCTACTGTTTTTCATGAATTAAAGGCTGGGATTATGGTTAATAATAACCTATAAACACGTTTTAATAATCAAATAACTTACCTCTACGATACCCACTGATTTTCTCTCTTAAAAATTGCCTCAGAAGCTTCTTCCCATTCAAAAATTGGAAGAAAACTCGACATGCTCATTATAGGTATTCTGTTCACGAATTTTACTGCTCCCAATAGATTCATTGTGAAATTATAATTAATTTAGTATTTTTAATCACTCAATTTGAGCTTATAATGAAGGAGATATGTAGGGTTTAAGATTTGCAAATAGTGCAGAATTTTAATACGCCGTCAAGGGCAATTTTGTCATTAACTTGAAAATCTGGGCAACCTTGGTAAAACGTCCATAAAATCCTCATACTGTGTCAAAATTGGACGACTCTTTTGATACGGATCCATAATTACGATACGAATCTAGTTCTTCATTCAAAATAGAAATCGAAGCTTATTTGTTCAATATGATATCATTTATACTTGAAGAAACTACGTCGAAGCATAAGAAAAACGAGCACAAGCAGTCCAAACCTATCCGAAACTCACCCAAAATACCCACGACCGCATAAAAACATACTTAAACATCACATATGATCATTCAAACTTAGTTGCACTTTCAAAACACTAAAACTATTATCGAACACCAAATTTACATCCAATTCAAGCCTAAGGTCTTCTAAAACTTCTGAAACACATATTTGAACCAAAACCAGACCTAAATACCTCTGAATGATCTGAAAATTTGCAGGCATATACAAAATCACCTATCAGAGCGACTGCAACCGCCGACCCCCAAATTAAAATCTCACGTATCAACCGGTCTTCGCCAAAATTCTAACTTAGCCAATTCAAGCCTAAATCTACATTAGACCTCCAAATTCAGTTTCGATTGCGCTCCTAAGTCATAAATCACCACCCAAAACTAGTCGAATCGTAGGAAATCCATTCCAAGTCCTTTAACTCATAAGTCAACATTCAGTTGACCTTTCCAAACTAACCTTCTCATAAAGGGATTAATTATCTCATTTCTACCCAAACTATTTTCGGATTACTTAAAATTCACCAAACCCATATAATGAAAAATATAGAAGCATATAATGTCGAAAGCGCGGCGGAGATACCTGAGATGACGGTTTGGGTCATTACAGCTCAGAAATATCCAATCTCACAAATCGATTGGCCAAGGCTTGAACATCGAAAGCAAGCGGTCTCTGGATTACCAGAATATAAGCAAGACTACCCATGCTGGCGGACTTCCTACTCAATGCATCTGCCACCATATTGGCCTTCCTCGGGTGGTATAAGATAGAAACATCATAGTCTTTCAACAACTCCAACCACCTCCGCAGCCTAAAATTCAACTCCTTCTGTTTGAACAAATACTGAAGGCTCTTGTGATCCGTGTACACCTCACACGTCACACCCTATAAATAATGCCTCCAAATATCCAAGGCATGAACAATGGATTCCAACTCTACGTCATGAACTAGATAATTCTTTTCGTGGATCTTAACCTTCCTCGAAGCATATGCTATGACCATGCCATTCAACACCAATACTGCGCCAAGCCTGATGCAGCAAACATTGCAATAAACAGTATAAGGCGCTGATCTCATGGGCAAAAACCAATATCCGTGCCGTAGTCAGAATTGTCTTGAGCTTCTGGAAGCTCGCCTCGCACTCATCTGACCGCCTGAACTGGGCACCCTTTTGGGTCAATATAGTCATCATGGTTGCAATGGATGAAAACCCCTCCACAAAACATTTGGAGTAACCAGCTAACCCCAAGAAGCTCTGGATCTCTGTAGCTGAAGCTGGTCGAGGCCAGTTCTTGACTGCCTCTACCTTCTTCGAATCCACCTGAATACCCTCTGCTGATACGACATGACATAGGAATGCGACCGAACTCAACCAAAACTCGGACTTTAAGAACTTAGCGTACGAGTGAATATCCTTCAGAGTCTGAAGAACCACTCGAAGGTGTTGCTCATGCTCCTCCTGACTACGGGAGTATAACAAAATGTCGTCAATAAATACAATCAGAAAAAAATACAAATAGAGCCTGAACACTCGGTTCATCAACTCCATGAATGTCGCCAAGGCATTGGTCGACCCAAACGACATGACCAAAAACTCATAATGCCCATACCGACTGTGAAATTCTGTCTTAGGGACAGCAGACGCCCTAATCCCGAGCTGATGATATCAAGACCTCAAATTCTATCTTCGAGAACACTCTTTCACCCTGAAGCTGGTCGAATAAATCGTCAATCATCGGTAGTGGATACTTGTTCATTACCGTCACCTTGTTCAACTGCCGGTAATCAATGCAGATCCTCATCGACACATCCTTTTTCTTCATAAATAACACTGGTGCAACCCAAGGCGATACACTGGGTCTAATGAAACCGTTATAAAGCAAGTCCTGAAGCTGGTCCTTCAACTCCTTCAAATCTAGCGGTCCATGCGATACGGAGGAATGGAGATAGGCTGAGTGCCCAGAGCCATATCAATACAAAAATCAATATCCCTTTTGGGCGGCATACCCGACAGGTCTAAAGGGAAAACCTTGGGAAAGTCCTAAATAATAGGAATAGAGGCAATAGATGGAACATATGTGCCAGAGTCGTGTACATATGCCAGATATGCTAAACACCCATTCTTGACCATGTGCCGAGCCTTGACATACTAAATAACACTGCGGGTGGCATGACTTAGATTCCCTCTCCACTCATGTCGGGCCAAATCTGGCAAGGCCAAGGTCACAGTTTTGGCGTGACAATCCAAAATAGCATGATACCAGGACAACCAATGCAACCCCAATATAACGTCAAAGTCCACCATGTCTAAGTGCAATCAGTTCTCACGGGTCTCAAGACCCTCAAATACCACCACATGAGTGATGCACTCGGTCGACCACAATAGAATCACTAACTGTTGTGGACACATATACAGGAATACCAAAAGCTTCACTAGGCATGATAAAATTGGGTGCAAAATAGGATGACACATAAGAATATGTAGATCCCCGATCAAACAACTCAGAAGCGCCCATATGATAAACTAGAATAGTACCTGTAATCACAGCATCTGATGACTCGGCCTCTGGCCTAGCCGGCAAAGCATAACAATGGGTTTTAACCCATCTTCCCTGAACTGTGTCTCTAGGACGATCTGTGGCGGGCTTACCCCTTGCCTCTGGTGGTCTGGGCTCCACCTCTATGCCCCCTACCTCTACCTCTACGTCCTCAACCCCCGCCTCTAGCTGGCTGGGCGGCTTGTGGATCACATGCTGCCTGAATCATGGGACGAGGACCCTGCTGCTCTGAACGAGCACCCCTCAACCTTGGGAAATACCTCTGGATGTGGCTGAGATCCCCATACTCATAACACCCAGCAAAATGTGGCAACTGAGAAGACTGGGGCCGACCTTGACGCCCTGAATGACCTCCTCGAAGGCTCTAAAGTAGTGTTGCACTGATGACTGCTGATCAGAGTAGCTGAGAACTGCTACCACCTACGGTACTGTGTGAAACCTGAAGCGTTCACTAAAAAAGCCTCTGCAGGTGGCCTCTGTCATATGAATCCCTACCTCCAAATGAGGTACCGCTGAACCTACCAGAATGCCGAAGCCTCTTATCTAAACCTTGACCACCTCCTCGAGAAAGTGCCATCTCTACCCGGCGGGCCACATTGGCCGCCTCCTGGAAGGAAATATCATTACCAACTCCCATGGCCATATGAAGACGGATTGACTAGATCAGTCCATCAATGAATCTCCAGACCCTCTATCGCTCTGTAGGGAGTATCACAACTGCATGGCGTACCAAATAAATAAATCTAGTCTCATACTATGTAACTGTCATGGAGCGCTGATAGAGGCGCTCAAACTGCCTACGAAGTGCCTCACACTAAGTGACGGGGAGAAAATTCTCCAAGAATAACTCTAGAAACTGATCCAACGTCAAAGCTAGAGACCCTGCTGGCCTAGATAGGCAATAATCTCTCCACCATGTCTTGGCGGATCCTGCAAGCCTTAAGGTGCAAAAATCGGCCCCATTGGTCTACACTGTACACATAGTCCTGAAGATCTCATGGCAGCTGAATAGAAATTCTCGGGGGTCCTCCGATGAAGTACCGCTGAAAGTGGTGGTGAAAAGCTTGGAGAACCGATCAAGTCTCCCCAAAGCATCCAAATACATGGCCGCTCCATCTGCGGCCCGAGCTAAAATACCTGTCTGAGCTGGCACTACGGGCTGAACCACCGGAACTTGATTCCAGGGAGCTACCTACTCCGGAGTATGGGTAGCAAGTGTCTGAACCCCTCCTCCAGCCTGAGAAGTGGATGGTGATACTGGCAGCAAACCCGCATTAGTGAAACTGTCCATAAAGTTTTCTATACGGTCGATGGCATCCTGGAGATCCGGGGAAAACATCACCCCTCCTGGGACCTGAGCTGGGCCAACTGGAGCTTCTGGGGTTGGAACCTTCTCATCAAAGTCAATATGAGGCTCCACCTCTAGAACTGCTGCATGGGGCTGAGCCCTGCCCGTACCACGGTCTCTGGCATTGCCTCGGCCCCTGCCCCTCGCGGGAGCTGCTGCTGGAAGCTGGGGATACTGCACGATAGAAGAAGACGCACGTGTTCTCGCCATCTGCGAAAGAATAAAGCAGAATGACATTGAACATTTGATAAACAAAGATCGCATGACAAGAATGAACAAAGTGAAATTTTCCCAACTCTTTAGCTTTTGGGGATAAATACAGACGTCTTCATACCGATCCCTTAGAATTTATAGAGCTTGTTCATGATATGTGAGACCCAAGTAACCTAATGTAGTGATACCAACTTGTCACGACCATAATTTCACAACACCGGGGTCGCGATAGTGCCTACTATCGGAGCTAGGGAAGCCCACCTTTTTAAACATTTCACAAAGCTTTTATCTAAAACAATATGATATTCTGAAATAAATACTTAACTATGTTGAAGACTTTCAACAAAAATGATAACAAAGTGCGGAATGTGAAAACATGTCTCTACCCAGTATCTGGTGCCACCACTCACGGACTACTAAGGAGTACTAATAACATCTATCTGAAAGAAATTACATAAGAGTATGTCTCGATACAAATAAACAACTCGAAATAAATATATTAGACTTTGAGCCCGCGGTCGTAAGCTAAGCTACGTAAGAGTCTATAGACTGAGACTCTAGAACTGCTGCGGTGGTCCATAGCCTATCTCCTGACCTGTGCACAAAAGGCACATATGTGTAGCATCAGCAAAACCGACCCCATATGCTGGTAAGTGCCTGTCCTATCATCGGTGTGTAGTGACGAGGATAGACAGAACCTACCACAACTAACCTGTACAGATATAGGGAATAACATGAGAATACGCTATTCTAAATAGTTAAAAGGGGAGGGAATCATGTTGTGGGGTACAACAATTCAAATACAGAAATTAGCTATCAAGAGTAAGAACTGAGCGAATAACAACTAACAAAGAAATAACAAAAAGCTCAACACACAGAACAATTTAGTCAATTCATGTTTCGTTGCGGCGTGCAACCCCATCCTCAACATTCAATACCGTTGCAGCATACAACCCGATCCTCGACATTGAATACTATTGCGGCATGAAACCTGATCCACAATATCATGTACCGTTGCAGCATGCAACCCTATCCTCAATTTTTACCAGCAAGACTGACCTAAATCATTCGCAACTCAAGTGGGAGGGGAGTCGCATCAAAATACCAAGTGTCCCGACAAGGGAATGCAATTAACAGTCCAAATATCTCGTCAATGAAGAATTCAATATATGTTTTATGTCCCTGCAAGAGAAATGATCACAGAACTTCCACTTCTAAACAGGTTAGCTACCACAAGTTCTAAGTCGAGCCAATGCTCTAAAATTATACGAAGTAATATTTATCCTCAACCGTCCGCATCATGTGAAAAAAATCAATCCAACCAAAATTTATATCATATTATTTGAAATAATGCAACTTAAGACCCACAGTCATGCTAGACTTGGGTGCATAGATAACTGTCACCATGCCTATACACCGACTCCTCATAGCACGCAAAAAATAACATCCTAATCCTATTCCCTCTTGCCAAAGTTAGATCAAACACTTACCTCGATCTGAAAATAGCAATCAAGCCTCTAACACCGCCTTTCCTCTAGAATCCGACTCCGAAACGACAATATGTAGCTATAATTAGTTCAACATTATCAATAATGGCTTAAAACACAATTTCATAGCCTAGAAAACAACTTCCTATCATTCTTCCAAAAGTACCAAAATCTGACACCGGGCCCACATGGTCCAAACTCGAGGCTCAGACCAAAACCTAATAACCTATAACCCCACGAGTTCAAAAATATAATTTGTTTTAAGATTCAACCCCAAATGGGGTTGAATTGCTAAAAATTCCCAAAAACATAACTCTACCAAAAAGCCCCAATTTCTACTAAGATTTCATGTTTTTAGGCTAGGATTTTAGTGATAAGATGAAGAAATAATAAGGAAATGATGTTAAGATTACTTACCCAAAGAGTTATGGAGGAAAGAGAGCTAGAATTTCGTCAATGGAGGGTGAAGGAGATGAGCCCGTGTGAAATTTTGTGAAAAACCCCGAAGTGAACTGTTCTGGAATTATCTTAAAATCAAGGGACAAAAATGGTCATCGCATTCGCGATATAGCGCTGCGTGCTCAAAGAGTGGGCAGGTCTGGGAATCGCGTCCGCGATTGGGCAATGCGAATGTATATGAGGAAAAGCTGGGGGCTTCACAGTTGGCCAACTTGAATGCGTGGGCCTTACGCGAACGCGTGGGCCTTACGCGAACGTGTGGGCCTTAAGCGAACGCGTAGATGAAATAGTTGGAGTCTGGAGTCTAGGGTACGCGTACGCGTGGGTACATCGTGAACGCAATGAGGAGGGAAAAGAAAGGCTATGTGAATGCGAGGATGGGCTGCGTCTGCAAAGAACAAAGATGGTCTGCAACATTTTTGGATTTTCTAGTGTGTTTTCAAGTTTTAAAACATCCCGAACCAACCTCGAAGTCACTTCCGAGCCATCGGGGATCCAAACCAAACACACACAATAACCCAATAACCTCCTATGAACTTAGTCAATCGATCAAATTTCCAAAATAACATCATATTCCAAGAATCAAACCCCTGTTTCACAGTTTATAACATCAAAATTTCCCTTTTTTAGTCCGAAAGACGTCAAACGAGGACCGATTTTGACCAAATTTAATAGGAAGTGCTTAAACCACATATATGACCTGTACCGGGCGTTGGAAGAAAAATACTAGCCCAATACTATTGCTTTTTGATCAAATTTCTTCATTTTTCTTAAAAAGTTTCAGAAAACAATTTCAAGGAAAAGTTATTTCCTCGGGCCTAGGACCTCGAATTTCGATTCAGGGAATACGCACGAGTCCCATATTTTCCAACGGATCCTCCACGACTGTCAATCATGGGTTCGGGTCTGTTTACCCAAAATGAGGACCAAAGTCAACTATATCAATATTATTATCAAAATTTATAGTTTTTAACACATAGTTCATATATTTCCACATAAAAAACTTTTCGGCTTCATACCCGAACTGCGCATGCAAATTGAAATGAGCAAATAAGATGTTTCCAAGGCCTCGGAAGCACGGAGAAAGGGAGAATTACCGTGATTACCCTTTGGGTTGTCACAACAAAGACCTATGCTGAAAATAATGTCAGGTCTGCTAGCAGTAAGATACTAAAGAGAACAAATCATTCCCCTATACAACTTCTGATCAATAGATGAACCAGGTTCATCTACATCCATCGTGGATGTTGATATAGGACTATCAATTTATTTGGATGTTGCTTCCCGGTTTTGTTATTGAGGAATAGGTTCCTGGACAGGTTTCCTCGAGGTTTGAGGATCACTTACTCCATAGTCAGTTCCCCCTGTCATGTTGCCCAGGTGGAAGGACCTTTTCCATCACCTGTTCCTTCATGTGATGCATATTGATGATGGACTGTGGTTTCACCATTTAAATTTCTTATTAGCCCAATCTCTTCATTATCTTGCTCCTTCCTCTCAGAAAGAATATTAGTTTTTCAATAAAATAACATATACAATTTGTTTTGTACACACATAGTTCTTTTAACGAATATCTTATAAGCTTTACTTTATAGAGAATATCTCAAGAATACTTCCGTATCATATCTGGGATCATACTTATCTAGGGAGTATTTGTCATTATTGTGCACAAATTATTTGCATCTAGATGCCCAAAGATGGGAGATATTTAGCTTTCTCCCTTTAAGTGACTCATAGGGAATCTTCTTAATAAGAGGTCTAGTCATGTAACTATTTATGATGTAGCATGCGAAAATTCAGCAAACTAAACATTTTTAAATTAAATTCTATGATAAGACCCAATTGATGCAAGTTGATTACGTAGTTGTTTCTGAGTTTTATATTTTTTATTTTCTTATTTTTTACAAAAAGTAAACATGTCAAATGCTTCATCTTTAAATTTTAAAACAATATCCAAGAAAACCTAGAGTAATCGTTAACAAGCACCATCACATATCCTACACTACCTCTACTTAATATTCTTATGGGACCACAGAGATCCATATAGACCAGTTCTATCGTTCTGGTAGTGCTTACAACTTTCTTACATTTAAAAAAGGATCTTACCTGCTTCCCCCTTATCCAAGCCTCACAAACTTTGACTTCCTTGAACTTGATGTTAGGCAGCCCTATCACCAGATCCTTGGAGACTAATTTGTTGAGTTGACCCAGACTTGCATGTCCAAGTCTCTTGTGTCAAAAGAGGGGATCATTGTCCAAAACACTTAAGTAAGTGGGTCAATTTTCTAAAAATTTAGACAAATCTAGAATGTATGTATTTCTTACTCTGTTTTCCTAACTAATAACCTAGAGCACACCAATTGCATGCATGCATTCCCCAACCCCCATGACCAATCATACAAAATACACTTGGTGGACAACTGTGGACAAGAAGCTAATGCCATATCTACATAAGATAAAGATATAAATCACACGCTACATTGTACTATCAATATGCAAATAGAGGCAATCATTAGGAGCCCCTCAAATCCCATCAATACTACCCTCCCTACAAACACCCGAACTCCAAAATATGACAAAAACTCCACTCACACTATGAGGGGGGGTACAAATTACTACAACTTATACACCTATCTCGCAACTCCAGCATGAACAACCTACCAAACCTCCCACCACAACTCCAACCAAATCCAATTATCTATGTTTAGTCACCAACACTACAAAATCACATCCCTCAGTCATGGATAGAATTAGTGCTACAGGGTCATACATTGACCTTCAACATGGAGATCAATGGGCTGGAATCCATTATCCAAAACACTCACTTCTTGGCCAAACTGATCTTAGAAGGAATGAACCTGGCCATGAATAATTATGTGAATCAAATGTGGATGAACAACATCCTACAACCCTCCATCAATGAACACAAATCTTGTGAACAACATGCAACAAATGTGGAATATCCCTCACCACCCAAATCAACAGTTTCTCCGAAATCCACCACTAAACCTACCTTTTTTTTGCTCCGAAAGACATCACGATGCTCAACCTAATATTCACACAATGGAATTCTTAGGAAGTAAGACACCAAAAAGACCCATAACCCGGTCCAATGGAAGAGCAAGCACAACCATTGAACATTCCAAATAATGAAAGAATTCAAGAGGAAGGATAGGAGCTAGAAAACCTACCAAACTTGGGGGAACCAGCAATAACATATTTGATCCTAAAGGAAGTAAAAAAATTCATATTCAGGGAGAGGGTTGACAGGAAATCTATCTTCAATTTCCCAGTGACACTGTACAAATGCTCACTGGACATCCGACCACCACAAGACCAGCCTGTGGGAAAAAATGTGGTGATCGTGCTCCCCTCCCTAGGGTGGTACAAAACAACAACCCTCCCAACAATAACCCCATTTACCAACCAGAAAAAATAGTGATCTGGAATGTGAGAGGTGCTAACAACCCAAACTTCATTAGGAACTTTCGGGAGCTTATGGATACACATATGCCTTGTTTGGTTGCACTCCTAGAAAATAAGATGGACAGTCATATCTCAATGCTAGAAGCGTTCAGTTTCACGGAAATGATCGAGGTAGCCTCAGTAGGGCACAGTGGAGGTTTTGTCATTCTTTGGAACAATAAAGTCGTAACTATCAAAATATTCACAAGGAATGGGTAGGCTATACATGCAATGATCAAGGTAAAACCATAAACTTTAACTTGGATATTTAGTATTATTTATGCTAGAAATGATATTTATAAATACTTATTATGGGATAACCCTAGAACTATCTATGATAAATATAAAGGATCATTGTTAACCAATGTAGAGCTAAATCTTTAATAAATTATTTAGACTATTGTAACTTAGTAGACTTGTGTCACAACCCAAACCAGGTCATGGTGGCGCCCGGATGTAAGGCTGCCAAGCCCGACCAACACTTTCTCAAATACAAAGAATTAGCCCAAACATGAAGCAATTACGTAAAAAGATGGCAACTTTAACAATAAACTCATAATAACTGATAAATGTAACTGTACGAATAGGAAACCACAACTGAACAAACTTCCAAGACATGGGGTCACAAGTACAGAGCCTCCAACAATACCGAATACAAGTCTGAAAGGAAAGGTACATGTGTCTGAATAACAGAAATAACTGGTAAGATTAGAGTAATTGGTCCTACGGACGCTGGTAGCTACCTTAATACTCCGGCAACTGGATAAGCAACAGCAGCAACGCTAGAACTCTAGAGCACCTGGATCTGCACACAAGGTGCAGGGAGTATAGTGTGAGTCTACCAACTCAACGAGTAATAAGCATGTACAAAAACCCGAAGATAAGAAAAAATGAAATAACACAGAATGAAGCTATCTAGCAGTTTTATACAGTACCATTCTTAGAGATATACAGAATAAGCAACAGTGAATAAATGCATGAGATGCAATGCAATGCATGAACACTGCGGAACATGTAGCCCGATTCATATGGGTACTCACGCTCACTTGGGGGTTCAGACTCCGGATGGGCTCTTACAGCCCAAGCGCCATATCATACAGTGCCAATAGTTACCACTAGTTGCCACTATTTCCATTTAACATACATGGTACCACTGTTTCCATTTAAAATGCACGGTGTACTTAGTTACCACCGTTTCCATTTAAAATACTCGGTGTCCTTTGTTACCATCGTTTCCATTTAAAATACATTGTGTCCTTAGTTACCACCGTTTCTGTTTAAAATAATATACAGTACAAAAGTAATGAGATAGTACTCGTCAGCTTGAAATATCAATTAAAAATCATTTGAGTTTCCAAAACGTATAAATATGGCTGAGTTTGCAAAAATAGTATTTAAACTTGGACTGATTTCAAATAATAAGCAATTCATCAAAATTCTAAGATAACGATCCCTGAAGGACTCTACAAGTCGGATTAAGGCCCCAAATATGGCAACAAGCCAAATATCATCAACATAGTATGCGAAGCAATCACCAACATAGTACGATATATCCCTTGGATTGGATCGAGTCAGAAATTCCAACATATACGACCCCACACTATCCATGGAGTGCGTTTCTAGCCTCATAATAGTGTCACAATGTGATATACTGGGGTTTCAAACCCTCGGGTCATTATCTACACTCATTACTCACCTCACGCCGGCTGCAAACTAGCTCGCAGTGCCTTTCTCTTGAGAATCAACCTCTGCGGATGCCAAGTTCTATCAAAACCAATAGGAATATGTCAAAATAGGCCAATAAAACATAACCCAATCAAAATAACTTGAAATATACCCAAAAACACGAAGTTGGAAAAACTCGAGCCCCGGGCCCACTTCTCGAAAAATTACGAAAATTACATTTTCAAAACCCTCGTCCCGCCACAATTCTGTACATATAAAATTCATGACTATCGGAGTCCAATTGCTCCTCCTAATCCCCAATTTTAAATTTAAAATATCAAGCCCTACTTCATCAATTTTTACACTCAGTTTCAGCGAATTAGTGGTTGATTCTTCACTAAAATGACGTATTAAGGCCACGAGACTTACCTCCAATCACTTCCCGTCAAAATCCCCTTAAAAATCAGTCAACAAGCTCTCAAGGTGGGGCAAAAATGGAGAAAATATAAAATAGATCGCGGATGAAATGTTTATAAAAACCTTAATTGCCCAGAAAACTCCTTCATCGCGTTCGTGACCCTGGCCACGCGAACGCAATGCTTTATCTGACCTTGCTCCCCGGCCCTCTTACGTGAACGCGACCCTCTCAACCCGTGCATCACCTTATCACGGGAACGCGATTGAGAAATGTCCTCCGCAACACGATCGCGGCCTCCCTTTCGCGAACGCGAAGGCAAAAATCCTAGGATACCATATTCCTTCTACGCGTTCGCGTCCACCCCCACGCGAACGCGATGCTTTGTGGTCTGCAACACCAATAGCTGAAAATTTGCCACCTTTCCAAACCAAAAATCCTTTCGTTAACCATCTGAAATCACCCCGAGGCCCACACGACCTCAACCAAAAGCACCGACACGACTTAATACCTCATTCAAACTTGCTCGGGCCATAAAAACACCAACATTAACATAAAAAATCATCAAATTCCTCAAATTCAAGCCTAATCAAACTAGAACTTTTCCAAATTCGCATTTGATCCAAAACCCCACCAAACGACGTCCGAATGACCTGAAAATTTGGAGACATATATAAAATCAGCAAACGAAGCTACTGCAACTCTAAAAATTCCATTCCAACCCCCGGATAAAAATTTCGCCTATCAACCGGAATTCGCCGAAATTCAACTTAGCCAATTCAAGCCTAATTCTACTCCTGACCTCCAATTTCAATTCCGATTTCTCCCAAAGTCATAAATAACCATCTGAAACTAGTCGAATCATCAGAAATCTTTTTCGAGCCCTCTAACTCACAAGTCAACGTTCGGTTGATTTTTCCAACTTATGCCTTCCATAAAGAGACTATTGGTCTCATTTCTAACCAAATTCAATCCAACACATCTCAAAATCACCAAACACGTATATCAACACACGGGGAATCATAATACTGGGATAACGGGGCTGAAATAAAAAAGACGACGGGTCGGTTGTCACATCCTCCCCAACTAAAACAAACGCTTGTTCTCGAGCGGGTCAAGAAACATACCTGGGGCCTCAACCAAAAGAGGATATTTGCCCGCATCTCCTGCTCGGTCTCCCAGGTGGCCTCCTCCACAGGCCGGCCTCTCCACTGAACCTTCACCGAAGCTATGTCTTTTGATCTCAACTTCCGAACCTGACGACCAAAAATAGCCACTAGCTCCACATCATAGGTCAAGTCCTCATCCAACTGAATCGTGCTGAAGTCCAATACATAAGACGGGTCCCCAACATACTTTTTGAGCATAGAAACATGAAACACCGGGTGAACCCCCGACAGACTGGGTGGAAAAGCAAGCATATAGGCCACCTCCCCAATCCTCTTGAGAATTTCAAAAGGTCCAATAAACCACGGACTCAGCTTTCCTTTCTTTCACAACCTCATCACGCCTTTCATAGGCGAGACATTCAACAAAATCTTCTCGCCCACCATATAAGATACATCCCAAACCTTCCGGTCCGCATAACTCTTCTGACGGAATTGAGCTGTACGAAGTCTCTCCTGGATAACTTTCACTTTCTCCAAGGCATCCTGAACTACCTTAGTCCCCAATAGTCTAGCTTCGTTGGGCTCAAACCAACCCACTAGAGATCTACACCGTCTCCCATATAAAGCCTCATACAGCGCCATATGATTGCTGGACTAATAACTATTGTTATAAGCAAACTCCGCAAGCAGCAAGAAATCAGCCCAAGAACCTCCGAAATCAATAACACAAGCACGCAACATGTCCTCCAATATATGAATAGTACGCTCAGACTGTCCGTTCGTCTGAGGATGAAAACCTATGCTCATCTGAATCTGAGTGCCCAACTCCCGATGAAAAGTCATCCAGAACTGGGAGAAAAGTTGAGTACCCTTGTCGGAGACAATAGAAACTGGGACCCCATGCAACCGCACAATCTCACGGATGAAAATCTTTGCCAACCGCTCCGAAGAATAGGTGGTACACACCGGGATGAAATGTTCAGATTTGGCCAGTCTATCCACAATCACCCAAATATAATCAAAGTTCCTTGAGGTGCGAGGAAAACCACTCACAAAGTCCATAGTAACCTTTTCCCATTTCCACTCCGGAATATCCATTTGCTGAAGTACACCACGGGGTCTCTGATGCTCATATTTGACCTGCTGACGATTGAGACACCTAGCGACATAACTCACAATGTCCTTTCTCATTCTCCTCCACCAATAATGCTGCCTCAAGTCCTGATACATATTTGCGGCACCCGGATGAATGGAATACCGCGAGTTGTGGGCCTGCTCTAATATCATCTCTCGGAGCCCATCCACATTGGGCACGCAAATCCGGCCCTGCATCTGCAAAACAACATCACTACAAATAGTGACATCTCTGGCATCATCATGCTGAACCCTGTCCTTTAGGACGAGCAAATGCGGGTCATCATACTGACGCTCCCTAATGCGATCATATAATGAAGACCGTGAAACCACACAAGCCAACACCCGACTGGGCTCTGAAATATCCAATCTCACCAAACGATTAGCCAAATCCTGAACATCAACTGCAAGGGGTCTCTCCCCAACTAGAATGTACGCCAGCTACCCATACTCACCGCCTTCCGGCTCAAAGCATCAGCTACTACATTGTCCTTCCCCGGAAGATACAATATAGTAATATCATAGTCCTTGAGTAACTCAAGCCATCTCCGCTGTCTCAAATTCAGATCTTTCTCCTTGAACAAGTGATGAAGGCTACAGTGATCCATATACACCTCACAAGATAATCCATATAGATGGTGCCTCCAAATATTCAAGGCATGAACTATAGCAGCCAACTCCAAGTCATGAACAGGGTAGTTTTTCTCATGGGGCTTCAATTGCCGAGAAGCATATGAAATCACTCTACCCTCCTGCGTCAGAACACATCCAATACCAACCCTCGAAGCATTACAATATACCGTATACAAATCTAAAGTTGCTGGCAATACTAACACTTGAGTTGTAGTCAATAATGACTTGAGATTTTATACGCTCTTCTCGCAATCATCAGACCACACAAATGGTGAATTCTTCTGCGTCAACTTCGTCAAGGTCAAAGCAATAGATGAAAAACCCAGAACGAATCTGCGGTAATAACCCACCAAACCGAGGAAATTTCGAATCTCATAAGCTGAGGACGGTCTGGGCCAACTCTGCACCGCTTCGATCTTCTTTGGATCAATGGTATTCGACACCACGTGTCCAAGAAAAGCTACGGAACTGAGCGAGAACTCACACTTGAAGTTTTTTGCATAAAACTTCTCCTCTCTCAATCTCTGCAATACCGCCCTCAAATGATGCGCGTGCTCCTCCTTCCTACACGAGTACACAAGAATATCATATATAAAAACGATCAAGAAAGAATCCAAATACGACCGAAATACATTGTTCATCAGGTGGATGAATGTTGTTGGGGCATTAATCAGCCCAAATGACATAACCAGAAACACATAATGCCCATATCTCGTCTTGAAAGTTGTCTTAATGATGTCAGAATCCCTAATCTTCAGCTGGTGATAGCCTGAATGGAGATCAATGTTAGAGAATACCTTTGCTCCCTGAAGCTAATAAAAAAAATCCTCAATGCGGGGTAATGGATACTTGTTCTTCACTGTCACTTTGTTCAACTGTCTGTAATCAATCCACATTCTCATTGTGACATCCTTCTTCTTAACAAATAACACCGGTGCGCCCCAGGGTGACACATTCGGAGGAATGAACCCCTTATCTAAGAGTTCCTGCAGCTGCTTCTTCAGCTATTTTAGCTCTACTGGTGTCATACGATAGGGAGGAATAGAAATGGGCTGAGTGCCCGGTACCAAATTAATACCGAAGTCAATATCCCTATCTGGCGGCATGCCCGACAGGTCTGCTGGAAATATATCAGGGAACTCCCCCACCACGAGAACCGAATCAAGAAAAGGAGTCTTAGCTCCAACATCCCTCACAAATGTTAGATATGATAAACATCCTTTCTCAACCATTCGCTGGGCCTTCAAGAAAGAGATTACCCTGTTGGGTACATAATCAGTCGAACCACACAATACAATCCTTGGGATACCCGGCATAGCTAATGTGACTGTCTTGGCGTGACAGTCCAAAATAGCATGGCACGGTGATAGCCAATCCATGCCCAGAATAACATCAAAATCCACCATGCTCAATAGCAGAAAGTCAGCTCGGGTCTCTAGACCCTCAATAGTAACAAGACATGATCGATACACGTGGTCCACAATAATAGTATCACCCACCGGGGTAGATACATGCACATGAAATGCTAGACACCCTCGGGCAGTCCCCAAATGATAAGCAAAATAAGAAGATACATAAGAATATGTAGACCTGGGATCAAAGAAAACAGAAGCATCAATGTGGCAAACTGAGATAATACATGTGATCACTGCATCTGACGCAACCACATCTCTCCGATATGGGAGTGCATAGAAACGAGCCTGACCATCGCTCGATCGCTCATCCCTCCTGGGGCAGCCGCGAGATGATGGACCCCCACCCCTACTAGACTGGGGTGGTGCTGGAACAGATAGAGAAGAAGAGGAGGGCTGATCCCTCTGCTTAAACCTACCACCACGAAGTCGAGGACAATGTCTCTTCACATGACCAAACTCCCCACACTCATAATATCCGACTGAAACTGGAGAAGGGGACTGAAGGGAACCCCTTGCCACAGATGAACCTAGGGCTGACAAAGTGGGTGCAGAACTTTGAGCTAGGAGGGCATTGAGTGAAGACTGGCCCTGCTGGTGACCATGACAGCCATGATCGGAAGAAGCTCCATTGTACCCTCGGCTGCCTGACTGAGGAGGGTCTAAAAGAACGACCTCTGCCCTGATGAAACTGGCCTCTAGATGGAGTGCCACCATAGCTGCCCGAACCTCGAGGCCTCTTGGCCTCCCTCTCTTCTCGCTCCTGACGGTGAGCCGTCTCAATATCGCGGGCTATATCCACCGCCTCCTCGAAGGTATGACTCAGGACCCTCTCTCGAGTCATCAGAATACGAATGGGATAAATGAGCTCGTCCACAAATCGTCTAATCCTCTCCTGATCCGTCTGGACCATCTACGGAGCGTAACGAGGTAGCTCTTCAAATCTCATCTCATACTGCGTCACAAACATATCCCCCTGACGAAGCAACTCAAACTGCCTGCGTAACTCCTCCCTCTATAACCTAGGTACCCACTTTTCCAAAAAAAGATAGTGGAGAACTCCAGCCAAGATAACGGTGCCGACCCTGATGGCCTACACCGCTAATATGCCTCCCACCAGGTGAAGGCTGCTCCTTAGAACTGAAAAGTGCTAAAAGATACCCCACCAGTCTCCAAAATCCCTGTTGTACTAACCAAGCATTGACACGTATCGAGAATCTCTTGGGCATCATTGCCCGGAACACAGCTAAAAGTCAGAGGTGAAAGTCTTATGGACCTCTCCAGACGACACTGCTCGTCATCTGGCATCACTGGTATCCCATCACCTTGAACTCGAACAACTGGCTGAACAGGGGCAACTAGCTGAACTGGTGGTGCCTCTTGAGCCTGCAAACCCTGTGCCTCTACTCTGGAGTGCGAGCTGCGGGGGTCTGATGACCACCCCCGGTCTGAGAAGTAGCCGCTACAGTGGTAGCTGATACCAAATGAGCTAACCTGGTGCAGACGGATAAGATCTGAGCCAACGTCTCCTGGAGACCAGGTATCACAACGGGCACTGTCGGTGTCTGAGTAGGTGCTGCTGGAGCCTCAACAACTGGGGGTTGATCCTAAACAGGGGTAACAGGTGGGTCAACTGGTACTGCCCATGCAGATCTACCATGACCATGGCCACGACCGTGTCCACAGACTCTAGCTGGTGGAAATTGGGGTCGTCTACCACGTTTGGTAGCACGGGTTCTCGCCATCTCCGAGAGAATAGAATAACAAGTTTTAGTTCTCAAATCAACAAAGCCGCACGATAAGAATTCCAATAAAATGAAGTGTTTTCTATAAGTTATGTAGCCCCTCGAGGATATGATACGGACATCTACGTACCGATCCGAAAGATTCTACTAAACCGGCTCATAACTCATGAGGCCTAGTAAACCTAGGCTCCGATACCATCTTGTCACGACCCAAACATGGTCTTAGTGACGCCCGGCCTTAAGGCTGAGCAAGCCCGACCAACACCTTCTCAAATACAACAATTTAGCCCAAGAAAGAAGCAATTACGCAAAAACAATGGAAACTTTAACAATAAACTCCTAATAACTGATAAATGTAACTGTATGAATAGGAAACCACAACTGAACAAACTCCCAAGACTTGGGGTCACGAGTACAGAGCCTCTAACAATACCGAATACAAGTCTGAAAGGAAAGGTACATGTGTTTGAATAACAGAAATAACTGGTAAGATCAGAGTAATCGGTCCTGCGAACGCTAGCAGCTACCTCAATACTCTAGCAACTGGATAAGCAACAACAACAATGCTAGACCTCTGGAGCACCTAGATCTGCACACAAGGTGCAGGGAGTATGGGGTGAGCTACCAACTCAGCGAGTAATGAGCATGTATAAAAACCCGAAGATAAGAAAAGACGAAATAATGTAGAATGAAGCTATGTAGCAGTTCTATACAGTACCAGTATCAGAGATATACAGAATAAGCAATAGTAACTAAATGCATGAGATGCAATGCAATGCAGTGTAATAGAAGGTTGTGCAAGGATTGCAAGGTTATCCCGGGGGATATGTTCGCGACGCAGTAAAGGATCTTAGTGATGGACATTAGCATTATAATGAAGAGGAAGAGGAGGTATACACGTGGCTGGCCAAATGGGATTTTTGACCAATGATAAAGCCCAGGAATTGGAGGGGCGGTTATCGGCTATGGGAGATTGGAGGCATAGTGAAGACGCGAGCACTATGTGGTCAACTATGGTAACTATGTGAGGAAGGCGGCGAGAGAGGTACTGGGTGTATCGAAGGGTTTTTCTGGCAGGCACCAAGGAGACTGGTAGTTAAATGACATAGTCCAAGGTAAAGTGGAGGCCAAAAAGTTAGCGTACGTGAAGCTAGTAGGGAGCTCAAGCGAGGAGGAGAGGAGAGCGAATAAGGAGAGGTACAAAGGGGCTAGGAAGGAGGCAAAGAAGGCGGTCATGGAGGCTAAGAATGCAGCATTTAGCCATTTATGCGAGGAATTAGGGGAGAAAGGATGGTAAAGGAAGTTGTTTCGGCTAGCTAAAGCAAGGGAGAGGAAGGCTCGAGATCTGGACCAAGTGAGGTGCGTCAAAGATGAGGATGGTTGAGTTTTTGTGGGAGATCCCCAGAATAAACAGAGATGGCAGACATACTTCTATGGCCTTCTAAAAGAGTAGGGGGACCGGGATATAGCGCTAGGAGACTTGGGGCATTCGGAGAGTCTCCAAGATTTTAGGAATTGCAGGCGCATTAGGATTGACAAGGTCGTGGGGGCTTTGCGTAAGATGGGTAGGGGTGGAGCGACCGGGCCAAATGAAATTCGGGTTGGAATGGCTGACTGGTTGTTCAATGCAATTTTTAGGACGAATAGGATGCCTGAAAAATGGAGGTCGAGTGTAGTGGTCCCATTGTACAAGAACAAATGTGATATCCAGTGTTGTAAGAATTATAGGGGCATCAAGTTGCTTAGCTATACCATGAAAGTCTGCGAGAAGGTGGTGGAACTGAGGGTGAGGAAGACGACATCTATATCCAACAACTAGTTTGATTTCATGCCAGGACGCTCCACCACGGAAGCTATCCACCTTATTATGAGGTTGGTGGAACAGTACAGGGATAAGATGGAGGATCTACATATAGTGTTTATTTATTTGGAGAAAGCGTATGACAAGGTTCCAAGGGAGGTGCTCTAGAGATGCCTTGAGGCGAAGGGTGTGCCAGTATCCTACATATGTGCGATCAAGGACATGTATGCCGGAGCTAAGATTAAGGTTAGGACTACACGAGGCGACTGGAAGCATTTACCGGTTGTTATGGGACTACATATGTACGTGTATGCTGTTTGTTGATGACATCGTTCTAATTGACGAGACGATGGCAGGTGTTAACGAGAGATTGGAGGTATGGAGGCAGACTCTCGAGTCTAAGAGTTTCAAATTGAGTAGGTCTAATACATAGTACATGGAGTGCAAGTTTAGTACCGAGTCAAGGGATGTAGGCGGGGATGTGATGCTTGGGTCACAAGTCGTCCCCAAAAGAGATAGCTCCAAGTACCTTGGGTCGGTGATTCAGGGGGACGGAGAGATCGACCAGGACGTCACTCACAACATGGGGGCTGGATGGATAAAATGGAGGCTGGCGTCTGGAGACTTGTGCAATAAGAAAGTGCCACCGTTACACAATGGTAAGTTTTATAAAGCTCTAGTTAGACCAGCTATGTTGTACGGGGCAAAGTGATAGCCGGTTAAGAATTCCAATATCCAGAGGTTGAAAGTAGCTGAGATGCGGATGCTGAGGTGGATGTGTGGACACACTAGGATAGACAAGACCAGGAATGAAGATATTTGAAGGAAGGTGGGAGTTGCTTCTATCGATGACAAGATGTGGGAAGCGATACTCAGATGGTTTGGGCACGTGCCGAGGAGACGCATCGATGCCCCGGTAAAGAGGTGCAAGCGGTTGGCCGTGGTGGGTATGAGAAGAGGTAGAGGGAGAGCTAAAAAGAATTGGGGAGAGGTAATAAGGCAGGACATGGCACGTCTGCAGATTTACGAGGACATGGCCCTTGATAGGACGACATTGAGGATAAACATTAGAGTTATAGGATAGGGGTAGTGGTGCTTCCCTTATTGCATTCCGGAGGTGAGGCGAGGTTGAATTAGGGTTTACCCTAGATGGCTTGTAGTTTATGTGGGATACGCACTATTCTTGAGGTTCATCTTAGATGCCTTAGATTCTGGTTAATGTTACTGCATGTAATTAATCTTTTATTTTTTTATACTTATATTTCTAGAATGATTTTCACTGAAGTTACTAACGAATTCTCTTTTCTTTTCTTGTTTTCCTTGTTCTCTTTATTTCCGTTGCTCTGAGCCGAGGGTCTATCGGAAACAGCCTATCTGCCTTATCGGGCCAGGGGTAAGGTCTGCATACACATTACCCTCCCCAAACCTCACTATGTGGAATTTTATTGGGTATTAGTAGTAGTAGCAGCAGCGATGTAATGCATGAACACTGCGGAACGTGCAGCCTGATCCATATGGGTACCTGCGCTCATTGTGGGGGCTCAGACTCCGGAGGGGATCCTACAGCCCAAGCGCCTTATCATACAGTGCCAATAGTTACCACAGCTTCCGTCACAATACACGATGTCCTTTGTTACCACCGTTTCAATTTAAAATACACGGTGTCCTTAGTTACCACCGTTTGCATTTAAAATATACGGTGTCCTTAGTTACCACCGTTTCCATTTAAAATACACGCATCCTTAGTTACCACAATTTTCATCTAAAATACACGGTGTCTTAGTTACCACCATTTCCATTTAAAATTCACGGTGTCTTTAGTTACCATCGTTTCCATTTGTAATAATATACAGTCCAAAAGTAATGAGATAGTACTTGTTAGCCCGAAATATCATTTAAAAATCATTTGAGTTTTCAAAACGTACAAATATGGCTGAGTTTGCAAAAATGGTATTTAAACCTGAACTGATTTCAAATAATATGCAAATCATGAAAATTCCGAGATAACGATCTCTGGAGGATTCTACAAGTCGGCACAAGGCCCCAAACATGGCAACAAGCCAGATATCATGAATATAGTATGCAAAGCAATCGCCAACAAAGTACCATATATCCCTCGGATTGGACCGAGTTACAAATTCCAACATATACGACCCCCGCACTATCCATCGAGCGCGTATCTAGCCTCATAATAGCGTCACAATGTGATACTCCGGGGTTTCAAACCGTCCAGTCATCATCTACACCCACTACTTACCTTAAGCCGGCCGCAATCTAGCACGCAATGCCTTTCCCTGGAGAATCAACCTCCGCGGATGCCAAGTCTTGTCAAAACCAATAGAAATACGTCAAAATAGGCCAGTGGAACATAACTCAATCGAAGTAACTCGAAATACACCCAATAACATGAAGTTGAAAAAATCCGAGCCCCGGTCCCACTTCTCGAAAAATTACGAAAATTACATTTTCAAAACCCTCGTCTCGCCACGAGTCCGTACATATAAAATTCATGACTATCGGAGTCCAATTCCTCCTCCAAATCCCCAATTTTACATTTGAAATTTCAAGCCGTAGTTCATCAACTTTTACACCCAATTTCAGAGAATTAGTGGTTGATTCTTCACTAAAATGACGTATTAAGGTCACGAGACTTACCTCCAATCACTTCCCGTCAAAATCCCTTTCAAAATCCATCAACAAGCTCTCAAGGTGGTGCAAAAATGGAGGAAATATGAAATAGCTCGCGGATGAAATGTTTATGAAAACCTTAACTTCCCAGAAAACTTCTTCATCTCGTTCGCGCCCCTGGCCACGCGAACGCGATGCTTTACCTTACTTCGCTCCCAGGCCCTCTTACACGAACGCTACCCTATCAACTCGAACGCGATGGCCCACTCCCCTGGCTTATGCGAACGCGTCACCTTATACGCGAACGCGATCAAGAAATCTCCTCCGCTGCGCGATCGCGACCTCCTCTTTGCAAACGCGAAGGCAAAAATCCCAGGCTCCCAAATTCCTTCTACGCGTTCGCGTCCACCCCCACGGGAACGCGATGCTTTGTGGTCTGCAACACTAACAACTGAAAATCTGCCACCTTTCCAAACCAAAAATCCTTTTGTTAACCATCCGAAATCACCCCGAGGCCCCTGGGACCTCAACCAGTAGCACCAAAACGACTTAATACCTCATTCAAACTTGCTCGGTCCATAAAAACACTAGCATTAACATCAAAAATTATCAAATTCTTCAAATTCAAGCCTAAGTCAAACTAGAACATTTCCCAAATTCGCATTTAATACAAAACCCAACTAAACGACGTCCGAATGACCTGAAAATTTGCAGACATATCCAAAATCACCAAACGAAGCTATTGTAACTCTCGGAATTCCATTCCGACCCCCAGATAAAAATCTCGTCTATCCATCGGAATTCTTTGAAATTCAACTTAGCCAATTCAAGCCTAATTCTACTACGGACCTTCAATTTCAATTCAAATTCACTCCCAAGTCATAAATCACCATCTGAAACTAGACGAATCATCGGAAATCCATTCCAAGCCCTCTAACTCACAAGTCAACGTCCGGTTGATTTTTCCAACTTATGCTTTGCTTAAAGAGACTATTGGTCTCATTTCTAACCAAATTCAATCCAACACATCTCAAAATCACCAAACACGTATATCAACACACCTATAGATTGATTGGAGGAATTTGTACGAATCGCTCGAGGTGAAGCATTTTGTATTTCGGCACGAGTACTGTGAGTAGTAATCTTACCGCAAATTGTATTTTCATAACCTGCATGGTTTATATATGATTTTTTAAAATAAATGTATTACTGATGCTTTGAAATTTGCATGTGGAACAAGTCCTTTACTTGATATGATATCGAACAGTTAACTTGAGATGTTTACCGGTTAATCAAAATATTTTCACTGTTACTAGATATGTTTTACCGTTACTTGAGACATGATTACTGTTACCGAAATCGAATAACAAGATTTGAAAAGGAGTGATATGCCTTTTATTATTTTGAAAATGCTTCTGTACGAGTATTTATTGTTTACAATTAAGAATATAAATGGGAGGAGACTTTGAAGGATCCCGTAGCTAACGGCGGGTTCGTTAGACCTGGCGCACCTTGTATTTACTGATTACCGAATACAGTCATAGCCCTCGCTAGTGGGAAGGTAGAACTAGCATACAGTTACCATTTTCCCTCGAGTAGGGCCCTACAATTATATTTGACTCCTTTTACGAAGGGGTCCACACAGTGATACAGATTACATCTTCCTTTTCTTCAAACCTCCCAAATATAAAGATTGACTATGATATAGTATTTACTGAGTTTATTACTGAATTTTTAAATTGATTTTGTTATTGGAAACATATGATGAGACTGATTATCATAACCGTTTTAAAAGGGGCATTTTATTTTGTGATTGTTATGCAAGCATGTTTTCTGATTTGTCCCAAAATTAAAAATTGTTGTAGTTAAGTGCTATTACTCACGGAGCTAGCGACTCATTCCCCGCTAATTTTTTTTTACAGAGACAGCAGTTGACGCATGCGAGGATTTCGTTAATTAGAGTGCACAGGTTGATAAATTCTCGCTGAGCCTCGCATTTTGTTCGCGTGGGCAGAAATTTTAATTATTGTTATGGTCTTTTCATTGAAATTTTAGAGTCGCTCTATAGCCTTTCTTTTACTGTCATGAGTATTATTTGCTATTATTCTTATGTTGAGTATCGTTCTTTAGCATTAAAGTTGGAGATAATTAGTATTTCTGATTGTTAGTTGGTGATTTAGTCATGTTGGAGACTTGTGTTGGTTAATTGACATGTCGTCAATTGTTTGATATGATATTAGGATGTTTGGTTGTTGATTTGAGACATGAAAAGTTTTTGGGATGGTTTAAAAACAGGGAAAACTCTGCCCGATTTTCTATAAAACTACATATAAGACATACTTGAGAGCACTTGCTCCTAAGCGCGATCACAATCTTAAATCGGATCGTGACACAAAAATAGTGCTGTAACTACAGTATGATAATTCAAAAATGAATCTCTACGAAATATCTAATTTCTAACTTGAAACAAAATTAGTTCTATCGTGAAACATACTGTATTTGTTATTTTAAAATGCTAAAAACCTTGGTCGTCAGTGGAATTTAATATGAACTAACCACATGCCATTTAATGGCCAGTAAAAGAGGAGTTATCCATATATTGAAATTAGCATAAATTTATACATTATTTAAATTAATTTTCACATAAAATCTTGCATAAATACAATGTTTGACTGATTTTGCTCTTTTCCACCAACAATATAGCATTGCTAATAAATATTTAACTCATCTTTTTTCTTTTCCGCAAAATTAATAAGTCCTAAATTTAATTTAAAATTTATACCGAAATACCCAACGGATCTCTTGAACGAACAACCTCCAAGTGTATGTACATAATAACGTAAACTCAATTTGAAAGTCAAAACAGTCAATACGGTGGGACCACAATGCAATTTACGGACACCACCTTTTCCCTTAAAAAGTGCCCGAATGAGTACTTTTATATTTCCACCCAAAAAGAAAGAGTTTTCTCCCTTTCGCAAAAGTAAAACTCTTTGCATGTAAAAATCGAGTCCAAAGCATCACAATTGCTGATCAACCAAGTGAATACTTTACTTCAAATCAAAAGGACCACCAGTGCAGGTCATGGTCTCTATTTTTGTTGTCACCTTTTATCTTCTTCAGCTGCTGTGTTTGCTGTTACTTCTCCTTCAACTGTGGGTATATGTTTGGGCAACCAAGTTTTTTATCTCCAAGTATATACGATATTCGCACATGTTATCACATGGCCATAACGGTCCTCATTTCTTGAATGACCCAATTTAGGGGAACCACTTCTTAGGAACTGTCTTGTCTATTCAATCATTACCATTCATTCATTACCATAAATTGCAACAGGTGTACTAATTTGATTGGTTATTTTTCCATCTTAGCTCGCTAGTCCTCCACCATATACTTGGTGTCAATTCACCGTGGCCGTGCACGGGATGTTGCCCATCTAATGTTGCTCTATATTTCATTTACATTGACATAATTTTTATAGACGAGACGATGGTCGGTGTTAACGAGAGGTTGAAGGTCTGCAGATAGACTGATGAGTCTAAAAGTTTTAAACTAAGCAGGTCTAAAATACAATATCTGGAGTGCAAGCTTAGCGCCGAATCGAGTGAAGTAGGCAGAGACGTGAAGCTTCGATCTCAGGTCATCTCCAAGAAGGACAATTTTATATATCTTGGGTCGATGATTCAGGGGGACGGAGCGATCGATGAGGATGTCACACACCATATAGGGACAGGGTGGACGAAATGGAGGCTTGCATCAGGAGTCTTGTGTGACAAGAGAGTGCCACAAAAACTCAAGGGAAAGTTTTATAGGGTTGTGATTAGACCTGCCATGTTGTATGGGATAGAGTGCTGGCCGGAGAAGAACACCCATGTTCAGAGAATGAAGGTGCGGAGAAGAGGATGCTCAGATGGATGTGCGGGCTCACCAGGTTAAATAAGATTAAGAGTGAAGATATTCGGGAGAAGGTGGGGTGGCCCAGTGGATGAGAAGATGCGAG
The DNA here is from genome assembly GCA_034376525.1 of Nicotiana benthamiana. Taxonomy (NCBI): domain Eukaryota; kingdom Viridiplantae; phylum Streptophyta; class Magnoliopsida; order Solanales; family Solanaceae; genus Nicotiana; species Nicotiana benthamiana. The sequence goes on along the minus strand of CM067329.1, from coordinate 134,128,080 downwards.
AAGCGAGCCTCAGGTGGTTCGGTCATGTTCCGAGGAGAAGCCTTGATGCCCCAGTGAAGAGTTGTGAGCAGATGGCGATGGCTGGTTCGAGTCGAGACACATGGAGGCCTAAGAAGTATTGGGTAGAGGTGATTAGACAAGACACGACAAAAATGCGGATTTCTGAGGACATGGCCCATGGTAGGAGAGTCTGGAGGTCTAGTATCAGGGTTATAGGATATGGGCTTCTAGTTAAGGTTTGGTAGGGGCTAGGTCGGGTTTGATAAGGCTTTCCATAGATGATTAGCGTATTGTATTATGCCCCATAAGGTAGATATTGGTCGATATTATTGCATGCCATTTAAATTATGGTCTATGTTTAGAAAATTATTTTTGCTATTTCTGCTGGAGTTACTAATACTCTTTTATTTTCTTTTCTTTTCCTTTTCCTGAGCCGATGGTCGATTGAAAACAACTCTCTGCCCTTTCGGGTAGGAGTAAAGCCTATTGCCTATTGTTGTTGTTTGATACTTAGTTACCACTATAATTTTACCCACTTGGACGGCAACCGTGAATCAGTCACTAATGCTTGTATTAAGGTAGATTGACTACATTCCATAGATGATTAGCGTATTGTATTATGCCTCTTAAGGTAGATATTGGTCGATATTATTGCATGCCATTTAATTTATGGTCTATGTTTAGATAATTATTTTTGCGATTTCTGTTGGAGTTACTAATACTCTTTTATTTTTCTTTTCTTTTCCTTTTCCTGAGCCGATGGTCGATTGAAAACAACCTCTCGGCCCATTCGGGTAGGAGTAAAGCCTATTGCCTATTGTTGTTGTTTGATACTTAGTTACCACTATAATTTTACCCACTTGGACGGCAACCATGAATCAGTCACTAATGCTTGTATTAAGGTAGATTGACTACATCATACCCGTTGGGGTATGGCCCTTTCTCAAATTCTGCATGAATACCGGATACTTTTTGTACCGAATTTCGCATAACAATAGGAAAAATTTGGATTTTGAGAGTTAGCGTGTATGAAATATTGCTGCATCCCTTATTCGTTCGTTATAATAGTGACAGAATTTTTTTGTTATCGAAGGGAAATTTATAGCATGTTTGGCCAAGCTTATTTTGAGGAAAAAACGCTTTTTATTGTTGTCAAAAGTGTTTTTTTCTAAAATTAAGGTGTTTGGCCAAGCTTTTGAAAGGCAAAAAAAATATTCTTTTGAGGAGAAGTTGAAGCATAAAAAAGTAGCTTCATTTCAAAAGTGTTTTTTTTAAATGCGTTTTTGCGAAAAATATATTTAGAAATAGTTTTTTAAAGTATGGTCAAACACTAATTGCTGCTCAGTTCAGAAGTGTTTTTCAAATTAATTAACCTAACACAATCGGCTTGTCACCAAAAATACTTTTAAGATAAATAGTTCTAAGAAAAAGCATTTCTCAAAATAAATTTATTTTTACAGTTTGACCTAACAGGTTATTGATGAATGATATAAGAAATTTATACACTAAAAGTATACAAAACATATATTTTATACAACTAATTCGAGTATCCTCTTTTGCATGTTCGTTCTATATCCGAAAAGATTGATTTCGTGGTCTACGAGAAATATTATTTTAATTATATGACTCTTTACAATGGAGATCAGTAATATATATATATATATATATATATATATATATATATATATATAATATATATATATATGGGATAATTGTAAAACCATTTTCTTCTTTGTAACAGAAGAGATTTAAAATAAGATACAGGAGATCTTTGTAAGTCCATTTTATTCTTTTTAAATTATAACTAGGTATAAGAGAACAATTTCCTCTGTACGTCTACTCTAGAAATTGTATCATATTATATTTGATTTAAGTTTATGTCATCGTGCCAATAATTGCATTAATATCACCACGTCGCCATTCAATTTTTGTAACTTGGACCGTTCTTAAATCTCCTCCCTACACAATGGAATAGGATAAGGAAGACGGAGAGTACAATACATCATTCGTTCGGCCAAAACAAATTGGAGACTTAAAATCGAGTGAAAGAATTTGAGTATTTAACTAAAAAATTAATCATTGATAGAAAGCCCAAACATGATAAACGCCTTTAAAACCCTCTTAAAAAATTGATAAGAGACAAACATATTCTCTATTTATTTTTCCTTTTTTTTTTTGTTTTTGATATTGGAATAGTGAAGAGTGGACTTGAATAGAGTGTGAACGAACTAAAGAATGGACCTGTGGACGAGAGGGAGAGAGCAAGCTCAACTAGATAAAGGGGTAGGGCTAAAGAGAGATGAGAGAAGGGCTACAAGAAAGGCTCAATGGTGAGTTTACCGGAGTGTGATTTGATACCAAATATGAAAGAATTGTAGTATCTAACCTAAAACTTAGTGACAAAGGCGCGGTGGCTTAAAACAATAAAAATGTATTTAAAAATTAATACAATTAATGATGAACAAATGTATTTTCTAAAATATATTTTGTTGGATCCAAAATTTAGATTTAGGTTCAAACAATTAGATTTTATAATACAGAGATATTCTTAGTCAATATTAATATTCAAAAGATATATTAAATGACTTTGTAGCGATATAAGGCAGATATTATCTATGTAGCAATAAATGGCGATAATATTGCTAAATTTAATGACCCAAAAATAAAAGATATAGCATTAAATAACAATAAAGAATAATGAATGACATTTAAATAAATAATGTGCCACTCAAAAAGGGTGAGATTCATTATTATTCTTTCTAATTAAGATAAATGATTGATGAGCCTTTGAATATTCGGATTCTCCTTGAAGAATGGGAGAAAAATTAGATAAAGATCTGAAGAAAATATGTATTTTGTATGTGCATAATCAAGTAAGAATCTTCAGAGAAAGTCAAATTGTCATTTTTTACAATTAGTGTCCAATCCCATCGTATAGCTACACATAATTCTTTTTATAAGGGCATATGTGCCACAAAAGAAATCCTAATCTTACAGATTGGAGGAATATATACTCGAATATTCTTTTTAAAATCTTATTTCAAAATTTACTCGTTACTTTCTCTGTTAAAGGGAATGCTCGTCCTCGACCTCCGTTGAGTCCTCGACCTCGCCTACATTCTTTGTTCACATCAAATTGATGACACGTGACGGCCTTCAAAGGCTTTCTTACTATTAATTAAGCCCACATAAAATTGTGACATTTTTTAACCCATACTGTTAGTCCATTCACTTGTTGAGGTCATTTTCGTGGGCAAGTTCAATGAGCGGATAACAACGGCCGTGGTTGTTCTGATAAACATGTTATGTGGCTCTTTATGGGCCGCATATTTCAAACCCTTAAATTATTAAGGTAATTTGTGGGAACCATCTGGTCTGAGAAAAGAAGTGACGTCGTGACGTCATGTGTGATGATGCCGATTCCCGATGCATTGTTTTAATTCGCGCATGACTCTTGATTGGCTCTGTCATTTCGATTCTAGTGCCAATTACGATAAACAATTTAAGATTTGGTGCCTTAATCCGACAAAATATGGATTGTTTCTTCATTATTCAAACTTTACTTCGTTTTATACCGTCCTTGCTCTTCATAAACTCTGTTCTTTTTCTTGAGTCTCTTTGCCTTCTGAGCCTTAACTTTCTTTGTACTCTAATCTTCTTGTAAACTTCACAACCATTTCTAATCTTCTTTTTTATGTTATTGAAAAGAGTCGCACCATTCCTTTGGATGTTATGTTCGAGTGACGTCGTGACGTCATGTGTCATGATGATGTCGATTCCTGATGCATTGTATTGATTCGCGTATGACTCTTGATTGGCTCTATCATTTCGATTCTAGTGCCAATTACGATAAACAATTTAGGATTTGGTGCCTTAACGTGAAAAAATATGGATTGTTTCTTCATTATTTAAACTTTACTTCGTTTTATACCATCCTTGCTCTTCATAAACTCTGTTATTTTACTTGAGTCTCTTTGCCTTATGAGCCTTCACTTTCTTTTGTACTCTAATCTTCTTGTAAAATTCACAACCACGTCTAATCTTCTTTTTAATGTTAATGAAAAGAGTTGCGCCATTCCTTTGGATGTTATGTTCCCTGCTCACGGGGAGACGCCGTCGCTGCTGCAGAAGATGAAGCTCTTCCTTCAGTAGAGGAGATTAAACCCCCAACCCGGAAGGTAGGTATGATTTTCAACGATCGCCGGACATGATAACTGGAAAATTTCAAATGTTGATGATGTCTAATCATATTATTGAATTCAAACAAAGTTTGGCCTTCCCAGCCATGTAGAATTGATCTTTGTTGGTGAGGACGCAAAGTACATTCACCATCTCAGGTATTGTTATCTCTATGCCTACCCCGTTTACAATTGGCTACACGTTCCCCCTTCGCCCACTGATGGAGGATTTCTTCCATCATTATGGAATTTGCCCTGCTCTGCTCTTTCTTATGTGTATGAGGTAACAAGATGTTATCAGAAGTTGCTGAACTTGCCGGGTTCGAGGTCACGGTGTCGCACTTGGTACATCTTCTCACACCTAGCTTCTATAGAGGGATGATGTTGAACCTCCAACATTGTAGGGAAAAATGCTTGCTGGTAAATATGGAAAATAGGGGTAGTCGGTAATTCTGGTAGAATACTTATATGTTAAGACAGAGACCGTTGTGGCTATCATCGATGGTTTCTCTAAGGCATGGAACCGTACACATAAGTGCTAGATTCTTTTCACTTTATGAAGTAATTTAATCTACTCAAATTAGTCGAATAATTTTTCTCTCCTTGCAGCCACTAGTCGTTCTCTTCTGGCGATACTTATCACTGATTAGGTCAATCAGGTTCTCCCCTACACCATAGGGATTATTGACTAGCCGAGATTCTTTTAGAAGATCAGACTAGCCCTCCCCTCGACGAGTAATTTTTCTCTTCTGTCCATGATTGTTTTTTGTATTGGCTTGTGTCATTATAAACCCTTATGCTTTTTCTTCAGGTTCATCTAGGGGGATTTCAAGAAGCAATAGGGCACCCCTGTCAATTCTTAGGAGGAAAAGGGGCACCACACCTTCCATCTCTACCCTTATCTCGACTAATGTACCTTCTACCTTCACCCCCAACTCAACTAATGTGCATGCTCCTCAAACATTTTCACTCATCAATGAAGCTAATGAAGTCTCTTCATGCATTTGGGATCTAAGGCCTCGCAAGAAAAAGGTTGTGGACGCCGATGGGGAGGGGGGGAGTTCCCTTGGTTGTTGACTCGGTAGAAGATGAATCCATGCATTGGGAGTGGATGGAGATAAAAATTGGAGATGATATTAAGGCAAGCTTCGAGGCCCTAAAACTGGAAGAGGCTAATGAGGCGTGCCTTTACGTCCTGTGGGGGAGACAGTCATGGAGAGGATTCTTGGTGATGGCTATGTCTCTGCAATGCAAAATGCCACTTCATCTTTTAGTCCAGCAGTGGATGCTTCTGTGCCCGAAGAGGATCGAGGAAAGGACGACATCATCGCTGAGGGCGATGAGTTAGGTTCCGACATGGAACCTGACGACCTAAGTATGACTGATGAGGGACTCATTCAGAACAGGGTAATGATGAAGGGAGGCTCAAGGACCATCACAATCCCATTGGAACGTGATTTGATAAGAAATACCGAAGTGGTGGTCCCCCTTCTCGGTCCTTATTATTCCGACGCAGAGGGTATGACCGTCAAGGAGATAAATGATAGTACCCTACCAAAGAACGTTGTTGGTCTTGCTCTCAGGGTAAGTATGGTTGTTGTTTGTTCCTTTACCTTTGTCTTAACTCATTTGTAAGTTATAAATTTTGTTTTTTTTATTCGTAGACGGTTATTCTAGAAATAGAGAGTGCCCGAAGGAAGAAGAGATGTAAAGAAATTTATGTGAAGTTGAAGGGTATGTATGTAGAGTACCATGGAAAGTACCAAGAAGCTCGGAGGCAACTTCACTAGTGGGTGGAAAAAACAATAAGGAGTTGAGGGCAATCGTAGAGAGGCTCAACATCTTCTAGGGGGATCTTAGAATAAAATAGGAGAAGCTAGAGCTAAGTGAGGGCATGGAAGCCCAATACATCAACCTCTATAATCATGTGGACCAGCTGCAAGGCCAGTTGTATGGTTGTCAGTTTCAAGTGGATGCTCTCTGGGGGAAGGTAACCAAGAAGCGATATATGCTCAAGAAGGCAGAGTCTTCCCAACTGGATGCTCGAAGACAGATTGACATTCTCGAACTGGCAAATAGGACTCTACGTTCAGAGTGGGGCAATGCTCAATCAATAGCCTTCCCAACTGGATGCTCGAAGACAGATTGACATTCTCGAGCTGGTGAATAGGACTCTACGTTCAGAGTGGGGCAATGCTCGGTCAATAGCTAAGGCTAAAGTGGTCCAGCTTGGGGAGAGGATTTGTGTTTGTTCCCCAAGTACACACAAGTATATATGGCTGTCAAGTAATTAAGTGACTTGAAAGTCAGATGTCAAACCCACAAAGAGTTAGATCAATATTTCACTAAGCAAACTAATATCAGTTAATTGTACAAGATAATCAAGAGTGTTATTTTTCTATTAATCTACTATTGTGCAAATTAAACAAGTAAGAACTAATTTATCTAGAACACAAATGTGTATTAGGAGAAATTTAATTCAGAGGAGATAACAATTCTAGGGTTGTGATTTGTTTATCAATCCTATTAAGTTCAATAATTACATTCGTTAATCCAAATTATCTGTGATTTCGAATTAACCGAATCGTTTATATGAATAGCTTGTTCCCATAATACTACTCACCTTTCCACAATATATCAATTTTATATTCCTATGGTATTTATTCTACCATGAATGAATATAATATGATTTTTAACTAAGAAAGATTATTAGGTGTATTCCTACAACCGCGAAATCTTTCCTAGAGCCACGGGTTCAGAAACAAGCTCTCTCTAATTTAACTCTAATCTAAACACAACTTTCTCAAGCATAGCATTGATAATAAATAGAATTCAACTGCTGGCCAAACAATAGAGCAATTATGCACAAAATTAGAAATACAACAAAAGATGATAACTCAAATTAACGGTAATATAATTAATAAATTTCAATATTCATGGCAACCACGACCCCAAAATGAGAAGTTTGGCTCCACATAGACATGGTAGAAAAATAATAATTCATAAAGAAAAAGTAATGAATACTATATTTGATGGAAGAAAGATGGAATCTGATGAATTCCGTCCTCCACAACGGCTCCTTGATCTTCTTAGGTCAAAAGTATGTAAAAAGTTATTACATGTTTTTATAACAAGTAGTATCGGGCCCAAATGAAACAATCTTCTTCTAGCCTAAATTGGATGGTTACTATGTAAAACGTTCACAGGCGCACCACATGGGGTGACGCGCCATGTGTTGTGGTAGTGGAGTTAATCAAGGAGTGTGAAATTTTGAGGCTGCATCAAAATGGGCAGCCACAATGCTATGGCAGGCCCATGCATCGCGATTTTAGGTTTTTCTTAGTGTCTGCCTTTTTGCTTCATTTTTGAAGTCCAGACGTGGTTCTCGACCCCTGAACGCAATCTCGAATCCCTTAGGCTTTCACTTAGAATTCAAAGCTCCAAATAGCTCGAATTCATTTTATAACATCTACATAGCTCGAAATCAACCATACAAGGCATCAAACACGCAATTAGTGAAAAATACTAGCAATTAAAGCTCAAACTTAATTATATCATAGTAAGTCAGAGTGTAATAAGCGACTAAGATACGGGATTATAGCCTACCCTCAACAACCCACACTTGAACCATTGCTCGTCCTCAAGAAAACAAACTAAACTTTATATAGACATGACCTTTTAAACAATTCGCCAAACTCATTACACCAACAATTATTAAAATAGACTAAGCATAAGAGTGTAACATCTTTACCTCAAGAGTTGACTCATAAGTACCACACATTGTTCACAATTAACCCACTTAATCTAACATAGGGGTCAATTACATTACCTTTCCTTCATGAATCAAGTGCCCTCACCCAACAAAAGAGAGTAAGTTCCACACATAATAAAATTTAAGAACAATTAGGAACTTAAGATAGAAAGAATTCACTCACTATCAGAAATATCATTCATATGCCACAAAAGATGCAGCATATCTTGCTTGTAGTGTACTACCTAGTAGTCGATCTCATTCAGTCTATGATCAAGTAGGACTTTAATTGGTTGTAATATAGGTTGTGGGACGGATAAGATACATTTTGATATAAGAGTTACTACACATCCCTAAGCACTTTAATAAATACACTATATCTTTTAAAACCCCATACGTGTGTCGAACTATAACTCCACCTTCACATCAATGTATATTAACTCCATACTTCTTTAAGCACAATTACATAAAGAGTTAACACTATCAATAAATATTTTTTACATTAATAAAACTATTTTTTCTTTCTTTTTTAATTCAAGTAGCTCTTACTCTTTAAAGAAAGCGCACATGCCTCCTTATTCCATTATTTCCACTCAAAATCTCAATCAACCACCCCACACTTTGATTTTTACTAAGTTCATTAAAATTCAAGTGCTCATGAGAGGTGCAAAGGTTCAAATAGTTGGTTAATTTAAATAAATGGGTAAGGCATGTATTGTGGTTGCCAAATAAATAGTATTACATGCTCAAAAGGTTAACTACGATACATAACAATTAGGCGGGTAAAACATATAACTGGTTCAACAAAGAAATGCCAATATCACCTCCAAGACCGAACATGGCTACTATTTTGCTTGGCAAATACACGGGGTAAGTTCTAGACATCAACTGGAGTGCACAGAATAACACACAAACCTCTCACACACACATTGCAAATAACTCACTATGGATTTGACCCATCATGACACTTTAGTCAAAGCAAATAAGCAAAGTACGATCATACAATTTAAGGTTCTTATTCAAGAATCAAAGACTATGCCTAAGCGTCGCAACCAAAGCGCTAACTATTCTCAAGGCATAACAAAGTCAAGATATATTGTTTCAATTCAATTCGTAGCACAAATTTTCCTATCTAAAAAACTAAAATTAACTACACCCGGTTCAAACAAATCCCTTGGAAAAATATTATGGCACAAAGAAAAACAAAGGGGAATTATTACACTACATAATAAAAGAAAATCTTTTTGTCTTTTTTTCTTTAACTTTAATCCCTCAAGAAAACGATCTAGGAGATCCTTCTTCGGAAAAATTCTAATTTTTAATTTTTTTATCTTAGGAGTTACTAAAATACTACACAACTATGAAAACAAAAATTGGAAGTGAACATTTTTCTAACACACAACTACTAATTATCTAGAAAAATTCTCCCACCCCATACTTAAAGGATAGAAATGTCCCCAATGTGCAAATAAAGCAAAACAATAATGAAGGTGGAGAAGAAACTCCCTAAATACCAAAGGCCGAAGCAGCGACGGCCCACGGGGTACTCAGACTTTCCCCAAGCATGGACTTTTGTGTGGTTAGCCCCCACTAAGTCCTCACCATCTAGCTCGCTTTTTCACTCTTTGAATGGCTTTGCTTCCTATGCTTATAATCCTATAAAACAAAAATAACACAGAAATAATAATGTGAAAAAGAAATAAACAAAAATAAAAGAAAGTAATAAAGCTGGCTTGCCTCCCAACAAATGCCTAATATAACATTGCAGCACAATACAAAATCTCGTCCACTCATTAGCAAGTAACACCTTCGATTTCTGCAATCAAAGTCACCTCCATACTAGTGCTTTACTCTCTGTCCGTTAACTAAGAACGTACTCTCTCCACATAAGATGTGCAACTCAATTGCACCATGTGGAGCGATTCTCACTACCTCAAACGGGCGCGACCATCTCGATTTGAGCTTCCCTGGAAGGAATCTCAACTTCACATTGAACAAGAGAACCAATTGGCTCAGTTCGAACTTGTGATGGTGGATATGTTTATCATGATAATGCTTGATCTTTTCTTTATATAACTTGGCATTCTCATACACATTCAAGCGAAACTCATGAAGCTCGTTTAATTGCATTAACTGTCTTTTACCTTCTAATTCAGCATACCTTCCCTCAAGTTCCACTAGTAAATGGCATACATTCCAATAAATCAGCTTGTAAGGGGAGGTCCTGATATGATTTTTATAGGTGGTCCGGTATGCCCATAGAGTATCATCAAGATTTGCAGCCCAATCTTTCCTACTTGCACTAACTTTCTTCTCTAGAATATGCCTTTTCTCTCTCTGTTTGACACTTCAACCTGTCCACTAGTTTGAGGATGAGAAATGGTCGCAACCTTATGTCTATCCTCGTAGTTCGCTTAGACATTGTCCAATATCTTGTTATAGAAATGAGTGCCCCCATCAGTTATCATCAGTATCGGAGTGCCGAACCTTGTAAATATATGTCTTTTAACAAATTTGACCACTATCTTGGTATCATTGATAGGAAGAGCAATAGCCTCAACCCACTTTGACACATAGTCAACATCTACCAAAATGTACTTACACCCATTGGACGAGGGAAACTGACCCATAAAGTAAATTCCTCACACATCAAAAATTTCAACCTCCATAATACCATGCAATGACATCTCATGCCTTTTCGCAATTGTTCTTGTTCTATGGTACCTATCACACCTCCTTACGAACTCATGGGCATCTTTTAAGAATCTAGGCCAATAGAAACCTGATGAAACACCTTTTCTACCATTTTGTCACCCGCATGGTCACCACCATAAGGTGACGCATGACATTCATGTAAGATACCATTTATTTCAGATTCGGGCACATATCTTTTCATTAACTGATCATGTTACACCCTTTTTTTCGTGCGTCGGAGTACATCGTAAATCAATTGATATGAGCTGAGAAATAAGATTATGTTTAGAAGTATATAAAGCAACTTAATCATGTTAACTTGTGGGTTACAAATATATAAGATCATGAATAATGAGTACCAAGAGGGTTGGAAAGCATAGAAACTAAACCAATTGAAGAAATAAGTTTTGTCGAATGTCGACAAGTTTGGAATGTTATAACATGTACCTTAGGGTGAGACTATGGCTATTAACATGACAAGTGGATTATTTTATGAGTTAATTTAGTCATATGGAAAATGCATACTGGGTTTTGAAGTCAAGCGAGTTGTGGTACAAAAGTTGGCAAAGGTCATCACAAGTTATATACATAAATGTGCTGAAAATAAGGTCAAATATAGCTGAGATTTTCTCCAAACATACTTGTAATTCTAGGGTGATCTATCTAACAAAGTGAATATCTAGAAGTCTAGTTTCTAACACATTAAACAATTTTTCTATACAATATCGGAGTAGAGAGATTTTCATATTTTTGCAAGATTGTGCAAGCAGCTCCCATTGAACCCACAAAGTTGGTTTAAAACTTGAGCTTGTATTTAAGTCAATTGTATGTCACAACAGTTCCTAAACCCTTCTAAGTGGTCTCCAAGGGTTTCTCCATGATTCTAGGGTAAAAACCTAAGATAAAAATATGAACCCAATGCTAGAAATATTGTGGTGCTTAGTAGATAGTAGTTCCTCATCTTGTGGCTATTTTGGAGGGTTCTTCAAAGGTAAATAGCCTCAGATTTCGTATTTTTACTTATGTTTAATCAAAGAATTAGTCCCTCCATATATATTAGAGTTTCAAGGCGAAATACGACTGTTTACACACCAACATGAAGGCAAAAGTTTATTCAAGAAGACAATACAACTGTTATAGAATTGTGGTGTGATTGAAGGTTCTTGTGAGCTACACCAGCTAGGAATTTGAGGTTGTGTATACTACCTAATATATGTAAATCGTGTTCTTGGTTGTGCTTAAGGTAAATCATGTGTTGGTTGAGTTGTTTGAGTGAAAATCTGCAAGATAGTAGTTGACATGGCTGAAAGAATCGTTATCTTTTTTTGTGGGCTATGTTGAGGCTATATATATGGCTTGTTGTGGATGAAAATTGTTATAAATATCTTTATTTTGTTGTGGATGCTGCTGTTAAGCTTATGTATGTGCTAATTCAGTGGATTGAATAAGATAACATAAAAAATAAGATGTTGACGATAAATGTTATGGTGCTAGGCGTGTAGACTATATTTGAAGATTATGCTTATGATGTTTTGGGGCGAAACGGTATTTTAAGCATAAGTATGATATTATATATGTTTTATATGGATTCATGGAATAGGAATTGGATTCAACTCATATTTTGTTAATCGTAAATCGATCTTGATGCTCAAAATGGTTTTTGAACTAATCGAAGAACTTATTGTGAATTATATTGCTGTAGTTTGGGTTGTTTTGTGACTTTTTGTAACATATGGGATATAATACAAATAGGAGAGGTGATGACCATTTTCTTGTAGAATATTGGTTTCCAAATATGAGAGATACAACACTTATATCATGAGGACAAAGTCGGTTTACTCATTGTAGACATAAGAATATCATATTGAGCTTTTGGCAATTGGATAGATGATTTCAAAGGTATGTTAAGGAATTTACTTCTTTCTTTTGGTATAATCTAAAGTGAAATGAATATTCTATGTCATAACGGATCTACTCCTAGCAACTAAGGTTGCCCAGGTTGTTCTTTCCTTATAAAGTTATTTTATACAAATATGTATGATCCTTTAATCCTACAGAATTTCATATTGATCGCATGATGTCCATAATGTTATCTGAGGTGCAACGACCTTACGTCACTCTGAAAGGTTTAGCACGTGATTCCATGAGTCTAGCATGAACTCGAGCTTCGTGAGGACCATATATAGCCAGCTTACAGAACTTAGTGTTATATGTTGACACATCCATATCTTGAGTCTGAACCAATCTCTCAAAGTCTCTAGCATATTGCATCAGACTGTCTGGAAGAAAGTGATTCTTGAAAAACATAGTGAACTCGTCCCAAGTCAGTGGTGCTGCTCCTGCTGGCCTTCCTAGGAGTACAGTTTCATACCATGTGTCGGCCATATCCTCTAGTTTGTATGCTGCGAGCTCCACGGATCTCTCACTAGAAAATCTAACAGCACGTAAAGCCTTTAGTATCCCATCCAAGAAACCTTGAGGAACTGTTGAATTATCGAAACCTGTGAATTTTGGTGATTTCAATTTCAGAAACTTTTGTAGGGATACTTCCTTATTTCCGAAAGTTTGAGTCTGTGCCGGTGCTTGTGTCTGTGAAGTAGCCTTAGGAGCTGAACTTTCTCCCTGAGTAGGTACACATGACTCTAACACATTTAATAACCTTGCCACTACATCTTTAGGTAAAGAAACGGTAGGTACAACAGTTGGCACTGGTGGTGGAGCACTGTGAACTCCTTGCTCTTGCACTTGATTTGGCATAACAGCATGGGTTTGACACATGTTCCCAACTTGAGTTTAAGAAGCAGTCTGTCTTCTAGTGTGATGAACTTCAACTTGGCCTCCACCCTGGGTAGTACCACGTCCAACACCACATCCAACAGATGAGGGTTTACATGTCCTAGCCATCTGCAAAAGAAATATTCCAAACTCAACCTCAAGTTATCTCAACGCACTATCAAGGAATGAAAGAAGGGAATGCATTCCTAGATGTTTAGTAGCCTCAAGCTCATAAGTATGGGCGCCTACATACCTATGAACAAGACTCTACTAAACATTGCTCCAAGACTCTGGACATAAAGTCTGGCTCTGATACCAACTTTGTCACGGCCCAATTTAGGATTGTGACCGGCGCTTAAGAGCAAGTGATCCCAAATAAGCCTCATCGGTAATTTTACAGAAAATCAGGCAGAGTTTCCCATGTTTTTGGACCATCCCAAAAATTTTCCCTGTCTCAAATCAACTACCAAACATCCTAATATCATACCAAACAATTGACAATATTTCAATTAACCAACCTAAGTCTCCAACAGGACCAAATCACCAACTAACAACCAGAAATACTAATTATCTCCAACTTTAATGCTAAAAAACGATACTCAACATAAGAATAATAGCAAATAATACTCATGACACTAAAAGAATGACTATGAAACGACACTAAGAGTTCAATAAAAATACCATAACAGTAATTAAAATCTCTGCCCACGCGAACAAATGCGAGGCTCGCCGAGAATTTATCAACATGTGGCTCTAATTAAGGAAATCCTCGCCTGCGTCAACTGTTGTCTTTGTAAAAAAATTAGTAAGGAATGAGTCGCTAGCTCAGTGAGTAATAACACTGAACAACAACTGCTTTTAATTTGGGGACAAGTCAGAAAACATGCTTGCATAATAATTACAAAATAAAATGTCCTTTTTAAAATGGTAATGATAATCAGTCTCATCATGTGTTTCCTGTAACAAAATCAATTTAACAATTCAGTAATAAACTTGGTAAATACTGTGTCATAGTCAATCTTTATATTTGGGAGGTTTCCAGAAAAGGATCATGTAATATGTACTGTGTGGACCCCTTCGTAAAAGGAGTCAAGTATAATTGCAGGTCTTGACTCGGGGGAAAACTGTAACTGTATGCTAGTTCTACCTTCCCACTAGCGAGGGCTATAAGTGTATTCACTAATCAGTAAATACAAGGTGCACCAGGTCTAACGAACCCGCCGTTAGCTACGGGATCCTTCAAAGTCTCCTCCCATTTATATTCTTTCTTGTAAATCATAAATACTCGTATATAAGCATTTTCAAAATAATAAAGGGCGTATCATTCCTTTTCAAATCTTATAATTGCATTTCGGTAACAGTAATCATGTCTCAAGTAACGGTAAAACATATCTTGTAACATTGCAAATATTTTGATTAACCGGTAAACATATTTTGTAAACTGTTCGGTATCATATCAAGTAAAGGACTTGTCCCACATGCAAATTTTAAAGTATCGGTAATACATTTATTTTCAAAAATCATATATAAACCTGCAGGTTATGAAAAAAAAAATTTGCGGTAAGATTACTTCTCACAGTACTCATGTCGAAATACCAAATGCTTCACCTCGAACAATTCGTACAAATTCCTCCAATCAATCTATAATTCTATAATATCAATCTCATGTAATTTTCTTATTTAGGCAACTTCATAGCTATTGTAGAATATCCAACCCTCGAGGTTTCATGTTTTACTCTTAATTTGCCCAGAATAATTCTTATTGGTATTTAATTTCTTATAACTTGTGAAACCCTTCAAATATATGAAATGAGATGAAAAGAATTACCACAACAAAAGAACCCAGATGTGAAATCCGAATATTACTCGTTGGAACCCGTGCGTATTAAAGTTTGGCACCGACCGCCTTTTCTTTTTCTTCTCCTTTCTCCCTTTTCTTTCTATTTTCGTTTTTTTTTTTGTTTAACGTTCTCTTGAAGCTTTTTGCTTCGTTGAATTAGGCAGCCACCATTTTGCCATTTTGTTTCTTTGGGCGATTAGGCTTCGGCCTTTTTGCCTAACTTTTTCCTTTTTTTTTGGGATTTGTTTCTTATAATTTGTTTTTGTTATTATTATTATTATTATTATTATTATTATTATTATTATTATTATTATTATTGTTATTGTTATTATTATTATCAATACCCTTATTTAAAAATATAGGGTATTACATTGTGTTAGAATTTTGGCCTTATTTTCTTATCAAATTGAATTTTACCTTTCCTCAAAGGAAGAAAAAAGAGTTTACCATTATTAATTTTTACTTTTCCTTAGGGAAAATATAAATCTTTTCGATATTGAATACATTCCTTACTTGTAGAAAAAGGTTGTGTACCTTTTAAAATTGAGAATACCTCCTTCACAAAACAACAATAAAAATAGCCTTCACAAATATAATCATTAAAAGTCTTGTTTATGAAAAGAATGTATTCTCTATCATCTTTTACTCTTTTATATTAGGAGATAGATATAGGCCCTAACCAAAAAAAATAATATATGTTAATTGATCAAACTATATAAAATTATTATGTCTTTTTTAGTATATTGATTCTTTACATCTGATTTATCATCGCGAAAGTTTGATTTGTTATCTTCCATATGATACCTTATTATTTTCGATCCTAGCATCTTGGCGGTATTCATATTTATTTATAGGAGGATTCATGATAAATCATTTATCACAATACACTTTATGTTTAATGATGTTTAGGACATCAAGTGTGACGTGAAATTTGCAAGGCATTTTCATATATACCCATTTTTGGATCATCATTGAAGTTCTATCCGTACTGCACAAGATTTTGTAAAGTTTACCTTGTCGGATCTGTTTACCTCGAAAAATATGAGTAACAATTAAATATGATTCGTGATTTTATAGATATGTGATTTATTTCAATACTAGTAAATATACAAGTTATATTAGGTTTAAGTAAGAAGAATTGATGAACCAAACCAGTGTTTTTAGAGAAATAAAGACCTCGAGCTCGATTATCTCGGGGGCCTTGAGGTGAGTTACGAGCAATAAAGTATGAATAATAAAGTGACAATAATAAAGCTAAAGAACAACCGTGGAACATATTAAACGGAAAAAGAAGAGTAGTATGTTCTATTCCGGTGAATAAGATACAAATGATTGGAGTCCCCTTTATATAAAAGGGAAAAATCCAAATATGGTACATTTTCAATTATGGTAAAAATATTGGTGCGGTTGTATAGCTATCTAGTACAGACTTGTAATATTTCGTATCAATCTTATCCCATAATTTATGTCCTGATCCACGTGCCTTTGAGAACTTCTTGCTCTTTCTTAAGTCTCATCGGAATTGTACTACCCTCGAGGTAGATCATGGCGGGTCTCCGATTTACTCCCTCGAGGTATGCATTTTCCATTCAGATATGGTCTTTACTTTGAGCTGCCCGAACTGAGACCGGGGTACCGTTAAGTCCTCGAAATCTAGCTCTGCGATTTTGATCATATACGAATAGTCCCCGTGTTTCTTAGAATGAAAAGATAATAAACGATCTGATTCTCTCCCCATCGATGTCCCAACCATGATGTCGGTCTAGTAAGGTCAGGGTTCCGTGTAACTGAAAAGTCATTCAAAAGTTACGCCTACACAGTTTTCTAGAAGTCTTTAATGAAAGATGAGTATTGGTAGTCTGTTTAGCTTCTCCAACACGCTTAGACAACCTCTAGAAATACTCCAAATATTTATTCTATAAACTTTTACTTTTAAAATATCATCAAATCCTCTCTACACCTATTCCTACATTACGCCATTTCTTAACCAGCTCCTTCGCCTTCTTCTGAATTTTCACAACATTAATGGCAAAAACTTCTAGGACCATTTCACGAAAAGAGAAGGCCTCTTCGTCTTCACGCCCATCGAAGAACATAATGGTGGTACCTTCTAGCATTGAGGAGTGCACCCCCGGGGTTTGTTATTTGTCTTTCGATTTCAAGGTCGACAACCATGCTTTGGTTCCAGGACGATGTGAACCCATATCTCGGTATATTAGCTGAATACATGAACTAAAACAATTGAAGGAAGATTGGCGTTTGGGAGATGAAGTGCATGTGGAGATCACTTCACCTGATGAGGATATTATCACTCACAAAGTGGGGTACCTAAGCGTATACACATACCCATTTACCTTGGGTCCCGTAGATCCTTCTTTTCCCTTTCTAGACCCAGTGATCCTTGATTTCTGTCGACAAAACCGAGTGAAACTCAGAAGAATTTATCCTTCTTTCTAGTGGCTTGTTCACCTAATTAGGTACTTTTCGAGCAAAGTTAAAAGGATGTCTTTCACCCTCGACCATCTGAACAGATTATAAAGCCCTTATCTCTATCATAAGTGGTCTTGTAAAATTACAATGGCGATGTTCGAAGTCTTTCATTGCTAGCCTCGATGAGGATAAACACTGAGGGTGGATGAGCCGCTTCGTTCAAGTCAGGACCTCCGACCTGATTCCCGCTAAAAAGATGTCATTTCCCGAGGAATGGAATACGAAGCATAAGTACAGACTTATTGAGCAAATTTCATTACATAGACATTTTCCCTTTCATTTGAACTAGCTCATTTTTTGATGATGCAGTCGTTGATTGGTATCCAGGTGCGGCGGTGGACCTCCCCGACTGGGTTCATACACTAGCTTCCACTTTCACATATGCTGAGTGGGAGGCGAAAACCCACAGTGAGTCCTTATTATTTGAAGATTTAAATCCCTTAGTGAAATACTCTTCAGTAATGCACTTAACCTTATGCATGTGCAGGCCTCAGAGATGTTATTTCAATGAGGTCGTCCCCACCTGGAAACAAAGAGACCCATAAACCTACCAAGGACAAGAAAAGAAGGAAAGTGTGGCGGACAGAGTCCCCGAAGGCGATGTTACATCTCGCATATTTGTACGTTAAAGTTTCGTCTTCAGCTAATCGACGTGGACTCGGAGGTTAGATTATCTTGAAACTAACGTATTTACGTTATTTATAATAGGCGATAAATTATTGTCATGAAGGAAAAATGGTACACAAATTAAAGAAAACGAATTTCGTTCAAGGTGGCCAATATGGGATAAAATACGGGTCGTGCGATAAAATCCGATAAATAAGGATTAGTACTATGCAAGGTACCATATGACCACGGTAGTACGCTATAGAAAATATATTAAAAATAAATATAATTTTAAGTAATTAAAATAATTCATAATTATACAAATAATTGGTTAATTACCGGGTAACGGGTCAATACCTACTTAATTAATGAAATAAAGAGATAAGATTAACACGTTCTTCCCTTTCAAAAACGTGGAACACGGCCACCAATCAAGAAAAAAACTCATAGTCTTTATGGGTAGGTATCTACCTAAGGATAATTGATATATTAACAAGGTAAATTAAGTACCTTGGTTTCCATTCATTTGGACAAAAACAGAACCAAAAGAAATGGCCAACTGAAAACCTAAAGCAAGCATTCCTTTCTTGGTTTTAACATTTCAACATCAAGGACATAAATTCAGTTGCTCAGATACTTCAACGCCAAGAACAGAAGCGCAATCGTTCAAACAATTCAACAAGCAGAAGTTTAATTCCATCCAAAATTTGAGGTTCTAAAAGAGCACGATGCACTCTTCGCCAAGAATTTTATACGGAGTTTTCCCTATTTCAGATATGTTAAGGCCATCCCTTATTTCTTTGGGAATTGTTCAAATTATACAGAAGAAACGAGCAAATGCATATGATGGTGCCCTCAGTGGCTTGATGATGTTATGTACACCCATACATATGCATGAAACGATATTTATATAAACGTGCATAACATTATAAATGTTTCAAAATTTACAAAGTTATTTAGATTTACAAATCGCTTTTTTTATTCCATGTTTCATATATGCCTTTTATGCACTATGGTTTGTTTTCTCTGCCTGGTTTGTGGGCATATCAGCATCAGATATTGTTGCGCATGACCCAAACCTGACCCCTACTGAGGTCATATGCTTCATACAATGTATTTCTAAAACACCTTGACCCCTTTATGTAACTACTGATTCTGCATAGTTTGAGTTTTACTACTACTGTTTACAAATCACCCTTACCACTTACTATTTTCAATCTAGTTTAAATAAATCTCTTTCAACTATGTTCTGCACTTCCACTACATTCATAAAACTTAGGTTCTGCCCCTCTTGTGTGAGCCTTGCCTTGGGACCCTTGAGCTCCCTTTAAACTTGGACACATAAGGGCTGGCCCTTCCGCAGTGCACTCATTTCTATCTGTTTATGCAAACCTGGGTGTAACTACTGACCGGGGTCCCTTGAGACCCTTAGGGAACTTTGACACACCCAGGTATGAGAAAGGCATTAAATAATTGGTATTTGAGGTAGTTTATTCCATAACTCATAGATGAAGTTAAGGATCAGACTTCCTATTGTGTTATAACTTCTTCTTTTGCACTGTAATAATTTGTAACAAATATTGGGAATCGCCTAGTGAAAAGGAATGGGATGATTATGTATGCTTTAGCTACATGCCTATAGGATATGTTTAAGAGTTTTCTGCACGTTTTTACTTCCACACTCAAACACCATTCCTATAGGGTCTAAATGCTATAATCAAACATCATGCCTACTAGGATAAAATTAGCTTTGAAATTAGAAGTCATGGCCATAAGATTAAAATATAATTTTTTATAAAAATCATATCTATAGCAATTTCGCTATGATCAAATGAATCCTGACTGGTTCACTTCATTATCAGTTAGATACCATGCCTATAGGACCAAAATCAGTCTTTAATACTTAGATACAATGTTTGTAGGAATTAAAATTTGCTATAATAGATATCATGCATGTAGAATCTAAAAACCAGTGTAGTTAAAAATTAGTTTAACTCGTACTGTTCTGAATCAATTTAAACAACCTACTCTTTTCAATTATACGTATTAGAAAGAATGCCTATAGGATCCAAATCGCCTATTTATAATTAAACACCCGTCTACTGCACTTCTAGTGAGTAATAGATATCATGCTCATAGGACATAACTTTTACGCCTAGGCAAGCCTAAGGTAATAATGATAAAACTGAACTTGCCTTTGTTTAATTAGCACTGCTACAACCAACAGGCATGCCTGATTCGAACTTCTTATATGAGTTATATAATAAATTGGTCTAGTTTAATAATTAAAACACCCTGCCTTAGTACTTTAAATTCTTACCTTAACTGTGTTTAAGTCATGCTATTTATGTACATTGTCTACGGAGGTATATATGAGCCTCTTAATTGTGTATATGTTTCCTCTAATATGCAGTACTACTTGTTTTATATGTCGACTTAGCCATTTTACCTTTAAAACTTAAGAGTCAACCTAAAATCCTCCCTTTTAAAGGAATAGTAGTCCTAAATTCCTCGAGGTCAGATAGGAACTGGATGAGTAATAGCATGCAATAGAGGTCAAGACCAATCTGCGCCTTAATACCTTACTAAGTTGGGAAGGGTAGATATGGATATGATGAAAGGTGCGCTAATACCACGTGTATCCTCTCTTCTGAGGAGTATCATACCAGGTATCAAATTGATGTGATCCATATAATAAATAAATCTAGGACCCCTTCCTTTTTATATTCTCGAGTAATTAAATAACTATAACTCCTTTACAAATATTCGCCTTTTAAAATAAGTTTCCAAACTCTTATGTGTTCAACCTTAAATCCCCCACTATTTGAGCCTACACTTGTATATTTGCTAATTGTACAAAATTCATAAAATTGTCTAACCGGGAACAATACTAGTGGATTCTGAGAATTGTCTAACACTTTTCCTTTAGGATAATTTCAAGTCTTACCCTATCACCGGTTATCAAATAAACTTAGAATTGAACCGTATAGATGTCCTAATGCACCTTAAATCATTAGGTGGCGACTCTTCAAAAAATGCAAACCCATTTTCCAAAAGAAAAGAGTTGTCCCATAATCAAAATGTCATAAACCAGATCTTCCAATGCAAAAAGGGAAAAATAGGGCGCGACAACATGGTGACATGACTGGGGATCTTAGACTTTTACCACTTCATATAGTTCTTGTGAATTTTTACTCTCCCTTTTTTGACATTACTTGTTTAAATTTCATTAACCATTTAACTTCCTTTACAACTGCAAAAACTGACATGTCTTCTTGTTTCTTTCCTTTATTGCTACATTAAATTATGAAATTGTTGTATTAATCGCTTTTTAACATACTAATACGTTCCAACATGTTTTGATTATGACCATAGGAACACTTTTAATTAGTGGTTGTGCTATTCTTATATCATTACCCTCTAAATTTGGAAAGATATATTTGTGGTAAAACCAGTCGATCATTGGTGCAGTAGATAGTTTCGTGCCTTCCCCCTATAGTTGTTCGCTCAACGGTACCAGTGTAGAACCCCGTAGAAACCTTACTCTATTCAAATTGTGCATGAATCATAGTTAAACTTATCCGGGCAAGTTATGTTATCCATATAATGATCCTTTATGACAGCGTTGTCCAAAGTCCACTAGGTTTCTCCAAACCCAAATGAACACCATCACGTTATGTCCATTTATTTGGAGAACTAAATGCTTCATGCTAAATGTTTTTATTAAATAGTCGAGTTTGATTGGGTTAAGGGCCTAACCTTATTTGTCTTGCAGAAGTATGAGGAACGAAGTCCACGGATTTGGCATGGTCACCAACATCTACCCAAGATTGCTAAGCTGGTGGAAAGATCTACACTCCAGTGACCAAAACCTCATCCGAAAATACTTGGGAAACCTACCATCCTTCCTAGATATCCAACCCAACAATAATATCATAGAAGCTTTCACACTGTTATGGGATTGTGAAAGGGTTGTATACCGCTTTGGGGATATTGAGATTACACCTTTGCTAGAAGAGATATGAGGATTGGCCAGTCTAGTGTGGGGAACTCCGGGTTTGTTAATACCTGAGTACCGCAAGGGCTGGGGCTTCCTAAAAATGATGAGTCTGAAGAAGAACCCAGAATTGACGTGTCTGAAGGAATCATACATCACTTTTGACTATTTGTATTAAAGGTACAGTCACAGCAAATCCTACCACACCTACCCTAATGAGTTCGCCATCACATCCTTGGGACACATTCATCGTAGGGTTTTCGTCTTCTTGTTTTGTTTCATGGGTCTGATCATGTTTCTGATGAACAAAGCAAGAATCAATGCCAAGATGGGTATCGTAACTGTCACGCCCCAAATCCGTAGGCATGACCGGCACTCAACCGGGTATCCCACTCGAGTGGACCTGGGTGCCTTTCCTATTCCCCACGCGTTACCCCACATTATTCAATGATAGTTAACCAAAAAAATACAAAATTTCAATTAAAAGAACATAGGATTTCTCTTTTATAACCACACATTATGATTAATAGGGGACACCTTTTACAAAACATATATTTGATTAGCAAGGAACGTGATACACAAGTTTACATCGCCCAAACATACACTTTTATACATAAGACCTGACCCACATACCACTGTCTACTGAGCCACTACGAGAATGGTAGTACAAGACTTGCCGATGAAAAGGCCCCGGCTATACCTTTACCAAAGGATACAAACTCCAAAATACAACAACAGGAGTGGCGTAGGCCACACATGGCCCCTCAATGAAAGGGGCTCACCAAACACGAATAATGTCGATAGAGAAGATGAGGAGGAGCTACGTACGGTGGACTGGAGTGCCTGCCATGGATCCACCTACAATCATAACACGAATGTAGCGCCCCCAACAAAAGGAACGTCAGTATACTTGAATTGTACTGGCATTGTATGAATTAACTCTGTCCCAAGTAAACTAAAGCCAAATTGCATGAACAAGTATAGAACTGAACAACAATAGTACAAGTACAACCAGGAAGCAACAACCAAACATTTCACAACAATTATTCTCATAGTCATACAAAGGGGAAATCAGTTCCCCACAGGTTACAAACTCTTCTGTTGTCTCCTTTCACATTTTCATATTTATCATTTCATGATTCATATTCATATCAATAGTGATATTGATAACATTTCCACAATTATTTCCTCGTCCAACCTTATTACCTCAGTCACCCTTATCACCCCAACCCACACCTTATCGTGTTGTGGCGCGCAACCCGACCCCGCCTGACAGTTTTCAATTCATAACAACAAACAGCACAACAACAAGTACAAGAAATCAACCATGGAACTTTGTTAAAATAATTCCACAACAAGGGCACTAACATCCCACAACTAGCAACAATAATTATCCTCTCATTGTTGATACACAATTTAGATCATCACAACAATTTTTCATAACTAACCACACACATTATTCCACAATATTTCCATTTCAAGTGTTCCACATTGTTTCCATTTCCATTATTCCACATTGTTTCCATTTTTATATTGTTCCACATTGTTTCAATTCCCGTTATTCCACATTATTTTTTTTCTATTGTTCCAATTACAAGTTCCACAACATTCACCACAAGGTACTACAACACAATTTGTACAACACGAAAGCTTCACAATGATATTCACATGAATATCAACTATCAACAATTTCACAACTGGATACGTGATTTCACGAGGATCACAGTTAGCCATACATACCTGGAATTGAATATCCTCTTTAACCTCTATTTCAATTCATCAAGCAATCAAGAAGGATTAATCTAGTTCATGATCTATACATAGACCTTTATAATAGGAATTCATAATTTAGTATCCAGTTCCACTTTTACAAGATTTTTGGGTTTTGAATACATGCATGTGGATATCTAACAAGAATTTTCAAAATAAAAGTATGAAACTCCCTTTCCAGACCTGAGTTCGAAAATTAGGGGAAAAGGGTTAGGGATTTTACCTTAAAATCAGAGGGGAAGGCAGATGCTCAAGATTTTCTGGGCTTTGATGATTTTTGAAAGATCAATTGATGAAGAAATAGCTTTCTCTCTCTAGAACCCTCTCTTCCACTCTCTTATTTTGTTCAGAAAATGGGTTAAAAATGAGAGATAGGGTGATTTATTAAAAGAGGGGTCGGGCTTAGAATATTAGAAAATAACTTAGTGAACACAATCTGCGACGCCTATCAGCGATCGCAGAGTGGACATGTTGTCTACATAATGGACCGCAGAAATGGCTCAAGTTTCAAACCTCTCAGGTTGGGAATGGGGTTACTATGCGGTCTGCATTTGCATTCTGCTGTCGCAGAATGCACCACAAATTGACCTTTGAATTTCTTCAGGGACAATATGCGATCACTCTGCGTTTCGCATATTGATTATGCGATCGCAGATTTGACCGCATTTTCAACATCAAAATTTGGATGCTCTCTGATTCATTCTGCGATAAGAATGCTGTTCGCATAGCTGATATGCGGCCGCATTTTGGACCGCAATTTCACATTTTTCTGGAAAATTTAATTCTTTCAGTTTTTAAAGTCTTAAATAACTACCAAGGGTCTAAACCGCGGCGAGCTTTCTCTACACATTCATATCACATAATCAGAGTAGACACCACGATTTACTAAGTTCTCAGACAAAATTATTTATGGGACCTTACATTCTCCCCCGCTTAAGATCATTCGTTTTCGAATGAGAACATTGGAAATCAACGAGTTGGAAAACATGATATGTAAGTTTCTACACCTTTTATTAACTTTCAAATTTGTTTTAGAAAAATTTCGCCAAAGTTTCCTTTGTAATATGGACATAACCACCTGTCAGAGAATCCCCAAAATACGTTCCTAAGAACCATTACACAACTTGCTACCTTAACAACTGTTATAAAATGCAAAATTCTCATACTTGCACATATTCAACCCCTCAACACACTTCTAGCCATTTTTCGCACACTACATGGAATCAAATTAAGCATTAATTATCTGCACTATCAAAACCGTTTACCTGACGCATAAGTACGACACAGTTATTTATCTCAATACAAATCCTCCATGCAAAAACTAAACATTATAAAATTAGAACACTTTGATACTCTCTATCCATGCAAAATTAATCATTGCCTCTTACATCACCTTATCATGAGAGCACAAAACCTTCATTACCAAAAAGGACTGCACATTGTTCAAATAATCACATCACATAAATTTCGTTAGCAAAACTTGGAGAACTACCATAATAAGGCACTTGGAAAGAGAAGGGATGACTCTTACACCTAATGGAACACAACACTAGCTTCCCTAGGGACAAGATTCGCACGATCATTCCTAGATTATTCAAATAGATGGGGGTGTTTTGTCTTCATCTCAGCTTCTGCTTCCCACGTGGCTTCCTCGACTTATTGGTTTCCCCACAACACTTTGACTGAAGCAATCTCCTTGTTCCACAACTTTCGGACTTGCCTATCAAAAATAGCAACCATAATCTCTTCATACGACAACTCTTCTGTAACCTTGATGTCTTCAACTGGCACAATCTTAGACTGATCACCCACAACTTTCCTTAACATAGATACATGGAACACCGGGTGCACTAGGGACATTTCAGGGGGCAATTCCAACCTATATGCAACTTGATCGATCTTTCGAAGGACTTGATAAGGCCCGACGTACCTAGGACTTAGTTTTCTTCTCTTCCTAAAGCGCATGACTCCTTTCATAGGGGACACCCTCAAGAATACCCAATCTCCTTCGTGAAACTTCAACTCTCTCCAACGCACATCCGCATAAGATATCTGGATACTCTGAGCGGTGTTCATCCTTTCCTAAATGATTCTTACCTTCTCCATGGCCTGATGCACGAGATCCGGCCTTATTAGTTTCGCTTCGCCAACTTCGAACCACCCAATCGGGGACCTGCACCTTCTTCATAGAATGCTTCAAATGGGGCCATCTGGATGCTAGCATGGAAGCTATTGCTATAAGAAAAATCTATAAGAGGCAGTTGATCATCCCAATTACCCTTGAAAACCAAGACACATGCCCGCAACATATCCTCGAGCGTCTAAATATTCTGCTCTGCCTGGCCATCGGTCTGCGGATGAAAAGTTGTGCTAAGATTCACTTGAGTACCCAAACCTTGCTGAAATTTCCTCCAGAAGTTAGCTGTAAATTGAGCTCCTCGATCCAGAATGATATAAAGTGGCATACCATGAAGCCTCACTATCTCCTTGATATACAATCGAGCATATTGTTCCGCTGTATCGATGGACTTGACTGGCAAGAAGTGAGATGATTTGGTGAGCCTATCTATAATTACCCAAATTGAGTCAAAATTGTGCTGAGTATGAGGTAATCCTGTCACGAAGTCCATATTGATCATTTCCCATTTCCACATCGGCATTTCTATAAGCTAAGTCAACCTTCACGGCCGCTGACGCTCGGCCTTCACTAGCTGGCAATTCGGACACTTAGAGACGAAGTCTACTACACTCTTCTTCATACCACTCCACCAATAGGTATCCTTGAGATCGTGATACATCTTCGTAGAGCCCGGGTGCACAGAATACCTAGAATGATGAGCCTCTACCATTATCCTCTCCCGAAGATTACCCACGTCTGGGACACACAGCTTGTCATGGAACCGTAGCACACAATCATCACTGCCGAGCGAAAATGCAAAAATTCTATTGCTTAGAACTGCCTCCTTCTACTGTGCCAATGCTGGATCAACAAGCTGTTTTTCTTTAACCTCTGCCATGAGTGGCGATTCCGTTGTATTATGCACTATAAGTTCCTCCTCATTCGGGGCCGAGATACAAACCCCAAGGCTAGCCTACTGATGTATCTCTCGAGCTAGGAGCCTCTGATCCACCCTCAAGTGAGCCAAACCACCCATGGATTTCCGGCTGAGGGCATCAGCCACAGCATTCGCTTTCCCTGGATGGTACAAGATGTCCATATCATAATCCTTAAGCAATTCGAGCCACCGTCGTTGCCTCAAATTTAGCTGCTTCTGTTTGAAAAAATACTAGACACTTTTGTGATCTGAAAACACATTTACATGAACCCCATAGAGATAATGCTGCTATATTCAAGGCGAACACAACTGCCGCAAGCTCCAAATCATGTGTCGGATAATTCTTCTCGTGATTCTTGAGTTTCCTGGAAGCATATGCTATGACATTTCCGTGCTGCATCAGAAGACACCCTAAACCAACACTGGAGGAATCACAATAAACCACAAATCCCTCAGTTCCCTCTAGCAAATCCAACACTGGTGTCGAAGTCAACCTTGTCTTCAGTTCTCTAAAACTTTTCTCACAAGCATCTGACCACTGGAACTTGGCTGATTTATGCGTCAATTTGGTCAATGACGAGGCGAGGGTGGAGAATCCCTCTAGAAACCTCCGATAATACCCTGATAACCCAAAAATCTACGGATCTCTGTCGGGGTCGTGGGTCTAGGCCAATCTTTCACCGCCACAATCTTTTGGGGGTCCACCTGAATCCCCTCACTAGAAACAACATGACCCAGAAAAGCGACAGACTCCAACCAAAATTCACATTTGGAAAACTTGGCATACAATTGGTGTTGATGAAGAGTCTAGAAAACTTCTCTGAGGTGATTGGCATGATCCTCCCTGCTTTGCGAATATACGATGATGTTGTCAATGAACACAATCAGGAAGGAGTCTAAGAATGACTTGAAGACCCGATTCATAAGATCCATAAAAGCTGCCGGGGCATTGGTTAGCCCAAAAGACATGACCAAAATTTCAAAGTGGCCATAACGAGTTCCAAAGGCGGTCTTAGGAATATCCTGCTCCTTGATCTTCAATTAGTGGTACCCGACCGCAAATCCATTTTTTAGAAGAACCTTGTACATTGCAATCGATCGAACAAATTATCTATATACGGGAAAGGGTACTTATTCTTGATGGTGACTTTATTAAGCTTCCAATAATCAATACACATATGAAGCGACCCATCCTTCTTTCTGACAAAAAGAACCAGAGCACCCCACGGCAACACAATTGGCCGGATAAACCCCTTCTCCAATAGATCCTTCAACTGCTCTTTTAGCTCCTACAAATCTGTCGGCTCCATTCTGTACGGGGGAATAGATATTGGCTGGGTATCTGGCAATTCATCAATCCCGAAATCGATCTCCCTATTTGGTGGGATCCCTGGAAGTTCATATGGAAATACCTCAAGGAACTCTTTCAAAACTGGCACGGACTCGGGGGCAGGCAGCTCTAGAGTAGTGTCCGCCACCCGGACTAATTGATAAATACATTCTTTTCTGATCATCTTCGAAGCCTTGAGGTAGGAAATAAACTTACCCCTCGGCACAACACCATTTTCCTTCCATTCAACAACCGGCTCATTAGGGAACTCGAGTCTCATGACTCTCGTCCGGCAATCAATCTTAGCGAAGCACGAATAGAGCCAATCCATCCCCATGATTACATCAAAATCCACCATCCCAAGCTCAATAAGGTCGGCCGTGGTAACACGACCACATACCATAACAACACAAATCCTATAAACCTACGTGGCTGCAATAGAATAGCCCATCGGAGTCGATACAGAGAATGGCTCAAGAATCTATTAAGGTTCAATCCTAAAACTCGAAGCAAATGGAGTGACATAGGACAAAGAAGACCCAAGATCAATAAGAGCATAGCAATCAACTGTCTTAACAGATAAGATACCTGTGACAACATCTGGAGAAGCCTCGGCACTCTGAAGGCCACTCAATACATAAAACCTGCTCGGTCCTCCCCTACCACGAGCTCCACCTCTGGATGCACCACACCCTGCTGGGGCTAGAGGGCACACTAATGACGTGGCAACTGTTGAACTGGAGGGCTGAGCATGGCCCCCACCCACGCCCTGCCTGGGTGCACGGCAGCCTCGCTGCATGTGACCTCTCGCTCCATAATTGTAGCACACTAGAGCATCAAAGTAACAAGCCTCTATATGAAATCTCCTACACTTGGGGCATTTACCCTCTGCTGTCGAGGTCCCATCCCCGAATGACTGATCTGGTGGGAATTCCTGCTGCCTGAACCTGGCACCGAAGGGGCCACTCTGCTGGAAACGGTGTACGGATGGCGGTGCACTAACTGAGGACTGAGCATAGGACTGAGATGGTCGTGATAACCCTCTCCCTAGAGCGGGCCTCCCTGAGTGACCCATAGATCGGGCCCTGCTGCTACTCTCACTGTCGGCCCGAATCCTAAACTTTCTAGCCTCTGTGGCCCGAGCAAAACCCACGATCTTTCCATAATTCATGTCTGAATGCAAAGCCACTATTGAAGCTTCATTTACCACCAAAGGGATGAGACCCTGAACGAATCGCCGAACTCTGGACTCTATAGTCGATACCAACGGAGGAGCATACTTGGACAACCTCACAAACTCAATATGATATTCCCAAACACTTAAGCTAACCTGCTTAAGAACTTCAAACTCGGTGGCAGGGGCTGCCATGGTCTCGTCAGGCAAGACGTGGCCCATGAAGGCATCTAAAAACTCATCCCATCTAGCTGGAGGGCTACCCTCCTCACGCAAATCCTCCCACATCTCAAACCATGAACGTGCAGCTCCCTTCAACCTGTACGAAGGCAATTCTACCCCTTCTATCTCTGTAGCTTTCATTACCCTAAGGGTCTTGTACATCTCATCAAGGAATTCGTGTGGATCGGCCTCATGGTCTGTACCTGAGAACTTTGGAGGGGAGAACCGCAAAAACTGATGAACTGTGGAGCTGTAGGAATCTCCCTATCCACAGGAGGACACAGGGGTATCACGAGATCGTTGGGCCTGAGCGGGCACTAACTGGGTCTACATAGGGATAGCTCCCCTAAGGTCCCCATCAGAGAGGCCCGGATCGGAAGCCGGAGCAACATCGGGATTAGGGGCATTGGAAGGAGGGATAGTGGCAGCCTCGGCCACCACTGGAACAGGATCACTGGGCTAGGACCAGATAGAGCAGGCAAGTTCAGAACTGGGGGATCATTCTACCTCACGGCAATCGGCACATGATCCATAGCAGCACTAGAAGAGGCATCCCCTAGACCGAGTCTAGCTTTCTTCTTAGGTGTCATCACTGAAAATTTTAAATAGAGCACGAATTAGACATAACATCACTTCATCGCACGAACTTGAAATATCAAAGAAGAGGATAGTTTTTGCTAAATGCCCGTGTAGCCCCCAACTTATAGATGTGGTCAACAACACACCGATAAGAAGGGCTCTACTAGGCATGGCTCCTAGACATCCTAGGACTCCTTCAAAACTTATGGCTCTAATACCAAGTTTGTCACGCCCCAAATCCGTGGGCACGACCGGCACTCAACCGGGTATCCCCATTCGAGTGGACCTGGGTGCCCTTCCTATTCCCCACGCGTTACCCTACATTATTCAATGATAGTTAACAAAAAAATACCAAATTTCAATTAAAAGAACGTAGGATTCCTCTTTAATAACCACACATTATGATTAATAGGGGACACCTTTTACAAAACATATATTTGATTAGCAAGGAACGTGGGACACAAGTTTAAAGCACCCAAACATTCACTTTTATACATAAGTCCTGGTCCATATACCACTGTCTCCGGAGCATCTACGATAATGGTAATACAACACTTGCCGGTGACAAGGCCCCGGCTATACCTTTACCAAAATATAAAAACTCCTAAATACAACAACAAGAGTGGCGTAGGCCACACATGGCCCCAGAAGCCCCAGAAGGAAAGGGGCTCACCAAACACGAATACTACCGATAGAGAGGAGGAGGATGAAGAGCTACGAATGGTGGACTGGAGTGCCTGCCAGAGATCCACTTACAATCATAACACGAATGTAGCGCCCCGGCAAAAGGGACGTCAGTACACTTGAATTGTATTGGCATGTATGAACTAACTCTGTCCCAAGTAAACTCAAGCCAAATTGCATGAACAAGTGTAGAACTCAACAATAATAGTACAAGTACAACCAGGAAGCAACAACCAAACATTTCACAACAATTATTCACGTAGTCATACAAAGGGGCAATCAGTGCCCCACGGGTAACAAACTCTCCTGCTGTCTCCATTTACATTTTCACATTTATCATTTCATGATTCATATTCATATCAATAGTGATATTGGATCACATTTCAACCCTTATTGCCTCGTCCACCCTTATTACCTCGTCCACCCTTATCACCCCTACCCACACTTTATTTCACCGTGTTGCAGCGCGCAACCCGACCCTGCCTGACAATTTTCAATTCATAACAACAAACAGCACAACAACAAGTACAGTAAATCAACCACGGGACTTTGTTAAAATAATTCCACAACAAGGGTATTAACATCCCACAACTAGCAACAGGAATTTTCCTCATGTTCATCAAAGTTGATACACAATTTAGATCATCACAACAATTTTTCACAATTAACACACATTATTCCACAATATTTCCATTTCAAGTGTTCCACATTGTTTCCATTTCCATTATTCCACATTGTTTCCATTTTTCCATTGTTCCACATTTTTTTCATTCACGCTATTCCACATTATTTCCTTTTCCATTGTTCCAAATACAAGTTACACAAAATTTACCACAAGGTACTACCATACAATTTGTAAAACACGAAAGCTTCACTATGATTTTCACATGAATATCAACTATCAACAATTTCACAACTAGCATAGGCGATTTCACGAGGATCACAATTAGCATACATACCTGGAATTGAATATCCTCTTTAACCTCTATTAAAATTCATCAAGCAATCAAGAAGGATCAATCTAGTTCATGATTAATACATAGACCTTAGAATAGGAATTCACAATTTACTACCCAGTTCCCTTTTACAAGATTATTGGGTTTTGAAGACATGCATGTGGATTTTTAACAAGAATTTTCAAAATCAAAGTATTAAACTCCCTCCCTAAACATGAGTTCGAAAATTAGGGGAAAAGAGTTAGGGATTTTACCTTAAAATTAGAGGGGAAGACAGATGCTCAAGATTTTCCGGGCTTTGATGATTTTTGAGAGATAAATTGATGAATAAATAGCTTTCTCTCTCTAGAACCCTCTCTTCCTCTCTCTTATTTTTTAGAAAATGGGTTAAAAATGAGAGATGGGGTGTTTTATTAAAGTAGGGGTCGGGATTAGAATTTTAGAAAATAACTGAGCGAACACGATCGGCGACGCCTATCTGCGATCGCAGAAATGACATGCAATCCGCAGAAATGGCTCAAGTTTCAAACCTCTCGGGTTGGGAATGCGGTGACTATGCGGTCCGCATTTGCGTTCTGCGGTCGCAGAATGCACCGCAGAACCGACCTTTGAATTTCTTCAGGGAGAATATGCGATCACTCATTGGTCTGCATATTGATTATGCGATCGCAGATTTTAGCGCATTTTCAACATCAAAATTTGGTTGCTCTCTGATTCATTCTACGGTAGGAATGAGGTCCGCATAGCTGATCTGCGACCGCATTCTGGACCGCATTTTGATACTTTTCTGGAAAAGTGAATTCTTTCAATGGTTAAAGTCTTAAATCAATACCAAGGGTCCGAACCGCGGCGAGCATAGTTTACTAAGTTCTGAGACAAAATTATTTACGGGACCTTACAGTAACTAAGACCCTAACAGAAGGAATTGGTGGGCAGTCATTCAGCATTGTGCCCATGATCATTGCGGACATATACCGAGCCTTGGAAAAGTGTCAACAAGGAGTGAAACACTTCAAAGGAAGCAATTTATTACTTTAAATATGGCTCATGGAGCATCTTCAAAAGTGCAAATACCGACAAGAGATTCAGCAAGGGGACTGGGATGATCACATTGCTTTCCATCATCCAAAGCAAATTAATTACATCCCTGATAAGTTCGCTCAGCCGGAGGATACCAATTGATGTGTTGAGCTATTTGGAAATCTTGCTGAAAAATAGGTTCAATAGATGTTCGAGTGATTTTGGACGGAGAAGTTCATTGCGTGATCCATAGATTCAACTTTCCTGATACTGATCACTCTGAGAGGAGCATACCCTTATGTCCCATTCCGAGTTATGAGGAAAGCTGGAAGGAAGCAAGTTATACACAGGGTCGACAAGATAAGTCATTTCCAGGCTGGCTTCAAGAATGATGATAGTACGTACAAGTGCCAAGCTCAGTATTTGAGGCAGCGCAAGATCATAATTTGGTATCATGCTGGTTGTACTCCTTTCTACTCATATTGGTTGGAAAACAATCATGATGGTCTGGGCCAGCCAGAGTTTGCTTGAGGTCATATGATTATAGATTAAAGGGCTGAGACATAGGTTAAGTACCATCAACTACAAAAAAGGATCCGGGAGTATGAAAGCAAACACCGCGAGATACAAGAGTCCAACCAGAAGCTGATTAAGGACTGGAAGGACATGGCTGTTAGTGCCAATAAGCGACTAGGATACTTGAAGCGAGGCATAGTGGAATTGGAAAGAATGTTTCTCAAAAGGGTCGAAGATTGTCTAAATAGAGAAGGGAGCGTGAGGACTTTGCGAGTTGGGGAAGCTGTTCGACGGAGCCGAGGATGCTGAATCTGGGGAAGGTCCTCCTGGGAGAGAGGAGTTTTTCTTTTCTCTTTATAAATAGTAATAAGGCCAATGGCCGTTAGTGACCTTTTATTTCCTATTTATTGTCGATTGGGATTCGTCTTATTTTTTTATCAATAAAATGAGGCATTAGCATTCTCAGTTCTCCAAATCGATCTTCTACTAGGCCAAACTCGGGCACAAAGAGGTCCACAAATTAGGATACTATTTAAGTTCCCGGACTATGTGTTTAAATATTGCATTACTTTTTATGATCCTCTATTACCCTCCCTTAAGATTAGTTCGTACTCTCCGTCAACATCATCCTATTCCACGAGATCCAGGGGTCCTCCACCTACCCCTCCTCTTACTCCTGTAAACAACAAGACCAAAAGCAGGAGGAAAGATTTGAAAAGCACATAAAAGAGAATCTAACTGAAAAGGTAGAGGGCATTAATGGCCATGGTACTCAAGTTCCTAAGGAAAATGTATCCCAACTTGAACAGAAACCGCTGAAATTTCAAGAAGAGCTCGATCAGGTTCGAAATCTAGCAAGCTTGACATTTTCCCTCAGCACCCAAGATATCAATTTCCCCAATAATCAAAACCCCACACCTCCTAAAAATATCCCAAAGCAACAGAATCATCCCCCTCCTCACTATCACATTGTTCCACCAAAGACCCAATGCAACATGTAACATGCCTCAAGCAATACTCTACTTATCACAGAACCCCAAAACTCCACAAATAACAACTTTCACACCCACCATAACAACCCTATATATATGGAGACTATGCCACACTCCACCCAACCTATCTCAAGAACAACTGACTCTGAAGAAATGGATCTACTTATCAAAAACATGCCTGAGAAACTTAAGAAGCTGACTAGCGGGATTCAAGGCGTTGAATTGAGGGGCTGAACTATGAGGATCTTTGCATACAGCCCGATGTCGAATCACCCGAGGGGTAAAAAACTCCTAAGTTTGAAATGTTTTACGGTATAGGAGATACAAGGGTCCATTTGAGGACATAATGAGACAAGCTGGTTGGAATAGGAAAAGACGAGAGAATCAGCATGAAGTTGTTCATGAGCATTTTTAAAGAAGATGCATTGTCCTAGTACATCAGCTAAGATCCAAAGAAGTGCTCAAGTTGGGTAGGCATGGAATTCTATTGTATGGATAGGTTCAAGTTTAACACGGAGAATGTACCGGGTGTGTTCTATATTCAGAATCTAATGAAGAAGACTAGGAAATGTTTTGCGAGTATGCTACTCGCTGAAAGTCCAAAGCTGCGAAGGTCAGACCCGCCTTAGAGGTGGAACAGATGAATAAATTATCTGTCCGGGCTCAAGACCCATAGTATTATGAATAACTAATAATTATGGAGAAGCAAAAATTCTTCGACATTATAATATTGGATAGAGAATTGAAGAAGGTATCAAAAGCAGTATTGTTACAAACTTCGAGGCCTTCCAAGCGACAAATAAGGCCTTATAGTCTTGTGGTATGTCCAAGAAAAGGGACGTAGGGGATGTAATGGTTGCACAAAGGACCAAATCTCCCCTCAAATACTAAAATCACCCAACACCTCCACTCATATATCAGCCGACACCAAATTACCAAGCCCCTTCACCATCAATACTGAAGCTCCACCACCAACTTATCAATCACCTCCACCTCCTACATATCAGCCTATGTAACCCAGATATTCCCAAACTTCGACATGTCTACCAAACCTACAACTCTCAACAATCGTACGATCAATCACCTCATGCACACCAAAACTTCCCTAAACCTCGGCCAAATATTAATCATAGACCCCCAAAATAAAATACGGCCATTGCTGAACCCATTTACCAGTTGTACGAGAGACTAAAAGTTGCTAGTTATGTCACCCCCGTCCCTACTGCTACCCTTGAGAACCTTTCTCTATGGGTTAACCCAAACAAATACTGTGCATACCACTCCGGAATGAATTGATACACCATAGATGAATGTCGTTCCTTGAAAGACAAGATCCAGTATGTAATTGATAACAAGATTATTATGGCAAAGGAACCCGCTCTAACATCCACAACAATCATCCGTTAGACCATTAGGGTGGAGGTATCCACATGACTAAAATAGAAGATGAATGGGGACCCGAGGGATCAATTGAGCTGATCGCAAAAGGTGATGAACCAAAGAAGCCAGTAGTTACTCTCAATCCAATCACAGTCCAGATTCAACCATCAAATGATGTTGTGGTGAACTTGTCTGTAGCACTTGAATTTGAAGCAACATCATCTGCAGAGACACCACCACCAATCAAGGTTGAATTCGTGTCTCCGGTGAATGCACCTGCACCATTTGAGTTTCTAATTTTACCACACACGGCACATGCTCAGTTCAGAGTAAGGATAGCCACACTGATCCTAGCGGAAATTTCAGCCATGACACCATTCCATACAAAGGTTGTACCATGGAACTATACAGCTTTAGCTATTAGGAAAGGCAAGTCAGGTTCAAAGAGACTATTGCAGCACAGGGTATGATAGGAACTGGTAGAGTTTATACCCTTAAACATCTAGCTGACTTAGTGGCTTGATGATGTTATGTACGCCCATACATATGCATGACACGATATTTATATAAACGTGCATAACATTTTAAATGTTTCAGAATTTACAAAGTTATTTAGATTTACAAATCGATTTTTTATTCCACGTTTCATCTATGCCTTTTACGTACTATGCGTTTGTTTTCTCTGCCTGGTTTGTGGACATGTCGGCATCAGATATTGTTTTGCATGACCCAAACCTGACCCCTACTGAGGTCATATGCATCATATAATGTATTTCTAAAACACCT
Organism: Nicotiana benthamiana; assembly: GCA_034376525.1. Lineage (NCBI taxonomy): Eukaryota > Viridiplantae > Streptophyta > Magnoliopsida > Solanales > Solanaceae > Nicotiana > Nicotiana benthamiana. Next base: position 134,091,284 of record CM067329.1, on the reverse strand, counting down.
TGACCCCTTTTATGAAACTAATGATTCTGCATAATTTGAGTTTTACTACTACTGTTTACAAAGCATCCTTACCACATACTATTTTCAATCCATTTTAAATAAATCTCTTTCAACTATGTTCTGCACTTCCACTACATTCATAGAACCTGGGTTCTGCCCCTCTTGTGTGAGCCTTGCCTTGGAACCCTTAAGCTCCCTTTGAACTTGGACATATAAGGACTGGACCTTCCACAGTGCACTTCTGGTTATGCAAACCTGGGTGTAAGTACTTCCCGGGGTCCCTTGATACCCTTAGGGAACTTTGACACACCCAGGTACGAGAAACGCATTGAACAATTGGTATTTGAGGTAGTTTATTCTATAACTCATAGAGGAAGTGAAGAATCAGTCTTCCTATTGTGTTGTAACTTCTTCTTTTGCACTTTTCTGATGTAATTTAGGAACTTTGCTCTGTAATAATTTGTAACAAATATTGGGGGCCGACTAGTGAAAAGGAATGGGGTGATTATGTATGCTTTAGCTATTAGAAGGGTAGATAACATGCCTATAGAATCTGTTGAATAAATTCTGCACAGTTTTACTTTCATACTTAAACACCATGTCTATAGGGTCTAAATGGCTATAATCTGACACCATGCCTATAAGGTTAAAGTTAGCTTTTAAAGTAGAAGTCTTTGCCATAAGATCAAAATAATTTTTTTCACAAAAATCACGTCTATAGGAATTTCGCTGTGATCAAATGAATCATGACTGGTTCACTTCATTATCAAATAGATACCATGCCTATAGGATCAAAATCAATCTTTAATACTTAGATACAATGTTGTAGGAATTACAATATGCTATAACAGATATCATGCTTTTAGGATCTAAAAAACAATGTAGTTAAAAATTAGTTTAACTCGTACTGTTCTGCATCTATCTAAACAACCTACTCTTTTGAATTATACGTATTAGAAAGCATGCCTATAGGATCCAAATCACCTATTTAAAATTAACACTGGTTTACTGCACTTCTAGTCTGTAATAGATATCATGCTCATAGGACATCACTTTTACGCCTAGGCAAGCCTAAGGTATTAATGATAAAACTGAACTAAAACTAAACTTGCCTTTGTTTAATTAGCACTGCTACAACAAGTAGGCATGCCTGATTAGGACTTCTTATATGAGTTATATAATAAATTGGTCTACTTTAAAATTTCAAACACCCTATCTTAGTACTTTAAATTCTGAATCTAACTATGTTTAAGTCATGCTATTTATGTACATTGTCTACGGAGGTATATATGAGCCTCTTTATTGTCTATATGTTTCCTCTAATATGCAGTACTACTTGTTTTATATGTTGCCTTAGCCGTTTTACTTTTCAAACCTAAGAGTCAGCCTAAAATCCTCCCTCTTAAAGGAATAGTAGTCCTAAATTCCTCCAAATCATATAGGAATGAGACGAGTAATAGCATACAATAGAGGTCGAGACCAATCCGCCCTTTAATACCTTAACAAGTTGGGAAGGGTAGATATGGATATGATGAAAGGTGCGCTAATACCACGTGTATCCTCTCTTCTGGGGAGTATCATACCGGGTATCAATTGTTGTAATCCATATTATAAATAAACCTAGGACCCCCTCCTTTTTATATTCTCGAGTAATTATAGAACTATAACTCCTTTACAAAAATTTGCCTTTTAATAAATGTTTTCAAACTCTTATGTGTTCAAACTTAAATCCCCCAGTATTTGATCCTACACTTGTATGTTTGCTAATGGTACAAAATTCACAAAATTGTCTAACCGAGAACCATATTAGTGGATTCTGAGAGGTGCCTAACACCTTTCCATTAGAATAATTTCAAGCCTTACCCTATAACTAGTTATCAAATAAACTTAGAAATGAACTGCATAGATGTCCTTATGCACCTTAAATCATTAGGTGGCGACTCTTCAAAAAATACAAACCCATTTCCCAAACGGAATAAGTTGTCCCATATTCAAAATGTCATAAACTTTATTTTCCAATGCAAAAAGGGAAAAATAGGGCGCGACAGCATGGCGACTCCACTGGGGATCTTAGGCTTTTACCACTTCATATAGTTCTTGTGAATTTTTACTCTCCCTTATGTGACAGTACTTGTTTAAATTTCATTAAGAATTTAATTTCTTTTCAACTGCAAAAACCTACACGTCTTCTTGTTTCTTTCCTTTATTGCTATATTAAATTATGAAATTGTTGTATTTATCGCTTTTTAACATACTAATACATTCCACATGTTTTGATTATGACCATAGGAACAGTTTTAATTAGTGGTTGTGCTCTTCATATATCATTACCCCCTAAATTCGGAATGATATATTTGCGGTAAAACCAGTCGATCATCGCTGCAGTCGATAGTTCCGTGCCTTCCCTCTTGAGTTGTCCGCTCAATGGTACCAGTGTAGAACCCCATAGAAACCTTACTCTGTTCAAATTGTGCATGCATCATTGTCAATCTTAGCCGGGTCAGTTATGTTATCCATATAATAATCCTTTAAGACAGTGTTGTCCAAAGTCCACTAGGTTTCTCTAAACCCAAACACACACCATCACGTTCTGTCTATTTATTTGGAGAACTAAATGTTTCATGCTAAATGTTGTTATTAAATAGTCGAGTCTGATTAGGGTAAGGGCCTAACCTTATTTTTCTTGCAGAAGTATGAGGAAAGAAGTCCCCAGATTCGGCATAGTCTCCAACATCCACCCAAGACTGCTAAGTTGGTGGAAAGATCTACACTCCAGTTACCAAAACCGCATCCGAAAATACTTGGGAAACCAAGCATCCCTCCTAGAGATCCAACCCAACAATAATATCATAGAAGCTTCCACACTTTTTTGGAATCGTGAAAGGGCTGTATTCCGCTTTGGGGATACTGAGATTACACCTTTGCTAGAAGAGATAGGAGGATTGGCTAGTCTAGTGTGGGGAACTCCGGGTTTGTCAATACCTAAGAACCGCAAGGGCTGGGGCTTCATCAAAATGATGAGTCTGAAGAAGAACCTGTAATTGATGTGTCTGAATGAATCATGCATCATTTTTGACTATTAGTATGAAAGGTACAGTCACAACAAATCCTACCACACCTACCCTGATGAGTTCGCCATCACATCCTCGGGACACATTCATCGTAGGGTTTCATCTTCATGTTTTGTTTCATGGGTCTGATCATGTTTCTGATGAAGAAAGCAAGAATCCATACCAAGTTGGGTATGGTAACTAAGACCCTAATAGAAGGAATTAGTGGGTACCTATTCAGTATCGTGCCCATGATCATTGCGGACATATACCGAGCCTTGGAGAAGTGTCAACAAGGAGTGAAATACTTCGAAGGCAGCAATTTATTACTTCAACTCTGGCTCATGGAGCATCTTCAAAAGTGCAAATACCGACAAGAGATCCAGCGAAGGGACTGGGAAGATCACATTTCTTTCCATCATCCAAACCGAATTAATTACATCCTCGATATGTTCGCTCAGCCGAAGGATACCAAATGATGTGTTGAGTTATCTGGTAATATGGCTGAAAAACAGGTTAATTAGATGTTCGAGTGATTTTCGACGGAGAAGTTCATCGCTCGATCCATAGATGCACCTTTCCTGATACTGATCGGTCTGAGAGGAGCATAACCTTACGTCCCACTCCGAGTTATGAGGCAAGCTGGATAGAAGCAACTTATACACAAGGTCAACAAGATAAGTTATTTCCAGGCTGACTTCCGGAATGATGATAGTATATACAAGTGCCAAGCGCAGCATATGAGGCAGCGCAAGATAAAAATCTGGTATCATGCTGGTTGTACTCCTTTCTACTCAGGTTGGTTGGAAACAATCATGATGGTCTGGGCCAGCCAGGGTTTGCTTATAGACTAAAAGGCTGAGGCATATGTCAAATACAATCGACTACGCAAAAGGATTCGGGATTATGAAAGCAAACACCGCGAGATACAAGAGTCCAACCAGAAGCTGATTAAGGAGTGGAATGACATGGCTGTTAGTGCCAATAAGAGACTAGGATACTTGAAGCGAGGTATAGTAGAATTGGAGAGAATGTTTCTCAAAAGAGACGAAGATTGTCTAAATAGTGAAGGGAGCGAGAGGACTTCGCGAGTTGGGGAAGCTGTTCGACGGAGCTAAGAATGCCGAATCTGGGGAAGGTCCTTCTGGGACAAGTAGAGAGGAGTTTATATTTTTGCTTTTTAAATATTAATAAGGCCAATGGCCGTTAGTGACCTTTTATTTCCTATTTATTGTCGATTTGGGATTCGTCTTATTTTTTTTATCAGTAAAATGAGGCATTTAGCATTCTCAGTTCTCCAAATCAATCTGTTACTAGGCCTAACTCGGGCACGAAGAGGTCCACAAATAAGGATAAGATTTAAGTTCCCGCACTATATCTTTAAATATTGCAATACTTTTTATGATCCTCACTAACTTTATTAACTTTTTTGTTTTTTACTTTTGGTTTTATTATTCCCCTCCGTAAAGATTAGTTCGTATACTCTGGCAACATTATTCTATTCCACGAGATCCAGGGGCCCTCCACCTACCCCTCCTCCTACTGTCTGTAAAAAACAAGACCAAAATCAAGATGGAAGATTTGAAAAGCGTCAGAAAGGAGAATCTAACTGAAAAGTTAGATGACATTAATGTCCATGGTACTCATGTTCTTAAGGAAAATGTATCCCAACTTGAACAGAAATTGCTGAAATTCTACGAAGAGCTCGATCAGGTTCGAAATCTAGCCCTGTCATTTTCCCTCAGCACCCAAGATATCAATTTCCCCAATAATCTAAACCCAACACCTCCTCAAAATATCCCAAAGAAACAGAATCATCCCGCTCTTCACCATCACATTGTTCCACCAAAGACCCAATGCAACATCTGGCATACCAAAAGCAATACTCCTCTACTTATCCTAGAACCCCAAAACTCCACAAACAACCACTTTCACACCCACCATAACAACACTATCTACATGGAGACTATGCCACACTCCACCCAACCTATCTCAAGCACATCTGACTCTGACGAAAAGGATCTGCTTATCAGAAACCTGGCTGAGGATCTTAAGAAGCTAACTAGCCAAATTCTAGTCGTTGAAGGAAGCAACGGAATTGAGGGGTTGAACTATGAGGATCTTTGCATACAGCCCGATGTAGAATCACGCGAGGGGTAAAAACCTCCTAAGTTTGAAATGTTTTATGGTATAGGAGATCCAAGGGTCTATTTGAGGACATAATAGGACAAGCTAGTTGGAGTAGGAAAAAATGAGAGAATCAGCATGAAGCTGCTCATGAAGATTTTGAATGGAGATGCATTGTCCAAGTACATCGGCCATGATCCAAAGAAGTGGTCAAGCTAGGTAGGCATGGCATCCGGTTTTATGGATTGGTTCAGATTTAACACGGAGAATGCACCGGATGTGTTCTATATTAAGAATCTAAAGAAGAAGAACAGGAAACATTTCGCGAGTATGGTACTTGGTGAAAGTCCAAAGCTGCTATGGTCAGACCTGCCTTAGAGGTGGAACTGATGAAAAAATTCTCTGCCCGGGTTCAAGACCCTCAGTATTATTAACAACTAATAATTATCGAGCAGCATTCTGGCGCGGTTATGCCCGGACAACGGCTAACTATTTGGCATTTAATTAATTAACTATTAAATAATTTATTAAATAAATTTTGTCAAAAAATAATCTTATTGATCGTTTTACGAATTAAAACCCGAACCCGAAGCCGAGCCGAGCGATGACGGCGCTAGGGTTCATTTTCTTCAACTCCCTTTTAGAGCTTTAAGAAGTGATTCTCTATATATACATACAAATGTAGTTGTCCCTTACCAATGAGGGGCAAAGTGCAAGACAAAAACTCACTTCTTTAGATTTTTATTTTTCCTCCATTTCCAATTCATACTCTTTGTACTTTTAAAGCACAATAGCTGAAAAGTCCAATAGTAATTACACCTATAAATCCGCCCTGCTTGGGCTAGTAGTTTGGTCTAGTTAGCCCCTATAACACAGAGGCGGATCTACTATTTTTATAACATTGGTGCATCACTAAACAAAGGAGAGAAAAAAAAGTATTCTATGGGAAATGATCATTGTTCCTTTAGGTAAATAGCTCAACACTTCACCAAGTGCACCATTTAGTCACTTTTGAGAATGGGTGCCAAACTATTTGATTTATTCTAAATTTACATAAAATATTTAATTTGTCGGAGACCATAATTTCACGTATGCCCATAGAATATACTATAAATCCGCCCCTACCCCGTAATTGTTCTAGCAGTTCTTAACATACAGCAACATCATGTTGTATTCATGATCTCAATTCAGTAGCTTTACTTGTATATTACTTTTCTATTTGTATTGCTTTACTTATGATATATGTACGCACTATCGGCGATTTCTAAAAGACTTACCCCAGAGGTAAGCTAGGAGGCTGACTTGCTGGATCATTTAGACTCACAACTATTGCGTGTGCACTGATCCAGTAGATAAAGATCCAGCTATTGACCAGTGACTCGGGCCAATTACGAATGCTATTCAGTTGATGTGAGCCAACATTAGTCCGTGGAGCGCCGCGTCAACTTTTATCCCCTCAACTTACGCCAAATTTGATTTAAACGCTTTAACATACTCTTGTTCTTATTAGACACTCCAACACTCACCAAAATGTGTCTATTGAGCACTTAGTCACAATTAGGGATGTGCATTCGAATCAATTTATCGATAAATCGAATCGATTATTTGTTATTGAAATCGAAAAAATTAAAATCAAAAAAATTGAAACCTTATTGAAATGATAACGAGAAGCATATGTACAAATCGATAATCGATAAGCAATTATCAATAAGGGTCAAAATTGAATCGATAAATCGAATGCACATCCCTAGACCGTAGATACTTGTAAAATGAGTAATTACCTATTTGTATAGATTAATATAACATGCAGAATGTATATATATTCCGCTACTATTTTGAAAGCGACTATACAATATCATTTTCTAATCTATACTCTTTCCTTTACCGTAAGTCTATTACCCTATTATTTCCTCTACCACATTTAAGGAATGATCATATTTAAAGTTCAAGGGAATGAAATTCAAATTAATGGAAAACAAAATTAGCCGTAATGACGTATTTTATTTTATTTTTTTGTACCGTTGGAGTGTTGGTGGCATACATTTGATCCCTTAATTTAGTTTTGTTGCATGTGCTTGTTGATACAATTTTTATGTTATAAATGGTTTCGTCTTATTTTAGCTTATTTTTGTCCATATAAGTTAGGCGTGTCTATAGCGATATACTTTTCGTGAAATCCCGCAAATTTTCTTATTGATGTAATCGATAACTGAATCGATAAGCCCCCAAAATCGATAAATCGAAATCAAAAAAATCGAAACTTTATTGAAACAATAACGATAAGCATATGTACAAATTGATAAGTAATTATCGATAAGAGTCAAAATTGAAATGCACCCTCTAGTCACAATTTATCTTCACCAAGGAGCGCGTAGCCACCAAGCTCGCTGACATGAAAACATGACCAATAAATAGGCGACATGTATAAATAAAAAGATTTAAATGAGATTCCAAGACCGAAAAAAAATATTATATTCTTAATAATCCCTTTCGCTGCCCTTTTCATTTTGTCTTCCTCATGTTCAGGCGAGAGAGGGTAGAATAGGTCTGCCACGACTTGCCGGAAAGTTTTCGGCAACCAAGGATATCTGTGTACCATTTCCTTTAAGACATAAATTTTTAAGCGACGATATACTGCTGGTCGGAAACTATAAGAAAGAATCTAGCTAGAACCGATCTTGGTGTATAAAACGTAAAAATAAAGAATCAGATTATATTACTCTTCAGTTTCTATTATATGTTCTCTGATGGAGTATACGATTTCAAATGCATATCCAAATGTTCTTAACTTGCAGGGACCAATCTATATTTTCTAGTTTATTTTTTTGTAAATGAGATTTAAGATAAACTCATAGAATCAATGCATATAAAGTTGTGAAAAATCACTGGAAAATACAGTAAATCAGTAGAATGAAAATGGAGGAAGGGGTTGAGGACAGATGCTCTGCCGTCTCGGAGGGAGTTCTTTGAAGAAAAAAGAGGAATAAAAAAGAAAAATAAATTAACTTTCAAAACTTTTCACGCGTCCAACTCCAAAGTGAGAGTCACTTTTTGTGCATGAGGTGCTCAATAGATACATTTTGTTGGAGTTAGAGTGCCTAATATGAACAAGAGTATGATAAAGTGTCTGAATGAAATTTAATACCAAGTTTAGGGGCTGGCTATGTATTTGGCCTTTATTTTATCGAGCTGCGTCTCGTACCAGTTGTACTCATATTTTAGTGCTCGTCACTTGGTCTTTAATCGGGTTGTATGGGATATTTTAAACTATTTGTTCTATCTCTTCTGCTTTAATAAATATCGAGACACCTTAATATTACTTTTCTCTTCTCTCGTTCTGCGCTTTGAACATGTTTATTTAGTTTACAATGGCTAGTGGCTCGTTAAGTACGCAACCAATTGCATTTGTTGGTGCAAAATGTGATTGTAATGAAATGATAATACATGTGTTTCCAGGAGTTTGGAACGTTAAATTGATATATATGATTGAATTAAGAGTAGTTGGAATGCTATGAATACTTAAGACAAGGTGTTGGTCTTAATATATCTTGATGCTATCCGCTCACCCTTTTTGGAGGAAATAGGTTTCGTGTCCATTTTAGATCTATTATGTATAAAAGTTAGATTTGTTATGTGTAAAAGTAAATCATTCATCAGTAAATAAAATAGGGTCATAAAACTAATAAGTTTATAGAGACCCACAAAGATATTTATGTTGCATGCACAACATGGGAGTAACCCAAAAAGTTATTATATTGCGATAAGAACATACATGGCCAGGCTACAACAAGAAAAGTGATCTAGCCAAATACCAAAATTATGGTTGAGGTTACACTGCTAGAGGCCATCATAAGGCCAATGCAAACACCTAATAAGAGAGTCAAAGGGTCTCGCACGGCAATCTCACGATACAAGAAGGCCAATTAGGCCTTAGCAACGATGTGTTTATTTTGTGTTTCCTACAACTTATACTAGTTGAATGAGGTTTTTTTTTATCTCACAAATTTATTAACCTCAATCTTACATTTATAGGTTCACAAAAATGTGGGTCCATAAAATTGTGAGACAAAAAAGCTACCTTAGACACAAATTAAAATTTTCCGTTGGGCTACAAATATACCTTGTTGGGAAAAGATAAGTGGAATATATTTCGAGGGACCCAGGTGAGTTCGATACATTCGGGTGAAATTAGAAAGAATTGCGAAAAACTGCAAGGTTGCAGGCTTTGGCTTCGCATTACAGCCGGCCTGCTGTATGTGTGAGTCCGAAACCTAAATAATGAGTTTTGGGACTCAAAATACGTTTATACAATTAAAAAAAAGTTTATCTTTTTAACTAAAATATAATATTATACTGCATTTTCGTTTATTGAAAATTTAGCCGTTAAAGTAAAACGTAATATAATATTGTGTTTTAGGAAAGTACTGTATTATACTGTGTTTTGCCTTTTAAAATATAACTCCCATTCTTCCCAGCGACAGAAACTATAATGTTTCAATTAAAAAAATCCAACCCCTTTCCACCCCACCCCCCAACCACCATTTTAAAAAAAAATTCAAGTGGACCTTACCCGTCACACAAAAAATGAAGATTGTAGGTCTCGCATACATTCCAAGCCTTCGATTGTTGTGATTTCCTTGTTTAGGGCTCAAATGTTCAAATTTCCGACATTTCTAAAAATATAAATCGAGATATTCTGATTTAATTAATGTCGAAACTTATGTAATATATTTCCTATCTTGAATATGTTACCATGTTATTTTGTGTTTTGTTTGCGATTAAATTTGTATGTTATTTTTATTCGGAATAAATTATTAGTGTTTAAAATAATAGTTAAAAGTTGAGAAATAATTTTTCTTGTTAATAATAATATTCATAAATTCTTTTTTACTATTTTATACGTATTTTCATGAATGTTAGGTTATTAAAATATATTTATTGTTTTTATTTAGTTTAGATTATTTATTTGCTTAAAGAATAATGCCCCTTTAGCGTAGTAAAATATAGAGCCTATTAGCGTAGTAAATATAGAGTCTTTTAGAGTAGAATCTCTGTAGTTTAAGTATCTACTAACTACAAACTCTATCCAATTACACTTAACAAAAATTAATTTATTTAATATATAAAACAAACACAAAGAACTGATAAATTAATATATATTTTCAAATTAAATGTCCGCCGTGGAACTCTTATACATACATACATATGCGTATATATATATATATATTAAAAACTAATTATTTAATTTATAAAACTAACAAATATTAAAAATATTAAATTTGACACACATAAGAATTCAGGATAGCTTGGTGTTACTACGCCTCAAATATCGAGCCTGGAACCATAGATATATACTCTGTCCAATTAAATAATTAAATATTAATTATTATAACACAAACAAAATTATAAAAATATTAAAATTGACACACATAAGAATTCAGGATAGCTAGGTGCTACTGGACCTCAACTATCAAGTCTGGAACCCATAGATATATACTGTATCAAATTAAATAATTAAATTTTAATTATTATAACACTAACGCATAATTAATATTGTTTAATCTATAGTAGGTGCCGCATATGCATCCTGCACCTTTTACGGATCAAATATTAGTGTTACAGGGCGATCAAAGGTCCGCCTATGTATGGGAGGGAGAGTTAGTGGAGCAGACTTTCCGCACCAGGAGAATGGACGTCATGTGGGACTTTATGAGGGAATGTGCTTTCCATCCCCTCGTAGTCCAGCGACTGCGTGACACAGGCTTATATAGGATTTTTGAGATTGTGCAGCTGGAGCTCAACTAGTCTCTGATAATGGCGTTGATAGAGCGGTGGAACTGGGGACGCACACTTTTCACCTGCCCATTGGCGAGGCCACCTTCACGCTTCCGGATGTTCAGGTTTTATATGGCTTACTTGTTGATGGACTGGCCGTTACACTACCGCAGTATATGAGACCTATGACACGTGCTCAGTATTTGAAGTTGCTGTAGCAATTTACTGGTTTCAGGCCACAGGGTGAGGATGCAGCTAGAAGGGGCAGTCGCCTTGTTGTGATAGCTATCAAACAACATTTGCAGGTATTGCACCACTACATCAGCGACGAGACAGGGGATCAACATATTTACAGATACACGAGGTTGGCGCTGCTCCTTCTTTTTGGTGGTATCTTGTTTCCGAACGCTTCGAAAAATCTAGTGAGTATTCGATTTCATATCATCTTCAGCAACTAGATGAGTTACCCTAATACAGCTGGGGTGGTGCTATTCTCTCTTACCTGTACAGGAGTATGTGCCGGGCAAACATGGTCACCCAGAGCAACATATGTGGTTTTGTGCAGCTTCTACCGATGACAACATATTCGAACACTCTGTTTATTACTTCCAATTCTATTTAGTCAAAATGAATCTTAAATTTTTCGTCAACCTTGTATGTTAGGTTTGGGATTAGGAGCGGTTCTTGCCGTTGCAGCCACCTCTACCACCTTTATCTCCGGATGTAGCACCTCCCTTGCTCCATCTACCTAGGAGGTGGGTTCTCTGGCATGGAAACTACCGAGCCAATGATGCTCATCATAATCTCCTCCAAGTCAGGGATGTCTTGGACATGCTGAAGGCGAAGGCCGCACAGGTAAATATTTACATAAACTTACTTGTTATAAATTCACTTGTATTGCGCATACTCACTTTTATGTTATTATGTTCATCAAGAGGCCATATAGTGACAAGTTGATAGCTGGTCTGCCCGGTTATTGCTCTGTCGGGAAACTGATGTTGAGCACTTCCCTCCCACTGATGTCCCTCGATGTTATGGAGCATCATGACTCAGAGCAGGTACTTCGCCAGTTCTACCGTCCGCAGACAATATCGAGGGAGCCTGCATGGAGGCTACACACCTCGTTGGTGATGACTCCCGGATAGACCAATGTGGTCCAACACGCCAGAACTATGCATATTCCAATTAGGAGCGGGGTCATAACTTGCAAAATTCATATCAGGATGGTACCTCCTATGAAAAATATGAGTGTAATACAAATCCAATTAAAAAATAAAATAAACATCGGTAAAGCGTAGAAAAATTAAAGTTTTCCAGTCGTCTTCTGGATTACATAAAGTCAAAAATTATTTTCCCACTGCTCATTCGCCGGTGGTGACAAGTTTAATTCAAGGCAAGCTCTTTCTTCAGGAATCTGCCCGCAAAAACTGCTCCAGAATAACCGACCGATGACCGGGGGTTATCCCACTATGTACACCCTCGTCATTGGAAACGTCTTAAACCTTAGTGTAAATTTCCAATAATTTTATTACAATAAATTTCATGTATTCATCCGGAATTCGCAAAAAATCTCAAGAGCTTCGTCATCTTCGATGTTAATCTCAGAATAATAAGCAAACCCATGTGGAGTCACAAAATTTGAAAATCTATTGATTATTTTAAGGTTCACCGAACGATTCCTCACAGTTATTTTTTACGTAACAACGATACCAATTTATCTTACTCCATTGTAAGCGACAATTTAACATGACACTATAGAGGTGAACTATACCTCACAGAGTTATTCTCCACCCCCTAATATAATAAAACCCTTATTTTTGGCTCATTAGATATTATAAAAAAAAATACCTGATAACAATTAGAAAAGTATGAACGGAAGTTTGAAGGAATATTTTGAATGGATTTTCACAAAATCCTAATGCATTTTTTTTATGTAAAATGCAGTATAATACCACACTTTATTTATTTGAATTATTGTTATGTCAGTCATCCGGGTAACACTTATTGGTGGGCCAAGAAATGAAGTAAAATCTAGTATAATACTGCGCTTTAGTAAAACACAGTATTATACTGCGATTTATATAAAAATGAATTTATTTAGTAAAGTATAGTATTATAGTGCGCTTTACTTTAACGGCTAAAATTTCGTTAACGTAAAGCGTAGTATAATATTGCATTTTAGGTATAAATATAACTTTTTTTTAAAGCTGTAAAAATGTAACTAGAGTCCAAAAAGTTGCCATTTTGATTTCAGACTCCTGCATGCATTGGTATACCGTGTCGCTCCCCCTGAGCACCAAAATCTCTAGTGAGATTCTACCCTATAATGCTAAGACAAATTTTCATCGAAGTATAAACAGTATCGTTTTATATTTTATTTTATTTTACACCATTCTAAGGACTTCAAAGCTTGTCCTAAATTGAGTTTGAGCTAGATTTTCATCCGCAATATGGATTTGAAGGGTAAAATTGGTTAAATTTGACATAAGCCTCATATCACCTAGTTTAATATCAAGGTACTTAAATGGACTTCAAATATAAATCTAAGTGATGTTTTATACTTCAATATCATATAACACGGGAGGGGGGTGATTTGTATGGTGATCAATTTTTTGCTTTTACTGATTATGAAGGACCTGGTTCTTCTAAGTGATCCTTAACCTACTATTGCAGAAATAGTAAATGTGGAGAGTAAAGAACACAAGTATTTTACGTGGAAAACACCTGGCTCAAAAGGTGTAAAAATCATGATCTGCTTTTCAGTAGGATTTTTTCAAACTCTACACTAATATCACCGAGCCAAAAACTGCATTTACAAAAACGCTTTTGAAAACCTAGGACTAAATATAATATCGTTGGAGGAAAACAACCTATAACTGTTGCGGCAACTTCAAGTTAACTCTAACATGAAAACTCTGGGTACCTATTACAATTGACTCTAGATAAAGGTGAAAGGTAAATTATAAAACTACGTACTACAATTGAACTAGAATACAAGACAGACACTTGGAACTGGTGGTTCTATCTGGTCAAAGTAGCTTTAGGTTTGCACACTTGAGTCACACACAAACTGCTTACAAAATTGTCTTGCTATTTTGCTCTCAATTCATGTTTAACTTCTTCTTATACGCATTACCAGTAAAAAGAACAACACTAATATTTATAGAGTTAGTAAATAGAGACTGACTAGAATTCTGATGTTAATCTTCCTTGGTGGAAGAGTTCTAGTTGATCTCAACCTCTAACTCATTCCCTTTCTTAAGCCGTGTTCTCTTTGAGTAAGGAGTCCTTCTCCTTATCCAATATGCAACATTTTCTATCAGGATAAAGAGATATCACTTTTGTCAAGTTAGGTTTATCTCCTTCACGTGCATCCCACATGCTTAAGTCTATCTGTATCTGTGCTCCACTGGGATGGACCCGGTTCATGTCTGAGTTCCTTTGTCGGTCTTCAAAACTAACCTTTAATTGGGCAAACAAATTCCCCCTTTTTGCTGATGACAAACTCTGTGCTTTCATACACTTAGACCATGATAGAACTCAACCCAACATTAATGCAATGTTAGAAATATTTTTAACTTATCATCAAATGGCGAGTTCATTAGGTTATAAACATCACTATTCAGAATATAAAGCACAATATAGTTTCCCCCTTTTGGCATCATCGAAAAGTGCATAAAAAATGTGAGATTCTCATATTTTAAAAATTATGCATGGCCACTGGGGCAACTGTAAATGCATTTATGGACTATCATCAGTAATCAACTATGTATGCTGTGAAATCAGGGGGATCTATTTCCCGCCATTAAGGTATATTCGAAATATCATGTTAGCACCTCAAGGCTATGGGATCATGATCGTGCTCCCTATCTTGAGGGTCATCCGCGACCCTGCAGAGGGTGTGAGGTTAAGGGATCTGTCCGCGAACCAACAAATGTTACGAAGAAGGGGGACTCTTGAGGCAAGCGGCTAGAGTCAATAGGCACTAGTACCATGCCTAGTCGTCCCATCCTCGCATCTTTACATTTAGTACACCTTGTACTATAATAGATTCCCTCTTCTATATAAGGGGAATCTATGCCACTTTGTAAAGGACTGATGTCGCTCCATTTCTCCACAATGCAATAATATATATATATATATATATATATATATATATATATATATATATATATATATAGATATATATATATATATATATATCTTTTCTTTCTAACTTGTTCGTTCTCAGTGGCCAAAGGTCTCCTCGATATTCGTCGTGTTCTTACTCGTTCTTCGTCGCATGCCTTAGTATTGGCCATAGAGAGCCTTGTTTAAGTATACCTTCAAGTATTATCCTATCCCTGATAGCTCGAGCTCGACCCGATGTCGACTCGAGGCCTTCATCGATCAGTCCTACAATAGGGTAACATGCCCTACGGTCCTATTACTATCTCATTTTGTCTTGCTTTTCGTCATTTGATTCCATATTATTAGCATCAACTGTACAAATAACTAGCTCAAAAATATATCACGTATTTTTATAATTCCATTTACAAATTTAATTATTATTACCATTTTTATGGTAAACAATTTGGCACCTATTGTGGGGCTAAAAATAGTAGTGGTTATTTTTTTGCTAGTTTTGTCACAGAAACACACATTATATTTTACATTTTTTTTTTGTCCAATATCATTTGATTTCTGGTTAAAATGTCTGGATCAGTAAACAAAATCGAACGACAACCTCAAAAATCACGAGGAAAATGGCGTGGTTGTCCCGGTCGCCAGAGCACCACTACAAATTCCCGATAATGCGCCCGGACCGATTCCAGCGAATGCGGACTCACATGACGCACAACAATTCGACAAAACTTCTCACACCAACATGAGCATACAACATAGTGACCAACAGGAAGCTCAAAAATCCCCGGCCCGGGAAGAACAGGAAGTTAGTCTTCATGTTATTTTTGAAATGTTGCAGACAGAATAGCTGGCCATTGCTAAGTTGCAAAGCCATCCGAGAACTTCCAGCATAGTAGCACCGGAGATAGCTCCCCCCACCGACCAAGTACCCAAATGATCAAGCAATAACAGGCCAGTAGTTGACCCCGCCATAGCGAAGATGCTCGAGGACCTCACCAAAAAGATTTAGTCTGGTGACTGTTAGAATATACGCTTAACGCTAGAGGGGGGGTGAATAGCGTTATAATAAAAACCAATGTAAGTTTGCGGAATTAAAAATTGCAGGAATAACGTAAGTGCAGTAATTAAAGAGATAAGGAGAGAACACACCGAATTTTATCCTGGTTCACCACAACACGTGGTTAGTCCAGTCCCCGAGAGACTCTCTCGCGTTTTACACTAACTTCGTTAAGCTTACGGGTGCTTAACAAACCATTACACTTGCTCGTAGATATACACTCTACAAGACTTCAACCTGCTCGAGGATACCGCACCTCAAGACTTCAAACCAAGGAACTACTTTTCCTTCTTACAACAAGGGATTAGAATATCCCTTCAAGTGTGTTCAAACACTTAGTACTCAAGAAAAGACTCTCTTAATAGAGTAGATATGAGTAAAAACAATACGCTCAAGAACACAACAATTTTGTCAAGAGTTTGGCTCTCAAAAACTTATGAAATGAATATAAAATGATTGCAAAGAGAGTATGTAAGCTTTAGCAAGAATGTAATCAGTTGTTGTGTTTAGAAGAGTGATTTTGAGTTGTATTTATAGTGCTCAAAACACCCAAGACCGTTGCTTAATTGCCAATCACAAATTGCTGATTTTGTGCTAGGATAATCGATTATTTGATTCTGCATAATCGATTATCTGCCAACGTTCAAAAATCAATCCAAGATTTTAAGCAGAATAATCGATTATCCAAATCGTATAATCGATTATCTGACAACGTTCAAAAAATCAATTCCCGATTTTATGCTTAACATAATCGATTGTCTGATTATACATAATCGATTATTTTTTAGTGTTTGAAAATACTTTGGCAACGGTCTTTAATATAATCGATTACCAGAAAGCCATAATCGATTATTTTGCTACTTTGTAAAATCTGATGCTCACTGTCTCAACATAATCGATTAGTCTAAGGCACATAATCGATTATCTTGTAGCTTTGAAAAATCTGGTGAACACTGCCTTAACATAATCGATTATCATAAGGTACATAATCGATTATCTTGCAGCTTTGTAAAATCTGGTGTATACTGCATTAACATAATCGATTATCATAAAGTACATAATCGATTTTGTTTGTCCAGATTTGAAAGACATGTTTAGAATTCATTTTGGTTAAAAAGAAATGTTTGAAAATCATTTTGCTTTAAATTAAAGATGCATGATTTGATAAAAATGATTTTACGAGAGAAGCCAAGTCTTGAATCAATTGTCGGATCAAGATCACAATTATAGAACGACTCATGTATAATTTTGTTACTTTACTAAATCTTGATCTTTGTTTCTCTTGTGCTTGGACTTCGGCATGTGTCAATGTTCCGTTCACTTGGGTTTGTCATTTATCAAAACCTACAAATATGAACACACGTTTAGTTTAGCGACTTGAGAACGTGTTTCAACAATTTACCCCTTTTTTATAATGTCAAACCAATATCGGGATATGCATATTAATTAATTCATAATGAAGATCCAAGACAAGTATATAGATATGCAACGAGTTCCCCCTCAAGTTATGAATTCCCCCTCAATTTATGCCAATATGTATATATGTGATAGCCCATATCTTCCCCCTTTTGACATTAGCAAAAAAAATAACTAACTCTTTATTGATTAAACAATATTGCAAATACATAAAGATAAAAGACAGAATATTATGCAAACTAGAAAAACAACAAAACAAGACATTATTCATTTTCATCATGGACTTCCGTCTCGACATCCGGTACATATTCCCGAAGGAAAATTTGGGCATACGGATAATTGACGTGATCAAATAATCCATGGAGCTCGTGAGTTAATCGATTGACATTCATATCAATAGGATTTAGAGATGTGGACATGGAGGCAAGTTGCTCGGAAATAGATTGGAGGGATGCATCGGACGGGGCCGGATGACGACGTCTTTGAGGAGGAGGAGGAGGATGCTCACCGATATTGGGAAATGAAGATTCTTGGATTTTCCAATGTTTTGTCGCCTTTTTGTGAGGACCGACGGAGGTGTCGATACCGGAAGCAACAAGAATGGTCATAACGACAAAAGCACAGGGGAGTGGCTTATCTTCCCCAATTGCATCATATAAGTGAGTCAAGACGAACTTGCACCAATTGATGCGAGCTCCGGTGATGATGGCATGCATGAGTTTTGAATCCTCATGAGGATAGTTGTGTGATTGAATTTTCGCGGTTTTAGAACGCGAGTGATGAAATAAAAAATTAGGCGATATTCCGGGAGCATGTTTGTAATGGTTGGACGACGATGGTCCGGAGTTGCAATAAATTCACCGATGCCAATTTGGGTGAAGAGAAGTTGTTCATCAAATAACGCGCCTTCTTCCCTAGTATAGAGAGAAATGTCTTCCCCATTGCGCGGGAGTTTAGTGAGGGCTTGAATATTTGCCTCAGATAGAAGAATTGAAGTTCCATTGACGTTCGAGACAATTTCACCATCTTCGTCCTTCTTGAGATTTGAATAGAAGGCCCGAATTAGAGGAGGGTGAATGTAAGGAGTGTGAAGATATAGGAATTCAAGGAGTTGGCTTTGTATAAGCATATTTGCTGTGGATGGAGGAGCGCTTTGATTAAGGAAATGATTCATGGAAAATCGAGGAGGAAGAATTCAAATTTTTCAACGAAGCGCATAAGTTCGGCTTCACTATTGAATCGTATATAAGAACCATCTTTATAACAATGAGCTAGTGGACGAAGAGGAGGCAACATTTTTGCCGGAACGAGATCGTTTGGAAGTTTTGCCCGTCATTTTGAATAAATAGTAATAGCCTGTTTTGAGAGATTTTTGAGAATTTGGGAGCTAAAATTGATGTTTGAGTGAAGACATTGAAGATATAATGCACCTATTTATAATGTGAAGAATGAAATAGCATTAAAGTGAAGAAATCTGCAAAAATTTAAGGAGCAAACGGTCAGAAACGGTAACTATTTTGAAATAGAGACTGAGAATAATCGATTATGGAAATATGGTAATCGATTATTCTGACACACTGCGCCCAGTGATTTTCTGACTTGGGGAATAATCGATTGTGCTTTTGAGATAATCGATTATTTCAGGAAATGTAGTAACGGACATCCGAGACGGTTATAGGAAAATCGATTACACTGTTTTGAATAATCGATTATTTTCACACAGTGACTTAACACCTGAACATAAATGTCAACGTAATCGATTAGGGATATGTGATAATCGATTTTTATATTTAACAGCTAAAATCCTGCAAATCCAAAACTGTTAGATAATCGATTGTGGTGTTGTATAATCGATATGTCAATTTTCCAGCATAATAAACATAAGACGTAAATGGGGAATAATCGATTATTGACTTTAGAGAAATCGATTATTCTGCACCAGTGTCTGATAATTCCCCCTGTCATTGGGGCGATACCTGCAAAAAAGAATTAGGCGCCTCCGACGCTCAAGTTAGTAATCGTTAAAACATAAAAATGCAATGCATGAATTAGATCAACGTGGAGTCAAGAATCCCGAGTTCACTACGAATTCGGAAGAAGGACTCTTTCTCTAAAGGCTTTGTGAAGATGTTGGCCAATTGATTTTTGGTTTCAACAAATTCAATTTCGACATCGCCCTTGAGAACGTGATCTCTTATAAAGTGATGTCTAATTTCTATGTGTTTCGTTCTTGAGTGAAGAATAGGATTCTTCGTCAAGCTTATGGCGCTAGTATTGTCACATCGAAGAGGAACATGATCGATACTAAGGCCATAGTCCGAGAGTTGTTGTTTCATCCAAAGGATTTGAGCCAACAACTCCCCGTGGCTACATATTCAGCCTCGGTTGTGGACAACGCAACACTAACTTGCTTATTACTAAACCAAGAAACTAAGGAGCTACCGAGCAAATGGCAAGTGCCACTAGTGCTCTTGCAGTCCAATTTGCAACCCGCAAAATCGGAATCGGAATAGCCAACAAGTTGGCATGAAGAATCTTTGGGATACCATAGTCCCACATTTATTAATCCAACAAGATACTTCATAATAACTTTTTACCGCAGTTAAATGTGACTCCTTTGGACATGATTGATATCGAGCGCATAAACACACGCTAAACATGATGTCCGGTCCAGTAGCAGTAAGATAGAGAAGAGATCCGATCATACCTCAATACTTCTTGGTGTCTACTTCCTTACCTTTCTCATCTTTGTCAAGATGGTCGGATGTGCTCATTGGGGTGGCCATTGCTTTGGCGTTGCTCATTTCAAAGCGATTTAGCAACTCCTTGCAATATTTGGATTGGCAAATGAAAGTTCCCTCTTTCATTTGTTTCACTTGCAGCCCCAAGAAGAAGTTTAGCTCACCCATCATTGACATTTCGAATTCGCTAGTCATTAACTTAGAAAATTCCTCGCATAGAAAATCATTAGTAGCACCAAAAATAATATCATCGACATAAATTTGAACTAATAGAATGTCATTGTTTTTATTTTTGATAAAAAGTGTGGTGTCAACTTTCCCGCTGTCAAACTCATTGTCTAAGAGAAATTTACTTAGAAGTTCATACCAAGCTCGAGGAGCTTGTTTAAGACCATATAAAGCTTTCTTAAGCTTGAAGACATGGTCGGGAGATGTAAAATCTTCAAAACTCGGGGGTTGTTCAAAATACACTTCCTCTTGAATAAACCCATTAAGGAAGGCACTTTTGACATCCATTTGAAATAATTTGAAATTCATAGATGATGAAAAAGTAAGTAATAAACGAATGGCTTCTAGGCGTGCAACGGGTGCATAGGTTTCTTAATAGTCAATGCCTTCTTCTTGATTATATCCCTTAGCAACTAGCCTAGCTTTGTTTCTAGTGATTATACCATTTTCATCTAATTTATTCCCAAAAACCCATTTCGTACCAATTATGGTGTGATTATCGAGTCTTGGCACCAATTCCCAAACATCATTACGTTTGAATTGGTTAAGCTCCTCTTGCCTTGCCAAGGTCCAATGCTCATCCCCAATTGCTTCAGAAATGGTTTTAGGTTCTATTTGTGAAACAAAAGCCATATGTCCTACAGTATCTTTAAGAAGGTTTCGTGTACTTACCCCTTTCTCGATGTTGCCAATTACCTTGTCAAGAGGATGGTCTTTAGATGTCCTCCAAGCCTTAGGCATCATCGATTTTTCTTCTTGTGGTGGTACTTCTTCCGAAGGTTCTTCCATGACTTCATCTTGAACTTCCTTTGGATCCTCCTTTTGTACCTCGTCTTGAAGATTGATTTTCTTTAAAGCATCTGCAAGATCAACACAAGAATCCTTTCTCGCCAAGCGAGCATCATTTTCACAAAATACTACATGAGGAGATTCCTCAACAGTTTTGGTTCGATTATTAAACACTCTATATGATTTGCTACGTGATGAGTAACCAAGAAAAATTCCTTCATCAGATTTCGCATCAAATTTTCCCAAGTTATCTTTTCCGTTGTTGTGAATAAAACATTTACAACCGAAGACTCTAAGATGGGAAAGATTTGGTTTCCTTCCCTTATTGAGTTCATAGGGAGTTTTCATGAGTATCGGTCTAATGATAGCTCTGTTTAAAATATAGCTTGCGGTACTCACGGCATCCGCCCAAAAATATTTGGGAATCTCCGCCTCTTCGAGCATGGTTCTAGCCATCTTTGCGAGACATCGATTTTTACGTTCTACCACTCCATTTTGTTGTGGTGTACGTGGAGCCGAAAAGGTATGTTCAATACCGAGTTCGTCACAAATGTCCGCGAAGTGATTGTGATCGAACTCCCCCCCATGATCACTTCTTATGGAAGTGACGGTTGTGTCCTTTTCATTTTGAACACGTTTAAGAAAACCTTTAAAAGTTTGAAAGGCATTACTTTTATGAGCAAGAAATAACGTCCATGTAAATCTAGAATAGTCATCAACAATAACAAAAGCATAAAGATTACCACCATTACTTTTGATTCTAGAAGGTCCGAAAAGGTCCATGTGTAGAAGTTGTAAAGGTCTAATGGTTGAAACAACATTCTTGGATTTAAAAGAAGCCTTTGTTTGTTTCCCTTTTTGACATGAATCACAAATAGAGTCTTTTTCAAATTTCATGTTTGGAAGACCAAGTACTAAATCTTGTGAAACTAGTTTGTTTAAAAGATTCATATTTACATGAGCTACTCTACGATGCCATAACCACATGTCGTCTTCTTTACTCAAACGACAATTCACATAACTTGATGAAGAATTTTCAAGATCAACCATATAAATGTTATCCATTCTAAAACCACGAAGAATAATTTTAAAATCACTACGACGGATAACTAAGCATTCTTCGGAGTCAAATAATACAAGATTTCCCTTGTCACATAATTGACTTATGCTCAAGAGATTATGTTTAAGACCTTTAACTAGCAAAATATGCTTAATGGAGGAGGATTCGTCCTTACCGACCGATCCAATGCCGATAATTTTTCTTTTGTTATTGTCTCCAAAAATAACATTTTCTCCTTCCGTAGGTTTTAGTTGAAGGAATTTTGATGCATCCCCGGTCATATGTTTAGAGCATCCACTATCAAGGTACCAAAGTACACTTGATCCCTTCAAACACACCTACAAAACAAATTACTGAGATTTTGGTACCCAAGCCATTTTGGGTCCTTGTGC
Source organism: Nicotiana benthamiana (assembly GCA_034376525.1). Classification (NCBI taxonomy): domain Eukaryota; kingdom Viridiplantae; phylum Streptophyta; class Magnoliopsida; order Solanales; family Solanaceae; genus Nicotiana; species Nicotiana benthamiana. Next base: position 134,068,524 of record CM067329.1, on the reverse strand, counting down.
GTTAGGTGCAACATATTGGTGTGATTGCCCTGCAGTGAAATGTCTATGTCTAGTGAAACATGCGGGAGCAATATGTCCAATTTTATTGCAATAATTACAAATGACATTCGGATTGTGCATTCTTCTAGGATGATAATAATTTGGGGGTCTAAACTTATTCACTCTATTTTTAGGAACATAGTTTTGATGTAGTTTTCGAAAATCTTGTCTAGGTGGTCTATACATGCCAACGTTTCTTCTAGTGTTCACTACATTTTTAGAAATATAGTTTTGATATGGTTTTCGATAATCTTGTCTAGGTGGTCTATACATTCAGATATTTCTCATAGCATTTGTTCTAGAATGAGATGCAATTCTAGGATTAAAATTTCTAGGTTGAGTGTTGACATTTATTTTGTTTGGCCTAAGTCGAGTCTTAGGTGGTTTAGGAATGGACTCAACTTTTTCTTTCGTCTCGTGTTTAAAGCCTATACCGTGCTTAGTGGATTTCAAATTTACAAGCACTTCATTGAGATTTTTGTGTGAAGAATTGGATTTGTGCAAAGTGCTTCTAAGACTTTCTACTTCTTCCTTTAGAGATTTGCAAGAAGTACAATCCTTATTTGAGCTTTCGGGTTTATCGGCGCTTCTTTTGCCATAAAACTTGTTTTCCTCTTTTAATTTCTCATTCTCAAGAGTGAGTTTTTCAAAATCCTTTTCTTTTGAAGAAAATTATTTTCTTAAATCTTTTATAGATTTAGAAGCGCTAATAAACTCTTTATACAACTCATCAAACGCATCTTGCATTTCTTCTAAAGTGAAATAGTTCTTAGAAGAAGTACATACCTCATTTTGATTTTCTTCGTGTGCCATAAGACACAAGTTTGCGGTCTTGTTTCCTTCTCCATCACTTGATTCGTCTCCGGAGTCGCCTCCCCAAGAGATGTATGCTCTTTGTTTCTTGAATGGTTTCTTCTCCTTTTTGATGTTTGGACAATTTGATTTGATATGCCCGATTTCTCCACATCCATAGCACTTCAATTGGTTGCCTTGTTGCTTACCTTTTTGTTCATACTTCTTTTGCATGAACTTGTGAAATTTCTTAATAACGAGTCCAAGCTCGACATCTTCATCACTTGACTCCTCATCGTTTTGAGGTTGAGTAGTTGATGCTTTGAGCGCAATCTTTCTTTTCCTTTGATCATCCAAAGGAGATTTAAGAATAGTTGATTCATAAGTTTTAAGATTACCTCGTAGTCCGTCGATAGTGACATTTGTGATGCGGATTGATTATTGGATAGCATTGGCTTTGGAACGCCATTCCGGAGTGAGGCTTCGTAGAATTTTCCGGACAAGTTCCTTATCCGTGAATGTCTTTTTGAGGGCGTGTAGGTCATTAACGATTTTTGAGAATCGTTCGAACATGTCATCTATCTTCTCGTTTTCCTTCATGCGAAACAGTTCATATTCGTGGGTTAGGAAATCAATTTTAGCTTCCCTTACCTGGTCCGTACCTTCGTAGGTGATTTCTAATTTGTCCCACATTTGCTTGGCGCAACATGATATTTTTCTATAGTCATCGGGGTTCACTGCACAATACATCATGTTGATTGCCTTTGCATTGTTCTCTATTTTTCTGATATCATCGACGTCGTAGTCGTCTTCCGTTTTTGGAACGAGTTCTTCTCCAACCTTTTTGGTAGGTTGTAGTTCTCCATTTTTGATAATTTTCCACAGTTGGAAGTTGTTTGATTGTACAAAAATCCTCATTCTCTCCTTCCAGTAAGTGTAGTTGGTGCCATCAAAAAGTGGTGGCCTTGTGAAGCATTGTCCTTCACCTAGTCCTGCATAAACACTACGAGTAGAAGCCATGGAAAGTTTCTCTCAAACTGTTAAGTCTTTCAGAGAATTAGGCTCTGATACCAATTGTTAGAATATACGCTTAACGCTAAAAGAGGGGTGGATAGCGTTATAATAAAAAACAATGTAAATTTGCGGAATTAAAAATTGCAGGAATAACGTAACTGCAGTAATTAAAGAGATAAGGAGAGAACACTCCGAAATTTATCCTGGTTCACCACAACACGTGGTTAGTCCAGTCCCCGAGAGACTCTCTCGAGTTTTACACTAACTTCGTTAAGTTTACGGGTGCTTATCAAACCGTTACACTTGCTCGTAGATATACACTCTACAAGACTTCAACCTGCTCGAGGATACCGCACCTCAAGACTTCAAACCAAGGAACTACTTTTCCATCTTACAACAAAGGATTAGAATATCCCTTCAAGTGTGTACAAACACTTAGTACTCAAGACAAGACTCTCTTAATAGAGTAGATATGAGTAAAAACAATACGCTCAAGAACACAACAATTTCGTCAAGAGTTTTGCTCTCAAAAACTTATGAAATGAATATAAAATGATTGCAAAGAGAGTATGTAAGCTTTAGCAAGAATGTAATCAGTTGTTGTGTTTAGAAGAGTGATTTTGAGTTGTATTTATAGTGCTCAAAACACCCAAGACCGTTGCTTAATTGCCAATCACAAATTGCTGATTTTGTGCTAGGATAATCGATTATCTGATTCTTCATAATCGATTATCTGCCAACGTTCAAAAATCAATCCCAGATTTTAAGCAGAATAATCGATTATCCAAATCGTATAATCGATTATCTGACAACATTCAAAAAATCAATTCCCGATTTTATGCTTAACATAATCGATTGTCTGATTATACATAATCGATTATTTTTCAGTGTTTGAAAATACTTTGGCAACGGTCTTTAATATAATCGATTACCAGAAAGCCATAATCGATTATTTTGCTACTTTGTAAAATCTGATGCTCACTGTCTCAACATAATCGATTAGTCTAAGGCACATAATCTATTATCTTGTGGCTTTGAAAAATCTAGTGAACACTGCCTTAACATAATCGATTATCATAAGGTACATAATCGATTATCTTGCAGCTTTGTAAAATCTGGTGTACACTGCTTTAACATAATCGATTATCATATTGTACATAATTGATTTTGTTTGTCTAGATTTGAAAGACATGTTTAGAATTTATTTTGGTTAAAAAGAAATGTTTGAAAGTTAAATTAAAGATGCATGATTTGATGAAAATGATTTTACGAGAGAAGCCAAGTCTTGAATCAATTGTCAGATCAAGATCACAATTATAGAACGACTCATGTATAACTTTGTTACTTTACTAAATCTTGATCTTTGTTTCTCTTGTGCTTGGACTTCGGCATGTGTCAATGTTCCGTTCACGTCGGTTTGTCATTTATCAAAACCTACAAATATGAACACACGTTAGTTTAGCGACTTGAGAACGTGTTTCAACAGTGACAAGATGATTGCAGCCAGCGATAAAAAGGTCGAGACCTACAACTCTAGGGAGAATAAAATACTGGAGCAACCCTGATCCTGAAAGGTTTGGATTCGACGAAGTTCATACAGAGGCCATACCTAGAGTAAGCGGCCACAGTGCCCATTCCTAAAAACTTTAGAATGCCGAACTCCCTAAGTTCAACGTTACCAGTAAGCCCAACGAATGCGTTACTACCTATACCTACGCAGTAAAAGGTAATGATATAAAAATGACGATATCGAGTCTGTACTGCTGAAAAAGTTTGGAGAAACACTTTCGAAGGGGGCCATGATGTGGTATCACAACTTGGCTCCCAACTCCATAGATTCATTCGCCATGTTGGTAAAACTATTCGTAAAGGCACATGCTGGGGCCATCAAGGTGGCAACGAGGCAGTCCAACGTGTTCAAGATTAAGCAAAGGGAGAACGAAATGTTGCGAGAGTTCATGTCTCATTTATAGATGGAGAGGATGGAGCTGCCTCCAGTCTTCGATGACTGGACAGTGCAGGTCTTCACCCAACACCTGAATGAACGAAATTCGTTGGCCTCGAAACAACTGAAGTACAACCTGGTCGAATATCCGATCGTGACCTGTTCGGACGTCCAAAACCGGTACCAGTAAAAGATTAGGGCCAAGGATGACCAGCTGGGAGCCCCATTAGGCTCAGTGTACCGAAACAAACTCCTGATAAAAGAATCGAAACCAAATAAACAAACAAACTAATCGTACCTCGAAGATAGAAGGAACCCCAAGGTACAACCTACCTTGTAACGATCACAGGATTAATCGAGGACATGACCCTTGAGGGTCGTCAATAGAACTAGGTTCGGCTGAAGCATAAAGGCAACAAACACGCCCCACTTATTGGAATACAACTTCAGCATCGATGCGCCAAGCATCGTGTTCCCCATCAGCAAGATCGGGGATGCAAGATGGCATAGGCCATTACATTATGATCCTTCGCACAAGATTACAATTTAATTTGCAAGTTTCATAACTCGCACGGGCATCAAATCGAGGATTACAAAGCCCCTACAAGGCAACTCCGAGCTCATGGAAAACAATCTTCTTTCTTAAACAAGTTTGTATTATGCATCCTTGACCTATGAATTTTCCACGAATTTAATAATCTCATTTATGGCCAGTATGCCATCTAACAGAAGGACCATGTCATTCCACCGCTGTACTTGTAGCCGTTCAAGCAGTAGAACCATCAATTCTTCCTCCAAGTCGCTTAAAAGTCTACCTTTCAAGATAGGGCGTTTGTCAAACATGACCAGCTTGTCCTGTTCAATATCAGACTCATCCTCATCTTCATCACTCTAGTCTTCTTCTCCATTAAGTTTAACTTGTTTGTCTTTCACATCATACCTTATTCGTTTAGCCAAAGCAGAGGGTTCAACAGACTTGGATACAGATGAAGACTTCTTTGAGAAAGTCTTGGCTTTCTTGGGATTAGGGGTCTAAACACCCACCTCAACAGTCACATGTTCATCTTGATGGACTGGCCCATCTCATCCACATCAACAACCTCAATAGGCTCTACAACATTTTCTTTCCCTTTGTCTATCCTTTTCTTCTTACTTTCGTGCATAGCTTTCTATAACTCCTTCTCACTTTTCTTTAGCTTGCTCCTCATAGCCCTTCCTTTTGGTAGAGGAGTTTCAGTATGTTTCAAAAGAAACAACCTACTTTTATTGTTGGCCCTTGCTATGCCAAGAGTCTTTGGAGTTCTTTCTTGCTTGGGTTTATAACTCTCACTAACGTTTTTCACAAGATCTGCTAACGTCTCTTCAACAGATAAACCAGGTTCATCTGCATGCTTGGCTAAGATTTACTAGTCCTTCAATAACTTCCCCTTATCCACTTCGCCTTGTTTTCTTGCTACTTTCTATCATCTTTTCTGGCTCGGCTCCACAGATGGCCATTTTAACCATTTTAGAGGTGGGTGAAGAATCAATAACTTCTTTCCCTTTTCCCCTATCAGCACTATGCACACCCTCACTCTCTTTTTATTTTTCACTTTTATTTTTGCCTTCTTGACTCAGGCGTTTCCACATCCACTACAGACCCAACCAAAATAAATTGATGTTCCAAATTTCAGCTATATAAGAAATTACCTCAGTAGAGGGACTTTGCGCAGATGTTACTTACTCATAATCAGAAGACCTAGATCATTCCCGCTCACTCGCAGGCTTGAAAGAATCATCTGAATTTTGGGAATCTTGGGCTTGACTAGCCTTGAACTGTGCATTTAATTTCCTGGAAAGCGCACATGTAGCCACAGTTTTTCGTGAAAGCATCTTTACTCATCTTTTCCTAGGTTGAAAGGGTAGTGCTAGGTTGAGGAGTGGTGGAGAAAACGGAGCATGTAGGTGGTGGAGGTGTGCTGGGGTTATCTTGGGGGTTAGTTGTTTTCTCTAGATTCTGGAAAAAAATTATGGTTTGAGTTTTGGAAGAGAAAAGAAGAGAAAACAGAAATTTTTTGATGGTTTTAGAAAATTAAGGGAGAGTGGCAGTGGTGATGATGATGAATTTAAAAGAGGAGAGTAATTAATACACAATGGCAACTTTTACCAGTTAAATAGAAGTCTAATCACATTGAAATTTCAGGTTGAATAGGCGGTTAGACTTCCCAATAATCTAGGCATTTTAACATAGTGAGGATTCTAGTTTAAATGGAACTAGTTCAAACATAAAAGGATAGGCTTTTGAAGTTTTTTTTAATGTATTAAATGTTGGTTTTCTTAACTGTGTAGAGTGTAGAAAACATACCTCGTTATTCAGATGAACGACCACTAATGAGCAAGATTCTTCACTAAGAATCCTCTTGATCATGTCTCAATTTGTAAAAATAAAAACATTTATGTAGCGATTAGTGAGTCATATTAACACATGGCTCATGGGACTATTATTTATAGTATGAGACTGAGCAATGATTAATCTAGTTATTTACAAAAGTTCCAGATTTTCTAACAATTTTTTTTAATTGTGCATTCTGAACTGGTTCCATTAGGTGATCTTAATCATCTCTAATTCTATCTCGTTACTTTCAAAGTTCTCTATACTCAGTGCTATTGTAATGATGTCAACTATCTGCTTTCAGTAGCACAAAATTCTATAGTGATCAAGACTTTCTCATGGTTGTCAATCAAAAAATGATACCTAACATCTATGTTCTTAGTTCTCTTATGATGAACCGGGTTCTTAGTCATACTAATAGCACTAGTGTTATCACAAAAAAAAGAGATACAACAAACATCAATTCCAAAATCCATTAATTGTTGCTTGATCTATAGAAATTGAGCACAACATGAAGTAGCAACAACATACTCAGCTTCAGCAGTAGATAAGGCCATTGAAGTTTACTTTTTAGTAGCGCATGACATAAGATATGAACCAAGGAATTGTGCCATACTTGAGGTGCTCTTCCTGTCTACAAGAAAACCTGCATAGTCAATGTCAGCATATTCCATTAGGTTAAAGTTACTACCTTTTGGATACCAAAGACAAAGGTCAGTGGTGCCTTTCAAGTATCTCAATATTCTCTTGACATCGGTCAAGTGGGATGCTTTTGAATTTTCTTGAAATTGAGATTAAAGCCCTACACTAAAAACATTGCCAGGTATGCTAGTAGTAAGATACAAAAGTGAACAAATCATGCCCCTATAGAACTTCTGATCAACAGATGAACTAGGTTCATCTATGTTCAATTTTGTGGATGTTGCAATAGAAGTATCTAATTCCTTTGTTTCTTCCACTTTAAATTTCTTAAGCGACTCTTTTGCATATTTCTATTGATGGTTCATAGTTTCATTTGAGTTTTATTTTATTTGAAAGCCTAATAATAAATTAAGCTCACCTATCATACTCATTTCAAATTCACTTTCCATTAGTTTAGCAAATTCCTTACTTATTTTTTCCGTATTTGCTCCAAATATTTTGTCATCAACATATATCTGTACTACTAGAAGATCTTTACCTTTTTACCTCAAGAATAAAGTGTTATCAATTTTACCTCCTTTTTATCCATGTTCAAGCAATAATTTTGAAAGTCGTTCATACCATGCTCTGCTTGAGTCCATAGAGTGCTTTGTCAAGTCTGTATATATGATCAGGACAATCTTTGCTTTCAAACCCTGGAGGTTTCTTGAAAAACACTTCTTCATTTAAGTAGCCATTGAGTAAGGAACTCTTGATGTCCATCTAGTGAAAAGTAAATTCCATGTATGCAAAAAAGGCTATGAGGAGTCTTATTGCTTCCAACCTTGAAACTGGAGCAAAGGTCTCATCATAGTCTTTGCCCTCCTCTTGGCTATAACCTTGAACCACCAATCTTGCCTTATTCCTTGTAATAGTTCCATCTTCATTAAGTTTGTTTCCGAAGACCCATTTAATGCTAATTACTTATCTGCCATTGGGTCTTGGAACTAGATGCCAAACTTGACTCCTTTCAAACTAGTTGAGTTCATCTTGCATGTATTTACTCAGTCTGCATCTTGCAAAGCCTCAACAACATTTTAAGGTACAATAATAGATAAGAAAACATAAAAAGAACAGAGATTCTTTAATGAAGATCTAGTTTAATTTCCAGAAGTTGGATCAGTAATTATGTGCTCAATCGGATGAGAACTTTGACACTGGTAAAGTTTCACAACCAACTGATCTCCGCTTGATATTTCTCCTATGTTTTGTTGCTGAGGAACAAGCTCATGGACAGTTTCAATTAAGGAATTAGATTCAGCTCTTCTTTGTTCAGTTCCCCCTGTCAGGTTGCCCTGAATGGAAGAACCTATTCGATCACCTATTCCTTCTTTTGGTGCAGCTTCAGCTTGGGCTATGATTTCCTTTAACCTTTTTACCACCCCAATAGCTTCATATTCTTGTTCATGTCTCTCGGAAAGAATGTTAGTTTTGTCAAAAACCACATGTACACTATCTTCTACACACATAATTCATTTTTCTGTATACTTGATAAGTTTTGATATGTGAAGAATATCCTAAGAATATTCTCTCATCACTTCTGGGATCAAACTTACCTAGGGAGTCTTTTTCGTTGTTGTGTAGAAAGCACTTGCATCCAAATGCCCTAAGATGGGATATATTTGTTTTTCTCCCTTAAATCTACTTTAGGGAGTCTTCTCTATAAGAGGTCAAGTCATGCACCTATTAATGGTGTAACACGCAGTGTTCACAACTTACGCCCTAGAAGCTATGGGCAGTTTACTAGTATGAGGCATAGTCCTAGCCATATCTTCAAGTGTTCTATTCTTTCTTTCAACTACTCCATTTTGTTGTGGAGTCTTAGGAGCGAAAAAATATGATCTACACCCTGCACATCACAAAATTTAGCAAACTTAGCATTTTCAAATTCAGTTCCATGATCAGACCTAATTGATGCAAGTTGATTACCTAGTTGTTTATGAGATTTTCTAACAAATGAAATAACATGTCAAATGCTTAATCTTAAGATGTTAAAAATAATGTCCATGTAATGAGTCAAATCTTGATGCTCTTGTGTCACACTTGATCCATGGTTTTTCAAAGGTCAAATATTGTTAATTATTCATTCGTATTAAGGGCTATTGTTAGTCCCAATTGATGCTTGTTGAGGGTACTTTAAGATAGCTGTAAATTGTTGGATTTTTCCTTAAGGGGTGAGTCTTATTTTTTTTGCTTGCGGACAAGTAAAAGCTTAAGTTTTGGGGATTTGATAACTAGGAATTTTGACGTGTTTCATGCTCCTTATTGCTTACGCTTTGATTATAAATTGATAAAAAATAGTCCCAAAAGGCTCATAAGTTGTGCTTGATTGCAGGTTTGATTGACAAAGTGACCATATGTCAAAGAACGGCTCAAAAAGACTGAAACCTACACAAGTACCAAAGATAGGACAAACAGGCCTAGTGCGCCCGCAGTACACTTTGTGCGGTCCGCACCAGGGAGATGAGATAGTTGGGATTGGAAGCATCAAGTGCGGCCGTAGTACATATGGTGCGGTCCGCACTGATGACACCGCGGCTGCAATATCATTTCATGCGATCCACCGAAGTCAACATCAGAAAGATGTCCAAAGCCTATCTTCAAGCCTATGTGATCCGCGGTCAAGTTTGTGCGGACCGCACTAGATGCCTCCGCAGCCGCGGTCCACTTTTTGTGCGGTGCGTGAAGCCTGGGTTCAAATAGTTGGAATTTCAGAGCCAAGATCCTAGTGCGGCTGCACACCATTTAGTACGGTCCGCACTGACCACGCAAGGGCATTTTTGTCCAATTTTCCAGCTTAGTATGAATAGAACAATTTTTTATTTTTAGGGTATCAGATATTTTTCAGACTTGAGTTGCGCTCGTGAGAAGTCACTTTGTAGCCATTTTGGGCATTTTAACTTAGTCTTTAACGATCGAATCTCTGTATTTACTTTAGTATATAATTAATATGCATTGTTCTTCATCTATTTCTCCGTTTTATTTTCAAACATAATTAGATGGACCCATTAGCTAGTGTTGTGGCTCAACCCTAGCGTGGGTAATTGATGGCTGTTGTGATTTAGGGCCAGATTGACTATGGGTGTTTATATTTGTGTTAATTTTATGGTTTCATTTATGAATCGGTGGTTGCAGATACTCGTTTGTGCTAAGTTGACTTGGCTCTTCTTGAGAAAGAGAGCCCGAGTCTCCAAAATTGACCCAACAAGGAATTGGGATGGATTCAAGATAATTGATAGTTCCAAATTAAAGGGTTAAATCTCGAGAGAGTAATTACCCGTCTTGAAACCTAAGTGCTTGAGAAACTTTGCCTACCCATTTGGTCTTGAGAAAGTCAATTGGGCAAAATCACTCTCTCTACAAAGAGGTGTGAGAGTTGGTAAAATCGTGCAACGGTTACACCATATTCCCCCAATCATGTCAATCGAACCTTAGAAATAATTACCCGTCAATTGGGCACCTAGGTGAAAGTCACCACCCTAGAGCCCCTTAATCCATTAGATACAACTCTAGTAATTCTCTCTTAGTTAATCTAGTTACAATTATAACTAGTAGTTGATAATAGTAGATTGTTAAAGTAAAAACTCAAAAGATGATTGGAAATGATACTTGGAACAATTACACAATCCCACACTAGATAGATATTAGACTCCATTCCTCGCTCCCTGTGAAAATCGATCCCAACTCAAAAATCGGGTAAAAGCTATTGTGACCCTCAAATTCCTACTCTTTAGTAGTGCGGATCAGGCAGCAATAAATTAGGAAGACCACAAAATGAGTATCTAGTTGGCAAGCTGGGAGTGCTCAATCTCTCTGCACCTACCGGCTTGAGGGGGAGTGATATGTTAGGAATTACATGAAGCATTAGCGTACAACAATTGGAGATTATTATTTCACTACACATGGGAGTTAGTTAGGAAACACTGATACTGATTTGAGGCCGAGGGCTTGAGATATGCACACCACGAGGTGGCTTGATTTGATATGAGACGTGTGGCCTAGTTTTGATGCCGCAAGATGGCTTATTATTGCGTTTGGTCCGTAAGGGGCCCTTTTAGGAGTCTACACATCCCCAGTGAGCGCGGGTACACATTGTGATGTGAGAATGAGTCCGAGGGGCGGTATTGGTCTGAGACGTTGCCTGAGGTGCAGATTTATGAATACTGTGCACGAGGGGCAAACTTCTATTTTTTTTTACTTTACCTTAACTGCCTGTCAATCACCTTCTTTACTTGTTGAAAAAGTATTTTACTTAACTTTTCACTGGTTTACTATTTTTAAATTGTTTTACTGCTTCATTATAGAGTGCCTTGTGCCTTACGTGTTTTCTTACTTTCAGTCATTATTTAAATTTGTTACTTACTGCGTTGGAGTATTCGCTTTACTCTCTGCACCTCATGTGCAGATTCAGGCATAGCTGGTCCCGCTCCCGAGTGCTGATCATCTCCAGCTCCAGGCAGACATTCGGAGTTCCCGAGGTAGCTGCTTGGCGTCTAAAGCCCCGTGCCTCCACTCCTTATTCACTTCTATTTCCTTTCGAACATTTGTACTAGTTAATGGATTTAGCAGACTTGTATTATGGCTTATAGATGCTCATGAACAGTGACACCCCGGCTAGGGCTGTGTATGAGTTCTTCCGCGTAATTATGTTATTATCTGTCATTTCAGATTTATTTTATCATATTTAGACTGTTATTAATGCTTAAATGTTTAAAGTTGGAAAATGGAAAGTGTCGGCAGACCTTGTCTTCACGAGAGGCGCCATCACAATCGGGCGCAGATTTAGGGTCGTAATAGTAGAAATGAGGTGTCTATATATATAGGTGGTTAGCTCAATCTAGCAGTACGCATTTTTCATTTTCATTTTCAATACAACACTATGCTTCTTGTCTTCTCTCTCAAACTCTGTTATGGCATTATCAGATTAGGGATTCCATTGCTGATTCACTCGAACTTCTTCATTACCTATATGAACAATGTATCGAGAGATATTAAATGAGTTAGACATATTTCCAAGATTGAAAAGAATTATTTGGAGAAGTTGATTATCATTTTTTATGAACCTTGTATTGAAAAAGCTAGAATATAAACATTAAATAAGACTTTATAGGATTTGTTTCAAAAAGGAAATAATTAATCTAAATGGCCAGCCGATATATAATTCATGATAATATGTGCAAACGCATATAACCGACATACAATTTACATATATTAGTTGGTAAAGTAAATAGTAACTATGTCCGAGTAATTGTATAAATATCATTAAAAAGAACTGAGGCATATCGTACAATTTTGCGCTTTAAGTCCCTTAAATTGTTGAGCCCCTAGAAGGAACTGAGGCCTCTCGTGATTATGTCCGACTAATACAGAAAAAATATTTGTTCGTAACTAGGATTGATAATTCTCAATGATGAGTAGTCATAATCTCAAAGCTTACTTTTCCTAATATCTCTCTCTATCTTTATAATAATAATATCTTCACGTGTACCACACGTGATAAAGTGGGCACTATTCATTTGATTTTATCAAATGGTTAATTTGTTAGAATAATGATTCCGACTAAAATACAATAACCTTCATATTGAACAATTTGGAACAACAACTACATGAGCGGAAGCTTACTTGAATCCATATGTGGAAATCCTTGAACCTCCTTTGATGATTGATTGAAGTGTGCCTTAGCAAGTTCCTTAGTCCTTCTTTCAAGATTGTTTTCTTGATCCTTCTTGAAGTATGGATTTCACAACAACAATAATATCACAATAACCAAAGTTGGTGTATGGCTTTCTACAAGAATATCACACAAGACCAAATATGGGAATGGTTTTCCACAAGAATTTGCAAGACAACAATGGAGTTTCTCTTGATTCAATGGGAGGAAGAAGAGATTGTGTCTTGCAATAATGTGGGAACCATAACCCCCACTTTATAACAAAAGAGTTACATAACCCAAGAGTCACACGAGTTACATAACTCAAGAGTCACAAGCATGTAACCATGGTTACATATATGTAACCTTAGTTAGCCCATCATTAACTAAGGTTAACCTTTTGGGTATCTACACATTAGTCCTACACTTTATATGACAATACATTGGCCCCCTTAACATAATGTCCATAAGACCACAAAATTAGGCCAAACCAAAAGATAGCACATAACATATAATTTATCCATATATTGTTCATATGTATGTAGATATAAGTCCATATATCTTACAATCTCCCACTTGGACGAGATACACATACATATGTACAAACCTTAGCATTATATGTTACAAATAACCTTAGGAGCTCAAAATTGCTATCACAATAAAATTGTCATGAACAATCCGGTCCATCAATCATACCAACATAGGAACTAAGTGCTCTTCGTTACTCATTCGTAACTAGAACCAACATAGATCACGTATATCAATATAACCAACGACATGGATCAAGTGTAGGTATGTAGCATGGAAATAACATAAAGTGTGGTCAATAGAATGTCTATTTCCAACTGGTTCTCTTTATTGAGATCAATCATAAACTGTAAGAGTACAAAAAAAACTTTAAAACTGAATATCTGCACAGATATAACTGAATTACTGAATTTCTGAATATAATGGACAATACATAAATGTACAATACAAACTCCCTCTAAAATACATAATCCTTATCTGATTTGACACCCATACAAGCAATATGCTCATGAAATACTTTTTGTGTCAATCCCTTAGTGAGCGGATCCGCAAGCATGGAGTTTGTACTAATGTACTCAATGCACAATTGTCCATTTTGTTTTCTTTCTTTAACAACCCAAAATTTGACGTCCATATGTTTTGCTTTCGTCAAACTACTGTTGTTATTAGCATAAAGGACTGCCGATCTGTTATCGCATAATAGCCTAAGTGGCCTTTTGATGCTATCAACAATTCGCAGTCCACCAACAAAATTCCGCAGCCATAATGCCTCATTGGATGCTTCATAACATGCCATAAACTCCGCTTCCATGGTGGAAGTGGCTGTAAGAGTTTGCTTGATGCTTCTCCAAAAGATAGTACCGCCCGCAAGCATGTAAATATAGCCTGAAGTGGACTTCAAACTATCCTGACATCCAGCAAAATCGGAATCGGTATACCCAATGATCTCAAGCTGGTCCGATTTCCGGTATGTAAGCATGTAATCCTTTGTTCTCTGTAAGTACCTCATGACCCGTTTGGCTGCCTTCCAATGGTCCATTCCCGGATTGCTTAGATATCTGCCTAACATCCCAACAATGTATGCTATATCAGGTCGTGTACATACCTGAGCATACATCAGACTACCTACAGCCGAAGCATAAGGCGTCTTCTGCATTTCCGAAATTTCATAATTATTATTTGGGAACTGTTTGAGACTAAACTTGTCTCCCTTAGCAACAGGGGTGTTGCCTGGTTTACAATCTTGCATGCCAAATCTTTTAAGAAACTTATCGATATAGCCCTTTTGTGACAGACCGAGAACACCTTTGGAGCAATCTCGTTGTATCTGAATTCCTAATACAAAAGAAGCTTCACCAAGATCTTTCATTTCAAATTTCTTTGAAAGAAATTTCTTAGTGTCATGCAATAATGCTATATCATTACAGTCAAGCAGTATGTCATCAACATATAAAACCAGAAAAATATACTTACTCCCACTGAACTTATGGTATATACAGTCATCAGCAATATTCGGCTCAAAACCAAAAGATGTAATGACTGCATGAAACTTATAATACCAGTGACGAGAAGGTTGCTTGAGCCCATAGATGGATTTATTTAATTTGCAAACCTTTTTCTCTGATTCATCCGAAACAAAGTTTTCAGGTTGCACCATATAAATTGTTTCCTCAGTGTCACCATTGAGAAATGCTGTCTTAACATCCATCTGATGAAGCTCAAGATCAAAATGTGCTACTAATGCCATTATAGTCCTGAAAGAGTCTTTCGATGAAACTGGAGAGAAAGTCTCTTTATAATCAATGCCTTCCTTCTGAGTGTAGCCTTTTGCGACAAGACGAGCTTTGTACTTAATAACATTGCCCTCTGAATCCCTTTTGGTTTTAAAAATCCATTTACAACCAATAGGTTTAATACCTTCGGGCAATGTAACAAGCTCCCAAACGTCATTATCGCTCATAGACTTCATCTCATCATTCATGGCATCAATCCACTTTTGAGAGTTAGAACCCTTAATGACTTGACAGAAGTTGATTGGATCATCTTCCTCAAGTCCAATATCACTTTCTTGTTCTTGGAGAAATACAACATAATCATCCGGAATTGCATTTCTCCTCTCTCTAGTGGATCTCCTTAATGGCACTTCAGTTTTTTGAGGTTGTTGAGTTAGATTGTCATTAGTAATTACAGGATCCTGATTGGGGAGATTTTCGAGATTGTCTTGAACTGGAGTTGTATGAGCTGTGTCAGGAATGAGAACTCCCTGACCAAGATCAACAACTTGAGGGAAAGATACATGTTCTTCCTCAAAGACAAAATCTCTAACAACTTTATCTCCCCACCCCCCAAACTCAATATCCTCAAAGAACCTAGCATTACCCGTCTCAAAAATAGTTCTAGAAGTGGGATCATAAAACTTAAAACCCCTGGATCTTTCAGAGTATCCAACAAAATAGCTACTAACCGTCTTAGCATCCAGTTTCCTTTCATTCGGCCTATAAGGCCTTGCCTCAGCTGGACAACCCCAAATGTGTAAATGCCTAATACTAAGTTTATGCCCAGTCCAAAGTTCATATGGGGTTTTGATTGTAGCTTTAGTTGGAACTCTATTAAGAATATAAGCTGCGGTTTTTAATGCTTCACCCCAGAGTGAGTCTAGCAAAGTAGTACGACAAAGCATACTTCTTACCATATCCTTATGGGTCCGATTTCGTCTCTCAGCTACACCATTCATCGTAGGACTGCCTGGCATAGTATACTGAAGGACGATCCCACACTCATCTAGGAATTTAGTAAATGGCCCTGGACGTTGTTCACCTAAACCATCATATCGACCATAGTATTCACCACCACGGTCAGATCTAACGGATTTAATTCCTTTGCTTAGTTGATTTTCAACTTCAGCCTTAAATGATTTGAACACGTCTATGGATTGGGACTTTTCATGAATAAGATATAGGTACCCATAACGAGAGTAATCGTCTATGAATGTGATAAAGTATTGTTGACCATTCCTACAAGGAGTAGGAAATGGCCCACAAATATCCGTATGTATCTATTCTAAGATGTCCGAAGCTCTCTTAGCACCTAATCTCGTCTTGTTTGTTTGTTTTCCCTTGATACACTCAACACAAATATCCGAATTTGAGGAATCAAGAGAATCAAGAATTCCATCTGACACGAGTTTCTGAATTCTTTGAATGGATATATGACCCACACGTTTATGCCAGAGTGATATAGAATTCTCATTAGTTAATTTTCTTTTGGTACCACTTAAACTTGTATGCAAGGTTTCATTATTTGAGGTTATGGTATCAACCAAATATAGGCTATCAAATGTTGATAAAAGACCAGTACCAATAAGATTTGAATTCTGAAAGAGACTAACTTAATTATCACCAAAAGAACATGTATAACCGGATATGTCCAATTTGGGAACAAAAATTAAATTCCGTCTAACAGATGGTACAACAAAAGTCTCATCCAAATCTAAATGTAAACCGGTCTTAAACAACAGCCTAAATTTGCCAATAGCCTCAACTGGCACCTTCTTGCCGTCACCCACATAGATGTATCTTTCACCATCATTTGGTTTTCGGCAGTTCAGGCAACCCTGCATAGATATACTTATGTGAGTAGTAGCAGCAGAATATACCCACCAAGTATCCTTAGGTACCGAAATTAAATTAACTTCAGAACAAACAAGAGAAAGAAATGTACCTTTTTTCGCACGCCAGGCATGGTACTTGGTACAATCTTTCTTCACACGATTAGCCCCCTTACAGAAAAAGCAACCTAATTCAGCAATTTCAACCTTAGGTTCCTTATGTTTCTTAATCTTGGGCCTTGCTACCGCAACTTCCTTACCTTTCCTCTTCTTAGTTTCCTTAGAAGAGGATGCCAAATGAGCACTTTCAGTCTTATCCAGCTTTATCCTTTCCTCTTCTTGCACACAATGTGAAATGAGCTCATTTAGAGTCCATTTCTCCTTCAGGCAGTTATAACTGACCTTAAACTGATTAAAGTGTGCAGGAAGAGATATCAAAACAAAGTACACAAGCAATTCCTCAGGTAATATTAGCTTGAGTGACTTAAGTTTCGAAGCAAGATGAGACATTTCCAAAATGTACTCCCTAATGTTTCCCTTGCCCTTATACCTCATGGAAACAAGTTTACTCAAAAGAGTACTTGTCTCCGCCTTTTCGTTTTGTTCAAAACGCTTTTCAAGGTTTTCAAGGAAAACTTTGGCATTAGCTTCATCATTCATAGTGCCCCTGAATGATTTTGGAATTGCACGCTTCATGATCATTAGACTCATGCGATTCGAGCGTTCCCACTTCTCCATCTCCCTCCTTTCATCAGGAGAGGATGTATCCTCAAGAGAAGCAGGTTGCTCAATCCGAAGAGCAAGGTCAAGATCCATGCAACCGAGAACGATCATTATGTTCTCTTTCCATTCCTTAAAGTTTGTGCCGTTAAGCACAGGGATGCTATTGATGTTGGCAGATATCGAAGCAGCAGAAGAATTAACTGAAAATAGAACAAAAGGATGACTTAGCACATGCTTACAATTACTTGAACTTTAAATTTACTTTATAGATTCAAAATAGGCAAATCCCATTACAAGATACCTAGCACAACATTGATTTTAGTCTTTGGACAGAAAATCAACTTGTAAGTGGTACTCTTGGTGTGGTGATCAAATATAGACAATAAACTCCTGTCAAATATCAAGCCTTCCTTTGGGCCGACTTAATATTCACATGGAAAACCAAACAATTGTCTCATATTTATCACCACAAGCATGTTCGAATTCCTTCCAAATAACAACCTTCCTTTGGGCCGGTGTTAAACGCATGAAAGACTAACATCTACAGTCATCTCATATTTCAAGATCAATCAATCTACACAATAGAGGTTACTTTGGCAACATAATGCTTCAATTGACTAATTTAAAATATTAGATGCTAAAAACTTTAGTTCCTTCAGCCATATTATGAATCTTAACTTAGTATGTTACATGTTTTGACATGCAACAACTGAATATTAATTATTATTAGACTTAGTTGGACAATTTCAAAATCTGAAAATTGATGGACTAAAAAAAATTAATATTCAAAACTTAAATATTAATGTATAATACATTAATAATTTTAAAAACTTAATATTAATTGACATATTATAAATATTCAATTAAAATCTGAAACATAAAAGACTTAAAACGTTTTATTAATTAAAAAAAAACGTTTCTTACATTATGTCCTTATTAAACAATCAAAAACGTTTTTCTTTTTGTTTTAGCAGAACCTTTTGTGGCGACTGTTGCCGTCACTGAAGGTTAAAAAAGTTTCTGTCTTTATTGGCAGAACCTTTTGTGGCGGCTGTTGCCGTCACTGAAAGATAAAAAAAGTTTCTGCCTTTATTGGCAGAACCTTTTGTGGCGACTGTTGCTGCCACTAAAACCATAGAAGTCGCCGCTAAATGTATTATTGGCGACTTTTGTCGTCACTGAAGGTTAAAAAACGTTTCAACAACTTAATATGGTCTTCAACAAGAAAACATGTTTCTCATCAACCAAAATCATGCAAAATTCAATGTTTCAATTCAAGTAATGATAACATGATAATAAAACATCAAAGTTCATCAAAAACATAACATTCATAAAATCATGTTATTTCATGGCACTAGAATTTCATAAACAAAATTCTAACTTAACTTGAACATGAACTTTATATAACATGAATCTTATGAACATCCAAATTATCCATATATGAAGGTGGCTCTGATACCAATTGTTAGAATAATGATTCTGACTAAAATACAATAACCTTCATATTGAACAATTTGGAACAACAACTACATGAGCGGAAGCTTACTTGAATCCATAAGTGAAAATCCTTGAACCTGCTTTGATGATTGTTTGAAGTGTGCCTTAGCAAGTTCCTTAGTCCTTCCTTCAAGATTGTCTTCTTGATCCTTCTTGAAGTATGGATTTCACAACAACAATAATATCACAATAACCAAAGTTGGTGTATGGCTTTCCACAAGAATATCACACAAGACCAAATATGGGAATGATTTTCCACAAGAATTTGCAAGACAACAATGGAGTTTCTCTTGATTCAATGGGAGGAAGAAGAGATTATGTCTTGCAATAATGTGGGAACCATAACCCCACTTTATAACAAAAGAGTTACATAACCCAAGAGTCACAAGAGTTACATAACTCAAGAGTCACAAGCATGTAACCATGGTTACATATATGTAACCTTAGTTAGCCCATCACTAACTAAGGTTACCCTTTTGGGTATCTACACATTAGTCCTACACTTTATATGACAATACATTGGCCCCCTTAACATAATGTCCATAAGACCACAAAATTAGGTCAAACCAAAAGATAGCACATAACATATAATTTATCCATATATTGTTCATATGTATGTAGATATAAGTCCATATATCTTACATAATTTACATATCTTAAGATTAACAATTAAATCCATATATAATGCGCCACCATGACCCAATGCTAGCCAAGATTCCCTTGTGCTTTCTGCTTTTGAAGAAAAGAAAAACGTTCCTCCAAACGAATAAAGTGGCTCAAACTCATTCCTCATATTTGAGAATACATAGTAAAAAAGTAGTAAATAAAATAAAAAATATGTTATATATGCGAATCTATCCTTATAATTTAAATTTGTGTAACAAACTAGCGTACCTTTCTAAATTACAAACTAAGATTATTCAATAATACATGTGATTATCTTTCAAATAACATAATTATGTAATTATTTTACCGTTTATGTACACAACTTAAACTCTTAATAAGGAGTGGCAAAGGGCAGTTCGGGTCGGGGTAATGAAAAAACGGATACCCAACCCATATTTAAGACGGATAAAAAAGGGGTTAACTGGCGAATAATATGGGTAACCATATTATCCATGACTTCTTGCATATGATCATTTTGGGAGAATTCCTAGCCTTCCCAACTTGAGGAACCCCCAATTTGAGACTTTACAAATATAAAAGTTAGGCCCATTTATTATGCATTTTCTAAATAAATAATATAATTCTTTTCCATATTTGACCCGTTTTAAAAAATTCATTATAAATGACTAACTCTTATGAGTAATATGAATGGCTAACTCTTCTCTTAGAACCATTTTGCCACCTCTACTCTTAATAAACTAAAAGGAGTTTCACACCAAACAAGATTCTATTCTTAACCCTTGATTCTCCACCCCTCTAACCACATAGCTAATGTGGGATAGTACGTGGGCTCTAAATCATACCCATGGTGTCTTTGTCTCTTGGAATTTAAACAAAGAAGGTCCCACAATATCTAGATTCTACACTAAAGCTAAACAAGCCTATCATCACCTATCTTTTCGTTACCTATCTTTTCATTCCACTTCAGAGAGTATTTTCTCTTTGTTTTATCTACCCCGTCAGTTGTATAAATAACCTCCCAATCGTTCTCCCTTTCAAGTAACACAAATCCATTTCTTTCTTCTACTTTACTGTTCAAGAAAACCTAGCTACTTCCATATAACTCATTATAGAAAAATGTCTGGAGTTTGGGTATTCAAGAATGGGGTTTTCCGTTTGGTAGAAAATCCATCATCAGAGCAAGGTCAAAGAAGAAGAAAGGTTTTGGTACACTTACCAACAGGGCAAGTGGTCTCATCATATTGTTCTCTTGAAAGAATTCTCAAAGGTTTGGGATGGGAAAGGTATTATGGAGGTGACCCTGAACTCTTCCAATTCCACAAGCATTCTTCCATCGACTTAATTTCACTTCCTAAGGAGTTTGCCAAGTTCAACTCCATTCACATGTACGATATCGTCGTTAAAAACCCTAATGTTTTCCATGTTAGAGATGCTTGAATTAGCCCTTGTTTATTAGATGTCATATTTGTATAGGAAAGCTAGCTAGGGTTTGTTTTTGTCGTACTTCTTGGGATGGGGTTGGTTTCTTCCCGTGTGCTTTGATTTGGTTGCCATGAGTCCTAGATTCTATCGTTGGTGAGTGAAATGTTTTAAATGACTTCAATATATATATATATATATATATATATATATATATATATATATATATATATATATATATATATATATATATATATATATATATATGTATATATATATAGTTTGCGTCATTTTGTGATTTGAAGTTTTTAGGGTTCAAGAAATAGTTCCCAAGTATGGCTGTGGAATAAAGTAATTTCGTATGTTCTTTCGATCCCTTCATTTTGTAATGCTTTTGGAATTGGCTGAATATAAAATTGCATTTCTCAATGCATTATTATATATATAACGAAATTTTTTAGTATTAAAAATAAAATACAAATGGAATATATAGTTTAAATGAGCTATCCGGCGTTCACTTTTTCGGCACCTAAGGAAATGACCGGGGAAAGGAAATGTTCTTTTTAATAGGATATATCCGATCCCTCCTAGTCCATAATTGGCCATCAAGAAAGACGTGCCTTTTCGTTTGGGGATAGGAAAATGATGATTGAAATTCTACTACAATTTTTGTTATATATATTCACAGCGAGGCTCTAAGTTTTAGTCGAATGTTTAGCTTAAAGAACCTTAACAATAAAACTTGGATGTGGGTCCTCTTGGCAAATGAACCAAGAAAACAAAAGTTCAATCTAGGGAGAAATATTCTATAATATATAAATATTCTATAAGACAAGGAAAATTATTTCAATTCATCACTTTCGTAGAAAAAATGAAGTTTATAACTTTACATACATACAGTCACTTGTTTGGGAGTTGAATGCATAGATGGCTGCACAACATATCTAGAAGTGTATAAAGGAAATTGACAAATCTGTACCAATCGGATAATACGAGTCAAATCGAGAAAAAATCCGATTTTGGTTTAGTGTTGGAAAAAATTGATTTGGTTTGGTTTGGTTTTAATTAAAGAAAGTCAAAATAAAACTAAACCAACCCGACATTACATATATAAATTTTTTAGATATTTTTAATATATAAATATACTTATTGTGATATAATTTACAAATATTTCTTAAAATTTTTGATAATTTTATCTTTTAAGGTATTATTTCAAAGTTGGACGTAGAATTTTTGAATGTTCCAATAACTTTTATAGACATTAATATTAGTAAATTAAATAATACTAAGAAAAGCCCAAACCAAAATTAAATCAATATTAATGCTAGCAAAAAACATTCAATTCAATTCTACGAACGAGAATATACTGGATATCTATTTTTTGTTTTGCAATAATTCAGATAAAAATACATAACCTATTTATATTTTTTCTTCAGTGTTTACTCATGTAATTAATATTCCCTTATTAGTCTACTTATTGTAGCATGACTTAGTACATTTTAATATTTTTATTATGATTTTTTAATTAGGAATATTTATCTTACATAATTTTGTTGTCTTTATTGTTGAATATTTTAGGATAATGTCATGACACATCTCATATTTTGTATTATTTTCTTGAAAAATACTTTATGTAGTTGTATCTTACTAGGATTAAAGAAATATTTTTGAGCACAAGTTATATGTTTTGTTCTACGAAGATTTTACTGGCAAAAAGAAATGAATAACCCGAAAATCCGAAAAAACCGAGATTGAAAAATCAAAATTTTATTGGTTTGGTTTAGTCTTTAGATTTAATAACCCGAAAGAATTTGATTCTTTATTTATAAAATCCGAATCAACCCGACCTAAGTACACCCTAAATAGATCTGTATTGAGATTTTGATAATATATTCAATGATGAGTAAAAGATTGTTGCAAGTTAAAGTCATGTGATCAAGAATACTCGATGAAATATTTCTTTCAAGTTAATCATTGAAGTACCCTTTAACCTTTGCCATTAACAGATTATTATTTTACCAAGAAATTAAAAGAGCCAACAAGAGAGGAAAAAAATATATTTAGAGCAAGTGATTGATTAGTAACAAAACGTAGAAAGATCTTTATAATATTATTTTCTTTTACTCAAATTCTAAATGATCATATGAAATTATTTCCTAGGGAAAAAAACATGTTTACTGAAAGTACTTTGTATTTTGTAATTGAATAAATGCGTTATTAACAAAAGTATATTGTAGTCCAAGCTTTTAAGGAAATGGGAAAAAGAGCATAAGTAAAAATATTATTATGTTTATCTTTTTTTACTATGAGTAGTGGCTCAAAAGCCATTTAATATTTTAATAGGTTCGAGGATATATTGTATTTTTATCTACACAACTAATATCAGACAAATCAAATGTAAGATATATGGATTTATATCTAGATATATGGACTTATATCTACACACATATGAACAATATATGGATAATTATATGTTATGTGCTATCTTTTGGTTTGGCCTAATTATGTGGTCTTATGGATATTATGTTAAGGGGGCCAATGTGTTGTCATACTAAAGTGTAGGACTAATGTGTAGATACCCAAAAGGGTAACCTTAGTTTATGATGGGCTAACTAAGGTTACAAATGTAACTATGGTTACATGAATGCTTGTGACTCTTGAGTTTTGTAACTCTTGCAAGACATAACTCAAGACATAGCTTTTGTCTTGTAACTCTTGTCTCTTGGGTTATGTAACTCCTAGAGTTATAAAGTGGGGTTATGGTTCCCATTCTTTAGCAAGACAAGTTCTTCTTCTTCCCATTGAATCAAGAACCATATTGTCCATTGTCTTGCAAATAGGGTGGAAAACCATAAGCCAAATTTGATCATTGTCATATTATTGTTATTGTGTAACAATTCTCATATTGTTAAATCTTGTGGATTCATTCTTGTGGTAACATACAAACTTCAAGAAACTTGAAGAAAGGATCAAGAGGTTTAAAAGGAATCAAGGACAATTATCAAAGGTGGTTCATAAAATTCCACACATATGGATTCAGGTTAGCTTCCGCTCATGTAATTGTAATTCCGATTATTCAATATGAAGGTTGTTGTTTTTAGTAGGAATCATAATCCTAACAATTGGTATCAGAGCCACCCTTCATTTTGGATAATTTGGATGATCATAAGGTTCATGTTATGTTAGAAATCATGTTTAAGTTTAATTAGAATTTAGTTTATAAAATTCTACCATGAAATAGCATGATCTTATGATTGTTATGTTTTAATGTATTTGATGTTAATACATTGTATGTTTCAGCATGATTTTTGTTGGTTAACAACATGTTTTTTATGTTTAAAATCCATGTTGAAAATCATGTGTTATTCTGGAAATTATTTTTTGGTCACTGCCAGTCAGACAATCGATTGCTCCCTTAAACAATCGATTGTCTGAGACGTTAAATATTCTGGCAGTTATTTTGGAACACCAGACAATCGATTGTTAAAGCCTGACAATCGATTGTTCTGGTCCAGTGAGTTGAAACGTTTTTTTAATAACACCATACAATCGATTATCTATTGCAGACAATCGATTGTGATGGTCCAGAAACTGAATTTTTTATCAAAACCAAAACAATCGATTGTCTGGTTTTGACAATCGATTGTCATGGTCCAGTAACTTAAAATTTTTTCATAAAACCACAACAATCGATTGTCTGGTTTTGACAATCGATTGTCATGGTCCAGTAACTTAAAATTTTTTTTTTCATAAAACCAAACAATCGATTGTCTGGCTTTGACAATCGATTGTGGATGGTCCAGTAACAACTTTTTCAGAAAACCAAACAATCGATTGTCTTGTTTTGACAATCGATTGTGTTGGTCCAGTAAGGTTAAAAACGTTTCAACTCTCTTAAGTTTCAGTGAATATTAATTGTTTTAAAGTCCATCAATTCTTATAATATATTTAGAATTGTCCTATTATGTAAACAACGATTAATATTCAAGTGTTACATATCAAAATATGTAACACATTAAGTTGAGATTCATAAAATGGCTTAAGGAACTAAAGTTTATAGCATCTAATATTTTAGTTATTCAATTGAAGCACTATGTTGCCAAAGTAACCTCTATTGTGTAGATTGATTAATTTTAAAATATAAGATGACTGTGGATGTTAGTCTTCCATGCGTTTAACACCGGCCCAAAGGAAGGTGTTATTTGGCAGGAATCCGAACATTCTTGTGGTGGTAAATATGAGACGATTATTTGGTTTTCCATGTGAATATTAAATCGGCCCAAAGGAAGGTTTAATATTTGACAGGAGTTTATTGTCTATGTTTGATCACTACACCAAGAGTACCACTTACAAGTTGTTTTTCTGTCCAAAGACTAAAATCAATGTTGTGCTAGGTATCTTGTAATGGGAATTGCCTAATTTTGAATCTATAAAGTTAAAGTTCAAGTTTTTGTAAGCATGTATTCAGTAATCCTTTTGTTCTATTTTCAGTAAATTCTTCTGCTTCTACGATCTCTGCCAACATCAATAGCATCCCTGTGCTTAACGGCACTAACTTTAAGGAATGGAAAGAGAACGTCATGATCGTTCTCGGTTGCATAGATCTTGACTTAGCACTTCGGACCGAGCAACCTACTCCTCTTGAGGATACATCCTCTCCTGATGACAGGAGGGTGATGGAGAAGTGGGAACGCTAGAATCGCATGAGTCTCATGATCATGAAGCGTGCAATCCCAGAATCATTCAGGGGCACTATGAATGATGAACCCAATGCCAAAGGTTTTCTTGAAAACCTCGAACAGCGTTTTATTCAAAACGAAAAGGCGGAAACAAGTACACTATTGAGTAAACTTGTTTCCATGAGGTATAAGGGCAAGGGAAACATTAGGGAGTACATTATGGAAATGTCTCATCTTGCTTCGAAACTTAAGTCACTCAAGCTGGATTTAACTGATGAACTGCTTGTGTACTTTGTTTTGATATCTCTTCCTGCACACTTTAATCAGTTTAAGGTCAGTTACAAGTGCCTGAAGGAGAAATGGTCTCTTAACGAGCTCATTTCACACTGTGTGCAAGAAGAGGAAAGGATAAAGCTAGATAAGACAGAAAGTGCTCATTTGGCATCCTCTTCTAAGGAAACTAAGAAGAGGAAGGGTAAGGAAGTTGCGGTTGCAAAGCCCAAGAATAAGCAACATAAGGAACCTAAGGTTGAAATCACTGCATTAGGTTGCTTCTTCTGTAAAGGGACTAATCATGTGAAGAAGGATTGTACCAAGTACCATGCCTAGCGTGCGAAAAAAGGTACACTTCTTTCTCTTGTTTGTTCTGAAGTTAATTTAATTTCGGTACCTAAGGATACTTGGTGGGTAGATTCTGCTGCTACTACTCACATAAGTATATCAATGCAGGGTTGCCTGAACTGCCGAAAACCAAATGATGGTGAAAGATACATCTATGTGGGTGACGGCAAGAAGGTGCCAGTTGAAGCTATTGGCAAATTTAGGCTGTTGTTTAAAACTGGTTTTCATTTAGATTTGGATGAGACTTTTATTGTACCGTCTTTTAGACGGAACTTAATTTCGGTTCCCCAATTGGACATATCTGGTTATAAATGTACATTTAGGGATAATAAAGTTAGTCTCTTTTAGTGTTCAAATCTTATTGGTACTGGTGTTTTATCAACATTTGATAGCTTATATTTGGTTGATACAATAACTTCAAATAAAGAAACTTTGCATACAAGTTTAAGTGGTACTAAAAGGAAATTAACTAATGAGAATTCTATATCACTCTGGCATAAACGTTTGGGTCACATATCCATTCAAAGAATTCAGAAACTTGTGTCAGATGGAATTCTTGATTCTCTTGATACCTCAAATTCGGAAATTTGTATTGAGTGTATCAAGGGAAAACAAACAAACAAGACTAGATTAGGTGCCAAGAGAGCTTCGGACGTCTTAGAATTGATACATACGGATATTTGCGGGCCATTTCCTACTCCTTGTCGGAATGGTCAACAATACTTTATCACATTCATAGACGATTACTCTCGTTATGGGTACCTATATCTTATTCACGAAAAGTCCTAATCCATAGACGTGTTCAAATCATTTAAGGTTGAAGTTGAAAATCAACTAAGCAAAAGAATTAAATCCGTTAGATCTGACCGTGGTGGTGAATACTATGGTCGATATGATGGTTCCGGTGAACAACGTCCAGGGCCTTTTGCTAAATTCCTAGATGAGTGTGGGATCGTCCCTCAATATACTATGCCAGGAAGTCCTACGATGAATGGTGTAGCTGAGAGACGAAATAGGACGCTTAAGGATATGGTAAGAAGTATGATTTCTCGTACTTCTTTGCCAGACTCACTCTGGGGTGAAGCATTAAAAACTGCAACTTATATTCTAAATAGAGTTCCAACTAAAGCTACAATCAAAACCCCTTATGAACTTTGGACTGGGCATAAACCCAGTATTCGGCATTTATACATTTGGGGTTGTCCAGCTGAGGCAAGGCCTTATAGGCCGAATGAAAAGAAACTGGACGCTAAGACGGTTAGTAGCTATTTTGTTGGATACTCTGAAAAATCCAGGGGTTTTAAGTTTTATGATCCCACATCGCGAACTATTTTTGAGACGGGAAATGCTAGGTTCTTTGAGGATATTGAGTTTGGGGGGTGGGGAGATAAAGTTGTTAGAGATTTTGTCTTTGAGGAAGAACATGTGTCTTTCCCTCAAATTGTTGATCTTGGTCTTACTGACTCGGATCACACAACTCCGGTTCAAGACAATCTCGAAAATCTCCCCCATCAGGAACCTGATATAACTAATGAAAATCAAACTCAACAACCTCAAGTAACTGAAATGCCATTAAGGAGATCCACTAGAGAGAGGAGAAATGCAATTTCGGATGATTATTATGTATTTCTCCAAGAACAAGAAAGTGATATTGGACTTGAGGAAGATGATCCAATCAACTTTTGTCAAGTCATTAAGTGTTCTAACTCTCAAAAGTGGATTGATGCCATGAATGATGAGATGAAGTCTATGAGCGATAATGACGTTTGGGAGCTTGTTACATTGCCCGAAGGTACGAAACCTATTGGTTGTAAATGGATTTTTAAAACCAAAAGGGATTCAGGGGGCAATGTTACTAAGTACAAAGCTCGTCTTGTCGCAAAAGGCTACACTCAGAAAGAAGGCATTGATTATAAAGAGACTTCTCTCCAGTTTCATCGAAAGACTCTTTCAGGACTATAATGGCATTAGTAGCACATTTTGATCTTGAGCTTCATCAAATGGATGTTAAGACTGCTTTTCTCAATGGTGACATTGAGGAAACAATTTATATGGTGCAACCTGAAAACTTTGTTTCGGATGAATCAGAGAAGAAGGTTTGCAAATTAAAGAAATCCATCTATGGGCTCAAGCAAGCTTCTCGTCAATGGTATTATAAGTTTCATGCAGTCATTACATCTTTTGGTTTTGACTCGAATATTGCTGATGACAGTATATACCATAAGTTCAGTGGGAGTAAGTATATTTTTCTGGTTTTATATGTCGATGACATACTGCTTGCCTGTAACGATATAGCATTATTACTTGAAACTAAGAAATTTCTTTCAAAGAAATTTGAAATGTAAGATCTTGGTGAAGCTTCTTTTGTATTAGGAATTCAGATTCTAAGAGATCGCTCCAAAGGCGTTCTCGGTCTAACACAAAAGGACTATATCGATAAGGTTCTGAAAAGATTTGGCATGCAGGATTGTAAACCAGGCGACACCCCTGTTGCTAAGGGAGACAAACTTAGTCTCAAACAGTGCCCAAACAATTCTTATGAAATTTCGGAAATGCAGAAGACACCTTATGCTTCGGCGGTAGGTAGTCTGATGTATGCTCAGGTATGTACACGACCTGATATAGCATACATTGTTGGGATGTTAGGCAGATATCTAAGCAATCCGGGAATGGACCATTGGAAGGCAGCCAAACGGGTCATGAGGTACTTACAGAGAACAAAGGTTTACATGCTTACATACCGGAAATCGGACCAGCTTGAGATCATTGGGTATACCGATTCCTATTTTGCTGGATGTCAGGATAGTTTGAAGTCTACTTCAGGCTATATTTACATGCTTGCGGGTGGTGCTATCTCTTGGAGAAGCATTAAGCAAACTCTTACAGCCACTTCCACCATGGAAGCGGAGTTTATGGCATGTTATGAAGCATCCAATGAGGCATTATGGCTGCGGAATTTTGTTGGTGGACTGCGTATTGTTGATACTATTCAGAAGCCTCTTAGGCTATTATGTGACAACAGATCAGCAGTCCTTTATGCTAATATCAACAGTAGTTTGACGAAAGCAAAACATATGGACGTCAAGTTTCGGGTTGTTAAAGAAAGAGTACAAAATGGACAATTGTGCATTGAGTACATTAGTACAAACTCCATGCTTGCGGATCCGCTAACTAAGGGATTGACACCAAAAGTATTTCATGAGCATATTGCTTGTATGGATGTCAAATCAGATAAGGATTATGTATTTTAGTGGGAGTTTGTATTGCACATTTATGTAATTGTTCATTATATTCAGAAATTCAGTAATTCAGTTATATCTGCAGATATTCAGTTTTAAAGTTTTTGTACTCTTACAGTTCATGTTTGATCTCAATAAAGAGAACCAGTTGGAAATAGACATTCTATTGACCACACTTTATGTTATTTCCATGCTACATACCTACACTTGATCCATGTCATTGGTTATATTGATATACGTGATCTATGATTGGTTCTAGTTACGAATGAGTAACGACGAGCACTTAGTTCCTATGTTGGTATGATTGATGGACCGGATTGTTCATGACAATTTTATTGTGATAGCAATTTTGTGCACCTAAGGTTTGTAACATATAATATTAAGGTTTGTACATATGTATGTATATCTCGTCCAAGTGGGAGATTGTAAGATATATGGATTTATATCTAGATATATGGACTTATATCTACACACATATGAACAATATATGGATAATTATATGTTATGTGCTATCTTTTGGTTTGGCCTAATTATGTGGTCTTATGGACATTATGTTAAGGGGGCCAATGTGTTGTCATACTAAAGTGTAGGACTAATGTGTAGATACCCAAAAGGGTAACCTTAGTTTATGATGGGCTAACTAAGGTTACAAATGTAACTATGGTTACATGAATGCTTGTGACTCTTGAGTTTTGTAACTCTTGCAAGACATAACTCAAGACATAACTTTTGTCTTGTAACTCTTGTCTCTTGGGTTATGTAACTCCTAGAGTTATAAAGTGGGGTTATGGTTCCCATTCTTTAGCAAGACAAGTTCTTCTTCTTCCCATTGAATCAAGAACCATATTGTCCATTGTCTTGCAAATAGGGTAGAAAACCATAAGCCAAATTTGATCATTGTCATATTATTGTTATTGTGTAACAATTCTCATATTGTTAAATCTTGTGGATTCATTCTTGTGGTAACATACAAACTTCAAGAAACTTGAAGAAAGGATCAAGAGGTTTAAAAGGAATCAAGGACAATTATCAAAGGTGGTTCATAAAATTCCACACATATGGATTCAGGTTAGCTTCCGCTCATGTAGTTGTAATTCCGATTATTCAATATGAAGGTTGTTGTTTTTAGTAGGAATCATAATCCTAACATCAAAATCTATTGAACTCTTTCAATATGTTGATTATTCAGGGCATATCTGATTATAAAGAAAAATAATAACTCACGCTAGATATACGTCAAACTCAATAGTCTTAACCTTTTGAGTCTAATATTAAATTGATAACATATATGTAACATTCAATCATGATCGCTAGTGAATATATATATATATATATATATATGTATATATATATATATATATATTTTGCCTATCGCCCATTTATTGGATTGGTTTAATTATTGTGTGCGACCAAAAAAAATTCAGTGAACATTGCATAGTTTCTATTTGACAAACCATATTTAATTAACTCAACAAGAACAATACAGTAAACTAAACACCAACGTGACAAAATAATCAAATCTACTTAATATCCTTTTGCAATCAAATGATGATTGCAATCATTATTATATATGCTCAAAAATATGACAACTACTTCAACCTCTGCAAGCTTCACTACCTCATTAATTATGAATGTGACAATCTAAATCCGTGACATAAAATTTAAAATTGTGTGTAGTACAATGCTAAGAGACATTCATCATGCATTTCCTCCTCTAACGGAGGAGAGTTAATTTCTAGTCCAATGATAGAAAATTGTACCTTTGATTAGTTTGGTGCCAATGCCAATTTCTGCTATGGATAAGAAATAAAGAGAGAGGTCCCCTCCATAGTGTGCCAAGAAAACAAAAGGAGAGGGGACTTCACGTGAAGCGGATCATGACTTTTTATCATAGGCCAAGTGTACATGTCCACGTGTCATCAGGGGTTGCCCTTGGCTGGAGTTGAGGGTGTCTGCACATGGGACATAATCCATTAGATACTACTATATATCTTTTTCTTATGCTATTGGACCTTAGGCATGTGAGATGTGACCACTTTGAAAATATTTTTTATATATCCAAACTAAAAACATGGCTCTTTTAGTACATCGATCTTGGTTATATGTCTTCAAATAAAAGCCAAGATTTGACATGTAATGTATTTGGTCGTATGGACCGGAAACAACACAAATTTTGATGTACTACTGTATTTATGTGTGATTATTTATACGATTATTTTAATATAACATAGTATTGTCCATTTGGTCGTTTGGGATGGGAAAAATAATTTGTTGTGTCACATCGACTCAAAAGCGGATCCAGGTGCACTACTACCCTTTGATTTTCTTTTTTTTATTTTTTATTAAATGTTCAGAATGGAATTCCGAGAGTTGCAGTAGCTTCGTTAGTTGATTTGGGATGTGTGTTCAAAATTTCAGATGATTTGGTTGGATTCTTTATCAAATGCGTGTTTCGTAAGTTTTGGAAGAACTTAGGCTTGAATCCGATGAGAACTGATGATTTTAGTGTTGTTTGATGTGTTTTAATGATTGGAACAAAATTGTATAATGTTTTGGGATATGTTGGTGCTTTTGGTTGAGGTCCCGTGGGCCTCGGGGTGATTTCAAATAGCTAACGGAGGGTTTTGGACTTGGAAATTTCAGCAGAAATATGCAGCAGCTGTGCAGGCCAAGTTTTGCCTTCGCGTTCGCGGGTGGTCCATCACGTTCGTTGAAGGCTATTTTCAAAACCATCGCATTCGCGAGTATGGCTTTGCGTTCACGTAGAAGGGCCTAAGGTCTTGCCGAGTTCATTCATCGCGTTCACGACGATGGGGTCCGCGTTCGTGTTGGAGGAGCAACCTATGCATCGCGTTCGCGGTCAATGGGTCGTGTTCGTGTAGTGGAGCTCGCTGAAGCCTCGTGTTCGCGGGATGGGCACCGTGTTCGCGAAGGGTTCATTTGGTCAGTGATATTTTTGTGCATCGGGAACGCGAGAAGGCCCTCGCGTTCGCCTAGAAATTTTTTGGCACCAGGGCATAAGGGTTTTTATATTACTTCATCCGTGAGCTAAGTCTTAATTTCGCCATTTTTGAGCAACCTTGAGAGTTTTTTGATGAGGAGTAAAGAGTCTTTCGACTGGGATTGATTGGAGGTGAGTCTTATGACCCAGAAATATCATTTAATTAAAGAATCAACACTTAAACTCATGAAAATTTGATTAAAAGGGGAAGAATTAGGGCTTGACTTTTTGAATGAAAAATTGGGATTTGAGGGAGCATTGAGCTCGGATTTTGGAGTTTGGATATGTATAGACTCGTGACGAGATAAGAAGTCCATTGATGTAAAAAATTTGATTTTCGAGAAGTGGGCCCGGGCCTCGGGTTTGGCCAATTTCGGATTTCTTGATTTTTTTCGACCATTTTTTATTGGGTATTATTCCTTTAGCATATTATGACGTATTCGTTGTAGTTTTGGTCAAACTTGACGCGCGAGAAGGTTGATTCGAGAGGCAAGGGCATAGCGAGCTAGACTTTTGGCCAGCTTGAGGTGAGTAATTGATGTAAATGATGTCCCGAGGGTTTGAAACCTCGGAATTTCACATCGCAAGCTATATTAAAGCGAGGCACACACAATATAACGAAAGCGGGGTCGTTAATTAATAGGGATTGTGACTTGGTCCGTCCCGAGTGATGTTTACCGCTTTTTCGACTAGAACTAAATTGAGAATCATCTTTATTCGGATTTAATTGTTATATTTGGGTTTTGTGTTAATTATTTGAATCCTTCGGGGATTAATATCATTGTTTTCACATATTTTACATATTATTTGATCTTAGTCCAAGGTTTTAAATACTATTTTGCAAACTCAGCCATCTTTCTAAGATTTGAAAACTTAAATGATATTTCTAAATGATATTTTGGGCCGAGAACTACTGGTTTACAAATATCCAAGGGGCTTATGATTATTTCTGGACTGAGCATGGATTAGGTTGTGGGGCGCAGCAATGTTACCTTGATATTCAGGCCGAGAGCCTGGTTGATTACATTAATATTGAGGCTGAGAGACAGGTTAATTATATTGACATTAAGGCCGAGAGCCTAGTTGATGGCACGAGATGGCTTGATATTGCGCTTAGGCTTAGGCTCTAGAGAGTTTATTACTTGTACGGTAATATTAAATGTAACGTCTAATACCGCTCTCGGCGCATGCTAGCAGAGACGAGCAAAAGCTCTCGGTGCATGATAGAAAGATTGCCATCGTGGCCGGACAATGGCTCGTCGCCGGCGGAATTTGGCCCCCACTACCACTCAAATTGTCACTCCTGCGCATGGTATTACTAATAAATTGGAACCTCTTACTTTTGGAAATTTCCTTCCACAGAAATTCCAATCGACAGAGAGATTGCATGCAGATGGTGTTGCGACTGATATTCCAACTCCGATGGACAAAGTTGAAATGCCGGCTAGTCTCGCTGTTCGACGACTACAATTCTAAAAAACCAGTGGGTCTGCAAAATCACTTCCGACTGCTGCTGAAGTTGTGCGAGGTAATCGAAATGCTCAAATGGGTAAGCCACTCTCATTCGTACCTCCTATTGACAGAGATGGTCAACAGGTTATTAAAATTAGTGAAGAGGATTTAAAATCTCAGGTGGATTACTGGAGTAATGCATTAATTGGAAATGTAATTGGAGACAATCCTAATGAGAAAATGATGGAGAATTTTGTGCTGCATGTGTGGAATTTTGTGTCCAAACCTCAGATTCTGATCCACTCTGAAGGTTATTGCATTTTCCGTTTTAATAGTGATGAGAGCAAAGATTTAGTTATTCAGTCTGGGCCTTAGTCATACCGAAACAAACCCATGGTGTTGAAACCTTGGGAAATTGACTTCTCCTTTCAGAACGATGTACTCAGCACTATACATGTATGGATTCGATTTCCTGGACTTCCAGTGGGCTATTGGTCTATTAAGTACTGAGCAAACTGGCTAGTGCAATGGATAAGCCATTGTACACATACAAATTCACAGCTCACTATGAGAAGATCTCTTTTGCTCGAGTTGTAGTAGAGGTTGATGCTGCCCATCCCCTCCCTGATCAGATAGAAATTGAGACTCCTTTTGGCCCGAAGATCCAGCTGATTGAATATGACTGGATGCCTAGTTTCTGCAACCATTGCCTGAAATTTGGCCATGATTCTGTAAACTGCTGGTATAATGCAGGCAATGCTGTAGAACAGGATATGGGAGAACAGGGAAAGAAAAGAAGACAAAGGACTAGATTGAAAAAAGCAGGCCAAAGTTAATAAACAAGAATGGCTTCCTAAAACTAGTACAGATACAATGGTAAGCTTGCTAGTTAAACCAGAGCATAACAGGGAGAATATGCAGCTGGGGAATAGTATTTCTTATGGGAATATTATTCAACAGAATGCACTGATAGGCTCTGACATTCAGGAAGGAAATGTTACAGATATAAATGAACCTATTGGTAACAATGAGGCTATGGTTGACAAAGGTGATAAGGGGAAGACTGCTATTGATGTGCTGGATGCTGGCAGAAGGGGTCAACAGGTGGATCTAGGACCTTCTTGGAGCATATTTCCTAATGCTTCATGATTATTGTCACTTGGAATATTAGGGGGCTTAATCAAGCCCATAAGCAGAAAGAATTGAAAAGCTTTCTGACTGTAAATAAAGTAGATGTCATGTATTGTCTTGAAACTAGAGTGAAGGAACACAAAGCTAAGAGGACTGACAAGTTTATTCAATGTCTCTTAGAGGACCCTCAAAGTAAAATCAGAACTCATTTTAGTGTCATTTATGCTCATAATACTTTAGGGAGCAGTTGTGGAGTTATTTAAGGGCAGTAATTGTTCCCAGTCAGGATTCTTAGGTACTGAGTGGGGATTTTAATGCTGTATTATGTTCTGAAGATAGAAATGGTTTTCCTGTCACTAATGCTGAAGTCAGAGGGTTTAAAGAGGTCATTGATGATCTCGAACTTACCCCCCTTAGAGCCAAAGAGTGGCATTACACTTGGACAAATAAGCAGGGTAATACCAGTAGAGTCTATAGCAAGAATGATTGGGCCTTGGGTAATTTCCAGTGGATTCAGCAGTATGGGCACCTTGATGCTGACTTCATGAACCTCTCAGTTTCTGGTCATTCTCCTATTCTCATCAAATTTGGGAGTCAAAAACTTCTGCATCCTAAACCTTTCAGATTCTATATTGCAATTATGGAGGACCCCCAGTTTCTTACTATTCTACAGCAAGCCTGGGAACAGAAATGTGATGGATCGCATATGCAGCAGTTATGGACTAAATTAAAGAACTTGAAGAAACACTTAAAGGGGATAAACATCGAGATGGCTTCATACAAACAGAAACTTATTCAGGTTAGGGAGACACTGGATATTATACAGAATCAGCAGCAGCACAGTCCACTTTCACAGAATTTGTTTACTGAGGAAAAAGCAGCACTTAATGCAATTGAGAAATGGAGCAAGGTGGAGGAACAAATTATGAGACAGAAATCCAAGGCTTGCTGGATTGACTGTGGAGATGCAAATACAAAGTACTTTCATGCTCAGTGGAAGATTAGAACATGCCAGAATAATATTACTTCTATATACACTGATTTAGGTATGAAACTAACAGATCTCTTAGCTATGGAGCATGAATTTATCAAGGTGTTCAAATCATTGATGGGGGAATGTGCTGAAGAACTGCCTTGTGTCAATACTGCTGTTATTAAAGAAGGACAATGTCTAACTTTATCACAGCAAAGAATGCTTATTCAAGAGGTAACATTGGACGAATTTACAGAAGCTTTAAAGGAGATGCCTAAGGACAAAGCACCAGGTGTGGATGGGTTTCCTGTAGAGTTCTTTACTAGTAACTGGGAGATAGTAAAGGAATAGGTACTTGCTGCTACAAAGGACTTCTTCTCTACTTGAAAACTACCTCACATGATCAATACTAGTGCTATTGCTCTTGTGCCTAAGGTTAGAGCTCCTACAACTGTTAAAGATTATAGACCTATTGCCTGCTGTACCACTATCTATAAAATCATTTCCAAAGTTATTACAAGGAGAATGAAAATTGTTATTGGTGGTTTAGTTGGACAAGCCTAGTCAGCTTTTATTGAAGGGAGAAGCATTGTTGACAATATTTTGCTTAGTCATGAAATCTTCAAGGGTTTATTCAAGAAAAAGAGTCTCCCCCAGATGTGTCTTGAAGGTGGATTTCAGGAAGTCCTATGACACCCTTGAATGGGGCTTCCTTAAACAGATTCTTATTGATCTTTGCTTCCCTACAAAGTTTATTAACTGGATAATGGCTTGTGTTACTTCTGTTTCCTACTCCTTAGTGCTGAATGGTTGTCTAACTAAGCCTTTCATTGCTAAGAGAGGTATTAGACAGGGTTATCCTATGTCACCTTATTTGTTTGTTCTGGCCATGGAGTACCTTAATAGGATATCAGGTCTGTTGCACAGAAATGGGGATTTCAACTTTCATCCCAAATGAAGGAAACTAAATTGTGCCTATGTCCGTTTTGCTGATGATCTTCTTATGTTCGGTCGAGCTGATAATATTTCTATCCACATCCTACAGGAGGCTTTCCGTAAGTTCTCTGAAGCTTCTGGATTACAAGCTAACATTAGCAAGAGTGTTGTTTATTTGGCTGGTGTACAACAGACTACCAGAGAAGAAATAATAGAGACTCTGTGGTTCATTGAGGGTCAGCTTCCTTTCAAGTATTTAGGGATACCTCTAAACTCTAAAAAACTTGCTACCCATCATTATTTTCCACTGATTGAGAAGGTTACTGATAAAATCACTTGCTGGTCAGCCAAGTTGCTTTCTTATGCAGGAAGATGTCAATTGATTAACGCTGTTATTTTTGGTATTCAGACTCAAAAGCTCAACTTCCGACTCCACAGTTCATGTACCTTCACTAGAAAGAGGGTCCCAAAATAACCATATCTACAAGGACAATAGAAAAGGACCATTTACAAACACACTCGCTCTCAGAAAGAACTTCAAGTGTTACAACGTTTCATACCATAAGGTTGCCCTTATTTTAATTCACCCCTTATTCAAGAATGCTCGGTTGGAGGTCTCATAAGTTGTTTTTAAGCTTGCAATGTAGGTTTCGGGTAGGGGTGGATGGATATTTGGGTACAATTCACTTCACCCTCCTTGAACACTACTCACACTTTTTCACTTTGAATACCCTTTTTTTACTTTTCTTCTTTTCAAACCTTTATAGACTCCTTTGGAAGTAGTTTCCAACATGTAACCACCTTAAAATTCACTTTTATTTTGATTTAGGGCTCCATACTTTATATACATATACATACCTTTTTTTCTCTTTTTTTTAGCTTAAGCAATTAGTATCAAAAACTTTTTTCAGGTATGTGGTCCTAACTCAACGTACCATCTTCCCAATCTCCACTGCGACACAGCCCCCAACTTAGGCTTGTTGCCTCATTCTCAATTTTCAAGGAGGGACGGTTTCAACAGAGGGGATTATTCAACCAAAAAGAAAAGAAGTTTGTAATGAGTTGGCCAAAGAAAAGGCTTACAGACTCAAATTGGGTACTAGCGGTATTACTTATGTACATATCGGTTTGAAAGGCTATAGAGGTTTAGTAAATTAGACAAAGAATGCCTAAGATCATTCCTCCCACCAAGAATACTATCATTATCATTTGAAAGACAAACCGGTCAAGTTCTAGATGATAGAAGTAGACACTATAGTTATGTACACACAGAGAACTAACACATACATGGCACATGAACTGCTTCATTCACATAGTTTAACACTTCCGAGACAACACTTGGCAACTCAAGGCTTTCATGACACACGTATAACTCTAGGTTGCCATAGAGTCACAGAGCGAGCCTCAAGTTCACAAAGTTGATCACAAAGACTAATTTCCTTAAGAATGTTGTCAATCACTTAATCATCGTGAAAAGTCAACAAAAACAATATTGTTTCTTATATATTTGAGGAGGGGTGTATGGTATGTACAGACACACATGCTTGATACTACGAAATTACACAAAACCTATAAAAATAATTCATCCTACGATCCTGGTTCTACTATTACGAAAAGAACCAGGAAAAGAAAAACCAAAGGGGATTGATTCCTAATCACTATCTACTTATTTTTTGTTGTTTTTCTTATCTAAGGATAACGATGAACACAATCATTAACAACACCATTATTAACATAAAACTATTATACACATCACTTTTATGAACATAAAGTAAACACTAATATTAACATCATCATCTAAAACACAAATCATGTGTCGAAGTCATACCAATATATATAGAACATCCGATATGCATAAGTACATGAGATTGATAGTTAAACTACTGACATGCATAAATACAAAGATTCCAATTCTAACTTCCAATATCACAAGAATATATACACAAAAATATCTACAATGCTACCTTCCACCTCTAACCTAAAGCATGCATTGTCCCCAATGTATAAAAATAGAGAGATGAGTTTGAGAAGAAGTTCCCTGAGGCATAATAAGTACTATGGGAGTAAATAGCCAGCTGAATACTGGAGGGGTCACCCTCAGATGTGAAGGGTGGGACTGATGAAAGTTCGGTCTGAGAAGTGATGCACTCAGGCTGGTCAAGAGTAGGAGTCGAAGCTTGAGGTGGAGCTGGAGATGGTGCAGGTGCTAGAGCTTGTGAACTGCTGGACTTCCCCACTGATGATGGGGTGGCCTAGAGGCTGCAAGAATGGCCTGGTCTACCAAAGACCTTTGATCGCCTGCTGGATATCTGCTCGATTCGCTTTGTCACCGATAGACTCCTCAAGAGTAGCATCCTCAACTGAGGCATCTACAATCTGCTTCCCCTTATCTAGAGGGACTTCATCACTCGAATACCTCGAACTCTCCTCTTCCTCCTCATCATCTGGTTTATCAAAACTCCCGGTGTCCTCTTCATAAGGTATCACAATAGGAGCTGGAGGAGCTTTAGGTTGGGATGCTCTGGGGGGTAGGAAGGACAGGCTCAGTCATCAATGTCGAAAAGTCAAGACCCAAATCTGGAGGTGTTGCACCTATACTCCGATCATCATCTACGGGGAGGAGGGATGATAGATCGAATTCCAAATTCAGCATTTTTTGGAATTAAACCTTCATAGAAGCAACCTCCTTCTTTATTTCAGGAAACCCACTCACTTCGCCCTGCTCTATCTTCTCCACCCGCAACTCTAGTTGATGCAAATGCTCTGCATAGTCTGACTGTTGCTACTGAATGGATGCCACTGAGGCTTGCATGGGGGTTAGGGCTTGCATTATAAGACTCGGCAGTCTTCTGAAGTTGGTCAACTTTAGCATTGGCTTGTTGAGCCAATAGTCAGATTGGAGAAAGTAGGCTGGGGAGTAGTGGCTTGAGAAGCAGTCTGGGGAGTGGAAAATAATGCCTCAGTAGCTAAAGGGACTTTAGTAGGCTGGGAATTTGATGGCTTTACAATAGTTTATGCCTTAACTTGGATCACTTGTGGGATAGCAGCATCCCCGGCAATGGCGCCAAAATGTTTTACTCTAATTATGAGTGTAAGGCGGTCAGTGTCAAATATAATAACCAAACAAAGTTGGGGTCGAATCCCACAGGGAATAGGTGTGAAAAGGTTACATGTTCAATGTGTTGCTCGATTAAATTCTTATCTCTATTCGGTTAATAGTAACAAGATAGTTGTTTGTAGTAAGACGAGTATGTAAGGAGTTTGGTTTGAAGTAACAACTAATTGAAATATTTCACGATTGATCAATTTAATTAAGCAACCAAGGTTGTGTCCCCTTTATGAAATGTAATGTTTACAGGTTTTAATACGATATATTTCTAATGGAAGGTTCTTTTGATATACAAATGATGCCTAATATACTACCTAATATTTCCCAATAGTTGAGTAGTATTTCCGCTTTATAATTTTCCCAAATGTAAGAGAGTTGCAATGAACAAACATCAATGTATGCCAACTAAAACCCACTTATTCCTAAGAATTTTTATTAAACAAGGTTTAATGTCATGAGTCATTGATATTTACTTCTACCATATTGTAACCCACATTAGTAAGCAAAACAAGAACTTATTGGCATTTTGTAAATGTTTGCAACCAACAACAATAAATGAAGAATGAGAAGTAAATAAATATCAACCAACCATTATACATATATTCAATGTTAAATGCCCATTAACATAACACCCATTTAGGGTCCACAACTTAGTATTTAAAGTTAGCTACACATGCTAAAATACAATAACCAACCAATATTTAATGTCATGAATGCATACAAAGTAGGGAATCTTCTAACAAAAGCTTTCAAAAAGAGAGAATATTTACGTCTTGGAATGTATTGTAAAGACTAGACCAGATGAGCCCACAAAGGCTTTATAAAACACTTTATAGTGGGACAAAAATCGGTAATGAAAATTGACAAAATTGCCCTTTCAAGTATACGACCGAATTCTTATCAGAGAACAAGTATGCGGTCCGCATTTTGAACACCCAGACCGTAGATTAAAACCTTAGTTTACAGGTCTTCATCCCATTACCATTACGCGGTCCGCATTTGAGTTATGCGGCCAGAGTTTGTCTCGCATCTTTGACCTTCAGTGATTTCCATGGTTGGTTATGTGATCATTATGTGGACCGCATTTTCATTATGTGGTCGCATCTTGAACCGGATTCTTCACTTGAAATTTAGCTCAGGACTCTGCTTCAGCCTGCGAGTCTTTTTTCCATTATGCGGCTCGCATGTCTGATCTGCGATCACATAGTAAGCCGCTGAACAACATTTGTGCACATTTTGCTTTTTTCTTGTCTTTTCCTTTCATTTCTATGTTCTTGAGTTCCCCTTCCATATGTACTGTAGAACTAACAAAATTACATAAGTATCGGTTATAATTGTATTTAAACAAGCGAAAACCTAAGCAATTAGTATTGAAATGTTTCAAAATTCTCCGGAATATCAGAGGGAAGCCTATTTCAACCGGTTCTCTCCGAAGTATATTTGGAGTAGTGGCCTACAATTTTGGTTAGCAATAGTCGGGCGTCCCGAATTGCATAATATTGGTTATTTTCAACTGTTTTGATGGAAGTTATGTGTGTTTGGACGTAGCCATTTTTTATCTCGAGGGGAAGTTTAGGCATCTACACCGAGGGTATGCCCTTTATGGATTCTTGCTAATACGACACATAGCCTAAACTTTGGGATTTTCATGCCTGTTGAGGTCTTACAATTTGTCATGTCTATTGAGGTCTTATAGTTTGTCATGCATGTTAGGCATTAATGTTTGTGTGATGTATAATATATCTGGTTACGGCGAGTCTGCCCATTAGGGGTCTTATAGTTTTGGGTTTTCCAACGTGTGGCGATTAATGACTGCCTCCGAATCATTGTGTTTTAAGCTTGAAGACCGCTTCTCGTGAACTTAGAGTTTCCTTGTAGGGGCTTCATTAGCCTGGAGTCTTGACCTTGGGGTCGTGTGGTGTTGAATTGAAAATGCTAAGCATCCGAGTATCCCGGGACGCATTTGGTGGATAGGCCCTTGCCGTGAGTATGCTAAAATTCCCTTTTTTTAAGTATAAAATGACGAAAAGATATTCCTTATTGCTTGGTGTAAATATATGTTGTAAATAGAAGTTGTCTCATTGTTTTGATCTCGGTCCGCGTGGTTGCGTCTCCTCCAATCATCTAGTCCATTTACGCGATTCCCTATTGAAGTTTAGCTGCAATTTTATGGCCCTTTCGAAGGGATGGTGACCTCAAGAGAAGGCCATTGCACATCGTTTGGTTGTAGAAGAAAGGCCTGCGATATCGTCAAATCCTCCTCTGGGGTTACGCCGTTCCGCTAATAATCTTGCTGGCAGGACCCTCTTTGGGTCGGAAGACCGATCGAGGGAAGAGAGCACGGTGGGCTCCGCTGAGGCCTTAGATCTCTAAGTGAAGTTAGAACTTCTGAATTCCCCGGCTGATTGCATGCATACCAGTTAGCAAAAGAAAAAGAAACAATAAATTAATGGCGTCATTCTTCCTTGTTGCGAGATGTGTAGGCGACGTCTTAAGATTTGGTATCTGTCATTTGGAGGCACGAGCCTGAATACATCCTCTTATTATGTTCAACCGGGCTTTGCCGAAGATGTGATTCTGCTTACCCTTAGGTCCCTTTGACGGCGGAGGCATATATGCCGGCAATGGGTCATATATGGTGAGGGATTTCCTAATATCGCATGCAACTCCTTGTCAAATACTTTAGTCTCACCCTTGTCGTAGGCTTTCATCATTTTGGCGGAGTGGGGTGGATGTTGCCTCCGGGTGGTATGCTCGTTGTCATCTGAATAAGATGTTCGTGCCTTGCGGGCTCGGCATTCTAATCTGAGCTGAAATAGGCTGTATAGAGGGAGCAGTCTTTGTCATTGTTGTGGCGATCGGAGTCTCGAATTCGTCAAAGATTCGAGATGTGGGAGTGACTTAGTTTATTAGTCTGAATCGCCTCATTTGCTTTGGTCTGACATCATTAGTATCATTAATTTTACCATTTGTATC
This sequence comes from Nicotiana benthamiana, assembly GCA_034376525.1. Lineage (NCBI taxonomy): Eukaryota > Viridiplantae > Streptophyta > Magnoliopsida > Solanales > Solanaceae > Nicotiana > Nicotiana benthamiana. The sequence continues at coordinate 134,025,514 of CM067329.1, read as the reverse complement.
AATGAACACATGTTTTATTTGGAATAGGTCAAATACAGCAGAGGGTTACTGACGCGTCAATACGTGGCTGAGGCAAAGTGTCGACGTCACTTTCCATGGATGCAAGGATGTCCTTTGGAATATTCCTTGGACCCCTGTTTCCCCGGTGATGAGCACCTTCACTCTACATTTTATGGATCTTTGAAGGGTTTTTCTGCCCTTTTACTATTGAGGTAATACCTTGTGGTTTGTCAGCTTCATTCTTCCCCATCTCCTTTCTCCATTGGAGCTGGATTCGAGCCTGACCACTCGATGGTACTCAATGGTAATTTTTATTTAATACCACAGTTGTCGTTCTTTTGAGCTGATGGTCATTTTTGACTCTGTAGGCATGAGTACCATACAGTTCCAACGTCGGACTATGGTTCTTCTGAATGGATCTTGGTCGAATAGGTCCGAGTCGCTTGGCGTTCTTGTTTTCACTTAGGTTATCACGGTTTTCTATAAAGCAATGCTCAAATCGTACTCAGTTGAGCGTGGTTTCCCTACCGTTGAGCGTGGTTTCCCTACCGACTGTGCCTTGTCAAATCTGGTTCCACTGGAGATTGTTTTGGGATGTTGCCCTGAGCTATTTCTCTGTCATTGCGAGGCAGATTGCATCTCATGACGTTCCTTCCATTTGTAGCGCATGGATGGTACCTCTATCGATTTGGCATTATTTATCGGTAGTCTACTTGGATATACCAAACCTGAGGAGGTTCCTTGATGGTTGTCCATGGCCTCTATTCATGATTGGTGTCAGGTACGTGCATCCAATTGGATCTCGACTGGGTATCTGATCAATCTTCGTTGAAATATCCTGGAATCATCAGGTAAGCTAGTTTGTGAGGTCCGGTGCAAGGCGGTGGCGCTGCATTATGGTTTCTTTCGAGAGAGTTTCCTCCAACTTCCTCAATGAGATATGCCAGAACTCATCATCTTGAAGGTCCCTGCCTTTGAACGAGCACGTGTAAGCGGTGGCGTACTCGTGGGATTCGAGGTCCTCTCCCACCTAGGGGGTTTTGGTGTTCCGATTTTTCTTGAAGTGGGTTTCGGGACTGCTTCCTCAAGGGATGATTGACGTATGAACTTCCATGAGTCTAAATCAATCCTTTTGAAAAGATTTCCAAACATCCTTTTTGTGGCGGGGTCTGTTACTGATCCACTGTTGTTTGATCTCCCAGGTATTTATTTGGCATAGGGAGATGTTTCTAGTGCTACTATGTTGGGACTCTCCGGATGACTTTGCAGCTGAGCGATATCCAACTATTGTGTATGCAATATTTTTTAAAATATCACAAAGACTCACTTCCTATTCTTTTAACACTGAGGCTTTTTATCTTCCTATTAGTCGATATGTTGTATGCTATTAATGGTGCACATGGCTTCGTCGGCCTGTTGTTTGCCTTGCAAGCACACGTCCGATTGAATTGATCCATATGTGTTATCGGGGTTCTACAACATCATGCCAGCTACTAGAGCAGGTGCACTATTTTCGTCGTTATTTTTTGAGTAGTTGTTCCTAAATTTTTTCAAGAAACTAAAAAATTTGACCTCAAATCAAAGGATCTTGGACAAGAAAAAGTGTGAAAGATAATGTGTATTTGTGCAATAAAACATCAAGAAATTAATCACTATTATGTTATGCCCCACAGTGGGCGCCAAACAGTTTACCGTGCAAATGGTAATACCAATTATATTTGTAAATGAGATTGTAGAAATACATGATCTATTCTCGAGCTAGTTGTTAGAGATGATGAAGCTAAGACAATGAAGTTTAACGATGAAGTGCAAGCTAAAACGAGGCAGCAATAAAATCGAAAGGTCCTGTTGCCCGGATAAAGAACTGGTCGATAGGGACCACGTGGTAGAGATTCGAATCAAGCATGAGCTATCGGGGGCTACCGAGAATAGGATAACAATTAAGGATACGGTTAAGAAAGGCTTTTTACGACCAATATTGAGCAATATAGTAAAGAACAAGTAGGAGGATGATAGATAATAATTTAGCCCTGGGCCAGTGAGAACGAATGAGTTAGAGAGAAAGACAGAGATATTATTGCACTCATGGAGAAATAGAGCAACATTATCCACTTTACAAGGTAGTGTGAGTCCCTATTATACAAGAGGGGAGCTCGGCTACTAGCACAGGGAGATTAATTACAAAGTATGGCGATGGGGTGGCTTGAAGCGATGCCTGAGCATAGGCTCTGTATAGTCCGGCCCCGTCAGAATTATTTGTGTGTCACGGGAGCTTCCCCCTTTGTCGTGGCTTTAAACAACATTTTCTATAGGTCAAGCCTCGACGAGCCCCAAATTCAAGCACTTGGTCGTGGCTTCCAGTCCTCGGGCTCTCGAGGCATTCTTCCGATGTGATCTGATAGCAAGAAATCACGTCTTCTGATTTTGCATCAACGCCAAGGTATCTAAAGAATAGGGAACCTCATTATGGATCCTTGGAATATGCCTGAACTCCACTGATCGAAACCGCTTATAAAAATCATGCAAACATTGTCGATATGGTATAAGATTTAAATCTCCCGTTTTCTATTCTCTTTGTATCTAGTGCTCTTGAAGGTCCGAGTCTCCCTAGACCGAGACTTCTTGGACACCATGCCGACAGCTAACCTCAAACCCAAAATGCATGACTAATACTCAGCCATGTTGTTGGAACAATAGAAGAGTAACTGAGCCGTAACAGGTTAGTGATGCCATATTTCAGAAATAAGAACAACCCTATTCAGGAACCTTTCATGTTTGCAGCCCTATCAAAGAAACGTTTTCAACCTGTTCCATCTCATTAATATGCATCACCTATTCATCGGGAAAGTAAGTTCTCAATGGTTAATACTCTTCATCGACCAGGTTCTAGGCCAAATGATCAGCTAATGCTTGGGCTTTCAACGTGGTCCAAGTCACATAGATAATGTCAAACTCAGTGAGCAAGATTTGCAGTTTGCAAGCCATCATGTGGGCATGGGCTTTAGAAAGATGTACTTTAAAGGATCTAGGGGATAAGGAGGTACGTAGGGTAGGATGAAAAATAATGATTCAACTTGTGTTTACCCAAGTCAGGGCGCAACATGTATTTTCAAGGTAAGTGTACTTAATCTTGTAGGATGTGAACTTCTTGGTAAGATAATAGATGGCTTACTCCTTCCTGCCAGTGATGTCATTATGACCCAATACGCAGCTTACAAATTGTCCAAAACTATCAAATAAAGAATTAAAAGCCTCCCGAGATATGGCGGGATCAACACAGTTGGGTTAGACAAATACCCTGTTATCTTATCAAATTCCTCCTGTCACTCATCAGTCCATTTGACCGGAGTATCTTTCTTCAGCAACTTAAAGATGGGTTCACATATTGTCATGAGTTGAGCAATAAACTTGCTGATGTAATTTAAACGCCCGAGCAAACTCATCACCCCAATCTTGTTCCGTGGAGGTGGCAATTCTTGGATAGCTTTGATCTTTGACGGGTTCAACTCGATGACTCGACGGCTGATCATGAATCCCAACACTTATTTTGTATGGAACACCAACTTGGTGGGGGATAAGCTTAATATTGTACGTACTAAGACTTTGGAAAAACTTCCTCAAATCTTAGACGTGGTCGGCCTGTTGCTTTTACTTTACGATTATATCCTCCACATAAACCTCAATCTCCTTATGTATCATGTGATGGAACAAAGTAGTCATTTCCCTCATATAGGTTTCCTCAGCATTTTTCAACCCGAATGGAATTACCCGGCAGTAATAAGTCCCCCATGGTGTGATAAATGATGTCTTTTCTGCATCCTCCTCATCCATTAAAATCTTGTGGTATCCCGCATAGCAATGCATAAAAGAACTAATCTCATATTTAGCACAATTTTCAATTAGAATGTGGATATTTGGAAATGGAAAATTATCCTATGGACTTGCTTTGTTTAGATCGCCATAATCAATACACATTATGGTCTTGCCATCCTTCTTTGGCGTTGGCAAACATTAGCTAACGAAGTGGGATATCGTATGACCCGAATGACCTTTGCCTCTAACTGCTTGGTGATTTCTTCCTTAATCTCCAAACTCATGTCAGTTTTGAACTTTCTCAACTTCTGTATGACGGGAGGGAATGTCGTGTCAGTGCGAAATTTGTAAATCACCAAGTCGATACTTAGACTAGGCATGTCATCGTATAACCATTCAAAAATACCTTTATATTAAACAGTTCTTTATTTATCTCTTTCCTAATTTTCCGTTCAAGATGGACTCTTATCTTAGTTTCTCTGACATTATCTGGGTCCCCTAAATTGATTGCTTCCGTATCATTCAGGATAGGCTTCTGTTTTTGTCACAACCCAATTCCCGAGCCCGATCGTGATGACGCCTCTCGTGAAGACAAGGCTAGGAATAAAGGACAAAACACCTCTTTTAATAGTTAATTATCATAACAAGTCTAAAACATGATAAACATAGACAAACTTTGTGGAAACTGCAATAAAAACAAGGAAAACCATCCCGACACAGCCCAAATCGGGGTGTCACAAATAAAGAGCTACACCAGAATTTATTAAATGTTTGCAAAGTACGGAACCTGATACAATAGTCTAAAGAACCTAAATGATATAGGATAAGGGAGACAAGGGGCTGGGAACGTCAACATCTACCTCGTAGCTCCAAATCGCTGCCTGTTCTGGAAGGCGCTCAGCTGCGGACTCTGCTATGACTGAATCTGCACACACGGTGTAGGGAGTAATGTGAGTACTCCGGTCCAGCGAGTAATAATTATAAATGATGACTGAAAGCATGAAACACGTAAAGGCACAAAGTAATTCTATATTAAGGTAGGAAAAATCATTTAAGGCAGTAAAGCAGTGGGAAATCAGTAGGAATCTCTTAAAACCAAGTAAACTGGTAATTTGACATTTAAAAAACAAGTAGAAATCTGCCCCTCAGGCACAGTGTAACTCATTCAGAACAGTATCAGCCTTTCGGGCTCTTTCTCAGTCACTCAGCATAGTATCAGCCCCCAGGGCTCCCTCTCAGCCATTCGGCATAATATCAGCTCCTCGGGCTCACTCTCAAATCATATGGATACATGCGCTCACTTTGGGTATACAAACTTCGAGGGGCCCCTTATAGCCTAAGCGCTATCAAGCCACCTCGTGGCATCATCACTCGACAGTCGGCCTCACATCACTCAAGCCACCTCGTGGCATATAAAGTAACTCAGGCCCTCAACCTCATATCACTCAGCATATCCTCACGAACGGCCCTCGGCCCCACTTAGTCCAGAAATTATCACAAGCCCCTCGGGCATCTGTAAAATAATAGTGCTCAGCCCAAACAACATTTAATATATAATTTAAGTCTCAAATTCAAGTAAAAGTGGCTGATTTTGCAAAAAAATGTAAATTAATAGGACTGAGTTCAAGTAGTATGTCAAATTAGTGAGAAAACAGTGATAAAAGTCTATGAAGAATTCAAAATATTCGGCACGAAGCCCAGAAATGGAAATAAGCCCAAATCATGATGATAACAATTAAGTCTTAGTCAAATACGTGGTAAAATATCAATCGGGATGGACCAAGTCACAATCCCCAATAGTAAACGACCCCGAGCTTGTCATTAAGCGCGTGTCTCACCTCAATTTAGCACTACGTTTTGCAATCTGGGGTTTGAAACACTCAGAACATCATTTACAATCATGACTCACCTTAAGCCGGCCAAAACTCTAGCTCCCTATGCCCTTGCCTCTCAAATCGGCCTCCTCGCGCGTCGAATTTGACCAAAACCACAATGAATATGTCACAATATCCCAAAGGAACAATACCAAATCAAAAACAATCGAAAAATATCAAAAATCCCGAAATTAGGAAAACCCGAACTCTGGGCCCACTTTTGGATCTCAAATATTTTCACATCAACGGGTTCCTTATCTCTCCACGAGTCTATTCACAACAAGAACTCTCAAATTCGAGCTCAAATGACCCATCAAAACCCAATTTCAAAAATAAAAAATCAAGGCCTAGTTCTTCCCCTTTTTTCTATGTTATCATGAATTTCTAGGTTTATTCTACATTTAAATTATTTTTTTAGTCCATAGAACATACTTCCAATCAACCCTCTTTGAAACCCTCTTCAATTCCCATCCAAGAGCTCTAAAAAAGGCTCAACAATGAAGGAAAATAACTTAAACTTCCGGAGGAAATGTTTTAATAACTAACGCAAGCCCAGATTTCCTTTTATGCGATCGTGTCCCTAGGCTCGCGATCGCGAAGAGTAATATTTTAATTCCCACAAATTAGCATGTGCGAACGCCGCCAAGCTAATGCGATCACAAAGCTTTATTTTACAAACCTATGGGAACGCGTTCCATTTGATGTCCCTAAATCCTCTTACGCGATCGCGGACTCCTCAATGCGAATGTGAAGAACAAATAACTCCCCTTATGCGATTGCGGATGACCTATTGCGAACATGAAAAGTAAAATCCGGCCTGCCCAAATTCTTCTATGCGATTGCGACATCACACCCCCGATCGTAATGAACAAAATCTCTGTAACCCAATGACTGGAAACTTGGCAACTTCCAAATGCCAAAATTGGTCTGTTTGACCATCCGAAATCACCCCGAGGCCCCCGGGAACTCATTCAAAAGTGCCAACCCATCATAAAACATCATCCAAACTCAATGCAACCATCAACACACATCCAAGCCTAAGTTCTTATGAAATTTTCGAAACACGCATTCGATTAAAAGCCAACCAAGCTACCTCAGAAAAACCTGAACTTTTGCACACACATCCAAAATTAGCTAGCGAAGCTAATGCAATCTAAGAATTCCATTATGACTTTCTCATTAAAATCTCACCTACCAAATGGAAATCGCCAAAATACTAACTTCGCCAGAACAAGCTAACTTCTACACCGGACCTCCAAAACCACTTCCGCTCATGCTCCTAAGTCACAAATCATCCCCCAAAGCAAACCGAATCAACAGAAATCATTGTCGCGCCCTCTAATCATAAGTCAACATCCGTATGACTTTTCCAAACTAAACCTTCTTTAAAGAGAGTAAGTGTCAAATTTCTTACCAAAACCAATCCAAATCGACTCGCCCACGTAATATATTAAAAATGAAACATATAAATGTTTTAAATGTCGAAAATAGAGCATTAACTCATGAGACAACGGTTGGGTCATCAAATTTTCCCCAACTAAAACAAATTCTCATTCTCGAGTGAGTCAAGAAACATACCTGAAGCCTCAAACAAGTGGGGATATCGGCTACGCATCTCTTGCTCCGTCTCCCAGGTAGCCTCCTCCACGTATCAACCTCTCCACTACACTTTCACCGATGCTATATCCTTTGATCTAATTTTCTCAACCTGACGACCCAAAATGGCCACTAGCTCCACATCATAGGTCAAATCATCATCCAACTGAACCGTGCTGAAGTCCAAAATGTTAGACGGGTCCCCAACATACATCCAGAACATAGAAACATGAATCTGGATGCACACTCGGCAAGCTGGGTGGCATCGCAAGCATATTAGCCACATCTCCAGTCCTCTGAAGCACCTCAAAATGGCCAATAAAAATCGTACTCAAAAATCCTTTGTTTCAAAATATCAGAACAACTTTCATGGGCGGAACCTTCAGTAAGACCTTCTCGCCAACCATGTAAGATACATCTCGAACCTTTAGGTCTGCATAACCTTTCTAACACGATTATGTTGTACGAAGTCTCCTGAATCAGCTTCACCTTCTACATGTAATCTTGAACCAAATCCATCCCCAATTGCCTCACCTCGCCATGCTCAAACTAACTAACTAGTAACCTACATTGTCTCCCATACAATGACTCAAACGGGGCCATCTGAATATTGAACTGATAGATGTTGTTGCAGGCAAACTCTACAAGCGGCAAAAGTTAATCCTAAGAACCTCTGAAATCAATAATACAAGCATGTAATATATCTTCTAATATCTAAATAGTATGCTTGGACTACCCGTCCATCTGGGAATGAAACAATGTGCTCAACTCCACCTGAGTACCCTAATCTCGCTGGAAAGTCTTCCAAAACTGAGAAGTAAACTGAGTACCTCTATCTAAAATAATAGACAGAGGAACACCACGCAACCAAACAATTTCCAGGATAAAGTTCCATGCCAGCCACTCCGAAGAATAGATAGTACACACCAGAATGAAGTGCATGTACTTGGTCAGCTGATCCATAATCACCCAAATTGCATCAAAATTCTTCAAAGTCCGAAGAAGACCACTCCCAAAATCCATAGTTACTCTCTCCCACTTCCACTCAAGAATAATCATCTGCTAATGCAAACCACCTGGTCTCTGATGCTCGCATTTCACCTGCTGACAATTGAGACACCGAGCTACATACCCTACAATATCCTTCTTCATTCTTCTCCATCAACAGTGATCCCTCAAGTCTTGATACATTTTCGTGGCACCAGGATGTATAGACTAACACGATCTACTCCTCCAGAATCAACTCTCTAAACCCATCCATATTGGGCACGCAATACGGCCCTGCATCCTCGATACACCATCATCGCCTATAGTCATATCTATGGCATCATCATGCTGGACTCTGCCCATAAGAACAAGAAAATGCGGGTCATCTTACTAGTTCTCTCTGATGCGATCATATAAGGAATAATGAGAAACCACATATGCCAATACCCGACTAAGCTCCGAAATATCTAATCTCACAAACCGATTTGCAGGGCCTGAACATCGACTACAAAGGGACTCTCCATATCAATTTCTACAACACATTAGCAACAGACTTGTTTGGGTTAATATTGGCATACTCGACCAACTAGTGGTCAAAGTTTACAACTATAGCAAATACTCAAAAGCAACAACCTTCAGTACCCCCAAACATACATCATTTTGAGCAAGATCTCTTGTTAGTACATTCATAGGTAAACTCAAGTTTGTCCCACATCTCTTTGGTTGTATCACAGCTACATATTTTCTCATTTTCTTCCCACTTATTGCATTGTGAAGGAGATTTCTTGCCTTGTTGTTTATTTTGAACCACTTCCAGTTGCTCCTTTGAGTATGAGTCTATATCATCAGGGTCAACGAGTGGTGGAGTGCTGGCAGGCAGTGGGTATACCTTGGTGAAGATTTCCATTCAGATTTTCCAGTGGGAGAAATGTTGTCCATTGAAATAAGGTGGTCTTACTTGTGAAGTTCCTTCCTGAAAGAGAGCTCCTATGATAACTTGATTTTCCATGATCTTTTTCTCACGAGCTATAAAGCAAAAAATAAAAGTGTGAGGCAAGCTCTAATACTAATTGAAAGTACAAGAGGGGGTGAATTGTCAATAAGTAATATTAGTCGTTAATGAGATGACTTAAAACATTAGTAGTCGACTAAATATGGCAATCTTACAGATATAATAGCTTGTGGAAATATGCAAAAAGTAAATGCAGAAATTAAAGACACCAGAAATTTTATACTGGTTCGGATTCACTGTGAATCCTAATCTAGTCCTCTTGGGTTGAAAGGGATTTCTCTTCAAGTAAATGAGTGTTTTTTCTAGTACAGATGTGATGTATATCGCTTTAGATACTCTAGCACTCGTTTGATGCACTACCTCACCAGTTGTATGCCCTCTTTCTATCCCTGACTTATTACACATCAGATCTATGTTGGCTACTATGTTTGTTTGCAGTAGAATGAAGAGAGTTATTTTTTTCGAATATAGTATATCTGAGGATGGTGTTACACAGTAAATTTATACTAAGAATAATGGTGAAGTCTTGTCAACCCAATGGTTTTGATCCTTGGAAAGAATTGATTCTTTCCAAGAATAAGAAACTAGCCATTGCTTCTCTTGATTTCTTTTCCTTCGGCAGATAATGGATTCAACGAGATTTCTCCTTCATTATTGGAGTTTCCAAACTTGACCACTATCCTGATCTTCTAGCCTTTGTTATTTCCCGTTATTTCGCCAATCATAGATCACTTCGAGTCATCACTCAGTTATGGCTGATTTGATTTCGCAGATTCGCGCAGCTAATCCTGATTTGCTGATGTAGATTTGTAGCTTTCCTTGTATGCCGTGTGTTATTCAGGTGGCTTCCCTTGTGAGTGATTTCCTTCCTTGTTCGACACATCCATTTCTAAAGTTCTTCTTTACTTCTTTGAACTCCTGCACATGCATATTAATTGCATCATTAAAATATGATCTAACAAAGAAATCACAAGATAAGTGGGAAACTTTGCACACAAACATAAGTCTAATTTTGACGAAACAGAGACAGTTAACTCTGGGGATTCCGAAAAGGTCAAGGAAATACACATAAGCATTCATCTATCACCGTTAGAAAAAGAAGGGTACATCAACTTCGTAAAAGAGTATAAAGATATCTTTGCATGGTCATACCAAGATATGACCGGCTTGATAACATACATGGTGGCTCACAAGCTACCTACCAATCCCAAGTGTCCACCAGTAAAGCAGAAACTCAGAAAGTTCAAGACAAATCTGAGTTTGAAGTTTATAGAGGAGGTAACTAAGAAAATCAAAGACAAGGTTCTCAGTGTCGATGAATATATGACTTGGTTGGCAAGCATCATTCCATTTCCAAGAAAGGATGGGAAAGTTAGAGTATGAGTTGATTACCGAGATATAAACAAGGCCAGTTCCAAAGATGATTTCGCATTGCCCAATATATACATACTGATCGATAATTATGCCAAGCATGAGCTCCAATCCTTTGTGGATTGCTTCGTATATCTAATCAGATTTAGATGGATGAAGAAGACGCCGACAAGACATCCTTTATCACACCATGGGAATGTTCAACTTCCGATTTATATAAGGATGGACCCGCTTAAATACATCTTTTAGAAACCCATGCCTACCGGTACGCCAGCAAAATGGAAATTATTTGTGAGTGAGTTCGACATCGTCTATTATAATGCGGAAGGCGGTCAAAAGGCAAGGGTTGGCAGATCATTTGACAAAAAATCCCATCGACAGAGAATATAAACCGTTGAAAACATATTTTCCCGATGATGAGGTATTCTTTGTAGGAGAAGATATCAGCGATGCATGATATGGTTGGAGAATGTTCTTCGATGAAGCTGCAAACTTCATTGGAGTGGGTATTGGAGATGTCATCATAGACTAATTCGGCCGACACTATCTGGTTATTCCAAAACTCAGGTTTCCATGTACCAATAATATGGTGAAGAAATGAGACTTGCATCTTGGGACTACGGTTAGATATTGACATGACTATTCGTGAGCTTCTGGTGATTAGTCTGATCTGTTGGTGCATCGGGTGCTAGGATAATTGACTATAAAGAAAACAAAAATATTGCCATATTTTCACTAAATACAAGAGCTGATCAAGAGATTCACAAAAATAGAGTTCAAACATGTTCCAAAGATTCAGAATGAGTTTTCGGATGCATTAGCCACTTTATTTTCTATGATAAAACACCCGAACAAAAAATTTTCATTGATCATATCCCAATAGGAATTCATAACTAGCCAGTGTATTATGCTCATGTTGAAGAAGAGACTGATTGAAATTGATTGTTGTAACACCCCATAAATTCGACTTAGGTATGAATGAGTTAAAGGAGTAATAAGGTTATATTAATAATCGTGTGAAGTCTCATCGAGATGATTATGGATGAAAATAGTTGAATCAAAATTGAGATGGAAAGTGAGGTGCATAAGATTTTACAAAATTAATTAAATTTGCAGAAGGTCTGTATTCCATCAGTGTTTAAGGATAATGTGTAAAGAATTCGGGAAATATCAAAGCATGAAAGTTGTAGCACTTTTAACTATATTTATAATAATAAATATTGGAACCGTGATGGATATTTGTGCAAAACTTTATGCGCGTTTTAGAGAGCACTACGCCATATGTGCACCCACTAGCTCTAGACTAGTGCTTCCGCGCTAATGGAGTTTTGTACTGGCCATTTAGCGCTGCCAGTAGCATGGGTTGGGCCTCCAGGTGCATGGGGGCGCTAGTGTGGTTATTTTAAGGCTGTATTTCGTCCCCCACACCCCCAAAACATAAAAACTTGCTCTAGAAAAAGGAACTCTCAAAAACCTAACTACTCAAGGGTCCTTCCACCATCCAAGGTAAGTTCTAATGGTGATTCCAAGTTAATTTAAATTTCCTAACATATTATTAACATGGGGGAACCCTTCATAACATTAGATATTTGATTGGCACATCATTGTTAAGGGAAGGAAACCTAGAACTCTAATTCAAAGGGTTTGAAAATAAAAAAGGTAATGTCTTCACCCTCTAATTGATTCTAGCATTAGTTTGATGATTATAGACCCTAGTTCATGAGATATGAGTTGATTGATTTGATAGAAAAGCATGAACATCTATAGGGTTGCAGTGTTGAGTGTTGATTATTGGTTAAGAGTGTTGTTTGCCTTATGGGTGATAAAGAATAACAATTATTTTAACCATTTGAGATTTAATATTGTATTTAGGAGCAAGTGTTATAATTGTAAATGATTACTTCACTTAGCCAATAAGTGATAAATGATGTGGGGTAAATCAGGGATAGTAAAGGCACCAGGTCCGCTTGATAGGGGATACCCGGTCGAGGCGCCGGTCATGTTTCTCGAATTTGGGGCGTGACTAACTTGGTATCAGAGCCTAAGGTTTTAAAATAGTCCTAGGATGCCTCGGAGCCATGCCTAGTAGAGTCCTTCTTATTAGTGTGTTGTCGACCACAACTATAAGTAGGGGTCTACACAGGCATTTAGGAAACTATCCTCTTCTTTGTTATTCCATATCATGTGCTGAAGTGAAAAGTTGAATTATTTACGTCTAACTCATGCTCTGTTTTCAAATTTCAAGAAATGGAACCTAAGGAAAAGCTAGACTCGGTCTACGTGCTGACGCCACCCAAAGTGCGGCCGTTAATAATGTACCTGATCTTGTCGGTGAGAGTGACTCCCCCGCCTTGAATATACCTTGCCCATCTATTCCAGATCCAAGAAATTCTTGATCCAGCTATGGTAGAGGGTGCCACCATCCTTCCCGCATATATTCCTAATCCTAATGTTGTTCCCGCTTACAGTCTCGGGAGTTATAATAGGGACCTTCGAGGATCCATTCGCATATTGACCCAGTTAGTTGCCGCGCAGGCCCAGAGATATCATGGTGCCCCTGTGTCCTCTAGCAGACAAGGAGATTCTATTAGCTATATAGTCTACCAGTTTCTGCGATCGACCCCTCAAAAATTCACTATCACAGACCAAAAGGCTTTTCCGCAAGATTTCCTTTATTAGATGTATAAGACCCTTCGAGTGATGAAGGCTATATTGACAGTGGGGGTTATGTTGGCTTCATACAGGTTGAAGGGAATAGCGCGTTCGTTGTTCGAGATGTGGGAGGATTCTCGTGATGAGGGAAGACCTCCAGCTATATGGGATGAGTTTGTAGGTGCCTTTATGGACCATTTCTTGCCTTCCGAGACAATGGCAGCTCGTGCCACTGAGTTAGAGGTTCTCAAGTAGGGTAGTATGAGTGCTTGGGAGTACCACATAGAGCTTGTGAGGTTTTCCAAGTATGGTCCTTACTTAGTGTCAACCATGGATACTCGCATACGATGTTTCGTTTAGGGTCTTAGTCCTTTGGTTGTGAATGAGTCTGCTATATCAGTCCTTCACTCAGATGTTAATTATGGAAAGATAGTAGGATTAGCTCAGGTCACGGAGACTATGAAGTTGAAGATACGGGAAAGAAAGGGTGAGTACTAGCAGGACATCAGCAAGTGCACCACCATCTGTGCACAGTTATCAGCAGAGTAGTCACTCGAGACCCGATTCTAATATTAGGAGGTCCTATTAGTCAGGTTATACAGAAGTGAGGTCTCAGCAGCGAGGGGGGGGGGGAGGAGGACTACATTCCCTAAGTGTGGGAGATTCAATATGGAGACTTGCTATTTGGATATCTCGGAGTATTATAGGTGCAGTGTGAGCGGTCATATCTAATGATACTGTCGTGGGCCCAGTTAGAGTTTGGGTAGGGCATCAGCCCAATAATCAAGTTCTTCAGTTTCTACGTCATCCATGCGTCCTCCAGCTCTAGCAGGACATGGTTCAATTATGAGTGGAGCTCGTGGTAGAGGTGAACCTAGTCCATTCTATGCTTGGAGTGGTTGCCAGAGTGTTGAGGCTTGTCCAAATGTTGTCATTGGTATCTTATGTGTTCAAGCCATTGATCCGGGGTGCTCTTTGTCTTATTTCACACCATTCATTGCTTCATGTTTTTGATAGAACCCAAACTTCTTCATAAGCCGTTCTCTGTATCGACTCCGGTTGGTGATTCTACTACAACTATACGAGTTTATGGGAATTATGTTTTCACGATGTGTAGTCCTGTTACTACGGCCGATCTAATTGAGCCTGGAACAGTAGATTTTGTAGTAATTATGGGGATGGACTGGATTTATTCATACTTTTCAAAACATGACTACCAAACGAGAGTCATGAGACTCACTTTCCCTAACGAGCCGGTTATTGCGTGGAAAGAAAATAGTGTGGTGCCAAAGGGTAGGGTTATTTCATGTCGTAAGGCTTCGAAGGTGATTATGAAGGGGTTATCTGTCATTTGGTCCGGGTGGCGTACACCACTTCAGATCTGTCTGTCTCCGAGTCCGTGCCAGTTGTGAATGAGTTTCTTGAAGTGTTTTTGGATGAGCTTCCAACGATTTCGCCAGATAGGAAGATTGATTTTGGAATTGATGTATTGCTATATACTCAGCCAATATATATTCTACCATATAGAATGACGCCACTAGAGTTAAGAGAGTTAAAGGAGAAGATGAAAAATTTGTTAGAGAAGGGGTTCATATGATTGACTGTGTCTTCGTAGGGTGCTCTAGTTATTTTTGTCAGGAAGAAGGATGGGTAACATTGGATGTGCGTTGATTATCGACATCTTAACAAAGTGCCCATCAAGAATAAATATCCTTTGACTTTGATATATGATTTGTTCAACAAATTGAAAGGTGAAAAGTTGTTCTCTAAAATGGATCTGCGGTCCGGGTATCACCAATTGAAGATCAGAGAGCAAGATATTCCGAAGACAACCTTCAGAGCTCTCTATGGTCACTTTGAATTCTTGGTCATGTCTTTTGGGATAACCAATGCCCTGACAGCTTTCATGGACCTTATGAATTGGGTTTTCAAGCCATTTCTAGACTCCTTCATGATTGTTTTCATTGACAACATACTCGTTTACTCGTGGAGCAGGGAGGATCATGTCGGTCACCTTAGAGCAGTTTTGCAAACTCTTCATCAACACCAGTTGTACGCTAAATTTACAAAATCTGAATTTTTGGTTGAGTCTGTCACTTTTCTGGGTCATGTTGTTTCTACTGAGGGGATTCAGGTGGATCCCCAGAAGATTGCATCAGTGAAGAATTGTCCTAGACCCACGACCCCGATGCAGGTTTGTAGCTTCTTGGGTTTAGCCAGGAACTAAGGAGGTTTGTGAATGGATTCTCTACCCTTGCCTCCCTATTGACTAAATTGATGTAGAAAGCATTAAAGTTATAATGGTCCAATGCTTGTGAGAAAAGTTTTCAATAATTGAACTCAAGGTTGATCTCGGAACCGACATTGGCTTTGCAAGAAGGCATGAAAGGATTTGTGGTTTATTTTGATGCCTCCAGTTTTGCTTTGAGATGTGCATTGATGCAGCATAGGAAGGTTACAACATATGCTTCAAGGCAACCAAGAATCACGTGAAGAATTACCCGACACATGATTTGTAGCTTGCAGCTGTTGTATTTTCCTTGAAAGCGTGGCAGTATTATCTTTATGGGGTCCATGTGGATGCATTCTCGGACCACAAGAGTCTCCAATATTTGTTCAAGCATAAGTAGTAAAATTTGAGGCACCGGTGGTGCTTAGAATTCCATAAAGATTATGATATCAACATCTTGTACCATCTAGGAAAGGCGATTGTGCTGGCTGACGCCCTCAGTCAGAAATCCATGGGTAGTTTGACTCACTTGGTAGTGGATAAGAGGCTCCTAGCTCGTGAGGTTTATCGGTTGGCTAGTCTTGGGGTTTGCATTTCAACCCCAAATAAGGAGGAAATTACGCTGCATAAAAGAGTAGAATCATTGCTTGTAGTGAAATTCAAGGAAAATGAGTTCACTGATCCAGCATTGACACAGATGAAAGAGGACGTTCTGAATAACAAGACTTCGGCATTTTCACTCAGTGGAAATGATGGTGTGTTACAATGTCAAGGTAGGCTATGCGTTCCAGATGTGGATAACCTTCGGTAGAGCGAAATGGCGGAGGGTCATCATTCCTGGTATTTAGTGCACCCAGGTTCTATGAAAATGTATCAAGATCTGAAGGAAATTTATTTGTGGAGCTGTATGAAAATGGGTGTGGCGGACTTTGTATCTAAATGTCCAAATTTTCAACAAGTAAAAGCTGAGCATCAGCGGCCCGGTGGGTTAACCCTGCTTATGGAAATACTAATGTGGAAATGGAAGATGATCAACATGGATTTCGTATTAGGATTACCTCACACTCAGCGCATGTTCGACACAATTTGGGTGATAGTGGATCAACTAACCAAATCCGCTCACTTACAGTATGCTCGATTGTATGTCAAGGAAATAATGAGGCTTCATGGTACTAGACTTTTTATTATTTCGGATCGCGGGGCTCAATTCACAGCTGATTTTTGGAAGATATTTCTGTTAGGTTTGGGTACTCAGGTGAATCTCAACTCGACTTGCCATCCGTAGACTGATGGTAAAGCAGAGCGGACCATTCAGGCGTTTGAAGATATGTTTTGGGCTTGTGTCTTGGATTTCAAAGGCAATTGGGATGATCACTTGGCCCTTATAGAATTTTCTTACAATAACAGTTTTCATGCTAGCATCCAGATGGCCCCATTTGAGGCATTCTACGGGAGGAGATGTAGGTCTCTAATCGGATGGTTCGAAGTAGGTAAAGAACAATTGATAGGTTTGGATCTCATACACCATGCTATGGAAAATTTTAATGTTATTCGGGAAAGGATGAAGTCTCCTAAGAGTCGGTAAAAATCCTATGCCGACGTTCGTCGAAGAGAATTGGAGTTGCATGTAGATAATTGGTATTGTTGAGCGTGCCTCCTATGAAGGGAGTCATGCGATAAGGGAAGAAAGGGAAGCTGAGTCCTAGATATGTCGTGCCTTATCAGATCATTCAAAGGATCAGGAAAAATGCATATAGGCTGGAGTTGCCCCCTGAAATGTTCTTAGTGCACCAGGTGTTCCATGTGTCTATGCTTAGGATAGTGGTTGGAGATCCGTCCACCATCGTGCCACTTGAAGATCAAGGTTACTGAAGAGTTATCATATGAAGAAATTCTTATTGCTATTCTTGATAGGCAAGTCCATAAATTGCGAAATAAGTAAATTGCTTCAGTTAAAGTGTTGTGGCAAAATCAACAAGTCGAGGGAGCCACGTGGGAAGTGGAAGATGAGATGAAAGAAAAATATCCCCATTTATTTGAACAACTCTAGTAGAGATCGTGTGAACCCTTGTCCCTAAGAGAACTGCCATTGTTTCCCATTAGGTGCAGAGACACCCCATTGCTCCCCTAAAGGCTTTACAATTGTAATTCTTCAAGTTGTGCCAAAATTGTATGTGTTGTGATTATTTGAGCCATATGCATACCCTTCTTGGTACATGAAAGTTTTGTAAGAACTTTTGTGATAAACAATTGGCTTTTGATAGTATAGATTGGTAATGATGATAGTATATATTGGTAATGATTAATTTACATTGTGTATAGCGAGTTGAAGTAATTAAAATGTATGTGACTCATTGAAGTAATCAAACTATGTGCCAAATGTGTCAAGTGATTGAATGTGCACAAGTAGATGGATGATGAATTATATACAACTTGGAGGGATAACAAGAATTGTGTAATGGTGCATGGAAATGTAATTTAGGGTCTCTCTGACATGTAGATATGTCCAAATTACAAAGGAAACTCTAGTAAAGTATGGGAGTAAGTGAAAATAATGCGATCTTGCATATCATATTTTTCAAACCAACCGATTTTAAAAAATCCTCATTCGAAGACGAATGATTTAAAGTGGGGGAGGACATAAGGGCCTGTAAAAATTTGTGCTCAAAGCCTAGTAATTCTAAGTGGCATGTTCCATATATGTGCTGGGATGTGTAAAAATTCTTGCTCCCCACAGTTCGGGCCCGTTTAACTTATTTTGCACATAAGAATCAAGAATCAAAATTTTCCAGAAAAGTGCCATTATGCTGTCATGAATGCGGTTGCAGATATGGTATGCATACCGTATTTCTGACCAGAGTTAATTAGAGATTTAGTCAAAACTAATGTTGAAAATCCAGTCCATTATGCGATCACATAATCAATATGTGGACCGCATAGTCTTCGCACAAGTTCCTCAAAGATTTGTGAAGGTCAGTTCTGCGATGCATTATGCGACCGCAGAACAGGAATACAGACAACATTCACATAGCATACCCAAGTGGAAACGCTCAGATTTCTGGGGAACTTTTGTCGTGCAATCTTCTGACTGCATGTTGATTCTACAATTTTAAAGTGCAACCGCAGATCTTGCTCGGGCTTCTATTTTTCTAAAATTTTAAACCCAACCCCTTTTGGAAAAAACACCCCCAACGCCTTATTTTTAATGATCATTTGGACAATATAAGAGAAAGGGAAGAGTGGGTTCTTGAGAGAGAAAATAATCTTGATCAATTTGATTATTCAAAACTATCAGAACCGAGCGAATTCAAAGTAATATCCCTCATCCCTATTCTTGCAGGTAAAATCCCTAAGCTTTTTCTTGATTTTGAGGTTCAAACAAGTGGAGGAGTCTCATGCATTGATTCTTGAAAATAATGGTTTCAATTGTACATGCATGCCTTCTTAAAAACTTAAAACCTAGCAAGGGGAATCCGGGTAACGATAAAGGTTTGCAAAAAAAGAGTTGATAACCTCATTAAGTTTTGCGTAGCAATTGCGAACCCCAATTCTATGTCATATGCATTAACTTGTGCACTAGATTATTTGTGAATTGAAAATAGAAATTAAAAATGGAATTCGGCTCCTGGTATGTATGGCTATCTTTGACCATTGTAATATCACCGTGTTTGGTGTAGGAATGTTGGGTATGTTATATCTACATGGAATATTTGTGAAATTATTTTGATGGGCATGATTGTGAATGTGTTATGTTGTATGAGCCGAGGAACAAATGACGGAAGGAAATAGTAAATGATGTAACTAGAATAACTGTGGTAAACATCAATGTCTTTTTGCGGGTAATTATCGTTGTGGCGTGTAAGGAACATGAGTTGTCGGATATGATGAGAAAAGTATTTATGGTTATGGAAATACTTGTAAATTGTTGTTGTTAATTCTTAAGAAGTGTTGTTGTTGATCCTTGTGAATTGTTGATTGTAGTTGTGTTGTTTTCTGAACTAAATTGTATGATGGGATTGGGTTGTGCACTGCAACATAATGTAATAATATGTGGGTTGTGGTGATAAGGGCGGCCGAGGTAATAAGGGTGGCCGAGGTAATAAAGGTGGAATGTGATTGAAATCACTATTGAAATAAAAATATGAGAAAATTGTTAGGTTATTGATGTGGAAATATGGAAGGGGAAACAGGAGAGTTTGTAAACTTGTTTTGGTTGATTGTTCCTTTCTTGTGTATTTGATTGTTGATTTCATTATTGTCTCCTACTTGTGTATGGTTTGTGTTTACTTGGCGCAAAGTTTGTTCATACATACCAGTACAATTCAAGTGTACTTACGTCTCTTTTTCTAGGTGCGCTACATTCGTGTTATCATTGGTAGACATGAGCGGGTTGAGAGTATCTGGGTGAGGTAGGTTTATATGTAGGAGGTGGAGATGATTGATAAGTTAGTGGTGGATCTTTTCACGAGGGTGGTTGGTAATTTCAGGTTGGTTGTTATGTGGCTGGATGTGTTGGATAGGCTTAGTATTTAAGGGGAGACTTTGTCCTTTGTGCAACCATCATGGCCTATACGTTCCTTATGGACCACATTTAATACATTCTTCAATATTTTAGCAACTTTGATAATATCAGAAAACTTATGGTTTTCAATCATCATTAGTCGTTCATAGTATTGTGGGTACCGAGCTCGGACAAAGAACTTATTCATTTGGTCCTGTTCTAACGCAGGTATGACCTTAGCAGCTTCGGACCTCCAGTGAGTAGCATACTCACAAAATGTCTCTGTAGGTCTCTATTTCAGATGCTGGATATAGAATACGTCTTGTGTGTTTTTTGTATTAAACCTGAAATGGTCCATGAAGTCAGATTCAATACCTACCCATATCGACCACTGCTTGAAATCTTGGCCGATGTACTAAGATAACATATCTCCTTTCAAACTCCTTATGAATAGCTTCATGTGGATCCTTTCATCTTTTCCTACTCTGACCTGCTTGTCAAAATATGTCCTCTGATAGACCCTTGGATCATTCATACAATCAAACATTTTTAACTTAGGAGGGTTTTACCCCTCGGGTAGTTCGACATCAGGCTGTATGCAAAGATTCTCGAAGTTCATCACCTCGATTCCTTTGCTTCTCTCAACGCTCTAAATCAGGCTGGTTATTTTCTTCGGTTCCTCGGCCATGTTATTAATGAGCAGATCCTTTTCGTCAGACTCAGGTGTGCAAGATATAGGTTGGGGGGAGTTCAGCATGGTCTCTACATAGTTAAGATTTCTATGGCATCTTGTGGGCGTGGAAATGGTCATTTGTTGAGTCTTGAGGTTTTGGATGAGTAGTGGAATGTTGGTTGGGGTATGGCAGGAGTTATATAGGTTCTTTGGTTGAGCAGCGGGATGATTATGTTGTTTTGGGATATTTTGAAGAGGTGTAAGGTTATTAACATTGGGGAAGTTGGTATATGGGGTGCTGAGGGAAAGTGGCACTTTGCCATATTCCAAACCTGATCGAGCTCTTCCAGGAACTTCAACAATTTCTTTTACGCTTGCGACACATTCTCGTTATGAACTCGAATACCAATCAATGGCCTCTACCCGTTATGTTGTGTTCTCTTTTATGATGTTATTCAAATCTTCCGACTTGCCTTTGTTCCTGCTTTTTACATGACTAAAAGAAGGAGCGGTTAGAGGGCCCCTGCATCTCGTGGAATAAGATGACGCTGCCGGGTGTACGAACTAACCTTTGGAGGGGGGGGGTGGATAATAAAAACGAAAATAAAAAAGGTAATCAAGTTAGTGAGGATTATAAAAAATATTGTAATATTTAAACACATAGTGTGGGAATGTAAAACGTATTCTAATTTAGGATCCTTGTTCTGCCCGAGGTTGGCCTAGCGACAAGTTGATTTAGAGAACATAGAATGCTAAATGCCTCATTTTATCGATAAAAGTAGGCGCATCCCAAAATGCCACAAAATAAGCAAGAAATAAAAGTTATTAATGGCCATTGGCCTTATTACATTCATAAAGCGAAAAAGGTAAATTTCTATCTACTTCATCCAAGGAGGACCTTCCCATATTCGACATCCTTGGCTCAGTCGAACAACTTTCCCAATGCACTAATTATCAGTAGTACGTATGCTCTGGCTATATGTCCAACTTTGGTCCCTTAAGATTTTTGAAAATATTCAAGCCTTTTGAGAAACATCCTCTCCAGTTCTACTATGCATTCCTCTAGGTATCCTAACCTTTTTTTGGCACTGACAGCCATGTCCTTCAAATCCTAAATCAACTTTTGTTTGGACTCTTTTATCTCGCGATGTTCGATCTCGTAGATGTGGATCCTTTTGCATAGCTGGTTGTACTTGACTTGAGCCTCGGCCTTTACATCTATAATTTTGTGACATCGAATAAATCCTGGCTGGCCCATACCATCCCAATTGTCTTCAAACCAACCTAAGTAGAAAGGGGTGAAATCAGCATGATATTTTTCTGGCTCGATGGTGTCTTTCTCCGTTATGATCTTGTAGTGCCATATTTGTCATCTTGGCATTTGTAGGGACTATCATCATTTTGGATGTCATCTCGGAAATGGCTCAACTTATCGACCATAGATATGACTTGCTTCCTACCTGCTTGCCTCATAACTCGAATAGGGAAATAAGGGTATATTCCTATTAGACCGATTAGTATCAGCAAAGGTGCATCTCTTGATCGAGCGACAATCTCCTCTATCGGAAACCGGTAGCATCCATTGAACATGTTCTTCAGTCAGATTATCAAATAGCTCAACCCACTCCTTTGCGTTCTCAGGCTAAGCGAACAAGTCGAGGATGTAATTAATTCGCTTTGGGTGGTGGAAAATGATGTGATCATCCTAGTCCCTTCACTGAATTTCTTGTAGGTATTCACCATTTTGGAAATGATCCATGAATCAAAGTTGAAGTAGTATATTATAGCCTTCGAATTTTTTTTCTCCTCGTTGACACTTTTCTAAGGCTCACTATATGTTTGCAAAGATCATGAGAACAATGTTGAAAGGATACCCACCAATCCCCTCTATTAGGGTTTGGTTCACCATAGCCACCCTAGTAGGGATTCTCCCTTTCTTCATAGGAAGCACGATCAGACCTAGGAGGCAAAATATGAAGACGAAGACCCTACTATGGATATGTCCCAAGGATGTGATGGAAAACTCGCCATGGCAGGTACGGTATGATTTGATTTTGCCGTACCATTCGTGCAAGAAGTCAAAAGGGATGTATGATTCCTTCAGGCATGTCTATTCTGCATTCGTCTTCAAACCCATCATTTAAAGGAAACCCTTGCCTGGGCGGTTCTCAGTCATTAGCCAACCCTGAGTTTCCCACAGTAGACCGGCCAATCCTCCTATCTCCTTTAGTAGAGGTGTAATCTCGATGTTCCCAAAGTGGAACACGGCCCTTTCACAATCCCCAGTTGGGGTTGTAACATCGACGATCTTGTTGTTAGGCGGGATCACCAATAGAGATGGCAGATTACCTAGATGTTTTCTGACGAGGGTTTTATTGCTAGAATGTAGATCCTCCCACCAACTCAAAAATCTTGGGTGGATGTTGATGACCATCCATATTCTAGGGATTTCATGCCTTATCTTTCTGCAAGGCAAACAAGGTTTGGCCCTTATTCCCCCCGGACTTGACTATTCAACATCAAAAATTAGCATGAAGCATTTAGTCTCCTAATAAATGCACAGAACGTGATTATGCCTGTATGGGTTTAGGGAAATCCTGTGGACTCTGGACAAAGCTATCTTAAAGGATCATTATGTGGACAACAAAACCGACCCTTCTAGGTTTGACCATGATGCATGTACAACATAAACAGAGTAAGGTTTCTATGGGGTTTTAGACTGGTACCCTTTAGCCGACAACTCAAAGGGGAAAGTCCAGGAACTATCGACTGCACTGCTAATTGACTAGTTTAGCACAAATAAGCGTTTCTGAATTTAGGTGGTAATGATATAGGAAGGGTTCAACCACTCATGAAGAGTTGCAGTATTATTTTTTTGAAACGAGTGGAGTATGATGTTGAGCGTGAATATGCGACGATTAACAAGAATATTGACATGTACTTGCATGTTAAGAAGACAATAAATACAACAATTTTATATTTTAAATCACAAGTTAAAGGATACAAACAAGGAAGATATGTTAGTTTTTCTTTTAAAGAAAAAATTAAATGGTTAAATAAATTAAAAATATAAATGCACAAAAGGAGAGTACAAATTAAGAAGAATAGAATGAAGTGGTACGAGCCTAAATATCCCTAGCAGGGTCGCCATGATGTTGCGCCACTTTTCCTTTGTAGAAGAATCAGATTTATGACTTATTGGGACAACTTTTTCTTTTGGGAAAGAGGTTTTTCAATTTTGAATGGTAGCCACCTAAAAATGATAAGGTGTCTTAGGTACCTATAGGGTTTATTTCTAACTATGTTTGATAATCGGAGATAGGGTAAGGGTTTGAAATAATCATAAGGGAAGCTGTTAGGAACCTCTCAGGCAGTTTTTGGTGAATTTGTGCAATTATAAAATACACAAGTATTGCTTAAATAATGAGGGATTTAATTTCACATACACAAGTGTTTGAAAACAAGTATTGAAAAAGCGAAATGAATTATAATCTTGGTAAGCTTATGAAAAAAAGGGTGTGTCCTAGGTTTGTTTGTTATATGGATCACATCAATGCAATAACCGATATGACACTCCTTAAAATAGGGTCAATACGTGATATTAGCGCACCGGTAATCATATCCATATCCACCCTTTCATGCCCCATGAAGGTAATTAAAGTGAGGAATTGTATCGACCCCTATTGCATGCTGTTACCCGTCCCTTCCTGTCAGTCCCAGAGGTTAGGACTCCTATCCAATGAGAAGTAGGTTCTAGGCAGACCCTCACGTATAAAGGCAAAAATACAAATGCGATAATACCAAACTAGTAGGACTGCATTTAAAAGGGGAAAAACGTTAACGAGTTGAAGGCTAAGGTATTCTTCCACAGATAATGCACAAAGTCAATGTGGCTTATACATAATTATGATCTGAATTTAAAAACCTAAATCTGGGTGCTTGAGTGATAACATCATAACCAAATTTATCACATGACTCAGAAAGAAGTCCGAATCAAGTTTTTCCTACTAATTTTAACAGTTGATATATAAATGAAGGGAGTTCTAGTTTTATTCAAGTTATTACTTAAAGCTTGCCTAGGATAATCAATGTTCAGTTTTTACCCCATGATATTAAAATTTGTTATGAGATTATTCTTTACCTAAAACATGATGTTCTAGTTGCATAGATTGTTATTAATTATATTCAGAAAAAATATCACAGTGTGAAAATTACTACATTAATACCCTTTGCACGACTTAGTAATTAACTAGGAGTTTTAACCGAAACGCAAACAGAATCCTAGAACATGATATCTATTATGCATGTATAAGACTCACGATTCAGAATTCCTAGAGCAGGATTTTTAACTGCTTATGGCAGGATTGCAGACTTTCCTAAGACCATGATTTCTAAATGCATATGACAACATAGAACATAATAGTAATGTGCTGATTATTAGCAGATTTTGAAACATGAATTTTATAAAGGTGCACATGCTGAACAATAAATATGAGACCGAAGTGCATGATTTCTAATTGTGACGATCCTACCTGTCATCTTTGAAATTTACGCCATGTTCCCCTATTAACTACTTCCCCTAAGTTCATTTTTTCTACTTTGGTTTTTCGAGACGTTCGATGTTAAAATTCGAAGTGTTTTAGGACATTTAGTCCCTAGATGGGGGCTTAAGTGTTGGAAAGTGGTCCATAATTTGAACAGTGTCAAGATGACTTCGGAATGGGAATTCGATGGTTCAGTTAGCTCCGTTAGATTATTTCCGGGCTGGGAGTGTGTTCAGATTGTATTTTGATGTCCGTAGCTCATTTAGGCTAGAAATGCCAAAAGTTAGAAATTGGATTTTTCCGGTCCGGTAGTGAATTTTTCATTCGAGGGTCAGAACAGTGTTCTGGAAGTTTCTGTAGAACCTTCATGTTACTTGGGATGCGCGTGCAAAGATTTAGGTAAATCGGACGAGTGTTGGTTAGGATTTGGATACAATGAGTATTTTGGATAAACTTGAAAATCTTAGGATTTAATTTTTGTTTTAATCGAGGTTTCGGTGTTGTTTTAGCTGTTTTAATGATTGGAATGAATTTGAATAAGGTATTAGGTGGTATTAGTTTTTTTTGGTTGAGGTCTAGAGGGCATTAGGTCAGTTTCGGATGCTCGACGGGTTAGTTTTGGAAGTTAGAAGGAAATTGCAGCAGGGCTTCTATTGTTTTTGCTTCTGCGGCTTGGGAACCGCAGAAGCGGCACCGCATAAGCGGCCCTCGCACCGCAGAAGCGAGTTGGTCCCTTTTCCTTTGATACCGCAAAAGCGGTCAGCTATCCGCAAATGCGGAGCTGCATAAACGGTTATAAGTCCGTAGAAGTGGAATCCAGCCATTTTAGTGAAAATTTCAAAAGCGGTGGTTTGTATGCATAAGCAGGACCGCAGAAGCGGTTCCTGGACTACAAAAGTGGAGATCACTGTCATGACAAGGGTTTATCCGAGATTTAATTTCAAATGTTAGAAAATAAATTTTGGGCTCGGGCTAGGCAATTTTGAGAGGATTTCGAATAGGAGATTACTGGGTAACATTTCCATGAATCTTTATTGTTATATTCCATCATTTGGTAGTTAAATTCATCATTAGAATTCGAACTAAGGATAAAAAATTGAAGAATTTGGTTGAAAGTTCATTGACTAAACTACTGGGTTTTTAGGGGGCATTCAACCTCTGATTTTTTGAGATTTTTATATGGTTAGACTCGTGAGAGTACGAGGTTTCTGAAAATGTGAAAATTGTTTAATTTTGAGAAGTTATCCTGTGGAGCTTTTTGGTCATTTTACTTATTTTCGCGCCTAGGTATAATTTTACTAGTGAAATTAGTTACTTGCGATGTTATTCACAGTATGTATATGGTTTGAATAAATTTGGGTCACTTGGAGTCGGATACTCGTTGCAAGGGCATCGTTCCTTATTTATTTTGCATCGCTTCAAGGTAAGTGGCTTATCTAATCTTGTGTGGGGACACTGTCCCTTAGGATATGATATTTGGTATTTGAATGCCTGGTATGGGAAGTGGCGAGCCTGTACTTGAGCTAATTGTCTAAAACCCGAATTTTTACTTAAAATACCTCAACTGAGTTTTTCTTTCGTATTTGCTTTATCTGTTTTCCACAATAGCCAGTGCTAGTATAGAAAAGCATGTTTAGATAATTCATCATTTTCCTATTTGCTTAATTTGCCTTAACAAAAATTACGTGAAGCATGTTAGACCAGAACTTTTTGTTACTTTTATTGTTGTACTTCAATTTCTGAATATTTCTCTGATTTTGATTGCGCATTTACATTGGGACTACAGTTGTGGGATTTCGGTAGCTCCCCCTTGGTTGTTTACTTTTGGAGTGCGTGTTCAATTCTCGATAGATCCCCCTGAACAGTTATATGTAACTACGGTTATGCAGCCGGAGGATTCCCCCAGTACTGGGTATTGATATGTGATGGACTACAAGTTAGATTCCCGGGATATTCTTCAGATATATTCCCAAGATAGAGTACGCATTAGATTCCTGGGAGATCCATCAGATATATTCATATAGTGGACTACGGGACGATATCCTGGGAGTTCCTCGTACATATTTATAATATGGACTACAGGACGGTATCCTGGAAGATCCTCATTATTTGTGCTGTTATTGAGTTGGTTACTCCGTGTTATATCCTAATTTATGTTTATCTCATATTTTTGTTAGTCTTATTTTATATTTTTCCTCAGTAGGGAACTGACCTTCCTCGTCACTACCCGACCGAGGTTAGGCTTGGCACTTACTGAGTACCGTTGTGATGTACTCACACCGCTTCTACGCATGTTTTACATGTGCAGATTCAGGTACTTCCGGCCAGGCGCATTATTAGTAGCTTCAGGGAGCTTACGGAGACTTGAGGTATATCTTCTACATCCGCAGATCCGAAATCTCTATTCCATTCCAGCTGTAGTCGATAGCCTTTCTCCTTCTATCTATGTTTGTTTTAGATAATCTGGTGTAGAGCGCATTATGATACTCGTTTAGCCTGGGTTGCCCGTGGGTTTTTGGGTCATTGGGATAGTTTCAGAATGTTAAGTGTTAAAGTGTATGTGCCCAGCGGTATTTATATACATTATTCATGTTATTTCGCTTTTAGATTATTAAATTTTGTAAATGTTGTTACTTCCGAAATGTGTTAGGCATACATAGTCATGAAGACTACGTGCCGTCATGATATGTTCACAATCGGTGAACTAGGGACTTGACAAGTTGGTATTAGAGCCCTACGTTCATACGAGTCATGGGACACATGCCGATTTATTAGAGTCTCACTGATCTGTACGGAGATGTGTGTACTTATCTACGGGAGGCTATGTAACTGTTTAGGAAAATGTTCACTTCATTGAATTCCTTGTCGTGTTATGTTTTAGACATCAACTCTAGCTTCTGTCTTCTATTCTCTCATGGATGATCAGGACACGCTCGACCCAAGAAAATCAGGCACTCGCACCCACTCCTGCATCCGCTAGAGGAAGGGGTCGGGGCAGGGGTCATGGGTGCTCGCGCAGTAGGGCCAGACAACTTGCGCGAGCTACTCAAGAGGTACCACGAGCGGATCCTGCCAGGACTTAGTCACCTGACATGCCCACAACCACCACTAATCAAGCTGTTCCTGAGGCATTTACACAATTTATGAGCATGTATACTACGCTGTCACAAGCGGGGCTGCTTCACCTTGCCGCATCCACATTCGAGACCGGGGGACGAGCCCAGACTCCCGCAACCCGCACTCCAGAGCACAGAGTGCATATTGGGAAGGTTCTATATATTATTCCCATCCAGCCTGCAGTACTATTTCACCCCGAGGATGGGCACCTGCTTCTGAGGATTAGCAGTGTAGACTGGAGAGGTTCAAGACGTATGATCGTTTTGTGTTTAGCGGACTATCTACGGATGATGATTTGGGGGTTTTGGAGGAGTGTCACTAATCTTTCGCACCATGGGTATTACTAGCTCGAGCAAGGTTTCTTTCACAGCTTTCCAGCTTCGGGGAGCCGCCTATGACTGGTGGCGCACCTTTGACTTAGACAGTCCGGACGAGGCTGCCTCCCTGACTTGGATTTAGTTTTCAGACATGTTTCAAAGAGAGTTTGTTCCACAGAGCCTCCGAGATGCATGGACCGTGAAGTTTGAGCATTTGCACCAGGGCCGTATAACTGTCTCTAAGCATGCCATCCGTTATACTAGGTTGGCCAGACATGCACCAACTTTGGTTGCTACTATTCATGAGAGTGTCTGCAGGTTTATTGAGGGTCTTATTTCTCCCATCAAGTCTAGCATGGCTCTAGAGTTGGAGATGGATATATCCTACCAGCAGGTAGTGAGGACATCCAGGAGGATAGAGGGTGTGCACGGCAAAGAGCGAGAGGAGAGAGAGGCCAATAGGTCTCAAGAGTCGAGTTATTACTCTGGTACTTGTACATCAGCAGCAGGACGTTATGGTAGGGGCTATAGGGTCTCCAAGTTCACTAAGGTCTTCCCTCATCGAGCAATACTCCAGCTCCTCCCAGATCCCAAAAGCCTTAATATGCACCTCCAGTTTCTAATGTGCCTTCGGAACGGGGTACTTCATGAGGTCAGTCTAGCATTGGTGGGTCCAGTAAGTCAGAACCACCGCGCCCTCCCAGGGCTTGTTTTAAGTGTGGGGTTACCGTCACATGGTCATCAGGCCATCGTTCTAGCTCCAACTGCAACCCACCTTCCCAGCAAGCCAGGGGTGAGGATCGTGGAGATAAGGTCACCCTCGAGAGTGGTACCAGGCCAAAGTTTATGCTATTCCTTCTCGTACCGAGACTGTCGCCTCCGATTCTGTTATCACAGGTATTATATTGGTTAGTCAAAGAGAGGCACCGATTCTATTTGATACAGCTCTACCTATTCTTATGTGTCATCTTATTTTCCTCCACATTTGGGTATAGACCAAGAGACCTTGAGCTCTCATATTTATGTTTCTACTTCCGTGGGAGATTCCATATTGTGGACCACATATATCGTTCATGTTTGGTTACTATCCGTGGTTTTGAGACAAGGGTAGATCTTTTATTTCTCGATATGGTTGATTTAAATATTATCTTGGGCATGGACTGGTTGTAACCCCATTATGCTATTCTTGATTGTCACGCTAAAACCGTGACACTGGCTATGCTAAGTATTCTGCGTGTTGAGTGGAGTGGTACTTTTGATTACACTCCCAGTAGAGTTATATCTTTTCTTAAAGCTTAGATTATAGTTGAGAAGGGGTGAACCACATATTAAGCTTATGTGAGAGATGTCATTGTTGATACCCCTTCTATTGACTCTGCTCCATCGGTACGGGATTACCCCAATGTGTTTCCAGCTGATCTTTCGGGTATGCCGCCCGATCTCGACATTGATTTAGGTATTGATTTTGTACTGGGCACTCAACCCATATCCATTCCTCCTTACCGTATGGCTCCTCCTGAGTTGAAGAAGTTGAAGCATCAATTATATGAATTGCTTGATAAGGGTTTCTTCGACTCAGTGTTTAACCGCGGAGTGATGCTGTCTTGTTCGCAAAAAAAGATGGTTATATGCGCATGTGTATCGATTATCGCCAGTTGAACAAGATTACAGTGAAGAACCGATATCATTTGCCTCGTATTGACGATCTATTTGACAAGCTTCAAGGCGCATAGATGTTTTTTATGATTCATTTGGGCTCAAGTTATCACAAGATAAAAATTCGGGAGCTGGATATCCTGAAGACTACTTTCCGCATCGGCATGGTCACTACGAGTTCCTTATCATGTCATTTTGGATGACCAACGCCCCATCAACTTTTATACATTTGATGCACAATGTATTCTGCACTATCACAACTCATTTGTCATTGTTTTGCATAGATGATATTCTTGTTTATTCCCAGAGTCGAGAAAATCATGAGTAGCACCCGAGGACAGTGCTTCAGACCATGAGAGAAATGAAAGTATATGCAAAGTTCTCAAAATGTGAGTTTTGGTTGAGTTCTGTTGCATTTCTAGGCCACTTGGTATCGAGTGAGGGCATTGGGGTAGATCCGAAGAAGGTGGAGGCCGTGCAGAGTTGGCCCAGACCCTCCTCAGCTACAGAGATCCGCAGTTTCCTTGGCCTGGTGAGGTATTCCATTTGTTTTCTGGAGGGGTTCTCGGTTATTGCA
The DNA here is from genome assembly GCA_034376525.1 of Nicotiana benthamiana. Taxonomy (NCBI): domain Eukaryota; kingdom Viridiplantae; phylum Streptophyta; class Magnoliopsida; order Solanales; family Solanaceae; genus Nicotiana; species Nicotiana benthamiana. Next base: position 133,994,594 of record CM067329.1, on the reverse strand, counting down.
GCCCCTATGACTAGGTTGACCTAGAAGGGTGTTCCTTTGCAGTGTTAAGACAAGTGCGAGGCGAGTTTCCAAAAGCTCAAGATGGCTTTGACTTCAGCTCCAAATATGATTTTGCCCATGGATTTGAGGTCTTATAAAGATTTTTGTGATGCCTCACAAGTCAGACTTGGACTGATGTTGATGTAGTACTGTAGGGTGATTGTCTACACGTCCTGACAGTTGAAGGTACATGAAAAGAACATCCTATCCATGATCTTGAGTTAGCTGCTATTGTTCATGTCTTGAAGATCTGGCGTCATTATTTGTGCGGCGTGGCTTGTGAGATTTACACGGATCATCGGAGTTTACAGCACTTGTTAAAGTAAAAGGATCTGAAGTTGGGCCAGAGGTGATGGTTGGAGCTACTGAAGGATTATGATATTATTATTCTTTATCACACGAGCAAGGCTATGTGTTAGCCGATGCATCGAGTCATCGGCCGGAGAGTCTGGGGAGTTTGGCATATTTACCAGCTTCAGACAGACCCATGGCGATAGATATTCAAGCCTTAGCCATTCAGTATATGAGATTGTACCTTTCAGATCCATGTCGTGATCAAGCCTATGTGGTTTCTCGGTATTCATTGTTTGATCGTATTAGGGAGCGGCAGTATGATGACCCTCATTTATTTTTGTCAAGGACATAGTTCAGCATGGCGATGCTAGGGATGTGACTATTGGAGGTGACAGAGGCTGATAGCTCGTGGTTCTCCATCCATCCGGGTGCCCCGAAGATATATCAGGATCTGGGACAGCAATACTGGTGGATGCGGATGAAGAAAAACATAGCAGAGTCTGTAGCTAGATGCGTCAAATGTAAGCAGGTAAAGGCTGAGAACTAGAGACCGGGAAGGTGACTCCAGTAGATCGAGATTCCAGAGTGGAAATGGAAGAAGATCAATTTGGAGTTTGTAACTGGTCTCCATCTGAATGCGAAGAAATTTGATTCTATTTGGCTTGTTGTGGATTGGCTGACCAAGTCCACTCATTTCATTCCATTATGTACTACATACTCGGCAGAGCGGTTAGCGAGGATTTATATCAGGGAGACTGTACGTATGCACGGCATTCTAGTTTCTATCATCTCAGACAAGGTTTCAGTGTTTAAATCACGGTTCTAGAGAGCCGTCCAGCAAGAGTTGGGTACCCAGGTGACTTTGAGTACAACTTTTAACCCTCTGACGGAAGGACATATTGAGCGCACCATTTAGATTCTTCAGGATATGCTCCGTGCGTGGGTGATTGAGATTAGAGGGTCTTAGGATCAGTTCTTGTCACTGGTTGAGTTTGCATACAAAAACAGTTATCATCCAGCATTCAAATGGCGATGTATTAGGCATTATTTTGTAGGAGATGCAAATCCCAGTGGGTTTTGTTCAAGTTGGGTAAGGTCAGGCTATTGGGCATTGAGTTGGTCTATGATGCAAAAGAGAAGGTAAAGGTGATTCAGGATAGAATCCGTACGGCCTAGTCAAGACAGAAGAGTTATGCAGACCCGAAGGTTCGTGATGTTTCATTTATGGTTGGTGATCGGGTTTTCTTCACGTCTCGCCTATGATAGGCGTCATGAGGTTAAGGAAGAAAGTAAAGTTCTGTCCGGGGTTCATTGGCATTTTTGAGATTTTGATGCGAGTTTGGAAGGTTGCTTAAAAGCTTTCTTTGCCTCCCAGTTTGGCCGGGGTTCATCCAGTATTTCACATCTCGATGCTTCTGAGGTATCACGGTGACCCATCTCACATGTTGGATTTCACTTCAGTCTAGTTGGACAATGACTTGTCCTATATTGAGGAGCCAGTGGCGATATTACACAGGCATGTCTGAAAGCTAAGGTCTAAGGATATAGCTTCAGTAAAGGTTCAGTGGCGAGGTCAGCTGCCCAATGAGGTGACTTGGGAGACCGAGCGGGATATGCACAGCCGATACCGTCATCTTTTTGCTACTTAAGGTATGTTCTCTATGCTCGTTCGAGGACGAACGGATGTTTGAAGTGTAGGAGGATGTGACGACCCGGCCAGGTGTCTTTTGAATTTATGACATGTTCCCTCATTAACTGCTTTACTAAGTTCATTTATGCTATTTTGGCTTGCCGGAGCGTTCGGTGTTAGAATTCACAATCTTTTGGGAAACTTAGTCCCTAGATGAGAGTTTAAATGTTGGAAAGTGGTCATATTTGGATTAGTGTGAAGACGGCCTCAGAATGGGAATCTGATGGTTTTGTTAGCTCCGTTAGGTTATTTCGGGGTTTAGAGCGAATTCATAATGTATTTTGGATGTCCATAGCTAGTTTAGCTTTGAAATGCCGAAAGTAGAATTTGAAGGTTTCCTGTCCGATAGTGAATTTTTGATCCGAGGCCAGAACAGTATTCCAGAAGTTGTTGTAGCACCGTCATGTCATTTGGGATGTGCGTGCAACGTTTTAGGTCAATCAGATGAGTGTTGATTAGATTTTGGATCAAAAGAGTATTTCAGTGTGTTTTTAGGTATTTTAAGGATTTGTATAAGTTTGAATGAGGTATTAGGGGGTATTGGTGTTTTTGGTTGAGGTCGCGGGTGCCTCGACTGTCTTTCGGATACTCGACGTGTTAGTTTTGGAAGTTAGCAGGAAATCGAATCAGGCCTTCTGTTGTTTTGACTTATATGGCTTGGGAACTGCAGAAGCGGTGCTGCATAAGCGGTCCTCGCACCGCAGAAGAGAGTTGTTCCGTTTTCCTCTAAGACTGCAGAAGCGGTCAGCTATCCGCAAAGGCGGAGCCGCATAAGCGGTTATAAGTTCGTAGAAGCGGACTCCGGCAAATTAAGTTAAAATGCAAAAGCGGTTGTTTGTCAACATAAGCTGGACCGCAGAAGCGGTCCATAGACACCAAAAGCCCAAATTACTATTATGATAAGGGTTTATTCGAGGCTTAATTTCAAATGTTGAAAATCAATTTTGAGCTCGAGCAAGGGCGATGTTGAGAGATTTCGAAGAGGAGATTACTGGGTAACGTTTCTATGATCCTTTCTAGTAATATCCTATCATTTCGGAGTGAACTCCATCATTTAAATTCGACATAAGGATCAAAAATGGAAGAATTTGGGTGAAAGTTCATTGTCTTAACAATTGGGTTTTTAGAAGGAATTCGACCTCTGGTTTCTCAGATTTGTATATGGTTAGACTCGTGAGAGTACGAGGTTTCTAGAAATGTGAAAATTATTCCATTATGATATGTTGGCCTGAGGGGCATTTTTGTCATTTTACCTATTTTACTCTTTTGCTTTAATTTTAATAGTGGAATTAGTCTATAGAGATGTTATTTAAAGTATGTAATTTGTTTGAACAGATTTAGGCCACTCAGAGTCCGATACTCGTGGAAAGGGCATCGTTCCTTATTGATTTTGCATGGGTTCGAGGTAAGTGTGTTGTCTAAATTTATGTGGAGGACTTTGTCCCTTAGGATATGATATTTGGTATTTGAATGCCTGGCACATGAGGTGGCGAGCGCATACTTGAGCTAATTGTTGAAAACCTGAAGTTTTACTTAAAATACCTAAAATGAGTTTTTCTTTTGTATTTGCTTTATTCTGCCTGCAATTATAGCCTGTGCTAGTATAGCAAAGCATGTTTAGATGATTTAAGATTTTCCTATTTGCTTAATTTGCCTTAATTGAAATTACATGAAGCATGTTAGCCCAGAATTATTTGTTACTTGTATTGTTATACCTCAATTTCTGAATATTCCTCTGATTTTGACTGTGCATTTACATTTGGACTATAGATGTGGGATTTCGGTATCTCTCCCTTGTTTGTTTACTTTGGGACTGTAGGTTCAATTTCCGATAGATCCCCCTGCACGATTATATGGAACTACGGAAATGCAGCCTGTAGATTCCAGCAGTACTGGGTATTGATATGCGATGGACTACAGGTTAGATTCCAGGAGATCCTTCTGATATACTCATACGATGGACTACGGGTTAGATTCTTGGGAGATCATTCAGATATATTAATACTCTGGACTACGGGACGGTATCCCGGAAGAAACTCATATAGATTGATAAAATGGACTACAGGACGGTATCCTGGAATATCCTCATTATTGGTGCTGGTATTGAGCTGGTTACTCCGTGTTATCCTATTTATATGTGGGTTAATTTCTGTTGTGTACTCCAATCCCTTTTGTAGTTGTATATCGTTATTTCTATTTATCTCATATTGTTGTCAGTCTTGTTACTTATTTTTCCTTAGTAGGGTCCTCACCTTCGTCGTCACTACCTAACCGAGGTTAGGCTTGGAACTTACTAAGTACCGCTGTAGTGTACCCATGCCTCCTCTGCACATGTTTTTCATGTGTAGATACAGGTACTTCCGGCCAGGTGCATTATCAGTAGATTTAGAGAGCTTATGGAGACTCGAGGTATATCTGCTACGTCCGTAGATCCAAAGTCTTCATTCAGTTCCAGCCATAGTCGATACGTTATCCTTCTATCTATGATTGTTTTAGATACTGTAGTGTATAGCGTATTATGAAACTCGTTTAGCCTGTGTTGCACGTGAGTTTCTGGGTCTTTGGGATTAATTTAGAATGTTAAGTGTTAAAGTGTATATTCCAGGCGGCAACTGTGCTATTCTTGCTCGTATCGAAACTGTCGCCTCCGATTCTGTTATCACAGGTATTATATTGGTTAGTCGTAGAGAGGCACCGATTCTATTCGATTCAGCTCTACCTATTCTTATGTGTCATCTTATTTTCCTCCACATTTGGGTATAGCCCAATAGACCTTGAGCTCTCATATTTATGTTTCTACTTCCGTGGGAGATTCCATTATTGTGGACCACATATATCGTTCATGTTTGGTTACTGTCCGTTGTTTTGAGACCGGGGTAGATCTTTTATTAGTCGATATGGTTGATTTCAATATTATCTTGGGCATGGACTGGTTGTCACCCCATTATGCTATTCTTGATTGTCACGCTAAGACCGTGACACTTGCTATGCCAGGTATTATGCGCGTTGAGTGGAGTGGTACTTTTGATCACACTCCCAGTAGAGTTATATCTTTTCATAAAGCTTAGATTATAGTTGAGAAGGGGTGCGCCACATATTTAGCTTTTGCGAGAGATGTCAGTGTTGATACCCCTTCTATTGACTCTGTTCCAATAGTACGGGATTACCCAAATGTGTTTCCAGCTGATCTTCCGGCTGTGCCGCTTGATCGCGACATTGATTTAGGTATTGATTTTTTGTGGGGCACTCAGCCCATATCCATTCCTCCTTACCGTATGGCTCCTCCTAAGTTGAAGAAGTTGAAGGATCAATTACATGAATTGCTTGATAAGGGTTTCATTCTACCTAGTGTTTAACAGCGGAGTGCTCCTGTCTTGTTCGTAAAAAAGGATGGTTATATGCGCATGTGTATCGATTATCGCTAGTTGAACAAGATTACAGTGAAGAACCAATATCATTTGCCTCGTATTGATGATATATTTGACAAGCTTCAAGGCGCATAGGTGTTTTTTATGATTCATTTGCGCTCAGATTATCACTAGATAAAAATCCGGGAGCTGGATATCCCGAAGACTACTTTCCGCATCGGCATGGTCACTACGAGTTCCTTATCATGTGATTTGGTATGACCAACGCCCCATATACTTTTATACATTTGATGCACAGTGTATTCTGCCCTATCTCAACTCATTTGTCATTTTTTTGCATAGATGATATTCTTGTTTATTCCCAGAGTCGGGAAAATCATGAGTAGCACCCGAGGACTGTGCTTCAGACCATGAGAGAAAAGAAATTATATGCAAAGTTCTCAAAATGTGAGTCTTGGTTGAGTTTTGTTGCATTCCTAGGCCACGTGGTATCGAGTAAGGGAATTCGGGTAGATCCGAAGAAGGTGGAGGCCGTGCAGAGTTGGCCCAGACCCTCCTCGGCTACAGAGATCCGCAGTTTCCTTGGCCTGGTGGATTATTACCTTTGTTTTGTGGAGGGGTTCTCGGTTATTGCAGCCCGTACGACTAGATTGACCCGGAAGGGTGTTCCTTTTCAGTGTTTAGACGAGTGCGAGGCGAGTTTTCAAAAGCTCAAGATGGCTTTGACTTCAGCTCCAATTATGATTTTGCCAACAGATTTGTGGTCCTATAAAGTTTTTTGTGATGCCTCACGAGTCGGACTTGGAGTGGTGTTGATGCAGGACTGTAGGGTGATTGCCTACACGTCAAGACAGTTGAAGGTACATGAAAAGAACAATCCTATCCATGATCTTGAGTTTGCTGCTATTGTTCATGCCTTGAAGATCTGGCGTCATTATTTGTGCGGCGTGGCTTGTGAGATTTACACGGATCATCGGAGTTTACAACACTTGTTAAAGTAGAAGGATCTAAAGTTGGGCCAGAGGTGATCGTTGGAGCTACTGAAGGATTATGATATTATTATTCATTTATCACTCGGGCAAGGCTAATGTGTTAGCCGATGCCTCGAGTCGTCGGCCGGAGAGTCTGGGGAGTTTGACATATTTACAAGATTCAAAAAGACCCATGGCGATGGATGTTCAAGCCTTAGCCATTCAGTATGTGAGATTGCACCTTTCAGATCCATGTCGTGATCTAGCCTATGTGGTTTCTCGGTATTTATTGTTTGATCGTATTAGGGAGCAGCAGTATGATGACCCTAATTTATTTTCCTCAAGGACATAGTTCATCATGGCGATGCTAGGGATGTGACTATTGGAGGTGACAGAGGCTAATAGATCGCGGTTCTCCATCCGTCCGGGTGCCCCAAAGATATATTAGGATCTGGGACAACATTACTGGTGGATGAGGATGAAGAAGAACATAGCAGAGTCTGTTGCTAGATGCCTCAAATGTAAACAGGTAAAGGCGGAGAACTAGAGACCAGGAAGGTGACTCTAGTAGATCGAGATTCCAGAGTGGAAATGGAAGAAGATCACTATGGAGTTTGTAACTGGTCTCCCTCTGAATGCGAAGAAATTTTATTCTATTTGGCTTGTTGTGCATTGGCTGACCAAGTCCACTCATTTCATTCCACTGTGTACTACTTACTCGGCTGAGCGGTTAGCGGGGATTTATATCAGGGAGATTGTCCGTATGCACGACATTCCAGTTTCTATCATCTCAAAAAGGGTTTCAGTGTTTACATCACGGTTCTGGAGAGCCGTCTAGCAGGAGTTGGGTACCCAGGTGACTTTGAGTACAACTTTTCACCCTCAGACGGAAGGACAGTCTAAGCGCACCATTCAGATTCTTGAGGATATGCTCCGTGCGTTGGTGATTGAGATTAGAGGGTCTTAGGATAAGTTCTTGTCATTGGTTGAGTTTGTGTACAACAACAGTTATCATCCAGCATTAAAATGGTGATGTATGAGGCCTTATATTGTAGGAGATGTAGATCCACGATGGGTTTTGTTCAAGCTGGGTGAGGTCAGGCTATTGGGCATTGAGTTTTTCCAGGATGCGAAAGAGAAGGTAAAGGTGATTCAGGATAGACTCCGTATGGACCACTCAAAACAGAAGCGTTATGCGGACCGGAAGGTTTGTGATGTTTCATTTATGGTTGGTGATCGGGTTTTCTTCAGGTCTCGCCTATGAAAGGCGTCATGAGGTTTAGGAAGAACGAAAAGTTGTGTCCGAGGTTCATTGGCCTTTTTGAGATTTTGATGAGTGTTGGGAAGGTTGCTTATGAGCTTGCTTTACCTCCCAGTTTTGCCTGGGTTCATCCGGTATTTCACATCTCGATGCTTCGGAGGTATCACGGTGACCCGTCTCACATGTTGGAGTTCACTTCAGTCTAGTTGGACAATGTCTTTTCCTATATTGAGGAGCCTGTGGTGATATTACACAGGCATGTCTCAAAGCTCAGGTCAAAGGATATAACTTCAGTAAAAGTTCAGTGGCGGGGTTAGCCGCCCAATGAGGTGACTTGGGAGACCGAGCGGGATATGCGCAGCCGATACCACATCTTTTTGCTACTTAAGGTATGTTCTCTATGCTCGTTCGAGGACGAATGAATGTTTGAAGTGTAGGAGGATGTGATGACCCGGCCAAGTGTCTTTGGAGTTTATTGCTCGTTCCCTCATTAACTACTTCCCTAAGTTAATTTCTACAATTTTGGCTTGGCAGAGCGTTCGGTGTTAGAATTAAGAGTGTTTTGGGAAACTTAGTCCCTAGATGAGATCTTAAATGTTGGAAAGTGGTCCATATTCGAAACATTGTGAAGACGACCTCAGAATGGGAATCTGATAGTTTCGTTAGCTTTCTTAGGTGATTTCGGGGTTGAGAGCATATTCAGAATGTATTTTGGATGCTTATAGCTAGATTAGGTTTGAAATGCCGAAAGTTAGAATTTGAAGGTTTCCAGTCCGATAGTGAATTTTTTATCTCAGGGCTAGAACGGTATTCCATGAAGTTGTTGTAGCACCATCATGTCATTTGGGATATGCGTGCAACGTATTAGTTCAATCAGACGAGTGTTGATTAGGTTTTGGATCGATAGAGTATTTCAATGTGTCTTTTGGTGTTTTAAGGATTTGTATCAGTTTGAATAAGGTATTGGGGGATTGGTGTTTTTGGTTGAGGTCCTGGGGGCCTCGGGTGTCTTTCGGATACTCGACATGTTAGTTTTTGAAGTTAGAAGGAAATCGCAGCAGGCCTTCTGTTGTTTTCACTTCTATGGCTTGGGAACTACAGAAGCGGTGCTGCATAAGCGGTCCTCGCACCGCAGAAGCGAGTTGTTCCCTTTTCCTCTAAGACCGCAGAAGCAGTCAGCTATCCGCAAAGGCGGAGCCGTTTAAGAGGTAATAAGTTCGTAGAAGCGGACTCCGACAATTTAAGTGAAAATGCAAAAGCGGTTGTTTGTCCACATAAGCGAGACCGCAGAAGCGGTCCTTAGACACCAAAAGCCGAAATCACTATTATGATAAGTGTTTATTCGAGGCTTAATTTCAAAAGTTGAAAATCAATTTTGAGCTCGGGCAAGGTTGATTTTCAAAGGATTTCTAAGAGGAGATTACTGGGTAACGTTTCTATGACCCTTTCTAGTTATATCCTATCATTTAGGAGTAAACTCCATCATTTAAATTCGAATAAAGGATCAAAAATGGAAGAATTTGGGTGAAAGTTCATTGTCTAAACTATTGGGTTTTTAGGGGGCATTCGACCTCCGATTTCTCAGATTTGTATATGGTTAGACTCGTGAGAGTACGAGGTTTCTAGAAATGTTAAAATTATTTGATTCCGATATGTTGGCCGGAGTGGCGTTTTTGTCATTTTACCTATTTTACACCTTTGCTTTTATTTTATTAGTGGAATTAGTCTATTGAGATGTTATTTAAAGTATGTAATTTCTTTGAATTGATTTAGGCCACTCAGAGTCGGATACTCGTGGCAAGAGCGTCGTTCCTTATTCAATTTGCATAAGTTCGAGGTAAGTGTCTTGTCTAACCTTATGTGGAGGACTTTGTCCCTTAGGATGTGATATTTGGTATTTGAATGCCTGGAACATGAGGTGGCGAGCGCATACTTGAGCTAATTGTTGAAAACCTGAAGTATTACTTAAAATACCTAAAATGAGTTTTTCTTTTGTATTTGCTTTATTCTGCCTGCTATTATAGCCTGTTCTAGTATAGAAAAGCATGTTTAGATGATTTAAAATTTGCCTATTTGCTTAATTTGCATTAATTGAAATTACATGAAGCATGTTTGCCCAGAATTATTTGTCACTTGTATTGTTGTACCTCAATTTCTGAATATTTCTCTTATTTTGACTGTGCATTTACATTTGAACTACAGATGTGGGATTTCAGTATCTCTCCCTTGTTTGTTTGCTTTGGTACTGCACGTTGAATTCCCGATAGATCCCCCTGCACGGTTATATGGAACTTTGGAAATGCAGCCTGTAGATTCCCCAGTACTGGGTATTGATATGCGATGGACTACGGGTTAGATTCCCGGGAGATCCTTCAGATATACTCATACGATGGACTACGGGTTAGATTCTTGGGAGATCATTCAGATATATTAACACGCTGGACTACGGGACGGTATCCCTGGAGAAACTCGTACAGATTGAGAAAATGGACAACAGGGCGGTATCCTGGAAAATCCTCATTATTGGTATTGAGCAGGTTACGCCGTGTTATCTTATTTTTATGCGGGTTAATTGCTGTTGTGTACTCCAATCCATTTTGTAGTTGTATATCGTTATTTCTATTTATCTCATATTGTTGTCAGTCTTATAACTTATTTTTCCTCAATATGGTCCTGACCTTCCTCGTCACTACCCGACTGAGGTTAGGCTTGGCACTTACTAAGTACCACTGTAGTGTACTCATGCCTCCTCTGCACATGTTTTTCATGTGTAGATCCAGGTACTTCCGGCCAGGCGCATTATCAGTAGATTTAGAGAGCTTAAGAAGACTCGAGGTATATCTGCTACGTCCGTAGATCCAAAGTCTCCATTCAGTTCCAGCCATAGCCGATAGCCTTTATCCTTCTATCTATGATTGTTTTCGATACTCTAGTGTAGAGCGTATTATGATACTCGTTTAGCCTGTGTTCCCCGTGGGTTTCCGGGTCTTTGGGATTAAATTAGAATGTTAAGTGTTAAAGTGTATATTCCAGGCGGAAACTATATACATTATTCACGTTATTTCACTTTTGCATTATTCAATTTTGTAAATGTTGTTACTTCTGCAATGTGTTAGACTTACCTAGTCATGTAGAATAGGTTCTGTCATGACATGTTCACAATCGGTGAACTAGGGTCGTGATAGAAATGCATGCATGAACTCTAAGCAGGGATTCTATTGCGCAATTCGGAATATAAACCTAATAATATGTTTTCTACCCATAACCATTATAGTGTGCATATTCTCCCATCCATTTTCACTAGCCACACAAATACTTGTTTCGAAATTATTACAGACCATGTGATTGAACTACATAAGAAGAAATGAAAAATAAGAAGGTACAACTATAGGAATCCTGATTCTAATTTCCTCTTCTAGTTATGTAATAAATAACCTCAAATGCTGATATTGTTCCAGCTTTCTCATATATCTAGGTGTGTCAGGGTTCCCTAAAGACCTCTAGGATCCTGACTAGTGCTCATACCACAACTTCATAGCCAAGACAGAGTAAGTACATTATGGAAAGGACAACTTTCATAGGTCCAAGTTTAGAGGGAGCTCAAGGGTCCCACAGCAAGACTCACACAAACGGGGCGGAACCTAATAGCCTAAGAGTATAGTGAAAGTGGTTGAAATAGACTCAAAGGAGCTGAGTTGAAAAACAATCTTTTAAATAGTATGTTTGAAATGAGTTTTTAAAATAGCATAAGGGTGCTTAGTGAAACAGTAGTCGAAAGTGAAAGGGGATATAAGCAACAACGACGCACATAGAATAATTTTAGAGAGTAGTACAGCTCCAGCAGCCACAAACATGAAAGTAAGAGTTGGGGACATATAGGAGCCAATTCAGAAATACCTAATTAGTCATGAATTAGATTTTACCAAGAACATTAAAAAAAACAATTTGGGGGACATAAACATATACATGCTGATTACATGGGAACAAAGGAGGACAAATTTTAAGTATGTTGAGTAAAGTAGTAAACAATAAGTATAATTTAACACCATGAGTCATTAAGTTAGTGCATAAAGAGACAAGCATTGACAAACAAGGGAGCACATGGAGTTGAGTTTCAGAATTTAAATTAAGAACATACCAATTGAAGAAGCAAAGTGCAGAATAAGTAAAGCAATTAGTGTTCCATAGCCTAGCCTTGGCTTTCAGCCGTCTAGAAAAAGTAGTAGCATAAATAGTATAGAAAGTAGAGAGATTTTAAGTGTGTATGTGTGTGCTGAACTAATTGTTCCTCCCTTGTTAATGAGAGACTAAGTGTATTTATAGCTTTAAAAATAAGTGAAAAATAAGGTATCAAGTAAAGGTTTAGCAAAAATATGGAAGTAATCACAATCAGAATCCTATTAATACAAGGACTCCCCTTTAAACATGGAATTACAGCTTAACAGATACTAACAGGGCTAACATAAGGAAAGTAAATTAGTTAGAGATAGATTGATTCTTATTATATCAGGAGGTAGTAAAAGTATAAAGTATATAATTTAGTCAAGGTACATAATATACTTAATTTTGGGGAAAGGATTCAGCAAGGGTAAAAAATCACAACAAATAAAGGCAGGGAATGAATCAAATTAAACAAACATGTAAAATTAGGATTAATAAGAAACCTTTTCAATCAAACCGTTACTTAAGAAAATCAAGACCAATCAAGAATGAGTCATGATTCTGCACTTTGACATATAAATATAGAAGAATGAACAAGAGTATCAAACATACATGGTCAAAAATATAGGCAAAAAGAGGATAACTAGATGAACACAAACATACAAAAACAACATAAATTGGCTAAGGGTTTAGTCGCAAAACAACCCGCTTTAAACATGGTAATCAACAAGTTAAGTAGTCATGGCTAACACATAGAATCAAAGTGGAAAACCAAATTAACAGGAAAAGAAGGTCACAAACAAGTAAAGAAATTCTTTAAACTCACAGTAATAGGTGAAGGAATACTTAAGAAATTAGGGTTTTAACAAAGTTGAATTATAAAGTTGCAAGAACTCAAAATCATTGAAGACCAACCAAGAAAAGGAATATATCATAATGAACCTAAATCGAAATATGTATACATACAAAATACACAAAGACAGTTCCTGAACCCCTGACAAACAATAATACTTCGGGTTTTCAACACGATGTACCAGGTAGAGGAAAACATAATCAAAGTGCTTAAACCTAGTTAAATCATATGAGAACACTGAAAATTAGATGGAAATCTTTTAAAAGAAATTAAGAAAAATCCTAATCTTTGAAGACGAAGAGTCATTTTGAAAAAATCATAGAAACATTTGAGAAAAATGCCAAGAGGTTCATAACATAAACATATCATAAGATATATTTGGTAGAAAAAACGGGAAGTCTGTAAATCTAGAGTTTCAGAGAACCAAAAATGAGAAAACTTCAAAAAAATACCGGTCTAGCCAGAAAAGCCATTGATCTGACTCGAATGGCAATGGATGGCCAGAAAAAGACCATGGATAGAAGTTAAGCATGGATTGGACCAGATCTATTTGATATCTTTGAATGGAATTATAAAAGTAGGCCACCAGACGAAGGAGATGAGTACACGTCTAAAACTGTCATGGGAGTCCATGGATTGGTTGAGGATCGAAAGGGATTAGCGTTAATTTGTCGGTGGAGTCTAGGGTTTGAGTAAGGTTGCAGAGAGAATTGGAGAGGAAATGGAATTCAAGGGCGGCGAGTTGGTAGGAACTTAATTAGGTTAGGGGGTAGTTTGGTTTTATTTTATGAAGGGTAAATGGGGACCGTTGATCTAAATGATCAATGGTCGAAATTGAATGGGGTAGTTTGGGGATCCGGTTTAGGCTTGGGTTCAAAAGGGTGTGGGTCGGGTTAAAACTAAAATTGGGATGGGGAATTGGGGTCCAAGTTTTGGCTAGATTGGAAAGCCAAATTGGATACATTTTAAATAGTTGTTTTTCCCCTTTTTAATTTATAAAAATAGCAAACAGTTTTTGAAAACTAATTTAAAGTACTAAAATGATTCATAATACATAATTAACAAAAAAATATGGGATACAATTTGTATGCATATCAAAAATAATTAAACCTTAAAATAGCTAATATTGTAATTATGTACTATTTAGCCTTAAAAATAATAAATATAGTAGTGAAAAATATATAAAAACTACTTTTTCCATACATTGGCATAAATATAGAGATACCATAGATGAATTATTAAATCAATTATTTTGGAAATAACTATTGAGAATTTTTATGATAAAAAGGGAGAAAATAAATCAATTTATACTGATAAAAATTATGGAAAAAAGTAATAAAACCCTTGGACATGCTTACATATACATTTATATCCTATTTTGAAGTTATTTTGCATAGTGAAAATACATGGAGAAAATTGGGTATCCACACCCATCTTTGTGGACCGAAAGTGGTGCCTAACACCTTTCCCTCAAGGTTATTTTGGGCCCTTACCCTAAATCTCTAGTAACACACAGTAGTCTAAGAGTTAATCACTATAGATTTCCTAGCGCACAATAATCCGTTCGGAAGCGACTCTTCAAAATATCCAATTCCCAAAAGGAAATGAATCATTACCCTCATGAACGTCTAAACCCGGATTTTTCTTCCTCCAAAAATGGGAGGGAAAGGGGGGGGGGGGAAAGACATTAAGCACTACCTTCTATTGCATGAGACTAAGCATCAATTTCCTAAAGATAAGCACTCTCTTCCATTGCATGATACTAAATATTGATTCCATTTTGCATGAGGCTAAAAACCGTCTCGTCAATTGCACTAGGCTAAGTATTGCTTTCTATTGAATGAGACTAACCGTGTCACTTTTTTACCATGAGAATAAGTTCATTGCATGAGACTAAGAATAGAGCTATATGTGCAAAGTTAAAAGATGAAATGCAACATATGAAAGAGCTATAATCAAACCAAGAATTTTAGCTATTTGGGTCTTTGACTGACCGGTTAGAGGCCTTGAGGTAGACGTATGGGCTTTGGTTCAAGCTATCGGGGATAATCGAGAAAGGGTTAACAAATAGGATGTATTTATTAGAGGCTCTTTATGGCTAATGATACACAATAAATGAAGAACAAGTATGAAGATAATAGTATAGAGCAACAATATCGCGAGAGTGTATTAGAGCTAAGAGAGAGAGAGAGAGAGAGAGAGAGAGAGAGAGAGAGAGAGAGCAAGTTGTTATTTATCTTACATAGAAATAGTTGGAGCAACAAGAGGTCCTCTTGCAAAATCATGACGATTCCCTTTATATAGAAGGGGAGTCCAAAGATAGCAGAAAATGCATTAATATCAAAGATATGGAGATGGTACAGCTATACATGACACCGAGCTCATTAAGTGCTATCCGCACACCTTGAGCACTCCCCATCTTTACTCTAGCCTTGATCAATATTACCTTCAGGCCAGGCATCGACTATCCTCAAGGGAGGGAACTCGGTCATAGCTTCATGTCCTTGAGTATTTAAAAACTAGCCTAGATTCATTCTCAATTTCGGACCTAATAACCCAACCCAATTATCCAATACATTAACCTAACACCCTGGACTAAAACAACCCCTTTTGTGTTAACCCAACTAGAAACCCATTTACATATCCCATCCTTGTCCCATTTTGAAATCCTGGCCATTGATATTTAAGATCAACGGCCTAAAATTAACCTATGCCTTTTAATTAACCCCCATTTTTTGCTAAACCCTAACCCATTTACCACTCTACCGCCACCCTTGAATTCTCTCAAACTCTCCTCTATCTTTGTCTAACTTTAGCATTATAACTCTTAATCCATTCTGATTCTTTCTCACATGGAATTAATCCAAGTTTTACATACATTTTATTTGATATTCTATTCTTATATGCATGATTTTGGCACCACTTTGTTCTTTCCATATTATTGGAAAGAACTACCTCTCAGGAATGGGTCGATTCACTTTGATTCAATAAAGATCTGGATGGTCTTCCATGTCTAAACATGTTATATTGAGCATTTCTTTGTTTTTGGTCTGATCCAAGGCGTCACTATCAACTAGGGCTATTGTTTCCCTCATTCTTTACTGATTTCTGATTGATACTCTTCCCATTCTTGTTTTTCACTGATATTATCTTATTTTGCTTAACCCGGTTTATTTTCCCTAATTTTAGATTTTACTTACCTTAAAAAAATCTAATTGATTTTCATATTCTATTAGCCTTATTCTCTTGTTGAACCTGTTGTATTTTCTTATTTTGAGTACTACTTGATTCTCGCATGTCACTTTTTGTCCCTTTTTTAATTCATTGAAAATCCTTTTTATTATTATTGGTTATAGTGTATCTTTCCCTGTTTGTGTATGAATGATTTGTTTTTATGTTTATATGTCTGACTTCTACTATATAAACCCTTTTGAAAAGATATTCTGGGACCTCAGACTTTGACGAGTGTTTTTCACTACACTCTAATTCACTCAGTGATACTTTCTAAATCATTGAAACTATTCAATAACCTCCTCTGGTGCATGTATTTCTTGAAGCCCGTTCCCGAGGCTCTTGCGAGCTCTGAAGCATCGGGGATTTGGTTTTTTTTTTGCTTGTGAGATCTACACACTTTTAATCTTGCTACTAGTTATTGTTTAAACTCTCATAATGCTTCTTTCCTACATATGCATTTGATCATTTATTCAACTGTGATGTTGCTCAACTTTGATGTCATTATGTGACACATGAGAATAGTCTATTTCAATTGGAATTTTATGATATCATCTCTAGACCTTATAGCATCTTACATGTTAATTTTTTGTTCCAATGTTGATGTTGTAAGAGTTTCTCCATATTATGATTAACTAAGGTTCTGTATGATTCCTCATCATGATTGTAATACACTGTTAATCCTGAGTTTGGTATAATATAATCCTCTATGAGGTTGCTTCTGCTTCTTGGGAGATCCTACCTTTTAGATAGATATCCTTCCATTTTGGCATCGAGTCCTTCATTACCTTTGCACTAGGGTATTTGAGTCGGTTTCCGCTTAAGCTCTCTAGTATTGCAAAATCCATGATTGCAACTTCGGGATATGCCCGGCAGAGAGAGGAGAGATTCACTCCTAGCGCTCAGGATCCACAGGAGTTTACCTCAAAGACTATGTCTTTAATAAGAGGAGAGAACCTCGTATTAGTGAGGAGAGATTGTAGATGGGGGAAGAAGGTAGCGCAAAAATTTCTTCCCCCCTGATGAGGGTATCATGCACCCTGCCAATAGATTCCTAAACGTGTACATGTATCCTTCACACTGAGCTCCCTTGATAAGGTTGTGCTTGACTTCTGTTTAAAGTGTAGGGTCACCTTAGTGCAGATACATCTATCGTTTTGGTGAACAGTGAGGCTCTTTGCGGAGAAGGCGGGGCTTGAATTAACGCTCAGCCATCACGATAGGATGTACCCGGCCTTTCATCTTTGACGACTGCTCACCTTGCGTAGCCGTTCGTCTATGCCCTTTGTTATTGATGATGAGGAAGGCAGAGATAGGGGTGGTTTAGTCAGTTCATATGGGTCCAGACGACTGACATTATTCCCGTGGAACTTAAGCCATTCACCGAGTGATGGAATTATCCACGTGAGCGGAAAGTCCTATACTTTATCAGACTTGCTCATGGTTAAAGCTATTTCCCTAGCTGATTTTCTTTATTTTCTGCAATAATTTCATGGGCGTCGAGAAAAGGCTGGGTCCAGAATTTGGATATGTACTCAACTTGTGACAAGTGTTGGTAGTGAGCCTTGTCCAGGGGAAAATGGGAAGTAAAACATAATGGTGCATGTGTATGCTGCTTTTTTCTTGTCCCTTGTTCATTTAATGAGACATTTTCCCTTTTCATGTATTAATCTTGTTGTTGTAGGTAACGGAGAACCTTCAAAGGCGAGTCCGTGCTCCTTTAGAAAGGGGGAGGGGTTGCCAACTTCCGAGATAATGAATGACAATAATAAAGGGACATGTGCTCGCAGGGCAAGGTGCTCAAGACAAGGCAAAGCTGGGCCGGGCCTCCAAGACGGAAAAATCCTAGAGTCCTCCCACACCCAAAGTTTATAGTTCTGGAAGGATGCCTCCTCCGGTGATCCTACTTCGACCGAGGCTGATTCTTAAAGGGCTTAGGGGACTTGACCAACGGATGTCTGCTGGGCCTTCAAGGAAGTCTACCGACTTCACTTTGCGGTGAGCTTCACCATATGCCTTCCGAATCTTGTGTCCTTCCTTTGTTATTGAGTTTTTCCTTTGCAGGCCTTTGACCGACTTAGGTCTGAGCTGCTTTGTCATGGATTTAGGCTCCGGAAAGCCTTGTGTTTATCGTTAAAATGGTACTCTAAAAATATGTGCTCTAGTCTTATGCCAGTTGTTTAAGTAGTTGAATCTAGATATGTGGAGATAAAAGATGAAATGCGAGCAAAATTAAGTTATAATCAACCTAAGGGGTTAACTATTCGGGCCTCACACTGATCGATGAGAGGCCTTAAGGTCGATACTTGGGCTCAGGCTCGAGCTATTGAGGAAGGGGTAACAGTTAAAATATAATCATTACAGACTCTTTATGGCCTTATGGAGAGCAATAAATGAATAGGTATGAACATCATAAGCAAGAGTGATAGCATCGGGACAATATGTTAGAGATAAGAGATAGAGAGAGAGTTATTATTTGTCTTATGTAGAATAGTTGGAGCAACAATGCATGATGGGGGGATGGGGAGTTACAAAATGATAAGGATCTCCTTGATATAGGAGGGGAATGCAACATAGTACAATAAGAATTAATTACAAAGATAAAGGGATGGGACAAATAGATAGCATTAGACCCTTTCAATATCAGCTACCTGCCTTCGGAAGTTCCCTGTCCCCTATTATAGCCATTAGCATGCACTACCCCCCGAGGCCGAAATTTGACGGCTCCCTAATGTGGGTGTCAACCTTTGCTTCGAAACTCGAGAAGCATGTTCGTGAAGAGACCTTACAACGGGGAAATCAGGCACGTGGTTTCACCGCATAGAGATAGTTTCCGCATTTATTAGAGTGAGAGAGAAAGAAACAACCTTGAATTTCATTCTCATTCAATAGTCTAGTAATCGTCAATGACGACAAGACGCCATGTTAAGACACCCATGTTGCTCCCGCATGTTTCTGCATTGACTCTAGCAGTAGGCTACCTCTTGGCCTTCCTAAATGCACACACGAGGCTAGTACAAATACTCCCCTTCTTGTTTTCTATAGACAATTGCATGCCCAAATCTATAAAAAGGTCCGCTCTTCCTTGACTTTCATTTTCTTTTATTCAAGAACACAACTCTTTTTCTTCTTCCAGAATCTTCTAGGGATGGAAAAAATTTTCACCGATGCTTTTTAGAAGGTTGCAGTCTCATC
Organism: Nicotiana benthamiana; assembly: GCA_034376525.1. NCBI lineage: Eukaryota > Viridiplantae > Streptophyta > Magnoliopsida > Solanales > Solanaceae > Nicotiana > Nicotiana benthamiana. Next base: position 133,975,531 of record CM067329.1, on the reverse strand, counting down.
TTTTTTGCTTCTTTCTCAAGGTGAAGTGGCCACACCTCCTCGTGCTGAGGAATGCATCTTAAGATCTTTTGCGATGACCTCCAATTTTAAGATTGACAGACCTTCGTCGAATCCAGAGCATCGTGAGCACGTGATTCGGCATATCAGCTCGATAATAGACACCGGGAGAGTATGTACTGATTAGTGCTGGAGGGATACTGTGGTATTGGAGATCCTTGCTCGGAAAGAAGATATTACGGCTCATAAAGCAAACTTTCTAAGTGTGTACACCTATTCATTTACCTTGGGGCCAGTAGGGCCATCCTCGCCACCGATCGACTCCATGATTCCGAGTGAGGACTTCTTATGTGATCCGAGTGGAAAAGATGTCATTCACAGAGAGGTGGAATGTGGGGATTGTTAAGCGTGTTGCCAAGTCTTCCTTTGCTTATCTTCCACAACATCTCTCCAATCATCTGGCTCCATTTATCTTGCTTTTTTAACTATAGTGGTGTGATTTCGAACATCCAAGATTGGGTCGGCCGCTAATACTCGATTTTCCCAAACGTCAATAGAGTGTGGCGATATTTATCCCGAACCCGGTTGGAACCCAAAGATCATGGTAAGCTCACAACCCTGTCGCATCTGCACCCTTTGATACAAATAGCCATTAGTGGAATTTTCAATGCTTTGTGTTTAACTTATTTATTTATATAGGTTTGCGGGAACATCTTTGATGAAAGAGGAACCACCATTGATAGGGACGCCCTAGTGCTCGACGAGACAAAGGAAAGGCAAGGGGATCTGTCGGTTAGGCCACCCGAGTTCAAGAGGGTTAAGGTGGAAGAATCAAATGTCGACCAGGTATCTCTGACTGCGTAAACGGTATAAAACCCTCTAATTGAAAGACATGGGGAAAGTAGCTTCCGAACATTCTCGAGGAGTGCATAGAATCAACTGATCCTCGGACTGTGGGGATGAAGGCTTCTGAACAGGATCTTGATGCCGTTATGGTCTATTTTTTTGGTGGGAAGGCAACAAATGGAGTATCGAGTACTACCCCCGAGTTGGATGGCGGCCATAATTCTCCCCGTGTTGAGATGCCCTTGGTAGGCAGTTCGGAGGGGACCAGCTTTTGGATCCAGGATGAACAAGTGATGGAGACATTTATTGATCCTACCAACTCTATGATCGTTATTAATTTTCCTCTAGAGTGGTTTTTCCACCTTTTGGAGTGCAAGATGCTTCGCGTAATGAGCCATCTCATGCATGAGCACAAGTCAAATGCGGAGATGTGCTCGAGGAACCGCTAACCATTCTCGAGAGAATTTCTAAGGCTGACGCTTCATTCATTTTTGAAAAAATGGGCAAACTTTGCGAGTGGGTAATTTTGGCTAACCCTGTTCGCCGCTCTTGGCTGCTCCAATATTTATATTTCTAACTAGTCCTTTTCGTGGCTTCAGGCCAAAGCGCTTTACAGCTAGGCTTTCACCAAATACTAGGATGAGGTGAACCGTCACAATTGTGAGAAAGCACATCTACCAAGCATGTTATTCATACCCCATTTGCTATTATCTGAATCTTTGTTAGATTCTAATGCTTTTAATATTTTAGAATTGATTTATATAGTTTAAGAAGGAAAATGTTTTGTTGAGAGAGGAGCTCCGGGCCAAAAAAGCTGAAATATCCGAGCTCAATTAGTATATAAGGAAAAAACCTTTAGAGAGGGACACCCTATAATGGAAGATAACCTCAGTTGAGCATCAGCTCCATGATGCGAAGTAGGACAGCAACAGGATCAAAGCCGAAGCCGAGGAACTAGTATCCTATCATAGGGAGGAAGCTATTATTGCAAGTGCTCATGTTGAGAGGGAGTTTCACGAGGCTAGCAAGAATTTACCTCAAGCTGCGGATCATGATTTAACTGAGCCTCGAATGCAGGCTATTGTAGGCATATTGGGTAATAGCTCGGGCGATGCTAAAAATTAGGGTGGATCAACAGAAAGGGAAGATGCCACTGAAAAGGTGTCATTGGGGGATCGTAGCTGTCGTGGTGGGACCCTCAGGGGAGCCATTGAGAATTTAGGCTCGTCAATGAATTAGGATTCTATTTATTTTCCTATTTTTATACAATACTTTCACTCTGGCATATGTATAAAGTAAACCTTATGGCATTTCTTCTTCCAATACCCTTCTTATTAAGAATTTAGTCAGGTGATCACGGTTTAAAGTTTGCAAGAATCCTTAGATTTGTGATATGGCCCTACGGCTCATTAGGCACGCTCGAGGCCCTTACGCGCATGGTCGTTGCGACCTTTTATACAAATATATGATAGGACTCTTGTGTTTTTGCCATACTATTTTTGGTCTAGTCTCAGAGTCAAGCTTCGAGTTGATCTCATTTGACCCTTGAGCTTTTGCGCTTGCATGGGCAAGCTACAATGGTCCTTATGCCTCTGATCGAAGTGATCCCTTATATGTATGAACACGAGGCTCATTAAACTAGCGACAATGGCTCTTTCGATTTTCCATATGGAATTTGTATTTTACCTAATTTTGGTTAGTCTCCGAGTCGGGTTTTGACTCGAGCTCAATCGACCCTAGCATTTTGCGTTTGGAGGTCTATTGATAATAGCTCTCACACCTTAGGTCGAAGCAACCATTTAATGTAAGCTGGGGAATGGCTCACATGTTTTCCCCTTTGTAATTTATAGTTAACTATTTTTCATCCGGTCTCTAAATTAGGTTATGACTCAAGCTTATTTTGACTCTAAAGTTTTCAAATTATTAGCTAGTGGCGATGGCCCTTACAATTTCAGTCAATGCGCCCTTTTAGTTTGTGGCCTCGAGGCTTGTTAGGCTGGTGACAATGGCCCTTATGCTTTTTCCTTAGGCATATGTAGGCTTTATTTTCTCCTTTTTAAGGACTTTTGCAATGATTTTTTTCTTACTAGTCGTCGGTTTCAGGAAAAACCTAGATTTCAAGTCATTTGCGGTGATGTTTGCGCTCTTCGGAAGGTTTAGCTCGTGGGCTGAGTAGCTCGAAACCTTGTGATTTGGAAATAACTTGGTCGAAGCTCTTTTTCCTGTCGAGGGTAGCCAGTTTAACCGGTTCTTTTTTATGTGGATTCGAAGTAAGGGCCTAAGATTTTGTAGGGACGGTCGGGCGTCCCCCAATCCAATTAGTTCGGCTGGTACAATCGTGAGACTTTAGTCATTTGTGTTTCGACATAGCCATTTTTGGTGCTAAGTATAGTAGTTTAGACGTTTATATCGAGGGTATGCATTTAGGGAGTCTTACAAATGTAGCCTTAACTTCGGGATTGAGTTTGTGTATATTGTAATGTCTTACAAAATTTTCATACCTTTTGAGGTCTTAAAGTTTTGTTGACACTTGTTACAAGTATAATTCTTGCCTTGCTTGAGTTCTTTGTCATGACTCAAACCGATGGACCACGATGGGCAGTAGGTACCTTACTCAACCGAGTATCAGCTTAACGTATCTTTTATTTGCCGTTATCATAGACACTTGATATACGACTCTAATAGGCCAATGTGATTACTCATATACATTAGACATTGGCAGACAAGGCCGTAAAATCTTTCACGTACAAGACATATGTCTACAAGCCTATAGGAGTACATAAGTGTTACAAAGGTCAGGAAAGAGTCCCACCATACTAAACAATAGATGCCTAAATCATACTAACCACATATGCAGCTCCGAAGCAAATGTAGTGCACCAACAAGTTACGCTGAGCTGATAGCCTACTTGAAGGGCTCTCGACCTGTCTATCAGGACCTGCAGGCATGTAACACAGCTTCCCAAGGCAAAAGGGATGTTAGTACAAATAATGTACTAGAATGTAAGCCACATAAATGGATACGTACAGGACATGGAAGAAATATAAAGTACATGACTCAACCTATAAGTTTGAATAACTTTGTAAATCATATATTAACTTTGGTATCATGCATATGCGTATGAATGTCATCCCATGCATCGCTACATGATTCATAACATCATAGCCTCTGTGGGCATCACATCATATCATATAGGTCACTGTGGGCAAAATCATCAACATATACCAGCTGATCAGGTGGTGGTGCGTATACATGCCATTACCTTCTCCATGTCCCATATACATATATATGAATACATATATGTACATATATAATGCCGTTTGAATGCATACATATATACATATATAACTCCATTTGAATATATACCTATATAGGCACATATAATGACGTTTGAATCATATTTCAGCCACTGTGAGAAACATCATCATCATATTCCAGCTGATTAGGTGGTGGTGCATATATAACGCCATTATATTTTTTCACATCGCATATACACATATATACATACATATATGCGTATATAATCCCGTATGGGTCATGGGTCAATGTACATGTAAAAATGCATGAAAAGCATATGTAATATAATAGCCAAACTTGTCAAGACGTCATATGACCATTATACTGTTGTATCGTAAGGATTATACCCATGAATGGACGATGTAGTAATAATACATATGAAAATTCAAGAAAATAGGTACTTCTAATACTTCTATGAATAGAGTCATATATGAAATTTGAGTATTTGTACGGTTTGTTTGAATCGTAAGAATTATGCTAAAAGAAAGAAGAAACACTCTTAACATTCATGGAGTATGAACAACCCCATAAATATACCGTTGAAAACCTTTGTGGATTGAATTTAGACCCAAAAATAAAATTTTAAGATTCTGCGTTTTTGAACTTTGAGGAACAAAGTTTTGCTTGGTTCTTGAATTTTTTTGACGAAATGGACATAGTTTGTGGTTAATGCCAAATTAACGAAGTAAATCTTATTTTTGGAGTGAGGTTTGAATGTTTGGAGGAGCTTGAAAATGCTCCTGCTTATCATTTTGTTCAAGAACATAATGTAAATGTTCCTTTGATGTTTAAGTGGAGGGTTGATCATTTTTAATGGATAAAGCCAACTAAAGTCTTCCTAGGAAATTATAATTTGGACTATGACACATGTGAAAGGTGAACTCATGAGTCACCTTTAAACAAAGGGGAGGTCTGCCACGTTTTTTATTTAGGGGTGATTTTAATTTATTCAGTTATTAGTTAATCAGGTAATATTTCGTTACCCGTTAATTAATCAATTACCCAAAAAATCAAGAATAATTTCCACCTACTTAAAATATAACTTATTTTTCACATACCTTATACAACTTTCTGTCATGGCCATGTGGTATCTTGTATGGTACTAGTCCATAAATACCTGGTATTGTAGCTTGGGCCGTATTTACCCAAAATGCAAAATTTTTGACAAAATTCATTTTCTCTGACTTGCTGGCCCTTTTACCTTTGTGAATTTACTACTCAAAATCCCCAAATAATCTTTTTCTTGGATTGTTGTCAATTATCTTATGGCAAATTTAACATAAAAAAAAAACTACGTGCAACACCGTCGTAACTTAATGTTGCAGAACGTAACATCAATCGTAATTTATGATTGCGGGATATAATATTGATGTAATATTGCGGGGCATAAGAGTCTTACAATTTATGCTATTGATACTTGGTATAAATATAATTCATGCCTTGCTTGAGGTCTTACGGTTTGTGATGTTAATAATCAGTATGAATATGATTTATATCTTGTTTGAGGTCATATAGTATATGATGTTGATACGCGGTACGAGTATGATTCATGACTTTCTTTAGGTCTTACCGTTTGTGCTGTTAATAATCGGCACGAGTTTTACAAGATTGAGTCTTCCTGCTCATGGTCTTACGGCCATGTGTATTTTAACGAATAGCGATTGGTGACAGTCTCCGAGTCATCAAGTTTTCTTTTGCTCTGGAGCGATTACTCATGAGCTCGTAATTTCCTCTGTGAGGGCATATGAATTTTGAGATTCAGACCCTGAGGTCATGCTGGTGTCGAGTTATTGTGGCCCGTCTCCGAGTATTCAGGGCGCTCTTGGTGGAGGAATCTTTGTTGAGAAAATGTTGAGTTTTCTTTGAAGTATGAAGTGCTTTGGCAAAAGACATTATTTGATATCTTGGCACAATTACATTTTATTTTGTTGCCATGGGTCCAGCTCATATTGGCACAAGTCATTCGATCGTTTGGCCTAGTACATCATTTCCCAATTGGAATCCCGTTTAACATTCCTCAGTTCTTCCGAGTGGGTGACCAATCGAGAGGTGCCCTCGAATGTTCGGGGCAGATTGCAAAAGAAGCATAGAACACTTGTTGTATTACACATTGGTAGCATGTAGGTATTGCCTCGTTAATAACATTTCCATTAAAATCCTCTTTGGGACAAAATACCATCGAAGAAAAAGAGTTTAACGCTTGCTCGAGGGTATTTATAAAATTTTAGATCGGGTGCCCTAGTAATAATATCGTTTTAGCATTGATTTACTCTAGTTTCTCAAAAGTTGTTCGCCCTCCATGGTTTCGAGCTTATAGATCTCTTATCGACTACTCTGGGGACACGGTACGGTTCTTAGCTGTTCTGGCCCATATTCCCTTCATTAGGGTTTCAGTTGTCGAAAGTGACCTTCTTTAGGACTAAGTCCCCAATCCCAATGTATTGGAGATTTGTTCTCCCGTTAAAATAACTTTCAATTCTTTACTTATTGGAGGCCATCAGGATCGGCGAGGATTCTCATTTTCATCTAGTAGTTTGAGGGTTGATGTCATTGCCACGCTGTTAGACCCTCAATAGTATGTTTGAACATGGCGCTCGGCTCCCCGACTTCCACTGGTATTAAAGCCTCGGCAATGTATACTAGAGAGAAAGGAATTTCTCTGGTGCATTTTGAAGTTGTTCGATAAACCTATAACACATCGGGCACTGTTTTATCTCTATTTTCCCTTGGTGCTCTCGAGGTTTTTTTTTTAAGTTCTGATGATGGTTTTATTTGTGGATTCGACCAGGCCGTTTTCACTTGTGTGGTAAGATATTGATAGTATTCTCTTTATTTTGTTATCCTCAAAGGCACTATATTACCTTGCTTCCGATGAACTGCCTCCCGTTATCGCATATTTTGGTGGACATTCCGTATCGGCATGTGATGTGATCCCATATGAAGGTGATGACTTCCTTTTCATTTTTCTATTTAGATAGCATGCGCTTCCACCCATTTTTAAAGTAGTCAGTCACAAATAAAATGAATCTAGCTTTTCCCGGTGCCATGGGCAGAAGATTGTTGATGTCCATTCCCTATTTCATTAATGGTCATGGTGATAAAATGGAAAGTAGTTTCTCATCGGGATGGTGAATCATAGGAACAAATCTCAAGAATTTATCGCACTTTTGAATGAATTCTTTGGTGTATTTTTCCATGTTGTCCCAATAGTCGCCTTCTCTGATCACCTTCTAGATTAAGGAATCAGCACCAGATTGATTTCCACAAGTTCCCTCTTGAAATTCTTGTAGTACATAATTTCTGCCACCTGCCCTAACACATACAGCCAAGGAGCCATCGAAAGTTTTCTTGTCAAGTTCTCATGTTCGTAGAGTTAGAATAAGGATACTTTGGTTCGCAGGTTCCTAGATTCTTTTGTATCTGCGGCCAACTCCCGTCATTTAAATAATAAATAAATTCATTCCTCAAATCTAATATTAGGCTGGTGGAATTATTCTCTGTGTGACTTTTCTCGGTCACTAATTTAAACGATCTGACAAAGCCTCAAGGTGTAGGTCCTTTTCTTCAACGGAAGATCTCAGATTTGTGGGGGCATCGACCTCGCTGTTATGCTTTTAAGGTATATGGACTAAGGTCCCTTTTTGAAGCAGCGCTGTGCGACTTGGAATTTTTCCATGTATCAGTACATCTTTTGTTCTAGACCTTCGTAGCTCCTATTCAACTAGCTTACTACGAGGATTGCATCTTATTTCACCTAGATAGCCTCGGCTCCCAAGATATTTTCCTGTTCTAAACCTATAATCATAGCTTCATACTTGGCTTCGTTGTAAGACAACTTTGTGGTTTATATGGACTATCGAATTACGCTGCAAACGGGCGGCGTTAGGACTATACCGACCCCGGATCCTCTTATGTTTGTGGCGTCATTTGTGAAAATGGTCAATACCCTAGAAGACATGCCTGATATTAATAGAATCTCCCAACCTACCTTGGGCATGGGAAGGGTGAGAAATCGGCCATGAAGTCCGCCAGAATTTTGGACTTGATGGCCGTTCGAGGTTGATACTTGATATCATACCCTCCGAGTTCTATGGCCTACTAGGTTAATTGGCCCAATACCTATGTTTTTGTTGTATGCTCCAGGTAGGGTGCGTTGACAGAATGTAGATATGGAGATATCGAAAATAGGGCTTCAGCTTGCGCGAGGTGCTTACTTGTGTGAATCATTTTTTTCTAGATGGGGATACCAGGTTTCTGCATTCCCTAGGGTCTAACTTACATAATAAATAGGAAATAGCATGCCTTTCTCCTCTCTAAAACTAGTACTCCTCATATACCTATATTAGATATGAATAGGTACAGATACAGTGTTACATATTCCTTTGGCATATGCAGCAAAGGTGGACAAGTTAGATGTCGTTTTAGTTTCTCATAGGCGTGTTGGCATTCTGGAGTCCATTGGAGGTAGTTATTTCTTTTGAATAAAGATAACAATTAATGGCTCTTGTCTGATGACCATAATATGATTCTGCCCAGGGCCGCTATCCACTTTGTTAGACGTTATACGACATTTAAATTGTTCACCACCGTCATTTCTTCGTTGGCTTTTATTTTGTCAAGATTAATTTCGATCCCTATATTTGATACCATGAATACAAGGAATTTGCCCAAACCCACTCTGAATGAACACTTCTCGGGGCTCAGCCTTAACTTGTAACTTTATAGGATATCCAACGTTTCCTGCAAACGAGTCAAATGGTCCTCCGCGCATAGGGACATAACTGCCAAATCATCAATATATACCTCCATTGGTTTACTTAGTTGATGCTCAAACTTTTGAGCCCGAAGTACATTATGTTGTAGCAGTACATACCATACTTTGTGATAAATGATGTTTTTCCCTGTCCTTGGGGTTCATCTGGATTTGATTATACCTCGAGTAGGTGTCGAGAAAGGTGACGGTCTCGTGGCCAACCGTAGCATTGATCAGACACTCGATATTAGGTAGTAGGAAGGAATATTTGGGACACTCTTTATTCATGTCTTTATAATATACAAACATTTTTAGGTTGTTTCACTTATTAGGAACAACCACTACGGTGGAAAACCATTCGAGGTACTTTACCTCTCTAATAGATCCTATCTTTTGATATTTTGTTACCTTTTCTTTGATAAATAATGCGGATTGTGGTCTTCTCATTCTACTTTATGGGTATAAATTTGGGATTGACGCTCACCCTGTAAGAGGTTATTTCTTCTAAAATATATGTCATATCTATGTGGGACCAAGAAAAATAGTCGATATTGATACTAAGAAATTGAATGAACCCTTTCCGGATTTCGGAGGTTATTCCCCTTCCCAGGTATACCTTACGATCCTGGAGGTTTATCCTAGTAGGACAACTAGGGTTGTTCTATTGAGTCCTCCACTACTTGAACATGACCGGTGATGTAACAAAAGGAGAGATCACCCTTTCGATTGACACATCCAATAAGATTCATAGCACCGACTTCCTAGTTGTCCTACTACCCTAGTTGGCCGATCTAACTGGATCTGCGAGTCTGCAGTTTATCCTAGTATTGTTTAAAACTAACGAGATTATCAATTCATCTTTTTGTGGTTTTATCATGGCCTCAAGGTCCTTCTCGCTGAATCTGATGGTGTCTTGAGGCATGCGATTTTGGGGCAGTTCCTCGTCAGCGGTGGACGTTCTTGTCCATCTGAACAGGGGCCCTTGGGGGACGTTCGTTCCTCCAATAGTTATACGGATGTGGTGTCAGATAATCTCCCCTTTCCGTCCGGGTTGAATTATGTGGTGATGTACCGACATCTGGAGTAGTCATGTCCTTCTCTTTGTGGTTTTCGAGGTTGTTGTTCTCAACTCAGTTCACCGAGCTAGACATGTTGTCCTGAAATGGAAGATTTTGGACAAGAAAAAGTTTTAGAGATAACATGTTTTGTGTAATGAAACTAGCAAGAAAATAATCATTATTATTTTTATATCCACGGTGGGCACCAAACTGTTTACCGTGAAAATGGTGATAAAAATTAAATTTGTTGATGGGACTCCAAAAATACGTGATTTACTGCTATTCGAGTTTTTTATTATTTGATGATAAATATGTGGATAGAAATGATGAAATGGGAGCTAATAAAGAGTTATAATCAAATCGAGAGGTTAACTATTCAGGCCTCGGACTGACCGATTAGGGGCCTCGAGGTCGATACATGGGCTCGGGCTCGAGCCATCGAGGAAGGGCTAACAATTAGAATATAATCGTTAGAGGTTTTTTATGGCCGTATGGAGATAAATAAAAGAAGAACAAGTATGAACATGATAAGTAAGAGTGATAGTATTGTGAGAATATGTGAGGGAGAAAAGAAAGAGAGAGAGTTATTATTTATCTTTTGTAGAATAGTTGAAGCAAAAACGGAGGGGGGTTACAAAATGATAAGGACACCCTTTATGCGTGAGGGGAATCCCTACATATTACGAAGCATTAATTATAAAGATAGAGGGATGGGACAACTAGATAGCTTTAGGTTCTATTAATATCATATGCCTGTCTTAGGGACTTCCGTCTCCCCTATTATAGCGTTAGCATGAACTACCCCCAAGGGCAGAAATTCGTTGGCACCTTAAGGTTGGTCTCGACCTCGGCTTTGAACCTCGAGAAGCATGTTGACGAAGCGACCAGATGACGAGGAAATCGGGTCTCTGATTTTTCCGCACACACTTTGGATGAGTGTAGATCACTTAGCCTTCATTGCTAGGAAAAGGAAGTTGAATTGGAAAATTCATGATGTGAGGTGTATATGAGCATTAATTACAAGAGCTATTTAATGGAGCGGGTAACTTCTCATCCTCGTTGAGTACGCATTTCGCTTTTTACCTTCTAAGGTTAACTCTTCGCCTATCACAGCTGCGAAAGATGACGGAGGCCCTGAAGCGTCTCAAGGATGAAGCTGATAGAATCAAAAATTACTGTGGTAAGATAAGAGTTCGGGTGTAGGTCCAAGCTTTAGAGGAGAAAGGTGCCTTGGGTAATGTTCCTACCTTCGAGGTCAAATTTTGCCTAGCTCATGATAAATATTTAGTTCAAGTGGATATGATCGCGAAGCTCGAATCTGAACATTCGAAGGTCTGGGATGAGATAATCAATTTTCGAACTGAAGTAGCACTGGGACGGACTAATGCCGATTAGGAGATGGCCCTTGTATTGAAAGATGCTACTGACAAACAACCCAATTTTAAGAGTATCCACGATCATTCAGAGAGGATAAAAAAAATATGCTTGTTGCAATTCCCAAAGAAAGGTTCTCGACGAGGTTAGAGCCTTTGGTTTTGTTCTCCTAGAAGAGTTGGCGTGAGCGAGGGAGAAAAAACAAGGTGATTGGTTACTCCTATCCAATGCCGAGGAGAGTGAAGATGAGTACAATAGGCTATATCCCTCAAGGACGGAGTGTAGATTTTTTCCATTTTGTATCTAATATCTTCACAGCGTGTTTGTAGATGGAGAATGCACCTTTCGCGTATGTAAAATAGAAGAAAACTTGTGCACTTATTTCTTCTGTACCCATTTTTGTTTCACTTTTGGCTAGGTAGACCGGTTTAACAGTTTGTAAGACTCCTTATAGTCATGATTTGACCAAGGAACATATTAGGCAGGCCCAGGGTCTCTTAAGAGCTCCGTCAATGCGACTTTTAGTGTAAGCTGGGGTTAGAGCACTTATGCGTTTGCTGAACTGTTTAGGGTTTAGTCTCCAATTCGGGCTCCCACTCAAGCTCATTTGACCCTACACCTTTTATCAAAGTGATCTTTTGTGTAAGCTGGCGATAATGGCTCTTACGTTCTGCCCTTAGGCATGTGTGGTTAACTATTTTGGGTTCAGAATCCGAGTCAGGTTTTGACTGGAGTTCAGTCGACCCTCAACTTTTACATTTGTGTGGGCTAGCGACAGTGGCTCTAGTTCCTTGGGTTGAAGTGACCTTTTATATGCACGTCCCTGAGGCTCATTTAGCTGGTGACAATGGCTCTTATTCTTTTCCCTTGGGCATGTATAGTCAGTTATTTTGGGTCTGATCTCCGAATCGTGTTACGACTAGAGCTCATTTTGACCCTCAAGCTTTTCAATTTTAAACTGGCAACAGTGGATCTTACGCTTTTAGTCATTGTTGCCCTGAGGCTCGTTAGGCTGGCGACTATGGCTTTTACGCTTTGCCCGTAGGAATATGTAGGATTTGATTTTCTCCAGTCAAGGACTTTTTCAATGATTTTTCTTGAACCGTTGTCGGTTCGGGAAGAACCTCGATTTTAAGTTGTCTGAGGTGATATTCGACCACCTCGGAAGGTTTGGATTACAGGTTGTTTAGATCGAAGCCTTTTGATTTGGAGCTCACATGGTTGAAGCTCTTTTGCATGTAAAGGGTAGCCTTTATAACTTGTTCTCTTTGAAGTAGATTCGAAGTAATGTCCTGTGGTTCGGTAGCAATGGTCGGGCATCATCGAGTTGTGTTAATTCAGCTGGCACAGCTGTATGACCGTAGTGATTTGTGTTTAGTCGGTCTCATTTTCAGTCCCAAGTATAGTAGTCAGTGTTTTAGGGGTCTTATAATTTCGATATATAGCCTAAAAGTCAGTATTGAGTTTATGTTTGTAGTAAGATTTTACAAAATTTTCATGCCTTTTGAGGTCTTACCATTTTGTTGATACTTGGTAATCAACAAGTATTATTCATCCCTAGCAAGATGTCGTTAATATTTTGTTGTTGCATTAAATACGTCTTAGTATACTGAGTTTGCCCGCTTGGGGTTTATTGCCTAAGATTTTTAAGTGAATGGCTATTGGCGACAGTCTCTGAGTTATCGAGTTAGCTTTGGCCCGAGATACATTACTCATGATCTCAGAATTGCCTCATTGAGGGTTTTATGATTTTCGAGATTCTGACCATGAGGTCATTCACTTTATGAGTTTATGATGCCATTTGATGTGGCTCGGAAGACATTACTCATGATTTCAGAATTTCCTCATTGAGGGCTTATGATTTTGTAGATTCCGACCACGAGGTCATAAACTTTATAAGCTTGTGATTCCAGTCTAGGAGTGTTCGGGATGTTATTGCTTTTTATAGATACTTCATAATTTCCATATGGTGTTCTAACCCTGAGGCCGTACGAGTATTCAGTTAATGGCGCTAGTCTCTAAGTATTTCGGGGCGTTCAGAGTGGAGGGATCTTTTATATGAAAATGTTGAGTTTCCTTTGAAGTACGATATGCTTTGGCGATAGATATACATTGATCGCTTGGCAAAAGTACAAGTCATTTTGATGTCGTTGGTCCGACTTATTCGGACACGGTGCATTTGACTGTTTTGCTCAGTACATCATTTCCTACTGGAATGTTGCTCAGTGTTCCGGCGTTTTTCCGAATGGATGACCTTTATAGGAGCTGCCCTACAGTGTTCGGGGTTGATTTCAAAAGAATCCTTGTGCGCTTCTTGGATCCTCCTTAGGTAGCGCTTGGACGTTGCCCCATTGAAAAACTTGCTGATGAAAACCCTCTTTAGGAAAAAAGCTCATCTGAAAGGAAAGAGTGCAACGGATGCCTTTTAAGGCCTTGAAATCTTTGGGTTGAGTTAACACTTTTGACTACTCTGATCGGGCGCCTGCATATAGGTTAGTGTAAAATAATAAAAAAGAGAAATGGTATTACCTTATCGTAGGATGCGACGATGATGTTCTGAGGTCTGATGTGTCCCTATTGCTTGGAGTGAGGACTCCGTACGGTGCACCGCTGTGTTTAATTGGGCTTACCCGAATATGTAATTTGATAATCCTTTGGCTCATAAAAGAGTGGATATATTTGTATCGATGCTATGTTATGTAGTATTAACACTTCCCTTACCACGTGATGTTCCATATAAATGGTTTTAACCCCGTCCTCTTTGGGTAATTTTATCATTTGGCGGAGGGTGGATGGTGCTGCTCCCGTGCAATGTATCCTTGGTCTCCGAAATATTTGTCCATCGATGACATAGAATATGATATATTGGGTCATGCCGTATGCTCTGACTGGGAGAGTTATCTCTCCTTTCATTGTTTCGGTCGCAGTGTCAAATCTTTTATGGTCTCGTGTGGGGGGCACGATTTAGTCTAGCAGTCCAAGCTGCTCTATTACCCTCGACCTAATAATGTTGGCCGAGCTAATTAGATCCATGAGCACATGTTTTATTCGAAATGAATTAACGAGGAAAGAGGTTACCAGGGCGCCGTTATGAGGTTGGGACTAGGTTTCAAAGTCCTCCTCACTGAATGCGAGGGCATCTTCGGGAATACATCCCCAAGTTCGTTTTATGTTTGTCCATCTCATCATAGGTTCATGGGGAGTCTCGACACCTCCCAATATCATGCGCATAACATGTTATGGCTCAGCTGCTTCGTTGCTCTTAGCCGTGCATATTATGATGTTCGCATAGTTAGTTGTGATTCCTCCGGGAGGGATCCGACTCAATAGGCTTTGGATATTTGGAATCCTTGATTTTGCTCGAAGAAGATGTCTGATACATCAGAGTTCAAGTTGAGATCTAATAGGCGAGGTGCCCATATTGGTCCCACGTCCTCGTAGAATATGCCTCTATTAATGAGTCCCTGAGGGTTCTTTCCTTAGTTCACCAATCGATTGTCGTGGGGTAGATTCTTTCTTGGGGCATTCCTCATATTATCGGGGTTCGGCTGATACCTCTCTTTGTTTGGTTACTACTTCTTTCCTAGGATTCTGATCTTCTATACTAAGCCCGAGGGGGCTCCCAACTGGTAATCCTGGACCCCAATCTTTGACTGATACCGGTCATAGAATCCCGACGAGGTTACAGCGAGATATTCGATTAGATTCTCTTTTGCCTTAAGGTCACTAGGCTTCGTTCATTCAGGCCTTGAGCAAAGGCCTGCACCGCCCAATCGATGAAGACCGGGGGTAGATCCATTCATTCCGTTTGGAAGCGAGATACGTATTCTTGTAGCATTTCTTTCTCTCCCCACTAAATCTTGAATGCATTGGACTTTCTTGCTACTACTTTGATGGTACAAGAGTGCGCCTATATGGAGGAGTCTTGGCCGAAATCCATAATGTTTCTCCGAACTTCTTTAGTAAGACAGACTCGATCTCATCAACTGCGCGCGTATAAGAAGTGGCGTGCTCATTGGGATCTGAGGTCCCAATTTATTTAGGGGGCTCTGGCATTCTGAACTTCTTTGGAATAGATTTGGGAGCCACTTCCTCTACGAACGGCCAACGCACGAAATTTTTTGAATCTATACCATTTAGGACCTAGGATGCGCTCGGGATTTGGTCGACCCTAAAGTTACAGGTTTCGACCTTCTTGTGGTTGGCTGCTATTATTTTCTTGCCCGACTCGATACATTTGGTGAGGTCCTCAAGCATTTCTATGAATGCAGGACAAGCTATCAATCTGTTATGATCGATCTCTCGGGTACCGGTAAGGTCAAGAGAGTATCTTTCGGTGCTACTGTGCTGGAATTCTGAGGGTGGCTTTGCATCTGGGCGACAGCCAGCTTTTTTCTCCAACAATATTTCAAAAAGTAACTTGAATTCTAACTTTTCGTTCTTACTCTGAAAATTGTAATAACAATTAAATTTATTTATGAAACTCTAAAATACGTGATCTACTTTTATGCTAGTTGTTAAGAAAGTGATGCTAGATGTTAGGACTTAAAAGATGAAATGCGAGATAAGATGGAGCTATAATCGAACCGAGGGTTTAGCTATTCGGGTCTCAGTCTGACCGATGAGGGACCTTGAGGTTGTGCCAAGTCCAGGCTCAAGAAATCGCGGATAATGTGCAAGGCCCCGTGAATTTCCTACTCAAAAATCTAGATCTCGTAGTGCTAGGTTTGGATCAGGTGTAAGAAAGTCAAGAAATAACATTTTCTTGAAAAGTGTGATTCTGCATTCAAGAATGGGGTCACATTTCAAGTATGCGGACCAAATAGTCATCGTAAAGTGAGTTAGTGTGTTGGTCAAATTTATGGTCAAATATGTGGACAATTATCCGATCGCATAACCGATATGAGGACCGTATAGTCGTTGCATAATTACCATGGGATTTTATAAGGGGCAGTTCTGCGGTGGAACGGGTATGAAGACTGCATTTTTGCCCCATAACAGACAGTGTGTTAAGGTTTTGAGGAATATTTTCGCGGTCCATTATGCGGGCCGCATGTCAACTTTGCAATCTCAAATGCAATTGCAAACCCGACTTCGGGCTCCTATTTTCTAGCCCCAAATCCTTGAACAATGTTAATTGAAGTTACTAGGTCATTAACCTAAGAGGTAAAAACAATACCCTCCTCAATAATTTTAAAATTTCTGTTAAAATATGCAATATGAAAATGGGTACGTGGGCATAAGGCTATGAATCTTGCATGTATAAATGATAATGGGGTATGGGGAGGATGAGAACTAAAAAGAAAGCAATTGGGGTATAAAATGATAGAAATTTCTCTCAAGAAGGACCTATGATTACAATGCGCCTTTAGTGTTTGATAATATGTTCAAACAATCTAGAATCTCAATCTCTTCTTTAATTCTCGGTTTAATTTGTAATTTTTACACAATAGATCGAAGTGCTAAGAGTTCCAAAATTTTGTAAGGATTATGGAAATCTATATTGAGGTATGTATGGCTAAAACATCATATTTTAGAAATTGATCTTTGACGGTGTTTGTGTGAATAAGGTAAGATTAAAGTTGAATTGTTAAATTGATTATTGTTCCAAGTGAATCTGGGGTTGCTACATTACATTTATGAAAGATTTATTCCAATATTATCAGTGTGCTATTGTTATTAACTTGAAAAGGTGCAATGTATATGAATCATGTAATGAAATGCTTAGACCTTAAATTATGATTGAAGTTGCATATATATATACACACACACATATATATATATATAGTCTCATGCCGGGTCGCTCGACTACAGAAGCTATCTACCTTGTCAGGAGGCTGGTGGAGCAGTTCAGGGATAAAAAGAAAAACCTGCACATGGTACTTATCGACTTGGAGAAGGTGTATGACAAGGTCCCAAGGGAGGTGCTATGGAGGTTCTTGGAGGCGAAGAGCGTGCCAGAAGCCTACATCAGAGTAATCAATGACATGTACGATGGAGCTAAGACTAGGGTTAGACGGTGGGTGGTGACTCACACCATTTTCCAGTGGTTATGGGACTCCATCAAGGATCGACGCTTAGCCCTCTGTTGTTTTCCTTGGTGATGGATGCTCTAACCCGACATATTCAAAGGGATGTGCCTTAGTGTATGCTATTTGCTGAGAACATACTCTTGATAGACGAGACGAGGGTCGGTGTTATTGAGAGGTTAGAGGTATGGAGACAGACTCTCGATTCGAAGGGTTTCAAAATAAGCAGATCTAAGACAGAATACCAGGAGTCCAAGTTTAGCACCGAGCCAAGCGAAGTAGGCAGGGACGTGATGATTGGATCTCAGGTCATCGCCAAGAGGGACAGTGTTAGATATTTTGGGTCGGTGATTCAGGGGGATGGAGAGATTGACGGGGATGTCACTCATCGTATAGGAGCGGGGTGATCAAAGTGGAGGCATCAGGAGTCCTGTGTGACAAGAAAGTTCCACAAAAACTCAAGGGGAAATTTAATAGAGCAGTGGTTAGGCCTTCCATGTTGTATGGGACGTAGTGCTGGCCAGTGAAGAACTCTCATGTTCAGAAAATGCAGTTTGCGGAGATGAGGATGCTCGGGTGGATGTGTGGGATCACCAGGTTAGATAATATTAAGAATGAAGTTATTCTAGACAAGGTGGGGGTGGCCCCGGTGGATGAGAAGATGCGAGAAGTGAGGATGAGGTGGTTACGGCATGTGCGGAGAAGTCCTGATGCCCCGGTGAGGAGTTGTGAGCGGCTTGCGATGGTCGGCGTACGGCGAGGCAGAGGGAGGCCTAAGAGGTACTTGAGAGAGGTGATTAGGAATGACATGGCTAGAACGCGGGTTTCCGAGGACATGGCCCTTGATAGGAAAGTCTGGAGGTCTAGTATCACAGTTGTAGGATAGGGGCTCCTAGAGTTTTTTGTACTCCTTACCCAGGGGTGGGTGAGGCTTGGTATGGCTATCCATAGATTATTTGTGTATTGGATTGTGTCTCCCTTATGGTAGTTATTTATGGTTGTTATTGTCTAATATTATTGCATGCTATTTTATTTAAGGTTCTTATGTTTAGATGGTTATTAACGCTATTTCAGGTGGAGTTACTAATGCTCTTTTGTTTTTGTTTTTCTTTTCCTTTCCTTCACTGAGCCGAGAGTCGACTGAAAACAGCTTCTCTGCCCATTCGGATAGTGGTAAGGCCAGTCTACATATTACCCTCCCTAGACCCCACTTTCTGGGACTATAGTTGGTAGTTGTTGTTGTTGTTTGTTGTTGTTATATAGAGTCTCATATATGCTTATAATTCAAATTTTCTCTTGTGTGCAGTTACTGTCCTAAATGGTAAAGATAATATTGCAATGGGGAACAATAGTAACAAAAATGGTGTGATATGTTGTGGCCTTAAGTGTCTATTAAATTAATTATGGGAAACAAAGTTTGATATGAGATGAGTGATGTGAAATGTAAACGCCTTGGCAAGGCTTCCTAGCCAATCGGTCCGTGATCGGACGCCATGATATATACATATATTGGAAATGCATTGATGAGTGAAGCTAGAAAGGTCTAATGAAACAATAGTAACGTCCCTTGGAGATGTCCTAGCTAATTGGGTCGTGATCAGACTCTGCTCAAAGATGCGGTTGCAAAATGGATAATGATGAATTAGTGTGGGATGCTCCAATCTAAAATTTCAGAAATTATGTTAACAACTTTTGAACCTCCTTATATTGTTAACATGGTGCTTATTTGAATCATTGTTGTCTTTATGATTTCTTTTTTATTATCGTTTGAAAGTTCTCTCTAACTAAACAGTGTTTATCAATCATAGTAGTACTATTCCGTCGTACTAACGTCCCTTTACTAGGGGTGATACATTTTAAATTAATATTTGTGGCTCCGTAGCGGATAGTGATAATGGTTTGTAGCAGAGCATCCTCTTCTCAACATCTTGGTGAGCCCCTTCCACCTTCAAGGGGATATGTGTACACCTTTCGTCATTGATATCCATTTTGAGGTATAGCCAAGGCCGTGTTTCCAGCGTTGTTATCATAGTTTTTTGTATCCCTAGAGGCTCCATAGACATATGAGTGGGTTATGTATGGGTATTGGCTAGGTCAATGGACCATGATGTAACATTTTACTCTTTCTTTCTTCTAAACTATGACTGTATGGAATCTTGCAAGACTTGACAATGATTTAATGTTGTGAATCAAAAATGAACTAACAATGTAGAATGTACTATCTTTCCTGGTCTAAATAAATTTTTAAAATCATGGATTCCTTTTTCATATTTATTTGGGTGGGTACTATTTGATAAGGCTTGCTCGGTTGGGTTCACTCAATTGAGCGGTGGTCGCACCTCCCGAGGTTGGGCCGTGAAAAAATATGAAAGGGTTAACATTTAGGATATAACTGTTAGGTGCTCTTTATGGCCAATGATAAGCAATAAATAAAGAACAAGTATGAAGATAATATAACATAGCAACAAATTCGAGAAAGTGTATTACAGAGAATAGAGAGAGAGAGAGAGATGTAATTATCTTATGTAGAAACAGTTGGCGTAATAGGAGGTCCACTTACAACATGAGGATCCCCTTTATATATAAGGGGAATTCCAATATAGTACAAAATGTATTAATTGGAAAGATATAGAGATGGTACGGCTAGATATGACACTAGACTCTGTGAGTGTTATCCGCACGCCTTGTTAACTCCTCATTTTTACTCTAGCCTTGATCGATATTACCTTCAATCCAGGCATCGACGAGACCCAAACGAGGGAAATCGGTCACAACTTTGTGTCTTCGATGCCTCGAGATGATGTTCCGAAATGAAATAATAGCAACAAATTCGATCCTCTAATTTCGCTGTATACACTCATATTTTAAATTGCATGTTTATACATTCAATATAGTATATTTTCATCATCATTTACTGTGTTAACCTATACATGCATTTTACATTATTTTCCATAATTGTCAAAGGTTTTAAATCAATTTCTTTCTATATTTTTATAAATACCCAATAATTATCTTTCAAATTATTCTTATGGTGATTTAATCATCCTATTGAATCAGTTATACCAACATGTATGTTTTTAAATATTTTACTGCATTTTCTATTATAACATTTGTAATTTAATGACTAATTGAAAATTGTTGCAGTAATAGTCAATATTAACTTATAATCACATTATTTATGCAAAAAAATATTTTTTTATACTTTTATGATGTTAAGTTACTATTTTGAATAATTTTACTTCTTAAATAATATTTTTTCTATTTACTAGTTATTTTATAAATTATTTCTTGCTAAATATTGTGTATTTAAAAACTAGCCTAAATTCCTTCTCAATATCAGAACTAATAGCCTAGCCCAATTAGCCCGTACATAGACCAAATTACCCTGGCCCAAAACAAATCCCCTTTATTTTATCCCAAACAGATACCCATTTATATGACTCGTCCCACTCCCATTTTAAAAATCCTGGCCATTGATCTCTAAGATCAACGGCCTAAAATTAACCTACCCCTTTTAGTTACCATCATTTCACCGAAACCCCTAACCAATTTTCCACTTTACCCGACACCCTTGAATTCTCTCAAACTTACCTCTCTCTTTGTCATCCTCTCTGATTCTTGCTCAAGTATGGAATTAGTCCATGATTTACTTACCTATTTTGTGATATTCTATTGTTAATGCATGATTTTTGCATCACTTTGTTCTTTCCATATTGTTGGCAAGAGTTACCTCTCAAGAACATGCCGATTAACTTTGGTTCTATAAAGATGTAGACTTCTGTCTCTATACATGTTATATTTAATAGTCCTTGTATTTTCGGTCTCATTCAAGGCGTGTGTCTCAACTAGGGTTTGAGATTTTTTTCCCTTATTATTTACTAATTTGTGATTTATACTCTTCCCATTCTTGTGTTTCACTGATATTATCTTATTTTTCTTAACCCGATATGTTTTCCCTATTTTTTGAATTTGCTTACGTTGAAACAAACTCTAATTGATTTTCATATATTATTTTCCTTATTCTCTGTTGAACCTCTTGTATTACTTTTTTGAGTACTACTTGATTCTCGTATGTCATTTTTTGTCCCTTGTTTATTCCATTTAACTTCCTTATTATATGTCTTACATGCTCTAAGATTGATTCTAATTGATACTAGTGCATCTTTACGTGTTTGTGTTTAAATAATTTATTTGTTCGATCACCGGTCTGACTTCTACTATATAAACCCCTTTTGGAAGAGAATATTGGACCTCGGAATTTGAATAGTGTTTTTTACTACTCTCTAATTCACTCGGTGTTACTTTCTAATTCACTAAAACTGTTGAATAACCTCCTCTTGTGCTAGGACTACTTGAAGCCCATTATCTAGGCTCTTGAGAACTCTGAAGCATCAGGAATTTTGAATTTTTTTGCTTCTACGCTCTACACTCTTTTAATCTTGCTACCCATTAGTGTTTAAACTGTCATAATGCTTCTTTCCTACATATGTATTTGAACTTTTACTCAACTGTGATGTTGTTCAAGTTTGATGTCATTCTGTGGCACACGAGAATGTTCTATTGTAATTTACATTTTGTCATCTTATCTGTAGACCTTGTATCATCTTACATGTTAATTTTGTGTTCCAATATTGATGTTGTATCAGTTTATTAATATTCTGATTAATTAATGTACTCTATGATACAAGATCACGTTTGTATTATACTATCAATCCCGAGTTTGGTATAATATGATCCTCTATATTCTATTTGATTGCATCACTTGGTTTAAGTGGCCCAATGCCTTGCACGTTAACTATGCAGCCCTAGATCCTTTGTCTTTTCTCATATGGTACCCTGCCAATATGCTAGTTTATGTAGCATCTTGCAGCTGCTTTTCCAAAATCTATTACTTTAGTATAGTTCACTAGTTGTTTCCGATCATCCGTTTAATTCTGCGGCTAGCAGGATTCAAAGCGCTTTCCCTAAGTCTCCTCTGTCAACCTCCCTAGTATGAGCATTGCTCTGGATTTTTGAAGCCCCTGGGAACTTTAACTCATTAGGGTCCAAGGTTCTTACCAAATTTTCTAATTGCCCAACTCAGCTTTATAATGGCCTATTGCTTGAGCTTTCCCTTGTCGAACGAGATCATACAATGTTTTCATTACTGTTGCTGTTGTTATGGCTGCTACTTCTGTCCGTATTCGCTCAGGTGATCACACATGGGAGTTGGCTTCTTCTGCTATAGAAGGGCATCCAGACTCTACACCACTGCTCACTCCCCTATCCTAGCCTAGTGTGGCACTTCACTCCTTGGGCTATTCACTTTTATCCCAAGGGTTAAAATGGGACATCTGGCTGTTGAGCCTGAGCCCGCTGAATCTTCAAGCTTTCGCTTCGGCGGGCTATGTCTCTTTTTTCTTCCTCTTCTGCATCCTCCCTCTTTAATCTTCTTTATCTCCTCCCCCAAGGATGCTATTCTGGGATCGACTTTGAAACCAATCATAGGTGGCGACCGAAGGAATTTCCTTTGAGGATGCAAGCTCGAGGAGGTGGCGCTCGGAGATGCTGCTGTCGGAGATACACCTTCGAGGATAGACTAAGTCCTTAGTCTTTCAGTGTGGGTGTGCACCCTTTCACTTCATTATTTTCGTGTAGAGACCCTTTGTTGGCTTTTGTAATCATATGTAAAGACCCCTCGAAGGACATTGTAAGCAAATGTTTGTGAATATAAATATTATTTCTTTACCCCAACCTTTGATGCTTGCAATACTCTTTTATATTTATTTGGGATTCTGAATGTATGTCTTTTTTGATTATTTGTCAATATCTAACTCGGATGTGAATATTCTTGCCAGTCTTTTGTTTATAAAAATATCTCTTTTTCGATCCCATTGTCGTCCCTGAAGCAAGCATGAAGTGGTCTGATATACTCGGGTCATCAGGACCCTTGAGTCTCGTGGAAGTAGCACATCAAACCATGAATTTTTTAGAGTGGCCTCTAAGTGAAGTCCACCTTTAAGCACTTGGAGATTTGCTTTGAACATGGTGTAGATTATATGTTAATACTTTGCAGATACGTCACCAATGAGGGGTTGCCCATATTTATGCGATATCTTGGGGTTGAGGCATCATGGGCAAAACTTGAAGAGCTTATTTTTCTTCTTGATGGAGGTCCTCGAGGTCGGTTACCACCTCGAGACGTAAGATGATGCTATTGGATCCTTAAAGGCTAACTTACTGTTGATGGAGGTCCTCGAGGTCGGATACCACCTCGAGACTAGAGATGATGTTGTTGGCTCATTGAAACCTAACTTCTTCTTGATGGAAGTCTTCGAGGTCGGGTTCCATCTTGGGACTGAAGATGATGTTGTTGGCTCTTTGATGCCTAACTTCTTGTTGATGGATGTCCTCTAAGTCGGGTACCACATCGGGATTAGTGATGATGCTATTGGCTTCTTGGAACCCAACTTCTTGTTGATGGAGGTCCTCGAGGTTTGATACCACCTCTGGACTAGAGATGATGTTGTTGGCTTCTTGAAGCCTAGCTACTTGTTGATGGAGGTCCTCAAGGTTTGGTACCACCTTGAGAGTGAACATGATGCTATTGGATCCTTGAAGCCTAACTTCTTATTGATAGAGGTCTTCGAGGTCAGGTACAACCTCGGTACTTGAGAAGATGTTGTTGGCTCCTTGAAACCTAACATCTTGTTCATGGAGGTCCTCGAGGTCAGGTGCCACCTCGACAAGGAAGATGATGTTGGTGGATCCTTGAAGCCTACCTTTTTATTGGTGGAGGTCCTCCAGGTCGGGTAGCACCTCAAGATTACAGATGATGTATTTGTCTCCTTAATGCCTAACTTCTTATTGATGGATGTCCTCGAGGTCGGGTACAATCTCGGGACTAGAGATGATGATGTTGGCTCCTTAAAGCCTATGGTTTTTTGATGGAGATCCTCTAGGTCAGGTACCAGCTCGGGACTGGAGAAGATATTTTTGGCTTCTTGAAGCCTAAATTCTTGTTGATGGAGGTCGTTGAGGTCGGGTACCACCTCGGAACTCTTATCGAAGTCATTTGCCTCCCGGGGCCTAACTTGGGTAGACTAACCATTACTGTTTACTCACATATATAAAGGGTTTCTTCCACTTCCTGCGAGATCCCACTATTTTAGATAGCTATCCTTTCATTTTGGCATTACCTTAGTATCAAAGGGTTTGTGTAGGTTCCCGCTTCAGTTCGCTAGTCCTGTCATATCTATGACTGCGACTTCTAGATTTGTCCGACAGAGAGGGGAGAGTTTTGTTTCAGGTGATCATGATCAATGAGAATTTAACTTGGTTACAATGACTTTGATAAGATAGGAGCACCTTGAGTTAGTACGGAGAGACTACAAATGGGAGGATAAGGTAGCTCTACAGGTACTTCCCCCGGATGATTGAATCACAAACCCTGCCGATGGATTCCTAAATGTGTACACATATCTCTTCACATTGGGATCCCTTTATAAGGTGGTGCTTGATTTATGTTTAAAGTATCGGGTAACCTTAGTGCAGATACATCTCTAATTTTGGTGAATATTGTTGATGATGCGGTTCTTAGTGTAGAACGAGGGGCTTGAATTAGCACTCAACCATTTTGTCAGACAATTCTGACCCTTTCATCATCGAGGTCTACTTAACTTGCAGTGTCATTTGTCTACGTTTTTTTTAGGGAGGTGGAGATCAGGAGAAATTTAGCGTATTAGTTCGGGTTCAGACGGCTAACATTATTCATGTTAAACTTATGACATTCCCCAAAAGATTAATTTATGCACTTGAGCAGAGTGCCCCGTATTTTCTGAAATTTGCTCATGGTGAAATCTAGTTTCCTAATCGTGTTTCTTTTTTATCTGCAACAATTTCATTGGCGCCAGGCAATGTTTATGATCTACCTAGTTGGGTCTGTAAGCTAGTGACCACTTAAATTGCGACGAGCTAGGTAGCAAGGTATGTCCTGGGGCATGTGGGAAGAGCAACATCATGGTGAATATGTATACTACTCTTTCCTTGGTCGTTGTTCATCGAGAGATAAATTGTTCCTTTTTCATGTATTAATCTTGTTGTCGTAGGTATCAGAAAACCTTCAAAGACGAGGTCGTGCTCCTCTAGAGAGGGGGAGGGGTTGCATTTTTACGAGCTAAAGGACGATAATATAAGTGGTACATGTACTTGCATGGAAATGGAACTCACGGCAAGGCAAAGCGGGATCGCGCCTCTGAGTAGGCAATGTCGTGCTAGACTGTTGCGACCGAAATATCTAATTCTCAAAGAATGGATCCTCCGAGTAATCCTGCTTCGATCGAGCTTGATTCTTCTAAGGCTGGGGGCTGGACCAATAGATGTGTGTTCGTCCCTCGAGGAAGTCTACCGACTTCACTTTGCGGTGAGCTTCCCCATCGGCCTTCTAAATCCCGCAACTTCCCTTTCTTACCGAGTTTTTTATTTGTAGGCCTATGACATGCTTAGATCTGAACAACTCCTTCATTGAGATAGGATCTGTAATGATCTGGATGAGTGTAGATCCCTTAGGATCCTTTGCGAGGAGAAGGAAGTTGAGTTGTCACACTGGTGATATGAGGCGTACTAGAGCTCAAATTACAAGAGTTATTTAATAGAGAAGGTAACTTCCGTTATTTGTTGAGTACACGTTTGGCTTTTTAACATCTAAGGTTAACCCTTTGCCTATGGTAGTTTAGAAGAAGAAGAAGTCCCTGGGGCGACTTAGGGGTGAAGACGACTAAATCAGAAATAATTGTGGCGAGTTAAGAGCTCGAGTGTTGGTCCATTATTCTGAGGAGAATGGTGACTTTGCTAAAGTTCATGCCTTTAAGGTCAAAATCTTCCTAGCTCGTGATAACGCTTCAAGGAGATATGATCATGAAGCTTGAATTTCAACTTTCGAAGGTTAGTGTCGAGATCATTAATGCTCGGGCTGAAGCTGCAATGGGATTGACTATTTTAGTGTAAGATACTTCCGATGCCCCAGCCGAGTTGACAAGGGTCCTCGATCGTGAAGAGAAGATCAAAGAATATGCTCGTTACATATCCTAATGATGGGTTCTCGATGAGATCGGTGCTAGGGGTTTTGTTCTCCCGAAAAATTTGGCGTGAACGAGGGCGGACGATCGTGGTACTCAGTCACTACTGTTTGATAATGAGGAGAGTGAAGATGAGGCTGATAGGCCGCAAACCTCAGGGTCGGGGCATAGAATTTTCCATTTTGTATGTGATACCTTCATAGCGTGTTTGTAGATAGATAATTCACTTTTTGACGCATGTAAAAAAAAATACTTGAGGATTTATTTCTTGTGTACCCGTTTCTGCTTTGTTTCTAACTAGGTGGACGGGTTTCGGTGGTGAGAATCCTCAAATTCATTATATGGCTCTGGTGCTTATTAGGTAGGCCTGGGGGCTCTTACGCATTTGGTCGATGTGACTTTTAGTGTAAGCTGGCATTAGAGCTCTTATGCTTTTGCTTAACTATTTTGGGTTTATTCTCTTAGTCGCCCTTCGACTCGAGCTCATCCAACCCATAAGATTTTGTGTTTCTTTGGGCGGGCAATAATGGCTCCTACGCCTTGGGTCAAAGCCACCTGTTATATGCATGACCCTGAGCTCATTATGCTGGTGACAATGGCTCTTACGATTCGCTCTTAGGCATGTATAGTTAACAGTTTTAGGTTCGGTCTCAAAATGGGTTACAACTCCATCTCATTTTGACCCCCGATCATTCCAATTTTAAGCCGGCGATAGTGGCTCTTACGGTTTTGGTCATTGTGACCCTTTACTGTCTATGGCCCTTAGGATCGTTAGGCTGATAAGAATGGCTCCTACACTTTGACCTTAGGGATATGTAGACTTTGTTTTCCTCTCGTTAAGGAATTTTGCAATGATTTTTGCTGACTTGTCATTGGTTCGAGATGAACCTTGATTTAAAGTCTTTTGCGGCGATGTTTGAGAATCTCACAAGCCATGTGATTTGGATCTGACATGGTCGAAGTTGTTTTGCCTGTCGAGGGTAGCTTGTTTAACTTGTTCTTTTTGACGTAGATTCAAAATAATGGCCTATGGTTTTTTTTTGCAATGGTCAGGATTCCCCAAGTCGTGTTAATTCGGCCAGTACAATCGTATGATCGTAGTCATTTGTGTTTTACCAGAACCTTTTTTGGTCCACGAGTGTAGTAGTTTAGGCATCTATATCGGGGGTATGCCTGTTCGGGAGTCTTACAAATGTGATAGATGTCCTAAACTTTGGGATTGAGTTTATGCCCTTTTAATGGTATTACAAAATCTTCATTCCTTTCGAGGTTTTATAGTTTACTTGATCCAAGAATGATCCATGCCGTTGTAAGGTCTTACAGCTTTGTTGCTACTTGGTACAAGTATGATTCATGCCTTGCTTAAGGTCTTACAGTTTTGTTGATGCTTGGCAAAAATATGATTCATGCTTTGCTTGAGGTCTTACATATTTTTTTGTTGCCTTAAATAGGTCTTGCTAGACCAAGTCTGCCTGCTTGGGGTCTTATGGCCTCGGGTTTTTTAAATAAATAGCAAGGCAATTGTGTACGAGTCATCGAGTTTTCTTTGCCTCGAGAGTTGTTACTCGTGAGGTATGAATTTCCTCATTAAGGCATTAAGATTTTTGAGATTTCGATGTTGAGGTCATGCTCTTTATAAGTTTGCAATGCCAATCTCCCAGTGTTCGGGATATTTTTCTTTTTTGGAGATGTTTCGTGAATTTGGTTCTTCCTTGCTAGTGACACTAATCTTTGAGTATTTCAGGGAGTTCTTGGTGGAGGGATCTTTGCTGTGAAAATGTTGAGTTTCCTTTGTAGTACAAGATGCTTGGCAAAATATATTCTTTGATTGCTTGGCACAAAAACATGTCGTTTTGCTGCCATGGGATCAGCATATTCAGACACGGTCCTTTTGACCGTTTAACCTAGTATAACCTTTCTTGGAGTTCCTTGGTTTTTCTAAATGAATATCCTTTTGAGGGGATTCCTTCCAGTATTTAGGGTTGATTGAAAAATAAGCCTTGTGCGCTTTTTGGATCCTCCTTGTCGGTAAAAACACTCTTTTGGACAAAAGTTTAATCGAAGGGAAATAGTGCAATGTATGCCTTTTAAAGCCTTGAGAATGTAGTCACAACATCAATGAAATGTGCAGACATGGTCAGCCTAATCAAAATCAACCACTCTACGTCAAATTTCTTCAAAGTCTGTGGGAACCCAACAACGAAATCCATGGTGATAAGTTCCCATTTCACTCGGAAATCTTACGTCTCTTAAACGATTCGCCTGGCTTTTGATACTCATAATTTACCTACCAATAGTTCAACCACTGATACACATACTCCACTTTATCTTTTTTCATTCTTCTTCACCAATAATGCTACCTCAAATTCTAATACATCTTTGTGGCACCCGGATATATGTATAAGGCAAATCGTAGGCCTCCTCAAGAATCAACTCATGAAACTTATCCATATTTGGCACACATATCTGTACTTGCATCCACAACTCCTTGTCATTTTCTATCGAAACCTCCTTAGCATCATCGTGATGCATTGTGTCATTATGGACAAGCCAATTGGAGTCCTCATACTGACGTTCTCTGATGTGCTCATACAAAAAAAAAAGTGAAATATCATGCATGCTACAATGCAGTTGGGCTGCGAAACATCCAACCTCACAAATTGATTGGCTAATTCTTGAACATCCAATGCTAATGGTCTCTCACTAATTGGAGTATATGCAAGGCTACCTATACTCCCCGTCTTCCTACTCAAAGCATCAGCCACCACATTGGCCTTTCTAGGGTGGTAAAAAACAGTGCTATCATAGTCTTCAACAACTCTAATCACCTCTACTTCCTCAAGTTCACCTCCTATTGCTTAACTAAGTGTTGTAGATCCTGACGATATGTGAATACCTCGCAAAACAATTGTAAAGATATCACCTCAAAGTCATCTATGCATGAACAATAGCTGCCATCTCTAGATTATGGACAGAGTAGTTCTCTCCTGATGATTAAACTAATGCTACGCATTATCAATCCCTTATACTCTTGCACCAAGACACAACCAATACCAAATGACAAAGCATCACAATAAACTATATAAGAACTCGATGGTGAAGGTAAAAATATAATTAAATCTGTGGTGAAGGCAATATTAGTCTTCCAAAAGATCTCCCTGCACTCGTCAGAATACTTGTATGGATCACCCTTTTGGGTCAATATAGTTAAAGGTGAGTCAATAGACAAGAAACCCTATACAAAACGATAATAATATCCGGTCAAACCAAGGAAACTCCAAACCTCACTAGCTGAACACAATCAAGGATAACTCTGGATTACCTCAATACTCTTCATATCTAACATGGTCATCTAATTAGACACCACCTGGCCTAAACATTTCACCGAATCGAGCCAGAATTCACACTTTGAAATTTTTGCATATAACTTCTTCTCCCTTAAGGTCTAGAGTAGGATCCTAATATGTTTCTCATGATCTTCTCCGACTGCAAGAATACACCAAGATGTCATCAATGAATACGATAATGAAAGAATCAAGATATGGCTTCAATGCACTGTTCATCGGGTTCATTAATACTAATGGGACATTGGAAATCTCAACTGACCTCACTAGAGACTCGTAGTAACCATATCGAATCCTGAAAGCGGTCTTTGAGATATCCATATTTCGAATCATTAGCTAATTATAACCTGACCTAAAATAAATCATGGAGAACGCTCTACAACCCTGAATTGGTCAAATAAGTCACAAATGTGTGGTAACGAATACTTGTTCTTGACTGTGAAGCTGTTCACATGCCTATTATCAATACATATCCACATAGTATAGTCTGTCTTTCTTCATAAATACAAACTTAGCACCCCAATGTGACACAAGTCATGATCAAACCCTTATGAAGAAACTCCTAAAGGTTCTCTTCCAATTCCTTCAACTCGATATGTTCCATACTAAATGGTGCAATAGAAATGGGTTAAATTTCTGGCACCAAGTCATTACAAAAATTAATATCCATACCTGACAGCATGCTTAGTAGATATGTTGGAATTACATCTAAAAGTCTCCCACTATCCTAACTGACTCAATTATAGAAGTATCGTCACTGACATCTCTAACAAAGGCCAAGTGTGCCTCACATCTCTTGCCAACCATTCATTGTTCTTTTATGAAGGGCATAACCCTTCTAGAAATATGATCCAATATATCACAGAACTCAAACAATGGCAAGCTTAGCATAAACCCATGTCATAGTCTTGGTATGACAATCCATAATAGCATGATAAGGCAAAAATCAGTCCATACCCAAGATGACATCCAAGTCTACAATATTGACTAGTAATAGATGAACACTGGTCTCAAAACCACTTATAACAACCAAACATAATTGATAAATATGGTCTATAACACTAGAATCTCCTATATGCATATATATATATATATATATATATATATATATATATATATATATGAGCACTTAAGAAATCACGGGATATATCCAAATAAAGGGCAAAGTATGATGGCAGATATTATTAAGTGGATCCCGGATCAAATAAAACCGAGCAATCATTGTGAAAAATTGGAACTATACCTATGAAGACAGCACATGAGGTGGTAACCTTTGTCCTACCCTGCAAAGCATAAAATGCGCCTGACCTTCTACTTTAAGGCAACTCTGCCTATCTGACCTCCACTCCTAGTTGGTAGTGTAGGTTGCGCATCAACTGGAGCGGTAACCATGGCTTGTGAACTTTTTGCAATCTTTAGAGCCTAAGTAGTCTAGGGGGGTGCACCCTTCCTATGTCTAGGGTAGTCCTTTACCCTTTTCCTGGTATCACCAAACTTAAAGCAAGCTCTCGGTTGGTATGTAGTTACTCTGGAATGATCGGATGGACTTACCGATGAAGGCACATCGGATGGACTTACCGATGAAGGTACCTCGTGTGGGATGTGCACGAATAGGTTGTTGTGCATGGTTGGCAACCTGAGGCCCAAAAATAGCTGGAGCTAGTAGCAAAATCTACTGAATGAAATAGCCAATTAACATACCACCCTAGAGGGACGGGTTGTAGCTGCAGCGTGGGGCCTACTAAGCGCTCTAGTACCTTGAAGAATCTTGGCCTCCCCATTCTCTCCCCCCCCCCCCCCCCGCCTCGCATGCCCTCTAACCTTTGTGTGATATCTACCACCTGGTGATATGGAGTGTTTGTCATAAACTCTTGAGCCAGCCAAATCTAATACCATTTGAGCCTCTCGATAAATCTGTGGACTCTCTCTGGCAATATAAACCGAGGTAGGTGTATGCCGGGACAACCCACTGAATCAGATAGCATACTCTGAAACATCCATAGTCCTGAACGCCATATATTCTGAAGGGTCTGGGCGAACAAACTATCTCATAAATATCTTTAAAAAAAGATCTCAAGTGAGTGGGGCTTAATCAACTTGCCTACCCTCCTCGTAAGCCTGCCACCACTAATACCCTACTCTTGACAGTTCAAATTTATTAAAAGAAACTTTGCACCCATGGTGTAAAGAATACCTTTGCATTTGTCTATAAAGCATCATATCGTTTGTATTTGTGTCATACTTCTTGAACCTCTCAAATATCATGTGCTTCTCTCATATGCTATTGGCCTAATCTTGTGTTGAATCATAATAGTAGGTTGCGCCCAGCATAACCCTTGGGACCTGATCAACAAGGACCCACTACTCTATAGTATTGACTGATGCAAGGGGATTCATAAGCAATAGTGACGAACATGTTCGATATCTGTGCAATGGTCTTCTAATTTCTAGGGGTAGAAAATGGCTAAATGGGTGTTTGTCCCCAAAGCGGATCTACTTCTACCTCCTCAATCACCGCGTGGGCAAGTTTTCTAGCTATATTAAGTGAGCCTCCTCATCCACTACCCTGACCCCGGCCTAGCGTGGCTCTATTAGGGGGCACATGTGTCTTATCATCAGATCCAACAGTGCGTGTCCTTACTATATGTTAGAGAATAGAAAGACATAACTCATATTACGAAATAAACAAATTTGCACAATAAGGAATTAAAGAAATGGAAGTTTTCTAAAAGTTATGTAGCCTCTCGAAGATAACAACAAATATTTTCACACAAATATGTTAGGCTTACCTAGTCTTACAATACTTGCTTTTGACTCATCGAACCTATGAACCTAGAGCTTTGATACGGACTTGTCACGACCCCAATCTACCACCATAGGATGTCGTGATAGCACCTAATATCTAAGACTAGGTAAGCCTAACATTCACTGGTAGCTTAAACAAATTAATAACTAAGATAATACGCTAATTCGATAAAACTCATAATAACTCCAAAACAAAACATCTATAACAAAAGTCCCAAAACGGGTAGAGCTAAATCGTACATTATATAGTAATACACTGTAATTTTCTAGTATAAGTATAATGACCAGATCAGTTGTTTTGCTTTCTAATATCCAGTTCCTCTAAATAAAACTTCTCGTGTGTGATTTTTACTATTTAATGACTTGTAGGGATAGTTAGTTAAGGATTTGGAAGTGTTCATGTTGAAATCAGAACATTTGGTTCCTTAAGCTGGCCTTAAAATGCTAAGTTTGTCTTCGATCAACATATTGAGTGAATTACATTGGAATAATGATTTGACAATTATAATAGGTGCATATGAGGATTTCGGACACGGGATATTCTGATCGGGTTTCGGATGACCTGAAAGTGATGTGGCGCCTAATAGTGAAAGTTGATTCTTTGAAGGTTTTTGAACTCGTTTGAATTTAGTTTGGAGTAGGTTTTGCTGATATCAACGTCTGGATGAATTTTCGAGATCGGGAAAAGTTTTGTAATGTCATTTAAGAATAGCACATAAAATTTTGTGTTATTTTGTGTATTTAATGTACGTTTCGGTTCATTGGTAGTAAATTTAAGAAATTGAAGTTCATAATTTTTATTCAAATGGTTTGGAATGTGATTATTTGTTTTAATGTTGTTTGATGCATTCCGAAAATTCGAGCTAGTCAATTTTATGATTCTACACTTATTGGTATTTTCGGACGGGGCATCAAGGTCTGCAGGTGCTAATTGGACGAGGCTCGGACCAAGTTAGAACTTGTGAGCATTAGTTGAAGCTCCCAGCTACTATCATGATTGCACCAGCACTTGGCAGTCGCTAGTCCAAGCGAACAGGTGTGAGAGTTTGTCTGTAGAAGCTGTTATGAAGCATTTTTCCAATGACCACGGGTGCAAAACTTTGTGCGCACCTATAGCACTCAGGTGGAGACCTAGGCACTGAAGCAGCTCGCTCGCCGTAGAAGAGGGACCACATGAACGGTCTCCCGTCCGCAGCAGAATACCAACAACCATATATGCGCCTAGGCACCGCATGTGCGAAAATTGCAAGGCAGAAGCCTCCATTTAATACGAGACTTAGGCCATTTTAACTTATTTCTCTTACTTATTTGGCGATTTTTGGAACTTCTTGAGCGGGGTTTTCACCTAGAACTTTGGGGTAAACTATTTTTACCAGTTTTGAGCTAAATACATAGTTTATGGGTAGATTTATAATATATAAATAAGTAAAAATCATGGGATTAGATGAAAACCTAGGTTTTTTATAAGAGTTGATTCAACCACGAAATCAGCTACGGAATTTGGTTAAACTCATATATTTGAGTTCATGAGGTTATGGGTAACAACATTCTTCGAAATTTTTTGGAATGCGGGCAGTGGGCCTGGGGTAAATTTTAGGAATATCACTTATAGGGTAGGGAAATCAGTTTGATAGTAAGGATATATACTTTTATCTATGTAATAGCTATTTAATATGATATTTGGCTAGTTTCGAGTAACTTGGAACAAAATTTGGGATTTTGAGCACATCCTTGGACCAGAAAGTAGGCCTTGAGATGAGGTAAGTGTCATTTCTAACCTTGTAGGAGGGAATTAATCCCATAGGTGAATTAAATAAATATGCATACCTATTTTTCGGGGGGTCTGCACGCGCGGGGTGACGAGGCTCCACACAAAGCTACAAATTGCGCTATTGTCTGGGTAGTGTAGGACCTGCATCATGCTATACATGTATTTTTTGCCCCTACTTGATAACTTAATTACTTAAGTCACATTGAAATCGATAAAATAATTTTAACACGCTAATTTTCACTTAGTTGAAGTTGTAAGTGAGACACTTTAGTGTTATTGAAAATTAGTGTTTCTTTTAAGTATTTTCTATTTGTAGAGTAGCTCGAATTCCTCAATACCAGATAGATTCATCTATGGTTTGTATCGTTTGACCCTCAATAGTACACAGTTGAAATATTGTGTTGGATCGGTCGTACAATCTCGACATAAATTGCGCATGATAAATCTTTGGAACTATTCATATTTGATATTATGGAAATGCCTTGAGATATAAACTGTTAAATGATGAAAATAAACTCGGAACTTATTATTTGTGAAAGGAGCATTTACTATTTCATGTTATTGATTTTAAAGTATTATTGATGAAACCCATGGCTTGTATAAAATTTCTATATGTTATTGTTAGCACTTAGTAAGTGTCAAATTCAACCTATTGTCGCTACTTCTTCGAGGTTAGACTGGATACTTTCTGGGTACATGTTGGTTATGTACTCATGTTATACTTCTGCACATAAATGTGGAGGATCTGAGGCAAGTATATCTGGTTATTAATCCAATGTGCACACTAGACTCCTGATAAGAGACTACACGATGAGCTACCCTTTTGAACTGTTCTGCAACAGGTGAAGTCTCTCGATTAATATTCTTCTATCTATTTTATTTCAGACATTAGAGTAGTAATCATTTATATATCATACTACAAGCCCATACTCTTGTGACACCAGATCTTGGCACACACACTAGTAGACTCCTTATTTTTTATTTCTTTTTCTTAATTTTGATTTCACTGAGTTGGTTTCGCATTATTTATTTCAGATCTATTGTTTCTCAAATATTTTAAATTTTATAATAGTTTAATCGCTTGGAAGAATTTATTTAAAAAGAGGAAATCATGTGACTTGTTCATAGTTGTCTTGCCTAACGGTAGTGTTAATCGCCATCAGTAGTAAAAGTAAGGACAGAAGGCCATCAACAAATATATCTTGAAGTATCCTAAATATATAGCCAAATCAATTATGCCTTGCTTGAGCTGAAGTACCTGGATCTACAGAAAATGTACAGAAGCATAATATGAGTACACCACGACAGTACCAAATAAATATCAAGCCTAACCTAGATAGAGTAGTGACGATGCCAGGTAACGACACCTCATAGGATAAAAGAAACTAAACAAGAAAAATACAATGAGTGATGTTAGCTATCATGGACGACGGGGAAATAAAAAACAAAAAAGCAGCTAAATAATGTTAGGTATCAGCGACTTTTAAGAAACAAAGCCAACAAGGAGTGATAAGGAGAAAAGATTTTTGTGTAATCAATACAGACAAAAAAGAGACAACAAAATTATTCAGTTAATACGACTCATTAACATAGAATGTACAATAAGAGTCACAACTGAAATACCGCCTCATATTCACATTTTCACAATCTACAATCGCAATCATTTCTTATACCGCACTGTGAGCCTTATTAGATATATTTTCCAATGCGTGAGCTTTACATTAAGATATTTATTAAAATGTCTTTCCTAAGTAGCTACACATAATATTGCCCCCTTATGTCGCTAGTGGCTTAAAGTAATTCCCTTACAAGCAACGTGTACATAAATCCCACCTTATGCCACCTTATGCACATTAATCCTCATCCTTATACTGATGCATGCACATCAGGACCAAAAACAATAACTCGCACCATATGTGCACATATGCCAAAACTTGTCAAAATTAACCATACCAAAGTTACTAAAACATATAGTCATGGATCAGCCACAATACAAACAAGAATCTCAATAAAAACAAAATGAGCGAGAATTACTCAGCAAGGTAGGATATCTCCATAATAAACTACTTCAAATAAGAATAACCCTAGCATGTTTGACAATAAAGAATAGAGCATGTGACAAAAACATCAAGTAAATCATGTAAGAGCAATTTAACAAAGGAAAGATCTAACATGATACTTCAATTTCTTGTTAAATGCATGAAAGAGTTTAGAGGTCCAAACTGATCATAATGCCACATATAATCATGTGTACACAATACTCACCTTATGAGCACGCCATTCACATAATCCAAATAACAAAAATAAATCCATGTCCTAAGGGGTAGTTCTCCCACATAAAATTAGGCAAGATACCTACCACAAAAAGCTAAAAAACACACTAGTAAGGCTATTCCCCAAAAATCCAACTCTTGATGGCTCGAATATACCCAAAATAACCTAATACCATAAATACAACCCATAGGAATTGATTCCTGATTATAATGTTGCAATTTTTAAACTCAACTCAAAAAGTCAACTTTGGGCCCGCACCTCAACACTCGTCCAAATTTACTAAACCGAAATTGCATTCTGATACGAGTCCTACCTTAGAAAAAAGTATCCAAATATAACCTCAAATCAACCTTAAAATCCTCAACTTATAGTTTAAGAAAAGTTACAAAAAGATTCCTACTACATCCAACCCAAATTATAAATTAAATGATAAAAATGATGATGGAATCGTGAACAATAAACAAATCAAATTTAAAAACATTTATCCCAATACAATCCTTGAGAATTCCCTTCAAAATTGCAAAAACCAAGCTCTTTAACTCAAAATGTGAAATGAATTATACCCTCGATTTCACCTTTTTTCTTCCCGTACTTTTTGCACCTGAGGCCTTTTCGTCATATATACGGACCAAGACAATAATATATTTTTTAGATGTTCTTGTTAACTCAGTTATAGGTTGACTATGTACCACCTAGTTCTGGGAAGTTATGTTAAGTATTGTCGGTTAGGCATTTATTACTTCTCTTTTCACATTTATCTGAAGCTCTATTTTCATTATATCATGCTTTTATTGTTTTAAACAATATTCAGTGATCGACTTACCTATATTGGAGACTAGGTGCCATCGCTATTCATAAGATGAGATTTTGGGTCGTGACATTGAATTTCTATACAAATAAGATTTAAATTGTAGAGAAAATCGGAGACCATACCAGTAGTTTTAATTTACAAAGAATTGGACTCTACAAGGATTCAAATACCTTTGCCTTCTGGACATTAATATTAAAAGATAACCTAATTTCTAATGGTATAAAAGTCAGGTAATATTTGGACATATATTATGTCGCGGCCTCAAATTCGAACCTTGGGATATCTTTGATGGCACCTAGTCTATAAGACTATGTAAAATTAACATTCATTGATAGCGTAACATAATTAACAACTAAGTTAATAAGATAATATGATAAAACATAAAATAGCTCCAAAGTAGAACATATGTAAAACAATTCTCAAAACCAGTGCAACCGAGTCAAAAGCTCTACATAAATACACATTAAATCTATAGTACAACAATGTCTAAATAACGAGTAAACAGTAGTAAAAGTATGGACAAAAGGTGACTCTGAATCCTGCGAGCACCTAGCAGGTATACCTTGAAGTATTCAAAAGGTAAGGCCGTATCCTTGATGCCTAGCCTGAACTGAAGTACCTTGATCTGCACGAAAACGTAGTGAGTAACCAAGATGGTACCCAGTAAGTATCAAGCCTAATAAGGTAGTGTTGCAATGAGACCAGGTCAAGACAGCTACTAGGATAAGAGTAATAAAACGAAATATATTATAGGCAAATAATGGAAGCTGAGGAAATAAATGACTATAAGGCAATTCAATAAGGTAAGCTAACATGGAAATTAAAGAAACAAAGGTAACAAAGAGCGAACGCATGATACGAATTGCAAGTAATCAATACGTACAAATACAAAGCAAATAAAGAGATAACAAAAATTTTCAATCATTAAGCCTCTTTAACATATAATGTACAACAAGAGTCACCACTTAGGTAGCGCCTCATATTCAAATTTCACAATTTATAATCACCACTTTTGCTTATACATCCGCGGGAGCGTTACATTTTTTTA
This sequence comes from Nicotiana benthamiana, assembly GCA_034376525.1. Classification (NCBI taxonomy): domain Eukaryota; kingdom Viridiplantae; phylum Streptophyta; class Magnoliopsida; order Solanales; family Solanaceae; genus Nicotiana; species Nicotiana benthamiana. Next base: position 133,937,068 of record CM067329.1, on the reverse strand, counting down.
TTTTTCTCGTTGCATGAGCGTCACATAAAGATATTTCTGAAATTTGTTTTCTTAAAATAGCGACCCACACTTTATCCCTTTTGGTTGTTGTGTAGCTTCAAGTAATTTCCTTATTAGCAACACACACACATAAATCCCACCTTATATAGTCGCATACACATTAACCCCTATGGTTATAATGTCGTATGTGCATCAATATCACAATACAATAGAAAGTCGTACAACAACTTCCCATATGCCACAACATTCCAAAATTAAAAATACCAAAGTAACCACAACATATAGCCTACGGCATAACCACATTACGAAAATGAATCTACATAATAACAAATTGAGGGAGAATTACTCAACAATGAAAGATATCTTAATACTCAACAACTTCCAATTAGAATAGCCCGACAAATAAGGAGGTAACCTAAAAATATGAGAGACAACAAAGGCAATTAAGCCATATAAGAGCATGTTTCACAATAAAGTATAGAGCATGTAATAACAACATCAAGTAAAGCATGTAAGAGCAATTTAACAATGAAATATTTCAATCTCTAATTAAATGCATGAAAGATTCTAAACCAGTCATAATACTACATATAAGACCGTGTCAACATTCGTCACCTCGTGTACACCTCTTTCACAAAATTTAAATTACACAAATCAACTCTATCCTAAGGGTAGTTTTCCTTGACAAAGTTACGCTTTTCGCGCTTATGACCTCTCTCATCGGAGATGCGGCCTCACTACAGCTCAGCAATTTCCACTAATGAAGCACATATAGCACACATGCGCTTCCGCTTCTGCATATCTATTGCACGTATACGCGTCCGCTTATACAAAATATGGCTTTATATGCGGTCCCTTAAGTCTCTCCCTAATTCTGCTTTTGCAGACTAGTCACTCCTTCTGCGCATATGCATTTGTGCGCAGGCGTATGCAATTGAGACATTTCCTTGGCCAGCCTCCCATCACTTCTAGAATCTCGATTTGCACCTAAGGCCAAGCCCATCGAAGGTGCGATGACACCAGAACTCGCTAGTTAAACATCAATCTTACTTAGGACAAAAATGATCAAAATTTGATTTCAACCACACTCGAGGACCCCGTCCAAACATATCATGAAGTCCCAAATAAATATATGAACCTAATTGAGGCTTCAAATCACATCAAACAACAACAAATATATGAATCACACTCATTTCAAGCCAATTGAATCAATGAACATTCAACTTCTAAAATGGATGCCGGATAATACCAAACCAACTCTGGACGAGCTTAAATTTTACATGCATGTTCCGAATGAAAAAATGCATTTATACGAGCTAATGTAATCACAGTTGAAGTCTGATATCTATAAATTCAACCCTTGATCAAACCTATCAACCTTTTAAACCTTCAACTTTCCAACTTTCGCCAAAAATTCTCAAACCAACCTATTGACCTCCAAATCATTATCCGGACATTTGCCTAAGTCCAAAATCACCGTACAAATCTATCAGAACCGTCAAAACTCCATTCCGAAGTGGTTTATATAAAATACTTATTATGCTGAACTTTTTCAACTTAAGCTACAATCCTTGGGAGTAAGTCTCTCAGTTCACTCAGAAAATCACCAGAAGTGAAATTGTCCACCCCGGCAAGTCACATAACCAAAACTGAACATAGAGGAGGCAATAAATAGGAAAATGAAGCTAATATATTCAAAAGAAGTTGTCGGGTTATTGTATTTTCACTTTTCAATATTTAATTTGATATATTCGTATTTTTATAGTAATATTACTAATCCAAGGATACCCATTTTGCTTGTGTACCCATATTAATGATACAAACACTTTTTTTGAAATAACATAAATAATCATTTCCATAGGTCAGTACATTAAATAAATAAAATTAATAAAGAATTACAAATTCTTGAAAATAATAAATGTTATCTGTAACGACCCGTCCGGTATTTTTTAAGAATTATCTCCCTGATCCCCTATTAACTGTTTTTTCGTGTTTGTTCCTCATATTGTGAGTTTCCATGAGGATATATTTTGAGTTTCAGAATATTTTGGGACACTTAGTCCTTAAATGATAGAATAAGCTTAAGATTTTAGACCGTATTCGGAGCGGTATGAAGACGTACTCGGAAGCTAATTCATTGATTTTATTTGCTTAGTAGGGTAATGTTGGGCTTAGCGGCTTGATAGGATTATATTACGGAGGTTCATAGCTTATTTAACCTTGAAACGCCGAAAGTTCAATTGTTTAAGTTTCCGAATCGATAGGGAGATTTGGATGTCGCGGTCGCAATCATATGTTGAAACTTGGAAAATCTCTGTAATGTTTAACGAATCTTGTGTGCAAAATTTAGGGTTAATCCGACTTGATTTGAATGGTTTCGGCACTTGTTGTAGGTTTCTCGAAGTTTCATGTTCTTTAGGTTTGTATTGGAGAGTGATTCATAGTTTTAGCATTGACGTCCGAGGGGGGGGGGGGGGCTCGGGAGAGTTTCGAGTTCTTAACGGATTTGTATTAGGCATAGGCAAAAATTTGAGGTTGCTGAACCTATCATTACCACACTTGTGTATGTGGGACTACAGGTGCAGCACCGCAAAAGCAGTTAGGGAACCGCAGGAGAGGCATAAGTCAATAGTGGATTTGGTCGTAGATGCGGCCCAAGGACCGCAGAAGCGGACCGCATCTGCGTGTAAATGGGCGCAGGTGCGCAACTTTGTCTTTTATGAAGTCTCGTAGGTGCGGTTCTCCACCTATTCAAGTGGGACCACAGGTGGGTCCCATGACCGAAGAAGAGGAAATCGCTGGCAGAAAAAAAAAAGAAAATCGAGGGTTCGAGTTCATAAGTTGGAAAATGAAATTGGAACTCAGTAGAGTACGATTTTTGGAAGATTTTGAATAGGAAATCAGTGGGTAACGATTCATAATCCCCTTTTAGTTTTATTCCATTAATTTTTTCTTAGTTTATCATTTAATTTTCGGGATTTTGATGAAAAAATTGGAAAATTTGAGAATAGTTCTTAGGCCTAATTTTGGGATTTTGATAGAGGTTTTGGTATCACATTTGAATGATTTTGGTATAGTTAGACTCGTGAGTGAATGGGTGTTAATAATTTATGAAATTTTACCGGATTCGGAGAAGTAGGCTTGGAGATGAATTTTCGGTACTTTTCTATTGTTTTATCTTAGCTTCGATTCGTTTAAATAAATTCATTTGTTTTAGTTATATTTACATTATGAAATTTAATTGATTATATTTGGGCAACTCAAAGTTGGATACTCTTGGAAATAGCATGGTTTCGGGTTGATTTTGAGCTGGTTGAAGTTAATAGCTTGCGTAACCTTGTGTGTGGGAACTCCCTTTATGATTTTGGTTCAGTTGTTATATGAGTGTCGTGTACTTGAGGTGATGAGTGCATACACATTATATTCATTTTCAATAAGTAAATGTCCTCCCTTCCTTTTTATTGAACACTACTTGTGTTTAAAGCTTACTGTTTAGCTTAAGAAAGCATCCTTAAGTGACATAACTGTACCACCTGGCGAAACTATCTACTTGAATTCTATGTAACATGTTTAGAATTGAAATCTATGCTTTTCTTGGCATGAACTTGAATCCAGCTGTAGATTCTTATTTAAGAATTTTGTGTGTTTACATTGGGACTACGAATCGGTATTTCGGTAAATCCCCCTGGATGTCTACTTTTGGACTACAGATCGGTATCCTCGTAGATCCCCCCATCACATTATATTTTAGACTACGGGATAGAACTCGATATATTTCCCTTAATGGATATTTATTTTAGGACAACAAAATTGTATTTCGGGATTTTCCCCTACATATTATGATACAGACTACGGGACGATATACGGGAGATCCTCTACCAATTTACGTTTCAGACTACGGGACGATATCCTGGGAGATCCCTTTATGCTATATTTCTATACTGAGTATATTCTGTATGTGATTTTACTCCCTTATTATTTGTTTGTGTCTTTATTTATACTATCGCACTTCTTACTATTTCACCTCATTTTATATATATGTAAGCATTAGGGCCATGACCTTTCTCGTCAATACTTGACAGAGGTTAGGCTTAGCACTTATTGGGTAACCTTTGTGGTGTACTCAAACCCTTTCCTGAACATGTTTTTTTTAGTGCAGATCCAGGTTTTTCGGCTAATAGCCATATAATCAGTTAGGCGAGGCGATCTTCAGAGACTTCGAGGTTTATCTTCTGCATCAGCAAACCGGGGAATCCCCCTCAATTCACTATTTTTGCTGTAGACATTCTGTACTTGCTTTTGGTTAGACATTCTGGAGTTAGAAAACTACGTATTATCTACATCTTGTGATTTCATGATATTCTGGGTTTTAGAGTTGATTTGGTTGGAGAGTGAGTATCTGTATATGACGAGCATTATCTTAATTGCTTTTATTATATTTTAGCCGTAGTTTTTGCTAGTTTTGTATTTTATTTCCTTTTTCTCGATTTGTTAGGCTTACCTAGTCCTAGAGACTAGGTTCCATCATGATAGTTCACGGAGGGCGAACATGGGTCGTGACAAGTTGGTATCAGAGCTCTAGGTACATAGGATTCATGAATCATATGCCGGTTTATTAAAGTCTCGCGGATCGGTAAGGTGACATCTGTACATATCTTCGAGAGGCTAGGTAACCATTACGAATATTCCACTCATTTGATTTCATTTTCGTGCGATATTTTTGTATCAAAAATCCAAACTTTTGTCTTGTATTATCTCACAAATGGTGAGGACACGTGGTACCAATTATTACCAGGTACTCACGCCCCCTGCTAGGGAAATCAGAGATCGGGGCCATGTAGCTGCCAAGGATACACACGTGGTGTAGCCAGAGCACTCGCATGAGCGGCCACCAAAGATTCACCGGCATCTCTAGCCGGATTCTTGGCACCTGATACGCCTACTACTACTACTACTCTAGCTCTTCAGGAGACCCTTGCACAGTTCATGAGCATGTACACTATACTAGCTCAAGCAGGTTTGATTCCCTTGGTGCAGTCATATCCCAAGCTGAAGGAGGAGCATAGACTCTCGCCGCCCGCACTCCTAAGCAGCGTATCTTGTTTGATCATATTCTAAAGGTTATATCGATATCGCAGGTAGCCCCAGTTCATCACGAGGACGGGGCTGCAGCTTCTGAGGATGAGCAGTGGAGGCGTGAGAGGTTCAACAAGTACAAGCCTCATGTATCTAGTTGTCTTACATCAGATGATTCTCTCAGATTTCTAGAGGAGTGCTACCGTATCATCCGCACAGGATCTAGTGGGGTTTCTTTTATCGCCATCCAGCTTCCTGGAGAAGCCTATTAGTGGTGGCGTACATTTGAATTGAAGAGTCTAGTCGAGGCAGTTTCCCCTACTTGGACTTAGCTTTCAGATATGTTCTTGAGTGACTTTGTTCCTCAAAGTCTCAGAGACGCATAGCACAAAGAATTTGAGCATTTGCACAAGGGTATAATGACTATTTAGGAGTATGCTATCAATTTCAGTAACTTGGCTAGGCATGCAGTAACCCTTATTTCTATTGTTTGGGAAAGAGTTCGTAGTTTATTGAGGCCCCCATTCCTAGTATCATGTCTAGCATTGCATAGGAGATGAAGATAGATATTTTCTATCAATAGGTGGTGAGCATTGCTAGGAGAGTAGAGGGAGGACAAGAAGTCTCGAGAGTCAGGCAATTATTCTTGTGCCCGTGCCCCGACGGCAGTTCTTCATAGTAGGAATTATTTGAGTCGACCCATTTATTCTTCTCTTCTAGTAGCCAGTGGTATTCCAGCTCCTCCTATAACTCAAGAGCCTTAGTGTGCACCTCTAATATCTAGTGCACCTCCTGCCCGGGATGCTTTCAGTAGTCTATCCAGTAGACATGGCATCAGCCAGTTACAATTGCCACGTCCTCCCAGAGCTTGTTTTGTGTGTGGTGACACCCCCCTCCCGTATAGTGAAGTATTGCCCCAGAGTTATGAAGGGTAAGCCTCCACGTAAGGCCCCACAAAAATTTGTGTTTAAAACTTAGTAGCTCATAGTGTCCAGTTCCGAATATGTATTGAGATGTGTAAAAATCCAAGAGACAAAGTTTTCCAGAAAAGTGTTATTATCTGGTTGCAAATCAAGTATACGGAATGAATTTCTACCGCAGTGTGAGTGAGAATGTTAGTCAAAAGTGATTTTAAAGATGAGCCCCATTATGCGATCGCATAACAAATGTGCAGACCGCAAAGTTGTCGCATTATTTCTTTGTGAATTTTGTGAAGGTCAGTTCTGCGGTGCATTATGTGACCACATAATTGGTATACGGACCACATTTCTGCCACAAACCCAATAAGAGATATTCAGAGTTTTGGAGAAATTTTGCGGTACATTCGGCGAATTGCATTCACTCTGCGATCGCAAATTGCGACCGCAAACCTTGCTCGAGCAAACACCCCAACCCCTCATTTTTAACTTATTTTCTGAACAAAATAGAGAGAAGGAATAGAGGGTTCTTGGGAGAGAAAGTTCATCTTCTTCAATTTGACTTTTCAAAGTCACCAAGGCCAGGAAATTTTGAGTAATCGTTTGCGTTTTCATGCTTACAAGTAAAATCCCCAACCCCTTTTCATTGGTTATCACATTTAAATAGAAAAGGGGATTCTCATACATCAATTCTTGAAAATATCTGTTGAAACTCACATGCATGCCTTTTTGAAACATAAAATCTAAGATATATATGTTTTGTTGTGAACAAGATTGATGTTTCTAGACTGTTTGGTGAATGGAAAGTACAAGATAAAAAGGGCATTCGACTCCAAGTATGTATGGCTAACATTAACCTTTGTAAAGGCACCTTGTTGGTGTAACGGTAATTGGTATGTGTTATTTATGTTGACTATTTGGGAAATTCTTGTGATTAATGTGACATGAACATTGTTGGTTAAGTTTTTCGATATAGCGGTGTGAGTAACGTGTTATGTGGCACGAGATGTGAAACAAACGATGGAAAGAAATCGTAACTAAAGCAATTGAAACAACTGTGGTAATATCATATGTGGCTTTTGTGCGCAATTATTGTTGTGACTTAAATTGTATACGGGCTACTGTATATGTTTGAATTGGTATTGATGTTTATGAACACTTTGTTTATTGTTGTGGTTGTTGTGTGATATATGGTTGTCCGGTGGGATCGGGTTGTGCACCGCAGCACGATTTAATAGGGTGTGGGTTGTGGTGATAATGGTGGATGAGGTAATAAGGGTGGCCGAGTTAATAAAGGTGGTAAAGTGATTTAAATCGCTATTGAAATTAAACAATGTGAAAGTTGTAAAACCATTGATGTGATGAACTTATGTTGAAAGGGGAAAAAGAGAGATTTTGAAACATGTCTGGCTTTGGTTGTTCCTTTCATGTGCATTCGAGTTGTTGATTCTATTACTGTTATTTATATATTTGTTGATTTTACTTAAGGTAAGGTTTGTTTATACATACTAGCAAAATTCATGTGTACTGACATCCCTTTTGCCAGGAGCACTACATTCGTGTTATGATTGTAGGTGGTTTTATAACAGGTACTCCAGCCCACTGGCAGTAGCATTCTTTCACCTTCTGTCAGCTGTATTAGTAAGTCCCTTTCCTCTCGGGGTCCTGCATGGCTCATGTCACTTTCCTTCTCAGAATCTTATTTTGGTCGTTCTGAAAGGTATAGCCGGAACCTTGTTAACGGCAAATACTAGAACACTCTTTTGTATCCTTAGAGTCTCCGTAGAAAGGATATGTCGGATTATGTACTTATGTATTTTGGACAGTATAACTTGTAAACCATGCTAAGCAACTATGTACGTTATATAAATTTATTAAGGATGATATTAAGTTATGCATAGCTATTTGACTTGGTTAACACATAATGAAAACACGGGGTAATACATGGTATAAGAAAGGCACCCAGGTCCGCTTGACTAGTGCTACGCAGTCAAGCTCCGGTCGTGTACCCAAAATTTGGGGCGTGACACTCCACAGACATATTAGCCACCTCATGCTCTAGAGATTTCCCAGGCTGTCATCACATCACTAGTTGCTTCCCCACCTGCCCAGCCAGCTAGAGGTGGAGGTCGGGGAAGTAGTGATCTTCGTAGAGAGGGAGTACCGGCCAGATACTATGCGCTTTCTGTCCGTACCGAGGTTGTCGCCTGTGATTATGAAATCACATATATTGTCCTAGTTTTTTCACTGAGATGAATCAGTTTTATTTGATCCAGGGCCCACTTATTCTTATGTGTCCTCTAATTTTGTTCCACATTTGGGTATATCAATTCTTTGAGTTCCATTGTTTATGTTTCTACTCATGTGGGAGATTCTCTTGTTGTGGACTGCGTTTATCCGTTACGTTTTATTGCTGTTATTGGGTTTGAGACTAGAGCCTATTTAATATTGCTCAACAAGGTAGATTTTGATGTTATCTTGACTATGGATTGGTAATTGCCCCCATTATGTTATTCCCGATTGTCATGCCAAAACCATTACGCTCGCTATGCCAGGTGTACCGCGAGAAGCGTGTTCGTGTACCTTATAGGACAATGCTAGTAAAGTTATTTCATTTCTTATAGGTCAACGAATGGTTGAGGAGGGGTGTGATGCGTATCTATCTTAAGTGAGAGATGTCGTATTGATACCCCTAATGATGATTCATTCCCAGTAGTATGGGATTTCTATGATATATTTCTAGCTAATCTTCCGGGCATGCCGCCTGATAGAGATTGATTTTGGCATTGATCTCTTGTCGGGCACTCAGCCCATTTGATTCCTCTTTATCCTATGATCCCTCGTGAGTTGAAGGAGTTGAAGGGTCAGTTACAGGAATTGCTCGGTAAGGGTTTTATTTTGCCTTGTGTATCACCTTAGGGTGCTTCTATATATTTTTTTTTTCGAAGAAGAAGAAAAAACTTATGGTTCTATGCTAATTTGTATTGATTATTGTTAGTTGAACTAATTTACACTAAAGAACTGGTATCCTTTTCTTCGTAATGATGATTTATTTGACTAGTTATAGGGCGCACGAGTGTTTTATAAGATTTACTTGCATTCAGGTTACCATCAGTTGAAGATTTGGGAACCGAAAATCTCGAAGATTGCTTTTATGACTCGCTATGGTTATTACGAGTTCCTTGTTATTTCATTTATGTTTACCAATGCCCCAACAGCCTTTATGCATTTTATGCACAGTATATTCGATCTATATCTTGACTCGTTCATCATTGTCTTTATTGATGATGTTCATGTAAACTTTCGATGTCGGGAAGATCATGAGCAGCACCTGAGGACAGCGCTCCAAACAATAAGAGAAGAAATTATATGCAAAGTTCCCGAAATGTGGGTTTTGGTTGGTTTAGTTGCATTATTGGGTCATGTAGTATCGAATGAAAGGATAAAGGAGGATTTGAAGAAATAAAAAGTATTGTAGAGTTAGCCCAAACCATCCACAGCTACAGAGATCCAAAATTTTCTTTTTATGGTGGATTATTATCATCGATTTGTTGAGGGATTTCATCTATTGCAGCACCTATGACCACGCTGACCCATAAGGTTGCTCTGTTCCAGTGGACGGAAGAGTGTGAAGAGAGCTTCCAGAAGCTCAAGACAGCCTTGACTACAACCCTAATATTGATATTTCTTATAGGGTCGAGCACTTATATTGTCTATTGTGATGCCCCGAAGATTGACCTTGGAGCAATCTTAATGCAATACGGTAGGATGATTGTTTACAAATTCATACGGCTAAAGGTAAATGAGAATAATTATCATGCGCATGATCTCGAGTTAGCTGCTATTTTTCATCCCTTGAAGATCAGGCATCATTATTTGTATAGTGTACCTTGTGAGATCTATAGTGATCACCGGAGTTTGCAGCATCTGCTCAAGCAGAATGACCTTAATTTTCACCATATGAGGTAGTTGGAGATGTTGAGGACTATGATATCATTGTATTATATAACCCGGGCAACACCAATGTGGCGGCCTTTGTTATAAGTCGTTGGCCGGAGTTTGGGGAGTTTAGCTTGACTACCAACATCGAAGATGCCCATACCGATCGATGTTCAGGCCTTAGCTAGCCAAATTATGAGATTGGATCTTTCAGAGCCCAGTGGGGATCTAACTTTAATTATTTCTTGGTCTTCCCCGTTTGATCATATCAAAGAGCGTCAGAATGATGACCCTTATTTGCTCGTCTACATGGATAAGCTTATGCATAGATATGCCAGAGATGTGACTATTGGTGATGATGGTGTATTAAGGATTCAGCGTTTGGTATGTGTACCCAATGTTGATGGGCTCATAGTTCACGGTACTCCATCCATCCGGGTGTAGTGAAGATGTTCCCAAATTTGAGACATCGTATTAGCGGAGGTGAATGAAGCTGGATACAGTTGGATTTGTATCTTGGTGCCTCAACTATTAGCTGGTAAAGTATGTGCTCGGGAGACCGGGTAGGTTGCTTCATCAAATAGAGATTCAACAGGGGAAGTGGGAGTGGATCACCATGGACTTTGTAGTTGGACTCCCACGGACTTTGAGAAAGTTCAATTCCATTTGGGTGATTGTGGATAGGTTTACCAAGTCCGCGCATTTCGTTCATGTGTGTACTACCTATCCATTGGAGCGGTTGGCGAATATTTATATCCATGAGATTGTTCGTTTTCACGGTATTCCAATTCAATCATTTCATATAGAGGTACTCAGTTCACATCAGAATTCTGGAGGGTCGTACATCATGAGTTGGGTACTCGGGTGGAGTTGAGCACAGTATTTCACCCTTAGAATGATAGAAATTCCAAGGTGCACAATTTAGATTCTTGAGGATATGCTCCGTGCGTGTGTGATGGAATTTGGAGGCTTCTGGGATTCGTTCTTGCCACTAGCAAAGTTTGCCTACAACAACAGGTATCAGTACGACATTCAAATGGCACTGTATGAGGCTTTGTATTGTAGGTGGTGTAGATTACCAGTGGGTTGGTTTGAGCCGGGAAAGGCAAGATTACAGGGCACGGACTTCATTTAGGAAGCCTTAGATAAGGATAAGGTGATTCAGGACAGACTTCACACTGCCCATTCTAGAAAAAAGAGTTATGCGGAACGAAAGGTTCGTGATGTTTTCTATATGGTTGGAGAGCGGGTCTTTCTTCGGGTTTCACATATGAAGAGTGCTATGATATTTGGGAAGAAATGGAAATTGAGTCTGAGGTTTACTAGTCCTTTTGAGATATTGCAACGTGTTGGAGAGGTTGCTTATGAGCTTTCCTTACCTCCCAGCTTGACAGGAGTTCATCCGGTACTTCATGTTTCGGTGCTCCGGAGGTACCACGGCGATACTCGCATAGGTGTGATTTTAAGTTAGTTCAGTTGGACAAGGATCTATCTAACATTAATGAGGATGTGGTTATATTGTACATACAGGTTCGAAAGCAAGGGTAAAGAAAATTTCATCAGTGAAGGTCCAATGGCGGGGTCAGCCGGTCGAAGAGGAGACCTAGGAGACCGAGTAGAATACATGCAGTCATTACCCTCATATTTTCACTACTTCAGGTATGTCTATATGATCCTTCAAGGAAAAATGATTCTTCTATGAAGGGAAGGATGTAATGACATGGTCGGTCATATTAAAAATTAACATCCCGATCCCCTATTAACTTCTTTCCACGTGTTTGTTTCTTCTATTGTGAGTTTTTTGTAGTAATTGTTTTGAGTTTTGGAGTGTTTGACACACTTAGTCCCTAAATGAAGGCTTAAGCTTTAGAATTTAGAAGGTAGTATAAGTAGTGTGAAGATTGTTTCGGAATGGAATTCAGTAAATTTTAGCTCCGTAGGGTGATTTTGGGCTTAAGACTGTGTTCTGGAGGTCTGTAGCTTATTTAGGCTTGAAATGTCGCAAGTTGAATTTTGAAAGTTTCCGGATCGATAGTAAGATTTTGACGTCAGGGTCGGAATTTGATTACGGAATTTGGAACAGGTCTTTATTGTTGGATGTGACTTTTGTGTAAAATTTAGGATCAATCGAACTTGGTTTGGTTATTTTCGGCACCGGTTGTAGGTTTCTTGAAATTTGAAGCTCTTTAGGTATGGAGTGGAGGCTGATTTCTGGATTTAGTGTTATTTGAAGTCATTTGAGGGTTTGACTAAGTTTGCATGATATTTAGGACTATTTATGTTCAATCGAGGTCTCCGAGGCCTCGGATGAAGTTCGGATGCTTAACGAAAGTGAATTGGACTTAGGCAAAAATATGAGGTTGTTGAACCTATCATAATCGCACCTGCTTGTGTGGGACCGCATGCGCGGCAGCATATAAGTAGTTAGGGAACTGCAGGTGCGGTCTAAGGCAATATTGGAGATGGTCATAGATGCGGGCCAAGGACCGCATTGTGCGTAAATGGTCGCAGATGCAGACGTTAGTCTTTTAAGTAAATATCACAGGCGCGGTTCCTAAGCCGCAGAAGCAGAAATCGCTAGGGCAAAAAAGTGAAAATCGAGGGTTTGAGTTCATAAGTTGGAAAATCAAATTGGAGCCCGGTAAAGGGCGATTTTGGGAGGATTTTGAAGAGGAAATCAATAGGTAACAATTCCTAATCTCTTTCTAGTTGTATTCCATTAATCTATTGTTACTTTTATCATTTAGTTTTTGAATTTTGATTTAAATTTTGGAAAAATTGAGAAAAATTCTTATGCCTAATTTTGGGATTTTGATCGAGGTTTTGGCATCCGATTCGAGTGATTTTGGTATGGCTACCCTCGTGACTGAAATGGGTGTTCATAATTTGTGACTTCTACCCCATTTCGAGAGATGGGCCTGAAGAGGATTTTTGGGCGTTTTTCTGTTTTCTTATCTTAGCTTCGATTCTTTTAGCTGAATTCGTTGGTTGTAGTCATATTTACATTATGAAATTTATTTGATTAGATTTTGGCCTCTCGGAGTTGGATTCCCGTGGCAAGAGAATGGTTTCGAGTTGATTATGGGTTGGTTCGAGGTAAGTGGCTTGCATAACTTCGGTGCGATAACTCCACTTAGGATTTTGGTTTGTATATTATATGAGTATTGTGTACGTGAGGGGACGAATGCATACATGTGCTAATTTTTGCAAAAAACCTCATTTTCATTAAGTAAATATATGCTCTTCCTTTTTGTGGAAAACTATTTATATTTAAGCCTACTATTTAGATTAGAAAAGCATGCTTAAGTGACTTAACTGTACTATCTTCTTAAACTGGTTACTTGAATTCTGTGCAGCATGATTAGAATAGAAATCTCAGCTTTTGTTGGTATGAACTAGAATACAACTATAGATTTTTTCTTCCAACTGTTGTGTGTTTACTTTCGGACTACGGATCGGTATTCCAGTAGATCCCCCTGCATGTTTACTTTGGAAATACAGATCAGTATTCTTGTAAATCCCCCAGCACATTATAGTTGAGACTATGGGACAGCACGCGGTGGTTCCCCATACAGGATATTTACTTTGGAACTACGGATTGGTATTCCGGGAGTTTGCTCTGCATATTTATAATTCGGACTATGGGACGATATCCCGGGAGATCTTCCGCAGATTTATGTTTGGAACTACGGGACAATATCCTTGGAGATCCCCTATTGTTATCTTTGTGTATTGAGTATATTCTGTCTGTGATTTTAATTTTTATCAATTATTAGTGTCTTTAACTATATTGTCGCAGTTCTTAGTGTTTTACCTCATTTTATATATATGTAACCAGTAGGCCCCTGACCTTCCTTGTCACAACTCTATCACGACCCAAAACTCGGTCGTGATGGCGCCTCTCATGGAGACAAGGCTAGCCAACAAAACATTAATGCCTTATTTAACAATTAATAACTACAAATGAATGAATAATACAACTTATTAGCATTAATAACTAATATTTATCACTCAACACAACCCGACCGGGTGCCACAAGTCACAAGCTTATAAAGAAAACTGAACACCACTACAAGGCTAATATTATATACAAAATAAGATTTAGAAGCAAAAAGGTGAAGTACAGTGCCGTGAACGCTGGCGGCCACCTTACTCAGCTACAGTACTATACGTTTAGTACGCTAATAACTGATATCGAGTGAACAATACCTGCAACTGCGCGCTAGGTGCAGGAATTGAAGTGAGTGCTCCAACTCGGTGAGATAAGAGCAAATAATAACTGAGCAGCAAGAAATCACATAAGAGCACTCCATCAAGAAATATAGTACAACACAACCCTTTTTGAAAATAGCAAGTCTAGGAATAAAATACTTTAAAAATTATCTGGCTCAGTTTAAAACCTCTTTTTAAAATATCTTTTTTTTTTTATCAGTTAGGCATATGAATGTGATATCAGGTAGTGCATATCCGCACACAAACCAGCCCCTCAGGCACAGCACTTTATCAACAAATAACACCAGGGAATCTGGTACATAGTGCAAGATATAGTATGGAGGCCAATAATATGACAGTGCTAAATGTCATGCCACGTAGCACCAATAGGAACCAATGCGTGAATGTAATGCAATGCACATGACTGTTGCGGCGTACAGCCCGATCCATTTGGGTACCCACGCTCACTGTGGGGGTTAAGACTCCAGAGGAGATCCTACAGCCCAAACACAATATCATCAAAGCATTCGTTGTGGCGAGCAGCCCCATCCACAATCAGTCTAGTTATATGCATGCAAGCCATACGGGCACAGTCAAATTTATCATTTTTAGTTTCAATTATCAGGAATTATAGCTTAAGTGTTTAAAACATTAGAAATATACTAATCATTTCGAGATAGTGTTTAACTCAATACTGATATCATGAAGACATGCTCACCATCATGGAAACAATAATAATAATCCATAATCGATCCAAATAATTGGCACGCATACCAAATATACTCGTAACAATCCATGTAGGATGTTTACCAATCAATTTCTAGTCAATAACAGAGTATGAACATCACTCGGATGGACTAAGCCATAGTCCACGTCCACAAACGACCCTGCACTCATTGTAGAGTATGTGTATCGCCTCAATACAATGTCACAGTTTGATATACCGGGGTTTTAAACCCTTTGGTCATCATCTACATCTATTACTCACCTCAAACAAGATGACGACCAGCCCGCAATGCCCTTTCCTCTCGCATCGACCTCCTCGTGCATCGAATATTGCCAAAACCACAACCAATACGTTATAATATGCCAAAGAAACATAACCCAGTCGAAAATACTCAAAATACACCAAATATCACAAAGTTGGCAAAACCCGAACCCTGGGCTCCCTCCTCAAAAAATTGCAAAATATACACCACCAGACTCTTCGTCTCGCCTCGAGTCTGTACATATCTAATTTACAAAAATTGAAGTTCAATTGCCCCCTCAAAACTCACATTCAAACTCTTTTAAGTTTCTTGCCCTAACCTCCATTTTTAACCTTTAATTCCTTAATACTCAGTGATTAATCCATATTTTTACACCATAATAACATAATTTGAGTCCAATACTTCATACTTGGTGAGACCCTTTCGAATTTTCTTCAATATCGCCCAAGAAAGCCTAGTTGAAGTCCAAAAATATTTCATTCTCTTTTCAAAATCATGAACACAATTCACTTTAATTCCAGGTCGATTTCTGCTCTTGCGGTTAAATAACCATTTCTGTGATCACCGCCTCCGCGACCAAATGATCGCTTCTGCGATGTCACTTAATTTCCCATGGACATTTGCGCTCCAAAACCACTTATGCATATTTCCTTTTGCACATGCGGTCCAAGGTAGGGCCTTCCAACCTGCTTTTGACTCAAACGCCGCATTTGTTGAACTGCCTATGCTGCGCCTTTTCTGCAGATGCGAGAACAACAGAACATGCAACCCAAAAATCGTGCAACAACTCCAAACCCTCCCTTTAACCACCCGAATTCACCCCGAGGCCCACGAGACCCCAACCAAAAGCATAGACATGATCTATTACTTTATTAAAACATGTTCGCACCATCAAAACACCATCGTTAATATCAAAATCCTCAATTATCATCAAATCAACGCCTAAATTTCTTACAAACTTCCGAATTGAAAATTCGATCACCAACCCGACTTAAACACCTTCGAATGACCTGAAACTTCGAAAACATATCAAAAATAACCTAACGAAGCTACCTCAACTCTCGGAATTCCATTCCAACACTCGCATAAAAATCTCACCTATCAACCGGATGTTGCTATAATGCTAACTTAACCAATTACAACCTCTTTCTACACAGGACCTCCAAATTCAATTATGATCACACTCCTAAGTCATAAATCATCCCGACAACTAACCAAATCATCAGAATACACATCCGAGCCCTCTAACTAAATAGTCAACTTCTAGTTGACGTTTCCAAAACAAGCTTTCATTTAAGAGACTACGTATCTCATTTTCATTGAAAACCAATCCAATTCCACCATATCAACTCAAATACTAATATTGAAACATAGAGCAACAAAATATGGGGAAAACTGGGTGGTTACTACGTGAAGAAGGGCTAGGGGATCACATCCTACCTAACTAAAACAAACGCTCGTCCTCGAGTAGGTCAAGAAACATACCTGAAGCCTCGAATAGATAAGGATATCTGCTCCGCATATCCTGTTCGGTCTCCCAGGTTGGCTCCGCTACAGGATGACCTCTCAACTGCACCTTCACCGAAGCAATATCCTTTGATCTCAACTTTCCAACCTGACGACCAAAAATAGCCACTGGCTCCACATCATAGGTCAAGTCCGTATCCAACTGGATCGTGCTGAAGTCTAACACATGAGATGGGTCCTCAACATACTTTCGGAGCATAGAAACATAGAACACCGGGTGAACTTCCAACAAGATGGATTTGAGACAAGCATATGGGCCACCTTCCCAATCCTCTTAAGTATCTCAAAAAGTCCAATAAACTGTGGAATCGGCTTCCCTTTCTTCCCTAACCTCATAACGCCTTTCATAGGCTAAATCTTCAACAAGACCTTCTCGCCCACCATAGAAGATACATCTCGAACCTTCCGGTCTGCATAAATTTTCTGAAGCGACTGAGCTGTACCAAGTCTCTTCTGGATTACGTTCACCTTCTCCAAGGCATCCTGAACTAAACCAACCAACCAGAGATCTACACCGTCTCCCATATAAGGCCTCATATGGCGCCATATGAATACTGGATTAATAGCTGTTACTGTAACAAACTCTGTAATAGGAAAGAACTCAGCCCAAGAACCTCCAAAGTCAATAACATAGGCACGCAATATATCCTCCAATATCTGAATAGTACGCTCAAACTGTCCGTCCCTCTGAGGATGAAATGTTGTGCTCGACTCTACCTGTCTACCAACCTCTTGATGAAAAGTCCTCCAGAACTGGGAAGTAAACTGAGTACCCCTATTTGAGGCAATGGAAACTGGGACCCCATACAACCATACAATCTCTTGGATGAAAATCTTCGCTAACCGCTTTGAAGAATATGTAGTATACACCAGAATGAAGTGCGCGGACTTTGTCATCCTATCCACAATCACCCAAATTGATCAAACTTCTTCGAGCTAAAAGGTAGATCACTCACAAAATCCACAGTAATCCTCTCCCATTCACTCTGGAATATACGTCCGCTAAAGTACACCACCGAGTGTCTGATGCTCATATTTGACCTGCTGACAGTTAAGACGTCGAGCTACATAACTCACAATATCCTTTTTTATTCTTCTCCACCAGTAATGGAATATCGTGACATGTGGGCCTCTTCTAATATCAACTCTAGGAGCCCATGCACATTGGGCATGCAAATCTGGCCCTGCATATGTAACACACCATCATCACCAATAGTCACATCTCTGGCATCATTATGTTGGACTCTGTCCTTTAGAACAAGCAATTGCGTGTCATGATATTGGCGCTCTCTAATGCAGTCGTACAAGGAAGATCGAGAAACCACACAAGCCAACACCCGACTGGGCTCAGAAATATCTAATCTTACCATCCGATTTGCCAAAGCCTGGACATCCACTACGAAGGGCCTCTCCCCAACTAGAATGTACACCAAACTACCGATACTAACTACCTTTTGGCTCAAAGCATTGACCACTACATTGGCCTTCCCCAGGTGATACATAATGGTAATATCATAGTCCTTGAGTAACTCAAGCCACCTCCACTACCTCAAATTAAGATCCTTTTTCTTGAACAAGTTCTAAAGACTGTGATGGTCCTTGAACACCTCACAATATATGCCATATAAATAGTGCCTCCAAATCTTCAAAGCATGAGCAATAGCGTCCTACTCTGAATCATGAACATGGTAGTTCTTCTCATGGGGCTTCAACTGACGAGAAGCATAAGCAATAAGTGTACCATCCTGCATCAATACACAGCCGATCCCAACTCTCGAAGCATCATAATTCACCATAAAAGAACCCGAAGCTGATGGCAGTACTAATACAGGAGTTTCGGTCAAAGTTGCCTTGAGCTTCTGGAAGCTGTCCTCCCACTCATCCGACAACACAAATTTAGCGTTCTTCTACTTCAACTTTGTCAAGCGCGAAGCAGTAGATGAACAACCCTGAATGAACCTGCGATAATAACCAACCAAACTGAGGAAACTCAAAATCTCAGTGGCTAAGGACGCTCTAGGTAAACTCTGCACCGCCTCAATTTTCTTTGGATTAACCTGAATACCATCACTGCACACCAAATTGTCACAGCCCAATAGCCAAACCTGATCGTTATGGCGCCTCTCGTGGAGACAAGACCAGCCAACAGAACAACAATGCCTTATTTAAATATTAAGTACTATTAATGAATAAATAATATGACGTATTATCATTAATAACTGATATTTATAACTAAACAAAAACCGATCGTGGTGTCACAAGTTACGAGCATCTGATGAAAACTGAACATCATTACAAGGCCAATATTATATACAAAATAAGATTTAGAATCAAGGTGAAGTCTGATGCCGTGAATGCTGGCGGCCACCTTACTCGACAACAATAGTATACCTTCAGTCTGGTAATAACCCGTTACCGGGTGAACAATACCTGCAACTACAAACGAGGTGCATGGAGTAAAGTGAGTACTCCAACTAAATGAGTAATAAGAGCAAATAATAAGTGAGCGGCAAGAAATCAAGTAAGAGCACTCCATCATGCAATATTGGACATCACAACCCTTTTTTGAAAATAGTAAGTCCGGGAAAAAAATCCTTTAGAAATAATCTAGCTCAGTTTTAAACCTCATTTGAAAATACATTTTTCTTTTCTTTTTAACAGTTAAGCATACGAATTCAATATAAGGTAGTTCAAGTCCGCATACAAACCAGCCCCTCGGGCACAATACTCAATTAACAAATAACACCAGGGTATCTGGTACATAGCGCAAGATATAGCTTGGATGCCAATGATATGAGATTTCTAATTGTCATGCCACGTAGTGCAAATAGGAACCAAGGCGTGAATGCAATGAAATGCACATGACCACTACAGCGTACAGGCCAATCCATTTGGGTATCCACGCTCACTGTCGGTGTTCAGACACCGGGGGGCTCCTACAGCCCAACCACAATGTCATCGTAGCATTCGCTGCAGCGAGCAGCCCGATCCACAATCAGTCTAGTTATATGCACACAAGCCATACGGGCACAGTGAATTTTATCATTTTCTATTCCAATTATCAGGAATTATAGCTTATGTGTTTAGCACATTAGAAATTTTCTAATCATTTCGAGACAGTGTTTAACTCAGGACTGCTATTTTGAAGACGTGCTCAACATCATGGAAACAGTGATAATAATCCCTAAGGGGTCCAAATAATCAGCACGCAACCCAACAATACTAATAAAAATCCAAGTAGGATGTTTACCAATAAAATTCTAGTCAATAACACAGTATGAACATCACTCGGATAGACTAATCCATCATCAATAAACGACCCCACACTCACTGTAGAGTTCGTTACTCGCCTTAACACCGTGTCACAATGTGATATAACGGGGTTTCAAACCCTTATGTCATCATTTACATCTATTACTCACCTCAAATCGGCCGACGACTAGCCTGCAATTGTCACGCCCCAAATTCGAGGGACATGACCGGCACTCCGCCGGGTATCCCCAGTCAAGCGGACCTGGGTTCCTTTCCTATCCCACGTATTACCCCCGCAATTTCTTTAATTTACCACGTGAAATAGTCATTCATAATTAATAACAACTTTTATTACAAAACATTCCTAATATACAAAATACATATTTACATAAGTTCGCAACCCACATTTACTATCTACGGAGCCTCTAATGATACAGAAGGATGATACAATACTTGCTGGCAATAACTCTTCGGCTATACCTTTCACAACAAGATCAAAATAATATTTTCAAAATAATAATCGGCATGAGCCATGTATGGCCCCGAGAGGAAAGAGGCTCACCAATACATATGATGGAAAGTGAAGCGGAGATACAGTCGATGGACTAGAGTACCTCCTAAGGATCCACCTAGAATTATTACATCAATGTAGCGCCCCCGGCAAAAGGGACGTCAGCACATTTGAATTGTACTGTTATGTATGAAGAAACACAAGTAGCAAGCAATAACAGAATCAACAATCGAATACACATTTAAGGAACAATGAAGCCAAACATGTTACCATCTCTCCTTCTTCCTATACAATAGTATCACATCAAGGATTTCAATATTTTTCTCAGTAATAAAGTCAACAATCAAATACACATGAAAGGTAAAATCAAGCTAAACAAGTTTACAATCTCTCCTTTTTCCCCAACAACATTTTCACATTAATAATTTCAGAATCTTTTTCATAATTTCCTTTCAATAGTGATTTCGATCACTTTTCCACTCTTATTACCTCGGCCCCTTATTACCACGGCCACTCTTATCACCACAACCCAAACCTTATTTCTCCGTGTTTCGGCGCGCAACCTGACCCTGCCATACAGTTTCCATTTCCCAAACATCACAACAACAACAATTCATATATAACAACAACAATAATTCTCAAAAAGAAACCACAACAGTTCACAAGAATTTATGTAGCCATCAATACCATTTCCATCGTATTCAACAAATCATGTGCAATTTAAGTCACCACAATAATTATCCACAACAAGCCAAATATATTATTCCCACAGTTGTTCAGATTGCATAATTTATGACTTCCTTCCATAACTTGTTTCTCATCTCTTGCCATATAACACGTTCACAATCAAGCATTTAGTTTATTACCAATTACTTGCACCATCATATCGGGAGACTTAACTACAAATATTCAAACAAAACCAATCACAAGAATTCTACAAATAGTCCACATAGAAATTATATACCAAATAGTCCTACTCCAAACAAGGTGACTCTACAAAGGTCAAAGTTAGCCATACATACCTCGTTCAAGCTTTCCTTAAGTTATTACGATGTTCCGGAAACTCTAGCAATCCCAATCTACTAGAAACATAGCAAAATTAAACACTAATTAGGAAGGTATCCATGGTTTTAGCTCATTTGGGCATTTTAACAAACATTGTGTGAGCATCTTGATTATTAATCTCTTTTAAGAGACTTCCTTCATTCCCCAACCCCATCTTTACCTATTTCTGTTCATCAATCATTCCTCAATCCTAATTTGCACATACATCTATACATAATATTATTATACAAAGAATCATTCCCCAAAAACCCCATCGCATAATCACTACAACACCAACACAACCTAGGTAAGGCACCTATGGCTTTCAATCAAAACCCCAAGAGTTCTAATATATCATAGATGAATAATCACAATAGAGTAGTTAGAGATAGCAGATATACCTCTTGTAGTAAGAATATTGAGAATCCAATTTGCAGTGTTCTTGAATCAATTTAGGGATTTGAATGAAATTTAAGAATTTTCAAAATCAATCCATGTTAATAAAAGTGATTAGGAGTAGTGATCAACCCAAAGTACTCCAAAAAGCTTACCTTGGATCATGGGGATGATGTTCGGGACCAAATCCACTTGAGAGAGCAAGCCTTAACCCCAAAAATGACTAGGGAACATCTTAGACCGGTCTTGGGGCATTTAGACGCACTTAACCAGCGCGGCCGCGCACCTAGGCGCGCATATAAGCGCGCTAGTTTACCCAGTGGTCTGTCTTGGGCGCGCTAGTCTGTAGCGCGGGCGTGCTTCTAGGCGCGCTAGTGACACATGCACAAAAAAAATAGCTATAAATTTCTCAATAGACCTCCAAATGATGCACCGTTTGTTGCATTAGATAGGTAGATCTTCACACAAATCCTTATATAACTGGAGATATGATTGTTCCAAGTGAGGCCATGTGCGCAATTATTTACAGATTTTGTCTAATCTGAAATTTTCCAACTTAGCTTAGACTTAGGCCTCTCCGTAGACCCCAATTCACCTCTAATATGAACTATATGATTATTAACATATCCAATTAATATCCATATCCTCATTCCTCATTTGCAGACAAAATAAAAAAATTAGTCTACCTTGGCACGATGAAATCTCAAATTACTTGGAAAAAAAATTTCAGGGCATTACATTCTCCCCCCCCCCCCCCCCACTCCCTTAGGATTATTCGTCCTCAAATGAGGAGTAGAGTTCGCCCCTAGTTCTTAACTTAATATATCTCCTTTCTAACCTACCTCAAGTCCCTAAATCTAGACTAACTCGCAATTTTTTCAAAAATTTTCGCAGAGTCTCCTTTGTTACTAGGTCTATCCACCTATCAGAGAACCACTAAAACCATCCCTAAAACACATCCACTACTCGACGAAGCACCCCGATGTATATGTCAATAATACTAATCTCACAATTACATGCACTATACTATAATAATGATGCCTAAACATGGACTGCAAATTTTTATATCACAACACCTATAAGGTACCTTTCAAATCAAAACTAATTGTTATACAATCAAGAGAAATATATTTACTTTCCACGACAGTTTCGGCCCTCAAGGTAGCCTCCTCGACTTACAAGCCTTACCACAACCCATTTGCAAAAATAATCCCAATCTTCAAACTTTTCTAAAAAGGATTATAAGTAGATACATCGCATAAGCTAACAGTCCAGTAACTTCAGGTTCAATAGTTTCCACCGGGATGATATAAAAAAGGTCTCCAACAACCTTTTTTGACATAGACATATGAAAACATAGAATACATGTAGTACAATGATGATATACATTATACTCATTGCACGGTCTAATGTGAACTACATTTATGCCACCTTCATTATCAACTCACCTAACATCTTTAGCGGAAAGTATGGAGAATAACACATTCACCTTTCTATACTCTAAATCTCCACACTCACACTCACACCAAACCATTGATTACCTTCAACAATCACTCTAGGATGTGCTATTATAAACTGACGATAAAATCACCTATCGAATATATGGGATCATACGGGGATACTTTTTCTTTGACATGTTTGAACCTTCAATACACAAAATATCTAATACAATAAGGAACAATAGAGTTTAAGATTGGGCTTGGAACTATTCAGGAATCTATTTAGGCACGGAGCAGAGCATTTCATGAGGTTATATTCTAAGAGACATAGAAAGTTACAACTAAAGATACTAACATGGTTTATATTTGTGAGGACATTAATTACTAGAGAAATAAGGCATATGGGTAACTCGTACATTGGCAATAGGAACCATTAAGGAGGAATATTCATGTACGTGACCCAGTCATTTCATTTAGTGTAGGGAAAATCCATTTATAAAGAATGATAATATTCTGGCACCTTGAATGATATCGGGGTTTCAAAATACATGAAGTTGAGTTACATACTTAATGTTAACTGACACAAGGAATCTATGACACAAGCCCACGAGGATGAAAAGAAGTGGAACACTTATGAGATTATCATTCCTCAAACAGCTTAAACATTCATGATAATTGATCATATATGAGGGAACTAAAAATACGACCACTTTGTTTCTAGTCAACATGTTCATGATATGTGCAAAAATTTGAAGTCATCAAATCTCAACCTTTCACGAGTGGAACTCCATAGCTAGGACATCTTGACATGGGATGAAATCATGAATTGGTTAGATGGTTCTAATAGTTAAAATAATGCTCCGGGGAGAAGGCAAATAACACTTCTATCTAGTCAAGTAGGTGAGATACCAAAGGTAGCGAAATTCTCTGCACATGCAAAAAGCATAGTCAATGATTGTAAAAGTCGAAGGTGTAAAGACAACCAAAATCAATGATACAGTGCAAAATAATCATAGAAGGTTTGAAGATGTTCATGATTAATTCTCCATGAGTCTTGGCTTGAGAAAGGAAGTGTTATAGTGACACATAGAAGGGCATGTTCTCTCATGGTTATCGTATAAGTATTTGGAACTAGCACAACGAATTCACTAAATAGGAATACAATTAACACATTGTGGAGACATAAAGAGAAAATAAACATTTGTTGTGAGCTACATACTTCTTCTATATTAACCAACAGGCTACATTGAAAGGCCACACCATTGGCAACCACAATACAAGAAACCAAGTGAGCTACTTGCTATAGGATATCTCAAGTTGACACGACAATCATGGTGATACAAGATCTTCCTATGATAGAGATGTGAGGATTTAAATTTTTCAGAAAATCTTTATGCACACGGTAACTATTTTGATAGACATGCACTTATGTGATAGGTGTTAAGGTATGCTCTTATGTTACTAGACTTTGAGAAGCTTTCATGATGACACTCGCAAGAGAGTAAAGTGAATGTTCGAACCATATACGCCATATAAACAAAAAAAATGACTCAAGAAGGATCGTAATATTGGGATGCTTTACATAGAACTTGACACCACATAGGTAAATTGTACAATGGTTCATGTATAGGCACAAATGAGCAAATGTTGTCCATTTAAATAAAACGTTTCTGTAAGAAATACATCGGGAATAGTCGTTTGTTAAGAATTCAGGAAAAGAAAGTGGGAATTATCAATAGTGTTACAACTCAATTCACAAAAATAGTTATAGAGCTCAATTCCATAGTAGGTTGTAAGTAATAGAACTGTGATCAAGAACACTTTGTGGATAATACGTCTCATTCAAAGAGCAGGTGCAGGCAATGTCTAGTGATTTATATTCTTTTAAGAATATATCTGTGCAAGGACAGGAAATCATAAGGGTTTAATAAAAACTTTAACAATCACGACATAAACAAATAAAAGGGATCACATAACTTTCATATAATTTTCATACCTCTAGGCTGCATTTCACAAACATCGGGTCACAACAATAATTCATGTAAAGTATCAATCACAGCAAGAATCTAACATTCAGTCTTGCCACATTTTCACAGTCACTTACTTTGCTTTCAAACATTTTTATACATTACCAACAACTAGACACAAGTTATCAAATACATTTAATACAGATATGAACAATTTGGAGGATCAACCATACCGAGTTTTCTCACACAAGTTGTATCAAAATCTCAATTTCAACTTGACAAGAAGTCTAGGCATTTTAGCACACAGTTCACATTCTTCACATATCCTCATTTACCAATAAAATATATTAAACACATGAAGAAGTACCTCCCAAATATATTTTCACAACAATAATTCGCGTAGCATAACAAAACGAGTATTGCATCAATTATATTTTGAACTTACAACATTTACTCTAGCACCATTGAAGCTCGATTTCTAAAAGTTGGGGTTTTAGCCGTATTTAGTGATGATATAGTACATGATCTGGTGGTGCACTGATATTAGTTGGAACAAGGGTACTTTCCTTAACGAAAAGTTGTACCAATTACTCCATGGATTAACGCACTCTTCAAACAAGTCCTTGGGTAATCCACCCTGACTCAAAGGTGGGATAAATAACTCCTTAAAATGCTTCAAATTTGCGGATTATGGTATCAAAATTACCAATCTTGAGACTAATACTTAGAGGGAAAATTAGCTCCCTATCTTGAGCCATATCGCACGATCTGGAATATCAAAGAAGGGTGAAATTCCTAAATGTCCTAATAGCCTACAACCTTTTGATGTGGTCGACAACATACCGATAAGAAGCACTCTACTATCGGCTACGAGACGTACTAGGACACTTTAAAACCTGGCTCTAATACCATGTTTGTCACGCCCTAAATTCAAGGGACATGATCGGCACTCTACCGGGAATCCTCAGTCAAGCGAACGTGGGTGCCTTTCCAATCCCACGTGTTACCCCCACAATTTCTTTACTTATTAACCAAGTGAAATAGCCATTCATAATTAATAGCACCTTTTTATTACAAAACATTCACAACATACATTGTACTCAGCATGGTCAACATCTTACACCGCCCAATATACAAAATTCATGTTTACATAAGTTCACAACCCATATTTACTCTCTACGGAGACTCTAAGGATACAAAAGAACGATACAATACTTGCTGGTAACAAGGCTCCGGCTATACTTTTCACAGCAAGTTCAAAACAATATTTTCGAAATAAAAAGCGGCATGAGCCACGCAAGGACCCGAGTGGAAAGGGGCTCACCAATACATCTGATGGAAAGTGAAATGGAGCTACAATTAGTGGACTAGAGTACGTGCTATAGATCTACCTACAATCATAACACGAATGTACCGCCCCCGGAAAAAGGGACATCAGCACATTAAATTGTACTGGTATGTATGAACAAACACAAGTAGCAAGCAATAACAGCATCAACAATCGAATACACATTTAACGAATAATCAAGCCAAACAAGTTACCATCTCTCCTTCTTCCTCTTCAGCATTATCACATTAGTGGTATCGCTCATTTGTCCCGTTCAACATTTTCACATCAATAATTTCACAATCTTTTTCATAATTTAATTTCAATAGTGATTTCGATCACATTTCCACCCTTATTACTTCGGCCACCCTTATCACCACAACCCAAAACTTATTTCTCCATGTTGCGGCGTGCAACCCGACCCCGCCGTACAGTTTCCAATTCCCAAACATCACAACAACAACAATTCACACAGAACAAAAACAATAATACTCAAAGAGAAACCACAACAATTCACAAGAATTTATGTAGCCATCAATACCAGTTCCATCATATTCAACAACTCATGTGCAATTTAAGTCACCACAATAATTATTCACAACAAGCCAAATATGTTATTACCACAGTAACTCCAATTGCATAATTTAGGACTTCCTTCCATCATTTGTTTCTCAGCTCTTACCACATAACACGTTCACAATCAAGCATTTAGTTTATTGCCTAAACTATCATATCGGGAGACTCTACAAACCAATCCAAATAATTCTACAAATAATCCACATAGATATCACATACCAAATAGTCGTACACCAAACAAGGTGACTCTAAAAAGGTCGAAGTTAGCCATACATACCTCGTTCAATATTTCCTTATGTTACTACGACGTTATAGAAATTCTAGCAATCCCAATCTACTTGAAACATAGCAAAATTAAACACAAATTAGGAAGGTATCCATGGTTTCAGCTCATTTGGAAATTTTATCAAACAATGTGTGAGCATCTTGATTATTAATCTCTTTTACAGAACTTCCTTCATTCCCCAACCCCATCTTTACATATTTATGTTCATCAGTCATTCCACAATCCTAATTTACACATACATGTATACATAATTCTATTATACCAAGAATCATACCCCCAAAAACCCATCTCATAATCTCTACAACACCAACACAACCTAAGTTAGGCACCTATGGCTTTCAAACATAACCCCAAGAGTTCAAATATGTATATCATACATGAATAATCACAATAGAGTAGTTAGAAATAGTAGATATACCTCTTGTAGTAAGAATCTTGAGAATCCAACTTGTAGTGTTCTTGAATCAATTTAGGGATTTGAATGAAATCTAAGAATTTTCAAGGTCAATCCATGTTAATAAAAGTGTTTAGGAGTAGTGATCAATTCAAAGTACTCCATAAACCTTACCTTGGATCATAGGGATGAAGTTTGGGTCGAAATCCCCTTGAGAGAGCAAGCCTAAACCCCAAAAAAACATATGAACATTGTAGACCGGTCTTGGGGTATTTGGAGGCCCCTACTAGCACGGCCGCACACCTAGGCGTGCATCTGGGCGGGCTAGTATTCCTAGTGGTCTGTCTTGGGCGCGCTAGTTTGTAGCGCGGGCGCGCATCTGGGTGCGCTAGTGACACATGCCAAGTAAAATGTCCATAACTTACTCTATCTACGTCCAAATGACGCACAATTTGTTTTGTTAGAAAATAGACTCAAAGGGCTTTAATTTTATAGGTAGATCCTTATAGAAATCGTTATAAATATAGATATATGATCGTTCCAAGTGAGGTCATGTGCGCACTTATTTACATTTTTTGTTTAATCTGAAAATTTCCAACTTAGCTTAGACTTAGGCCTCTCCTTAGACCCCAATTCCTCTCTAATATGAACTATATGCTTATTAACATATCTAATTGATATCCATAATATCCTAAATCTTCATTTGCACACAATATAAAATAATTAGTCTACCTTGGCACGAAGAAATCTCATATTACATGGAAAAAAAATTTCGGGGCCTTAAAACAATGCCCTTTCCTCTCATATCGACCTCCTCGCTCGTCGAATTTGGCCAAAACCACAACAATTACGTTACAATGTGCCAAAGAAACATAACCCAATCAAAAATTCTCAAAATACACAAAAAATGACGAAGTTGGCAAAATACGAGCTTCGGGCCCACTTCTCAAAAAATTACAAATGGTATATCACCAGACTCCCCGTCTTGCAACGAGTCTATATATATCAAATTTATCAAAATCAGAGTTCAATTTCACCTTTAAAACTCACATTCAAACTCTCTTAAGTTTCAAGCCCTAACCTCCATTTTTAACAATTAATTCCTTGAAAATTACTGATTAATCCATATTTTTCCACCATAGTCGCATAATCCGAGTCCAATAATTCATACATGGTGAAATGCCTTCGAGTTCTCTTCGAGATCACCAAGGAAAAGCCCTAATCGAACTCTCAAAATATTTCCTTCTCTTTTCAAAATCGTGAACACTGTTCACTTTAGTTCCAGGTTGATTTTCGCTCACGCAGTTAAATAATTGCATATGCGATCACTGCCTCCGCGACCAAATGATGCGTTCTGTGATCTCACTTAATTTACAGGGACTGCTTTTGTGGTCCAAAATCTTTAATGCGGTCACCGCTTATGCGAATTTCCTTCCGCACATGTGGTCCTAGCCAAGGCCTCCCAGACCACTTTTGCAACCCAAACGCCGCATCTGCGGAACCGCCTATGCGGCCCTTTTCTGCAGATGCGAAAAAATCAAAACCTGAAACCCAAAAATCATGCAACAAGTTCAAACCCTCCGTTTCACCACCCAAATTCACCCCAAAGCCCCCAAGACCTCAATCAAAAGCACAGACATGATCTATTAACTTATCCAAACTTGCTCAAACCATCAAAACACCATCGTGAACATTAAAATCCTCAATTATCATCAAATCAAAGCCTAAAATTCTTAAAACTTTCGAATTGAACATTCGATAAAAACCCCAATATAAACATCTCCGAATGACCTGAAACTTTGCACGCATATCCAAAATTATCTAATGGAGCTAATGCAACTCTCGAAATTCCATTCCGACACTCGCATCAAAATCTCACCCATCAACCGGATATCGCCAAAATGCTAACTTAGTCAATTCAAGCATAATTCTATGCTAGACCACCAAATTTAATTCTGATCACACTCATAAGTCATAAATCATCCCCACAAACTAATCGAATGATCAGAGTTCACATCCGAGCCCTCTAACTAAATAGCCAACTTCTAGTTGACTTTTCCAAAACGAGCTTTTCTTTAAGATATTAAGTGTCTCATTTTCATCTAAAACCAATCCAATTCCACCCAATCAACTAAAATACTGATATTGAAACATAGAGCAACATAATATGGTGAAAACGGAGCGGTAACTACGTGACGACGGGTCGGGTCGTCACAAACTCGACTGAGGGTAGGCTTGGCACTTACTGGGTACCGTTGTGGTGTACTCATTTCCTTTCCCGCACGTATTTTTTTGTGTGCAGATCTAGGTTCTTCAGCACAGCCACATTATCAGTGCGGCGAAGCAATCTTGAGAGACTTTGAGGTATATCTGCCGCGTTCGAAGACTGAGGAGTCCCTCTCTTTCTATCTTTTAGCTATAGGCCTTCTGTACTTTTTTTTTATTAGAAATTCTAGAGTTAGAATGTTATGTAGTATATATAACTTGTGATTTTATGAGGTTCCAGATTTTGGGTGTTTATTTTGTTTGAAAGTGAGTATTTGTACATGCCGAGCGACATCTTAAACGCTTTTATTATGTTTTATCCACAGTTTAAGCTAGATTCGTATTTTGTTTCCTTTTTTGTTGCAATTGGTTAGGTATACCTAGTCACAAAGATTAGGTGTCATTATGATAGTTCACGGAGGGCGAACTTGGATCGTTACAATAATATGTGATTAACTTTATAGCAGTTGAGTGCTTAAGCTTAAATCTAAAAATTCATTACTGAAGTACTATCAAATTGAAAGGTAGAAGAACTCGTCCTAACTTTATATAACAATTGTTAGTTCGTAATATTTGTGTACTACGGCTTGCTTGGATTTTTGAGTAATATTAGTTATTTTGTAAATGTTGGAGTAATATTTTATATCAGTAAAAAAGATCTGGAAAATGTTTTAAACATTATGGATTTTTGTGAAATAAGAAAAGAATTAATAAATAGATTTTAGTTGATTTTAAAATCCTAAATATTATGAGATTAATTAAATTACGATTTTGTCTAATCTAAAATCTATTTATAAGAGATAAAAGAGAGAACGATATTTTGCTAATAAACTTTGTGCTTTTAGTGTAACTAGTTTTAGAGTATGCTTTTTGCATCATGAGTAAAAAGTTTTAAATCACACAAGTATTATTAAAAAATATCGTGAATTTGAAAAACCTAGATGAAATAATATAATTTCCTAAGAATATTAAATATTAATTATGTTTAGCTAATTCTATTAAAAAAATATTAGGGCGTAGAAGTCTTCGTATGCCTTATAGTAATTCGGATACATGAATTTTATTGTTTTAGAAGTTTGAGGCAAAGTAAGTATAATTTTTTAATAAGTATTAACAATGCTAGCAACAACATATATCAGACTGTATTTTTTTCATGTTGTATCATATTTACTAACATATAATCTACGTGCTTTTTGTTACTTTGACTAATCAGTGGATAGATTATCTTTTTGGATTATACTCGGAAGTAAGCAAATATGCATTAATTTGAACTCATCTGTGGACAGATTATCGTTTTGGATTTGTACTCAGAATAAGCAAATATGCATTAAGATAAAATCTTCTGTTGATTTTGGTAATCGTACTTCAGAAAATTACATTAATTTCAAAGACTTCTACGTACCCCTTTATATATCATATAATTACTCATACTACCAAGGTATTACAGATGCTCCAAACTTCAGCACTTATACATACATTCTCGAAGACTTCAGCTCTAGTGAATCAAGGTTAATATGAAATAAGCTCGTTTAGTATGTTTTTTAGGTGTTAGTTAATTTATTTGTGTGAATATTAGTTTGTTTTAATATGTATATAATTTTACATTAGTGCTGGTGGTAAATAACCCCACTTCCAACCGAGAAGTTGTGAGTTCGAGTCTCCCCAAGAGCAAGGTGGGAAGTTCTTGGAGGAAGGATGTCGGGGGTCTATTTGGAAACAGCCTCTCTACCCAAGGGTAGGGTAAGGTCTGCGTACACACTACTCTCCCCAGACCTTACTAAGTGGTAAGTGAGATTATACTGGGTTGTTGTTGTTGTTGTTGACATTAGTGCTGGTATGAATAAATTCTTGAATTCAGACGATGGTGCTGAATCAGAAAGTTATGCGACAAATTTTGTTGGTTCTATATTCTTCTTCTGAGCTATAATGGGGTTCAAGGAGAAACAAAGAGGTATTCGGAACAAGATGCTTTGGAATTGAAAAAGCAATTTAAACTTTTGAACAAACGAGCCGTCAAAACAATAGAGGTATAATTTTGGTTGAAAACCATTGTAGTTCTAATTAGTCTCTCAAATTCAAGGTAATAATGTATTTGTGTGCTAAGATTTCCTTTTTGTTATAGCCAGCTGGTATTTAGAATGTATGATTTGGACGAATTCATATTTCTACTACATAGGGCTCATTAATGGACGAAGTGCTCCATATAAAATTTCTTTTATTTTTTAGAGGCCGAACCTAAATCTTTAGTAAAGGGTGGATGGATCTCAAACATCCCACCATACCTTTTTGCAGTGAACATATGATTCCATCCTCCATCTTTGACCATGAAGAATTAAAAACATCAAACCAAATTTTCGTAGAATTTTTTTCCTTTTTTAAAATCTATGCTATATTAAAAATAAAGAACCTTCTACATCACAACACTTTTTATGTGTTTTTATTAACTAGTTTTCGAATACATATATGTGTTTTTATTAACTAGTTTTAGAATACGTGTTTTATTTATTTACCCCAAACCAATAAGCATAGAACTTTAACATGTTAAATAAATATATTTAAGCTATGTACAACGATGTGCAATTGTCAAGAGTCATTACTAAAGTACTTTCAAAATTTGATATTGAGTTAAATATATAATAATTATGACGATGATGGTGATGATAATAATAATAAAAATAAAAAATAGATTTCGTGATTTTAATAAAGTCAAAACAATGTCTTCTATAAAAGTTCTTTTTAAGCATATAAAAGTCCTTGGCCGTCAAAACTCAAGCTAATATGTATTAAATGATAAATCATGAGACTAGTTGTTATTCTTGTTTTATGTATTCAAAAATAACGAATGGGATAGCAAGATATTCGATCAATATATCAGATATTGTTTATTTGACAAAATTTCTGGCTCGCAGACAACATATGGGGATTTGTACGATTGTGTGAATTTTTACAAGCAACCTGCATTTGATCATCCATTGCTGAGGAATCATGATTTTCATCCTGAGGCATGTCCCTAATCACCTTTTTAACATGAAAATTTTAATAAAATTATGAAATTGTGACATCGACCTTCTTATTTTTTGAATGGACAGATGAAACCTGCTTTACGTAGGTTAGAACAAAATTCAGGTACCTCGACAACTAGTGGGTCATCAACGATATGGCTTAACGGTGAAGGTTGTCCCGTCGGAACGGTTCCAATTAAAAGAATTAGCAAGGAAGATCTTGTTAGACAAAGATATATTCCACCACCAGAAGATATCACATTTGATGTCCAATTGGCTGCTGTAAGATAATTTTATGCTAATTATTATAATGTATAACTTTATTTATAGGTATGACAGTATAAAAATAAATAAAATTATGACTTAAGAAAAAGTCATGCATTGAGAGATTAAATATGTTTAGTTCTCACGTATCGTGACTAATCTCATATATATACATATATTTTCCTGCTTGTTCGCTGGCTAACCAAACTGAGCCAAAAAGAAATTCGGAAGGATACAAGGTATACCTGTGGAGGAATAGAGTTGATATATATTAGTATTTATTTTGTCTCTTTTTGAGCTAAGCCTTACTTGATACTTCCTCCATCCATGATAGACTTTGTATTTCCTTTAAAAAATAATAAATAAAGTACATATTCTACCGTATACCGTAATAGTATTATTTTAAAAAGTGTTGAGAAATAATTGGTAATAACAATTAATCATAAAGATAATAGAAAAAGAAAGAAATTAAGATTTGAAGCAAATACTAACATGCTAAATTTGGATGCACATAATTTTATCATGAATTAATTACTACATTCAGGTTGCAATAGCTCGAACTCAAAATGATCCAAATAATAAGTTTGGAGGAGCTACAATGGCAGCTAGTATATGGAATCCTCGTGTTGAAGGCCAGCAACATAGTGCATGTCGATTGAAAATTCAAAAAGGAAGAGATGTACAAGTTGGATGGAGAGTAAGTTTAATAACTTGTAGTATAATAATAAATTTTTTTTTCGTTTCCCTGTGACATCATTTTTTTTTTCTATCTTTTAAGTAGAGTGGGGTGAGAGAACAATGGAAAAGACGGTGTGATAAGTTTTGAATATATATTGTACTCTAGTTGCAAGTTTAAAGTGTTATCAGTAAGCTTCCATTCAATTATCTTGATAACTCTATTTTATGCTATAGGTGGACCCAATGCTCTACGGGGATACTAGAACTAGGCTCTTTATACATTTTCAGGTAAGTTAAATATCGGACTACACTCCTATGCTTTCATTATCAAGTACATGAAACAAGTATATTTTTTGGTATATCTATGTGCCTCAATTTTCATAACTTATGTAAGATTTTTTATTTTTTTATTTTTTTATGAATAGGCTGGTAATATACATTGCTTCAATATACGATGTCCTGGCTTTGTATTGGTGAACACCAAGACACCTATTGACATGGTATACAATCGTTCTTCACACGTTGGAGCTACTTATTCATATGAGGACACCATGTCCATCGATCGGGTACACTTTATATTTCTTTTATTAAGTTACTATAAAATAAGTATATCAGTGTATCTATAAAAGTACTAACATAAACACTTCTTACTAAAAATAAAAGGATTTAGTCAACGGGAATTGGTGGCTCTTGCTTGAAGAAGACTTCACACAAATTGGTTTTTGGCCTCAAAGGATCTTCACCAGTTTGAAAAATTTTGCTACGAATGTGGAATGGGGAGGAGTAGTATATAGTCCGCCAGGTAAACCTGAACCCCCAATGGGCTCCGGCCTTTTTCCCATTGGAGATACAAGTCATGAAGCTTACAAGGTTCATGACTACAGCATATGCCGACAATCCTAATTTATACAAGGTTGTTGATATACCTCATTGGCAAGCGGGAAAACGTAAACATTTTGTACTGTACGGGGGACCTGGTGAGAATAACCAAGTGTAGGTTATCTAGTCTTGCATTTTTTATGAAGTATATTTTGGCTTGTTATACTAAAAACGGAAGTATTTTATTAACCAATTTAGTTCATGTGGACAACTCCCTTTAAATTGATAAAACCTATGTATAAGCAACAAGTTGTCATCACTTATATCCGTTACTTGTTCATATTTTGTTTTTTTTTTATTATTTTTATATTTCGCAACAATTAATCTCAAACACAGATCTGTGATTCAAACCTTAATTTTGATGTAAAATGTTAGTGGCAATCATGATGATTACCATTGTACGAAATAATATTCGAGGAGCCTTACATTAGAAGCATAAAATAAATACTATTTCAAAAAAAATGGACCAGAATGACCATCTTAAAAATTTATCACGACCCAAAATCTGGCTAATTGTAATGGCATCTAACCCAACACATTAGGTAATCCAAATGATAAACGACACAACGCAAATAGGATAACCTGAATCGATAAATACAATAACTGAGCCTTATATAAAAAATCTTACGGATTGATAGTACAAGTCATGAGCTTCTAAGACATAGAATTTGGAAAGCTATTACGAAATAAATAAATCACCTATTCGAAATATACATAAATAGATTTATAGAACTAAATCTACCAGGAACAAGATGCGACTATAACCGGAATGCAGGTACATCTTCAATGTCAGCTTCCTTTTGATGACCCAAAAGGTCATCACTTGCTTTTAATTTTTTCTTTTTGTATTTGTGACGAATTGAAAACCTCATTTGGCACCACCACGATTTACGTGCGCAGTCCGATCACATAGCCGGAAAGCTTATATATTAAAATATGGGAAATTAATAAGTTTTGACTGTAAAATGAATAAATTTGACTTCGGTCAATGTTTTGGGTAAATGTGTCTTAAATCGTGATTTGGCGGTCACGGAGGGTCCGTAGAAAAATACGGGGCTTGGGCTTACGTTCAGAATCGGATGCCGAGGTCCCAAGATCGAGAAATAAATTTTTATAGAAAATTATTTTTTCAAATTGTTTAAAAAATTTTGAAATAAAATTTTCTTAGAATATGATGGCATCGGGCATGTATCTTAATTCCGGCACTTGGTGCATGTCTTATATATGATCTAAGACGATCCTGTGAAATTCTGTGAAAAACGGATATCATTTGACGTGATTCAGACCTAAATAGCTAAAATTGATGTTATAAGAAGTTTAAGAACATTCTTTGATTTTGAGGTTTAATTCGATATTCATGATGTTATTTTGGTGATCTAATAATTCAAATAAGTCTGTAGGATGTTTTTGAGGTTGTTTGTATATTTAGTTAGGAGCCCCGAGGGCTCGGGTATGTTTCAGATAAGCGTTAGAGCATTTTTGGTCTTAGGAAAGTTGCAGAATCTGATGCCGGCTTGTGTCCAGGTGTTAGTTCTCTGCGATCGCATAGGGGTGTTCGCGATCGCATAGTGTAAATCTCAAGGGTTCCATTTGGTTATATGCGATCGCACTCCTCCCTTCGCGATCGCAATGTATTAGCCCTATCTTGGGAAGGGAATCTTCTTCCTCTATGCAATCACATAACATTGTCCACGATCGCATTACCCAGTCCCCTTTAACCCTATGCAATCGCATAACCTCATTTGCCATCACAGATCCCTATCTCATTTACTATAGGCGATCAAACTCACTTTTCCGCGATCGTATAAGGTAAATTCTACCAGCCATTTTAAATGTCCAGAAACAGTAACATTACGGGATTTACACAAAATTTAATAACTTCTTTCTCTCCACGCCTCTTGGGGCTCTTTTTGAAGGGGTTCTTCACTATAATCTGTTAGGTAAGTAATCTTTGGCTTGTTTTCTTCCATTTTCATCAACGTCTATTAGATTTCTAGGCATAAAATATGGAATTAAATCTAGAAAATTGGATATTTAGGTAGGGTAAGGGCTTTTTAATTATTTGGGAATTTGACCTCGTTTTAAGGTCGGATTTAAATAAATATTATATATTCGGGATCGTGGGTGCATGGGTGATCGGATTTTGATTCGAACCTCTTATTTTAACCAAGTGGGCCCGAAGTCAATTTTTGAATTATTGGGAAGAATGATTACAAAGCTATAATTAAACATTAAAATTTTAAACATTGAAATTGAACTGTTTAGCATTTATCGATTTTACTAAGTCAATTATGTATAGATTCGATTGGGTTGGAGCTGAATTTGAAAGGAAAATCGGTTTTTGAGGCTTGAGTTTGCCGTGGTGGTTTAAGGTAAGTCTTTGGTCTAACCTTAACTTAAGGTATTATCAGTCGAGTCCTATTTGCTATGTGATAATTGTTTAGTACGGCGTATATGCATTGTGACGAGTATCTACACGTTGGATTCAAGCATGCCCTTGAGTTTATAATGTGATTTTCATGACATCATTGTATACTTTAGAGGTGATTTCCATTTGTTATGAAATGTTATTGGAAGTAATAGTGACCTTTGAACATTAGCTCAAGTTATATTACAAATTGTGAAAGTAAATAGGTTTATTGAACCCTTTGGAGGATTGGCTCCTATGGTAAAGTGATGTGTGATGTAAAAGTGAAAAAGAGAAAGAGTTATTAAATTGTTCCCTTCCGGTATATAGTTGGTTTATTGGTTATCTCCCTTGCCGGGATGTTGATATTATTGACATTATTCCCCTGCCGGGATTTAATTATTTAATTATTTTTTCCTTGCCGGGATTCCTATTATTATCTTGTTTATTCCCTCACCCCATTCTTTGTGATTGTTGTTTGGGCGAAGAAGAGAGTTAAAGCATGAAGGGTGATGACGTGTATTGTTTTTTCTGTGAGGAAAGAGTGTAAAGCACGAAGGGTGATGCCGTGTATGATAGCGAGGAAAGAGAATAAAGCATGAAGGGTGATGTCGTGCCGCACGACATAACATTCCATGCCGATTCTACTGATTATATTGTGAGGAAAGAGAGTAAAAGCACGAAGGGTGATGTCGTGCACATTTCTATCATATAATCATTTATGTGAGAATGAGAGTAAAAGCACGAAGGACGATATTGTGCATTATTTGGTTTCTCATTCTTTATTGGTATCTGAGTTATGTTATTTTCTTCGTCACTGGATGTCTTTCCACTTGAAAATTGCTATCTCCCCATAACATGCTCCCCCTACCATATTGAATGGATATCTCTATATTTGTTTTTTGCTGTATATATATATATATATATATATATATATATATATATATATATATATGAACTGCACAAGTTTATTTGGTAGTAAGGTCCTAGCCTCGTCACCGCTTCATCGAAGTTAGGCTAGGCACTTACCAACACACGTGGTCGGTTATGTTGATACTACACTTTTCAATATGTGCAGATCCCGGAGCAGATTTCAGGCAGTAGTTGGAGTGCTTTCTTCAGTTCACTCGGAGACCCAAGGTAGACCTCCGGGACTCCGCAGGCCCTAGTGTCTCCCTCTTTAGAATTTGTACGTAGTAATCGTAGATAGTCTGTGATACTGTGATACCATATTTTGGGTATTTGAGGTTTTAAAAGTTTTAATAGTCGTTGATTTCAGATATTTTATTATTATCTTCCGCTTAATTATTTAATGTTCTGTTGTTTTCATGTTCTTGCTTATATTTGTTATAAAGAAGTAGATTGATAACGAATTATGTAGTTAAGGGTTGGGTTCCCTAGCTGTAATTAGTAGGCGCCATCACGATTGCCTTGCACCAATGGCGGAGCCTTAGGTTGATTTTCAAGATGAGGTTCCAGCCCCAGCCGTTCTGGTAGGCCCAGCTCAAGTCCTTATGGGGTTTATTGCTACCCCAATTCTTTAGGATACTATAGTCCGACTAGTTGCCCTCATGGAGAGTGTCACCCGAGCAACTTTGCTTCCTGTAGCACCAGCTATCGCTTAGGCTGGGGGAGGAGTGCAAACTCCTGCCACTCTCATTCCGAAGCAGGTAGCTCTCCAAATTCAGACTCTAGAGGTTCAACAAGTTGGAGCGGCTCAGCCCCGTGTGGTAGCTCAGACTGGCGATGGAGCGGCTATGTTCACCCATGCTTTGTGGAGGTTGGATAGGTTATCCAAGCTCTTAACTTCTACTTTCAGTAGTGCATCTACTGAGGATCCCCGGGATTATCTAGACAGTTGCCAGGAGGTTCTCAGGAACATGTGTATTGTTGAGACCAACAGGGTTGATTTAGCAAAATTTTGCTTGTCTTGATTCGTAAGACTTGGTGGAAAGATTATTGCTCAGCTAGACCAGCTGGATCGCCATCCTTGTCTTGGGAGAAATTTACACAGCTATTTCTGCAGAAACCTCTCCCCATTACTTAGAGTGAGACCTATCAGAGCCAGTTTGAGTGTTTCTAGCAAGGTTTAATAACGTTTGCCCAGTATGAGACCAGATTCATAGATTTGGCTCGCTGTGCTTTTGTCATACTTCCTACCGAGAGAGAGAGAGAGAGATAGATAGGGTAAGGAGGTTTATTGACAGACTTATTCAGCCGATTCGTCTTCTAATCGCTAGGGAAGCTGGGAGTGAGATTACTTTTCAAGAGGCGGGCAATGTGGCCCGTAGAGTTGAGATGGTTCTGTCAAAGGTAGGTGGTCATGGGTCAGACAAGAGGCCTTGTCATTCAGGATGATTCAGTAGTACCTCATCTGGATGTAAAGATTCTTATGGTAGAGGCCGCTATTCTTGGCCCTTTTAGTCAATGCTTCGAGTTTCTCACAATGCTTCAGGTGGTCGTGGTTCTCAGATGCATTATTCTGATCAGTAGTCCTATAGTGCACCACAAGCTCCTATCAGTGCACCGCTGCTTCAATGTTTTTGAGTGGGCCATTCATGTCAACAGGGTCAGCAGTCACAGCAGCCGAGGGCTTTTTACACTTGTGGTGGTACGGGTAACATTGCTAGATTTTGTCCTCGAGCACCGAATAAGTCTCAGCATCAGGGTTCTCGTGCCATGGTTAAGGCACTAGGTGTTCCACTACCCGCCCAAGCAGCTAGAGGTGGGGGTAGAGGTGCTACAGATGGAGGCAGAGGCAATAGTGGTGGAGCTCAGGCCGGTAGAAGTGGAGGTCAGCCAGCAGCAGGCCATCCTAGAGATGTGGTTTAAGGTGGTGGGGCCTAGCCCCAATGTTATGCTCTCCGTGCCTAGCCTGAGGCTGAGTCTTCAGATGTAGTTATTATAGGTATGGTTCGAGTTTGTTATAGAGATGCCTCGGTGTTATTTGATCCAGGGTCTCTATACTCATATGTGTTATCTTATTTTGCACCGTATTGCTCATGCCTAGTGACTCATTGGGTGTTCATGTTTATGTATTTACACCTGTGGGTGATTCTATTGTGGTAGATCGATTCCATCGCTCTGGTATAGTTGTGATAGGGTCTTGAGACTCGAGTAGACTGGTTGCTTCTGGACATGGTCGATTTTGATGTTATATTGTGGATAGGGTAGTTACCACCTTACCATGATATCTTGGACTATCATGCCAAGACTGTGTCCTTAGCTTTACTGGGTATGCCTCACATATAGTCGAGATGGACTCCTGCTCATTTTATATGTAGTGTTATTTCTTATGTTGTGCATAATATATACATGATGCAAGTTCCCGTTGGGACTATGACTGCTTCCTTTGGACGGTTAGGATGACGTCCTCAGACTATGTTGTCCCGGGCGATGAAGAGCATAAAGTAAGGATTCGCAGGCATTGAAATAACGTTCTCGTGCGATGCAACTAGTGCCTCCAAACTATGACGCCTTTGAATAGGTTGGCGATCTTTCAACCCATAAGAAGATGGCAATCTTTCAGCCAAATAAATGCAAGGATTGCAATCTTTCAGCCAGGTGGAGAATTTAAATTGCAGGTGGCGATATTTTAGCCGTTCGAAGAATGAAAGTGGCTATATTTCAGCCAAGCAAGAGACAATGCTTAGTTTCAGAAGGCAGAAGATAGCCTTATGCAATGCTGATGGAGACAGAGCTTAGTCTCGAAAAGCACCTAAGTAGCCCTATACAGGATGGAGGTAGAGCTTAACCTCAGAAGGCAGAAGAAGCCTTATGCAATACAGATGGAGACTGAGGTTAGTCATGAAAGGCAGAAAGCCTTATGCGGGATGGAGGCATAGTTTAAACTAGTAAGGCAGAGGTGTAACCTTATGCAATATGGATGGAGACAGAGCTTAGTCTCGAAAGGCAGATAAGTAGACCTATGCGGGATGGAGGTAGAGCTTAACCTCGGAACGCAGAAGATAGCCTTATGCAATGCAGATGGAGATAGAGCTTAGTCTCGAAAGGAAGATAAGTAGCCTTATGCAGGATGGAGGTAGTGCTAACCTCGAATGGTAGAAAATAGCCTTATGCAATGCAGATGGAGACAGAGCTTAGTCTCGAAAGGCAGATAATTAGCCTTATGCAAAAATGCATATGATGAAAAGAGTGAATATTAATGAAATTTTCTTAGATGACAGCTGATTGTGATATCATGGCTATTGGGGATGTTAGGTGTAGATAGTAACATTGCAAATGCGCGATTGTTCATCACTCTTGAAGAGCACGAGTTTGTGAATGATTGTATTCAATAATTTGCAACCTGAAGTGCCTGCATTCAAATAAAAATCATGAGTTCTGTAGAGGGGACAGGTAACTTCGTATCCCCTGGCCCTTGACGTCACGCATCATTGAGGGTAGCGTTTCTAAACAACAGCTAGGCGAATAATTTTTATGCTTGATTTAGTAACTATAATGTAAATATAAATTGGAAAGCAATTTTATTTTGGATGAACCAACAACTACAACGTGGTTCAAAGACATAGGAACCTTGCTTGTTCCGGAACTTTGAGGGACCTCCTTAAAATTCTTCCCTAGTTTACTGTGCTGGCGCTGCTGACGACTGTGTTGAATAACTGTAGGTGAATCAGCTTTAGTACTTTTAGTGTCCTCCTAAAAATTCTTCCCCAGTTTATTGGGTCGGCGCTGATGAAGAAACTGATAAATTGACTTCCGAATTTTCAGGGTCCTCCTAAAAATTCTTCCCCAATTCCAATTTCGGGGGAAAATGGAATATTTATTAAAATGTGAGTGAACCCATAGGGCAGCCTACATATCCCCTCTTAAACAGGAATCAGGTCAGGCATAGTTCAAATTACATTATGAAAGAAAAGCAAATGATCAAATGTACTATCGTTTCACTGTCTGAGTTGATTGGCTTCGGCCAGACTTCTTCATCCATTTCTGCGAGAATAAGGGCTCCTCCCGTTAGAATCCGGTGAACTATGTACGGACCCTGTCAATTGGGAGAGAATTTCCCTTTAACTTCATCTTTATGTGAAAATATTTCTTCAATACCAGCTGTCCTGGTGCGAACTTCCTTGGCTTAACTCTCTTGTTGAAGGCTCTGGACATTCTGTTATGATATAACTGGTAGTGATAGAGCACATTTATTCGTTTCCCATCTATAAGGGCAAACTGCTTGTAGCGACTATTTACCCACTCTGCATCCTCTAACTCTTCTTCCTCTATGACCCTTAAGGAGGAAATTTCTACTTCGGCGGGAATGACCGCCTCTGTACCATAAAGCAGCATATAGGGAGTTGCCTCGGTCGATGTACAGACTGTGGTACGATAACCTAATAAGGCAAACGACAATTTCGCATGCCACTGCTTGTGCCTTTAAATCATCTTTCTTAGTATCTTTTTGATATTCTTATTGGCTGCTTCCACAGCCCCATTCATCTGCGGTCTGTAAGTCGTAGAGTTCTTGTGTTTGATCTTGAATGTTTCCCACATTTGTTTCATAAGGTCAGTGTTG
Source organism: Nicotiana benthamiana (assembly GCA_034376525.1). Lineage (NCBI taxonomy): Eukaryota > Viridiplantae > Streptophyta > Magnoliopsida > Solanales > Solanaceae > Nicotiana > Nicotiana benthamiana. The sequence goes on along the minus strand of CM067329.1, from coordinate 133,894,194 downwards.
AGATTAGAACCATTGTCAGTGATGATTGATTACATAATTCAGAATTGAGAAACAATACGATCGCAGACGAAATCTGTTACAACTTTCTTTGTTACCGCTTTGTATGATGCCGCTTCAACCTATTTGGTAAAGTAATCAATTGCCATTAAGATGAACTTGTGCCCATTAGACGCGGCTAGTTCGATTGGTGCAATAAAATCCATTCCCCAAGCGGCAAATGGCCAAGGTGAGCTTGCTGCAGTAAGCTCGTTTGGAGGCACTTTTATCATATCTTCATGTATCTGACAACGGTGGCACCTCCGGACATATTAGTTGCAGTCTGTTTCCATAGTCATCCAAAAATACCCTGCTCGAAGTATCTTCTTTGCCAAAACGGAACCATTCATATGCTGTCCGCAGGTCCCAACGTGCACTTCCTCCAATAGTTTGGTTGCCTCTCTCATCTCGACACATCTTAATAGTCCCAGATCGGGAGTCCTTATATACAGAATTCCTCCGTTGTGAAAGAAGTTGTTGGATAATCTCCGGAGCATGCGTTTTGAGTAGCATTTGCAAGTTCGGGGTATTCTCCTGTCGTCAAGTGTTATCTGATAGCATGGAACCAAGGTCTCGTCGTCTTCTTCTTCGACATGAGAACAAAAAGCTGGTTGTTCATCAATCTTGACCTGGATTGGATCAATAACATTTGTGTATGGATGGTGGATCATGAACAATAAAGTGGCTAGGGCGTCCGCGAACTCATTTTGTATTCTGAGAACATGCTAGAATTCCGTCTTTATCAATCTCTTCCTTAACTCCTGTATATGATGTAGATATGCGAGTATCTTAGAGTTCATGATTGCCCATTCTTCTCGAACCTGATGTATGAGTAGGTCCTAGTCTCCGATCACTAATAGTTCCTGAATGATCATGTCAATTGCCAGTTTGAGCCCTAAGATGCAGGCTTCGTATTCGGCCATGTTGTTGGTGCACGAGAATCTAAGCTTGGTGGATACTGGGTAATGGTGACCGGTTTCTAATACCAGGATCGCTCCTATACCGACTCCTTTGAAATTTGCAGGTCCAGCAAAGAACATTCTCCAACCATCATAGGATTCTGCGATGTTTTTTCATATGAAAGATACCTCTTCATCAGGAAAATACGTCTTCAGAGGTTTGTATTCTCATCCTACAGGACTCTCGGCGAGGTCATCCGCCCAAGCTTGTCCTTTGACTACCTTCTGGGTAACATAAACAATGTCAAACTCACTTAACAGGATTTGCCATTTGGCGAGCTTGCCAGTAGGCATGGACTTCTGAAAGATATATTTTAGTGGTTCTATCCTGGATATGAGATAAGTGGTGTAAGCACCGAAATAGTGCCTCAATTCTTAGCTACCCGGGTTAGAGCACAACAAGTGCAATCTAATAAGGAATACCGAGCCTTGTATGGGGTGAACTTCTTGCTGAGGTAGTAGATGGCTTGCTCCTTTTTCTCGTTTCATCATGTTGTCCCAAAACGCAACAAAAACTCCATCCAATACTGCAAGATAAAGCTATAGAGGTCTCCTTGGCTTGGGTAGGACCAAGACTGGCGGCATTGACAAGTATACCTTGATTCTGCCGAAACCCTTTTCACAATCATCAGTCGATTTAGTGGAGACATCTTTCTTTAGCATCTTGAATATGGGTTCACAAATGACAGTGGACTAAGCTATGAACTAGCTAATATAGTTGAGTCTTCCCAAAAAACTCATTGTATCCTTCTTGCTCTTTGGTGGTGGCAACTCTTGCATGGCTTTGACTTTTAACGAATCAAATTATATTCCCCAGCAACTCTCAATGAAACCCTATAACTTTCCGGCAGGGACCCCAAATGCACACTTGGCTGGATTCAGTTTCAAGTTGTATCTCCTCAATCTGATGAAGAACTTCTTCAAATCTTCCATATGATTTGCAGCTTTGTTGGATTTAATAATTATGTCATCCACATACACCTCGATTTCTTTATGTATCATGTCATGAAAGATAGTGGTAATGGCCCTCATGTAGGTAGCATCGACATTCTTTGAACAGAACGACATCATTATGTAATAGTACATTCCCAACGGCGTGACGAATGTCGTTTCCTATGCATCTTCTTCATCCATCAATATCTGCTGGTATATATGAACGACTACAACTCATATTTGGCACAATTGTTAACACATATGTAAATATTTGGCATAGGGAAGTCATCCCTAGGACTAGCTTGGTTGATATCCTGGTAGTCGACACACACTCTAATATTTTTGTCCTTTTTTGTACTGGCACGATGTTGGCTAGCCATGTTGGATAGTCTATCACTCTGAGAACCCTGGCTTTGAGTTATTTGGTAACCTCTTCTTTGATTTTCAGACTCATGTCTGTCTTTTTTGATTCTTCTGAGCTTCTATTTTACTGGGGGGCATGCCAAATCTGTCGGTAGCTAGTGAGCCACAATGGAATTGCTGAGACTGTCCATGTCTTCATAGGACCATACAAAGATATCCTCATACTCTTTTAATAACTCTGTCCACTCTTTCTTTTCTGGATGTGACAAATGTACGATGATATGCATTTCCTTAACATTTTTTGTGTCTCCCAGATTAAAAACCTCAGTTCTATCCAAGTTGTATTCAGTCCTGTACTCAAAATTCTCGACCTCTCTGATAACCTCTTCTAGGATTTAATCCTCTTCTTAATCTATGTCCATTTGTTGCATTGCCTTGTTGCAAGTCACAGTCGTTGGTTCATGATCAAGTTATGTAATAGTAATGCTGTGTAAAATAATGTAAATGGTAGAGAAAAGTAATCAGAAGGAGATATAAAGATAAACTTGGAAAATACTTTCGATTAAATTCATAACTGTTTGAAAAATCAGAGCTCTTTTCAAAAGTAAAGGCAATGCAGGAAATTACAATTAACTAGAAAGTAAAATGTGATGCATATTGTGTCGTTTAGCCTTGCTACCCCAAAGCTCTCCGGGCACTGGTGGTCCTGACTGACCAATTGGAGAGGTGGTCTCCTTTGTAGGCACATGCTAATTTTTCCGACGGTGGATCTTTGAGTTCCATCAAAAGCTTTGGCACAGATAGCTCCATCTTTGATATCATGCAGTCCTTTTTCCAATGTCCTAAGAGCTATTAACGGACAGATGCTAAGGTAGGATCCCCCATCGTTTTAGATGCTGGTGATAAAATAATCCTCGCATTGTGCAGTGATATATAATGACTTGTTGTGACTAAGACCTTCTGGTGGTAACTCAATCCTCATGGAAGGTGATCTTGTGGCTTTCCAACATCTGCCCCGCAATATTTTCCATTTTGCCTCGTATTATGTTGCTGGGAACATAAGCTTCGCTTGGTATTTTAATTAAGGCATTTTTATGTGCCTCACAACTTTGTAGAAGGGTCAGAATAGAAATTTGTGCTGGTGTTTTGTTCAGTTGCTCAACGAATGAGTATTCTTTGGCCTGTATGTTCCTCCAAAGGTCATTGGGTCCAGTTTCAACATTCGGTCCAGAGATTTTCTTGTTGGATTCAGCCAAATGTTCTGGGGTGTATACCCTCCCTATACTGGTCATGCCTTGCGCGGCGATCACCACTCCAGTATGTTTTTTTCCTTTCTTTCTAGCCTCCGTTGTATAATCCCAACGTATGGCGTTTGACATAAATGGGGTCACATCTGTCATGGAAACCGGTGCCTTTGCTAGCGACTTCAAATGGCACAGGTGCCTTTGGAATCGAGAACACAACCTCAATCAGTTTTGGCGTCTTTGTAAAAGGTGTTTTAAACTCGAGAGGAACAGAAACATTTACCACATCCCCCCAGAGGGATGGATCTGAACAATAATGGGATTGAGGGTAACTGCTAGTTTCTTGGGTTCATCTCGTTCATCTATAAAACCGATTGAATCCTTGGGATCCCAATCATCTTCAATCTCGATCATATGGATGCCCCCACCCTTATGGTCAGGCAGAGGGTTATGGAGGATATTAAGAGCAGGCTCCTTTGCAATAATGACTTTGTTATCAATCAGATTTTGAATCTTGTCTTTAAATGAGTGACACTCGTTGATGGTATGGCCTTTCCATTCTCGGAATTGTATGCACAAGTCTTGTTTGGTTTGATCCATTGAGAGGGATTTTCTGGAGTTACGGATGGGATAGGGGTAATATAACCGGCTGCTTTGAGTTTTTTATATAGTTGGTCGATTGGTTCGCTAATGGCGGTATATTTTCTAGGAGGTTTATGGTCGAAATTTGGTCTCGACCGAGGAAAGTTCTTGCGGGTAGGTTGTAACAAGTAGTGTGAAGGTTGGCAGTTGTATGCTTGATATACATGTACGGGTTGGGAATATCTGGGTGAGGTAGGTTGATATATGGGTAATGAAAGTGATTGGTAGGCAGATGGTGTCATTTGGTATGTAGGTGACTGTGAAGGGTAATTTATGGTAGGTTGACATGTGAGTTGAGCTGAGGGTTAGGTATGGTACTTCATAGGAGAATTGTTCTTCTGCGCAACCATTACGAGATTTACATCCTTTTTCTTCGACGAGCCACCTCACTATAAAGCCTTTTTGGTAGCTTGCAATTCCTCAAGGTTAGTGACCATCTCAGTTTTGATGCTTTCTTCGATACTTTCTCCCAACTTGATGATGTCATAGAAATTTTGACCCTCTATTAGAATCAGCCTTTCATAGTACTGCAAATCCTGAGCACGGACGAAGAACCTGTTCATTTGTTCTTCCTCCAAGGCCGGCCTAACCTTAGCAGCTTCCGACCTCCAACGAGTAGAAAACTCGCAAAACGTCTTTGTGGACTTCTTCTTTAGATTCTGGATATAGAACGCATCTGATGCGTTCTCACTGTTGAACATAAATCGGTCTGTAAAGTCAGACGCCATGTTCACCCAATTTGTCCATTTCTTTGCACCCTGGTTGATACACCTTCATACAACATCGCCCTTCAGATTTCTCATGAACAACTTCATGTGGATTTTCTCGCCCCTTCCAGCTCTTACCAACTTATCACAATATATTCTCAACTGGACCTTGGGATCACCTGTACTGTTGAACATCTCAAACATGGGAGGTTTCAACCCCTCCGGGAGCTCAACATCTTCCTGAACATAAAGATCTTCATAGTTAAACCATTCAACACCTTTGCTACCTTCGAAACCTTAAAACTAGCTAGTCAACTTCTTGAGCTCAGCAGCCAGATACTGAATGAGAGAGCCCTTGTTATCTGATTTGGGTGAACTTGTGATTGGTTGTGCAGGTGGGTATAATTTCCACAAAGATAGGAGTGTTATGGTGTTTTGTGGTGTTTTATGGTTCGGGAATGAGCAGTGGAATGTTATTGCATGTGTTGTAGGCTTAGGCACTAGTGGGCTATATTGGTCATTGCGAGGTATTTTGTGGAGGTGCAGGTTTTTTGATGTTAACATCAGGGGCGGAAAGAGTGATTGACAAGCTTGCCAGGTTCCGAACATGGTCCAATTCCTCTCAAAATCTTAGAAAAGTTTGCTCAAGAAGAGCAGCAGTCTCATTGGTAATTGCAGCATTCTGAGAAGTTTCCCCTTGTCCCATTTTGCCTTTGTTCCTGTTTTGGGTTGGACTTGGAGGAGGAGAAGGTGGAGGACCCTTGGATATATTTGAGTATGCTGATGGTGCCAGAATGTACAAACGAACATTTGGGGAGAGAAATAAAAATAAAAGAAAAACAAGAAGGTAAAAAGTTAGTGCGAATTCTGAGAAATAATATTGCTATATTTAAACACGTTGTGCAATATTATAAGTCATTTCCTAATTTGGGTGCCTCGTTGTGCCCGGGTTGGGCCTAGCAACAAATTAAATTTGGAAAACTTGTAATGCTAAATGCCTCATTTTATTGGTAAAATAAGACGAGTCTTAAAAAAGTTGGATGATAAAAGATGTCACTAATGGCCAGTGGCCTTATTACATTATGAATGCCAAAAATAAAGGATCCTAACTACATGCCCAAATTTGTTACTCTTGCCTCCCTCGTACAGCTGCATCAACTCGCATAGTCCTAACAACAGATAGGCTCGAGCCATATGTCCGCCTGCAGTTCCTTTGCCATTCTGACAATCTTTAATTCTTTTCAAGAACTTTCCTTTCAACTCCACTAGACCTCGTTCCAGATACACCAACCAGTTGTTGGCATTAAAAGCCATAGCCTTCCACTTGTTCATCAGCTTCTCGTGGGCTTCCTATGTTTCCCGATGGTCATCCTTGCATTTACGCATCCTCATGCATAGTTGATTGTATTTGACCTGTGCTTCAATTTTCTCATTATTTATCCTATGACTGTGGACAATTTCTGGACGCCCCGAAACAATGTGATCATCTTCCAACCAACCCGTGTAGTGCGGCGAACGCCCGGTATGATACCTTCCTGGTTCAATAGACTTCTTCCTCAAGACGGGCTTGCACTGCCACATATGTTGAGCGTGACACCTGTGTGGGCTATCATCATCTTGAAAGTCAGCCCTCAAATGACTCATTTTCTCTACCGTGAGTATGAACTTCTTTCTTCGAGCTTGCCTCATGACTCGGAGGGGTATATAAGGATGAAATGCCCTCAGACCAATGAGCTCAAGAAATGGCGCGTCTCGAGAACGGACAATGAACTCCCTTGTTGGGAACCACTAGAACATCCACTGAAATTGCTCTTAGATTTTCAAACAACTCTACCTTGCCTCATAGTTTTTAGTCCTTGCAGGGCGTGTTTGTAATGAGGTTTTAGATGCCTCAATAGGAGGAATACGTTAAGGTTAGACCGGTGGTGTTATGGTAACAACTCCGGCGAGATTGACTCCCTTATCTTATTTTTCCTATTTGCTGTTGTAATTTTCATTTCTACTATTAATAAGAAATCTAGCCCTAGGCTATGCCTAGTGGATTGCCTAAAAAAAAACTCTACCTATCTACTGGCGTCCTCTAGCTGAGTGAACATGTTCGGATAAAGTTCATTCTCTTTGGGTGGTGAAAGGCGATATGGTCATCCCATTCCCTGCGTATGATATCTGTTTGTAGTCTCCTTTCTGAAGGTGTTCTATGAGCCAAAGATGAAGGAGAAGAATACAACCTTCGAAGTGTGGAGCCCCTTGTTGACATTTTACCAAGTCTCGATACATCTTGGCAATGATCATGGGCATTATGCTGAAAGACTACCCATCAATATGTTGGAAATAACGCTTTACGCTAGAGGGGGGGGGTGAATAGCGTTTTAAAATTATTAAGCGTTTTAGTGCGGAATTTAAAAACTTTGCAGAAATTAAGACAAGTGCAGTAAAATAAACTTACACAAAGATGTATCCTGGTTGGCCACAAACGTGGTTAGTCCAGTCCCCGAGAGACTCTCTCGAGATTTCCACTAAACTTGTCAAGCTTACGGGTGCTTAACAAACCGTTACAGCTGAGGACACAAGCCTCACCTAGGTGCTCGGGGATCACAATCCCAAAGACTTCAATTGCTCGGGGATACCAATCCCAAAGACTTCAATTGCTCGGGGATAACAATCCCAAAGACTTCAATTGCTCGGGGATAACAATCCCAAAGACTTCAATTGCTCGGGGATAACAATCCCAAAGACTTCAATTGCTCGGGGATAACAATCCCAAAGACTTCAACCGAGGAATCACAAGTTCCTCAACAAACGAGAATCGCAATTCTCTTACAAACACAAAGACACACTCACTTTACAAAGTACTCCTCAATGAGTAGATATGAGTAGAAATAGTACGCTCAAGATCACAACAACTTAGCTCAATAGAATGGCTCTTCAAAAAGCTTTATAGATGAATGAAAATGATGATCAATGTAAGAAAGCTTTTAGCAATGAAAATACTTAAATTGTATGTGTTGTTGTTATGAAAACACTGAGTTAAACCTGTATTTATAGGTGAAAAACTCAGTCTTACCGTTGTCTAATTGCCAATTAAGGATTGCTGAAATTACTCAGTGACAATCGATTGTCAAGACTAAACAATCGATTGTTTGCCTATCAGATCAAAAAATCAATCCCAGATTTTACGTTAACAATCGATTACTTCAAATCAATAATCGATTAATTATAACGTTAAAAAATCCTTTCCAATTTTTGGCATAAAACATCGATTATCAGGAAATCAATAATCGATTATTTTAACAACGTTCAGAAAATCTTTTCCAGATTTTACGCTAAAACATCGATTGTTAAATATCACAATCGATTACCTGAAGGTAATTTAAAAAAAAATATGACAACGGTCAGCTTCAACAATCGATTATCAAATAGAACAATCGATTATTAATTAATTTCAAAACTTACTGTCTCATATATAATCGATTATCAAAAGCCACAATCGATTATTAATTAATTTCAAAACTTACTGTCTCATATATAATCGATTATCAAAAGCCACAATCGATTATTAATTAATTTCAAAACTTACTGTCTCATATATAATCGATTATCAAAAGCCACAATCGATTATTATTTTACTTAAAATCACTGGGAGACATTTTTCTCATTCCAATCGATTACCCTTAGTTCATAATCGATTTTTATGAGTTTTGAAAACTTTGCCTCAGTTAACAATCGATTATCGAAAGTACACAATCGATTGTTATGCAGTTTGCAAAAACCTGATGTTAACTGGCTTACTCACAATCGATTATCATTAATTCATAATCGATTGTCATGCAGTCTTGGCTTAGAGATACTCGATTATCATAAGTACATAATCGATTATCTTAGCCCAGATTTTTGAGGCATGTTTGGAAAACATTTTAACAAATGTAAATATGCATAGTTTAAAATCATTTGACACTTACTTTAAATATGCATGATTTTGGAAAAATAATTTTAGTAGAGAAGCCATGTTATGAGCCAAGATTGAGGAATCAAGATCACAATTAATATTGACTCAATTATAACATTTCCAAGCATTGTCTTGAGCTTCTTGTAATGCATCCATTATGTGCTTGTCCTTGAGCACTGCTATATATCGCTTATTGCTTTGTTTGACATTCATCAAAACCTACAAAAGAACACACGTTTAGTATATTGCATTTGAAACGTGTTTCCAACAATTTCCCCCTTTTTGATAATGGCAAACATAGGCGGGATATATGCAATAATTATTTTGATAAACCAAGACAAGTGTCATGTTCCCCCTCAATTCATGTTCCCCCTCACTTTAAGCATGAATGAAGTTGAGAGCATATAGCATAATATAGCATACTTCTTGATATCCCGTTTCTTCCCCCTTTTGCCATTAGCAAAAAAATGTACACAAGGGAAGAATAACAAATATGAAATAAACACAAGTTTATTTATTGGAAAAAAATAACGGAAGTAATCGATTATTGATACAGTAATCGATTGTTTGACGGCGATTTTCCTGTAGAATACTTGAGTATCTTGCGTCATGCTTTTTATGATCCCCTTTTCTTTAGGGTGATACCTGCAACAAAATGTTAGACGCCTCCGACGCTCAAGTTAGAAATTATGTAAGAAATAAAATGCAATGCATGACTTAGATCAACGTGGAGTCAAGGATCCCGAGTTCACTACGAATTCGGAAGAAGGACTCTTTATCTAAGGGCTTTGTAAAGATGTCTGCCAATTGGCTTTTTGTTTCAACAAATTCAATTTCGACATCGCCTTTTAGAACGTGATCTCTAATAAAATGATGTCTAATTTCAATGTGTTTTGTTCGCGAGTGAAGAATGGGGTTCTTCGTCAAGCATATGGCACTAGTGTTGTCACATCTAAGAGGAATGTGATCAAGACGTAGGCCATAGTCCAAGAGTTGTTGTTTCATCCATAGGATTTGAGCGCAACAACTCCCCGCGGCTACATATTCAGCCTCGGTTGTGGACAACGCAACACTAACTTGCTTCTTACTAAACCAAGAAACTAAAGCGCTACCGAGCAAGTGGCAAGTGCCGCTAGTGCTCTTGCGGTCCAATTTGCATCCAGCAAAATCGGAGTCGGAATAGCCAATAAGTTGGCATGAAGAACCTTTGGGGTACCATAGACCCACATTGGTAGTACCGACAAGATACCTTAGAATCCGCTTTACCGCAGTAAGGTGAGACTCTTTTGGACATGATTGATAACGGGCACAGACGCACACGCTAAACATGATGTCCGGACGACTAGCAGTAAGATAAAGAAGAGAGCCAATCATACCTCGGTACTTTTTGATGTCGACTTCCTTACCTTTTTCATCTTTGTCGAGATGATCGGATGTGCTTATGGGAGTTGCTATTTCCTTTGCATTGTTCATGTCAAAACGTTTAAGCAGATCTTTGCAATACTTGCTTTGACAAATGAATGTACCTTCCTTCATTTGTTTTACTTGTAATCCCAAAAAGAATTGTAACTCACCCATCATGGACATCTCAAATTCGCTAGTCATTAAGTTTGAAAATTCCTTGCATAGAGCATTGTTAGTAGCACCAAAAATGATATCATCTACATATATTTGAACTAGCAAGATATCATTGTTTTCATGCTTGACAAATAAAGTTGTGTCAACTTTTCCATGAATAAAATTATTTTCTAAAAGAAATTTACTCAACCTTTCATACCAAGCTCGAGGAGCTTGTTTTAAACCATAAAGGGCCTTTTTGAGTTTGAAAACATGATTGGGAAAATTAAAGTCTTCAAAACCGGGGGGTTGTTTTACAAAAACTTCTTCTTGGATAAAACCATTTAAAACGGCACTTTTCACATCCATTTGATATAAAAAGAAATTCATAGAAGATGCAAAAGCAAGCAATAGACGGATGGCCTCTAATCTAGCTACCGGAGCATATGTCTCATCATAATCAATCCCTTCTTCTTGATTATAGCCTTGAGCCACAAGCCTAGCTTTGTTTCTAGTGATTATGCCATTTTCATCTAATTTATTTCGAAAAACCCATTTCGTACCAATTATGGTATGACCTTCGGGTCTTGGCACCAAATCCCAAACGTTGTTACGTTTGAATTGGTTAAGCTCCTCTTGCATTGCCAAGGTCCAAAATTCATCCCCAATTGCTTCAGAGATGGTTTTGGGTTCAATTTGAGAAACAAAAGCAGTAAGATCTAAGGTATTTCTAAGAGAGCTCCGGGTACTTACCTTCCCTCCAACGTCGCCTATTACCTGATCGAGAGGATGATCTTTGACTGTCCTCCATTCTATTTGCTCTTTTGGTTCATTTTCTGGTTGAGGAGCTTTTTCAATTTGTGGTTCCACCGTTTTGTCAGTTTCTTTCCTTGGTGGTTCTTCTTGAATTTTGTCCTTTAGGCTTTCCAGAATACCTGAAAGATCAAGACCACAATCCTTTCTCGCCAAGCGAGTATTATCTTCGGAAAAAACAATATGAGGAGATTCCTCTACAACTTGGGTTCTTTTATTAAAAACCCTATAAGCTTTACTACGAGAAGAATAGCCAATGAAGATACCTTCATCCGACTTTGCATCAAATTTTCCTAATTGGTCCTTTCCATTGTTATGCACAAAACATTTACAACCAAAAACACGTAGATGTGAAATGTTAGGTTTTCTACCTTTGTAGAGTTCATATGGGGTTTTTAAGAGTATCGGCCGAATTGCTACTCTATTCAAAACATAGCATGCGGTACTCACGGCGTCTGCCCAAAAGTGTTTGGGAATCTTAGCTTCGTCGAGCATGGTTCTAGCCATCTCTTCGAGGCTCCTATTTTTCCTTTCCACCACCCCGTTTTGTTGTGGTGTACGTGGAGCGGAAAAGGTATGCTCGATTCCGAGTTCATCACAAAAGTCCGCAAAGAGATTGTGATCAAACTCTCCCCCATGATCACTTCTAATGGAAGTGACAGTTGATTCCTTTTCATTTTGAACTCTTTTAAGAAAAAGCTTGAAGCTAATAAATGCATCACTTTTATGCGCAAGAAATAGTGTCCATGTAAATCTAGAGAAGTCATCAACAATTACAAAAGCATATCTATTTCTTCCTAGACTTTCGATACGGGATGGTCCGAATAAATCCATATGCAATAGTTGTAAAGGTCTAGATGTTGAAACAACATTTTTGGATTTAAAAGATGCTCTTGTTTGCTTCCCCTTTTGACATGAATCACAAATAGTATCACTTTCAAATTTTAAGAAGGGAAGACCAATCACTAGATTTTGAGAAATCAATTTATTTAAAAGATGCATGTTCATATGAGCTACTCTACGATGCCACAACCACACATTTTCATCTTTGCTCAACAAACAATCAACATACTCGGATGAGGAGTTTTCAAGATCAACCATGTAAATATTGTCAATTCTAAAACCACGTAGAATAATCTTGAAGTCACTGCGTCTAAACACTAAACACTCATCCGAATCAAACAAAGCAAGATTTCCCTTGTCACATAATTGACTTATGCTCAAGAGATTATGCTTTAAACCTTTGACAAGTAATATATGCTTTATAGAGGATTTTTCATTCTTACCGACCGATCCGATGCCAATAATTTGTCCTTTATTGTTGTCACCGAATACAACGCTTCCTCCTTCTTTGTGCTCTAGTTGAAGGAATTTGGATTCGTCTCCTGTCATGTGTCTGGAGCATCCACTGTCAAGGTACCATAGTACACTTGATCCCTTCAAGCACACCTACAAGGCAAATTAATATTCTTTAGGTACCCATACCATTTTGGGTCCTTGGGGGTTAGGCAAGTAACGATAATAATATGAAGAATCTCTATGCTTTGTAAAACACATAGGTGCAATATGACCTATACGATTGCAGTAATGACATACTACGTTTGGGTTGTGTTGATGCCTAGGTTGAGCCAACAAGGTTCTAGGCGAATGAAAATGATTAACACAAGACATATTGTTCCCATTTCTGGTATAATATCTAGATGGTCTAAGGTCATTAGTGCTAGACTTGTTGAAGGACCTAGTGTCATGTCTAGGTGGTCTAAGCTCGTTCCTAGAGTAATTTCTTGGTTGCCGAAAATTACTATTTGTAGGCTTGTTTGCAAGAATCCTAGATTCGGATCTAGGTTGTCTAAAGATATTAGTTCTACCCTTATCTTCATACATTCTAGCATAATGTCTAGGTGGTCTAAAAGAATTTGTTCTAGGCTTGTTTACAATCTTAGAGTTATTTCTAGGTGGAGTGGTGGAGTTTTTGTTTTTATGCCGTTGATTTCTCTTAGGCGATTCTTTTTCACTAACTTTAAGAACTTTTTTACTACGAGTTTCTAAAGTTTTCCTAAGTTCTGTGTTTTCTAGTTTTAAGGACTCACAAGTAGTACAAGTAAGGCAATTTTCAACACAAGAGGCTTCATGCATGGTCTTGATGACTTGTCTAAGTTCTATACTATCATTTAACAAAAATTGATTTTCATTTGCAAGATTCTCGTTATCACGAGACAGATTTTCAACACCTTTTTGAGCTAAAGAAAGACGTTCTTCAAAGTCCTTGTCTTTTAAAAGGAGTTGTTTTTGAAAATCCTCTTCTTGTAGAGAAAGAGTTTTTTGTAAATCTTTAATAGTCTTAGAAGCATTTACCAGCTCATCATGCAGTTTGTTATAAGCAATTTGTATATCGTTAGATGTACTTACCTCGTCTTTTTCGTCTGCCATGAGGCACCGACCAGTTGATTCATCGTTTGTGCTGACCGCTTTTTGAGGCGTGTTTTCGTGCAATTCCTCAAGTTTGTCCCACATTTCCTTAGCAGTTTTATAGTGGGAGATTTTTCGCCAAAGTTCCTGATTCAAGGCGTTATGTAATATATTCATAGCTTTAGTGTTGTATTCACTTACCTTATCTTTCCCGACTTTTGTCGTCAGTTGATCACTGTGTTTAATAGCTTGCCATAGATACAAATCGTTTGCCATTGTAAAAATTTGCATCCGATATTTCCAGACTGAGTAGTCGTTTTCGTCTAATATTGGAGGCGACATGCTGCATTCTCCTTCACCTATTCCTGCAAAGAAATTTAGAGTAGAAGCCATCGATGGTTCTCTCAAACGGTTAAGTTTTTCAGAGAGTATGGCTCTGATACCAATTGTTGGAAATAACGCTTTACGCTAGAGGGGGGGGGTGAATAGCGTTTTAAAATTATTAAGCGTTTTAGTGCGGAATTTAAAAACTTTGCAGAAATTAAGACAAGTGCAGTAAAATAAACTTACACAAAGATGTATCCTGGTTGGCCACAAACGTGGTTAGTCCAGTCCCCGAGAGACTCTCTCGAGATTTCCACTAAACTTGTCAAGCTTACGGGTGCTTAACAAACCGTTACAGCTGAGGACACAAGCCTCACCTAGGTGCTCGGGGATCACAATCCCAAAGACTTCAATTGCTCGGGGATACCAATCCCAAAGACTTCAATTGCTCGGGGATAACAATCCCAAAGACTTCAATTGCTCGGGGATAACAATCCCAAAGACTTCAATTGCTCGGGGATAACAATCCCAAAGACTTCAATTGCTCGGGGATAACAATCCCAAAGACTTCAACCGAGGAATCACAAGTTCCTCAACAAACGAGAATCGCAATTCTCTTACAAACACAAAGACACACTCACTTTACAAAGTACTCCTCAATGAGTAGATATGAGTAGAAATAGTACGCTCAAGATCACAACAACTTAGCTCAATAGAATGGCTCTTCAAAAAGCTTTATAGATGAATGAAAATGATGATCAATGTAAGAAAGCTTTTAGCAATGAAAATACTTAAATTGTATGTGTTGTTGTTATGAAAACACTGAGTTAAACCTGTATTTATAGGTGAAAAACTCAGTCTTACCGTTGTCTAATTGCCAATTAAGGATTGCTGAAATTACTCAGTGACAATCGATTGTCAGGACTAAACAATCGATTGTTTGCCTATCAGATCAAAAAATCAATCCCAGATTTTACGTTAACAATCGATTACTTCAAATCAATAATCGATTAGTTATAACGTTAAAAAATCCTTTCCAATTTTTGGCATAAAACATCGATTATCAGGAAATCAATAATCGATTATTTTAACAACGTTCAGAAAATCTTTTCCAGATTTTACGCTAAAACATCGATTGTTAAATATCACAATCGATTACCTGAAGGTAAAAAAAAAAAAAAATATGACAACGGTCAGCTTCAACAATCGATTATCAAATAGAACAATCGATTATTAATTAATTTCAAAACTTACTGTCTCATATATAATCGATTATCAAAAGCCACAATCGATTATTAATTAATTTCAAAACTTACTGTCTCATATATAATCGATTATCAAAAGCCACAATCGATTATTAATTAATTTCAAAACTTACTGTCTCATATATAATCGATTATCAAAAGCCACAATCGATTATTATTTTACTTAAAATCACTGGGAGACATTTTTCTCATTCCAATCGATTACCCTTAGTTCATAATCGATTTTTATGAGTTTTGAAAACTTTGCCTCAGTTAACAATCGATTATCGAAAGTACACAATCGATTGTTATGCAGTTTGCAAAAACCTGATGTTAACTGGCTTACTCACAATCGATTATCATTAATTCATAATCGATTGTCATGCAGTCTTGGCTTAGAGATACTCGATTATCATAAGTACATAATCGATTATCTTAGCCCAGATTTTTGAGGCATGTTTGGAAAACATTTTAACAAATGTAAATATGCATAGTTTAAAATCATTTGACACTTACTTTAAATATGCATGATTTTGGAAAAATAATTTTAGTAGAGAAGCCATGTTATGAGCCAAGATTGAGGAATCAAGATCACAATTAATATTGACTCAATTATAACATTTCCAAGCATTGTCTTGAGCTTCTTGTAATGCATCCATTATGTGCTTGTCCTTGAGCACTGCTATATATCGCTTATTGCTTTGTTTGACATTCATCAAAACCTACAAAAGAACACACGTTTAGTATATTGCATTTGAAACGTGTTTCCAACACAATACCCTCCATTAAGGTTTTGGTCACCATTGCTAGTCTGGTGTAAATCCTAGCCTTCTTCATGGGAAAGATTATCATACCTAAGAAGCAAAACATGAACACAAAGACCCCACTATGTATGTGCCCCAAAGAGGCGAGGACGAACTCATCAGTGTTGGTGCGATGAGACTTGCACTGGTCGTACCTCTCGTACAAGAAATCAAATGACATGTAAGAGTCATTCAGGCAAGCTAGGTCGGGATTTTTCTTGAGTCTCATCATCATATTGAAACCTCTACTTTTGTGGTTTTCCAGCATAAGCAGACCGGAGTCTCCGAAGGTATAACAACTAAACCCTATATTTCTTCCAACAAAGGAGTCATTTCCAAATTAGATAAAAGGTCTACATTAGGCAACTTGGATCCAATTGTTAGGATATGGAGTATTTTACCGAATTGTGAATTAAGGACTAACACAGACATGTTTTGAAAGAAGCAGAAGTTCAAAATGGTTTTAGCAAATCACTGGGACTATTTTAAGAAATGTACAACAAAGTTTCAGAAATAAAGTGCTTATAAAAGGAGGCGAGAGTTTGAAAGTTTTTTTGAAAGAAAATTCAAGGATAGAAAATTCAAAAATAACGATTTTAGTAACACGTGTTTATTAGGTTGCAGACATGTTTGGACGAATTTGTTGACAAACTTTGAAATAGCTACCAGATTGCATGCTTATAGCTTAAGCAAACTTGAGATCCTATAGGCAGGATATCTACTTCGATTTTTATTCAATCATTGCTATTCTAAACGTTTAAAGCATGCGAGAGTTGTATTACCCAATTGTTTGCCTATCTATTATGCAATTCTATAGGCATGATTTCTATATGCTGGAGTGTAGAGAGCAAAGACTATAGACATGATATCTAGGTAATTGAAAGTTTTAAACCTAATAGGCATGATGTCAAAATAATAAAAATACAATATGCATGATATCTAGGCGATTCAAAATATTAAATCTTATAGGCATGATTTCTAGGTGATTCAAAGCATTAAATCCTATAGGCATGATTTCTAGGTGATTTCAAAGCATTGACATCCTATAGGCATGATATATAATTAATTCAAAGAGATAAAACCTTATAGGCATGATTTCTAGGTAATTTAAAGTATTAAAATCCTATAGGCATGATTTCTACCCTTTAACATGCAAACAACTACAAACCCCTCCCATACCTTTTACTACTATACACCCTAAGTTTTTCTTACAAAGTTACTATTACAGAGCCTAAAGTAAAATAAAATACATCATAGCCCACTGCTAGATCCAAAATGCCTAATAAAATCTTGATATCCAATACATGTATTTTTCCAAATCCGGGTTCCAGATTCCAAGGCCTTCTCTTAGAGTGTTTCAAAGTTCCAAGGAGCTTCAAGAGCCCAGGCAATGCTTACACCCTAAAGAGTGAATGATATAATAGAGTGGTGCAATGTGTGGAATTACCAGCCCTTATGCATACAAGTTCAGATGGAGCTCTAGGATCCCTAATCATGGCTTACTTAAGGAGGGTAAAACTTAAGAGCTAGGAGTTAGTGCAAAGTGATTGAGGAACCTTAGCAGAAGGTGGTCATACCCAGCCATGGCATAGATTGGCACACCCTTGACCTCTTGATCAGATTCAAACCAATAAGAGTAGACTCTTATAGAGTCAAACTTAGGTCTGAATGGTTATTAGGACACCAACAGACCCAAATTAAAGCTCAACACATAGAGGGGAAAGGGAATGGGATATCAATGCAGCAATGACTCAGAAGAGTCTAGTTTTGGATCACAGACAACAATTCAAAGTACTGCTATGACTCAGAACAATATTCACATACAAAGGAATAGATGGAATAGTAAAAACATGGCATAAATAGGCATAGCATGCTTAAAGGTAATCACAAAGTGCGGGAACATAAATAAACACACAAAGAAGTAGGGGTAGAAGTAGAGAAGTTGAACATATTACAAGGATGCCATTTAACGTAGAAGAACATACAAGTTGCATATTCTAGAACTGCAGAATAGTAAAAACAAACAAACAGCCGCGAACAAACTCAAGGAGCTCCCACAAGTATTTTGAAACGAAAGAAAGTGAAGATGCATAATGCTTAGTAATAGTGTAGAAAAATAGAGAGTAGTAATGGTAGTAGTAAGGAATTTTCAAGACAGTGAGGTGAATTCTGATTTGATTTGCAGTCAGAATTCGATGATGGAGTGAAGAGAGGAGCAGGTATTTATTCTTTAAGTCAGACGTGCAAGCAAGGAAAGAAAATAGTCGAGTATCAATCCGAGTCAATAAACTAATAGAGGTTCCCAATCTGATCACTAAAGGACATGAAATATTTAAGGAGAGAGGATCAAATAAACAACATTGTGCATAGTATACAAATAAAGGGTAAATACATAAAAGTTATTTAAGGAGAATTTTTTTAAAATACATGGCTTGTGCAAAAAAGGTAAGAAGACCAATTAACAAACAGTAAATCAAAAGATCTGAGATTTGTATACGAATGAATCAAGTTCGAAAAAAAAGATAAGGGTTTTACTTAAAAGGCTGAAGATCGTGAGTAGTCCATACGTAGGATAAAGGGGCCATAAGCACGAGGATTCGTTATCTAGGAATAATAGTGGCATCGTCAGTAGGATACCTTCCAGCTTATCGTCTAGGCATCGAAAAGCTTGACTAAGAAAGTAAATTAGAGTTAGAGACGATGTAATGTCTCGCTTGATTTTCCAGATGACAAAACGAAATCTATGATGCAAGCAAGTTACAAGATTGCAAGTAATATAAATAGACATGTGTAGGTCATAAGTTATTCTGTGGTGAAGCAACAAGGTTCTAGAAGACAGGAGCAAGGATAAGAATATACGAATGGGAAAGTAGCAAAGTGGATAAGTCCTTAGAATTAACCTCATGAAAACAAGAAGAGCATATAATTTCTCTATGTTATACAAAGTAGTGTAGCCTGAATGAACTCAAAGGAGTCTAAAACGAATGGCAATTGAAAAGGAAGAAATGCTGACCCAGTAATAAAATGAGGATATAATTATCACAGATAATGAATGAAGTTTGGGCATTCGTTTGAATAATGATCTTAAAAAATTATAAGAAGAGAAGGAGAAAAAGATTTCGCTGACGACACGAAATTAATATACCCATAAGGTGAATTACATTGCCACACTATGAAATATAATTATAGAAATCACTTCAAATATTCCTCAATACAACGTAAGCCTTATCAGTGCGGTATTGTACTACGTAAGAAGTTTGAAGTCTTCAACTAAAGGATTATAGATTAACACTGAGGAGATTCAAAAATGATCAGATATACATTACAAAGTATGACATGAGATTATGCAATGATTCTTAAGACGAAAATTAATTAAGGGGCATTGAAGGACTGAGATCTACACCTAAAGGGTAGGCAACAAAAGTAATTAGAAATTTAGTAAGCATATCTCGATAAAGGTAGATTGAAGAAAACATTATGGAATAGAATGACCCATGTAAATGCAGTAAAGTCATGTGAATGTTTAACCAGATATATGATATAAGATATGGCCATATTCGCAAATTCTACATAGTATCGAGCAAATGACTTCAACATAATTATAGAGGCCCGTAGAGGTATCCTATTAAGGAAAGATGCATCGCGTAAGTGAACCTATAAAGCAAGGGTCATATAGGCTGCATTATAGGAGGTAATAAAAGTTGTAAGATTAGGAAGATTTTGACCACAGCTCATGATATGAGCAAAAAGACTAGAGGGGTGAAGGGGATACCCTAGACTTTGGACTTATTCACATAGCAATTGCTTAAATGGAAAGAAGAGCATTAAGGTATTCACAAAATCTAGAAGTTATAAAAATGATAAGAGCACCAGTCAACATTCAAGGAAAAATATTCCAAATGAGGGAGTAACGTTGCGCCCCGTAATATTACGTCAATATTACATTTCACATTTTCGTATGTTAAAGTTTCGTTATAAGTTAATCGACGCAAGTTCGGGGATGTAATTATTTTGAGATTTTAAGTAACATGTTATTTCAAACAATTGATTGGTAAATACACGAAGGTGAGATGGGAAGCAAGTCAAAGAAAATGAATTTTCGTCCAAATTTGACATAATGGGATAAAATACGGCCCGAACTAAAAAACTCGATATTCAGGGACTGATGCCATACGAGGTACCACATGACCATGATAGTAAAATGTATAAGATATGTAAAAAGTGAATAGTATTTTAAGTAAGTGAAAATAATTCTCAATTATGCGGATAATAAATTAATTATTGGGTAACAAAATACTACCTTGTTCACTAATAAACGGATAAAAATTTAATCAATTATCCAAAGCATGAACTTGGCAGCTACCAGTTTAATATTCGTGACTCATATGTCTCTAGGCTATGTGGCAAAACTTAACACTAGGTGTCATTTCCATATTTACAAAGGAAAGACACTAACCAAGAACTTCGATCAAAATTAAAAGGGAAGCTTCAGTAGTTCTTCAATTACCTAGTGTGACTCAATTTATCGATTTACGCTTGGAAGTCAAACATCTCAATTCTCCCCAATTATTATAACAATTAACTAGGTTTAGATTGTCATAATAATCTTGGCACAAGCGCATGTATTTTCTATTGTGCCAAACCATATGGAGCTAAGACTAAAGTAGTACAAAGATGATTGTTTGAATATGGGCCTGATCAAGGTCAAACTAGAGTGTTTTGCAGAAAGCACTGATGTAGTTTATTCAAAAAAACGTGATTTTTCCACAAAAAGAAATCGTACGAGGCAACGTAAGTAGCAACAGGATCTTGCGATTTCAAGGGATTACGGTGCAATGTTCTCCAACAGTATTATACGGAGTATTCTTTAATCCCAAATATATTAAAGTTATTCCTTTTTCCTTTTGGCATGATTCATTCAACACGAACGAAACGTGCAAATGCACAAATTTTATATATGATTCTATGCATAGAAGTATTAGAAATGTGTATGTTCTTGAATTTTCATATGTTTTATTATTCCATCGTCTGTTCATGGGTCTTCGAAAATACGTATAATGATTTTATGATAATAATGAGAGGCATAATGGTTTTATGACATACTGAGATATTTTGTTATCGTATTTCATATGCATTTCATGCATTTATACATATACATTAACCCATAACTCAGACGACATTATACACGCGTATATATGTATGTATGTATGTATGTATGTATATATATATATATATATATATATATATATATATACATATATATATATTGGATATGGGATATTGGAAAAGGTTACGACGTTACATACGCACCACCACCTGATCAGCTTGTATATGATGATCATGATGTTGCCCACAATGGCTGAAATATGATTCGTACAGCGTTTATATGTGTATATGTGTATATATATATATATATATATATATGTGTGTGTGTGTGTGTGCGCGTGTGTGTGTGTGTATATATATATATATATATATATATATATATAGGCCAATTTGGCCGCATCCTGCAAAACTAAAATTAATTATCAATTAGATATTCTCTTGTAAGAAAATCTGGTAAACTATTATCAATTCCTTTTTTATAAACAATTTCAAAATCGAATGGAGCTAACAATGCTTGCCATCTAGCAAACATTTGTTTGGAAACATTATGCTTAAAATCTTTATTAAACAAAAATTTAGCAGCTTGGCAATCTGTTTTTATTAAAAATTTCTGATTGTACATATCAGTTTGGAATTTTAAAACACAATTAACAATAGTTAAAATCTCTTTTGCTACCATTGCATAATTCTTTTGGCTATCACTCCATTTTCCAGAATAAAATAGTATAATAAAATCCTTTCTCTCAACAGGGAAAAACTGAGTTAAAATACCAGCGTATCCTATGTCTGAAGCATCAGTCTCTACAGTTTTTTCCCAATCGGGATTAGCCAAAGTTAAACAAGGAAGTTCTTTTACTTTGGATATATATGTATATATATATATATATATATATATATATATATATATATATATATATATATATATACATACATACACCCGCATATAAATACATATATATATATGTATGTATACATATGTATATGGGATATAGGAAAGGTTATGGTGTTATATATGCACCACCACTTGATCAGCTGGTATACGATGATGGTCTTGCCCACAGTGGGCCGATAAGATATGATGGAATGCCCTTAGAGGCGGGTGATGTTATGAAATATGTACCTATGCATGTCATGACATTCATACCCATATGCATGACGGTGAAAGTAGTATATGATTTACAAAGTTATTCAGATTTATTTGGGTCATGTACTCTATATGTCTTCGATGTCTCTTATGTATTTATTTATGTGCATTACATACTCGGTACATTATTCGTACTGACGTCCCTTTTTTCAGGGGTCATTGCGTTTCATGCCCGGAGGTCTCGATATAGGTCGAGAGCCCTCCAAATAGGCTATCAGCTCGGCTGAAGATGTTGGTGCGCTCCATTTGCTTCGGAGTTGCTCATTTTGTTAATATGATTCAGACGTGTAATATTTTGTATGGCAGGACACTGTCCCGGCCTTTATAGTATTTATGTATTCTTAGATGCTTGTAGACATATGCATTTACGTAAAATATTGTACGACCTTGTCAACCTATGTTTTGATTTTATAATGGATTATGTTTGCCTATTAGGCTCGTATGTCATATGTATATGATGATTTAATAATAAGTATATATTACATTGGTACTCGGTTGAGTAAGGCACGGGGTGCCCGTCGCGGCCCATCAGTTTGGGTCGTGACACCTAGTTTCATTTGTCGTAATTTATTGAAAATTATATGTTTAAAGGTGAAAAGAAATTTAAAGTTTTACCATAGTTTAAGTTTGTTACTACGGGGTCCAGATGATCGAGAACTTGTTATACATTTACCACAGTATTTATGATTTGCCTGAAAAATTCAGTATAAACGGAGTTGATTTGATATGATTCGGACGTCTGATTGTTAAAATAAAAGATCTTAAGTTACTTTAAAATTTTCATTTATTTTGGTGTTTGATTTGTAGTTCTAGGTATTATTTTTGTAATTTGTTCACGAGAACGAGTTCGTATGATATTTTTGGACTTGTATACGTGTTTGGTTTGGAGCCTTGAGGGCTCGAGTGAGTGTTGGATAAGTTTCGGAGTGGATTGGACTTAAGATAAATAGCAGATGAAATTTATTCTAGTGCAGGTCTTGACCGTGCAATTTCGAGGTCAGTTTCGCAGTTGAGAAAATTCCAATTTCTACGAGGTTCGCAATTGCAAAGAATATCTACGCATTTGCGAATAGGGGCTAGGTCAGCTTAGATCGCATTAGCGAAAATAAAGAGTTCACATATGCGAATAAATCATCGCAACTACAACGATATCAGATATAGGGCTTCTTCGCATTAGCGAATCATCACCGCTTTTGCGGCATCTGCGCCTGGACAAAAAGCTAGGAAACTGGGATTTTAGTTCATTCTTTAAAATTCTCAACCCTAAACACCTTAGAGATAATTTTTTCAAGAGATTTTCTTCCTCAATTCATTGGTACGTGAGCTTAGTCTACTTTTTTTCTATTACTCATTACATTACATAAGTTTTCAACATTGAATCTAGGATTTTCATGGTAGAAATTGGGGATTTAAGTAGAATTTAAAATTTTCTTAAATGTTCAATTTAGATCTTGATAGAAGTCGGATTTTGAAACTAATTATATAAGTGGGCTCGTGGTTAATGGGTAATCGGGGTTTGGTCTGAATTTGGGTTTTGACCAATAGGTCACGGGGTTTGTTGACTTTATCAATATTGATCTGAATTGGCCCTCTTTCATACGTGAGTATTTTTTAAAGCTTATTCTGAATTATTTGGTCAATAATTATATATGTATGGTAGGTTAAGGCAAGGTTGTGGTTGAACTTTTCATTGATTGCGGAGTGAGGTAAGTGCTGGGCCCATCCTTGAATTGAGGGAATAGAGATCCTTGAACTATTTGCTATATGAATATCTTTTGTAGCGGCGTATATGCAAGGTGAAGAGTGTATGTACACCGCCAATTACTTGTATTCATGCTTACTAGTATTTCATTAAGTATATTTTTTCATGTCTTATTTGTAACATTCCTTAATTGCTTCTCTTGCCTTAACTTGATACTTGTAATCTATTATTCTCGCTTAATAAATGTATATTTCTTCCATGTTTCCATTCTTTATGGATAATTGCCTTATTTGTCTTACTTTTACCCTTTAACTGCCATTTATTTGACTTGTTTTGTTTCAGTGTTGATTGTACTCTTTTATGATCTGGTAAGAGATTCCTTGTTGAATTACAGTGTTCATATTCATTAATCGTAGAAATTATTGTGATTCAAGTTGTTAAATTGATTGCATCTATCGATTTATATTTACTGATCAGGTTTAACGCTGTAACAGGTGAAATAAGAGTTTATATTGATATAGTGTGATCGGTTTGTGTACCGCAAAAAAACAATGGTAGATTGGTATAATTAAATAAGGGTGAATTACAATATTGACTCTGATTATATGGTGGGATCGACATACATGCCACAACATATGTTTACTTATTGTCATTGATATTTACATGGTGGTATAAGGGCGGATAGTGTTGTCGGTCCCAACATCAGTCCGTAGATTGCTCGGGATGGATATCAGTACGGAGACTTGAGGTGTAGTTGCTCAGCATTTGCAGCCCTGAAGTCCATATCTAGTTTATTTTAGCTGTATATTTTTATTCATACACCTTTACATTTATTCAGACTATTATCTTTACAAACCTAGTAGTTCGTGCACTTGTAACATCAGATTTGGGGATGTATTTATATATACAGGTGTTATGATATTCCGGACTTTACTTCGGTTCCATCTTACTTATTTCTTGTAATTGGCATCATTTAGATTTGATTGGTTTAAAATGTCTTAAAATTAATCTAATATTGGGTTGCATGGCAAGTTAAATGTAAGGCGCTATAATGGTCCGGGAGGTGGGAATTTGAGGTCGTGACATGAACCATCAAAACTCTGATTCAAGGTAAAATACATAAAAATTGAACTTGGTCAATTCTCCCAACTTGAAGCTACGTAGTTGACAATGATTCTTCCAAATCAATCTCGAATCACAAATAATCAAATCCTACGATTCACACAAGACATAATACATCATATGATGCTACTCAAGACTTCAAATAGCTGGATGAAATGATAATGCTAACACCTAATAGTTGGATCGTCACACAAAATTTCCTCTGTGCAATCGGGGGCATAGCTCCGTGAACGTGATGCTCTACAGAGACACCAAAAATTATAAATACATAATCCATATGAAATGGTACAAAATGATGCGCCGGAGAATTTTGGAGCATTTCAATACTAATTGCTTAGATTCTAGCTTGTTTTAATGCAATTATAACCGATACTTATACAGATTTGTTGTTCTTATAGAAATGGAGGAAGGGAAGACCAAGGATATGAAAATGGACACAAAAAGAGAATAAAAAAGCATGATTTTGCACAAATGACCAAAATGCGGTCTAGTCTGCGGTCACATAACACACATGTGGACCGGAGACTCGTCTTTCACATCGCAGACCGTTACAGAGTATGGAGCCAAAAATCATGTCAAGAATGCGGCGTGTTCTACGATCGCAGAATCAACCAGCGGACCCCAAATGAACCGCATAATGATCAAGAAGAAACTCAAATACAAAGATGCGATGCAATTCTGCGATCGCATAACTCAAATGCGCACAACAAATTGAACATGCGATGAAGGCCTGGCACCTAGGGTTTTGGATCTTCGAACCGGCCACTCAAGATACGGACCACAGACATGTTCTATGACAAATCTGCGGTGGCAGACGCGACCTAGTAGGGCAAAATTGTCCATTTTCTGTCCCAAATAGTGTCCACCTATAAATAGGTTTAAGACGCTTTTGTGAGAGAATCCTATCTTACCTTTTAGCTACAGTCCAAGACATTAATATTCTCCATTTTGGAAGCTTTTGGGTGAAGAATCTTCTCTTTGTATGCATTTATGACACTTATTATTATTTGGTTTTTGTGTTTTAGCATGAGTGGCTAGTTCTAAATACTAAGGTTGTGGACCCTAAATGGGTGTTATGTTAATGGGTGTTTGACATTAAATATATATATAATGGGTGGTTGATGTTTATTTACTTCTTGTTCTTCATTCATTGTTGGTGGTTGTAAATATTAACAAAAGCCATTAAATTCTTGCTTTCCTTGGAAAAGTGGGTTAGAATTTGGTAGGAGTAAATATCAATGACTCAAGACTTTAAACCTTGTTTGATAAAATCACCTAGGAATAAATGGGTTTTAACTGAAATTTATTGATGGTTCTTAATAGCAACTCTTTTATATTTGGGAAAATCATAAAGAGGAAATACTACACATTCATTAGAAAATATTGGGTAGTATCTTAGACATCATTTGCACGTCCAAAAGACCTCCCATTAGAAATATATCATATTAACACCTGTTGACATTACAGTACATTAAAGGGGACACAACCTTGGTTGCTTTTATAACATTGTTCACTCATTAATTGTTTAAAATTAGTTGTTAATCAAACTCAAACAATCATACATACATTTGTCACCATACACCAATCTTTCTTGTTACAATTAACCGAATAGAGATCGAACTTGAGTCGAGCAACACACTAAAAAAGTACCCTTTTCACACCTATTCCCTTTGGGATTCGACCCCTACCTTGTTGGGTTATTATACTTGACATCGACCGCCTTACACTATTTATTAAAGTGTAATTTGAGCGTATCAAATTTTGGCGCCATTGCCGGGGAATACGGTACTTGAAATTACTATTTAGTGTGTACTTAGGTTTATTTCTATTCCATCACACATTGCTTGCTTTGTTTGGTGTTGATAGGAAACATGTCGGGCTATAAAGAAGATGTGGAAGGTGAAATGGGGGAAATTCCCTTTGCAGACATTAACGAATACATTGAAGACACTAATGCTATTATGCCTCTGCCCGTTGTAGCGGCTACATTTAAAGTGGAACATGGGTTAATTTTGATGCTTAAGGCGGAATGGTTCTTCAGAAGCTCCACTCTTGACGATCCAACGCAACACCTTAGGAACTTTATGGATTTGTGCGCAATGCATAAGCAAAACAATGTGAATGACGATGCCTTAAGGTTGAGATGATTCAAGTACTCTCTAGATGAGGATTAAAAGAAATGGCTCCAGAATCTACCGCCTAACTCCATTTATACATGGCCCGAGCTTGTTCGGGCATTTTTGGCCAAGTGGTTCCCGCAAAGTAAAAAGTCTGAATTTCTGGACAAGATATTTTTCTTCAAGCAAATGCAGGGGGACCAGTTGCATGAGGCATGGGATTGTTTCAAATTGTACTTGGCGAGGTCTCCAAACCATGGTTTCCCGGATTAGATGTTGTTGGAAAAATTCTACATGGGTTTGGATCCTACAAACCAAGCTATAGCCAAGAATGCAGCTGACGGGTCTTTCATAGATAAAATATTTGCTTGAGTGAAGCAAATTATGGACAAAATTGCAAAGCACAACCAAGCATGGCACTCCGAAGATGCTACCGGAGGAATTTCATATAGCTCTCCTTCCTTGAGCACCTTGGTCAAGGAAAATCAAGGGAGGGATAAAATGATCGCCGGACTCGCTATAAATGTAAGTGTGCTTACCAAAATGTTGAAAAGAGAGTTAAAGCAGTGGAGGATGTTCCTCCCAACTTTGAGGAAAATTTTGAATAAGCAAACTACATCAACAACCCTCATGGAGGGTGCCAAAGGAATTCATACCATGGTCCTGGGCAGCAAAATCAATGGAGGCAAAACCCGCAAGGGCAAGGAAACCAACAGTGGAGAAATGACCAAGATTATTCTCAACAAGGAAATTGAAACAACGGCAACAACTTCGCAAACCGTAGATCCAACCCATATGTTCCCCCAAAAGGTAATTATTCAAATCAAGGGTCATCCAGTAATTTGAAGTTAGAAAGCATGCTTAAGAGAGTTTTGCAAAATCAAGAAAAGTCGGATGCATCATTGAGAAACATGACCGAGGTGGTTAGCTCTCATACCTCATCTATCCAAAAATTAGAGATGCAAATGATAGACCTTTCATGGTAGCATAACCCAAAGCTAAAAGGACAACTTCAAAGTGACACAATAGCGAACCCGAAGAGTGGCGGAGTTGGTTCAACCTCTCACATCATGACAATAACGACTAGAAGTGGGAAGGTTTTACAAGGTTACATTGAGCTAAAGGTTGTGGTGGATGAAGCCGAACAAGAAGTGGAAGCCGAAGAGCAAGGGGTTGTAGAAGCTGAGAGGTTGCTGGAAAAAGAGCAAGTTCAAGATGTGCTCCAAGAAGAGGTGAAGGAAAAGGAAAAAGAGAGAGAGATATCAAAAACTCCAACACCTATTCCTAGACCTCCTCAACCATTTCCCCAAAGACTTGTGAGAAGGATTGAAGATAACAAGCTTGAAAACTTTTATGATATTCTTATGCAATTGTCAGTGAACATCCCATTCTTGTGAGCTTTCCAATAAATGTCGGGGTTTGCCAAATATTTGAACGAATTGATCACCAAGAATAGAAAAACGAATAATGAGTTGGTGAACATGACTCACCGGGTTAGCTCTATCATTTCCAAGAGTCCTATCCAAAAGAAAGAGGACCCGGGAGCATTTACCATACCTTCAACAATAGGAGAGCGAGGCTTCGCTAGGGCCCATTATGACAATGGGTCTAGAATCAACTTGAAGCCACTTTCCATCTACAAGCAAGCAGGATTGGGGATGCCAAGGCCAACAAGCATGAGGTTACAAATGGCCGACTGATCCATTAAACGACAAGTAGGCATTGTTGGTGATGTGATTGTGAAAGTCGGTGAACTTCATTTGCCCGCTAACTTTGTGATTCTATATTTAGCCGTAGATAAAGATATTCCTATCATTTGGGGAGACCATTCTTGGCAATTGGAAGTGCCCTTATGGATTCAGAACAAAATGAGATCAAATTCCGGGTGAATGAAGAAGAAGAGCTAGCCAGGGTATGAAGTTGCCCCATGAATATGAGAACATCTCTGTTATTGAGGTGGTTGATGAGATTGAAGATGCCGTCGAAGTAAAAATGGAAGAGCAATGCCTTGGTGAGGCTTTGGCGGAAATTTTAGTGAATTTTTATGGTCAGGACATGGAGGATACATGGAGTCAGTGAATTTATTGGAGGGTATTGGATCCAACGCTTATGCTCCGGCCAAGCTCTATCTTCTTCTTTGAATGACTTATAGGTAGATAGGTCGTTGGAGGTCTTGAGAGACCATATGCAAGCTATTGGATGGACAATCGCAGACATCCGTGGGATTCTTGCGGGTATTTGCGAAGATAAAATCCAATTGGACAATGAAACAAAGCCAAGCATCGAGCATCAAAGACGGTTCAACCCGTCAATGCAGAGGGTGGTGAAAAGGGAGATCATAAAGTGGTTTGATGCTGCAGTAGTGTATCCTATTGCAGATAGTTCATGGGTGAGTCCAGGTCAGTGTGTTCCCAAAAAGGGGGCATGACTGTGATAGAAAATGAAAAGAATGATCTCATCCCAACACGAACAGTGACCGGATAGCGAGTGTGTATGGATTATCGAAAGCCAAACGGTGTTACATGCAAAGACCATTTCCCTATGCCTTTTATTGATCAAGTGCTTGATCGGCTAGCGGTAAGGTTAGTCTATTGCTTTCTTGATGGGTATTCTTGATATAATCAAATCAACATCGTATTGGAGGATCAAGAAAAAACAACATTCACTTGTCCATATGGCACGTTTGCTTTTAGCCGAATGAAATTTTGCTTGTTTAATGCGCCGGCTACTTAACAATGATGTATGATTTCCATCTTCTCGGACATGCTTGAAGATTTTCTTGAGGTATTCATGGATGATTTCTCGGTAGTTGGGCACCCATTTGAGCATTGTCTTGGCAACCTAAAGCAATTTCTTAAAAGATGCGAAGAGACAAATCTTGTGCTAAATTTGGAGAAATGTCACTTCATGGTAGACGAGGAAATTGTGCTTGGGCAGAAAATTTCAAAGAAGGGTATTGAAGTCGACCGGGCGCATATTGATATCATCTTTATGATTCCTCCACCAACGACCGTGAAGGGTTTACGAAGTTTTCTAGGGAACGCTGGGTTTTACATGCGCTTCATCAAGGACTTCTCAAAGATTGCTAACCACGTGTACAAGCTCCTCGAGAAAGATGCTAAATTTGTGTTTGATAAAAAAGTGTCTTAAGGCATTTGAAGAGTTGAAACTCAAGCTCACCACGACAACCATCATTGTCACTCCCGATTGGTCTCTTTCTTTCGATCTCATGTGTGACGCAAGTGGTGTTGCTATTGCAGCAATGCTAAGCCAACGCCACAAAAAAAATTCTTCATCTGGTGTAGTATGCCAGTAAAACTCCCAATAGAGCACAGGTAAACTATACAGTGACTGAGCAAGAGCTTCTTGCTATTGTACATGCATTTGAGAAGTTCAGCGCGTATTTGTTGGGATCCAAGATGATAGTTTAT
Organism: Nicotiana benthamiana; assembly: GCA_034376525.1. NCBI lineage: Eukaryota > Viridiplantae > Streptophyta > Magnoliopsida > Solanales > Solanaceae > Nicotiana > Nicotiana benthamiana. The sequence goes on along the minus strand of CM067329.1, from coordinate 133,863,592 downwards.
AAGGATCATCAAAAGAAAGATGGAAAGCCTCGGTTGATACGATGGGTCTTGCTGTTGGAAGAATTTGACTTTGAAATCAAAGATCGCAAGGGAACACAAAACCAAGTATCGAATCATTTGTCAAGGCTTGAGGAAGCAGGGAGACCACAACGTGATGTTGAAATCAATGAAACTTTTCCGGATGAGAAACTATTGGCGTTATCTACAACATATGCTCCTTGGCATGCCGATATTGCTAACTATTTGGTGAGTGACCTTGTACCTGAGGACTTGGAATCATATCAAAAGAAAAAGTTCTTAAGAGATTTCCTGAAATACTATTGGGAGGAACCATATTTGATTCGTGTTTCTGCCGACAATATGACTAGAAGATGGGTTCCTGAAGAAGAGATGATGCCAATTCTCAAGGCGTGCCATGACTCTCCTATTGGGGATCATCATTGGGGAAATTGAACGGCGGAAAAAGTTCTTTAATGTGGATACTATTGGCGTCCATCTACCATGACGCCAACCAAATAGTAAAGGCTTGTGATAAATGTCAACAACAAGGGTCTATTTCCAAAAGGCATGAAATTCCAATGCACATTGTCATGGAGATAGAGATCTTTGATGTGTGGGGGATAGACTTTATGGGACCCTTTGTGAGTTCTTATGGGATGAAATATATATTGGTGGCTGTGGACTACGTGTCCAAATGGGTTGAAGTCGTTGCCTTACCAAACAACAAAGAGAGAAGTGTCACCGCATTTTTGAAGAGTAACATATTCACTCGGTTTGGCACTCCTAGAGCAATTCTTAGTGATGGGGGATCACCCCTTTGCAACAGAGTTTTTGCAGGGTTACTTCAAAAATATGGTTTCAAGCACAAGGTGGCCACACCTTAACATCCGCTGTCGAGTTGTTAAGTTGAAGTGTCCAACCGGGAGATCAAGAATAATCTAGCAATAAGTGTGAATGCAAACAGGACAGACTGGTCAAGGAAGCTAGACGATGCATTGTGGGCATACCGTACGGCCTACAAGACTCCTAATTGTACTTCTCCTTACCGGCTCATATTTGGTAAAGCATGTAATCTACCAGTGGAGTTCGAGCACAAATCCATGTGGGCGTTGAAGAAGTTTAATCTAGAATGGGCCGAGGCTGCAAATTTGAGGTTGAAAGAACTCCATGAACTGGAAGAATTTCGGTGCCATGTTTATGGAAGTGCGGTTGTGTACAAAGAGCGTATGAATTTTGTTTATGATAAAAAGATCTTGAAGAGGGAGTTCGAGGCGGGTGATTTGGTCTTGCTCTTTAATTCAAAGCTCAAACTATTTCCAGGCAAGCTCAAAATCCAAATGGTCTGGTCCTTTCAAACTGGTAAATGTCTCATTGTATGGAGCGGTAGAACTAGAATCAACAGACGGTGCCCGAACATTCAAAGTAAATGGCCAACGCATCAAATGTTACTTGGGCATTGATGGTGAAAAGCATTTGGTGGAGCAGCTGGCTCTCAAATATGGTCCTTGCCCGACCACTGAATGAAATTGAAGGAACTTCAGTCCCTCCGTGCCGCGACGTTAAATCAAGCGCTTCATGGGAGGCAACCCATGGGTGATAACACCCTTTTTCTCTTTACATTTATTATTATTTTTGTATGTTTACAAAGTTTGTTGGAGTGCAGGGAGCTCAAAAGACCTCAACACTTGGTAAAAGTGTTGGAATAAGTGAAGGAAAAGATTAGCGTGAAAAATGCAGTAGAAATGTGGTAGCATAATTGATCTGCAGTCCGAAGACCTACCACAGATCGAAACAGAGAAAGGTAAAAAATTGTTAGTTGGAAATGCGATTAACACGTCAATTTTGCGGTCCACATGTTGAGTCTGCGATCGCAGATTTGACCGCATTTGAGGCTTTCAAAAATCCTTCACTCCCACATCGCAGAACACATATGCGATCGCATAGTGTGCTCTGTGATGCTTTGGGCATCGCAGATATATAGCAGAAACTCCAGGTACGTTCCTTTTTTTTTTTACACTATGCGATAAAACAAAAAAAACCAAAAAAAAGGAGAAAAGAAGAAAACGACTGAAAGTGAAGAAAACGAAAAACTTTCTAATAGAAAAAAAAAGGGGCACTCTTATTGAACCCAAGCAAGGGCAACACTCAAGGGCACAAACATCACTTAAATCAACACTTGTGCACCACTCCTAGTATGTAAATCTCTTCCCCTCGTTTTCGTTCAATGTTTTTTTACAAGGTTTGATCTAAGTTAGTTTGGGTGCTTAATATCTGCTAAAAATGGGCACATTTGGGCTAAGCATAATGGGGGAAATGGGTTTGGACTAGAATAGGGTATCCATTGTAGGAGACTAAGGTTGTCTACTGAAAAACGACGATATATGCGGTCCGTATGTCTGATTTGTGGACCGCATCTTTGTAGCAAACCTAACCCTAGGTCACCTGGAGATGATGATATTTTGCAGCCATTATGCGACCAAAAACCGGTTATACGTTCCGCAGAATGACCGCATTTTTGACTCCTTTATTGGCTGAGCTAATTTGTGAAAATGCGATGAAGAATGCGGTCGCATAATTGATCTGCGGACCCCATCTCTACCGCAGATTGAAACAGAGAAGTGAGAAATTTTTGAATTTCAAATGTTCAGTCTGTGAGGCATTTGCGGCTCGTATAGAGGTTATGCGATCGCATTCTGCATCGCAGATGGACCAACTAGTTAGGCATGCAAGTCTATTGTGATTCTGTGGACCGCATAGTGGTTCTGCGACCGCAAAATGAACCGCATTGTTGATACCTTGTTGTTAATTCTCTAATTCGTCTCCCAAAATCATAACATTGTTATTTCAAGTTGTGCAGATATGTCGCCTCGACACAAGAGAATAGCAACTCAGCCTCCTCAGGCGAAGAAACAAAAAGTGGAACATGCACCACAACAACCATCCAAGCATGAGGAGGAGGATCTTCGCCCTGAGGTAGACATACATGCTGAAGCCCGGAGAAAGCAATGGGCCGAGGGTACAGAATACCATTTCCGCTGGGGAGTTGAGGGGTCTAGGGAAAAGTACAAACTGGGTTGCTCCGGAGGTCGCTTTTGCCTGAGAAACAATTATATTTAAATTGTTTGAAAGAGAGATAGCCTTACATCCTCGCTAACATCAAGTGGAGAAAATGACTCGCTTTCACTAATCCTCCAATGCAATACAAGGAATTCATGGTGCGCGAGTTATACGCCTCTTACAACGCATCAAGAACCAAGCACCACAAGCTACAAAGGATGTATTTGGAGAAGGTAGAGGTTCGGGGCTTCACCGTTAAGTGCAGTTGCAAGGACATATCAATAACACAAGCGCGCAACATGTCCTCCAATATCTGAATAGTACGCTCGGACTAATCGTCCGTCTAAGGATGAAATGTTGTGCTCATCTGAATCTGAGTGCCTAACTCCCTATGAAAAGTCTTCTAGAAGTGGGAAGAAAACTGAGTCCCCCTATCTGAGACAATAGAAACTGGAATCCCATGCAACAGCACAATCTCACAGATGAAAATCTCTGCCAACCGCTCCGAAAAATAGGTGGTACACACAAGAATGGAATGCGCAGACTTGGTCAGCCTATCCACAATAACCCTAATAGAATCAAAGTTCCTCGAGGTATGAGGGAGACCACTCACAAAGTCCATAGTAATCTTCTCCCATTTCCACTCCGAAATATCCATCTGCTGAAGTACCCCACCGGGTATCTGATGCTCATATTTTACCTGCTGACAATTGAGACACATAGCCACATAACTCACAATGTCCTTCTTCATTCTCCTCCACAAATAGTGCTGCCTTAAGTCTAGGTACATCTTCACGGCACTTGGATGAATAGAATACCATGAGTTGTGGGCCTCCTTTAATACCATCTCTCGGAGCCCATCAACATTGGGCATACAAATTCGGCCTTGGATCCGCAACACACCATCACTACCAATAGTCACATTTGTGGCATCATCATGTTGGACCCTGTCCTTCAGGACAAACAAATGCGGGTCATCATACTGGCGCTTCATGATGCGCTCATACAAAGAAGACCGGGAAACCACACAAGCCATCACCTTTCTGGGCTCTGAAATATCTAATATCACCATCTGATTGGCCATGTCCTGAACATCAACTGCAAGGGGCCTCTCCCCAACTGGAATGGACGCCAAGATACCCATACTCAGCGCCTTGCGGGTCAAAGTATCAGCCACTACATTTTCCTTCCCCGGATATACAATATTGTGATATCATAATCCTTGAGTAACTCAAGCCATCTCTGCTGCCTCAAATTTAGATCTTTCTACTTGAACAAGTGCTCAAGGCTGCGATGATCCGTAAACACCTCACAAGATATTCCATATAAATAGTACCTCAAAATATTCAAAACGTGAACTATAGCAGCCAATTGTATGTCATGAACAGGGTAGTTGTTCTCATGGGGTTTCAATTACTGAGAAGCATATGCAATTACTCTACCCTCCTGCATAAGAACACATCCAATTCCAATCCTCGAAGCATTGCAATATACCGTATACGAACCTGAAGCTATTGGTAACACTAACACCAGAGCCGTAGTCAACAATAACATGAGCTTTTGGAAGCTTTCCTCGCACTCATCAGACCACACAAATGGTGCATTCTTCTGCGTCAACTTCTTCAAAGGTGAAGCAATAGATGAAAAACTCTTAATAAACCTGCAGTAATAACCGAGGAGACTCTAAATCTTAGAAGCTGATAACGGTCTGGGCCAACTGTGCACCGCCTCGATCTTCTTTGGGTCAACCTGAATACCATCACTGCACAGCACGTGCCCTAGAAAAGCCATGGAACTGACCTAGAACTGACACTTGCAGAACTTGTCATACTACTTCTCCTCTCTCAACCTCTGCAATACTACCCTCAAGTGCTGCGTGTGCTCCTCCTGGCTAAGCTAGTAAACAAGAATATCATCAAACACAATCACAATAAAATCCTGATACGACCGAAATACACTGTTCATCAAGTGCATGAATGTTGTAGGGGCATTAGTCAGCCCAAATGACAGAACTAGAAACTCATAATGCCCATATCTCATCCTGAACGTTGTCTTTATGATACCAGAATGTCTAATCTTCAGCTGGTGATAGCCTGAACGGAGATCAATCTTTGAGAATACCTTTGCTCCCTGAAGCTGGTCAAACAAATCCTCAATACGGGGAAGTGGATACTTGTTCTTTAGTGTCACTTTGTTCAACTACATGTAATCAATGCACATTCTCATTGTGCCATCCTTGTTCATAACAAATAACACCGGTGCACTGCACGGAGACACACTTGGACAGATGAACCCCTTATATAGGAGTTCCTGCAGCTGCTCTTTCAACTCTCTTCACTCTACTGGAGCCATACGATAAGGAGGAATAGAGATGGGCTGAGTGCCCGGCATCAAATCAGTACCGGAGTCAAAATCCCTGTCCAGCAGCATGCCCGGTAGGTCTGCTGGATATACCTCAGAAAACCTCACCACGGGAATCGAATCAAGACTAGGAGCCTCAGCTCCCACATCCCTTACGAATGCTACATATGATCGACATCCCTTCCCAACCATCCGCCGGGCCTTCAAGAAAGAGATTGTCCTGTTGGGTACATAATCCGTAGTACCACGCCACACTAATCTCGGGATACCCATCATAGCAAATATGACTGTCTTGGCGTGAAAGTACAGAATAGCATGACACTGTGATAGCCAATCAATTCCATAATAACATAAAAATCCACCATGCCCAATAGCAGCAAGTCAACTCAGGTCTCCAGACCCCCAATAGTAACAAGACAGTACTGATACATGTGGTCCACAATAATAGTACCACCCACCGGGGTAGATACATGCACAGGTAACGCTAGACACCCTCGGGTAGACCTCAAATGATGAGCAAAGTAAGTCGATAAATAAGAATATGTGATCCGGGATCAAATAAAACCGAGGCATCCCTATGGCATACTGAGATAATACCTTTGATCACTGCGTTTGAAGCAACAACATCTCTCATATCTGGAAGTGCGTAGAAATGTGCCTGACCACCGCTCGACTTCTCAACACTCCTTGGTGGCCTCCAGATGACTCACCCACACCCCTACTAAACTAGGACAGTGCTAAAGAAGATGTAGATAAAGAGGAGGGTTGATCCCTTTGTTGAGACCTACAACTAAGAAGTCGAGGACACTGCCTCCTCATGTGGCCAATATTGCCAACTCATAACAACTACCCTGAGCTGGAGAAGGGGACTAAAGGGACCTCTCGCCGCAGATGAACGCTGGGCTGAGGAAGCAGAGCAGAACTTTGAGTTGGGAGGGTGCTGAGTGAAGACTGTCCTTGCTGGTGACCCTGAACGGCTCTGGGCGGCCTGACTGAGGAGGTCTAAACGAACGACCTTTTCCCTGATGAAACTAGACCCTAGAGGGAGCACCACCATAACTGCCCGAACCTCGACGCCTCTTGGCCTCCCTCTCCTCTCGCTCTCGGTGACGATCTGCCTAAATCTAGCAAGCCATGTCCACTACCGCCTCAAATGATGGTTCTACCATTCTCTCCCTGGTCATCATGATACGAATAGAATAGTTCAGGCTATCAATGAACCTCCTGATCCTCTCTCGGTCTGTCGAAATCATACAAATAGCATATCTGGCAAACTGAGTATACCTCAATTCGTACTGCGTCACTAACATCTCCCCCTGAACTAGCCACTCAAACTTGCGGCGCAACTCCTCTCTGTGGGACTGCGGCACATACTTCTCTAAAAAGAGAATGGAAACTTGCTGCCAGGTGAGGGGTGCTGCTCTTGCGAGCCTACGGCGCTCAAACTCCTCCACCATGTGAAGGCTGGCCTCGAAAACTGAAAAGTAGTGGAGGATATCCCACTAGATGAATGGGCGGCTGGATCATTCACCAAGGGTCTCATTCCACTAAGCTTAGATGCCTATAGGAAATAAAGGAAAAACTTTTTCCTATTTCAGGCAACCACATGGGTAGATGTCCATAAGCATTACAAATCAATGATTAAAATCGAGGTTGATCAACTGGTCTCCTCAGTGTCATCCAAGGGTTGCAATTGTGACCGAACATCTTTTAGGAGCCCTTTTCAGCCTTACGAAAGAGTTTATGGGCATGAGAATAAATGTTTTCCAATAGAATGATGAATTATGGTCAAAATAGCAGGACTTTATAGGAGAAGCAACTATCAAGGTTCTGAGATTCACCATACCCCCGATTATCTAACTACAACTTTGGCATCAATTCGCTAGAGCTACTTTTGTCTATGAGAAACATTGTGAAGGAAAGAATTGTGAAACCATTATATCAGATCCTAGTCAAAGAGATCCTAATCTCAATGGAACACATCGCCATAGTATTGGGAACTGTGTGCACCTTCTGGAAGAGGTTTAATTGCTGTTAAGGAATTGTCACCTTAGACAATTTGTATGTGATCGGTCAAAGAAAAATTATGGAAAATTGAGATGTTGCGGAGCCATATAAACCAACTGCAAGGTCACCTCGCCTAATAATAAACATGATACTTGGTATAGGAAAAAATAAATTGAGTGACATTAACAACTATGATAAATATATCAATAACCCATGGCGAGAGAATCCATGTAGCATGAGAAGACAATGAAAACACATTTACGGAAGAAGATTCTAATAGCCTCCTTTTACCACACAATGATACTCTAGTAATATTTTAGATTTTAAAATAAAGCATGTATTGGTCAATCTAGGAAATTCAGCCTAAATCATTCAATGGATAGTTTTGGAACAAGGTATGTTAATGGAAAATGTAGTTCCAACAACAAAGCTTCTAGTTGAGTACAACTTAACAAGTGTAATGACCTCCGGAGAGATAGTGCTTATGTATGATCAAGGTGTAACTAAGACAACTTTTTTTTGAGTGGGTAGATGGAAACATGGGATACAATATGATCATTGGTACATGCCATGAACTTATCACTAATTGTTGAAATGCCCAACACATGAGGGAATCAAGCGAAACAGGGGTAATTAATTTGCATAAAGGGATATGAATGCAGTAACTCTATCCAGCAGCAAAGCGGAAGGAAAGAGAAAATAGTAACTATAGAAACCAATGCCCTCTTCCATTTTGGTTAAAGTTTAGAAGGAAGATGATTATTTGATTTTTTATTAGGTGCCTAGATATTTCCAGGTACCAGAGAAAACATATGCTATAAAAATGACAACATAAGAATTTGAACAAATCACATTGTTCACGGAGTTCCCGAATAAGAAAGTTTAATCGGAACAGGATTTAATCGCGAACTCAGGCTAAAGACTATTAATTTTTTTAAAGCTATTTTTTATTGCTTTGCATGGTGTCATTCAAATATAACCAGTGTCCCACTAGATGTGGATGTCCATAAATTAATCATAGATCCTAATATCCTACGGTTGAAGGAAACGAAATTAACGATAGCCAAGGTCATCAACAATTTATTAAAGAGAAGGTAACCCAGTTATTAAATACAGGTACAACTCGCAAGGTAAAGCAAAATGACTAGCTAGCTAACATAGTATTTTTCCAAAAATGAATAATAAATTTAGGATGTGTATGGAATATAAAGATTTAAATACGACATATCCTAAAGACACTATGGCATATAAAGAATTAAATAAGACATATCCTAAAGACACTTTCCAATTGTTGAACATCGATAAGATTATTGATTATACAACTGGACATATGTTAATGAGTTTTCTTGATGCATACTCTGGGCATAACTATCAAGACTCAATTCCCGAACCCGGTCATGATGGCGCCTCTCGTAAAAACAAGGCCAGCCAATGGACACATAATACCTCTTTTAGCTATTACTTGGCATAAATAAGTCATAAGTCATGAGCTACTACAGAGTTTACTAAAATACTACAAGTCTAAACTAGGTACAAAGTTGAATATGACATAAGTAGGGAAATATAAGGGAGAAACGAGGTTGCGGGCGTCAACAACTATATTGTCCCTCCTAGTCCGCCAGGTCTAGAAGGAAATCAACACTCGCGGACGAACTCTCTGTCTATATCTATACACATGGTGCAGGGAGTAATATGAGTACTCAGACCCAACGATTAATAAGAATAAATAATGACTGAAAACATGAAATCTCATAAATGCACAAAGGAACGCTATCTCCATCAGTAAAATTAGTTAAGCAGTAAAAAAGTAAAAATATCAATTTAATTCTCTTTTAAAACAATTAAAGATATATTTTTTCAACAAGTGGTAAATAGTCAGAAACTACACCCTTGGGCTCAATATCAACCTCTCAGGACTGTATCAGCCCCGCGGGCTCAGTATCAGTCACTCAGTACAACATCAGCCCCTCTGGCTTATTCTCAAATCACACGGGTACCCGCGCTCACTGTGGGTGTGCAGACTCCGGAGGGGCCCCATACGGCCCTAGCGCTATTTCATCATAAGGCCTAAAAGCCTTCTCACATCACACTCGAGGCCTAAAAGCCTCCTCACATAACACTTAAGGCCTGAAGGCCTCCTCACACAAAACTTGAGGCTTGAAAGCCTCCTCACATCACTTAACATATCCTCACATATGACCCTCAGCCTCAATCAGTCCAAATACAATTGTAAGAGCCTCGGTTATCAGTGAAACACTGATGATCAGCTCAAATACTAGTTTCAATATCCTTTGAATCTCAAATTTGAGTAAAAATAGTTGAGTTTATGAAACAGTGTAATTTATCAAGACTGAGCTTAAGTAATACTTCAAATAGTACGGAAACAGTGAAGATAGTTCGCAAAGGAATTCAAATAGTCGGTAATAAGCCCAAGTATGGTTAAAACAACAACTCATAGTCAAATACGCGGTAAAGCATAAATCGAGATGGACCAAGTCATAATCCCCAATAGTTAATGACCTCACACTCGTCATTGAGCACGTGTTCATCTCAACATAGCACTACGTTGTGCAAATCCGAGGTTTCAAACCCTCACGACATCATTTACAAGCATTACTGGCCTCTAGTCGGCCAAAAGTCTAGCTCGCTATCCCCTTGCCTCTTGAATCGATCTCCTCGAGCGTTTAATCTGGAAAAAACCGCAATAAATACGTTACATAGGCTAAGGTAACATACCCCAATCGAAAAGACTCGAAAAATATCAAAATTCAGAAGATTTGATAACCCCGAGCCCCGGGGCCCACTTCTAGAAATTAAGAAAATTTAACATTATTTGATTCATTATCTTGCTACGAGTCCATACATACCAAAAATTCCCAAATCCGGGCACAAATGACCCTTCAAATAACATTTTGAAATAACCAATTTCCAAGCCCTAGGTTTACCCTCTCTTGATGAATTTACACAAATTTCTATTTCAATTATACAATTAAATCATGTATGAAGGTCAATGAACTCACCTCCAATCATACCCAGTCGAAATCACCTTCAATTCCCGTCCAAAAGCTCTTACGGTTGCTAAAAATGGTGAAAAATACCCTTAGCTCGCGGAACAAAATGAATTTTAAAATCTTTTAGCTGCCCAGACCTTTTCGCTTTTGCTGTCCCCACTCCGCATCAGCGACTTCTGCATATGTGGAATTTAATTGCTTTTGCGGAATTCACTAACACGCACCAAACCGCAACTGCGATTCCCCAGCCGCATTCGTGGCTCCGCAGGTGCGGCTTCCTGTGTGCATCTGCGGTCTGTCCTGACCTCCTCGCATCCCGTTTTTACGACTCCAACGCTGCTTATGTAGTACCGCACCTGCGATCCCATTTCCACAAGTGCGGATATACCAGATACCAGCAAAATGAAAAACGCAACAATTCCAGAACCATAGAATTACATCGGATTCAAGCCTAAGTCCTTTTAAAACATCCGAAACACGCATTTGATCAAAACCTCGACCAAAACACCTTCACATTACATGAAATTTCGCACACACATCCAATATCACCGAAAAAAGCTAGTGCAACTCTTAGAATTTCATTCCGACCCTCCGATCAAAATCTAATCTAACAACCGAAAATTGCCAATACACTAACTTCGCCAAACCAAGCCTATTTCTACACCGGACCTCCAAAATCCCTTCCGATCATGCTTCTAAATCGTACATAATCTCTCAAAGCTAACCGAACCACCGGAAATCAAATCCGATCGCTCTAACTCGTATGTCAAAATTCGGTTGACTTTTCCCAACCAAACCTTTCTTAAAGAGACTAAGTGTCTCATTTCCTTCCAAAACCAATCCGAACTAACTCTAACACACCAAATACCAATAACGAAAATTGAAGAAGAATAAAATGGGGAAAAAAGGATAGTAACTCATAAGACAAAGGGTTGGGTCATCACATCCTCTCAAATAAAACAAACACTTGTCCTCGAGCGGGTTAAGAAACATACTTGAAGCCTCAACTAGGGGATGATACCTACTCCTCATCTCCTGTTCAGCCTCCCAGGTAGCCTTCCCCACGGGCCGACCCCTCCACTGTACCTTCACTGAAGCTATATTCTTTGATCTCAATTTCCGAACCTGAGGACCCAAAATAGCCCCTGGCTCAACATCATAGGTCAACTCATCGTCCAACTAAACCGTGCTGCAGTCTAAAATATGAGACGGGTCCTCAACGTACTTCTGAAGCGTAGAAACATGGAATACTTGATGAACGCCCAACATGCTAGGTGGCAAAGCAAGCATATAATCCACCTCTACAATTATCATAAGTACCTCAAAAGGCCCATTGAACCATGGACTCAACTTTCCTTTATTCCCAAACCCCATAACACCCTTCATGGGCGATACCTTCAGCAGACCTTCTCGCCTACCATATAAGACACATCTCGAACCTTTTGTATATATAACTCTTTTGACGCGACTAAGCTGCACAAAGTCTCTCCTGAATCAACTTCACCTTCTATAAGGCTTCCTGAACCAACTCTGTCCCTAATTGTCTAGCCTCGCCGGGATCAAACCAACCAACTGGAGGTCTACACCGTCTCCCATACGAGGCCTCATACAGTGCCATCTGAATGCTGGATTAATAGTTGTTGTGGTAGGCAAACTCTGCAAGTGGTAAGAATAAATCACAAGAACCTCTGAAATAAATAACATAGGCACGCAACATTTCCTATAATATCTAAATAGTACCTCGGATTGTCGGTCCGAGTATGAAATGCTCAACTCCACCTGCATACCTAACCCTTGCTGGAAAGTCCTCCAAATCTTGGAAGTGAACTGAGTACCTCTATCCGGGATAATATACACTGGGACACCATGCAACTTAAAAATCTCCCGGATGAAGATCCTGCCAGCCACCCCAAAGAAAAGGTACTACAAACCGGAATGAAACGCGCAGACTTGGTCAACCGATCCCCAATCGCCAAAATTAAATCACACTTCTTCAAAGCCCGAGGGAGACCACTAAAAAAATACATAGTAACACTCTCCCACTTCCACTCGGGAATAATCATCTGGTGAAACACACCACCCGATCTCTAATCCTCATATTTCACCTGATGATAGTTGAGACACAGAGATACATAGCCCAAAATGTCTTTCTTCATTCTCCTCCACCAGTAGTACTGCCTCAAATCTTCTAAAATTTTTGTGGCACTAGATGAATACTGCGAGCTGTGGGCCTCCTCAAGAATTAACTCTCTATGTCCATCTACATTGGGCACACAAATCCGGCCCCGCATATAAGGAAGGCCGAGAAGCCACGCAAGCCTAGGCTCTGAAACGTCTAATCTTGCCAACCGATTGGCCAAAGCCTGAACATCAACTACAAAGGGCCTCTTCCCAACTGGAATGTACGCCAAGCTCCCCATACCATCTGCCTTTCGGCTAAAGGCGTCGTCCACCACATTGTCCTTTCCCGGATGGTCCAGAATGGTGATGTCATAGTCCTTGAGCAACTCTAACCATATACACTATCTCAAATTTAGATATTTCTACTTGAACAAATGCTAAAGATTGCCATGATCAATGAATACCTCACAAGATACGCCATATAATTAGTGCCTCCAACTCTTTATAGCATGAACTATAGCAGCCAACTTTAAATTATGAACAGGGTAGTTCTTCTTATGGGCTTCAACTGACGAGAAGCATATGCAATCACTCTACCCTCCTGCATCAATGCACAGCAAATCTCAACAGAGAAAGCATCATAATAGATGGTATAGAAACCTAAAGCTAATGGCAACACCAATACTGGAGCTGTGGTCAAAGCTGTCTTGAGCTTCTAAAAGCACTCCTCGCACTAGTTCGACCATACAAACGGAGCACCATTCTGAGTCAACTTGGTCAAGGGTGAGGCAATAGATGAAAAACCCTGGACAAAACGGCGACAATAACCTGCCAAACCGAGGAAATTACGAATCTTTGTGGCTGAGGATGGTCTAGGCCAACTCTGAACAACCTCTATCTTCTTTGGATCAGCCTGAATACCGTCGATGGAAACCACGTGCCCTAAGAAAGCCACTAAACAAAGCCAAAAATTACACTTGGAGAACTTTGCATTCAACATCTCCTCCCTCGGTCTCTGCAATAAAACTCGCAAATGCATCGCGTTCTCCTCCTGACTAAGCAAGTAGACCAGAATATCATCAATGAATACGATAACAAACAAATCCAGATAAGGCCAAAATACATTGTTCATCAAATGCATGAACGTTGCTGGTGGATTGGTCAGCCCAAAAGACATTACAAGGAACTGAAAGTGACCATATCAAGTCCTTAAAGCAGCCTAAAAAGTATATGAATCCTTGATCTTCAACTGGTGATAAGAACGGAGGTCAATCTTAGAGAACACCCTCTCTCCCTAAAAAGGTTGAATAAATCATCAATACGAGGCATGAGATACTTGTTCTTCACTATTAGCTTGTGCAACTGCCTATAATCAATGCACATGTTCATTGTGCCATTCCTCTTCTTCACAAAAAGAACTAGTGCGCCCCATAGTGACACACTACGCTGAATGAACCCTTTATCTAGGAGTTCCTGAAGCTGCTCCTTCTTTTTTTTAGCACCGCTAGTGCTATACGATACAATGAAATGGAAATGGGCTTAGTGCCCAGCACTAGATCAATACCAAAATCATTGTTCCTGTCTGGTGGCATGCTCGGTAGGTCTGCAGGAAAATATCGAAAAATTCCCTCGCAATTGGAACAGAATCAATGCTAGCAGCCTCAGCTCTGACATCCCGAACAAATGCTAAATATGACAGACAACCCTTTCCAACAATACGCTGGGCTTTTAGGAATTAAATCACCCTACTAGGGACATAATCAGTCACACCACACAACTTGATCCTCATAACAGCCGACATAACCAAATTGACTGTCTTAGCATGATAGTGAAGAATAGCATGACACAGATATAGCCAATCCATGTCCAGAATAACGTCAAATTCCACCATGCTTAATAGCAATAAATCAACTTGGGTATCAATAACCCCAATAGTCACAATAATAGACCGATATACATGGTCTACAATAATAGTATCGCCTACCGGGTAGATGCGTGCACAGGTAAAGCTAGAAAATCATGGTTCGTACCAAAATGATGAGAAAAATATGAAGACATATAGAAATAGGTGGAACATAAATCAAATAAGATAGAGGCATCTTTGTGGCAGACTGAGATAATACATGTGATAATAGCATCTAACGCAAGGGCATCTATCCGGTCTGGGATAGCATAAAATCGAGACTGACTGCCACAGGATCAGCCTCCACATCTGGGGTGACCCTTGGCTATCTGACCCCCACCCCTAGCTGACTAGGCGGGTGCGGAAGAAATTGGTGCAGAAGACGACGGTTGACCCTTCTGCTGTGATGAACTGGCAGCACGACGAGGACATTGCCTCCACATATATCAAAACTCTCGACACTCATAACATATCCTAGGTGCTAGATAATGGGACTGAAGGGAACCTCTCACACCGGAGTGACTAGCTGTGCACTCGGCGCGAATGAACCGTAAAAGGATAGGGCTCATATTGAACTCCAAGCTGGAAAGACACTGAGTGAGGACTGGCTCTACTGAAACCCCTGATGACCACGGCCTGTAGATGCCCCCTGATACTAGGGACAAGCCGACAACGGATGCCTGAAAGAACGACCTCTAACCTACTGGAACTGGCCCCTAAGCGTAGCACCACTAAAGCTGCTAGAACCTTAAGGCCTCTTGGACTCCCTCTCCTCTATATCCTGATGGTGAGCCATCTCAATATCACGAGCAATATCAACTGCATCCTCAAAGGAAATACCTAGAACTCTCTCTCAAGTCATTAGAATACGAAGGTGATAGTTGACACCATCCACAAACCTCTTCATCCTCTCCCGATCAGGCAAAACTATCCAAGAAGCATGTCAAGCCTGCTCAGAAAATTTTGCCTTATACTGAGACATAGTTATATCTCCCTACCGAAGCCACTCAAACAGTCTATGCATCTTCTCTCTCTGAGAGTGTGGTATCCACTTCTCCATGAAGAGAGTGGAGAACTCTTGCCAAGTCAAATGTGCTACCTAACGGCCTATGCCGCTCTAACGTCTCCCACCAAGTGAAGTCGACTCAACTGAACTTAAAGGTTGTAAATAATACACCACTATACTCCAAAATCCCAGCCATTTGAGGCATACGCTGAGACATGTCATGAAAATCGTGGGCATCCTTGCATTGAGCACTAATAGATGAAGCAGGCTGGAGCCTACTTAACATCTCAAGACAATGATGGTCATCGTCTGGAATGCATGGAACAAGAAAGTCCAGAACTGCTACAACCGACTGAGCTGGAGGTGCTCCCGGTGTCTGCAATCCCTGCACTACCTGCTCAGGTGTGCGAGCAGCGGGGGCCTGATTGCCTCCCCCGGCCTGTGAAGTAGTTGATGCGGTGGTGCCTGAATCTGCCTGAGCCATGCAAGTCAAAACTGATAATATCTTAGCCATGGCCTCTTGAAGACTCGAAATCACAATGGGCACTACCGGTTCCTGAACAGGTGCTACTGGAATGTCTGCAGCTGGAGCGTGTTCCTGAGTCTTGGCAACTAATGGAGCAACATGTGTTTGTTTCGTGGCTCTGCCTCTACCCTTCACGACCGTGCCCACTGCCTCTAGTTCCCTCAATAGGTGGTACTGGTGGTCGTTCGTCTCATTCTGTAGTGTGAGTCCTCACAATATTCAAGAGAATAAAACACAAAAGTTTAGTTCTTGAATCAACAAAGTCGCACGACAAGAATTTCAAGGATATGAAGTTTTTCCTAAAGTTTTTGTAGCCTCTAGAGGATACATACAGACGTCTCTGTACTCATCCGTGAGACTCTACTAAACCTACTCATGACTTGTGAGGCCTATGTAACCTAGGCTCTGATACCAACTTGTCACGACCCAATTCTCAAGAAACGGTCGTGATAGCGCCTCTTGTGAAGACAACAACACCTCTTTTAGCAATTAATTAGCATAAATAAATCTAAAACATAGATAATATAAGCATAAGTGAGGAACAAACATGATAAAATAGGGAAAACCATCTAGACACAGCCCGAAATTCGGGCCTCATAAGTCATTAGCTACTACACAGTCTACAAAAATACTACATGTTTGGAACTATTTACAAAGTCTCAATATGACATAAGTAAGGAAAGATAACAGAGAAACGGGGATGCGGACATCAACAACTACCTCGTCACTCCTAGTCCGCCTGGTCTGGAAAGAAATCAACGCTTTGGAAAGAACTCTGCTCTGACTGCATTTGCACAAATGGTGCAAGGAGTAATGTGAGTGCTCCGACCCAGTCAGTAATAAGAATAAATAATGACTAAAAGCATGAAATCTCATTAATGCACAAAGGAATGCTATCTCAAGAAACAACAAAATGTTAGGCATTAAAACGGAGAAGTATCAATTTTATTCTCTTTTAAAACGGTTGAAGACAAATATTTTCTACAAGTGAGAAATAGTCAAAAACCAGCCCCTCCGGCTCAATATCAACCTCTTAGTAGAGTATCAGCCCTGCGGGCTCAGTATCAGTCACACAGTACAACATCGGCCCCTCGGGCTCACTCTCAAATCACATGGGTACCCGTGCTCATTGTGGCTATGCAGATTCCGCAGGGGCCTCTTACGGCCCAAGCGATATATCATCATAAGGCCTGAAAACCTTCTCACATCACACTGGAGGCCTGAAAGCCTCCTCACATCACTCAACATATCCTTTTATATGACCATCGGCCTCTATCAGTCAAAAAACAATCGTAAGCTCCTTGGTCATCAGTAAAACAATAATTCTCAGCTCAAACACTATATCAAATATCCTTTAAATCTCAAATAAAAGTAAGAATAGCTGAGATCATGAAACAATGTAATTTAATTGGACTGAGCTCAAGTAATATTTCAAATAGTTAAGAAACTGTGATGATAGTTCGCAAAGGAATTCAAATAGTCGGCAATAAGCCCAAGTATGGTGAAAAAAAAGTCATTGGAAAATATGCGGTAAAGCATCAACCGGGATGGATAAAGTCACAACCCCAATAGTAAATGACCCTGCACTCATCCTTGAGGGCGTGTCTCATCTCAGCATAGCACTACGTTCTGCAAATACGAGTATTGAAACCCTCAGGACATCATTTACAATCATTACTCACCTCTAGCCATCCAAAAGTCTAGCTCGCTATGTCCTTGCCTCTCAAATCAACCTCCTCGCGTGTCAAATCTGGCCAAAACCACAACGAATATGTTACAATAGTCTAAGGGAACATATCCCAATAAAAAGACTCGAAAAATATTTTAACTCACGAAATTTTCAAATATCGAGTCTCGGGCCCACTTCTCGAAAGTTAAAAAATTTTACATCATTGGATTCCTTACCTCGCCACAAGTCCATACATACTAAAAAGTCTCAAATCCCAGCACAAATTACCCTTCAAATTGCACTTTTAAATACCCAAATTCCAAGCCCTAGCTTTACCCTCTCTTGATGAATTTCCACAAATTTCTATATCAATTCTACCATTAAATCATATATTAAGGTCAAGGAACTCACCTTCAATCACGCCCAATCAAAATCACCTTCAATTCCCGCCCAAAAGCTCTTAAGGTTGCTCATAAATGGAGAAAAATACCCTTAGCTCGTGGAAAAAAATGAATTTTAAAACCTTTTAATTTCCCAGGCCGTTTGGCTTTTGCGGTATCCACACTGCATCAGCGGCTTCCGCTTCTGCGGAATTTAACCGCTTCTACGAAATTCACTAACACGTACCAAACTACTTTTATGGTCCCCCACCCGCATTTGTGGCTCCGCAGTTGCGGCTCCCTGTCTGTATCTGCCATCTGGCTTCACCTTCTCACATCCCGCTTCTACGACTCCAACACCCTTTATGCGGTACCGAACCTGCTACCTCATTTCCGCGGGTGTGAAAATACCACATACCAACAAACTCAAAAATGCAACAAGTCTAAAATTCATCCCGATGACCATCCGATACAACCCCGAGGCCCCCAGGACCTTAACCAATAGTGCCAACCCATCCTAAGACATCATTCAAGCTTTCTCCAATCATCAAAAACCCACAAACAACACCCAAACCATCAATTTCATTGTATTCAAGTCTAAGTCCTTCTAAAACTTTTGAAACAAGCATTTGATCAAAACCCGACCAAAACACCTCCGAATCGCCTGCAATTTTGCATAAATATTCCAAATCACCAAAAGAATCTATTGCAAGTCTCAGAATTCTTTTCCGACGCGCAGATGAAAATCTCTACTAACAATGTGAAATCGCCAAAACACTAACTTCGCCAATTCAAACCCAATTCTACACCAGACCTCCAAAATCATTTCCGATCATGCTTCTAAGTTGTAAACCATCTCTCGAAACTAACCAAACCATCGAAAATTACATCCGAGTACTCTACCTCATAAATCAATATTTGGTTGACTTTTACAAACCAAACCTTCTTTAAAGAGACTAAGTATCTCATTTCCTTCCAAAACCAATCCGAATTTACTCTAACACACCAAATACCTATACGAATCTTGAAGAAGAATAAATAAGGGAAGCATGATAGTAAATCATGAGATGATGGGCTAGGTCATCCCAATAACCAAATTAGGATGCACCCGAGGGATTAAAAAAAACTTGTTCATACAAAATTTGGCACTTACTGTTATCATGTGATGCCTTTCAAGCTTAAGAATGCCGGAGCCACATACCAAAGGATATATAATAAAATGTTCGAACAACAAATTGATAAACTAAGGAAGTTTACATTGATGACATGTATGTTAAGCCTCTTAATTAAGGAAACCAGTTTAATCATTTACAAGATACTTTCTATAATTTTGAGGAAATACAACATAATTCACAACCCAAAAACACTCTTTTAGGATTGGCACCGTAAAGTTCCTGGAGTTTTTGGTTTTTCAAAGAAGAATCAAATTAAACCCTGGCAAGATAAAATCCATTGAGTATATTCCTAACCGGTTGAGAAGTGTGAAGGAAGTGCAATGTTTGACCAGAAGGTTAGCGGCCCTAAGTAGGTTTATATCAAGGTCTTTAGAAAAAATGCCACTACTTGTTTTCACTATAGGAGAGGAAAAATGATTTCGTGTGAACTCTTGAATGCCAACAAGCATTGAAGCACCCAAAAAGGTACTTTTCCAGCCCTGCATTAATGTCTGAAACGACGAAGGTGAATAATTGTTGATATACTTAGCGCGTTCAGAAGTTGCAGTGACTTGAGTCTTGGTTCGGAATTTCCTGTTTATTATGTTAGTAAAATTATATCTAGAGTTGAGACACGCTATCCACACCTTGAAATTTAGCTCTAGCACTCTTAGTCACCTCTCAAATGCTTAGGCACTATTTCCAGTGCCCGAGGACTAGGCTCTAAGGTAACTTAAATAAGGTGTGATTCCCAGCTAGTAGTGAATCAGGTGTACGGATTTTTCGACCCCAAGGAGGACCATATGCATTATTATTCGAATAAGGTTGAAGTATTGCTTTTATATGTTAGATAGTGGCCAGTGATAGATATTCCAAGGGAAGAAAACGCGGGGGCAGATACATTGGCCAATTTTAGGTCGTCCGTATAAATGAAAGAAGCTGATTTCATACACCTCATGGCGCAGGTACTGCCCTGTTACAGCAGGGTAGGATCCAGGGGAGTCCTCACACCAAGACTTTCTGAAATAGTAATTGATTTAGGTGTAGTGTGGAAATGCCAGCCCTAGCATGCTAGTGTTCGGAGAGATCTCAAGGATCTCAAGGCAGTATACATATCAGAGGGGCATGGCCAGTATTCTTATAGTAAGTGGAAGTTCATAATAGTTTGAGAGAGTTTAATAAAAAAGTCTTAGGTCTGAAAAAAACTTATGAAAAACATTAGATATAAAACAATTTGAGGAAAAGTGTAAAGAAATAAATTTGCAATAAAAATACAAGACAGAGAACAAACAAGCTTTAGGAATTAACCTTGGCAAGCAACTTTCGGAAAAGAAGAGAGATTGGGATCTTAGAGAGTACACCTTAATGAAGCATACATACAATAGGATACATAGAGTTTTGAAGGTGTTATAGAGAACTACTCGGTAGAATGCAGTTCATACAACAAAGATCATAGAAGACACATGTTGAAGCCATTCTAGGGAGAGTTATTAACTTATCTGCAGTGAGGCAGAAAAGGCAAAGACTTAGGTGCTAGGCAAGTTAACTACACAAAGGCAGAGTATAGGCATTCTATATAAACAGAAGTTAGTCAAACATGCTTAGTATCATATGTAGACTTGTTAAACAAGATAGAAAACATGCAAATAAAAGGTATACATGCTAATTACAAATTTGAACACATGGTATTAGGCATGATGGGTAAGCAATAACCAAAAGCAAGAATAGACTCGGGTCACATGAACTAATCAAGTAAGTAAACACGTAGGTGTTGATTCGTAAAAATTAATCAGAAGCATACCTAGTTAAAGAAATAAAACACAAGATGTGAGCAAGGAATTGTGCAATTCTGTCACGACCCAAATCCAGAACCCGATCGTGATGGAACCTCTTGTGAAGACAAAGCCATCCAGACCAAAACCAAACACTTCTTTTAAGCGGTTCAATAGCATAAACAATGCTAAACATTACATAATAGCCATAATTTGCAGAAATAATTATGACAGTAGAGGAAACCATCCCTACATAGCCCAAACCGGGGTGTCACAAGTCATGAGCAATTAAGAAATCCAGACACAACCCTACTGAATGCTAATTCCGATACAATATTTCTAAAAGCATTAAAATGATAAGATAAGCAAGGAACGGGGGCGGCGGATCCCAACTGCTACCTTGTATTCTCCGGAACACTACCTGGTCTAGGAGGATCACCACCTAAGATCGAACTCTGCGATGCATGAATCTGCAGATATGGTGTAGGCAGTAATATGAGTACTCCGACCCAGTGAGTAATAATTATAAATAATGGCTGAAAGCATGAAACAAGAAAAGGCATAAAGCAATTCTATATCAAAGCAGTTAAATCACTTAAAGCAATAAGTCAGTGAAGAAGTCAAATGAAATCCCTTTATAACAAGTAAAATAGGTAGTTTGGCAGGTAAAAACCAAGTAAAAATTCTCTCCTCGGGCACAATATAAATCACTTAGAATAGTACCAAACCCTCGGGCTCACTCTCGGTACAATATCAGCCCCTCAGGCTCACTCTCAGATCATGATGGGTACCCGCACTCACTGTGCATGTGCAGACTCTTGAGGGGCCCCATACGGCCCAAGCGCTATATTAATCCACCTTGTGGAATCATGTCTCCGCATTCGGCCTCACATTACTCGGCATTCGGACTCACATCACTCAAACCACCTCATGGCATATATATTATCTCAGGCCATTGACCTCATATCACTTGGCATATCCTCACATAGGGCCCTTAGCCTCACTTAGTCCAAAAATCATCACAAGCCCCTCGGGCATTGGTAAAATAATAGTTCTCAGCCTAAAACATCATTTAGCAATGTCATTTAAGTTTCAAATCCAAGTAAAATTTTTTGAGTTAGCAAAACATTTGATATCAATAGGACTGAGTTTAGGTAATAAGTCAAACAGTAAGGAAACAGTTATAAAAATCCCCGACGGGTTCAAATAGTATGCACGAAGCCCATATATGGAAATTAATCAAAATTATGATGATAACAAGTAAATCTCCGTAAATACGTGGTGAAAACATCAATTTGGATGGACCAAGTCACAATCCCCAGTAGTAAAAGACCTCACGCTCATTATATATTACTTGTCTCACTTCAATATAGCACTACGATGTGCGATTCGGGGTTTCAAACCCTCAGAACATCATTTACAATCACTACTCACCTTGAACCGGCTATAACTCTAGCTCTGACGCCATTGCCCCTTGAATCGTCCTCCACTAACATCGAATCTATCAAAAATCAAAACAAATATATCACAATATACTAAGGGAACAAAGCACAAACAAAAGCAATCAAAAAATCTCAAAATTGCGAAATTAGAAAAACCTGAGCCCCAGCCCACTTCTCAAAACTTAGAATTTTTACATCTTTAGATTCCTCATCTCCCCACGAGTTCATACACTCTAAAAAAGAAGGATCGGATTTCAATTGACCCCTAAAATCCCAATATTAGCTCTCTTAAACCCAAGTCCTAAGCCTCCATTTTTAGTCCTTTAATCTCTGAAATATCATTCCCAATCCGTGGAATATTACGATTGAAGTGTGTTTAGGTCAAAATCCTTACCTTATCGAGGTTCTCTTGAAATATCTCTCCAAACTTGTCCGAAAGCCTTCTATCCGAAATTAAAATGTTAAACGATTCAAAGTTCATGAAGAAAGAACGTATATACATTCTGCCCAGGGGTTCTCGCACTACGACCCCTCCACCGCATCTGCAGTTCTCATTAAAATTCCAAAAACTGCGACAGACCTTCTGTATGTGTGGCTTCGCAGATGTTGCCCCACTGACCATTTCTACGAAAACTACTTGCCAAGTCAATTACCAACCGGAAATCGCCAAAATATTAACGTTGGCAATTGAAGCCTAATTCTACACCAGACCTCCAAAACCAACTCTGATTACTCTCCTAAGTTATAAATCACTTTCTGAACCTAACCGAAAAATCAGAAATCAGATTCGAACCCTCTAACACATAAGTCAACTTCCACTTGACTTTTTTGATTTAAACCTTCTTAAAACAGA
Organism: Nicotiana benthamiana; assembly: GCA_034376525.1. Classification (NCBI taxonomy): domain Eukaryota; kingdom Viridiplantae; phylum Streptophyta; class Magnoliopsida; order Solanales; family Solanaceae; genus Nicotiana; species Nicotiana benthamiana. The sequence goes on along the minus strand of CM067329.1, from coordinate 133,840,330 downwards.
CTAAGTGTCTCATTTCCCTACCAAATCTTCTCTGAACGCAAAACAATAACCTCGAACACATAAAACACGGATAACGAAGCATAAAAAAGCAAAAATGTGGGGAAACAGAGCGGTAACTCATGAGACGACTAGCTGGATCGTCACAAAATTCCCAGCCTTGTCATGTAGCACATAGAGTTAACAGGGATCACAAGTAGCAGAGAGAGAGCTTTGTAGTGTGTAATGTGATAGTTTCTCAACAATTGTTCCGAGTGGGAAGTGAGAATTGGAGAGAGTTTATACAATAATCAAGAGTTAAACAAAGTAATATAAGAGATGAATTAAGTAGCAATTAGGAAAATTCATGGAATCAATCACATGTAAAATGACTAAATCTTCCCTTTAATCAAGGGATAATCAATCAACGGTAAAAGCAAGATAAATTTGTAAGGATGGAAATCGAGTACGACGTAAGTACAAAGTAGGTAATTAGGGGTGAATGAGCAAGTGTTTCCTTTAAGGGAAAAAATAGTGAGAATTAGTAAAATAACAAATTAGGCAAGGAAAATTAATTAATCCAAGAAGTTTAATCAACCCGAGTAGAGAGGTAAGAATCAAAAGTTTTGTTAAGGAAAAAAGTTCAAATCAAACTAGGAAATCAAAACTTCGGAATAGTTAAGGGTTCAATCAAAGAGAAAATCACATAAAAATTCAACAAGTTTCACACACAAAATAAGGTAAGAAATGAATGGTCAAGATTCGACATATAATATTAATGAAACAAATTGGCAAATCTAGAAAACGACAATGATTTAAGGAGAAAGATATGGGTCTTAACATAAATAGACAAAATGAACACAAATTTAAAGAATAAGTAAAATGTTGAACTAAGAAACTTAGTAGAGGCATATTAGGATAATACAACCACGAGACATTCAAATGGCTAAAGACAAATCACAAAAAACAAAGCAAGAACACATTCAAGATACCAGTCCTGAGAAACAAAACAAAGAATGTCAAAAATTAAGGTTTTTAGTATAAGCAAGTAAAGGTTATAGAAAAATTGTGAAATCAGTGAAAACACATAAGAAGTATAAGATCAAACACTTAAAAATTATCAATTATTTTGGATTTTTTTTTCGAAAACACTAGTTTAGAATAAATGAAAAATCATTCCAAAATCGCACGATTCTTGTAAAAACCCAAAATATTCCTGTAAAACTCATATGAAATAGGTCACAACCATCTCAGATCTATACAGATCTAAGAAGTTCAGAAGAAAAAAATTAGGGCTTCGAGAAGAATAATCACAAAGATGAAGAATCAAACCTAGAATTCATAGATATAGGAATATCTCACTTGGAATTAAACCAGGACAGCCTAAGACATGCGAAAAATGGCCATAGATGCAAGAAAAATAACCATGGTCCTTGAGGACCCTTAAGATTGTGATACTAGTATAAGAGAGCTACTAGAGTCCGGGGGTGGTAAGAAACACTGATAGATAGTCATAGAAGAGTGATGACGAGGTACGATTAGGGTTAGGTTTGAGAACATTTGAGAGTAGAGGGATTTCATCATGGGGGACGGTGGGGAATGAAAGAGTTTGGGGGAGTCATTTTGGAGTAAAAAAAGAAGGGGCTGGTTGTGGTCGTTGATCTCAATGATGAACGTCGAGATTAAAAGGGTTTGGGTCCAGATCAGGTATTAGGTTTGTGCTGGGTAATTTTAAATTGAAATTGGCATGGTATTGGGTTGAATAAGGACCAAAATTAAAATTAAAATAGGCCAGATTTTAAATAGTCACTTTTAATAACTACATATTTTAAAAAAAATAATATATGAGTTCCAAGAAATATTTTTACGTACTTAAATAATTTAAAGTAGTTATTTAATAATTTAAATAAATAAAATACCATTTTATGCATCAATAATGTAGTAATATGTTAGTATGTGCTATTATTACAAAGATGTATAATTTAGTCTAAAAATATAAATGCAATTATACAAAATGCACTAAATATATTTAACTATTATGTTGGCATAAATAATGAATTTAGACGGCTAAATCGTCACAAAATTAATTTGAAGGAATATTATTGAATATTTTATAAATAAAAAAAGCAAAATAAATTTATTTGGAGCTTATAAAATTATAGAAAAAATATTAAAATACTTATGTGCCCTTATAACTACATATGTGTTACTTTGAAATCATATATATGTATAAAAAATATATGAGGAAAAATTAGATATCAACAGACGTCAACACAACTATCGAGAAGCCCATGAACCGCTATTGGTTCGCCCTTTCAACTGCCCATATGGCTTCTATAAATACCTCAATAATTTAGTGATGTACACTTTTACAACATCTTCAAGCTTTCAGAGACAAAGTCATCCCTTCATACGGACTTCTTCCTTCCGTTCTTAATTTTTTGCTTCCTTTTTCAGAAAGACATTTTAACCATTATGGTTAGAACATCAAATATTGTCCCTCAAAAACAGAGTGCTTTCTTCTCATCTCGAACATCTAAGGGAAAACCCAAAGTGGCCCCCAATGTTAAATAGTCTGTTACACCTTCTTTTTCAACCCGGAAGGATATAGGAGAGTTTTTTTTAATAATAGTAACCATAACCGAAACAAGATTATTTATATTTATTCAAATTCGGCACTTGGAATAATTTATGGCATCCTAAATCAACGTTTTAAAATCCCAAATCGAGGAAGTCTTAATCTTATTTATGGTCTACAAACTTAAGAAATCGAGTAAGCAATTTTATTAGCTCGGGAGAATGTGTTAGGTATTTACGAGTACCGTTATTTTAGCACGGTCACTCAACTACTATTAATTGGACTAATTATCTTATCAATTACAATTTTTAAACTTATTGTGCATTTAATCTCTTCATAAATTTTAATTATTTAACCATTTGTTATGATTTCTAAAATTTATTTGAACGAGTCACAATGTTGTGTGCTCGTTGTTTTTGCACATATTACAAATCGCGTCACATGAAATGCATTCGCGAATTATAACATATTTAGGTTAATTATTATTATTTGAATTTGTGGTCGGGTCACATGAAATGCATACCCAAATTGAGATTTACGTATAATGATCATGCCACAGGAACCATACTCTTTATCAGGATAATTTTATTAATTGCGCCTAAAGCATCTAGCGCATTTGAATATTTTCCTAATCATTAAAATTTTTGTGATGCCAAATTTATGGAAATGTATTATGAGGAAGAAAATAGGCTAGCCAATATGATCTATTACTTGGCAAAGATTCATTATGGTTCGACACCCACCTTGTGGTCCATTATTATTCCTTACAAAGAAAGAAACATCTCTTATTTTTTAATCCACCAAAGTAAAAGAATTTATTCAATTACCAAGAATGCACACATCAGAATCGAAATAAAAAAAAAAGTAATTCAAACAATTTAAACAAAAACTATGACATACTACTTAAACAACAAAGAAATACAAATCAATCGACACACTCACCAAGCTATCGTAGAAAAAATGAAATAAGAATGAAATTTCAGAAACAAACTTTTTACTAATAATCAATGCTGAAAATTTGAAAATTAATCGAAATAACAAAAGCTATAATAGTTGGATTGAAATACTAAAACTGCGAACCGAAACCTCGAATCAGCACCGGAATCAATATCGTGGCGCGACTGAACAAAGACCACCTCTGTTTTCGTTTCTTCTTTTGTTTCTTTCCCAGTTTTCCTCCTTTCTATTTGGTGTGTTTGTGACTACTAATTTGTCAACATGGGACTAGGTTTCTGGACGAAAACTTGAATTAATTGCTAGTTTCTACACCTACCCTTAAATAATCAACGGACATAGACCTAGCTCTCACCTCATTTATTATATGTTCATTGAATACCAATTTTTTGATTTCTCTAGATAATTTCCCTTTTTTTGTTATGATTCTGGAATGGTATAAGAATTCCAAAACAAAGGACGAACAATAGACTCCGTTGCAATCATGGTTTCTTTATCCATTTCATTTGTGTTACTAAAATTATCAGATTCAATCTGGACAGTCCGAGTTGTGGCTTACAGAACTTCCTGACTTATAATTCTATCTGTCTTAAGGCAATTCTTAACCATTTTTCTCTTCTTGATTGCTTTCGCGAAAGATTTACCCACCGCAGACATCATGTTTTGAAAATAATTTTTGTCTTGAGCCTGAAGGAAAACAATGATTAACTTGTGGTCATCTATGGGTGGGTTAACACTAGACGCTTGCTCTCCCCATTTAATGGCATATTCCCTATAATATTCTGTTGGTTTCTTCTTCGGGTTTGAAAGGAGAATGTTGTGAGGGGCAATGACGATGTTCTATTGGAACTATTTGACAAAGGCTTGTGCCATGTCATCCCAGACATACCAGCGAGATCTTCGTGATCAATAAACCATTCGTTTCACGACACAATTCTCGAACCCGATCGTGATGGCGCCTCTCTTGAAGACAAGACCAACCAGAATAAACAGAACACCTCTTTTAAGTAGTTGAATACCAGAAATAGTTCTAAACATGATATAATACCCATAATTTGCGGAATTAACAGTAACAACCGTTGAAAACATCCCGACACAACCCAAACCGGGGTCTTACAAGTCACGAGCAACTAAGAGATCCAGATACAAGTCTACTGAACAATAAATCCGATACAATAGTTCTAAAAGCATGAAATGATAACATAAGGGAGGCACGAGGGCTTCTGATGCCATCAACTACCTCGTAATCTCTGGAACAGTGCCTGGTCCAGGAGGATCAGCAGTTAGGAGCAGACTCTACGATGCCTGAATCTGCACACATGGTGCAGGGAGTAATGTGAGTACTCCGACCCAGTGAGTAATACTTATGAATAATGACTGAAAGCATGAAAACACGTAACGCACAAAGCAATTCTATATCAAAGAAGTAAAATTACATTAGGCAAGAAATCTGTGAAGAAATCAAATGAAATCCCTATAAAACAAGTAAAACAAGTGATTTAACAGGTAAATAACAAGTAGAAATCCTCCCCTCGGGCACAATATCAGTCACCCAGAACAATACCAACTTCTTGGGCTCATTCTTAGTACAGTATCAGCCCCTCAAGCTCACTCTCAGATTATATGGATACATGCGCTTACTGTGGGTGTGCAGACTCCGAATGGGCCCCTTACGGCCCAAGCGCCATATCAAGCCACCTCGTACAATCATCACTCGACACTCAGCCTCACTTTACGCGGCAGTTGGCCTCACGTCACTCAAGCCACCTCGTGGCATATAAACTATCTTAGGCCCTCGACCTCATATCACTTAGCATATCCTCACATATGGCCCTCGGCCTCACTCGGTCTATAAATCATTACAATCCCCTCATGCATTTTAAAAACAATAGGCTCAACCTAAAATATCATTTAGAAATATTATTTCATCTTCAACTCTGAGTAAAAGTCGATATGATTGTAAAAAATTACATATCAATAGGACTGAGTTTAAGTAATAATCAAAACAGTGAGGAAATAGTGATAAAAATCCCAGAAGGGTTCAAAAAATTAGCACGAAGCCAAATATGGCAATCAGCCTAATCATGATGATAACAAATAATTTTCAATCAAATAAGCAGTAAAATCATCAATCGGGATAGACCAAGTCACAATCCCAAGAAGTAAACGTCCCCGCACTCATCATCAAATGCGTGTCTCACCTTACTATGGCACTACGATGTACAATCCGGTGTTTCAAAACCTCAAGACATTATTTACAATTACTACTCACCTCGAACCAGCTACAAGTCTAGATCGCGACACCTTTGCCCCTCGAATCAGCCTCCACGCACGTCAAATTTATCCAAAATGAGATTGAATACGTCACAATATGCTAAGGGAACAAAAACAAAGCAAAAAAAATCGAAAAATATCAAAAGTCCAGAATTTAGCAAGACTCGAGCCCCGGGCCCACTTCTCGGAACTCAAATTTTTTACATCAACGGGTTCTTTATCATTCAACGAGTTCATACATATCAAAAGTTCTCAAATTCGACATCAAATGGTCCTTCAAATCCAAATTCAAAATTTCATAATTTCAAAATCTCAAGCCCTAGTTCTTCCATTTTTAGCTTAGGTTCCATGCACTTCTAGGTTAATTTCACAATAGAATCATATTTTAGGTTCATAAATCTTACCTCCAATCAATTCTCCTTGAATTCCTCTTCAATTTCCCTCAAAGAGCTCTCAAAGTACTCAGCTAAAGGAAATATTACTCAAAATCGCGGATGAAATATTTATAAACTTACTACCCAGTTCTGACTTTTCTTCATCGCGACCGCGAAGAGAAAAATTTGAAGACACCAAAAATTCATTATACAAACGTGATACCTTCACTGCGAACGCGATGCTTTATTTCCCATACCTATGCAAACGCGAACTAACTGATATAAACATAAAGAGCAAATCCACTTGACCGGCAAACACTTATACGCGAGCGTAAAACACTGTATGCGAACGCGAAAGACAAGATCAAAGCCCTGCGCGAACGCGAGACCTCAAAGTGAATGCGAAGGATAAACTATAGCCAACCTAAAATTCTTCTACGCAATTGCGACTAGGCCCATGCGATCGCGAAGGCCGAATTTCTTCTGCAACAGCTGCTCCAATTCTGCAAATTTTTAAACTCAGATGTGGTCTGATTGACCATCCGAAACTCACCCGAGCCCCCCCCCCCCCCGGGTCCTCAACCAAAAGCACCAAAACCTTCTAATACCTCATTTAAACTTGTTCCAATCATTTGAATTCCTCAAAAATATCAAATCCATCAATTCACATCGAATTCAAGCCTAAGTTCTCTAAAAACTTCCGAAATAGGATTTCGATCAAAAACCCAACAAAACTACGTCTAAATAACCTAAACTTTTGCACACACATCATACATGACATAACGAAGCTACAATGACTCTCAGAATTTCATTCCGACCCTCAGATCAAAATCTCACCTACCAACCAAAAATCTCCCAAATACTAACGTAGCCAATTCAAGCTTGATTCTACTTCGGGCCTCCAAAAGTAATTCTGATCATGCTCCTAAGCCATAAATCAAATTTTGAAGCTTACTGAATAATCGGAACTCACATCCGAGCCCTGTAATTCATATGTCAACATCCAATTAACTTTTCCAACTTAAACCTTTTTTAAAGATACTAAGTGTCTCGTTTCTTAACAAATCCACTCCGAACGCAAACCAGTCTACTCGACCACATGAAACACGGATAACAAAGTGTAATGAAGAAGATATGGAAAAACAGAGCAGTAACTCATGAGACGACTGGACGAGTCATCACATTCTCCCCAACTAAAATAATCATTCGTCCTCAGACGAGTCAAGAAACATACCTGAAGCCTCATCTCCCGTTCGCCCTCCCAGGTAGCCTCCTCCACGGGCCGACCTCTCCACTACACCTTCACTGAAGCTATATCCTTGGACCTCAACTTCTGAACCTGACAACCCAAAAAAGCTATTGGCTCCACATTAATGGTCAAAGCATCATCCAACTGAACCGTACTAAAGTCTAAAACATGAGATGCGTCCCCAATATACTTCCGAGGCATAGAAAAGTGAAATATCGGATGCACGCTAGTCAAGCTTGATGGCAAATCAAGCTTATAAGCCACCTCACCAATCATCTGAAGCACCTCGAAAAGCCCTATAAACCGTGGACTCAACTTCCCTTTCTTCCCAAATCTCATTACACCCTTCATGGGCGAAACCTTCGGCAAGACCTTCTCACCAACAACGTAGAACACATCTCGAACCTTTCGGTCTGCATAAATCTATTGACGACAACGCTGTACAAAACCGCTCCTGAATCACGTTTACCTTCTCTAAGGTATCCTTAACAAAATCATCCCCAATAGCCTAGCCCACCAGGCTTGAACCAACCATACAAGGCCACATATGGAGCCATTTGAATACTCGATTGGTAGCTATTGTTGTATGCAAACCCTGCAAGCTGTAGAAACGCATCCTACACACCTCTAAAATCAATAACACACGCATGAAACATGTACTCCTATATCTAAATAGTAATCTCGGACTTCCCGTCCATCTATTGATGAAAAGTTGTGGTCAACTCCACCCGAGTACCAACTCTTTGCACGGCTCTCCAAAACTGCAAAGTAAACTGAGTACCTCTATCTGAGATTATGTAAATCGAAACACCATGGAACCGAACAATCTCTCATATACAAATCCATGCTAACAGCTCTGAAGAATATGTAGTACACATATGAATGATGTGCCTGGACTTGGTCATCCGATCCACAACTACCGAAATCGCATCAAACTTCTTCAAAGTCCGTGGAAGTCTAACAACAAAGTCCACAGTAATCCTCTCCCACTTCCACTCAGGAATAAATATCTGATGAAGCAAGCCACCCGGTCTCTAATGCTCGTATTTCACCTGCTGACAATTGAGACACCGAGCTGCAAATAATACAATATCTGTATTCATTCTTCTCAACTAAAAAGAAGTGCTGCCTCAAATCCCGATACATCTTCACGGCCCCGGATGAATGGAATACCACGAGTTATAGGCCTTCTCAAGAATCAACTCTCTAAGCCCATCCACATTGGGCACAAAAATCTGGCCATGCATCCTCAACACACAATCCTTACCAACGTTTACATTTATGGCATCATCATGATAAACCCTATCCTTAAGGACAAGTAAATGAGGGTCATCATATCGGCGCTTTTTGATGTGATCATACAAGGAAGACTGAGGAACAACACAAGCCAATACCCGACTGGGCTCCAAAATATCTAATCTCATAAACCAATTGGCTAAGGCCTGAACATCAACTGCAAGGTGTCTCTCCCCAATAAATATATGACAAACTTCCCATGCTCGCTACCATTCAGCTCAAAGCATTGGTGAGTACATTTGCCTTTTCTGAATGATACAATATAATGATATCATAATCCTTAAACAACTCTAACCATCTCCGCTGCTTCGAATTAAGATCCTTTTGCTTGAACCAATGTTGACGACTGCGATGATCAGTGAATACCTTGCAAGATATGCCATACAAATAATGCATTCAATTCTTCAATGCATGAATTGTGGCAGTCAACTCCAAATCATGAATAGTGTAGTACTTCTCATTACGCTTCAAATAATGAAAAGCATAAGGAATAACTCTACCCTCCTATATCAATACACAACCAATCCCAACTCTCAAAGAATCACAATACATGGTATGTTAATCTAAAGCTGATGGAAAAACAAGTACTTGAGTTGTGGTCAAGGCCGTCTTGAGCTTCTGTAATATCTTCTCACACTCGCCCTACCATACAAATGGAGCACCCTTCAGAGTCAATTTGGTCTAGGGAGATGCAATAGATGAGAATACCTGAACAAACCGTTGATAATATTCTGTAAACATAAGAAAGCTGGGAATCTCTATGGCTGAGGACGGTCTATGACAACTCTCAACTTCCTCTATCTTCTTTGGATAAAGCTGAATACCCTCGCTGGACACCACGTGTCCCGAGAAGGCCGCTGAACAAAGCCAAAAATCATATTGGGAGAACTTTGCATAAAGCTTCTTCTCCCTCAATCTTTGCCAGACACTCGCAAATGCTCCGCGTGCTCCTCCTGACTACGCGAGTACCCAGAATATCATCAACGAATGCAATAACGAACAAATCAAGATAAGGCAAAATATATTGTTCATCAAATGCATGAACGTTGTTGGGGCATTGGTCAGCCCGAAAGATATAAGAAGAAACTCATAATGACATATCTAGTCTTGAAACATTCTTAAGACTATCTGAATACCTGATCTTCAACCTGTGATAGCCCAAACGGAGGTCAATCTTGGAGAATTCCCTCGCTCCATGAAGCTGGTCAAGTAAATCATCAATGTGATGCGAAGGATATGTGTTCTTAATTTTTACCTTGTTCAATTGTATTTAATCAATGCAAATTCTCATTGTGCCATCCTTCTTCTTCACAAACAGAACTAGCGCACCCCAAGGTGATACACTAGACCGAATGAACCCCTTATCTCGGAGTTCCTAGAGCTACTCATTCAATTCTTTCAACTTTGCTGGTGGCATAAAATACGACGGAATAGAAATTGGCTAAGTGCCAGGCATCAGGTTAGTAACAAAATCAGTATCGTTGGGTGGTGTCATGCCTAGAAAGTCATCTAGAAACACATCTGGAAAATCCCACATCCCTCACAAATGCTAAATATGAAAGGAAAAGCTTCCCAACCATACGTTGGGCCTTCAAAAAAGTTATCACTGTGCTACGAACATAATCAGTTATACCACGCCACTTGATCCGCTATACACCATGCATAGCCAAAGTGACTGTCTTAGCATGACAATCAAGAACAGCATGACACGGATAAAACCAATCTATGCCCAAAATGGCATAAAAGTCCACTATACTCAATAGAAATAGATCCACGAAGGTCTTCATATCCCAAATAGTCACCACACATGACCAGTACACATTGTCCACAAAAATAGTATCGCCCATCAAGGTATATGAAAAGATAAAACAAGGAACTCCCGGGGCGTAGCCAAATAATGAGCAAAATACGTAAACACATATGAATAGGTTGAACCAGGATAAAATAATATAGAGGCATCTCAGTGGCAGACTAAAACAATACCTGTAATGACAGCATCTGAAGCAATAGCATCCATCCTGCCTGGAATAGCAAAGAAACAATCCTGGCCATCGCCTGATCAACCAGCCCCTCTAGGGAGACCCCTTGCTTCCTGACCTCCACCCCTAGATGGCTGGGCGGGTGATATATTAACTAGAACAAAAGTAAAGGGATGGATCCTATATTGAGATGAACTAGCGACACAACGAGGACACCGCCTCCATACATGTCCAAACTCTCCAAAATCGAAACAACTCCTAGGTGCTGGAGAATGAGACTAAAGGGAAACCCTTGCACCACAGTGACCAGCTGGTGCACTCGGCATAGAATAAACCTGAGTTGACGGGGAACGAGATGAACTTTAGGCTAGAAGGGCGCTTAGTGAAGGATGTCCTTGCTGATACCCATGATAACCACGACCTAAAGATGCCCCGCAATACTCCTGATATGCCGACTGAGCAGGCGTAAAAGAACAACCTCTACCATGCTGGAACGAGCCCCTAATAGCAGCACCACTGTAACTACAAGAACCCCGAGGCCTCTAGGCCTCTATCTCCACTCGATCCCGACGGCGAACCCTCTCAATCTCATGAGAGATATGATGTGCCAATGAATTTCGGCGCATTTCAATAGTAATTACATAGATTCTATCTTGTTTTATTGTAATTATAACTCATACTCATGTAGATTTGTTCTTCTTACAGCACAAGAGGAAGGGAGGACCAAGGATATGAAAATGGACGTAAAAAAGAAGAAAAGACCATGATTTTGCACAAATGACCAAAATGTGGTCTAGTCTGCGGTCACATAACACACATGCGAACCGCAGAATTGTCTCTCATATCGCAGAGCATTACAGAGTCTGGAGCCAAAAATCATGTCAAGAATACGGAGTGTGCTGCAATCGCAGAATCGACATGCGGACCGCAGATCAGCAGCAGAATGATGAAGAATAAACTGAAAGACAAAGATGCGATGCAATTCTACGGTCGCATAATTCAAATGCGGACAACAGATTGAACCTGCAATGAAGGCCTGGCACTTAGGGTTTTGGATCTGCGAAGTGGCCACTCAAGATGCGGACTGCAAACCTGTTCTGCGACAAGTCTGTGGTCACAGACGCGACTTGGAAGGGCAAATTTGTCCATTTTCTGTCCCAAATTTGGTCCACCTTTAAATAGTTTTAAGACACTTTTGTGGGAACATACTCTCTTACCTTTTACTACATTCCAAGACAATAAAATTCTCCCTTTTTGGAAGCTTTTGGGTGAAGAATCTTCTCTTTGTAAGCATTTATGACATTTATTATTAGTTGTTTCTTGTGTTTTAGCATGAGTGGCTAGTTCTATATACTAAGGTTGTGGACCCTAAATGGATGTTATGTTAATGGGTGTTTGACAATGAATATATATATATAATGGGTGGTTGACGTTTAATTACTTCTTGTTCTTCATTCATTGTTGGTGGTTGCAAACATTAAGAAAAACCATTAAATTATTGTTTTGCTTGGAAAAGTGGGTTAGAATATGGTAAAATCATAAAGAGGAAATACTACTCATTCATTGGAAAATATTGGGCAGTATCTTAGACATCATTGGCACATCTAAAGGACCTCCCATTAGAAATATATCATATTAACACATGTTGACATTACACTAAATTGAAGGGGACGCAACCTTGGTTGCTTTTATCACATTGTTTACTCATTAATTGTTAAAAACTAGTGGTTAATCAAACTTAAACAATCATACATACTCTTTTCACCATACACCAATCTTTCTTGGTACAATTAACCGAATAGAGATCGAATTTGAGTCAAGCAACAAACTAAACAAGTAACCTTTTTACACCTATTCCCTGTGGGATTCGACCCCAACCTAGTTGGATTATTGTATTTGATATTGACCGCCTTACACTATCTAATAAAATGTAATTTGAGCTTATCAAATTTTGGCGCCATTGCCGGGGAATACGGTTCTTGAAATTAGTATTTAGTGTGTACTTTACATAGGTTTATTTCTATTCTATCACACTTTGTTTGCTTTGCTTGGTGTTGATAGTAAACATGTCAGACTATGAAGAAGATGTGGAAGGTGAAATGGCGGAAAACCTTTGCAGACGTCGAAGAATACATTGAAGACACAAATGCTATTGTGCCTTCGCCCGTTGGAGTGGCTACATTTAAAGTGGACATGGGTTAATTTTGATTCTTAAGGCAGAAGGGTTCTTCAGAAACTCCACTCTTTACGATCCAACGCAACACCTTAGGAACTTTGTGGGTGCGTGCGCAATGCATAAGCAGAACAATGTAACTGATGATGCCCTGAGGTTGAGATGCTTCAAGTACTCTCTAGTTGAGGATCCAAAAGAATGGCTCCAGAATCTACCTCCTAACTCCATTTATACATGGCCCGAGCTTGTTGGGGAATATTTTTCCAAGTGGTACCCCCAAAGTAAAATGTCTTAGTTGCGGGACAATAAATTTTTCTTCAAGAAAATGCCTGGGTAGCAGTTGCATACGGCGTGGGATCGTTTCAAATTGTACTTGGTGAGTTTTCCAAACAATGGGTTCCCAGATTCCATGTTTTTGGAAAAATGCTACATGGGTTTGGATCCTATGAACCAAGCTAATGCCAAGAATTCAGCTGATGGGTCTTTAATGGATAAAACATTTGCTCGAGTGAAGCAAATTTTTGACAAAATGGCAAAGCACAACCAGGCATGGCACTCCGAAGATGCTAACGAAGGAATTTCATATAGCTCTCCTTCCTTGAGCACCTTTATCAAGTAAAATCATGAGAGGGATCAAGTGATCTCCGGACTCGCAACAAATGTAAGTGTGCTTACCAATATGTTGACAGATAATCAGAGAAAGAGAGTTAATGTAGTGGAGGATGTTCCTCCCAACTTTGAGGAAAATTTTGAAGAAGCAAACTACATCAACAACCCTCATTGAGGGTACCAAAGGCAACCATATCATGGTCCTTGGCAACAAAATCAATGGAGGCCAAACCCGCAAGGGAAAGGAAACAAACAGTTGAGAAATGACCAAGGTAATTCTCAACAAGGAAATTAGAACAACGCCAAAATCTTTGCAAACCGTAGCTCAAACCCATATGTTCCCCCGAAAGGTAATTATGCAAATCAAGGGTTATCGAATGATTCGAAGTTTGAAATCATACTTGAGAGAGTTTTCCAAAATCAAGAAAACTCGGATGCATCATTGAGAAACATGATCGAGGTGGTGAGCTCTCATAACGCATCTATCCAAAAATTAGAGATGCAAATGAGAGACCTTCCACGGGAGCAAAACCCAAAGCTAAAAGGACAACTTGCAAGTGACACAATAGCGAACCTAAAGAGTGGCGGAGGTGGTTCAACCTCTCACATCATGTTAATAACGACTAGAAGTGTGAAGGTTCTACAAGGTGACATTGAGAAAAAGGTTTTGGGGGAAACAACCGAACAAGAAGTGGAAGCCGAAGAGCAAGGGGTTGTAGAAGTTGAGAGGTTGCCAGAAAAAGAGCAAGTTCAAGAAGTGCTCCAAGAAGAGGTGAAGGAAAAGGAAAAAGAGAGGGAGACATAAAAAACTCCAACTCATATTCCTAGACCTTCTCCGCCATTTCCACAAAGACTTGTGAGAAACATTGAAGATAGCAAGCTTGATAAATTTTATGATATCCTTAAGCGATTCTCGGTGAACATTCCATTCTTGGAAGCTTTCCAAGAAATGCCGGGGTATACAAAATATTTGAAGGAATTGATCACCAAGAAGAGAACCACGGAGAATGAGGTTTTGAACATGACTCACCAATTAGCTCTATCATTGCCAATTGTCCTATCCAAAAGAAAGAGGACCCGGAAGCTTTTACCATACCTTGCAGTATAGGAGAGCGAGACTTTTCTAGGGCCCTTTGTGACAATGGGGCTAGTATCAACTTGATGCCACTCTCCACATAGAAGAGAGCAGGATTGGAGATACCAAGGCCAACAAGCATGAGGTTACAAATGGTCGACCGATCCATTAAACTACAGGCAGGCATTGTTGATGATATGGTTGTGAAATTCCGTGAATTTTATTTGCCCGCCGACATTGTGATACTAGATTGCGCCGTTGATAATGATATACCCATCATTTTGGGGAGACCATTCTTGGCAACCGGAAGAGAACATATGGATTCGGAAGGAAATGAGAACAAATTCCGGGTGAATGACGAAGAAGTCACCTTCCAAGCAAGCAAGGGTATGAAATTGCCCCATGAATATGAGAACATCTCCATTATTGAGGTGGTTGATGAGATTGAAGATGTCGGCGAAGTAAAAATGGAAGAGCAATGCCTTGGTGAGGCATTGGCGGCAATCTTAGTGAATTTCGATGGTGAGGGAATGGAGGGATACATGGAGTCAGTGAGCGCATTGGAGGGTCTTAGATCCTACACTTATGCTCCGGGTAAGCTCTCTCTTGACTTTGAAAATAAAGCCACACCTCCCGCCTATTTTAGTATCACAAAATTATTCCCAAAAATTATCTTTTAGTGAATAACTTATTTTGTTCTCATATTTATATTAAAATATAATTAATATGATTTTTTCATATTTTTACGAATATATTTGGCATTTCTATAGCAAAATTGTGTATAATCGCAATTGTACCTTATTTTGTAATTAATCGTTTTTTGTGATTGTAAAATTTTTTGTAATTTTTAGATTATAATTTATATACTATTAACTACTTCAGTATTTTTTTTAAAATTATTTTTACTATTTTTAATTAATTAAAAAGGGGAAAATGGCTATTTAAGAACTAGCCTATTTTTATGTCAAGTATAGCCTCAATCCCCCCCCCCCAATTTTAAACAAAATTCAAGCCAACCCACATTCTATTGGACCTGAAAATTCTATTTGGACCTTACCCATTAGCCCGACCCATCATTGGTTCAATCTGAACCGTTGATCAAATGAGATCAACGGTCTAGATCAAGTTACCTAAAATAAATCCTAATCTACTGCCCCCCTCCGACCCCTCAATTCATCAGAGATTGGTATCTATCGAACTCTCTCTCTTACGCTTGCTCTCCCTTCTCTTTAGAACCTTCTGGTTCTCTCCTTCTTCTCCAACAAGCTTCATCGCCTCTCCGGCCTTGCTCTGTCATCAATTATCTCGACCTCTAGCCACTATGGAATCCTATATCGCTGCTTCTCTCCAAAGTTTGAAGCCCCAGAAACTTCCACAATGAAGATTGTCACTGAAGCCTCGCCGGGGTCCGTTTTCGGCCTTTCTCTGATGGATTTTGGTTCGATGATGCTAAAAACACTATTATCCATGAGCATCAAATCTAGGCTTCTCTTACCCCTCTCAGTGGTTCCATATGAAACCCTAATCTTGACCCAAACCTCCCAAATCTCTGATTTTTTTAACAATTTTAACTCGTACCTTTACGTTTTGCACCATTTCTAGTCGAGCTTTACGATTACTCCAGTGTTAAACAATTTTGTTCCCTTTTGAAGTTATGGTTTCTGACCCCCTTCTCTAAATCATTCTACCTTCTGAATTTTTAGAACTATTTTGTGATCCTTCTAAATATTTTGCTTAAGTCTGATAAAACCTTAGCCTTATATGTTTGTGTTTGTTTTATTTTCTTATTTGTGTGTTCTTCTGAGTTCTCCTCTAAGTCTCGTGTTCTTTGCTTCAATTTTTGTTACTAGTGTTTCATTCTCCTACCATGTTGTGTTCTCAGTTCAAAGTTTCTCTGAACGTTGGCATGACGATTTAATACTGATTCTTACGAGCCACTTTTTGAAATTGTGATACTTGCCTTAAAATTGGATTTTGCATATTGTCACTATAGGTTGGGGTTAATTATAAAATTTCCTCGTAAATTTGTAGGATACATTCCTCTATTAATATTGGTCTCCTAAGTTCTCGATATCGTTCCTTATTTTCTGGGATTATTGTCCTGAATAGGAGCAGTATCTCGCCCTATGTGTGTGCATGAGTATGTTGATTGATTTGCCTAACCTGTTTCCCTAATTAGACTATCATTTACCTAGTCTCTATTGCATACTTTATGCTGTTCTGTTCCTTATGTGATCATATCTTGTTACTTCTTTCATTTTAAGTAGTTTCTTATTACCGTTTAACTTTGATTCCAAATTAAAGGGTAGTCCTTCTACTGATTTCATTATGAATGATGTCAGTTCCTTAATTAGGGTTTGCTGCCTTGTTTATTTACTCGTATTTAGTGAAATAATTACCCTCATCCCATTCTCTTTGCAAGACACCAACACATTGCTTAACACTTAACACACACAAATACACTCAGTGTTCTGAACCCTCTCTCTTTCACACAAACATCTTTGTGCTCATTATTTCTGCATAATTTCCTTAACTTTCCTGTTGGATGTCGATCACTCAGTTGGATGATACTGAGTAACCTTGGTCACTTTTATTCGGTTGGTCTCTACTGTGTTACTTGGTTTTGGTCTGCCTGCGGCTTACTTCTTGCATACTGCTGCTCTGCTCTCTGCTTCTCTCAGCACAGTATTTCTCACTTCTCTGCACAATATTTCTCACTACTACTTTATGTTTACATTATTTTCAACTAGTATATACCGTATTTAAGCTACAGCCTCAAAAACAATATGCTTCTATTGGTGCTGCACTTTCTTTTGTTCCTTGTGTGTTTCTACTTGTAGTTCTGTTGCTCCTATTGCAACTAGTATGCATCTGTGTTAATTATTAAGCCTAATTAGTAAGCATATCATGTTCATTGCCCCTTGTCTACCCCAATGGATGTCTCCCCTTTGCTTCTGTATACTACTACCATCATCTTGGCTACTCCATAGCCCAAAACTTCTTTTGAGGATGACTTGGTGTCTTGTGTTGTAAGAACTGGACTCCTGTTTGAAGCATGAACTCTCCTTTAAATGTGTGTGACTGACTATCTTTCTTGTGAGTTGTTTGCTCCCTTTGCCTTTATCTTTTCCTATGTGATTGTTGCTTTCAAAACTAGCCTCAAAATAATTGTTTTCAAACTCAGTTAAAATTTTTGACTCTTCTACTATTTTTCTCAAACTATCCTTCATGGAAAGCTTTTTCCAGCTCAGTCCCTTCAAATTCTATCACAATCACACTACTCTTAGAATTAGGTTTTTCCCCCTTGTGTAAGCATTGCTTTGGGTACCTTGAGTACCTACTGAACATTGATGCACAAGGTTGGCAATTCCACACTTGCACTTATCAGTGGTGATTTGTTTTGGGTGCCTGTATTGGCTGGGGTTTCAAAAGACTGCCTAGGGAACTTTGTCAAACCCAGACTTTTTGTGAAGGTTGTGAAGCTCGAAAGAAGTGAGGTTGGAGGTCTGGGCCTGGTTAACGGCTCCCTGTAGAAATATCTTCTTTTTTTAATCTTCACTATTGTTATTTTATTGCTTCATTTGTAATAAGTTGTAAAGAACTATGGGTTTTATAGTGAAATCGGGGAGCGTTATGCATGTTTATTAAGGGTATGGGTAGAGAACATGCCTATAGAATTTCATTTATTTATTCATGCATTAGAAATCATGTTAAAGCATGCATTCCATATATAGAAATAATTCTCCTAGGAACCTTTGCTTTCAATATGATATCTTTCATGACCATAATCAGTTAATAATTAAAATCTGCTACTACATTTAGATACCATGTCTTAGGACCATCACGTGCATTAGATATCATGCAAATAGGAACTCAGTTGCAACGTTTTGGCCATCCTATTATTTATTCTACCAAATAAACTGGTTTTCTAAAACTGAAGAACGATGTGCATGTCTATTATAACGCCTAGGCAAGCCTTATGTCGGATAAAACAGATTGATTGTATTAAGCTATTCGACCTCTTTAAATTGGCCAGACTAATCTGTCTCATTGAATTCTGTGTGGTTTACTAAATTCCTGTCTCATTCTTTTACGTATATCTTTTTCAACCAAGTTGCCTTTTTTCAGTCCAAGACTGGACTACTGTTTTCCTAAAATTTATAATGACCTCTGTAATTTGCAAAGGCTATATTCATAACTTTTGTAATTCAGAATAACTTTTTCTATACACTATTTTCAGTCCAGAATTAAACTATTGTTTCTAATAGCAGGATATTGTATACGTATACGGCTCTAACTGTGTTTGAAAGAATAAATATTTTCTTTACTCCTAAAGGATACGTATTTTACTAATTTACCTTCAGTTTTTTCCAACTTATCCTGCCTAATTCTGCCCATACTTTCGGCTTTCTACATTAAGATATTTTAAACTCTCTCTCTCTCTCTTAGACCTTAAATGTGATTGAGGCGTGCTAAATATATGTATATTCATGGAGGGGTACTTGAGCCATTTACTTGCTTTTTAGATGACCCCTTATATGAAGTCTTACTTGCTTTTTGTATGTCACTTAGTATTTTGCCTTTAAACTCAAGGGTTCAACCTAGACTTCCCCTGTAGAATAGTGGTCCTAAACACCCTCTAGGACCTATAGGATGAGATGGGTAATAGAACGCGCTACGTGACCAATACACACGCTTAAAATAACCTCTAAGGAGTGGGAAGGGTAGAATATGGATATGATGACCGGTGCGCTAATATTTTGTGTGAGAATGATTGCTGTGTATTGAACCGAAGTTATCGATATTAAGTTTAACCCTAGAGCCCCTTGCCTCTTTTATTTATTGATATTTTCTTAAATTAACGTTTTCTTCCACCAAGCTTTTACTTTTTTTCATAATCACTTGTGTCGTCTTTCTTACAAAATTCCGTACTTGTTTATGTTAGCAACCGTGAACAACGCTAGAGGGGGGGTGAATAGCGTTTTACAGGAATTATGCGGAATTAAAAATCCTGTTGCAGGAATATAAAAATACTGCAGGAATTTAACAAGTGCAGGAAAGTAAAGGAGGCAGAGATGTATACTGGTTTACCACACCTTGTGGCTAGTCCAGTCCCCGAGAGACTCTCTCGAGATTTCCACTAACAACCCTGTCGAGCTTGCGGGTGCTCAACAAACCTTTACACTTGAGACTTGAATCGAACAAGTCTCAAACACCTGCTTGAGGATACCTCACCTCAAGACTTCCCTGTTAAGCTTCTTGGTGCCTAACGAACCTTTAATACTTGAGAACTTGATACAACACAAGCCTCAAACAACCTGCTTAAGGACACCTATCCCTAAGAATTCCCAAGAAGAAATACAACACTCCTTCTTGTTACAAGTGCTCACAAAGAAACACTCACTACTCACTTTACAATAACTCTCTCAATAGAGTGGATTATGAGTACAAATATATCAGCTCAAGAACACAACAACTCAATCAAATAATGGCTCTCAAAAACAATGTATATGATATGAATTTGATGTAAAATAATTTCAAGTGTAATCTCAATATTTCATATCAGTTGTGTTGATTCAAAAACGTTTCAGAGAAATGTTTTTATAGAAAGAAAAAGTTTATGACCGTTGCCTTAATAAAAAACACAAAACTCTGATTTTAACCTATGACAATCGATTGTGCTACAGTGACAATCGATTGTGTCACACATTTTCAAAAACATTTCTGACAGCATTTGAATAAAACAGATTGAGTAATAAATGTGTACCAAACTTATCTTGACTTTGAAGATCAGAAATAAATGAAGAAGTCCGTTTGGGACTTTTTCAAACACAACAATCGATTGTTGCAACAAGACAATCGATTGTCTATTAGAAAGTCAAGAACATATCTGTCAGACTTAAGCTTTGCAGATTTGGTAAATAAATATTCAACAACACAATCCTTAATTTAAGGAGCAAGTATCTGATCATTAAAAACGTTTTTGACTTTAAAGAAGATCTGTAAAACATATTCAACAACCAAATCATTGATTTAAAACGTTTTGAAAATAAGATTCTGCAAGTCAGATACTTTGACAATCGATTGTGAGAAGTGACAATCGATTGTTGCTTCAAAAATGATTTCAAACAGTCTCAAGGCAATATTTTTTAGACCAAGTAAAAATACCTTGACAATCGATTGTTGCTTCAAAAATGATTTTCAACAAACTGTCTCAAGGCAATTAATTTGAGACTAAGTAAAAACTGTTTGACAATCGATTGTGGCCTTTAGACAATCGATTGTGAAACTCAAATTTCACAAAACGAGTTTAAAAATCATTTTGGCAAATATGCAACTTATTTCTGTAAAACCTAATGATGCATGATTTTATAAAAATCATTTTAGGTGAGAGCCAATATTAGAAATAAGTCGTTGAGTCAAGATTACAATTTAAAGACGACTCAACAGTTAATTGCATTTGCTGATCTTGAACTTGTACTGTCCATCTTGTACTTGGACTGTTATTGTTCCATCACCGATGTTTGTCTCAATGTTTGGCATTTATCAAAACCTACATGAATCAACACACGTTAGTTCGAGAACGTGTTTCCAACAATTTTCCCCTTTTTGATAATGGCAAACATGTATCGGGATATGCATATTAATAACAGTTCAACACAGTTCAAGATATATATTCATATGTTTAACAGTTCAAGATGTTCCCCCTAAGTTTATGATTCCCCCTAAATGTATGCAACATCATAAACATGCATATGTCTTCCCCCTAAATATAAGATTCCCCCTAAATTTATGCAACAAATATTTGCAACATCAAATATCATAAACATGCATATAAAGAATGCATGTAGACATGTAAATATGCATATATCCTAATCTTCCCAAAGCATAGAAAATATCCCCTATATCTTCTAATAGATATGCATATGCCGCCCTTTCTCTTCCCCCTTTTGACATTAGCAAAAAGGTTAGAAGAAGGTTGGGATCACAAGTTTTACAACTTCCCCCTTTTGACATAAATAAAAGGTGGTTAGAGAAGAATATAATTCCCCCTTTTGACAAGTTGCGTAACTTCCCCCTTTTTACAAGAATATCAATACGATACTAATAAGAATATTTGGGTAGAAACTTATAGGAATCAATCAATAAAAATGACAATCAATTATGCAACAACGCCTGCACATCAAAAATATTAGACACAAAATAATTTTGTGGCAATTAAACCATTTTGTAGCACCAACATTAGATTCCTCTTGTCTTTGAGGATATCTCTGCAAAAACACAATTAAGTCAGTATTTAATTAATATAAATACATCCTAAGTGAATGCAATTGATCAACGTAGAGTCAAGAGCTCCGAGTTCATAAAGAATACGGAAGTGCAACTCTTAATCTAAAGGCTTGAAAAGATGTCATCAAATTTTAATTTCGACATCACCTTTGAGAACGTGATCTTTCATACAATGGTGCATAATTAGCTTTGTACTTAAATGAAGAATTGAAATCTTCGTCAAGCTTATGGCACTAAGAGTTATCACATCGAAGAGGGACGTGATCAAGACTAAGACCATAATCCAAAAGTTGTTATTTCATCTAAAGGATTCAACAACTTCCCGTGGCAGAATATTCGGCCTCGGTTGTGGACAAAGCGACACAAACAAGTTTCTTGCTAGGCAAAGAAACTAAGGAGTTATCGAGCAAAAAGGCAAGTGCCAAAAGTGCTCTTGCGGACTAATTTGCATTAAGCGAAATTAGAGACGGAATAGCCAAGTGATTGGCATGAAGAATCTTTGGGATAGCAAAGTCCCACATACAGAATTACTAATAATATACTTCATTTCCGTTTTAACCGCATTAGGACGTGACTCCTTTTGGACATGATTCATATTTAACAAACGCTAAATATTATATCAAGTCTACTAGCAGAGAAGTAAAGTAGGGAACGATCATACCTCGGTATATCTTTATGTTCAACCTTCCTACCTCTTACATTTCAGTCAAGATGGTCATATGTATTGAGGTGGCCACTGCTTTGGTGTTGCTTTATCAACTCCTTGCAATATGAAAGTTCATTCTTCCATTTGCTTAATTTGCAGCTCCAAGATGAAATTTAAGCTCGTCCATCATTGACATTTTAAATTGCTAGTAATGAGTTTTACAAAAACTCCTTGCATACCGACATATTAGTTGCTCAAGAATATCATTAACAAGCAGATTTATTTTGATATTAAAACATGAAAATAATATCATAATATATATGAAAATAATATCATCAATACACGTCATAGTACTATTAAAACATAATAATATTCATCAAAACAAGTAATCATGCAGTAATCAAAGAATGATTTTAGTTAAAAGAAAACATTTTGGAGATACACCAATAATAGTATCATCAATCCGAGTTTTATCAAAACAGTTTTATAATCAACACACAAATTCATGTTGACATATAAGAGTACCATCATCAATAAACATTCATGCACTTTATTTCTTCCTTCAAGAAAATTCCCCCTCAAATAAGGCATACCAAAAGAAAGCATTTTTCCTTATTTGAAACAAATCGCCTAAATACTTCTTCACAAAGATAGAGTATTAAGACTGCTTTCCTCTATCGAAAAATCTTCAAGAGACACAATACAAGTAGGAAAGACATTGAGGAATATGCATGATGAATGATTAGTAATAGTTTTCATGGCATATCAACTGTTTAGGCAAAACATATCAATTTGACATTTTTCAGGAAATACCGATTGTTATAAGAGCAACGATAAATCCATTTGATGGAAAGCATAACAAATGCATAAAATGTTATTCTATTAACAGTGATACACATTGTTATTTTCAGCAGACCATATTAAAACAAATGTCAAATATTTCAATTAAACACATTTGCAATAATGGGAATCAAATCAACACATGATTCAAGAGGAATTGAACGAAAAAGGCAACTTAATTGTTAACACATATCAACAAATACAATTAGGCATGATAAAGATGAAAGCCTAACTTTTAAGACTTTTGAAAAAGAGTTCAAGAATGATTGTGTATATTTTGAACTGACAAGATGATAATTGATTACTGTCAAGTTCAGAATTCAGAACGGTAACAAATTTTGAGATTTTTACCGTTGGACAATCGATTGTGAGTTGGAACAATCGATTGTGGGTCTGTTTGACAGTTTAAAAACTGGGCAAAAGTCAGTGAGTTCTCAAAAACTCAGAAATGAACGGACAATCGATTGTGGCCATTAACAATAGATTGTGACTAAGGCAAAAAAATTATGTCCTGAAAATTTTGAATAATCGATTATGGAAGTATGTCAATCGATTTTGGATGTATGACAATCAATTTTGGAAGTATGACAATTGATTATGGATGAGACAATGCCATCAACATATGGTAGAAGACAATAACTTTTCAGAATTTAGAAAAACGTTTTTAGAAAAGATTTTATAAAACATGAATACACATAAACAATTTATAATCAATATCGATTGTTATAAAACCAAAACTTAACACAATTGATGCACATATTCAAATATTGCATTTTATCAAAACATATGCACTATATAAAAATTTTCACAAATATATTCCCCCTATCTTCGAGGATATATCAAAAGTACAGCATTTATCAAAACATGTGTCACAAACATACTTGATACACTTGCTGTAAAAAGAATTTTCAATACATGAATCAACCACACATGATTCTAGCAAATACTTGACAGCAAATTTTCAATGCAGGGGTCAACAATTGTCAAATGTATATCAATCATTTGATGAATGATACTTGTAAGACAGATTTTTCAGCATGTCATCAACAAGTATAGTCAACAATAAATCTCACATATTGATTCTTGCAATTAAAGCACATCAACATATTTCAAGTGTGAGAAGCAAGTTAACAACCAACAAGATTATAACAACAGCTGCCACATAACAACAACAACAAATTTGTCAACAATACTTATTTGCACAATTTCGATTTCATCAAAAATATGAATGGCTAACCGAAATTCCCCTTTGATGCAATTAGGTGTCGTGCTTGTTGCATCTACTACACTTTTGTAGTCTTCAAGCACACCTGCAAAAAATAATACCTACGGAGAGGTTTTTGGTACCCATATCTTTTTGGGTCTTTTGGGGTTAGGCAAATAACAATTATAACCATAAGATAAATCCCTACGTTTAGCAAAACAAACGGGAGCAATGTGTCCAACACGATGGCAATAATGACAAACAACATTCGGATTATGCCTATGTCTAGGTTGCGCCAAAAACGTTTTAGGTGATCTAGAGTCATTCCTCCTAGAATCATTTCTAGGTTGTCTAGTGTGATTTATCCTAGACTTGTCGACGAAAATCCTAGAATTATTTCTAGGCGGATTAAAGCGGTTAATCCTAGACGCATTAGTCCAATTCCTAGAGTTACATCTAGGTGATCTAAAATTATTAACGCTAGACTTATTAAAGAACCTAGTATCGTTTCTAGGTTGTCTAAACTCGTTCCTAGAATGCTGCCTAAAATTATTGTGACTAGGCTTGTTTTCAAAGATCCTACATTCGTGTCTAGGTGTTCTAACGACATTGATTTTAGGCTTATTCGCGTACATCCTAGCATAGTGTCTAGGTGGTGCAGTGAAATTTCTAACTCGATTGTTTTTATGCCGTCTATTTTTCCTAGACTTCTTCTTTTCTTCAACAACCTTAGGAACGTCTACACTACGTGTTTCTAGTGTACTCCTAAGTTCAGCGATTTCCGATTGCAGAGAATCACAAGATATGCAAGTAAGACATTTATCACTCGAGGAAACTTCATTCATCGCCTTGATCTTATCTCTAAGATCATCATTGTCATTTTTCAGAAAATGATTTTCATCTTCAAAAGCTTTTGCCTTAGCAGTAGCTTCTCTGGCAATTTTTGAAACCTTTTTCAATTCATAGAATAAATCGTTAAAGGCTTCTTGTAACTCCTCAAAAGAATAAGAGCCAGAAGTACTTACCTCTTCTTCTTTGTCGGCCATTAAGCATCGTGCATTTTGTTCATCACACGAACAACTTGTTTCTTGAGGAATGTTTTCATAAATGTCCTCAAGTTTGTCCCACACTTCTTTGGCAGATTTGCAGTGTGAAACTTTCCGACATTCTTCCTGATTCAAAGAGCTGTGTAGCAAATTAATAGCCTTGGTGTTGTATTCACTTGCCATGGCTTTTCCAACTTGTTTCGTCATTAGTTTACCATACTTTATGATTTGCCAAAGACGAAAGTCGTTTGCTTGGATGAAAACTCTCATCCGCTCTTTCCAATATGCGTAGTTGTTACCATCAAACACAGGAGGAAAAAAGATGGAGTGACCTACGCTCATTGTACCTGCATTCAACATTCTCAACAGAAAAATACAGATCTTTCTCTCAACTGGTTAAGGCTTACAGAGAGTTAGGCTCTGATACCAATTGTTAGCAACCGTGAACAACGCTAGAGCGGGGGTGAATAGCGTTTTACAGGAATTATGCGGAATTAAAAATCCTGTTGCAGGAATATAAAAATACTGCAGGAATTTAACAAGTGCAGGAAAGTAAAGGAGGCAGAGATGTATACTGGTTTACCACACCTTGTGGCTAGTCCAGTCCCCGAGAGACTCTCTCGAGATTTCCACTAACAACCCTGTCGAGCTTGCGGGTGCTCAACAAACCTTTACACTTGAGACTTGAATCGAACATGTCTCAAACACCTGCTTGAGGATACCTCACCTCAAGACTTCCCTGTTAAGCTTCTGGGTGCCTAACGAACCTTTACAACTTGAGAACTTGATACAACACAAGCCTCAAACAACCTGCTTAAGGACACCTATCCCTAAGAATTCCCAAGAAGAAATACAACACTCCTTCTTGTTACAAGTGCTCACAAAGAAACACTCACTACTCACTTTACAATAACTCTCTCAATAGAGTGGATTATGAGTACAAATATATCAGCTCAAGAACACAACAACTCAATCAAATAATGGCTCTCAAAAACAATGTATATGATATGAATTTGATGTAAAATAATTTCAAGTGTAATCTCAATATTTCAGATCAGTTGTGTTGATTCAAAAATGTTTCAGAGAAGTGTTTTTATAGAAAGAAAAAGTTTATGACCGTTGCCTTAATAAAAAACACAAAACTCTGATTTTAACCTATGACAATCGATTGTGCTACAGTGACAATCGATTGTGTCACACATTTTCAAAAACATTTCTGACAGCATTTGAATAAAACAGATTGAGTAATAAATGTGTACCAAACTTATCTTGACTTTGAAGATCAGAAATAAATGAAGAAGTCCGTTTGGGACTTTTTCAAACACAACAATCGATTGTTGCAACAACACAATCGATTGTGTATTAGAAAGTCAAGAACATATCTGTCAGACTTAAGCTTTGCAGATTTGGTAAATAAATATTCAACAACACAATCCTTAATTTAAGGAGCAAGTATCTGATCATTAAAAACGTTTTTGACTTTAAAGAAGATCTGTAAAACATATTCAACAACCAAATCATTGATTTAAAACGTTTTGAAAATAAGATTCTGCAAGTCAGATACTTTGACAATCGATTGTGAGAAGTGACAATCGATTGTTGCTTCAAAAATGATTTCAAACAAACTGTCTCAAGGCAATATTTTTGAGACCAAGTAAAAATACCTTGACAATCGATTGTTGAATAAAGACAATCGATTGTTGCTTCAAAAATGATTTTCAACAAACTGTCTCAAGGCAATTAATTTGAGACTAAGTAAAAACTGCTTGACAATCGATTGTGGCCTTTAGACAATCGATTGTGAAACTCAAATTTCACAAAACGAGTTTAAAAATCATTTTGGCAAATATGCAACTTATTTCTATAAAACCTAATGATGCATGATTTTATAAAAATCATTTTAGGTGAGAGCCAATATTAGAAATAAGTCGTTGAGTCAAGATTACAATTTAAAGACGACTCAACAGTTAATTGCATTTGCTGATCTTGAACTTGTACTGTCCATCTTGTACTTGGACTGTTATTGTTCCATCACCGATGTTTGTCTCAATGTTTGGCATTTATCAAAACCTACATGAATCAACACACGTTAGTTCGAGAACGTGTTTCCAACAGTTTATGCTTTCGATGTGGAAATTTTATTTCTTTCAAAGTCACAACTAAGCACGGCCAGGAACCATACTATTGGATATTGAGGGGTGCCTAACACCTTCCCCTCGAGATAATATCAAGCCCTTACCTGAACTCTAGTTTCCTTTCAAAAAATCCTTTTTCCTTTTTAAAAGGGAAAAGAGTTGTTTTGTCCATAATGTCGTAAACCCGATTTCTCCGCTCTTTGAGAGGGATAAAAGGGGGCGTCGACAGCATCACGACTCTGCTGAGGAATGTTTTTTAGGCTTAACATTACGTTCTTTGTGACTTTATTGCTTCCTTAATTGCATTTACTTTCAGTATTTGATTGTTTCATCAAGAATACTAACTTGGTTCTTCATGATTTTTTGTCTCTTTGATTTCTTCTTTCATTACTTTATTATTTCAATTCCGTTGTAATTTCCGAGTATTTATTGTAATGTTTATGAACGTGAAAATACATGTAATTTTCTTCATATTATAACTGCATTCTTCAACATCATATTCCACTTGTGCCAACACAAATCCTACAACAACGTTTATAATGAGTGGTTGCGCCCTTCTAATATTATGACCCCTAAATGTGGCAAAGGAATATTTGTGGTAAAACCAGTCGATCAACGATGTAGTCAACGATTCCGCGCTTTTCCCTCCTGAGTTGTCCGCTAATGGGTACCTTATCTAGCACTTCAAAAGTAGAAACCTTATCTCCTTAAACTGTTCATGCATCATGGTCAGCCCTAGACGAGTCAGTATGTTATCCACATAATGACTCCTTAAGATAGCCTAAAACAAAGTCCACCGGGTTTCCTCGAAACCCAAACGGACGCCTAGACGTTATGTGCATTTATTTTGGAGAACTAAATGCCTTCTGTTAGTTATTGATTTAAATAGTCGAGTCTGGTGGGGTAAGGGCCTAATACTTTGTTTTGCACAAAAAGAGGCACGGGGTCCCCAGATTTGGTAAGGTATCCAACATTAACCCAAGGTTGCTAAGTTGGTGGGAAGATCTTCATGCTAGCGATCAAACCCTCATCTGGAAGTACCTACAAACTTGCCCTTACTTCTGTAAATCCAACCTAAAAACAAGATCATAGAAGATGTCACTTTGTTTTAGGATGGTGATCGATCGGTGATTCGCTTCAGAAATTTAGAAATAACTCCTTTACTAGAAGAGATATGGGGTCAAGCTAGTATCTCTTGGGAGACTCCGGGTTTGCTTATGCCGTAAAACCGCAAAAGTAGAGGCTTTCTTAAAATGATGGGACATAAAAAAATCTCCATTTATCTTGCCTGAAGAACTCCTACATACCATTTGACTTCTTGTACGAGAGATATGTCCATATCAAGTCTTATCGCACCTACACTAATGAGTTTACCCTCACCTCTTTGAGGCACACACATAGGAGGTTCTTTGTGTTCATGTTTTTCTTCCTAGGTATGGTAATTTTTTCCATGAAGAAGGCTAGGATCCACACCTGACTAGCAATGGTGACCAAGACCTTAATGGAGGGTATCGACGGGCAACCTTTCAGCATAGTGCCTATGATCATCGCTGAAATCTATCGAGCCTTAGGAAAGTGTCAGCAAGGGGCTTCGTATTTCGAGGATTGTAATCTGCTACTTCAACTTTGGCTCATAGAACACCTTCAAAAAGGTGACTACAGACAGGAAATCACCCGCATGGATTGGGATGACTGTATCGCTTTCAATCACCCAAAGCGAATAAACTTCATGCCCAACATGTTCGCCCGGCGAGATGATGCCAGTGGATGGGTAGAGTTGTTTAAGAATCTAAAAGAAGAGCAAGTTCAGTGGATGTTCGAGTGGTTCCCAAGAAGGGAGTTCATTGCCCGTTCTCGAGACGCACCATTCCTCATACTCATTGGTCTGAGGGGAACTAATTCGTATATCCTTTTCCAAGCCATGAGGCAAGCTGGGAGAAAACAAATCATACCCAGGATAGAGAAAATGAGTCCTTTCAGGGCTGACTTTCAAGATGATGATAGCCTGCACAAGTGTCACACTCAGCATATATAGCACTGCAAGCTCGTCTTTGGGAAGGAGTCTATTGAACCAGACAGGTATCATGCTGGGTGTGTACAACACTACACAGGTTGGTTGGAAGATGATCACATTTGTTTGGATCGTCCAGGATTTGTCCACGTGTATAGGATTATTGATGAGAAAATTGAAGCACAAGTCAAATACAATCAGTTGCGCTAGAGGATACGCGAATATGAGATTGATCATCGAGAAATACAGGAAGCTCAAGAGAAGCTAATCAATGAGAGGAAAGATATGGCTGTCAAGCCCAGCAATCAGCTGGGGTATCTTGAGCGAGGTCTAGTTGAGTTGGAAGGGAAGTTCTTAAAAAGAATTGAATACTGTCAGAATGCTGAGGGAAGTGCAGGCAGACATCTGGATCAAGCTTATATGTTATTAGGAATGCTGGAATTGATGCAACTGTTCAAGGGATGCAAGAATATCAAATCAGAGGAAGGTCCATCTGGGACTAAGTAGTTAGGATTTTCATTTTTGGCACATGTTCGAAAAAGCTGACATGTCGAGAAAGGTGCAATCGTCGTGTAGAAGGATCATTAACACTTGTAGCCTTTTTGAGAGAGGGGTATCCCAACCTCACTCAAGAAAACACATAGAGTGAGATGTAGGGCTTAGTTTGCCTTGTTATAGCATCCTGCTTCTTCTTACAAAAGAAATTCATAAGAGAGATGAGGCAATGGCCATTATTGACCATGAGGAATTTTTCATTATAAGTTCTCCAAATTCTATTTCATAAGAGAGATGAGGAATTTTTCATTATATGTTCTCCAAATTCTATTTGTTGCTAGGCCTACCTCGGGCACAACGAGGCACCCAAATTTGGAAACGACTTATACTATTGCACAACGTGTTTAAATATCGCAATATTATTGTTCAGAATCCTCAATAATTTTTTAACTTTTTGTTTGTCTTTTATTTTTATTCCCCTCCCCAAAGGTTAGTCATGCATTCTGGCATCATCATCATACTCAACAATATCTAAGGGTCTTCCACCTCCTCCTCCCCGGAGTCCTACCAGAAACATAACAAATGTAAAATGGGAGATACAGGCGCTACAAACGAACTTGAAGAATCTTCCCAGAATGCTGCAATTACCAAGGAGACTGATGCTCATCCGGAGCCAACTTTGCTATGATTTCGAGAGGAATTGGACCAAGTTCGGAAACTGGCAAGCCTATCAATCACTCTTGTCGATCGTGAAGTTAACACCCAGAACCCTGAACCTCCACAAAACACCCCACAACCTGCAATGCAACCCACTCATGCCCAAGCCTATAACACATGCAATAACACTCCACTGCTCATTCACAAACCACAAAACACCACAAAAGACAATAACACTCCTATCTTTGGGGACACTATACACCACTATAGTCACCGATTCACAAGTGCACTTGAATCAGAAGACAAAGGCTCCCTCATTCAGAATTTCGCCGTTGAGATGAAGAAATTGACAAGCCGGGTCCAAGGATTCAAAGGTAACAGGTGTTGAAGGGTTGAATTACGAGTATCTCTGTGTCCAACAAGATATTGAACTCCTGGAGGGGTACAAACCTCCTAAGTTTGAGATGTTCAACGGTACAGGTGATCCCATGGTTCTCTTGAGAATGTATTGTGATAAGCTGGTAGGAGTGGGAAGGGATGAGAAAATCCGCATGATGCTATTAATGAGGAGTATGAAGTGCGATGCTTTATCATGGTATAGAAGCCAGGATGCAAACAAATGGACGAAATGGGTGAACATGGCATCTTACTTTATGGGCCGATTTCGGTTCAATACTAAGAACACACCATATGTGTTCTATATCCAGAATCTAAAGAAGAAACCCACAGAGACCTTTCGCGAGTATGCTACTCGTTGCAGGTCAGAAGCTGCTAAGGTCAGGCCAGCCTTGGAAGAAGAATAGATGAACATGTTCTTCGTCATTGCTGAGGATCCGCAGTACTACGAAAGGCTAATGTTAATAGAGGGCCAAAAATTCACCGACATCATCAAGTTGGGAGAAAGGATTGACAAAGGCTTAAAAAATGGTATGGTTACTAACCTCGAGGCATTGCAAGCTACCAACAAGACTTTACAGTCTGGTGGCTCGTCGAAGAAAAAGGATGTAAATTCTGTAATAGCTGCACAAAGGAACAAATCCCCTATAAAGTACCAAACCTATCCATCAGCTCAACTCACATATAACACTACCATAAATTGCCAAGCACCCTCGACCACATACCAAATACCACCATCTTCCTACCAATCACCTCCACCAACAACATTTCAACCCGCTTCACCAAGATATTCCCAACCCGCACCCGTATACCAAGCATACAACTCCAAGCCTTCTCACTACCCGTCACCACCTTCCCGCCAAAACTTTCCTCGTCCCATGCCAAATTTAGGTCATTATAGTAAAGGATCCCGCTCCTAATATCCACAACAACCCTCTGCCTTGCCACAAGGGTAGAGGCATCCATATGATCAAGATTGAAGATGATTGGGACCCCAAGGGGTCAACCGGTCTGAATAGTTGAAGGAGATGAGCCTAAGAAGCTGGCGGTTACCCTCAATCCCATTGTATTTTAGATTCAGCCCTCTGAGGGCGATGTAGTAAATATATCTGTACCACTAAAGTTTTAAGCACCTCATGCAAAAGAGCCAAAGCCAATTGAGGTAGAATTCGGGGTTCCAAAGGCACCCGCACCATTTGAAGTCACTGTGTTACCTCCTAGGATGACAATTCATGTCTGTATGACAGACGCGACCTCGTTCAAGTCAAATACCATACCTTGGGATTACACAGCCGTGGCTAGCAGGAAGGAAATACATATACTTGAGAAGCAATAGCCACACAGTGCATGACCATGAAAGACAGGCAATACACCCTGGAACACTTAGCTGAGTCCAGCAAGCAAGCCTCTGGTCGAGCTATTGAAACTGGACCCGATGATCTTTGGAGGAAGATACATGCCAAAGAGTATTCAGTCGTTGAGCAATTGAACAAAACGCCTGCATAGATTTCTATTCTGGATCTTCTCGCAAAGCTCTAAGGCACATAAAATGCCTTAATGAAAATACTGAGTGAAGCTCATCTTCCCAGCAACATAAAAGGAGGAGAAATGGCAAATATGGTGGGGCAGGAACTGGAAAGCCATAAGATCACCTTGCACGAGGATGAATTACCACCAGTGGGGCTTAGTCACAACAAAGCATTGCACATCACTGGGCAATGCGAGGGCCATTTTATCATGAGGATTTTAATCGACGGGGGATCCAGCCTTAACATATGTCCGTTAATAACCCTCAAGAAACTGGGAAAAGGACTGCATGAGATCAAACACGGAGCTATCAATGTCAAAGATTTTGAAGGGTCTCGAAGATCCACCATCGGAGAAATTAGCCTATGCATACATATGGGACTGACCTGGTTCAATGTTGACTTCCAAGTCATAGACATGCCAGAATTCTACCATTTGTTGCAGGGGCGACCCTGGATCCACGCTGTTGGGGATGTGGCATCAACTTTCTATCTAGTCATAAAATTTGAATGGAACCATCAGGAAGTGATCATTCATGACGACGGTAGCAACCCTATATACAGTCGCCAAACCATCCCGACGATCGGAGGAAAAAGGAAGATAGGTGGAGAAACATACCATCATATTTAGCGGGTCAACGCCATCGACACGGACAAGTGGTGGGATAAAAAAATTAAGAGCATTCTAAATTGGAGCAGATACAAGCCTGGAAAAGGATTTGGCAAGAATTTCCAGGGCATCACCAAGCCTATCAAGTTGAAGAACCATGGTACCACTTTTGGCATGGGGTATGAGTACACCTGGGAGGAGTTCAACCATTGGTCACCACCATAGCACGGTCCCTACTATCCATTGGAACACCCCATACCTCAGCTAGAGCAAACCTTTCAGTTGGCCGAAGTTATATATGGACCAAAGGAAGACGAGGCACTGGCAAAAATGAAGAACCTATTTTTGGAGGATGATATGGATTGTTGTGTTATCTTCGAGGAGGAAGGGGATGAAGGCCCTTCCATTCAAGCTTTGAACCAAGGAGAATGCCTCACCAATTGGTCAGTCAGGACCACCAGTGCCCGAATAGCCTCGGGGTAGCAAGGCTAAATGACGCACTATGCATCACATTTTTACTTTTTAGTTGATTTTACTTTTCGGCATTGTCTTTACTTTTGAAAAAAGCTCAAATGTTTCAAACAGTAATGAATTTAATCAAAAGAATTTTCCATGTTTATCTTTATACCTCGCTCTTATTACTTTTCTCTATTATTGACTTTATTTTACACATCATTAATATTATATATCTTGATGATGAACCAACAACTGTGACTTGCAACGAGGCAATGCAACAAACGGACATAGTTTTAGAAGAGGACGAAATACCAGAAGAGGTTGTCAGGAAGGTCGAGAATTTTGAGAATAGGTCTAAATGCAATTTTGATGAAACTGAGGTTGTTAATCTGGGAGACGTAGAGAATGTCAAGGAAACATATATCGGCATACATTTGTCACAACCAAAAAAGAAAGAGTACATAGAGATCTTGAAGGAGTATGAGGATATCTTTGCCTAGTCATATGATGATATGACCGGTCTCAGCACATCCATTGTGTCTCACAAATTTCCAACAGATCTGACGTGTCCACCAGTAAAACAGATACTCAGAAAATTCAAGCCAGACATGAGTTTGAAAATCAAAGAAGAAGTTACCAAGTAAGTCATAGCCATTGTTCTCAGAGTGGTAGAGTATCCGACATGGTTAACCAACATCGTGAAAGTACCAAAGAAGGATGGGAAAGTTAGATTCTGTGTCGACTACCGGGATCTCAATAGGGCATGCCCTGATGACGACTTCCCTTTGCCAAATATACACATATTGATTGACAACGGTTCCAAACATGAGCTGCAGTAATTCGTCGATTGTTTTGCAGGATACCATAAGATATTGATGGAAGAAGAAGATGGAGAGAAAAGGGCATTCATCACGCCGTGGGGAATGTACTGTTACAAAATGATGATGTTCGATTTGAAGAATGTTGGTGCTACCTACAAGAGGGCCATGACCACTATGTTTCATGACATGATACATAAAGAAATCGAGGTATATGTGGATGATGTCATCATCAAATTCAAGAAATCTACATATCACATGGAAGATTTGACGAAATTCTTCAATAGATTGAGGAGATACAACTTGAAACTAAATCCAGCTAAGTGTGCATTCGGGGTGCCCGCTGGAAGATTACTGGGTTTCATTGAAAGTCGTCGGGGAATAGAATTGGATCCATCAAAGGTCAAAGCCATTCAAGAATTTCCGCCGACAAAGAACAAGAAGGATGTAATGAGTATTCTAGGAAGACTCAACTATTTCAGCCGGTTCATAGTCTAATGTTATTTTTGAAACTATCTTCAAGATGCTAATGAAGGATGCTGCCACTAACTGGACTGATGAATGTCACCAAATTAAGGAATATTTGTCAACGCCGTCAGTCTTGGTTCCACCCGAGCCAGGGAGACCTCTGCTACTTTATCTTGCAGTATTGATGGAGCATTTGGTTGTGTTTTGGGAAACCGGGATGAAACGGGAATAAAGGAGCAAGCCATCTACTACCTCAGCAAGAAGTTTACCCCGTATGAGGCATGATATTCCATATTAGAACACACTAGTTGTGCTCTGACCTGGGTAGCACAGAAATTAAGGCACTATTTCTGTGCTTACATCACTTATCACAGATCCGGGATGGACCCATTGAAAAATATCTTTCAGAAGCCCATGCCTACCAGCAAACTTTCCAAATGGCAAATCCTGTTAAGTGAGTTCGACGTTGTTTATATTACCCATAAAACAGTCAAAGGGAAAGCTTTGGCAGTTCACCTCACCGAGAATCCTGTAGGAGGAGAATATGAACATCTAAAGACGTATTTTCCTGATGAAGAGGTAGCTTTCATAGGAGAAGACATTGCTGAATCCTATGATGGTTGGAGGATGTTTTTCGATGGAGCCACAAATTCAAAGGAGTCGGCATAGGAGCGGTCCTGGTGTCAGAAACTGGTCAGAATTACCCTATATCCACTAAGCTCAGATTACCATGCACCAACAACATGGCTGAGTACGATGCCTGTATCTTGGGGCTCAAATTGGCGATTGACATGAACATTCACGAACTATTACTTATTGGAGACTTAGACCTACTCATACATTAGCTTCGAGAAGAATGGGCAACAAAGAATTCCAATATACTACCCTATCTACACCATGTACAGGAGTTGAGGAAGAGATTCAAAAAGACGGAATTCCAGCACAATCCCATAATATAGAATTACTTTGCCGATGCCTTAGCCATTTTATCGTCTATGATCCAGCATCCAGATACAAACTTTATTTATCCCATCCAAGTTAAGATTCATGGCCAACCAGCTTATTATGCTCATGTAGATGAAGAAGCCGATGGAAGCCTTGGTTCCATGATAACAGAGAATACTTGAAAATAGGAG
Source organism: Nicotiana benthamiana (assembly GCA_034376525.1). NCBI lineage: Eukaryota > Viridiplantae > Streptophyta > Magnoliopsida > Solanales > Solanaceae > Nicotiana > Nicotiana benthamiana. Next base: position 133,804,059 of record CM067329.1, on the reverse strand, counting down.
AATACCCAGAACTTGCCAATACTACTCAGAAACGCACATTTCGGAGATTGTTAACAACTTCTTTCACAACGAATGAATCCTATGTAGGAGCACTCCTGATCTAGGAATATTAAGATGTTTCGTGGCGAGAGAAGCAACCAAGATACTGAAGGAAGTACACGTACGGACCTGCGGACTTCACATGAATGGTTTCGTTTTTGCAAAAAAGATACTCTGATCAGGGTATTTTTGGATGACTGTGAAAACAGACTGCATCCAGTATATCCAGAGGTGTCAACACTGTCAGATACATGCATATATAATAAAAGTACCTTCGAACGTGCTTACTGCAACAAGCTCAGCATGGTCGTGCGCCGCATGGGGAATGAATGTTATTGGACCAATCGAACTAGCCGCGTCAAATAGGCACAGGTTCATCCTAGTGGAAATTGATTACATTACCAAATCATTTGATGCAGCATCATACAAAGTAGTAACCAAGAAAGGTTTAACATATTTTTTCTGTGATCGTGTGGTTTGTCGGTTCGGGATTCTATAATCAATCATCACCGACAACGGTTCCAATCTCAGTAGCGGCCTGATGAATGCAATGTATGAAACCTTCAAGATCAAGCACAAGAACTCTACATCCTATAGACCTTAGATTAATGGAGCTGTAAAGGCAGTCAATTAAAATATCAAGAAGATACTAAGAAAGATGATCGAAAGGCACAAGTAGTGGTACGAGAAATTGTCATTCACCTTGTTGGGTTATCGTACCACGGTCCGCACATCAACTGGGGCCACTCCCTACATGTTGGTTTACGATACAGAGGCGGTCATTCCCGCTGAGGTAGAAATCCACTCTTTAAGGATCATATGAGAAGTAGAGTTAGATGATGCAGAGTGGATAAAAAGTCGGCACGAGCAATTAGCCCTCATACATGGAAAGAGAATGAATGCAGTTTGCCACAGTTATTCATACCAGATCAGAATGTCCAGTGCCTTCAACAAAAAAGTTAAACCAAGGAAGTTCAAGCCAGGGCAGCTGGTATTGAAGAAAATATTTCCGCATCAAGATGAAGCTAAAGAGAAATTCTATTCCAGTTGGTAGGGTCTGTATATGGTTCACCGTGTTCTAACTGGAGGAGCCCTTATTCTCCAAGAAATGGATGGGGCAGTATGGCCGAAGCCAACCAACTCACACGTAGTAAAGAGATTCTACATCTGATCATACGTTTTTTCTTCCTGATTGTAACTTGAACTATGCTTCACCTGATTCCCGTTTAAGAGGGGATACGTAGGCAGCCCTATGGGTTCGGCAACATTGTAATAAAAATTCCTTTCCCCCCCCCCTGCAATTGGAACTGGGGTAGAATTTTGAGGAGGACCCTCAAAATTTCGAAGTCAGCTTGTCAATATCTTCATCAGCGCCGTCCTAGTAAACTGGGGTAGAAGTTTTAGAAGGATCCTCAAATTCTGGAATCGATCCACTTTTTGTTACTCAGCACCAGCCTAGTAAACTGGGCCAGAATTTTGAGGAGGACCCTCAAAATTACAAAGCAAGCAAGGGCTCCTCATCTTGAACCACGTTGCAGTTGTTATTTCATCCAAAACAAAATCATTTTTTATGTATATATGTACTTGCATAATATTCACTAAGTCGTGCATAAATATCATTTGCATCACCATGATTTAGCCATGCTACCCTTGTGATACACGAAGCCAAGATCTAGAGGATATGAACTAACCTCCCCTCTACAGAACTCACAATTTCTCTTTGGATGCAGGAATTCAGGTCACAGATCAAAGTATATTTGCTCTTCAGAATCGAAACCCTCAAAGGGTCACTATCCACACCCTACATTCCCAGCAGTCCTAATATCTAAACCATCTATCAGCTAATAAAACTTACTACTATTCATACTTTTTTATTCTTGCATTGCATAAGGCTACTCTCTGCCTTCCGAGGTTAAGCTCTACCTCCGTATTGCATAAAGCTACTTATTTGCCTTTCGAGACTAAGCACTGTCTCCATCAGCATTTTTGCATAAAGATATCTTCTGCCTTCCGAGGTAAAGCACTACCTCCATCCTGCATAAGGCTATTTATCTACCTCTCGAGACTAAGCTCTATCTCCATCTTCATTTTTGCAGAAGGCTATCTTCTGCCTTCTGAAGCTAAGCACTACCTCCATCCTGCATAAGGCTACTTATCTGCCTCTCGAGACTATGCTCTGTCTCCATCTGCATTTTTTGCATAAGGCTATCTTCTTCCTTTCGAGGTTAAGCACTACCTCCATCCTGCATAAGGTTACACATCTGCCTTTCGAGACTACGCTCTGTCTCCTTCTGCATTTTTGCATAAGGGTATCTTCTCCATCCGAGGTTAAGCACTGCCTAGATCCTACATAAGGCTACCTATTTGCTTTCCGAGACTAAGTGTCGTCTCCATCCTGCATGGCTGAAATATCGCCACTCTTATTTTTTGAACTGCTGAAAATCGCCACCTGCATCTTAAATTCTTGCACTAGCTGAAAGATCACCACCCTTTGCATTCATTTGGCTGAACGTTTGCCACCTTCTCATGGGCTGAAAGATCACCAACTTATTCAAAGGTGGCATAGTTCGGAGGCACCATTCGCCTATCCCAAGAACACTATTTCATGGCCTTCGAATCTTTGTTTTTATGCTCTTCAGAGCCTAGGACATCATAGTCGGAGGACATCATCCTAACCATCCAAAGACAGCATTCATGGTCCAACGGGAACTTGCATCATATTTAAATTACAAATAATATATGCATTTGTTCATTTACAGGTACCCTGCCTAGCGAACATTCATCTCAGCACGAGCGATCCCGCTCCGGATTTTCCTCAACCTATCTAAACCCAAACCCCTTTTCAAGCTCAATCATTGTGTCCGTCTTTTCGAACCTCCATTGACGCATTCCGTCAAAAATGGCTTGATTCCTATAAAACCCGGAATATGTAGGCAGCTCAAAAATATGAGCACGGTCATAATTCTTTTACAATCGCCGTTTTCAGTCAATATTGGTAATCTTATCTTTACCCGACAACTCTTTTATCCATCTCGGGTAAAAGGGGGCAGCTGTTGATACCCAATTTTTTCCCATGTATTTTTTCTTATACCAAAACACTTCCAAAATAGCGTATATGTGCATATATGAGCACACCCACGAGTTTTGGTATTTTAATTATTTTTAAACCGATTTACCGCCTATTTTAATATTACAAAAATTATCAAAATTATTCCCAAAAATTACCTCTTGGTGAATAACTTATTTTATCCTTATATTTACAATAAAATATAATTAATATTATTTTCTCATATTTTTACGAATTTATTTGGCATTTCTAAAGCTAAATTGTACATAATGCCAATTGTAGCCCATTTTGTAATTAATCGTATTTTATGATTGTAAAGTTATTCCGAATATTGTTAGATTATTATTTTTATATTTTATTAACTATTTCAGTATTTTTAAGTTGTTTTAAAATTATTATTACTATTTTAAATTAATTAAAAAGGGGGAAGTGGCTATTTAAGAACTAGCCTATTTGTATTTCATTTATAGCCTCAATCCACCCCCAAATTTAAAACCAATTCAAGTCAACCTACAATATAATTAGACTTGACCAATTAGCCCGACCCAGCATCGATTCAATCTGAACGGTTGATCGAATGAGATCAACGTTCAAGATTAAGTTACCTAAAATAAATCCTAATGTACCCCCCCCCCCCCCCCGGGATCACTTATTTCATTAGAGACCACTTTCTATCTCACTTTTTCTATAATTCTTGCTATCCCTTCTCTCTATAACCTTCATGTTCTCTCCTTCTTCTCTGACGAGCTTCATCACCTCTCCGGCCTTGATCCGTCCTCACTTCTCTCGACCTCTAGCCACCATGGAATCCTATATTGCTGCTTCTCTCAAGGGTCTGAATCCCTACAAGCTTCCACCATGAAGATTGTCACTGAAGCCTCGCCATGGTCCGTTTCCGACCTTTCTCCGAAGGATTTTGGTTCGATGATGCTTAAAACATTATTATCCTTGAGCTTCACTGCCAGGTTTCTCGTACCCTTCTTACTAGTTTCTTGTGAAACCCTAATCTTGACCCAAACCTCTCAAATATTTATTTTTTTAACAATTTGAACTCGTACCGTTAAGTTCTGCACTATATTCTACTTGAGCTTTATGATTACTCCAGTTTTAAACGATTTTGTTCCCTTTTGAAATTAGGGTTTTTGACCCCCTTTTCAAAATAATTTTACCTTAATATTATTAGTACTATTTGTGATCCTTATAAATATTTTGCTTATGTCTGATAAACCCTAGCCTTATATGTTTGTGTTTGTGTTATTTACTTGTTTCTGTGTTCTTCTAGGTTCTCCTCTAAGTCCCGTGTTCTTTACTTCAATTTTTGTTACTAGTGTTTCATTCTCCTACCATGTTGTATTCCCCGTTTAAAGTTTCTCTGACTGTTTGCATGACGATTTTATACTTATTCTTACGAGCCTCTTTTTCAAATAGTGATACTTGCCTTAAAATTGGATTCCGCGTATTGTCCTTATAGTTTGGGGTTAATTTCGAAATTTCCTCCTCAACCTGTGGGATAATTTCCTTTACTAATATTGGTCTCCTAATTTCTCCTCGTTCCTTATTTTCTGGGGATTATTTTCCAAATTAGAAGCATTATCCAGCCTTATATGTGTGCATGAGTATGTTAATTGATTTGCATGACCTGTTTCCCTAATTAGACTATCATGTACCAAGTCTCTATTGCATACTTTGTGATGTTATGTTCCTTATGTTATCATACCTTGTGATTTTTTTCCTTTTAAACAGCTGCTTGTTACCGTGTAACTTTGATTCCTTAATTAAAGGGTAGTCATTCTACTGATTTGGTTATGATTGATGCCAGTTCCTTAATAAGGGATTGCTGCTTTGTTTGTTCACTCATATTCAGTACTATAAGTGCCCTCCCCCCATTCTCTTTGCAATACACCAACACATTGCTTAACACATGACACACACAGACACGAATACACTCAGTGTTCTTAACCCTCTCTCTTTCACACAAACATCTTTGTGCTCTTTGTTTATACACAATTTTTTTCACTTTCCCGTTGGATGTTAATCGCTCAGTTGGCTGAGAATGAGAAGCCTTGGTCACATTTATCATTCTGTTGGTCTACCGTGTTACTTGATTTGGGTCTGCCTACTTCTCACTTCTTGCATACTGCTTCTCTTCTCTCTGCTTCTCTCTTCACACTACTGCTCACTTCTCTGCACAATATTGCTCACTTCGCTCTATGTTTACATTATTTTCAACTGGCATGTATCCTATTTAAGCTACAGCCTCGAAAACAATATGCTTCTATTGGTGATGCACATTCTTTTGTTCCTTGTGTTTTTCTACTTGCGGTTCTGTTTCTCCTATTGCAACAAGCATGCATCTGTGTTAATTAGTAAGCCTAATTAGTAAGCCTATCATGTTCATTACCCTCTTGTCTACCCCAATGCATGTCTCCCCTTTGCTTTTGTATACTACTAGCATCCTCTTGGCTACTCCATAGCCCAAAACCTCTTTTAAGGATTATTTACTGTCTGGTGATGTAAGAACTGGACTCTTCTTTGAAGCATGAACTCTCATTTAAATGTTTGTGACCGACTGTCTTGTTTGTGATCTGTTTGTTCCCTTTGCCTTTATCTTTGCATGTGTGACTATTGCTTTCAAAACTAGCCTCAAAATACTTGTTTTCAAACTTAGTTAAAAAATTTCACTCTTCTACTATTTTTCTCAAACTATCCTTCATGTAAAGCTTTTTCCAACTCAACTCCTTCAAATTTTATCACAATCACACTACTGTTAGAATTAGGTTCTTCCCCTTATGTAAGCATTGCTTTGGGTACCTTGAGTACCTACTGAACTTTGGTGCACAAGGTTGAGAATTCCACACTTGCACTTATCAATGGTGATTTGTTTTGGATGTCTGGTATTGGCCGGGGTCTTAAGAGACCCCTACGGAACTTTGCCCCACCCAAACTCTTGGTGAAGGCTGTGAAGCTCGAAAGAACTGAGATTGGAGGTCTGGAACTGGCTGAAGGCTCCCTATAGAATAGATTCTTGTTTTACTCTTCACTAATGTAATTTAATTGCTTAATTTGTAATAAGCTATAAAGTAGTATGGGGTTTACAGCGAAATTGGGGAAGGTTATGCATGTTTATTAATGGTACGGGTAGAGAACAAGCCAATAGAATTTCATCTGTATATTCATGCATTAGAAATCATGTTAAAGCATTCATTCCACATGTAGAAATCATACTCCTAGGATCCTTTCCTTTCAATCTGATGTCTCTCATGACCAAAATCAGTTAATAATTAAACTCTACTACTACATTTATAGTAGGACCGTCGCGTGCATTAGATATCTTGCAATTAGGAATTCACTTGCAATGTTTTGGCAATCCCATTAATTATTCAACCGCATAAACTGGTTTTCTAAAACTGAAGAACGATGTGCATGTATGTTATAACGCCTAGGCAAGACTAAGGCGGGATAAAAGTGATTGATCGAATTAAGCCATTCGACCTCTTTAAGTTGCCCAAACCAAACTGCCTTCCTGAAGTCTGTGTGTTTTACTAAATTCCTGTCTCATTCTTTTACCTATATGTTTTCAACCAAGTTGCCTTTTTTTAGTCCAAGACTGGACTACTGTTTTCCTAAAATTTATAATGACCTCTGTAATTTGCGAAGGCTATATTCAGTATTTTTGTAATTCAGTCCTGCATTAAACTACTATTTCTAATAGCAGGAAACTTTATACGTATATGGATTTAACTGTGTTTGAAAGAATAAATCTTTTCTTTACTCCCAAACAATACATATTTTACTAATTTATCTTCAGTTTTTTCCAACTTATCCTACCTAATTCTGCCCATACTTTCAGCTTTCTACATTCAGATTTTTTTAAACTCTCTCTCACTCTCTCTCTCTCTCCCTCCCTCTCTCTCTCTCTTAGACCATAAATGTTATTGAGGCGTGTTAAATGTATGTATATTCATGGAGGGGTACTTGAGCCATTTACATGCTTTTTACGGTATCCCTTATATGAAGTCCTACTTTCTTTTTGTATTTCGCTTAGTATTTTGCCTTTAAACTTAATGGTTCAACCTAGACCAACCCTTGTAGGAATAGTGGTCCTAAACACCCTCTATGACCTATAGGATGGGACGGGTAATAGCATCCTCTATGCACTCGTGACCAATACACATGCTTAAAATAACATGTACGGGGTGGGAAGGGTAGAATATGGATATGATGACCGATGCACTAATATCTCGTGTGAGAATGATTGTTGGGTATTGCACCAAAGTGATCTATATTACATTTAATGGTAGTACCCTTGTCTATTTTATTTATTGATATTTTATTAAATTAACATTTTCTTCCACCAATCTTTTCCTTTTTTTCAAAATCACTTGTGTCGTCTTTCTTACAAAAATTCTGAACTTGTTTATGCTTTCTATGTGCAAATTTTATTTGTTTTAAAGTCACAACTAAGCACGGTCGGGAACCACACCACTGAATCTTGAGGGGTGCTTAACACCTTCCCATCGAGATAATCTCAATCCCTTACCCGAACTCTGGTTTCTTTTCAAAAAATCATTTTTCCTTTCTTCAAGTGTCCTAATGCACTATAATCATTAGGTGGAGACTCTTCGAACTCTTCAAACCTGCTTCCTCAAAAGGGAAAAGAGTTGTTTATTATTGAAGTGTAGAAAAGATGCAGTACCATTAAAAAGGGCATTCAGATTTCTCAATTTTTGGACAAAACACCCACCTTCAAGGCTGTTGTACAGGACAACTGGAGGGTTGATTTTGCTGATGATCCTTTTATTCTATTTAATCACAAGTTGAAGAAACTAAAGAAAGCATTCAACATGCACTAGGGAAACATATGGAGATATATTTTAGAAAATAGCAAGTTTGGAGGAAGTGGTAATGGTGCATGAACTTGAGTTCGAGAGGCATCCAACAGCTCAAAATAGGGAAAATTTGTTGAAAGTCCAAGCTGAACGTATAAGATATTTGGCTCTCGAGGAGGAGTTTTGGAAGCAAAAATGTGGTATGGTTTGGTTCCAAGATGGAGACAGGAACACAAGATTATTTCACGCACAAGTAAATTGTAGAAGGAAGAGACTGCAATTGAAAAGAATACATAATGAAGCAGGAATCTGGTTGGAAGAGGAGATAGACATGGTAGAGGAAGCACTAAGGTTCTATCAAGCACAATTCCATGAAGAATATGTCCCTAGCTCATTTGACATTTTGCAACATATCCATATAATGGTCGACAGAGGTAGAAACATTGAATTAGTACAGCAGCCAACCAAGGAGGAGATCAAAAGTGCAGTTTATGGGCTCAATGGATAAAGTGTTGGAGGTCCGAGTGGTTTTAATGGTACATTTTTTAACTCATGCTCTGACATAATAGGTTATCATATAGTAGATATTGTGCAAGATGTTTTCAATGGACATGAATTTCCAAGGTTTGTAACTCATACAAATTTGGTTCTTCGTCAAAAAAGAAAGAAGTCCTGACCTTTTCAGATATGTGACCAATTAGTCTCAGTAACTTTGTAAACAAAATTTTTTCAAGAGTTGTTGATGAAAGGCTAGTAAGCTTGCTGACTAGTGTAATATATAATCAACAGCCAGGCTTTATGAAAGGGAGGAGCAGTGGAGAATGTGTTATGGATGCAGGAAATAGTTACAAATATTAGACTAATAACAAGACATGTCCAAATGTAGTGATTAAATTGGACATGGCAAAAGCATATGATCGATTATCTTTGTTGTTTTACGGGGATCCTTTTTCTTCCGTCTAGTGTATTGATGTCGGCCTTCTTATCGCAGCACCGATGCTTATTGGATTTTGTCAAAGGTGTTGAGAAAGATCACATTTGGGGAAAGATTTATACGGCTGGTGTTAGGGATTGTTTCGAATAATAGCTACTCTATATTGTTAAATGCACAACCTCATGTCTTACTTTTGATCAACTAGAGGTGTGAAGAAAGGTGACCCACTGTCACCTGCACTTTTCATTCTGGCTGCAGAAGCATTATCTCGAGGGCTGAACTCTTCACACAATAACCACTATTTATGTGGATTCGGGCTCCCCAAATGGAGTCCCAAAATAAATCATCCAGTGTATGCTGATGGTACAATTATCTTCTCACCCTCAGATGCAACATCTCTAGAACTCATTATGCAAATCTTGTCATCATATGTAGCTATGTCTGGACAATTGATAAACAAGAGTAAATCTGTAGTCTATATGCATCATTGTACCATTGCACCAGTGATTGATAAGATTTAGAGGATTATAGGTATTCCAAAGTGGGAGTTTCCATTTACTTACCTTGGATGTCCAATATTCTATCTTTGAAGAAAATGGATTACTATAAGGATCTTATAACAAAGGTAATAGACAAGTTGTAGAGTTGGAAGGGCAAGTTACTATCCATTGGAGGAAGGGCAATGCTTATTTCTCTTGTTCTACAGAGCATGCCAATCAATTTACTTTCAGCAGTCAATCCTCCAGCTTATGTGATCAACAGACTTCACAAGATCTTTGCTCAGTTCTTTTAAAGCGATTCAGTGGGCACATCAAATAGACTTTAGGAATCTTGGAACAACTTATGCTTTCCATGTGAAGAGGGAGGTGTGGGCTTCAGATCACTACATTATGTGGCTATTACTTTGTTTTGTAAGCTTTGGTGGAATTTCAGAACAAAACCAACCCTCTAGAGCTCTTTCATGTGCCAGAAACATTATAAGAAACTCAATCCTATCATAGTTCCTTGGAGGGGTGGATCCATATATGAAGAAAAGTGCTAGAGTGTAAGGATATCATAGAGCATCAGATTTTATGGAAACTCAAGATGGGATCATCCCTATTTTGGTATGAAAATTGGACGGGGCTAGGTGTACTATATTTTGTTACTCTTCCAGATATTGTGAGAGATGAAGAAGTGCAGAACGCATATGATGTGGTCATTGAGGGATAGTTGAATTATGAAAGAATAAGAGGGATTCTAATAGAATACCTTTCTACTCATATATTGGAGAACATTCAACCTCCATCTAAGAATGATATGATTGTCAAGCCTGTTTGGATGTTGAGACGGGGGGAGTTTAATGTCAAGTCTGCTTGGGAGTATTTGAGGATGAGAGAGGAGCCTAGGAATGCTTACAAGAATATATAGGTGATAGGAGTTCCTTTCAAGATTTCATTCTTCATGTGGAAGGTTTGGAGGAATAAACTTGTTTTAAATGATTGCTATAGAAATTGGATTTATCAAATGGCCTCTAAGTGTTGCTATTGCATAGAACCTAAGGAAGAAACACTGCAATATCTGTTTTTTACCTCACTTGCTGCCAATATTGTATGGAAGTATTTCCTTGGACATGCAGGAATCATAATCGAGGGAATCACTTTGCATCAAGGCATTACAAAATGTTGGATTGTTGATGTTGTGCAGAGTATGAAGCCTATTATGCAAGCACTGCCTTCAGTCATAATATGGGACTTGGGGAATAGGAGGAATTGCTACAAATATTTTGATGATGTCACAGTTAATAGGGTTATCTGTCTAATATCTACTACTATGCATTATTTTGACAAGCTCAAGAAACAAGGGGTACAAAATCTCCCTCACAAATGGCCAGATTTGGTTAGGGTGTTAGAACAATATACACCCATGTTGAATAATACAAAGGTGTTGTGGGAGTTCCCCAGTCAAGGTTAGATTATGGTGAACACTGATGGGGCTTCGAGAGGCAACCCTGGTAGGAGTTCAGTAGGCTTTATTTTGAGAAATAAGGATGGGGATGTAGTCTATGCCTGTGGTAAGGAGATTCGGGAGGGATCTAACTCGGTTGCAAAAGAAAGAGAATTCCTTGAAGCACTGAAGTAATGTGTTTAGAATGGCTATGTGTTAATTGAATTGAACACTGATTCAATGATGCTGAAAAATGTAATAGAAGGGGTATGGAAAATACCATGGAATATTAGTGAGCTTGTTGAGGATATCAAGCAGATGAAGACAAGGTGTAATACAACAGTAGCTCATATACTTATACAATGGAACAACCCAGAAGACTCCATTACAAATTATGCACTGGATCAGTGTCCATTAGAAAGCATTGGATTTTAGGATCTGGATTCACATGCTAGGAGATTAGTGAACAATGATAAACTACAATTTTCATACATAATGCTGAAGGTTGCATGGAGGTAGATATGTGTCACGATCCTAGTTCACCACTCGTGAACCTGTCATGATGGCACCTAGTCTTCGCGACTAGGTAAGCCTAACACATTGCGAAAATTCAACAACCTTTACGAAAATGATAAACAATTACTAAATAACATAAGAAAATGTATAGGGTGCCGCCTAGCACACACAATTCAACTCAAAATAATGTAACAACTTCCAAGACCCGAAAACCCACGGGCCACACAGGCTAAGAGTAAAACATAACACACGGCTCTAATATCCGAGAGTGTCCACAACAACTGAGTACATGAATGAAACTACTAACTAAAAGGTAGAATAGAACGAGACTCTTCCGGTCTGCAGACACGGCAGATGCCTACCTCAAGTCTCCAAGTGAAATGCTCTCTGACAGCTACTGACGGTATGCCTGCTCAGATGTACCAGGATCTGCACAACAATAGTGTGCATAAGAGTAGCATGAGTACACCACAGCGGTACTCAGTAAGTGCCAAGCGTTACCTCGGTGGGGTAGTGACAAGGAAGGTCGAGGCCCTAATGAGGTAAACAAAAGAATCACATAAAATTAATAGACAGAAGGAAATACAGTAAGCTCGAGTATCTCACACAAAACAGTAAGTAAAACTAAACAGGCTCCAAACGCAAATCTACAATACAAGAACGATCACCACGGGATATTTATCATCGGGGTTCTCCTGGTATCCCGAGGATCTCCTGGTATCCTCATTATAGACGAAAGGGATCTGTAAGTATCCCGAGGATCTCCTAGTATCATCATCATAAACACAACGGATCTCCAAGTATCCCGAGGATCGCTTAGTATCCTCTAGTTAATCAGTTCTGCGTCGGGGATCTCTTGGTATCCCGCACTTCCAAAATCTTGGAAGAAAGTACGAACAGGTGAAGCTCCCGGATACCGTCCGGTAGTCCCAATAGTAAACACACCACAACAAACCAGTATTTAATAGAAAGAAACTAAGTGTGGCCAACAGGTAAGGTCTAAAGTCTAGCATACTTTACAAGAAAGACAGATGTTGCAAGTTAATCAAGTAGATCAAATAAGTTACTAACATGCTTTCCCTAAGCTCAACAAGTAAAATTGCATTTTTAACAGTCAATATGTGAAGAAAACACAGTCTAAATAAGTCAAGTAGGGTGAATTTCAACAACTAGCACAAGTACATGCATGTCACCTCGCGCACAAGGAATTTCAACAACAGCAAAGATATCCTAAGAGGAGACGTCCCCCACATAAAGTTAGAAGCCACTTACCTCGAACCGGTACCAAACCGCTATGAAACAATGCCCTTGCCAGGAGTATTCGACTCCGAGTGGGCCAAATCTATTCAAACCAATTATATATTGTAAATGACATCGGAAGTAACTAATTATACTGTTAAAAATAAAGCTAAGGCGAGAAAATATTTAAAATGACCAAAATGCTCCTTAGGCCAATGTCTCGAAATCGAATAATTTTCACATTTTCAGAAATATCGTACTCTCACGAGTCTAACCATATAAAAATCTTCCAAATCGGATGTCAAATTCCCCTTCAAAACTCAATAGTTTAGCCAATGAAGTTTTACCCCAATTAACCAATATGTTATCCTAATTTCGAATTTCAATGATGTATTTAACCATAAAAGATGGAATATAACCTAAAAGGATCATAGAAACGTTACCCAATAATTTTCTCTTCGAAACACTCTCAAAATCGCCTTTGCCCGAGCTAAAACTTGACTTTTCAAATTTGAAATTAAGCCAAGGATAAAAACCCTTAACATACAGCGATTTACGCTTTTGCGGATCAAGGGACCGCTTCTGCAGTCCCTCATTTTCGGTCACAATGCCGCTTCTGCGGCTCCCACTTAAGATGCCTTGCGGACCATACATTGCAGAAGCGATCCCACTTCTGCGAAAAAAGCCTACTGTTTCTGTGGTTTCCTGGCCCATGGCCCCTTACGCTTTTGCGACTTCCAAGCCGCTTTTGTGACGCCCTTCTGCGGTCCCCAAGTCGCAGAAGCGGAAACAACAGAAACCTGCAACACGAATTTCATTCTAATTTTCCAAACTAACTCGTCGAGCATCTGAAACACACCCGAGGCCCCCGAGACTTCAACCAAACCTACAAAACTATCCCTTAACATCATTCAAACTTGTACCAATCCATAAACCACGTAAAACAACGCCAGAAACACAAATTAATCAATGATTTGAACTTAAAACTTCCAAAACTTAACCAAACTCGCTTTCGATTCAAAACCTAATCAAAACACGTCCGATTGACCTGAAATTTTTCTCGCACGTCCCAAATGACATGACGATGCTAGAGCAACTTCCAGAATCCCGTTCTGACCCTCGGATAAAAAAGTTACTACCGGACCGGAAACATTAAAATTCTAACTTTCGGCATTTCTAGCCTATTTGAGCTACGGACATCCAAAACATATTCCGCACACGCTCCCAACCCTGAAATCACCTAAAAGAGCTAACGAAACCATCAGATTTCCATTCCAAGGTTGTCTTGACACTATTCTGATTACAGACCATTTTCAACACTTATGCTCTCATTTATGGACTAAGTCCCAAAACACTCCTAATTTTATTATCGAACATCCCGGCAAACCAAAACAGCAGAAATGAACTTATAAAAAGTAGTTCATAGGAAAACGGGGCATAAATACCAAAAGCGACCGGCCGGGTTATCTTAATACGGAAAAAAGGAGAGAATGAAGGCAGGAGTTGAGCCATATGTTCACCATATTCGAATCCTTTTAGAGGAGTGTATTGTGAGGTCCTTTATCTCTAACATTATCTTTTTTGTCAGGAAATGTTACTATGCCCATGCCCTATTATTTGGTAGAATTCATGTTGGTGGTAATAGTGCTAACCACTCATTCCACTGGAAGGAAACCAAGGATAGGAACAAGCATAGGAGTAGGATATGATAGTAGGTTGTCCAGTTTTTTAGTGACGGATAAGAAACTTTAGCATGATCCAACCATTTTAAGACATAGAAGAGCAGTAGGAAACAGATTTTGGTGATACCAAAAATTTCACAAACACTCAGGTATACAATATGTACAGAGTTGGACAGATCTCTAAGAGGAACAACTTGAAGCAATCGTTGAGGATATCCCCACATGCAGGAAGCCAGGTAAATGAAGGACAAACAGAAGAACAATCAGATACTAAAGGAGGACACAAGACCATTTGGAAAATGTAAACACAAAGAGTAGGAAATTTGTATCTCAAGGGAAAGGCAACAGGTTGATAACTGGAGTGGTGGGAATTATTTCCAAACGAACAAAATCAATACCTAAAGCTATAAGGATGAGGTTTTTCAATTGGATTTTCAATAGAAAATATTTTTTGATTTTGTTTAAAAAAATTGTGGTATTAAAGAAAGACTTTTCTGGAGAAGGAAGTAAAGGAATTTTTTTAAAAAAATTTTAAAATTGGGAGCCGAAAATGATGAGGTTTTCCTATGTATCTCACATCTGGTGAGAATCATACCCGCGTAGTTCGTCAGTTTTTACACAAAAGAAAAATATGACTTATTTTGAAATGACTTTTTCTCTCTCTCTTTTTTCCAAATTTCGGCAGAGTTTTGGGATATTTTGAATAATGGGGTTTTTAAAACTAGGTGTTTTCTAATCTCACTCTTGATTTTTCTTGATTTTATTTCCCTACCCTAGAAAACAGGCAACATCCAAGTTGAACAAATTAATGTACAAGTAACACGTAAAATGCATTGGGTTGGTTTTCTTATTTTTGGTACGCCTGTCCTAAACGAACTTAACTCCTGTTTTGAGTCCCTAAAGTCAAATGCACGTGATGCAAAGCAAACGTTCTTACTAGGGATCAGGCATAAGGCTATGTTATTCTATGCTTAAAATCTGGGTGTATTATTCTAGACCTAACTTACCCGAGTGGACAACTTGAGACATGGGGGGAGGGGGGAGGCGGGAGCAATGTACTGCTAGCCAAAACATCATCCATCTTTGAAACTACTATCACATGAAATGTACACCTGAATAGGAATTTACGTATCATGACCATACCGTACCTGTGATCACAATAATTTTATTAAACTCCCCTAAAGCAACTAGCGCATTTGCATTATTTTCCTAATCTTTAAGATTGATGTGATGCCAAATTTATGTACAAGATATTATTGGGGGGCATATATGCTATCTAACGTGATCTATTATTCGGCCCAGATTGCTTATTGTTCAAGACTCACCTTATGATTCATTCTTATTTCTTTCGAAGAAAGAAAAACTTCTTATTTTTTCATCCACCCAATTAAAAGCATTTATTCAATAACCAAGACTACGAACATTATAATCGAAATAAAAAAACTAATTAAAACAATTTAAATGAAAACTAAGATATGCTACTCAAACAACAGAGAATTACAAATCAACCAACACGTTCACCAAACTATCACAAAAAAAAATAAAATAAAAATGAAAATTGAGAAATGAACCTTTTATTGATGAACAAAGCTAAAAATTTACAATTTAATTGAATAACAAAGCAATAGTAGTTGGACTGAAACGCCGAAATTGTGAACCAAAACCCCAAATCAGCACCGGAATAAACCTCGACGCACGACTGAACAAAGACCACCTTTGTTTTTGTTTCTTCTTTTGTTTTCTTTCTGATTTTTCCTCCTTTCTGTTTCATGTATTTATGACTATTAATTTGTGCAGCTTGGACCAGGTTTCTGGACGAAAGCTGCTTGAATTAATTGCTAGTTGGAACTCCTACCTTGAAATAATCAAACAACATACACCACTTTTTGATTTCTCTAGATAATTATTTTTTTTTTTTTGTCAAGATTCTGGGATGGTATAAGAATTCCAAACCAAAGGCCAAAAAATATGTGAGACTTGATTGCCAAGTCCAGATGAAAAAGAAAGATTACTGTTGACTGATCTGGGGGTCGGCGCTTCTATTTCTATCTGTATAGGTTGCCGCTGCTAGGTTGGAATGTAGGAATTAGGAGATTCAAAGATGGGTTAGGGTTTAGTTATAATTGGGTTTAAATCTGAGGTTATGATTTAACATGGGCCATTAGATTGAAGGAGAATAAATGGCTAATATTAAATCTTGTATTTTAGTGGACTAACAGGGTAGGAAGAATGTGTCTTTATCTTGTTCGGCTTAAATTGGCACGAAGACCAAAACAATGTAATATACTTATAAAAATTACACTTTAATTAATAAAAAAACTACTAAAAAAATAAATGTGAAAATTGAAACTATATTTTTTTGTATTTTCTTTTAATTTCGAATTACTAAAACAATAAATTTAAATGAAAAAGATGGTAGAAAAATGGATTAAAAAGCTATACTAACTCAAGTAAATAATTAACATATTACAACTAACTTAAAAATTGTGCTGGTCAAAATTACGTGCTTGCACAGTGCACCCCTACCGAGTTCAATATATGAACGACTTCTCTATAAAGAGATCTACATCCTCGTCGGGCCGATGCAAACACATATCCCGATATATTAGCGTCATGACTAATATGGAAAAAGTGAAGGAAGACTTTCAATGAGAGCAGACAGTGTTGGTTGAGATTCCCCGTACTAATGGGAGCATAACATTCCATAAGGTTTGCTTCCTTTGGTATATACATACCTATTTACTTTGGATCCCGTCGATTCTTCAAACCCTTCTTCCCTGGTGATAGATCCGGTTATTCTCGACTTCTTCGACAAGGATCAAGTCATGCTTGACCAAATCTATCCATCTTTCTCAAGGATAGTCTATATGCTATGTTATTTCTCCAACAAGGTCGTGGGTATGACCTTTACCGTTGACCACTTGATTAGATTGTATAACCCTCGTCTTTATTGAGGTTTGATTAAGCTTCACCCTCGATCTGCGAAGCCGTTTTTCTCGAGCATTTATGAGAACAAGGAACGAGGGTGGATGAGCAGGTTTGTTCAAGTGAGGATCTCGGACGTCATTCCGACCGAAAGGATGCCATTCCTAGAGGAGTGAAATACGTAGTGTAAGTATCTCTCCCTCAAACAAGCTTCACTGTCTTCTTACCTTCTTCTCAAAAAATTATCCCCCTTCGTTTATGCAGCTACCGTTTGGTATCCGAAAGTGGTGCATGACCTTCCACGGTAGATTAGGCAACTGGATATAACGTTTCCTTATTTCGGGCATTCTTGGCTTGACTTTGAAAAGACACGATGGCCGGCCAAGAATCACGGTAAGACTTTCAATGCTTGCTTATACCATATTTTGATTCCTCTTTAGTGCTGACATGTTTTTATTATTATGCTTGCGGAGGCCTTGGCGAAGGAGTGCTGATAAGACCACCTCCGGACGGCGAGGAAGAGGCTCCGAAGCCTGATAAGGGCATAAAGAGGAAGAAAAATGTACATGCTGAGTCTTATATGGCAAAGAAGCCCAAATCATGTAGGCCTCAAGCTGCTGCCAAGGTATCATTTTCAACTTTTTGAGCAAGTCCCAATGCTGGGGATGAAAACGATGATGATGATGAGTATCATTTGGTACAAAGGACAAGGTCGGGCACGGATGCCCCGCAGTTGGCTGGGAGAAAGGACGCTGAATTAGGTACGGTAAATTCGGGTCGAGCCGGGGTTATGGAGACCCTCGAGGTGGGTATGGAAACTGTCCCCGAGTCCTTGACCGGACGTGGTACAGTCCTTAGAATTGTTGCTACTGGCTCCATAGGGTCGGGGCCCAAATATTTTCAAGGACAAAATTTTCCCATTGGTGATTTGATGCCCTCGGTGGCCTTAATTTTAGTACTTGATTCTCACCCGGGGAATTTAGGGACACACAGGGCGCAAAGGTCATAAATTTGAAAGGCCTTCACGAGGGAAAATACGTGCTTGACAATTTCTTTGATGTCGTTTGTGAAAACACTGATCTTGACGCTCCCAATGGTATTGAGGAGGCGGAGAGGCTCCATCAACAGGTGATAACCTTTCTGTATATATCTTTATTGCTTTAAATATTTCTCCCTATTTTTCTTGACTTTTTTTGTTCCGTTGTAGGCAAAGAAAATGACTGATTGTGCCATCTCTAACTTGAGAGATAAGCATATGAAAGAGGTCGAGGATCTCACCTGGGGGTTAAAAGAGTTGGAGACTTCTTCTGCCCGATAGGAGAAAGAGCTGAGTGGGCTCCAGGTGTGGCTGGAGGGAGTGTTCCGGGAAAAGATAACCTTGACATGAATGTAATATGGTATCTGCAAACCTGCCCCTTGCCTTATAACTCGGCATCTCACCAGCTTTCTTTTCCCTTGCAGATCAGTCAAAAGAATGCACCTTTTAAGCAACTTCGATAGGAGGCGGTCACTCAAGAGGCGGAAGCCCTTCATCTAAAGAGGCAAAATGGGCTCGTACCCTTAGAGAGGTACCATCTACGAACGGAGTTGTCATCGGTCCGGGAGCTTCTGTTGAGTTCCAAGGAGGACTTTGCGGCATTATCATCGACCAAAATTTGTGGTAGAATAAAAAGCATCGAAGTATAAGGAAGATTCCACCAGTGTGAGTGAGAAAGCTAGGGAGATATTAGTGAAGGCCAAGTAGGAGTTGTCTCCGACATTGGTTATGCTCGTGTGCATGCAAGGAGACAGGATTTTGAGGAAGTGAGCGATAAAGATGCTGATCTTTCGGCCGGGATTGAGAAAGCCTAAACCTTGGAGGAAAAATCTACTCATTCGACCACTCTGGATGAGGGATCTAACACTGATTCCGAGGGAAGTGGGGAGTAACAGTAGATTTAGTCCTCTCTTTTTCCCGTTTTTTACAAGAGTTACCGAGGGGAAGGGCTTTGTAAATGCTCCCTCGCTATAAATGCATTTTTTGAAGTATAAAATGTTTGTTGCTTCGAGTATTTTGCATTCAATGTTTCAATGTTTTTCCTTCTCTGATATTGGCTCTTCGGTGAAAATATTTGGAGCAATCGAGGCCTTTAAGATCGGGCACCCTCTCAGGATTGGGCCAATAGTTTCTATCAGGCCGATGCCTGTAATGGAAATAATTCTTGAGGTCTAATGACCTCTGTGCGCTAGCACAACAGTATCATTTACATGGCATGATCCCGAAGGGACAAAGGTGGTCCTACTAGCGTGCTTCCGAAAAAGAGATACTGACATTGCGAGATTCTGTTAGACTCTAGAGTAGGAAAATAATCGCCACCAGCCCTATATATGTGCTTTTTCTCTTCTTATTTGAAGATACTGCTACATTTAGCAACCATTTCTTTTATAGGTTTACCCTTTCTTGTGTCATTTTCCCTTTAACTAATATATTTCGCCTATGTCTTCTCATTTCCCTTTTCTTTGTTTTACCACAGCCCTGGCTACTGCTCCTGCGTCTGCTTCTCAAGAAGAGGAGGGTTCTTCCCTAGTTTTGTGCTCGGTCGGTGGTACACCACCAGCGTCAGGTGAGCTAGCATCGAGGTGCTTTGTCTACAATAGAGACTTCTCGTTGGAGAAACCTCCCAATGTTCTTGGATACCGAGAGCATGCTTCGAGGTTTATATCCTCAATAGGGGAGAAGCATCTCGTGGCAGTCAAAAAAGACTGCAGATGGGGGAGAGAGGTGGTGTTGAGAATCTTCCCCTGGAGGAGAGTGTTATGGCTCATATCGAGAGGTTCATAAATGTATATATACATACTCCTATACATTGGGACCTCTCGATAGGGTCGTGATCGAGTTTTGTAAAAGGTATCAAGCCACCTTGGCACAGGGTCACCCATCCCTTTGGAAGATAGTGCTGATAATAAGGTACGTTGCAGAAAAAGTCGGGCTAGAGTTCAGCCTTTGTCATCTCGTCAAGAGATATTGGCCTTTGCATTACTGGGGCTTGATTAATATGCGGCATAAAGCCACCCAGCCCCTTGCCATTTATGATGAAGAGGATAAGGAAAAGGGATGGATGAGTCGATTTGTTCAACCACGGATAGTTGATATTATCCCTAGAGAGTTTCTGCCATTTCCGGAAGATTGGAATTACACACATAAGTGGTACACTTGTGTTTATATCGCTTTTGTCCATAGTAGAGGCAGGCTCTGTAATGATGTTTTTCATTTTATTTAATTTAGCGATTCCATGTCTACCGAACAAGGTTCTCCACAAGGATGAATGGTCTTGTAAGCTGCCAGCTTGCTCGTTTTATGATAAATGCAAGACTTGTCCAAGGGGAGATGGGAGGCAAAACATCATGGTAGGTGCTTAGTGTCTCGTTTTCTCATAAAGTACTTTCTTTCTAGCGCACTAACTCTACCGTCGCAGGTGTTAGTGGCTTTTCCCAGATGAGGCAGTGTCCCCTTGGGGTGGAGGAAAGATTTCAAATATCGGGATCGAGTATTGATAACAAACGCAAGGAATCCTCGAACGGTGTGGAAGCTTGCAGTGAAGCGAGCCCTGCTCGGAGGGTTAAAAGAGACGTGTCAATTGATCCGATGGCATCTGAGTCCCTATTTTTGGAAATATAGTTTGTTTTTTGCCGTCGTCTCCCATTAGAATCGAGGGTACTTTGAGGGACATTCGAGGCTAGGGGTCGAGCGAATCGAATGGAGCGGCGGGCACTCTTACTCCCATCGGGAGTAGTTTTACTGAGACCGATGAGGCCAAGCCACTAAATGTGTGCTTGACTTCCGGCGAAGCTCAGCGGCTTAGTTCCATGGTGAGTTTTGGTAGTCGGCATAGGTTTTTTTTGTTTCATTTCTTCCTTTATGTTTACTTTTAAAAGGGTAGTAGCAATTAAATGTGATTATGATGTTCTAAAAATACATGATCTATTTTTATGCTAGTTTTTTAAGCAATAGATGCTATGAAAAAAGATTAGAAGGCAAGAATATAACATAAAATGATGTGACAGTTGAACCAAATAGCTGGAGAGTTTTGGTAGTATGGATCGAGGGTCTCGAGTTGTTGATTACAGGACATTAGGGTCGAGCTGGATGGACGATTTGGTATAATCGGGGGAATAAAAGTTATGAGAGCTATGATGATGGCTATTTTATGATCAATGATAGGAAATTAATAAAGAACAATAAATTGAACATAATAAATATATGCAATAAACAAAGTAATTAACTCAAGAGAATAAGTTAGAGCGCAGAGAGAATGTTCATTTGTTTCTTAGTATTGCGCAACAGAACCTTACAAAATGACAAGGACCCATTTTGTATAGGAGGAAAAATCCTAACATAGTACAAAAATGCATGAATAACAAAGATATGGGTGCATGTGTAGCCACTTAGTGCCATGATACAGGTCAGATCTAGCCCTCTAGACTTAGTTAGTGCTAGTCGTATGCCTGGGGAACTTCCCACTTCATTTCTTTAACCGTCGGTCCGTACTGCTCAAAGGTCGAGCGTCAATGGCCTCAACGGATGAAACTTGACCGTGGTTTCGATCCTTCGAGACATGCTTACGAGGCATCACAATGGTAGAAGATTGGATCCTCTGGTTTTGCCGTGTATATATAGTCCACATATTTCATACAGTAGGACAATAAGAAACGGCCTTGATATCTATACCGGTGATGTCATACTTATGGCACATGCCCTTGTGACAACTTAGGCATCCCGTCTATCCATTTCTCTAGAGTTATTGAATGCACTGTCGACTCTTTATTCTTCAAAGCGATAATATCGATGTTGACATTGTACCCTTGAGAATAGATTAGACTGTAGGCCTTGATTATATATTTACCCTTTTGCTTCTTTGCTTTTGTGTAAGGACCCCTCGTGGGCTTTTGCAATTGTATGTAAAGATCTTCCGTGGCCTTTTGTAATCATGTGCTAATAAATATAAATATATCTCTTCGATATGTTTCTAACTTGTGCAATATTCATTTTTATGTGAGTTTGTGGAGATTTTGAATGCACGGCATCACCAATTGGTGTGAGTATCGAGCCTGGGTCCAAGTACCTTTTTTGGCATTTGAATGATTAAAAGAATTCCCCATAGAGCCCTTTGTCGTCCCCTGGATCAAGTCTGGATCTGTTTGATAAACTCGGGTTGTCGGGATCACCGACTTTGAGTTGAATAAGAATATTTTCAATACGAGATTTAGCCTTTTAGGCCCCGCGATAGCCCTCGATTGGGGGATTTACTTTAATGTATTAGGATAAAGATGGCTTTGGTCTTTCGAAAGCAGTCCTCGAGTGGGAGTTTTCTCAAGCTCGGCTACCTGGACACTTGTTTTGAACTTAGTGGAGATTGACTCAAGGCATTGTAGATAGATTCCAGATAAGGGCTTACCCAGGCATAGATGGTACCTCGAGGCCAAGCCCATATGAATAGAGTTTTAGCTCCTATCTTCTTCTTGTTTGAGGTCCTCAAGATCGGGTACCATATTGGGACGTGTAATTACGAAAATGGCTTCCTGGAGCCTAACTTCTTTTTGATAGAGGTCCTCGAGATCGGCTTCCATCTTGGGACTTGCAATGATGCCAATGACTTCCTAGAGCCTAACTTTTTTTTATGGAAGTCCTCGAGATCGGGAACCATCTCGGGACATGCAATGATTCCAATGGCTTCCTAGAAACCTAACTTATTTTTTATTGAGTTCCTCGAGATCGGGTACCATCACAGGACATGCAATAATTCCAGTGGCTTTCTGAAGCCTAAATTCTTTTATATGGAGGTCCTCGAGATTTGGTACCATATTGGAACTTTCAATGATATTAATGGCTTCCTGGAGCCTAATTTCTTTTTGACAGAGGTCCTCGAGATCGAATACCATCTCGGGACTTTCAATGATGTTAATGGCTTCCTGGAGCCTAACATATTTTTGATACAGGTCCTCGAGATTGGGTACCATCTCAGCACATGAAATGATCCCAATGGCTTCTTGGAGCATAACGTTTTTTTGATGGATAATGTTGATGATGAGGTTCTTTATGGAGAAGGCAGGGCTTGAATTCACGCTCAATGATCTACTCAGGCTGCATCGGCATTTTCACCATTGAGGTATGCTAACCTTACGATGTTATTCGACCATGCCTTTCATTATTGATGATGAAGAACAAGGAAATCGTTAGTGGCTGAGCCGATTCGTCCGAGTATAGATTGTTGATATTATCCCCATGGATTTTATGTCATTCCCTGAGGAATGGAATTATATACGTAAGTGGCACACTTGTGCCTTTGTAATTCTTTAATTATGGCAAATGTGTGTTCTGTATATACTTCTTTCTCCTTCTGATGTAATTTCATGGATGTCGTGCAAGGCCCTTCATATGCCGTATTGGGCTACAGAGTTGAAGACCCATTCAAATCATGACGAGCGTAAGTGGCAAGCTTTTTCTAGGCGCAGATGGGAAGCAAAACATCACAGTACGTGATGTGCCATTTGTTTCCCTCCCCCCCATTTCATTTGGAAAAGAACTTTCTTTTTCTACATGCTAGCCCTGTTATTGTAGGCATAATTGAGTCTTTTGAGGCGATGCCATGCCTCTCAGAGAGTGAGAAGGATCTCCAGCTTCTAGACTATCGATCGATAATAATAGGAAAGACAAAGCATTTTCAAGGAGACAATGCTCAAAGCAAGACGAACCCAGAGCGGGGAACTGGAGAGGATGTTTCGGCAGAGCCTATTGTGCCCGTTATCTCTCGTACTAGAAATATAATTTCTCCCCTATTGTCGTCTCCTTTTCCCGTCAAAGATACTTCGGGGAATGAAGGCTCTCAACCGCCGATGATTTCTCCTATCGAAGGTACTTCGATGGATACTCTAAGCCCGAGACCGTATACACTAAGAGATCGTGTCCCACGTGGGATCGGTTCTTCTGGGGCTTAGGGAGCTAGACTATTAAATGTGCATGCGATCTTCGAGGAAGCTTAACGGCTCTACTCTATCGTGAGTTGTGTCACCGGCCTTTGAGTTTCGCGCATCCCCTTTATTATTGATCTCCCTTTTAGAAAGCCCTTGATAAGCTTAAATATGAGATGCTTCATCGCGATTCTGGTTTGTGGAAAGCTCTTGACACTGAGAAAGACCTTAGGCTTCTTTGTGATTAAAGGGAAGTCGAGTTGGCATGCTTGCAGTATGAGGCAAGTTGGAGCTTGAATTATGAGAGTTGCTTGAAGGAGCAAGTAGTTTCTATTCCAAGGGAGCGCATGTTCCTTTCTAAAGCTCCTGAGGCTAATGTTTTTTTCATTTTTTGCAGAAAAAGATGGAATAACTGGAACGCCTTCGGAGCAATGTTGACCGAGCCAAGCGAGAGCATGAAGAGTTAAAGTTTTAGGTGGGCGTGCATGCTTCAGCGGAGAAGGGTGATCTGGCAAAAGAATGCCCCTTTGAGGATTAATATCACTTCGTGACAATAGCTTTGTTTGAACATTTTTTTAATTACAAAACTCGACTATTAGCTTTTGAAGGTAATGGACGAGGTTGTGGATGCCCAGGTCAAAGTCATAATGAGCCGAACCAAGGCTGACAAAAAATAGTGTTGTATTTGAAGGACGCTACCGAGGATAGATAGGATGAGGCAACGGGACATAGTCCCCAAGGGGGATGTAGATTTCATTTTCTGATTATGTATATAGTACTTATCAAATTAAGCTTGTAAGTGGAGCTTGTATTTTCTCGCATATATGCATAGAAGGAAACCTCGTGGTTTTATTCAACATATATTTCCTTTTGCCTTAATTTTTGTAAAATGAGTTGTTCTTTCTTTTTAAAAGAATCTTTATATTAATAATATGGCCCTAGGGCCCATTAGGTCGGCCCGTAGGCTCTTACGTGCTCGATCGGTACAACTTTTTAGCATAAGCTGGCATTCGAGCTCTTATTCTGATGCTCTTGGTCATGTTTGGTCAACTGTTTTGGGATTAGTCTTCGAGTCGAGTATCGACTTGAGCTTATTCGACCCTCAAGTTTTTGAATTTCAACCAGGCCCTTAGGCTCTCACGTGTTGGGCAGGTACGACCTTTTGTGTGGGCTGGCCATAGTGGCTTTTACGCTTTTAGGTCGATGCGACCTTTAATGTGCGATGTCATCAAAGGCTCTTATGATTTGGCCCTTGGGGATATTTAGTTTAACTATTTTGGGTCCAGTCTCCGAGTCGGGTTTCGACTCGAGCTCGTTTGACCCTAATGTATTTAAATTTGAAGCTGGCAACAGTGGCTCTTACGCTTTTGCTCTTGGGCATATTTAGCTTAAATGTTTTAGGTTTAGTCTTCGAGTCGAGTTTCGACTCGAGCTAGTTTGACCCTCAAGTGTTTAAATTTTATGTTGTCGATAGTGGCTCTTATGCTTTGGGTCAGAGTGACCTTTTGTGTGAGCTAGCAACCATGGCTTTTACGCTTTGGGTCCGTGTGAGCTAGAGATAATGGCTCCTACGCTTTGGGTCGATGCGACCTTTAGCATAAGCTTTATTTTTCCTTCGTTAATGATTTATGAGATTGTGTTTTCTTAAATCTTTGATAGATTGATAAAATATTGACTATGAGTCATTATATGGTGATTATCGAGCACCTCGGGAGGTTTTGGCTGAGTGGGTGAGTATCTCTAAGCCTGTATTTTGGAGCTCACATGGTCCAAACTCTTTTGCGTATGTCGGGGTAGATTATTTAACTGGTTCTTTTCGAAGTAGATTCAAAGTAATTGAAGGCCTGTGATTTTGTAGAGACGGTCGGGTGTCGCGGAGTCGCATTAGTTTGGTTGGTACACCCTTATGACCATCTTCATTTATTTTTGGCCGGAGCAATTTTAGGTACCGAGTAAAGTAGTTTTGGCATCAATATCGAGGTTATGCCTTTTAGGAGTCTTACAAGTTCGATATATATCCTTAACGTTTAAATCAGGGTATGCCCTTAGTAAGGTCTTACAGTTTGGATACTTGGTACAAGTATGGTTCATGACTTGCTCGAGGTCTTACACATATTGTCACGTGGTACAAGTTTGGTTCATGCCTTGCTTGAGGTCTTACAAATATTATTGTTGCCATATGTAGTCCTTACAAGATCGAGGCTGCCCACTTGAGGTCTTATGGACTCGGGTTTTTGGTAAGCCATTGGAGATGGCGATTGATGGTAGTCCCCGAATTATAGAGGATTTCTCAGTTTGAAAGCCATTACTTTGTAAACTTGGTATTGCCTCATTGAGGGCTTATGATTTCAGAGTTTCCGACCCGGAGGTCGTATGGCCTTGAGTTTTTGACGCCAGTCCCTGAGTGTTTGGGATGTCTTTGGCTCTGGAGTAGTATTTTTATCTTAATGTTTCCTTCTTAAGGGCTGACAAGTTTGTAACTCCGACTCGGAGGTCATTCAGGCTTTGAATTATTGACGCCAGTCCCCAAGTATTCGCAACATTTTTGGCTCCGGAGTTATTATTTGTTTGCAAAAATATCGTGCTTCTTTGAGACGCAAAATTCTTTGGAGAGTATTCTTTGATTACTTGGTGCAAGTGCACAAGTTTTCGTTGTTAGGAGCTTGGTTATTCTATACAATCACGGTTCGTTTGACCGCTTGGCTCACACATTATTTTCCTATCCAGGCCATGCTTAGCACATCTTCTCTTCCTCGAATAGGCGATCTTCCGGGGGATGCCCCCCAGTATTCGAGGTTGATTGAAAGGATGCCTTTAATACTTTGCTGAGTCCTTCTTAGGTACCATATATATGTTGCCTCGTAAAAAACGTTGCCGGTGAAACCCTTTTTGGGATAAAACTCGTTCGAAGGAAAGAGTTCAACCTATGCTTCCTGGGGCCTACGGCCTTCGAATTGGAAAGAGCTTTGTCCGTTTTGATCAGATACTTGCACTTAGGTTAGTGTAGAGTGCAATTGAAAGAAAGAAAGAGACGGTCATACCTTAGTGCTAGCATGTTTCGAGCCCTAATATGTTAAAGTCACTTGTTGTCACAACGCGGTACGGTCCTCTACTTTGTTTAGTCGGGCTTAACCAAAGATGTAGTTTGCTATAACTATTTTACTATTTCATTGCCCTTTGGCTCCTTCGAGGGTGGAGGTGCTAATGTTGGCATCACATCGCGCACAGCGAACATTTCCTTTATTGCATGTTCTTCCCCGTAGATGGTTTTTATCCCTTCTTTATCATGAATTGTGATGAGTGGTGATTTCACCACTCATTATAGCCTTTTTTCCTTAGATTTTATGTCTCTTTGATTATAAAATGAGGTTGTTTATGGTGTTTATTGTTAGATTTTCAGGTAAAGAATGCCATGAGGTGATTTGAATTGAAGTGAAGTGGAATTGAGAAAAAGAGGGTGAAAACATGCCAAAAACTTCCAGTGAATTCACGTAAAAATAGACGCAGAAGCAACGTCCTCTTCTTCGAATTTATGGCCGCTTCTGCAAATTATGATGATCAGGAAAGTGCCACTTTTGCGGTTGATTTTTCGATTTTGCGAAAGCGCAGAAGCGCTTAGTCTTCCGCTTCTGCGATTTATGGAAATCTTGAGCTTTTCGCTTCTGCGTTGATATTTCTGCCTTTGCGGAACCACATCTGCAGTAATTGTTCTGCACATGTGATAATCGTGCACCAAACCAGGGGCAAAGTTGACATTTCATATTTTCTCATCCCAAATCTTGTTTGTACTCGTCCACAAAGATCTTTTGGACATCTTTGGCTTATTTTCAGTCCTTAGAGAATAAAAAGAACAAGGTGAAAGCTAGGGTTTTACACGAACACACTTGGATCTTGAAGATTAAAGCTTGTGGTTAAGATTTTCTTACCCATTTATGTTTGTTTCATCATTTTCTTGCTTTATATTAAATATTTAAGTGTGTAGTATTTATTTCCAACACTTGAATCATGTTAATGGGAATATTCATATTTAAAGTTTGGATTAAATACCTTATTGTGCTTATGTAATGCATGATTTTTATCCTTTTATGAAGTGACTATTACTTTAATTATTCTTGTTTTTGATGTTTCCAGAGGGATTAGATAACCCTTGAACTCGCCCATTAACTCCGAATTGATTTTGGAAAAAATAGTTTGGGCTTGTAAAAGATTAATTAACAAGAACATGAGGCGTTAACCCTCATTTTATATATTCTACCTAGGGAACGATTGAACTACTTGTAGCCTTCCGGGTGTGCTTAATCTTCTAATTGCGATTAGGGATAATTCAATTAGAAAGTCTTGTTAGTCTTCGGAAGAAGCTAATTAAGAATTATTATCCGTGACTAATTGACATAAACTCACTCATATTTATAAAATCATAAAATACATTGGATCTTTACTTGGGTGTAATTTCCGATGCGTTCATACTTGTAGTCATTGATCATTTTAATTGCTTTCTAGGTTAGTTTACATTTCTTAGTGTTTGGCATTGCGCAACTAGCGATAATTCTCTTACATTCCTAATCGCCTAAACATTGTTCTTTGTGGGATTCGACCCCGACTCATAGTTGGGTAAATTATATTGCACGCGACCATGTCTATTACTTTTTGGCTGTGAATTTGGACGTCATCAAAATTGGTGCCGTTGCCAGGGAACAATTTTGCATAATTTAGGTTGTTTGGGAAGTAAGCGAAAGTACTTTTGTCCAAACTTGTGAATGTTTGTGTAATTATTTTTCTTACCTTGGTAAAATTTTTATTGTTAGTTTCTTGTTTATTTTCCTATTCTTGAAAAATGGCATCATATAATGAACATTGGTCGAATGGTAGTTGTTCATACTTTGACACCCTCGTGGAAAATTGTTTAAACTCTCCGGGGGTGGATTGTGCACACATTTCGAACCCATGAGTGGAGTATTTGTGATAAGTGTGGTTGCCAAAATGGTCACTAGGATTGTTGTGCATATTTGTATGTCCCTTCCCCAAGCCCCTACTATGATGAGTTTACTTTTTCTGATGAGAACTATAGGGCTATGGAAATGGAAGAAGTTGAGCATGGGAAAAATTGAGAGTTCAAACAAATGTTGGAGTGTCTACTTGAAGAAGGAAACAAGGAGAAAAATATCTTGCAACATCTTTTAGAGACTAGTTTCAAAAATGATTTATCATTTCAACGGTGGCACTCAAAAATAGATGAAATGATCGAAGCCTCAAAGGCTACAAAAGCCTCGGAAGTGAATGAAAACCAACAATATTTCTTGGACATTGAAAGTGAAAATCCTTCCCTGGCATTGATCCAAACCAAGAAGAACTCTCAAAAGCTCAAAATGAGAGAATGATGCACATGTTGGAGATCATTCTTGAAAATGAGGAGAAGCAAAAGTTTGCACTCAAGGACTTGAAACAAATCTTGGCATACAATGATGAGCATATCCACACTTTGGAAGATCAAATGTAAATTTTGGTTGAGGCTCACTATGCCCAACAACTTGAGTGTGTGGAAGAAAGCCAAGAAAAGTCCAATTATGAGGAAAAAAGTGAGTTTTACTATGAGGATTCAAGAATTGAACATCCGCCAACCCACTCCATGAGTGTTAGTGATGCCAAGAAAAAAATGGATTCAGAGTAATCCGGTACTGCAATATTGATTGATATTGACTATAGTTCGGGGGAAAAAAAGGATGTCAATATCTAAGAAAAATTGCAAAGTGAAGGTTTGTAGTCATATTCCAAGTATTTTTCAATGTTGGAATGTGTGGTGACACGGAAGTTGAACCACATGAATCAGTGAAGGACTGCGAGGAGGTAAAACTCACACCATACACATTACAGTTTGAGGAAAGATGAAAGAAAAATGACAATCCTCACATGCTTGCCAAGAATGCAAAATGAAGAATTTAGGCATTGGCTCGATCATCAACTTACCAACCCCCATCGCTCGCGGCCACAAGCTTGATTCTAAGCTAGGTGCCTGGTTCATATCATCCAAGTGGTGAGAAAAGTGGTAATGTTGTCTTGCATTGTACCACACCATTAAATATGGCGCTTGGTTGGAGGCAACCCATCATTTTCAAAAATTTTGTCGTTTTAGAAATTTTCTCTTTTAGAATAGCTTAGAATATTATTTTTGACTAATCTGCAAAATTTTAGAGTTTTTAGAGTTGATTTGAACAGGTCAGAGTGGTCCGGATGGTCAAAACCAGTAGCTGCAAAAAACTATCCAACAATCCCCTGTTAAAACCACTTCTGCGACTTCTAGACCGCATATGCGGTCCCGCAGAAGCGGAAAAGAAAAAATCAAAAGGGACTGGCATCGCAGAAGCGGTCCTGACATTGTACCTTTGAAGTGGGTAATTTTCCATAAATGCAATAATCGGATAGATTTTAATTGATAATTTTTTTTGAACAGTTCAGTTGCTCATAAGCAAAACCTCACTGTTTCCCCCGCGCTAACTCCCCAAAAAATGAAATATTCTCCAAAAATTCAAGAGGCCTGCTGTTAATTTCTCTCTTGCACAAACTCGGGTTTTATCTTCTAAACTCTCTTCTCAATGCTCATCTCTCACCTCACATTCTCTCTTTTGCTCAATTGCAACCGAATATTTTTTCTTGTTTATGTTTTCTTTTATATTTCTCCTTGTTTGGTTTTAAATTCTCGCTGTTAGCTTTAGGAACTGAGGAATTGGTTGAATGTAGTAATGTGTGTGCAAATTAGATTGGAAAAATTATGGGAAGTCTTAAGTACCCAATTTTTGTGAAAAAGGTTTAATTCTTACTTGCTCGCAAAGTGTTTGACACAATGTTTGAGTGAAAATCTTATGCGAACTGGCGCAAATTTTGTCTCCATTGAATCATGTTGTTATGTAATGCATTAATTTTGTATCGTGGTACAAAAAATTTGGTTAAGAGTGAAAAAGAAAAAGAAAATAATTGGGCACTGCAATATCCTTGAAGAAGACAATGAAAATAGTAGAAGCTGACAATTTCTCGCAAAAGCGAAAAAAATGAAAAAAAATAAAAATCGCAGAAGTGACTGGAAAACCGCAACAGCAGAACTGCTTCCGTGTCTCAGATTCCGCAGAAGCGGCAACTACCTAGTTTTGCCAAAAATAGTAGGGTTGCAAAAATGGCTTCCTTGACCCGTTCAACCTAAATATTTTGCTCAATTACAGTGTTTTAAATGGCTTAGCATGATTCTGTTGTACGACTAAGCTTGTGTTGACTTCTTGTAGGTGTTTCAATTAAAAATGGACTCAAACCCAAGCGGATCACACCATGAAATTCAAGAAGATATTGATGAGCCCTTTGATTATTCGTGCTTCATGTCTTCTTCATGTGAGCGAAATATTTGGACGACCTTGTCCATATAAAGATCATTCTTGAAAAGGGAATCCTTGAGGACAAATTGGCCAAACAGCTTCCGGAATTCTATGCTTGGCTAAACTCATCAGGATGGTCTTTATTCATCACCATGCCATGTAAAGCCAATGAGGAGTGGGTTCGCTAATTTTATGCAAAGCTCAGGCATACAGATTTCGATAGCCCGCAAATTGTAATCATATGTAAAGCAGGGTCTCTCCGTGCGAAAATGTTACAAACATCTCCTACACTCAAGCATTGATTATTGCATGTCCATTGGACGACATTCATGTGAATGATGGATACTAAATTTTGCAAGAGATGAGGGAGTACTTGAGAGACAAAGATGCATGCATGATGTTCCCCTCCCTGATCACACAACTGTGCACCAAAGCAAAGGTTGACGTCCGTAGCACCGATCGGTGGCTACCAGTGGACAAACCTTTTCATCCTTTGAGAGTGATAGGAGATGGAAGTGTGGTCAAAAGAAAAAAGAGAAAATTCACCACCAGAGCCACCGGTTCAGAGTCCTCTTCACAGGCTGCTCAAGGGTCATTCGGGATACTTAACTCCGTGCTTGCATAAATTAAGGAGTTAGTATCGCAACTTCTGAGTGGACCCTCATCCTCCCATCCTGGCCTTCTTACTTCTCCACGGCCGAGATGCAGAGTTACTTGGATGTTCAGAAAAGCCAGAATGAGTCTATGAAGAAGATGGCATGATCTGTGACAAAACTGGAGGGAGCCTACGGCACTTTGGCCAAGGCCCATTCTACCCTTCAGTCTGACTTTTAGAAGGAGAAGAAAAAAAACAAGAAAAAGAGCTAACTCATGATCAAGATGTGGAGAGGCATCAAATCCATCTTCAAATAAGGAAACCCATATGCGAAAAATGCCAGTAGCGGCCAAAGAAGACAGTGAGGATTATTCCTTAATTTCAGGGTCTGCTGGCGATGGTGGTGATGATGATGATTATGAGGAGGAGGAGGAGGAGACTGAGGATGATAGAGCTACGAGTACATCTTTTCACTGATCAGCCATTCTCCCATATTCTGCTAGCCTAATGCATACATAAGGGAGACCCTTAAACATTTTATATTTTATATTCAATATTGTGTAGTGAGAACACATCAATATTTTAGTTGGGGGTGTCTATTGTACTGTATTCATATTGTGAGATTATGTGCCCTTGTCGTGCTTATATTTATGTTATGGATACTGTTTGCCCTTGTCGGGCTTGTGATTATGTTGTTTTGCACATTGTGTGCCCTTGTCGGGCTTGGTTTTGATTAGTCATATTTGTTTGTATTTTTAATTTGCGTTCATTATTTACTTTTCTTCTTATTAGCTTATATTTTTTCTTTTTAGTACTACTACCTTCTATTATTTTAGTATACTTTATAGTAGTTTTCTTTTCTTCATGCTACGGTTCTTTCCCAAGGAACACTTCTGAAGTGAGCCGGGTGACTTTTCCTGATGATGGATATATTGACAACTTTCTTAAGGAAATTATTCTTGTTTTTCTAGAATGAGGCTTTTGTATTATCTGGCACTAATAATATTAGTCTCTTGTATGCAAATTGTAAATTAAGAATACCCCTCCAAAAATTTGATTTTGAACTTAAAAAGTAAGTGCTTGGAGATAAATAATTCTTGTGATAAATTTTTTGGTCTATTAGTGACTCTTTACCTACTAGGTTAAATATTGCTCTAAATGCCATTATTAGAAAACAAAATTGATCCATCTTGATTGGTTCATGTGCCATGTGTGTTAGTGTTTGTTCAAAATAAATCTTGTGTTTACTTCTATCATCTAGAACTTTCCCGGTTGTTCTTTCAACTCTAATAATGGTATGTTTGGTTGGAGGAATGACCTTAGGCGTTCTTCTTTATTTGCTAAACCTCTATACCTAACCGTTCAAACCTACCTTTGCATAAATGATATAACTAGTACCCGATTTGAGTCATTAAACATTTTCTTTGGCCAACTCATTACAAACCTTTCCCTTTTTGAAAAATAATTCCCTCTCTTTAACCCGTCACTCTTTGAACATTGAGAATGAGGCTAAATATCTAAGTTGGGGGTGGTGTGGAGGTGGATATTGGTAAGGTTGTACGTTGAATTTAGGACCCATGCCTCAAAAATGTTTGTTTAAAGTATTCAAGCTCTAAAAAAAGAGATGAAAAATATGTGAGTGTATATATAAAAGAATAGAAAATATGTGTATGTATATAAAGTATGGAGTCTTGAATAAAAATTAGAAGCGGTGTGTAAGGTGGTTCTATATTGGGAAGTAAATTAAAGTGAGCCTATGGGGGTTTGAAAAGGAGCAAAGTGCAAAATAATTGAAAATTGTGAGTGGTGTTCAAAGAGGGTGAACTCACCTGTACCCAAATGTTTATCCAACCCTTCCCTAAACCTACATTACAAGCTTAAAAAGTCCTTATGGGACCTCCAACCCAGCATTCTTGAATAAGCAATGAATTAAAATAAGGGCAAGCTTATAGTATGAAATGTTGTAACATTTGAAGTTCTTTATGAGAGTGAGTGGTTTTGAAAAATTTATCCCTTATGTTGAATTGTACATATAGTGATTTTGGAACTTTCTCTGTTGTAAGGGCACATGAATTAGGAAAGATTGGTAAAATTGAGTAAAGTGAGCATATTTAGTGAATTAGTGTTTTTGAGTCACTTCTTGAGGCTTATGTTGATCACTTGATTATTTTTGAATTCCCTTGCACATTCTTGAAGTTATTTTTCTTTATGAGAAAGTCATTCAGGAAAGATGTGCATACTTGAGCAAAATTGTTAGTACCAACCAAATCCATTAGTATGGCGTTGAAATTGGAGAATGTGATATCTAAAAAATAACAATACAACTTATTCCTTAAATGGTAAGTCCTCATTGAAGTTTTGGCTTTGATTTGCTTGAGGACAAGGAAAAGCTTTAAGTTGGAGGCGTTGATGAGTGGTGATTTTACCACTCATTCTAGCCTCTTTTCCTTAGCTTTTATGTCCCTTTAATTATAAATGAGGTTGTTTATGGTGGTTATTGTTGCATTTTCAGGTAAAGCATGCAACGAGGTGATTTGAATTGAATTGAAGTGGAATTCAGCAAAAGAGGGTGAAAACATGCCAAAAACCTTCAGTGAATTCCGCTTCTACGGAAGAATAAACGCAGAAGCGACGTCCACTTCTGCGAATTTATGGCGGCTATAACGAATATTAATGATCAGCCATGAACCACTTTTGTGGTTGATTTTACGCTTTCACGGAACTGCAGAAGTGCTTAGTCGTCGGCTTCTGCGATTTCTGGCAATATTGAGCTTTCTGCTTTTGCGTTGATATTTCAACCTTTGCGGAACCACATTTGCATTATTGTTCTACAGATGCAAAACTCATGCATCAAACCTGGGGCAAAGTTGATATTTCATATTTTCTCATCCCAAGTCTATTTTATACTGGTCCAAGCAGATCTTTTGAACATCTTTAGCTTATTTTCAGTCCTTTAAAGACTAGAGAGAACAAGGTGTAAGCTAGGGTTTTGTATAAACACATTTGGGTCTTGAAGATTAAACTTGTGGTTAAGATTTTCTGACTCATTTATGTTTGTTTCTTCATTTCCTTGCTTTGTATTGAATATTTAAGTGTGCAGTATCTGTTTCCAACACTTCATCTTGTTTATGGGAATATTCATATTTAAAGTGTGGATTAAATACCCTGTTATGCTTATATATTGAATGATTTTTATCCTTTTATGAAGTGAGTTATTGTTACTTTAATTATTCTTGTTCTTTCCACTTTCTTAAGGGATTAACTAACCCTAGGACTCACTCATTAACTCCGAATTGATTTTGGAAAAAATAGTTTGGGGTTGGGAAAGATTAATTAACAAGAACTTGACACGTTAACTCTTATTTTATGTAATCTACCTAGGGATAGAATTGAACTACTTGTAGCCTTTCAGGTGTGCTTAATCTTCTAATTATGATTAGGGATAATTCAATTGGGAAGACTTGTTAGTCTTTAGAAGAAGTTAATTAAGAATTATTATCCATGGTTAATTAACATAAACTCGCTCATATTTATAAAATCATGAAATACATTGGATCGTTACTTGAGTGTAATTCCCGATGCATTCACACTTCTAGCCATTGATCATTTTAATTTCTTTCTAGGTCAGTTAAATTTTTGCATTAAGATATAAAAACCTTTTTCAAAAAAATTCTTAGTGTTTGGCATTGCGCAACTAGCGATAATTCTCTTTACATTCCTAATCGCCTACACATTGTTCTCTGTGGGATTCGACCCCGACTCATAGTGGGTAAATTATATTGCATGCGACCGTGTCTATTACTTTATAACCGTGGATTTGGATGTCATCAAATTGCATTATTTGATGGAGGGTGGATGGTACTGCTCTCATAAGGTGTATCCACAGCCTTCCAAGTAAGGTGTTGTACCTTATGTCTCCTTCAATGACCTTGAATTTGGTATCTTGGGTTGTGTTGTCCACGTTAACTAGGAGGGTGATTTCCCCTTTCGTTGTTTCGCTCACCAGGTTGAATTCATTGAGGACTCAGAAGGCGAGCACTATTTGGTCAAGCAGTCCAAGCTGCTCGACCTGATAATATTGGTCGAGCTCCCTGGATCCACGAGTACATATTTAATTTAATATATATTTACAAGTGAAGAGATTAGCAGTGCTTCATTGTGAGGCTGAAACAAGTTCTTGATGTCCTCGTCGCTGAATGTTAGGGCATCCTTTTGTACATTACCCCAAATTCTATTTCATATGGTGATGGATATTTTTATTCTTCTGATCATGGGCTACGGTAGAGCACCGATACTTCCCAAGATCATATGGATTACATGTTGTTGCTCACTTGTTTTGGTTGCCTCTCTTTCATGGAGCTAATGTTTGGCCCAGTCACTGAATAGTTCTCGGGGGTGACCTTTGCAGAATAGCCAAGCTAATTCATCTCGGAGTTGGTTGCAATCCTTAGTCATGTGGCCGTGTATGTTTTGAAATTTGCATACTACGATATGATTCGTCTGTAAAGGATCTGATTGCATAGGCCGTGGCCACCTGTTGTTTCTGATTTTACTGATGGCGAACATGATGTCTAAAATATCGACATTGAAGTTGTATTCTTACAAGTAGGATGCATCCGTCTGCCCTGTGTAACTGTCAAAGCAAGCTCTACTAACAAGTCCCCGAGGGTTCTAGCCTCAGTTCATCCTTCGAACATTGTGGGGTAAGTTGCTCCTCGGGGCGTTTCTCCTATCTTTGGTGTATGGCAGGTACCTCTATTTGTTTTGCTTTGTCTTCTTCGCCAGAAGCCTTCTTGGGTATACCAAGCCCGAGAAGGCTCCTAGTTGGTCTTCCTCGACCATGCTCTTCAATTGGTATCGGTTGTGGACGTCTGACCAAGTCACGACGGGATATTCAACCAAGTTCCATTTCATCTGTTTTGAAGCCACCGAGCTTTGTTCATTCAAACCTTAAGTGAAGACTTGCAATGACCAGCCACCGGAGACTGGTGGTAGTTCCATTCATTCAATTTGAAAGCGAGACAAGAACTCTTGCAGCATCTCGTTATCCCTTTGCTTGATTTTGAAGACGTCGGATTTCCTTGTGGACACCTTGATGGTCCCGTCATGTGCTTTTTATGAAATAATATAGAAGCATGGAAATGAGTTTATAGAGTTAGGAGCTAGGATGTGATACCACATCATGGACCTTTTCGAGAATGTTTCCCTAAACTTCTTCAGCAGTACCGACTTGATTTCCTCTCCCCTTAGATTGTTGCCTTTCATTGCACAAGTGTAAGCAGTAACGTGCTCATTAGGGTAGTAGTTTCAGTTGTATCTGGAATTACGAACTTCTTTGGAATGGGTTTCAGGGCCAATTCCTAAGGGAACACCTTCTGTACGAATTTCTTTGAATCCATACCTTTCAAGATCAGGTGTGTGCTTGGAATTTGGTCGACCCGAATTTGTGCATCTCATCACTCTTGTCATTAGCATCTATCTTTTTTCGCCCAATTTGATCCTTTTTCGTGAGGGCCTCAAGCATCTTTATGATGGTAGGGTCTATTGCCACCCGTTGTCACTTGATCTCCCTAGTACCTGCTCGGGATCGGGGGTCATCTCTCGTGCTACCGTGTTAGGAGTTTTTTTGTGACTTTGCAACTCAGCAGTTGCCAGGTTTTGTGCCTGTAAATTTTCAAAAAGAATGTGAAGGCTAAACTCTCGTTCTTCCCTAGACGGAGTTTTTTTGAATTCATGTGGCTCTCCTTTGTGTACTCTCCTGTTGGTGTGGGAGCTTATATCAACTTGTTGGGCGTCGCATGGGACTGCATCTGTGGGAATTGGCTCTGGTGTGGGTCTCAGGGTTTTGTGGTGGTATACCAACGCCTGGAACATCCACTCCATTCTCTCCATGGTTCTCAATATTTTTGTTCAAGAAAGAGTGTCAGACATTTTGACCTAAAATAAAAGATCATGGGCAATAAAAGTGTGTAAGATAACTTGTGTTGTGTAGTAGAACTAGTAAGAAAATAATCACTATTATTTTTTAGCCCCGAAGTGGGCACCAAACGTTTTACCATAAAAACAGTAATTTCAATTAAATTTGATTATGAGGTTCTAAAAATACACGATTTATTTTTTATGCTAGTTGTTTGAGCAATAGATGCTAAGAAAAAAGATTAGAAGGCACGAGTATAGCTTTAAATAATATGACAGTCGAACCCCATGGCTGGAGATCGAGGGTCTCGAGTTGTTTATCACAAGACCTCGGGGTCGAGTTGGATGAACGATTCAGAGTAGTCGAGGAGAAATAACAGTTATGAGACCTATGATGATGGCTCTTTTATGATCAATGATTGGCAATAAATAATGAAAAATAAATAGAACATAATAAATATAATCAATAAACAAAGTAATGAACACAAGAAAATAAGTTAGAGAGCAGGGAGAATGTTCGTGTGTTTCTTAGTATTGAGCAACAAAATCAATAAAATGAGGATCCCCTTTATATAGGAGGGGACATCCAACATAGTACAAAAATGTATTAATTACAAATATACGGGGCAGGTATAGCCATTTAATTCCCTGATACGCATCAGAGCTAGCCCTCAAGAGTTTGTCAGTCCTAGCAATGCGCCTAGGGAACTTCCACATTATTTTCATAACCATCGATCTATGCTGCTCTTAGGTTGAGCATCAATGGCCATCGGGCTTTGAAACTCGATCGTGGTCTCAAGCCATCAAGACATGCTTACGAGGTGTTGTATCGGTGGAAGATTGGATCCTCCGGTTTTGCCGTGTACAACTTTCTTATTGAGCTCTCTTTTCGCATGTATTTGTCAAGCTCAAGTCCGAGATTCTTAGTCGTGATACTAATTTGTGGAAGGCTTTAGATACGGAGAAGCCCCTCAGGCTTCTTTGTATGTATAAGGGAGATGAATTGGACCACTTGCGGTACAAGGTGGACCAAAGTCGGAATTACGAAAGCTATCTCGAAAGACAGATAAACTTCATTTCACGTTGATGTATGCTCCCATTTTGCTTTCAGAGATTAATACTTAGGTATTCCAGCTGAAGAGCTGGAATGAATTTGGGCTGAATTTTGCCGGGTTAAACATGAGTGTAACGAGCCAAAGGCTCAGGCAGATGCCCATGTTTAAGCCAAGAAGGATTCTTTGGCCAAGTCTTTCGCCCTCTAAGTGCAACTCCGGAATACTCATGCAAACTCCGGATGAGCATGATTATAGGGCTCGAGACTAAACTTCTAAATATGAAGGTCGATGTTGTTGATGGTCGGTTTGAAGCCTAAGAGATCCTAACCAAGGCTAACAAAAAAGTGGCTGTCTATTTGCAAGATGCAACAGACGCTCGAGCTGAGCTGAGAGGGACCCTCGACTAGAAGAGTAGAAGCAAAGAGTGTATCAATTGTAAATCTCAAAGGTAAATACATGAGGACATCATGCCCAGGGCTTCTATCTCTCGGAAGAGATAGTGCAGGAAAGGCGGACGAATGTGATGTTAAGTTCCTTCATCCGGGTGTCAGAGATAGTGAGAAAGAGTTCGATGGCCATAGGCCCCGAGGGGGATGCATATTAGGCCTTTCCTTTCGTTCATAGAGCTTTTAAAGAACACTACAGATGGAGTTTGGTACTTTTTTTCCATATACGTAAAAGAGGAAGCCTTACGGTTTCATTTTTTGTGCACCTCCCTTTAGCCAGACGAACTGGTTTTTGAGTTAAAAGAACTCTTAGGTTTATAGTACGTCCCTAGGTCTCGTTGGCCTAGCCCGTTGGCTCTTACGTGCTTGGTCGATATGACCTTTTATATTCAACGGAGGTAGAGGCTCTTACGCATTGGGTCGTTATGACCTTTTATATTGGCTGGTTATAGTGGCTCTTACGCATTGGGTCGGTACGACATCTAGTAAAAGATTTATTTTCCCCATGTTAAGGGAATTTTAGAATTGTAGTTCTCAAGTGAAATTCCATGAACAACTAATTATGAACATTTGCAAACCCTCCATGATTAAACTATACTATCTCATTGGGTTCTCATATCACTCCAAGTTCATCAAAGGTAGATAGTATGCCGCAATTGCTAAGATTGAATGATCTCCTTCTAATAATGGATTATCTACACATGAGCTAGTCCAATGATCTGCCTATCAGTCTAAATCCCGCCTTTAGGTTTTGGGTTGACCAAGGAGAAATACACCTAGTAACACATTCATACGTCAAAGCCTTTCTCTCAGGCAAGTCTTATAGCATCTCACAATGTGGTTTGTAATAGCTGGTTGTGTAGAAGTGTGTTATAGTGCTTCATTATGTTGTAGAGTTTCTAAACATAATTGGAACTTAGAATTCTGGAGCTATGCATCTTGTGATTTCATACCGAGATATTCTTTCAAAAATGTAGCTTCTCGTAATCGCTTTATATTATCACCCTTCCTAGTGGTTACAATATAAAGGTTACTTCCATAAGGCTTTTTCACTTTCTTTTCATTTGTCTTGCATCGTGTGTTGTTTGCCTGTAATCTTCAATGCAATATTATCTCAATGTCTTGACTAGTTATCCAAGTACATGATTCTATTAAATTCACAATATCTCAATGTCTCGACTAGTTATCCAACTATATGATTTGATTAAATTCACCTCATTTTTATGTACTCTTCAAGTACCCCTTTTCTAAAAGGACACTGAAAGTGGGTAAATCTCCCTTTACAATAGACTTCTAATGGTTCTAAATAGTGCTCATTAGATTTGCTACCTTACTATTTATTTCTCTAATAACTCTCATTATGAAATTCATTCGTGTTTCATGGCATCAAAGAGGAAGTCTAGTAGCATTAATGATTGGTACATATTCCTTTTGTTAGAATATATAAATATTGCTGGTATTCTTTGCAGATGTTCTTCTAATTACCATTTACCTGCTCTGCTTGTCTCTGAGACTAGATAACCTAGGTTACCTTTCCCTGATAAATGCATTAAGACGTCTTATTCTTTCAAACTTATCCATGTAGGCACATTGAGGCCTTGTTTTATACCAACCCATAAATATTTTAAGTATTTCCTTGCCATTGTTACCGATTTTCAAGGGCTATGTGGGCTTGTCTCAAGGGTTACAAAAGTAATTATTTCCCCTAAGTTCAAGCTTATATTGCCATGGTTTCAAACCAAAGTGCTTCCATTTTTAAATAGTCTTAAATGGGTCGTATTGGATAGGCTACGCGGCATTCTTCCCAATAGGCTTCTAGAATAATTGACTATATTATTGTCATGGTAGGGGAGTTTTTCCAATTTTGGTATTCCACCTCCTTGGGTGGATATGAGTGTTATTTGTCTTTCTTCCCGGAGCATCATGTTAACCATTAGAATGTCTCTAACCAATACATGATTTCATCCCAACATTTAGATGTCCTAGATATGTGGTTTTACTCGTGAGAGGGTGAGATTAGATGCCTTCAGATTTTTGCACATATCATGAGCATAATGATTTGGAAGACAAGTTGTTGTACCTTTGCTTCTCTCATATAGGGTCAATTGTCATGGAGGGTTAAGCAGTTTGAATTATGATAGTCTCATAAGTGTTTTAACTTTATTTTCATCCTATGAGCTTATGGCATGGATTCCTTGTGTTAGCTAACGTCAAGAGTGTAATTCCATTTCATGTATTTTTAATCCCATATCGCATTCAAGGTTTTAGAGTATAAATTGATTTTCCATTCATTATCGTATATAAATGGGTCATGTACTTGAATATTCCTCCTTAATGTTTCCTATTGCTAATATACTACTTACCTCTATGCCTTATTTGTGTAATAATTGATCTCTTCAAAGTGATTGACCATGTCGGCATTGTTAGTTGTATCTTTCGTGTCCCATAGCATATAACCTCAGAAAGTACTCTACTCAGTATAGTAATGAATTCTTGGCTAAATCTAGCCCAGTCTTGAAATATATGTTCCTCATTGCATTTAACTTATTAGGTATTGAAGGTCCAAACATGTCAAATGGGGATCATCCCCGTGTGTTCACATATATTCGATAGGTAGTTTTATGGATAGTTTATGATAGAATATTTTAAAGTAATCGTCGAAGGTCATCAAAGGTTTAGCATGGGTGTTCGAGTAGAGATTTAGAATTCAGGAGGGTGAAATGGTTATTCTCAAAATTTTCCCATGTATATTTTTGTGAATTGATAATGAAATGTACGTAAGCGCATTTCCCATTATGTCGCACCAAGGGTATGATGTTTCCCGATAGTTGTTCCTCACAAATTTGTATTTGCATATGTCTATGTATAAGAAGGTAGGTGGAGATCATTTTTATATCATCCTGTTGTAAATATTGAAGGTGAATGTTAATGGATAGTTAGTTTATGCGAGGGTATCTAGATGTTGTCCTTGTTAGATAAGTTCAGGGGTTGGGATTGTTTCTGTGAAAGTGTTATGGCAAAGCTTGTAAATCGAGGAGGCCACCTTGAAGGCGGCAATTTTCGTGGAAGGGAAATATTTTTGCTTGATTGTATATCCAAAAGCTTTTACTTGAAAGATACCTTCTAGGTATTATGATTTAGAAATGTGTGGTTCATGTCCATGTATCTTGTCGAAATTCTGAAACATTTGGGATTTTAGTCAAAATTTAGGGACTTGAGGTAGGTTAGAAAAGAGATATATTAACTTGAGAATTTGGGGTCAACTCTACTCCTCATTCAAGGATGAATGATCCTAAGGGGGAAAGAATGTAAGGCCCCTGAAAAATTCACTTAGTAACCTAGGATTTTGTGGTGCCATGTAGTCTATTTATAATATTTTTATGCTATTAACATGGTGGGCATCAATTATACTTGGAAAACAAGTGTATGAGTCATATATTAAGTAATGTGGGGTCCAGGGAGAGGCCTAAGTGTAAGCCAAATGGGAAAAGTATCATCATAGGCTAAACCATTCGTCATTTGGACAAGCACATCTATATATATATATATATATATATATATATATATATATATATATATATATATATATATATATATATAAGGTTTTATGTGATGAATAACCTATCAAATCAAAGTTCTTTGAGTCTAGTTTTCAATGCTTCAAACCATTTGTCATTTGGACATTCCTAAACAATGTTATGATCAAATTACCAAAGGCTGGAAAAATGTGATCCTGTATCAGATATGCGATCACTAAATCCATTATACGGTCCGCATACCTGATTTGTGATTTCAAATCTGGTCGGAAACTGGACCACCGTAGCCCAGTTTTGGGCACCGAGTTTTACGATGCACTTGAGGCCGGCATACCCATTCTGAAGTCCAATATGCAACCGCGGACCCCCATTCAGGAGCTTAATCTTTCTATTTTTATAACCCGACCCCATTTTAATATATAGTTTTTGGGGCTTTATTTGGGGTCATTTTTTCACTGATTTTAGAGAGAGTTCAGAGCATTTTATAGAGGGGAGGAGGAACCCAAAATTCAATCATCTAATCTTGTATCAATCTTCAAGAATCAAAGAACCCAATCACAAGTTCTTCATCTAAGAGGTAAGATTCTATACATTAGGCTTTAATATTGAGTTTGGGGTGTAAGATGGGGTATTGATGTATGATTGTTGGGTTTAATACTATTATATATACACGCATGTACAAAGTAGGCTTGTTGAAAGATTGTTGAACCTAAATAAGTAAAGATTGGGTTGGTGAATGAAGGAAACCTTGTAAACGATATTTGAAATCAAGATTCTCAACTAGTTGTTAAAGCATATTTTAATATTGTAAATTAGTATGCATGCGCGGGAGTTCAGAGGAGTTTTACCGAACAAGGAAAAGCATCCTTCTCAAAGGAAGCTGAACTAAATTCTCTCGGTACTCAAGTAAAGAATCAATTCTACATCAGCAAAACAAGATTATCTCCATGATTCTAGGAAATTAGATCAAGCCCTAATGGAACACAGATTCCATGCAATCCATGATTTATGAGTCAAAGAAAATTACTAAAGACCAATTAATGCTACATGATCAATTATTTAAGACCAATTAATGATGACAGCAATCAAGATCAGAAGGGACAAAAATGACGGAAGAATTGTATCAATCTCACCATTTGCCAATGAAAAAAGATCTGAAGAGACGCAACGGCTAGTACTTTATTCTTGGAAGGAATTAACTCTTTCCAAGGATCAAAACCCTTGGGTTTTTGAGCCTTCACCATCCATTTTTGTATAAGTTCTTAGTGCAACCCCATCCTTAGTATACTTTGATCAAACCAAAACAACTCTCCTCAATTTACTGCAAACAAGCACAGTAGCTCATATAGTTCTATTGTGTAAAAAGTTAGGGATAGAAAGAGAGCTTACAACTGGTGAGGCATTCTATCAAACAAGTGCTCGAAATCTGAGAAACAAACCATGAATTTGTATTCGAAAGAAAACTCATTTGCTTGAAGTGAAATCCCTTGCAATCCAAACGGACTGGATTAGAATTCACATTGAATCCGTACCAGTATAAAATTTCAGGTGTCTTTAATTTCTGCATTTACTTTCTTCTTATTACTTCGATTTTCTCTATCTACAACATTTCCATATTCAATCGACTTCAAAATTTTTTAGTCAACTTATTACGATTAGTTTTAAGCAATATACAATTTACCCCCCCCCCCCCCCCCCCGCTTGTACTTTCGATTGGTATCAAAGCAACGCTCACACTTTTGCTTTTTGCTTAACAGCTTGTGATAAAAAAGATCATGGCAAATCAAG
The DNA here is from genome assembly GCA_034376525.1 of Nicotiana benthamiana. Taxonomy (NCBI): domain Eukaryota; kingdom Viridiplantae; phylum Streptophyta; class Magnoliopsida; order Solanales; family Solanaceae; genus Nicotiana; species Nicotiana benthamiana. The sequence continues at coordinate 133,759,260 of CM067329.1, read as the reverse complement.
TTATTGTTGGAGCTTTATTTCAGGAAGGAACTTCTCAAGTAGGAACATACTTCAATGGACAACACTTCTCCCACTACAAAATTTGCATGGAAATCTTCACCAAAACATACGATGTCAAAGTATGGAGGGTCATCAAGAAGGGAAACTATTCATTGGTTGCCAGTTCTCCACCGCTCGATGATCTTGATGATATAGACTCATACTCAAAGGAGCAATTAAAAGTTGTGCAGATAAAACACAAGGCAAGAAATCTTTTTCGCAATGCAATCAGTGGTTAAGAATAAGAGAAGATTTCTAGTTGTGATACCAAATAAATGTGGGACAAACTTGAAGTTACCTATGAAGGTACCAGCAAAGTAAAGAAAACTCACACAAATATGCTAGTTCACGACTATGAAGTATTCTCAATGATGGAAGGAGAATCCATCGAAGAAACGTTTGCCCAGTTCAGTAAAATAATCTGTGATTTGAAAGCTTTAGGCAAATCATACACAAGTAGTGATCAAGTTAGGAAAATTCATAGAAGCCCACCAACCATCTGGCAGACTAAAGTGGTCACTTTAGAATCTCAAGACCTTAACAATCAATAATATGATGAACTTCGAGGAGAAATAATTGGTTTCGAAAGAACGCATCTGAAGAAGACAAATCAAGAAGAAAATAAGAAAATTGTTGCATTCAAAGCCACTACTGAAACTACTAAGAATGAAATTGATGATCCTAATGTTCTACAAGATGAAATCGCTATGATGTCTAGAAATATGGATGAATTAATGAAAAGATATAGAAATACAAAGAAGGAAAGATTTCCACAAAGAATATTAAGACAATTCTATGAACAAGACAAGAACGATGGAAAATGCAATAAGTATGGAAAGTCTGGGCACATCCAAACGGAGTGTCCAGAACTGAAGAGAAAGATCCCTAGAGGATTCAATAAAAATATTTTATTTAGAAGCTTGAGTGATGAGGATGACTCAGACCATGAAGAAATAGCAAATCTCTGGTTCATGACAATTCTAGAAAACCAGATCAACAAATTTCAGGGTGTTGGACAGAAGAAGATGATTCAGGTAATGAAAACTGCTTTATGGCAAGAGGACAAACTAGCGAGGTAAGATCTTATGACTGTGAAAGATCCAATGAATTTTTGACTCCACCCTAAAAGAGTCTCAAAAGATGATGAATGAACTTAGGAGACTCACCAGGGAAGTCAAAGACTGGAAACTCAAGCTTGAAGTATGTGAAATTGAAAATGACGTACTTCAAGAAGAGTTTGAGGAATTGCAAATGCGGTTTAACAACTTGCACAAATCAACCAGTCACAGCTCTGGTAGGCCAAACCAGATGACTTCCAAGCCAACTGGCAAAGAACCAATCAGAACTAGATTGACTAGTCGATCGAACCAGTCAACTTATTAGCCCACTGGAAAGGAACCAACAAATCCTATGACTGCTAATTCCAACTTTTGTGAAACACCTGAAAATAGGTCTAGAGTTAAATGTCACTATTGTAACAAAAATGGCCATATAAATATTCTGGTTGTCACTTTCGTAAATCTCATATGTTCTGATGGATATGGAAACCTAAGAACTCTAAACCAGTAACACTAACTCACGAGGACCCAAGCAAGCTTGGGTACCTAAAAGAAATTAATAAATCTATGTTGCATGAACACCACAAGTGAAGCGCAAAGGGAAATGGTATCTAGATAGTGCGTGTTCTAGTAACATGACAGGTGACAAAAGCCTTTTTAACGAAGTTACAAAGATTGATATAGGGAACGTCAAATTTGGAGATGATTCAAAAGGCAAAATAGGTGGCACTGGAACTATACCTTTCAACAACAGCTGTGATATTACAAAATTATATCTGATTGATGGATTGAACTACAATCTCCTCATCATAAGTCAACTCTGTGATTCAGGATATGAGGTAAAATTTAAGAGAACTGGATGTGCTATTGAAGACGAATCAGGTAAAATAGTTCTTCCTGGAAAAAGGTATGGAAATGTTTATATACTTGATGGTTTCGAAAATATAGATGGTCACATCTATCTAACCTCTATGTCTGATGATCCCTGATTATGGCCCAGAATACTAGGTCATGCTAGTTTGCATTTAATTGAGAAACTATCCAAACATTATCTAATCATTCGGTTACCTAAATTGAATTTCTCTAGCACCCATATTTATGATGCATGCCAAATGGGTAAGCAAACTAGAAACCCTTTCGAAAACAAAGGCATAGTATTCACTTCCAAACCGTTGCAATTACTTCATATGGATTTATTTTGACCTACTAGAACTGCTAGCATAGGTGGAAAGAAATATGCATTTTTATTGTTGATGACTTTTCACGTTTCACTTAGGTATTTTTCTGTCTCACAAAGATGAAGCCTTGAGAAACATTGATGTTTTCTGCAAAAGGATTGAAAGAGAAAAAGGTTATCAAATCTCCATAATCCAAAGTGATCATGTAGATGAGTTTGAAAGCAAGGCATTTGAAGATTTCTGTAATGATCAAGGTCACACTCACAATTTCTTTGCTCCTCTCTCACCTCAACAAAACGGAGTTGTGGAAAGAAAAAATAGAACTCTTCAAGACATGGCAAGAATCACTCTGTTAGATCATTCTTTGCAAAATCATTTCGGGGCTGAAGGTGTGAGTATTTCATGCCACATTCTAAACTGATGTCTCATAAGGACCATGTTGAATAGGACTGTGCATGAACTCTGGAAGGGTAAGCATCCTAATATAAATTACTTTCATCCATTTGGAAGCAAGTGTTTCATTCACAACAATGGTAAGGACAATCTTGAAAATTTTATCCAAGAAGTGAAGGTATTTTTGTTAGTTATTCTGTAAATATCAGATCTTTTAGAGTTTTGAATAAATGTACTCTGTGCACTGAAGAACCAGTTAATATTATTTTTGATGAAAATAATCCCATGGTCGATAAAGGAAAATCACAAGAAGCAACTAGTCGCACAGATGTAGTAGAGTCGACTGAACAAATTAGCAAAAACACTCCGGAACAACATTTGGAGTCGAGTACTAGCACTGCTCAACTAAACGAACGGAGAAATGAAACTAAATACCCACAGAAATAAATCATAGGGGACCCAAACGAAGGAATAAAGACCAGGACTGCCTTTAAAAAGAAAGTGAACATTGCTCTAGTTTCTCAAATAGAGCCAAAAAATGTAGAAGAAGCTTTGAAGGACTCGAGCTGGGTGAAAGCCATGCAAGAGGAATTAGATCAATTCAGCAAAAATCAAGTGTGGAAGCTGATACCCCTACCTGAAAATGTTTCTGCCATTGGAGTAAAATGGGTGTTCAGGAACAAATTGAACGAAGAAGGACAAGTGATTAGGAAAAAATTCATGTTAGTTGCTCAAGGCTATTCTTAACAAGAAGGAGTCGACTATGATCAAAGTATCACTCTTGTAGCTTGACTAGAGTCTATACGAATCATGTTATCATATACATCATTTAAAGGATTCAAATTGTTTCAAATTGATGTTAAAAGCGCTTTTCTAAATGGATTAATCTAAGAAGAAGTTTTTGTGAAATTACCCCCTGTCTTTGAAGACTCAAAATTTCTTTATCATGTGTACAAGCTTACCAAGGCACTATACGGACTGAAACATGCTCCACCGTCTTGATATGCCAGGTTAAGTACATTCCTTGTTGATCATGAGTTCACCAAAGGTAAATTAATACTACTCTATTTATTAAATGATCAACCCAAGGTAATGTCATCATTCAAATTTACGTTGATGGTATTATTTTTGGTAGTGCTAACTCTCTTATGTGCAAGGAATGTGCAAACCTCATGCTAAGTGAATTCGAAATGAGCATGATGGGTGAACCCACATTTTTCCTTGGATTTCAAATTTATCAATCTGAATAGGGAACTTTCATCTGTCAAACTAAATATACCAAAGAGATGATCCAAAAGTTTGGCATGAGCAATGAAAAATCGATTGGGACCCCTATGAGTGCAGCTACAACTTTAGATAAAGACGAACATGGTACTCCTATTAATAAAACCAAATACATGGGAATGATTGGATCTCTACTGTATCTGGCTGCTAGTCGACCAGATATTATGTTTAGTCTTTGTAAATGTGCCAGGTTTCACTAGGATCCCAAGGAGTCACATCTAACTTATGTAAAAAGAATTATTCGATATCTTATTAGCACAGTATCTCATGGATTGTGATATCCTCGCTCTAACTCCTTTAAATTAGAAGGTTTTTTAAATGCACATTTAGCAGGTGATACAGAAGACAAAAAGAGCACAAGTGGCACTTGTCAATTAATTGGAAGGGCGTTAATATCCTGGAACAGTAAAAAGCAAGCATCAATCGCTTTGTCAACTACTGGAGCTGAATACATAGCAGTTGGTCAATGTTGTGCGCAATTGTTGTAGATGTCTCATCAATTGGGTGATTACAAACTTTCTTTTAAGCCTATTGAAATCGTTTATGATAATTCTAGTGCAATTTGTTTTTCGAACAATCATGTGCATCACTCTAGGGCAAAACATATAGACATTAAACATCATTTTATTAGAGATCACGTTCTTAAAGGTGATATAGAACTAGCTTTCGCTGGCACCTCTACCCAATTAGCTGATATATTTACTAAACCATTGTTGGAAGATAGATTTTGTTCTTTGAGAGAATTACTTGGCATTATTTGTTTTTCAAAAAATTCTAAGGACTAAAGTGTTACTTTTCAAAAAAAATGTTATAATTGCTCTTTTCCGTGCATTGATTATGCCATCAATCTTTTCCTCTCTTATTAGTCTTATTCCATTAGTTTGCAGTTGAAGTTGCAAAGCCAATTATCGTATCGATTCATCTGACACCCCTTCCTTTACCTCAACCAACAAATCTTCTCTCTTTAAGTTAGTCCTTTTCCATCTCCAACATCTCTCTCATCCTCTACCAACTCTTTTTCCAACCTTAGCCACCCATCTCTTCTCCCATGGAAAAATCCTCCAAAACCCCCTCTGCTTCCACCAGGAAAAGTACTCGCGTAAAAGAAAAACCTTCTTCCGCGCCGCCTGAGCAAGTAGACTTAGGTTCTGATTGTTCTGAGGGTTGTGCCTCCTCTCAAGTAGGGTTCTCTGAGCACTCCCAACATTTAAGTAACAAGGACTCTGGAAATCGTCCCATGGATGATCCTCCTTCTTCTACTCCAAAGAAATCAAAGTATGATTTCTCAACCTCTGTCAAATCATGCCTAAATTTCTGGGACACCAAAATAGGGATTTCTTTGTTTCTCATAATGACAAGCCCATCGCCCATGGCAGAGGAGTAAATCTTGATCTTATGGAGTCTCTCAACTGTAAGGTAAAGTATCTTTTTCCTGTATCAAGGGTGGGAAAAATTTCTCTCTAGTTTTCCGCCTACCGTGTGTGAACCCCTTGTCCGAATGTTTTTTGCAAATCTTCGCTCTAGTAAACATGATAGGCTTGAAACTCTTGTGCTTGGTAAACACCTTATTCTTGATTGTGGTTTGTTTGACTCATTCTTCCTCTGTCATTGCTCTGTTTTCCCAACTGTCTTTAAGAAAGTCTGGCCTGAGGATTTTGAAATCACCTTTGATCAGGCTAAATAGTGTATTGCAGAACATCCCTCTGAAACCCTTCCAAATAAATTAGGGACTAGTGATGTTAGCGTTGAAACTAGAGTTGCTGTAGCCACCACTCTCCTCCCCATAATTGGTTCCTTTTCAACCTTCTCTCAACACCTTCTTTTTCTACTCTCTTATCTCCAACCTCAAAATCAAGTTGTCCTCCTAGGTCATAAATTTTATGATTGAGAGTGCTGAAGATCCAACCAGACTTCCTTATGGTATGGCCATCACCCACATTCTAGAAGCTCATCAATTTCCACTTTCAGACTACCCCTTCATTCATGTGAACAAATGCTACAACTCTAGAGCCTTTTCAGGTATGGGGTATGTGAGTATCAAGGGTGACTGGGTCAAAAAGGGTGATAGTGATGCAAAGCCTACCTCCGTGAAAACCTAGCCTCCATCCGTTGTTCTTCCCTCTCCCATTCCTGCAGACCTAAATGAAAAGCTCAGCTTCATTGACTCTCAACTCTCATACATCAAGACTCTTCTGTCAACTACAAAGTCGACTATGGATTCTATTCACTCTATTTCTAAAGAAATATGGTCCGATATGTCTAAGATCAGGGTGGTTGTGCAATGGGCAAGGGAGAATGTGGTTTAAGCCTTCAAATAAGTGCATGATAGGCTTGATAGAATGAGTGTTGCTGCCAACACCAGCTTTGACCAGTTGAAGGAGGCCATTTGCAACACTCTTACCTACTTTCTGTGTTGATAGAATGGATGTGGTCTACGGACAATTTTTTCCTTCGTTTTAAACGTGTTTTGGATATGGTTGGGCTATGCATGTGGATGATTTTTTTTCTCTTTTGCGTTTGTGGATGATAATTTTTGTTGCTCCCTCTTTGCTGATGTCAAAAAGGGGGAGAATATTTCTGGACTATTAACTCTCTATGTGCAGTTTCAAGTTCATTTTGTATAGTACTTCGTATATACTCCCTATTTGTTAAACGAGTTACGGGAGATCGTACCTCATATTCTATTAATTGGGTAAGTCAACTATGATACCCATGTATAAACACTAACATACAGTTATAAGTCGACTGCACGCATTGAGGAGGAGATCAAGTTCAGTAGACTACAAATGTTGGGGGGGGGGGGCAAGTCAGTCCGTCTCATACAGGGAAGTCAACTATTGTTTATCCCATTACTTATATATATATATATATATATATATATATATATATATATATATATATATATATATATATATATATATATATATATTTTTTTTTTTTTTTTTTTTTTTTTTTTTGCGATCATCAAAAAATGATTAATATGCATGTGCAGGAGTTCAAAGGAGCTATACCAAAGAAGGAAGAACATCTTTCTCAAGGAAGCTGAACTAAATTCTCTCAGTGCTCAAGGAAAGAATCAACTCTACATCAGCAAAATGAGATTATCTCCATGATTCTGGGAAATTAGATCAAGCCCTAATGGAACACAGATCCCACGCAATCCGTGATTAACGAGTCAAAGAAATTTACTGAAGACCAATTAATTCTAGAGGGTCAATTACTGAAGACAAATTAATGATGACAGCAATCAAGATCCGAAGGTCCAAAAATCAAGGAAAAATTCTATCAATCTCTCCATGCGCCAAAGGGAAAAGATCTGAAGAGATCCAACGGCTACTACTTTATTCTTGGAAAGAATCAACTCTTTCTAACGATCAAAACCCTTGGGTTGTCGAGACTTCACCGTCCATTTTTGTATAAATTCTTAGTGCAACCCTATCCTCAGTATACTTTGATCGAACCAAAACAACTCTCTTCAATTTACTACAATCAAGCATAGTAGCTCATATAGTACTGTTGTGTAACAAGTCAGGGATACAAAGAGTGCTTACAATTAGTGAGGCATTCAAACGAGTTCTAGAAATCTGAGCAACAAACAACGAATATGTAGTCGAAAGAAAACTCATCTACTTGAAGAGAAATCCTTTGCAACCCAAAGGGACAGGATTAGAATTCACATTCAATCCGAACCAGTATATAATTCCTGGTGTCTTTAATTTCTGCATTCACTTTCTGCTTATTACTTCGAATTTCTCTATCTGCAAGATTTCCATATTCACTGGACTTCTAAAGTTTTTAGTCAACTTATTACGATTAATCTTAAACTATATACAATTCACCCCCCCCCCCCCCCCGTACTTTTGCTAGTATTTGATAAAATGCTCAAATATTCTAAAACCATGAATACATTCCTAATTTGTGTTCAATTATGTTATGCCTCAAAGTAGATTGGGATTGCAATAATTTTTGAAACGTTGTAATAACTTAAGGAAAGCTTAAATAAGGTATGTATGGCTAAAACCTCGTCTTTTAGAAATTGAGCTCTATCGATGCTTGTGTAAATGTGGTAAGACTGAACTTTGGACTCTTGCTGTGATTGATACTTACATGACTTGGTGTTGTGACCCTATATTTGCGAAAGATGCATTCCAATATGATCAATGTCCTGTTCTTAATAACTTTAAAAGGGTGCAAGGAATATGAATCATGTATTAAAATGCTAATACCTTAAGTTGAGATTGGAGCTGCATATATTATGGAATCTATGTGAAGTCTTATCTATGCTTACAATTTCCAATTGCTCTTGTGTATACCTACTGTCCAAAATAGCAAATCTGATATTCAAATTTGGAGCGAGGTAAAATGCGGCCTAGTTCCAAGAATGATGTGATAAGTTGTGTCTCAAGTGCCTATGAAATGACATATGTGAAACAAAATGGCTAATGAGAAGGGAACAATGCCTTGGTAAGGCAGCCTAGCCGATCGGGCCGAGATCATACTCCGCTCAAGATAGGAAAATGATGTGAAAATGGCATGATTCTTTTAGTTAATAATGTTGTGATCATTTTAAAGTGTTTTTGTACTTGTGATTTCATTATTATTGTATGATATCTTTCTAACTAGATGGTGTTTCGTTATAAATACTAGTGCAATTCGATGGAACTAATGTCCTTTTTGCCAAGGGCGCTACGTTTTTAAATGGATGTATGTGTTTCTATAGCAGGCAATGTTGGTTGCATCTAGTGCCGCATCATCCTTTCAGCTAACTTGGTGAGCCCCACTTCATTTTGTGGTCATGTTTCATTTGTTTGTCATGTACTTTGTATTTTAGGTATAACCGGAGCCATGTTACTGGCATTTCTATATTACAATACTCTTCAGCTATGTTTAGAGGCTTTGTAGACAGGTTGTGGGTAGTGTCGGGTATTGGAATTAAAGTAAAAATATAGATGTTTGACAAAGATTTATAAAACTTGAAATATTTTGATAATTGTGATATAAGTTACTAATGGAAATAAAATGGAAGTTGCTAATAAAATACTTACTAAAGCTTATTAATGGAGTCAAACTCCTATTTAATCATGAGTTGGGTTGGGTAGGATGAAATCTAACATGTTTGCTCTGTCGGGCTTATTCGGTTGAGCGCCAGTCACGTTCATCAGCTTATGGGGCATGATAGAATGCCTACAAGCACTTGAAGGGGTTTGTAGATACATGCTGGGGTAACAAGCAGACAAATGTGTTAGAGGATGCGTTGAGATTGAGGCTATTCCTGTTCTCTCTTCAGTGTAAAGCACTTGATTGGTTAGAAAGGTTCCCCAATCATTCCATCACAACGTAGGATTAATACGCGGACAAATTTATTGCCATGTTCTTTTCACCAAGTAACTTGGCGACACTCCGGGATGAAATATTATCCTTCAAACAAGATCTAACTAAGAAAATATATGAAATATGGGAGAGATTTTGAACAATGGTAAAAGAGTGCCCGAATAATGATATGACGGATGAGATGAATCAACAAACCTTTTATCAGGGCATCAACACCACTAATAAATGCATTGTTAACCAATTGGTGGGAGGGAATTTTATGAAACTTCCATGCCAAGAGGCATGTGATATACTTCATGAAATGGTCGAGACTTCTTCGGCATGGCAAAGTAGAGCAAATGTGCCCCATGGTGGCCCCACGGTCATTAATTTGCACAAGGAGTTGCATGTCCACGGTCAATCTATTGTCGAGCTTACAACTACTATGAATCAATTGGCGAAGGTGAATTTGTAACAAGTCCAAGATCCCCGCCAAGTCAATTCCATGGAAGGAGTGAATATGCTTAAGAAAAGCCAAAGAGGGCAACAACCAAAAGGGAATTGTGATGAATATGATGATGGTGGTTTTTCGAATGAGTGTTATGATGATCAAACTGAATATTTTCAATATATCAATAACTATCATGGCAACAGAGGAAACTCTTTGAACCAACAATGGTGACCCCAAGGAAATTATGCCAATCAACAAGATGGTGGTAATTGGAATAACAACAATCAACCAGGTGGTGGTAATTGGAACAATAACAACCATGGCAGAAATTGGGGGAACAACAATTCAGGAAACCAAGGGAACTGGAATGGAAAGAACAATAACAATTGGAATAGCAATGATAACCAAGGTAACAGAGGGCAAAGCTTTCAAAGGCCCTCAATGTACCAACAACCGAACAATCAATCCGATTTCCATTCTCAAGGTCCGAGTTCTTCCAATAGAGATTTGGGTTGAATTGAAAATATGTTCTAGCATATGATGAAAAAGAAAATGCGCAATTGGCATCTCATAACAAATCTATCCAGAACTTAGAGGTGCAACTAGGACAAATCTCTCAAGCATTGAATATGTGCCCCAAGAGTGCTCTACCAAGTGATACAGTAGTAAACCTGAAGGGCGGGAACACCAATCAACTGATGGAGGCTACAATAAGAAGCGGGAGAGGCGATGATGTGCATGCTTCAAGATAAAAGCAAGTCGTGGTTGATGATGATGAGTTGCGAGATGATAGCGTACCTTTGATTGTAAAATACATAGTTGACTATGTGAACAATGATGTGAGGATTAATATTGATGAAGCCGAGGTTGAGACTCAAGATGGTGTGAACCCATCTAGGGAACATGTGATTGATATACCCGATCTGGTGTTGCCCAAAGACAAGGTACCTTTACCTAGGACACCTCCGCCTTATCCTGAACGGTTAGCAAAGCACAAGAGTGACCATCACTTCAAAAAGTTCATAGACATGATGAAGAGCCTTACAATAAATATGCCTTTTGGTGGAGGTACTTGAACAAATGCAAGGGTATGACAAGTTTATGAAGGATTTGGTGACAAAGTAGTGGTCGATGGAGCGTGAAATAATTAAAATTACTCATCAAGTGAGTTATATCGTCCATTCTATGGCCCCAAACTTGAGGATCCTGGAGCTTTTACTATCCCTCGCACTACTGGAAGTGTGGATTTTTCCAAGGACCGTTGTGATTTAGGGGATAGCATAAATTTGATGTAGTACTCGGTCTTCAAGACCTTGGGAATTGGACAACCTTGACAAATTTAAATGAGACTTCAAATAACGGATCGATCGATGGAGCAACCTTTGGGTATAATTGATGACGTACTTGTCCGTGTGGATAAATTCATATTGTCGGATGACTTTGTCATATTGGATTGTGAAATGTATTTTGAAGTCCCGGTCATTCTTGGTAGACCTTCCCTTGGAACGGGAAAGGCATTTGTTGACATTGAAGCAGGCGAGTTGACTTTCCGTGTGGGGGATGCGAAGGTTTTTTTCCTTGTTTACAAATCCATTAGGCAACCTAATGGCACCGAGATGTGCTCATTTTTGTCGATATTGTCACAGCTGTGATATTGGATGATACATGTTCTATGATAATGTTAAAGATCCCCTTGTTTTCGTGCCTCAAAATTGGGATGTAGATGATGATACAAGTAGAGTGAAGTGCATAGATGATTTACATGTCATGGAATCTTATAAGCCTAGTAAGTTATCTTTGGATCTTGACAACTGGAAAACTCTTGCAAATCGGGAAAATCCACCAACAAAACCAACAATTGATGAGCCAGCGGTGTTGGAATTGAAACAAATTGTTCCATGCCTCTGCCACAGTCTTTTTAAGCACAAAATTATCTTGGATGATGATGCAACGCCTTTCTTGGAATCAAAGAAGATTAAATGAAGCACAACATGAAATGGTGACTAATCCTCATAATGTGTTGATTCCTACAAGACAAGACATAGGCTGGCAGCTTTGCATGAACTATGGAAAATTGAACAAGGTGCCCCGCAAGCATCATTATCCCTTGTCATTCAATGATCGGATGCTCAACCAACAAGGTGGGCATGCTTTTTATTACTTCTTAGAGAGTTTGATGAGAGCCACATGGTGGCACTTCTTGATTTGAAGTAATGTGATGGTAACGTGTGCCGTGCTGTAAGGTTAAAGCAGTCGCTTCTTGGGGGCAACCCATGTCTTTTTCTTCTTGCTTTCCTTGATTTTCTTTGTAGTTTAGGAATAATTTTTGGGCTGATTGGTTGTTACATGTTTCAAGGATTCTGTTGACGCAGTGCAAAATGTTTTGGGAAAATTGAACAGCCTCTGAAGTTGCCAGTGCGGCGCATTTCACTTTGTGCGGTCCGTACTGGTAGAGGTCAAGTAAGGTGCTCTGTGAAGTGTTGCATTCCATTTAGTGCGGCACGCGGTGGACCTCTGCGGATGCAATCTGGTTTTGTGCGGACCGTGGAGGTTTCCTACTCAAACTTCTTTTGAACAAAACCAGCATGGTTTCCCGGTCCATTTTGTGTTGCCGCTCTGGTAGGTCAGAATGGGTCCTACGTGTTTTATATAAATAGACCCAGGGGTCTCCATTTACCCTTTTCGGACTTTTAGCACTCTGAGAGCTAAAGCTACTGTTTATTCTCTGTTGTGACTATAATTCTCGCTTAAGATTGACTAATTGAATTTCTTTTCATATCTGAAACTATTTCTCTCATCCCTTGTTCGTTTAATTGAGTAATTTTACTTTTTTTCTCATTATAATTAGCCTATAACTTCTTTTGCTTCTTGCTTATCTCAATTGTTTTAGCTTAGGTTAGTTAAGTGCAAATTTCTAGTGTGCTTGATGTGCAGAATGACTAGGCAAATTGAGAAGGGACAAAGTAGGTGAAGATTTGAACGATATTTCAAAAATTAGGAACCCTAACTCAGTGCTTGAACAAAGCACCCTCCGCGGACCGCAATAGTTTTTATGCGGTCAGCGGTTCCCTGAAGCAGTTCATGGGTACCATTTTGTGCAGACCGCGGTGCTCATGTGTCTGAAAGTCGACTTGTGTCAAGCGCGGCCGCATCGAATTTAGTCCGATCCGTGCTGGCCCATTGAGGCCGCGGTAAAAATTTTTGTAGTCCACGGTGGGTGGATTCAGAGGATGTGTTTTACAGACCCTCCCCCAATATGGACCACGGTCGCCTTTGTGCAGTCCGCGGTGCCTCCAGTGCGGCCGCATTCCTTTTTGTGCAGGCCGCAGTGCACTATTTCTGCAACTTTATTTACAATATTGTGGCTTCTGTTCTGAAATTCTTTTTCCACAACTGATTTGCTACATGTGTTGATACTAATAAATCTAGATGTTTGTGCTTGTAGACCATGGTTAAACAACGAGGTAGATGTTCAAAAGAACCCGACGGAGGTGATTCCTCCAGGGGACGCAAGGGCAAGAAGATTATCTGACTTATTCCCTAAGTGAGAGAAAGTACTAAGAAGATGCAGAAGCAATTAAAGCAGGTAATAGAGCTTGAAACCAGTCGGGAAGTTAATACGTGCCTTCCCAATATGTTTCTTCTGACTCTGTGCCTGAGTATGTCCCTTACTGGCTCGGAAGAATGAGATTGAAGGATAAATTTCCCCTACTCTCACCCACTGCCTAAGCTCTAGAGAGTTTTCATTATGAGTCATTGCGGGCTTAACAGCCAGTAGTGGTGATAAATCCATCTCCCCACAACTTCATTATCCGAGAAGAGTGCTGGCGGAGGTGATGAGGGTGGTGAGGCGGGGCCTCATAGTGGTGTAGCTCAGGTTGGGGGTGTTGAATGAACTAGAAACCCCGCAATATGGGAAGAAAAATTTGTTAGCCAGGTGGCTTTCCACAAATTTAGGGTATGGTGGCACTTTGGATATTGATTCTTGAGAAAAGATTTATTAATCCTGACTTGCTGCCCCTAAATCCAAATTACATACACACTTTCAAGCTTGAGCTGGTTGGGAACATTTCAGTGATGATTGTATAAAGGAATATGAGCACATGGTCAAGGAGTTCTATAGCAATGTGGCCCACATCGTGAAGGGCACAAAAGTAACCAAAGTGCAGAAATGTTATGTTTTCTGGGAAAGCACTAATTGAGTACTTGGGTTTCAATGACAAAGATGAGACCCTGCAAATTTAGAAGTTTGCACGGGTGAGGAGGTTCATCCGTGGTCAGCTGCATAGCTAGCAATCCCGGGTACTGTTCCATAATGGTTGACAGTAGGGGCAAAAATACTTTGGCGGACTCTTAATTTTGAGGCTACGGGTGGTTGACCTTTGTATGCAGTCAACTTGGCCCCACTTCCCATGATCAGACTATTCCCCTTTCCCGAGATGTTCTTATTGCTTCTATTATGGCGGGATACCCTATCAAACTGGGCAATGTGATGTCCGATGTGATTTCTGAAGTGGGGGTTGAGCATGACTAGAACTACCCTTTTCCCAACGCCCTCACCATGTACTTTTGGGACCTGAAAGTGGAGAAGAAGCCCTTTAATACCAAGGTTAAACTGGTGGCGCCATTGTCGTTGTATATCTTAAAGGGGCCAAACAACCCCAAAGACAAGAATTACGAGCCACCTGCCTCAGCCTTAACTAGCCACTCTGAGGAGCCGGTTGGCGTAGAGCCTTCTACTAAGCCTTCCACCGAACCTACTGACACTATTATTGACATACCCCCTAGACCTTCCTCTACTGTTGTTCCCTCTAATTCAGTTGGCTTGGGGATTCCATATTCTCAGGCCCGTCTTATCACTGCACACCAACTGATGCAGACAATGCATAGCTTGAACAACTAGATGTCAGCTGGTTCGTCCAAGTTCTCTACACTGTCTTCTTTTATTGAGGCAAAGTCAGCACCACAGACAGTTCATATTCCACAGTCCATTGAGGGCACGTTGAAGAAAATCCAGGAGAACCAGGAAAAGATCATGAGTACTCACACTGCCCTGTCTAAAGTAGTGGATTCACATGGCAAGGCTCTGAAGGAGCTTGACCGGAAGCACAAGAAGATGTGTAAAACGTAGGCTTCCAAGGAGTTTGTGAAGTAGCTAAGAGAGGATGTGGACAAGCTAAAGGAGAGCCAGCTATCTTTAGCCTTGTTATTTGCAAATCCAGCTCCTGCAGCAGCACCAGCAGTGGCGCCACAGCAGCAGTAGTCGTAGAGGCTTACTAGGAAGAAGAGGAAGCTCTTAGTGGTGATGAGGAAATCATCTAGTTGGAGACCCACCGAAGGTTTTCTCCTATAAGCCACAGGATGCTCCTGATATTCAGCCTGTCTAGGTCAAGGTCCTAGTCCCAGTAGCTGAGCAGCAGGAGACCAGGAACTAGTCTGAGGTTCCCGCGCATAATGAGGACCCAGGGAGCACTCATGTTCCCATGCAGATGGATGACGCTTAGGGAGTTCCAATATCCTTTCCTTATGTTTTTTGGTGTTTATCCGTTTAGTTGCCACTGGGGACAATACCAGCTTTTATTTGAGGGGGTGCGCCCTACATTTTACCCATTGGATGATTGTATATACAAATTGATTTAGTTTATGGTTTCTTTTTATCTTCTATTGGTTTGTATATAACTTTACATTCAGTTACTTATATCACGGTTTTTATCTTTTCTTTGGTATGTATATAAAGTTACACTATTGTATATATTCATCCCCCGTTGTATATTCCAATCCCCTATTGTAACCATTAATCATATTTTTTATATTTGTAAAAAAAGCTTCGTAGATAGGCTCGTAGCCTTTTGTTTTATTTTTGGCGCTTTCAATAAGCCTTTAATTTTCTTAGTGCCACAACTCTTTCCAAAGGTGGAGTATTGTGTGAACCGGCTGTCTCTTCCCGATGATGGATGACGTAATAACCTTCTTAAGGGTTTGAGCCAATTTTTGTTTTTGTTTTTGATAGTTTGTAGTTAAGGATACCTCAGGCAAAACTCCCTTTGGCCTAGCATATTTTCCTTTGATCCCATGGTCAAAGACAAATTGTTGTGTTTGGGATGGTGAAAGTCATAACGCTAAGACTCTCGTGTTGACTGACAATCATCAAAATAATTTTTCGGACCATTGTGTGCTTGAACTGTAACTAAGGTCGTTGTGGGACCTAAACTCGATGTCATTAGCAATCCCCTAGTGTGTGTGGTGAGAAATCGAATTGCAAGTCCAAGTCCTGAGCCAATGGTCTAGAACTTGCCCTGAAGGTTTGTTGAGGCGAAATCCTATGTAGAAGTTGACTTTAAAAGTGATTATAGGCTCTCCATGATCCAATGATAGTTTGAACAATTCCATAGCCTACAAATAATAAGATCCCTAGTCAACCCTTTTGATCCTTAGACCTTTTTCTTCCGTGAACCATAATACAAGCCTATACCCATTCTCAAAGATACCCTCTCTTGGCACCCAAATCTTTCCTTTAGCACAAGGCAAAAGTATAAGTGTGGAATGAGGACGGGGAGTGCAATAAAGTCGTAAAAAGGCATGTAAATGAAGAAAATGAAAGGCAATGAAAAAGAAAGAAAAGCAAAATGCTCAATGTGAAAATAATCTCAAAGGGATTTAAGAAAGGCAAAGGAAGAAAAGCATGGAAAGTTGAAAAGGGAGAAATGGTTTGAAATGTATAAGAAAGAGTGACAATGTATCTCTCCAATCCCTTAGAATTAAGTGAAAAACGTCAAAGAGTCCAGAGAATTGTGCCAAATGAATCAAAAATAAATGCTTAAGGGGAGATTGAACCCACTTGGACAAAAACATGTCCTACCATTACCCAAATGCCTTCGCAATTACTCCAAAAAAGACCTATATGATCCTGAGTTGAATGAATCTTACATAGTGGATACTTACATATGGGTCAAGCATATGGTACTTAGAGCTGGACTTGTGGCATGTTCTTGACAGAGAAGAGAGAAATCACATTAACCTCCATTTGTGTGTCAATACTCTAAAAGGTGAGGTTTGCTTAGGTAGAGTTGACAATGTGTGAGTTTGGGTTCCACAATGACCAAAGTAATTGAAAAAGTTATTTGATATAATGAGTCAACTCTTGATGCTCTTGTGTCACACTTGATCCATAGTTTTTCAAAGTTTAAATGTTGTTAATAATTCATTCGTATTCAGGGAAATTGTTATTCTCAATTGATGATTGTTGAGGTCACTTTAGGATAGCTGGAAATACTTGGATTTTCCCTTAAGGAGAGGGTCTTATTTTGTTTGCTTGAGGACAAGCAAAGGCTTAAGTTTGGGGGAGTTGATAAGTAGAGATTTGAACGTGTTTTATGCTCCAACTTGCTTGTGCTTTGATTATAAGAGGAAGACATCTGAGGGAAATCAGGCGTAGTATGGACTGCGCAAAGTGTAATGCAGCCGCACTAGGTGGTTTAGAGAGTTCACAAAAAAATGCTAAGGCAACGCGGCCGCTATACAGTTTTAGTGTTCCTTTGTGAAGGCTTCGCGGCCGCAGTATCCTTTTGTGCGATCTAAGAATAAGAGATTCAGAAAGATGGAATGATGCAAAGCCAAGGCCATGCGGTCTGCGGTCGTTATTGTACAGACCGCACCAGCTGCCCCCACGGCCGTTGTCTGTTCTACGTGGTCCGTGGACCCCAAGTTCAGAGAAGCCAGACTTTAAGTCAAAGAGCCTAGTGTGGCCGCAGTCCACTTTATGCTGCCTGCATTGACCCCGTAGGTGTATTTTGTCCAATTTTTCTATCATAGTATAGATAGAACATTTTACCATTTTTAGGTTATCTAATATCTCCAATACTAAGGTGCACTCATGGGAACTTTATTTGTATCCATTTTTGGAATCTTAGCTTAAACGTAACGTTACATTCTTGTATTTTCAATAAGAAATTAATTAATATTGTTAGAACGAGTGCTTAACGCTAGAGGGGGGGTGAATAGCGTTTATAAAAATTATGCAGAAAAAAATCAAGTTGCGGAATTAAAAACTGCAGGAATGAAATCAGTGCTGAAAATAAACAGGAAAGAACACATCGATGTATACTGGTTCACCACGACCTGTGGTTAGTCCAGTCCCCGAGAGACTCTCTCGAGATTTCCACTAAATCCGTTAAGCTTACGGGTGCTCAACAAACCGTTACAACCTGAGAGCTTGAATCACACAAGCCTCAACAAACATTGCTCGAAGATACCGCACTTCAAGACTTCACTGTTAAGCTTTACGGGTGCCTAACAAACTGTTACAACCTGAGCACTTGAATCACACAAGTCTCAAACAACCTTGCTCGAGGATTCCTCACCCCAAGACTTCTCAAGAAGAAATACAATATTTCCTCTTGCAACAAGTGTATGCAAACACTCAATACTCACTTATACAATAACTCTCTCAAAGAGTGGATATGAGTACAAAATAATAAGCTCAAGAACAACAACTTAATCAAAGATTGGCTCTCAAAAATAATGAATTTAAGATAGAATGATTGCAATGATAATATGTAAGATTTATGCTCTGTTGTTGTTAGGAAAAATGTATTTCAGATGGGTATTTATAGCATTCAAAGAGTATCAAACCGTTGCCAAATTGTCAGACAAAATCCCTGAATTTGTGCTGTGACAATCGATTGTCATGACTCAACAATCGATTGTGAGACTAATTTTTCAAAGACAAATCTTGAGAAATCGATTGTAAGAAATCAGTTTAGGATTCTGTAAAGCGATAATCGATTGTCGGATGTGTACAATCGATTGTGGTTCAAATATTCAAAATATTTCTGACAAAGTTTTGAATATAACAGATTGTGTAATTAATTCTCAACCAACAGATCTTGACTTTAAGAAGAAAATTTATTGTGAAAAATCTGTTTGGGATTTTGTAGTCTCAACAATCGATTGTCAACCGACAACAATCGATTATTGTTTAAGGTTTCAAAACATTTCTGATAACGGTATGCAAACAATCGATTGTTAGACCATGACAATCGATTGTTGTGTTTTATGAAAAATTTCAATAACACACTGCCTTAGTACAATCGATTGTTTACGTAACACAATCGATTGTGCTGCTTCTTTGAAAAATTTATTTAGACACTGTCTCACGACAATCGATTGTTCCAAGTCAACAATCGATTGTTTGACTTATTTGAAAAATACATTTGGTCACTGTCTCATGACAATCGATTGTACGAATCTGACAATCGATTGTATGACTGTTTTGAAAACTTTGTTTAAACACTCTCTTAACATAATCGATTGTTTAAAGCAATTAATCGATTGTGACATTGTACAATCGATTATTGGAATCAGATAATCGATTGTTTACTCAAATTTGAAAGTTCCAGTTTTGGCGGTCTTTGCAACAATCGATAGTTGGTCTTAGACAATCGATTGTTGTTGTCCAGATTCAAAAGACATGTTTAAAAATCATTTTGACTAAAATGCAACTCATTTGTTTTAACTTAAAGATGCATGGTTTGATGAAAAATGATTTTATGAGAGAAGCCAATACTTGAATATGTCGTTGAATCAAGATCACAAAATAAAACGACTCAATAATAAACTCAACAATAACTTCATTGCGATTCTTGATCTTGTACTGTTTCTCTTGTACTTTGACTGTTATCGTTCCATCCTTGTTGGTTTGTCATTGTTGTTTTGTCATTTATCAAAACCTACATAAATCAACACACGTTTAGTTTGAGAACGTGTTTCAACAATTTCCCCCTTTTTGATAATGGCAAACCTATATCGGAATATGCATATTAATAACAGTTCAATACAAGTATTCCCCCTCAATTTGTGATTCCCCCTTAATTTATGCAAATATATTATAGTATGCATAGCCCGTTTTCTTCCCCCTTTTGACATTAACAAAAAGTGCAAGAAGAAACATTTCATTACAAGATCAAGAGGTACAACACAAATACAAAATAAAAACTGAGCAGAAAATAAATCACAAAATAAAACAAAAAAAATTTTATTCATCATTCTCTTCGTCGTCGACGTCGTCCGGCACTGTTTCATACGGGACAAGACCAGCATATGGATAATTAACATAATCGAAATATCCATGGAGTTCATGTGTCAATTGATTGACGGAAGTGGTTAGTGTAGAAAGCTGTTCGGAAATAGATTGAAGAGTGGGATTTTGATTGCGATGAGGTTGAGGACGAGGAGGAGGAGGAGGAGGAGGAGCAGCGTGTTCGCCAACAATGGGAAGGGAAGATGCTGAAATTTCCCAATGTTTAGTCCCTCTTTTGATCGGACCATTAGAAGTGTTAACACCGGTAGCTTCAAGAATATTCATGATAAAAAGTGCATAAGGAAGGGGTTTATCGTCTCCAACGGCATCGAGCATATGAAGCATTACGAACTTACACCAATTGATGCGAGCTCCGGTGATAATGGCGTGAAGTAATTTTGCATCCTCTTGTGATATTGTGGTGTGGCTATGCTTACGAGGTTTGAGTACACGAGTAATGAAGTAAAAAATCAAGCGATACTCAGGGAGCATCCCCCTGATGGTAGGACGACGAGTGGTAAGATTAGGATCAAATGATCCAAGCCCGATTTGATTTAGGAGGAGTTGTTCATCAAATAATACTCCGCCTTCTCGTGTGTACATAGAGATGTCTTCCCCATTTCGAGGAAGTCGAGAAATCATTTGAATGTTTTCTTCGGATAAAAGAATTTGAACACCATTTATGTTTGTGACAAGATCACCATCATCGTCCTCCTTAAGATTTGAATAGAAAGCACGGATGAATGAAGGATGAATATGTGGATAGTTAAGAAATAAAAAATCAATAAGATTGCTTTCCCGAAGCATATTCGCAGTTGCTGCGGGCGCGCTTGATTCAAGATACTGAATAGTAGAAAAGCGAGGAGGTAGAATTTCTCGATTTTCGAATTTGGTTATGAATCTGGTATGTTCTGCTTCAGACTCGAATTTTAGATAGGAACCGTCTTGATAAGGGAAGACGGGGGTAGGAGCAGTAGAGGAAGAGGCAATATTCTTGCCATGACGGGATCGTTTTTGATGTCTGCTTGACATTTGATAGAATATTGAGAGCTGATTTAGAGAGTATTTGAGAGAATTTTAGAGATTTTTGCAGCTTTGAAGTGAGAAAGATGTAGAGAGTAACTCCTATTTAATTAGTGGGAAGAAGAGATAGCAATTAAGGGAGATGGTTGGCAGAAATAAAGTCCGAAACGGCATGATTTTTGAGCAACTGCCGTTACACAATCGATTGTTGAACAGTCACAATCGATTGTGAGAGAATATTTGACCGGTACTTGAAACTGACAACAATTAATCGATTGCAGAAGTCAGAACGGTAAAAAATTTGAATACTGACCGTTTGACAATCGATTGTTGAGCCCAAACAATCGATTATTAAAGATTTTGAATTATGGTCAGAAGACAAACAATCGATTGTGGAATATTGACAATCGATTGTATGTAGGCAGTGAGTTGTAAGGACATAAGTATTTGCTGAACAATCGATTATAGGCATATGACAATCGATTGTATGAAGGCAGTGAGTATTTATGGTCCAGTGATTTTAAGACAATCGATTATAGATATATGACAATCGATGTGAATATTGAACAATCGATTATGGACATTTGACAATCGATTGTGACGAGGCAGAGAGGTATTAGGACCTGAATAATTATTGAACAATCGATTATGGAGGTTTGACAATCGATTGTGACGAGGCGGAGAGTTGTAAGGACCTAAATAATTATTGAACAACCGAATATGGATGCTTGACAATCGATTGTGGGATAGCAGTGCAAAAACAGACAACACAGATGATGAATGACAATCGATTATGCAAATTTAACAATCGATTATTAAAAAAAAATCATACAACTGAATCTTAACACAATCAATTATAGATACATATAATCGATTATTGTATATATTTGTCAAACACCTGCACAACAAAAATGTTAGCCACAATCGATTGTATCTAGTACACAATCGATTGTATGACGCCAGAAAGAAATTCCCCCTGTCTTTGGGGCGATATCTGCAAAACAAAACTAAGCGTCTCCGACGCTCAAGTCAGTAATTATTTAAAAGATAAATGCAACCTAAGTGTATGCATTAGATCAACGTAGAGTCAAGAATTCCGAGTTCACTTTGAATACGGAAGAACGACTCTTTATCTAAAGGTTTGGTGAAGATGTCAGCCAATTGATGTTTAGTTTCAACGAACTCAATTTCGACATCACCTTTGAGAACGTGATCTCTTATAAAATGGTGCCTAATTTCAATATGCTTTGTTCTTGAATGAAGAATTGGATTCTTCGTCAAGCTTATGGCATTAGTATTATCACATCGAAGAGGGACGTGATCAAGACTAAGACCATAATCCAAAAGTTGTTGTTTCATCCAAAGGATTTGTGCACAACAACTCCCCGTGGCAATATATTCGGCCTCGGTTGTGGACAAAGCGACACTAACTTGTTTCTTGCTAACCCAAGAAACTAAGGAGTTACCGAGCAAATGGCAAGTGCCAATTGTGCTCTTGCGGTCTAATTTGCATCTAGCAAAATTAGAATCGGAATAGCCAAATAATTGGCATGAAGAATCTTTGGGATACCAAAATCCCACATTCAAAATTTCTAATAATATACTTCATTTTCCGTTTAACCGCATTAAGACGTGACTCCTTTGGACATGATTTATATCCAGCATATCAATGAACGCCAAATATTATATCAAGTCTATTAGTAGTAAGGTAAAGTAGGGAACGATCATACCTTGGTATATCTTTGTGTCAACCTCCTTACCTTTCTCGTCTTTGTCAAGATGGTCAGATAAATTCATTGAAGTGGCTATTGCTTTGGTGTTGCTTACTTCAAATTTGTTTAGCAACTCCTTGCAAAATTTTGTTTGACAAATGAAAGTTTCCTCTTCCATTTGCTTAACTTGCAGCTCCAAGAGAAAATTAAGCTCATCCATCATTGACATCTCAATTTGCTAGTCATGAGTTTTACAAACTCCTTGCATATAAACACATTAGTAGCTCCAAAAATATCAACATAAATTTATTTTGAAAAATAATATCATAAAAATTATTTTTAAAATACAAGAAATATCATCAAGATAATATCATCAATAAAATTCATGCAATCTATTTTTCCTTAATTAAAAAATTCCCCTTCAAATAAGGCAAACTAGAATGTAAAGACATTCTCTCTTATTTGAAACATATTGCCTAATCACTTCTTCTTTTGGCATTTAGCGAGAAGAGAGTATATTAAGACTACTTGCTTTTTCGACATTTCTTGAATGTCAAAATAAAATAGGAAGGACATTGAGGAATATGCAATATGAAGATTGCTAGAAATTTTTCAAGACATGCCAACAAAACATATCAATAGATATTTAAAAATATACCAATTGTTTGAAAAACAAAACATATCAATTTGATATTTTTCAAAATATGCCAATTGTTATAAAAGCAATGATAAAACCATTTGTTGGAAAAACATAACAAATATATCAAATGTTATTTAAGGCACAAATAACAATCATAAATGAAATGTTTTTATCAGAAGCAAGTTAACAGTTAATACATACCAACTGTTACCAATTGTTGCACAAACATTTCAATATTTTGATAAAAAGGATACTAATTGTTAACGCATATCAACAATCAGATTCTTATCAAAATAACTAATAAAACATGGATCAATCATTATTTTTAACAAAACATATTTGATACCAAATGTTATTTGAAAATAGAAATATTATTAAAACATGAATTAAAATAATTGATAATAATTATCAAAACATGTATAGTATATATCAACATATATCATTCAATGCATCAAAAAATTATATTCAACAACACAAGAATCAATTTTTAACAACAAATGCATTAATGCCAATTTATATCAATGATTCGGTTTTTATTGAAAATGATAACTAACCGAAATTCCCCTTGATGCAATACGGTGTCGTGCTTGGTGCATCTACTACAATATTGTAGGCTTCAAGCACACCTGCAAAAATACCTAAACATAGGTTTTTGGTACCCAAACGCTTTTGGGTCCTTGGGGGTTAGGCATAACGTAATGTTGTGATTGGCTATTATGCCTATGTCTTGTAAAGCAAACGGGAGCAATATGACCAATCCGATTGCAATAGTGACAAATCACGTTTGGATTATGCATTTTCCTAGGATGATAATAATTTGAGGATCTAAACTTATTCATCCTATTTTTCTGAAAATTGTTTTCATGCAATTTTCGAGATTCATGTCTAGGTGGTCTAAACATGCTAATATTTCTTCTATTATCTATTTTAGAAGAATTATCCACTCTATGATTAGTTTTTCTAGGTGGATTAATTTTACCTATCCTAGGTTGAGTCTTAGGTGATTTATGAATGGACTCAACTTTTTCTTCATTTTTAAACCATATTCCGTGCTTAGTGGATTTCAAATTATTAAGCACAACATTGAGGTTTTTATGCGAAGAATTGAACTTGTGCAAAGTGCTCTTAAGTCTATCTACTTCTTCTTTTAAAGAGATACAGGAAGAACAACTTTTGCTTGAGCTTTCCGGTTTGTCGGCAATTCTTTTGCCATAAAAATGATTTTCCTTTTTCAATTTGTCAATTTCAAAAATTAATTTTTCAAAATCTTTTTCTTTTTCGGAAAGTTGATTTCTCAAATCTTTTACAATATTTGAAGCATTAATAAATTCGACGTAAAGCTCATCAAAAGCGTCTCGCATTTCTTCCAAAGAAAAAATATTTTTGGAGTTGTTACTTACCTCGATTTGGGCTTCCTCTTGTGCAGCAAGACACAAGTTTGCGGCTTCTTCATCTCCGTCACTTGACTCATCTCCTGAGTCACCTCCCCACGAGATGTATGCCCGTTGCTTCTTTTCGGGCTTCTTCTCCTTTTCACATTTGGACAATCTGGTTTGATATGCCCAAATTCTCCACATTCATAGCACTGTAGCGGTCCGCCTAGCCGCTTCCCTTTTCGTTCATATTCTTTGCGCATGAACTTGTTGAACCTCTTAATAACGAGTCCGAACTCGTTATTTTCGTCACTTGACTCTTCCTCAATTTTGGGTTGAGCCGTGCTTGCCTTTAAGGCAATTCTCCTTTTCCCTTGATCAATTAAGGAAGGGTTAAGGATAGTAGATTCATACGTTTTAAGATTACCTCTTAATCCGTCGATACTGACATTGGTGACGCCTATTGATTCCTGAATTGCATCAGCCTTTGAACGCCATTCCGAAGTTAGGCTTCTCAAAATTTTACGGACAAGTTCTCGATCCGTAAATGTCTTTTTCAGGGCGTGTAGATCGTTGACGATTATTGAAAATCGTTCAAACATTCCATCTATTTTCTCTCCTTCCTGCATACGAAATAACTCATACTCATGGGTTAGAAAATCAATTTTTGCTTCCCTAACCTAGTCAGTGCCTTCATAAGTAATCTCCAGCTTGTCCCACATTTGTTTAGCAGTGGAACAACATGATATCTTCCGATAGTCATCGGGATTGACGGCACAGAACAGCATATTGATGGCTTTTGCATTATTCTCCACCTTTCTAATGTCGTCCGCAGTATATTCCTCTTCTAGCTTTGGGACGATTTTATCACCATCTACTTCAGTGGGAATTTCCTCACCATATTTAATGATTTTCCAGATTAGAAAATTATTGGACAGGATAAATATCCTCATTCTTTCCTTCCAGTAGGTGTAGTTGGTTCCATCAAATAGCGGAGGCCTTGTGGTGCATGAACCTTCACCTATACCTGCATAAGCACTACTAGTGGAAGCCATAGAAATATCCTCTCAAACTGTTAAGTCTTAAAGAGAGTTAGGCTCTGACACCAATTGTTAGAACGAGTGCTTAACGCTAGAGGGGGGGTGAATAGCGTTTATAAAAATTATGTAGAAATAAAATCAAGTTGCGGAATTAAAAACTGCAGGAATGAAATTAGTGCTGAAAGTAAACAGGAAAGAACATACCGATGTATACTGGTTCACCACGACCTATGGTTAGTCCAGTCCCCGAGAGACTCTCTCGAGATTTCCACTAAATCCGTTAAGCTTACGGGTGCTCAATAAACCGTTACAACCTGAGAGCTTGAATCACACAAGCCTCAACAAACGTTGCTCGAAGATATCGCACTTCAAGACTTCACTGTTAAGCTTTACGGGTGCCTAACAAACTGTTACAACCTGAGCACTTGAATCACACAAGTCTCAAACAACCTTGCTCGAGGATACCTCACCCCAAGACTTCTCAAGAAGAAATACAATATTTCCTCTTGCAACAAGTGTATGCAAACACTCAATACTCACTTATACAATAACTCTCTCAAATAGTGGATATGAGTACAAAATAATCAGCTCAAGAACAACAACTTAATCAAAGATTGGCTCTTAAAAATAATGAATTTAAGATAGAATGATTGCAATGATAATATGTAAGATTTATGCTCTGTTGTTGTTGTTAGGAAAAACGTATTTCTGATGGGTATTTATAGCATTCAAAGAGTATCAAACCGTTGCCAAATTGTCAGACAAAATCCCTGAATTTGTGCTGTGACAATCGATTGTCATGACTCAACAATTGATTGTGTGACTAATTTTTCAAAGACAAATCTTGAGAAATCGATTGTAAGAAATCAGTTTAGGATTCTGTAAAGCAACAATCGATTGTCAGATGTGTACAATCGATTGTGGTTCAAATATTCAAAATATTTCTGACAAAGTTTTGAATATAACAGATTGTGTAATTAATTCTCAACCAACAGATCTTGACTTTAAGAAGAAAATTTATTGTGAAAAATCTGTTTGGGATTTTGTAGTCTCAACAATCGATTGTCAACCGACAACAATCGATTGTTGTTTAAGGTTTCAAAACATTTCCGACAACGGTATGCAAACAATCGATTGTTAGACCATGACAATCGATTGTGGTGTTTTATGAAAAATTTCAATAACACACTGCCTCAGTACAATCGATTTTTTACGTAACACAATCGATTGTGCTGCTTCTTTGAAAAATTTATTTAGACACTGTCTCACGACAATCGATTGTTCCAAGTCAACAATCGATTGTTTGACTTATTTGAAAAATTCATTTGGTCACTGTCTCATGACAATCGATTGTACGAATCTGACAATCGATTGTATGACTGTTTTGAAAACTTTGATTAAACACTGTCTTAACATAATCGATTGTTTAAAGCAAATAATCGATTGTGATATTGTACAATCGATTGTTGGAATCAGATAATCGATTGTTTACTCAAATTTGAAAGTTCCAGTTTTGGCGGTCTTTGCAACAATCGATAGTTGGTCTTAGACAATCGATTGTTGTTGTCCAGATTCAAAAGACATGTTTAAAAATCATTTTGGCTAAAATGCAACTCATTTGTTTTAACTTAAAGATGCATGGTTTGATGAAAAATGATTTTATGATAGAAGCCAATACTTGAATATGTCGTTGAATCAAGATCACAAAATAAAACGACTCAATAATAAACTCAACAATAACTTCATTGCGATTCTTGATCTTGTACTGTTTCTCTTGTACTTTGACTGTTATCGTTCGATCCTCGTTGGTTTGTCATTGTTGGTTTGTCATTTATCAAAGCCTACATAAATCAACACACGTTTAGTTTGAGAACGTGTTTCAACAAATATGTCTTGTTCTTCATTTATTTTTTTATTTTCGCTGTCAAGCATGAGTAGCTACACATATTAGCTAGGGTTGTGGCTCAACCTTAGTGTGGGTAATTTATGGGTGTTTCCATCTAGGATTAGATAGGCTATGGATATTTTCTATTTACGTTGATTTTATTTTTTAATCTATGAATTTCTGGTTACAAACACTGATTTGAGCTTTGTGGATTTGACTCTTCTTGAGAAAGAGAGTATATGTCTACAAAATTGACCCAATAAGGAATTAGGATGGACTCATGAGATTTGATAGTCCCAATTAACGGGTTAAACCTTGCTAGAGTAATCACCCTACTTGAACCCTAGTTTCTTTATCGAATTTGCCTACCTATTTGGTCTCGAGAGAGTCAATTGGGAAAAACCACTCTCTCTACCTAGAGGTGTGAGAGTGGGTAAAATTGTGCAACGGTTATAGTATAAGTCCCAATTATGTCAATAGAACCTTAGTAACATATACCCGTCAATTAGCCACCTAGGTTATATCACGGCTTTAGTGCCCTTCTTCCCATTAGATAAAACATTAGTTGTCATCTCGTAGCATAATTTAGTTTCAATTAATATATTGATAGTAGTAGTTATAATTGAAAACCCAAAATATGTTGGAAGTGATATTTGGAGAAAACACACACTTTTAAGCTAGATAGATATTCCAACTCCAGTACTAGCTCCCTGAAGAATTCGATCTCGACCCTCGTATTGGGTAAAAACTATTGCGACCTTCTCTTCCTACCTTGGTGTAGCGTCAAGTTAGTAGTGATCATATATGAGGGGAATCCTAGCATAATTCAAATGCATTAATTACAAAGATATGGGCTGGTACAACAATTTAATGCCTTGATTCATTTTTGGACTAGTCCACTAGGCTTTGTCACCTCTAGTCACGTGCCTTGGGAATTCCCCACTTTCACCATAACCATTGGTCTATATTGCCCCAAGGTCGAGTGTTGTTGACCCTCTATGGAGGAAACTCGAATGTAGCCTTGAGCCTTCAAAATGTGCTTATGAGGTGTCGTAATGACTGGAAATTGGACCCTCCAATTTTGCCGTATATAAATAATCCATGCGTTTCTTAGAGCGGAACGATAAGAAACGAATTTGATATCCATCTCTTCTTACTTCCCGCGATGATGTCAAATTTATGATGTCATACTTATGACGTAAGCCTTTATGATAACTGAGACGTCCCATCGGTCCACTTTTCAAGAATTATTCACTACACTGTCGGCTTTTATTCTTCAAAGAAATAATATCGACGTTGGTCTTGTCCTCAAAAAAGCATACGTCTGCCGATACATCTTTCAAAGACATTGATGGGGTCGTCGGTTACGTTTTCCAAAGAGTATTGGTGGTTCTTGTAGGTTACGCTCTCTTTTTTCTATAAATGGGAGCTTTCTCGAATCAATTCTTCATTCAGGTTCTCTATAATATCCTCTCACCCCTTTCTTCCCTTCTTCCTCGTCCATTTTTATTTTCATGTTTGAGGCTCAAGACCTTAAAGTCGCATGACAGTGCTCTCATCGGTCATGCCATGGCCTTTCCTAGGGCTTTCCCTTACCGTGAGAGGTTACATTGGCTTGTCGTTGTTGTTGTTGTTACTACTGTCATCATTGGCTCGAGGGAATGAGATAAGGGCACTGATTTCTTCTGTCTTAGGAGGATGTTTAGACTCAACACCGCTACTCGTAAGGGTGTTCCGACTATATGTCGCTGCTCACCACCCTACTCCAGCCTAGTGTGACACTTCATCCCTTTTGCTTCCCATGGAGTGAAGTGGCACTAGTGGACGCTTAACTTGCATGGAACAATGTCCCAAGAAGTGGACTTAAATTAGTCATGTAGGTAAGGCCGACGCTCGAAAATTCTTCTATCGGGCCGTGATTTCCACGGCCTTGTAAAGGCTTTCGGCTTTTTGATAGGCTATAGCTTTTTCTTCATCTTTTTTGCCTCTTCTGCATCACTATCCTCTTCTTCCTTCTTCCTTGAAGATTTTGTTTTGGAAGATCGAAGTAAGGCCACCGAGGAGAAATTGTTCGAAGATATTGTCGTCCAGGATATGCCCCCGAGAATGAATTTGAATATAGGATTTTGTTATATTTGTACATTTTTCTTCTTTATTTGTGTTTAATGACCCCTTGTGGGATTTCATAACCATATGTAAGGGTCCCTCATGGAATTTTGTAATCATCTTTTATTAATAAAAAAGGTGTTGCTTCTGATTAGCTTCTAATTGGTGTGAATATCGAGCATGGGCGTGAGTATATCCTCTGGCTCTTTATTGATTAAAATGATGTTCCGTGGAAACCATTGCCGTTCCCTAAACTGACCATGTGTTGGATTGGCAAACTTGGGTCGCTAGGAGCCCCGACTTTGAGTTGGATGAGAGTAGGGATACGAACATTCGGAAAAAAGACAGAGAGTTTTAGACCCTACAGTAGTTCTCGATGAAGGGTTCTGCTCGGATCTCGAGATCAAGCTCATAATAGTAGATTTTTAGAGATTAATTTCTTTTTCAGAGAGGTCCTTGAGATCGGGTACCATCTTGAAACTTGTAGTGATATCATTGGCTTCTTGGAGCCTATCTCCCTCTTGGTGGAGGTTCTCCAGATATGGTACAATCTCGAGACATGTAATGATAACATTGGCTTCTTGAAGCCTGTCTCCTTCTTGGTGGAGTTCCTCGAGATCAAGTAGCATCTCGGGACTTGTAATGATAACATTGGCTTCTTGAAGACTATCTTCTTATTAGCGGAGGCCTTTGAGATCGGGTACTATCTCGAGGCTTGGTTGATATGATCTCTGATCCTAACACTTCTTATGGCTATCAAGTGTATGATATGGTCTTGAAATGACCGAGTCGATCCCACCGGTACATCTTCTCAAAGTGATAAGAGCTTTAGCCAGTATTTTTGATTGGCCATTAAGACAGGCGGATACTCCCCATTCTTTCCATATATAGGGTTGTCTTTGCCCTTTTGGAGATTCCGCTATTCCGAGTAGTTATCCTCTCATATAAAGCTCTCATTTCCTGCGTTAAGTCCTCCATCATTTATGTTTTGACATTCTTGATCGAAATTCCGCTCCAATTCTCTAGTTTTACCACATTCATGGATACAACATCAGCGTCCACTCGGCTAGGAGAAAGGAGTTCTGCCTTTGGTTCCTGCTCTGTTCGTAGTGTGTCGTCAGTGCCAAGTGGGTCATCTTCTGGCAATTTCCTTAGGGGAACATCCCCTCAGAAAAGTCTCCCAGCGTTTGAGGTTATTTGGAGTACACCTCAAACTTTACCTATTCATCAGGAAAGAAGCACCTTGAGTTGGCGAGAAAGGATTGTGGATCGGGTGAAAAGGTAGTATTGCAGGTACCTTACTCGAGAGAGAACAGTATGACCCATTTCAAGGGGTTCTTGAACGTGCATACATATCCTTTTACGTTGGGCCCCCTCGATATGGTTGTGCTTGACTTCTGTTGAAAGTACCAGGTTACCTTGATGCAGATTCATCCGTCATTTTGGTGGATAGTATTGATGATGAGCTTCTTTGTGTAGAAAGCAGGTCTTGAACTCACTCTCAGTCATCTCATCAGGATTTACCAGCCTTTTCACCATCGCGGTTTGATAATCCTACGATGCCGCTCCACTACATCTTTCGTTTTTATTGAAAAGGAAGGCAGAGATAAGGAGTGGATGAGCTGATTCATCCGAGTAAGGACAACCGATATTATCCCTGTGGAGTTTCTTCCATTTCCCGAGGAATGGAATTTTAGACGTATGTGGTATACTCGTGCCTCTGTAGTTTTTTAACTAAGGCAAATGCGAGCTATGTAAATGTGCCTTCCTTTTTTCTTTTGCCGTAATTTCATGGGTGCTGTGTGAGGTCCCTGATCTGTCGGATTAAGCCCGGATGTTGGCCACTCACTCGACGTATGATGAGGGAAAGTGGCCAATTTTCTCTAGGGGAAGATGGGATGCGAACTGCCACAATACGTGGAATGTGATTTTCTCCCTTTTTAATGGCGATTTCTTATTGTGCGTACTCCATTATCGTAGGTGTCGAGGCATCCTTTGAGGAGAGGCCATGCATTGTTAGAAAGGGTGAAGGATTGCCAGCTTCTAGGCTAAATATTGGTAATAATAGGCATGAAAAGCCTTTGCAGGGTGAAGATGCTCAAAGTAAGACGAACTGAGACTGGGGGCTCGGAGAGGATGTATCGTAGATGTGCCCGTGATCTTTGGCATTGGAAATACGATTTCTCCTCTGCTGCTGTCTTGTTTTCCTGTCGAAGGTACTTCGGTGAATAAGGATTCTCTGCTGCCAATTCTTTCTCGCATCAAAGGTTCTTCGATGGATGCTCGAAGTACGGGACTGTGTGACCCGAGCGATCGTGTCCCAACTGGGATCTGTTATTTTGGGGTTGAGGGAACTAGACTAGTAGATGTGCACTCGACCTTTTAGGAAGCTCAGCGACTTTACTCTGCGGTTAGTATTGGCACAGGCCTTTGAGTTTCGTGCCTTCCCTTTCTTATTGAGCTCTTTTTACGCAAGCCTTTGACAAGCTCAAGTCTGTGCTGCTTCTCTGTGGCTGGTTTGCGAAATACTTTGGATAGGGAGAAAGCCCTTAGGATTCTATACGATGAAAGGGAGTCGAGTTGGAATTCTTACGGTATGAGGTAAGTAGGATCTTGAATTATGAGATTTACCTGAAAGAGCAGGTAGTTTTTGTTTCGAGGGAGTGTGTGTTCCTTCTTCTAGCTACTGAGGCTAATGTTTTGTTTATTTCAGTTATAGAAAGCGACAGAGGACCTGGAAAATCTTTGAAGAAAAGTTAGCCGAGCCAAGCATGAGTAGGATGAGTTGAAGGCTCGAGCGGACATTCACCGTTCAGCGGAGAAGGGTGCTCTGGCTAAAGCTTCCGCTTTTGAGGTTCAACTTTGCTTAGCTCATGATAATGGCATGGCTCAAACATATATTATTACAAAGGTGGAGTTTGAGCTTTTGAAGATATATGACAAGGTTATGGATGCCCCGATCAAAGCCGTAATGAGCCGAACCAAGGCTGACAATAAAGTGGCAATCTATTTGAAAGATGTTGTCGATGATCGAGCTAAGTTGATAAGGGCTATAAATCGTGAGAGCATGAACAAGGAATATGCTTAATGTAAATATCGAAGGGAAACCCTCGATGAGATCCACACTAGGGGTTTTGACCTCTCGGAAGAGGTGAAGCAGGCGAAGGTAAATGAACATGGGGCTAAGTCACTTTTGTCTGATGCCAAGGATAGCAAGAAGGGGCCAGTCGGGCCATAGACCCCTGATGTGCCGGAGAATTTTGGCACATTTCAATACCAATTGCTTAGATTCTAGCTTGTTTTAATGCAATTTCAATAGGTACTTATGTAGATTTGTTGTTTTTACAGTACAATAGGACGGGGAGCTTAAGGACATGAAAATGGAAGCAAAAGGACAAGAAAAAAGCTAAACATTGCACAGATACTGATCTGTGGTCCACTGTGTGATCGCAGATCACACATGCGGACCGTAGAAGTGTGCTGCAAATCACATAATGATGTAGAGTCCCTAGCTAAAAATCAAGTCAAGAATGTGGTACACTATGCGATCGCAGATCAGACATGGGACCGTAGAAGTGCCCCGCAAATCGCATAATGATGCAGAGTCCTGAGTTAAAAATCAAGTCAAGAATGCGATATATTGTGCGACCGCAGAACCAGAATGCGGACCGCATAATGCACCGCAAACCAAACATGAAGACAACTGAAGGTCAAAAACTGCGATCCACTCTGCGGCCAGAACTCAAATGCAGACCGCAGAACCAGAATGTGATGATGACGTTAAGACTAGGGTTTTCCTCTGTGGTAGCGATGCTCAGAATGCGGTCATAGATGTGACTTGAAAGGGCAATTTTTTCAATTTTTTGTCTCAATTTTTACCCCACTATAAATAGTTTTATGATGCCCATGTGGGCTCATCTTGTCTAACTTTAGAGCTAGATTCCAAGATATTAATACTCCTTCTTTTTGGAAGCTTTTGGGGGAAGATTCTTTTCTTTGTAAGCGTTTATTACATTAAATATTGGTTGGTTTTTGTATTTTACCATGTGTAGCTAACTCTAAATACTAAGGCTGTGGACTCTAAATGGGTTTTATGTTAATGAGTGTTTAACATTAAATATATGTATAATGGTTGGTTGATATGTATTTACTTCTCATTCATCATTTATTGTTGGTGGTTGCCAACATTAACAAAAGCCATTACATTCTAGCTTTGCTTGGGAAAGTGAGTTATAACTTGGTAGAAGAAAATATTAATGACCCAATGTTAAAACCTTGTGTAATAAAATAGATTAGGGATAAGTGGGTTTTAATTGGCATTTATTGATGATTCCTAATTACAACTCTTTTACATTTTGGAAAATTAAAAAGAGGAAATACTGCTCATTTATTGGAAAATAATAGGTAATAACTTAGACATCATTTGCATATCATAAGAACCATCCATTAAAAATATATATTATTAACACCTGTAAACATTACATTTCATTGAAGGGGACACAACCTTGGTTGCTTTAATCCAATTGTTCACTCTTTAAAATTCTATAATTAGTTGTTACTTCAAAATAAACACTCTACATACTCTTGTCACTATGAATCATTTCCTGTTACTCTTAACCGAATAGACATAGAACTTTAGTCGAGCAACACACTAAACAAGTAACCTTTTCACAGCTATTCCCTGTGGGATTCGACCCCAACCTTGTTGGGTTATTATATTTGACACCGACCGCCTTACACTCGTTATGAAATTTTAATTTGAGTGTAGCATCTCCAAGGGGGACATAGATTTCCTTTTATGATTCTATATATAGTACTTTCAAAGTACATTGTAAATGAAGCTTGTATTTTTTTACATACATGTACAAAAAGAAATATTCCGACTTCATTTTACATGTCACCTTCAATAATTGTTATCCATCAGGAAGAACTAGTCTTCGATATAAAGAAATCCTTCGATACACAGTATGGACCTAGGCTTATTTGGTCGGCCAACAAGCTCTCATGCACTTTGGTCGGTACAACATTTTAATGCAAGTTGACGTCTTACGCTCTTATGCATCGTCCTTGGGTGTATTTAGTTGAACTATTTGGGGTTCGGTCTCCGAGTCGGGTTTCGACTCGAGCTCATTTGACCCTAAGGTTTTTGAATTAAGGCTGGCCCTTAGGCTCTTACGCGTTGGGTCAGTACGACCTGTTAATGTAAGCCGGTGTTAGTGGCTCATACACTTTAGGTCGGTATGACCTTTTAATATGGGCTGGTTACAGTGGCTCTTATGCGTTGGGTCGACGTGACCCTTATTGTAGGCTTTATTTTACCTTCGTTAAGGGATTTTGGTGTTGTCTTTTCGTGACTCCTTGACGGTTTGATAAAATCTTGATTTTAAGCTGTTATATGGCGACGATTCAGCACCTCAAGAGGTTCGGCTTGGTGGCTGAGTATCTCGAAGCCTACAGTTAGGAGCTGACATGGTTGAAGCTCTATTGCCTATGTCGAAGGTAGCATGTTTATCCTGTTTTTTTTTTAAGTTTATTCGAAGTAATGGAATGCTTGTGATTTTATAGTGATCGTCGAGCGTCCCCAAGTCGCGTTAGTTTGGCTAGTACAACCATATGATCGCAGTCATTTTGTTTTGTCCGGAGCCTTTTGGTCCCCAAGTGAAGTAGTTTCGGCTTTTATATCGAGCATATGCCTTTTTAGGGGTCTTACAAGTTCGACATATAGCCTTAACTTTACCATCGATATTATACCTTTACTAAGGCCTTACATGTTTTACATGCCTTTGAGGTCTTACAGTTTTGGCTACTTGGTATAAGTATGGTTCATGCCTTGCTTGAGTTCTTGCAGATATTGTCACTTGGTACAAGTGTGGTTCATGCCTTGCTTGAGGTCTTAAAGATATCGTAATTGCCTTATATAGGTCGTACGAGACCGGGTCTGCCCATTTGGGGTCTTATTGCATCGGATTTTAGATAAGTCGATGTAGATTGAGATTGACAGCAGTCATCGAGGATTTCTCGGCTCGGGAGCCATTACTTGTAAACTTGCTATTGCCTCATTGAGGTCATATGATTTTTAGAGTTTCCTACCCAGAGTGCATATGGCCTTGAGATTTCGACGCCAGTCCCTTAGTGTTCGGGATGTATTTGGCTCTATGGCTATTTTGTTATCTTGTTGTTCCCTCATTTAGGGCGTAGGAGTTTGAAGCTCCGACCCGGGGATTGTATTATTTCAAGTTGTTTGTGAGAGTCCCCGAGTGTTCGGACATTTTTGGCTCTGGAGCCATTTTTGCAAAAAATATTGAGCTTCTCTGAAACATGAAATACTTTTGGATAATATTCATTGATTACTTGGCACAAGTATACATGTTTTTGCTATACGGGCCTCGGTTATTCTATACCGACAATATTTATTCTATTATTTAGCCCGATATATTACCTTCCTATCAAGACCCCTTTCAGCATCTTCCGGAGGGGATGTCTCCCTCCCCCTCCCCCCAGTATTTGAGGTTGATTGTAAAGGAAACCTTGAGTACTTGTTGAGTCTTACATAGGTAGCATATAGGATTTGCCTCGTTAAAAACCTTGCAGGTATAAACCCTTTTTCGAAAATAAAACAATCGAAGGAAAAGAGTGCAACATATTCTTTTAAAACCTAAGGCATTCGATTTGGAAAGTGCTTTGGCCATTTCGATTGGATACCTGCACTTAGATTATTATAAAATGTACTTGAACAAATTGAGATGATCATACCATAGAGTTGACGGCACTTCAGCCCCTAGTATGTTTCAATCACTTATTGAGTGGACGTGGTACAAACCTCTACTTCGCTTGGTCAGGCTTAACCGAGAGTGTAGGTTGTTGTCGCTATTTTACTATTACCTTATCCTTCGGCTCCTTCGACGGAGGAAGTACTGGTGTCGGCATCACATCATGCATAGCGAATATTACCTTTGCTATATGTTGCTCTACGTAGACGGTTTTTAACCAATCCTTTGTTTGGAATTTCATCATTTTATGGAGGGTGGATGGTACTCCTCTCCTACGGTGTAGCCACAACCTTCCGAACAAGGCATTGTACCTCATGTCTCTTTCGATGACATGGAAATTGGGATCTTGGGTCATGCCGACAACATAGACTAGGAGTGTGATTTCCTTTTGTTGTTTTTCTCGCCATGTTGAATCCGTTGAGGACTCAAGAGGTGGGCACGATTCAGTCAAGCAGTTCGAGCTACTCTACTACCCTCAAACTGATAATATTGGCTGAGCTACCTGAATCCACAAGTACACGTTTAATTTGAAATGTATTTACAAGGAAAGAGATTACTAGTGCGTCTTTGTGAGGCGGAGATAAAGTGTCGATGTCCTCGTCGCTAAATGTGAGAGTGTCATACCTTCTTTTTCACCTACACCCCCGCAATGGTGTAGATGAGTTATCCACTTAAAGGGGAATCGGAACGGGATTTAGTTTATTAATTTTTCAGAGTCGCCAATTGGGAGATTAATGGTGTCTCAAGTCACTGGTTGAATCCCGAACCGAGGAAAGATATGACTCTGTTACAATCTGTGAACCAGAAATCCGAGTAAGGAATTCTGTTAACCCGGGAGAAGGTGTTAGGCATTCCCGGGTTTTGTGGTTTTAGCACGGCCGCTTAACTGTGTATTTGATTTTATCTAATTTTAATACATGCTAGCTTATGTGCCTTTTATTAGTAAACATCTTTTTATCATTGTTTATTTTAAAAGAATTGCAACGTCGTGAAAATGCGTTTTGAACCACGTCACAATCAATGCACCCGTGGTTGTCAACGCATTTCAACTTCGTCGAGATTTAGATTTGGATCGCATCATTGCGCACCCCAGTTTAAGGAAGTAATTTAATTAATTCGCACTTAAAGATTCTAACGTAATATTATTTTTGGGAAAGGCCGTGAAGTTCGCTAAATGGCTCACTCAAATTCTAATCATTTTTAATAGCCATTTATTGAGGACCCGACATTAATTTATTTTTGTTCGGTGAGGCTCGTCTCAATTTGTGAACCTCTTTTCTATCATTATTTATTTTATAAGAATTACGACCTCGTGAAAACGTGTTTCGAACCCCGTCGCAATCAATGCGCCCATGATTATCAACACATTTCGGCTTCGTCGAGATTTTAATTTGGGTCGCATCAATGCGCACCCGAGTTCAGGAAGATAAATTATTAAAAACGCGTGCCTAAAGAGACGATCGCATTATTATATTTGGGGAATGCCATAAAATTCACTAAACAACCCATCCCGAAGTCTAAGTATTTAAAAAAAAAGAAATAATTAAACAAGGGCCAAGCATTTAAAATTTTGTTTCGATTGACACGCCTCAATTTATTTTAGCTTAAAGATTTCTAAACTAATTCATAACGACCTAAAAGTAAAACAAGGAATACCAAACATTTGAGTCCGAACGTGCTTAATCCACAAGAACCAATTGAATCACAAAAATTTCAATTTCTGCCTTCTTTGATTCATCTCCAATTTACACTAATGTAAGCTAAAGACCAACAGAAACATAAAGCTACCCACACTTTTTTAACACAAACATTTAAAGAAAAATAGAACATGGAAAGATTGCTAAATGTGATACCATTCCATCGTTTCGGCAATTCAAATTCCAAGTGAAACCCCACGACCAATTAATATCCATTCCTTTAGCCTTCTTTTAATTAACAAATTGGTGCTATGTCTTTATTAACTACTCATCACATACATGAAATTAATTGGACAGAACAATCAAACAACCATTCAGAAGCAAGCCAAATAGTTAAATGATAAACAACGAAGAATATGATGTTGGCTTCTTCACCTTAGCTAATACAGTAATATTTTCAAGTAGTTGACTATAAGGCGTGAATTTCTTATGCAGCCAAAACAATAAAGAAGCAAAAACCGTTATTAGAAGTAAAGGAACATAGATACAAATCAAGTAAGAGTAGTGAAGAGAAATGAACCTCACCAAGCTTTCCTTTCTATTAACGAGAACTCAATTACAGCGAATCCGGCGATTGAAAGTTTGAACAAAAATAGCAACAAATGGCTACAGGGACTTCAACCAACAAAACTCGACCTCGACTAAATGTAGAGAGTTTTGGGAGAAGTAAATTTCACGTATTGCTCACAAAAGTATATATAGAGTACAGAAGTATCAAATCCTACCAACTATAGGACTGTACAATAATGAAGGAAATCAAATCCTACCAACTATAGGAGTGTACAATAATGAGAGAATATTCTACCAATCATAAAAAGATACACACAATTATATTCTAATACGCCCCCTCAAGATGGAGGGCCGGAGGACATACCAATCTTGGACATCGACAGAAGAAGCCGAGGAGGAGAAAAGTGCTTAGTGAGAGCATCAGCAAGCTGATCAACAGAGGATACGTGAGAAACACGAAGAGACCCATTCTGAACCAACTGACGAACAAAGTGATAATCAATGGAGATGTGTTTCATGCGCGAATTAAACACAGGGTGGGCACAAAGGTAAGTGGCGCCAATGTTGTCGCTGTAAATGACAGGAGCAGCCGGAAGAGGGACATGAAGCTCGCGCAGCAGGGAATGAAGCCAACCTACTTCAGCGGCAGCAGAGGCAATGGCACGATACTCAGTCTCAGTAGAAGATCGTGCAACGGAACGCTGCTTTTTGGAGCTCCAGGAAATAGGATTAGGCCCTAAAAAGAAAACATAGGCACAAGTTGAGGAGCGGTCATCACAGTTTCCACCCCAATCAGCATCAGAGAAACAATGCAGAGGTATAACAGATGAAGGACGCAGCCAGACTCCAAAGTCACGCGTCCCATTCAGATACAGGAAGAGGCACATAACTGCACCCCAATGAGTGACAGTAGGAGCGTGCATGAACTGTGAGATTTTATTCACAGCAAAGTATATCAGGACGGGTGAAGGAGAGATACTGGAGGCCCCCAAGGGCCTGTCGATATACGGATGTGTCGGCAGGAGCCGAGCCGTCGGCCAGATGAAGGCGGGTTGACGCCGTTGTTGGCGTCTGAAGAGGATTGGATTCTAGCATATTATGACGAGTCAAAAGATCAACAACATATTTACGCTGAAAAAGAAAACACCCCTTGGAGCTGCGCAAAACTTCAACACCAAGAAAGTAGCGTAGTCACCCATTTCTTTAAGAGAAAATTGAGTCCCAAGAGAGACAATCACACGGTTCAAGAAAGCAGAATCATTACCAGTCAATATGAGATCATCAACATATACCAAAAAACAGGTCGTAATACCAGAGTGCTGAAAGACGCAGAGCAAAGTGTCAGAGGTAGTGTTGACGAAACCTATGGTCAGAAGGCATTGGCGGAGTGCACTGTACCATGCCCAGGGTGCCTGTTTGAGACCATAAATAGCTTTCTATAACTTACAGACATAAGATGGATAGGATTTGTCAACAAAACCCGGTGGTTGTGCCATATAAACATCCTCGGTAAGCCTCTCGTGGAGAAAGTCATTGTTCACATCCATTTGACGAAGAAGCCAGCCCATGGATACAACTAGACTTAGAACCAAACGCACAGTTGCCGGCTTAATAACCGGACTGAAAGTATCCTTGAAGTCTACACCTGGACGCTG
The DNA here is from genome assembly GCA_034376525.1 of Nicotiana benthamiana. NCBI lineage: Eukaryota > Viridiplantae > Streptophyta > Magnoliopsida > Solanales > Solanaceae > Nicotiana > Nicotiana benthamiana. The sequence goes on along the minus strand of CM067329.1, from coordinate 133,719,058 downwards.
ATGAAAGCCCTTCGCAACAAGCCGGGCTTTGAACTTATCCACAGTACCGTCAGGTTTTCGTTTGATACGATAAACCCACTTGCAACCCACAACATTATGTGAAGAATCAGGCGGAACAAGATCCCAGGTGCCATTCCGTAGCAGAGCATCAAACTCTGATGACATAGCAGCGCGCCAGCGCTCATCAGACATAGCACTAGACAAAGTCTGAGGTTCAGTAACAGTGGGAGAGGTGACAGTAGACATACCAAACTTCTTGTTGGGCGTAAAGATGTTATTTTTGCTGCAAGTTTGCATATCATGACCACCCTGAGAGGATGTAGGTGGCGGCATAATGGGTGTAGCGGCGGCAGGGGCCGCTGGCGGTGTCGGAAGGGGCGTTGGCGCCGGCTGTGCGTCCGGTGAAGGATCGTCAGTGGGAGCGGCGGCAGTTACTGGTGGCGGCAGCGGAAGAACTTCTAGGGAGACCGAAATGGGTACAGGGGGAACTCGGGGTTAGACAATTTGGAGAATGGGATGACATCTTCATAGAAGGTGACATGACGCGAGACGAAGATTTTAGACCTTGAGGGATCAAAGCATAGATAGGCGCTTTGAGTAGTAGAGTAGCCGAAGAGGACACAGGCACGAGATCTGGGTTCCATTTTGTGTGAGGTGAAGGGCCGAAGCCAAGGGAAGCATTCACAGCCGAAGACATGTAGTTTGGCAAGGTTGGGGCGCTTATGGAAGAGAGACTCAAAGGAGGAGAGCATCGAGAGATTTGTCTTGGGAAGACGATTAATGAGATAGATTGTTGTAGCAAAGGCATAAAGCCTGTAAATGAGAGGTACAGAGGCATGATGGAGGAGAGTGAGACCAGTATCGACAGTAGGACGGTGACAGTGTTTAGCATAGCCATTGTGCTGAGGTGTATGAGGAGGTGAAGTGAGATGTGAGATGCCATTGGAGGCAAGAAAAGAGCGTAAAGCGAGGAATTCACCTCATTGTCAGTATACAGAGTAATGATTTTAGCAGAGAAATATTTTTCTACAATGGATTTAAAATGGGGAAGGTTTGTAAGACATCAGATTTACGGCGTAAAGGAAAAAACCAAACAGACTTGGAAAAATGATCAACAAAGATGACATAATATTTAAATCCTTCATTAGAAATAATTGGAGAGGTCCATACATGAGAGAAAAGAAGCTCCAGCGGAGCAGTAGAAGATAAACTTGACTCAGAAAAAGGTAACTGATGACACTTATGAACCTTGAAAGAGACACAAGCAAGATTAGACACATTACTGGACGTTATACTGCTAGAATACACTAAATGACGCAGGATTTTAGCAGACGGGTGACCAAACCAAGAATGCCACAATGACGCAGAGAGTTTTTGTGTCGTGAGGTCAGACGGGAGACTGGGAGCCGCCGGCCAGTAGTAGGTGTTGCCCCTAAGCGGGCCGCGAACGAGCGTTGCCCACGTGCGACGATCCTTCACCTGAAAATCAGCATCTGAAAGAATAACATTAACATTATTATGACGACATAATTGAGCAACAAAGATCAAATTTTTACGCATATGTGGAACACAGAGAGCCCCAGGTAATAAAAGAGAGGAATAACTGTTAAGTTGTCCAGTGTGTGTAATTGTCAAACCTTCGGCGTTACCAATAACCACATTGTCGAAACCAGTGTAAGGACTGTGAAGAGACATGTTGGAAAGATCAGAGGTGATGTGATGGGAGGCACCAGAGTCCAGGATCCAATCGGATGCAGATGGAGTCGTCGGAGAGTGATGGGTTGTATGAGCAGCCGGATAAGGCGGTGAAGCATAAGCTGGTCGCGACAGTGGTCCACCATAAGGGGGATGATTGGCGCCGGAGATGGGATAGGACGGACAGCGGCACGCGGAGTGGCCAAATTCACTGCAGAGCTGGCACTTCCCATTGTACCAGCGAGATTGGCCATTGCTGGAGTAACCACCGCGACCGGCGGCTGAACCGCGGCTGCTACGGCCGCGCCCGCGGCTACCGAAGCGGTGACGGCCTGACTGCTGTCCGGCGACGAAGGCAGCCGACGGATCCAAATCAGATGCGGAGGTGGCCGGCACACGAGCAGTAATCTGAGCCTCCATGCTTAACAGCTTGTCATGTAATCAGCAAAAGAGATAGGAGATTCGCGGGCTTGGATGGCATGAGAGATTACCATATACGGATCATCAAGACCATTTATAACCTTAATGGCAAGATCCTCAGAATCAACAGTAACACCCATAAGAGATAATTCATCCACAATCACGCGAATACTGTGCATAAAATCAGTAACAGATTTAGAACCTTTTATCAGATTATGGAGCTGTTATTTGAGAGCCATGATACGACCATGAGAAGCAGTACCGTATGTGCGCGCGAGGATGTCCCAGGCCTCTTTAGAGGTTTCCGCAGCGGCAATAAAGGAGATGATCGTGGGTGTGATCGACGAGATGATGACATTGAGAATAAAATTGTCCTGGCGAATCCAGTAAGGATATGCTGGATTGGGGGAAGTCACCTCCTTGTCGATGATGGTGGCTGGTGGGCACGGCTTCGATCTGTCCAAGAAGCCGAGGAAGTTGTAACCCGTAAGAAGGGTTCGAAATTGGAATTTCCACGCCAGGTAATTAGTGGAATCCAATTTGAGTGGGATCTGAGCCGATGCATTGATGGCAATCGGTTGGAGAAGCTCGTTTGACGTCGTAGCGGCCATGAAGCGCAAGGCAAAGGAGAGGAAGCGCTGATCGACGTCGAGAGAGAGAGGGCTATCGATTAGTGCACCGGCGACGGTGGCGGCGACGGGCTGCCGATAAGAGCAACGTCGGCGTCGGCGGCACGGGTAGGGTAGAATTAGGGTTTCATTGGCGATAAGCCCCTGGCGTCTGATACCATGTAGAGAGTTTTGGGAGAAGTAAATTTCTCGTATTGCTCACAAAAGTATATATAGAGTACAAAGGTATCAAATCCTACCAACTATAGGACTGTACAATAATGAAAGAATATTCTACCAATAATAAAAAGATACACACAATTATATTCTAATACTAAACACCTCGGAGGAATCCGAATTGGATATCAGAAAAAACTACGATCACTTTCTTCGAATTTCATTCACACAATGTCCTTGAACCATAGAACCAAAAGCTTCACCGGAAACCTCGAATGGAACTACGATCCGCGACAAACTCGAGTCAACCAAACTCCATAATTAAAAATCAAAGTCGAAATTGGGAAGGAGTAGAAATACTTTTGGTGTTATTTTTTAAAATCCAAAATCAAAGAAGAAAGCACCCTAAAATCTACTGCCCCGTTCCCAAAAATCCCAGAAACGGATATCAAACCCAAACCAAAATAGTGAACCGGAAACGAAGCCAACATAAGAAAAATCCGACGCACTCGAACTCAACAGCACTCGAACCCAATTTCAGTGACTCGAACCACGACCAAAAAACTACTCGTTGGCTGAAGCTCAGGTCATGGGTGAGAGGGGTTAAGGTTTTCACTGGTTTTGTAGACGGCAGCAGAAGATGACTGCTTGGGGATCTGTATTTTTTTTTCACTCTTCCCTCTCTTTCTATTTTTTTTGTTCCAGATCTCTCGTTCTCTCTCCAGAATGTTTGGGCCTTCTTTCTCTCTCTATTCCGTTCCCCCTCTGCTTCTTTTTCCGTTCTTATTTTTTGTTTTTTTTGTTTTTATTTTATATAGCAAGTGGTTTTATAGAGTGTGTGGCGTGGAGTGTTATGTGGGAGAGTTCTATTTGGGGAGAAGGTGTTATGTATGGTAATATTTTGGGGAGAAGATTTTAGGTATGGGAATAGTTTGGGGGGGAAGGTCTTAGGTAGGGAGAAATGATTTGGGGGGAAATATTTTGGGGAAGGTTCTTCCCATTTTTTTACTCCCAATTTTCTTCTTATATTCCTCTCTTTTTTGTATTTTATTTATTGATTTTTTATGTTAGTTTTTGATTTTGTTAAATGCTAAATTAAAACTAAAACTCAAATTGACTCTAAAATTATATTTCCAAATTTTTTAATTGCTCAAATTCCCTATTTAAATGCAAACTAAAAAAATTAAAACCAAAAAGTAACTCAACTACTAATTATTCCTAAAATGTAAAATTAAATTCTAATTGCAAATGCCAAGTATTTTTGACATTTATTATTTGATATTAAAATATTAAAAAGCATGAAATGCGACTAAAAAAGAAAAAAATCCTAAAAGTCAATAAAAATTATTTTGACTTAATTTTAGAAGTTATCTTTATGTATGGCAAAAATCACATGCTTACAGATAGCATCCTCGGGTACGTAACCCCGTGTTCGCTTTTCTCTGGTGATGGGTATTTTTGTTCTTCTGACCATGGGCTCCTGTGAAGCATCGATACCTCCCACAATCATATGGATGACATGTTGCTGCTCATTTTGTTTCATCTTTCTTGGTCGCCTCTCTTTCCCAAAATTGATTTTTGGCCAGGTCGTTGAGGAATTCTCAAAGGTGACCTTTTGTTGAGTAGTCGGGCTACTTCATCTCGGAGATGATGGAAATCTTCAGTCTTGTAGTTGCGCGTGTTGTGCCATTCACACACTAAGTTACGATTCATTTATGAAGGATCTGATTGCACGGGCCTTGGCCACCTGGTGTATTTAACTTTACTGATAGCGAATACAATGTCTGAAATATCAACGTTCAAGATGTATTCTAACAAGTGATGTGCGTCCGTTGGCTCTGTGTGCCTACCGAAGCCAGCTCTACTGACAAGTCCCGTAGGATTCTGGCCTCGATCCATCCTTCTACCATTATGGAGTAAGTTGGCCTCGGGGCATTTCTCATGTCTTCAGTGTATGGCTAGTACCTTTCTTTTTTTTTTGGCTTTTTCTCCTTCTCCAAAAGCCTGCTTGGTTATACCGAGCCCGAGGGGGCTCCTAGTTGGTATCGGTTGGGTAGGTCCGACTAAGTTACGACATTGTATTCAAGAAAAATTAGTATTAGCTTGTATGAAGCCACCGAGATGTGTTCATTCAAACCTAGAGTGAAGGCCTGGAGTGCCCAATAATCAGAGAATTGTGGTAGTTCCATTCGTTCTATTTGAAAGTGATACACAAACTCTCGCAGCATGTTGTTCTCCCTTAGCTCGATTTTGAAGACGTGGGATTTTCTTGTGGCCACCATGATGGCCCCAGCATGTACCTTTATGAAAGAATGTGCCAGCATGTCAAATGAGTCTATAGAGTTAGGAGTCATTTTATGATACCGCATCATGGCCCTTTTCGAGACTGTTTTCACGAACTTCTTAAGCAGGACAAACTCGATCTCGATGTTCCTTAGGTCATTTCCTTTTACTGCACAAGTGTAGGCAGTTATGTGCTCATTGAGGTCTGAGGTTCCGTTGTATTTCGGAAGCTCGGGCTTTCTAAACTTCTTCGGACTATGTTTTGGGCCGCTTCCTGTGAGAACATCATTTGCATGAACTTTATCAAATCTATACCTTTCAGAATCAGGGTGCGTCCGAAATTTGATCGGCGCTGGAATTGTAGGTCTTTACCTTCTTCACGTTACCAAATTCTAAAACCGTCCAAATGCCAATATCTGAATATTATCCTCAAATTATCTAGGAATCTTAGAAATAAAATCTAGGCATATTTAATAGTCCAAAATCATCATTGGGGCTTATTAGAACCATCAAAACACCGATCTAATGTCACTTATACAATTGTCAATCTTGATCAATTATTTCAACTTAAAGCTTCCAAATTGAAACTCTCTCTCCCAAATCAATCTTGAACCTCTCGAACATTTAAATGAACCGTACAGGCAAGTCAGAATGCATCATTCGAAGCTACTCAAGGTCTTAAACTTCTGCACTCAAATCAAAATGATTGATCGGGTCATTACACCTTTACATACTTTTAGAATTCTATTTTTGGAACGAAACATAAACCCTTTAATCATTCAAAGTTGATACAGAAACCAAACTCAAGTCCATCCCAGGAACATGCATACACTTATTTCAAACAATTTCATCCGAACATTCCCAATATGATGTTATCAATTGCCTCTACCAGTGGTGGATTATTGTTTCCTAAATAGATAGCACCACTCATCTGCTCCTAAGTTGCAAACCTATTCTTGTGTGGACTCTATAGAACTTTCACCAGAATCAAGAACTCGGGTTTTCTACCCATGACTAGAAATCATGACGCGGACTTCCACTACATGGTCATTATCATTAGAGTATTTTCTAGTGGAAATAATATTTAAAACATTATCTATCCTTTTGCTCTCATTTTATCGTTTAGCTTAGTACTATCTCTCCTATACTGACCTTGCTCTTGCACTCATAGGAAATACGCTTCTTTTCTCTATACTTCGTATGGGATAGACTTTTCCCTATTAAGATCTTTCTATTGTGTTTTTTCCATTATCACATGATCCTCGCTATCAGTTCTTCTTTCTGGAAAGATCTTTGTAACTTTATATATTTTTTGCATTACTAACATCATCTAGTAGAAAACTATATTTTCGATATAACAACATATCAGTAAAAGTATCATAAGATGGTGGTAAAGAATATAATGTAATCAAGGGATAATCCGTACTCTTAATTTTGATATGTACGTTTTTCATGTCCCTTATAACTAAATTAAACTCATATAGGTTAATTTTAACAGGTATACATTCATTCATACGAAGAATATACAACCTCTTTTTCAAGTAAAGGTTGTTTGTCAGTGATTTGTTAGAATAAAATTCTTATAAATTCTTTGATACCTTTGCTGCAAGAATTCCTTCATCAATTACGCGAAGAAGTATATAAATAATGCTTATGAAGAACATCCTTAAAATTTCCTCCTTTAGGTTTACCTTTGTACCTGACCGATCGATTTGAGTACTAGCTTTTATTCTATGTTTCGAAAACTTTCATAGATCTATTTAATGATTTATGACTTGCGTGTGTGGTCCTTGTAGATTTTCAAAATTTTAAGTGTAAATTTTCAAAGAAAATATGATTTTGACATTAATAATGGCTAGAGTTGACCACACTCAATGTATTTGTAAATTACCTCAGATCGGTATTTTGACAATTTTATTTGGTCTATATGATGCTTTTAAACTTGTAAGCATGTCTGGTTGGGTTCCCTAGAGTCCCGAAGCCATTTCTGTGCTTTATGTGAAAATTTGAAATTTTTAGTTTAAATTTTGAAAATCTTGAATTTTATTGATCTATTCTTATTTTAGATGTTATTGTGTTATTTGAGCTTGCGAACAAGTTCGTATGAAGTTAATACACTTGTATGGATATTCGTATTGGAGCTCAGAGGGGCTCGGGTGAGTTTCAGATAGGTTGCAAACTAAGTTTGGCTTAACAGAAAATAGATTGTGTTCATGTTCTGCATGTCTCGCACTTTCGATGACCAATTCGCAAATCCTAGCATTGGTTTTGCAAAAGGCAGGCTCGCATTTTCAATATCGTGCAAGGAAAGGTATGCTTCACCATTACAAAGCAGTGGGTACGTCTGGAAGCTGGTGTGAATTGCATTTGCAATCTGCACATCTCATTTGCGATACTAGGCTCGGCTAGACAGCTTCGCAAATGCAAAACTTTAATCATTTTTTTATGGATAGGTGCTTGCAATGCGAAGGTTAAGTCATATTTGCAACAGCAGGGGGGCTAAAGCACTAATCGCATTTTCGATCTATGGTGTTCATTTGCGGATGTGAACGCTGCCCAAAACTATTATGCAGTGAAAATAGGACAGACACAACCATTTGTAGCTTTCCTGAATAAGACATGTGCCGATTTAATATTGTGTCAGAAACTTAGTGATCTTCATACATAGTTGGTGATGATCTGTTTTACTTAAACTCGTTGGGGATAAGGGAAGACTAAGATATCTCATAGGATATGTGCCACTCGAATATCGTGTGATGTCGAAAAGCTTCTGTTTTATCTCATCATCCACCCTTGCAACATACATGTTTGACTTCTCTGTATTTGCCTCCAGACCTGTAGTACCTGAGAAGTGCCTAATTGCTTCCATTATTCTCCTCACAGGTGCTTCATTCCCTTCACAAAACAACATTAAACCATTTGCAAATGTCATGTGAGTGAGTTGTTGTTCCTTGCACATTAGGTGGTATTTCAAATCTAGCAGCTGGCTCACCCTCTTTAGGATTCTAGATATATATTCCATCACCATAACAAAGATCAATGGGGATATTGGATCCCCTTGTATTAGACCCCCCTTCTCCTCAAAATAACCATACCCCTCTCCATTAACACTTATTGAGAACTTTGTTGTTGTTGCACATTCCATGATCAACTGAGTAAGCTTTGGACGAAAGTCATATCCGTTTCATATCTTTTCAATGAACTCCTATTGTATCATATCATATGCCTTCCTTAAGTTACTATTCATTATACATATAGGATTCTATCACATCGTCAGTGATATCTTTGACAACCACTTTCCATGCATCTTTATAGAAGCCAACTCCATACCTATTGTAATATCGTTCAATTACTTTCTTTTGTACTGTCATTCTTATCAATGCAGCTTCTCTTCTTCCCTCAAGCAAATCAAGGTTGACCCGCATCTCTTCGTCATGAGATTCCTCCGTTGCCTGAATATACCGTGTGCTCGGTTCTTCTATTTCAACTGGAATCAAGGCTTCTGCACCATAAACCGTAGAAAACGGCATTTCTCCAGTTCTTGCATTCGCCGTTGTACGATAAGCCCATAATACTCTAGGTAATATATCAGGCCAATGAATTTTTGAATCCTGTAACCTTTTATTCAAATTGTTGATGATGACTTATTTGTGGATTTCTCTTGTCCCTTACCCTCGGGATGGTATGGAGTAGATGTTATCCTTTTAATTTTCCAACTTTGAAGAAATTCTATGATTTGAGCTCCAATGAATTGCGGTCCGTTGTCATACACGACCTCCTTTGCTGCTCCAAAGCGGCATATTATATTTTGCCATATGAAGTCGTTAACTTCCTTCTCTCTTATATGTTTAAATGCTCCCGCTTCTACCCATTTAGTGAAATAACCTGTGAGTACAAGTAGAAACGTTACATGTCCCTTTTCTTGTGGTAGTGGACCTACGATATCCATTCCCCATTTCATAAAGGGCCATGGGGATATAACAGGGTGTAATAACTCAGCTGGTCTGTGCATATTATTGTCGTATCTTTGACATTTATGACATTTGGACACGAAACTGCTTGCTTCTTCTTCCATATTAGGCCAATAATATCATGCTCGAATCAGCGTCTTTACGAGTAATCTTCCCCTTGTGTGATTTCCATAATGTCTTTCATGCACTTCCGTCATCACATATTCTGTTTAAGAGGGTCCGAGACATCTTGCTAGTGGTCCACCAAACATATTTCGATAAAGACTTCCTTGATATAAACAATATCGAGCAACTTTTTTGCGAAGTGCGTGAACCTTTCCTTTGTCATTAGGCACGGTTCCATGCTGTAAAAAATCATTAATTTTGTTTCTCCAATCCCATGTTAAATGATTAAAATTTACCTCATTCTTGTCAAGTTCGAGAACGAATGAAATAAATGTATGACTGAAGCATTTGCGTCATTTGCTATGTCTGCTGCAGATGCAAGATTAGCTAAAGCGTCTGCCTCCACATTCTTATCTCTTTGGATCTGTATTACATTCCAAGTTTGGAATTGCTTTATTACTTCCCGTTCCTTTTCGATATATTCTTGCATTCGAGTTTTCCTGGCTGTATAAGTCCCCAGCATTTGATTAGGCACGCGTTGAGAATCACTCTTGATTATAATTTGTGTTATGCCGAGTTCTCTTGCCAGTTCTAAACCTGAAATTACAGCCTCATACTCTGCTTCATTGTTAGTTATAAAATGACATTTTATTGCTTGCCTAATAGTTTCACCCGTATGTGGTATGAGAACTATACCCAGACCTGCTCTTTTTACATTAGATGATCCATAAGTGAATAAAACCCAAGTCCCCAGGTTCGCACTATTAAAAACGTGTAATTCTTTTTCTGCTTCTGAATGCATACCCTGACTAAAATCCGCTAGTACTTGAGATCTTATAGTGGTCCTGGGTTGATAAATGATTTCGTATTCGCTTAGTTTTACATCCTATTTTGCTAATCTTCCTGACAATTCATGTTTATGCAAAATATTTCGAAACGGAAAAGCAGTAACTTCAACAATGGGATGACATTGAAAATAAGGTCTTAATTTTCTAGATGCCGTGATCAAAGCTAATGCTAACTTTTCTAGCTGTGAGTACCGTGTTTCAACATCTATAATGATTTACTTACATAATAAATGGGAGATTTTTTACCTTTATCTTCACGGAATAAACCAACATTTACCACAACTTCAGACATAGACAGATAGATGAGAAGCTTTTCACCCACCTTTGGTTTTGCCAATAACGATGGTTTTGAAAAATAAGCTTTCAAGCTTCTAAGGGCTTGTTGACAATCTTCATTCCATTCAAAATGATCTTGCTTTTTGAGTGCAGAGAAAAACTTAAAACACTTTTCTGAAGAATTGAAAATAAATCTCCCCAACGTTGCAATTCTTCCCGTTAAACTTTCAACTTCCTTTTTACTAGTAAGGATATCTTTCTTCTATTGTTTTGATCTGAAAAGGATTTACCTCAATACCACGATTAGAAACAAGGAAACCCAAAAACTTACTTTATGCAACTCCAAATGCACAATTTTCTGGTTTGAGTTTCATATTAAATTTTCGCAAATGTAACAGATAGATGAGAAATATGATCATGCGACTGCTGGGTTTTGACGAGCATATTGTCTTTGTATACTTTTCCCAAATGTTCTTGGAACATTTTCTTAACCAACCTTTGATAGGTTGCTCCAATATTTTTGAGACCAAAGGGCATTACTTTATAATAGTAAGTCCCCATGTATGTGATGAAAGAAGTTTTTCTTCATCACTAGGGTCCATTTTAATTTGGTTGTAGCCTGAATATGCATCTAAAAAACTTAAAAGTTCATGTCCTGCAGTTGCAAAAACTAATTGATCTATATGTGGTAAAGGAAAAGAATTTTTTGGACAATCTTTATTAAGATCAGTGTAAAGTACACAGACTCACCACTTACCATTTTTCTTAGGTACAACAACTGTGTTGGCTAACTAATTAGGGTAATTTACCTCGCAGATTGACCCAATTTTTAATAGTCTTTGGACCTTATCTTGAATCACTTGATTTTTGAAAGCCCCTTGCTTTCTTTTCTTTTGATTTATTGGTGTAAAAAATGGATCCTCGTTTATTTTATGAGTCAACATATCCGGTGGTATCCCTGTCATGTCAGCATGGGACCAAGCAAAACAATCCACATTAGATTTTAAAAATTCAATTAACATACCTATCATGGTTGAGTTTAAATTAGATCCAACAAATTTTTCGTTCAAGCCACTGCTCGAATAATAACACATCCTCGATTCTTTCGATGGTTGTTCTGATATTTTCATTCTCCTCAGGTTCTTGAATGATATCAAGTCTCGAATCTAAATCCGTTTTCTCTTGCTCAGTTGAGGTTTGATTGCTGACACCTTCAACTGCTTCCTGTAATTGCTATTTTTATCTATTCACGGTGCTCGTTTCTATTACAACTTTGATACTTCTGGTTGTTTGTTGACCCCGCGAATTTGAAAAATCCCCCACGGCGAGTTAAATTTATTAACTTGATGCAGAGTTAATGAAACAACATCCATATCATGGATCCAAGGTCTTCTCATGATCATATTGTAGGCCATTTTGATAGCAACTACCTAAAATTTAGTTTCTTTAACAACACCTGCAGCAAAAATTGTTAGAATTACATCTCTTTTTGTTACCGCACTCGAATTGTCAAAGCCTGGCAAAGTATGCGCCTTGGGTATCATTTTATATTCAGCTTGCATTTCTCGTAATTCCCTTAGTATTATAATATTTACAGAACTTCCTAGATCAATCAAAACTCATTTTACATTAGTATCATTTTCAAAAAAAAGATATTACTAGTGCGTCATTATGTGAGGTTATCACTCCTTCAGTATCTGTATCATCGAATGAAATACTTTCATTTTCTAAAACCTGTTGTACCTGTTTCCTGTGTGTAATCATTACTTTAGAAACCCTTTCGGAAGCTGTATAAGTTACGCCATGGATATCGTCTCCCCCACTTATTATATTCACTGTTCTCTTGGGTGAAGGAGGCTTTTGGTTACTCTTGTCTATTTTTCATACAGGCTTGTTTTACCTTTTTTACTAATTAACTCAGTGAGGTACCCTTGCGTTAGTAGATGATCCACTTCAATCTGCAGGAATCTACATTCTGAAATTTTGTGCCCGTGATCATTGTGGAATTCGCACCAATGGTCTGGATTGCGTCTATTTGGATTTGATTGTATCTCTTTTGCCCATCGTACCTTATCTCTCATGCTTCTCAGAACAGCCACGAGCTCAGAGGTAGTGACATTAAAATTATATCCGCCGAACCTTGCCTTTAAACGTCTGTCGTCATCTCGTGATTCTTGCCTATTCCGATCATTTCTTAATCTCGATAAAGGACCAGATTCCCCGTTCCTTGATGTTTTATCATATTGCTGGTTATCTTGTTTTGACCGTGAGTCTTTTCCTGCAGGTCCCATATATGGATCGTACCTGTTTTTACCTGATCTTTTTTCGGTTTCTAATCTTCTAGAATCGCCCCTTTTTTCATGATGGAAGTTAGGTACGCTATCTTCTTCAATTCGCAGCCTCGTACTATACCTGTTGTAAACTTCGTTCCACGTGGTTGCAGGAAATTCTCGAAGGCTTTCTTTGAGTCTTCTCGAAGCTTCAGAACTTTTGTTATTTAAATTACTTGCAAAAGCTATTGCAGCCCAGGTGTCAAGTACACGGAGTGGAGTCATTCTTTCACGCTGGAATCTATTAACAAAGTCTAGGAGCAATTTTGAATCCCTTTGTTAGATTTTGAAAATATCTTCTATTCTTTTCTCAACCTTTGAGTCGAATGTGCTTTAATATAAGAATTTGCAAGCTCAGCAAAAGAACTTATAGAATTTTCAGATAATAGAGAATACCAAGTTAATGCACCCTTGAAGAGTGTTTCTCCAAATTTCTTTACCAGTACTAATTCAATTTCTTGTTCGGTCAAGTCGTTGCCTTTCACGCCAGTTGTCAATGCAGTCACGTGGTCACGTAGGTCTGTAGTACAGTCATATTTCGGGATATCGGGCATTTTGAATTTTTCGAAATTGGAAGGAGAGCAACACTTGGCTTCCAAAGTTGTTGTGAGTATTTGTTCATGTCCACTCCTTTTATTACAGGCGGAACTCCAGGGAATTGCTCAATATGCTAATTTTCTTCCTTAATATGTTTCTGCAAGTTTGGTACTAAATTTTGTAAAACAAAATTATTTGAATTACCTGGTTCCCCTTCCTATGATTCACTAGTAGTTCCTCCATTTCCAGAATTAATAAGACCATAACAAGGATTCTCCAATGTATTATTATTAGGAGTTTGTGTAGGTGGTGTAGACTAGAGCCTGAAGAGCTTTGACGACATGTGCATCAATTATCTTTTGTAAAGCTTCATTTGCACCTCCTTCAAAATGTTCAGATTGTTCTTGTTTATCACTACGGGATTTAGGTGTAGGAGTGCCTTCGCGAGACTGAGTGGCGAATCTGGAGGGGAGGGATCCACGCTAATGTTTTGTAGGTCTCCTTGATTTTGATGGATTTTATTTTCATGGTTTCCCAATGTGTTATCAGTGTTATTGTTGTTGTTGTTGTTGTTGTTGTTATTTGACATGTTGATAAAAATGAATATAACATAGCTTCAAAGAAAAGATTATCAGATTCCCGGTAACAGAACCAAGATAAATAGAAATTCGGTTTACTAATAATCAGGAGACGAAAAATATGTAATAGACTTTTTGTGAATAGCAAATAAGCAATAAAAAAATTTATATTTGTGTGTCCTTACAAATGATAAGACATCCTCCTTTTATTGTCGATTCTGAGTAAAAGAGTAATACCTTAGTGTTAATGAGACAATTTTGAGCACTAAATGACATTAAATAAGACATTACAGAATCGTTCCTATTTAATACCAATTCTCTAATGTATTGGGTATTTAATACTGAATTTGGAATCTTTTTTATCGTCATATCCATATCTTTAATGTCTTCTGATCTCTTTGCTTTAAATGACCTAAATAGGTACGAAGCTTGTATTATATCTCGTGCCTATTTAGCTTTCCTTTCCCGTATCTGTTGTCACTCGTGCCTCTTAACTGATTATCATATTTTGACCGTTTGACCAGCTTACGTGTCATGCTACGTCTCCTTCCATATAAATTCAGTTTTTCCTCTGTACACAAATTCCTTTGTGAAAATTTTACGCATAGGTTTACACACCGACAATCATACACGTTACCACCGGTACTGGCCATACTGAATTGCATATAAACAGAAGCTAAGTTGAATTAGAGGAGAATTGTGATGCAGCCCACGTGTTTGACGATATACATGACAACGGAACAAATCTCTGTTCGTTGTATCTACAGACTGAGGAATATGATGCTTTAAGGGCTATAGCACTCGGCTCTAAAAATCTTCTTTTCACATCCGTATGCATTAAATTGATCTCTCTTTTTCTCTCAGTCCTGGTAGCTTTCATTACAATTAGTTTTTTTTTCCTAAATCAAGCTAATGAATGGACTGGTGAAGTTTTAAATTGATCGACATTGTTCCTTAAATGACTTCGAAGTTCATATGGAGATGATCCCAGTCCGTATAGAATTAACAGCCAGATCGAGACCATGTGAGTGATGTTGGGATATATATTATTAATCATGAGTTTTGTTTAGATATAGTATTTATTATGAAATAATTGTTTATTTAATTTTAATAAAATTTTAAATAGATTATATATTAATCTGTGTCATTTGCTTATATAGTAGATGATTTAGTATATAGAGTTTAACTTATACACGGAAGATTAAATCATCGGTTCTTATAAGTATAAAGTTTGAGTTCACAATCTAATGATGGAATTGGACAAACCATCATGAATGATTGTAGCACAAGATTAAATATAATTTATCTTGATTATGGGAATGGTTTAATTTCAGTTTCTTGTGCTAGTATATTTTGTATGTATTGAACGGACCAGGTAGAGATAAGTATTTTATACTGACTTAATAAAATAATTTCTCTAGCCATTAAATATACTTATACTCTTAATCTTGATATAATTATTATTAGATATGTATAGTATTATTGTTTTGATTTATTAAAAGGCGAGATTCTTTTGTGGGTCAATATGCCTGGTAAATTGGATAATAATAATAATGTACATTGGCGAAATAATAGTTAGTTGATGGAATCCATGTCTCGGTTTAGAGATTGATGATACACCTTTATGAAAGCTTATAAGTTTTCATGTGTAAACCTGACCGGTGGATTTTGTATCCGACACATGAAATAAGTTAAGCGAAAGTCTAAAGGAAATAATCAATAAATTAAATCGTCAGTAATTTAATTTGATTGATTCGTATCTGAATCTTAACATGAGGAGTTAAATAAGATTTAATGGATGAATTTCAAAATTGAATAAGGAGTGTAATTATAAAATTTTAGTGGAATAACGCGTAATTAATTATGGTAGATATTAATTTCGAAAATTATAAATTAATTCCATAATTGGAAACCTTGTTAATTAAATTATGTGGTCCCTACTGTTCCTAAATAATAGGAAATAAAGGAATCTTTTTTCTGGTGAAAAGAAAATTAAACAAGTTTTGAAAAATGGTCTTAACCCTTAAAACTTGTGCGATAAATATATAAGGTTTTTCACCTAAAAAAAGAGATGGTGGTTGAAATTTTCAGCCAAATTTTCTTAGAAATTTCGCCCACATGAAATTGCTATTTCCGGTATTATTTGGGTTATACATTAGAAGACCGTGGAACGTTCGAGGATCACGATTGTGCGGGTGATGGAGATTCCATTGAGAAGTTATGGAACTGAAGGCTCACGTGGTAGAAGAGATATGTTCCCGTAAAATCTCGTTTATATTAATTATCTAGATTACACGTAATTTTGATACTGAAATTGTTTCCACTGCTTATTATAATCCATCAAGTGAAATATGCGAAAAGACTATATACGCAAGTAAAGCATACGAATTTTCTTGAACATCTGAGAGAGAAGAAGAGTAGGCATTCTCGATCCTTTCAGATTGGCCTTACAAGAAAATGAAGATTTGTTGTTCAGCAATACTTGATTAAGAAAAGACATCGAAACAGGAGAATCGGTAGTTCTCAGAGATATGGGAGTTCATGTGGTATCCTTTGTTCTGATTGAACTATCAAATGTTTATACCAGATCTTTCTCCTCTCAATGTGATTAAATACCACACGGCTGGCGTGACAAAAAATTCCTCTTAGATGTAACTAAAGCAAAAAATTGATCAAGGTCTTTGGTGAATTATAATTAGCATAAAAATACATTTATTGGGTTATCTATAATTATATCTTCCATACTCTTTAATGAATTTGTGGATATTTTCATTGTATTTATAATGAATTTGTGTTCCACAATGACACTCGAGATTTTTTTATCTCAAGATTTTTTTATCTTTGAATCTTGCAGTAAGGGAAAATGAACAGTTGGACTGAGAATTTTAATGAGGGTAGCAATGGGCATGGCAAACTGCCCTGCGCACAATCACAATTCATCCGTACCCCACAAAAACTTGATATGTTGTAGTGTACATCACTGAAAGCTGAGGTTCTAGGCTACATTAATGGGTTGAGCTATAATTATTTTAGTTTATGGGTCAATTTTGATTGAACTCAGGTAAACCCATTATTTTTTATATTCCTTAATAACTCATTTAACTGCCCAAATACAATCCATGAAACTCACCCACAATAAATGATCTCAACCCAACTTATCTAGAAATTTACTTAGTTAGCCATTTTCTTTTTCTTTTTTTGTATTTTTAGTTTTCTATTATTTTATTTTTCTACACCACCCACCCACCCTACCCCAAAAAATTTACTTTTTTTGTATTTTCAATTGTCTATTTTTTTGTGTTTCTACGTCACCCAGTCTCCCTCCTAACCCCCCACCCCCAATACCCTCCCCCAAACCCCTAAAAAAGTTTACTTTTTTTTTTTTTGTATATTTAATTTTCTATTTTATTTTTATTTTTATGCACCACCCATCCTATCCCTCACCCTCCCCTTCCCTCCGGCGCAAACCCCCCTCAAAAAAAAAAATTCAATGGTTTTTGTATTTTTTATTTTTTATTTTTCTGCACCACCCACCCCCCCCCCTCACCCCCTCCCGCGCAAAACCCCTTAATTTTTTTTTTTTACTTTTTTTCATTATTTCAATTTTTGTTTTCTGTTTTAAATTTTTTTATTTTTCTGCACGATCCACCCACCCCTAACCCCCACCCCATAAAATATCTGTCAACATACATATTTTACAGTAAATATTTTTTATGCAAGATGAACATGATTCTAAAACATGGGTCAAGTTGGGCGAGTTGGGTTATGACCTATTGTTTAGCCCATTTTGACCCACACATCTTAACCCAAATACACTTTGGGCTGGGTTAGACAATGATCTATTTATTACCCAATCTATCTTGACCCGCCCAAATCTAGCCCAACCCACCCTTTTGCCACCCATAGTTCTAGCTTTCTTGTTGGCTTTAAGTGCATACATACCCTATTAATTCTGGAAAAGAGGCATACCGTTCAAGATTAAACTTTCGCAGCAAAAGGGAACCAGCTTTGTACTACTATTGCTTCCAATAATAGGGACTCTGTTATATTCCATATTCCACTTCCTGCGAAACTTTTTTTTGCCATTTGAAATGTACTTGTATTTTTTGGGGTGGGGGGAGGGTGGGGGATGTTTGAATATCAGCTTATTTTAGTTGTAATTATATGAGTTTTGCTGTCAAACTATTGTTTAAACTATACCCACTTTCCGTCCTTGCTTCTAACATGCTTAGTTGCATCCTTTTGTAAGTTTCTTCCAGTACAAAATTCATATAAGTTTATTCCATTATAAAATTCATAGGCTTCATCAAGAGCTGATGGTTTACATGGATAAGAAGCTACAAGTATGATAGTTTGCATCGACAAGAACTCTTTTGGTGTTGGGCCCCTGCTCAGAGCAGAGGCAGTCTCCTACTAGCTAGTATATCATATATGGCAGTGTGTAACGCGAATTGACAGATTCTTTATGGTATGTTACGTTGTGTGACGAATACATGACAGAGTTCTTATGTTCAGCTTCTTTATGTTACATGTTGTCGACCAATGGTCAAATATGGTGGAATACATTGATCATATTCCCCGTTTTATTTTGTTTCAGTTTTGATTTGGTTATCTCATTATATTGTTTTCAAAGACCCGTCACATTTCATGATAAATTTCCAAACATCAAGCTGTTAAATATTTGTCATGATATATCAGAAGATAAATACCTACTTGAACAGTGCATCAGAACGCCACAATTAATGATGATTATGAAATAATAATAAATTTATTGCGATTCACAATTTCCACAATTACATTTCACTACAACTGTATACATCCGAGTAATAGTTTCACAATAACATTCTACATATAATTACATTGTCATAGGACCATATCGAAGGAAAACTATTCCTACTAAGGCACAGTATGCCTGTAACTCCGACAACAATCCGGACAAGTAATACGCCGAGTCATCCAAGTTACAATGCAGTCATGATGAAAAATATGACTGCACCGTAACATGCGGATATACTCGGTTCGAACTAAATCAGCTAGGCATATACTGCATCTAGTAACGCCAAAGCTGAAATCGTTCAATTCCGAATATTGAAGTAGAGGAAATAGTCTCACTACCCTAGGGCCAAGTGTCCTAAATCTAAGTTTAATACAATACCGTACCAAGTAAACAAATAAGAAGATTACGACGGCCAATGTGAAGATCCCTAGCATCGTTAAAGCTACATCTTCTTTCTTTAAGTGAAAGTCTCCAGTAGAAGCGACAGGATTAATAAAGGAAAATGCTGCAAGAATCTTTTTTTATGAAAACGGAAGTTATTAATTAGTTACAAATTGAAGACACTCAGTTAAAAACTACAACTGCTAGGAAGATATATACTTACCATGAAAACAAATTTACTTCCCGCCATTATATGTGTAACAGATTTGTAGCTAAATAAGATTAGACCGAACTCAAATATAATATTCGTCGCACAAGATAAAACACCAGCAATGACGACAGATAAAAGAATTTGCAGTAAGAGGAGAATGAAAAGGGAGGAATTAATGGTTCTATTACAGATTGGGAGACACAAGCAGTCTACTTAATATTAAAGACACTGAGCTTCTTTTATATACTACGCTCCCTACCATGGCCTTAGTGATCCTATTGTTTTTCTGTAAAAAAAATAAAAAAAATAAATTAGTCAATGCATTATATACAAACTTATTCAAAAAATTCACACTATAACCAACTACAACAAACTCCACTAGAAAAAACTTAAAGAGGAAACCAGAATAGTAGCAGTTCACTATATTTGATGGCATGCATATTTTGAGAAGTGGTCAAGTTTTTGTGGCAGTTCTAGATCTCGAGAAATACTAATTAGACAAGTAACTGACTCATGATCTTCAATTGAGAAATAATCATTATTAATGTGATCAAATATTCATGCTGTTATAGCTATTTGGCATCAACTATGTATATCTTATATATTACTGATCAACAAATGCTGCTCTTCGTTTGTTTTATCTTTAATTCTTGTTGAGTTAAAATTTGCAGTTTTTAAGTAAGTGGTTGATAACATTAGGTAATATAGCAGTGTCCTTTCATAGTCATCCTGGTAAATTTAATTTAGGGCTGAAATATTATGAGTGGGCATATACATTTGGTTTTGTCTTTGAATTCAACTGAGTTAAAGTTGCAGCTCTTAAATGTTGGGTTTTGCTATAACATAAGAGGTGTGAATGAAAATGGAGGGAAGTGAAAGTTCACTTTACTAATGCACTTTGTCCCTCGTTGGTAGAAGGAATAAAAATCTTTGTGTAAACATAGAGAAGCTCATATTTTGGCTCTTAAAGAATTAAAAAAAAGTCGAGCATCGCGTCGTCGTCGCTCGACTTCGGCTTCGGTCAAAGATTGATTGATTAATCTTTTTGGATAAAATTATTTTCAAATAATTAATTAATTTATTAAATTGATTAATAACCCATGACCGGCAACCCGGTCAGGTCCGTTTTCTTTCCTCGATTATTTTAAATTCGCTTATTTTTTCCACAATATTTCCAGCAGCTATATATATGATTGTTCTGAAACAATGTCAAACCTATTCCAACAGCTATGGCTGTTGTGAAGATTGCAAACCTTTCAGAAACAGTACCAAATTGGATATAAATATTCCTTCAAATCCTAGAATATTCACTTACGAAATTTTCTGATCTTCTTCTTCTTCTGCATATAAAAAATTCAGCGTGTTTTAAAGTCTTCGAGTGGTTCGCTGTTCATCAATATTTTTGGTACCAACACTTCGGTGAGTTAAATCGTTTTATCCTGGGAGGATATATTCTAAAAACCCGGATACTTAAGGGGAATAATTTTCTTAAGAACATATTGTATATTCATTGGGATCGATTTATTCCTATACTATTTTTCAGAATTTATTTTGATGTTCTAGTTCTACTAACTTTCTGTTTCTTGATTTTCAGAAAATTTATTGTTTTATTAATTTTACAGCAATACAGATTGAATAACATTAAGTAATTGGTTGATGATAATAGGTAATACGTCAGTGTCCTTTGTTTGTCAAAATGGTGTTCAGTGTCCTGGTTAGTGAGGATTCTGAGTAGGTATCTTTTTTTGTCTTTAAATCTATCGAGTTAAAGTTGCAGCTCTTAAGTTATAAATAGATAAAATTATCCTATTAGTGTTTCATGCGTTGGTATTATTGTGGTTTATGTGTAGGTTTTAAATAACCCATTTTTAGGGCAGTGAGAAATATTTTTGCATTTCAGTTTCTTGTTCCATGTATAATGATCCAGACTTAAGGTTTAAGATAGTTATTTTCCGGATTTTGGTCTGCCTTAAAGTGGGGTTTTTTCAGATTTGGAAATGGCGAGTTCGTTTATAAATCCTTTAATTCAAGGAGTCATGGTGTCTTTATTAACTCAATGGTAAGAAACAAAATTGTCTTTTAGTACTTATAGGCTCTTATCATGGGTTGATATATATGTGTCCTATTTTGTGCTTTGTCTGTTATTCTAAGACTGATAGTTTCCTCTAAGGAGTTAATGAAAAGCTGAAACACTTGTTTAATCAACCATAGTAACTCAAATCCCAGAAGTTACACCTTCTAATTACAAGCATCAATATTAGAGCTTGCATGCAATGTAGGAGCAGTTATATAATCCCGTTTTCAAATTATTTGTATTACTTTTTCTTTTTAGTTTATTTCAAAAAAGATGATACATGTAGGAAAATCTAAAAGAAATGTTCGGAGATCAGAATCCTGTTGCTAAGAAGACTGCCATGAAAGCCCTTCTGAATACCAAAATGGTTGAAGGTTCATCGGTAAGGGACCATGTTCTGAAGATGATGAGTCTTCTGAATGAAATGGAGGTCCTTGGAGCTAACATTGATGAGGACACACAGGTTGAAATGATCCTGCAGACTTTTTCTGACAGCTTTAAGCAGTTTCGCCTGAATTATAACATGAACAAAATAGATTTGTCCCTTGCGAAATTGCTGAATGAGCTGTAGGCGGCAGAGACTATTATAAAGTACCAAGCTCCTCTTGTGGCATTGAATTTTTGGGCAGGTTCTTCTTCTAAGCTGAGAGGCGGGTAGAAAAAGAAAAAGGCTCAAAAACCCTCTGTTGGTGGCGCGACTGCTAGTGTGAAAAAGGCTAAGGGCAAGTGTTATCATTGCAAGCAACCAGGGCATCACAAGAAGCAATGTTCAACTTATCTGGCCAAGCTGAAAAATAAACTAGGTGATTTACATCTACTTTTCGTTGAAACATTTTTAGCGGCTGTTACTACCATGTCATGGTGTGTAGATTCGGGAGCCACTAGTCATATCTGCACTTATTTTCAAGGGTTTCAGGTAACGCGGCGTCTAAGTAGAGGAGAAATCAATGTTTATCAAGCAGACGGTTCAGCAACCCCAGTTTTAGCATTAGGAAATATTAGTATTTCGTTTGGTAGTGGTAGAGTTTTAGCTTTAAAAGACACATTAAATGTACCTTCCGTTAGTATGAATTTAATTTCGGTTTCTAGCGCTATGAGAGCTGGTTATGATTTTAATTGTCATGACGTTGAAATTTGTTATTACTCAGAATAAGCGTTATCTCACTTCGGCTACATTGATTAATGGTCTTTTTGTTGTTGAATCTATTCCTAAACTGTTACCACCTAAAGAACTGAATAATGTTGATTTACCAAGTAAGAGAAAACGTTCTTCTGAATTGAGTGAAATATATTTATACTTGCATTTGGGTCATATAAATCTAAACAGAGTTTCCAGGCTGATCAAGGACGGACCTTTAAGTTCATTGAAAGTGGAGGCACTACCAACTTGTGAATCTTGTTTAGAAGGAAAAATGACAAAACGAAATTTTCCCTCAAAAGGAAATCGGGCAACTGATAAATTAGAGTTAATTCATTCTTATTTGTGTGGTCCAATGAATGTCCAAGCAAGAGGTGGTTTTGAGTATTTTGTGACTTTCACAGATGATTACTAAAAATATGAATATATTTGTTTGTTGCATCGAAAGTCTGAATGTTTTGAAAAGTTCAAAGAATTCAAGACTGAGACTGAAAAGCGAAATAATAAACATATCAAGACACTACGATCTGATCGTGATGGGGAGTACCTCTCTACGGACTTCATTGGTTATTTATTAGAATGTGGAATTACATCTCAATTATATGCACCTGGAACTCCACAACAAAATGGTGTAGCTGAAAGAAGAAATACGACTTTTATGGAAATGGTTAGATCAATGATGAGTTATTCCGATTTGCCTACGTCTTTTTGGGGACATGCCTTAGAAATTGCGAATTACGTTCTGAACTTAGTTCCTTCAAAGTCAGTACACTTGACCCCTACTGAATTGTGGACCGAGCGCAAGCCTAGTCTACGGTATATTCGAGTTTGGGGTTGTCCAGCACATGTGCTAAAGGGAAAACCGGATAAATTGGAGGCAAGAACGGATGTATGCGTGTTTATAGGTTATCCAAAGGGGATGAAAAGTGGTTTATTCTATTGTCCTAAAGAGAAAAAGGTAATTGTTAGCACAAATGCCAAGTTTCTAGAAGAGGACTATTTGATGAACCATGTTCCTAGAAGTAAACTCGTTTTACTGGAACTTATCAGAGGAATGGAAACTCGGTTATCTGAAAATCAAAACGACTATATCCAAACCCCTGAAGTCAATTTTTACATACCATTGCACCTTAGTAGTGGGAGAAATGTCAATAGACTTAATGTCCCACAAGAACAAGTGCCCGAAGTCATACTACCGCAAAGTAGTAGGAGTCATGTTGAGGAGACTGCACAAAAGGAAGAAGTCGTTGATATCCTTGTGGATAGCATGGAGACTCAGGTTCCTGATGATGTTGTGGTTCAACCACAAAATCAAAGTGATGTAGTTGCAACTGATGTAGTGCGTAGTCGTAGTGGGAGAGAAATAAGACAGCCAGTTCATTATACGCTCTTGGGGGAATCATTTGATAGGATCCCTGAGGAGCCTACCTCCTAAACCATCAATTACGATCAAGCACTACATGATAAGGATGCCGATACGTGGGTTGCTGCTATGAAATCAGAGATGGAGTCTATGTACTCTAATAAGATCTGGGAGCTTGTAGAACCATTTGATGGGGTTAAACCTATTGGATGGAACTGGATCTATAAGAAAAAAAGAGGTGTAGATGGAAAAGTACAAACTTTTAAAGCAAGGCTTGTAGCGAAAGGGTTTAGTCATAAAGAACGGATCGACTATGAGGAAACCTTCTCGCTGGTAGCCATGCTTAAGTCTATAAGGATTCTCTTATCTATTGCTGCTCATTATGATTATGAGATTTGGCAAATGGATGTCAAGACAACTTTTCTTAATGGAAGTCTTGATGAGTGTATCTATATGATGCTACCAGACGGTTTTATGGAAAGTGGCAAAGAACACATGTTGTGTAAGCTTAAAAGGTCCATTTATGGACTAAAACAGGCATCTAGGGCATGGAACACTTGTTTTGATAAGGCGATTAAAACCTTTGGTTTTGATCAGTGCCTTAACGAATCTTGTGTATATAAAAAGTGGGATGGGAACAAAGTGGAATTTTTGATCTTATATGCAGATGACATACTCATAGGAAATAATGTGGGCATGTTGAATTCAGTTAAGTAATGGTTGTCCACACATTTTGATATTAAAGATTTGGGTGAAGCGCCTCATATCCTTGGGATCAAACTCTTGCGAGATAGCAAGAAAAGGATATTAGGCTTGTCCTAAGGTCTTTATATTGATACAATACTCTCCAGGTTTAGCATGCATGATTCCAAGAAAGGATTTCTTCCTTTCAGACATGAGATTTCTCTATCTAAAGATCAGTCTTCTAAGACTGATAAAGAGATAGAAAAGATGAAGGCGGTCCCTTATGCATCAACTGTGGGAAGCCTCATGTATGCTATGTTATGCACTAGGCCTGATATCTGCTTTGCCGTTGGCGTTGTTAGCGGATTTCAGTCTAATCCTGGGAAAGAGCATTGGACGTCGATTAAACATATAATCAAGTACTTGAAAAGGACTATGGATTACATGTTGATTTACCATTCGGATGACCTCGTACCTATTGGGTATACTGATTTGAATTCCAATCAGACAGAGATTTTAGAAAGTCTACCTCAGGTAATGTGTTTACTCTTGGAGGTGGAGCCATAAGTTGGAGGAGTATCAAGAAAACTTGTGTTGCTGATTACACCATGGAAGCCGAATATGTGGCAGCCTTTGAGGCAGCCAAAGAGGCAGTTTGGCTTGGTAACTTCCTGAGAGAGTTGGGTGTTGTTCCCTCGATTCAAGCGCCAATTACACTTTACTGTGATAATAGTGGTGCGGTTGCAAATTCAAAGGAGCCACGAAGCCATAAGAGGGCAAAGCACATTCAGCGTAAATATCATTTAATTTGGATATAGTGCAGAGAGGGGATGTAGTGGTCACCAAGACTGCGTCAGAGAACAACTTGGCAGATCCGTTTACTAAGAGCTTACCACAGAAGACTTTTGATAAGCATGTAGAAGGAATGGGTGTCAAAATTGTAGACGCATGGTTATTCGTCTAAGTGGGAGATTGTTAGAATATACTATAAGCCATGCGTATTGTTATAGTATTCTTTACGAATAATTATTTATTTACTTGTTTAAATTCAGTAAAGTTTTATTTTAAATAGATCATGTGTTTGTTTGTGCGTCCATTGCTTACATAGTAGATGATTTAGTGTATAGAGTTTAGCTTATTCACGGAAGATTAAATCATCGGTTCTTGTAAGACGTAAAAGTTAATGTTCACAATCTAATGATGGAATTGGACGAATCATCGGAATGATTGTAGCACAACATTAAATATAGTTTATCTTGATTATGGGAATGGTTTAATTCCAACTTCTTGTGCTAATACATTTTGTATGTATTGAACGAATCAAGTAGAGATGAGTATTTTATACTGACTTTATAATATAATTTCTCTAGTCCATTTAATGTACTTATACTCTTAATCCTGATATAATTATTATAGCTGTGTATGTTACTTGTTATTTTGATTTACTAAAAGGCAAGATTTTTTAGCGAGTCAATAAACCTGGTAAATTGGATAACATTGATATACATTGGCGAAGTAATAATTAGTTGATGGAATCCATGTCTCGATTTTAAGGTTGATGATACTCCTTTATGAAAGCCTATAAGTTTTCATGTGTAAACCCGGCCGGTGGATTTTGTATCCGACACGTGAAATAAGTTAAGTGTAAGTCTAAAGGAAGTAATCGATAAATTAAATAGTGAGTAATTTAATTTGATTGATTAGTATCTGAATCTTAACATGAGGAGTTAAATAAGGTTTTATGGAAGAATTTCGAAATTGAACTAAGGAGTGCAACTACGAATATTTAGTAGTTTATTATAATGGAAATTAATTTCAGAATTTCGAAATGAATATCATAATAGGAAGCCTTGTTAGTTAAATTTTGTGGTTCCTACTGTGCCTAAATAATAGGAAATAGTGGAAACCGTTACTGAGTAGGAAAGAAAATGTGAAAATCGTCCCTTAGTGTGAGAAGGAAACCTAATAGGTTTTGAAAACGGTTTTGACCTAAAACACGCAGCTATATATATATATATATATATAGATATATATATATATATATAGTTATATATATATATATATATATATATAAATATATATATATATATATATATATATATATATATATATATATAGATATATAGGGGCTGGACGTTTTTGACACAATTCTGACTGCGGTTTTTACTAGAATTTTGCCCACCCAAAATTCTCTATTTTCGGTTATTATTTGGGTAACACAGTAGAAGACTGTGGAAAGCTGTTGGTGCTTTTTCAACCGAAGAACTGGAGAACGACATATATTTGTTGTGTTTACGCTTCAAGAGGTAATCCTAAAACCTCCATACGTGCTAGTTATTTAGATTACACGTGAATAAGATTCTGTTATTGCTTCCGCTGTGGTATATATTCCATCACAAGTATCCTGGTTAGTGAAGATTCTGAGTAGGCATCTTTTTTTGTCTTTAAATCTATCGAGTTAAAGTTGCAGCTCTTAAGTAATTGATTGATAACATTATCCTATCAGTGTTTCATGCTTTGGTATAATTATGGTTTATGTGTAGGTTTAAAATAGCCCATTTTTAGGGCAGTGAGAAATATTTTTGCATTTCAGTTTCTTCTTCCATGTATAATGATCCAGACTTAACGTTTGAGATAGTTATTTTCCGGATTTTGGTCTGTCTTAAAGTTGGTTTTCTTCAGATTTGGAAATGGCGAGATCATTTATAAATCCTTTAATTCAAGGAGTCAGGTTGTCTTTATTAACTCAATGGTAAGAAACAAAATTGTCTTTTAGTTCTTATAGGCTCTTATCATGGGTTGATATATATGTGTGTCCTATTTTGTGCTGTCTGTTATTCTAAGACGGATAGTTTCCTCTAAGGAGTTAATGAAAAGCTGAAACACTTGTTTAATCAACTACAGTAACTCAAATCCCAGAAGTTACACTCTCTAATTACAAGCATCAATATTAGAGCCTGCATGGAATGTAGGAGCAGTTATATAATCCCGTTTTCAAATTATTTGTATTACTATTTCAAAAAAGATGATACATTTTTATATTTTAATAAGTATTCAAATTTTAAAATTTTAATTTTACCTTTAGTGACACTCTTGTATTCGGTCGAAATATTGTATGTTCGATTTTTCAGGCTGAGGGGCCTTGAGCCCGAGTTCAGGATAGTTTGAGTTTGAGCTTGATGGACCAGGCACAAGCTCGATAACAGAGTACAAGACACGAAGAATTAAGAGTTCAAGGAACGTCGGAACTTAATATAATTAAACAACGAGATAATGCCGTTATGAATTTGTAACAGAATGAGCAAGATTTCCTACCACGTCCCCAAGCGTAAATTCCGGAACGAATGTGTACGAATCCGTGCTAGGCGGTTAGACAGCTGTCCCGATAATATTCTTTATTGTAAATAGAAATGTGCCTTAATTTGGGTTCCCCTATTATATATAGGGGACCCCAATAATCTGTAAAGATCGTCTGATAATTAGTAAAGAATATACTATCTACTTTTCGCTCATTATTCATCAGAATTGTCTTTTAGCTTTATTATTCTTGCTTTATTGTTCTTGACCAATGTGTGGGTCGAAATCCGACCCCACGATAATTAACGAAGTTAATCCTGGTTAAAGCCAATTCATGATGATAAATTGTATGATCACAAAGAATCAACGGTATTTAACCCTTATCTGATTCGACCAACAATGCCACAGCCTATCCACCATCATGAAGGTGAACCCACAACGTGGTCACGACCATTTCTTAACAACTCATGAAGCTCACAACTATAAATACCAAGAGAGGGAACCCTAAAAAAGGGGGCTTCTTCTTCGCCACTATTCACGAGAGAGAGAGAGAGAGAGAGAGAGAGAGAGAGAGAGAAAAGATACAACGATACCCATATTTTGGGAAAGTGGAACACCAGTGTAAGGCTCTGAACCTCTCCATGGAGAGGCAGACCAAATCAATATTATTAATAAAAGTTTTAAATGTTTCCTCTCCTAAGGTTTAATGGCGAAGGCGCGTAACCTTAATCTCTGTTCGGCCATAGTCGAGTTTTGTTAAGTTTGAAGGCGAATGTGCATAGCCTGAGTCCTAGTTGGACCGTAGTTGAACTTTGAAATTGTATATATTTCAAGGTATGTTACATTGTTAGTTTGTATAACTGTTCCAACAAAGATATGATAAGCATTGCAGTAGCCCAAAAAATAACCAGTCACGATATATCATTATAATTGTTGCAATAGCATGAACCCCGATCACATAAGCCAAAAGTGACCTTGCAATAGCATAAAGTAATTGTGGCATTAGCATTAAGTAACCGCTGCAATATAAAAAAATAACCGTAGCAATATCCCGAACAATAGTTGAAAATTAACTCTATTGCAACGATTTTTAACCGTCTCTATAGTATAAAGAATTGTCGCAATATCATTTAAAGAATAACCATTGCAATAGACCATCTGTGGCGTCGGTGATGAAACTATTACACAAAACCGTCCCCATAGCTCTATTGTGATGATAGTTTTTGCAGCGGCTGCAAAACCGTCGTAATACCTTTACGACAACGGTTTTACTTCCTTACGCAACGGTTTTCGAACCGCCACCATAGGTCTAATTTCTACTAGTGTAAATTTGATGGCGAAGGCGCATGGCCTGAGTCTTGATTCAACCGTAGTTGAACTTACTGGAGAAGGAATATAGCCTTGGTTTAACGGGGAAGGCACGTAGACTGAGTCCTAATTTGATCGTAGTTGAATATAGTGGCAAAGGCACATAGCCTAGTTTTAGTGGTGGAGGCGCATCGCCTGAGTACCAGTTCGACCATAGTTGAACTTACTAGAGGAGGTACATAGCCTGGATTTAGCGACGTAGGCGCATAGCCTGAGTCCCAGTTCGAGCGTAGTTGAACTTTGATATATTTGATGGCGAAGGCACATAGCCTGGGTCACAGTTCAACAATTGTTGAACTCTGTCGAATTTGATAGCGAATGTGCCTACCCTTAGTCTTGGTTCAGCCGTAGCTGAACTTACTGGCAAAGGCACATAAAACTATGTGACGACCTAAAGGGTCATCACCGTAATTATCCCTTTTTTTGTGCTTATAAGGCCTTGAAAACCTCTTATTTGGTTGCCTCTATTTGCGTGCACAGTCCGAACGCGAAGTCGAAAATTTTTTATGTGAAGATATTTGAACTCTATGCTAAAAACTATGAATTTTAATAATAACATTGCAATAGTTGACTTTGGTCAACATTTTGGGTAAACGGACCCGAATCCGTGATGTGACAGTCCCGGAGGGTCCGTATGGAAATTTGGGACCCGGGCGTATTCCCAGAATCAAAATTCGAGGTCCCATGCCCGAGTACGGAATTTTTCTCTGAAATTATTTTCTGAAATGTCTTAATGAAAAATGAAAATGAAAATTGATCAAAAGTGGTGGTATCGGGCCCGTATTTTAGTTTAGACCCGATACAAGTCTTAAATGAGCATTAAGCGTTATATGTAAAGTTTGGTTTAAAATGGACGTCGATTGATGTGTTTCGAACTAAAAATAGAAAATTTGGATG
This sequence comes from Nicotiana benthamiana, assembly GCA_034376525.1. NCBI lineage: Eukaryota > Viridiplantae > Streptophyta > Magnoliopsida > Solanales > Solanaceae > Nicotiana > Nicotiana benthamiana. The sequence continues at coordinate 133,689,040 of CM067329.1, read as the reverse complement.
TTTTGAACTTTGAAATGAAAATCATGAGTTTTGGAGGTTTATTCTTTTATTTTGATGTTGTTTTGGCGATTTGATTGCACGAGTAAGAACGTAAGTTGTTTTTCAGGTTGGATGCATGTTTGGGTTAGAGCCCCGAGGGCTCGTGTGAGTTTCGGATAGGTGTTAGGCTCATTTTGAAGCATTTTAACTACTGGCGTCTGCAGTCTTCGCATTTGCGAAGCACTATTCGCAAATGCGAGCTTCCCCTTTAGCCTACTTTTTCGCAAATGTGAGAAAAAAATATCGCAATTGCGATCCTCCTTTGTTTGGCTAGTCTTCGCAATTGCGAAATACTCCTCGCAATTACGATCCTTCCCCTTTGCAGCCAGACTTCGCAAATGCGAAGTCAATATCACAAATGCGAATTTCCCCAGCCTAACTTTATGTTTGCTTTTTCAAACATTTTCTCGCAAATGCGAGTTCCTCCTTTTTCTCTACCCAGTTCGTGTTTGCAAACAATCTCTCGCAAATGCGATATTCCCTTTATTTCTCCCCAGTTCGCAAATGCGATATTGACATAACATTTGCGACATCGGGAACTGTGCAACTTATACTTAGCCGATTTCAAACTTCATTTTTCATATTCTCAAAACACAAACCTCTATTGGTGATTTTCTCTCGACTCTTTCTCTCCCAAATCACTTGTAAGTAAACTTTTACTCGATTTCTTTAAACGTTAACACCTTTTATCATGATTTCAACTTAAAAACAAAGCTTTCAATGGGTAAAAATGGGGATTTGGGGTACAACCTAGGTTTTCATAAAATATGGAATTGGACCTCAATTTGGGGTCAGATTTCAAAATAAATTGCATATATGAACTCATGGGGGAATGTTAACTCGGTTTTGTTCGAACCTCGAGATTTGACCACGTGGTCCCGGGGGAATTTTGGGAATTTTTGGGTAAAAACTTTAGGAATTTCATTCTTATGCATTCAAATTGATTTAACTAGCATTTGTTAATACATTTAAGTAAATTGTGGTTAGTTTCGACCTGTTTTGAGGCGAATTCGAGGGGTATTCTAGAGTCGTGAGTTGAGTTGGAAGCTTTCGAGGTAAGTGTTTGAGCTAACTTTGGATTGAGGGAATAGAATTAGGATAATATTTGCTATGTGCTATATGGAGTCGGTGTATAGGTATGCTGGAGATTACCTATGAGCCCGATTCTAGCATGATCGTGAGTCATAATTGCTATTAAATTGTCGAAAGAAGTGAACAATTGTGATAATTACTTGTTAAATTTACTGTGAAATGATAGTTGAGAAGAAAATGCGCTGAGGAAGGAATTTTGGTATTTTTCCCTTGCCGGGATTTGTTATTGAATCGTTTTCCCATTCGGAGACTTATTGTAGAGTTGTTCTTCCCTTGCGGGGATATTTTGGGCTGTTAGCTGTACCCTTGCCGGGTTTAACTGTTATATTGATGAGCTTCCCTGACGGGATATTCTTTGGAGAGATTGATAGAGTTATTCAATTATATCATATTATGGGATTGTCAGGCACGCTGTCCACTTATATATTATATGATGGGATCGTACGCCGACCACGAGATAATATGAGTGGGATCATGTGGCACTCCGACCACTAGATTATGTGATTGGTACCGTGTGGCACGCCGACCACGAGGTGTTATGATTGGGATCGTGTGGCACGCCGACCACGATATGTTATGATCAGGAGCGAGTGGTACGCCTACCACAACTTGTATTGATTATTGTTATTGGCCTTGGCTGTCGTACAGTTGTTGATTCACTTGCTTCCTTTATTTAATTATTATATATTCAGTTCCTTTTCTTGTATATTGAAGTTATAATTGAATTATTACTCCCCCAGCATGTCCCTTCCCCTTTTATCTGCTTAAATTCTTGTTCTCTTTCTATTATTGCACATGTATATATACAGGTTGTTTGTGGTAGGTCCGGTTTAGCCTCGTCACTACCTCGCCGAGGTTAGGCCGGGCGCTTACCAGCACATGGCTTGGTTGTGCTGATACTACACTTTTGGGCTTTTTTTTGCACAGGTAAGGACACAGCCTACAGACCGCAGCAGTAGTTCGGGGGTGATCCTTCAGTCTAGAGATTCTGAGGTAGTTCGCTGGCGATCGTGGGCCCCGAGTCTCTTCTATCTCTTCTAGTTTGTTTTTATTGTATCAAACAGACATGTGATGTATTTCTTCACACTATTACTTTTAGTACTCTTTAGTCGTCCATGGGTAGTGACACCAAATACTGGGTAGAGGCATGTTGTTAATTTCTGCATTTTGTCAATTCTATATTTGCTAATAGTCTTCCGCGTGTTTAATTAATCATTTCAGTATCTCATTTGCTTTAGTTTAAGGTTATTGTGAAAATGATTAAAAAGGGGTTGGCTTGCCTAGCTTCGAGAGTAGGCGCCATCACGACTTCAGATGGTGGGTAAATCTGGGTCGTGAAAAAGATTTGGCAGCAAAGGCACGTAGCCTGAGTCCCAGTTCGACCGTAGTTGAACTTACTGATGAAGACACATAGCCTAGATTTAGCGGCGAAGGCGTGTAGCCTGAATCCCAGTTTGACCGTAATTGAACTTACTAGAAAAGGAACATAGCCTAGATTTAGTGGCGAAGGGGCGTAGCTTGAGTCCCTGTTCGACCATAGTTGAACTTACTGGCGAAGGTACATAGCCTAGATTTAGCAGCGAAGGCACATAGCCTGAGTCCCAGTTCAACCATAGTTGAACTTTGATACATTTGATGGCGAAGGTTCATATCCTGAGTCCTACTTCGACCGTAGTTTAACTTTGATACATTTGATGGCGAAAGCGCATAGCCTGACTCCCAGTTCAACTATTGTTGAACTCTGTCAATTTTGATGGCGAAGGTGCGTAGCCTAAATCGTGGTTTAGCCATAGTTGAACTTACAAGCGAAGGCACATAGCCTAGATTTAACGGCGAATGAGCGTAGCCTGAGTCCCGGTTCGAGCGTAGTTGAACTTACTAGCGGAGGCACATAGCCTAGATTTAGCGGCGAAGGCGCATAGCCTGAATCCTAGTTCGATCGTAGTTGAACTTACTGGCAAAGGCACATAACCTAGATTTAGCGATAAAGGCGCGTAGCCTGAGTCCCAGTTTGACCGTAGTTGAGCTTAATGGCGAAGGCACATAGCCTAGATTTATCGGAGAACGCGCATAGCCTGAGTTCCAGTTCGACCGTAGTTGAACTTTGATACATTTGATGGCGAAGGTGCATAGGCTGAGTCCCAGTTCGACTATAGTTGAACTTTGATACATTTGATGGTGAAGGCGCATAGCCTGAGTCTCAATTAGACAGTTGTTGAACTTTGTATATTTTGATGGCAAAGGCGCGTAGCCTGAGTCTTGGTTTAGCCGTAGTGGAACTTACTGGCGAAGGCACGTAGCCTGAGACCTGAGTCTCACTTTGTGGGTATTTGAGAGCGCAGTTTTAATTCGAGATCTTGAGAGGCTTAAACATTATCTTCCCAATCAGGGTTTGTAGGCTGGCTTGAGGTGACTCTCGGTTCGAGATACCTTCATGCCAGTTTCCGCCTAGGGCCCGTACAAGGGATGCGGGAGATGCCTTACAGAGATCCTCCCTTAGGGAGGGGCTTCTTCTTCTTGTTTGCACTATCGGAGACCAGAGAGACAGAGGAGCTGGATTTTGATTCGAGATCTTCGAGTTCCCCTTGTCCGATGTGTCACTTTGGCTTGTTCGAGTTAGGTTATTTTTTGGCATTTCTTTTCTTTTTATCCGGGGAAGAACTACGCGATTCTGCTATGAAATGCCCAAAGACGGCGCCAAATTGTTTGACTCAAAAGTTATATACTTTGTGAGTGTGAAACAATATACATAAATCAAGGAAAAATCATACCAAACCTAATAATCCATTAGACCAAATAAAAGAAGTGAAAATAAGTAATCAACTAACAAGTTCGACCCCACTCGAACTTTAAGAATAAACGCCTTCGTCCCTGTATCCAACAATCTCAACCACAGTTGAACCAGGACTCAGGCCAAACACCTTCATTATAGAACGCAAAAAAACCTGACCTCCAACGAATCTAGGCACAGACTAGGCACACTCGCCAGTCAAGTAAGTACCCCCAACTCGAACTAAGATTCGGGCCACGTAAAGCTCGGCCTCGATCGAACTACACGATCGCATTTATTACCATCATGGTCGTAGTTCAATCACGCCCAAACTAGGACTGAGGCTATGTGTCACTATCACCAAGCAATGGATCTGACTCCCCCAAAACCAGTCGAAGAATAAATCGTCAACAACCAAAAATAAACATGCCTACTAGAGTCAAACTCAAAGGCAAATCACCCCTTCAAACGCGTTGAAAAAAAGTCTAAGGGGGAAGAAAGGAAGGTAAAAAATAAACACGAAGCAAACAATGGAAAAGAAATTTCATTTATCTAAGTCAATTGCGGGTCATCCCCGCTTACACCCGGCCAAGGCTGGTCTATACAGGGAAAAGATAAAGGAAAAACAAGAAGCACCTAAAACACCAAGTGCCGAATAAAACAAAAAAAACAACACAACAAATGCTTTTATTCAACGCCATCCACGCCACCACCTACACCATTATCTACCTCTGGCATCGCCGCCTCAAAACCACAGTCAGTACGGGCTTCACGAGCTTTTTGACGCGCCTCCTTGAAAGCAGCTTCGGTAATAATGCCGGCCTCCCACAAATTCTTGTATACATCACTTTGGGCCTCAGCAAATACCCAACGCTCACGAGCATGGATGGAAATGATAGCTTGGTCCCGTAGCCGCTGATTCTCTCTTTCTAAGGCGTAACCTGATCCACCATAACTTCGGCTTCCTATTTAAGAAGTTCAATTCGCTCCTTGAGCCCTACTTCCCTATTAGCCACCATAGCCCTCTCCGACCCACATTGAGATTTGTGCATGCAGATCGCCTCCTCAAACCCTGCGACTCTCGACGAGGCAAGCACTCACCTGAAGTTTTAGAGCAGCAACCTCACTCTCCAAAGCAACCACTTTCCTGCTCAAGGATGCAGCGGCCTCCGCCTCCTTAGCCTGGGCCCAGCGCTCGCAATCAGCTACAGCCCTCGCACTCAGCTGTAGGCCTCTTTCCCGCCTCAAGTTCCTCGTCCTTCTGACGAAGCTGCTCCTCGAGGGTGCGCGTTCTCCCAAGTAAATACTGCAACTGAAGCTCCCCCCTGGCAGCTACTCGACCAAGGCCCAGTTATGGGTGTTGGCCCTCAAGCTCTCACGTATCTCTCAACACCGATGTCAGTAGTGGTGGTACTTCTCCAGTAGCCGCAAAAATATCTCCGAGTTGACGTTGGCTCGTGGAATGCTCTCCACCTCCAAAAAATATGACTGTGAAGCAAAAACAATGATTTAGATAAAGTGTGAACTAAGGCAAGGAAAAAATGGACCAAGGTCATAATACGTACCCTCAGGCCTATCATGGCCTCTTCATTTATCAGTCTGATATCCATGATGTTCCTCAACGATATGTTCTCGACCTCAAAGCATAGCACCTTGAACAACGGCACTAAGCTATTCCATTAGATCAATAAGTTCGACTCCATGGAAACCTCAATGAAACGAGATCGCCCCCCTGCATGCACCGTTGAATTGGTGAATACTTCTCGGAACATGCGAACGTCGTCGTGATCCATGTCAGATTCAGACCCATACTCAAAGAAGGGTTGCATATGTTATTAGCGTACCGGTAATCATCTCCATATTCCCTTCCCACCCTGTTAATGTATTTAGACGCGTTGGTATCGTTTACTTATTGCATGCTAACACCAGTCCGAACCTGTTAGTCTTGGGGTATTAGGACTTCTAATCCTATGAAGGGGGCGAGATAGATAGGATATATAAGGGGTTTCAAAGATAAAATTACTAGAACGACAGTCAAAACACGTAGCATATAAGTGGTATGCAAATAGGGCAATTAAAGGCTCAAATAAACCTCATAACACAACAACTAGTTTTGCATTACTTCAAATACTGATTTGGTCTTTAAAAGAGGTTAAAGGAGCAGGAAGATTGGTTTAACACATAAAAGTTGGATAGAAAATCAGCTTCAAGCTCCCCGGGCCTATTTCAGGAATTGACAGGATGTAGAAAATCAGGAGGAAAACGTTAGTTTCAGACAAGAGTCTATTAAAAGAGATTCAAAGTTGCAAACAAGTTTAGAAAAGGCTTACAAGTCAGCCGCATTATTTGAACCAGAGAAAAGATATAAAGACCTTAAAACATTAAACTTAGGCAGGCAAAATGTTTGAAACAACAGATTCAGCATTTAAAAGACGTTTATAGGTTCAGAGTATTATGAAAGGGGCAGATCTGGGCCCAATTTGAAAGTAATTAGATTCAAGACAAGTTGGACTGAAACGTTCTTAAGCACGGGGCGAGCTGGATCTTATAACATGCACACTGATGCTTTTCGTTACTATTTTTTTGCAAGTTTCGACGACCTATTGTTTTGCCTAGCGTTTATATAGTTCCTATAGGTATATTTTCTATGTGAGATTATAAGAATGCAAACCTATAAGCATGGTTTCTATATGAGGTTTTAAGAATGCAAACCAATAGACATGATTTCTATTATGAAATTGATGTAATAATGAAAAGCCTTACAGACATGGTATCTACACGAGATTGTGCAATAATGAAAGCCTATAGACATGATATCTATATGAGATGCATGAAAGTAAACCCTTATATAGATGGTATCTAATTGATGCAAGAATGTAAACCCCTCCCATATTCCCTTTCACTATATCCCCAAGTTGTTTTATACAAATTACTCACAAGAATCTGGAAAAAAAACATTAAAGGAAATAAGTAAATACACCAATACTACAACAAGCCCGAAGAGTACAATGCAACTATAATGTCCAACATAAGTCTTTTACCAAATCCGGGCTCCCAAATCCGAGGTTTTCTCTTTAGAGTGTATCAAAGTTCCAAAGACTTTCAAAGAAACCCAGGCAATGCCTACACTTTAATCAATAAGAATACTGCAAGTGTTGAATTACCAGCCTTAAGGCATCCAAGTTCAGAGGAGACTCCAAGGTCCCTAAGCATGGCTTACCAGAGGGGGTAGAACTTAAAGAACTAAGAATAAGTATAAAAGTGAGGAATTAGAGGAAGACCAATGTAGGAGGTGGTCATACCTAGCCTATGGAGTGAGGCTGGCACACCCTTAACCACTTACAAAGGTTAACAAGCAAGAGCAGACTTGTAAACAAGTCAGAGTAGGGCCTGTATGGTGATTAGGACACCAATAGGCCTTTGTCAAGGCTCAAACACATAATATGGGGGTAGGGAATGTGATTACTTTGAGCATAGGCTGTTAACAACCTTAGTTCTAAACTAGGAGTGGCAATGACATGCCACCCTAATCCAGAACACACTCATATTCAAACAGGGATAAGGGAAGGGGGAATCACATAAGTATACTTGATAGAACAAGACTAAATTAAAGGTATTCAAGGGAAGGGGGTGTACAAGAACTTAAACCACAATAATGAACAATAAACAGACAAGAGAAGGGGCTGAGCATGCTGAACTGAAAACTGAAATATAAACAGACAAGGGAAAAGGGAGAATTAAACATGCTGCAACTGAAATACACAAACAAACAAGGGAAATGGGGGAAGGGGATTTAACCTGCTGAACTTAGACATAACAGAAAAGGGAAAGGGAAGGGGGAAGGGGATTAAATATGCTAAAGCCTAAATGGAAATATACAAACAGACTAGGGGAAGGGAAAATTAAACATGCTGCAACTGAGATACACAAACAGATAAGGGAAATGGGGGAAGGGGATTAAACATGCTGAACTTAAACTGAAAGCATAAACATACAAGGAACATGATTAAGTAAACAACTAGTTGGAGGTTGATGATGTAAAATTAGGAGCCTACCAGTTGCAACTTGAATAACAAAGTAAGTATAGGTCATTATAGTTAGCCTTGGCTTTCAGCCGGCTAATTCTTAGCAAAGAGAGCAAGTAACAGAAAATAATATAGAAGAGAAGTGAGTTTTCAGTGAGAGATTTAGAGAGTAGTCGTGTATCCGTCTCTGTTAAATGAGAAAAGGTGAAGGCTTTTATAGTTTGAAAGAGGTGCAGCACATAAGGAAAGAAAATATTCAACAGTACCAATCATAAACAATTAAGGAGAAGGCTCCCTTTAATTAAGGAACCGGCTGGAGGTAAATAAACTTTAGCCTAATTTTGGAAAGAAAATCGAGTACTAATCACAGAATATAGAGCAAATACGTGTAAGAAGTTTTGAAAATCACGCGGGAAAACATATAAGGCAGGCTAATTACCTAGAATATCAAGGAATCGAGATACTAGCTTATTCGAACTTAGTCAGAAAACAAACTTCAATTAGAGAATCAAATAATTGTAAAAAACCAATTTTCCAATTTAGGGTTGCTCAGAGAAAGGGGAAATGGTTATATAAAAGATGCATATATTCGAGCATGCATAAACTAGAAGTAGTAGAATAAGCATGTAACAAAACACACACGAAAGCAATTTGAGGCTGATAGGGTTTCACAGAGAGATAATGGAAAATCCCCCTCAAAGCTAGGGTTTCCAATGCATATTAGAGCATAAGGAATATCATAGATGAAGGTGAACAAAATCAGAACATCATAAAGGAAAGCATAGAACACGTTAACTTGAAACCCTAGAAAATAATCAGTGAAGCAAGATGCCTCAGAGCCATAGTAGCAAATGCTCAAAAATCATAGAGAAGAACACACAGTAGCAAATAAAACAACAAAATCAAAGAAATAAGAGAAGTCATGGAAAACCCTTAGTTTAAAAAGACGAACAGTTTGAAAAAAAATAGGCGAAGAAGAGGCGAGAAGTACTTTAAAATCTTTAGAAGATAACTAGGACTCAGAGAGGATCATAAAAGTGAACAAAAAGAAGAACCTCGAGAAATTAGGTTTTGCAGAGAAAGGTCTCGAAGTATCGAGAAAAGCCTGGAATGGACTCGTTGGTGTCGGCAAAGGACCCAGGGCCTTGAGGCTTGCTGGAGAAAGGCCGGACACGGCAGCAGGAATCACATCGGAGGACCTCTGGTCCAGTTAACTTTGAGGCAGGGTTCCGATCTTCGAGCCCAGGAACCAGGAGAGGTGATGAATGAACAGATAAATACGTCCTAAGGATTGAACGACCATGAATGTCGATGAAATAGAGATGGAGACGATTAGGGTTCAGGAGGGGCTAGAGAGAATTTAGGGTTCAAAGGCGGATGCTTTGGTAAACTGATTAGGGTTTGGGGTTATTTGGGATTTCATAGTGAAACGCGGGCCGTTGATCTGAGTGATCAACGACCAGGATTAAAGGGAACTAGGTCGGGTTAGTTTTATGTGGGTTTAGGTCGGGTAATTTTGAGATTGGGTCAGGTAATTGGGGGGTCAATATGGGTTAGAATTGAAACAAAAAAGGCTACCATTTAAATAGTCATTTCTCCTATTCTAATTTTATAAAAAATAGAAACAACGTTATAAAAATCCAATAAAAATACTGAGTAAATAAAATGTATCTAGGTATTAGTTAAAAATATTAGAAACGATTTTTCAATAAAAATACTTATTAAATCGAAAAATGGGCTAAAATTGCAATATAATGCAATTATAATTTAGAAATATCTAATGGCTTTGTAAAATTCTGTAAAAAATTATATAAATTATATTTATATGTAAACGAGAGAATAAAATATATTACTTGTCAAAATAACACAATTTGAGACTAAATATTGTCTTTTATATTGCAAAATAAGTCGTAAAGTGATTTTAAAAACCTAAAAAGGTAGAAAAATACCAAGACCTTTGTGGATGCCTATATAAGCATCTACATGCTATATTGGGAGTATTTTGACTATATAAATACATGGGAAAAAGTTGGGTATCAACACCTCCTAGCTTATAACTGTAATAATCGACCTTCACAACTTCCTATCAAGTGTCATGTCCTCGAAAATCCGAAGCCTCACCATATCCTTCCTGATCACCTCTCCCCAATAATTCATTGGTCGCCCTCTCCCTCTTCTCATTCCTTCCATAACCAGCCGCTGTCACCTCCTTACTGGAGCATCTGGGCTTTTCCTTTGTACATGCCCGAACCATCTGACCTCGGTTCTTGCATCTTGTCATCAGTGGGAGCCACGTACATCTTCTCCTGAATATCATCATTCATAATCTCATCCATCCTGTTGTGCCCACACATCCACCTCAACATCCTCATTTCGGTCACTTTCATCTTTTAGATATGTGAGTTCTTAACAAGCCAACACTTAGCCCCGTAAATCATGGCCGGTCTAACCACCGCTTTATAGAACTTACCATTGAGTATTGGAACTCTTTTGTCAAACAAGACTCTAAATGCTAATCTCCACTTCATCCATCCTACCCCAATACGGTGTATGACATCCTAATCGATCTGCTATCCCCTTTGGATAACCAAACGAAGGTACTTGAAGCTGTCTTTACCTGGGACCTGTGACTCAAGCCTCACATTCATGTCCACTTCCACCGGCTCAATGCTAAACTTACACTCGAGGTATTTCGTCTTTGTTCTGCTTAGCTTGAAACCCTTAGAATCAAGAGTCTGTCTCAAAATTTCCATTCTCTCGTTAACACCAGCTCGTGAATCATCAATCAGAACTATGTCATCGGTGAATATCATGCCCCATGGCACCTGCCCTTGAATATAGTTCGTTATCGCATCCATCACCAGGGAAAATAAGAACTTACTGAGGGCAGAGCCTTGGTGTAACCCCATTTCAACTAGAAAATGCTCAGAGTCGCCTCCTACTGTCCTAACGTGAGTCTTAACCCCATTATAGATGTCCTTACTTGCCATAATATAAGGAACCGACACACAATTTACCTCTAAGCATCTCTAGAGAACTCCTCTAGGAACCATGTAATATGCTTTCTCTAGGTCAATATAAACCATGTGCAGATCCTTCTTTCTTTCTCTGTACAGTTCCACCAACCTCCTAACAAGGTGTATAGCTTTTATGATGGAACGACCTGCATGAACCCAAACTGATTGTCAGATACAGACACTGTTATCCTCACCCTTGCTTCATCCACCCTCTCCCATACTTTCATGGTATGACTCAGTAATTTGATACCCTTATAAATGTTACAATTCTTGATATCACCTTTGTTCTTATACAGTGGAACCACCGTAATCCACCTCCACTCATCCAGCATCCTCTTTACCTCAAAAATAACATTAAACCACCTAATCAACCACTCCATAATGGATCTCCCTACACACTTCCAATATTCCATCGGAATCTCATATGGACCAGTCGCTCTGCCCCTACTCATCTTACGCATATCCCCCATGACCTCCTCGATCGAGATACGCCTGCAGTGGCCAAAGTGATGGTGTCTCCTGGAATGCTCTAATTCACCTTGTATAAATCATGATCCCCCTTTTCACTCAAAAGTTTGTGAAAGTAAGTCTGCCATCTCCTCTTAATCTAAGCATCTTCCACCAGTACTCTTCCATCTTTGTCCTAAATGCATCTCACTTGGTCCAAATCTATAGCCTTTCTCTCCCTCAAGTTGGCCAGCAAAAATAACTTCTTATCCCCGCCTTTTCCCCCAGTTCCTCGTACATACGACCATAAGCCATAATCTTAGCCTCCGTGATCGAAAGTTTAGCATCCTTCCTAGCTACCGTATATCTCTTAAAGCACACTCGCTTCTCCTCCTCACCTATGCTTCCCACTAACTCCAGGTATGCCTCTTTCTTCGATTCCACTTTACCTTGGAGCACTTCATTCCATTAGTTGTCTCTTCTGTGCCCACAAGAAGTATCGGTCGAGACCTCTAACACCTCTCTCGTGGACTCCCTTATACAGTCTGTTGACGCTAAGCATATAGTGTTTGCGTCCTCACTGCTACTCCAAGATCCCATAGCTGACAACCGGCAGTCAAACTCTTGGGCTTTATCCTTATTCAAGGCGCCCTACTTTATTCTTGGTTTTCCTTGAGCAGACCTTTTCCTCCTCTTTATCCTAATACCAACGTCTAGCACCAAAAATCTGTACTGTGTCACGAGTGGCTCAGTCGGTATCACTTTTTAGTCCTTGCTCAACCCATTGTCAAACCACCTGAGGATGAGATAGTCAATCTGAGTCTTCATGACCATTTTTTGAAATGTGACCAAATGCTCTTTCCACTTCGGAAATCTACACATCGCAATCACAAGCCCAAAAGCCTTAGAGAAGTCTAACAACGATGTACCTCCTCCGTTACTCTTCCAAAAACCAAAGCCTCCATGAACCATGCCATATCCACCTACTGTTACCCCAATATGACCATCGAAATCCCCTCCTATAAATAGCATCTCAGCAGGCGGCATCTGGAAAACAATCTCAACCACACACTCTCTAAGTTCTCTGGACTCCTGAGTACCAAAGTTTATACTCGTCCACATCCTTCACCCTTGACCCTACCCACCTAATCTCTTGGACACATGCTATATTAATCCTCCTCTTCTGGAGAATCTTTGCCAACTCGATAGACTTACATTCAATGTACCTACGTTCCATGACCCTATTCTTAACCTATAGACACTCGTGTTTCCTATACCTCCCTTGCCTCCCAAACCACCTCCTAACCCATGCCCTACCTCTCGCCACATCACATGTTTACCCCGAGGACATGACCTCACACGGCCATCCCAAACCACAGCAACTACACCTACGACATACTAAGAGAAAATCACTAACACACACAAGGCAACAAACCAAGCTAGACAAAGACATGCTATAATTATATGTGCAATAATACTGTGAATAAGCTAATAGGAAGTAAGATTGCAAAAATGTAACAAACACAATAAAGGGAAAAAATAGGAGGTACAAACTCACGCAAGTAGAACCTGGAAATTGCTTCAGTATGCAAGATGATGTTACGTCTACCTAGCACGTTTACGTCCAACTACCGCCACCCCTTGCTGACCCTTGTATGGGTTATTCTTTAATATTTGCACACGCACGTCCCACTCTCTGCTAACAGTCATGGGATCTAACCTGAAATGCACACAAAATGCCACGAAACCAAACAGAGGAGGGATGGGTTTTCACCGCTATCATTGGTGAGGCCCCACCCGTAGTAATGGAGCCCCAAAAGGATGAAATAAAACCATAACTTGATTTTAAAAAATATTCATTAATAAATAAAAACCAAAAACAATTATCAGCATATATACTCAACATCCACAAAAAAAAAACAAAGAAAGAAAATTTACAAAAAATGTAGAATCTGTTAAACTTTATGGGGATCGAATCAGTACAATAAATACCCAAAAAATGAATATATAATGAACAAATAGAGCGCTAATCCAAATATAAAGTCTTTAATTTCTATAAATAAGTTGGTTGTAAAACAAAATAGACCCAGCTCCAAAAAGCAAATACAAAATCAGGTAGAAAATTAACACGAAGAATGTGCAACAATGAATGAATTAAAAGAGAGCAAAAAATGTTTAAGGGGAGAGAGAGAGAGAGAGAGAGAGAGAGAGAGGAGGAGGGGAGGAGAGGGAGATGTGGGAAGAGGGGGCGGGGGGTAACCTATTGGAAGAGTTGGTCGCGAGGCATCGGGGAGTCACCGGCTAGGGTTGGATCTGGGAGTGGTTTTTTGACCATTGGGTGTTAGAGGCATAAACTAGTCAAGGTAATAACAAAAATCAACAAAAATCAGAAAGAATAAAGAGAGATGAACGATAAAATATTGACTTTATTTCATTGAATTTTGAAGATAAAAGGGTTTACATTGGAGTTTAAAGACAAAGAACTAAAAGAAACATCCGATTTACACCTTGAAATAACTCGTGATGCAGAAAAGGTGGAAAGACTAGACTACCGAGATTCCTGCCTAACTGGGAATGAAGTAGCATTCCAGTTTTCCAACTTGGCATTGGACCCTATGTATAACATCTTAGCAGTGATCGAGCCTTCTCCCGGCTGAACCATGTGGGCTTCATACAACATCTACCACATAGCCCCAAAGATTCTTCTATTTCCTCGGTCGTGAAGGTCTGATCTTATTCTTCATTGTACTTGGTCCCGACAAAGGTTTTGAACACATGCTGGATCGACTAAGGCAAGATCGATCTGTTGTTCTTTCGCTCATTTGCACATGTTTCATAAGCTGGCGTGGCTTGGAAACCCACACCAACGAACTTCTTGCTAGTAGCCAGAGTGATTGGTTCTGTTATTCCTTGCAACGACGTCCCGAGCCCCTTCATGGGTTTATAAACATGCCTGATCATTACCTTGGAAACCATAACTGGTGCATTTGAGAGAAAGGGTTCAAAATAATGGCTTCCTTCTTCACAATAGTCTGTGACTACAAACTCAAAAGCTTGATAGACTATATGTTCACTTCCTTCCCTAGATTCGAGACATGGGACTGACGGCTCCCTGTAAATAGAGTGCTCATCCTCTCCAGTGACTACAATCTTCTGATCTTCATATTAAAATTTTACCATCTGGGAGTGGAAGGTACAACCCATGTTATGCGAATCCAAGGTCTTCCCGAGAGGAAATTGTAGGATTTATCCATGTCTAGGACCTGAAAGTACACCTCGAAATCCACATGACCAATAGCCAAGATCAGATCAATATATAGTGTCTCTTTTGATACCATCAAAGGCACACACAGACATTGTTAGACCTGATCCTCTTAGTCCCAATCTCCATTCTTTGCAAAGTTGAGAGGGGCAGATATCCACACCAGATCCGCCATCCAGCATGACCCTTTTCACATAACATCCCTCACATTTAATTGTTAGATGGAGGGCTTTTTTATGGGCGGACCTTTCCGGGGGAAAATCATTCTTGCAGAATTAATCCGGTTGATTGCGAAAAATATTTCTGCCATCCTTTCCAGTTGCTCAACAGTGGTTTGAACTCGCACATAGGCTTCATTGAGGGTTTTTATCAACACCTTCTCATGCTCAGTTGAATTCATTAATAGAGACAACAAAGAGACCTAAGCAGGAGACTTTCAGAGTTGGTCAATTATTTTATGGTCGGCAATTTTCATTTTCTTGAAGAACTCTCCTGCTTCTTCACCACTGGCTTATTGAGTGTACAATACTTCTTTGTTGCATTATTCACTTCCTTCATAATATATCTTCATTTCAAGAAATAAATTTGTGACGCACAACGCGATTACCAAGAGGAAAGGTTAGTAGAGTAATAGAAATCAGTATGAACTGGTGGAAAAAGATAAACTAAACATGAATTGGGGACTGAACGATTTGATGGTAGTTGCCATCACAAGAAATTCAGATTTTTTTTCCGCTAATAATAGAATGGATGAAAAAAAAGATTCATGAGAGATTCAGAGAATGATAATTCACGAAGACGTTGTCCTACATCAGAGGTGAGCAAAGTTCAGCTTAAGGGATTGTATGTTCTAGTTACACTAAGTATCACCCTCGTGAGTGAGGAATTCAATTATCCTTGGTACAGAAGGATTGTTGCATGGCGAGTAAGGCTCATCGATGAAGTGAGAAGACACCAAAGATGAAGAGGTAATACATCTATAGGTATATTCTCGTAGCTTTAACTCTTAGCACTCCCCTAAAGGGGGAATATGGAGTGATGTGGTGATAAGTCAGAATTAGGCGGTTCTAGTAGCTACAAAATGGTAAAGGAAGAATGAAATACATATAGGAAAGGAATGAGATTGCACTATTCAAACCCTACGGATATGCTACCATTCCAGAACGTTATGCAAACACGACGCCAAGGAGAAGAACCAAGGGTTCCTGCCCAAGATGTTATTGATAATTAAGGATCCAGTAAAAGATGTAAGTTAAGACCAAGGAAATAAACCAAGAAAGGTACGAGGAATATTGATATGAGAATGGGCTCACAAGCAGTTAGTAATTGGTCAAAAAGATCCCAATTATAGCTAAAGAGGAGGTTATAGACGAGTCATTAGATCGTGTAAGATAAACATAGTAGAACCTAACATGGAGAATTCAGCCTCGAAGAATATCATTTTAATACTTGAGATATATTCAAGCAAGAGTCGAGGTAGTTTATGGTATTGTGCGAGTTTAGTGGGGATAAAAGAAAGTTCCACTAGAAAGGCAGTCAAAATAGCAGTTCAAAAGTAGCCATACAAGCACAAGGGTATAGAAGTAAGCAATTACAGATAATTATAGGCAAGTAAGGACATCAGAAAAGGTCTGTAATAAGCTCACAACTTTAGGAGAGTCGATGGTTCTCCCTAAGTACTACAACGAAAGGCTAGTTGAGGAGGCAAGAAAGTGGGCTTCAACCTAAGCACAATGACCTATAGAGGTAATGGTCGTGTAATAACAATCTCGCAACAACGTGGTAAGCATTCCAAAAGAAAAGTGGCACCTACCGTGACTAATGAAATGGAAGTAAGAATTAAAAGTAATATGCAAGATCAGATGAGTTTATGAAAACTCTAGCAAATATTGGCACTAAGATAAGCTACGTATGGAAGCAACGAGGGGACAGAAAGACCAGGAAAAGTAATACCCAGAACGGAACTTTATTCCTTGTGAGACCGCCTCCGTCGTCTAGTCTGGTGTTTCATATTGGTGTTGTTCCATTGGGGATTTAATGTTCCATGCATTGATACCAGTTCGTCAATCACCGATGAGATAGGGATGTCGTAGTAAATCCCTTGTTTCCTTAGTCAATGAATGCTATGTTTCTGCGCTTGAAAGAAAGCTAGGATGGAATGAAAGAACTATTTGATCAATGATCCAGAGTTAGGACGTTCTGGATGCACTCAAGACTTTGCAGCATTATCCAGGAAGCATATTTGTTGAAAACCATACAACCATAGAAGACTCTGGTATAAGTTAAAAGAAAGAATTGAGCCCAAGGCATAGAAAAAGAATTAAATTGTTAGAAGATCGTATCATGGATATTTTATAATGCCCATTAAAGGCTAAAGTAATAACTAATATAGGAGCTGTAAAATCAAAAGATAGCTTAAGCCTACATAAAGGCTGATCAGAAGGAAGAGGAAAATAAAGAGTTACATCGACTAAGTAAATCAGGAGTTTGATTATTGGACCTACAAAATTATTAAAAAAAAGTGATCAAGAACATTTCAGGATTACCCTTAATATCGAAGGTACAAGAGATAAAGTACAATAACCATATTCTATAATGGCTCTATCATAAAGCTAGTAATAAAAGTAACAGCCTCATAAGAAGTCAATGTGAAGCTCCCACCGGATTGTGTATGCACTAGATGTGCAATTATTATAATAGGGCTTCAAGCTGTGGATGTGAATTATACCTAGGTGGAAGGGAGGTCATGAAATAGGTAGAAGATGTGATACATGATTTTAAGGTAAGTAAGGTAAAAATGAACAATGTACAAGTTTCTCAAATGCAGAAGTTTGTGGGTAGTCCATAATTCGGATAGAAAGCTAGAAGCGCGAGAATCTCAGAAAGATAGCGTCTTCCTTAGTGGCATATCTTCCAGCCTATAGTTTCTAGGTACTGAGAAATCTAGTCAAGAGAGCAAAGAAGAGTTGGAAACGATATGATGTATCGCTTAATATTCCAGAATAGTATAAGGAAATATATAGTGCAAGCAAGTTGAAGGAAAGTGGAGAGTAATATGAATAGATATGTGTAGATCGCAAGCTAATGGATGGTAGGGCGATAAGGATTTAGGAAGATGGGAGTAAGGATAAGAAAGTGAGAGTGAGAAGGTGACAAAATCTATGTCCTCATGATTAAGCCTATGAAGACAAGAGGATCTGATGGTTTCTCTAAGTTATACAAAGCTCAGTATAGCCTGAATGAACTTAAAAGAGTTTAAGACTAGTGAGATTTAGAATGCTACCTTGGTAATAGAATGAGGATACAATTATGATAGATAAAGAAATGACATTCAGGCCTTCGATTGAGTAATGGTTCAATGAAGAAAAGAAAAATCATATGAATTAGACAAGATTAAAGTACCCACGCAAGGTGAATCACACTAGGATATTGTGAGGTATGGTTATGAAAGCAGGGTACCGCCCAGGTGGATCAATCTAATCATTTCAGACATACCTTAATAAAACGTGAATCCTAGAAGCAATATTACATAAAAGGTTAAGTTATCATTTGTATATTGTAGATCAATATTAAGGTTAATCAACAATGGGTGGACAAACGTTACAAAGTATGATATAAGATTAGGTCATCATTCTAAAGATGAACAGTAATAAGAAAGCATTAAAGGATTTAAATTTATACATATTGAATGAGCAACGAGAGTAAGCTGGGATTTGGAAGCAGATCTCAGCAACGATAAATTAAAGTAAGAGTTATGGTAATAAAGTCATACTGATTGATAAGTGGAATTGATTCTAATAGGTATTCGTTCTATAATTATAATCAGTCTATATGTATTACCTTATTTTCCACTTATTTTTAAAACTATACTTGCCCTACCCTCTCTTTATAGACACGAACAAAAATTAATTGTTCTGAACTCTCTCTTACACACATAAGCATACTCAATGTTCTCTCTTGTTTTCTACACATCCTTTCTCACTTTCCCTGTTGACAACTGATTACTCAGTCAGCTGAAAGCCAACACTGAGTGATTTTAGGGCTCTTATCATACTTTCGTTTTACACACCTATCCCGAAGGATAGCGTATAAGAGAGTTTTTTCAATTCAAGTGACATTATTCAAAATATGATTATTTATTAATAAGAGTCGCCACTTGGGATATGTTTGGATTTTGGTGTCCCAAATCACCGGTTTATCTTGTATCCCAAATCGAGTAGTTGACTTTCCAAGTGAAGTGTGCGAATCAGAAATTCTGACTAAGGAATTTTGTTGACTCGAGGGAAGGTGTTTGGTACCCCGGATCCCGTGGTTCTAGCACGGTCGCTTAAACTATCGTAATGGCTAAATATCTTATTTGAATACATGTCAGTGATACCCTCAAATTAGACTTTAATAAATCGTGTAAGGCGGTCGATGTTTAATATAATAACACAACAAGGTTGGGGTCAAATACCACAGGGAATAGGTGTGAAAAGGTTACTTGTTCAGTGTGTTGCTCGACTCGAGTTCGATCTCTATTCAGTTAATTGTAACAAGAGAGAGTGGTGTATGGTGACAAGAGTATGTATGATTGTTTGAGTTTAAGTAACAATTAATTTCAACAATTAATGAGTAAACAAGTGGATAAAAGCAACCAAGGTTGTGTCCCCTTTAATTTGTGTAATGTCAACAGGTGTTAATATGATATATTTCTAATGGGAGGTCCTTTAGATATTCAAATGATGTCTAAGATACTACCCATTATTTTCCAATGAATGAGTAGTAATTCTTCTTTATGATATTCCAAAATATAAAAGAGTTGCTATTAAGAACCATAAAAAAAAGCCTGTTAAAACCCACTTATTCCTAAGCGATTTTATCAAACAAGGTTTAAAGCCTTGAGTCATTGATATTTACTTCTACCAAATTCTAACCCACTTTCCCAAGCAAAGCAAGAATTTAATGGCTTTTGTTAATGTTTGCAACCACCTACAATAAATGAAGAATGAGAAGTAAATAAATATCAACCAACCATTTTATATATATTCAATGTTAAACACCCATTAACATAACACCCATTTAGGGTCCACAACCTTAGTATTTAAAACTAGCTACAAATGCTAAAATACAAAACCCAACTAATATTAAATGTCATAAATGCGTACAAAGAGGAAATTCTTCACCCAAAAGCTTCCAAAAATAGGGAATATTAATTCTTTGGAATGTAGCTTAAAAGTAAGACAAGATGAGCCCAGAAAGGTCTCTTAAAACTATTTATAGGTGGACCAATTTTGAGACAGAAAATGGACAAGTTTGCCCTTCCAGATCACGTCTGCGACCGCAGACTTGTCGCATAACAGGTCCGCGGTCCGCATTTTGAGCAGCCTCTCCATAGATCCAAAACCCTAGGTGTCAGGCCTTCATCGCATGTCCATTCTACGGTCCGTTTTTGAGTTATGCGACCGCAGATTTGCATCGCATCTTTGAACTTGAGTTTTCTTCTTGTTCGTTCTACGGCACATCTGCTGTCCGCATGTTGATTTTGCAATCGCAGATAGTGCTGCATTCTTGCCATGATTTTTATCTCCAGACGCTGTAATGCTATGCGATGTGAGAGACAATTCTGCTGTACGCATGTGTGATCTGCGACCGCAGAATAGGCCGCATATTTGCATTTGCGCAATATCATGCTCATTTATACTCTTTTTTCTTCCATTTTCATATCCTTGGTCTTTTCTTCCTCTTTTGTTGTAAGAACAACAAATCTACATGAGTATTAGTTATAATTGCATTTAAACAAGCTAGAATCTAAGCAATTAGCGAAATTATTCGGCACATCAGTCATCCTATAGTACAATTTTAAAATTATTTGTCGCTTTTAACTAATTTTAAGGAAATTGAACGTCGTTTAAAACATGTTTTTGGATCACGTCACATGGAATGCACCCGGATCTGCAACACATTTTATTCAACATTTTGGGATTTAGATTTGGGTCACATGAAATGCACATCCAAATTTAGGAAGGTAAAATTATTAAATAACGCGCCTAATGCAATTATCGCGTTGTTTACTTTGTGACATGCCATGAAAATTTGTTAAATGACCAGTCCGGTTCTAAGTATTGTAAGGGTAAAATTTAAGAGGGCCACACAATTTGTGATTTTTATTTGGCATAGCGCACCTCAATTTCATTTTAAAGGACATTCAACTAAGTCTTAGAGGGTAGTGGGCCATTTGTTATCTAATTAAAGGCTCAAATCAGGCTATTAATGAAAGACTAATTAACTGCACCTACATTATAGTCCAATTTAAATGAAGAGAACTACATCACAGTGAGTCCATCTACCTCAAACGAGAGGAATGACAAGAGTCCGAATTTTAGCTTAACGTGAAGGGGTTAACGGCCCAGTTAAGCATGTCTGGCGAATGATTCTGCTGGATTGGGCTCAAAATGTAGCTGAGCCTACTGATACGTTCACAAAGGGTAAACAAATAGAGTTGGGCCCTAATTGGGCATGGTCTTTTTAATGTGACCGATCTAAATCCAAAATACACTAATGTAGACATACGTAAATTAAATTGCATAAAATTGTACTTCTTCGCCAGGTTCGTTTCGTTCGCTTCTCCCAGGACTTATTTTCCTTTATAAGTTACTACCACCCTTTTATAATTCCATGGGACGATAGTAGGATTTTTCACGGGCCTTTATGGTGCGCGGACAATAACCACGGGCTCATTCAGACTTGGTGAAATTACTGACCCCGTACCAGATAGATTCCTTTAGGCACATACATTTTGGATCCCTCGTTCAGCTCAAACCATTTTGGAGGGCTCAATAACATTTGTTCCTTCTTGTGAACCTGGGGAACATAAAGGATGTCAACTTTTGAGGGCACTGCCCCAGTTTAGTCTCCACTTTCTTTTTTGTGTTTTGAGGGGTGGGTTTACTCTTATTCTCCCCCTTGTCTTGTTTTGTGACAACCTTTCACTTCCTTTCAACATCACTAACTACAGTTATGGCTTGTAAAGCAGGATCGAACTCCGTATGCTCACAAATTATCCCAATAATTGGTGTTTTGTTGTGAGTCGCTGATGGGTTTTTGGTAACATTAGGAACATATTTGTCCTTTAGGGTTATCCACTTTTGTTCTATGAGATTTTGAATAGCCCTTTTCACGGTCCAACAGTCATCTATATCATGCCTTTCTTCTCCCGAATGGTATGCACATCGACTACCATTTTTTTAGGAGGGAGACTCTGGGTTCCACCTTCTTTGGGGTACGGGCTGCAACAGACCCATCTGGACAAATTTTGGAAAAAGGCTTGAATATGACTCACCAATGGGCATGAAGTTTGCCATCTTACGTAGTTCACGGGCACGAGCATTGTACAAGAAGTTATTCTTTGGAGGTCGGGGATGATACTAAGCTTGGTGAGGAGGTTGATTTTTGGGAAATGCAGCTCGATTTTGATTAATTGTTGTTGTGGCCTAACGTAAGGCTGGGTATTCATAACTGCATATGGCTGAGGAACCATAGCATAGGCCACATCCTGATGGGGATAGTAATGTTGTGGGGTTCTTGTAGGGAAGTAAAGTTTGCATGGACGTGATTTTCTTACACTTGAAGTTGCCATTGCCACTTCTTTCCTCTTCTTTTGGTTTACTACACCTCCAGGCCCGCCTTGAATTGCCTGAGAGGTAGCCCTTATAGCGGATTGACTCAATATGCACCTTGGTTTTAGACCATTCTCAACCATTTCACTAATTTTGATTTCCTCGGTAAATGGTTTCCCCCTCGCAGACATCATATTCTAAAAATAATCAGTCATTTCAGCTTGAAGAAAAACACTGACCATCTCCATTTTATCCATTGGAGGATTGACTCCGGCTGCTTGTTCACGCCATTTGATTGCATACTCTCGGAAGCTTTTCGAGGACTTCTTCTTGAGGTTGGACAAAGAATTTCGGCCAAAGGCTATGTCTATGTTATATTGAAACTGCTTGATCCCGAGCCAAGTCATCCCAAATACGCCAATGAGATATATCTTGATCCATGTACCATTCAGAAGCAATGCTAACCAAGCTCTGTCCAAAATAGGCCATGAGAAGCTCCTCTTTTCCACCTGCTCCCCGCAATTAGTTGCAGTACCTCTTGAAGTGGGCTTTGGGATCCCCATGCCCAACATACTTTTCAAACATCGAGGTTTAAAACCCAAAGGTAAGTGCACGTGTGGGAACATACACAGATCAGCGTAGGATACGCTTTTTTGTCCCTCAAACCCTGCATATTGTAAGGCTCTGCTCCATACGCCTCATTTTTCGGGTAATCTCCTCTTGTTAGGGGGTTTTTATGGCTTTCTCCTGTCCGCGGTAAACTCATACCGGGGTTGCTGAGGGTAAGCATTGGTAGGGAACTGGGTAGGTTTTAGTAGGAAAGATGATACTTGAAAGGTGAAGGATGATCGATCAAAGCTAGGCCGGGGCAAAGTGGGTTCTGTCGTGGCCGAAGAAGGTGTCACAGGGAATATGTCGGAGGCTGCACAGGAAATTAACACCTGGGGGTGAACCTGAGAAGGTGTTCCAACAAAGTGGGTTGAGATGGTAGGATATCCCAGTGGATATTGGGGTAACTTATTGGGACATCGATGGTCCCCCTCGCCCTAGGATATAGCTCAGGGAATTCAGGTATTCCACTTGGTGGTTCTCTTCCATTGGACCAGGCGTCCCGCGTTTCATCATGCAGAGATGGAGAATTATGTTTTCCTCAGCAGCTGTAGATTATGAAGTTGGGATGGCCAAACTTAGGCTATCCTCTGGGATAGGAAATGCTGGCAAGTTACTCTCCGACAACATTTCAACATTTCATTTTGATCTTGTGAAGTATGGATAGGAAGCCAGATTACCACAAAACCAACCACCTTAATATAGCACCTAAATGATAGGCAACACAACAAACCATTTAGTGTGAGACAATAAACATATAGGTAATCGCAGGTTGGAGTGTGATGCACCTATACTATTAAATGTGTTTCTACATGTGTTGCAACGGTTGCATGTTTCATTTCTTTCCATTTCGCAGCCATTTTAAAAAGGATTATACTTAATTGAAATTAAAGATATTTCATCCGAATTTTGGGCTCAAGTTGTTGAATAACGTATAGAGCCAAGCAGAAGGCGCCAAGCTGATCGCAGCAAGTATCTAGGCCAATTGTAGGCCCATAGAATTAATACAAGCTTCCCTTCTTCTTTTCTTTTAAGACAAAAGAGAAAGGCATCAACACTTAATTAAGCTCAGATGAGAGTCATACAATTGAAACCAAGGCAAGCCCAAAAGAAAGAATGGATGTACTGCTGCTTTCCCATAATCCCTCCATTTAGATGGAAAATAAGCAATAACGAAGTTAAGCTAAAGCAAACATAATTGCTAACAATTTAGAACTAATTTAGTAACAGTTAGGTTTGAACAATTTAGCAAAAGTCGGTATCATCATATATTGATAACTCAAACTGATGTATTTGGACAAATCAGTTTGTAAAATGGGCCAGGCATGATTCAATGTCATTTGGGCCTACTATTTTTTGAAGGACTGAACAAACAGATAGCGCATCAATTTAATACTATGCAAAAGAAATATGTAGAGATGTTGGACATGCTGGGCTTTGATCTTTCCTCCATTTTTTTACTACTAAAATAGAAATCTACTACTACAACCAAAGAATTTACTTCGGTTATAACAAAATTAGAGGATTATCATTTCCAGAAGATAAAATCCACCTTGATAGGTGAGTAAGGATTACTAATCTCAAACTCCTAGTGAAAACAGCTTTCCCATGGTTGTTGACAATGAACGATTACAGTATTATTTTCTTCAACATATTGGACAAAATCGACTTGATCCAACTTAAAATTAAGGAGAAACAATGATCATTTGTTCAAATAGTGGCCATCATAGACTTAGTTGGGATATTGCAAAAAACAAACAAAATACCTACTGATGGTAAGCAACCCTCACTTCCAACCGAGAGATTGTAAGTTCGAGTCTCCTCAAGAGTAAGGTGGGAAGTTCTTGTAGGGAAGGATGCTGGGGGTCTATTTGTAGACAGCCTCTCTATCCCAGAGTAGAGGTAAGGTCTGCGTACATACTACCCTCCCCATACCCCACTATGTGGGATTATATTGGGTTGTTGTTTGAGCAAATCTCTCAGAGACAGGTTAGTTAGCGCACAGTATATCTTTAAATCTCAACTCACACTTAGTATCTTTAGGCCTCTACTTTATAGCAAAATCAGATTCAGCATGACTTAGCGCAAGATTTGATAAACAACATTATAGGCTGGGACAGACACGAAGGAATGTAACAGAACAAATACATCAAAGCTTTTGAACATGTTACATATGAATGGAGAAGAAGTGATTAACCCAACTCAAAATATACACACAGATTCTGCCATATCTCGCTAAGGCCTCAACTGCTCAAAAACTCGACTTTTATAAGGCTTCATCTTACTTTTTCAGCAAATCAACATACTGATTTTAACGAACCATATGAACGATTAAATGCGACGAGTGTGCAATCAGTATAAAAAGGTTACTACAATGATCCTTAGCAGACAAATTCATAGTAGAATTTCAGTCTTAAACTTGCCAAAACTCAAATCCATTCAAGTTTAAAACAACGTAAAAGGGTCAGAACTATCCCTAACGTATTGACGTCAGTTTAAAAATACCCTCCGTTAATCTATATAAAAAAAAATGCCCCTACCGTTAAAGTTCTGGCATATTTGTGCCCTAATGTATTGACTCTAGTTTAAAAATGACCCTACCGTTAACCTATTTTGAAAAAAATGCCCCAACCATTTTAAATATAAGTACAGTCAGTTGTTAGACTTAGGGATACAAATATGCCACATTTTTAACGGTAGGGGCATTTTCTTTAAAATAGGTTAACGGAGAAAATTTTTAACCTGGAGGCAATACGTTAGGGGCAGTTCACTTAAAACAAAGTAAACAACCTTTTTACACAGTTTTACCAAATGACTACAAAGAAGAGCCAATACTTCATTTTAAATAGAAAATAGAAATACATAAATGAGATGTGTACCTATATTCGTAGACGAAATTGAACCTTAGCCAAATGAAGTCTAAGAAAAAAAGCAAACAATGACGAACTCAGCAAACCCAATCGGTAGAAATAGCTCAATTTCGAAAATGAACCTCATTTCCCAATTTTTTTTCTTTTTTTAATTAAAAATACTAAATCATCAAAAAATGTGAAATTGAAGTAATTAACTAATTATAAAAACTATAAACATCACATAAATCTAAATTATAAGAGAAAAATCAATAAACTAAAATTAAAAGTCAAAAGTGTAAAACTTGAGCTATTTTTGTGATTTTTAAATTTTTATAAAGTAAATAATTACTATTCTAAAAAAATATAAAAATAAATCCTAAATGCAATGCAATATATTTTGATTTTTTATGATTTATATAAAAATTAAACATGCACATAAATGCAATCAATTAATAAAAATCTATAAAAATTCCTAAAAATGACAAAAATCACTAAAAGTTCTTGAATTTTTAGGAGTATTTTATATAGGGAAAAAATTATGTGCTTGCAAGGATATTACCTGGTTAACTAGTAAGTTGATAAAAAAATTAATAAAATATTCTACCCCTACTCCCCCATGGCAGTATGCAAGCATTCAATATATGACTCATAGTCATATGTACGTAACGTGTAAGGGTTACTAAATGACTCATTAGAATGAGTCATTTTAGTAGAGAGGGTTTGATTAAGTTAAAGGATTGGATTCCTTTTGGACAAAAGAATAAAGTCCTTTCTGATTTTTGGTTAAGATTTTAAAAGACATTTAGTCTTTAAGGAAAAAAATGTTGAAGAAAAGAGTTAGAACCAAAAGTCTACGACCATACTTGAACATGATCTGTTCTATAGGCTCGTACCAATGTATCCTTGAGTTCTAAGGAGACCGAAACCATGTCTGATTGATGAGACATGACCATTTGACCAGAGCGTGATTAACAGCTTCGACGGTCCTTGGGTCATGGCGCTGTAAATGATGGTTCTCAGCCCCTAACCATGGTTGCTGGGACGATCCAATGACTGTCTGGCAGACTCTTCAAATTTTTTAAAAGAAAAAACAAGAACCAAAAGTCTTCCGCAATTTCCAAACCAAAGATACGTTAAAGAGCAGAAGTCATTTCCTTCAGATTCAATCCTTAGCTAACATTTCGTTCAAAAAATGCATTAAAAGCAAAATAAGTTCGTCCGAAATTTCAAGTCTGTCCAAGTGTGAATTTCGTCCATATTTTGCAAAAGTAGATTCGTTTAAATAATTTCGGGAACAAGTATGTTAAAGTTCTCCCTTTTTTCTTTTGGCATGATCCAAATTATACTGAATAAACGAGCAATACAGTTTCGATAAATTACTCTATTCATAAAAATAGTAGGGGGCTGTATATATTCTTTATTCTCCATGAGAATTATTATTATCTTATCTTCAAGGGTCTCAGAATAATACGCAATTGAAAAAATTTAACTAGAAGAAATATCGAGATTATTATGTATTTTCATGCATTTCACTCTTTTATACATGTGCATTGACTCATGACCAGATGGCGTTATATACAGGTATACATATGTATATGGAATATGGAAAAGGTTACGGCATTATTAATGCACCACCACATGATCAACTGGTATATGATGATGATGCTGCATAGAATTGCTGAAATATGACTCAAACGATATTATATATGTGTATATATGTATGTATATATATGGGATATGTGAAAAGGTTATAGCGTTATATATGTTGATGATGTTGCCCACAGTGGCCGAGACGATATGATAGGATGCCCTCAGTGGCTTGATGATATTATGTACGTCCATACCTATATATGACATGACTTTTATATGTATGTGCATGATATTATAAACGTTTCAAAATTTATAGAGTTATTCATATTTAAAGGTATTTCTATATTTCATGTTTCATCTATGTTTTTTACGTACTTATTTTCATGCCCTACATACTCAGTACATTTTACGTTCTGATGCCCTATTTTACGGGTCCTGCATTCCATGCCCGCAGGTGCAAGTAAGCAAGCTAACGGTCCCCTTCTTAGGATCCCTTATCAGTGACAATTAGGCATGCTCCACTTGATCCAGAGCTGCTTTGATTTCGGTACGATATGCTTCTGTATATATATTTATACTGGCATGACGTGGATTACCCTGTCTTTGTACAGTTAAATTTCTATTAGATGTCTATGGATATTATGTTTAGTTGGATTGTATACGGCCTTGTCAGCTTTTAATTTTTGATGTATGGTTGTCTATAGCAGCCTTGCCGGCTCATCTACTATATTCTGCATGTATACGTTGATATGCCTAGATGACAGGTTTTCTTCACGTATGTTAATTTCTTAATGCAGCAGATGTTATTCAAGTTCATTTCTGAGACGCATGTTTAAGGGTGTTTGACAGGTAGGACTCAGGCACCCGTTGCGGCCCATCGGCTTGGGTCGTGAAAGAACCACAGGTGCGGCAGGCTTAGATGATGCTTCTGCTCCGAAGCCTGGTCCGTTATTGCCTTACTTTGAGCGGTATCTCCCTGTAATGTCATCACCCAATTATTATTATCGTTCCTTAGCCATGAAGATAGCAACCCCCCTCCAAATGAGCGCTGCCTCGCATCAGAAGGCCCTCCATAGCCTACAACAGCAAGATTAATATGCAAAAAAGGGAAAACGCCTCTCTAAGTGAAGTAAGAGAAAGGAACAAATAGCATAAAACCCACCATGATATTTTGCTTCCCATCTGCCCCAGGACAAAGCTCACCAGTTATGTGCTCATCACGATTCGAGTGGGATGCCAAATTCCAAACACAATTCGGCAAATTAGGAATGTCGCCAAGAACCCATGAAATTGCTACACAAAGAGAAACGGGGGCACGGTTACGAAACCATCCTTCACCATAAACAAAACTAATCCGGCACAAAATGCACCACTTACGTGTTTAGTTCCATTCCTGAGGGAATAGCATGAGCTCCACGGGTATAATGTCAGCGGCCCGTACTCGACGAATTGACTCATCCACTCTTGATCTCCATCTTCCTCATTATCGATGACGAAGGGCATGTTTGACCGGCATCGCAAGGTTAGCAGACCTTAATGGTGAAAGGGCCGTTACAAGCGGATAAGATGACTGAGCGTAAATTTAAGCCTCGCTTTCTCCCCAAAAAAACACACCATCAAAACTATTCACCAAAATTACGGGGGGATCTGTGCCAACGTAACCCAATACTTTAAGCAGAAGTCGAGCAAAACCCTATCAAGGGGGTATAATGTGAAAGGATACGTTTACACATTCAAGAACCCATCAGCATGATACGTGATGCCTGTATAACACTACTTCCTCCCCTCATTCGCAGCTTTTCTCACTAACCCAAGGTGTTCTTATCCTATCAAAGAAGTAATCTTGAAGGTGCGCTCTCGATTGTCCTGAATATCGGAGGCACAAATCTCCCCTCTCTGCCGGAAAGACCCTGATGTAGCCGTCATGACAATGGCACTGTCAGAGAACTAGAGCAGGAATTAGTGCTAGTGCACTAGTACTAAAGTGATGAAAGTCTTAACATAGAAAGGGAAGGGTAACTACCTAAAAATGGCGGGATCTCCAAAGAAGCAAAAACAACCCCATATATGAAAAAAAATGGCAATGATCTACCTGCCTAAAAGGCTAACGATGTCATCGCCAGTCCCGACGAGGTACCCAATGATCGCAGCTTACTCCACACTTCCTAAAGTAGGAAGAGAGGGTCGTAATAGATTTTACCTGATTTGTGGGACAGGATCGATTTTCATAGAGATCTAGGAATGGACTCGAGTATCTATTTAGGTTGGAATTGTTTATATGCTCCAAATATCACTTCTAATCATTTTTGGGTTTTCTTTATATTCTAGTATTATCAAACTACATAGTATAATTGCGACTAGATTAAACTAAGAGTAAACTGCTACAAGTTGTATCTAATGATTTAAAAGGCACTGGGGTAGTGACTCTCACTTAGGTGGCTAATGATGGGTAATTGAATCTAAGTCACGATTGACCTAATTGGAAAATATATTATAGCCAATGCTTGTTACTACCCACTCTACAACTCTCGATTGAAATAATAGTTTTGCTCAATTGACTTTCTCAAGACCAATTAGGTATGCATAGTTGCACAAGAAACTAGGGTTCAAGTTGAGTAATTTATCTCTCGTGGTTTAAACATTTAAGTGGGACTATCAAATCTCTTGAGTCCATCCCAATTCTTTGTTGAGTCAATTTTCGGACATTTAGGCTCTCTTTCTCAAGAAGAACCCAAGTCAACTTAGCATAAACTAGTGTTTGCAACCACTAATTCATAAATTAAACCATAATATTAATCCAAATAACAAACACCCGTAGTCAATCTAGCTCTAAACCCCAACTCCTGTCAATTACCCACACAAGGATTGAGCCACAACCCTAGCTAATGGGTCTAGCTACTCACGCTTGAAGAGAAAATCAGAGAAATAGATGACGAGAAAGACATACTATTTAATTACTAAAGTAATTACAAAGATTCAATGATTAAAACTAAGTAAAAATATCCATAATGGCTAAGAAAAGTCTTCTCACGAGTGCAACTATTGTATTACCACGTTTGATAATATCTGGTGCCTAAAAATGGAAAAAGGTTTTATTTATACTAAGTTGGAAATACTGGACAAAATTGCCCTTGCCGGGTTAGTGCGGACCGCGTCAAATGGTGTGCGGCCACACTGGGCTTTTGAACTTGAAAACTTGACTCTCTGAACCAGGCTCCACGGTTTGCACAAAGTGAACTGCGACCGTGGACCGCATAGGCTTGAACCTCTGAACTTGGCATCTTTATGAACCTTGCCTCTGCGAACCGCACAGAACGGTATTGCAGCCGCAGAGGTCCACCATGGACCACACAGAGTGTAGTGCGGCCGCATTGGATCGAAGCCTGAAATATTGAGTATCTAAACCTCTCTAGTGCGGATCACACAAAGTGTAGAGCAGCCGCACTAGGCATGTTTTTCCTGAGTTTGTCTTGTCTTTTGCTTTTTGTGCTGGTTTCACTCTTTTTAAGCCGATCTTTTATATCTTGTCACTTTGTTGATAACACCTGTAATCAAGCACAACTTATGAGCATTTTGAGACTATGTTGTATGAATTTATAATCAATGTGTAAGCAAGAAGGAGCATAAAATGCGTCAAAATCCCTAGTTATCAACTTCCCCAAACTTAAGCTTTTGCTTGTCGCCAAGAAAACAAAGTAAGACCCACCCCTTAAGGAAAATTCAATAATTTTCAGTTTCCTAAAGTAACCCCAATTACCATCAACTGGGACTAACAATGCCCTCAAAACAAATGAGTTATTAACTACATTTAACCTTTGAAAAATCATGGATCAAGTGTGATACAAAAGCATCGAATGATGGCTCAACACATCAAAGAACTCTCTTAATTACTTTGGTCATTGTGGAACCTAAACTCATATATTTTCAATTCTCCCTAAGAAAACCTCACCTTTTAGAATATTAGTATACAAATCGAGGTTAATGGAAATTCACTCATCTCGCTCAAGAAAAAGTCACAAGTTTGGTTGTAAGTACCATATGCTTGCCCCTTATGTGAATAATTACTAATGTAAGCTCCATTCAACTCAAGATGATATAGGCTTTTGTGGAATCAATGTGAAGGCTTTTGGTTCAGGGTAGGAAAAGTTTTTGTCTTAGTGCGTTCCATCTTCCTTTAAGCACTTCTTTTGTAACATTTGGCACATATTCTGTTGACTCTTTGAGTCATCTCATTTCTTTCTAAGGGGTTAGATAGACAGTTATCTTTCTTTCTTATGTAATTCAAACCTTTTCTCCATTTTTCACATTCTTTCATTCTTTGCTTTTCTTGAATCCTTTTTTATTCAACATTTATAATTCTTTTTGTCTTTTGCTTTTCTTTCATTTTTGTTTCCTTTCCTTTTTCTTCATTTTTGTGCCTTTTTACCACTTTGTTTCCATCCTAATCTCTCCCCCCAAACTCATACTTTTGCCATGTGCTAAAGGAAAAATCAGATACCAAGAGAGGGTATCTTTTAGAATGGGTATAGGCTTATATCATGGTTCTTGAAAGAAAAAGGTCTAAAGCTCAAAAGGGTTAACTAGGGATCATATCATTAGTAGGCCATGGAATTATTCAATAATCATTTGGATCAAGGAGAGCCTATAATCATGCCTCAAGGAAACATTTACTTATGATTTCGCCTCAACAAACATTCAGGGTAAGTTCAGATCAATGGCTCGTGACTTGTACTTGCAATTCAATTACTCACCACACATGCTATGGGATTTCTAAAAACAAAGTGTCGGGGTCCCACAACTACCTCAGATATGATTTGAGCTCACAATGGTCCCAAAAGACCACCTGATGATTATCGGTCAACACAAGAGTCTCAAGGTCACGACTTTCACCATCCTAAACACAACAATTTGTTTTTGACCATAAGATCAAAGGCAAATGTGTTAGGCTCAAGTGAAGCTTTACTTGAGTTACCCTTTACTACAAACTACTAAAAACAAAAAGTAAAATGTACTCAAACCCTTAAGAAGTTTGTCACGCCATCCATCATTGGATAGAGCCACCCGGTTCATACAACACTTCACCTTGGGAAAGAATCGTGGCATTAAAAAAATCAAAGGCTTATTGAAAACATCCCAAATAAAACAAAAAGCTACAAACATAAATACGAAGCTAAAAATAAAAATGTTTTGCAGAAAATAGGATGAATATATACAATTGGGGGGGGGGGGGGGTTAGAATATACAACGAGGGATGAATATATGTAAAATATGATGTAACTTTATATACAGACCAAAAGTGAAATAAAAGTTCAATAAATATAACTAAATATCAAATTATATACAGACCAAAGATGACAAATCAAGAAAGCATAAATAAGTATCAATATATACAGTGATCCAAAATGAATTTTAGGGCCTACCTCCTCAAATGAAAGTTGGCATTATCCCCAATGCCAACTAGTCTAAATAAGCAGCAAAAGTTAGAGAAAAAGGATATAGAAGACTCCCTAAGTTGTGTCTATCTGCATAGGATCGTGAATGGTCCCTAGGCTCTCTGTGTGCTCGGGAAACTCAGACTGGTTCTTGGTGGTCTGCTCTGCTGCTACTGAGACCTTGGCTTGGACCTCGACAGGATGTGGAACTGGTAGATCCTGTGGATGATTGGAGAAAGTCTACGATGGGTCCGTCAATTGGATGATGGTATCATCTCCTCTAGGAATCTTCCTCCTCTTCGGAGGCCGCTGGGTCTACTCCAGCTGTGGATGGGTTGTTAGGACATGATAATCAAGCAACAAGTCTAACCGCAGCTGATCTGCCTTTAGTCTATCAACATCTAACCTCAGCTCCTTCACGCACTCCTTGGAGGCCCGTGTCTTCCCCTACTTCTTGTGTTCCCTAGCAAGCTCCTTGGGAGCCTTGCTTTTTGAATCAACTACTTTGGCCAATGCATCCTTAGTGGTGAGGATTGTTTTCTAGTTCTCAAGTATCTTCTTCAAATCAAACTGTGCTGGCTAAGGTGCTGACTAAGCCTCAACATGGTGGTCAAGATGGACAACTTGGATGAGGCAGTATGGGTCTAGTTGTTAATACTCTAAAGTGCCTGGCTCAGTCGGTGGGAAGTAATAGGGTGGGCCCGAGAAGATAGAATATTCGAGCCTGCTGATGTGGACGGCCCAGGAGGAATGGCTGAAGCAGTGGAAGGTCTAGGAGGTATGTCAGCATAAGTGGAGGTAGGCTCACCAACGACCTCTACCACAACTAGCTCTTTAGACTAGCCAGTTTAGGTAGAAGCACGAGCTTTGTATTTCTTGCCTTTGGGGTTGTCATCCCACTTCAATCTATACTAGGAAAATGGGGTTGCCTCCTTGACCTTGATGTCATATAGCCCTGGCTCCTCCTTTAGGTCCGTGAAGTACTCAGTGAGGAATTTGTGGAATGGGTAGTTTCGGTCATGCTCTGCTCCCACAATGGTGATAATTCTGGACATTACATTTCCCACGTTGATGGGGTATCCCGCCATAATGGAAGCAACCAAAATAGCCCGGTGGAGAGAAAAGGTCTCATCATGCACGGTAGTGTCTAACCGGATGCAAACAAAGGTCTCCCACCCCTCGCCTCAAAGTTTTAGGTCCTCCATTGTATTTTTACCCCAATAGTCAACCAATAAAGAACGGTGCCTAGGATTTCCCTAACCATCAACGAACCTCCTTACCTATGTCCATCTTCGCCATATATAGAGTCTCATCCTCCTCATCGAAGCCCAAAGTATTCAATAATTGACTTCCCATCGAACAAAACTTTTAAATTACAAACTTTGGCATCTTTGGAGCCCTTTTTGATGTGGGCTACATTACAATAAGACTCTTTGAACAAATGCTCGTTGGCGTCCATAGATTCATCTACGAAGTGCTCCCAACCTACTCTAGTTTTTAACTGTCTAAGAATGTTGGGGTTGTGAGGCAGTTGGTCTTTGACTATAAAGCTCCTCTCCAGAATCAATTTTCTCACCGGCCACCACTCCATAAACTTTTGATACGCTACTTCACTCACAAACCTATCCTCCTAAGCATTGGGTTTCATAGTTCTTGACATGCCTCCCATATAGGGTTCACCACATTCAGCTACCTCCTTATCTCCATGTACTCATCCTCACCTCCATCTGCACTACTCCACGGATAATGAAGTTGTGGGGGAGGTGGAGTATTCACCACTGTCAGCTGCCGAGCCCTCAGACGACTCAGTGGAAACATGCATTAGTGCTTGGGTAGTGGGTGATGGTTGAAGAGTATCATCTATTAGTCTAAATCTTCCAGGCCAGTCAGGGATATGTGTTGGTACTGAGTTTGAAGAATTTCTTGGTAGGGCCCATACTCACTCCCCGACTGATCACAGGCTCTATTAGCTGCCTTAATTGCCTTTCTCATCTTTTTATGTTTTGTCGAGGGTAGGGAGTAAGTTTAATCATATTCTACTTCCCTCCCGGGAAGGAGTCACCTC
The DNA here is from genome assembly GCA_034376525.1 of Nicotiana benthamiana. Classification (NCBI taxonomy): domain Eukaryota; kingdom Viridiplantae; phylum Streptophyta; class Magnoliopsida; order Solanales; family Solanaceae; genus Nicotiana; species Nicotiana benthamiana. The sequence goes on along the minus strand of CM067329.1, from coordinate 133,654,242 downwards.
TGCAGGGCTGTTTTTATCCCTTGCCTTGTTGTTTAACAATTTTCTGCAAGCATAAGAAATTAAACATGTTAGTCTCAATGTATCAGTTGAAAACAACATTAGAGAGTGAGTTGCAGAACAGGCCAGCAAAATTACTGACAGTTGCAGAAAACAGCCTAGTACGGACAACAAAAAACAGAGTGCTGCCGCATAAAGGATAGTGCGGTCCGCATAGGAGCATTTAGAATACCCACCCTCTGTATCTTGCCAGTGTGGTCCGCACAAAATGGTAGTGCAGCCACACTACCCAAGGCTCAGCTTTCAGAAGTTTATTAGTGTGGTCCGCACAAAAGGGTACTATGAACTGCACTAGGGCACCGCAGACCGCACAAAAACAACCGCGGACCGCACTACGTGCCAAGAACCGACACTAAGTTAGGTCATATATTTTGCTTTTAGGCTCAAAATTTTACCTAATTAGAATTCCTAATTGATTACCTAGTCCATTTAACTAAAAAAGTATGGAGGAATGAATAATCTAACTAACCTAACCTAACAATTTAAGAAAATACGGGAGAAGGATGAAGTAAAGCTAAGAAAAATAAAAATTATATTGAAAAACTTAAATAAGTAAAAATGAAGATTAATGTACCAGAATGTGAGATGAATTGAATCAAAGCACTGCAAACAAGTAATTACCATCAAAGGAGCGGATGAACAATGTTTAAAATCTCTAAGGTTCAATTTTTCTAAAAGAGTAATAGAAGACCCTCAGGGTCTATTTATAGAAAATCCGCTCACCTACCAGTGTAGACGCCCCAAAATTGACCGCTGTCCGCACACACTATCTGATACACGTCTGAGAAGGCAACCTTCTGCGATCAACACAAAATGGACTACAGCCGCAGAGGTCCACCGCGGATTGCACCAAATGTAGTGTGGCCACGGTGGAAAACTTCACTGAGGCTTCATCTTACCCACCAGTGCGGTCCGCACAAAGTGTAGTGCGGACGCACTGGCAACGTCACACACTGAATATTTTCTTTGCTATATCTTGCAATCCACCAACATAATCTATGTAACGTATCATAATCAGTTAGCCCAAAAATCAATCTTATACTACAAATAAAATCAAAGAAAACAAGAAGAAAAAACATGGGTTGCCTCCCAAGAAGCGCATGATTTAGCATCGCGGCACGACACGTGTTACAATCATATCATTTTAGATGAAGGAGTGCCACCACGTGGGTGTCATCAAACATTCCAAGATAATGCTTGACCAAATGCCCATTAACTCTAAAGACTTCACCATTTTTGTTTTCAAATCAAAAGCACCAAAAGGGGTCACCAAACACAACTTTAAACGGTCCACTCCATTTGGATTTGAGGGTTCCCGGAAACAGACGTAACTGATAGTTTAAAAAGAGAATCAAATCACCAACTTTGAAATCATTTCCACGAGCATATTTATCATAAAGGTACTTCATCTTGTCCTTATACAAGGATGAACTGGAGTAGGCATGGAATCAAAATTCATCAAGTTCATTGAGCTTCTCCACACGAAGATTGGCTGCAACATCCCATTCCAATTTTAAGTTCTTCAAAGCTCACATGGCTTTGTGCTCTAATTCTACCGGAAGATGGCAGGCTTTCCCAAACACCAATTGATATGGGGACATACCAATCACAGTCTTGTAAGCCGTCCGATAAGCCCATAGAGCGTCATCTAACTTGTTTGACCAATCGGCACTACTAGCATTGACCGTCTTCGACAAGATACTCTTGATGTCCGTGTTAGGGACTTCCACTTGACCACTAGATTTAGATGATAGGGGGTAGAAACTTTGTGATTTACGCAATATTTTGCAAGCAAAGAATCAAAAGCCTTATTACAAAGATGAGACCACCCATCACTAATAATCGCACGAGGACTATGAATCCTTGTGAAAATACTCTTCTTAAGAAATGCAACTACACTCCGAGATTCATTGTTTGGAAAATCTACGGCTTCAACCCACTTTGAGATATAATTAACCACCACAAGAATGTATGTTTTCCTACAAGAGCTAATAAATGGACCCGTGAAACCAATGCCCCATATATAAAAAATATCCACTTCAAGAATGGTATTGAAAGGCATATCTTCCTTTTAAGAAATGCCACCCGCTCTTTGCTTACTCATCACACCTCTTCACAACATCACCACATCTTTGAACAAGGCAGGCCAATAGAATCCACAACTAAGAACTTTAGCAGCCGTCCTCTAACCGCCATGATAGCCATCATAGGGAGAGGAATGACACCCCTCCAAGATACTCAATTGTTCTTCCTCTGGGACACATCTATGAATCACACCATCTGTTTATATCTTGAACAAGTATCGTTCATCCCAATAGAAATCTAAATATCCCGCTTGAGCTTCTTCCTTTGGTTAGAAGAGAGCTCAAACAGGATTATTCTGGTCACTAGGTAATTAGCAGCATCGGCAAACCATGGCATGGCATGCAGTGACAACGCAACAAGTTGCTCATTAGAAATAAATCATTGATCTCTAGGACATCACAAGGCCTCCCCTCCTCCTTCAAATGGGATAAGTGGTCCGCCACTTGGTTCTCACTACCTTTTCGGTCCATAATTTCTATATCAAACTCTTGAAGTAGTAACACCCATCTCATCAATCTTTCCTTGGAGTCTGTTTTTGTCATCAAATAACAAAGGGTGGCATGATCGGTGTGTACTATGACTTTGGCCCCCATAAGATATGACTAAAACTTTTCCATTTCAAACAATATAGCCAACAACTCTTTCTTTGTGACTGTATATTTCCTTTGAGACTCATTCATGGGCTTACTTGCGTAGTACACTGGATTAAACATCTTGTAAACCCTTTGACCAAAAACAGCCTCAACTGCAGCGTCACTTGCGTCATACATGAGCTCGAAAAGAAAGCTACAATTTCGTACAGCTATGATAGGGGTAGTGGTAAACCTAAGCTTTAGAATCTCGAATGCTTGCATACATCACTCATCGAACAGAAACGTTGCGTCCTTTTCGAGTAACTTGCACAAGGGGTTTACCCCCTTTGAAATATCTTTTATAAATCTCGGGTAAACCCCGCATGCCCAAGAAAACACCTCACCCCCTTGACAGAAGTAGGGGGAGGAAGCCTTGAAATGACCTCTATCTTGGCTTTGTCAACTTCAATTCCACACTTTGAAATCTTGTTGCCCAAAACTATGCACTTCTCTACCATGAAGTGGCATTTTTTCCCAATTAAGCACTTGATTTGTATCTTTACATCGGGCCAATACTCTATCCAAATTTCTCAAAGATTATTCAACGGAATTACCAACCATACTGAAATCATCCATGAAGATCTCCAATATACTCCATGTCAATGAAAATAGCCATCATGCATCGTTTGAACGTCGTCGGAGCATTACACAATCCGAACGGCATCCGAGGGAAAGAGAAAGTTTTATATGGACAAGTGAAGGTGGTCCTATCTTGACCCTCTTGGGCAATTAAAATTTAATTATACCCCGAATACCCATAAAAAAGCAATAAAAAGCATGCCCCACAAGACAATCAAGCATTTGGTCAAGGAATGACAATGGGAAATGGTCCTAGCTATTCATATTATTTAGCTTTCAATAATCCATACATACCCTCCATGTGGTAACTATTCGAGTAGGAATAATTTCATTGTTGTCATTTGTTACCACAGTCATACCACCTTTTTTTAATACACTTTTCACCGGAGAAGTCCACGAGCTACCAGAAATGAGGTACACAACCCCGGCATCCAACCATTTGATCACTTCTTTCTTCACCACTTCTTGCATTTCCTTGTTCAATCTTCTTTGATTCTCCAAGGAACGGCATCATCCTCCAAGATAACTTTGTGCATACAAAATGTTGGGCTTATTATCCGAATGTCGGCCAAAGTCCATCCAATTGCCCTTTTCCACTTTTGAATCACTGAAAAAGTAGCCTCAACCTGCATGTTAGTAAGGCAAGAAGCAAGAATGACTGGTAAAGTAGAGATTTAGACTAAGAATTCATACCTGAGGTGTGGAGGAAGTGGTTTCAACTATAACATTGATGGCTCCTCAATTGATGGCTTTGTTGGTGGAGTTTTCCAGTTTTCAAGATCCAAAGACAATTTTCTTGTCTCATAAGAATAAAATCCCATCCCATATAAGTCATTCACGCACTCCACTCTACTTTCATCATCATTGACATCAAGATTTAATAGCACGGACTCAATAGGATCCTCCATGTTGATTATAGCAGTGGTATAATCCACAATCACAGTTGTGACAAGGTCTACAAATGAACACACGTCGGTGCTATTAGGTTGCTTCATAGATTTGCAAAAATGGAAGATGAACTTTTAATAACCCATTCGAAAAGTGAGCTCACCTAATTCAACATCACCTAATGCCTTCCCCGTTGCAAGGAAATGTCTAGCTAAGATAACAGGAACCTCACAGTCCACTTCACAATCCAAAATGACAAAGTCGGCCGGCAATATGAATTTATCTACCCGGACAAGCACATCATTAATAATGCCCAAAGGTTGCTTCATCTATCGATCCGCCATTTGAAGTCTCATTAAAGTTGGTCTAGGTTGGCGGATGCCTAAAGTCTTGAAAATTGAGTATGGCATCAAATTGATACTAGCTCCCAAGTCACACAAAGCTTTGGCAAAGTCCGCATTCCCAATAGTACAAGGGATGGTAAAGTTCCGGGGTCTTCAAGATTTGGTGCCACTGAATATACTATAGCATTAACTTTTCAAGTCGTTTTTATTGTTTCACAATCCATAAACCTCATCTTTGTCACAAATCCTTCATAAACTTGGCATATCCCGGCATTTGTTCAAGAGCTCCACCAAAGACACATTGATGGACAAGCTCTTTATCATATCAATAAACTTCTTGACCTTATTATCATTTCTTTACATGGAGGTGGCCTAGGCAAATATTCCTTGGATTTTGCCACAACCGGCTCGGGCATGTCAATCACGTGTTCCCTAGACGGGTTCACAGCATCTTGAGTTTCCAACTCGGCCTCATTAATGTCAATCCTTACAGCATTGTTAAAATTTTCTTCAACCACATCTTCAACTACCAATGGCATGTCATCATCTTGCAACTCAACATCATCACCCACAACTTGCTTTTGTTTCAAGGAATTCACATCCCCGAGTATCCCGCTTCCTGTTGTAACCACCATAATATGATTGTTGTTCCCACCCTTAGGGTTCACTACCATATCACTTCGTAGAGCACCCTTAGGGCGATTGTTAAAAGATTGAGAGATTTTTCCTAGTTACACCTCCAAGTTCCAGATAGAGGTATTGTGAGAAGCCAATTGAGCATCAGAATAATGGTTCTTCATCATCATATTGTTGACCATCATTTCAATTCTACCCAAATCACTTCCAGAAGAACTAGGACCTTGAGAAGGGGAAAAGGGTGTATTGTTTAGTTGTTGGTACATTGGGGGCCTTTGAAAGCCTTGCCCGCGTTGCGTTGGTATCCATTGTTGTTTCACCTCCTTTGATTGTTATTGTTGGACCAATTGTTTTTATTTTCAGTCCAATTTCCTTGGTTGTTGTTTTGGTTGTTGTTGTTCCAATTACCATCACCTTGTTGCTGATTGCCCCAATTTCCTTGGGGTCGCCATTGTTGGTTTGAAGAATTGCCTCTAATGCCTTGATAGTTGTTGACATACTTTACTTATTCACTTTGTTTATTATAACCATCATTTTGACACCCATTATATTATTCAACGAATTTCTCAGAAGTTCCTTGATTTTGTTGCCTCGTTTGCCTTCTCTTGTTAACAAGCATACTAACACCCTTCATGGCATTCATTTGGCGAGGATTCTAAACTTGTTGCAACTGCGCCTTAGCCAATTGGTTCATAGTAGTAGTAAGCTCAGCTATTGCTTGCCTGTGATCATGTAATTCCTTGTGTGAATGGATAACGTAGGGTTACCCAGAGGCACATTTTCTCTAATCTGCCATGCTGAAGAAGTGTCGGCCATCTCATTAAGCACATCACATGCCTCGTCATAAAAAACTTCATAAAATTGTCCTTGACCAATTGGTTCACAATGCAATTATTTATGCCCCAGTAAATTTTTTATTGGATCATGGCTATGGTCATATAATTATTTGGGAATTACTTCACCATCGTCCTATAATGCTCCCAAAATTGCATGGAAAGGTTCCGTTGGCTTTTGCTTGAAGGCTAATATTTTATCCCGAAGTGCCGTTATATGACCAGGTGAATAGAATTTGGCATTAAACTTATCTGCCAACTCATCCCAAGTTGTTATGGAATGGTTAGGGAGCCTCTCAAGCCCATCTAATGCCATTCCCGAAGTGACAACGGGAAAAGTCTCAATCTTAGCGCATCCTCGAACACATTCATCTGCTTGCGTATAAGTTTCCAAATAGATATTCTACTATCATCAAATTACAAACTATAATTGCGAGTAGATTAAACTAAGAGTAAATTGCTACAAGTTGTATATAATGGTTTAAAAGGCACAAGGGAAGTTACTTTCACCTAGGTGGTTAATTGACGAGTAATTGCATCAAAGGCACGATTGACATGATTGGGGAATATGTTATAACCGTTTCTCGATACTACCTAGTCTACACCTCTCGGTAGAAATAATGGTTTTGCCCAATTGACTTTCTCAAGACCAATTGGGTATGCATATGTGCCCAAACAACAAGGGTTCAAGTTGGGTAATTACTCTCCCAAGGCTTAACCCTTTAATTAGAACTATCTAATCTCTTGAGTCCATCCCAATTCCTATTTGAGTTAGTTTTAGAGGCTTAGGCTCTCTTTCTCAAGAAGAGCCCAAGTCAACTTAGCACAAACTAGTGTTTGCAACCACTAATTCATAAATTATACCATAACATTGACCCAATTAAGAAACACCCAAACCCATATAACCCTAAATCCCAATACCCATTAGTTACCCACACAAGGGTTGAGCCACAACCCTAGTGAATGGGTGTAGCTACTCATTCTTGAAGAGAAAATCTGAGGAAGAGATGAAGAGAAAGACATAATAATTAATTACTAAAGTAAATACAAATATTAAATGATTAAAACTAAGTACAAGTTCCCAAAATTGCTAAGAAAAGTCTTCTCACGAGTGCAACTACTGTATTACAATATCTGATAATGTCTGATGCCCTATAAATTGAAAAAGGTTCTATTTCTACTGAGCTGAAAAAACTGGACAAAATTGCCCCTGCGGGGTTAGTGTGGACCGCACAAAATGGTGTACGGCCGCACTAGGCTCTTGAACTTGAAAAGTTGACTCTCTGAACCTAGGCTCCGTGGACTGCATAGAATGAACTGCAGTCGTGGAGGCTTATAGTGTGGTCCGCAAAAACTCGACCGCAGACGACACAAGCTTGAACCTTTGAACTTGGCATCTCTCTGACACTTGCCTCTGCGGACTGCACAGAATGGTAGTGCGGCCGCAGAGGTCCAACATGGACTGCACAGAGTGTAGTACGACTGCATTGCATCAAAGCCTGAAATGCTATGTCTCAGAACCTCTCTAGTACGGACACCATAAAGTGTAGTGCGGCTGCACTAGGCCTGTTATTCCTAAGTTTGTCTTGTCTATTGGTACTTGTGCAGGTTTCACTCCTTTTAAGCTAACCTTTGACATCTTGTCACTTTGTTGATCAAACCAGCGATCAAGGATAACTTATGAGCCTTTTGGAAATATTTTGAATGAATTTATAATCAAAGTGTAAGAAGGAAGGAGTATAAAATGTTTCAAACTTCCTAGATATCATCGAAACTCGATGACCTCCATCAAAAAAAAGTTAGGCTTCAAGAAGCCGATGACATCATCACTAGTCCGGAGGTGGTACCCAAGCTCGAGAACCTCTATCAAAGGAAAGTTAGGCTCCAAGAAGCGGACGACATCATCGTTAGTCCCGAGGTGGTACATGACCTCGAGGACCTCCCTCAAAGGAAAGTTAGGCTTCGGGAAGCTAACAACATCATCGATAGTCCCGAGGTGGTACCCGACCTAGAAGACCTCAATCAAAGAGAGGTTAGGCTCTATGATGCCCAAAACATCATGAAAGACTTGAGGTGGTACCCGACCTCGAGGACCTTCATCTGAAAAAAGTTAGGCTCCATGAAGCCAATAACACAATTACAAATCTTGAGGTAGTACCCGACCTCGAGGACTTCCGTCAAAAGGGAATCAGTCACCAAGGAAATAAGCAATTAAGTTCCATACATATGGGCTCAATCATGGGATACCATCAATATTAAGGTAAAACCTCGTTCGGGATCCATCTACAGCGCCTTAGGTCCATCTACGATATGTTCAAGGCAAGTCTCCAGGTGGACTAGGGTGAACGAGCCCCCATCGGGGGCTGCTCTCAGAAGCATAAAGGTAGTCCCTAAATTCTACATACGAACAAATTTCCACTAGTAGATTACCGCCAGGTCTAAATAATAAATCAAGGTTTCAAGGCTCAAAGCATCACTTTCATTCAACTCAAAGTAAGGGTCCCGCACGAGTTTATTGTACCAATCAGGGCTTGGCCTGAGGAATGGTAAAGGATTCCACAGGAAGCCATTTTAATCGACCAAAGGTCAGAAAAAAATAGTTAGGTGGAGGTTTGATACTTGCAATAGCAGACATATCCATGTATTTAGAGTTTGCAAAAACCTAAATGAAAGAGAATATAGCAAGACTCAAAGAGAAAACTGAAGAAACTTATTTGTATTCATAAACATTTGATTACATAAGCCCATGAGGGGTCCTCACAGAAAAACAAAGAAGTGAAAAGGTACACATGTAGCAAAAGTCTTGATCCTAGTCTACTCTCGAAAAGTTTATCCTTGGCATCAGCATCTTTGAGCACCATTTCCTCGAGCGTGCATCCTCGACGATGATATCTTCGACAGCTATCTCCTCTGAGGTTCTATCTCGTTGTCCAAGAATAATATATCCCAGGGAAAAGATGAAGAATAGGAAAGTGATGTAGAAGATGCAACGAAAAGAGATATAGCCTACCTAAGTTAGAGTTTTAATATTCGACATGTATCAAACCTACACGCGCGACCGCTCTGACTCCACCATTTGTGATGTTGTGCCGTGAAAGTTTAACGGTCAGTTGTGCAATTTTATCCATTAGAAAACCTAGGGGACAAAGTGCCACACCGGGCCAGGGTAGGAGAGCAAGCATCAGTGTTTAATTTGAATGCTCTCCCATGCAGTGGTGTAGAGTCCAAATGTCCTCCATATAACCATAAGACCATAGACGCCAAACATGGTAGGTGGTAATGGAGAAGGATAGTGAGAAGAAAGAGATGAATAGATGTAGGAGGGCACTTGAATAAAGAGATAGTGCCGGAAGGCCCTCATTTTTGGGGGTGATAATATGGCTAACTATGCCATCAATTCTTATGAAAGATGGATTGGCCGGTGCAATAAATGGGTTATTTAATACTGAGTCAATGATGGTACTGTCACTTTGAAGAATGGGAATCGGAAGTGCATTAAATGATGATTAAAAGACAAGTCCATGGGATGCCCCAGTTATTGTGAAGGCTTACATCATAAGTTGATATCATCAGTATGAAATCAATATGGGAAGCCAGAAGACTCGGATGTTAAAATTGGAGACTCAAATTCCTCTTCATCGAGGCATATTGGAAGATCGTCTCAAAGTTTCAAGGCTATCAGACCATGTTTGTGTTTCTTACCTTGAGGTTCATTGACGCTTGGCCTTGCGACAATGTTGACCACTACTGTGGGAGAAATGGGGAGTTCTCAAAGAACATGGCTAGGACACAAATAGCCTAGTATAGTGTCCTAACCTTGAAGTAGGGTGTCATATCTTGATGTCCCTTATCCGCTCCGTTGTCATTAATTATTTTTGTACTATGTTATGATTCCCCTCCTATATAAAGGGATTCCTTACCATTCTTTACACCCATGTTGCCTTTGTTTCTCTATACGAAATATACAAGAACATTCTCTCTACTGTCTAATATATTCTCTTGATATTATTACACTCATGGATTATCTTCTTTATTGTTCTTCATTTATTGCTTATAATTGGCCATAAATAGCCTTCGTTAATTATTGTATAACTGTAGTCATACTCCGATTACCCTCGATAGCTCATAGCCGAGCTCTGGAATCGACCTCGTGGCCCCAGAATCATCAAGCTCGAGGCCCCAATTGTTAGCTTATCGGTTTGATTATCACTCTCTCCTTAAATCTTATTTTATCTCTAAGTCTCACATACATACAATCAACTGCTTAACAACTAACATAAAAATAGATCACATATTTTTAGAGTCCCATAAACAAATTTTATTCTTATTACCATTTTTACGGTAAACATGAGGCTCTTCATGGTAGGCGATGTAGGTCTCCAGTTGGTTGGTTTAAGTTGGACAAGACTAGATTATTTGGTACATACATGATTCAGAACGTGTTGGAGGAAGTTAAAGTGATACAGGATCAACATCGCACTAGCTAGTCCAGATGGAAAAGTTATGCGAATTGGAAATTTCGTGATGTTGCATTCATTTTTGGAGAGCGGTTCTTGCTTTAGGTTTCACCTACGAATGTCTCTATGAGGTTCGGAATGAAGGGCAAGTTAAGCCCAAGCTTTATTGACCCATTCGAGGTGTTGTAACATGTTGGAAAGGTTGCTTAGGAGCTTGCCTTGCCTCCCAGCTTAGCATGAGTACATCCGATATTCCATGTTTCAATGCTCCGGAAGTATCATGGCGATTCGTCTCATGTGTTGTATTTTAGCTCAATCCAGTTGGACAAGGATCTATCTTATTTTGAGGAGTCGATTGATATTTTGAATAGGTAGGATCAAAAGTTGAGGTCAAAGAATATTTCTTGAGGAAAGTTCGGTGGAGAGGTGAGTCGGTCAAGGAGGCGATTTGGGAGATCGACCAAGCTATGCACAGACGTTATTCTCATCTATTCACCACTTTAGGTATGTCTCAATTCTTGTTTGAATATGAATGATTGTTCTAAGTGGGGAGAATATAACGTGCCGGTCAGTAATTTTGAGAGTTGTACGCGGAAAATTTATTCCAATCAAGACGCTTTTAAGGCTTTTTCCTGAAACCCCGAGGGTGGAAGGCCACGATCGAGCACGAGCCTCGGGGCTCGATGAAGTTCGACTCAAAGGATGCGAGACCCTGAGATAGGGGTAGAAGGAGATGTCTCCCAAGCATGTGGCTATACCTGATAGATCCGGCATATCTAGGGCCTACTAAGATTTCTCGCATCGAGCCATCCCATGTCTGTATTCATTAACATACTCGCATTTTACTGAGTCCCCTAACCAATATAAAGGGGACTCACACTACCTTGTAAGGGACTAATGTTGCTTCACTTCTCCACAAATGCAATAATATCTCTCTCTCTCTCTCTCTCTCTCTCTCCCACTCTCTCTCTCTCTCTTGCTTCTAAGATATTTGTCTCGATCGACCTCGAGGTTGCTTTAGCACTTTGTTATTTCCTTGCTTGTTCTTCGTTATTTCGCTCAATATTGGTAGTGTAAGGCTTGGTTGAATCATAGTTTACTTGTTATCCCCTTCCTAATTATCCTCGGCAAGCCCAAGATAGGCTAGAGGCTCGGTCCCCGAGGCACCTACTAACTGGCTTTGCGTTCGGGAAATGTCCCCTTAGTGGTTCGATTACTGCTCTGCTAACTTGAACTGTATTGTTTTGCTTCATGCTTTAGCACTAAACACCCTTATAAACTAGCTCAGGAGTAGATCACGTATTTTTAGAATCCCATTTACAAATTTAATTGTATTTACCATTTTAAAGGTAAATAGTTTGGCGCTCACCGTGGGGCTAAAAATAATAGTGATTATTTTCTTGCTAATTTCGTCACTTGGACACACAATATCTCTCACACTTTTTCTTGTCCAAGATCTTTCAATTTCAGGTCAAGAATCGGCATAGCTAGAGAAATCGAGGACGATAACCCCGAAAATTACAAAACAAGCAGTATGGTTGTTCGGACGGCTAACGCGACACAGTAGAACCTTGATAATCCATCTAGGACAGTCCGAGCTAACGTAGATTGGTACACCATACAATGGGGTGGTTAAATCTTGCACACCAGTGGTTGCGCAAAGTTAACCTTCGTATTATTTTCAAAATGTTGGTGGAACAGCATTTGGCCATCACACATCTGCATATCCATCCGATGACTCCCTCCGCGACACCCCCGAAATACCCCATCTTATTTAACCGGTACCCGAGGTTTCGGGGAATGATTAACCAGCAACACATCCCACATCATTAAGGATAATTGAAAACCTCATCGCGAAGATAGAATCATGCTCACAGAGACTCTTACATCAACCGCTTCCCGAAGATCTGTTCTCGAGGCTCACTTTGAGAAAGACAGAAAAAACAAAACCCCCTAGGAGTGACGGGATCCCAAGTCCTCATGAGCGCATCACCATTTACGCATGCTCGTCCAGGGACAATGACCTCCGAGATGGGGAATTCAGGCCCATTTCGATAAGAAAAATTGGAGAGACTCCCTCGGATGAAATCATGATGCGGCATTACTGTTCAGTAACTGACCTTGATGACTCGCTCACCATACTAACGCGATCCATGGACACACACGCCGACACTATCAACGGAATGCAAAAGGCCCAGTGCAGCAAAACCAGAATAAAAAGAGGCAAGGCATTGTGGGAAGCCATACCTCGCTCCCTGACAGGACAAGCGAGATCGCTCCCAATCCCGAGTAGTTTGGCGACATAGGCCCTTGCGAAAAACCCGAACATAGCATACCCAGTGACTCCAGAGCAGTTCGAACAAATCTTCGTAGGATATGCGGCCATGCTCTATCGGACGCCGGCAGCCAACACCAAACCCGAATCAGCTCCATGGACAACTATTAGGGAAACTTCTCGGGTTTAGCATATCTGGATAGATCCGTAGCAGAAGAGTTGATGCTAAACGAATGGATCCATCATCCATATGGCACGAACATGAGAGATGATGCGATGTACAACACGCCGCATGACAGCAAGGTAGCAGCCCAAGGACAACAACATCAAGGAACCTCCAATGGTACAAGGTTAAGAAAAACATGGTCGATGAAGAAACGTCGCCTGGTAGAGTGCGAATTCGACGTTGTAACTCCAAGCATAGTCACCACCATAAGCAAAGCCAGGGATTATAGGTGGTCAGGACCTACTCATCTAGAACCCCTTTAGGGAACAATGGCACACCATGAGGATCAAGAGGCGTTCGGGGTCACAAAGTCAACTGGGCAGTAGTTACACCATTCAACAAAGGTCATCCCGAAGTATCGCCAAACGAGCAAAATCAGATCCAACTACGCGAATGAAAGGAGATCAAGACAAACAAAGCCGGCAAAGCCACGATGCGTTGCCACAACCGTAAAAGGTTGGAATCACCAGGAAATACTCCTGAAGTGGTTCCTCTCATTTGAGGAAAAGGACACCGAGATTCCACCTCTACATCGTGTTAACATATTGGTAATTCCCTATTTAATATGACTTATTTCAAATAAAAAATACATTTGGGGGTGCAAGTGAATAAACCAAATTAACCAATAATACTGGGCCAAAGACAATAAGACGATCTGGGTCAAATCGCTCTCAGACAAGACCTTAGATCTAGAGTAGCCTTCCCGGGCTAGGGATGGCACGCCGAGCCCACAGGGCGCAGACGCATCTAACAGGAAATCATCAAGGACACTCAAGTTGACATGATGTCAAATCCCATGATCAAGCAACCTTTGGTCACTTTGAATACATCAGTGCAAGACTTCCCAAAGTGTGGAGTAATTTGCTGAGCATAGTGGTGGTTCTTGACAACAGCTATTGTAAACAGGCAACAAAATCTCTCAAGCATCCACAAAGGAGTTATGTGGCTCTAAATGTCAACAAGGTATGTCAAGTGCAATAGTTGCTAAAAGCAAGTCATGGGCTGATCGAGTTGAAGAGCAGGAAGATGACCCTGCTGTTGTTCATTCTAACCAGCAGCAAATTGTAGGAACCATTGATCCAAACAATGAAGTGCAATTTCATACCAGTGCAATCATCTTAGTAGAAGAAAGAAAACTATTGGATTCAATGGAGGGAAACAATGTGGTGTATCGAGACGATCGACGTTATGAAAGTAATGAAGAATTGAGCACACCGGAGGAAGTAAGATCCAGTAGTAACCTTAATGTCGCAAATAATGTTTTTATCCCTAACTCTAGGCAACTACTCATCAATTCTGGGTAGAAACAAATGAGATTGAGCAGTACAACAGATTTGTTATCTCATGACAGACAACTGTTGGATGCAATGCTAAATGCACATCCTATTGACATTTTGGGTCGTGATCCTTATAGCGCTAACTGTGGGAATACGAGCAGGAATGAGGTACATATACAACAACAAAGCAAGCCAAGCTATGTTAAATCACAAGATGAACCAAACTTGGATGCACAAGGTGTTTTAGACACGCCAAATCAACAGACAGTAGGCAACGATACAGTTGTACAAGGTGAAACAATGGAAGAGCCGCCAAAAAGTGTCAAAACAGTCCCAATTAATGCTACAGAGGAACAAAAGACACATACAAAGGAAAAGAGCAGAGATGACAATGTTAGGCAACCTCCAATGAGAAATGCCAAGCTTAAGCATGCCGCCCCAACTACATCAACAAAGTCCAAACGATCTAAAAAGAAATCATGAATTTTGAATACTTCTTTAAGAATTGGGACGGTGTTGATAAAGAATTATAAATTGAAGAAATTACAAGATTCGACAAAAAGGGACATCATTTTATTTCTTTCATCATTTTAATCTGCCACTTTATTAGTATTCTCATATGTAATCTCATCACAGAGTATGTTATAAACTCTATGATGATCATAGCTTATTTGGTCCATTCAAGTTCTTATTTTTTACATTCTTGCTAGTAATGAGGTTTTAAAGCCTCAATAGGATTAGTACGATAAGGTTAGCTCGGTTTTTGTTATATGGGTAACAACTCCGGAGCTATTGTCCCCCTTAAAAAAATCACATCCTCGATTAGACTTGGCCAAATAGGGAAGAAATACATCACCTACCTTATCATTTACTTTTTTTTCCTAGTACCAAAGAATACGCAGGCGACCAGTTGAGGCATTCGGTAGTTTTGGGTCCCGCGATCATCATAGGACTCACCAAGCATTCTCTTCTTTATCGGGTTTCTTACAAAAAGAAGGTTCCGCTAACAAGATTATTAGCGAAACTACGCATCCCTGGGAAGGGAAATGAAGAGATCGCAACAATCTTTCCTAAAAGCTTTCTAATATGGAATCATGCAAGCACGTCGAAAAATCGGGGAAGCCTTGCTTGAGAGAACCAAACTCACAACAACCGGACAACATGTAAATACAACTTATATTTTCACCAAACAATAAAGAGTATTTTTTATGCACTCCATGCTTCAAAAAAAGGCTATTTTGGCCTATCTATGGCAGAAAATCTCTCCATCAAATATATCCCGAAAACACTCAGAGGCATAAAGCAACTTGACAACCACCCTATTTTGGGCTCTGAACATTAGGCTCACAAAGCCCTTGCAAATGCAACTACAGGCCGGCAAAAGGCTGTCTTCAAGCTTGAGCAGGACTCAGTAGCTTGGAGAATCATCTCCAATCACAATAAACTGAAAAATCAAAAATTGTAAGACCCTAACGGGCAGCCTCGACACAACCTGATCTATTCTCCATACACTATAAGATCTTAAGAGGCATAGTAAACTCTAAGACCTCAATAAGAAAGAAAAATCTGTAGTCTAGGCTATACATCGCTTTGTAAGAATGCCTAAAGGGCATACCCTTGGTGTAGACACCTAGAACTTCTTTCCGGGATCATAAACGGCCCCGGCCAAATGCACATGACTCCATTCATAATGGTTGCTACATCCCAGAAACACAACTCGGGGACACCTGACTGTAATTACAAAATCCTCCGAATCTACTTCGGAAAGACATAGAGATAACCAGTACATGCCCAGAATAACATCAAAGTCTACCATGCTCAAAAGCTATATATCAACTCGGGTCTCCAGACCCCTAATAGTAAAAAAAACAGGACCGATACACATGGTCCACCACAATAGTATCACCCACCGTGATAGATACATTCACAGATAAAGTAAGACACCCTCGGGCCATATCCAAATGATGTGCAAAATATGAGGACACATAAGAACAGGTAGAACCAAGATCAAACAAGACAAAGGCATCTCTGTGGTAGACTGAAATAATACCTGTGATAACAACATCTGAAGTAAGGGCATCGATCCTGTCTGGAAGAGCACTGAATCGAGCCTGACCACCGCCAGTCCAGTCCCCACCTCTGGGGCGGCCTCTGGCTACCTGGCCTCCACCCCTAGTTGACTGAGTGGGTGTAGATGAAACAGGAGTGGAAGACGAGGGTAGAGACCTCTGACTACCACGATGCCAAGGACACTCCCTCCTCATGTGACCAAACTCTTCATACTCGTAGCAACTACCAGGTGCTGGAGAAGGGGACTGAAGGGAACCCTCGCACTAGAATGACTAGCTGGTGTGCTGTGCGCAGAAGAACCCTGAGCTGAAGGGGCATATGATGAGCTTTGAGCTGGGAGGGCACTAAATGAAGACTGGCCCTCCTGGAACCCCTGATGACCACAGCGTGAAGATGCCCCACGATACATGGGACGAGCCAACTGATGAGGCCTGAAAAAATGACCTCTGCTCTGCTGACCTAGCCCCTAAATGGAGTACCACTGAAGCTACCCGATCCTAGAGGCCTCTTGGACTCCCTGTCCTCTCTCTCCTGACGGTGAGCCATCTCAATATCATGAGCAATATCCACTACAACCTCAAGTGTATGGCTTAGAACCCTGTCTCGGTTCATCAGAATGCGGATTGGATAGGTGAGTCCATCCACAAACCTTTGAATCCTCTCCTGATCTGTCGGGACCATCCATGGAGCATATCAAGCTAACTCCGAAAATATGACTTTATTTTATGTCACAGTCATATCCCCTTGACGAAGGTACTCAAACAACCTAAGCATCTCCTATTTCTGAGACCGCGGTACCCACTTCTCCAGGAAGAGAGTGGAGAACTCCTGACATGACAAAGGCGCTACACCCACCGGCCTTGGCCACTCATAAGCCTCCCACAAAGTAAAGGCTGCTGCAGAAAACTAAAAACTAGTAAATGATACCCCGCTCGACTCCAAGATCCCCGCTGTCCGAAGCATACATCGACACGTGTCGACAAAAACCCTAGGCATCCTCGTCCTGACCACCACTGAAACTAGGAGGTGAAAGCATGTTGAACCTCTCCAGACGATGCTGCTCATCGTTTTACATACCTGGAACAACAAAATCCTCAACCGGGGCAACCGACTTAACTGGGGCAACCTGCTGAACTGGTGGTGCCTCTGGTGTCTGCAAACCCTGCACTTCCTACTCAGGTGTGCGAGCAACGGGGATCTGATTGCCTCCCCCGCGCTGTGAAGTAACTGCCGCAGTAGTAGTTGAGACTGCTTGAGCCAGGCTAGTGAAAATTTATAGAATCTGAGTTAGGGCCTCCTGAAAACCCGCAATCACAATAGGCATAGCTGATGCATGAGGAGGTACTACTGGAGTCCGATCCTGAGCCGGGTCAACTGGTGGGTCGACAGGTGTTGCCCCCGCAGCTCTGCCTCATCCACGACCTCGACCTCTAATGCCCGTAGCGGGTGGTACTGGTAGTCATCTGTATCCTCATGTAGCGCATTTTCTCGCCATTTGTCAAAGAATATACAAATATAATTTAGTTCTCGGATAAACAAAGTTACACGATAAGCATTTCAAGAATGTGAAGTTTTTCCTAAAGGTTCTCCAGCCTCCCGAGGATAGGTACGGACGTCTACGTACCGATCCGCGAGAATCTACTAAACCGGCTCATGATTCGCGAGACAAAGTAACCTAGGCTCTGATACCAACTTGTCATGACCCCAGCCTGGTCGTGATGGCGCCCAGCACACTACTAGGAAAGCCCGACCTTGTTACCAGAATTCCACAAACTAAGATTTCAGACGCAATAACACAATATAATAGAAGTTGAATTTACTGAAAAGTGCAGAAATAACAAAAATAGATGAAATAGTCCCACTAGGACCCGATGTCACAAGTCAGAGCCTCTAGAAAACATCATGTCGTACCAATTCAAAGTCTTTCTAAGATGAAAGTGCAAAAAATACGAGATAGGGATGAGAAGGAGAAGGTCAATGGATGCATCGTGCACCTACCTTGACACTGCTGTATCTGCTGAACTGTTGGATGTACTTAGCCTGAGACTGCTCTGGATCTGTACACAAGGTGTAGGGAGTAAAGTGAGTTCTCCAACCCAGTAAGTAATAAAAATAAATACAGTCCGAAGATCGGAAAACACAGAAATACACAAGATAAACTAAATCCAACGATACAGTAACATGTGAAAGATAACAGTTGAACAACAAGTAAGGTGCAAATGTATGAATGGAATGCAATGCATATGATAGTAAAATCCAGTACCCACTGCGGTGTGCAGTCTGATCCATTTATTTATCGTCAACGGCGCTCACTAGAGGTGTGTACATACTCCGAAGGGGCTCCTACAAACCACGTGCAATGTTACTGCGGCACGCAACCCGATCCATGCTCATCTATATATAATACTACTGTGACCGCGCAGCCCGATCCATGCTCATCAATATATAATACTAATGCGACGCGCAGCCCAATCCATGCACAGTCCAGAAGTTATCATAAGCTCCATGAGAATTTATAAAACAATGGTTCTCAGCCCGGAATATCATTTAGAATATCATTTATGTTTTAAAACTTTGAAAACATGGCTGAGTTTGCAAAACAATGTTTAAAGGTTGTGGACTGGACCAAATGATATGCGAGTATATGTAGAACAACAATATCAATCCTCGAAGTATATTACAAGTCGGCACGAGGCCCTAAACATGGCAACAAGCCCAATTAATATCAGTACAGTATTGTGTATCAATCACCAATATAGAGTAAATCTCACTCGGGATCGACTAAGTCACAATCCCCAATAGCGATCGACCCCGCACTTGTCATGGAGTGCGTTTCACACCTCAATATACTGTTAGGATGTGAAATTATGGGGTTTCAAACTCTCAAAACAGCATTTACAAGCATTACTCACCTCTAGCCATCGGAAGACGCGCCCAGAATGTCCATAGGGCTGACTGAATGGGCCTCGGAGGATTAACTCTACCATAACAATCCCCACCTCCGGATGAAGTACCACTAAACCTACAAGAATGATGGGGCCTCTTCTCTGACCCATGACCACCTCCCTCAGCAACTGCCATCTCTATCTTGCGGGCCACATTGGCCGCCTCCTGAAAGGATATCTCAACCCCCACTCCCATATCCATATGGAGGCGGGTTGGCGGAATCAGTCCATCAATAAATCTCCGCACCCTCTCTATCTCTCTCTCTCGGTGGGTAGTATCGTAATAGCATGACGTGCCAGATCAACGAATGGAGTCCCATACTGCGTTATTGTAGTAATGCCCTGGTGGAGGCACTCAAACTTCCTGCGAAGAGCCTCTTACTGAGTAACTAGGAGAAAATTCTCCAATAACAACTCCACAAACTGATCCACAGTCAAAGATGGTGACCCTGCTGGCCTGGAGAAACAATAGTCCCTCCACCATGTTTTGGCAAATCCTTCTAGTCGAATGGTGATAAAGTCTACCCCATTGGTCTCCACAATACCCATAGTTTGGAGAATCTCATGGCAGCTGAATAAAAAGTCATGGGGGTCCTCTGTAGATGCACCGCTGAAGGTGGTGGTAAAGAGCTTGGTGAACCTATCAAGCCTCTACAAAGCATTCACAGACATCGCCGCATCATCATTGGTCTAAGTTGGAATACTCGGGTGGGCTACCACAGCTGGCTGAACTGCTAGAACCTAATCTTTAGAATCTACCTACTCTGAGTACGCGTAGCGGGAGTCTGAACTCCTTCCCTAGCCTGAGATGTGGCTGGTGCTACAGAAAGCAAACCCACTCTAGAGATTCTCTCCACAAAGCCTACCGGTTCGACCAAAGAGTCATGTAGTATTGGAGTGGCTATGAAACCCTCTAGGACCTAAGCTGGGCCCACCAGAGCTGCTGGAGCTGGAACCTCTTCATCGTAGGAAACATGAGGCTCCACATTCAGGACTGCAGCTCGGGGCTAAGCTCTGCCCCAACATCGGCTTCTGGCTTGGCCTTGGCCTCGACCTTTGCCCCTGATAGGAGCTACTACTGGGGGCTCAGGCTGAAGCACGTGTTCTCGCCATCTGCGAAAGAACAGAGTTGATTGACAATCACTACTTGAGAAACAGAATCACATGACATGAATGAACAAAGTAAAATTTTCCTAACTCTGTAGCATCTAGGGGATAAATACAGACGTCTCCATATCGATCCCTCAGACTCTACCAAGTTTTTCCGTGAGTTGTGAGACCTATGTAACATAGTGCTCTAATACCAACTTATCACGACCCGAATTTCCCACCATCGGGGTTCATGATGGCACCTACTATCGGAGCTAGGCAAGCCAAGCATTAAAATATTTTCTGATAGCATCTCAAAAATGTAAATAACATGAGTCATCTAAATAAAAGCGGAAGTTAAGATACATCTCCGCCCAGAACCAGTGTCACTAACTCTCAAACTACTAAATTGTTCTATAAATAGGTCTGAATGGAAATACATCAAATGTTTGTCTCGGTACAAGGAAAAAAAAAAGTAGTAATATATAATGGACTTCGTCCTGCAGACGTCAGCTAGGCTACCTCGAAAGTCCCAGGACTGAAGTCAGCTGCCAATCAAGTCCTACTTTTAGGGCCCAAAAGCTGCTCCTGGATCTGTGAATAAAGATGTACAAATTGTAGCATCAGCACGACCGACCCCATGTGTTGGTAGGTTCCTGGCCTAATCCAGGTGAGATAGTGACGAGGCTAGACAGGACCTACCGATAACAACCTGTGCATATGTGTGTATGTGTGTGTGTATAGTGCAACGGAAACAACAACAAAAAATACCTATTAAAACGGGGAGGGAACATGCTTATGGGAGATATAGATGAAAATAACTTATCAGAAATAAACAATGAAACTACATCAGATCTCATAATCTGTATAAGTGGTCGGCGTGCCACACGATCCCATTTCATAATACAACTAGGTGGTCGGCGTGCCACACGATCCTATTTTAAAATATAAGTGGTTGGTGTGCCACACAATCCCATTTCATAATATATATGTGGTCGGCGTGCCACATGATCCCATTTCATAATGTAAAAGTGATTGACGTGCCACACCATCCCATTTTATAATATAATAGCTTCCCGACAAGGGGACAAGTAGCAATTCAACTATCCCGGCAAGGGAGAACACAACTAACAGTTAACTCCTGACAAAGGAGAAACAACAATAATTTACATGTCCCGGCAAGGGATTAATTTCATCTCTTTTTCTTTTGTTCATTTCCTACTTTATAATAAAGTCAAAAATTGAGCCAACACTCCAATGAGTTTACGAATTATATTTCCTTCTTATACCCTTCATATTACATAGATACCATCATTTAACAACGAAGAGTCGCTACAGAATCCCAAATAAGCATAAGTAAGGACCTACAGTCATGATAGACACCGGTGTATAGATACTCATCACCATGCGTATACATCGTACTCAACATTTAGAAATTAACACATAATACTCTAATCATATTCCCTCAAGCCAAAGATAAATAAAATACTTACCTTTGGTCCATGGAATAGAAATCAACCCTCAAATACCTTCTTTCCTCTACAATACGACTCTGAAACAAACATATCTAGGCATATTTAATTCAACAATATCAGTAAGGAATCAAAAACATAATCTCATATACTGGAAATGAAGTTCCTATCATTCTTCGAAAACTACTAAAATTAACCATCGGGCCCACATGGTCCAAACTTGAGGCTCGAACCAATACCCGTTCACTCATAACACCACGAGTCCAAATATATAATTTATTTTAAGATTCGACCCTAAATTGAGGTTGAATCGCCCAAAATTCTCAAAAACCTAACTCTACCCAAAATTCCTAATTTCTACTTTGATTTCATGATTTAGGGCTAGAAAATTAGTTATTAGTTGAAGATATTAAGAATGAATGAAGCTAGGAATACTTGCCCAAGAAGCTATG
The DNA here is from genome assembly GCA_034376525.1 of Nicotiana benthamiana. Taxonomy (NCBI): domain Eukaryota; kingdom Viridiplantae; phylum Streptophyta; class Magnoliopsida; order Solanales; family Solanaceae; genus Nicotiana; species Nicotiana benthamiana. Next base: position 133,631,925 of record CM067329.1, on the reverse strand, counting down.
GAGGAAAAGGCTCTTCAAAATCGTCTATGGGGTGTTAGGGAGAAGAGCTCGTGTGAAAAAATAAATGAAATTCCGAGCTACTGTTCTATTTTTTATTTTAAAAATTGCGGGGCAAAAGTGCCCTTTGTGTTCGCGGTACAGGGGCCCACGTTCGCCAAAGGTTAACTAAACATGTCATTGCATTCGCGATGAAGAGGCTGCGAACGCAAAGACGAAACCAAGGGGGGTCCGGGGTTGGTCAAATCGGACGCGAGAAGGCAACGCGAACAAGGTGAAGGGTTTTAAGGGGTTATGCGAACGTGAATAGGGTGGTCGCGAATGCGAAAGAAGAAAATCCAAGGCACTGGGAACGCGAGCCTGGGACCTCGTTTGCGAAGAACAAAACCTGGCCCTGCAATAGCTCAAGAAATCTGTTATGTTTCTAAGTGCAAAACTACATCGAACAACCTTCGGATCACTCCCGAGTCCTCGGGGCTCCAAACCAAACACACACAAAAACTCAAAAATATCCCACGAACCTATTCGAGCAATCAAATCTCCAAAACAACATCAAAATCAATGAATCAAGCCTGAAAATCATCATTTTCATTTCAAACTTCTTAAACTTCTAACATAAGATAACTTGGTACGAAATACGTCAAACGACGTCCGATCTCGACTAAATTTCACATAAAGCACTTAACCCTTAATAAAGACTTGTACAAGCACCGCAACAAAAATACGGGTCCGATATCATTATTTTCTAACTTGGTTTCTTTTTAAACTTTCATATTAAATTTCTGAAAATATTTCTTTCAAAAATTGATTTTTCGGGCTCGGGACCTCGGATGTTGATTCCGACAATACGGCCGAGTCCCATATTTTCCTACGAACCTTCCGAGACTATCAAATCATTGATCCGGGTCCGTTTACCCAAAATATTGACCAAAGTTAACTTTAATTATATTAATATCAAAATGTTTTAATTTGTTTTCACATAATTCACATATTTCAACATAAAAACATTCCGGCGGTCCGGACTATGAACGCAAATCGAGGCCACTAAGAGCGATATTTTCAAGACCTCAGAAGCACAGAAAAAGGAGAAATCTGTTGATAACCCTTTTGTTCATCACATGAACTGAACGGTAATAGTCTATTATCCTTCTTACATTCTTCGAGTTGGATTGGAGTATTAAATAATTTATATAATCTCGTCGTTATATTATCATGGTATTAAAGGACTTAGTACTTATAAGTTTCATTTAATAATATGATCCGATACTAATACATCAAAATTTTCAAGTACCTCTAGATTTGATGGACAATTCTTATCTTTTATTTTTTCAACGATGATAGTATGTCTTTGGACTGGCTCAACTTAATGGAACAGATAACATCAAAGTTTAATTAGACTTATGAATCATTTTATTGTACCCTCCTTAGATAAAACTAAACATCAAACATAACATTTATATCACGATCCAAAATCCGTTAGAGAATGTGTCACCCAACGTCGCAATTAGGCAAGACGATGATGAAATATCACATTGGTTGTTCATTTTATTACTTTCGATATCACAATTTATATAAAGTAAGGAAATTTACACTTGAAAGGTCAAAATAATGTACAAATCCGTAAGCATCAACAAAAATATCCCAAAACTCTGTATCACAAGTACTATAGCATTTACTTAGGAGTACAACACTGATACAAAATAACTGTATGTATGTAAATAATACATGATAAAGTAAATAGTAGGATGAAGATTTTGCGGGCTACAATAGGTAGCCCGGAATGCATCTCACCATAAAGTATCCAAGATGACCACAAAATTATGAACTTATCCGACCCTGCACATTTAGTGCAGAAGCGTAGAGTGAGTGCGTAAATCGACGCATATCTAGTATGTATCTAGCCTAACCCCGAAGAAGTGTTGACGAGGAGTCGACATCGACACCTACTGATGATGCAATAAATACGTATAATGAATCATAAAAATATATGAAGTAGAACAATAATAATGAGATAAAATGGTAACTAATATAATCCTTTAACATTAATTTTGGCAATATAAACCTATCAGAAATATCATATGTATTCTCAAACAGATTAGAAATACCTCATAAATGACTGGACTGAAATAAAGGGAATCTCAGGAATGATCGGACTTCTAGTGGTTATACACACTATTATGCCACGGGTGTATGGCCCGATCAAGAGTGGTGTGTACACAGCCGAGGGTTGACAGGCGCGAACCAAAGATGTATCTCAATATATTTTTGAGGCATTCGACCCACTCTACAAGAAAGGAAGGTACTTATCAAATTGCGAGTCATGTTCTCACAACACATATACAAGTGTATAATAGTGAATATGACCTTTACCTTTTATCAAATATCTTGACAATAATTCAAGTGATAAAGCTTGGCCTAATATATATATATTTATAAATATATTTAAATTATAAATTAAATTAATCATGCTACCAATTGGAGTTCCAATATTTCAATAATTACATGATAGAATCTTGAGTCTACCTAGACATAAACATGCTTTAGCCATGTGTAGACTTTCACCACATCATGTGTACATAGTTCCCCACAACTAGTAGCACATAATAAACACATCACATAGAGGGTAGTTTCCCCCACACATCTCCTAGAGGGTAGTTTCCCCCTCACAAGGTTAGACATGAGACTTACCTTGCTTTGAAGTTCCATAACCGGCTCCAATACCTTTCTAACACCTCAAATCAGTGCAGATCGATCCGAAACTAGTCAAACAATCATGAAATATTAATATACTCCAACATAATAATTAATTAATTTATGACACTTCTCAACTCCGCTTGATAAGCCAAAAATGTCAACACTCATGCCTGCGTGCCCTAATTTTGAAAATTCTTGAAGATAATTACTCATAATACCACTAACTAAAATATAATTTATCCTCAATTCCATGTCCAATTTTGTGGTAAAAATTCAAAACTATCAAATTCTAGGTTTACACTTAAGATCCCATAGTTTCTATCAAATTCCATGTTAAAATATATACAAAATCAATGTATTTATTTCGAAACGAGTGGGAATAAACTTCCTCACAATAGATGGTGAAAATCTCCTCTTCAAGAGCCTTAAAAGTTGTCGAGTCAAGTAACAATGTGAGAGGAATGGGTTGTAACCCTAAATAAAGTGTTAATAACAGCCTTAGATGTCGTATTTATGAAACAAGATTCACAAATTTGATGGTCATAAATGCGACATTAGCTACACAAATGCGGGTTCAAAGACACCACAAATGTGATAGTTGCTTTGCATATGCATAAGCTGCCTCAATCGCAAATGCGAACTGCCCTGTCCAGACCAACTTCACAAAAGCAAGAATGATATATCTAATGCGGCTATCAAGTGTGATAAACATCTCGCAAATGCGAGAACAATGCACTAGAACCAGCTAAACCTCTACAAACTCCTCCGGAAACCGTCCAAAACTCATTCGAGCCCTTGGTGCTCCAAAAAAATATTTACACAAGTCAAAGAATATAATCCAAACCTTCTCGCACGATGAAATCACCAAAAAAATATCTAGAATAACGAATGGGATTCCAAAATGCATAAGAATCACAATGAACTTCAAAAACTTCTAGAGTTGCAATGAATCGTCTGACCCTCATCAAATCAACTCCAAAATAACAAAAAAAATTGCAAGCAAGTTCAAATGATGAAACGAACCCATTCCAAGCCCTTGACTCAGATTGCCTTGAAGTCAAACCATGGTCAAACTTAGGAAAAATTCCAAAGTTCAAAATTTTGATTTTCGACGAACCAGTCAGATTCTTACATAAACATCCAGTAAATATCGCCAAACTTTACGAACATTTCATAAATCACAATACGAACCTATTCCAAGACTCGGTATCCCAAACAAACATCGATAGCACCAAATTTCACTTCAAACAAATCTTTGGAAACTCTTAAACTTTTAAAATGTCATCTTTCTATAACAATCGTCAAAATGCTCCCGGACCACCCGATATTCAACCTGAACATATGCCCAAGTCCGAAATCATAATAAAAAACTATTAGAATATTCAAATCTAGATTCTGATGTCTTCTACTCAAACAACAATTGCACCATGCCAAAAAATATCAAATCTCACAACTCCGTCAACCAAGACAAAAACATTCATAGTCCAATTGCCTCTGCCTTAGTTCCTACCATCTATTCTCATGTACACGTGCCATGTTGATCGTCATATTTTTGAGTAACTCTGTAGATTTTCTTGTCAAGGTACCTATTTTCCAGGACCCAATCCTCCGCATAGACACTCCTTTGCCCTTTACCACTCTCCAAACCCAAGGACAAATCTTTTTTCTACCGTATGTCACTAAAGTCTCTATACATAAGGGTTACATATACTATCACTAGAGGCTAAAATATCGTTATGGTAAACTATACTAAAACATGCGCTATAATTAGGCAAAAATCCTACAATAAGATACATATAGAAACTTAAAGGCACTAATTGTGAGTATAGAGAAGAAAGTAAGTATTATGGTAAGACTAGGGAAAACAATTGTAATTAACAAGAAATTAATAAAGAAATTGATAGGTGAACAAGAGATACCAACTCAGGAGGGGGAAAAAACTTAATTAATGACTTTTTAGATACAAAATACACATTTAATATTAAAAACAAGTTACAAAAATGGGTACTTCGCAGTACTGTCTTGCGAATTGGGTTAACAAAAATTTTGCCGTTAAAGCAATTCGTAGTGTAGTACTGAGAACGATTTAAACTTTTCTTTAAATTTAATTCACAGTACTATACATCGAATTACCTAAACGCAACGTTTTATTTAATGGTTGGGCCAGCCTTATTTAATTAAGACAATTCACAGTATAGTACTGCAAAGTAGAAATTCGCAGTACTATATTGTGAATTGACTTAATTAAATAAGGCCGGTCTTCTTCCCCAAGACAACGACAGAAGCAACCAACCCTCAATCAAAAAAGAAAAACTCCAATTCTGGTCCCCCACGCCCCCTTTATTTAAAATAAAAATTTTGGCCCCACATGTCCCATAAAAATAAGGATTGTAGGTCCCACACACAAAAGAAGCATTGAATTCTGTATTTCGAGTGCGAAAATTTGATTTCAATAATATTAAAAAAACTTACATCGAGGTATGAATTTATGTTATGTTTGTGACAAAAATGCTTAAAATTTTTTAAACAATTTGTATTCTTATATAATTTGAATTAAAATTTGATAAATAATTTGTATTGTTAAATAATAATATTTATTTTGTTTATTTGTATTGTTAATATTATGTTCATTTTGTAGAACCTTGTAGTATAGTAAAATATAATGCATTTTAGCGTAGTAAAATGTAAAGGATTGTAGCGTAGTAAAATATACTGCCTTTTAGCGTAGTAAAATTTAGAGTCTTTTAGCGTAGTAAAATGTAGAGCCTTTTAGCGTAGAATCTTAGTAGCTAACAAAATTTTAAAAATGTTGAAATTGAGACGCATAATAATTAAGGATAACTCGGTGGGTTCGAGCCTCAAAAATCATGCTTGGAATCCATACATAACTACTCACTCCAATTCAATAATTAATAATTTAATTCATTAAGTTAACAAAATTCTAAAAATGTTAAAATTGAGATGCATAATAATTAAGAATAACTCGGTGCTACCAGACCTCAAAAATCAAGCCGGTAACCCATACATAATTATTTACTCCAATTCAAAAGTTTATAATTTAATTCTTTTAAGTTAACAAAATCTAAAATTGTTGAAATTGAGATGCTTAAGAATTAAGATTAACTCCATGCTACCCAGACTCTAATTAGTCATCAACTAAGTTTTGGACTCGAGGCCCCTATCGTTAAAGCACCACGAGGACCCGAAAGAAGCGCCAAGCATAAGTAAAATTTCTCAAACACAAAATAACTTTCTACTCTTTAAAAGGTTATCCACATCAAAATTAGCAGATCCCAGAGCCCACGGGGTCCTGAAGATCACCCGCACCCAGGGTAGTAGGCCCCGAGATTCGAGGCACAATATCCAGACAAATTATCAGACCCTGATAGCTTGACCTTATCAGCTTCGTGAACCATAAATCCAAAGTACGAGAAAGGGATCGGGGAAGAACCTTGTCGGTCAGCTAGAGTCTAGGGAAAGTTATAATTCGAAAGGTCATGAGTCGAAGATTCATTTGCGCAATCTCCTTGCTCGAAACATAACTATCCAATGAGAAAACCCCACCTAAAGAGGTCGAGTTTCAATGAGCTCCGATCAGCATTTAGTATGAGGCAAGCAACTGATCCCACAAATCACTCTCTCTAAAGGAGAAGTGCAAATGCATGAGGCTCCGATTGCAAAAGACAAAGGACCCGAAGAGCCGCCCAAACTATACAATATCTTCTAAAGAGAAGTCTATCTCATATGGTCCAGAGAGGCCGTATACATCAAGGCCAGTATAGATCCCCGAGCACCTAAAGATGGCTTATATATAGGGTAGCATCCCTAGAACCCCGGAAACTTAACACGTGATCGCCAAAATGAACAAAGAGGCCCTGATAGCCACAACCTATCAGGCCAGTACGAGATTGGTCCAAGTCTCGACAATGAATCTAGAATGAACCCATGTCAGCCAACAGAAGGTCGATACAAACACTTATATCTAAGTTGAATATCAGCGATCACAAAAAGATTCACTCAAAGAACCTCGAAGGGCAGTAAAGGATACGGAGATATTGCAAAATCGAAATAAGAGATCAACAACTTTCATTTTTCATTTATGAAATATTCAAGTACAAAATCCCTCGATGAGTCAAAATGTTAGATTACAAGATCCTTGTAGGGTCCTTACATACAATCACAAAAGCACATAGAGCACTTACGCACCTAGAAGACAAAAGGGAAGGGATGCACACGCTAGGTGAAGACCCGAGGGTTGATCCACTTTCGAAAGTCAACAACAGGCCCATACGGGCTCATCTTCGGGGAAGTTCATCCCAACCTTCTGCATTGATATCTCAAAGGGACATGGAGGGATGAAAAGATGTCATAGCTCTCCGAAGCTCGAGGACCTTCTATGGCCAAAAAAGCCTCGGAGAAGTAGCGGACCGTATGGCTCTCGGTCGCACTTGCACGACTACTATAGATCCCTTTCCTGGAGCGTCTAGTCGTTCAAGCCCCCAAACCCGGAGTAGAGCTCCACGTTTAGTCGAGGTATGAAGATAAACAGCAGTTTATAATTCGAGCCCCCTTTTGAGCAGCGGTTAGTCCGAACGGCCTCCTATATAAATTTGAAGTCGACTCTCCAGCCTTTTCCATCTCGTGACAATAGCAACAGCACTGGAAAACGTGTTGACAACCACAATAGTATCAATACATCGTGTTTATGTCCGACGTAGAGGCCTTATCAGATGGCCTTGATCCGGCCAAAATGAACTCCTCCAAGAAGCCTTAAGACGAAAAACATCCATCGTGATAATAAAAGGTAAAAGGAGATGACGTAAAGGAAAAATTGAGGCACGCCAACGAAAGTATGAAGATAGAGGAAGAAAAGCTACAGACATGTGCACTTATTATTTCTTTGAAAAATAAATCTGAGGAAGAATGTTTGCCTTGACAAGCGAAAACGACAAGACATCGAGTAGGAACCTGTGAGATAAATCGCCTACTGCCAAAGGTTGCGCCTCAATACGGATCACCAACATAGTATCATTGAAGGGAGTTCGATGAGTTGAGTGTCAAAATCATTTCCCATCACTTCATCATGAGAAACGCAGAGACTATCTGCATGCAGAAAAATCAAAAGACTTGATTTTTTATTGTCCAGATGCTTGAAAGGCTTTTTCCCGAGACCTCGAGAGTTGGAGGTTGTTATCAAGCATGAGCCTCAGGGCTTGATGAAGTCCGAATCAAAGGAAGAGAGACCCCGAGGTCGGGGTAGAAAAAGAAGTCTACCAAGCATGTGGCTATACTTGACAGATCCGGCCTATCTAGGGCCTACTGTGATGTCTTGCATTGAGCCATCCCATCTCTGTATTAGTTAGATACTCACATTTTACCGACTCCCCTCGCCTATATAAAGGGGACTCACCCTACTTTGTAAGGGACTGATGTTTCTCCACTTCTACAAAACTGGAATAATCTCTCTCTCTCTTCTCTCTCTCTTACTTCTAAGATATTCTTCTCCATCGACCTCGAGGTAGCTTTAGTTCTTTGTTATTTCCTTGCTTGTTCTTCATTATTTTTCTCAATATTGGTAGTATAGAGCTTGGTTTAATTGTAGTTTACTTGTTATCCCCTTACCAATTATCCTCGGAAAGCCCGAGATAGGCTTGAGGCTCGTCCCCGAGGCACCTACTAACTGGATTTGCGTCCGGGTAATGTCCCTTACTGATTTGATTATCGCTCTGTTAACTAAAACTTTATTGCTTTACTTCATGCTTCAGCACTAAACACCCCCACAAACTAGCTTGCGAATAAATTACGTATTTTTAGAATCCCATTTACAATGTTAATTATTGTTACCATTTTCATGGTAAACAAGAGTAATAGCCCCGATCCTGTATTTTCTACTTCTCCGATAACTCTTTCTACTTATATAACTTGTCCGGAGATTTTACTTTTGGTTTCAGAGTGTTCTGAGATACTTGGTCCCTAAACAAAAGCTCAAGTCTTAGAATTTTGACCGTAGTCAGAACTGTGTGAAAACAACTCCAGACGGGAGTTTCGTCAGTTTTTTACCTCCCATAGGTGATATTGGACTTAGGTGTATGTCTAGATTGTGTTTTAGAGGTCTGTAACTGATTAGGGCTTGAAATGACAAAAGTTAAATTTTTGGAGATTTTAACCGTTGTGGAATTTTTTATATTAGTGTCGGATTCTAATTCCAGAAGTTGGAGTAGGTCCTTAATGTTGAATATGACTTGTGTGCAAAATTTGACGTCAATCAGACACGGTTTGATCGGTTTCGACATCAGCTGTAGAAATTTATGTTTCAAGTTCACTAAATTTAACATATCATTATTGGACTTGGGAAAAGTGCAGAAATAGCTGGCGTTCAGTTGCTCGTTTTCTCTTATGCGATCGTGTAAGAGGAGACACGATTGCGTAAGCTTTTTTGGGGGTAGTTGAATTTTTTACCCTATGCATTCGCGAGTCAGGGTACTCGATCGCTTAAGTTTGTCATGCTATGTGTTGCAAATGTGTGGGCTAGGCCTCGTTCACAAAGTGGAATTGAAGAAGCATTGGAGTTCAAGTTTGGTCCATTGCAGTCGTGTGAAGATGGTCGTGAGCGCGTAGGTCTAATCAACCAATTATGCGTGGTTGTGTGTGAGGTGATGCGTTCGCATAGCAAGATTATAAGTGGTTGGGATTTTGTTCTACGCGATCACAAAGATGTTCTGCGATTATGTAGTGTGAGCACTTGAAAGATTATAAACTTTTTAAAAGCGAGGGTGTCACGACCCTTGTTCACCCTCCATGAACATGCCGTAACGGCACCTAGTTCCTACAACTAGGTAAGCCTAACAATGGGAAACAATTTAACATAATTTGTGAAAAACAACTAATTTAGACTAAATAACAAACGAAATATGTATATAACTGCCAGTCGGCAAATACAACTCATAATAAGTGCGGAAGTCAAAAATCTCTACCCAAAACCCGAAAATTCACGGGAACCACAGGGTAACACAAACATAGTATGCTGCTCTAATTCCTGAATATCTAAACAATAGAGAGAAAAGGATTTAAGTAAATACTAAAGCTGGAACAGAATAAAGACTACGTGCATGCGGACACGGCAGTTATAACTCGAAGTTTCTATGTATCTCCTCGCCTCAAGGATAGCGCGCCTGGGTGGAAATACCTCGATCTGAACATGAAAAACATGCACAAAAGAGACATGAGCATACAAAAGTGATACTCAGTAAGTACCAAGCCTAACCTCGGTCGGGTAGCGACGAGGAAGGTCAGGGCCCTAATGAGATAAAACATAATAAATGACAGGATAAGGAAAATAGTATAGATAAAGTTTATAGCAAGAATCTAAACTGGATAAATATGAAAAACAATAATAGATAGCTGAAGTAAAACAATACAAGAAAATATTGCTCAACAACAAGAAATATTAGCCGGGGATCTCCTAGTATCCCGAGGATCTCATGGTATCCTCACCATTTACACGAGGGATCTCTTGGTACACCCAGGATCTCTTGGTACACTCAATAGATAAGTCATGGATCTCTTGGTATTTTGAGGATCTCTTGGTATCCTAAATATATACGCAAGGGATCTCTTGGTACCCCGAGGACCTCATGCTATCCTCAATAAATAAACTAGGGATCTCTTGGTATCCCGAGGACTTCCTGGTATCCTCAATAAATAAATCAGGGATCTTATGGCATACCGAGTTTTTGCTTGGTATCCCGAGAATCTCTTGGTATCCTCAATATATACACTAGGGATCTCTTGGTATCCTCAATAAATAAAACGAGGATTGCTTGGTATCACACACCCTCTGTTCGGAATATAACACAAGCAGGGGGTCTCCCGGGATGTCGTCCCATAGCCCCATTTTCGAAGTTCCGGTGAGTAAAGTACCTCGTTGAGTTTCGGTTGGCGGTTGTGCTTTCTCTTTTAGATTTTCTTTTGTTTTTCTGTTGGGGGCTTATACTTGCTCTTTTTGGCTTCGTCAAAATTTGTTGTTACGCATTTTTAAGGTTCTAATATATCAAACAAGGGAATTTTGTTGCAATAAGCTCCGCTTCTTTTCTTGTCTTTCTTATTGTTTGCAAATTGTTCTTACGCTTTGAAATGTGCATCTTGACTAGTATGGCTTTGTTCTTAGGTGAATGTTTTGATATGCTTCGTTCTTTATATAAGTTGGTATGTACTTATATGATTTGATACTCCAGTTATTATTCTTAGTTTTAATGGTTAGAGTTGGTTGTGATTTACTGTTAGTATGAGTAAGTAAATGGTTAGAAAAATTATTACTTTTAGCCGATGGTTCAAGAAATGTATTTACAATTTGTTATGTTGTTTGGATCGTAAATTAAATATTTGGATAAGTAAACACCATGTTGCTTTAATTTGGTTGGGCTTAGGCAGAAGAAGCCAATGCCGAAGACTGTGAAAAATTTAAGTGGATGTGCAATAATTTAGTTTTGGGTTTAAGCCTCCTTAATTAGTTACTTAGGCTTTCAAAAGTAGAATTAAGGTGTGCCATGCCGAACAAAAATGACAATTGCATGGCCCTCGTTTCACTAATTTTGTTTTGATACTTAGAATTTGGGAGGGCCATTTAGCGAACACGGCCTTCCCCAAAATAATTTTGCGATAGAATCTTTAGACGCATTTTAATTAAAGTACCTTCATAAACTCGGGTGTGCATTGATGAAACCCAAATATAAATCTCGACGAAGTCGAAATGTATTGATAACCACTGGTGCCTTGATGGTGACGGGGTTAAAAACGCGTTTTCATGACGTCATAATTCTTATAAAACAAATAATGATTAAACATTGGTTCAAAAATGGAGACGAGCCTCAACGAACAAAAATAAATGTGGGGCCCTCAATAGTTGGCTATTAAAAATGATTAGAATTTGGAAGGGCCGTCTTGCGAATTTCAACAGCTTTTCCCAAAACAATATTACGCTAGAACATTTAAGTGATTTATTAAATTACTTTCTTAAACTCGGGTGCGTATTGATGCAACCCAAATCTAAATCTTGATAAAGTCAAAACGTGTTTACGACCACGGGTGCCTTGATGGCGACGTGGTCAGAGACTCGTTTTTACGACTGGTGACTTGGTCCATTAATCCCCCAAGTGGCGACTCTGAATAATTAATAAACTAAATCCCGTTCCGATTGTCCTTTAAGTGGAAAAACTCCTTTACGTCCCATTTGCGGGGGTGTATAGTGAAAAAGGAAGTGTGATAGCTCTGGCGACTCAGCAGGGTAAAAGAACCCAGAACATTTAGTTTAAGATTCAGAATTTGAGCTTAGATAAATTATTGTATTTGGCTATATCTGATTTTCCTACATGTTTCATGCTTAATGTGCTAAATGTTACCGCTTTGATATTATATGGACTGTATATAAACGATGCCAACACCCTTCTCTCTTCACCTCCGGGGATGTGCTCACTGGTTGAGACTCCCTATTCTGTTAGTGCCATACCCTGAAATAAGAAAGAGGCCGGATAAGTTGCAAAGCCGGATGATCTCGCAGGTTACCGGTATGCTGCCCCCTCCTCGATTCGAGTTGTCCGATCGGGTACACAGTTTAGAACACATACCTAGGTTTTGACCCTAGAATAACTTGACTTTATGTCGGATCCCTAGTAGGAACACTTATTTCCATCATGCTGCATTTGACTTAGGGGACTCAACACAAGGGTTGGGTCGGTCTAGGACTAGCAACCTAAAATTAAAAAGACCATACTGATGCATCCTACTTGCTATGTACATATATTTGTTTCGCACTTGCATGCTGGCCGACTTTTGAATCTCATGAATGTTAAATAAATTGAAAAAAGAGAAGGAGAGAAATAACAGTTGGAGGGTTAATTGATTATATTGGAAAAAACGCAATGCCCAAATGCTGTCAAAACTCTGCTGAAATTTTGAGAAAATAAACAAAATATTTTATTAGTTTGTTTTACTAAATAGCAAAGGAAAAATAGAAAGAAAAGAGTCGGTATTCTGTCTTGTTTTCAAAAATAAAAAAAGAAGAATAGTCTGTTTTGCCGGGAAAAATGAAAAGAAAAAGAGTTTTTATTGTTATCTTGAAAAAAATAGGTTGACTTATTGTCTGTAGAAAAAGAAAAAGAGTATTTCTTTTTAGTTTGGAAAAAATAGGTTGTTTTATTTTTTTTAAATGAAAAGGAAAAAAAAAAGAGAGTCGTTGTTTTGTTTCGTCTTAAAAAAATAAAAATGAAAAATAGTTTGTCTTGCCATAAAAAATGAAAATGAAGAAGAGTCTTGTTTATAAAAATAATTTTTTTATTTGTTTATGAAATGCCAAAAATAAAAATGAAAAGAGCAGTGCTTTGAAATTGGCTTTGCTTCCAAAGTAAAAATAAAAAAGAGTCCAGTTTTAAAATAGTTCAGTTAATTTGCCCGAACTACGTCTGGTTTGATTATCACATGGCGTGTGATACGTAGTCAACCCTCATCGGGTCCAACCTCCCTTTTACAAAAAAATAGCCCAAAAATGTCAAAATTTTAATTTTTATCACAAATAAACCAGGTGATGCCGTTTGTGTCAACAATAGCCAAATGTTCCCAAATGGAGCGCCAGAAGGCTAACTTTGCATAAACAGCCACCTTTGGTCATATTTTGATTTTTGGCCCTCACAGCCTTAAAATCATCCTCCCCGAGGCGCTGGAAGTCCGTGTTTGTAATAGCGGATCATTTATTTTAATTAGAACAAATAAACAAAAAAATAGTTGTAAATAAGTCAGATGATGTCGTTTGTCAAAAATAGCCAAATGTTCTCGAAAGGGACGCCGGAAGGCCGACTTTGCATAAATAGCCATCTTTGGTCATATTTTGATTTTGACCCTCACAACCTTAAAATTTTTGCACCCGAGGCACTGGAAGGCCGTGTTTTCAATACCAGGTCATTTATTTTAATTTGAAAAAACAAGAAAAAAATTCAGTGGTCAAGTGAATACCGTTCGGATTTTGGGTCAAAATTGGCATATAGGAGTTGTCATTCTGTTTTGGAATTTGTATTTCTTTTGATTAGAATATATGGGTCGTTTGATTTTCTAGTTTGTATTTCATCGTTAATTTGGTCAGTTTATTATTATTATGAAAATGGAAAATCCCAAATGTGTTTTATTGTCGTTTACCTTTTATTTTCACGAACTACGCTTGGCATAGTTTGTGCAAAGTCATGATACATAGGCAATCCACATAGGATTCGACCATAACCAAAAGAAAAAGAGAAGAAAAAAATGACAAAAAAATTATGAAAAATGGAAAAGAAAATTTAATAAAGAAAAAAAAAACACTAGGAAAAGATGTTGTTAATAATGAGGGCCGACTCAATCCATTCTAACATGTTTTGTTTTGAATTGTGTAGAAAGTTGAGGTGGTTGGTTTGTGGTAACTCATCCATACAACACAAGGTCGAAAAGCAAGGTAGTCATGGCTGGCAAAGGGTTGAACACGGGAACTACTGATCCTTCTAGGGGAATCGTTGAATAAAAACTGAGTTGAAAGAAGAGGTTTTGAGGTTGAAAAGAAAGATAGTCGGAATGCACAAAGCTTGGGCCAGTGGGTATCCTCCGCCATCATTCCCCGATATCCAACATTATGCTCTAAAACCAATTGCCAAGATCTCGAGTTCATACCATCAAGCTCTTCATTTTGAGTCTCCTGGTGAGACTACGAAGCTTGCTAAGATAGTGGAGTGGGATGAGATATCCAGAAAGCTGGAAGGGTTTAAGATGATGGAGTTTAATTTGTATGATGGTCAGGGAGATCCAGTAGCCTACTTGAAGGTTTACTGCATTAAAATGAGAAGTGTGGGTGAGAAAGATGACTTGATGATTGCACATTTCAGTGAAAGTCTAACTGGGGCAGCTTTGGACTGGCATGATCTTCAAGATATATAAAGATGGCCTACTTTGGGTGACATGGCTCGAGACTTTGTCCGATACTTTCAATAAAAATCAAGGTTTACCCCATAACGGTCCTCCCTGTCTAAGATGAAAAAGAAGCCGAAGGAAATCTTTAGGGAATTCGGGCTCAGATGGAGGGAGCAAGTTGTTCGAGTGAGTACCCTGATTAGCGAAGAAGAGATGGTCAAACTTTTCATATAAATCAAGGAGCCTCTCTACGTCAATCATTTGATCTCGGCCGTGGGTAGACCATTCGATGTGGTGTTAAGAATGGGGGAGTTAGTAGAAATGGGAATCAAGTCAGGCAAAATCATGAATTGGTACAAAGACATGCAGAACACCCCAGAAAACTTGGTTGGGGAGGAAAAGTAGAAAAGATAATACGATAAGTTCTCCTGATCAACACTCCCAGCCCCGGAATCGTCCCCATAGATATCCTTCCGCACCAGGCAATCCGCCCCAATGCTACGTCTCTCCACAGAACCTCCAAAGTCGTATATCACTTATCTGGTACCCGGCCCAACAAAATGCTTATCTACCTCCACGAACATACCAGAAACCCCCTGGGTTAGGTTTTAGGTCGAATCAGCCATTCAGGAATGAGAGGTTGGTGAAACGAGAAAAGGCTCTCGCCCTTATTGGAGAATCATATGCCAGTTTGTTCCAAAAGTTGAAGCAGTTGGGCGTACTGAAGCCAATCCAGATAAAAATGCCAAACCTTTCAAACAGTGATTTTTCTCTAAAGTGTGTCTATTGCTCAGATGCTCCGGGGAATGACACGGAGAAGTGTTGGGAGATGAAGAAAGCAATAAGCTCATTGACGCAGGCGATATTGTCATGACAAATCTAGATGCAACTCACACCAGGCAAAATCCACCGCATATACAAAGTGATACGCACATGGCAGATACGATTTCCTTGGAAATGTTATTTGAAGGCCTTAGTATTATTGATGCAGAATTCAGTGGCTAAGACGCTGTGCTTGGTAATTGGAAAGACGCTTCATCTCTTGACTAGCTGGAGAGAAGTCTTAGTGGTTTTTTTTGTTGTCATTTCTGTTGTTCAGGTTATTTTCAGGGTTGTAATTAGGATATTTCCTTGTGATTCAAACCCTTCTATACTTTTATTTGTCTAGTCATCATATATTATATAGTGTTATATCGGTTTGTTTTAGGATTCTACCCCAGTTTGTGTTGCTTGTTTGTTGTTTAACGCTTTCACCGTCTGTTTAATACAATTCTCTGTTTTCTACCATTTCTAGTCATTTTTGTTTAGTTCTCTTTTCTTTCTACAACTCTTTTACTCTTGGCTCAAGTGACATGGAATGCACGCATAATTCTCAGTCGGATCTTAAAAGCTATGTTGGTCAAGAAACAACGAAACCATTTTAAAGATGATAGGGGAACTTGAGGGAAATAAGAACAAATTTGAATATGTTTGAAGCCCGAACCATGTGAAACTGGGACAGATAGAATATAAGGAAACCCTAGAGGCAGGTGTGCCAAGTTGACAAGGGGCCGGACATGGTAATAAGAGTAAGAGTGTTGCCCAATGGCACATTATGTATGACAAATATAGAAGGTAAATGTGTGAAAATGGCCATCAAATCCGATGTGGAAAAGAGATGATGTGCATGGCGCCTTTATTCTGATTGTACTTGTTTGTACTTAGCATATTTTGAAGTCTGAAATGACGAAGGCGTTTTGTTCTGCTATCTTAATATTTTACACTTTTGTCAACCTCTTTGAGCCTTATTTGTTTTCTTTCATACCTCTCTTTCGCAATCAAGGGTGCAATAAAAGAAAAGCAAGTGCCGGAGATAAGCAAATGGAAAAATGGAAAAAGAAAAGGAAAGAAAGAAAGAAAGGAAAAAAGGGAAAAGAAAAGAGAAGAAAATAAAAGAAAGAAAAGAAAAGAAAGAAATTAAAAAGAAAAATAAAAGAAAGAAAAAGAGAAATGAAGAAAAGAAAGTAAAAAGTAAGAAAAAAGGAAAAAAAAGAAAGAAAATCACAACAACGTAGTTTCTATGAGGTGAACTACGTTTGACTTGATCCCAAAAAGGTACATAGGCAGCCTCTCTGAGGTTCAGTCATACCAAAATAAAATTCCAAAAGTTCCCAAGTAAGAAACCGGGGCAGAAGTTATGATTGTTGAAAGAAATTGGATTTTGAAGTTTTTACTTTTAACCCATTTTGACATTGTTTTGAGCCTTTTATACCCTTCTTTTCTAACCCTGTCGAAAAGGCACATTAAGGTCCGAAGAAAGACCTTTTGATCAGTCTTCGAGATGTGCCAAGTCGAGCAAGCAAGGTAAATTATGTCAGTGGCAACACTCCTGTCCAAGTAAGAAAAATAAAAATGAGAGAGCCGAATTGGTGAAAACCTTCATGGGTACCGCAAGGCGATGAAAGCTGAGAGAAATAAAAAGGAGGGAGTCTTATTGGTAAAAACCTTCACAGGAACCTTTAGGTGACGGGAAGTTGAGAGAAAAACAAATGAGAGAGGTTTGTTAGTGAAAACCCTTTTGGGCACTACAAGCTGTATAAGGAATGCGAATCAGATTGGATGAGCAGGCATTGAAGCCCGGTTTCGCAACGAAAGGCTACAGCGAGAATTGAACATCATGTTTGATTGACGGAATATCTACAGGTGCATGTCATGGCAATTAGAGTTTGTATCCTCATCCGATAGGTTTCTACTTCGTAGTTTTCCCTTTAGGGTTCATTTCTTTCTTTTCCCTCACTTTGTTCCCCTGTATTGTTCACTTCCTCTCTCTGAGTCCATTTGGTTATAACAAGTGAGAAATGATTGCAAAATTTGCCACCATCTTTCCGATTGCGCAAAATGGGGTTGCAGCTTGCATATCGAAGTGTCATAAGTCAAGAAAACAACAAAAACATTGAGCTGGTAATAATCCACACGCGTTGGGGGTTTGGGTCTGATAGATGCCGGATCACGAGCAATGCAAAAGATATAGGGTATTCGGTTGAAAGAAGATTAGATATTTTCTATGACAAAAGCACAGCAAAAGGAGCAGCAAACCTCAAGGTTAAGGGTCGGGGGGTCTCAATTTGGGAGAACAACATAGTGTACGTGGCAATCAACATACTTTGGGGGTTCACATGAGGCACAAGGGTTGATAAAAGTCGGTTCGGAAGTAGTGCAACAAACAGAAGGTATGGGTTTTGAAATGTAGAAAAGGTATATTCTATGCCAATGATGACAAAGGAAGTGGATGGGCAAGAAACAGATAAGGGCTTCATATGGGAAATGAAAGTTATCATGGCAAGTAAGGGAGCAACAAACCTCAAGGCCAAGGCCATCAAATAGGCCAAGAAACAACAACATACTGTGGAGGGGCGATAGACGTGCTGTGAAATTCATAAGAATGACAAGGTTGGGAAGATGTCGGTTCATGCCATGTGCACTTCATGTGATAAGGGCAACAGAAAAGGGGTTGGTCCATAAAACAAGCAAGGTCTTCGAACAGAAATCAAGCATCAGGGCAAGCGAAGTAGAAATCGCCACAAACCAACCACAACTTTAAACTGACAAGATATTTCTTTGATTAAAACAGGGGCAGAAGATTCATTTGTTCTAGGGAAACCCTCCGCAGGGGAAAGAGCAAGCACCAAAACAGGATTGACCGAAGGTCACACACTTTTTTAGCTCTAAATTTTGTGTTTTGAAATGGGGAGCCCGCCCCGGTAACAGAGGCATACATTTTTAGTCTTTAAATTTTGTGTTTTGAAATGGCGAGCGCGCCTCGATAACAAAGGCATTCACTTTTAGTCTTTAAATTTTACTTTTTGAAAAGGGTAGCCCACCCCGATAATAGAGGCATGTATTTTTAGTCTTTAAATTTTAGGTTTTGAAATGGGGAGCCCGCCTCGATAGCTGAGGCATACATTTTTAGTCTTTAAATTTTGAGTTTCGAAATTGGGAGCCCGCCCCGATAACAGAGGCATACACTTTTAGTCTTTAAATTTTGTGTTTTGAAATTGGGAGCCCGCCTTGATAATAGAGGCATGCATTTTAGTCTTTAAATTTTATGTTTTGAAATGGGGAGCCCATCCTGATAACAGAGGCATCCATTTCTAGTCCTTAAATTTTAAGTTTTGAAGTGGGAATCGCACCCCGATAACAGAGCCATACATTTTAGTCTTTTAAATTTTAAATTTTTTCAGTCCTTTAATTTTAAGTTTTGAAGTGGGGAGCCCGTCCCGATAACAGAGACATACATTTCTGTCTTTTAGTTTTAAATTTTTCCGTTGTTAAATTTCAAGTTATAAAGTGGGGAGCCCGCCCCGATCGTAGAGGCATACATTTAATTCTTTAAATTTTAAGTTGAAGTGGGGAACCCGTCGCGTTTACAGAGGCACAAATTTCAGTCTTTAAATTTTATGTTTTGTAATTGGGAGCCGGCTCCAATAACAGAGGCATACGTTTCGGTCTTTAAATTCTAAGCTTTCTAGTCCTTATATATTTGGTTTTGAAGTGGGGAGCCCGCCCCAATAACAGAGGAATGAATTTTTCAATCATTAAATTGCAAGTTTTGAAGTGGGGAGCCCGCCCTGATGTCACGACCCAAATCCGAGGGGCATGACCGGCACTCAACCGGGTATCCCCAGTCGAGTGACCTGGGTTCCTTCCCTATTTCCCTCGCGATTCCCCACTTCATTCTTTGTTAATTAACCAAAACATGCCAAATTTGCAATTGAAAGAACATGTGATTTCTCTTTTATAAACACAAATTATGATTAACAAGGGACATCCTTTTCAAAGCATACATTATGATTAACGGGGAATGTGGTGAACAAGTTTACAGTGCCCAAAACATACAACCTTATACATAAGTTCTAGCCCACATGCCAGTGTCTACGGAGCCTCTAAGAGAAATATAACACAACACTTGCCGGCGACAAGGCCTCGGCTATACCTTTACAAAAGGACATAAGACTCCAAAATACAACGACATGGGTGGCATGAGCCATACAAGACCCCGTAAAGAAAGGGGCTCACCAAACACAAATACCGCCGATAGGGAGGAAGAGCTACGAACGGTAGATTGGAGTGCCTGCCACGAATCTACCTATAATCATAATACGAATGTAGCGCTCCCGGCAAAAGGGACGTCAGTACATTTGAATTGTATTGCATGTATGAACAAACTCTGTCCCAAGTAAACTCAAGCCAAATTGCATATACAAGTATAGAACTGAACAACAATAGTACAAGTACAACCGTGGAGCAACAATCCAAACATTTCACAACAAATGATTCAAGTAGTCAAACAAATGGGCAATCAGTGCCCCACGGGTTACAAACTCTCCTGCTTGCTCCTTTCACAATTCCTCATTTATCATTTCATGATTCATATTCATATCAATAGTGATATTGGATCACATTTTCCACCCTTATTGCCTCGTCCACCCTTATTACCTCGGCCACCCTTATCACCTAACCCATACCTTATTTCATGGTGTTGGGCATGCAACCCGACCCCGCCTGACATTTTTCAATTCACAACAACAAAAAGCACAACAACAAATACAAGAAATCAATTATGGCACCTTGTTAAAATAGATCCACAATAAGGATAATGAAATCCTACCACTAGCAACAATAATTTCCTCATGTTCATCAAATTGGTACACAATTTGGATTATCACAACAGTTGTTCACAACTAATCGCACACGTTGTTCCACATTATTTCCATTTTCACTATTCCACATTGTTTCCATTTCCACTATTCCACATTATTTCCATTTCCAAGCTCTTCCAAATTACAAGTTCCAGAACTTTCACCACAAGTGCTACCACACAATTATACAATACAAAATCTTCACAATGCTTCCTACAAGAATATCAACTATCAACAATTTCACAACTAACACAAGGTGGTTTCACAAGGATCACAGTTAGCCATACATACTCGGAGTTGATTATTCCTTTTTAAACCTCTAGTCCAATTTGCCAAGCAATCAAGAAGTCAATATAGTTCATGAGCAACACTTAGGTTTTATAAATTTAAACTTGTACTTACTACCCAATTCCCCTTTTTACAAGATTTTAGGGTTTTGAAGACATGCATGAAGATTTTATGAAGAAATTTCAAAGCAAGTGCATGGGGATCCCTTCCCAAGATAAATTTCGAAATTTGGGGGAAATGGGTTAGGGATTTTACCTAAGGAATCAATAGAGAAGACAATGCACCAAGAATTTTCCAAGCTCCAATGATTTAGAAAGACTAGATGATGAAAATTTCACTTTCTATCTCAAGAACCCTCTCTCCCTCTCTCTTATTTTGATCAGAAGTGTGTTAAAAATGAGGGAGAAGGTGTTTTAATAAAAGTTGGGTTGGGTCTAATAGTTTAGAAAAATACCTGGCGAGCACGATCTGCAATGCAAATCTGCAGTCGCAGAACTGACATACGGTCCGCATAATGGACCGCAAATTTGGCTCAAGTTTGAAACCTCTTGGGTTGGGAATACATTGAATATGCGGTCCGCATTTGAGTTCTGCGGTTGCAGAATGCACCGCAGAACTTGCCTTCGAATATCCTCAGGGACAATATGTGATCACTCTGCGGCCTACATATTAATTATGCAATCGCAGATTTGACTGCATTTTCAACATCAAAAATTTGTTTCACTCTAATTCACTCTGCGGTAGGAATGAGGTCCGCATATCTGATTTGCGACCGCAATTTGACTATTTTCTGAAAAAAATTCGATTTCACATTTTTGAGTTAAAAAAAGTAAAAAGAATCTGATCCATGTGGGTAGACTCGACTCTATGAGCAGCTAACATTTGAGCACTCATTTTCACGGGGCTTTACATCCTTCCCTACTTAAGATCATTCTTCCTCGAATGAGGACTAGGGAACCAAATGAGTTTGAAAACATGATATGCAAGTTTACACTTTTATTAACTTTCAAGTTTGTTTTAGAAAATTTTGCCAGAGTTTCCTTGGTAATATGGACATACCACCTGCCAAAGAATCCCCAAAACACATTCCCAAGCATTACTACACAAACTTGCTACCTTATCACAGTTATAAAAATGCACGATCTTCATACTTGGACATATTCAACCTCTTGGTACACTCTTAACCATCTGACACAAAACATGTAATCAAATTAAGCATTAATCACCTGTACTATTAAAGCCATTTACCTATCACAAGGGTACAACACAGTTATTCATTTCAATACAATTCCTCCATGCAAAAACTAGTCATTACACAACTAGAACACCTTGATACACAGTCTCCATGCAAAATTAATTATTACTTCCATGCATCACCTTTCCATGGGAGCACAAAACTTTCATTACCAAAAAGGACTGCACATTTCTCAAATAGTTACAACACATAAACTTGGTTGGCACAACTTGGAGAAACTACAAGAATAAGGCACTTGGAAAGAGAAGGAATGATTTTTACACCTAATGGAACACATCACTAGCTCTCCTAGGGACAAGATTCACACGATCATTTCCGAACTTATTCAAATAGATGGGGGTATTTTATCTTCATCTCATCTTCCGCTTCCCACGTGGCTTCCTCAACTTGTTAGGTTCACCACAATACCTTAACTAAAGCAATCTCCTTGTTCCACAACATTCGGACTTGCCTATCCAGAATAGCAACTGGAATCTCTTCGTATGATAACTCTTTTGTAACCTTGATGTCCTTAACTGGCACAATTTTAGACGGATCACCCACAACTTTCCTCAACATGAACACCAGGTGCACTAAGGACATTTTAGGGGGCAATTCCAACCTATACACAACTTGACCGATCCTTTGAATGACTTGATCAGGCCCGACGTACCTAGGACCTAGTTTTCCCTTCTTCCCAAAGCGAATGACTCCCTTCATAAGGGACACCCTCAAGTATACCTAACCTCCTTCTTATATTTTCAATTCTCTTTGACGCACGTCCGCATAGGATTTCTGGCGACTTTGAGCAGTCTTCATTCTCTCCTGAATGACTGTTACCATCTTCATGGACTGATGCACGAGATATGGCCCTATTAATTCTGCTTCACCAACCTCGAACCACCCAATCGCGGACCTACACCTCCTTCCAATGGGGCCATATAGATATAGCATATAAGCTGCTTTTATAAGCAAACTCTATAAGGGGCAAGTGATCTTCCCAATTACCCTTGAAATCCTAGACGCATGCCCGCAGCATATCCTCGAGCATCTGAATAGTCCGCTCTGCTTCGCCATCGGTCTGTGGATGAAAGGTTGTGCTGAGATTCACTTGAGTACCCAAACCTTGCTGAAATTTCCTCCAGAAGTTAACTGTAAACTGAGCTCCTCAATCCGAAATGATATAAAGTGGCGTACCATGAAGCCTCACTATCTCCTTGATATACAACCGAGCATATTATTCCGAAGTGTCGGAGGATTTGACTGGCAAAAAGTGAGCTGATTTGGTGAGCCTATCCACAGTTACCCAAATTGAATCGAACTTCTCCTGAGTACGAGGTAGTCCTGTCACGAAGTCCATATTGATCATTTCGCACTTCCACATCGGTATTTCTATAAGCTAAGTCAACCCTCCCGGCCGCTGATGCTCGGCCTTCACTTGCTGGAAATTCGGACACTTAGAGACAAAGTCCGCTACACTCTTCTTTATACCACTCCACCAATAGATATCCTTGAGAACGTGATACATATTTGTAGAGCCTGGGTGCACTGAATACCATGAATGATGAGCCTACGCCATTATCCTCTCCTGAAGATTATCCACATCTAGGACACATAAGCTGTCATGGCACGTTAGCGCACCAACATTGCTGCCGAGTAAAAATGCAGAAATTTTGTTGCTTAGAGCTGCCTTTTTAATTTTGCCAATGCTGGATCAACAAACTGCTTTTCTTTGATCTCTGCCATGAGCGGCGATTCTACTGTATTATGCACCATAAAATCCTCCTCATTTGGGGCCGAGATACAAACCCCAAGGATAGCCAACTGATGCACCTACCGAGCTAGGAACCTTTGATCCGCTCTCAAGTGAGCCAAGCTACTCATGGATTTCCGACTGAGGGCGTCGGCCACCACGTTCTCCTTCCTTGGGTGGTACAAGATGTCCATATCATAATCCTTATGCAATTCCAACCACTATCGCTGCCTCAAATTCAACTCCTTCTGTTGAACAAATATTGAAGACTCTTGTGATCTCAAAACACATCTACATGAACCCCATAAAGATAATGTCGCCATATTTGCAAGGCGAACACAACTGGTGCAAGCTCCAAATCATGCGATCGGATAATTCTTCTCGTAATTCTTGAGTTGCCGGGAAGCATATGCAATGACCTTCCCGAGATACATCAGTACACACGATAAACCAACCCTGGAGGCATCACAATAAACCACAAACCCTTATGTGCCTTCTGGCAAGGCCAATACTGGTGCCGAAGTCAACCTTGACTTCAATTCTTGAAAGCTTTTCTCACAAGCATCTGACCACTGGAACTTAGCTGATATCTGCATCAATTTAGTCAAAGGATAGGCGAGGGTGGAGAATCCCTCTACAATCCTCTGATAATACCCTGCTAACCCCAAAAAGCTACGGATCTCCGTCGGGGTCCTGGGCCTAGGCCAATACTTCACCGCTGCAATCTTTTGGGGGTCCACCTGAATCCCCTTACTGGAAACAACATGACCCAGAAAAGGAAAGGCTCCAACCAAAATTCATATTTGGAAAACTTGGCATACAATTGGTGATGACGTAGAGTCTGCAAAACTGCTCTGAGGTGGCTGTCACGATCCTCCCTGCTCCGCGAATATACGAGGATGTTGTCAATGAAAAGAATCACGAAGGAGTGTAAAAATGACTTGAAGACCCAATTCATAAGATCCATCAAAGATGTCGGGGCATTGGTTAGCCCAAAAGACATGACCAAGAATTCAAAGTGGCCATAACGCATTCTGAAGTAGGTCTTAGGAATATCCTGCTCCCTGATCTTCAATTGGTGGTACCTGGACCGCAAATCAATTTTGGAGAAGAACCTTGCACCTTGCAATTGATCGAACAAATCATCTATCCGAGGCAAAGGGTACTTATTCTTGATGGTGACTTTATTAAGTTGCTGATAATCGATACACATCCGAAGCGACCCATACTTCTTTCTGACAAAAAGAACCGGAGCATCCCATGGCGACACACTTGGCCTAATAAACCCCTTCTCCAATAGATCCTTCAACTGTTGTTTTAACTCTCGCAACTCTGCTGGCGCCATTTTGTACGGTAGAATAGATATTGTCTGGGTATCTGGCAATACATCAATTCCGAAATCAATCTCCCTATATGGCGGAATTCCTGGGAGCTCATCTGGAAATACCTCAGGGAACTCATTCACAACTGGCTCGGACTCGGGGGCAGGAACCTTTGGAGTAGTGTCCGGCACCCGGACTAAATGATAAATACACCCCTTCCTGATCATCTTTGAAGCCTTGGGGTAGGAAATAAACCTACCTTTAGGCACAATACCATTCCCTTTCCATTCAACAACCGGCTCGTTAGGGAACTCGAGCCTCATGACTCTCGTCCGACATTTAAGTTTAGCAAAGCACGAATAGAGCCAATCTATCCCCATGATTACATCAAAATCCACCATCCCAAGCTCGATAAGGTCAGCCGTGGTAACACGACCACCTACTACAACAACACAATTCCAATAGACCCGCGCGTTTGTAATAGAATCACCAACCGGAGTCGATACAAATAACGGCTCAAGAAGGTGCTCGGGTTCAATCCAAAAAATCGAAGCAACGAATGGAGGGACATAGGACAAAGAAGACCCCGGATCAATAAGAGCATAGCAATCAAGGGTCTGAACAGATAGGATACCTGTGTCAACATTTGGGGAAGCCTGAGTACTCTGACGGCCACTCAATGCATAAAACCTATTGGGTCCGCCCCTACCACGAGCTCCACCTCTGGCTGCACCATGCCCTGCTGGGAATGGAGGGCGCACTTATGACGTAGCAACTGATGAACGGGATTGCTGAGCAGGTCCCCTACCCGTGCCCTATCTGGGCGCATGGCAGTCTCGGTGTATGTGACCTCTCACCCCACAGTTGTAACACACTAGAGAATCCAAGTAACATGCCTCTGTATGAAATCTCCCACACTTGGGACATATACCTCCCTGCTGCCGAGGTCTCATTCCCGAATGACAGAACTGGAGGAACCTCCTGCTGTCTGAACCTGGCCTCGAAAGGCTACTCTACTGGAAATGGTGCACGGATGGCGGTGCACTAGCTGAGGACTGAGCATAAGACTGAGATGGTCCTGATGACCCTCTCCCTAGAGCATACCTCCCTGAGTGACCCATAGACCGGGCCCTGCTGCTACTCTCCATGTCTGCCTGAATCTTCAACTTCCTAGCCTCTGTGGCATGAGCCTAACCCAGGATCTTCCCATAGTTCATGTCTGAATGCAAATCCTCTGAGCAGCCTCATTTACTACCAGACTAAGACCCTGAACGAATCGCCGAACTCTAACCTCCATAGTCGACACCAACTGAGGAGCATACTTGGACAACCTCAAGAACTCTATATGATACTCCCAAACACACATGCTACCCTTCTTAAGAACCACAAACTCAATGGCACGGGCTGCCATGGTCTCGGCAGGCAAGAAGTGGTCCATGAAGGCATCTACGAACTCATCCCATCTAGCTGGAGGTCTCCCCTCCTCAAGGAATCCTCCCACATCTCCAACTATGAACGCGCAACCCCCTTCAACCTGTATGAAGCCAATTCTACCACTTCTATCTCTATATCCTTCATCACTCGAAGGGTCTTGTACATCTCATCGAGGAATTCTTGCGGATCGGCCTCTGGGTCTGTGCATGAGAACACTGGAGGGGAAAATTGCAGAAACTGGTGAACTCTGGAGTTGGAGGAATCTCCCTGTCCGCTGGAGGACACAGGGGCCTCATGAGATCTCTGGGCCTGGGTGGCCACTAACTGGGTCAACATATGGATAGCTCCCCTAAGGTCTCCATTAGAAATCCTGGTATCGGAATCTGGAGCAACATCAGGATTAAGAGCATGGGCAGGAGCGATAGTAGCACCCTCGATCGCTGCTGGAACATGATTTCTTGGATCAGGAACGGATGGATCAGGCAAACTCAGAATGGTGGAATCACTCTCACCCACGGCAGTCGCACATGATCCACAGCCGCACTGCAAGTGGCATTGGCCCCTAGGCCAAGTCTAGCTTTCTTCTTAGGTGCAATCATTGAAAATTTCAAAATAGAGCACAAATTAGACACAACATCACTTCACCGCACGGACTTGGAATAACAAAGAAAAGGATAAATTTTCCTAAATACCCGTGTAGCCCCAAACTTAATAGATGTGGTCGAAAACACACCGATAAGAAGGGCTCTACTAAGAATAGCTCCGAGACATCCTAGGACTCCTTTAAAACCTCAGGCTCTGATACCAATTTTGTCACGCACCAAATTTGAGGGGCATGACCGGAACTCAACCGGGTATCCCCGGTTGAGTGGACCTGGGTGCCTTCCCTATTTCCCTCGTGTTTCCCCCACTTCACTCTTTGTTAATTAACCAAAAGATGCCAAATATGCAATCGAAAGAACATATGATTTCTCTTTTATAAAAACACATTATGATTAAAAGGGGACATCCTTTACAAAACATATATTATGATTAAAGGGGAATGTGGTGAACAAGTTTATAGTGCCCAAAATATACACCCTTATACATATGTTCTAACCCACATGCCACTGTCTATGGAGCCTCTAAGAGAAAGATAATACAACACTTGCCGTCGACAAGGCCCCTACTATACCTTTACAAAAGGACACAAGACTCCAAAATACAAGAACATGGGTGGAATGAGACACCCAAGGCCCCGGAAGGAATGGGGCTCACAAAACACGAATACCGCCGATAGAGACGAGGAGGAGCTACAAACGGTGGACTGGAGTGCCTGCAACGGATCCACCTACAATAACACAAATGTAGCGCCCCCGGCAATAGGGACATCAGTACATTTGAATTGTACTAGCATGTATGAACAAACTCTATCCCAAGAAAACTCAAGCCAAATTGCATATACAAGTATAGAACTGAACAACAATAGTACAAGTACAACCATGGAGCAACAATCCTAACATTTCACAGCAAATGATTCAAGTAGTGAAACAAAGGGGCAATCAGTGCCCCACAGATTACAAACTCTCTTGCTGTCTCCTTTCACAATTACATATTTATCATTTCATAATTCATATTCATATCAATAGTAATATTGGATAACATTTTCCACCCTTATTGCCTCGTCCACCCTTATTGCATCTGCCACCCTTGTCATCCCAACCCACACCTTATTTCACCGTGTTGTGGCGCACAACTCGACCCCGCCTGACAGTTCTCACTTCAAAACAACAAATAGCACAACAAAAAATACAAGAAATCAACTATGGCACCTTGTTAAAATAGATCCAACACAAGGATAATGAAATCCCACAACTAGCAACAACAATTTCCTTATGTTCATAAAATTGGTACATAGTTTGTATTATCACAACAGTTGTTCACAACTAATCGCACATGTTGTTCCACATTATTTCCATTTTAACTGTTCCGCATTATTTCCATTTCCAAGCTCTTCCAAATTACAAATTCCACAACTTTCACCACAAGTGTTACCACACAATTATACAACACAAAAGCTTCACAATGATTCCCACAAGAATATCAACTATCAACAATTCACAACTAACACAGGACGATTTCACATGGATCGCAGTTAGCCATACATACCTTGAGTTCATTATTCCTTTTTAAACCTCTAGTCCAATTCGTCAAGCAATCAAGAAGTCAATCTATTTCATGAGAAACACTTAGGTTTTAGAAATTTAAACTCATAGTTACTACCCAATTCCCTTTTTACAAGATTTTAGGGTTTTGAAGACATGCATGAAGATTTTATGAAGAAATTTCAAAGCAAGTGCATGGCGTTCCCATCCCAAGGTAAATTTTGAAATTTTAGCGAAATGGGTTAGGGATTTCACCTGAGAAATCAATAGAGAAGACAATGAACCAAGAATTTTCCAAAATCCAATGATTTTGAAAAACTAGATGATGAAAAATTCACTTTCTCTCTCAAGAACCCTCTATCCCTCTCTCTTATTTTGATCAGAAGTGTGTTAAAAATGAGGGAGAAGGTGTTTTAATAAAAGGTGGGTCGGGTCTAAAATTATAGAAAAATGCCAGGCGAGCACGATTTTCGGTCGCAACACTGACATGCGGTCCGCATAATGGACCATAGATTTGGCTCAAGTTTCAAACCTCTCGGGTTGGGAATGCGGTGAATATGTGGTCCGCGTTTGAGTTATGCGGTCGCAGAATGCACCGCAGAACTAACCTCCGAATTTCCTCAGGGACAATATGCGATCACTCTACAGTCCGCATATCGATTATGCGATGACAGATTTGACCACATTTTCAACATCAAAAAATTGTTGCTCTATGATTAACTCTGCGGTAGGAATGCGGTCCGAATAGCTGATCTTCGATCGCATTCTAGACCGCATTTTTACCATTTTCTGAAAAAATTTCGATTTCACATTTTTGAATTCAAAACAGTAAAAAGAATCTAATCCATATGGGTAGACTCGACTCTACGAGCTGCTAACATCTGAGCACTTATTTTTACGGGGCCTTACACCCGATAACAGAGGAATACATTTCAGTTTTTAAATTTTAAGGTCACACTTCAGTCTTCGCAATTGAAGTCTTAGTTTTCTATTCTTATTTGTATGTGGTAACAAGCCCCTGTTTCCAAACTAGGGCAGAAAGTTTTCTTTCATTTGTCTATTTTTGTGAAGTCAGGAGCCCGGCTGGATAACAGAGAAATATATTTAAGTTCAAGTTAAGCAATTATAAGCCCGCCTGGAGAACATGGGAATACATGTGAAGTTGAAGTCAAGCATCCTTTGGTATAAAGGAAAAGCATCTCATATTACAATTCAAGTCAGCTACAAAAGAACATAGCGGCAAGAATGCAAGTCAACAGTCCGAGGTGATCAACAAAAGTTAGTCACAATAAAAAAAGGAAGGCAAAAACTTAATCCAAATGCAGAAGTCGATGAAAGGTATGAGTTTCTCAAGACATGGTTGAGGTCACAAGCATGGTGTGGTGTCTGGGTTTGGTCCGAAAGGCTGAGGAAGAATGAACTAGCACCTACAACTAGCAAGCGTCAAGGTTTATATCTAAAGTCTGCATGAAGAGCCATTCAAGATTCAAGATCAAGCTTCAAACGAGTTATAGATAGGAATCTTGTAACTCGTAGTTGACAGGCTTAGCTAGTCTTTTTCATCTTTTTATTTTTGATGTAATAACAGGACCGCGGATAGGAACCTCGGTTGAACAGCGCCTCACTCGGATCTCCAATTCATGTCTCCATCATCTTACTCACCTCTGAACTACACGTGGCCTGATTCCTTTATAGCCAAGGATATGTAGGCAGCTCAGATACCAGGTCTCGGTCACATTCCCCTTTTCTCTTAGTTCTAATCTCTCCAAATAAGGGTCGGGTTTAAAAACTTCTCTAGTCGTTCTTTGTCTGAAAACTCTTCGTGTTTCCAGTCAAAGAGGGGTAGCTGTAGACATGTAATTTTTGACCATCCCCAAGATTTTTCATATTTAGGCATGAACATATTTAATTTAGGCCTAATAGCGTTATTTCAATTACTTTTTTGCGTTTTTACTTTATTTTTGTATAAGAAAAATAAAAATTACAAAAAGTATTTTAGTTTATGCCATTCTCATAAATCCAAAAAAGTACAAAAATACTACCTGATTAGTTTTGGCATGGTGTAGTATTTTTATATATTTTTTAAAAAAATATATGAAATAAAAAAACAGTCATTGTGTTGTCTAGGTACCTTTCTAGAATCTTCTTTGAAATAACAAAGAAAATAAAAAAAGAGACTCTAAGGACTTAACAAATAAAACCTAGGGACCAATGGGCTTAATACACAAAAATATTCCTAGACCTACACTATACCTATAAATAATAATTAAAAAATCTAAAGGGGAGGAGCTAAACAAGAGGAGACCAAAAATTGAACGCTGCAACGAGAAGCAGAAGGCTGATCTGGGAGCCGCAATTCATCGAGAGAACAGACCCCACCCCGAGCTCGTCTTCCCAACCACCCTCCCCTTACCAACTCGCCGAACCCAACAGTGAAAACGAGACCTCAGAAACCTCTCCAGCGTTCTTCTTCCTCTTCAGCCAAACCCACGACCCTAGCCCCCGTCATAGTCTTCTTCAGAAGACATAAAGGAAACCAGCCTTGATCTACCCCGTCAACCATCCATTAAAGAGCCCCTGAATCAGCCCTAGAAATGCTGTAAATATGCTCGCAAAACACTTGAAACTCCATTAAAACCAGTGGCAAAAACAACTCCTTCTTCGCTCAAAAATAGCAGCTCCGAAGTCGAGTTCGAGATCACCACCAAGGTTCCATCGCTGGATCGAAGTTTCGGTGAGTAAAGTACCTCGTTGAGTTTCGGTTGGCGGCTGTGCTTTCTCGTTTTGAGTTTCTTTTGTTTTTCGGTTGGGGGCTCATCCTTTGTCGTTTTGGGTTTGTCAAAATTTGTTGTTACGCATTTTTAAGGTTCTAATATATCAAACAAGGGAATTTTGCTGCAATAAGGTCTGCTTCTTTTCTTGTCTTTTCTTGTTGTTAGAAAATTGTGCTAACGCTTTGAAATGTACATTCTGACTATTTTGGCTTTGTTCAAATGTTAATGTTTTGATATGCTTAGTTCTTTATATAAGTTGGTATGTGCTTATATGATTTAATACTCCAGTTATTATTCTTACTTTTAATGGTTGGAGTAGATTGTGATTTACTGTTAGTATAAGTAAATGATTAAAAAAATTATTACTTTTAGCTGATGGTTCATGAAAGTATTTATAATTTGTTATGCTGTTTGGATAGTAAATTAAATATTTCGATAAGTAACACCATGTTGCTTTAATTTGGTTGGGCTTAAGTAGAAGAAGCCAAGACCAAAGACGTAAAAAATTAAAACTGAAATGGATCTGAAATAATTTAGTTTGTGGGTTTAAGCCTCCTTAATTAGTTAGTTGGGCTTTCAAAAGTATAATTAAGGTGTGCCATGCCGAACAAAAATGACAATTGCATGGCCCTCGTTTAACTAATTTTGTTTTGATACTTAAAATTCGGGAGGGCCGTTTAGTGAATTTCACGGCCTTCCCCAAAATAATATTGTGATAGAATCTTTAGACGCATTTTAATTAAAGTACCTTCTTAATCTCGGGTGTGCATTGATGTAACCCAAATCCAAGTCTCGACGAAATTAAAATATGTTGATAACCACGGGTGCTTTGATGGCGACGGTGTTAAAAACGCGTTTTCATGACGTCATAATTCTTATAAAATAAATAATGATCGAAAATTGGTTAAAAATGGAGACAAGCCTCATTGAACAAAAATAAATGTGGGGCCCTCAATAATTGGCTATTAAAAATGATTATAATTTGAAAGGGTCATTTTTCCCAAAACAATATTACGCTAGAACCTTGAAGTGTGATTTAATTAAATTACTTTTTTAATCTCGGGTGCGCATTGATGCGACTCAAATCCAAATCTCGATGAAGTTGAAACGTGTTGACGACCATGGGTGCCTTAATGGCGACGTGGTCAGAGGCACGTTTTCACGACGTCGCAAGTCTTTTAAAATAAATAATGGTAAAAGCTGTTTACAAATAAAAGGCACATAAGCTAGCATGTATTAAAATCAAATAAAATCAAATGCAATAGTTAATCAACTGTGCTAGAACCATGGAACTCGGAAATGCCTAACACTTTCTCCCAGGTTAACAGAATTTCTTATCCAGATTTCTTGTTCGCAGACTGTAACAGAGTCATATTTTTCCTCGGTTCAGGATTCAACCGGTGACTTTGGACACCATTAATCTCCTAAGTGGCGACTCTAAATAATTAATATAAACTAAATTTCGTTCTTATTGTCCTTTAAGTAAAAAAATTACTTTACCCCCCCCCCCCCCTTTTGCGGGAATGTATAGTGAAAATGGAGGAATGACAATTCCCAACCGCCAAATTACTTAACGGAGCTAACGGAACCACAGATTTTCCATTCCGAGGTCGTTTTCACACTTTTTCGAATTACGAACCACTTTTCAACTCTTAAGCTCTTATTTAGGGATTAAGTGTCACAAAACACTCAGAGTCCTAACACTGAACGTCCCAACAAAACAGAATAGCATAAATGAACTTGGTGAAAACAGTTAATGGGGAATCAGGGCATAAATTTATAAAACGACCGGCCGGATCGTTATAGAGGGTTAGCCATTATTATAAAAACTTGAGTTTGGGAGCTCGGATTTGTATGAAATTTTGCAAGATTTTCTGATACATCGATTGGATAACGATCCTACACTTGATTTTCTTATATCTCACTAATCTATTCTTAATTCTATATTTTAATTTTGGATTTTGGTAGAAAATGTTGGGAAAATGAAAAAATTATCATGTTTCTGATTTGCATGCTAGGTGACGAGTACGTACACGGGCTATGCTTTGTAAAATGTAATTTTTACTGAATAATAACATGTTTTCATCTTATTTGAGTTATACTAGCATGTGTAGTTATCTTGTTTATCTTGGAATAGCAGCCTTAAATGCTTATCTGAACTCTGCCCAACATGCTTAGTAGATTTCATGCTTTTTCCTTGACTTATACTTAGCCTAAACCATAGGATTTACTGTTGTAATTTTTTCCTTAATTGTTTGAGTTGCATATTTAGTTTGGGACTCTGAGATGGTATTTAGAGAGATCTTTCTGCATATTTACTTTGGGACTACGGGATGGTATCTCAGAAGGTCCCCATGCATACTTACCTTGGGACTACGGGACCGTATCCCGAGAGGTACCCTTGCGCTTTTACTTTTGGGACGACATGACGGTATATCGGGAGATCCCCTTTTTTATTCCTATGTACTGTATTGTTATTCTTTTGTGGACTTCCTTCTCTTTAGGATTGGCACTTATTAGGTACTATTGTGGTGTACTCATGCTACTCTTCTGCACATGCTTGTGGCATATCCAAGTACCTTCTACCACCATCGCTTTTAGTTTCGTAACTGTTGTTTCTTCTCAGACTTCAAGGTACGTCTGCTCGCGTTTGTAGACCTCGGAGTCTCGCGCTATCTCTTTAGTGTTGATTTGTCTTTTATTTCATTAAATACTAACCTATATGGCAGTTTTACATTCTTAGAAACTTGTCACTTATGGTGTTCTGGGTCTTGGGAGTGTTTTGTATATATTTTGAGAGTTGGTTATTATACATGTCGAGTGGGCATTTTTGTCCGTACTTTTTTATCTGTTGCAGAGAGCTATTAGATTTATGTTTTAATTTTTATTATTTAGCAAATACTAGTTTAGCTAATCGTATAGACTAGGTGCCGTCACGACATCTTGTAGAGGGAGATTTGTTTTTTGACATCATGTCGAACCCATCTTTTGCAAAACAATGGGGCGCAAAATTTGCTTTAGATAGTGCTTTTCAAAATGCAAAAAAACTTAGAATAAGAAAAATCAAATTGAGTCAAAGGTTATATTCAGTCAAGATCCATGGAGGGTCGTTACATAAAATCACAAAAGCCCATGGAGCGCATACGTGCCTAGAAGACAAAGGGGAGGGGACGCACACGCAAGGTGAAGACCCAAGGGTTGATCCACCATTGAAAGTCCACAACAGGCCCTTATAGGCTCACCTTCTCGGAAGTTTATCCAAACCTTCGGCATTGATATCCCCAAGGGATAGGGGGGGATGAAAAAATGTCATAGCTCTCCGAAGCTCGAGGACATTCTTTGGCCAAAGAAGCCTCGGAGAGGTAGCGGACCGAATGGCCCTCGGTACCACTTGCACAGATACTTTGGATCTATTTCTTGGAGTGTCCAGCCGCAAGCCCCCAAACAAGAAGTAAAGATCCACGTCGAGCCTGGGAATAAAGATGAGCAACGGTGCATAATCCAAGCCCCCTTTTGAGCAGCGGTGCATAGTCCGAACGACCTCTTACCTAAATGTGAAGTTGACTCCCCATCCTTCTCCATCACGGGACAATGGCAACAGTAGTGGCCAACGTGTCGACAACCACAGTAGCATCAAGACATCCTGTTTAAGTCTGACGCAGAGGCCTTGACAGATGGCTTCGATGTGGCCCAAATGAACTCCTCCAAGAAGCCTTAAGACAAAAAACATCCATCGTGATAATCAAAGGTAAAAGGAGATGACGCAAAGGAAAAATCGAGGTACACCGACAAAAGTATGAAGATAGAGGAAGAAATGCTACAAAACACCCTTATTTATAGGGTGAAACAACATGGTCATTGATGCCCTGGATGACTGACCGACAGGTGCACTTATTGTTTCTTTGTAAAAACAAATCGGTGGAAGAATATTTTCCTTGAAAACTGGAAATGACAAGGCATCGAGTAGGCACCTATGAGATACATCGTTTGTTGTCAAAGATTGTGACTCAATCCGAATCACCATCATAGTGTCATCGAAGGGAGTTCGAGGAGTTGAGTGTTAGAATCGTTTCCCATCACTTCGTCATGAGAAACGCAGAGACTATCTGTATGCGGCAAAATCAGAAGACTTGATTTTTTTTCTATTAAGATGCTTCAAAGTCTTTTTCCCGAGACCTCAAGGGTGGGAGGATATTATCAAGCACGAGCCTCAGGGCTCGACGAAGTCTGACTCAAAGGAACAGAGACCCCGAGGTCAGGGTAGAAAAAGTATTCACCCAAGCACGTGGCTATGCCTGATAGATCCGGCCTATCTCGGGCCTACTATGATGTCTCGCATCAAGCCATCCCATCAATGTATTAGATAACGTACTCACGTTATACCGAGTCCCCTCTCCTATATAAAGGGGAATCACCCTACCTTGTAAGCGATTTATGTTGCCCCACTTCTCCACAAATGCAATAATCTCTCTATCTGTCTCTTACTTATAAGATGTTCGTCTCCATCGACCTCGAGGTTTCTTTAGTACTTAGTACTTTGTTATTTCCTTGCTTGTTCTTCATTATTTCGCTTAAATATTGGTAGTATAGAGTTTGGTTCAATCGTAGTTTACTTTTTATCCCCTTCCCGATTATCCTCGGCAGGCCCGAGATAGGCTTGGGGCTCGGCCCCGAGGCACCTACTGACTGGTTTTGCATCCGGGGTATGTCCCCTTACTAGTTCTATTATCGCTCTGTTAACTCGATCTTTATTTCTTTACTTCATGCTTCATCATTAAACACCCCCACAAACTAGCTCGGGAATAAATTACATATTTTTAGAACCCAATTTACAATGTCAATTGTTGTTACCATTTTCATGGTAAACAAGAGTAATAGCCCCGATGCTGTATTTTCTGCTTCTCCCATAACTCTTTCTGCTTATATAACTTGTCGGGAGATTTTGCTTTTGGTTTTACAGTGTTCTGAGACACTTGGTCCTTACACTGAGGCTCAAGTCTTAGGATTTTGACCGTAGTCAGAACTGTGAGAAGACAACTCCAGAATGAAATTTCGTCAATTTTGTTAGCTCCCACATGTGATTTTGGACTTAGGTATGTGTCCGGAATTGTGTTTTTGAGATCTATTGCTGATTAAGGCTTGAAATAACGAAAGTCGAAATTTTAGAGATTTTCAGCGGTTGTAGAATTTTTGATATTAGTGTCGGATTCTAATTCCAGAAGTTGAAGTAGGTCCATAATGTTGAATATGACTTGTGTGAAAAATTTGACGTCAATCGGACATGGTTTGATTGGTTCGGTATCGGCTATAGAAATTTGAAGTTTCAAGTTCACTAAATTTAATAGATCATTATTAGAGTTGGGAAAATTACAGAAATAGCTGGTGTTCAGTTGCTGGTTTTCTCTTATGCGATCATGTGAGAGGAGACATGATCGCGTATGCTTTTTGGCTGCAGTGCAATTTTTTGCCCTATTCATTCTTGAATCAGGGTACGCGATCGCTTAAGTTTGTCATGCTGCGTCTCACAAACGTGTTGGCTAGGCCTCATTCGCAAAGTGGAAGCGAAGCAACAAC
Source organism: Nicotiana benthamiana (assembly GCA_034376525.1). Lineage (NCBI taxonomy): Eukaryota > Viridiplantae > Streptophyta > Magnoliopsida > Solanales > Solanaceae > Nicotiana > Nicotiana benthamiana. Next base: position 133,595,108 of record CM067329.1, on the reverse strand, counting down.
TGAGTTGAAGTTTGGTTCAATGCGGTCGCGGGAGGATGGTCGTGATCGCGTAGGTCTAGTCACCCAGTTATGTGCGGTTGCATGTGAGGTGATGCGTTCGCATAGCATGTTTTTAAGCGGAAGGGATTTTTCTCTACGCGATAACATATTATGTTTCGCGATCGTGTAGTGTGAGCACATGGAAGATTATAAACTTTTTAAAAGCGAGGGTTTCACGACCACCCATTCACCCACCATGAACATGTCGTGATGTCACCTAGTTCTTAAAACTAAGTAAGCCTAACAGTGCGGAACAATTTAACATAATTTGCGAAAAACAACTAATTTAGTCTGAATAACTAAAGAAATATGGATATAACTGCCACTCGGAAAATACAACTCATAATAAGTGTGTAAGTCAAAAATCTCTACCGAAAACCCAGAAACTCACGGGAACCACAGGCTAATAGAAATATAGTACGCTACTCTAATTCCAGAATATCTAAAAACTGAGAGAAAAGGAATTAACTAAATACTAAAGCTGGAACAGAATAGAGACTCTTGGTCTGCGGATGCGGCAGTTATACCTCGAAATTTCTGTATATCTCCTCACCTAAGAATGGTGTGCCTGGGTGGAGACACCTGGATCTGCACATGAAAAACATGGCAGAAGAGGCATAAGTGCACAAAAGCGGTACTCAGTAAGTGCCAAGCCTAACCTCGGTCGGGTGGTGACTAAAAAGGTTAGGGCCCTAATAAGATAAAATACCTGGATCAGCGGTGTTCTGAGAGAGGATGCCCAGGGGTTTCTCGACAAGTGTTGACACATGCTCCGGACAGCAGGGATCTTAGAGACTAGTGGGGTATCTTTTACCACTTTTTAGTTTTTAGGGGCAGCCTTTACATGGTGGGAGGCATATGAGCAGCGTAGGCCGGCAGGTGAAACGTTGTTGTCTTGGCATGAGTTCTCCACTATCTTTCTAGAGAAGTGGGTACCTTGGTCGCAGAGGGAGGAGTTACGCAGGCAGTTTAAGTGGTTTCGTTAGGGGGATATGTCTGTGATGCAGTATGAGGTGAGATTTGTAGAGTTAGCTCGTTATGCTCTGTGGATGGTACCGATGGATCAGGAGAGGATCAGACAATTTGTGGACGCACTCATTTATCCCATTTGTATTCTGATGACTCGTGAGAGGGTCCTGAGTCACACTTTTGAGGAGGCAGTGGATATAGCTCGTGATATTGAGGCAGCTCACCGTTAGGAGAGAGAGGAGAAGGAGGCCAAGAGGCCTCGAGGATCAGGTAGCTCTAGTGGTGCTCCGTCTAAGGGCTAGTTTCAGCAGAGCAGGGGTCATTCTTTTAGGTCTCCACAACCAGCTCAGTTAGAGTACCGTGGTTCATCTTCTGGTCGGGGTTATCAGGGCTCTCAGCAGAGTCAGCCAAATCTGAGTGCACTTCCAGCGTAGAGGTTTTCTCATGCCCAATTTGTTCAAGGTTCATCTCGGCCTAGTTCTACAGCCAGCTACTCTAGTGCGAGGGTTTCCCTTCAGTCCGATCCCCCAGCACCGAAGAGTTGTTATGAGTGTGGCGAGTTTGGGAATATGCGGAAGGAGTGTCCCCGCCGTGCATCCAGTTCATCTCAGCAGAGGGGCCAACCTTCATCTTCTGGCCTATTGTCTTCAGCACCCGCCCAGTCAACTAAGGGTGAGGGTCAGGCAGTTAGGGGTCGCCCAAGAGGGGGAGGCCGATCCAATGGTGGTCAGTCTCGTTGCTACGCTCTTCAGGGCAGGCCAGATGTTGTTACTTCGGATGTTGTTATTACAGGTATTATTGTAGTCTGCCACATGGATGCCTCAGTTTAATTTGATCCCGGATCCACATATCATATGTATCTTCTTTCTTTGCTCATCATTTGGGGACTACCCGATGGTGTCTTGCATTTCCTGTGCATGTATCTACCCCAGTGGGAGATACTATTATTATGGACTACATGTATCCGACTTGTCTTGTTACTATTATGGGTCTGGAGACCGGAGTTGACTTGCAGCTATTGAGCATGGTAGATTTTGATGTTATTCTACGCATGGACTGGCTATAACCGTGCCATGCTATTCTGGACTGTCACGCCAAGACAGTCACATTGGCTATCCCGGGTATTCTAAGGATCGTGTGGCGTGATACGACTGATTATATACCCACCAGGGTAAGCTCTTTCTTAAAAGCCCAGCGGATTGTTGGGAAGGGATGTTTATCATATCTAGCATTTGTGAGGGCTGTTGGAGCTGAGGCTCCTAGTCTTGATTCAGTCCCCGTGGTGAGGGAATTTCCTGATGTGTTTCCAGCAGACCTGCTGGGCTTGCTACCGGATAGGGATATTGACTTCGATATTGATTTGGTGCCACGCACTCAGCCCGTCTCTATTCCCCCTATCGTATGGCACAAGAACAGTCAAAGAAGTTGAAAGAGCTGCTGCACGAACTCCTAGATAAGTGGTTTTTTCGCCCGAGTGTGTTGTCCTGGGGCGCACCGGTGTTATTTGTAAAGAAGAAGGATGGCACAATGAGAATGTGCATTGATTACAGACAAGTATTCAGGGGGCAAAGGTATTCTCTAAGATTGATCTCCGTTCAGGCTGTCTGCAGCTAAATGTTAAGGATTCTTATATCATGAAGACAACTTTCAGGATGAGCTATGGGCATTATGAGTTTCTGGTTATGTCATTTGGGCTGACTAACGCCCCAACCGCATTCATGCACTTGATGAATAGTGTATTTTGGTCGTATCTAGATTCTTTTGTGATCGTGTTTATTGATGATATAATTGTGTACTCACGTAGCTAGGAGGAGCACGCATAGCACTTGAGAGTGGTATTGCACAGGTTGAGAGAGTAGAAGTTTTATGCAAAGTTCTCCACGTGTGAGTTCTGGCTCGGTTCCGTGGCTTTTCTTGGGCACGTGGTGTCCAGTGATGGTTTTCAAGTTGACCCAAAGAAGGTCGAGACGGTACAGAGTTGGCCCAGACCGTCCTCAGCTACTGAGATTCAGAGTTTCCTCGGTTTGGTGGGTTATTACCGTAGGTTCGTTCAGGGATTTTCATCTATTGCTTCGCCTTTGACGAAGATGATGCAGAAGAATGCTCTGTTTGTGTGGTCGGATGAGTGTGAGGAGAGCTTCCAAAAGCCCAAGTCAGCTTTGACTACAGCTCCGGTACTAGTATTGCCATCACATTCAGGCTCTTACTCGATATATTGTGATGCTTCAAGAGTTGGTATCAGATGTGTATTGATGTAGGAGGGTAGAGTTATCGCATATGCTTCACGTCAGCTAAAGCCTCATTAGAAGAACTACATTGTTCATGACTTGGAGTTGGCTGCTATAGTTCATGCTTTGAAGATTTGGAGGCACTATTTATATGGCATATCCTGTGAGGTGTTCACGGACCATCGCAGTCTTCAGCAATTATTTAAGCAGAAGGACCTCAATTTGAGACAGCAGAGGTTTCTTGAGTTACTCAAAGATTATGATATTACCATATCGTATCATCTTGGGAAGGTCAATGTAGTGGCCGATGCTTTAAGCCGGAAGGCGGTGAGTGTGGGTAGCTTGGCGTACATTCCAGTTGGAGAGAAGCCCCTTGTAGTTGATGCTCAGGCCTTGGCTAATTGGATGGTGAGGTTAGATATTTCAGAGCCCAGTCGGGTGTTGGCTTGTGTGGTTTCTCGGTCTTCTTTGTACGATCGCATCAGGGAGCACCAGTATGACGAGCCGCATTTCTTGTCCTGAAGGAGAGGGTCTAGCATGATGATGCTAAAGATGTTACTATTGGTAGTGATGGTGTGTTGAGGATGCAGGGTCGGATATACGTGCCCATGTGGATGGGCTTCGAGAGTTGATATTAGAGGAGGCACATAGCTCGCGATATTCTATTCATCCGGGTACCACGAATATGTACCAGGACTTGACTCAGCATTATTGGAGGAGGAGAATGAAAAAGTATATTCTGAGTTATGTGGTTCGGTGTCTCAATTGTCAGCAGGTCAAGTATGAACATCAGAAACCCGGTGGTGTACTTCAGCAGATGGATATTCCGGAGTGGAAATGGGAGAGGATTACTATGGACTTTGTGAGTGGCCTCCCTCGTTTGATTCTATTTGGGTGATTGTGGATAGGTTGACCAAGTCTGCACACTTCATTCCGGTGTGTACAGCCGATTCTTTGGAGCGGTTAGCAGATATTTTCATCTGTGAAATTGTGCGGTTGCATAGGGTTCCAGTTTCTATTGCCTCAGATAGGGGTACTCAGTTTTCTTAATAATTCTGGAGGACTTTTCATCAGGAGTTGGGCACTCAGATACAGATGAGCACGGCAATTCATCTTCAGACGGACAGACAGTCCGAGCGTACTATTCAGATATTGGAGGACATGTTGTGTGCAGATGTGTTATTGATTTTGGAGGTTTGTGGGCTGAGTTCTTGCCACTTTCAGAGTTTGCTTGTAACAACAACTATCAGTCCAGCATTCAAATGGCGCCGTGTGAGGCTTTATATGGGAGATGGTGGAGATCTCCAATTGGCTTGTTTGAGCCCGGTGAGGCTAGACTATTGGGGACAAAGTTAGTTCAGGTTGCCTTAAAGAATGTGGAAGTTATACAGGAGAGACTTCGTACGGCTCAATAGTGTCGGAAGAGTTATGCGGACCGGAAGGTTCGAGATGTATCTTATATGGTGGGCGAGAAGTTTTTATTGAAGGTTTCTCCTATGAAAGGCGTGATGAGGTTTGGAAAGAAAGGGAAGCTGAGTCCGCGGTTCATTGGACCTTTAGAGATACTCAGGAGGATTGGTGAGGTGGCATATACGCTTGCTTTTCCACCTAGCTTGTTGGGGATTTAGCTGGTGTTCCATGTTTCTATGCTCAAAAAGTATGTTGGGGACCCATCTCATGTATTAGACTTCAGCACAATTAAGTTAGATGAGGACTTGACCTATGATGTGGAGCCAGTGGCTATCTTGGGTCGTCAGGTTCAAAAGTTGAGATAAAAGGAAATAGATTCGGTGAAGGTGCAGTGGATAGGTCGGCCCGTAGAGGAGGCCACTTGCGAGACCGAGCAGGAGATGCGGAGTAGATATCCTCTTGAGGCTCCAGGTATGTTTCTTGACCCTCTTGAGGATGAGCGTTTGTTTTAGTTGGGGAGGATGTGGCGGCCCGACCCATCGTCACGTGAGTTACCGCCCCTCGAATTGAATAAGGTTCTAAAAAAAGATCTTGGAAAGGTAAAACATGAACTAGACAGAACTTGTAAATGGAAAAAAGCTATTGATTCTCTCTCATGGTTGCAAAAGCATCACAGTAGCAATAAACGAGGACTTGTCTATGGGACTCAAGCTCCAAAATTGGATCCCAAAAACAAGTGCCTCACTCTTCCTGAAATAAGATCTGCACACATTGTGGTAACACTGGCCATTATAAAAATGAATGCAAAGCAAAATAAAAGGCCAGTCAAAGGAACAAAGCTTTTGTTCAAGAAAAACACAAACTGCTTAGCTGAGCAAAAAAGAATCCGATTCATCTTTTTGCCCATAAAAAGGGACCCAAAATAGTTTGGTCTAAGACTAACCCCTGATTTCTTTTTACAGGTTCAAGTGAAATTGAGTAGCCAAATTGGTACATGAATAGTGGTTGCTCAAAACGCATCACTGGGAACAAGGACCAGTTCCTTTCACTTGAGAACCTGAAAAGAGGTAATGTTTTCTTTGTATGAGATCATTGGGGTTAGAAAGGTAGGTAAGACAGACTCTCATTCCATTGAGAATGTCTACTTGATAGATGGCTTGAAACATAGCCTAATCAGTGTGTCACAACTGTGTCACAGAGGAAACCTTGTAGCTTTCACCTCTACCAAATGTTTTGTGATTAGCCTTACCACTGACAAGATTGTTTTGCAGTGAAAAAGAGTTAATAATATTTACATTGTATATTTGTCAACTTTTTCAGAAAATGAACTCACTTGTCTAAGTGTGCTAGTTAATAATCCCCTCCTGTGGCACAAAGACTTGGCCATGCCAGTCTAAATCAGCTAAACAAATTAACTTCCAAGGACTTGGTGATAGGGTTACCTAATATCAAGTTCAAAGAAGACAAAGTTTGTGAGGCATGTGCAAGGGGGAAGCAGGTAAGGTCATCCTTCAAATCCAATAAAAATGATAAGTACGTCCAAGACATTGGAACTGGTTCACATGGATCTTTGTGGTCCAATGGGAACAATGAGTAGAGGTGGAAAGAAATATGTGATGGTGCTTGTTGATGATTTTTCTAGATTTACCTGGGTTCTCCTTCTAACATCCAAATATGAGGGATTTGAAATGTTTATTGCCTTTGTTGGAAAAATTCAGAAACAATTAAGAAATCGACTTTCATCCATTAGGTCTGATCATGGAAATGAATTTGAAAATGTAAAATTTTCTGAATATTGTGATGAAAATGGTATAGATCACAACTTCTCTGCCCCTAGAACTCCTCAGTAAAATGGTGTAGTTGAAAGAAATAATAGGACCCTTGAGGATATGGAAAGTGTTGGAAACACGTTCTCAAGCCTTTATACTAAAACGTGTGTTCTTATGTGTAGGTTTTGATGAATGACAAACAAGCGCAAATTGATATATGACGAAGTTCAAGTACAAGCGCACAATTGGTGGATAACGAGATTCAAGAACAAGACAAAGTTCTATAGTTTAAATGAGTCGTTCTTAATTGTGATCTTGATCCGACAACTTGACTCATGACATGGCTTCTCTCGTAAAGCTATTTTTTACAAAATCATGCATATTTAATTTCATGCTAAATGATTTTAAATCATGCATATTTACTTCAGTCAAAATGATTTTTAAACATGCCTCTAAAAACTGGACTAAGATAATCGATTATGTACTTATGATAATCGATTATGTTAAGCCAAGACTCCATGACAATCGATTGTGAACTAATGACAATCGATTGTGTTAAGGCAGTGAGCATCAGGTTTTTCAAAACCTGCATGACAATCGATTGTGAACCTTATGACAATCGATTGTGATGAGGCACTGTCCATCAAAGTTTTTCAAAACTCAGAATAATCGATTGTGAAGCTAATGACAATCGATTGTGAAGAGACAGTGTCCTTCAGATTTTTCAAAGTCACAAAATAATCGATTGTGAACTTATGACAATCGATTGTGTTGAGGCAGTGACTTCCAGACTTTTTCAAAGTTATTAAATAATCGATTGTGAGTATATAGCAATCGATTGTCATGAGGCAGTGTCTAAAATGATTTTCAAAATCTGATAAGTAACCGATTGTTAACTTTGCACAATCGATTGTGAAGCTGACCGTTGTCGTAAAGATTTTTCAAATACCGTCAGGTAATCGATTGTTGATTTTGTACAATCGATTGTTGATATTTAAATCTGAAAAAGATTTTTTGAACGTTGATGAATAATCGATTGTTGATTTTGTACAATCGATTGTTGAAATTAAAATCTGGAAAGGATTTTTTGAACGTTGCTGAATAATCGATTATTGATTTGGTATAATCGATTGTTTTACGTAAAATATGGAAATGACTTTTTGAACGTTGCCAATAATCGATTGTTGATCTTGGAGAATCGATTGTTAAGCGTAAAATCTGGGATTGATTTTTGGAACGATTGGCAAACAATCGATTGTGGCTTCCTGACAATCGATTGTCACAGAGTAAAATCAGCAACTCTTAATTGGCAATTAGGCAACGGTAATGCCAAGTTTTTCAACTATAAATACAGCTTCATTTCAGTGTTTTTAAACACAACAACACACAACAACTGATCATTCTATTGCTATAAGCTTGCATACTATTGTTTATCATTTTATATTCATTTCATAAAGCTTTTGAGAGCCAAAGTCTTGTCCATAGTTGCTGTGATCTTGAGCTTACTTCTTTTACTCATATCTACTCATTAAGGAGTGCTTTGTTTGAGTGTTTAGTGTTTTGTACACTTGTAAGAGATTTGTGATTCTCTTGTTGTAAGGAACTTGTGTTTCCTTGGTTGAAGTCTTGGAGTGTTGTATCTCCGAGCAAAGGTGTTAAGGCTTGTGTCCTTAAGTTGTAAAGGTTGGTTAGGCACCCGTAAGCTTAACAGTGAAGTCTTGGAGTGTTGTATCTCCGAGCAAAGGTGTTAAGGCTTGTGTCCTTAAGCTGTAACGGTTTGTTGAGCACCCGTAAGCTTGACAAGTTAGTGGAAAATCTCGAGAGATTCTCTCGGGGACTGGACTAGCCACGTGTTGTGTTGAACCAGAATACATCGGTGCGTACTTTATTATTTATCGCACTTATTTACTTCCTGCAATTTTTAATTCCGCAAAGTTTACGCTAATTTTTATTATAACGCTATTCACCCCCCCTCTAGCGTTAAGCGTATTATCTAACATATGGTATCAGAGCCCAACTCTCTGAAGACTTAACAGTTTGAGAGAACCATCCATGGCTTCTACTCGTGACTCTTTTGCAGGAATAGGTGAAGGTGATTTTAACATGTTGCCCCCAATATTTGATGGAAATAATTACTTATATTGGAAAGATCGGATGAGAATTTTCATCACAGCCAACAATTTTTATTTATGGCAAATCATCAAGCATGGTGATCAAATGACAACAAAGTTGGGAAAGCCAAGGTAAGTGAATACAACACTAATGCAATAAATATGTTGTATCGCGCCTTGAATCAGGAAGACTATCAGAAAATTTCCCACTACAAAACCGCCAAAGAGATGTGGGATAAGCTGGAGGAAATGTATGAAATCATGCCTCAAAAAGCGGACGGCTGATATGATGAATCAACTGGCCAATGTCTCATGGCAAACGAAGAAGAAGAGGTAAGTACGTCCAACTCTCACTCGCTTGAAGAAATGCAAAATGCTTATAATAAATTACATAGTGAGTTTGTTGATGCTTCCAAGACTATTAAAGATTTTGCAGAAAACTCTGTCGTTGCAAGAAAAAGATTTTCAAAAACAACTCTCTCTAAAAGAAAAAGATTTTGAAAAACTGGTTTTAGAAAATGAGAAGTTGAAAGAGGAAAACAAATTTTTCGGAAAAAGAAGCGCCAATAAGCCCGAAAGCTCTATTAGAAAGTGTACATGTTGCTTGCATCTCAAAAATGAAGTAGAAAGGCTTAAAGGCACATTAGATAAGTTTAATTCTTCGCACAAAAATTTGAATGATGTTCTTGATAATTTGAAGTCAACCAAGCATGGCATAGGCTTTAAGAATGAGCCTAAAGAAAAGGTTGAAGCCAAACCCCAACCACCTAAGGCTCAACCTAGGATAAATAAAACAAATACTTATCCTACAAATAGCAATCCTAGAACAAATATGCATGCTAGACCAAATGTTGAACATTTTAGAAGACCTAGCAATGACTTACCACCTAGAAATAACTACCCTAGAAATGATGCATATTATAGGCCAAATACTAGAAGGATTTTTAAACCCTTCAGAGCACCTAGAAATGATTTCCAACGTAGAATTAATTATTCTAGAAATGCTGCTCATAGTAGGAGAAATGATGTTCATAAAGCACGCAATAGTCATAATGCTGAAAATAGAGTAAACCATTTTCGTCCGTCAAGTTACTATGAACCTAGAAGGATGCATAACCCCAACGTGACTTGTCATTATTGTAGACGCATTGGTTATATTGCCCCTGCATGTTTTACACGACATAGACATATCACTCAATCGCATCATTATGATATGCCTAACACTCAAGGATCCAAAATGGCATGGGTACCTAAAACTCATTAATTTGTTTTGTAGGTGTGTTTGAAGGGATCAAGTGTACTATGGTACCTTGATAGTGGATGCACCAAACATATGACGGGAGACGAATCCAAATTCCTTCAACTAGAACACAAAGAAGGAGGAAGTGTGATTTTTGGGGATAACAATAAAGGAAAGATTATTGGCATCGGATCGGTCGGTAAGGATGAAAATTCCTCTATTAAGCATATATTACTTGTTAAAGGTTTAAAGCATAATCTCTTGAGCATAAGTCAATTATGTGACAAGGGAAATCTTGCCCTATTTGATTCGGATGAATGCTTAGTGTTTAGACGTAGTGATTTTAAAATTATCCTTCGTGGTTTTAGAGTGGATAATATTTATATGGTTGATCTTGCAAATTCCTCACCCGAATATGTTGATTGTCTTATGAGTAAAGAGGATTATACTTGGTTATGGCATCGTAGAGTAGCACATATCAACATGCATCTTTTGAACAAATTGATTTCTCAAAACTTAGTTATTGGCCTTCCCAATTTGAAATTTGAAAATGACTCTATCTGTGATTCTTGTCAAAAAGGGAAGCAAACAAAAGCATCTTTCAAATCCAAAAATATTGTTTCAACTTCTAGACCATTGCAATTGCTTCACATGGATTTATTTGGACCATCTCGCATTGAAAGTCTAGGAAGAAATCGTTATGCTTTTGTGATTGTTGATGATTATTCTAGATTTACTTGGACTTTATTTCTTGCCAATAAAAGTGATGCTTTTCAGAATTTGAAATATTTTCTTAAGCGTGTTCAAAACGAGAAGGAAACAACCGTCACTTCAATTAGAAGTGATCATGGGGGAGAGTTTGATCACAATCTCTTTGCGGACTTTTGTGACGAACTCGGTATCGAGCATACCTTTTCCGCTCCACGTACACCACAACAAAATGGGGTGGTGGAAAGGAAAAATAGGTGTCTCGAAGAGATGGCTAGAACCATGCTCGAAGAGGCTAAGATTCCCAAACATTTTTGGGCGGATGCCGTGAGTACCGTATGCTACATCTTAAATAGAGTAGTCATAAGGCCTATACTCATGAAAACTCCCTATGAACTCTATAAGGGAAGGAAACCAAATATCTCCCATCTTAGAGTATTCGGTTGTAAATGTTTTATTCATAACAATGGCAAAGATCAATTGGGAAAATTTGATGCTAAGTCCGATGAGGGAATTTTCATTGGTTATTCCTCACGTAGCAAAGCATATAGGGTCTTTAATAAAAGAATCGAAACTGTGGAGGAATCCCCTCATGTTGTATTTGCTGAAAATAATGCTCGCTTGGCGAGAAAGGATACCGGTTTTGATCTTGCAGGTATTTTAGATAGCTTGGAAGACAAAATACAAGAGGAAACGTCTAAAGAAAATCAAGACGAAATTTTGAAACAACCAACGGAGGAAGCGCCACAATTGGAGAATGAAACGAAAATGCCAAACGAGTGGAGGACAATTAAAGATCACCCTCTCGAACAGGTAATTGGCGACGTCGGAGAAAAGGTAAGTACCCGAAACTCCCTTAAGAACACCTTAGGACATACTGCTTTTGTGTCTCAAATTGAACCAACAACCATCTCCGAAGCAATTGGGTATGAATTTTGGACCTTGGCAATGCAAGAGGAGCTTAACCAATTCAAACGGAATGACGTTTGGGATTTGGTGCCAAGACCCGAAAATCATACCATAATTGGTACGAAATGGGTTTTTCGAAACAAACTATATGAAAATGGTGTAATCACTAGAAACAAAGCTAGGCTTGTAGCAAAAGGCTATAATCAAGAAGAGGGTATTGACTATGAAGAAACATATGCTCCCGTAGCTAGATTAGAAGCTATTCGTCTATTGCTCGCTTTTGCCTCTTCTATGAATTTCAATTTATATCAAATGGATGTGAAAAGTGCTTTTCTAAATGGTATTATACAAGAAGAAGTTTATGTTGAACAACCCCCCGGTTTTGAAGATTTTAAATCTCCCGATCATGTTTTCAAACTCAAAAAGGCTCTCTATGGTTTAAAACAAGCTCCCCGAGCTTAGTATGAAAGATTGAGTAAATTTCTAGTGGAAAATGATTTCATTAGAGGGAAAGTTGACACCACCCTTTTCGTTAAACATAAAAACAATGAAATTTTATTAGTTCAAATATATGTGGATGATATCATATTTGGTGCTACTAACAATGTCTTATGCAAGGAATTTTCCGATTTAATGACAAGCGAATTTGAGATGTCTATGATGGGTGAGTTAACATTCTTTTTGGGATTACAAGTAAAGAAATGAAAGAAGGTACGTTCATTTGCCAAGCCAAATATTGCAAAGAATTGCTGAAACGATTTGAAATGAACAATGCAAAAGAAATGGCGACTCCCATGAGCACATCCGATCATCTAGACAAAGATGAGAAAGGTAAGGAAGTCGACACTAAGAAGTATCGAGGTATGATCGGCTCTCTTCTCTATCTTACTGCTAGTCGTCCGGACATCATGTTTAGCGTGTGCTTATGCACCCGTTATCAATCGTGTCCGAAGGAGTCTCACCATACTGCGGTAAAACGGATTTTGAAGTACCTTGTTGGTACTACAAATGTGGGTCTATGGTACCCCAAAGGTTCTTCATGCCAACTCGTTGGCTATTCCGACTCCGATTTTGCTGGATGCAAATTGGACCGCAAGAGCACTAGTGGCACTTGCCATTTGCTCGGTAGCTCTCTCGTTTCTTGGTTTAGCAAGAAACAAGTAAGTGTTGCGTTGTCCATAACCGAGGCTGAATATGTAGCCGCGGGGAGTTGTTGCGCTCAAATCCTATGGATGAAACAACTCTTGGACTATGGCCTAAGTCTTGATCATATCCCTCTTAGATGTGATAATACTAGTGCCATATGCTTGACGAAGAACCCCGTTTTTCATTCGCGAACAAAACACATTGAAATTAGACATCATTTTATAAGAGATCACGTTCTCAAGGGCGATGTCGAAATCGAATTTGTTGAAACCAAAGACCAATTGGCTGACATCTTTACTAAGCCCTTAGAGAAAGAGTCCTTCTTCCGAATTCGTAGTGAACTCGGGATTCTTGACTCCACGTTGATCTAAGTCATGCATTGCATCTTTTTATCTTACATGATTTCTAACTTGAGCGTCGGAGACGTCTAACGAATTTTTGCAGGTATCGCCCTAAAGGTAGGGGTATAAAGCATGACGCGCAATAATCAAGTCTTCTTCAGAAAAATCAGTTTCTATCGTCTAATAATCGATTATCTCGTATCAATAATCGATTGTAATGCTATTACTTGAGTTATTGTGCTCTCTTTAAATAATCACGTTTTTTCTTTCCAATAAATAAACAAGTTTTATTACATCTTTGGCAATCTTCTTATATTATTTTTGCTAATGGCAAAAGGGGGAAGATAACGGGTATGCACTCTCAATAGTTATAAGCTTAAATTGAGGGGGAATTCATATATTGGGGGGGAACTAATTGCATACTTATTGCATATCTTTATTTGTCTTGAATCGTCATTATAAATTGTTTAAGTTGCATATCCCGCTTAAAGTTTGCCATTATCAAAAAGGGGGAAATTGTTGGAAACACGTTCCCAAGCCTTTATACTAAAACGTGTGTTCTTATGTGTAGGTTTTGATAAATGACAAACAAGCGCAAATTGATATATGACGAAGTTCAAGTACAAGTGCACAATTGGTGGATAACGAGATTCAAGCACAAGACAAAGTTCTATCGTTTAAATGAGTCGTTCTTAATTGTGATCTTGATCCGACAACTTGACTCATGACATGGCTTCTCTCGTAAAACTATTTTTTACAAAATCATGCATATTTAATTTAATGCTAAATGATTTTAAATCATGCATATTTACTTCAGTCAAAATGATTTTTAAACATGCCTCTAAAAACTGGACTAAGATAATCGATTATGTACTTATGATAATCGATTATGTTAAGCAAAGACTACATGACAATCCATTGTGAACTAATGACAATCGATTGTGTTAAGGCAGTGAGCATCAGGTTTTTCAAAACCTGCATGACAATCGATTGTGAACCTTATGACAATCGATTGTGATGAGGCAGTGTCCATCAAAGTTTTTCAAAACTCAGAATAATCGATTGTGAAGCTAATGACAATCGATTGTGAAGAGACAGTGTCCTTCAGATTTTTCAAAGTCACAAAATAATCGATTGTGAACTTATGACAATCGATTGTGTTGAGGCAGTGACTTCCAGACTTTTTTCAAAGTTATTAAATAATCGATTGTGAGTATATAACAATCGATTGTCACGAGGCAGTGTCTAAAATGATTTTCAAAATCTGATAAATAATCGATTGTTAACTTTGCACAATCGATTGTGAAGCTGACCATTATCGTAAAGTTGTCAAATACCGTCAGGTAATCGATTGTTGATTTTGTACAATCGATTGTTGATATTTAAATCCGAAAAAGATTTTTGAACGTTGCTGAATAATCGATTGTTGATTTTGTACAATCGATTGTTGAAATTAAAATCTGGAAAGGATTTTTTGAACGTTGTTGAATAATCGATTATTGATTTGGTATAATCGATTGTTTTACGTAAAATCTGGAAATGATTTTTTGAACGTTGCCAATAATCGATTGTTGATCTTGGACAATCGATTGTTAAGCGTAAAATCTGGGATTGCTTTTTGGAACGATTGGCAAACAATCGATTGTGGCTTCCTGACAATCGATTGTCACAGAGAAAAATCAGCAACTCTTAATTGGCAATTAGGCAACGGTAATGCCAAGTTTTTCAACTATAAATACAGCTTTATTTCAGTGTTTTTTACACAACAACACACAACAACTGATAATTCTATTGCTATAAGCTTGCATACTATTGTTTATCATTTTATATTCATTTCATAAAGCTTTTGAGAGCCAAAGTCTTGTTCATAGTTGTTGTGATCTTGAGCTTACTTCTTTTACTCATATCTACTCATTAAGGAGTGCTTTGTTTGAGTGTTTAGTGTTTTGTACACTTGTAAGAGATTTGTGATTCTCTTGTTGTAAGGAACTTGTGTTTCCTTGGTTGAAGTCTTGGAGTGTTGTATCTCCGAGAAAAGGTGTTAAGGCTTGTGTCCTTAAGTTGTAAAGGTTGGTTAGGCACCCGTAAGCTTAACAGTGAAGTCTTGGAGTGTTGTATCTCCGAGCAAAGGTGTTAAGGCTTGTGTCCTTAAGCTGTAAAGGTTTGTTGAGCACCCGTAAGCTTGATAAGTTAGTGGAAAATCTCGAGAGAGTCTCTCGGGGACTGGACTAGCCACGTGTTGTGGTGAACCAGAATACATCGGTGCGTACTTTATTATTTATCGCACTTATTTACTTCCTGCAAATTTTAATTCCGCAAAGTTTACCTAATTTTTATTATAACGCTATTCACCCCCCCTCTAGCGTTAAGCGTATTATCTAACAGAAAGGACCATGCTTCTCTCTAGCAAATTACACCACAACTTATGGGTAGAGGCTGTAAACATTGCATGTTACATAATAAATAGATGCATGACTAGACCTCTTATTGAGAAAACTTCCTATGAGTTACTTAAAGGGAGAAAACCAAACATATCCCACCTCAGGGCATTTGGTTGCAAGTGCTATGGGCACAATAATGGAAAAGACTCCTTAGGTATGTTTGATCCCAGAAGTGATGAGGGAGTATTTGTGGAATATTCTTCATGTAGCAAAGCATATAAAGTATTCAATAAAAGAACTTTGTGTGTAGAAGAAAGTGTGCATGTTGTATTTGACGAACTAACATTCTTTCTGAGAAACAGGAACATGAAGATGAAGCCATTGGCTTTGTAAGAGAATTCAACCAAGTAGCATCAAAAGAAGGAACATGTGATGGAACATGTTCTTCCACTCAGGGCAACCTGACAGAGGGAAATAATTAGGGAGAAAATGAAACAAACTCTCTATAAGAACATGTTTATGAACCTGTTCCTCATCAACAGAACACAGGAGAATCATCTAGTAGAAACCAATTGTTGGTGAAATCTCATAAGTATCAAAGTTTTCATCCTATTGAGAACATCATTAATGATCCAGCATCTGGAGTAAAAACTAGATCACAATTAATGAATATGTGTGCATTTGATGTTTTTCTATCTCTTATTGAACCAAAAAATGTTGTTGGGCCTTTGCAGGATGCAGACAAGTTCAATGCTATGCAGGAGGAACTCAATCAATTTGAAAGAAGTCAACTCTGGCATCTAGTTCCTAGACCAAGGACAGGTCAGTCATTGGCACCAAATGGGTCTTCAAGAACAAACTTGATGAAGATGGAACTGCTACAAGAAATAATGTTAGGCTGATGGTTCACGGCTACAGCCAAGAGGAAGGCATTGAATATGATGACACCTTTGCTCTAGTTGTAAGACTAGAGGCAATCAGACTCCTCATTACCTTTTCAGCACATATGGCATTCACTTTCTATCAGATGGATGTCAAAATTGCCTTACTAAATGGCTACCTCAAGGAAGAAGTGTTTGTGAATCAACCTCCAGGATTTTAAAGTAAGGAATGTCCTGAGCATGCGTACAAGCTGGACAAAGCTCTATATAGGCTCAAACAGGCCCCAAGAGCTTGGTATGAACGACTATCAAAATTCCTACTGGAGGATGGGTACAAAAGAGGTAAAATCGACATCATTTTGTTCCTAAGGGAAAAAGTAAAGGCCTCCTTGTTGTACAAATATATTTTGTGACATATATTTGGGGCCATTACTGACAGGTTGAGTAAGGACTTTGGAAAATAAATGGGAAGTGAGTTTGAAATGAGTATGATGGGTGAACTAAATTTCTTTCTCGGCTTGCAGATAAAAC
This sequence comes from Nicotiana benthamiana, assembly GCA_034376525.1. Lineage (NCBI taxonomy): Eukaryota > Viridiplantae > Streptophyta > Magnoliopsida > Solanales > Solanaceae > Nicotiana > Nicotiana benthamiana. The sequence goes on along the minus strand of CM067329.1, from coordinate 133,578,445 downwards.
AAAGCCCAAATGGGACCATGATCCATCAGCCGAAGTATACAAAAGAATTAATCAAAAAGTTTAAAATGGAGGACTCCAAAGAAATGGATACACCTATTGCAACTGCCACTAAATTACATGTTGATGAACATGGTTCATCAGTTAATCAAAAGTTGTATAGTGGTATGATTGGTTCACTTTTGTATCTTACTGCTAGCAAACCTGACATTGTTTTCAGTGTACGGCTTTGTGCTCGTTTCCAGGTAAATTCAAAGGAGTCACACTTGACTGCTGTCACGAGGATACTGAGATATCTGAAAGGCACCAAAGATTTGTGTCTTTGGTATTCCAAAAGTAATAATTTTGATCTGGTAGGATATGATGATGCTGATTATACAAGTTTCTTAGTGTACCGGAAGAGTACTTCAGTTATGGCACATTTCTTGGGGTCATGTCTAGTGTCATGGGCTACCAAAAAGCAAAATTCAGTAGCCTTGTCTACTGCTGAGGCATAATATGTTACTGCTGCCTCTTTTTGTGCTCAATTGCTATGGATCAAACAACAGCTGGTAGACATTGGAATTGAAGTGGGGTGTATTCCTATATTTTGTGATAACACTAGTGCTACAAGTATGACAAACAACCATGTTCATCATAAAAGGACCAAGCACATAGATGTCAGATGCCACTTCTTAAGAAATAACTATGAGAAACGGTTAATCTCCATAGAATTTTGTGCTACTGATAATCTGAGTAGAGAGCTTTTAAAGGAACAGGTTGGAATTAGGGATGATTAAGATAACCTAAAAAGGTCCACTTCAGAATGTACAATGAAAAAAAATTGAAAAATGGAAAAATGAAAAGAAAAATAAAATTTTTGTTACGAGTTCTTTATTCAATATAAATATCCAGACTACTTCTTACTCAGTCTCATACTTTAATTAGTATATTTCGGTGACATGTGTTTATATTAATCTTTAATCTCTTACAAAGTTTTTCTACTCTGACATTTGAGGCATGATCAAGAGAAGTTTTACTTGAAGAACCCGGTTTATCAATATATGCTCATGAGAAAGTTCAGGTATGTTTCTATACTTTGCACAACAAGAAAGATAAAATTACCAATCATGAGAAGAAGTATTAATTACACCAAACTTTCAGAAATTCTATCCGTTGAGCATTGAACCAGCTTCATTATCCTAGGAGTCTAACTAAAATGGGATTTTTTCCTAAAAACTAGCATCGCTCATTAATCTCTAAAGAGACTGGAATTCTAATTTGATTAGACTCCTAATTGACCACTAAAAAGTTGTTGTTACAGGCTTAATCATGATCCCTCTTTAAATACACTCCACAGCTTCTCTCATCACTCATAATCGTCATTCACTTCTCCAATACTTCTGATAATCCCTTTTCTTCACCAAAAATTCCCAAAAGATGTCTAGAAATGCTCTACAATGACTAATCCTTAAGACAATCCCTGGAACTCCCCCACCTGTTTCCCCTAATACTTCATCTTCAACAGATCCAAGTGAAACCCAAAACCATATTTCGCCGGCAAAAGATGTTAGCCAGAAAAAACTATAGCATCTGGTTCTCTCCGAAAAGCTTTGAATGAGAAATAAAAGGCCAGACAAAGGAAAGAGGTTTCAGCTAAAGAATCTGACTCAAGCTCTGAGTCTGAAAAGTTCATCTATGCTAGTGAAGGAGAAGAACCTGGGTCTGCTGATAGTGACAAGAGTCAAGAAATCCCAAGTGAGATAAACACATGCTTTGTATTTTCTGATGTAGCGGAGAAAGAAGATAGTAGGTTTGTGTTGATGGGTTCTATGAAAAAAGTTGAAGGGGCTGAGTGTAGTAGAAGCAGAAAGAAAAGTAAAAGGGAGGTTTTTTCTATATGTGGTGGTGGAGAAGAAGGTGTCTTAAAGTCAGGGGGCAGATTAGGAGAGGTTGTTGAGGGACTCGTTAAAATGAGTAATCAACAAGAAGAACATAGTTCTTCAATGGAGGAGACTTTAGTAGATATTCTAAAAAATGTGGGGGTCAGTTATGACGCAAAGAAGAAAAAGGCATCTTAACAAAGGACCCAAGTTGCTTCTAATCCCTCAAAGAAAAGTAAAGTAACATCTCCCAAGACTGATGCTACTTTTGTACCTAGGGGAAGAACCACAAGGAGCAAAGTAAGGCAAAGTGAGGCAGAACTACAGGAAGATTAGATATTAGTAAGAAAAAGAAGAAGGAAAAAAGAAAAGAAACGGTAGTGGAAAGTTTTGAGGCTACTGAAAGAGAGGAATGAGGAGATGGAGTTGGTCCATCAAGAGAGAGGTACAACTATAGAGGTTCCTACTATCAAACCAAAAGGAACCAAGACTACTACAAAGAAGCCTCCAAAATCTGTACCAGCTGAACCTTCTTTGGCTAAAAGAACTAGGTCTGCAATAAACGGAAAACAAGTGAAAACTACAGAAGAATATGATGAAGAGTGGAGTGGAAAAGAAGTAGAGGAGGAGTCTGAGAAAGAGCAAGATTGTTTTGTTATTTTAGCAGGAGGAAGATTTTGAAGGAGAGGCTGCTGAAAGACCTGGATGGGCCAGGTATTCTTACGGTGTTGGATGTTATAGTTGTACTGGGTTGGAAGGACATGGTCCTTCATATGGATGGAAGACTAGCTAAAAGAGAGTTGATTGAATTCATGGCAAATGGATTTGTGAAATATGGGCTAGTGACTAGTGTGGTGAAAGGTGTGAAGGTGAAGTTTGATGCACCTGTATTGGGCAGGATTCTAGACATTCCAAGTGAGGGCTATGATGATTACACCAGGCAGAGGTGGCCTTGTCTAGAGGATCTGCCCACAGCACTCCAATTCACCAGGAACTTGTGTGATACAAAGGATGCTGAAGAGGTTCCTGAGTCAAGATTCGTAAAGTGATATTTGAGTTTATGAACCAGTGCATGTATCCTAGACAGAAGAGGAGGCACACTCGAAATTACATGGACCTGGTTCTCATGGAGTGTCTTGTGAGGGGTAAGCAGATTAACTGGCCTGCTTTCATTGTCAAACTGCTGGACAGAGTCACCAATGGTTCAAAGGCTCATGCTACTCCTTATGGATTTATTCTGACAACTATACTGGACAGGCCGAACGTTCCTTTGAAGAAATGGGAAATGGCCTCCAGTAAGGAGTACTTTGGAATCAAGACTCTCCAGGCCTGTGACTATCTGCTAAGTGTAGCCTTTGTTGAACCTGGTTTATCAGTGAAGACTCTAGCGAATAGCAAGGTTAGGTCTTTGGTTGAAGAATGTGGGACCAAAGATGCTGAGATTGCTTGGCTTCAGACTCGTGTGGCTGAGTTGGAAGAAGAAAGGATTGGGCTGAAATCAAATCTACCAACAGAAAAGGAAAATAGTCAACGGATACTACAAACAATGCTCAACCTACTCCAATCCCAACCCTCTAGTTCTTCAAAGCCTTAGCCCTTTTTTTGCTAGTTCTGAACAAGTTCAGTTACCCCCAGTGACCCAGGTTAAGGAATTTACTTGTTTTTGCTCATGGTTGGTTGTTTTTGTCCTTTTTTTGTGGACTATCTTGCAGAAGCACTGCCTTATCAATGACAATTTGCATTTCTCTTGTTTTATGATGATTCTATTCTTAATAGTTATATGTCAAGTTGATTTTTGACTAACTAAATCATGCTTTCACTTGCACTTGCCCCAGTGGCCATGAGTAATGATTGATATTCTGGGATTCACATGTTTATGGAACTTTTCGATGATGCCAAAAGGGGGAAAGATATTGTGCTTAAAAGAAATTGTGTCTATTTTCTGAACAGTAATGTTTATGACCTAATTAAATCTGGCCCTTAATGATAAGTTAATCTTGTTCAAGTGACGATATTTTAGTTGAGTTCCACATTTTCTATGATCGGTAAAAGCATAGAGTTTGTCATCATCAAAAAGGGGGAATTTGTTGGCCCAAGATCAGTTGGAGTTTTGAAGAATGACACATTAACTCAGTGAAGGACCAGGTTCATCTTGGGAGACACAGTTGTTATGGACCATGCACATTTGATGCATGTGAAGAACATAAGTCCTTGGGAATCAAGCAGCAATATCTTCAAAATATCTTCAAAATTGATCGAAAAGAATACATATGGGATAATGAGAAGATGTCTCCTTATGAGAAGAGAACACATCCGGATAAGGGTTGGAGTTTCAATTAGTCTAGGACTCAAACTCAATGAAGGATCATCAATTAAGTCACAATCCAACTCTAATTACTAATCTAATAAATAACTGAGTTGTTCTCTTTTACATATATGCACATGCGCTGAAGTTAAGCAAAATTAAGAGCAAAAGAGCATGGCTATTTTGCAAGCAATTTATGTGAGATTGAGTGTGCATGCCTGCAGCTACTTGAACAAGATAGAAGAACCAGTTCCATTGTATTTATTCTTATTCTATTTCACTTGTAGTAAATGATTAAAACTTATACCTTTCTATCTTTCATAAAAGTAATTATATTAGGTACTTTGAGTATTCAAGTTAGATTTAACTTGAAAGTGTCGCAATAGTTGAAGATATGTGCCACACTAGGATTAGAGTTAATCCTTAAGTTTACAAGAGTTTTGTAAATACTGTTTTTGGCTCATTTAGTTTAGTGGATGTTTGGGAAAATTATACTGAGTAATAAGTCGTGATTTTTTCACCTTTTGAGCTGGGTGTCTTCCACGTAAAAATCCTTGTGTTCATTTATTTTTTGTATTTTAATTCTGAAAACAATAGTAGTTAGAACACCTAGAAGAACCAGGTTCTTCTAGATCAAAAATTGGGTACCACACAAATCACCCCCACTTGTGTGGTATTGACGCTTGGAATATCACATGGGTCTAGGAGTGTGGTGTCTTCTGGAACCCGAAGCTGCAGTGGATGTTTCTTCTTTCCTTTTACCCTTTGCCATTCCTTCATACCCACGTAGGATGACTTGGGAGGTTGCTCTAATAGCGATTGGCTCAGAATTCTGCCTGTTTTCAGTCCAATCACAACCATTTCACCAATTTTAATAGCCTCTGTGAACGGTTTGCCCATAGCTGCCATCTTATTCTGGAAATAATTAGCCTCCTAAGCTTGAAAAGTACTGTGACCATCTCCACCTCGTCCATTGGAGGCTTTACCCTTGATGCATGTCCACGCCTTTTGATTGGATACTCTCTAAAACTCTCCAAAGGCTTCTTTTTTAGATTTGCCAATGCGTTCCTGTCTGGAGCAAAGTCTATATTATACTGGAACTGTCTAACAATGTCTCTTGCGAGGTCGTCCTAGATGTGCCAACGAGAAATATCCTGATCCATGTACCACTCGGAGGCGATTCCCACCAAACATTTCCTGAAGTAAGCCATGAGCAATTCTTATTTTCCTCCAGCTCCACATAATTGATTGCGGTACTTATTAAGGTGAGCGATTGGATTATCGTTGCCATCGTATTTTTCAAACTTCGTAGTTTTGAATCCCATAGGAAAATACACATGAGGGAACATGAATAGATCAGTATATGGCACTCTTCTGCCCGCTCAAACCCTACATGGTTTTTAGGCTCTACTCCAGGCTTCTCATCCTTTTTGCCATTTCTTCATGTTTTGGAGTTTTGGGAGTCTTGTCATGTCCTGTTGTGAACTCAAATGGAGGGGTACTGAGGAGGCTCCGTTTGGTAAGTGGGTGTTTGGAATGTAAAGGCCGAAGGATCGAAAGTGGGTCTGGGAAGCGCGGGCTGTATTGTGGCCAAACATAGGGGAGCAATAAAGATATTGGGGACTGTTCTGGATGCAAACACCTGGGGGCGGACCTCAGAAGGTGCTCCTACAAAATGAGCCGGTATGGTAGGCTGTCCCAGTGAGACATTTGGATGACTGATAGGAATATTGGAGGTACCCCCTGACCAAGAGAAATGTTAGTGGAATCTAGGGATGGCACTTTGAGGCTCCCTTCCATTCATCCATGCATCCCACATCTCCATGACCTGGAGACGTAGAATCCTATTTTTCTCGACCACTGCAGACTCTGAGGCCAGGATGCCCAAGATTGGGCTATCTTCTGAGATGGGAATTGCTAGCAGGGTCATTTCTGAAGACATTTTTGTGCTACCCGTTGATCTAGTTGTCACGCCCCAATGCCGAGGGGCATGACCAACTCCCGATCGGGTAGCCCCAGTCAAGCGGACCTGGGTGCCTTTGCTATTCCCCACGCCTTACCCCACATTATTCCTGGTTAATTAGTCAATAGATACCAAATTGCAATTGAAAGTAAATAGGAATTCTCTTTTATAAGCACACGTCATGATTAACAGGGAACATCTTTTACAAAACCCACATTATGATTAATAGGGAACATGGTATACAAACTTCAGCGCCCAAAACATACTCCTATACATATATGTTATAACCCACATGACACTGTCTACAAAGCCTCTAGGAGAGATAATACAACACTTGCCAGTGACAAGGCCCCAGCTATTCCTTTGCAATGACATCACAAAACTACTATTACAACAACAGAGGTGGCATGAACCACGCAGAGCCACAGAAGGAGAGGGGCTCACCAATATGTACACAACTGATAGAAAGGAGGAGAAGGAGATATGGATGGTGGACTGGAGTGCCTGCCACAGATCCACCTACAATCTTAACACGAATGTAGCGCCCCAGGCAAAAGGGATTACACAAGGATTACAGTTAGCCACAAATACCTAGAGTGGATTATCCCCTATTAACTTCTAGTCCAATGCGCCAAGCAATCAAGAAGTCAATCTAATTCATTAGCAACACTTAGGTCTTCGAAACTAAATTCGTAGTTATTACCCAATTCCTTGTTTAGCTAGATTCTAGGGTTTTAGGAGCATGCATGAAAATTTTGTGAAGAATTTCAAAACAAGTGTATGGGGTTTCCCTCCCAAGATTAAATTTTGAAATTTAGGGGAAATGGGTTAGGGATTTTACATGAGAAATCAGTAGAGAAGACAATGCACCAAGAATTTTTCGGGCTCTAATGATTTTGAAGGACTAAAAGATGAAGAACTTACTTTCTCTCTCATGAACCCTCTCTCTTATTTTGAACAGAAATGTGATAAAAATGAGAGAGAAGGGGTTTAAAAAAAATGTGGTTCGTGTCTAAAATTTGTGAAAATACCAAGCGAGCACGATCTACGATGAAATCTGGAGTCACAGAACTGACATGCGGTCCGCAGAATGGACCACAGAAATGGCTCACATTTCTAACCTCTCTGGTTGGGAATGCGGTAGATATGCGGTCCGCACTCTTGTTTTGCGGTCGTAGAATGCACCACAGAACTGAAATTCGAATTTCTTCAAGGACCATATGCGATCAATCTGAGGTCCGCATAATTATTATGCGACCGTAGATCAGACCGCATTTTTGACATATAAAATTGTTACTCTCTGATTCCCTCTGTAGTAGGAATACAGTCCGTATAGCTGCTTTGCGACCACATTCTGGACCGCATTTTGATAATTTCCTGGAAAATCTCGATTTCACATTTTTATGTGCAAAACAGTAAAAAGAATCTGATCCACGCAAGTAGACTTGACTCTATGAGCTGCTAACATCTGAGCACTCATTTTCACGGGCCCTTACATCCTCCCTCGCTTAAGATCATTCATCCTCGAATGAGGACTTGGGAACCAAATGAATTTAAAACATGATATGCAAGTTCTTGCGCGTTTATTAACTTTCAAGTTTGTTTAGAAAAATTTTGCCAGAGTCTCCTTTGTAATATGGACATAACCCCCTGTCAAAGAACCTCCAAGACATATTCCCAAGCATTACTAAACAAACTTGCTACCTTTACAACACTTATAAAAATGCATGATCTTCATACTTGCACATATTCAACCTCTCGATACACTTTTCAACCATTTTGGCACACTACATGTAATCAAATTAAGGATTAATCATCTGTACTATTAAATCCATTTAACTATCACAAAGGTACGACACAGTTATTCATTTCAATATGATTCCACCATTGTAAAACTAATCATTACACAGTTAGAACACTTTGATACACCATCTCCATGCAAAATTAATTATTACTTCCATACATCACCTTACCATGGGAGCACAAAACTTTCATTACCAAAAAGGACTGCATATTGCTCAAATAATTACAACACATAATTTTTTATTGGCACAACTTGGATAAACTACAATAGTAGGCACTTGGGAAGAGAAGGAAGGTTTCATACACCTAATTGGACATAACACTAGTTCTCCTAGGGACAAGATTCGCACGATCATTCCTAGAATTACTCAAATAGATGGGGATATTTTCTCTGCATCTCATCCTCCGCTTACCACGGTTCTTCCTCGACTTGTTGGTTTCGCCGCAACACCTTAACTGAAGCAATATCCTTTTATGCAACTTTCAGACCTGCCTATCCATAATAGCAACTGGAATCTCTTCATATGATAACTCTTTTGCAACCTTGATGTCTTCAACTGGCACAATTTTAGATGGATCACCCACAACTTTCCTCAACATGGATACATGAAACAACGGGTGCACCAAGGACATTTCAGGGGGCAATCCCAACCTATACTCAACTTGACCGATCCTTTGAGTGACTTGATAAGGACCGACGTACCTAGGACTTAGTTTTCCCTTCTTCCCAAAGCGCATGACTCCCTTCATAGGGGACACCCTCAACAATACCCAATCTCCTTCTTGAAACTTCAATTCTCTCCGACGGACGTCTGCATAGGATGTATGGTGATTTTGAGCAGCCTTCATCCTCTCCTGAATGACTCTTACCTTCTCGATGGACTGATGCACGAGATCTGGCCCTATTAATTCTGCTTCACCAACATCGAACCACCCGAGAGACCTACACCTTCTTCCGCACAATGCTTTGAATAGGGCCATCTGGATGCTAGCATGGAAGTTGTTATTATAAGCAAACTCTATAAGGGGCAGGTGATCATCCCAATTACCTTTGAAATCCAAGACAAATTCCCGCAACATATCCTCGAGCGTCTGAATAGTCTACTCTGCTTGGCCATCGGTCTGCGGATGAAAAGCCATGCTGAGATTCACTTGAGTACCCAAACCTTGCTGAAATTTCCTCCAGAAGTTAGCTGTAAACTGAGCTCCTCGATCCGAAATGATATAAAGTGGCATACCATGAAGCCTCACTATCTCCTTGATATGCAACCGAGCATATTGTTCCGTAGACTGATTTGGTGAGTCGATCCACTACCACCAAAATTGAGTCAAACCTTGTGCTTAGTACGAGGTAGTCCTGTCACGAAGTCCATATTTATCATTTCCTATTTCCACATCGGTATTTCTACAAGCTGAGTCAGCCCTCCCAGCCGCTGATGCTCGGCCTTTACTTGCTGGCAATTTGGACAATTGGAGACGAAGTCCGCCACACTCTTCTTCATACTACTCCACCTATAAATATCCTTGCGATCGTGATACATCTTTGTAGAGCCTGGGCGCACTGGATACCTAGAATGATGAGCCTCTGCAATTACTCTCTCCCGAAGATTATCCACATCTGGGACACATAAGCTGTCGTGGCACCGTAGCACACCATCATTGCTGCAGAGTGAAGATGCTGAAATTTTGTTACTTAGAGCTGTCTCCTTCAATTGTGCCAGTGCTAGATCAATAAACTGCTTTTCTTTAACCTCAGCCACGAGGGACGATTCTGCTGTATTATGCACCACGAGTTCCTCCTCATTCGGGGCCAAGATACAAACCCTAAGGCTAGCCAACTTGCGTACCTCCCAAGCTAGGAGCCTCTGATCCACTCTCAAGTGAGCCAAGCTACCCATGGATTTCCGATTGAGGGCGTCGGCCACCATGTTTGCCTTCCCTGGATGGTACAAAATGTTAATATCATAATCCTTAAGCAATTCTAGCCATCGCCGTTGCCTCAAATTCAGCTCCTTCTATTTGAACAAATATTGAAGACTCTTGTGATCTAAAAACACATCTACATGAATCCCATAAAGATAATGCCGCCATATTTTCAAGGCGAACACAACTGCTGCAAGCTCCAGATCACGCGTCGGATAATTCTTCTCTTGATTCTTGTGTTTTCTGGAAGCATATGTTTTGACCTTCCCGTGATGCATTAGAACACACCCCAAACCAACCCTGGAGGCATCACAATAAACCAAAAACCCCTCTGTGCCTTCTGGCAAAGCCAACACTAGTGCCGAAGTCAACCTTGTCTTCAATTTTTGAAAACTTTTCTCACAAGCATCTGACCACTGGAACTTGGCTTATTTCTGCGTCATTTTGGTCAATGGGGAGGTGAGGGTGGATAATCCCTCTACAAACCTTTGATAATACCCTACTAACCCCAAAAAGCTACGGATCTCCGTCGGAGTCGAGGGCCTAGGCCAATCATTCACCGCTGCAATCTTTTCGGGGTCCTCCTGAATTCTCTCACTGGAGACAACATGACCCAGAAAAGTGACGGACTCCAACCAAAATTCACATTTGGAAAACTTGGCATACATATGGTGTTGATGTAGAGTCTGAAAAACCGCTCTGAGGTGGCTGGAATGATCCTCCCTGCTCCGCGAATATATGAGGATGTCGTTAAAGAAAACAACCATGAAGGAGTCTAAAATGACTTGAAGACCCGATTTATAACATCCATAAAAGCTGTCGGGGCATTGGTTACCCCAAAGTACATGACCAAGAATTCAAAGTGGCCATATCGCATTCTAAAAGCGGTCTTAGGAATATCTTGCTCCCTGATCTTCAATTGGTGGTACCCGGATCGCAAATCAATTTTGGAGAACAACCTTGCACCTTACAATTGATCGAACAAATCATCTATCAAAGTCAAAGGGTACTTATTTTTTATGGTTACTTTATTAAGCCGCCGATAATCGATACACATCCGAAGCGACCCATACTTCTTTCTGACAAAAAGAACCAGAGCACCACATGGCGACACACTTGGCCGGATAAACCCCTTCTTCAATAGATCCTTCAACTGCTCTTTTAACTCCTGCAACTCTGCTAGCGCCATTCTGTACGGTGAATAGATATTGGCTGGGCATCTGGCAATACAACAATCCCAAAATAAATCTCCCTATCTTGCAGAATTCCTGGAAGCTCATCTGGAAATACCTCAGGAAACTCATTCACAACTGGCACGGAACCGGGGGCAGGTACCTTTGGAGTAGTGTCCGCCACCCGTACTAAATGATAGCTACACCACTTCCTGATCATCTTCGAAGCCTTGAGGTAGGAAATAAAACTACCCTCGGCACAACGCCATTTCCCTTCCATTTAATAACAAGCTCATTAGGGAACTCGAGTCTGATGACTCTCATCCGGGAATCAAGTTTAGTAAAGCACGAATAGAGACAATCCATCCCCATGATTACATCAAAATCCACCATCCCAATCTCGATAAGGTCCGCCGTGGGAACACGGCCACCTACCATAACAACACAATTCCTATAGACCCCATGCGTCTATAATAAAATCACCAACCGGAGTCGATACAGAGAATGGCTTAAGAAGCTGCTCAGGTTCAATCCCAAAATTCGAAGCAACAAATGGAGTGACATAGGATAAAGAAGGCCCCAGATCAATAAGAGCGTTGAAATCAATTGTCTGGACAGATAGGATACATGTGACAACAAGCCTCAGCACTCTGACGGCCACTCAATGCATAAAACCTACTGGGTCCGCCCCTACAACGAGCTCCACCTCAGCCTGTACTACGCCCTACTGGGGCTGGAGGGCGCACTGATGACGTAGCAACTGATGGAATAGATGGCTGAGCAAGTTCCCTACCCGTGCCATGTCTGGGCGCACGACAGTCCCGCTGTATGTGACCTCTCACCCCACAATTGTAACACACTGGAGCATTCAAGTAACAGGCCTCTGTATGAAATCTCCCACACTTGGGACATATACCTCCCTGCTGTCGAGGTCTCATTCCCGAATGACTGAACTAGATGGACCTCCTGCTGTCTGAACCTGGACCTGAAGAGCTACTATGCTGGTAACGGTGCACAGATGGCGGTGCACTAGCTGAGGACCGAGCATAAGACTGAGCTGGTCCTGATGACCCTCTCCCTGGAGCTGACCTCACTGAGTGACCCATAGACCAGGCCCTGCTGCTACTCTCCCTACCTGCCCGAGTCTTCAACTTCCTGGCCTTTGTGGCCTGAGCAAAACCCACGATCTTCCCATAGTTCATGTCTGAATGCAAAGCCGTTGTAGCAACCTCATTTACCACCAAAGGACTGATACCCTAAACGAATCGTTGTACTCTAGCCTCCATAGTCGACACCAACAGAGGAGCATAATTTGGACAACCTCACGAACTCCATATGATATTCCCACACACTCATTCTACCCTGCTTAAGAGCCTCAAACTCGGTGGCACGGGCTGTGGTGACGTTCAAATCCACCGCTAAAAAGCAATAGACATGGTCGTAGCAATATAATTACCCAACTATGAGTCGGAGTCAAATCCCACAGAGAACAATGTGTAGGCGATTAGGAATGTAAGAGAATTATCGCTAGTCGCGCAGTGCCAAACAATAAGAATTTTGGGTTGAAAATTGTTTTTATATCGAAGATGCGAAAATGTAAACTAACCTAGAAAGAAAATAAAATGATCAATGGCTACAAGTATGAAAGCATCGGGAATTACACTCAGGTAACGATCTGATGTATTTCACGATTTTCCAAATATGAGCGAGTTTATGTTAATTAGCCATGGATAATAATTCTTAATTAGCTTCTTCCGAAGACTAACAAGACTTTCTAATTGAATTATCCCTAATCACAATTAGAAGATTAAGCACACCCGCAAGGCTACAAGTAGTTCAATCCTATCCCTAGGCAGAATCTATAAAATGAGGGTTAACGCCTCAAGTTCTTGTTAATTAATCTTTCCCAACCTAAAACTATTTTTTCCAAAATTAATTCGGAGTTAATGGGCGAGTCCTATGGTTAGCTAGTCCCTTTGGAAACATTAAAGAACAAGAATAATTAAAGAAAAACCAACTTACTTCATATATATAGAAAAATCATTCAATACATAAGCACAAGGTATAAAATCCACACTTTAATTATGAATATTCCCATAAACAAGATTCAAGTGTTGGATAAAATACTACACACTTAAATATTCAATACAAAGCAAGAAAAATGAAGAAACAAACATAAATGGGTAAGAAAACCTTAACCAACAGCTTGAAATCAACAAAACCCAAGTGTGTTTGTGCAAAACCCTAGCCTCCAACTTGTTCTTTCTTGTCTAAGGGACTAAAATAAAGCCAAAGATTGTTCAAAAATGTCTGCTTGGACGAGTATAAAAATCATTTGGGGTGAGAATATGTGAAATGCCAACTCTGCCCCACGCCATGTGCTCGACTTCCGCTTCTGCGGTAAAGTGACCGCTGATGTGGTTCCGCAGAAGCGGAAAACCAACCGCAAAAGCGGAAACCTTCATGTTCAACTGTGATCGCGAAAGGAGATTTGACCGCTTTTGCGGTCCCGAAGAAGCGAGTTTTCAACCGCAGAAGCGGTTTCTTCTTGTTCCTCCCATTCTGCATAGGCGATCAATAATCCACATAAGTGGAGATTGCTCCTGCGACCAAGGATGCGTAGAAGCGAAAATAACTGGGGATTTTTGCATGGTTTCAACTCGTTTTTGCTCAATTCCACTTCACTTCAATGCAAATCATTTCATTGCATCATGCACCTAAAAATCTCACAATAACATTCTAAACATCCTCATTTCATACTTAACACGACATAAAAGCTAAGGTAAAAAGGTTAAAATGAGTGGTAAAATCACCCCACATCAACACCCCAACTTAAAGCTTTTGCTTGTCCTCAAGCAAATCAAAACCAAAAATGAGGATTCAACATTTCAAACACAAGTGGTATTGCCATTTCTTTCATAACGCATTCTCCAATTTACACACCATATGAATGGATTTGGTTGGTACTAACAATTAGGCTCAAGTATGCACATCTTTTACGAATAACTCCCTCATAAAGACAAACAATTTCGAAAATGTGCGGAGGATGTCAAAAGAAATCAAGTGATCAACATAAGCCTCAAGAAGTGACACAAAAGCACTAGTTCATTAAAAATGATCACTCTACTCAATTTCACCAATCTTTCCTAATTTATGTGCCCTCACAACAAGAGAAAATCCCAAAACTCACAATATTTACAATACAACAAAAGGGACAATTGTTCTTAAGAACGCTCACTCTCACAAAGAATTTCAAGTGTTACAACATTTCGTACCATAGGCTTGCCCTTATTTAATTCATCCCGTATTCAAAAATGATCGGTTGGAGTTCTCATAAGGACTTTTTGAGCTTTTAATGTAGGTTTAGGGAAGAGTAGGATAGACATTTAGGTACAAGTGACTTCAAGCTCCTTGAACACTACTCACATTCTTTTCATTCTTTTGCACTTCACTTCTTTTTGAGCCCCCATAGCCACATTTTCTTCTAGTTCCCAATATAAGACCACCTCACACACCTCTTCTAATTTTATTCAAGACTCCATAATTTATATATATACAAATATTTTCTTTCTCTTTTTTTTCTTTTAGGAGCTGAATATTTTAAACAAATACTTTTAGGCGTGAGGTCCTAAACTCACGTACAACCTTATCATTTTTTCTCTTCGATCACACCCCCAACTTAGGCTTTTAGCCTCGTTCTCAATGTTCAAGGAGAGACGGGTACAAAAGAGAGAGTTATTTTTAAAACGGGGAAAGGTTTGTAATGAGTTGGCCAGAGAAAAGGCTTCAAGGCTCAAATTGGGTACAAGTGATATTAGTTACACAAAGGAAGGCTTGAAAGGCTAAAGAGTTTTTACAAATCAAAGCAAAGAATGCCTAAGATCATTCCTCCAACCAATTAAACTGTCATTAGCCTGAAAAACCAACCGGGCAAGTTCTAGATGATAGAAGCAAACACAAGATATATTTGACAAACACTAACACACACAGCACATGAACTAATCAAGATGGATGAATTTTATTTTCTAATAAAACCTTCAAGAGCAATATTAAACTAGTGAGCAAAAACAGTTACCAAAAGAGCCAAAATCGTATCACAAGATCAAATTTGCACCATGCAACTCGTTTACATTCAAATCAAATTTTTGGAGGGGTATTCTCAATTCACAACTTACATACACGAGACTAATCTTATTTGTACCAAATAATCCAAAAGCCTCATCCTAGAAAAACAAGACAAATTCCCTTAATAAAGTTGTCAATCTATCCATGATCGGAAAAGTCAACAAAGACATTTTTTTATTTTTTCTTTTTTACAATTACCCGGTTCACTTCAAAAAGTGTTCCTTGTGAAAGAACCGTAGAATGAAGAAAACCCAAGGGAATTTTATTTATGGAAATGAAAATAAACGAAAAGAAAACTACTAAAAGAGTAACTAAAAATAAAATAAACTACTACTACAAAGTAAATAATAAGCTATACTAAGAAAATAAATGAAGAAAAGAAAGAATAAAAACACAAAAACATGACTGATCAACACCATGCCTGGCAAGGTGTCACGGGCCGAGAGTCCGGCGCAGCGCACAGCGCCCGTGCGGCGTCTGAGGCGTCCCATACCACCCCAGACCAGCCTTACCACATGCGGAAGCCAACCGGTTTCGCCCTGCCTTGGGCTCATCAGGGGAGCGGCACTAGCCCCCGACCAGTTGTCCCTTTCGGCTACTTCGGTCCCCTTCATTGTCAAGTCCATGACCAGCGACAAGCTCCCCAAACTTAACCGGGTCGGCCTGCCTGACTCGGCCAGATCGAAGCATCTAAGGGAGAACGCCTTATCGCTAATGCCGTTCCCTTTATTTCCCAACGACGAAAATCCAGATGGCCCGCTCTTTCATTTGGTCTTTACGGTCACGACAATCGGGTCGTGACATTCTCCCCCACCGTAAACGCAGCACGCCCTCGTGCTGTAGGGGGAGAAGGACTCTGCCCAAGGATCCCGTACAATACTGCTATGCGCGCCGCGTGTTTTGGCCCAGTCGCACCTCACCTCGTGCAACCGTCCTTGCTGGTGGCCATCCCGGTCTTGCCCCTGCAGACCATTGCAGGATGGGGCCGTCTTCAGTGCGAGCCACCCCCTAGGCAACGCACCCGCACAGTCCTCCCCCGAGGACCCCACCATAAACGCGCAACAACAGCAAGTACGTCCGGCTCTGATACCACTTGTCACGGGCCGAGAGTCCGGCGCAGCGCACAGCGCCCGTGCGGCGTCTGAGGCGTCCCATACCACCCCAGACCAGCCTTACCACATGCGGAAGCCAACCGGTTTCGCCCTGCCTTGGGCTCATCAGGGGAGCGGCACTAGCCCCCGACCAGTTGTCCCTTTCGGCTACTTCGGTCCCCTTCATTGTCAAGTCCATGACCAGCGACAAGCTCCCCAAACTTAACTGGGTCGGCCTGCCTGACTCGGCCAGATCGAAGCATCTAAGGGAGAACGCCTTATCGCTAATGCCGTTCCCTTTATTTCCCAACGACGAAAATCCAGATGGCCCGCTCTTTCATTTGGTCTTTACGGTCACGACAATCGGGTCGTGACAAAGGGCACACCATATATCACAAGCATAGTAGCAAGCCCAGCAAGGGCACAGAATATCCATACATAAAGATAAACCTAGCAAGCGCACATAATATATTAAAATATGAATACCGTGCTACAAATTCCACCCCCAAGTTAAAGTTTTGCAGTGTCCTCACTGCACAAAGTCTAATATAAAGCATCAAGAGTTTGAGGGTCTCCCTAAGGTCTGCGTCAGACTAGCATACTGTGGGACAACAACTGATCACTGTTGGGCTGTACTCGTGGCTCCATCACCCTCATCCTCATCATCATCGCCATCATCATTTGCCGACTCTGAAATGAACGAGTACTCCTCGCTATCATCTTTGTCCTCTACTGGAATCTTCACTCCTGGTTTGCCCCATTTGAAGATGGCTTTGATGCCTCTCCACATATTGACCATGAATATTGTTCTTCTCCTTCTCTTTCTGAAAGTTCTCCAGAATAACAGAATGGGCCTTGGACAAAGTGCCGTAGGTCCCCTTCAAATTGGCCACGGAGGCCGCCATTTTCTTCACAGTATCATCCATGGTCTTCATCGAATCCTGCTGGCATTTCTAAGTCTCCAAGTAACTATGCATCTTCTCTCTGGAGAAGTAATAAGGGCCAGGCTGGGAGGAGGGGGGCCCATTCGGAAGCTGCGATACTAACTCCTTAATTGATTGAAGCTCAGAGTTAAGTATCCCGAATGGCCCTTGAGATGTGGACTCTGAACCTGTGGCTGTGGAGACAACTTTTCTCTTCTTGATCTTGACAATAGTGCCCTCTCCTGTCACTCTCAAGGGGTGGAGAGGCTTGTCAGCTGGAAGCCAACGGTTAGTGGGCTGGTCTGCAACCTCTGCTCTGGTGCACAGCATGGTAATAAGTGAGGGAAACATCAACACTGCATCCTTCTCTCTAGCGTAATCCCTCAAGTACTGGCTCATCTCCTGAAGAATGTAGTGCCCCACATTAACCTGAATTCCATCCAAGATGCATGCAACGATCAGTGCCCGAGTGTAGGAAACATCTGTGGTGTTCCCACACGGGCATACTCTGCTGCTCACTATATGCAGCCACCTCTTTGCCTCTTCCGTGAAGTCCGTTGATTTTAGCCCTTTCCTTTTTGTTCCCCATTTCTCTATCAAGTGTGGAGGATAGAGTTTGGATATAAGCCACTCTACATTGTCATAATGATTCTTTTCATTTATCAGCTCCAATGGATAGTTGGGGATTCCAAGAGTATCGTTGATGTATTCAACATCGAACCGCACCATTTGCCCCCTTACTATGATAACCGGATCATCAAAGTTTGTACATCGAAGATTGGCATAAAACTCGCGAACCCACATCTCATTAGCTTTGCAGGGTGTGGCAAAAACAGTTCCATCCGAAAGAATATAGAAGGCATGGAAGTCCGGAAGCTTCTCGGCCAATTTCTCCTCATTTATCCCCCTGTAGGCAAGATTCTTTGATGGACGAAATCGTCCAAATATAGGCGCTCCGCTGAAGCA
Source organism: Nicotiana benthamiana (assembly GCA_034376525.1). Lineage (NCBI taxonomy): Eukaryota > Viridiplantae > Streptophyta > Magnoliopsida > Solanales > Solanaceae > Nicotiana > Nicotiana benthamiana. Next base: position 133,560,315 of record CM067329.1, on the reverse strand, counting down.
TACATGAAGCACGAATCATAATAGGGCTCATCACCCGCTTCTTCAATTTCCGGGTGCGATCCGCTTGCATTTGGGTCCATGTTTGAATTAACTCACCAACAAAGAATCATCAAAAAATTAGTCAGACAATTGAATCATGTTAAACAATTCAAAACATTGCATTTGAGCCAAAAATATAGGTTGAACGGGCCCGGTAAGCCTCAGTTGCAAACACACTGCCCCACCATTTCTGGGCAGTTTCCGCTTTTGCGTAATTGGAGCCGCGGAGGCGGTTCTGCTTCTGCGAGAATTCGACTGCTTCTGCGGTTTTATTTTTTATTTTTCGCTTCTGCAATCTTTTTGCGGCGAAAGCGGTTCTGCTTTTGCGGAAAATTGTCCGCTTCTGCGGTTCCTGGGCTTCTTCTTCAGATAACACTGCCCATCGCACCATTTCTTTTCATTTTCAATTTCAACCAATTCTTGGCATCCAAAACATAAAATTTATGCAATTTAACAGCACATGATTCAATGAGGACCAAAGTTGTGCCACTTCTCACAACATTTTCACTCGCACATTGTGTCGAACACATTGTGCGCGAGTGAAGATGAACCTTCTTTCACAACAATGGGGTACTCAATACTTCCCCCAAGTTTGTTCAGTTAACTCAGCACACACTCCCACGCTCATCCAAATCCTCAATTTCTAAATTAAACACCCAGAATTCAAACCAAAAAGGAGAAGAAGAGGAGAAAAACTCAAATAAAATAAAGAAATATTCTGAGGCGAATGTGGATTACCAACCATGTGAGGAGAGAGTAGAAGATTGAGAAGAGAGTTTAAAAAACAATACCTGAACTTGGGCAAGAGAAGAATTTATGAGCAAACTTGAAGAATTTTTTACGTCCCTTTCGTTCTGGGGAGTTAGGGCAGTGGAGAGCAGGGATTTTTTTGATTTTGGGCAAATGGCCCGTTTAAATTTCTTTTTAATCTTTCAAACCTGGCAAATTTTCACTTCGTCGACTTTTTAACCGCTTCAACGATTCCATGTACGCGACTAGAGGGATTCTTCTGTGGTTGAAGTCGCTTTTGCGATTCATTTTCCGCTTTTGCAGTACCGCAGATGCGGTCGAGATACCGCAGAATCGGTTTTAGCGGAGATTGTCTGCACATTTCTAGCAGCTACTGGATTTTTCCATCTGGATCATCCCGACCTGCTCAAATCAACTCAAAAAAATCTAAAACTTGGCAGATTAGTCAAAAATAATATTCTAAGCTATTCTAAAAGAATAAAATTTCAACAATGATGACAATTTTGATATACGATGGGTTGCCTCCCACCAAGCGCCGCATTTAACGTCGTGGCATGACGCAAACAACATTACCACTTTTCTCACCACGTGGATGATATTAATTGGGCGCCTAGCTTGCAATCAAGCTTGAGACCACGAGCGACGGGGGTGGTAATTTGATGTTCGATCCAATGCTTAAAATCTTCATTTTGCACTTCTTGGCTTTCAAGTGAGGAATGTCATTTTGATTCCTTGTCTCCTCAAATTGTAAAATGTATGGCTTGAGGTTTTTCTCCTTGCACTCCTCCATTGAGTCATTTGGTTCAACTTCCGTGTCATCACACAATTCCAACGTTGAAAAATGCTTGGAATGTGACTTCAAGCCTTCACTTTGAAATTTTTCTAGCTTAACATCATCTTTTTCCCCCGGATTAAAGTCAACATCAACCAATATTGCCTTTTACCGGTTGACTCCAATTCCATATTTTTGTTGGCATCGATAAAACTCATTGAGTCGGTTGGCGGATGTTAAATTCTTGACTCCTCAAAGCAAATATCACTTTCTTCCTTGAAATTGGACTCTTCTTGGCTCTCTTCCACACACTCAAGTTGTTGGGCATAGTGAGCCTCAACCAATTTTTCCATTTGGTCTTCCAAAGTGCGGATGTGTTCATCATTGTATGCCAAGCTTTGTTTCAAGTCCTCGAGTGCAAAGTTGTGCTTCTCCTCATTTTCAAGAATGGTCTCCAACATGAGCATTATTTTCTCATCTTGAGCATTTGGGAGTTCTTCTTGGTTTTGATCAAGTGCTAAGGAAGGATTTTCATTTTCAACCTCTACGAAACAATTTTGGTTTTCATTCACTTCCAAGGCTCATTGAACCCTTGAGGCTTCAATCATTTGCTCCATTTGTGAGTGCAATCGTTGGAGTGCTAAATCATTTTGGAGACTAGTCTCCAAAAGATGTTCCAAGGCATTTTGTTCTTTGTTTCCTTCATCAAGTAGACACTCCAACATGAGTTTGAACTCTCCATTTTTACCATGCTCGCTTTCTTCCATTTCCATAACCCTATAACTTTCATCACAAGAAGCAAACTCATCATAGTAGGGGCTTGTGGAACAGAAGGTCAACTATGCACAATAATCCCAATGACTATTTTGGCAACAACACTTATCACAAATACTCCAACCTTGGGGTTGAGGTTGTGCGCACAATCCTCCCCCAGGAGAATTTAAACAATGTTGCCATGAGTGTGGTCCACCACAATAAGGACAAGGGTCGTCAAAATATGAACAACTCCCATACGACCAATTTTCATTATATGATGCCATTTTTCAAGAATAAAAGTATAAACAAGAAACTAATAAGAAAAATTAGACCCAAGGTAAGAAACATAATTACACAAGTTTTCACAAGTTTGGATCAAAGCACTTTTGCTTATTTCTCAAACAACCTAAATTATGCCAAATTGTTCCCCGGCAACGGTGCCAATTTTGGTGATGTCCAAATCTACCGCTAAAAAGCAATAGATACGATCGCAGCAATATAATTACCCAACAATGAGTCGGGGTCGAATCCCACAGAGAACAATGTGTAGACGATTAGGAATGTAAGAGAATTATCGCTAGTCGCGCAGTGCCAAACAATAAAAATTTTGGGTTGAAAATTATTTTTATATCTAAGATGCGAAAATGAAAACTAACCTAGAAAGCAAATAAAATGATCAATGGCTACAAGTATGAAAGCATCGGGAATTACACTCAAGTAACGATCCAATGTATTTCACGATTTTCCAAATATGAGCTAGTTTATGTTAATTAGCCACGGATAATAATTCTTAATTAGCTTCTTCCAAAGACTAACAAGACTTCCTAATTGAATTATCCCAAATCACAATTAGAAGATTAAGCGCACCCGCAAGGCTACAAATAGTTCAATCCTATCCCTAGGTAGAATCTACAAAGTGAGGGTTAACGCTTCAAGTTCTTGTTAATTAATATTTCCCAACCCAAACTTATTTTCCCAAAATTAATTTGGAGTTAATGGGTGATTCCTAGGGTTAGCTAATCCCTTTGAAAACATTAAAGAACAAGAATAATTAAAGAAACAACAACTCAAGTATAGAAAAATCATTCAATACATAAGCACAACAAGGTATAAAATCCACACTTTAATTATGAATATTCCCATAAACAAGATTCAAGTGTTGGATAAAATACTACACACTTAAATATTCAATACAAAGCAAGGAAATAAAGAAACAAACATAAATGGGTAAGAAAACCTTAACCAAAAGCTTGAAATCAACAAAACCCAAGTGTGTTTGTGCAAAACCCTAGCCTCCAACTTGTTCTTTCTAGTCTAAGGGACTGAAAATAAAGATTGTTCCAAAATGTCTGGTTAGACGAGTATAAAAATCATTTGGGGTGAGAATATGTGAAATGCCAACTCTTCCCCAGGCCATGTGCTCGACTTCCGCTTCTGCGGTAAAATGACAGTTGATGCGGTTCCGCAGAAGCGGAAAACCAACCGAAAAAGACGAAACCTTCCTGTTCAGCTGTGGTCTTGAAAGTGGAGATTTGACCACTTCTGCGTTCCCGCAGAAGCGAGTTTTCAACCGCAGAAGCTGTTTCTTCTTGTTCCTCCCATTCCGCATAGGCGATCAATAATCCGCATAAGCGGAGATCGCTCCTGCGACGAAGGATCCGCAGAAGTGGAAAAAACTGGGGATTTTTGCATGGTTTCAACTCACTTTTGCTCAATTCCACTTCACTTAATGCAAACCACTTCATAGCATCATGTACCTGAAAATCTCACAATAACCACTGTAAATATCCTCATTTCATACTTAACACAACATAAAAGCTAAGGTTAAGAGGCTAAAATGTGTGGTAATATCACCCCACATCAGGCTGCCATGGTCTCGGCAGGCAAGAAGTGGTCCATGAAGGCATCTACGAACTCATCCCATCTAGCTAGAGGTCTCCCCTCCTCACGGGAATCCTCCCACATCTCAAACCACGAACGGCAGCTCCCTTCAACCTGTATGAAGCCAATTCTACCCTTCTATCTCTGTAGCCTTCATCACTCGAAGGGTCTTGTACATCTCATCAAGGAATTCTTGCGGCTCATCCTCTGGGTCAGTGCCTAAGAACTCTGCAGAGGACAATCACAGAAACTGGTGAACTCTAGAGCTGGAGGAATCTCCCTGTCCTTTGGAGGACACAGGGGTATCATGAGATCTCTGGGCCTGGACGGCCACTAACTGGGTCAACATGCGGATGGATCCCCTAAGGTCTCCATCAAAATCCAAGGATCGGAAGTAGGAGCAGCATCAGGATATGAGCATTTTCAGGAGGGATAGTGGCACCCTCGGCCGCTGCTGGAACATGATTGCTTGGATCGGGAACGGGTGGAGCAGGCAAATTCAGAACTAGGGAATCACTCTCACCCACGGCAGTCGGCACATGATCCACAGCCATACTGGAAGTGGCATTGGCCCCTAGGCCAAGTCTAGCTTTCTTCTTGGGTGCCATTACTGAAAATTTGAAATAAGGCACGAATTAGACACAACATCACTTCACCGCACGAACTTGGAATAACAAAGAAGAGGGTAGTTTATCCTAAATGCCCGTGTAGCCCCCAACTTATAGATGTGGTCGACAACACACCGATAAGAATGGCTCTACTAGGCACGGCTCCGAGACATCCTAGACTCCTTTCAACCTTAGGCTCTGATACCAAATTTGTCACGCCCCAAAGCCGAGGGGCATGACCGGCGGCCGACGGGTATCCCTAGTCGAATGGACCTAGGTGCCTTTACTATTCCCCACGCGATACCCCACATTATTTCTTGTTAATTAGCCAAAAGATACCAAATTGCAACTGAAAGTAAATAGGAATTCTCTTTTATAAGCACACATCACGATTAACAGGGAACATATTTTACAAAACCCACGTTATGATTAACAGGGAACATGGTATACAAACATCAGAGCCCAAAACATACACTTATACACATAAGTTCTAATCCACATGACACTGTCTAAGGAGCCTCTCGGACAAGATAATACAACACTTGCCGATGACAAGGCCCCGGCTATACCTTTGCAATGACATCACAAAACTACTATTACAACAACATATGTGGACTCAACCACGCAGGGCCCCAGAAGGAGAGGGGCTCACCAATATGTACACAACTGATAGAGAGGAGGAGATATGGATGGTGGACTGGAGTGCCTGCCACGGATCCACCTGCAATCAAAACACAAATGTAGTGTCCCCGGCAAAAAGGGTTACACAAGGATTACAGTTAGCCACACATACCTGGAGTGGATTATCCCCTTTAAACCTCTAGTCCAATGCGCCAAGCAATCAAGAAGTCAATCTAGTTCATGAGCAACACTTAGGTCTTAGAAATTAAACTCGTAGTTATTACCTAATTCCTTGTTTAGCTAGACTCTAGGGTTTTAGGAGCATGCATGGAATTTTATGAAGAATTTCAAAACAAGTGTATGGGGTTTCCCTCCAAAACTTAAATTTTGAAATTTAGGGGAAATGGGTTAGGGATTTTACCTGAGAAATTAGTAGAGAAGACAATGCACCAAGAATTTTCCAGGCTCTAATGGTTTTGAAGGACTAGATGATGAAGAACTTACGTTCTCTCTCAAGAACCCTCTCTCCCTCTCTCTTATTTTGATCGCAAATGTGATATAAATGAGGGAGAAGGTGTTTTAATAAAAGTTGGGTCGGGTCTAAAATATTAGAAAAATACCAGGTAAGCAGGATCTTTGATGAATTCTACGGTCGCAGAACTGACATGCGGTCCGCCAAATGGACCGCAGAAATGGCTCAAGTTTCAAACCTCTCTAGTTGGGAATGCGGTTGATATGCGATCCGCATTCCTGTTCTGTAGAATGCACCGCAAAACTGACCTTCAAATTTCTTCAGGGACCGCATGCGATCAATCTGAAATCCGCATATTGATTATGCAACCGCAGATTTAACTACATTTTTTACATCATAAATTTTTTGCTCTCTGATTCATTCTGCGGTAGGAATATGGTCTGCATAGCTGATCTACGACAGCATTCTGTACCGCATTTTGACAATTTTCTAGAAAAATCTCGATTTCACATTTTTAAGTGCAGAACAATAAAAAGAATCTGATCCACGTAGGTAGACTCGACTCTATGAGTTGCTAACATCTGAGCACTCATTTTCATGGGGCCTTACACTGGTAAAGTAGGGATGTGAAGCCATTTTACCACAAAAACCAATCACCGTATCTATAAAACGTAGACTGGATTGTGACAGCAGCAAACTATTAGTGTGAGACAAATAACAGATAGGTAATCGCACGTCGGGGGTGTGATGCACCTATACAGTCAAATGGGTTTCTATATTTTTTGCAACGCTTGCATGCGTCATCCCGGCTTTCCTCATCCATTTGATTTCCACCCACTTTTCTTTTCATTCATTCTTGACTTTACTTTTTGCCATCATTTCTTTCTCTTGCTTTTTTATTTCCTCTCTTTTTGTTTCTTTTCCTCTCTTGTTTTTCTTTTATTTTCCTTCCTATCTTTTTTCCTTTTTTCTTAGGTATACGGTCAAATCTTGTGAAGATTGCCACGTATCATGATCCCGCATGAATCAGATCAAGCGTAGTTCGTGAAAAATAAACGTGAAATGTAAAGAAATAATTTTAGGAATTCTCAACTTTTCAATAATAAAAACTTCTATTACAAAATATGTTTAACTACTCGTCTTCTTAGAAAGGAAAACTACAGAATCAAAATAAAACAAAATACAAACTCAATGCTTAAAGAATCAAGAATACATTAAAGCTTCAATTACTGGGGCTTGCGGGGCATCGTTCGGCCTCGCTGCAGGCCTATGTGCAAGACCACTTTGTAGTTGCTCCAAATCATTCATTAGCTGTTTAACAAATTTCATTACTACCACAAAAAAGGTTATGCGAGTCATGTTCTCGCACACTTGGAATTTCCTAGTGATGTGGTGAGAAATGGTTAGGATCCTCTCTCTAATTCTGCCTTTTTCTTAAAGCAACCGCCCTATCTGATCATTCCTGGCTTTCAAAACCTAGGAGTCACGAAGGTGATTCTGCAAATGTTGTATTTCCTCCTCCATTTGGGCCATCAAGTCATAGCAATGTTCCTTGTCAGCTATGAAATCTCTGGCCTTCTTAGTTGCCTCGTCCTCAAGAGTAGTCATATTTCTTCTCAGATTAGTAATGGTCCCCTCATAATTTCTCTTCATTTGTCACACAAATGGGGCCCGTTCTTCTACTTTATTCGCCCACTGCGCCCAAACTTTTGCTATATTCTCTTTGGATTTTTCCAAGTCTTCTTGGCATCGAGGACTTTATTCTTTTGTCCGCTCATCAACCTTTCATCAGCCCAACTTCTTTCTTGGTTGTTGACGGCCATTTTCATCTGCCTGATCTGAAACATAAGAGACTCATTTTCTTGGGTCAGTTTCTTCTTGTCACCTTCATCGGTTGCGACTTGCAGGCTGATTTCAAACTGAAGATCCCGGACATGCTATTCCAGCTCTCATATTCGGTCCCTTATTTATTCTCCTTGGCCAACCAATCCCACTGTATCGGGGCCTCATCGTTAAATTGTTGGACGTGTGGTCTCTTTGTGGGCCTTTCTAGAATTTGGAATCTTTTTCCAAACAAATTCACGTATTTTGACTCCACTTCACCTCTAGCATGATCCCGCACTATGGCCTTTTGTTCGAGAAACCTACACTCATTCCATATTTGGCGAATTTCCCCTTCTAGAAATACGACTTTTGGGCCCAACGCAATGACTTGTTTACACATATCCTTATCATTATAGACAGTTTGAAATCTTTCCAATTGGCGTAAGACCCTATAGGGGGCATAGGGTTGTGTAAGGCTCCATGAAAATGAGTGCTCGTACGTTAGCAGCTCATAGAGTCGAATCTACCTACGTGGATCGGATTCTTTTTACCGTTTTGTACTTATAAATGTGAAATCAAATTTTTTCCAGAAAATGGTCAAAATGCGGTCCAGAATGCGGTCTCAGATCTGCTATGCGGACCGCATTGCTACCGCAGAGTGAATCAGAGAGCAACTATTTTTTATGTTAAAAATGCGGTCAGATTTGCGGTCGCATAATCAATATGCGGACCGCAGAGTGATCACATATGGTCCCTGAAGAAATTTGAAGGTCAGTTCTGCGGTAGATTCTGCGATCGCAGAACTCGAATGCGGACTGCATATTCACTTCATTCCCAACCCGTGAAGTTTGAAACTTGAGCCATTTCTGCGGTCCATTCTACGGACTGCATGTCAATTTTGCAACCGCAGATTGCGTCGCAGATCGTGCTCGCCTGGAATTTTTCTAAAATTTTAGACCCGACCCACCATTTATTAAAACACCTTACCCCTTATTTTTAACAAATTTCTGATCAAAATAAGAGATAGGGAGAGAGGATTCTTGAGAGAGAAAGTAAGTTCTTCATCATCTAGTCTTTCAAAACCATTGGAGCTCGAAAAATTCTTGGTGCATTGACTTTTCTATTGATTTCTCAGGTAAAATCCCTAACCCATTTCCCCCTAATTTCGAAATTTAAGCTTGAGAGGGGAACCCCATACACTTGTTTTGATATTCTTCATAAAACCTTCATGTATGTCTTCAAAACCCTAAAATCTTGTAAAAAGAGAATTGGGTAGTAACTATGAGTTTAAATTTCTAAGACCTAAATGTTACTCATGGACTAGATTGACTTCTTGATTGCTTGGCAAAGTGGACTAGAGGTTTAAAGGGGATAATCAACTCCAGGTATGTATGGCTAACTGTGATCCTTTTGAAATCGCCCTGTGTTAGTTTGTGAAATTATTTGATAATTGATATTCATGTGGGGATCATTGTGAAAGTTCTTGTGATGTATATTTGTGTGGCAGCACCTCGTGCTGGAAGTTGAGGAACTTGTAATTGAAAGAGTTTGGAAATGGTAGAAATGGAAATAATGTGGAATAGTGGAAATGGAAATAACGTGGAACGACGTATGTGATTAGTTGTGAATAACTGTTGTTGTAACCCAAATTGTGTACCAATTTGATGAACATGAGGAAATTTTTGTTGCTAGTTGTGGAATTACATTATCCTTATCGTGGAACTATTTTAACAATGTGCCATAGTGGATTTCTTGTATTTGTCGTTGTGTTGTTCGTGGTTGTGAACTGAAACTGTCAGGCGGGGTCGGGTTGCGCGACGCAACACAGTGAAATAAGGTGTAGGTTTGGGTGATAAGGGTGGACGGGGTAATAAGGGTGGAAAATGTGATCCAATATCACTATTGATATGAATATAAATCATGAAATGATAAATGTGGAATTGTGAAAGGAGACAGCAGGAGAGTTTGTAGCCTGTGGGGGCACTGATTACCACTTTGTTTGACTAATTGTATCAATTGTTCTAAAATGTTTGGTCGTTGCTCCGTGGTTGTACTATTGTTGTTCAGTTTTATACTTGTATATGCATTTCGGCTTGAGTTTACTTGGGACAGAGTTTGTTCATGCATGCCAGTACAATTCAAATGTACTGACGTCACTTTTGTCGGGGACGCTGCATTCGTGTTATGATTGTAGGTGGATTTGTGGCAGGCACTCCATTCCATCGTTCATAGCTCCTCCTCCCTCTCAATCGGCGTTATTCGTGTTTGGTGAGCCCCTTTTCTCCCGGGGCCTTGTGTGGATCATTCCACCCATTCTGTTGTATTTTGGGGTCTTGTGTCCTTTGTAAAGGTATAGCGGGGGCCTTGTCTCCGGTAAGTGTTGTATTATCTTTCTCCTAGAGGCTCCGTAGACAGTGGTATGTGGGTTAGAACTTATGTATATAGGTGTATGTCTTGGGCGCTGTAAGTTGAAAAAAGATGTTCTCTGATAATCATAATGTGTATTTTGTAAAAGGCGTTCCCCATTAATCATAATGTGTGTTTATAAAAGACAAATTTCTATGTACTTTCAATTGTAATTTGGTATCTTTTGGCCAATTATCATCATTGAATAATGTGGGTAACGCATGGGCAATAGGAAAGGCACCCAGGTCCACTCGACCGGGGATACCCGGTTGAGTGCCGATCATGTCCCTCGGATTCGGAGCGTGACAAACTTGGTATCAAAGCCTAAGGTTTTAAAGGAGTCCTAAGATGTCTCGGAGCCGTGCCTAGTAGAGCCATTCTTATCGGTGTGTTGTCGACCATATCTATAAGTTGGGAGCTACACGGGCATTTAGGAAAAAACTACCCTCTTGTTTGTTATTCTAAGTTCATGCGGTGAAGTGATGTTGTGTCTAATTCATGCTTTATTTTGAATTTTAAGTAATGGCACCCAAGAAGAAAGCTAGACTTAGCCTAGGGGCCAACGCCACTTCTAGTGCGGCTGTGGGTCATGTGACGACTGCCATGGGTGATAGTGATTCACCAGTTGTGGATTCGCCTGCTCCATGCGTTCTTGATCCAAGCAATCACGTTCCAGCAGCATCCAAGGGTGCTACTTTCCCTCCTGCCAATGCTCCTAATCCTGATATTGCTCCAGCTTCCGATCCCAGGAATTCTGATGGAGGCCATAGGGGAGCTATCCGTATGTTGACCCAGTTAGTGGCCGCCTAGGCCCAGAGATCTCATGATGTCCCTGTGTCCTCCAGCGGACAGGTATATTCCTCCAGCTCCAGAATTCACCATTTTTGTGATTGTCCCCTCCATAGTTCTCAGGCACAGACCCAGAGGCCGGTCCGCAAGAATTCCTTAATGAGATGTACAAGACCCTTCGAATGATGAAGGCTAAAGAGATAGAAAGGGTAGAATTGGCTTCATACGGGTTGAAGGGAGCTGCGCGTTCGCGGTTTGAGATGTGTGAGTATTCTCGTGAGGAGGAGAGACCTCCAGCTTGATGGGATGAGTTCGTAGATGCCTTCATGGACCACTTCTTGCCTGCCGAGATCATGGCCGTGCCACCGAGTTTGAGGTTCTTAAGCAGGGTAGCATGAGTGTGTAGGAATATCATACGGAGTTTGTGAGGTTGTCCAAGTATGATCCTCAGTTAGTGTCGACTATGGAGGCCAGAGTTCGGCGATTCGTTCAGGGGGTCAGCCCTTTGATGGTAAATGAGGCTGCTATAGCAGCTTTGTATTCAGACATTAACTATGGGAAGATCGTGGGTTTCGCTCAGGTCACAGAGGCCAGGGAAAGGGTCATCAGGACTATCTCAGTCTTATGTTCAGTCCTCAACCAGTGCACCGTCATCTATGCACCGTTACCACCAGAGTAGCCCTTCATGGGACGATTCAGACAGCAGGAGGTCTCGCCAGTTCAGTCATTCGGGAATGAGACCTCGGCAGCAGAGAGGTATATGTCCCAAGTGTGGGAGATTTCATGCATAGGCTTGTTACTTGGATGCTCCACTATGTTACAATTGTGGGGTGAGAGGTCACATGCAGCGGGACTGTCGTAAGCCCAAATAGGGCACGGGTAGGGGACTTGCTCAGCCACCCAGTTCATCAGTTGCTACGTCATCAGTGCGCCCTCCAACCCCAGCAAGGCATGGTGCAGCCAGAGGTGGAGCTCGGGGTAGGGGCGGGCCCAACAGGTTTTATGCATTGAGTGGCCGTCAGAGTGCTAAGGCTTCCCCAGATGTTGTCACAGGTATCCTATCTGTCTAGACCATTGATTGTTATGCTCTTATTGATCTGGGGTCTTCTTTGTCCTATGTCACTCCATTTGCTGCTTCGAGTTTTGGGATTGAACCCGAGTAGCTTCTTGAGACGTTCTCTATATCGACTCCGGTTGGTGACTCTATATCAGCCGTGCAGGTCTTTAGGAATTGTGTTGTGATGGTAGGTGGTCGTGTTGCCACGGCTGAACTTATCGAGCTTGGGATGGTGGATTTTGATGTAATCATGGGGATGGATTTGCTCTATTCTGCTTTGCTAAACTTGATTGTCGAACGAGAGTCATGAGACTCGAATTCCCTAATGAGCCGGTTGTTGAATGTAAAGGAAATGGTGTCGTGCCGAAGGGTAGGTTTATTTCCTACCTCAAAGCTTCGAAGATGATCAGAAAGGGGTGCATCTATCATTTAGTCCGGGTGGTAGACACTACTCCAAAGGTACCTACCCCCGAGTCCGTGCCAGTTGTGAATGAGTTTCCTGAGGTATTTCCAGATGAGTTTCCAGGAATTCCGCCAGATAGGGAGATTGATTTTGGGATTGATGTATAGCAAGATACCCAGCCAATATCTATTCCACCGTAGAGAATGGCGCCAGTAGAGTTGCGGGAGTTAAAAGAGCAGTTGAAGGATCGATTGGAGAAGGGGTTTATCCGGCCAAGTGTATTGCCATGGGGTGCTCCGGCTTTTTTTAGAGGGAAGGTTGGGTCGCTTTGGATGTGTATCGATTATCAGCAGCTTAATAAAGTCACCATCAAAAATAAGTACCCTTTGCCTCGGATAGATTATTTGTTCGATCAATTGCAAGGTGCAAGGTTCTTCTCCAAAATTGATTTGTGTTCTAGGTACCACCAATTGAAGATCAGGGAGCAGGATATTCCTAAGACCGCTTTTAGAACGCATTATGGCAACTTTGAATTCTTGGCCATGTCCTTTGGGCTAATCAACGCCCTGACAGCTTTTATTGATCTTATGAATCGAGTGTTGAAGTCATTATTAGACTCATTCGTAATTGTTTTCATTGGCGAAATCCTTGTATATTCGCGGAGCAAGGAGGATCATGCCAGCCACCTTAGAGCGGTTTTGCAGACTCTATATCAGCACCAATTGTATGCCATGTTTTTCCAAATGAGAATTTTTTTTGGAGTCTGTCGCTTTTCTGGGCCATGTTGTTTCCAGTGATGGGATTCAGGTGGACCCCAAAAGATTGCGGCGGTGAAGGATTGGCCTAGGACCATGACCTCGACAGAGATCCGTAGCTTTTTGGGGTTAGCAGGGTATCATCGGAGGTTTGTAGAGGGACTCTCCACCCTCGCCTCTCCTTTGACTAAATTGATGCAGAAATCAGCCAAGTTCCAGTGGTCGGATGCTTGTGAGAAAATTTTCCAGGAATTGAAGACAAGGTTGACTTCGGCACAAGTATTGGCCTTGCCAGAAGGCACAGAGGGGTTTGTGGTTTATTGTGATGCATCCAAAGTCGGTTTAAGGTGTGTTCTGATACAGCACGGGAAGGTCATAGCATAAGCTTCCAGGCAACTCAAGAATCACGAGAAGAATTATCCGACGCATGATCTGGAGCTTGCAGCAGTTGTGTTTGCCTTTAAAATATGGTGACATTATTTTTATGGGGTTCATGTAGATGTGTTTTCATATCACAAGAATCTTCGATATTTGTTCAAGCAGAAGGAGCTGAATTTGAGGCATCGACGGTGGTTAAAATTGCCTAAGGATTATGTTATGGACATCTATGCCATTCAGGGAAGGCGAACATGGTGGCCGACGCCCTCAGTCAGAAATCCATGGGTAGCTTGGCTCACTTGAGAGAGGATTAGAGGTTCCTAGCTCGGGAGGTACATTGGTTGTCCAGCCTTGGGGTTTGTATCTCGGCCCTGAATGAGGAGGAACTTATGGTGCATAATACATTAGAATTGTCGCTCGTGGCAGAGGTTAAAGAAAAGCAGTTTGTTCATCCAGCATTGGCACAATTGAAGGAGGCAGCTCTAAGTAACGAAATTTCAGCATTTTCAATAGGCAGCAATGATGGTATACTATGGTGCCATGACAGGTTATGTGTACCGGATATGGATAATCTTCAGGAGAGGGTAATAGCGGAGGCTCATCATTCCAGGTATTCAGTGCACCTAGGCTCTACAAAGATGTATCACGATCTCAAGGATATTTATTGGTGGAGTGGTATGAAAAAGAGGGCGGAATTCGTCTCTAAGTGTCCAAATTGCCAGCAAGTAAAGGCCGAGCATCAGCGGCCAGGAGGGTTGACTCAGCTTATAGAAATACCAATGTGGAAGAGGGAAATGATCAATATGGACTTCGTGGTAGGACTACCTCGTACTCAGCACAAGTTTGACTCAATTTGGGTAATTGTGGATAGGCTCACCAAATCATCTCACTTTTTGCCAGTCAAGTACACCGATACTGCAAAAGAAAATGCTCGGTTGTATATCAAGGAGAAAGTGAGGCTTCATGGTACGCTGCTTTCTATTATTTCGGATCGATAAGCTCAGTTTACAGCTAACTTTTGGAGGAAATTTTAGCAAGGTTTGGGTACTCAAGTGATCTTAGCACTGCTTTTCATCCGAACACCGATGGCCAAGCAGAGCAGACTATCCAGACGCTCGAGGATATGTTGCGGGCATGTGTCTTGGTCAAAGGTTATTGGGATGATCACCTGGCCCATATAGAGTTTGCGTATAACAACAGCTTCCATGCTAGCATCCAGATGGCCCCATTCAAAGCATTGTACGGACGAAGGTGTAGGTCCCCGATCGGGTGGTTCGAGGTTGGTGAAGCAGAATTAATAGGGCCAGATCTCGTGCATCAGGCCATGGAGAAGGTAAGAGTCACTCAGGAGAGGATGAAGACTGCTCAAAGTCGCCAGAAATCCTATGCGGACGTGCGTCGAAGAGAACTGAAGTTTCAAGAAGGAGATTGGGTGTTCTTGAGAGTGTCCCCTATGAAAGGAGTCATGCGCTTCAGGAAGAAAGAAAAACTAAGTCCTAGATATGTCGGGCCTTATCAAGTCACTCAAAGGATCGGTCATGTTGCGTATATGTTGGAATTTCCCCCCGAAATGTCCTTGGTGCACCCGGTGTTTCATGTATCCATGTTGAGGAAGTTGTGGGTGATCCATCTAAAATTGTGCCCGTGGAAGACATCAAGGTTACAGAAAAGTTATCATATGAGGAGAATCCGGTTTCTGTTCTGGATAGACAAGTCTGAAAGTTGCGGAATAAGGAGATTGGTTCGGTTAAGGGGTTGCGGCGAAACTAGCAAGTCGAGAAAGCACCGTGGGAAAAGGAGGATGAGATGCAGATAAAATATCCCCATCTATTTGTGTAGGTGTTTATACCCAATTTTTCCCCTATATATTTATTTCACCCAAAATGCTTTCAAAATAGTATATGTATGCATATACAAGCATGCCTTGGAATTTTGGTATTCTTCCTTAATTTTCAATGATTTTTAAAATCAATTTAATGAATATTTTCGACAATATAAGGGCCAAAATTATTTCCAAATCATTATTTTAGTGCACAAGGTGTTTCATTCTCATATTTACAATAAGACATAATTTATATAATTTTTTCACATTTTTTAAAAATTTATTTGGAATTTTAAAGACAATTACACAAAATTGCAATTGTCGCGTATTTATAGCTATAAAATTATTTCTAATATTTTTAGATTAATATTTATAGGTTATTAAGTAGTTCTATGCTTTCAATTTAGCCTTTAAACTATTTTATCTATTTTTATAAAATTAATTGGGTAAAATTGGCTATTTAAACTATAGCCAGATTTTATTTAAGAGATAGCCTAAATTCAACTCCCTATTTCAACCAAATTTTAGACCCGATTTCAATAAAACATTCCCGTTAATTTTACCCGATCCGCCTCTGATTTAATCTGATTGTTGATCAAATAAGATCAACGGCCCAGCTCCTATTACCATAATTAAATTGAACGACCCCTCCCTTACCCATCATTCTCTCACAGACCGTCTCCCTCTCTCTCTAACAAACGCTCACCCTTCTCTCTAGAGCCTTCTGGTTCCTTCTTCTCTGATGAAACTCGTCGCCTCTCCAGCCATACCCCTCCCTCACTTCTCTCGATCTCCAGTTGCCATGGAACCCTCATCATCGTTGTTCTCCTCTAAAGCTCGAAGCCCAAAGACCTCCGCCATGAAAGACGCGCGCTGAAGGTTTTTCTTGGGTCTTTCGCCGGCTTTTCTCCGGTGGTTTTTGTCCGATGATGCTTTCTATGGCATTATATACAAGTTTCATGGCCAGGTTCTTCGTTTTCCCTAATTTGTTTGCAAACCCAAATTTTTCTACTCGAACCTATTTAATCTCTACTTTTTTAAAAACAATTCTCAGTTTGATTTTGTTTCTTACTCTATTTCTTACTTAGTATTTCTGATTATTTCAAAGTTCAGATGGTTTCTTCTCTTTTCAAATTAAGGTTTCCGACCCCTTTCTTGAAAATCGCTTCTTATGCTTTTCTGATTACTATATATTTGTTTGTGTTTGTTTGTTTTACTTGTTTGTTTTGTTTCCTTGTTAACCTGGTTCCATGCTTTAATTTTTCTTGTTAGGGTTCCGAACCTTTGTGCTTCCATGCTTACTTGCTTAGGGTCCTCTAATTTTCGTGTATATTAGGCTTTATAAGTCTAATTGTTCACCTCTCATGTGATATTCTACTGATTTTATGCATCTCTCTGGATCCATATTTCATATGAGTTTTCCTTAAAGGTTTTACACCGATTTTGAATTATTTCTTTACTTGTGAGATGTTCTCTATATGTGGTTCTGTCCGTGATTTTGGGACTAATTTTCAGCATTATTTTGTGTATCCCTTACCATATTTGTGCATAAACAGTCGTTTGAATCTTCAGCATATATTTTCCTTAATTTATTTATCATGTATCTAACCCATATTGCATATTATATGCTCTACTATTCTTACTAGGATAAATACAGTAGTTTGATTGATTCCTTTCCTTTAAAAATCTCTGCTTGTCACCATTCGTCTTAGACTCCTTAATTAAAGGGGAGTCCTTATACTAATTTGATTTTAATTGATGTTAGTTCCTTAATTAAGGATTGCTACTTGTTTTATGTACTCGTTTTCCAGTACTATAAATACTCCTCCTCTTTCTCTTTGAAACACACCAACACAAACTGCATATCTCTCACAACTTCAGACTCTCTGAATTCTCTCTTTCTCTGCTATAACTATACTCTCTCATTATCCTATTTTAACACTCAATCGACTGAAAGCCAAGATTGAGTAGCCTGGGTAGATTACTTCTACACTACTGGGTTATATTGTTTGTTTACTTGGGTTTTTTGTTACTACTATTCTCATATCGCTGTTGCACTCTGTTACTCCCTTCGCTGCTCACACACTCTAATCATCTTGTTCCTCTGTGCACAATTGCTCCCTGCTATTGTGTTCTATTACTTGCAACTGGTATGTCACCCCTTTAAGATATAGTTTCTACAACAACATGTTTCGATTAATTGTGCATTTCATATTGTTTCTTTTGTTCTTTTACTTATGGTTTTGTTGCTCTTTTTGTCACTAACATGCACTTACTAGTCTACTTAGATTAGCTTAACATGCTCCCCTTAGCCCTTCCCTGTCTCAATGAATGTTTTTCTTTCCCTTGTGCATTACTACTATGTGTCCAACTCTGCTTGGCTATTTGATTAGCCTGAAACCTCTTCCTAAGGTTGATTGTATTAGAGTTTGGTGCAGTAAGAACTGAACTCTTGTTTTGCAACCATGTCTGGTTACTTTCTTCCAAGAAGTTGCCTGTGTGAGTAGTTTACTTTGCTTATTTGTTCCCTTCCCCTTTGCCCTTGTTTGTGTGATGCTCTATTGTTCTAAAACTGGTCGGTCTAAATGATTTCAAAAGAACTCTTTTAACTCTTTCGACTGTTTTCTTGAACTCTTTCAACTGTTTTCTCAAACTGTCTCTCAATTGTTTTTAATTGTCTCAATTCTATCACAATCCCACTACTCCTAGAACATTAGGTTTTGCCCCCTTAGTGTGAGCATTGCCTTGGGAGCCTTGAGCTCCTATTGAACTTTGATGCACAAGGCTGGGACTTCCACACTTGCACTTGTCTAACCATGATATTTTGGGTGCTTGGTATTGGCCAGGGGTTCAAACGAACCCTTAGGGAACTTTGCCGCACCCAAGCCTTGGTAATGGCTGTGAAACTCGAAAGAAGTGAGGTTGGAGATCTTGGGTCTGGCTGTAGGCTCCCTATGGAATAGCTTCTTTTTTTATCATTGTTGTATTTTTTAATTACTTGGTCTGCAATAACTTGTAAATAATTATGGGGTTTATAATGAAGTTGGGAGGGTTATGCATGCTCAGTTAAAGGGAATGGGTAGAGAACATGTTGATAGGATATTACTTACCTATTTGTGTGATAGAAATCATGTTTAGGACATGCATCTTACACGTAGAAATCCTATTCTTAGGTCTCCCATCCTATGTCTGTTATTCTATACATTTTCATAATCACAATCAGTTAATAATCAACGTTATTACCATTGCATTTGTATAGCATGTTTTAGTACTTTTGTCTGCATTATATATCATGCACTTAGGACCTTTGTTTGAAATTGTCGAATACTTTGCTAATTTAGTAAAAACTGGTTAATAAACTCCCTTTAAAACAGGAAACTAATATGCATGTCCACCTTCCTTTACGGTTTAAATAACGCCTAGGCAAGCCTTAGGCCGGATAAAAACCGATTAATCGCCTTAAGTCGTATTTAAATTATTCCACCACCGTCCAAATTCGTTTATCGATGAACCCCCTGATTTTTATACAAAAGCTTCTTCTTTTTTACCGCCTGGACAATTATTTTTACTAAATTACTCTTCTTTCCCCAGACCATAACTGGATTACTATTTTCCTAAAGAACTATTTGAGTAGTGTAAACTCTGCAATTTTCCAAACTGTAGTTCTAAGTTAACATGATTTATTGCTTTTCTTTACACTTTTGCAGTGTTAAAAAATACTATCTGTCCTAAAATTCCCTTTGCCATATGTTCCACGAATGTTTTCAAATTCCTAACACTGCAACTGTCTTTTTTTCCAAGTTATGAACGTCTTTACGACTCCCTTCCGCAAATTCTTTAGCTTCTATTTTTAAACTTATGCTCCAGCTTCTAAAAATTCTCTCTTCCTTAGACTTGAAGGTGTTCGCGACGTGCTAAATACGTGGTTGTTCATGGAGGGATATTTGAGCCTTTACATGCTTATATGATTCCATTATATGTAGTCTTATTTTCTTTTGTATGTCGCCTAGCATTTTAACCTTTAAACTTAAGGGTTCCACATAGTTCCTACCTCATAGGAATAGAGATCCTAAATTCCCTCTAGGATCTATAGGATGGGATGGATAATAGCACGCAATAAGCATTCGTAACCAATTCACGCGATCAAATACCTCGGCGGGGTGGGAAGGGTAGAATATGGAGATGATGACGATGCGATAATATCATAAAGTGACCCCTCTTTGGGAATATGTGCGGGATATTGTATTGAATGATCCACATTATTGTTAAACCTAGGACCTTTCTCTCTTTTGTTTGTTTTATTTAAATATCCTTCTATTGTAATGCTTTTCCAAATCAATCCTCTCTTTTATTTTAAATTTACGTCCTTCCTTCTTCTTTAAAGCTTTTTCAAGTTGTGTGAATGATATATGTGTGAACCTTCTTGTTTAATTGCTTCATCATTTTATAAAGTCATAATTAACATGGCCGGGAACCACACTAGAGGATCTTGAGGGGTGCCTAACACCTTCCCCTCAATATAATCTCAAGCCCTTACCCAAACTCTGGTTTTCTCCTCAAAATACTCTCTTCTTAAAGTGTCCTAATGCACTATAATCATTAGGTTGTGACTCTTCAAATTCCATAACCCGACTCCCTAACGGGGAATGAGAGTTGTTTTATCCATAATGTCGTAAAACCTTATTTCACTTTTAGAGGAAAAGGGGGTGTCGACAGCATGGAGACTCCACTGGAGATTTCTTTTTACGCTTTTACCATTACGTGTTTCATGACTTTATTGCTTTCTTTGCTACCTTTATTTATTTCTTTAATCATTTCTTCGTAATTACTAACTTGTTTCTTCATGTCTTTCTTTTTCGTTAACTGTTTTTCTGCTTTATTACCTCACTTTATTTCAATTCCGTCTTAAATTCCCAGCATATATTGTAATCATTATTGTATGAACGTGAAAATACATGTACTTATTTCATTGTGTTAATTGCATCCTTCAACATAATTTTCCACTCATGACAAACATATCTTATAGCAACGCTTATAATGAGTCGTTGCGCTCGTCCATTATTACAAACCCCTTAAATTTGGCAAAGGCATATTTGCAGTAAAATCAGTCGATCAACGGTGTAGTCAACGATTTCGTGCCTTTCCCTCTTGAGTTTTCCTCTCAAGGGTACATTGTCTAGCACTTCAAATAGAGGCCTTACTCTGTTTAAATGTTCATGCATCATGGTCAAACTTAGACAAGTCAGTTATGTTGTCCGCATAATGACTCATTAGGACAGCCTAAGCCAAAAGTCCATCGAGTTTCCTCGAAACCCAAATGGACATTCACGTTATGTGCATTGATTTAGAGTACTAAATGCCTCTTGCTAATTATTGATTTAAATAGTCGAGTCCGGTGGGGTTAAGGGCCTAACTCTCTATTTTGCAGGAAATGAGGCACGACGTCCCCAGATTTGATATGGCATCAAACATTCACCCGAAGTTACTATGCTGGTGGGATGATCTGCATGGTAGTGATCGCGTTGTTGTCCGCATACACTTAGGAAATCTTCCTTCACTCCTGGAAGTTAGGCTAGATAACAGGATTGTGGAAGCAAATACAATGTTTTGGGATAGTGAACGGTCTGTCTTCTGCTTTGGGGGTATTAAAATGACGCCGCTATTGGAAGAAATTGGGGGTCTTGCCGGAATTCCTTGGGATAGCCCGGGGTTGCTTACGCCGGAAAACCACAAAGGTAGAGGGTTCCTGAAAATGATGGGTCTCAAGAAGAATCCTAATCTGACCAGTCTGAAGGACTCCTACATATCCTTTTATTTCATTTATGAAAGGTTTAGACATAGCAAATCTTACAAGTCTGAAGGACTCCTATATATCCTTTGATTACATGTATGAAAGGTTCGGACATTGCAATCATACCGCACTCACATGGACGAGTTTGCCCTCCCTCTCTTTGGGGCGCATACATAGGAGAGCCTTTGTATTCATGTTCTGTTTCCTGTGCATGATAGTCTTTCCGATGTAGAAGGCTAGAATCCATACAAGACTAGTCATGGTAACCAAAGCCATGATGGAAGGTATCGGCGGGCAGACATTCAGCATAGCAGCCATGATCCTCGCCGAACTGTACCGAGCCTTAGAGAAATGTCAACAAGGGGCACCGCACTTTGAGGGGTGCAATTTGCTACTACAACTCTGTCTCATTGAACATCTTCAGAAGGGAGATTATAGATAAGAGATCATATGATGAGATTGGGATGACCATATCATTTTCCATCATCCAAAGCGAACGCACTTCATGCCGGATATGTTTGCTCACCCGGAAGATGCCAGTGGATGGGTAGAACTATTAGAGAATCTGAGAGAAGAGAAGTTACAATGGATGTACGAGTGGTTTCCAACTGAAGAGTTCATCATTCGATCTAGGGATTCGCCTTTCCTTGTACTTATCATCTTAAGAGGAACTTAACCTTATGTCCCTCTCCGAGTCATGAGGCAAGCGGGAAGAAAGTAGATTATACCAAGGGTGGAAAAGATGAGTCACTACAGGGCTGACTTCCAAGATGATGATAGCCCACACAAGTGTCGGGATCAGCATATGTGGCATTCCAAACTTATTTTGGAGAAGGAATCTATGGAGCCAGACAAGTATCAGGCGGGGCATGCGCCACTTTATCTGGGATGGCTAGAAGACGATCATATTGTCTTGGGAAAAACAGGTTTAGTCCATGGTCACATGGTTATGGATGAGGAGACTACAGCAAAGGTCAAGTATAATCAGCTACGCAAACGGATGCGAAAGTGTGAAAGTGAACATCGGGAAATACTAGGGGCCCAAGAGAAGGTAATCAATGAGTGGAAGGACATGGTTGTCCGCGCAAACAACCATTTAGGGTACTTGGAATGGGGTTTAGTGGTGCTGGACGGCAAGTTTCTGAAAAGGATCAACGACTGTCAGGAAGCTGAAGGTAATGAAGGTGGGCACTTGGCTCGGGCTTACTTGTTACTGGGACTGCGCGAGCTGATGAAAATATACGAGGAAGGAAAAGATACCGAATCTGGGGAAGGTTCTTCTGGGAGCAAGTAGTTAGGATTTTTTACTTCTTTCTTGGTGTAATAAGGCCACTGCCATTAGTGACAATTTCCCTTTATTTCAGTTTGTTTTGACTCATTCTATTTTCTATTGATAAAATGAGGTGTTTGGTGTTATAATTTCTCCAAATAATATTTGTCGCTAGGCCTACCTCAGGCACAACGAGGAACCCAAATAGGGAACGACTGATATTCTTGCAACAATGTGTTTAAATACCGCAATATTTTCTTTCTCAGAATCTGCACTAACTTTTTACCATTTGGTTTTCTTTGATTTATTATTCCCCTCCCCAAAGGTTAGTTGGTGCATTCTGGCACCATCAACATACTCAACAAGATCTAAGGGTCCTCCTCCTCCTCCTCCTCCTACGAGTCCTCCCAGAAACAGGAACAAAGGAAATATGGGAGATAATGAAGCAAGAAAGAAAATTGAAGGAACTTCCCAAGGTACCCCGATCACCAAAAAAACTGCTGCTCATTTGGAGCAAACTTTGCTAAGATTCCGAGAAGAACTAGATCAGGTCCAGAGTTTGGCAAGTTTGTGTAAGACTCCGTGAAAATGAGTGCTCAAATGTTAGCAGCTCATACAGTCGAGTCTACCCATGTGGATTGGATCCTTTTTACTATTTGTAACTTGAAAAGGTGAAATCAAAATTTTTTCCAGAAAATGGTCAAAATACGGTGCAGAAAGCGGTCACAGATCAGCTATGCGGACCGCATTCCTACCGCGTAGTGAGTCAGAGAGCAACCAAATTTTGATGTTAAAAATGCGGTCAAATATGCGATCGGACTGCAGAGTGATCGCATGTTGTCCCTGAGGAAATTCAAAGGTCATTTCTACGGTTCATTCTACGACCGCAGAACTCAAATGCGGACTGCATGTCCACCGCATTCCCAACTCGAGAGGTTTGAAGTATTAGCCATTTCTGCGGTCCATTCTGTGGACCGCATGTCTGTTCTGCGATCACAGAGTTGCGTCGCAGATTGAGCTTGCCTAGTGATTTTCTAAAAATCTAAGCTCAGCCCCTCTTTAATAAAAACACCTCATCCCTCATTTTTAACCTATTTTCTGAACAAAATAAGAGAGAGAAAGAGAGGGTCCTAGAGAGAGAAAGCAAATTCTTCATCAATTGATCTTTCAAAACCATTGGAGCTTGGAAAATTCTTGGTGCATTGTCTTCTCTATTGATTTCTCAGGTAAAAAACCTAACCCATTTCCTCCAAATTTCGAAATTAAGCTTGGGAAGTGAACCCCATACACTTTCTTTGAATATTCTTCATAAAATTTTCATGCATGTCTTTAAAACTCAAATATCTTGTAAAAAGGGAATTGGGTAGTAACTCTGAGTTTAAATTTCTAAAGCCTAAGTGTTGCTCATGAACTAGATTGGCTTCTTGATTGCTTGGCAAATCGGACTAGAGGTTTAAAAGGAATAATCAACTCTAGGTATGTATGGCTAACGGTTATCCTTGTGAAATCGACCTATGCTAGTTGTGAAATTGTTGATAGTTGATATTCATGTGAGAATCATTGTGAAGATTTGTGTGGTATAATTGTGTGTTAACACTTTCTGGTGAATGTTGTGGAACTTGTAATTGGAACAACGGAAATGGAAACAATATGGAACAATTGAAAGGGGAATAATGTGGAACAATGGAAATGGAAACAATGTGGAACAATGGAAATAGGAATAATGTGGAACAGTGGAAATGGAAATATTGTGGAACAACATGTGTGATTAGTTGTGAATAACTGTTGTGATGATCTAAATTGTGTACCAATTTGATGAACATGAGGAAATGGTTGTTTCTAGTTGTGGAATTGCATTACCCTTGTTGTGGATCTATGTTAACAATGTGCCATCGTTGATTTCTTGTATTTGGTGTTGTGTTGTTTATGTTGTGGATTGAAAACTGTCAGGTGGGGTCGGGTTGCGCGCTGCAACACGGTGAAATAAGGTGTGGGTTGGGGTGATAAGGGTGGACGAGGTAATAAGGGTGGACGAAGCAATAAGACTGGAAAAATGTGAACCAGTATCACTATTGATATGAATATGAATCATGAAATGATAAATGTGGAAATGTTAAAGGAGACAGCATGAGAGTTTGTAACATGTGAGGCACTAATTGCCCCTTTGTATGACTACTTGAATCAAGTGTTATACTATCTTTCTCTTAGAGGCTCCGTGGACAGTGGTATGTGGGCTAGAACTTATGTATAAAGGTGTATGTTTTGGGCGATGTAAAACTTGTATACCATTTCCCTGTTAATCATAATGTGTGGTTATATAAGAGAAATCATGTGTTGTTTCATTTGAAAATTTTAGTATCTTTTGGCTTATTATTATTGAATAATTTGCGGTAACACGTGGGTAATAGGAAAGGCACCTAGGTCCACTCGACTGGGGATACGTGGTTGAGTGCCGGTCATGCCCTTGGATTTGGGGCGTGACAAACTTGGTATCAGAGCCTAAGGTTTTAAAGGAGTCATAGGATGTCTCGGAGCCGTGCCTACTAGAGCCCTTCTTATTGGTGTGTTGTCGACCACATCCATAAGTTGGGGGCTACACGGGCATATAGGAAAACTGATCCTCTACTTTGTTATTCCAAGTTCATGCGGCGAAGTGATGTTGTGTCTAATTCGTGCTCTATTTCGAATTATAAGTGATGGTACCTAAGAAGAAAGTTAGAATTGGCCTAGGGGCCAATGCTACTTCCAGTGCGGTTGTGGATCATGTGCCAACTGCTGTGGGTGAGAGTGATTCCCCCGTTCTGAATTTTCCTGCTCCATCTATTCCTTATCAAAGCAATCATGTTCCAGCAGCGGCCGAGGGTGCTACTATCCCTCCTGCTAATGCTCCTAATCCTGATGTTTCCCAAGCTTCCGATTCCGAGATTTCTGATGGGGACCTTAGGGGAGCTATCCGTATGCTGTCTCAGTTAGTAGCCGCCTAGGCCCAGAGATCTCATGATGCCCCTGTGTCCTCCAGCGGACAGGTAGATTCCTCCAGCTCCAAAGTTCATCAGTTTTTGCGATTGAATCCTCCATAGTTCTCAAGCACAGACCCAGAGGCTGATCGGCAAGAATTCCTTGATGAGATGTACAAGACCCTTCGAGTGATGAAGGCTACAGAAATACAAGGGGTAGAATCGGCTTCATACAGGTTGAAGGGGGCTGCGCGTTCGTGGTTTGAGATGTGGGAGGATTCCCGTGAGGAGGGGGGCCCTCCATCTAGATGGGATGAGTTCGTGGATGCCTTTATGGACCACTTTTTGGCTGCCGAGACCATGGCAGCCTGTATCACTGAGTTTTAGGTTCTTAAGCAGGGCAGCATGAGTCTGTGGGAATATCATATGGAGTTCGTGATATTGTCCAAGTATGATCCTCAGTTGGTGTCGACTATGGAGGCTAGAGTTCGGCGATTTGTTTAGGGTCTCAGTCCATTGGTAGTAAATGAGGCTGCTACAGCAGCACTGCATTCAGACATGAACTATGGAAGATCGTGGGTTTTTCTCAGGCCACAGAGGCCAGGAAGTTGAAGATTCGGGCAGACAGGGAGAGTCGCAACAGGGCCCGATCTATGGGTCACTCAGGGAGGTCAGCTCCAGGGAGAGGGTCATCAGGACCATCTCAGTCTTATGCTTAGTCCTCAGCTAGTGCACCATCATATTTGCACCATTTCCAGTAGGGTAGCCCTTCGGGGCCAGTTTCAGACAGTAGGAGGTCCCGCCAGTTCACTCATTCGGGGGTGAGACCTCGACAGTATGGAGGTATATGTCCTAAGTGTGGGAGATTTCATATAGAGACTTGTTGCTTGGATGCTCCATTGTGTTACAATTGTGCGGTGAGAGGTCACATACAGCAGGATCGGTGCGCCCTCCAGACCCAGCAAGGCGTGGTGCAGCCAGAGGTGGAGCTCGTGGTAGGGGCGGACCCAGCAGGTTTTATGCATAGAGTGGCCGTCAGAGTGCTGAGGCTTCCCCAGATGTTGTCATAGGTACCCCACCTGCTCAAACCTTTGATTGTTATGCTCTTATTGATCAGGGGTCCTCTTTGTCCTATGTCATTCCATTTGTTGCTTCGAGTTTTGGGATTGAACCCGAGCAGCTTCTTGAGTCGTTCTCTATATCGACTCCGGTTGGTGATTCTATTACAACTGCGTGCGTATATAGGGATTGTGTTGTCATTGTAGGTGGTCGTGTTACCACGGCTGACCTTATCGAGCTTGGGATGGTGTATTTTGATGTAATCATGGGGATGGATTGTCTCTATTCGTTCTTTGCCAAACTTGATTGCCGGACGAGAGTCATGAGACTCGAGTTCCATAATGAGCCGGTTTTTGAGTGGAAAGAAAATGGTGTGGTGCCGAAGGGTAGGTTTATTTCCTACATCAAGGCTTCGAAGATGATCAGGATGGGTGTACCTATCATTTAGTTCGGGTGACGGACACTACTCCAAAGGTTCCTACCCCCGAGTCCATGCCAGTTGTGAAGGAGTTTCTTGAGGTATTTCTAGAGGAGCTTCCAGGAATCCGGCCAAATAGAGAGAATGATTTTGGGATTGATGTATTGTCAGATACCCAGCCAAAATGTATTCCACCGTATAGAATGCCGCCAGCAAAGTTGTGAGAGTTAAAAGAACAGTTGAAGGATTTATTGGAGAAGGGGTTTATTCGGCCAAGTGTGTCACCATGGGGTGCTCCGATTATTTTTGTCAGAAAGAAGGATGGGTCACTTCGGATGTGTATCGATTGTCGGCAGCTTAATAAAGTCACCATCAAGAATAAGTACCCTTTGCCTTGGATAGATGATTTGTTCGATCAATTGCAAGGTGCAAGTTTCTTCTCCAAACTTGATTTGCGGGTTCGGGTACCACCAATTGAAGATCAGGGAGCAGGATATTCCTAAGACCGCTTTACGAACGCGTTATGGCCACTTTGAATTCTTGGTCATGTCGTTTGGGCTAACCAATGCCCCGGCAGCTTTTATGGATCTTATCAATCGGGTCTTCAAGTCATTCTTAGGCTCCTTTGTGATTGTTTTCATTGACAACATCCTCGTATATTCGTGAAGCAGGGAGGACCATGCTAGTCACCTCAAGGCGGTTTTGCAGACTCTACATCAGCACCTATTGTATGCCAAGTTTTCCAAATATGAATATTTGTTGGAGTCCGTCACTTTTCTGCGTCATGTGGTCTCCATTGAGGGGATTCAGGTAGACCCCCAAGAGATTTCAATGGTGAAGGATTGGCCTACGCCTACGACCCCGACGGATATCCGTAGCTTTTTGGGGTTAGCAGGGTATTATCGGAGGTTCGTAGAGGGATTCTCCACCCTCGCCTCTCCTTTGACTAAATTGACGCAGATATCAGCTAAATTCCAGTGGTTAGATGCTTCTGAGAAGAGTTTCCACGAATTGAAGACAAGGTTGACTTCGGCACCAGTATTAGCCTTGCCAGAAGGCACATAGGGGTTTGTTGTCTATTGTGATGCCTCCAGGGTTGGTTTAGGGTGTGTTCTGATGCAGCACGGGAAGGTTATAGCATATTTTTCAAGAATCACGAGAAAATTATCCGACGCATGATTTGGAGCTTGCAACAGTTGTGTTCGCCTTGAAAATATGGAGGCATTATCTTTATGGGGTTCAAGTAGATGTGTTTTCAGATCACAAGAGTCTTTAATATCTATTCAAGCAGAAGGAGCTAAATTTGTGGCAATGGCGGTGGTTAGAACTGCCTAAGGATTATGCATGGACATCTCGTACCATCCAGGGAAGGTGAACGTGGTGGCCGACGCCGGAAATCCATGGGTAGTTTGGCTCACTTGAGAGCGGATCAGAGGTTCCTAGCTCGGGAGGTACATCAGTTGGCCAGCCTTGGGGTTTGTATCTCGGCCCGGAATGAGGAGGAACTTATGGTGCATAATATACAGGAATCATTGCTCGTTGGAGAGGTTAAGGAAAAGAAGTTTGTTGATCCAGCATCGCCACAATTAAAGGAGGCGGCTCTAAGTGACAAAATTTCAACATTTTTGCTCGGCAGCGGCGATGGTGTACTACGAAGCCATGACAGGTTATGTGTCCCAGATGTGGATAATCTTCGGGAGAGGGTAATGGTAGAGGCTCATCATTCCAGGTATTCATTGCACCCAAGATCTACAAAGATGTATCACAATCTCAAGGATATCTATTGGTGGAGTGGTATGAAGAAGAGTGTAGCGGACTTCGTCTCTAAGTGCCCGAATTGCCAGCAAGTGAACGGCGAGCAACAGCGGCCAGGAGGGTTGACTCGGCTTATAGAAATATCGATGTGGAAGTGGGAAATGATCAATGTGGACTTCGTGACAGGACTACCTCGTACTCAGCACAAGATCGATTCAATTTGGGTAATCGTGGATAGGCTCACCAAATTAGCTCACTTTTTTCCGGTCAAGTCCACTGATACTGCGCAATCATATGCTCGGTTGTATATCAAGAAGATAGTGAGGCTTGGTGGTACGCCACTTTCTATCATTTTGGATCGAGGAGCTCAGCTTACAGCTAACTTCTGGAGGAAATTTCATCAGGGTTTGGGTACTCAAGTGAATCTCAGCACACATTTTCATCCGCAGACCGATGGCCAAGCAGAACGAACAATTGAGACGCTCGAGGATATGTTGCGGGCATGTTTCTTGGATTTCAAAGGTAATTGGGATGATCACCTGCCCCTTATAGAGTTTTCTTATAATAACAGCTTCCATGCTAGCATCCGAATGGCCCCATTTGAAGCATTGTACGGAAGAAGGTGTAGGTCCCCGATCGGATGGTTCGAGGTTGGTGAAGCGGAATTAATAGGGCCAGATCTCGTGCACCGGGCCAAGGAAAAGGTAAGAGTCATTTAGGAGAGAATGAAGATTGCTCAACGTTGCTAGAAATCCTACGCGGACGTGCGTCGAAGAGAATTGAAGTTTCAAGAAGGAGATTGGGTATTCTTGAGGGTGTCTCCTATGAAAGGAGTCATGCGCTTTGGGAAGAAGGGAAAACTAAGTCGTAGGTATGTCGAGCCTTATCAAATCACTCAAAGGATTGGTCAAGTTTCTTGTAGGTTGGAATTGCCCCCTGAAATATCTCTAGCGCACCCGGTGTTTCATGTATCCACGTTGAGGAAAGTTGTGGGTGATCCGTCTAAAATTGTGCACGTGGAAGACATCAAGGTTACAGAAGAGTTATCATATGAGGAGATTCTGGTTGCTATTCTGGATAGGCAAGTCCGAAAGTTGCGAAACAAGGAAATTGCTTCAGTTAAAGTGTTGTGGAAAAACCAACAAGTTGAGGAAGCCATGTGGGAAGTGGAAGATGAGATGAAGATAAAATACCCACATCTATTTGAATAAGTTAGAAACGATCGTGCGTATCTTGTCACTAGGAGGGCTAATTTTGTGTTCCTTTAGGTATTAGAATCATCCTTTCTCTTTCCAAGTGCCTTATTGTTGTAGTTTCTCCAAGTTGTGCCAACAAAGTTTATGTGTCGTAACTATTTAAACAATGAGCTGTCCTTTTTGTAATGAAAGCTTTGTGCTTCCATGTCAAGGTGATGCATGGAGGTAATAATTAATTTTCCATGGAGACTGTGTATGAAGATGTTCTAGTTGTGTAACGATTAGTTTTTGCATGAGGGAATTATATTGAAATGAATAACAGTGTTGTACCCTTGTGATAGGTAATTGGCTTTGATAGTGCAGATGATTAATGCTTAATTTGATTATATGTTGTGTGCCAAATGGTTAAAAGTGTATCAAAGGGGTTGAATATGTATAGGTGTGAGGATTATGAGTTTTACAACTGTTGTGAAGGTAGCAAGTTGTGTAGTAATGCTTGGGAATATGTTTTGTAGGTTGTTTAGCAGGTGGTAATGTCCATATTACAAAGGAAACTCTGGCAAATTTTTTTAAAAATAAACCTGAAAGTTAATAAAAGTTTAGAAACTTGCATATCAGATTTTCAAACTCATTTGGTTTCCCAAGTCCTCTTTCGAGGACGAATGATCTTAAGCGGGGGAGGATGTAAGGCCCCGTGAAAATGAGTGCTCCGATGTTAGCAGCTCATAGAGTCGAGTCTACCCATGTGGATCGGATCTTTTTTACTGTTTTGAACTTGAAAATGTGAAATCAAAAATTTTCCAGAAAATGGTCAAAATGTGGTCGCAGATCAGCTATGCGGACCGCACTCCTATCGCAGAGTGAGTCAGAGAGCAACCAAATTTTTGATGTTGAAAATGCGGTGAAATCTGCCATCGCATAATCAATATGTGGACCGCAGAGTGATCGCATATTGTCCCTGAGGAAATTTGAAGGTCAGTTCTGCGGTGCATTCTGCGACCGCAAAACTCTAATACGGACCGCATGTCCACCGTATTCCCAACCCGAGAGATTTGAAGTTTGAGCCATTTCTGTGGTCCATTCTATGGACCGCATGTCTGTTCTGCGATCACAGTGCTGCGTTGCAGATTGAGCTCACCCATTTATTTTCTAAAAGTCTAAGCCTGACCCCACTTCAATTAATACACCCCATCTCTTATTTTTAACCCATTTTCTGAACAAAATAAGAGAGAGGAAGAGAGGGTCCTAGGGAGAGAAAAAAAATTCTTCATCAATTGATCTTTCAAAACCATTGAAGCTTGTAAAATGCTTGGTGTATTCTCTTCTCTATTGATTCTCAGGTAAAAACCCTAACCCATTTCCTCCAAATTTTGAAATTAAGCTTGGGAAGGGAACCCCATACACTTGCTTTGAATTTTCTTCATAAAATATTCATGCATGTCATTAAAACTCAAAAAACTTGTAAAAAGAGAATTGGGTAGTAACTATGAGTTTAAATTTCTAAAACCTAAGTGTTGTTCATGAATTAGATTGACTTCTTGATTGCTTGGCAAATCGGACTAGAGGTATAAAGGGAATAATCAACTCCGGATATGTATGGCTAACTGTGATCCTTGTGAAATCACCGTATGCTAGTTGTGAAATTGTTGATAGTTGATATTCATGTGAGAATCATTGTGAAGCTTTGTGTGGTATAATTGTGTGGTAACACTTTGTGGTGAATGTTGTGGAACATGTAATTGGAACAACAGAAATGGAAACAATGTGGAACAATGGAAAGGGGAATAATGTGGAACAATGGAAATGGAAACAATGTGGAACAATGAAAATGGAAATAATGTGGAACACTAAAAATTGAAATATTGTGGAACAACGTGTGTGATTAGTTGTGAATAACTGTTGTGATGATCTAAATTGTGTACCAATTTGATAAACATGAGGAAATTGTTGTTGCTAGTTGTTGAATTGCATAACCCTTGTTGTTTGTTGCTAGTTGTGGAATTGCATAACCCTTGTTGTGGATCTATGTAACAATGTGTCATAGCAACACGGTGAAATAAGGTGTGGGTTGGGGTGATAAGGGTGGCCGAGGTTATTAGGGTGGACGAGGCAATAAGGGTGGAAAATATGATCCAATATCACTATTGATATGAATATGAATCATGAAATGATAAATGTGGAAATGTGAAAGGAGACAGCAGGTGAGTTTGTAACTTGTGGGGCACTGATTGCCCCTTTGTATGACTACTTGAATCAATTGTTGTGAAATGTTTGGTTGTTGCTCCATGGTTGTACTTGTACCATTGTTGTTCAGTTCTGTACTTGTATGTGCAAGTTTGGCTTGAGTTTACTTGGGACAGAGTTTGTTCATACATGCCAGTACAATTCAAATGTACTGACGTCCCTTTTGCCGGGGGCGCTACATTCATGTTATTATTGTAGATGGATCCGTGGCAGGCAGTCCAGTCCACCATACGTAGCTCCTCTTCTCTATCGGCGGTATTCGTGTTGGTGAGCCTCTTTCCTTCTGGGGCTTTGTGTGGCTCATGCCAACTATGTTGTTGTATCTTGGAGTCTTGTGTCTTTTTGTAAAGGTATAGCTGGGGCCTTGTCGCCGGCAAGTGTTGTACTATCTTTCTCTTACAGGCTCGTAGATAGTGGTATGTGGGGTAGAACTTATGTATAAAGGTGTATGTTTTGGGCATCGTAAAACTTGTATACCATCTTCCCTGTTAATCATAATGCATGGTTATAAAAAAGAAATCATATGTTCTTTCGTTTGTAAAATTTAGTATCTTTTGGCTAAGTATCATTGAATAATGTGGGGTAATGCGTGGTGAATAGGAAAGGCACCTAGGTCCACTCGACTGGGGATACCCGGTTGGGTGCCGGTCATGCCCTCGGATTTGGGGCATGACAGTTTGTCCATCTCCCTTGCTGCTGCAGATGTCAACAATCAGGTCCCTGCACCTCCGCAGGAGACCCCAACCCAAGCTCCGAACAATGCTCCGCAGCTCATCTCCTGTGCCCCAAAATGCTCCAAATCATCAAGATACCCCTATGTTTGTGGATACTTTGACACACTATACACAGCCCATATCAGAGGTGTCAGGATCAGACTCACTCATTCAGAACTTGGTTGCTAAAACTCAAGAAACTCACTAGCAGGGTTCAAGGCGTGGAAGGTAAAAGGTGTAGAGGGTCTAATGAAGACCTTTGTGTTCAACCAGATGGGTACAAACCTCCTAAGTTCGAAATGTTTGATGGTACAGGTGATCCCAGGGTTCACCTCAGGATGTATTGTGACAAGTTAGTAGGAGTTGGTAGAGATGAAACGATCCGCATGAAACTATTCATGAGGAGCTTGAACGGTGATGCTTTATCTTGGTATATCATCCAAGATGCGAAAAAGTGGACGAATTGGGTAAACATGGTGTCCTATTTCATGGAACGTTTCAGGTTCAATACTGAGAACGCACCGGATGTGTTCTATATCCAGAATTTGAAGTAGAAACCCACCGAAACCTTTTGCGAGTATGCTACTCGTTGGAGGTCAGAAGCTACCAAGGTTAGACCGGATTTGGAAGAAGAACAAATGAACAGATTTTTCGTCCGTGCTCAGGACCCGTAGTATTACGAGAGATTGATGCTGATAGAGGGGCAGAAGTTCGCTGATATCATCAAACTGGGAGAAAGGATTGAAGAGGGAATCAAAAATGGTATGGTTACTAACCTTGAGGCACTGCAGGCCACCAACAAAGCCTTGCAATCTGGTAGTACGTCGAAGAAAAAAGACTTAAACTCTGTAATGGTTGCGCAGAGTAAGGGTGCAAACAGGCCGGTTCAGACCCGGGACCGGACCGGGACCGCGGTCCTGGCGGGCCTGGCAGGCCTAGTGGGCCAGTCCTGGCGGTCCCGGTCCTACCGGTCCAAAAAACCCGTGACGGGCCGGTCTTCATCTTCGAACCGTCAGGCCCGGGACCTCCTGGCAGGCCAGGGCCGGTCCTGGCTGGCCAGGCGGGCCCTATCGAGCCCAGGCAGGCCCAATGGCTATTTTTTAAAAAAAAATTGAATAATCAGTAACGGCTATTTTCAAAAATAGCCGTTTGGAACTTTGTAAAATAGCCATTTGGCCCCCAAACTTTATATAATTACACTTTTTTCCATTTCTCAACTATAAATACCCCCTCATTCTTTCATTTTTATTCACCAATTCATCAATATCTCTCAATCTCTCTCAAGCTCTCTTTCAATCTTTCTACTACAATTGCTTAATCTATTGTTGAAAATTCGTGAAAAATTGTGAAGTTGTTGAATTGAAGTTTTCAAGTGTTTAACCATTTTCAATTTTCAAGAAGTTGTTTGGCAATCCGGTAAACTCATTTCAACTCTTACGTGTTAATAATATATTTTTGTGTTGTTTAGTTTGCATAATTCTAATTAGTATGGCATTTTCTTTGAAAAATATGTTCGGTAAAGGAAAAGGTAAAACCGGTGAAAGTAGTGGCTATAATACTACCCTTCCCCCGGCTCCCCGACCTACAAAAGATAAGCAAGTTGAAAGTAGTTGCCAAACTAGACGTCCTACTCCGCCTCTCGTAATGCTTGATAGTGATCACCCTTGTTTTCAATTTACCGATAGTGAATTTCTACATGATGTTGCAGTAGGTGGTAGATTAGATGATGAAATTATTAATGCTCTTTATCCTAATGAACCTATCTTAGAGGAAAATGAGGATGATAATGATGATGATGAAACCCCAAGCACCAGATTTAGATGATACACCTACTAGTCATGTTCATAACTCAAGTAATGCACCGGCACACCCACCTGTAGAAACTCCAACTTTTTGTAGACAACCTGCTAAACGTGCAGAAACATCATTAGTTTGGCATATGTTTTACTCAAGTAAGAGAACAAATTAAGGCTAAGTGTAAAACTTGTGGGAAATTACTTGTTCATAAATTTACTGGAGACCGTAGCGGCACAGGTAGTTTGGTTAGTCACATAAAAATACACCCTAGAGATAAGGCTAGATTTTTTCAAATGCAAGCGCAGCAAGAGGGGGGGACAAGTGTAGATTCTCAAGTTAACCCTAGTACAGGTTCAAATCTAGTTCAACCAGGAATTAACAGTGTCACCGGAGGTATTCTATATTACGATCCAAATAGAGATCGTGAACAACTAGCAAAGATGATTATTGTTATGTGCTTGCCTTATACTTTTGCTTCTAATCCTAATTGGGTTAACTATATTAGAAGAGTTTTTAATCCTACTTATAAAGGTTGGCCTCGCGCAACGGTTAAGGCCGATATTTATAAATTCAAACATGAATATGAACAATATTTGCGCTATTTATTTACTCATATACCTAATAGGATTTCTATTACAACTGATATTGGTACAAGTAATAATGACTGTGATTATCTAACTGTTACAAGTCACTGGATAGATGAGGACTGGACAATGCAAAAACGCATAATTGCATATAGAAAAATTAATTCACGTCACACGGGTAGGTTTATAGCTAACAATGTTTCAGATATATGTAGATATTTTGCTTTAGCGATAAAATAATGGCAATTTCTATGGATAGTGCTTCTATTAACACTAGTGCAATAGGCATGCTAACACAAACCCTTAATCCTGCATTTAGTAATATTTTTCATGTTATATGTATTTGTCATATTTATCATTTAATTGTTGGTGATGGTATGCGAATATTAAACATAGAAATTGAAAAGGTGAGAATGGCTCTTAATTGGCTATTTTATTCAAACCGTAGAACTAGACTTAGAGAGTATTTTAAGAAATGTGATGAATATGGCCTTAGAGAAAGAAAGGTTCCTAAACCTTGCCCAACTAGGTGGAATTGCATGTACGAAAGTTTAGTAGTTGCGTATGAATATAGAAACCCAATTAATGCTACGTTTAATTCTCGGGTAGGTGGTGAGGATGATGATGAAATGCTTACTACCCAAGATTGGACTAATGTTAAAATTCTTTTAGATTTTTTTAGAATATTTTCAAGTTGCTACAAATGCATTTTCTGGGCAATATTATCTTACTATTTCAAACTGTTTAGTTTATATTTCCGCACTAGCTGATTTGTTTGTTGAATTTAGAGAGGGTGGGGATATTTATGAACTTTCTATGAATGAAATGAAACAAAAGTTTAAAAAATATTTTTTCCCTATCCCTCCTATTTTTGGTGAAGCTGCAATGTTAAATCCAACAATGAAATTAGGAGGTCCTCATTTTTGGTATTCTAATATTTATAAAGCTTTAGATCTTTCAGAAGAGGAAATTGCTACACTTGCTGATGCAAAAGTATCAATTAAAATTAATGCTCAAACTGTTTATAATGCTTATAAACAGGCGTTAGAGCATGCTAGGCCAAATATTCCAACCCCTACTTCGTCTAGCTCACAATCGTCTAAAAGAGCTGCGGGCTTAACAGCTCTTAAATCTTGGACGGAGTTTCGGGGTTCTCAAGGTGATAA
This sequence comes from Nicotiana benthamiana, assembly GCA_034376525.1. Taxonomy (NCBI): domain Eukaryota; kingdom Viridiplantae; phylum Streptophyta; class Magnoliopsida; order Solanales; family Solanaceae; genus Nicotiana; species Nicotiana benthamiana. The sequence goes on along the minus strand of CM067329.1, from coordinate 133,524,032 downwards.
TTTTGATGAAATTTCACATCTAAATGAGCTTCAAGTTTACTTGTCACAGGGACTAGAAAAGGATAATCCAGACGGCTCTTTCAATCTTTTGGAATGGTGGAAGTCAAGGGAAAAACATTTTCCCGTTCTTGCAAGGATGGCTCGGGATGTTTTATCAATTCAAGCTTCAACTGTTGCATCGGAGAGCACTTTCAGTCAAGCAAGACTACAAATCACTGATCATAGAGCGGCGATGAGGGAGAGCTTGGAAAAATCAGTGCTTTTTAGAGATTGGATCCGCGCTGAAAGAAGAAACTTTGGCATTGCAGAATCACAACCGGCGATAGATGAAGCATATGAAGAAATGATAGCAGAACTTTCGGAGGATTCGGCTTCGCCCGGAAGTGGTGATGAACAAGCTTCATTTCCACCACCACCAACTCAACCTCCTCCCAACCTTGACGGATTTATGAGATTTGTTAGAGATACAAAGTAGATTATGATGTAACTTGTACATTGGCACATCTTATTTTAGTTTTTTTTTCCTTTTAATGGTGGTATTAGTACCTTATTTTGCTCATTCCATTGGGGGAAGGAAGACTAAGAAAGATATGCCATTTTGGTCAATAAAAATGCTCTTTATCAAATCCTTGAGTATCTTTTTTCTCAATATTTCTTTGTCTTTACTTCGATATCAATCGTTGAATATATATATATATATATATATATATATATATATATAACATACAATATATAAAATACAATATATAACATACAATATATACTACAATAAAATATATATATATGAGAATATATATACATAACGTACAACCTAAACTACAAGAAAATATATAAGTAATAACATATATACATAAGATACAATTTATATAAGAGAATATATATACATTATACATAAGAGATATAATATATATACAATATATACTAATTAGTACAACACAATATACTAATTATTACGACACAATATATATATTATATACAATATATACTAATTACTACAACACAATATATACATAATATATATCTATATATATATATAATATACAATATATACTAATTATTACAACACACTATATACATAATATACAATATATACTAATTACTACAACACAATATATACATAATATATATCAATATATACATAATATACAATATATACTAATTACTAAACATACTATATACATAATATACAATATATACTAATTACTACAACACAATATATACATAATATACAATATATACTAATTACTACAACACAATATATACTATACTAATAACTTAGTACACCATATAAAATATATTCTACATTATACTAATAACTACTATACAAGATATTTCCTTAAAAAAAATATCCGTCGGGCCCGTTAGGCCCGCCAGGCCTAGGACCACTGTGGGCTTAGGCCCGTCACGGGCCGGTCTCAACCGCCAGGACCGCCAAGCCCGGGACTGCCAGGCCCGGCACACGAAGCCCAGGACCGCGAAGCCCGGCCCGTCAGGCCCATTTAGGCCCGGGCCCGGGCCAGAAGACACCCTTAGCGTAGAGAAACCACTCTCCTATGAAATATCAACCCTACCCTCCAACTCCACTCACATACCAACCCTCTCTAAATTACCAGGCACCCTCACCTACCTATCAAAATCCATATCCCGTCTACCAAACATCTCAATCACCGACATATCAGCCTACCTCGCCAGGATATTCCCATCCCGCACCTGTATACCAAGCTTATAACTCCCAACCTCCTCACTATCCATCACTGCCTACCCGCCAAAACTTTCCACGACCAAGCCCAAACTTTGACCGCAAAAAGCCTAGACAATACACCGTTATTGCTGAACCTATTAACCAACTATATGAGAAGCTCAAAGCCCTTGGATATGTTACACCCATCCCAGCCATAACCCCAGAAAACCCTTCCCAATGGATCAACCCAAATAAAACATGTGCATACCATTCGGGGATGAAAGGCCATACCATCGACGAGTGCCACTCGTTGAAGGACAAAATTCATACCTTAATTGACAACAAGTTCATCATAGCCAATGATCCTTCTCCTAATGTTCGTAACAACCCTCTACCAGACCATAAAGGTGGAGGCATCCACATGATTGAGGTTGAGGACGACTGGGATCCCGAAGGATTAATCGGTTTGATATCTGAAGAAGATGAGCCCACGGAACCGGTGGTCACTCTTAATCCTATTGTTGTGCAAATCCAGCCATCTAAGGGCAACATGGTAAATATATCTTTACCATTTGAGTTCGAGGCACCTCCTCCAAAGGTGCCAAAACCAATTGAGGTGGAGTTCGGGACTCCAAAGGCGCCCGCGCCAATTGAAGTTGCTATGTTGCCCCCAAAGGTTCCCATTCTGGTCACCATGTCAGACATTACCCCATTTCAGTCAAATGCCATACCCTGGAACTACACAGCCGAGGTGAGAAGGAAGGGAAAAGCACACCACGGGTGAAACGATCGCCGCGCAAGGTATGACTAGAACAGGCAGGGTGTACACACCAGAGCACTTAGCTTAGTCTAGCAAGCAGGCCTCTGGACGTCCCATTGAAACAGGACCTGATGATCTCTGGAGAAAGATACAGGCTAAAGAGTATTCAGTTGTCGAATAGCTAAACAAGACTCCGGCGCAGATTTCTATCTTAGCATTGTTGTAGAGTTCCGAGGCACATATGAATGCCTTGATGAAGATATTGAGCGAGGCTTATGTCCCGAGAAACACAAGAGGAGGAGAGATGGAAAACATGATAGGGCAGGTATTTGAAAGTCACAAAATCACTTTCCACGAGGATGAATTGCCACCTGAAGGGCTCATTCACAATAAAGCACCACACATCACTGTGCAATGTGAGGATCATTTCATCACCAGGATCTTAGTCGACGGAGGTTCTAGCCTCAACATCTGCCCATTGATCACCCTCAAGAAGTTAGGCAAAGGATTGCATGAGATAAAGGATGGGGCTATTAACGTTAAGGCTTTTGATGGTTCTCAAAGGTCCACCCTCGGGGAGATTAGCTTGTGCTTGCAAATGGGCCCTACTTGGTTTGATGTTGATTTCTAAGTCATCGATGTACCAGCATCTTACAACCTACTGCTGAGACGACCCTGGATCTACGTTGTTGGGGCTGTGGCGTCAACCTTACATTAGGTCGTGAAGTTGAATGGAACCATCAGGAAGTAATCATCCATGGCGATGGTAGCAACCCCATACACAGTCGCCAGACCATTCCGATGATCGGAGGCAGAAGAAGGATAGGCGAAGAAACATATTATCATATTGAGCGAGTCAACACAGTGGACAAGGACAAATGGTGGAGTAACAAGGTTGAGAGCATTCTTAATTGGAGTGGGTATGAACCAGGGAAAGGACTCGGTAAGAATCTGCATGGTATCACCAAACATATCCAGTTGAAGAAGCATGGTACTACCTTCGGACTGGGGTACGAATACACTTGGCCGGAATTCAAAAACTAGTCACCACCATGGCACGGCCCATATTACCCATTGGAACACACCATACCTCGGTTGGAGCATACATTTCAACCAGCCGACACTTTGTATGGGTTAGAAGAAGACGAGGCTCCTGCGGCAATGAGGAACCTATTTCTGGAGGAGGACATGGACTGTTGTGTGATTTTTGAGGAGGAAAGGGAGGAAGGACCTTCCATTCAGGCTCTGAATCGAGGGGAGCACCTCTCCAATTGGTCAATCAGGACCACTATCGCTCGGAAATCTTCGGGGTAGCAACGCTGAACAAGCATCATGCATCTTTATTTTAGTTGTTTCCTTTATTTTCCGCATTGTCTTTACTTTCCAAAAGAGCTCTAATGTTTTGAACATTTATGAATTTAATCAAAAGCATTTTTTCCAGTTTATCAAATATCCTGCTATTCATTACTTTTCTTAGCTATTTACTTTAATTCCGCACAGCATTACTATTACGTATCTTGATGATGAACCAACAACTGTAACATGCAACGAGGTTATGCAACAAATGGACATAGACTCGGAGGAGGATGATATACCAGAAGAGGTCGTCAAAGAGGCCGAGAATTTTGAGAATAAACCTAAGTCCAACTTGGATGAAACCGAGATCATCAATTTGGGAGATACCAAGAATGTCAAAGAAAAGCGTATCAGTGTGCACTTATCACAGACAGAGAAAGAGGAATATACAGAGTTCTTGAGGGAATATGAGGACATCTTTGCATGGTCTAATAACGATATGACTGGGCTCAGCACATCCATCGTCGCTCACAAATTGCCGACAAATCCTGCATGTCCGCCGGTAAAGCAGAAGCTCAAAAGATTCAAGCCAGATATGAGCTTAAAAATGAAAGAAGATGTCACCAAGATGGTCAAAGCCAGAGTTCTTCAAGTGGTAGAGTATCCAACTTGGTTAGCCAACATTGAGCTAGTATCGAAGAAGGATGGGAAAGTTAGAGTCTGTGTCGACTATCGGGATCTCAACCGGGCCAGTCCCAAAGATGATTTCTCGTTGCCAAACATACACATTCTGATCGACAACTGCGCCAAGCATGAGTTCCAGTCATTCGTCGATTGCTTTACGGGGTACCTTCAAATATGGATGGACAAAGAAGATGCAGAGAAAATGGTGTTTATCACGCCTTGGGGAATGTATTGCTACAGAATGATGCCGTTCGGGTTGAAAAATGCGGGAGCTACTTACATGAGGGCCATGACTACCCTCTTTCATGACATGATAAATAAGGATATTGAGGTATATGTGGACGATGTCATCATTAAGTCCAAGAAGGCTGCAGATCACATGGAGGACCTTCAAAAGTTTTTCAACAGACTGAGGAAGCATAACTTGAAACCGAATCCCGCCAAGTGTGCATTTGGGGTCCCTGCAGGAAAGTTATTGGGTTTCATCGTAAGTCGCCGAGGAATAGAGCTGGATCCATCAAAGGTCAAATCTATTCAGGAGTTGCCACCACCGAAGAGCAAAAAAGAGGTAATGAGTTTCCCAGGGAGACTCAACTATATCATCTAGTACATAGCTCAGTCTAGCGTCATATGCGAACCTATCTTCAAGATGCTGAAAAAGGATGTCACCACCAAATGGACTGATGAATGTCAAAAGGCTTTTGAAAGGATCAAGGAATTCTTGTCTACGCCTCCAGTCCTGGTTCCGCCTGAGCCTGTGAGGCCCTTATTTCTCTATCTCGCAGTTATGGATGGAGCATTTGGTTATGTCTTGGGATAACATGATGAGACGGGGAGAAAGGATCAAGCTATTTACTACCTCAGCAAGAAATTTACCCCGTACGAGGCCCGTATTCCTTGCTATAACGCACTTGTTGTGCTTTGACCTGGATAGCTCAGAATTTATGGCATTATTTCTGTGCTTACACTACCTACCTTATATCAAGATTGGATCCGCTAAAGTATATTTTTCAGAAGCCCATGCCCATTGGCAAGCTCGCCAAGTGGAAAATTTTGTTGAGTGAATTCAACATTGTCTATGTCAACCACGAAAGACGTAATTTCCCGATGAGGAAATAGCTGTCATATGATAGGATATTGCAGAATCCTATGAGGGGTGGAGGATGTTTTTTGATGGAGCCGCAAATTTCAAAGGAGTCGGTATCTGAGCAGTCCTGGTATCAGAAATCGGTCAGCATTACTCGGTAACCACCAAGCTCAGGTTCCCGTGCACCAATAATATGGCCAAGTACGAAGCTTGCATCTTGGGGCTTAAACTGGAGATTGACATGAACATTCAGGAGCTGCTAGGGATCGGAGACTCAGACCTACTCATACACTAGGTTCGAGAAGAATGGGCAACCAAGAATTCCAAGATACTCTCTTATATGCACCAGATACAGGAGTTGAGAAAGAGGTTCAGAAAAACGGAATTCCAGCATGTTCCAAGAATATAGAATGAGTTCGCAGACGCGCTTGCCACTTTATCATCCATGATTCAGCATCCAGATAAAAACTTCATCGACCCTATCCAGGTCAAGATTCATGATCAACCGGCATATTGTACACATGTTGAGGAAGAGGACGACGGAAAACCCTGGTTCCATGACATCAAAGAGTACCTGACTATAGGAGAATATCTAGAGCTTGCTAATGCTACTCAGAAGCGCAAGCTTCGAAGGTTATCCAACAATTTCTATCACAGTGGAGGAATCCTGTATAGGACTCCCAATTTGGGACTATTAAGGTATGTCGATGCGCCAGAAGCAACCAATTTATTGGAGGAAGTGCACTCAGAGACTTGTGGACTGCACATGAACGATTTTGTTCTAGCAAAGAAGATACTCCGAGCAGGATATTTCTGGATGACTATGGAGATGGACTGCATTTAGTACGTCCGAATGTGTCACTGCTGTCAGATACATGCGGATATGATAAAGGTACCTCCAAAAGAGCTCACTGCAATAAGCTCACCGTGGCCATTCGCCGCCTGGGGAATGGATGTTATTGGACCAATCTAGCATGCCGCATCAAACGGACACAGGTTCATCTTAGTGTCAATCGATTACTTTACTAAATGGGTTGAAGCAGCCTCATACAAAGCAGTAACCAAGCAGGTCGTGGCAGACTTTGTCTAAGACCGTATTGTCTGTCCATTCGGGATTCCGGAGTCGATTGTCACTTATAATGGTTCCAATCTCAACAGAAACTTGATAAAAGTGATGTGTGAAACTTTCAAGATCAGGCACATGAATTCTACAGCTTATAGACCTCTGATGAATAGAGCTGTGGAAGCAGCCAACAAGAAATCAAGAAGATACTAAGGAAAATGATCGAAAGCCACAAGCAGTGGCATGAGAAGTTGTCATTTGCTTTATTGGGTTATCGTACTACAGTACGCACATTAACCGGGGCAACTCCCTACATGTTGGTGTATGGTATAGAGGCGGTCATCCCCGCCGAGGTAGACTTTCCGTCCTTAAGAATCATACAAGAAGCTGAGCTAGATGATGCAGGATGGGTCAAGGGTCACTACGAGCAGTTAGCCCTTATAGATGGAAAGAGAATGAATGTGGTTTTCCACGGTCAGCTATATCAGAACAGAATGTCTAGAGCCTTCAACAAGAGAGTTCGACCAAGGAAGTTCATACCAGGACAGCTGGTGTTAATGAAGATATTCCCACATCAAGATGAAGCCAAGGGGAAATTCTCTCCCAACTGGCAAGGTCGATAAATGGTTCACCAGGTTCTAACTGGAGGAGCCATTATTCTTGCAGAAATGGATAGAAGTTTTGCCAAGACCGATCAACTCAGATGCAGTGAAGAGATACTACATTTAATCAGTATGATTTTTCTTTATGATCTAATTTGAGCTACGCCTGACCGGATTCCCGTTTAAGAGGGGATACGTAGGCAGCCCTATGGGTTCGGACACATCTTTAATAAACTTCCATCCCCCCCCCCTCCCGCATTTGGAACTGGGGCAGAATTTTGAGGAGAACCCTCAAAATTCCGAAGTCGGTTTGTGAGTTCTCGCATTAACATTAACCCAGTAAACTGGGGTAGAATTTTGAGGAGGACCCTCAAAATTTTAAGGTCAATCCGCTTTCAGTCATTCAGCACCGCCGTCAATAGCTCCAGCCCAGTAAACTGGGGTAGAATTTTGAGGAGCACCCTCAAAATTCCGGAGCAAGCAAGGTTGTCATGTTTTGAACCACGTTGTAGTTGTTTGTTCATCATAAAAAAACTATCCTTTTCTTTACTTATATATATATACATTTTCATCATATTTGTCAAATTTTGCATAAAATCATTCGAATCAATATCGTTCAGCAACGCTACCCCAAATGGCACAGGACGTCACAGGCCGAGGATATGAACTAACCTCCCCCTTTCAGAACTCACAATTTTTCTTTGGATGCAGGAATTCAGGACACAAATGGACGGCACATGTGCCTTACAGGACCTAAACTCCCGAAGCAGCTACTTACTTCGCAAAAGTTTACTACCTATCCAATATTTCCCTAGTAGTCATGATATCGCAATCATCTACCAGCTAAGAAAATCATTATTATCTCTTCCTTTATATGTTCGCATTGCATAAGGCTATTCTCTACCTTCCGAGGTTAAGCTCTACCTCCATCTTGCATAAGGCTATCTTCTGCCTTTCGAGACTAAGCTCTGTCTCCATCTTGCATTTGCATAAGGCTATTCTCTAGCTTTCGAGACTAAGCTCTGTCTCCATCTATATTTTTGCATTGCATAAGGCTATTCCCTATCTTCCGAGGCTAAGCTCTGCCTCCATCTTGCATAAGGCTATCTTCTGCCTTTCGATACTAAGCTTTGTCTCCATCTTGCATTTGTATAAGGCTATTCTCTACCTTTCGAGACTAAGCTTTGTCTCCATCTGCATTTTTTTTCGCATTGCATATGGTTATTCCCTGCCTTCTGAGGCTAAGCTCTGCCTCCATCCTGCATAAGGCTATCTTCTGCTGAGAGTAAGCTCTGTCTCCATCTACACTTTTGCACTGCATAAGGTTATTCTCTGCCTTTCGAGGTTAAGCTCTGCCTCCATCCTACATAAGGCTATTCTCTGCCTTTCGAGACTAAGCCCTATCTCCATCTTGCATTTTGCATAAGGCTATTCCCTGCCTTCTGAGGCTATGTTTTGCCTCCATCTTGCATAAGGCTATTCTCTGTCTTTCAAGGATAAAGTCTACCTCCTTTATTTTGCATTTTTGGCTGAAATATCGCCGCCCTGCATTTTAAATTCCTGCTCGGCTGAAAAATCACCACCCCTTGCATCCATTCGGCTGAAATATTGCCACCTTTTTCACGGGCTGAAATATCGCCAACTTATTCAAAGGCATCATAGTTCAGAGTCACCATCTGCATAGCCCGAGAACACCATTTCATGGCCTGCGAATCTTTACTTTATGCTCTTCATAGCCTAGGACGTCATAGTCTGAGGACGCCACCCTAACCGTCCGAAGACAGCACCCATGGTCCAATGGGAACTTGCATCATGATTAAATTATGCAAAATATTCGAACACCGTTCATTTGCAGGTACACCGGCCGGCACAGCCACCTCAGCAGGAGAGATCCCGCTCCAGTTCTCTGCAGCCCGTCCGATCTCTGAACCCTTGACAAATCTCAAACCACGTTGCATTAGTTTTTCCAAATTGTCATTGGCATACCCCGCCAATGGTTCCTGAACTACATACGGCCCGATTACTGTAAAACCAAGGATATGTACGCAGCTCAGAAGCCATAGCGTGGTCAAATCCCCTTACGGTTGTCATTTCCGGTCAAAATTGGTCATCTTGTCTTTACCCGACAACTCTTTCATCCTCCTCGGGTAAAGAGGGGTAGCTGTTGATACCCAATTTTTCCCTATATATTTCTTGGACCCAAAATGCTTTCAAAATAGTATATGTATACATATATAAGCATGCCTAGGAATTTTGGTATTTTTCTTTAATTTTCAAAGGTTTTTAAAATCAATTTAATGACTATTTTCGACAATATAAAGGCCAAAATTATTTCCAAATCATTATTTTAGTGCACAAGGTGTTTCATCCTCATATTTACATCTTGAAAATTTTGTTACAAATTTAATTGGAATTTTAAAGACAATTACACAAAATTGCAATTGTGTCCTATTTTGCAATTTGCTATGTTTTATAGCTATAAATTATTTCTAATATTTTTAGATTAATATTTTTAGGTTATTAAGTAGTTCTATGCTTTTAAATTACCATTTAAACTATTTTATAAATTTTATAAAATTAATTGGGAAAAATTGGCTATTTAAATTATAGCCATATTTTATTCAAGACATAGCCCAAATTCAACCCCCTATTTCAGCCCAATTTTAAACCCAATTTCAATAGCCCATACCCGTTAATTTTACCTGACCCGCCTCTGATTTAATCTGAGCCATTGATTAAATAAGATCAACGGGCCAGATCTTATTACCTTAATTAAATTGAACGACCCCCTCCCCAACCCCTCATTCTCTCAGAGACTGTCTCCCTCTCTCTCTAATAAACGCTCCCCTTTCTCTCTAGAACCTTTTGTTTCCTTCTTCTCTTATGAAACACGTCGCCTCTCCGGCCATACCCCTCCATCACTTCTCTCGATCTTCGATTACCATGGAACCCCCATCATCGCTTTTCCCCTCTAAAGCTCGAAGCCCAAGGACCTCTGCCACGAAAGATGGTTGCTTGGGTCCTTCGCTGGCTTTTGTCCGGTAGTTTTTGTCCGATGATGCCTTCTATGGCATTATATACGAGTTTCACGGCCAGGTTCTTCGTTTTCCCTAATTTGTTTGCAAACCCTAATTTTTCTACTCGAACCACTTTAATCTCTGCTTTTTTTAAAAACAATTCTCAGTTTGATTTTTTTTCTACTCTATTTCTTACTTAGCCTTTCCGATTATTTCAAATTTCAGATGGTTTCTTCTCTTTTCAAATTAGGGTTTCTGACCCCCTTCTTCAAAATCGCTTCTTCTGCTTTTTCTGAGTACTATATGTTTGTTTGTGTTTATTTGTTTTACTTGTTTGTTTGGTTTCCTTGTTTACCTGGGTTCCATGCTTTAATTTTTCTTGATAAGGTTCCTACCCTTTGTGCTTCCATGCTTACTTGCTTAGGGTCCTCTGATTTTCGTGTCTATTTGGCTTTATAGGTCTAATTGTTCACTGCTCATGTGATATTCTACTGATCCTGTGCATCACTCTGGATCCCTATTTCGTATGAGTTTTCCTTATAGGTTTTACACTGATTTTCAATTATTTCCTTACTTGTGAGATGTCCTCTATATTTGGTTCTGTCCATGATTCTGGGACTAATTTTTAGAGTTAATTTTTGTATCCCTTACCATATTTGTGCATAAACAGTCGTTTGAATCTTCAGCATGTATTTTCCTTAATTGAATTATCATGTATCTAACCCCTATTGCATATTATATGCTCTACTATTCTTACTAGGATAAATACAGTAGTTTGATTGATTCCTTTCCTTTAAAAATCTCTGCTTGTCACCGTTCGTCTTAGACTCCTTAATTAAAGAGGAATTCTTATACTAATTTGATTTTAATTGATGCTAGTTCCTTAACTAAGGATTGCTGCTTGTTTTATGTACTCGTTTTCCAGTACTATAAATACTCCTCCCCTTTCTCTTTGAAACACACCAACACACACTGCATATCTCTCACAACTTCACACTCTCTGAATTCTCTCTTTCTCTGCTATTACTATACTCTCTAATTCTCCTATTTGAACACTCAATCGGCTGAAAGCCAAGATTGAGTAGCCCGGGTTGATTACTTCTACACTACTGGGTTCTATGGTTTGTTTACTTGGGTTTGTTGCTGCTACTATCCTCATATCGCTGCTGCACACTGTTACTCCCTTCGCTTCTCACACACTCTGATCATCTTGTTCCTCTATGCACTATTGCCCACTACTATTGTGTTCTATTACTTGCAATCGGTATGTCACCACTTTAAGATATAGTTTCCACAACAACATGTTTCTATTAATTGTGCATTTAATATTGTTTCTTGTGTGCTTTTACTTATGGTTTTGTTGCTCTTTTTGTCACTAGCATGCACTTACTAGTCTACTTAGTTTAGCTTAACATGCTCCCTTACCCCTTCCATGTCTCAATGAATGTTTTCCTTTCCCTTGTGCATTACTACTATGTGTTCAAGTCTACTTGGCTATTTGATTAGACTGAAACCTCTTCCAGAGGTTGATTATATTAGAGTTTGGTGTAGTAAGAACTGTTGTTTTGCAACCATGTCTAGTTAGTTTCTTCCAATGTGTTGTCTGTGTAAGTAGTTTACTTTGCTTATTTGTTCCCTTCCCCTTTGCCCTTGTTTGTGTGACGCTCTGTTGTTCCAAAAGTGGCCAGTCTAAATGATTTCAAAAGAACTCTTGCAACTCTTTCAATTGTTTTCTTAAACTCTTTCAACTGTTTTCTCAAACTGTCTCTCAACTGTTTTCAATTCTATCACAATCTCACTACTCGTAGAACATTAGGTTCTGCCCCCTTAGTATGAGCATTGCCTTGGGAGCCTTGAGCACCCATTGAACTTTGATGCACAAGCCTAGCACTTCCACACTTGCACATGCCTAATCATGATATTTTGGTGCTTGGTATTGGCCAGGGGTTCAAACAAACCCTTAGGGAACTTTGTCGCACCCAAGCCTTGGTAATGGCTATGAAACTCAAAAGAAGTGAGGTTGGATATCTTGGACCTGGTTGTAGGCTCCCTATAGAATAGCTTCTTCTTTTTATATCACTGTTGTATTTTTTAATTACTTGGTCTGTAATAACTTGTAAAGAATAATGGGGTTTATAGTGAAATTGGGAGGGTTATGCATGCTTAGTTAAAAGGAAAGGGTAGAAAACATGTTTATAGGATTTTATTTACCTATTTGCATAGAAATCATCTTTAGGACATGCATCTTACACATAGAAATCATGTTCTTAGGTCTCTCATCCTCAGTATGTTATTCTATACACTTTCATAATCACAATCAGTTAATAATCAATGTTATTACCATTGCATTTAGATACCATGTTTTAGAACTTTTATGTGCATTAGATATCCTGCACTTAGGACCTTTGTTTTCAACTGTTGAATACTTTGCAAATTTAGTAAAAACTGGTTAATAAACTTCCTTTAAAATAGGAAACTAATATGCATGTCCACCTTCCTTTAAGGTTTAAAAAATTCCTAGGCAAGCCTTAGGCCGGATAAAAAGGTATTAATCACCTTAAGTCATATTTAAATTATTCCACTACTGTCCAAATGCGTTTATCGCTGAACCCCTTGATTTTTATACAAAAGCTTCTGTTCTTGTTTTTTACCACTTGGGCAATTACTTTTACTGAATTACTCTTCTTTCCCCAGACCATAACTGGATTACTATTTCCCTAAAGAACTATCTGAGTACTGTAAACTCTGCAATTTTCCAAAGTGTAGTTTTAAGTTAACATGATTTGTTGCTTTTCTTTACACTTTTTCAGTGTTAAAAAATACTAACATTCCGAAAATTACCTTTACCATATGTTCATGAATGTATTCAAATTCCTAAAACAGCTACTGTCTTTTTTCAAGCTCTGAACGTTTTTACGACTCCCTTCCGCAAATTCTATGGCTTCTGTTTTTAAACTTATGCTCCAGCTTCTAAAAATTCTCCCTTCCTTAGACCTTGAAGTTGTTTGAGACGTGCTAAATATGTGTTTGATCATGGAGGGATATTTGAGCCTTTACATGCTTGTATGATTCCATTATATGTAGTCTTATTTGTTTTTGTATGTCGCCTAGCATTTTAACCTTTAAACTTAAGGGTTCCACCTAGTTCCTACCTCATAGAAATATCGATCCTAAATGCCTCTAGGGTCTATAGGATGGGACGGTAATAGCATGCAATAAGCATTCGTAACCAATTCACGCGATCAAATACCTCAACGGGGTGGGAAGGGTAGAATATGGAGATGATGATGATGCGATAATATCATAAAGCGACTCCTCTTTGGGAATATGTGCGGGATATTGTATCGAATGATCCATATTATAGTTAAACCTAGGACCCTTCTATTTTTTGTTTGTTTTATTTAAATGTCCTTCTATAGTAATGCTTTTCCAAATCAATCCTCTCTTTTATTTTAAATTTACGTCCTTCCTTCTTCTTTAAAGCTTTTTCAAGTTTTGTGAATGTTATATATATGAACCTTACTTGTTTAATTTCTTCATCCTTTTATAAAGCCACAATTAACACGGCCGCGAACCACACTAGTGGATCTTGAGGGGTGCCTAACACCTTCCCCTCGAGATAATCTCAAGCCCTTACCCAAACTCGTTTTCTCCTCAAAATACTCTCTTCTTAAAGTGTCCTAATGTACTATAATCATTAGGTGGAGACCAAATTCCATAACCCAACTCCCAAACAGGAATGAGAGTTGTTTTGTCCATAATGTCGCAAAACCCGATTTTGCTTTTAGAGGAAAAGGGGCGTCGACAGTAAGTCTAGGAAAGATCGTGTGAATCTTTTCCATAGGAGAACTAGTCTTGTGTCCCATTAGGTGTATGAAATCTTCCTTCTCTTTCCAAGTGCCTACTATTGTAGTTTCTCCAAGTTGTGCCAACAAGTGTTATAACTATTTGAACAATGTGCAGTCCTTTTTGGTAATGAAAGTTTTGTACTCCCATGGTAAGGTGATGTATGGAAGTAATAATTAATTTTGCATGGAGATTTTGTATCAAAGTGTTCTACTTGTGTAATGATTAATTTTTCATGGAGGAATCATATTGAAATGAATAACTGTGTCATACCCTTGTGATAGGTAAATGGCTTCAATAGTACAGATGATAAATGCTTAATTTGAATACATGTAGTGTGCCAAAATGGTTGAAAAGTGTATCGAGAGGTTGAATATGTGAAAGTGTGAGGATTATGCATTTTACAACTGTTGTAAAGGTGGAAATTTTGTGTAGTAATGCTTGGGAATATGTTTTAGAGGTTCTCTGACATGTGGTTATGTCAATATTACAAAGGAGACTCTAGAAAACTTTTTCTAAAACAAACTTGTAAGTTAATAGAAGTGTAGAAACTTGCATATCATGTTTTCAAACTCATTTGGTTCCCACGTCCTCATTCGAGGATGAATTATCTAAAGCGGGCGAGGATGTAAGGCCCCGTGGAAATGAGTGCTCAGATGTTAGCAGCTCATAGAGTCGAGTCTACCTACGTGGATTGGATTCGTTTTACTGTTTTGAACTTTAAAATGTGAAATCAAAATTTTTCCATAAAATGGTCAAAATGCGGTCAAGAATGCGGTCGCACATCAGCTATGTCACGCCCCAATCCGAGGGGCATGAACGGCACTCAACCGGGTACCCCCAGTCGAGTGGACCTAGGTGCCTTTCATATCTCCTACGCGATACCCCACATTATTCCTTGTTAATTAACCAAAAGATGCCAAATTTGCAATTGAAAGAACATATAATTTCTCTTTTATAAACACACATTATGATTAACAGGGAACGTCTTTTACGAAACTTACATTATGATTAACAGGGAACGTGGTACACATCCGTGCCCAAAACATACACCTTAATACATAAGTTCTAACCCACACACCACTGTTTAGGAAGCCTCTAAGAGGAATATAGTACAACACTTGCCAGCGACAAGGCCCCGCCTATACCTTTACAAAAGGACACAAGACTCCAAAATACAACAACATAGGTGGCATGAGCCACACAAGGCCCCGGAAGGAAAGGGGCTCACCAAACACGAATACCGTCGATAGAGAAGGGAGGAGGAGCTACGAATGATGGGCTGGAGTGCCTGCCACTGATCCACCTACAATTATAACACGAATGTAGCGCCCCCGATAAAAGGGACGTCAGTACATTTGAATTATACTGGCATGTATGAACAAACTCTGTCCCAAGTAAACTCGAGCCAAATTGCATATACAAGTATAGAACTGAACAACAATAGTACAAGTAAAACCATGGAGCAACAACCAAACATCTCACAAGAATTGATTCAAGCAGTCATACAAAGGGGAAATCAATGCCCCACAGGTTACAAACTCTCATGCTGTCTCCTTTCACATTTCCATATTTGTCATTTCATGATTCATATTCATATCAGTAGTGATATTGGATCACATTTTCCACCCTTACTGCCTCGTCCACCCTTATTACCTCGGCCACCCTTATAGCCCTAACCCACACCTTATTTCATCATGTTGCGGCACCCAACCTGATCCCGCCTGACGGTTTTCAATTCACAGCAACAAACAGCACAACAACAAATACAAGAAATCAATTATGGCACATTGTTAAATTAGATCCACAACAAGGATAATGAAATCCCACAACTAGAAACAACCATGTCCTCATGTTCATCAAAGTGGTACACAATTTGGATTGTCACAACAGTTATTCACAACTAATCACACACGTTGTTCCACATTATTTCCATTTCCATTGTTCCACATTATTTCCATTTCCATTGTTCCAATTACAAGTTCCACAAAGTGTTACCACATATTTATACTACACAAAAGCTTCACAATGATTCTCACATGAATATCAACTATCAACCATTCCACAACTAGCACAGGGGGATTTCACAAGGATCACAGTTAGCCATACATACCTGGAGTTGAGTTTTCCCCTTTAAAACGTTAGTCCAATTTTCTAAGCAATCAAGAAGTCAATCTAGTTCATGAACAACACTTAGGTTTTAGAAATTTAAACTCATAGTTACTACCCAATTCCCTTTTTACATGATTTTAGAGTTTTGAAGACATGCATGAAGATTTTATGAAGAAATTTCAAAGCAAATGTACGGGGTTCCCTTCCCAAGCTAAATTTCAAAATTTGGGGGAAATGGGTTAGGGATTTTACCTGAGAAATCAATAGATGAGACAATGCACCAAGTATTTTCCAAGCTCCAATGATTTTGAAAGATTAGATGATGAAGGATTTGCTTTCTCTCTCAAGAACCCTCTCTCCCTCTCTCTTATATTTGATCAGAAGTGTGTTAAAAATGAGGGAGAAGGTGTTTTAATAAAAGATGGGTCGGGTCTAAAATTTTAGAAAAATACCAGGCGAACACAATCTGCGACGCAATCTGCGATCGCAGACCACACATGTGGTCCGCAGAATGGACCGCAGAAATGACTCAATTTTCAAACCTCTCGGGTTGGGAATGCGGTGAATATGCGATCCGCATTTGAGTTTTGCGGTCGCAGAATGCACCACAGAACTGACATTCGAATTTCCTCAGAGACAATATGCGATCACTCCGCGGTCCGTGTATTGATTATGCGATCGCAGATTTGGTCGCATTTTCGACATCAAAAACTGGTTGCTCTCTGATTCACTCTGCGATAGGAATGCGGTCCGCATAGCTGATCTGCGACCGCATTCTAGATCGCATTTTGGCCATTTTCTGGAAAATTACATTTTTAAGTTCAAAACAGTAAAAAGGATCTGATCCACATAGGTAGACTCGACTATATGACCTGCTAACATCTGAGCACTCATTTTTACAGGGCCTTACAAGATATGCGGACCGCATTCCTACTGTAGAGTGAATCAGAGAGCAACTAATTTTTTATGTTAAAAATGCGGTCAGATTTGCGGTCGCATAATCAATATGCGGACCGCAGAGTGATCACATATGGTCCCTGAAGAAATTCGAAGGTCAGTTCTGCGGTGCATTCCGCAACCGCAGAATTCGAATGTGGACCGCATATTCACCGCATTCCAAACCCGAGAGGTTTGAAACTTTAGTCATTTCTGTGGTCCATTCTGCGGACCGCATGTCAGTTCTCCAACCGCAGATCGCACACAGATCGTGTTCGCTTGGTATTTTTCTAAAATTTTAGACCCGACCACCTTTTATTAAAACGCTTTCTCCCTCATTTTTAACACATTTTTTATCAAAATAATAGAGAGGGAGAGACGATTCTTGAGAAAGAAAGAAAGTTCTTCATCATCTAGTCTTTCAAAATCATTGGAGCTCGGAAAATTCTTGGTGCATTGTCTTCTCTATTAATTTCTCAGGTAAAATCCCTAACCCATTTCCCCCAAATTTCAAATTTAAGCTTGGGAGGGGAACCCCATACATTTGTTTTGAAATTCTTCATCAAACCTTCATGCATGTCTTCAAAACCCCTAAAATCTTGTAAAAGGGGAATTGGGTAGTAACTATGAGTTTAAATTTCTAAGACCTAAATGTTGCTCATGGACTAGATTGACTTCTTTATTGGGCAAATTGGACTAGAGGTATAAAGGGGATAATCAACTCCAGGTATGTATGCCTAACTGTGATCCTTGTGAAATCGTCCTGTGTTAGTTTGTGAAATTGTTTTATAATTGATATTCATGTGGGGATCATTGTGAAAGCTCTTGTGATGTATATTTGTGTGGTAACACCTCGTGGTGTAAGTTGAGGAACTTGTAATTGAAAGAGTTTGGAAATGGTGGAAACGGAGATAATGTGGAATAGTGGAAATGGAAATAATGTGGAACAACGTGTGTGATTAGTTGTGAACAACTGTTGTGGTAACCAAAATTGTGTACCAATTTTATGAACATGAGGAAATTGTTGCTGCTAGTTGTGGAATTACATTATCCTTGTCGTGAAAATATTTTAACAATGTGCCATAGTTGATTTCTTGTATTTTTTTTTTGTGTTGTTTGTGGTTGTGAACTGAAACTATCATGCGGGGTCGGGTTCCGCGCCGCAACACTGTGAAATAAGATGTGGGTTGGGGTGATAAGGGTGGCTGAGGTAATAAGGGTGGACGATTTAATAAGGGTTGAAAATGTGATCCAATATCACTATTTATATGAATATAAATCATAAAATGATAAATGTGGAATTGTGAAAGAGACAGCAGGAGAGTTTGTAGCCTGTTGGGCACTGATTGCCCCTTTGTTTGACTAAATGTATCAACTGCTGTGAAATGTTTGGTTGTTGCTTCATGGTTATACTATTGTTGTTCAGTTTTATACTTGTATATGCATTTTGGCTTGAGTTTACTTGGGACAGAGTTTGTTCATACATGCCAGTACAATTCAAATGTACTAACGTCCCTTTTGCCGGGAGCGCTACATTCGTGTTATGATCGTAGGTGGATCCGTGGCAGGCACTCCAGTCCACCGTTCGTAGCTCCTCCTCCCTATCTATCGGCGGAATTCATGTTTGGTGAGCCCCTTTCCTCCTGGGGCTTTGTGTGGCTCATGCTACCCATGTTGTTGTATTTGGGGTCTTGTGTCCTTTGTAAAGGTATAGCCGAGGCCTTATCGCCAGCAAGTGTTGTATTATCTTTCTCCAAGAGGCTCCCTAGACACTGGTATGTGGGTTAGAACTTATGTATATAGGTGTATGTTTTGGGCGCTGTAAGCTGAAAAAAGATGTTCCCTGTTATCATAATGTGTATTTTGTAAAAGACGTTCCCCGTTAATCATAATGTGTGTTTATAAAAGAGAAATTTCTATGTACTTTCAATTGCAATTTGGTATCTTTTGGCTAATTATCATTGAATAATGTGGGGTAACGCGTGGGAAATAGAAAAGTCACCCTGGTCCACTCGACCGGGGATACCCGATTAAGTGCCGGTCATATCCCTCGGATTCGGGGCGTGACAGGATGGATGCTCCAAATGCCCATCAAGAGGATATAAGGCACCTTAGTTGATATGTATACTACTTCTATAACATGAAGCAATCTGAAGGACCACTCGATTTTGTCAGCAGTCAATGATCTCTAACTTTATAACCAAGCCTCAATATCTTCAGGGAATTCAATGCCTGTTACCCGGGTCCCAAATTCTTCAATGCAGCTCAAGCCGGTCAAACCATAGTTCATGTACCCATTCCAGTGACAGGGGTGCTCTTGCATCCATAGCTGTAGAAACATATTGCAACCTTGGAAGAACTTTCCCCCTTCTCGGCATATAGTCAAAGCTCGATATATTTCAGACACGATTAGAGAACCACTGTGTTGTTGGCTCTCTTTATTGCAACATCTAACATTCCTACTAGGCCGATCTCTATGTGACCATATTTTTGTAGGCAAACCACAACACCCAAAAAAGCTACCATGAAAGCTAGACTCCACCTTGCCTCCCACTTATCTTTGTTTCCAGCGTGGGTTAAACCAGTATTTGGCTCTTCGAAACCTCGGGGCTTGCCATATTGATGATACAAGAAATGGAGTGTGCAATACCCTTTTGATAGATTCTCGTCCTGAACATCCTGACTAATCTCGGCAAGTATAGAAATCTGTGTAGAGTTACCGGTCTTGGTGCCAATGGATATTGAGTTCTGAGGTTTCCGTTGAGTCATGCATAGCCCGCAACTTCCTCCAACGTAGGTGTAAGCTCAAATTCAGAGAAACAAAACACATTGCGAGTAGGGTCCCAAAAAGGTGCTAAGGCTTCAATAACATCCAATCTTGGCTTGACACTCAATAATCCGAGAAGGCCGCCAAGAACTTTTACCACTATTTATTTGCTACCCTTTCCTAGATAATTCCACCACATATAGAGTTGCAAGAGAATCTCATTAAGGACCGTGAAGGGTTCAATTTCAGTCGTGCTCATTTTTACACACCTACCCGAAGGATAGTTTATAAGGGAGTTTTTTCAATTCAAGTGACATTACTCGAAATGGGATTATTTATTGATCTAATTCTCCACTTGGGATAGGTTTGTCTTTTGGTGTCATAAGTCACCGGTTTATCTTGAATCCCAAATCGAAAAAAATTTCGACTTTCCAAGTGAAGTCTACGAACTAGAAATTCTGATTGAGGAATTATGTTGACCCAAGGGAAGGTGTTAAGCACCCACGGATCCCGTGGTTCTAGCACGATCGCTTAAACTATCATAATGTCTAAATATCTGATTTTATACATGTCATCCTATAGTGCAATTTCAAAATTATTTGCCGATTTTAATTAATTTTAAGAAAATTGAATATCGTTTAAAATATATTTTTGGATCATGTTATATGAAATGCACCCGGATCCACGAAACATTTTACTCAACATTTTGGGATTTAAATTTGGGTCATATGAAATGCACACCCGAATTTAGGAAGGTAAAAAGATTAAATAACGCGCCTAAAGCAACTATTGCATTGTTAACTTTGTGAGAGGCCATGAAAATTCACTAAATGGCCAGATCGGCTCTAAGTATTTTAAGGGTAAAATTAAAGAGCCCACACAATTTGTAATTTTTATTTTGCGTAGCGCGCCTCAATTTCATTTTAAAGGACATTCAACTAAGGCTTAGACGGCAGTGGTCCATTTGTGATCTAGTTAAAGGCTCAAATCAGGTTATTTATGAAAGCCTAATTAATTGCACCTACGTTATAGTCCAATTTAAATGAAGAGAACTACATCACAGTGCCTGCCATATACGAGAGGAATGTCAAGAGTCCAAATTTTAGCTTAATGTGAAGGGGTCAAGGGCCCAGTTAAGCATGAATGGCAAATGACTCTGATGCATTGGGCTCCAAATGGAGCTGAGCCTACTGATACATTCACAAAGGGTAAAAAAATAGAGCTGGACCCTAATTTGGCCTGGTCTTTGTAATATGACCGATCCAGATCCAAAATACACTAATATAGACATACGTAAATTAAATTGCATAAAACGAATTCATTTTAACATGCACCTTTGATCTAAATCTATTATGGATAAGCATCAGGCACAATGTATTAATTAGTTGATAAACAACTGTGAAGTATTATACAACACTTGAATCATAATATGGACTTTATTAATGACAATGAGACCATAGAACCTACAATTGGGACTTTGTTGAAACGTGAATTCATTAATTGAATCACATCTCTTCAAATATACTCAAAACTTACAGATATTCTGAGTTAGGGTATAGAGACGAGTAAATCAAGTAAACATGGATTCAACCACTACCTATTAACTATAGGAAATGTAAAATACAATGAACCTAAAATAATAGAGCAGAATCTAGGCAATTCATGCCTTTAACCGTTCAAAATAGTCCTATTTATACAAAAATGATGTAAAGTTCAAATGAACACAAATGTGACATATAATTAGACTAATATAAAGTATAGGACGATAACAACTTGCACTTCATTACTTCTTCCCATTTGTTCATACATTTAACTCAAATCTCATGTATCATTTGAGGCTGAAACAAGTCTTAGTTGAATGTCTCATTTGAGGCAAAATGGAGGTCAGTTAACAGCAACACAGCAACAAGTTTGATTTACAGCAACAAACCCAGCAAATTCAGAATAGCAGGAGTACGAGCAAAGGCAGTAGACTTCTAACTCAATAATTTCAAATAAAAATACAAGCAAAATGGAATAGAAGGCAGTAAAACCCAGAATCACTTCGATCAACCAAACAAAATCAGCTAAGCTTGAAAATTAAGCTTGATGAACCAGTGTAATTGAATAGAAAACGGATCTGGAACTCTTTTTTTTATGAAATTTTCAGTGATTTTTAGTAGTTTGGAACTTCAAATATTGAATTTTTTGATCCTATGGCTTTCTACCTTTTGAATTTTTTAATTTCAAATTTTGGATCTCCAAATTTAGCTTGCAAGGCAGGGTAGACTGCCCTTTTATAGATAAAAACTAAGGCAACTTTCAGATTTTATTTTACACCATTAATCCGTTATTTAATTATCAGTTTGAGCCAATTAGTCCCTAAGTTATTGGCTTGTTGCCGAAGTTACTATACTTAATTGCCTGAATTTCAAATTAAAATCCTATCTAAAAGGTTCTACGAGGCTCTATTTTCAGGTTTTGCAGGGATTCCCTAATTAAACTATCTATACTACCCTTTCATTCATACTTAAATTACTATCCTATGTAAATTAACCCCATCCTCTTTTAACTTGGTCCAAAAATTAACCATGGTTAATTAACAAATCTGGAAATTATTCAGATATAACCAAACAAAGCCTAATTAACAAAACCCCTAAAATTGAACTACAAAAATCTAATTAGAACTTGAACTAATCCTAATTAACAATTACGGACTACTACTAAGAACTAACTAATATACAAAATCATGGTACCAGAAAATTAAGAATCGGACAAATGAAAACAGGATCACATAGTATGAATAAGAGAAAACGAAACTGACTAAAAACTAAACCAAAGAACCTAAAATTGGCAAACAAAAAATTAAGGCACAAATTTGATTGAACATGACAAAGAACTGAACATGAAGGAAGCATCAATTTCATGAAGAAGATTTATTAGGCAAAGAAAAAAATAGGAGAAGAACAACAGATAAAAAGAAAGAGAAATCTCGAAAAAATACTGATTTTGGCCCTAACTGGATCGACTTCGAATCTGGTTCCCAAAGTAATATTATATGCTTGTTCTTTACCAAAAATAACACATAATATCATTTTCGGAACCATTTTGTCAACCCATATTCACATATGTTAGCTCATTCCATAAGGTAGTCGACATAAATCCATGAAATTTTTATCATTAAGATGATAAGAAGTTAATTCTATTGGTCTTAAATGATACAAAGGTGTATATGGAACGATAACAAGTATTAGAAGTTAAATGAATCAAAGATGTTGTCAGCCATATTTTCGGATAAACCTAGAGGTTCTTAGTACACTCATAAGGTAGTGTTATTTTAATCATATAATATTTGTATTATAAGTCTTGAAGTCAAATGAGTTATGAGACAAAGGTTGTTGCAACTTAGGTTCATAATTTCACTTAAACATTAGGTCAAATGTTACTAAACATTTGTCCCAATTTACTTAGAATTATGGAGTGAGATAAACACCAAATTGAATATCTATGAGTCTAGTTTATAATGCATTAAACTGTTTGTCGATACGATCTCGGAGCAGAGAGATATTTGTGTTTTTGCGAGACTGGGCCAAGCACCTCTCTATGGGGCCCACTAAGTCAGTTTAAGACATTTGGGCCTATATATGACGCCTCCAACCCATTTTTAGTCATTTATTTTCACTATATTCAGACCTTAGAACCCCAGTAACACCCTCTAAAGTTTCTCTCATGATTCAATACCCAAACAAAGGGCAAACAATACAAATCAAGTGTAGGGAATCACGTAGTGCTAGTAAGTCTCTTATTCTTCTTGTTGTTGCTCATTTTTGTGTTGTTCCAGCTCATGTGGGAGGTTTTTTTAGAGGGTTTATGTTCTATAAATATAAGTTCTTAATATCAACCCTAGGTGATTTCAAGCCTCCTAAAGTGATTCTAGTGTCGAAAAATACTAATTGACCGCTAGTTTCGCTTTCTTGTTGTTGTGGCAGCATTGGAGGGTTATTTCATGGAAAATTAAGGTCAAATTGGAGTTTTTCTTTTTGTCTAATGGTAAGGAACCTCTTACTCTATATGTATTTAATACTATCCAAGTTTTGGCTAAGCCATTTAAGCTAGAACTTATGAAATATATATCGAAAGGCTTGGTAGTAATATTATCGGTTGGTGGACTATTCTGGGAGACTCAATATGATCATTATTGATGTTGTTTGGATTGTTTCGTAATTTTTTTGAATGTTCTAATGTCATATATATGGGGGGTGTTGTCTGTTTTATCATAAAATACGTTGTGGTCGATATACAATAGTTATGACGCTTAAATGATAACGATAGTATCGTTTCTCTTATTGTAGACTAAGAAGTGTGAGAATCGCATAGCTTGAGATTTGGGCAATATATGCAAGGTATGTGAGGCTATACCTTTCCTTTTTTTTTCACGACTCTGAGCATACATAATGTAATGAACGAGCTTCCAAGATACTCTACTCTTAGAAGCTAGCAGTACTTATATTGTTTCCCCTCTTATGGAACTATTGATGTTAATGTTGCTTCTCTTATTCTTATGTTATCAATGTTTTTGATACGTATTGATTCTTATAAGGGTCATAGTGAAAAGTTAGTCCTAATATATAGCGCGCTATAGACGGCCGGGTAAGGCACCTACTATGCAACCACTAATCAGTTGGGTTTTTACCGAGATCCACATGGCCGGTACGATCTACCGAGCCTTATGATGGCCGGGTACATTTTTACCGAGCCTATTACGGTCGGGTATGATATGATGATGATGCCCACAGAGGCGTATGTTTTAAAAGTTTATGTATTTATACACATGTATCATGCATTTCATGTCAATAGACAGAGGTACTCAGATGTTACAGGTTGTATATTCTCTATCCATTCTTACATTACTATTCGTATTTATGGTTCCATGCCTTACATACTTAGTACATTATTCGTACTGACGTCCTTTTATTTTTGGACGCTACATGTCGTGTTGCAGGTCCTGATAGACAGGCAGGTGCAGCTCCCCCACCATAGTAGGTTGTCCAGTTCAGCGGTGATTGGCGAGATCCCTTCTTCGGACTTACCCTTGTCTTGGTATGCATTTTTGTTATAGACATTATGGGTATGTCGGGGCCCTGTTCCAGCTGTGTTGCAGCACTTATGTTCCTGTAGAGGCACATAGGCAGGTGTCGACTCATGTATAGCTTGGTATGCCTTGTCGGTTGGCTTTTTTTGTATAGCCTTTCATGATAGCGTGGTAGCTCGTACCATATATATATAGTTTCTTGATTGTCTGGTCATCCCATGTTATGTTGGTTCATTCTATCATATTTTATTGTTGGTTGTCCATGATCCATGTCTACCATTTATATTGATCTTCTCAGCCTTAATAGATAATAAAGAAGGTTAGATAAAATGTACGTTGGTGCTCGGCAAGTATGGTCGGGTGCTTGTCATGGCCCTCCAATTTTGGGTCGTGACGAACTTGGTATCAGAGCAAGTTTATCCTAGGGATTGTCTATGAGCCGTGTCTAGTAGAGTCTTGATTATGGATGTGTAGCACGCCACGTTTATAATCAGGAGGCTATATGATCTAGTAGAGTCTTGATTATGGATGTGTAGCACGCCACATTTATAATCAGGAGGCTATATGACATATAGGGTTGTTACCTTCTTCCTTTATCTAGGTCATGCATAGAGTTGAGTTGTAAGTGTTCGTCTCTAATATTAACCTTGTTTTCTTTGAGAGATGCCTTCGACTAGGAAGCAAACAAGTAGTAGATGGTTGATATAGCTGCAGGAGAGGGTACCAGTCAGGTGCCCCATGCCAGAGCAGGCCAAAGTGAGGCTCAGAGGAAGATGTCGTCTCATACCTCATCCACTCCGTATCCTCCAGAGGATATTAAGAGGCACCCAGCACCTCCATTTCCTTTGTCTGGCACTACAGATCAGGATATGTGGAGTGCTTTGTAGTTATTGACCAGCTTGGTAGCTGCTCAGGCTCAGAGGCAGAATACAGGTGCTGCTGATAAACCAGTTAGTACGAGAGTTCGTGATTTTATTAATTTAGACCCTCCAGTGTTTACCGGATCGGACCCAAGGAGGACCCCCATACTTTATTAAACAGGTTTATCGTACATTGTGGGTAATGCATGTTAGTGATACAGAGGCAGTAGAGTTGGCTTCTTATCGGCTACGGGATTTAGCGGTTCTCTGGTATGATAGTTGGGAGAGATCCAGGGGTCCGAATGCTCCTCCAGTTGTGTGGAAGGAATTTTTTGAGGCCTTTCTTCATCAGTACTTGCCAGTTGAGATACGACGAGCTAGATCTGATAAGTTCTTGAACCTTAGACAAGGTACTATGAATGTGCGAGTACAGTATGTGGTTTGATTCTTTAGCAAGGTATGTTCCCCATATGGTGGACGAGATGAGTGATAGGGAGCATTTGTTCGTGAATGGGTTGGGATCACATCCGATAAATGAGTGCACGACAGCCTCCTTGGTAGAGGGCATGGATTTTTCCCGTATTCAGGCTTATGCCCAAACCCTAGAGGATCGTAAGCACCAGCAGAGGGCAGAGAGGGAGCAAGATAGGGGCCAGCATAAGAGGAGAGATTTACAAGGTATTTTGATGACTTCATAGGCAGTGTCAGGCCCCAGCCTTCGAGGATTTTGGCATCATCTGTAGCTAGTGCTCCTCCACAGTTTCAAAGGCCTCGATATGATCGATCCTATTTTGGTCCAGGTCAGAGTTTGCGGGCATCTAGAATGCAATATCACAGGGATACTAGTCAGATGAGACCCCCAACACCACGTTGTGACCAGTGCGGCAGGGTCCATTTTGGACGGTGCCATCGAGGTTCTGATGCACGCTATTCATATGGACACCCTGGCCATATGATACAGGATTATCCTAATAGGGGAGGTGATGGTATGGCTCAGACGGCTGGATCTGTGTCTGGTTCTTCCTCATCTCGACCTCCAACACGGGGTTTTCAGCAATCGACAGGTCGTGATAGAGGTAGAGGTGCAGTGCCGAGGTCGAGTGGTTCTCAAAATTGAACCTATGCTCTAGTAGATCGACAAGATCTCGAGTCATCTCCAGATTTTGTTACAAGTATATTGTTTGTGTTTTCTTGTGATGTATACGCAGTGATTGATCCGAGATCTACATTATCATATGCTACCTCCTTTGTGGCTGATACGTTTGGCATTAAACCTGAATTGATAAGTAAACCCCTTGCGGTATCTACTCCGATAGGAGATTTTGTGTGTTCTAGAAGGGTATATAGAGGTTGCACTGTTATGATTTATAGTCGTCAAACCTCGGAAAATTTATTTGAGTTAGAAATGGTTGATTTTGATGTGGTAATGGGTATGGACTTGTTGGCCTCATGCTATGCAAATGTTGAGTGTCGTACGAAGATGGTTAGGTTTAAATTTCCAGGTGAACCCGTCATTGAATGGAAGGGGAACATTGCTACAGCGAAAGGTAGGTTTATTTCCTATCTTAGGAAAGCAAAATAATCTCAAAAGGTTATTTTTATCATCTCGTCGCATTAGGGATGCAGAGGCAAAGCCGCCTACTCTACAATCAATCCCCGTGGTCAATGAATTTCCATATGTTTTCCCAGATGAACTCCCAAGCCTTCCTCCTAAAAGGGAGATTGAGTTCAGCATTGATGTGTTGCCTAGCACTCAATCGATATCTATCCCTTCATACAGAATGGCCCCGTCAGAGTTGCAAGAGTTGAAGGCATAGTTAAAAGACTTGCTGGATAAGGGATTCATTAGGCTTAGCACTTCTTCTTGGGGTGCGCCAGTCTTATTCGTGTGGAAGAAAGACGGGTTGTTACGGATGTGTACGACTATCGACAGTTGAATAAGTTTACTATAAAGAGCAAATATCCACTTCCAAGAATTGACGACCTGTTTGACCAACTCCATGGTGCCAAGTATTTCTCCAAGCTTGACTTGCGTTCAGGGTATCATCGGGTGATGGTTAAGGAGAAGGATATTCCAAAGACGGCCTTCCGGACAAGATATGGGAACTTTGAGTTCTTGGTGATGTCGTTCGGGCTAAAAATTCCCCAGAAGCTTTTATGGATCTCATGAATACTGTATTAAGGCCCTATCTTGATGTGTTCGTGATTGTATTCATTGATGACATTCTGGTGTATTCTCGTTCGGAGGCGGAACATGCGGGCCACTTGCGGATAGTATTACAAACGCTTCGGGATCGTAAGTTATGTGCTAAGCTCTCCAGATGTGAATTTTGGCTGAACTCAATAGCATTCCTTGGCCATGTGATATCTGAAGAGGGAATTAGTGTTTACACTCAGAAGATCGATGCAGTAAAGAATTGGCAAAGACCTACAACACCATCAAAAGTTCGTAGTTTCCTAGGGTTAGTAGGATATTATAGGTGGTTTGTAGAAGGGTTTACCTCTATATCATCACCATTGACTAAGTTAACATATAAAGCTACCAAGTTCTGGTGGTCTGACACTTGTGAACGTAGTTTTCAGGAGATGAAGAATCCATTGACATCAGTACCAATGCTCACTCTCCCTAAAGAAACAGAAGGTTATAGGGTATATTTTGATGCCTCATATATAGGTTTGGGGTGCGTATTGATGCAGCGTGGAAAAGTGATTGCATATGCATCAAGACAACTGAAGAAGCATTAAAATTATCCAACCCATGATTTGGAATGGATGCAGTAATATATGCTTTGAAGATATGGCGGCACTACTTATACGGCATCCATGTTGACATATACACAGATCACAAGAGTTTACAATACATCTTCAAGCAGAAAGAGTTGAATTTGAGGCAGTGTAGGTAGCTTGAATTACTGAAAGACTATGACATCGAGATATTGTATCATCCCGGTAAAGCCAATGTTATGGAAGACGCTCTCAGCCGTAAGTCAATGGGAATCTTAGTACATATTGATGCAGGTAGATAGGGGTTGACTAAAGAGCTTCATCAGCTAGCCAATATGAGAATCAGATTGTTAGACTCTGATGACGGAGGTGTTACTGTACAGAATACATCAGAATCATCTTTGGCAGCTGAGGTAAAAGCATGGTAATATGAAGATCCTACCTTAGTATGATTAAGAGAGAGCATTCAGCAGTGTAAAATTATGGCTTTTGAAATCGGAGGAGATAGGGCACTGAGATACCAGTTGGATGGTTTGAAGTCGGTGAAACAGAATTATATGGGTCATATTGGATTCTCCAAGCCATTGAAAAGGTGAAGGTGATACAAGAATGATTGAGGACGGCACAAAGAAGGCAAAAGTCTTATTTCGACATCCACCGTCGTGATCTAGAGTTTGAGGTTGGTGATTAAATTTTCCTAAGTATCTCACCAATGAAGGGTGCTATGCATTTTGGGAAGAAAGCTAAACTGAGTTCAAGGAATATCGGGCCGTTTAAAATTCTTCGACGAATTGGACATGTTGCGTATGCGTTTCACTTGCCATCCGAATTGGAATTTGTCCACCCGGTATTCCATGTATCAATGTTGAGGAAATATGTTGGAGACCCTTCTCTAGTCGTCCCTATCAAAGGTGTACAAGTTATAGAGGACCTATCATATGAAGAAGTGCCAGTGGCTATATTAGATCGATAAGTCTACAAGCTGAGAACAAAAGTTGTAGCTTCCGTCAAAGTATTGTGGAGGAACAAGAATATGGAATAGATGACATGGGAAGCAGAAGAGGAGATGAAGTCTAAATACCCTTATCTATTCTGGAATGAAGATAACAAGGATGCTAGTGGAACACAGGATACACTGGGAGGTGAAACGGCTCTATGAGGTAAGCAATAACTTGAGAATACTCTTCCTTAATACAAAATAGTGATATGCAGATATAAATATCCATAAAGCTTTGTGTACCCAGCCATATATTGGGATTAAGTGCCTACAAGTTTGGCTAGTGACCATTTAATAGGGGGGAATTGATCAAAAATTTCCGTTGGAATCCACGATGATTTGGACACCCCATAGACCCTTACATTCGAGGACGAATGTTCTTAGGGGGGAGGGTGTTACAACTCATATTCACGTATGTTACTCATTCCATAAAGTAGTCGACATAAATCCATGAAATTTTTATCATTAAGATGATAAGAAGTTAATTCTATTGGTCTTAAATGATACAAAGGTGTATATGGGTGGATAACAAGTATTAGAAGTAAAACGAATCAAAGATGTTGTCAGCCGTATTTTTGGATAAACCTATAGGTGCTTAGTACACCCAAGAGGTAGTAAATTAATGTTTTTTAGTCGTTAATATCCATATTATAACTTTTGAAGTCAAATGAGTTATGAGACAAAAGTCGACAAAAGTTGTCGCAACTTAGGTTCATAATTTTACTTAAACATTAGGTCAAATGTTACTAAGCTTTTCTCCCAATTTACTTAGAATTATGGAGTGATTTAAACACCAAGTTGACAATATATGAGTCTCGTTTCTAACTCATTAAGCTGTTCGTCGATACGATCTCGGAGAAGAGAGATATTCGCGTTTTTCCGAGACTGCGCCAAGCACCTCTCTGTGGGGCCCACTAAGTCGGTTCAAGACATTTGGGCCCATATATAACGCCTCCAACCCGTTTTTAATCATTTATTTTCACTATATTTGGACCTTAGAACCCTAAGAACACCCTATCAAGTTTCTCTCAAGATTCAATACCCAAACAAAGGTCAAAATACACAAATCAAGTGTCAGGAATCCCGTGGCACTAGTAAGTCTCTTATTCTTCTTGTTGCTGATCATTTTTGTGTTGTTGCAGCTCGTGTGGGAGGTTTTTTTAGATGGTTTATGTTCTTTAAATACTCCCTCATATTCTTAATATCGACCTTAGGTTATTTCAAGCATCCTAAAGTGATTCTAGTGCCGAAAAACACCAATTGACCGCTAGTTTCGCTTTCTTGTTGTTGTGGTAGCATTGGAGGGACATTTCATGGAAGTTTTAAGGTCAAATTGGATTTTTTCTTTCTGTATAAAGGTAAGGAAACTCTTACCCTATATGTATTTAAGATTATCCAAGTTGTGGCTAAGCCATTGAAGCTTGAACTTGTGAAATATATATCGAAAGGCTTGGTGGTAATGTTATCGGTTTGTAGACTATTTTAGGAGACTAAATATGATCATTATTGATGTTTTTTGGGCTGTTTGATGATTTTTTAGAATGGTGTGAAGTAATATATATAGGGAGGTGCTGTCCGTTTTATTGTAAAATAGGTTGTGGTCGATACATAATGGTTATGATGCTTAAATGATAACGATAGTATCGTTTCTCTTATGTAGACTAAGGAGTGTGACAACTGCATAGCTTAATATTTGGGCAATATATTCGAGGTATGTGAGTCTATACTTTTCTTTCTTTTGCACGACTCCGGTTATACATAAGTAATGAACGAGCTTCCAAAGATACTCTACTCCTATAAGCTAGCAGTACTTACAATGTTTCCCCTCTTATGGAACGATTGATGTTAATGTTGCTTCCCTTATTCTTATGTTATCAATTTTGTTGGTACTTCCTGATTCTTATAAGGTTCATAGTGAACAGTTAGTCCTAATAATGTGCACAAAGGATACCTTACGTCACTCCTAAAGGTTTAGAACATAATTCCATGAGTCGAGCATGCATTATATATATATATATATGTATCTATTTTACTCTACCGAGCCATGCTATAGAAGTCCGCGTTCGGCACCTACTTTGCATCCACTAATCAGTTGGGTTTTACCGAGCTCCACATGGCCGGGTGCGATCTACCGAGCCTTATGATGGCCGAGTACATTTTTACCGAGCTTATTACGGCCGGGTATGATATGATGATGATGATGCCCACAGAGGCATATGTTTTATAAGTTTATGTATGTATATATATATGTATCACGCATTTTATGTCAGCAGCCCTTATAGCTATTTAGATATTACAGGTTGTATATTCTCTATACATGCTTACATTACTATTCATATTTATGGTTCCTTGGCTTACATACTCAATACATTATTTGTATTGACGTCCTTTTATTTGTGGACACTGCATGTTGTGCTGCAGGTCCTGATATATAGGCAGGTGGTGCT
This sequence comes from Nicotiana benthamiana, assembly GCA_034376525.1. Taxonomy (NCBI): domain Eukaryota; kingdom Viridiplantae; phylum Streptophyta; class Magnoliopsida; order Solanales; family Solanaceae; genus Nicotiana; species Nicotiana benthamiana. The sequence continues at coordinate 133,492,082 of CM067329.1, read as the reverse complement.
CCTCCACTACAGTAGGTTGTCCAGTTCAGCGGTGATTGGCGAGATCTGTTCTCCGGACTTGCCTTGGTCTTGGTATGCATATTTGTTATAGACATTATGGGTATGTCGGGGCCTTGTTCCGGCTATGTTGCAGCACTTATGTTCCTGTAGAGGCTCATGGACAGGCGTCGACTCATGTATAGTTTGGTATGCCTTGTCGGCTAGTTTTTTTGTATAGCCTTCATGATAGCGTGGTAGCTTGTACCATATATATATATATATATATATATATATATATATATATATATATATATATATATATATATATATATATATATATATATATGTATGTATATATATATATATATATGTATGTATGTATATATATATATGTATGTATATATATATATATGTATGTATATATATATATGTGTGTATATATATATATATATATATATATGTGTATGTATATATATATATGTATGTATATATATATATATATGTATGTATATATATATATGTGTGTATATATATATATATATATATATATGTGTATATATATATATATAGGTTCATGCCATCATATTTTATTGTTTGTTGTCCATGATCCATTTCTACCATTTATATTGATCTCCTCAGCCCTAAAAGATAATAAAGAAGGTTAGATAAAATGTACGTTGGTGCTCGGCAAGTATGGTCGGGTGCTAGCCATGGCCCTCCAGCTTGGGTCGTGTCAATTTCCCATTTCTTCAAAGGCACATTCAGCCTTTCCAGAACAACAGTCAGTAGGAACCCATATGGAGTGGCATGAGCCTTGGAGTCATTGATGACCCTATCCAGCAGTTTGACAATGAAGGAAGGCCAATTATCTGCATTCCTCTCACAAGGCACTTCATACGAACCAGGTCCATGTAGTTGGCAGTGTGCTTCTTCTCCTATCTGGGCAGCAGGCACTTGTTATCAAACTCAAATAAGACCTTGTGCTCAGCCCTCATCTCACTTTTCTGCACAAACTTGGCTTCAGTCACATCTTCAGCAGTTGCAGTATCACAAATGTTTCTGGTGATTTGGAGAGCAGTAGGGAGAGAATCCAAACAAGGCCACCTCTGCTTAGTATAATCATCATATCCCACACTGGGTATGTCCAGAATCTCACCCAATTTAGGTGCATCAAACTGCACCTTTACCCTTTTCACCATGTTGGTGACAACTCTATTCTTCGTAGTGTCATTGGCCATAAAGTCAATCAACTCCTTCCTAGCCAGCTTCCCATCTATTTCAAGTATCATGTCCTTCCACCCTTGTGTAGCTAGTGCATCCACCAGTCTTCTCATTCCTGGCTCATCCAGGTCTTTCAACAACCTTCCTTTCAAAATCTTTCTGCTGCCAAAGATGGAAAACACATCATGTTCTTTCTCAGACTCCTCTTCTTCTTCTTCTCCACTTCATTCTTCTTCTTCAGTAATTTTTACCTTTTTCCCTTTCACTACAGATCTAGTTCTTTTAGCTAAAGAAGGTTTAGCAAATACAGGCTCAGAGGAAGACTTCTTGGAAGAAGTCTTGGATCTTTTGGTTTTGGTGTAGGAACCTCCACAGTTGTTCCTCTTTATTGGTGGATCTGTTCCATCTCCTCCTCTTCTTCTTCTGCAGCCTTATAACTTTCCGCAACCTTTGCTTTTCCCTTCTCCTTCTTCTTTTTCCTTCTTTCATATAGAGCCTTTTGTAACTCTACTTCATTTTGTTTGACCTTACCTCCTGTAGCTCTTCCCTTTGGTACTGAAAGGATAGTAGGCTTAGGAGATGACACTTTGTTTTTCTTTGTTTTCTTAGAAGCAGTTGGAGCCTTTTGTGAGGAAGCTTTGCGCTTCTTTGGATCATAGCTGGCTCCAACCATTTTCAGAATGTCGATTAACGTTTCCTCAATAGATGAACCAGGTTCATCTTGTTGCTTGCTCAGATGAACAAGACCTTTAGCAGCCTCCCCATAACCACTTCCCCCTGACTTGTTGCCACTCTCCTCCATACCTCCACAGATAGCAAGAACATTTTCTTTCTTTTTAATTCCCCTCCTACTTGACTCAACCCCTTTACATCTTTCAAAGAACCAACCAAAACAAACCTATTATGTACTTGTTCTATCACATCGGAGAATACCAAATAAGTGTTTAACTCACCAGGGGTTTTTTGATTTTTGTCAGTGTCAGAAGACTCATGTTCTTCTCCTTTGCTGGCATAGATAAAAGCCTAAAGCTCAGAGCTTGAGTCAGATTCTTTAGCAGGACTCTCCTTCTTCTATCTAGCCCTCAATTTCTCATTTTTGGCTTTTCTTAGAGACCCATATGCCATATTTTTTCTAGCCAATAATTTCTGTCTACGAAACCTAGGTTTTGTGGAAACATTAGGAGGACTAGATGAAGACGTATTAGGAGATACTGGTGGAGGAGTGCCTGGATTATCATGAGGATTTGTCATGGTGAATTATTTCTGGAGAAGTTTTGGGAAATTTGGAGAGAAAGAAGATGATCAGAGCTAGAGAGGGATTATTGACGGTTATGGACTAATGAGGAAGGGTATGGTGTCTATTTAAAGGTGATTAGAGTTAATAAAGGCAACGGCAACTTTTCGTAGTCAATTAGAAGTATAATCAATGTAGAAATCCGGTCTCTTAGTGATTATTAGGCGAAGCTAGATTTTAGGCAAAAATCCCGTTTTTAGAGTTCTAGGAGAACGGAACAGGTTCAATGCTCAAGGGATAGAATTATTTGGAGTTTGGTGAAAGTAGGACTTTTCTCATGATTGAAAAATTAATCTTTCTAAATGTGCAGAGTATAGAAAACATACCTGAACTTTCTCATGAGCATATACTGATGAACCAGGTTTGTCAAGTAGAACTCTCTTGAACATGCCTCAAATGTCATAATAGAAAAGACCTTTTAAGAGATCCGAGAGTCATATTTACACATGTCACAAAAGTATATTGATTAAATGATGATACTAAGTAAGAATTGATCTAGATATTTACATAAAGATATAACTCCCAAACAAAAGTTTTTTTAAATTTTTTTCATTGTGCATTTTGAACTGGTCCTTTTAGGTGATCTTAGTCATCCCTAATTCCAACATGTTCCTCTCAAAGTTTTCTCTACTCAGTGCTTTAGTGAAGATGTCAGCTATTTATTTATCAGTATCACAAAATTCTGTTGAAATCAATTTTTTCTCATAATTATCTCTTAAGAAATGGTGTCTAGCATCTATGTGCTTGGTCCTTTGATGATGAAAAGGGTTCTTTGTCATAATTATAGCACTAATGTTATCACAGAATATTGGTATACATACCATTTCAATTCCAAAATCTACTAGCTATTGTTTGATCCATAGCAATTGAGCACAACAAGAAGCAGCAGCAACATCTTCAGCTTCAGCAGTAAATAGGGATATTGAATTTTTCTTTTTGGTAGCCCATGACATAACACATGAACCAAGCAAGTGTACCATACCTGAGGTTCTCTTCCTATCCACTGGGAAATCTGCATAATCAGCATCAGCATATCCTACCAGATTGAAATTACTACCTTTGGGATACCAAAGACACAGATCAGTGGTGCCTTTAAGATATCTTAGTATCGTCTTGGCAGCATTCAAGTGAGACTCTTTTCGATTAGCCTATAAACAAGCACAAAGCCCTATACTGAAAATAATGTCTGCTGGCAGTAAGATATAGGAGTGAACCAATCACACCCCTATACAACTTTTGATCAACTGATGAACCAAGTTCATCAACATCTAATTTAGTGTCAGTTACAATAGGTGTATCTATTTCTTTAGAATCCTGCGTTTTAAACTTTTTGATTAGTTCTTTTATATACTTCTACTGATGAATCATGGTTCCATTAGGACTTTGTTTGATTTGCAAACCTAAGAAGAAGTTAAGCTTACCTATCGTGCTCATTTCAAACTCACTCCCCATTAGTTTTGCAAAGTCCTTACTCAATCTATCAGTAGTGGCCCCAGATATTATGTCATCAATATATATTTGCACAACAAGGAGATCTTTGCCTTTTTCCTTTTACAATAAGGTACTGTCAATTTTACCTCTTTTGTAACCATGCTCCAGAAAGAATTTAGATAGTCGTTCATACCAAGCTCTTGAGCCTGCTTGCACCCATATAGAGCCTTATCTAACTTGTACGCATGATCATGACATTCTTTGCTTTCAAACTCTAGGGTTTGTTTCACAAACACTTCTTCCTCTAGATAGCCATTCAGGAAGGCACTTATTTCATCCATTTGATGGAGAGTGAATTCCATATGTGCAAAGTCTATGAGAAGTCTGATTGCCTTTAGTCTTGCTACTGGAGCAAATGTCTCATCATGGTCAATGCCCTCCTCTTGGCAATAGCCTTGAACCACCAGCCTTGCCTTGTTTCTTGTAACTGTTCCATCTTTATCAAGTGTGTTCCTGAAGACCCATTTTGTGCCAATGACTGATCTGTCTTTGGGTCTTGGAACTAGCTGCCAAACTTGACTTCTTTCAAATTGGTTGAGTTCATCCTGCATTGTATTCACCCAATATGTATCTTGCAAAGCTTCAACAATATTTTTAGGTTCAATAAGAGATAGGAAAGCATCAAAAGCACACAAATTCTTCAGATATGATCTAGTTTTGACTCCAGATGTTGGATTAGTGATAATGTTCTCAATGGGATGAAAACTTTGATACTTGTGAGGTTTCACAACCAACTGGTTTCTGCTATATGTCTCTCCCATGTTCTGTTGCTGAGGAACAGGTTCATGAACAAGTTCTTTTAGGGAATTTGATTCAATTTCTCCCTGATTAATTTGTCATGTTGCCCTGAGTGGAAGGACCTATTCCATCACATGTTCCTTCTTTTGATGCCACTTTTAATTTTACTGGAGATTCAATCAATTCTTTTACCAGTCTAATGGCTTCATCTTCATATTCCTGTCTCTCAGAAAGAATGTTAGTTTCATCAAATACTACATGCAACTTTCTTCTACATACAAAGTTCTTTTATTGAAGATTTTATATGCTTTGATATGTGAAGAATATCCCAAGAATACTCCATCATCACTTCTGGGATCAAACTTACCTAGGGAGTCTTTACCATTATTGTACACATAGCACTTGCAATTAAATGCCCTAAGATGGGATATGTTTGGTTTTTTCCCTTTAAGTAACTCATAGGGAGTTTTCTTTAAAAGAGGTCTAGTCATGAATCTACTGATTATATAGCATGCAGTGTTTACAACCTCTGCCCAGAAGCTGTGAGGTAATTTACTAGAAAGAAGCATAATCCTTGCCATATCCTCAAGGGTCCTGTTCTTCCTTTCAACTACTCTGTTTTGCTGAGGAGTCCTAAGGGCATAGAAGTTATGATCTACACCATTTTCATCATAGTATTCAGTAAACTTTGCATTTTCAAATTCAGTTCCATGATCAGACCTAATGGATGCAAGTTGATTTCCTAATTATTTTTGAGTCTTTCTAACAAAAGCAGCAAACATATCAAATGCTTCATCTTTAGATGTCAGAAATAATACCCAGGTAAATCTAGAATAATCATCAACAAGTACCATTATATATTTCTTTTCACCTCTGCTCATGGTTCTCATTGGACTAGAAAGATCCATATGAACTAGTTCCAATATCTTGGATGTACTTACCATTTTCTTGGTTTTGAAGGATGATCTTACCTACTTCCCCCTTGCAGATACCTCAAAAACTTTATCTTCTTTGAACTTGATGTTGGGTAACCCTATCACCAAGTACATTGAGACTTATTTGTTTAGCTGATTCAGACTAGCATGATCAAGTCTTTTGCGCCATGTGAGAGGATTATTAACCAATACACTTAGGCAAGTGAGTTCATTTTCTAAAAGAGTAGACAAATCTACAATGTAAATATTGTTAACTCTATTTCCCTGCAAAACAATCTTCTCAGTGGTAAGGTTAATCACAAAGCATTTGGTAGAGGTGAAAGCTACAAGATTACCTCTATCACACAGTTGTGATACACTTATTAGACCATATTTCAAGCCATCTATCAGGCAGACATTCTCTATTGAATGAGAAGCTGTCTTGCCTACCTTTCCAACCCCAATGATCTCACCTTTCTTCGCATTTCCAAAGAAGACATTACCTCCTTTTAGGTCCTCAAGTGAAAGGAGTTGGTCCTTGTTCCCAGTTATGTATTTTGTGCAGCCACTATCCATATACCATATTTGGCTCCTCCCTTTTACTTGGACTTGCAAAAAAATTCAAGGGTTAGTCATAGGAACCCAAACTAGTTTGGGTCCCATTCTATGGGCAAAAAGATGAATAAAATTCCTTCTTACCCACCCAAGCAACTTGGTTTTCTCTTGAACAACGGCTTTGTTATTTTGACTGGCCTTTTCTTTTGCATTACATTTATTTTTTAATAGCCAGTCTTACCACCGTGTGTGCAAATTTTATTTTTAGAAAGTGTAGGTACTTGCTTTTAGGGTCCCATTTTGGAGCTTGATCTCATAGCCAAGTCCTTTTTTGTTGCTACTGTGATGCTCTTGCAGCCAAGAGAGTGCATCAGAAGCCTTGTTCCACCAAGTTCTATCTAGTTCATGTTTCACTTTTCCTAGATTTTCCTTTAGGACTTGATGAATTAATCTTTCTTATACAACTCATCTTTCATTTTTCCCAAATTTTCTTCTAGAGTGAGATAAATGTGATCAGCTTTCTTCTTTCCTGTCCCTAGTTTCAGGTTTAAGTTTTCAGATCTAAGTTCTAGGGCACTGTTATCAAGTTCAAGAACCTGGTTCTTCAACTCAGCATTTGCGTTATCACTTTAATTATCCCTATATTCTAGACTTTTGCATTTTTCCTTTAGGATCACACATTCCCTAAACATCACTTTCTTCTCATTGTTGATTATCTTAGACTCCTCAACAAGCCTAGTAACAGCTCAGCCAACCTTTCTTTAGATAAAAACTTGATCTTATCTTTGAGAGGAAGAATACTTACCTCTTGTTCATCATCTGATTCTTTGATGGCCATCAGTGCTTGCTCTTGTTCAACTTCATCTTCTGAGTCATCATCTAAGGTTTCTCCCCAAGCAGCAACCATGACCTTGATTGAACCTTTATTCCTTTTTGGTTGAGCCTATTCCTTCTTCATGTTCCTTCGTTCAGCCCTTTCTTTCTTCCACTTAATTTCCCATTGAGGGCAGTTCTTAATCATGTGATCATACTTGCCACACTTGTAGCAACCCTCATCGGTCTGTTTCTCCAGAGCTCTTGACTTGTTGAAGGTTGTACCCCTTAAAGAACCCTTTCCTCCCTCTTATCATGCGCTTTTTAAAATCTATGGTGATCATTGCCATCTCATCATCTTCCAGATATGAACCTTCAGCAATTCTGAGAGCTAGGCTTCTCTCCTACTTGGGTGTAACCATCTTCATTGTTTTTCTCAGTTCATAAGCAGTAAGATTTCCAATCAGTTCATCCATCTTGAGGGTAGCAATATTCTTAGATTCTAGAATAGCAGTGATTTTGCTTTCCCATGCGACTGGCAGAACCCTTGTCAAATTTTTTTCAACCTTATCTTCTTCAAGAATAATCCTTCCAAGAGACTTAAGTTCACCTGTTAGTGTAGTGAACGTATTGCATAGCTCTTGGATAGCTTCTCCTTCCTTCATAGTAAAATTTTCATATTGAGAGTATAGCAGTGTTCCTCTGGATCATTTCACTTGAGGTATTCCTTCATGAGTAACTTGTAAAGTGTCCCGAATTTCTTTAGCAGTAGTACAGCTTTATATCTTGTTGTACTCATCTGGACCTAGTCCACACACAAGCCGTTTCTTTGCCTTAGCATTTTTCTCCCACTTCTTAAGGTCTTCAACAGTGCAATCAGCCCTTGTCTTTGGCACATCCACTCCTTTCTCATTTTTTATTGTAGTTTCCAAAGGACCATCAGTTACTATGTCCCAGAGTTTATAGTCTTCTCCTATTAATTGATCCTTCATCCTGTTCTTCACCAAGAGTAGTATTGTCCATTGAAGAGTGGAGGCCTGGTAGTGAATTGCCCTTCCTAGTTCCCAAGTGGTGTACTCATGTTGATTTTTTCCTAAGGTGTTAGACTTTTCAAGGATAACCAGCTATGATACCAATTGATTTTTTAAACGTCAATACCACATAAAAGGGGGTGATTTGTGTGGTACTCAATTTTTCGATCTAGAAGAACCTAGTTCTTCTAAGAGTTCTAACTACTATGTAGCGAAATTAAAAGTACAAAAAATAAATAACACAGATATTTTTACATGGAAAACATCTGGCTCAACAGGTGAAAAAGAACCATGACCTCCTACTCAGTAGGATTTTCCCAAACATCCACTAAAATCACTGAGCCAAAATACCATTTACAAAACTCTTGTAAACCTAAGGACTAAGTCTAATCCCAGTGTGGCACACAGCTTCAACTGTTGCAACACTTTCAATTTAACTCTAACTTGAATACACAAAGTACCTAATACAGTTGCTTATATGAAAGCTAGAAAGGTAACACTTTAAACTACCTACTACAATTGAACTAGAAGAAGAATAAACACAATGAAACTGGCTCTTCTATCTCGTTCAAGTAGCTTCAGGAGTGCACACTTAAATCTCACATAAATTTCTTGCAAAATCGCCTTTCTCTTTTACTCTCAATTTAGTTTAACTTCTACATATGGGCAATACCTGTAAAAGAGAACATTCACTATTATTTAATGAGTTAGTAACCAGAGTTTGATTGAGACTAAATTTTTGATCCTTTATCGAATTTCAGTCCCAGAACAGTACAAACTCCAACCCTATCCTTTATCCGGATTGTGTTCTCTTCCTATAAGGAGACTTCCTCTCCTCATCCAATATGAAAACTTTTCAAAACGTTTAGAAAAATTACTGCATGATCCTTGAGACTTATATTCTTTATGTGCATCTCACATCTATGTGTTGATCAACACTGTGTCTCACATGATGGACCTGATCCATGACTGAGTTCATTTGTCATTCTTCAAAACTTTACCTGAACTTGGGCCAATGGTTTTGTACAAACTTCCACCGGACAGGCATAGTGATTTTGATATTGATATGGTGCCAGACACTCAGCTCATTTCTATTCCTTCGTATTGTATGGCACCAGCAGATTTGAAAGAATTGAAAGAGCAGTTTCAGGAGCTCCTAGATATAGGGTTCATTCGGCCTAGTATGTCACCTTGGGGTGCACCGGTTTTGTTTGTGAAGAAGAAGGATGGAACAATGAGAATGTGCATTGATTACAAGCAATTGAACAAAGTGACAATTAAGACCAAGTATCCTTTGCCCCGCATTGATGATTTATTCGACCAGCTTCAGGGGACGAGAGTGTTCTCTAAGATTGATCTCCATTTAGGCTATCACCGGTTGAAGATTAGGGATTCAGATATTCTTAAGACTGCCTTCAGGGCTAGATATGGTCATTATGAGTTTCGTGTTATGTCTTTTGGGTTGACCAATGCCCCAGAAGCCTTCATGCATTTGATGGATAGCGTGTTCTGGCCTTATCTTAATTCATTTGTCATAGTCTTCATTGATGATATTCTGGTGCAGTCGCGGAGTTAGGAAAAGAATGCGGAGCATTTGAGAGTTGTATTGTAGAGATTGAGGGAGGAGAAGCTTTATGCAAAATTCTCCAAGCGTGAGTTTTGGATCAGTTCAATGGCTTTTTTGGGACGCGTGGTGTCCAGCAAGGGTATTCAGGTTGATGCGAAGAAGGTAGAGGTGGTTCAGAGTTGGCCTAGACCATCCTCAGCCACAGATAGTCACAACCTTCTTGGTTTGGTAGGCTATTATTGCCAGTTTGTTCAGGAATTCTCATCTATCGCATCGCCATTAGCCAAGTTGACTCAGAAGGGTGCTCTATTTTTATGGTCAAACGAGTGTGAGGAGAGGTTTTAGAAGCTCAAGACGGCTTTTTCCACAGCTCCAGTATTGGGTCTACTATCAATTTTCAGGTTCATATACAATGTATTGTGATGCTTTGAGAGTTGGGATTGGTTGTGTATTGATGTAGGACGGTAGAGTTATTACTTATGCTTCTCATCAGTTGAAGCCCCATGAGAAGAACTACACCATTCATGATTTGGAGTTGGTTACCATAGTTCATGCATTGAAGATTTGGAGGCATTACTTGTATGGCGTATCTTATGAAGTGTTCATTGATTATCGGAGTCTTTAGCATTTGTTCGAGCAAAAGGATCTTAATTTGAGGCAGTGGAGATGGTTGGAGTTGCTTAAGGATTATGATATTACCATATTGTATCATCTGAGAAAGGCCAATGTGGTGGCTGATGCTTTGAGCCAAAAGGCAATGAGTATGGAGAGTTTGGAATATATTCCAGTTGGGGAAAGGCCTCTTGCAGTTGATGTTCAGGCCTTGGCCAATCGGTTTGGGAGGTTGGATATTTTGGAGCCCAGTCGGGTGTTGGCTTGTGTGGTTTCTCGGTCTTCTCTATATGATCGCATCAGAGAGCGCCAGTATGATGATCCGTATTCTTGTCCTTAGGGACAGAGTTTGGCATGATGATACCATAGATGTGACCATCGATGACAATGGGATATTGAGGATACATGGCCGAATTTGTATGCCCAACGTGGATGGGCTTCGGGAGGTTATTCTGGAGGAGGCCCATAGCTTGCAGTGTTTCATTCATCTAGGTGTCGTGAAGATATATCAGGAGTTGAGGCAGCTCTATTGGTGGAGAAGAATGAAGAAAGATAATGTGAGATTTGTAGCTTGGTCTCTCAACTGTCAGCAGGTGAAATATAAGTATCAGAGACCGGGTGGCTTGCTTCAGTAGATGGGTATTCCTGAGTAGAAGTGGGAGAGGATCACTGTGGACTTTGTTGTTGGACTTCCACGGACTTTGAAAAAGTTTGATGCTATTTGGGTGATTGTGGATCGGCTGACCAAGTCCGCGTACTTCATTCCTATGTGTACTACTATTCTTCATAGCAATTGGCAGGGATCTATATCCAGAAGATTGTTCGCTTGCATGGTGTACCAGTTTCCAACATTTCAGATAGAGGTACTAAGTTTACTTTGTAGTTTTAGAGGGTCGTACAGAGAGAGTTGGGTACTCAAGTAGAGTTGAGCACAGCTTTACATCCTCAGAAGGACGGGCAGACCAAGCGTACTATTCAGAATTGTAGGACATGTTGTGTGCTTGTGTCATTGATTTTGGAGGTTCATGGATAGAGTTTCTACCGCTTGTAGAGTTTGCCTACAACAATAGTTACCAGTCGAGTATTCATTTGGCTCCATACGAGGCTTTATATGGGAGGCGGTGTAGATCTTCAGTTGATTGCTTCGAGCCCGGTGAGGCTAGGCTATTGGGGACTGATTTGGTACAGGATTCTTTGGATAAGGTGATTCAAGAGAGGCTTCATACGGCGCAGTCGAGGCAAAAGAATTATGCTGATAGGAAGGTTCGAGATGTGTCCTACATGGTTGGTGAGAAGGTTCTGTTGAAGGTTTCACCCATGAAGGGTGTTATGAGATTAGAGAAGAAATAGAAGTTGAGTCCTCGATTCATCGGGCCTTTTGAGGTGCTTCGCAGGATTGGGGAGGTGGATTATGAGCTTTCTTTGCCACCTAGCTTGTCGAGAGTGTATTTGGTATTTCATGTTTCTATGCTCTGGAACTCTATTGGGGATTCGTCTCATGTTCTGTGTTTTAGCACGGTTCGGTTGGATGATGATTTGACCTATGATGTGGAGCTAGTAGCTACTTGGATCGTCAGGTTCGGAAGTTGAGGTCAAAGGATATAGCTTCAGTAAAGGTGCAATGGAGAGGTCAGCCCATAGATAAGGATACCTGTGAGACCGAGGGGAGATGCAGAGCATATATCCTCACCTATTTGAGGCTTCAGGTATGTTTCTTGACTCGTTCGAGGACGAACGTTTCTTTAAGTTGGGGAGGGATGTGATGACCCGGCCAGTCATCTCATGAGTTACCACTCCATTTACCCTATTCCTGCTTCATTATCTGTGTTTTGTGGTATCGGGTTGGTCGGATTGAGTCCGGAGGGAGTTTGGAGAGGTTTGAGACACTTAGTCTTTTTAAAAAAAATTTAAGTTGGAAAAGTCAACATGATGTTGACTTATGTGTTTGAGGGCTCGGATGTGAGTTCCGATGGTTCGGTTAGCTTCAGGAGGCGATTTATGACTTAGGAATGTGATTGGAATAGGTTTTGGAGGTGCAGAGTTGAATTAGGCTTGAATTGGCAAAGTGGATATTTTGGCAATTTTTGGTCGATAGGTGAGATTTTTATATAAGGTTCAGCGTGGAATTTCGAGAGTTTCAGTAGTTTCTTTGTGTCATTTGAGATGTGTGTGCTAAATTTCAGGTCATTCAGATGTGGTTTGGTTGGGTTTTTGATCGAAAGCGTATTTCAGAAGATTTTAGAAAACTTAGGCTTGAATTCGATTTGAATTGGTAGATTGATGTTGTTTGAGGTGTATTGATGATTGAAAAAATTTTGAATAACGTTTTAGGATGTGTTGGTGCTTTTGGTTGAGGTCCAAGGGGGCTCGAGTGAGTTTCGGGTAGTCAATTGGACCAATTTGGAGTTTGAGAAATTGCAGAAAATAAATTCCATTAGTTGAAGGTATTTTAGCCTTCGCGTTCGCAAAGATCCGGGTTTTCTAAGCTACGGGTTTGCGAGAGACAATACGCATTCGTGAAGGCTTGTGAAGGGAGTTCAACGCGTTCGCGAGTGGGTATACGTGATTGTGAAGTGGAATTTGAGTCTAATGGTCCAAGGTGATTTATTCATCGCGTTCGCGAAGGTATAAGTGGAATGGGCATCGCATTTCACGTATGGAATGTCGTGTTCGCGTAAGGAAAATTTTTGGTCAACACGAATTTGTGCATCGCGATCGTGAAGAAGGGGGAGACAGACCTGGGGAGAATGTTTTAAGCCATTTCATCGCGATTTTGGGGCTCATTTCCTCCATAGTTGATCATTTTGAGAGCTTTTTGAAGGAGGTTAAAGAAGGATTCAAGGAGAAACATTTGGAGGCAAGAATTTCGGACCTAAAACTCGATTCTGTTGTGAAATCTACCTAGAAAATCATGGAACTTAAGCTAAAATTGGAAGAACTAGGGCTTGGGATTTTGAACTTTTGAACTGGGATTTGAAGGACCATTTGAGGTCCGATTTGAGAACTTTTGATATGTATGAACTCGTGGGGAGATAAGGAATCTAATAATGTAAAATTTTCTGATTTTCAAAAAGTGGCCCGGGGTTCGGGTTTTGCTAATTTCTGGATTTTTGGTATTTTTTTTATTATGTTTGCTTGGGCTTTGTTCCCTTAGCATATTATGACGTATCCGTTATAATTTTAGATATGAGAGTGGAGGCTGATTCGAGACGCAAAGGCGTCGCAGAGTAGTATTTTCATCAATTCGAGGTAAGTAACAATTATTAATCTGGAACTGATTGTATAAATCCTTGTATTTGACTTGATTTAACAAATGCGGTGACGCACATGCTAGGTGACGAGCGTTTGGGCGTGCACCGGTATGGATTGTGACATGGTTCATCCCGTAGTGACTATTAAGCCGCATAATTAATTGGGAAACCTATATTATTCTATGTTTTAGTCATTTATACTTTATTATGGGTTGTATGCCATGGGGTCTTGTGATGACCTGTAGAACCCTTAGGGGCATTTTGACTATTCTCCTCACTTTACTTGTTATATACCATATCCTCAGTCATGTTTAATGATTAAAGCAGATTTTATCAATCTATTCATAAATGTGAGGATCGTTTGGGTTGAGATCCCTACCTTCTATTATTGTGCCCGAGAGGCTGTGAGATTAATGACTAAGAGAGGTTGAGAACCCAATTGTGAGGATATGATATGTATATATTATGGATCGGGTTGCACGTCATAGCGATACTTATATGTATTAGGATGCACGCCGTAGTGATATAGATATATATTGGATCAGGTTGCACACTGCAGCGATATAGCACTTGGGTTGTAGGAGTCCCTCCGAAGTCTGCACACCCCCTGTAAGCGTAGTCAACTATATATATGGATCGGGCTGCACATCGCAGCGATATATGGATCGAACTTCACACCACAGCGGTTACTCTGATTTCTATTATTATGTGGTATATGAGTTCAATGTTGAGAAATAAGTACCAAGTGACAAGAGATGAGTCTTGAGTGACTGAGAGGCTGCTCGAGGGGCCATATTCTGAGTGATTCTTCACCCGAGAAGCCTTGTTATGCTGTTTTCACTATTTCACCCTTCTTTCAAACAAAAGCCTCTATTAGAAAATACTACTAAGTATATGATTTCAAACTTTAACCTGAACGTGTATATTTATGACGAGACTAGTTTTAAACTGCAAAGTTAAGCTATTATCCTGTTGTTATTTTTAGTTAATATGTTTTTAGCTACTCGTCACTATTTTCAGTCTTTATTTACTTTAGTTACTTACTAAGTTGGAGTACTCACGTTACTCCCTCCACCTTGTGTAGATCCAGGTGCCTAAGGGGCAGAGTGAGGGCTTTCCGCTGATCTAGTGTTCGCTAGAGATTACGAGCTAGCAGCATGGCGTACGCGTCCTGTCTTCTCCTCTCTATCCAATTTATTTTTTGCATTTCCTAGACTTGATGTATTAGATGTTCTGTGATGTATTAGAGGCTCTAGACTTGTGACACCAGATTGTTGGGGCTGGGTAGTCTCCCATGCCTTATTGACTTTCACATATCTATGTTGTTGTTTTAAACACTTGCTATGTTAGATTTGGTAATTAAACCTATGATAGAAAAATGGCTTATAGTATTGGTAAATGGGTTGTGATTATGGGTTGTCGGCTTGCCTAGTACTGTGATAGGCGCCATCACGACCGGTATTTGGGGTCGTGACAATTTTCTTCCACACAGTCTGATGCATCAATATGCTAGAGACTTTGAGAGATTGGTTTCGACTCAAGATATTGATGTATCAACATATCACACTAAGTTTAGTAAGTTGGCTATATATGCTCCTACTTAGTGTCTACCAAAGAAGCTTGAGTTCAGAGGTTTGTTGATGGATTGGTTGGTAGTTCTAGACACTGCAATAGCCCTACAGATGAAGACTTTATCCTACTCATATGTATTTGACCTTGCTAGAAAGATTCAAAAAAAGGGACGTGGGGAGCGTGAAACTAGTGAATTACGTAAGAAGCCCAAGATATGAGGGGCTTTCAGTGGCGGTTTTAGTAAAAATAGAAGATCAGGAAATTGGGGACAACAATAACAACAAGGTTCTCAGAAAGGGACACACATATCTTCATAGTCCACATACAAACCACATTATAGATAGGGTAGTAGGGGATCATCAGCATCTGGATCATCGTAATTCTGGGCAGATAAATGCCACAACTCCAGTCTGCTAGACCTATGGTAGATCAAATATAGGCCAATGTTGTGTTCTAATGGGAGAGTGCTTTCGGTGTGGCTAGTTGGAACATCACTTAAGGGACTTCCCTCAGCCTCCGAGAAATTTCAACCAAGCTTCTATTCAGTCAGTTACACCGACTCAGACTACGCGTAATACTTCAAGTGCTACAGGTACAGGAAATTGTAATGACCCGGCCGGTCGTTTTTGGAATTTACACCCCGATCCCCCATAAACTGCTTCCCTAAAGTTCATTTTTGCTATTTTTATTTGATGGGATGTTCGGTATTGGGTTTCGGAGAGCTTTGAGACACTTAGTCCCTAAATGAGAGCCTAAGTGTTGGAAAGTGGTTCGTAGTTGGAACAGTGTGTAGACAACCTTGAAATGGAAATATGATGGTTTTGTTAGCTCTGTTAGGTGATTTTGGGGTTGGAATCATATCTAGAATGTATTTTGTAGGTCCGTAGCTCATTTAGGCTAGAAATGCCAAAGTTTAAATTTTTGAAGTTTCCGATCCGATAGTGAATTTTTTATCCGAGGGTTGGAATGAAATTCCGGAAATTTATGTAGCACCGTCAGGTCATTTGGTATGTGTGTGCAAAATTTCAGGTCAATCGGATGTGTTTTGGTTAAGCTTTTTATCGAAAGCGAGTTTGGTTGCAATTTGAAGTTCTTAGGTTCAAATCATCGATTAATTTGAGTTTCTGGGGTTGTTTTAGGTGGTTTATGAATTGGTACAAGTTTGAACGATTATATGGGATATTCTGTAGGTTTGGTTGAGGTCCCAGGGGCCTCGGGTGTGTTTCGGATGCTCAACGGAGCATTTTAGAGTTTGAAAGATTGCAAAAATCCCTCAGGCTGTGCAGGTCCAGATTTCTTCTTTGCGTTCGCGGCTACCCATCCGCGTTCACATAGCTGTAGCTCTCCCCTTCATCATGTTTGCAGCCCCTCTCCCACATTCTCGTAGTGTAATCCTGGAGGAGGGGCCAGTTCCTCTTCGCGTTCGCATCAACCTCCCGCGTTTGCGGAGCGTGAGCAGTTTCCCCTTTGCGTTCGCGTTCCCTATGCCGCGTTCGCATAGCTCGAGAGCCCAGGCCTTTGCATTCGCACTCCTCCCTTCGCGATCACGAATGGCATTCTTCTCTAGCTAATATTTTCTTCTTCACCAATGTGAGACACCCTCCCTGTTTGCGATCCTTTAAAAGCCTGAACAGTACTTAATATTCGAAAATAAAGGTTTTGCTATTTTAATCAAAACACAAGCTTGGGAGCTCGAATTTGGGGGAAATTTTGAAGGTTTTTTTAGGGCAATCACTGGGTAACTATTCTCTACTCCCTTAAGCTTAAACCCCCTAATCTAATCATGAATTCATCCTTAATTCGGATTTTTGAATGAAAATTGTGAAAAACCTCTTAGACCAAACTATTGAGTTTTGAGTAGGCATTTGACCTCCGATTTGGGAGATTTTTATATGGTTAGACTCATGAAAGTACGAGAATTCTGAAAATGTGAAAATTATTTGATTTTGAGATGTTGGACTATGGGACATTTTGGTTATTTCACTTATTTTCGCGCCCTAGCTTTAAATTTTATGGTGGAATTAGTTGTTTGCAATTTTATTTACGATATAAATTTGAATTGAATAGATCTGGGCTGTTTGGAGTCGGATACTCGTGGCAAAGGCATGCTTTCTAGTTGATTTTTAGTACCGTTTCGAGGCAAGTGGCTTGTCTAACCTTGTGTGGGGGACCTTTCCCCTTAGGACATGATATTTGATGTTTGAATGCCTTATACATGAGGTGAAGAGCGCGTACTTAAGCTAATTGTTGAAAATCCATTTTTATTTGAAATATTTAAATTGATTTTTCTTGCTTATCTGATTACTCTAAATGCAAGGTTAACCTGTATTATATAGAAAAGCATGCTTAGTTGAATTAAAATGCCTATTTGCTCAAGTTGCCTAAATTGTACTATGTGAAGAATGTTAGGTTAGTACTATTTGTTGCTTTGTATTGTTGTACTTCATTTCTGAATATCTTCTGGTTGTGGTTGCACATTTACATTGGGACTACGGATGTGGGATTCTGGTAGCTCCCCTTGTTTGTTTACTTTGGGACTACGGGTTTGATTCCCGATAGATCCTCTGCACATTTACTTTGGGACTGCGGGTTAGATTCCCGATAGATCCCCCTGCATATATACTTTGGTAATGCGGGTTTGTTTCTCGATAGATCCCACTACACATTGATAGCTGGACTACTAGACGGTATCCCGGGAGATCCTTCAGAAATATATATGATGGACTACGGGACGGTATCCCGGGAGATCCACTGGATAGAAAGAAAGGACAATAGCACGGTATCCGGGGAGATCCTCATGGTATCTTTGGTATTGAGCTGTACATTTCTGTGTTTATTCTTTACTTCGTTTAGTTGTTGTTGACTTGTATATTATGAATTATTTTGCTATTGTTTCGATTATTCTATCGTTTTCATACCGTACATTCTTATTATTTTGTTTTATCTCAGTAGGGCCCTGACCTTCCTCGTTACTACCCCACCAAGGTTAGGCTTGGGCTTTCTCTTAAATTAGGTCTTGGCCCAATAGTCCTAAATGGATCAGTCTTGTTCAACAAATTTGGCCCATAAGCCCGTACCGTGTTAGCCTTGTTCACAACAACACTCACCTCCTCAAAAAGAACCTTGTCCCCAATGTTCAAGTTAGGAACAGTCCGGTAAGAATTGAGTGCATATACAAGTCTTTCAAACAACACGAGCAAATATCCATTGCACGTAGAAAGGTGATTGTTGCAGATTCTGCAATTACAAGCAAAGGCCTATCTTTTGATATGCTTGGTTCTTTGTCTATACTCTTGGTACTGTCATGATAAGAAAGTAGATAGCTAACAAGTGATTTTGTCAAGAAGCCAAAGACTAGTGTACTAATGAGCATAATAATAGTTGTGAGGGTATATGGAAAAAGAGCCCTATCTTGATAAAGAACTTGCAACATACAAATAATTTCCATTGACGAGAATATTGCTCCAATATCTACCAGCACCACAGATCCAAAATATTGTAACACC
The DNA here is from genome assembly GCA_034376525.1 of Nicotiana benthamiana. Taxonomy (NCBI): domain Eukaryota; kingdom Viridiplantae; phylum Streptophyta; class Magnoliopsida; order Solanales; family Solanaceae; genus Nicotiana; species Nicotiana benthamiana. Next base: position 133,473,538 of record CM067329.1, on the reverse strand, counting down.
CCACCATCACCTATAGTGACAATATAAGTATACCAACTTTTCATTCCAACAAACAAATGAATGATAAGTCTACGCAAGCAAATCTTGGGGGGGCTAGTTGTTGTCATACACGAATTTAACTAAATTTTTATCACCATTTTTTTCTACTATTTCCATAGGACCACGAACACTAGTTTGAATCTCGTCAAATTGCGCATAGTTCTGGAACCCAATAATAGCATGAAGTGGTGCAATATGATATCATTCCAACAAGCAGCATATAGCAAATCTCAATTTCACAATCAAGAGTAGTACTGAAGTCATGTTGTGAAACTATTGACCTCCAAATATTCATCCAAGACTAGTATATGTTCTTCCCCTGCAAGTGAAGGACATGTGGATGCGATGGGGTCATAGCTAACATACAACCCACTGGATAAGGTGTGACTACCTACAATTATAAAATAATACCAAAAAGGTTCAACTGGAACCAATACCAAGTCATGTTCTGTTGAGTGCAAGCTAAAAGAAGAAAGCGTTGAAACTTCAACTTAGTATTATCACCGTCACTTTTAAATGTCTTCAGTAATATGTCCCTAGTTTCTATGTCTTTAGGATCTAATGCACAGGCATCAAGAAGGACATGGCACCCATCTTCATATGTCAAACTCATGCACTGATAAGAGAACACACACAATTCCATCTTCTTTCTTTTCTTACTCAGGTTATTCTTTTCTAAGTACTTATCAAAGAGATTAAAAATTGAAGATGTAGAAACTACCAATGCAAAATAAGACAGAAAAATGGAGAAATACATACACCATTGCCATCCCGGATCCCACACGTAAGTCATAGAGTTAGAAACCACTTACGCTGAATAGGATCTTAGAATTAAGGTCTTGGAATTTATCTTTGGTGCCGTGATAATGTGATTTCTATGAGGGCTCAACTCAATTTCCATCTTAGTCATAGTTTGGTTGATAAGAGATTGAAGATTTGGAACTCGAGACTTGGTAATATACTCCAAATGCATCCACATGATTTTCTCAAGATGTATTATCTCCGTCCTGTGAGCGAGATGCTGTAAAATTGGGCAAAAATGCTTTGGAACCAATTTCTATTCGATATTTGCAGCTTCCTTGATTATGCTAGTAGCACTCAGCTACGATTGAACCGCAGTTGCGGTTGAACCGCAGGCACTGAGCCTTCGACTAGCACTTCCACATCGCTCTCTTCCTCGAACTTTCCATCCTTGAAGGCAAACTCAATTGGTGTTATAGGGAGTAAGGTAGTTACGTTTGAAAGATAACTAATGTTGAATACTTGGTACTTGGTATTGCCAACACCCATGCTATGCTTACAATCGATCTTCTTTTCAAATATTTCATCGAACACCTTGTACGCTTCCGTTTTGCCTCTGTATTCAAATTTCTCTCACTCGCCAAAGCCTAATAAAATAGCCTCAAAATGACTCTGGTACTCAGACACAGTAGTTGTTTGCCGGAGCTTTGCAAATCATGCTTCGACTTATTCTAGTCTCTTTAGATGGAATCAAATTCGCACCTTCGCAATAAAGTGTTCCCAATCCACCAGCTACTTGTTCGGGAAGAGCCATCGGTACCAATCTAAAGCTTCTCCGTCGAGATAAGACGAGGCGAGAAGTAACTTGTTATTTTCTGAAATTCCATAGAATGCAAAGTATTGTTCAGCCTGAAAAATCCATAACCTTGGATTCTTGCCAAAGAATCATCAGAATTCCACCGAAGTGGGCTTACTTGTTGCAAGATTTCCAACCCACTCCTGTAACAGTGAACAAATTTCAGACAAATCCTTAGACCGTGAATCCTTCATGAACTTAAATTGAATCATCGATAGTATGAATTACTTGGTCGTCCATTGAAGACCTCTCAATGAAAGCACCAATGTAACAACTCCAAACTACAGATTGTATTGATAGTAGTATCTAACAATTACAACTCAATGTCACGACTCAAATTTTTCACCCTCGGGAGTCGTGACAAGTTGGTATCAGAGCACTAGGTTGCATAGGTCTTACAATTCACGGACAAACTTGGTAGAGTCTGAGGGATCGATACGGAGACGTCTGTATTTATCCCCTAGAGGCTACATAGGAAAAACTTCACATTTGTTCTTTATTGTTATGTGGTTTTATTTCTCAAATACTGATTGTCTTTCTACTATGTTCTTTCGCAGACGACGAGAACATGCGCTTCCTCTTCTACCGTGCAGCAGCCCGAGCCCCCAGCAGTAGCTCCTACAAGGGGTAGAGAGCGAGGGCGAGGCCCTGATAGAGGTCGAGGCAGGGGCAGAGCTCAGCCCCGAGCAGCAGCCCCAGTGGCGGAGCCTTAGGTTGATTATGATGAGGAGGTTCCAGCTCCAGCCACTTCGGTGGGCCCAGCTCAGGTCCCAGATGGGTTTATAGCCATCCCAATTTTTCAGGATGCTTTAGTTAGATTGGTAGGGCTCATGGAGAGTGTCACCAGAGTGGGTTTGCTTCCAGTAGCACCAGAAACTTCTCAGGCTGGATGAGGGGTTCAAACACCTGTTATACGTACTCTCGAGCAGGTAGCCCCCAGGCTCAGGTTCCAGTGGGTCCGCCAACTATGGTAGTCCAGCCGAGTACAGTGGCTCAAACCGGCGATGGTGCAGCTATGTCCGTAGATGCTTTGTGGAGGCTAGATAGGTTCACCAAGCTCTTCACCGCTACATTCAACAGTGCTTCTTCAGAGGACCCCTAGGATTTCTTATATAACTTCCACGAGGTTCTTCGGAATATGGGTATTGTTGAGACCAATAGGGTCGTTTTGCAACCTTTCACCTATCTAGATCCGCCAAGACTTGGTGGAGAGATTATTGCTTAGCCACCCAAGTAGGGTTGCCTTCTTTGACTTAAGAGTAGTTCTCAGAGTTGTTCATGGAAAAATTTCTCCCTGTTACTCAGCGAGAGGCTCTTCGCAGGCAGTTTATGCACCTTCAGTAGGGCTCCATATCAGTCACTTAGTGTGAGACCCGGTTCATTGATCTAGCTCACTATGTTATTGTCATACTCCCCACTGAGAGAGAGAGAGAGAGAGAGAGAGGGTGATGAGGTTTATTGATGGTTTGATTAAGCTGATTTGTCTTCAGATGGATATGGGAGCTGGGAGTGAGATCACTTTTCAGGAGGCGGCAAATGCGGCCCGCCGAGTTGAGATGGCTCTGTCAGAGGGAGGTGGTCATGGGTCGGATAAGAGGCCCTATCACTCAGGAAGATTCAGTGGTACCTTGTTTGGAGGTAGAGATTCTTATGGTAGAGGTCATCCTCCTAGGCCTTTTCAGTCAGCTCTCCAGGTCTCTTATGCTACTTCAGGTGGTTGTGGTTCTCAACTGTATTATTTAGATCATCATCCTTACAGTGCACCACCTGCTCCTATGAGTGCACCACCGCTTCAGAGCTTCTGAGGTGGTCATTCGGGTCGATAGGGTTAGTCTTTGTACCCTCAGCAGTCGAGGTCTTGCTACACTTGTGGTGACCCAGATCATACTGCCAGATATTTCCCTCGAGCACCGGGTAGCTCTCAATAGTAGGGTTCTCGTGCCATTGTATAGGCACCAGGTGTTCCACTGGCCGCTCAACCAGCTAGAGACGGAGGTAGAGGTCATAGAGGTGGAGGTAGAGATCATAGAGGTGGAGCTCTAACCACCAGAGGTAGGGGCCAGCCAGCAACCGATCGTCCTAGAGATGTGGTTCAAGGAGATGGGGTCCAGCCCCAATGTTATGCTCTTCCAGCCAAGCCAGAGGCTGAGTCTTTAGATGCAATTATACAGGTACTACTCGAGTTTATGATGGATATGCCTCGGTGCTATTTGACCTTGGGTCTACGTATTCGTATGTCTCATCCTATTTTGCACGTACCTGGTTATGGCTAGTGATTCATTGAGTATTCCTATTTATGTGTCTACCCCGGTGGGTGATTCCATTATGGTCGACCAAGTTCATCGTTCCTATTGGTAGTGTTTGAGGCTCTTGAGACCCGTGTTGATTTGTTGCTCTTAGACATGGTCGACTTCAATGTCATATTAGGGATGGATTGGTTGTCCTTGTATCATGCTATCTTGGATTGCCACGCCAAGACCGTTACCTTGGATTTACCAGATTTTTCCCATTTGGAGTGGAGAGGGAACCCAGGTGATGCCACATGCAGTGTTATATCATATGTGAAGGCTCGACGCATGGTCGAGAAGGGGTGTTTAGCTTATTTGGCGTATGTTTGCGACTCCAGCGCAGAAGTCCCCTCTATTTATTTTGTTCCTATTGTTTGGGAGTTCCCTGAGGTTTTCCCTTCAGACGTGCGGGGTATGCCACCCGACAAGGATATTGATTTTTGTATCTATCTAGCTCCGGGCACGCAGCCCATTTCTATCCTGCCGTATCGCATGGCCCCGCTGAAGTTGAAAGAGTTAAAAGATCAGTTGCAGGATTTGCTTGAGAAGGGTTCACTAGACCCGCCATTTCGCCTTGGGGTGCGCCAATGTTATTTGTGAATAAAAAGAATGGTTCGATGAGGATATGCATTGATTACCGGCAATAGAACAAAGTTACGATCAAGAATAAGTATCTGTTACCCAGGATTGACGATTTGTTCGACCAGCTTCAGGGTGCCAAGGTGTTTTAAAGATATACTTGATATTTGGCTACCATCAGTTGAGGATTATGGCATTCGATGTCCCTAAGACAGCATTCCGCATTCGGTACTAGCATTACGAGTTCTTGGTCATGTTATTTGGGTTGACCAATACCCCAACAACATTTATGGAGTTGATGAACCGAGGTTTCAAGCCTTACTTGGACTTGTTCGTGATAGTTTTTATTGATGATATTCTGATATAATCCCACAGTCAGGAGGAGCACGAGCAGCATCTCAGAGTGGTTCTTCAGACTCAAAGGGATAGTCAATTATATGCTAAGTTCTCGAAGTGTGAGTTCTGGTTGAGTTCAGTTATATTTTTAGGTCACGTTGTATCAGTATAGGGTATTTAGGTGGACCCGAAGAAGATTGAGGCAGTCAAGAACTGGCCTTAACCAACATCAGCTGCAGAGATTCGGAATTTCTTGGGGTTGGCAGGCTACTATCGACAGTTCATGGAAGGGTTTTCATCTATTGCAGCACCGATGACCAGATTGACCTAGAAGGTGCTCGGTTTAGATGGTCGGATGAGTGTGAGGTTGGCTTTCAGAAGCTCAAGACAACTTTAACTATGGCACCGGTATTGGTTTTGCCCATAGGTTCAGGGCCTTATACAGTCTATTGTGATGCTTCCTATATTGGGCTTGGTGCAGTATTGATGCAGGATGGCAGAATCATCACCTATGCTTCAAGGCAGTTGAAGATCCACGAGAAGAATTACCCAGTTCATGATCTAGAGTTGGCAGCCATTGTTCATGCTTTGAAGATTTGAAGGCATTATTTATATGGTGTGACGTGTGAGGTGTACACTGATCACAAGATTCTCTAGTACTTGTTCAAGAAAAAGGAGTTGAATTTGAGGAATAAGAGGTGGTTGAAGTTGTTGAAAAATTATGATGTTACAACCTTGTATCACTCGGGGAAGGACAATGTGGTGGACGATGCGTTGAGTAGAAAATTAGTCAGCATGGGTACTCTTTCTTATATTCCATTCAGCTAGAGACCGCTTGTTTTGGATGTTCAAGCCTTGGTCAATCAATTCGCGAGGTTGGATATTTTTTAGCCTAGCCGAGTGTTACCTTGCACGGTCACTCGTTCTTCATTATTGGAGTGTATCCATGATTGGAAATTCAATGATCCCCATTTGTGTGTCCTGAGAGACACGGTGCAACGTGGAGGTGCCAAGAAGGTGACCTTGGGTGATGATGATGTTTTGAGATTGCAGGGGCAAGTTTTGTGCCCAATATTGACGAGATTCGAGAGCTGATCTTAGTGGAGACCCATAGTTCCTGGTATTTTATTCACCTGGGCACCGTGAAGATGTATCAGGATCTGAAGGTAGCACTATTGATGGCGCAGAATGAAGAAAGATATTGTTGCATATGTAGCTCGATGTTTGAATTATCAGCATGTTAAGTATGGAATCAGAGGCCGGGTGGACTGTTTCAGAGGATTGAGCTTCCCGAGTGGAAGTGGGAGAGGATTACCATGGATTTTATCACTGGATTGCCATTGACCCGGAAGATGTTTGATGCGATTTGGGTCATTATGGATAGGATGACCAAGTCTGCGCATTTTGTTCCTATTGCAGCCACTTATTCGTCCAAGAGTTTAGCCAAGATTTACATCCGAGAGATTGTTCGTCTCCATGGGGTGCCAGTATCTATCATTTCGGACCGAGGTACACAATTTACCTCGCGCTTCTGGAGAGCAGTTCAGCAAGAGTTGGGCACCCAGGTTGAGTTGAGCACAACATTTCATCCTTAGATAGACGGACAGTCCGAGCGGACTATTCAGATATTGAAGGATATGCTCTGAGCCCGTGTTATTGATTTTGGAGGCTCGTGGGATCAGTTCTTGCCTTTTGGGGAGTTTGCCTACAACAACAGCTACCAGTCCAGCATTCAGATGGCTCCTTATAAGGCTTTATATGGTAGGCAGTGTCGATCTCCGGTTGGATGTTTGAGCCGGGAGAGGCTCGGTTATTAGGTATGGATTTGGTTCAGGTGGCCTTGAACAAGGTCAAGATCATTTAGGATATGCTTCGTATAGCTCAGTCCAGGTAGAAGAGTTATACAGACCGCAAGGTTCGAGATGTGGCTTTCATGGTTGGTGAGCGGGTATTGCTCCGAGTGTCGCCTATGAAGGGCGTGATGAGATTCGGGAAGAAGGACAAGCTTAGCCCTAGGCTCATTGGTCCTTTTGAGATTCTCGATTGTGTGGGAGAGGTGGCTTATAAACTTGCCTTGCCGCCCAGTTTGTCAATCGTGCATCCAGTGTTTCACGTATACAAGCTTCGGAAGTATCACGCCAATCCAGCCCACGTGTTAGATTTCAGCACTATCCAGTTGGACAAGGATCTTTCTTATGAGGAGGAGCCGGTAGCTATTTCAGATCGATAGGTTTGTCAATTGAGATCCAAGAGTTTCCCTTATGTTCATGTTCAGTGGAGAGGTCAGCCTCATGAGGCATCGACCTGGGAGTCCGAGTCCGATATGCGGAGCCGTTATCCGCATCTATTTCTCTACTCAGGTACTTCTTTCTTTTGTCCGTTCGAGGACGAACATGTTGGAAACACGTTCTCAATGCAATATACTAAAACGTGTGTTCTTTTGTATAGGTTTTGATGAATGACAAACGAAACGAAAATTGATATATGACGAAGTTCAAGAAACAAGCGCACAATTGATATACATCGAGATTCAAGCTCAAGACAAAGTTTTATAGTTTAATTGAGTCATTCTTAATTGTGATCTTGATCCTACAACTTGACTCGTAACATGGCTTCTCTCATAAAACTATTTTCCAAAATCATGCATATCTAATTTAATGCTAAATGATTTTAAATCATGCATATTTTCATTAGTCAAAATGATTTTTAAATGCCTCTGAAAACTAGACTAATGATAATCGATTATGTTGAGCCAAGACTGCATGACAATCGATTGTGAACTAATGACAATCGATTGTGTTAAGGCAGTGAATATCAGGTTTTTTCAAACCTGCATGACAATCGATTATGAACCTTATGACAATCGATTGTGATGAGGCAGTGTCCATCAAAGTTTTTAAAAACTCAGAATAATCGATTGTGAAGCTAATGACAATCGATTGTGAAGAGATAGTATCCTTCAGATTTTTCAAAGTCACAAAATAATCGATTGTGAACTAATGACAATCGATTGTGTTGAGGCAGTGACTTCCAGTTATTTTCAAATTTATTAAATAATCGATTGTGAGTACATAGCAATCGATTCAAGAGGCAGTGTCTAAAATGTTTTTCAAAAACTGATAAGTAATCGATTGTTGACTTTGTGCAATCGATTGTGAAGCTGACCGTTGTCGTAAAGTTTTTAAATACCGTCAGGTAATCGATTATTGATTCTGTATAATAGATTGTTTTGATTAAAATCCGGAAAAGATTTTTTGAACGTTATTGGGTAATCGATTATTGATGTTGTATAATCGATTGTTTTGATTAAAATCCGGAAAAGATTTTTTGAACGTTGCTGAGTAATCGATTGTTGATTCTGGACAATCGATTGTTTGTGGTAAAATCTGGAAAGGATTTTTTGAACGTTGCCAGTAATCGATTATGGATTGTAAGTAATCGATTATCAAGCGTAAAATCTGGGATTGAATTTTGATCTGACTGGCAGACAATCGATTGTTGGGGTTTGACAATCGATTGTCAGTGAGTAAAATCAGCAACTCTTAATTGGCAATTAGGCAACGGTAATGCCAAGTTTTTCAACTATAAATACAGCTTCATTTCAGTGTTTTAAACACAACAACATACTACAACTGATCATTACATTGCTATAAGCTTGCATACTTTTGTTTATCATTTTATATTTAATTTCATAAAGCTTTTGAGAGCCATATTCTTGTCCAAAGTTGTTGTGATCCAGAGCTTACTTCTTTTACTCATATCTACTCATTAAGGAGTATTTTGTTTGAGTGTTTTAGTGTTGTATACACTTGTAAGAGAATTGTAATTCTCTTGTTGTAAGGAACTTGTGTTTTCTTGGTTGAAGTCTTGGAGTGTTGTAACTCCGAGCAAAGGTGTTGAGGCTTGCGTCCTCAAGTTGTAAAGGTTTGTTAAGCACCCGGAAGCTTGACACGTTAGTAGAATATCTCGAGAGAGTCTCTCGGGGACTGGACTAGCCACACGTTGTGGTGAACTAGGATATATCTGTGTGTAAGTTATTATTTATCGCACTTATTTACTTCCTGCAAATTTTAATTTCCGCAAGTTTACGCTAAATTTTATTATAACGCTATTCGCCCCCCCTCTAGCGTTAAGCGTATTATCTAACAATTGGTATCAGAGCCCAACTCTCTGAAAACTTAACAGTTTGAGAGAACCATCCATGGCTTCTACTCGTGATTCTTTTGCAGGAATTGATGAAGGACAGTGCTCCACACGACCACCTCTATTCAACGGTACAAATTACACGTACTGGAAGGAGAGGATGAAGATCTTCATTCAGTCCAACAGATTTCACCTTTGGAAGGTGATAATGAAGGGAAACCAAATTCCAACAAAGAAGGTGGAAAACGAATGGGTTCCTAAGTCCGAGGATGAGTATGACGCGGATGACACCCGAAAGGTTCAAAATAATGCTAAAGCAATTAATTTATTATATTGTGCTGTTAATGCTGACGATTACAGGAAAATATCGTGTTGCACAACAGCAAAGGAGATGTGGGACAAGTTAGAAGTTACGTACGAAGGTACGGACCAGGTAAGGGAAGCAAAAATTGATTTCCTAACCCATTCTTATGAATTATTTCACATGAAGGAAGGTGAAAAGGTGGACGAAGTGTTTGAGCGATTTTTAATAATCGTAAATGACTTACATGTTCTCAAGAAAACATTCACGGATAGAGAGCTCGTTCGAAAAATTCTTAGAAGTCTCACACCAGCATGGAGATCAAAGGCCGATGCAATTCAAGAATCCATTGGCGCTTCAAACGTCACCATCGACGCACTAAGAGGTAACCTTAAAACCTATGAATCTACTATTCTTAACCCTTTTGTTGATGATCAAAGGAGGCAAAGAATAGCTCTAAAGGCAAGCACAAGCCAACCGCAAATTGATGAGGAAGGAGACAACGAGTTTGGACTCGTTATAAAAAGATTTCAAAGGTTCATGCGCAAGGAGTATGAACGCAAGGGCAAAAAGCAAGGCGAACAAATCAAGTGCTATGAATGTGGTGAAACCGGGCACATCAAATCAAATTGCCCAAACATCAAAAAGGAGAAGAAACCTTTTAAAAAGCAACATGCATACATTTCTTGGGGAGGTGACTCCGGAGATGAGTCAAGCGAAGGAGAAGAAGACGAAGCAGCAAATCTTTGCCTTATGGCACAAGAAGACAACAAACATGAGGTATGTCAAATTTCGTCTAAAAACTTCTTTACTCTTGAAGAAATGCAAACTGCTTTTGATGAATTATATGCTGAGTTTATTAAGGCTTCAAAAACTGTTAAGGGCATAAAAGAAAATGCTTCATTAAAAGAAAAGGATTTTCAAAAACAGCTTTCTTTGAAAGAAAAGGATTTAGAAAAACTGGTTTTAGAAAATGAGACGCTGAAAGAGGAAAACAAGTTTTTTGGAAAAAGAAGTTCCGATAAGCCCGAAAGCTCTACTAGAAATTGCACTTCTTGTTTGCTTCTTAAGAATGAAGTAAGTAGGCTTAAAGGCACATTAGATAAGTTTAATTCTTCGCACAAAAACTTGAATGATGTTCTTGTTAACTTGAAATCAACCAAGCATGGAATAGGCTTTAAGAATGAAGAAAAGGTTGACGCTAAACCCCAATAACCTAAAGCTCAACCTAGGATTAACAACAGAAATGCTTATCCTAGAAACAACAACTCTAGAGCCAATATGCATGCTAGACAAAATGCTGAACTTTTTAGAAGACCTAGGAATGACTTACCACCTAGAAATAGTCACCCTAGAAATGATGCATATTTTAGGCCAAATTTTGAACCCCTTAGAAGACCTCGCAATGGCCCTCAACTGAGAAACAATCACTCTAGAAATGCTGCCCATCCTAGAGCTCATAGTAGGAGAAATAATTCTCATGAAATGCAAAATAGTCATAGTGTTCAAAATAGAGTAAGAAATTTTCATCCGTCTAGTTACTATGAACCTAGAAGGATGCATAACCCAAATATGACTTGTCATTATTGTAGACGTATTGGTCATATTGCTCCTGCATGCTTTACACGTCATAGACATGTTACTCAATCGCATCATTATAATATGCCTAACCCCCAAGGACCCAAGATGGCATGGGTACCTAAAGAACATTAATTTGTTTTGTAGGTGTGCTTGAATGGATCAAGTGTACTATGGTACCTTGATAGTGGATGATCCAAGAATATGACGGGAGATGAATCCAAATTCCTTCAATTAGAGCACAAAGAAGGAGGAAGTGTTATCTTCGGTGATAACAATAAAGGAAAGATCATCGGCATCGGCTCGGCCGGTAAGGATGAAAATTCCTCTATTAAGCATATATTACTTGTGAAAGGTTTAAAGCATAATCTCTTGAGCATAAGCCAATTATGTGACAAGGGAAATCTTGCTCTATTTGATTCGGATGAATGCCTAGTATTTAGACGTAGTGATTTCAAAATCATATTTCGTGGTTTTAGAGTTGATAATATTTATATGGTTGATCTTGCTAATTCCTCACCCGAATATGTTGATTGTCTAATGAGTAAAGAGGATGATACTTGGCTATGGCATCGTAGAGTAGCACATATCAATATGCATCTTTTGAACAAATTGATTTCTCAAAACTTAGTTGTTGGTCTTCCCAATTTAAAATTTGAAAATGACTCTATTTGTGACTCGTGTCAAAAGGGGAAGCAAACAAAAGCATCTTTCAAATCTAAAAACATTGTTTCAACTTCTAGACCATTGCAATTGCTTCATATGGATTTATTTGGTCCCTCTCGCATTGAAAGTCTAGGAAGAAATAAATATGCTTTTGTGATTGTTGATGATTACTCGAGATTTACTTGGACTTTATTTCTTGCCAATAAAAGTGATGCTTTTCAAAATTTTAAATATTTTCTTAAGCGTGTTCAAAATGAGAAAGAAACAACCGTCACTTCAATTAGGAATGATCATGGGGGAGAGTTTGATCACAATCTCTTTACGGACTTTTATGACGAACTCGGAATCGAGCATACCTTTTCCGCTCCACGTACACCATAACAAAATGGGGTGGTGGAAAGGAAAAATAGGTGTCTTGAAGAGATGGCTAGAACCATGCTCGACGAAGCTAAGATACCCAAACATTTTTGGGCGGACGCCGTGAGTACCGCTTGCTATGTTCTAAATAGAGTAGTAATTCGGCCGATACTCATGAAAACCCCCTATGAACTTTATAAGGGTAGAAAACCAAATATTTCCCATTTTAGAGTTTTTGGTTGCAAATGTTTTGTTCATAACAATGGCAAAGACCAATTGGGTAAATTTGATGCTAAGTCGGATGAAGGTAATTTCATTGGATATTCCTCACGTAGTAAAGCATATAGGGTCTTTAATAAAAGAACCCAAATTGTGGAAGAATCCCCTCATGTTGCATTTTCCGAAAATAATGCTCGCTTGGCGAGAAAGGATTCCAGTTTTGATCTTGCAGGTATCTTAGATAGCTTGAAAGACAAAATACAAGAGGAACCACCCAAGGAAAATAAGGATGAAACTGAGGAACAACCAACGGAAGAAGCGCCACAATTGGAAAAAGAAATGAATATGCCTAACGAGTGGAGGACAATCAAAGATCACCCTCTCGAACAGGTAATTGGCAACGTTGGAGACAAGGTAAGTACCTGAAACTCTCTTAAGAACACCTTAGGACACACTTCTTGAGAGCTCACGTTCTCACTTGGCAACACTAGTTTAAGTTATTACTTCTTTACAAATTACTGACTTGAGCGTCGGAGACGTTTAATTCTATTTTGCAGGTATCGCCCTAAAAGATAGGGGGAATAATAAAGTTTTGGCACAAAACAATCGATTGTTCCAAGCAAATAATCGATTATTTTACTGTGCTGAAAATCGATTAGCAGTATCACTAATCGATTGTTTATGGTTTATGTTTATTATGCAGTTTCGTTAAATAATCGATTCTTTAAACTGCAAAATCGATTTCCGTCTCAATCATTCAGCAAAGCTTTTCCAAAACAATCGATTGTTTCAAAATATAATCGGTTATATCAGAAAATTTCTGTGCTCACTGTAACATAACAATCGATTACCATATTTTGACAATCGATTATTTCATGTCAGAAATTTAAATTCTTGTTACCGTTTGGCTCCTCAATCGATTTGTGTCAGTTCCAAGTCAGGTCATAACTCTTCAACAATCGATTATTGCATCTCAACAATCGATTGTCTAACGGTCAGTGAATTTATTTTACCGTTTCTGACTGATTTGGCTTTAAATTCTCAGCAGATTTCTTCCATAAATGATAAGTCACTCTCCCCTCTATAAATAGGCTTCATATATGTTCATATTCATTCATTCAGGCATCAATTCTAGCTTTCAAAATATCAAATTCTCTCTAATTCTTTGCAAAATCCAGCAGCTTTCATTAAAAATGTCAGGCCGTCACTCAAAACGTTCCCGTTCTGCTAGGCACGGCGCATCCACCTCGGCTGCCCCTCCTCGTCCGAACTATCCCTATCAAGATGGTTCCATTCTATATTTCAATTCCGACATCGAGCTTACTCGATTCCTAACCAAATTTGAAAAGCGCGACATTCTTCTACCCCGCTTTTCAACCCACAAGTATCTTGAATCATTTGGGCCTGCTGCAAATATGCTCAAAAATTCTCAACTTCTTGACTTTTTACTCCTTACTCATCCTTACATCAATACTACATTGGTTCAAGCATTTTATTCCAACCTCCATGAGGATGATGATGGTGAGCTTGTCACCAACATTAATGGTGTTCAAATTCTTCTTTCCGATGAAAATCTTCATACCATTGCCCGTCTTCCTCATAACGGTGAAGACATTTTTCGGTACATCGGAGAGGCCGGAGCCCTTTTTGATGAAACAGCCCTCTTACACCAAATCGGTCTTACTTCTTATGATCCAAATATCTCCTCCCGTCGTCCTACAATTATGGGAATGGATCCAAATTACCGATTAATTTTCTATTTCATCACCCGAGTCCTCAAGCCTCGTAAGCACAACCATACCACCATTTCCCAAGAGGACACCAAGCTCATGCATGCCATAGTTACCGGAGCTAACATCAATTGGTGTCGGCTTATCAAAATTCATATGTGTGACGCTATCGGAGATGATAGGCCTCTTCCTTATGCTCTCCTCATCATGAACTTTCTTGAAGCCACCGGATTCGTCACTGGAAATGGTCATCTCAAAAAGAGTACAAAAAAGTGGGAAATTTCGGAATCCTCCTTTCATCATGACGGTGATCATGTAGCGCCTGCTCCTCCTCCAACCCGTCGTGCTCCTCCGCCTCAAGAGCCTTCCCTCCAATTCATTTCCGACCAAATTGCTTCATTGACCTCTTCTTTCGGTCAATTAACTCACGAGATCCATGGATATTTTGACCACGTTCATTATCCATATGCGGGTCTTGTTCCATATGAAGCAGCGCCGGATGATGAGGCGGAAAATGATGAATGAATAATTGTAGTTTTTTTTTTGTTTGTTTTTACATGTTGTATTGTCTTCCCTGTTGCTGTAATTTTTTTTAATAAATAAACAAGGTTTATTTCATCTTTGGCATCTTATTATTATGTTATTTTTGCTAATGGCAAAAGGGGGAAGATAACGGGTATGCAACTCTCAATATTTATAAGCTTAAATTGAGGGGGAATTCATATATTGAGGGGGAACAAATTGCATACTTGTTGCATGAATATACTTATCTTGAATCGTCAATATAAATTGCTTGTCTTGCATATCCCGCTTAATGCTTGCCATTATCAAAAAGGGGGAAATTGTTGGAAACACGTTCTCAATGCAATATACTAAAACGTGTGTTCTTTTGTATAGGTTTTGATGAATGACAAACGAAGCGAAAATTGATATATGACGAAGTTCAAGAAACAAGCGCACAATTGATATACATCGAGATTCAAGCTCAAGACAAAGTTTTATAGTTTAATTGAGTCATTCTTAATTGTGATCTTGATCCTACAACTTGACTCGTAACATGGCTTCTCTCATAAAACTATTTTCCAAAATCATGCATATTTAATCTAATGCTAAATGATTTTAAATCATGCATATTTTCATTAGTCAAAATGATTTTTAAATGCCTCTGAAAATTGGACTAATGATAATCGATTATGTTGAGCCAAGACTGCATGACAATCGATTGTGAACTAATGACAATCGATTGTGTTAAGGCAGTGAATATCAGGTTTTTTCAAACCTGCATGACAATCGATTGTGAACCTTATGACAATCGATTGTGATGAGGCAGTGTCCATCAAAGTTTTTCAAAACTCAGAATAATCGATTGTGAAGCTAATGACAATCGATTGTGAAGAGACAGTGTCCTTCAGATTTTTCAAAGTCACAAAATAATCGATTGTGAACTAATGACAATCGATTGTGTTGAGGCAGTGACTTCCAGTTATTTTCAAATTTATTAAATAATCGATTGTGAGTACATAGCAATCGATTCAAGAGGCAGTGTCTAAAATGTTTTTCAAAAACTGATAAGTAATCGATTGTTGACTTTGTGCAATCGATTGTGAAGCTGACCGTTGTCGTAAAGTTTTTAAATACCGTCAGGTAATCGATTATTGATTCTGTATAATAGATTGTTTTGATTAAAATCCGGAAAAGATTTTTTGAACGTTATTGGGTAATCGATTATTGATGTTGTATAATCGATTGTTTTGATTAAAATCCGGAAAAGATTTTTTGAACGTTGCTGAGTAATCGATTGTTGATTCTGGACAATCGATTGTTTGTGGTAAAATCTGGAAAGGATTTTTTGAACGTTGCCAGTAATCGATTATGGATTGTAAGTAATCGATTATCAAGCGTAAAATCTGGGATTGAATTTTGATCTGACTGGCAGACAATCGATTGTTGGGGTTTGACAATCGATTGTCAGTGAGTAAAATCAGCAACTCTTAATTGGCAATTAGGCAACGGTAATGCCAAGTTTTTCAACTATAAATACAGCTTCATTTCAGTGTTTTAAACACAACAACATACTACAACTGATCATTACATTGCTATAAGCTTGCATACTTTTGTTTATCATTTTATATTTAATTTCATAAAGCTTTTGAGAGCCATATTCTTGTCCAAAGTTGTTGTGATCCAGAGCTTACTTCTTTTACTCATATCTACTCATTAAGGAGTATTTTGTTTGAGTGTTTTAGTGTTGTATACACTTGTAAGAGAATTGTAATTCTCTTGTTGTAAGGAACTTGTGTTTTCTTGGTTGAAGTCTTGGAGTGTTGTAACTCCGAGCAAAGGTGTTGAGGCTTGCGTCCTCAAGTTGTAAAGGTTTGTTAAGCACCCGGAAGCTTGACACGTTAGTAGAATATCTCGAGAGAGTCTCTCGGGGACTGGACTAGCCACACGTTGTGGTGAACCAGGATATATCTGTGTGTAAGTTATTATTTATCGCACTTATTTACTTCCTGCAAATTTTAATTTCCGCAAGTTTACGCTAAATTTTATTATAACGCTATTCACCCCCCTCTAGCGTTAAGCGTATTATCTAACAGAACAGTTATTTTAGAGGCGGAGAATATGACGATCCAAAGGGTTATAACCTATTTTCTCTCTCTTTCCACGCTTTCGAGGCCTTGAAATCTCATTTTTAGTTGCCTCAATTTGCGTGCATAGTCCGAGAGCGTAGCCGGGAAGCTTATATGGGAATTCTGTGAAAATGCTAAAATTTGGTATTAAAATGAGTATAGTTGACTTTGGTCAACATTTTGGTTAAACGGATCCAGACCCGTGATTTGATGATCCAATAGGGTCCGTAGAAAAATATGGGACTCGGGCGTATGCCCGGAATGTAAATCCAAGGTCCCGAGCCCGAGAAATAAATTTTTAAAATAAATTATTTTTCTAAAATTATTAAGGAAATTTAAGATGAAAATAGATTAGCATGTTGGTATCAGGCCCTTATTTTGATTCTGGCATCCAATACTAGTCTTATATGTGTTTTAAGACGTTTTTGTGAAATTTGGTTGAAATCGGACGTCGTTTGACGTATTTCGGACTTAAATCTCTAAAAATGAAAGTTTATGAAGTTTGATAAAAAGGTAAAGATTTTGAGGTTCGATTCGTTGTTTTGATGTTATTTTAGCGATTTGATCGCACTGTTAAGTTCATAGGATGTAGTTGAGTTAGTATGTGCGTTTGGTTAGGAGCTCCATGGGCTTGGGTGTGTTTCGGGTAGGTGTCGGAGTGCTTTTGAACTTAAGATACGGGGCTAACATAAAATTTTCATAACTTCTTCTTCTCCACACCTCTTGGGCGACTTTTGAAGTGATTCTTCATCAGAACTCCGTGGGTTAGCAATCCTTTACTAGTTTCTTCATTTCCTTCATCATCTAATGAAATCCTAGACCTAAATCATGTAAATTAGGGTAGAAATTTGGGAAAATGGGTAGAGTTAGGGCTTTTCAATTCTTCTTGATTTAGACCTCGTTTTGGGGTCGGATTTGAAAAAAAAATTACATATTCGGGCTCGTATGGGAATGGGAGATATGAATTTGGTCTGAACCTCGTATTTTGACCAAGCGGGCCCGGGGTCGATTTTTGAAATTTTGGAAAGAAAGCTTAGAAAACTATACTTTGACATTGGGTTTTTATTTTTTAGCATATATTGATACAATTGAATCATTATTGTATAGATTTGATTGAGTTGGAGCCGAGTTCAAGAGGGAAAGCGCTTATTTGTAGAAAATCACTCTATCTATGATATGTGCGCTTTGTTGGTATGAGCATGATTTTCAGGTATAGGTTTTGATGAATGACAAACAATGAAGTCAAGTGTCAAGCAACGATATTATATGACAACCAATCAAGCTTGAATGCCGAGAAGCATATTGATGAACGGATTGCAATGGAAAAGCCAAAGACGAGCTCAAATGTTCAAGATCGAAGACCCAAGGCGTAGGTCGTTAGGTAGAACAAATGTAAGAGCAACGCTTAAGTTATCTCGTCTTTTGGCTCAACATAGGTCATCATAAATATGCATAAAATTATTTTATTAAATTATATTTATCATAAACATATTTTAAATACTTCAAACAAAATGATGTTAAAGTTCTCATCTTAACCAAAATAGTTTTTGAAGTAAGTTTTCAAATCTGCCTCAGAATAATCGATTATACAAAGTGCATAATCGATTATGTTATAACAGTGGCCAAAGTGTTTGAACACTGCCACAGAATAATCAATTATACAAAGTGCATAATCGATTATGTAATAACCGTTGCCAGGCGTTTGAACACTGCCTCAGAATAATCGATTATGCAGTATCAGATAATTGATTATTCAGCAGAAAATCAGCTTCTGATTTTCTGAACGTTGGAGAATAATCGATTATCAGATTGTGAATAATCGATTATCTGGGCACAAAATCAGCATAATTGATTGTCAATTAAGCAACGGACATACACCATTTTTCACCTATAAAAAGAGGTCTTTTGAGCTGATTTTAAAACACACAACACCTCCCAATATTGATATACATATTGACATTATTTGAGCATCATTTTAGAGCTTTTGTTGAGCCATTTGAGAGACAACTTTGAGTTGTTCATAGAGCTTATTTTGTATCTCTTTATCTACTCTTTTGAGAGAGTTCTTATTGTAAAAAGAGAAAGGTGTTTGAGAAGAACATATCTTCTCATTGATTGTCGGGTTCGCTAATTACCCTAAGTCTTAGTGCTTGAAGTCTTGTGGTGCGGTATCCACGAGCAAGGTGAAGTCTTGAGGTGCGGTATCCTCGAGCAAGTTGAAGTCTTGTAGAGTGTACATATACGAGCAAGTGTAACGGTTTGTTAAGCACCCGTAAGCTTAACGAAGTTAGTGGAATCTCGAGAGAGTCTCTCGGGGACTGGACTAGCCACAAGTTGTGGTGAACCAGGATAAATTCGGTGCGTTCTTTCCTTGTTATTTTAATTACCGAATTTATTTTATTCCTGCAAGTTTAATTCCGCAATATTTATCAATATTCCTGTGCCGCACTATTTACCCCCCCCCCCCCCTCTAGTGACAGGCATAAATCCTAACATATTGAGGATTGAATTAGCCATGGAAGTTTGAGGTAAGTGTTTGGTCTAACCCTAGCTTGAGGGAATAAGAGTTGAATCTTGTTTGCTACTTGCTAATTATCGAGTACGGTGTATAGGCATGGTGACGAGTATCTATACATTGGTGTCTAGCATAACCATGAGTCCTTAAAATGTAATTATCATGATTTTATTGTAAATTCCATGTTTAATTGAGGATTTCTATGTATTGTAAAGAACATGTGAAAGACATTATGACCATTTGATTTGGAGGAGTATTGGCTCGGTTGTGATACATATTGAAAAGTTATATGAGAATATGAATTCTTTGGAGCAATGGCTCAAGAGATAAAGTGAGATATGAAGAAAGAAATGAAAGAAAGCTAATGAGTTATTGGTTATTCCCTTGTCGGGATGTTTTGCTGTTTGGTTGACTTTTCTCCCTTGCTGGGATATTGAAATTGTTGTTATTGCTCCCTTGTCGGGATTTTCTATCATTATATGTTTACTTTCTTGTCCCTTTATTTGTGATTGTTATTTGGGTGAAGAAGAGTGATAAAGCACGAAGGGTTATGTCGTGCCGTACGATGTACCATTCCGTACTAATATTCATTGTGAGGAAAGAGAGTAAAAAGCACGAAGGGTGATGTCATGTATCTAATTATTTGATACAATTGAATTGGTGAGGACGAGAGTAAAAGCACGAAGGGTGGTGCCGTGCAAGTCTGTGTTTACAGATTCTTGTTGAGATACTGGTTTCGTTGTTTTCCATTTCTGTTTGAGATTTCCTAATTGTAACTGATATATGCCCACAACATGTCCCACTTCCCTGTTGATTGTTTGTTTTTCTGCATTTCTCCCGTTATATATATATATATATATATATATTGAACGGCAAAGGTTATTCTGGTAGTTTGGTCTTAGCCTCGGAACTACTTTGCTGGAGTTAGGTACCAGCACATGGGGCGGTTGTGCTGATGCTACACTCTGTGATCTTTTGCGCAAATCACGATGTTGGAGCAGCTTTTGAACAGCAACAGTAGATCAGGAGCAGACCTTCAGTCCAGAGACATCGAGGTAGCCTTACTAACGTTCGTGAGTATTGTGACTCTAGTTCTTGGGTAGATTTTTATATTGGATTTCCGCATTTCTTTCAACTATTTACATTTGAGACTTCCGCTTAAATTATTAAATGCTTCATTTTTATAAATTTGTTGATGTTTTCTAAAAAAGGTAACTAATAATTGGCTTGCCTAGCTCCTAATAGTAGGCGTCATCACGACTCCCGAGGGTAGAAAATTCGGGTCCTGACACTCAACGAAGTAGAACAATAGTAATGGAAATACAAAATACAGAAGCTAAGTAAGATAGAATATAACCAAAGAAGGGGATGAGAAGCTAGACTCAGAATTGGGAAGGAGAGGACTCAGACATTTTTCTCAACAGTATTCGCATGTCCTGCATATCCCTTGGATCCCAAATATAAGTCTTCAATAATCTATTAGCTTGTTTCATCCTTGGGCTTTCTCTTAAATTAGGTCTTGGCCCAATTGTCCTAAATGGATCAGTCTTCTTCAACAAGTTTGGCACATAAGTCCTTACTATGTTAGCCTTGTTTACAAAAGTGTGTTTGGCTAAAGGATGCCAATATCTTTAAGTGAGGCCCTTTTTTTGCTAATTGTTAGTGTAAGTGTCACTTGTCACCTGGTGCCAAATTCTCCTAATTTTTTGTGGGAAACTTATAGAAATGTCTCATATAAGTTTTAATTTACCAACCTCTAGCCAATATTCTAAAAATTGAAACAAACAAGGAATTGTTTTAATGGGTATAGTCAAAATTTATTGAAAACATATAGATAAGTCAATATACAAAATTTGAGGAAGATTGGAGGTGATTTGGACTGTTTTTGTATCAAAATTCATAATTAAATCGATGTCAAAAATTTCTTCGGTGACATATGTATCAAACATGTATCACGCATGTATCTCACACACAGATATACATGTGATACACAATCGATACAAATATGATACATATGTGATACACTTATAATTTTTTTTCATATTCAGTTTTTACTTCGAAGTTTCAATTCAAACCGCCTCAAAACTTCACCAAATCATCCCAAAACTGATATTCAAGCTACTTAAGATATACTCAATTTATTCTAATAGCACACACTCAAAAAAAGTAAAAATTTGAATTTTTTTTCTACAAATAACTAATTGACCATTTTTGCTAGTATTAGTAATATTTTATCAATTGACCAATTTTTATAGTGAACTACTTCTAAATGGACATAGCTGTTAATTTCTCATTTTTTGCTAGTTGAAACTACTTCTGGGTAAAAGCCATGGGCCTACTAACAAAAAAAGCCCAAATAACCCATTTCAGGATAGCCCAAACATCCCATCAACAACATGGGCTACAAACCCTAGTAACCCAACCCTAATCAATCTCGACGTCTGACAAAAAAGAAAAAAAATCTAACCAACTTCCCCTATACATAAAAATCCGATAGGCATATCTTTATTTTGCTGTCTCTTCTCTCTTCAACCAATTTTTTTTTGGGATTGCACTTTTGCTACACAGTCCGATATAGTGAAAAGGATAGTCGTTAGATTTCGGATCAGAGAAAATGGCAGAGGAAGAAGTGAGAGTGGAAGCAACAACAACAAGCGGCTTGGTTCCATCGGATCATCACAAGAGAAAGCTGGAAGATTTGGAACCTGAAGAAGTCGGGTCGGAACCGAAACCGGAAACGGAGTCGGATTCTGTGCAAAAACCTGCTGATGTGGAAGATGTTGATGGGTCTGAAGCTAAAAGACCTCGTTTGGAGGATAACAAAGCTAATGGGTTAGGTATTAGAGCTAACCTTCGGTGGAATTTAGTTTGTTTTAAAGTTTTGCATTGTGATTTTTGTGCAGTTTCTTGGGCGTTTTTTGGTCGTTGTTGGGTTTTTTTTTTCTTGTACAGAGATAAAGCTGACCATTTTGGTTTATTTTCTTATGTGGTTTGCTTTATGTCTTGCATTTCTTGGAATGGTTTAAGCTTTCAGAGATTTGTACGTTTAGAAAATATACAGAACTTCTACGACTTCGTATTTGCATTTTCCATATATGAGTTTAAATGGGGTAACATGGTCACTGATTCATATGGCTGACCTCAACTTATTTGGGACTGAGGCGTAGTTGTTGTTGATGTTGGGGTGTTGCCTTATGCCGTGCATTATGGTATGTGAAATATTTTAGGTCCTTATGATATTGTGGTGGAAAATTGTTTTGAGGAACTACTTTTGATCTTTCTGTGAAATACTTTGCGTAGAAAGAGTGGATATCGGTGTAGTGAATGTTTATAGTGAGTTGATATTTTGTTGGAGTGTTCTCTTAGGGATTTGGAATTGTTGTAAAGTGTGAAATATCAGAGACTCTCTATGGGAAGTCTGATGTGTTAAAGCTTGTTTCCATGTTTTTACTGTTTTTAGCAGCCCAAAATGGTTATGAGGAGAAGATAGAGGAAGAGCCGAAAGAAGATGACAGTGTGCAGCCGTCGGATGCAGAAAAGAATGATGCTCACCCAGAGGTGTCTCAAGAAGTAGCCACAGAAGCTGCCGAATCAGTTAGCGAACAACCTGCTGATACTGATGTTGAACATTCTGAATCTGAAAAGATTTCTGAGGCAGAGAAGAGTTTACAGGTAGACGAACCATCTAAAGGAGACATTCAGGAGCTTGATGTAGAGAAGAAGAGTACACAGGTCGATGAGCCATCTAAAGGTGACGGTGACATTGAGGAGCCTGATGCAGAGAAGAGTACACAAGTAGATGAGCCGTCTAAAGGTGACATTCAGGAGCCATCAGCTGAAGCGCCTGAAACAGAGGGTGTTCAGCTCGATCAAGAGCATCCAGCCTCTGATGATCAAACATTTACACGCAAAATGGAGGTCCCCAATAATAAGGTGATGAGAAAGCGACATCTTGTTGAAAAATCTGTTTTATTAATTATGAAGTCTGAATTTATATTCTCCTAGTGGAGTAATCAGCTAGGCATGTGGAGAACTCCTGGCATTTCGTAACATAAGCAGTCAGTTTAACAAGCTCTAAAGTATATCACTTGTGTGCTGAATTGAGTGAGTCACTTTCATGTGGGAAAATGATTATTTCTTTTGATGTTAAAGATTGCAGCAGAAATGGATATTTTCTGTGCTACACAAGGTGAAAATTTTAAATCAAGAAAACCTGGTTATAATATTTGGTTATGATTAAGTTGACCCTTTTAGAATTCGCAGTGGATATTATTTGGTCCTTCTGTGTGCTATTTCACCTTGTCCAGTATTTAACTTGAATCTTATAGAGTTCTATGTAAAACTGGTACAGGTTGGGGTTCTTATTGGAAAATCCGGGGATACTATTCGATACCTGCAATACAACTCGGGAGCTAAAATTCAGATTATGCGTGATGCTGATACAGATCCACATGCTGCAACCAGGCCTGTCGAACTGATTGGAACATTAGAAAATATAGATAAAGCTGAAAAATTAATAAAGGATGTCATAGCTGAGGTATGTGGTTTGTCTTATGACCATTTCCTTTTGTCATCTACCCAACTTTTATGGTTCACATGTTGGCTCTCTAGGCGGATGCGGGTGGTTCTCCTGCACTTGTGGCTAGAGGCTTTGGCACTGTGCAGGCTGTGGTTGGAGAACAGATCGAGATACAAGTTCCAAATGAGAAGGTTGTATTTGTTACTTGTTCCACTCTCTTTACCTTTCGTCCCTCCCCAATTCGACTGGGGACTTTGTGGGGGCAGAGGAGGTTATTATTTTTGATTCTTTAGTTTCCATGATTGACAAGGGCCTGTCTTCTTCTCTTGCTCTAGGTTGGTTTAATTATTGGAAAAGGTGGGGAAACTATCAAGAGCCTTCAGACAAGATCAGGGGCACGAATTCAGGTATTGATAACCCTATGATTTCTGTTGGCACATATTTTGTGCTAAGTAGTTTAACTATTTGAGGCAATCAATTCACTTGGTTAAATTATCAAAATTAATGTTCTACTATTTCCCTAGCTGGTTCCACTTCCTTCTGATGGAAAAGAATCTAAAGAAAGAACAGTGCGAGTGACTGGTGATAAAAAGCAAATTGATATGGC
Organism: Nicotiana benthamiana; assembly: GCA_034376525.1. Classification (NCBI taxonomy): domain Eukaryota; kingdom Viridiplantae; phylum Streptophyta; class Magnoliopsida; order Solanales; family Solanaceae; genus Nicotiana; species Nicotiana benthamiana. The sequence goes on along the minus strand of CM067329.1, from coordinate 133,449,434 downwards.
AAAAGAGATGATCAAAGAAGTCATGAGTCAGGTTTGTTTGAATGTTCTGCCTTTTCTTTAAGTGCACTTGTGTGAGGTCCATTTAGATGTATTCAATGCTGTTTAATATTTCAGATCAGTATTTCTGATATAAGCGTATATCATTTCATTTATGTTACTGGCCATTTCTTGAACACTTTTTCTATAAGTAACTGTTTCTTGAATACGCATAGTTGATACTGTGACATGCCTACAATCAGGTTTGAACCTGGAATTTTGGACAGAAATGTATGTTTTAGGAACTATCAGTAAATTTCAGATGCAAATCTCGGACTTAAGTAACATAAAGCAATGTGTTCTTTATATAACATAGTATATTTTGAGCCCTCATGGCTTTACTTTAGAGGCAAGAGCGCAGTGCATGACGCGTGAGTTAGGTGTATGTCACGAGCTCAAACCCTGATACCGGAAAAAGCCTAATGTTTAGGTTGAGAATGGTAGATGATGGGCGGCTGCCCTGAGTTTACTCAGTTATCAAATAATAACTCAGTATAATTTGTTGATGTGCAGCATCTGTTGAATTTGATGTATGTGTTATGGAAAATCGTGTAGAATGAAATTATGCATCCCGTTTCTGTTTAGCAGTTGATTTATTCTCGTATAAAATGACAATTTTACTAGTTCAATTAGAAGTTACATGTTAAGAATAAACGTATTTAGCTGATCTTCTGAAGTAATAGTATGGCTCTTACCAGTAGGAGGGAACCAACGAGGTTTTGGAACATTTGCATGTTTCTTAGTGTCACCAAGGGGGCCTAAAGTCCTCTTCTTACAAGGGGTCAGTGTGAAAACTCTCTTAATGGTTTTACTTGAGGCACTTGTTTAGGTAGAATATGATGCTGTACTACTGCCTTGCTATTCATTGTTTAAAAGTTCCAGTTGGTGACTTTGCTAGATCTGAACTGCTGAAGGAATGTATTAATGTACTCTTAGGATTAAATTAATTGCCTATCTTGTAGTGGTTACTCTGTTATGTGTGGTGAGTAGGTGTTTTGCATGAGATGAAGAAAAATGTCACATGATGGGAGCTTGTTTCTTAGTGAACGTTCATAAAAGTTTGTGTGCCGGGTCAATTGAATACAGTTAAAGAGAATGTTGTGTTGAAATGGGATGTCGGTTGCCGTGATTTATATTTGTCAATGGGTGCCAATTTCGAATTGGTTGGCTTTAAAAATGCAGATTTGGATTTTGTCTTTGACATCGCAGCATTGCGTTGGTGTAGCCATAGACAACTACTATTCACTCTCGACCACCGAAGAGAGGTATCAAGCATTAACCCTCGCCATTGCAGATGTTAATAGTTTTGGTAAGATTGCTTCGAGTCTTAAAAACTAAAAATGATAATAATAGTAAGGTTATTATATTAGAAGAGTACTCTCTGGATACCATGCTCTATGCAAGACACCATGTTGCAGAATGCCATCACTAGTTAAATCATCTTTATTGAGTGTACTATATCCATGATGCAATCTGATCTCATATCTTAAACATAGGAGAACTGAATTGTCGGCCTTTTGACTTGCATTAACACGTGGTGTTTGGAAGTAGTATGACTGCCATGGTATTACACAATTGAATGCAATAAAAAAGATGTTCTTTTATTCAAGACTGGATATTGATAGACGCTTGATATGTATGGACTAAATATCAGATGATGGTTCGTTTAGTTATCTGAAATAGTATCTAGAAACATCAATTTCTTTTCCTTGATATTGTTATGGGCGACTCATCTGATCCATTTTGGCAGTTGTGTTTGATACCTTCTTGAAGCGTCATTAGATTGATAATTCTGCTTTTATTCTTTACATTTTCATCAATGCTCTTGCTATCTACTATTCACGTTTTATTATAACTCAATGCAAGTACAATCTTCGGATCTGTCTGCGTGTGTTTTCTTGCAGTTGTTACCCTGCTACAGTTCAAACATCTACAAGTTTCATTTACTTCATTTCCTGGAAGTTATTGCTGAGCTCGTCTTATTTTTATGCTTATATTTTCTATTTAAATCTGCAACCATGTGGCTAACTTCTCTAGATGTTTTTCTTTTTCACAATGGCGTGATAGCCTGTAAGGCCATCAACACAATCTTCGGGTTATGGTCAGCAGGCATTTCGCCCACGTGGCGGAGCTGCTCCCCCACAATGGGGACCCCGAGGTGGTCATCCTGGGCAGTTTCCAGGTTATGATTACCATCAAAGAGGACAATATTCATCTCGCAGCCCACAATATCCACCGCCTGCGTATGGAAATTATCATCCACAGCAAGCACCAAGAGGCGGATTTGGTCAGGGTTGGGAGCAAAGGCCTCCAGCCTCTATGCAGGGCCCTCAGTCACAGGTTGGTGTTTATAATTATTAATTGCACTATATAGCCAATGCCTCAGCAGTTGCTTCCCTCTTTAAAATTCGTACTCATGCTTTCTGGTCCTTTAATGGATCTGCCTTCTCAGGCAAACTACAACTATGGGCAGGCACATGGTCCAGATTATGGCCAGTCATACCCTCATCACCAAGCACAGCATGGACAAGGCTATGGGCATGGATACACTGATGTAAAATATGATCACCAGATGGCACCACAGAATCAGTATGGAGGACATGGACCTTCTCAGCCGACCTCTTACCCTCAAAGTGCTGCACATCCCAGCTATGGCACACACGAACAATACGGTAAACCACCTTCATATGGTATGCATCCACAGGCTTCCCATTCACAACCTTACAGCCATCCTAGGGCTAATCAACCTGGAGAAGTGCCATATCAGCAGGGTCCAGCTCCATCAACTCAAGGATATGGTGCTAGTATGCCGCCGCCGCAGCAGCAGCAGCAGCAGCAATACCCCTATGCATCCAGTGGGCAAATGCAACAAACTTACCCTGCATATGGATCCACCACTACCGCCGATGGATACAATCACCCACAAGCTGCTCCAGCTTCTGGTCCTGGGTATCCTCAGCAGAGTGCCCAGCCTGTTCCTGGATATGGTCAGTCTGTACCACAACAACCTCCTGCTTATGCCCAAGCAGCCCCTGCTGGAGGTTACAGTTCCTACCCTGCACAGCCTGCTTACACTGAACAGCAGGCGACAAGCAGTGCAGGCTATTATCAGGCACCAGTTGACCAAACGTACAGTGGTGCTCAGGCTTCAACTGCTTATAGCGCACCATATACTGGACAGCAAGCTTATGCTCAACCAGCTCCAGTTCCTGCTGCAACCCCGGCTCAGCCTGGTTATGATCAATCCATGGCTCAGTCAGGTGGTTATGCAACTGTACCTGCTGCTGCTGGTTACGTGAAGAGTGTCTCGCCCCAGCCTGGTTATGCACAGTATGATGCTAATCAGATGTATGGTGCCCCAAGGTGAACTTGTTATCTGATGAAATTGTTTGAGGGAAGGTGTTCTTGTTCACAACTAGTCTGTTAGTTCGTATTAGTTTGAATTTCAGATCATTTTCATGGCACATGGAATATTTTATAGTGCAATGTGTACTTTGTTTTTGCTTTGTCAGCTTCATACACGCCTAATCATAAACGCTAAGAATTTATGGGAAGTCGGTATTTCTGCTTCACAAACTTTTTGTAGGCATATGGAACTCTTGTGCTAGTTGTAGAAATGTATTTTCGAAGTCTTGCGTTGGTAGATTTCCTAATCTATTGTTGACAATTTCAGCTTAATGAGTGACGAAGATGAGAGATAGTAGCAGGTGATGATCGATGCTCAATGCTTTATCTTTTAGCTATTTTTCTACAATATCAAATATAAAATTTAAGTTATTTTTGTAGCTATCTTTAAGGAGTAGGGTGAGAATGGCAGGTTGATTTCCTCGCCAGAGTGCAATTTCACCATATGATTGTGTGCAAAATTGGGTCGTTGAAAAGAGTTTCTATTGGTTGAAAATGAGTATTTGAAAGTTATACGTGCATGTACCTTTTTCAAGTCTAGCGTGCCATTATTTTTCTAAAAGCAGTTTTAATTCTGTCTTCTATCGAAATAGGGGTAAGACAATTTTGGATCTTCCCTTGCGTGAAGGCAAAACGTGAGATTAAGTTGTGTTTGTAATTACGATAACTTTGTATCTAATTTACCCCCAGGAAAAATAGAAAAAAGGAAATATATTACTAGGAAGAAAACTGGTTTGATGCGTACAAAACTTAGCATGGCACTGCAGATTTGACTAGCGTGAAGTCAGGCGAATCAAAAGAGATTCATTAAGTGCTAAAATTTAAGCGATTCCAATTTGTAACTTTCTCAAATGCTCCTCATTCTTTGTTGAAATAGACTATGTGTTTAGATGATTAACCAAATCTAGAATGTTGGAATGAAGACCATAAGAGTGCGCAATCAATGGCGGGAGACATTTCCATATACACTGCTACCAAATTTTTACCACAAAGGAGAATCCTCAATACATAACGTTCTTCGTTCGTTCGGTTAATTTTTGTATTTCTTGTTCCTGTTTTTGTAGATTATAAATGCACTTCAAAAGAAGTTGCCGTTTGATTCCACTAAAAGTCCCATTCTTTTCGCTCTTAAAAACACTATATTAATATACTATTCCAAGTTTTGAAATGTTATTGCAGTTACTCTTTCACCCGACCCTTAAAATAAGAACATGATTTGATATCACAAAAATGATTTGGGAAAGGAAAAATGCTCTTGCAGCACAAAAACAACCAACTTTTCTGCTTTTCCATCTACCTCACAAAATCCAATCTCTTTCACCCAACCCTTAAAAGAAGAACATGATTTTGATATTGCAAAAATGGTTTGGGAAAGGAAACTCAGAGATCAACTCCAGATCAGGGCTAATGGGATAGCTTTTAAAAAGCAGTTCAGACCTAATTCTGAGATTCCAAGGCTATCACAAAAGCTTCATCTACATGCATAGGCCAGACAACCAAACCAAACATCCTGCAAGCTGGTACAATTATCTTATGAGAGTGATGAAAGAGTAATTAATAACATTTATGGAGTAGAGAACTAACTGCACGAGACATTCTCAAATTCCAAAGAGATTCCAAGAATGTATTTTGTGACAATGACTGGACGTTCCAAGATTTCTTATGACATTAACAATCTTCATCCACAAGAATAGTTGATTCATTGCCAACTCCAAAGTCAATTAATGATGCCATATCATCATCAAGCAGTGTTGGGAATGGGGAACCCTGGGAAAGTCCAACAAGAAGATTCTAAACATAAAATTCTGAAAATCTTAAACACTGATAAATCATGACAACAGTGACTAATGTGACCATTATTAGCATGCGTACCTCTTCCTGAAGAAATAACTTTGGCTTAATAGATTTTATCTTGAAGAAACTCTCACAAAGGATTTTCATCTTGCCCACCTGAATGGAGCAGATATAAGGAGAAATCTTTAGACCATAAAGCAATCAAATGCTTGTCCAGTAAAGGAAAAAAGATCATACCGTAGTTGTCGCAGGCAGCTTTTTAGTCAATGGGGCTTTTTCACCAATTGATGCCGCAACGCACTTCAGAGTAATAGCTGCATAACGCAAGCATGAGCGGTAAGAGCATTTTCATGAATCTGATTAGGATCTAAATTTAGCAAAGTTTAGAGTGACAGTCGATACAAATGAGCCCTGACGCCATTTTTTGTGGACCTGTAGCTCCACTTGCAGCCTTTTGATCCTCAATCCCGTGAAAAGATTTCAGCTCTGCAAATCTGCACCAATTAACACATGCTTAGATAGGGCTCATAGTTAATACTCTTAGTTGCTTAAGAAACAGAAGGTGACCAAAGTAAATGTAGTATTCCGATAAGAAGGGCAGCCCATTGCAATAAGCTTCCGCTATGCGCGGGGTCCAGGAAAGGGCCAGACCACAAGGGTCTATTATAAGGCTTGAACCCATGAGTATTCAAATATAAGCGAGTACATAGAAAACAGAGAATAGGTTGAGGTATTTATTTACAATGTAGGCACTGCAAATTTTTTGAGAACATCCTCTAAACAATCAGTACCAATGACACAAGCTAAGATGCCAAAGACAAAATATACCAAATATTGGCTTATGTACTAGCCTCATAAAAAATATTTGAAGATATATGATACGTACTAAATAAAATAAATACCTGGGGTGAAGCTTCTTAATTTCCTCTGCATTATCATGGCTTTTAGACATGACCAATCTGACATACCTGCAGAAGGATTTGAAAATCTATTTATCTGAAGCTTCTTAATTTCCTCTGCATTAGATGGGGAGCTTTGTCTAAGGAGAAAGCCCAAGAGCTCGAGAGGAGGTTAGCTGATGGTAGAGCTTGGAGGAGTTCTGGCGAAGCGGACGCAATGTGGTCAGAGACGGCAAATCTAGTTAGGGAGGCAGCGCGGGATGTGCTCGGGGTAGCCAAGGGCTATTCAGGCAGACATCTAGGTGACTGGTGGTGGAACGATGTTCAAGGAAAAGTGGAGGCAAAAAAAGTGGCGTTCGCTAAGTTGGCAGGGAGCACAAGCGAGGAGGAAAGGAGAGCGAATAGGGAGAGCTACAAGGTGGCGAGGAAGGAAGCGAAGATGGCGGTCTCGGAAGCTAAAAATGCGGCGTTTGGTCGCATGTACGAGGAATTGGGGGAGAAAGGCGGGGACAAGAAGTTATTCAGGTTGGCTAAAGTGAGGGAGAGGAAGGCGCGGGACCTAGACTAAGTGAGGTGCATCAAGGAAGAGGATGGTAGAGTCCTGATGGGGAGTCCCAAATCAAGAAGAGGTGGCAGGCATACTTTCGTGATCTGCTTAACGAGGATAGGGATCGAGACTTAGAGTTAGGGGAGTTGGGTACTCAGAGTGTCATAGAGACCTTGGGTACTGCATGCGCATCAGCGTGGGGGAGGTAGTGGAGGCTTTGTGTAGGATGAGTAGGGGTCGTGCGTCCGGGCCAAACGAAATTCCGGTGGAATTCTGGAAAAGCATAGGTAGGGCAGGAGTGGAGTGGCTGTCCAGGTTGTTCAATGTGATCTTCAGGACTAAGAGGATGCCGGAGGAGTGGAGGGGGAGCAGTGGTACCCGTGTATAAGAACAAAGGGGATATCCAGTGTTGTAACAACTATAGGGGTATCAAATTTCTAAGCCACACCATGAAAATCTGGGAGCGGGTGGTGGAGGCGAGGGTGAGGGAGATGACGTCTATCTCCGTGAACCAGTTCGGCTTCATACCGAGCCGTTCCACTACAGAAGCTATCTACCTTGTCAGAAGACTGGTGGAACAGTTCAGGAATAAGAAGAAGGATCTACACATGGTGTTCATCGACTTGGAGAAGGCGTACGACAAGGTCCTAAGGGAGGTGCTATAGAGGTGCCAAGAGGCAAAGAGTGTGCCGGAAGCCTACATCAGAGTGATCAAGGACATGTACGATGGAGCTAACACTAGGGTTAGGACGATGGGTGGCGACTCAGATCATTTCCCGGTGGTTATGGGGCTCCATCAAGGATCTGTGCTTAGCCCTCTCCTTTTTGCTTTGGTAATGGATGCTCTGACTCGCCATATTCAAGGGATTGTGGCATGGTGTATGATATTTGCTGATGACATAATATTGATAGACGAGATGAGGGTCGGTGTCAACGATAGGTTGGAGGTTTGGAGACAGACTCTCGAGTCTAAGGATTTCAAACTAAGTAGGTCTAAGACAAAATACCTGGAGTGTAAGCTTACCGCAGAGCTGAGCGAAGAAGAAGTAGGCAGGGTCGTGAGGCTTGGATCTCAGGCCATCGCCAAGGGGACAGTTTCAAATATTTGAGGTCGGTGATCTGAGGGGATGGAGAGATCGACGGGGATGTCACTCATCGTATCGGGTCAGGGAGGTCGAAATGGAGGCTTGCATCAGGAGTCTTGTGGGACAAGAAAGTGCCACAAAAACTCAAGGGGAAGTTGTATAGAGCTATGATTAGACCGGCCATGTTGTATGGGGCGGAGTGCTGAACGGTGAAGAAATCTCATGTTCAGAGAATGAAGGTTGCGGAGATGAGAATGCTCAGCTGGATGTGCGTGCTCACCAGGTTAGATAAGATTAGGAATGAAGTTATTCGGGAAAAGGTAGGTGTGGCCCCAGTGGATGAGAAGTTGTGGGAGGTGAGGCTCAGGTGGTTCGGGCATGTGCGGAGGAGAAGCCCAGATGCCCCGATGAGGAGTTGTGAGCGTTTGGAGGTGGTTGGCGCGAGTCAAGGCAGAGGGAGGCCAAAGAAGTATTGGGAAGAGGTAATTAGGCATGACATGGCTAGTATGCGGATTTCCGAGGACATGACGCTTGATAGGAGAATCTGGAGATCTAGTATCAGGGTTGTAGGATAGAGGCTTTTACGTAGTGGTCGTTGTTAATGCATTCCATTTTATCAACTGAATGTGGCTAAATTAATATTTGTGGATGCCCTTTTACTTCTGTTTTTGTTTACCTTTTCCTTTTGCATGTCATGTTACTTATGGTTTATACATAATTATGTATTGTGATTTCTGCTGGAGTTACTAATGCTCTTTTGTTTTTGTTTTTGTTTCTGTCTTTCCTTTTCTTTTCTAAGCCGAGGGTCGATTGGAAACAGCCTCTACATGCTTTCGGATGGGGGTAAAGCCTACGTATATATTACCCTCCCCAGGCCCCATCCTGTGGGACTATACTGGGTAGTTGTTATTGGTGTCGTTGAACAATGACTGGACTAGAGTCTAGTAAAGTGCCTCAAGTGAGTATTTTTCAAAGAATCAATCAGCAACAACATAAACAACACTAGCCTCATCCAGCAATGCTTTGCAAATGGAAAAGGTAAAAAAAAATGTTAACAACATCAGAATAACCACCAAATAATGTGTGTCAATAGTTTGCAGAGTTTAAACAAAACACATAAATATACTGCCTTTGATGAGGCAATTGCTTTAACTTTCAATTCATCTCAACAGATGGTCCAATGTATAACATATGCCTAGACTTCTCAAAGAACAGCTGATGCAGGTTTAAGAAACATAGAGAATAAGAACTTTCCTTTAGTTTTTGGCTTTTGTTTAGAAGTTTTCGTAATTCTCTTCAGTAAATATCACAAATAAGGCTTACAATTTAATATGCACATAGACAGAACACATTTTCCCTTTTTTATGAGGACTCAAAAACATATTTCCCCCACACCCTTCAAATACAAAAAGGAACAAAAAAGGACAGAAAAAGAAAGAGGAACCAAAATAGGGGATTAAATTTCCAAGTACAGGTGCCACCTTTCCACTAATGATTTAACAAAAATTTAGTTAAAGCATGGTTCTCAACAGTAAACCAGCTACATAATGGATTTAAGATTATTCATCAAATAATAGAAGTGAAGCTAAAGAAATTGATCTGAAACTAAGTTAAAGATAAGAAAACAGCCAGCGAGAAAGGTAACTAATTGAAGTCAGATTTCTAGAGGCATAGGTAAATAATAATATGATCTAGATGTAATTACTCTGAGTTCATTAGGACATGCCACATCAGAAAGAGAGAACATACCGAATTTCAGAGTCTTTCCTCTCTCGAGGATTAACCTGAAAGAAAAAGAAGGCATGAAAAACTTGAGCAACTTCAAATGCTTCAAAAATGAATCAGTAGAATATGAAGAATTTACCTGGCTTCCATTTAAAGTTTCAACTTTAGCAAGGCGAGCAATCAAAACAAACCGGGGCACACCACCTTTCCCTGGATCTGCTATAGGATTCTCAGAAAGCCTTACATCCTACCAAAAGTTTGACCAAATAACATGAATTTGAAACAAGCTTCTGAAGCTTGTAGCGAGTTACATTTTCTAGGTGCTATACTTTTACAGTTAGCAGGCAAGTAATTTTTTGGATGACAGTTAGCAATCCCTTGGTTTTTAATGACGTAAGAACTTCGACAACAGAAGGCAATAATGGAACTTCATTTTCTTCCTTACGGGGTGATAAGAATTGCACATACCCACCCCTTTCTTCCCGTATGTTATATCAAGTAGACCAACGCAAGGTTTTGAGCAGTTAGCGATATTTCTTAAGAAATTTCTTCATTTTATTTTTTTAACTATAGTTATGCTGATAAATACACACTCAAGATTCAACCGTATTCTTCAGGAAGAACGTTAAATGTTGGAGGTACGTGAAACAAAAGCAACACAAACCATAATGTGGAAACACAGAACCCTTGCTCAAAATAGTGACAAAACGTACAGCATAAACATCGCTGTAAGCTTAGCATGCACTTAGCTCATTGCGACTTATTGATGGGAAAACTAATTTACTATGACAATCCAAGAACTTTCTCAAATACAATTATACAAAGGCCAGCTACTAATAAAGTAAAATAAAAACCACTCTGGCTTATAGTTCTCACAAACCCATAATAGATGCAAAGAGAACGACTTATTCCTCGAGTAAAATGCTAAGTTCTAAATTACAAAAACCATTTGGATACAAAGTGAGATCCAATAACAACCACATTAAGCCCACTTATCATACCAGCAACGTATTCCGGAAGATATTGGAAGATAGAGAAAAGGACACACATGTAGTGTATGCATAATTTCATGATATGCATCTAAAGTGTAACACCATAATAGTTAGATCACACATAAGAAGCTCCAACACAAAAATTAGATTCAAACACCCGGTTTTCCAGATAAAAGTTTTTCCTATAATAACAAATCATTATCCAGTTAATCCATGAAACATTCGTGATCAAATCAAATGGTGTGTACTTCAAGAAAAATCTTACCAACAAATTGGGGAAAAAATTAAGAGAATCAATAGAAGCAAGATCTTCAATTTTGTTCCCACCTGTAAATGTAACACATAAACTACCAGTTATTTCTCAATTAAATATCCAGGATTAAGGTTAGTTCTGCAGAGAGTTGTAGTATTACCCACAAGAAGGCAACGGAGATTCTGGAAAGGCCTAAAGCTTTCCCCAAGAAGTTCATGACTGTTGGGTCGTTCAGATGATGAATTATGATCAGGGTACCAGATACGGCTGATACAGTTGTTATTCAAAAAGAGCTGTTCCAATCTGAATGCAAGACGACAAACTAAAATCTCAATGAGATGCAACATAAAAATAATGTGTTTGAAGAGGACATTAATCTGCAGCACCTTTTTAACTGTGACAGCTTCAAGATTTCATCCCAAGCGACTATAAAGTTATTCTCCAAATTGAGAAGACGAAGATAATCAAATCCATGAACAATATCTGAAGATAATGGCTGGAAAAGGAATAAAAATTTCTAAGCAAAGATTCAGTGAATAACTTATAGATCGATGCATCCTTGTACTTCATATGGGAAACTCATTTATTACTCTCTTGGTTACAGACGTAATAGTAATACAATAACTAATTGTTCTTGAAGTCAGTTACTAGGAAATGAAGTGCAATCATTGATGAACACATTACTCAGAGGAGAGAGCTAGTAGGAACTTTCAAACAGTATATATGCCTTTCATTTGAAAGTTTCAAATTTTGCTCTTGTAATTCTGGAACCGATACTTGTCTAGACATAATCTGTTAAATTGGTTTCAACCCGGTTAATGTTCTCCGCCCTAATGGGTGAAGGCAGTAGCAAATTTAATTGCCCCAGTTTTCAGGTGGAAAACAGAACTAGAAAAATACTGGCTATCACCATGCAGAATTTCATATTAAAAAAAAAACTAAGTGATCAATGCGAGATATATGGATTTTACTTTTCAGCTTTTGAAGAAATGGCATAAATACCCTAAATTGGCATTCTATTTCTATTTGGTTTTGTATCCAAAATCATCTTGTGACCATCGCTAATATTTAAGAGCAGCTCCCCGAAATCCTCAAATGGCCAGCAATCATCCTCTACCTCGCATATGATCTATTCCCTCATTGGAAAATGATGATGATCCAGGTACAAAAGCAAAAGTAAAGGTTGGAGTCACAACAAAGTATCTGCCAGATAAGAGAATCCCCATGCAAACTCACGGGCTTCAAATCGCAACTTTTTTCCAATAGTTCCTTTAGTTTTGTAATAGCTTCTCTAGCATGCTTAAACATAAATCGGCAAATTTGAAGGATTTTTACTGGGTACTGAGTATACACTTGTTTGCTTTGTCATGTGACAAGTTTTTCCGGTCTAACTGCTTATTTGGATGGTTGTTACCTATATTGCACTGTATTGTATTATTATTTTAAATATGATATTTGTTTTGGTTGTTACTTAGATTTTATTGTATCGTATCGTTAAATTCGTTGTTATATGACAATGAAAAGTGCTACTTTATGTAACAACCGATTTGGTGTGGTTGTTACCTTATTTTTTTCTCATCTTGCCCTTCCTTATTACTATTAAATAATCCTAATTTATCTTTTACCCTACCTTTTTATATAATAATTCTAACGTGTACCCTACTTTTTCTTTGTAATATTACAAGTTTATTCTTCATGTGTGTGACATCATAAAACGACGGCAAACGATACAATCTATTCAAGCATTGTATTCATCAAAATAATACAGAACAATATAACATCATACAATACTATATATTATGAAATGATATCTAACAACCATCCAAACAAGATGTAAGAGCGAGAGCACAAAAGATACAAAGAAGATGAAAATATAATGTCATAACACAGCTATTTATCTTCACTAAAGAAGAAGTAATAGAACTTGTGGATAATAACATAGAAATTTGAGATTCAACTGCAAATAACTCTAATAAGGGAAAACACACCGCTATTTCTCTCAGTTTGTTTCCCATCAGATGAACCTCTTCAACAAGAGGGAGAGAGTCTTTAAGCATTTCAACCTGCCAAATGAAATACATCACACTCAATAAATGATTAAGTTACATGGAAGAAGACAGCAATAGGTCCACTCTTACCTGTTTCCAGCTTATACCAGTGTGATTCAAAACCAAAACTTTGATGTGGTTTAGCAGGGGCATCCCACTTATATCGCGAGACATGATGTTGTATGATAAGTTCAGAGTTATGAGAGCCGGTAATTCTTTACAGATTGCAGCAATTTCCTGCGAGGATATGCTTGCTCAGATAAACAGTATTTTACGCATGGAGAGAGAATGCACTGGTATCACAGTTCTGCATACTACGATGCACAAAAATGAAATAGAGTCATGCAATCAATGATATGACTAGACTTTTCGACATCGATTCTCTACATTCTGTAGTCCAACTAGGTATTATGACCAATAAGCTGGACTCAAATGCTTTGTTGAGACTAGGTCAAAGAAGAATTGACCTATTAGAGTTGAAAATCCAACATATCTAATGAAGTACAATCTGAATCGAAAGGTTTTATGGAAAAGGAAATCAGCATGGACTCAATCATCCCCTCTCCTTCCATGTTGATATCTAAACTTCCTCCAACCAACCTCCAGTTCACATGACAAATTTTCAGTCTAATGTTTGAGACACTTACAATCCAACAGACCTTTGAAACTATTCAGACTTCAGATGCAACTAACCATTTCAGATTTAAACCACGATCTGATATTCTTTTTGAGAATGGTAACATATTTCTGTGTATATATGTAGACATCAGCACAAAGTTTGTGCCGGAAACCAAAATGTGGGTGTTACATCAAAAAACGGAACATAAAAAAAAACATTCCTTGCTCTTCTTATAAAGAACCTAATATCTTTAGACTTGCCTCGGGATCATCTATGTGTTCCGACTTACACCAAAAATTGAATAGAAGAGTACAATTCCCCTTAATTTTCTGTAAAGAACTACTTGTGTCTTCAAAACATCTCGAGTTCACCTTTTTAGCTAGTTCACCTTTTTTACTACTCATCTGATATTCTCCTATAGCTAGTTCACCTTTTTTTACTACTTATCAGAAAAGTTTGTCTTCTTTGAAAAGTATGCAGGGGGTCAAATTAACTTCTTAATCCACATCACAAATAAAACTAAATCACCACAAAATTGGACATAGTGAAAACCAAAACATCGCATAAACAGTCAACAAGTAGAGAATGCTTCAGAGAGAGGATCCGATTACGATCAAACAGAATATGATTTGACTTCATTCAGAGAATCAATGCATTACCCTCCAGTCAGAAAGCAGGTTTCCAGTCAAATCAAGCTCCTTTAACCCTGCAACAATGGCATGCACAATTCAGGCAACATTTTGCTTCCTGTCCGAAAGCTTACCGGGCTGAATAATGATATTGAAACAACTAACATGTAAGCATTTGCTAGAAGATAAAAAGCAACAACAACTACAACAGCACAATAAAAGAACAGCCATGAGATCTTTAACAAGTTAGGTTGGCTATGAATCCTTAATATCCATTTGCTCCATTTGGACACAATGCATTCCAATACTCAAAAACTTGTCTTTAAGACAAATTAAAGGTTCTCTAATACTAGAGTTTCTCGATATTTTATATTGATATACTGATATATCTATATCATATTAAAAGTGGGAAGCCCATAATTAAAAAGTTGAATTACATAAATGCCCTTCTAATCACTTAAATATCCTAAGGGAGTCCGTGGACCTAAGGGAGTCCGTGGTCGAGGTGAGGCGAGTGAACGATAGGTTAATGGCTATTAAGCTGGTTATTGGGGGTGGGGTCCTCAATGTGGTCAGCGCTTACGCGCCGCACGCAGGCTTAGACGAGGAGGTTAAAAGGCGCTTCTGGGAGGACTTGGACGATCTGGTGAGGAGTATTCCCCAGTCGGAGAAGTTAGTTATTGGAGGGGACTTTAATGGGCATATTGGGGCCGAGGCCGGTGGCTACGATGAGGTGCACGGGGGCTTTGGCTTTGGGGCTAGGAACGGAGGAGGCACTTCGCTGCTTGATTTCGCCAGGGCTTCCGAGCTCCTGATTGCGAACTCATCATTCCGGAAGAGGGAGGAGCATTTGGTCACCTTCAAGAGTGCGGCGGCGAGGACTCAAATTGATTACATCCTCATCAGAAGGAGCGACAGGGGTCTGTGCAAGGATTGCAAAGTTATCCCGGGAGAGTCTCTTTCAACTCTTCATAGGCTCCTAGTGATGGATGTTGATCTCTGGGTGAAGAAGAAGAGGAGGGGCGCCCGGGGTCAACCGAGGATTAGATGGGGAGTTTTGTCCAAGGAGAAAGCTCAGGAGATGGAAAGGAGGTTAGAAGAGGGCGAAGCTTGGAGAAGTTATGGGGAAGCGGACGCTATGTGGTCAGCGACAGCTAGCTTGGTTAGGGGGGTAGCACGGGACGTGCTCGGGGTTTCTTAGGGATATTCAGGTAGGCATCAGGGTGATTGGTGGTGGAACGATGTAGTCAAAGGAAAAGTGGAGGCGAAGAAGGCGGCGTTCGCAAGGTTGGCAGGGAGCACAAGCGAGGAGGAGCGGAGAGTGAACAGGTTGTCCTACAGGGAGGCGAGAAGAGAAGCTAAGATGGCAGTCACGGAAGCTAAAAACGCGGCGTTCGGTCGCATGTATGAGGAACTAGGGGAGAAAGGTGGGGAAAAGAAGCTATTTCGGCTGGCTAAAGCAAGGGAAAGGAAAGCCCGTGACCTAGACCAGGTCAGGTGTATCAAGGACGAGGATGGTAGAGTTTTGATGGGGGAATCGCAAGTCAAACAGAGGTGGCAGGCGTACTTTCGGGACCTTCTTAACGAGGAGGGGGATCGGAGCATAGAGCTAGGGGAGCTGGGGCATTCAGAGCGTCATAGAGACCTTGGGTACTGCAGGCGCATTAGGGTGGAGGAGGTCTTAGGGGCGTTGCGCAGGATGAGTAGGGGTCGAGCAACCGGGCCTGACGAGATCCCGGTGGAGTTTTGGAAGTGCATGGGTAAACCTGGAGGGGAGTGGCTCTCTAGGCTATTCAACGTGATATTCAAGACTAAGAGGATGCCGGATGAGTGGCGGTGGAGTACAGTGGTGCCCTTGTACAAGAACAAGGGGGACATCCAGTGTTGCAACAACTATAGGGGTATTAAACTAATGAGCCACACGATGAAGGTTTGGGAGAGGGTGATTGAGGCGCGAATGAGGGGGGCGACGATTATATCGGGGAACCAGTTCGGTTTCATGCCGGGCCGCTCCACCACTGAGGCTATTCACCTAGTCAGGCGGCTGGCGGAACAATTCAGGGATAAGAAGAAGGACCTGCATATGGTGCTTATCGACTTGGAGAAGGCGTATGACAAGGTTCCGAAGGAGGTGCTATGGAGGTGCTTGGAGGCGAAGAGTGTGCCAGAAGCCTATATCAGAGTTATCAAGGACATGTACGATGGGGCTAAGACTAGGGTGAGGACGGTGGGTGGCGATTCAGACCATTTTCCTGTGGTAATGGGGCTCCATCAAGGATCGGCGCTGAGTCCCATGTTGTTCGCCTTAGTGATAGATGCTCTAACCCGTCATATCCAGGGGGATGTGCCCTGGTGTATGCTCTTTGCTGATGATATAATATTGATAGACGAGACGAGGGCCGGTGTTAGTGAGAAGTTAGAGGTATGGAGACAGACCCTCGAGTCTAAAGGTTTCAAGATAAGCAGATCTAAGACAGAATATCTGGAGTGCAAGTTCAGTGACGAGCCGAGTGGGGTGGGCAGGGATGTGATGCTTGGTTCTCAGGCCATCGCCAAGAGGGACAGTGTCCGATATCTTGGGTCTGTGATTCAGGGGGACGGAGAGATTGACGGGGACGTCACCCATCGGATAGGAGCAGGGTGGTCGAAGTGGAGGCTTGCTTCTGGGGTCCTGTGTGACAAGAAAATCCCACACAAACTCAAAGGGAAATTCTACAGAGCCGTGGTTAGACCAGCGATGTTGTACGGGGCAGAGTGCTGGCCCGTGAAGAACTCCCATGTCCAGAGAATGAAGGTTGCTGAGATGAGGATGCTTAGGTGGATGTGTGGGCACACCAGGCTGGATAAGATTAGGAATGAAGTTATTCGTCAGAAGGTAGAGGTGGCCCCAGTGGACGAGAAGATGCGGGAAGCGAGGCTGAGGTGGTTCGGGCATGTACGGAGGAGGGGTCCCGATGCCCCGGTGAGGAGCTGCGAGCGGCTGGAGATTGCTGGTGGTCGGCGGGGTAGAGGGAGGCCTAAGAAGCATTGGGGAGAGGTGATTAGGCAGGACATGACTAAAATGCAGGTTACCGAGGACATGACCCTCGATAGGGGAGTCTGGAGGTCTAGAATCAGGGTTGCAGGATAGGGGCTCTTAGAGTCCTTCGTTCGCCTCACCCGGGGTTGGGTGTGGGATAGTAGGGTTACCCATCGATGTCTAGTGTTTTAGCCTAGGTCCCCTCTTGGTTGCGACGGTATTTATGTTCCTTATGTTTACATAACCATTTACGTTATTTCTGCAGGATTACTTATGCTTTGTTTTGTTATTTTGTTTTGTCTTGCCTTGGTTACTAATTTTGTCTTTGTTTTTCCAATGCAGCTTTTCATTCTGTCCTATGCGCCGAGGGTCGCATGGAAGCAGCCTCTCTGCCCTTTTGGGTAGGGGTAAGACTGCCTACATATTACCCTCCTCAGACCCCACCTGGTGGGAGTATACTGGGTAGTTGTTGTTGTTGTTGTTGTTGTTGTAAAGAAGAAAATCGAATATTTGAAAGGTTGTGTTCCTTCTGCTTTGTGATCAGCTTACTTTTGAATTCATTTCAACCGTTGGCTACCTTTCAAAACAAAGCCTATTCATTTAAAGGCTTTAAACTTGCATCAAATATGGTACACCAACGAATGAATAGTCATTCCCTTCAAAATATTCCGCCAGTTCTTTCTTCGTTAGATATACAAAGAATTATTCATTCTTCTTAAACTTCTACCAATTCCTTTTTTTTTTTTTTTGATGAAGTAAGCTTCTACCAATTCTTTTTCACGGTCAATTCTTTTAAGATTTCTTCTTTCTATTGAGTTGAGTTTCATTATAGTACATTCTAATTCCAAATATGATTCTTCAATCTATGTGTATTTTTGTCCGATTCTGATTATATGATGTTTTCTATAAAAACTTTTGGTATTTTGTTTTTTGTAATCAATTTGTGTATGGAATAGTGATTTAGAACTTGAAAATTTGGGTTGGTGGAAATTTGAGAAAAGTGCATTTGTAGATGTTGCAAGCATTGT
This sequence comes from Nicotiana benthamiana, assembly GCA_034376525.1. Classification (NCBI taxonomy): domain Eukaryota; kingdom Viridiplantae; phylum Streptophyta; class Magnoliopsida; order Solanales; family Solanaceae; genus Nicotiana; species Nicotiana benthamiana. The sequence goes on along the minus strand of CM067329.1, from coordinate 133,431,355 downwards.
TTTACTAATATTCAATGGATGTGTGTCAAGGAAAGCATAGAATACTATTTTTCTACTTAAGGCGAAGTACTTTTCTATTAGTTTGTCTGATAGTTGGATTGTGGCATGTATATCTTAATCTATAATTAAAAAAAGAATTAATTTTTTCAAAAAAGAATGACGTATTTTTATAGTTGATAATATAATTTAACATTAATTTTTTTATTTACTTTAATGAAAAGCTTTTATAGTCTCACAAAATATGTCTCACAAAATATTATGATACGTTTGAGAGCAAGTTTCAAATGTGCCCCTAAAACCAAGTTTTGAGGCTACATTTAAGGCACATCTAAAAGTGGATACCCCAGAGCTAAAAAGTAAAAGATCTAAATATACATTTAATTAATTTAAATACTTGCTGAGTTGTCCCACATCAGAGGGATTTGAGGTCCTTGGTCTCCTTATATGGCTTGGGCAATCCTCACCTCATAAGCTAGCTTTTGGGGTTGAGTTACGTCCAAGGTCCATTCTTATCATGGTATCAGAGCCAGGCCCATCCCAATTATTGTTACCGATGTTGGGCCCCCATTTGTGTTGTCCACGCTCCAGACATCTAGGCGTGAGGGGGGTGTTGAATTGTCCCACATCGGAGGGATTTGAGGTCCTTAGTCTCCTTATATGGTTTGGGCAATCCTCACCTCATAAGCTAGCTTTTGGGGTTGAGTTAGGTCCAAGGTCCATTCTTATCAATACTCTAATACTAAAAATCATATGCCCAGACCAACCTTATACTCTTTAATCAACCGTTCCAACTATCCACAAACCATTCATTAACAAGTGTAGAGTTCCTAAAGTCCGTTCCAACTCTCCTTTAAAATTGTAATGAAATCTTCCAAAAGATTTTACTCCAATCACACCATCTTTTTTTCAACTGTTGTATGTATAAACATTATGAATAGACTGGAGTTAGCTTCTGCTTAAGGTCAAATGGAATGATCAGAGTCGTGTCTTATCATTACACCTCTTTTCAGGTTTCATGTTCACTTTAGATTTCAAAATTCATCTGAACTGAACTTTTTACATTGCTCGCCATCTTACAAAAATGAAGAGTAAGGCTGAGCAGGGATGGCGAAGGAAAAAATTTAGAAAAGTTATTGAAAAAAGATAATTAAGGAAAGTGAACCCAAGTTTCCAGTTGAAATTTCTACCTTTTATAGGCGAGCAATTTGCAAAACCATTTTATAGACGAGAAATTTAATTGCCTCGTGTGATAATGAACATGCACAAGGCATGACATCAGATAGATATTACATGGAGGGTTTAGTATTCTTTTTCTTAGTTGAAATATGCTTTTCCATATTGAGATCTAGATGCAACAACTTCATTTATTCTACAGCATTTATCTCCTTCTTAAAACTAAGGTTTATAAAAAGATAGTCTAACACTCTTGACCATATTAACTGTAATATATTTTTGCACTATTACAATTTGATTTTTTTTAAAAAGGAAAAAGCAAGAGTTAACATAGATATTTGAATATTTGACCAGAGGACTACCTATGATTTTCCTCATTTGTATGGACGAGATGTCCCAGGTTCATTATTTTGGAAGACTAGATCTATTTACACGATGACATATGACACTCGATGGATAGAGATTCAAAATGAATTTTTCAGAGTTCAACTAGTCCAGACATAGTGACTCAAGTTTAATTTTTAGAGCGGAGCTGCATGATCTTAAGGACTAATTTTCAAGAAAGAAATATTTTGGCATGTTGCAGAAGACATGGGCTTTAAATTGAATTTTTCAAGGGAGGCAAAGGAACATACATCAGGAATATCATCTATAAGGAATTATTGTTACACTTTACTACATGTGTATACCTCATAAAAATAAAATTAGTAAAAAGAAACAGGTATTTAATTAAAATTTTAATTGTTCATCTTCGCAGGTTCAGAATCTTCATCTTGACCACGACAAACAAGTCTATACACATTGATTGTTTACAGAAAGTTGTATTATTCTTTCATGCATATTTATTTACTCTAATTTTTTTTAATAAGGTAAAGATTTCATTAAATAAGTACCAAGATGGTACACAAAAGTACATGAAAGAAGGCTCGAGAATAGCGAGTTACAATAACTTCCAAGCATCTAAATAAAGCCCAAATATTGATCTACATTCTCCAAAATACTGTTCTTAAACCAGAAATACAAATTATACAACAACAATAACAACCCAGTATAATCCCACTTAGTGGGGTCTGGAGAGGGTAGTGTGTACGCAGACCTTACCCCTACTCTAGGGTAGAGAGGTTGTTTCCAAATAGACCCCCGGCCAGAAATACAAATTATGCAGACAATTATTCTTAATTCTAGAGATATGTCTTCTTTGTCCTTCAAAGCAAGGCTTGTTTCTTTCCGGCCATAAAGTCCAAAATTTTATTGTAATACTCGACATACACGTGCAACGCACGTGCCAAAAACTAGTAATTCTAAACACTCCTGGCAACATCGCACCTAATTTAAGTGTACTAACATGCTAACCCTTAATCCCGATTAGCTGGTGTACCTGTATGGATCTTTTGTTTCATTATGCTACGTTTTTCCTTTAAACCACATGGAATTTAGAGATTGTAAATCTTTTGAATCTTAGGATGAAAATCCTAATATAAATAGCATGCAGGAGAAGTGTAAGTATTTTACAACTCAAGAGGAAAAAATAAACTTGTTAGTCGGCTTTCTTGCCTTCAGTTCAGTAGGTCATGTTCAATTTCAGAAGTATTGAATGTATTTGCGATTTTCACACCGTTATGGACTTCTTCTAAGGTAGGCTGTAGACTTAACAACTTCAAAATATGTAAGGAACAACTACCCAGGGAAGCAAGACTACTTACCTCAATATTGCAACCATAACCTGAATATGTTTGGTTGCATTCCCATCTTCAGATAATAAAACAAGAAACGTTCAGTGTAACATAAGCTTCTTGGTCATATTGCTTAAGTTTTCAGCCGCTTGGCGCTCTGTAGTCTTTCCTTTGAAATTGCTTTAAAGCCATGCTCTACTAATTCCCAAACCTTTATATCACCTAATACCTGCTGCCATGGACACCTAAAACCCCAAACACAACTAATCAGCATGAGGCAATCCTAGTTCCTAGTTCTTTCAACAGTTCAACTCTCTACTGTCTTATCCTTGATCACCCAACCCAACCTTTAGCCTTAGCAGGACTCACTTCATTCATCCACAATGTTCTCATATATTTTTAAAGATTGATCCTGAATCTTAAAGATCACATGCACTTGAGGAAAAAGAATGACAAAAGTATGGAAATTAATCAAATAATGATATCCTGCAAATGAATATTACTCAACTACAAATGCAAAAACAAGATTTCTTGTCCTCAATGGGATAGTTCAGTTATTGAGGGATAGAAGAAACAAACATGAGATCCTAAGATCAAATTTCATCTACAGGACTCGGTGTGAACAAATCAGCTCTAACCTTGGTGCATAGGTTTACTCGACATCTATGCTTAAGCTTGAATGTTATAGCAAGCCCTTGATGGATTAGTATATGTGAGAGCAAGCTGGTCCGGCTAATCACTGCCATGTAAATAAAAAGAACCCAACTACTATCATTCATTACTTCGTTCACCCCAATCAAACAGCGACTTTTCATCTTTGTTCCATCCCAAAAATGTCCATTTTCCTAAAGAAAATTTCACAATACTTTACATAATAATCATCTTGAACCAAGGGTCTATCGGAAACCGCTAGGGGTGTGCATTCGAATCGGTTTATCGATAAACCGAATCGATTATTTGTTATCGGTTTATCGATATCGGTTTATCGATTTATCGATAAATCGATAAGATATATTAAAAAGACAAATATACCCTTATTTTATAATACTATTACTACCCTATCCTTATTCCCTTCGCTGCTTCGCATATAATAATGATATCATATACTTAACCCTATTTTTATTTTGCAATCCAGCGCCGCTTCTCTTCACTCTTCAGTTCAGCGACTGAACTTCAGTCACCATTCTCTTCAGCGCCGCTCTGTTCTATCGGCACTCTCCAATCGTCACTGTCGTTGTTGTTCCATCGCCACTCACCGCTGTCGCCGTTGACTCAATCTTCACTTTCTGGCAGGTACCATGTAGAAATTAGTTGTTTTTTGGTTAAATCTGATTTAAGAGCTGCAATTTATTCTTTACTTCTTGTAATGAATTCCCTTCTCCTCACGTCCACCCTGTAAATAAGAGCATTTGAGAATCTGGTTTGAATTCTGCAATAGAGTTATTTTTCCATTGAGTCCTAGTTTGAGTCGAGCTTAGTTGAGTCTATTTGGATACTGATTGTTGCTGTCAGGTTTTACAAATAAGTTTGATCTTTGGTTTGAGTGTATTTCTGATTTGATATGTCGTGTTGCTGTGTTGGTTATTGTTTTAACTACTCTATTGCTGCTGGTGATCTGCCGTTGGTGTTACTGTTGTCTTGCTGCTGCTGTGGTATTGCTATTGTATTGCTATTGCTGATCTTTCTCTTTCTTCCACTGTAACTCATTTTCAAGAACCTGTTCGAATCAACTGTTGTTGTAGCTTTGAAGTTGAAATGCTGAAAAAATTGCTTCCTGGAACCTGTGTGTTCAATTGTCATAATAGAATTGATAGTGGATAAGTTGCATTTGTGTAGTTTTACTTTGATTTGTGTTGTAAAACTTGGACTGCCTAATTAGGATTACTTCTGCTAATTTGGATTGTGAAATTTTCACTTAAATTGGACTCCTGAGGACTGTTAATTCGTCGTGATTATTAGTTATAGACATAGTATGGTTTAGTGTTGGTTTCATTGTTAATACTGTGTTAAGGATACAAAATCGGGACTGGCTTGAACTCGTAATTGATTTAGAAGTCAGCATTCAGTGCCTGTTTCAGTTTCAGTTTAAATAAGTGTTCCAAACAGTTCAGCATGGCAATAGTTAATACTAGCAGCTTAGTTATTAATGTCACTCCCTTGTTTAATTGAATCCACTGTTCCCACACCGTTTGTCGTTTTGTTTTCCTCTGGTCTACGAAGTCTTCTCTTTACACAGCCAAGTCCACTAACTACAAATTCCTCTTGGCAATTCAGCTGAAGTTGTCTTCAAAAGCAGTATCCTCAAACGATACTTGGCAGAAAAAGCTTATAGAATTGCAGCAAGAGTTCAATGAGGAGAGCAGATTACTACACGTAAGATTAGAAGCGAGGAGTGCTGACTTCGTCTTGCTTTGCTTCATTCAACTCGTTTAAGACTGTAAGTTGCATTCTTCATTCACTTCACATGGCTGAAAATGATAATATTGATAAAGTAGCCGATGAAAGTAAAGATTCCGAGTCTACAGTTGCAACTACTCACTCAACAGTTTCAAAACAAAGGAGAAAACGATCTCGGGCATGGGAATTTTTTGAAGAAAAAGTTGATGCTAAAGGAAATAATAAATATGCATGTAGATTTTGTGGACAAGAATATTTTGCGACAAAAGGCAAAAGTACGACATAAATGAATGGTCATATCGATAAATGTCCAAAGAATCCTTATAAAGTTGAAAAAGGTCAAAAACTATTACAATTTCAAACATTACCGGGAGTAATAAAGGTGATCTTATTCCATGGAAATTTGATCAAGAAGAGTGTAGGATGGCTTTGTGTCGTATGGTGATTGTTGATGAACTTCCGTTTAGTTTTGTTGAGAATGAAGGCTTTAGGAAATTTATGAAAGTGGCACAACCTTGTTTTCATATTCCTTCCCGTACTACTATTACACGGGATTGTTTTACTCTTTTTAATGTGGAAAAAAATAAATTAATGAAGTTTCTTAAAGGAACAAGTCAAAGAGTAAGTCTTATCACTGATACATGGACTTCTATTCAAAAAATTAACTATATGTGCATCACAGCCCATTGGATCGATAGTGAATGGATTATGCATAAAAGAATTATTAATTTTTCTCCAATTACTAGTCATAAAGGTGAAGATATGGCAAGGTGTATTATTGATTATTTGTGTGAGTGGGGTTTGCAAAAGATTTTCACTGTCACAGTTGACAATGCTAGTTCAAATGATGTGACCGTGGAGAAGTTGTCTGACAAATAAAATGATTGGGGAACCAATTCCATGAATGGTCAACACCTTCACATGAGATGCGTGGCTCATATTGTAAATCTTATTGTGAAAGATGGTTTAAAAGAGTCAAGTATTTCTATTGCTCGTGTTAGATGTGCAGTCAGATACATTAGACAGTCTCTTGCTAGGTTGAGGAAGTTTCAGGAATGTTGTGAAAGTGAAAATATTGTCATGAAGTCTTTATGCTTAGATGTTCCTACAAGGTGGAATTCCACCTACTTGATGTTGAGCAGGGCTATAGAATATGAGCATGCAATTAAAGAATATTCTGATCGTGATATCGGCTTGTCAAGTTATCTTATGTTTGATGCTATTTCAGATGGAAAGCCTGTAAGTTTGCTTACTAGAACTGATTGGGATGATGTAAAGAGAATTGCACAATTTCTTGAAATATTTTATCATCTCACTTTGAAGGTGTCTGGATCACTTTATGTAACATCAAATGCCCATTTTCTTGCAATTGGTCAAGTTGTTGTTTACTTAAATCGATTAATAACAACTGAAGATAAACTTTTGGGTGAAATGGCATCAAGTATGTGGAAAAAATTTGAGAAGTATTGGGGTGAACCAACAAAAATGAACAAAATAATTTTCATTGCTTGTGTTTTGGATCCTCACTACAAGTTTAGTACTGTTAGTTTTGTACTTAAGAGGAAGTTTGGAGATAAAGGGACAATTATTGAAAAAGAGGTTCATACTTATATGAGTTTATTGTTTAATGAGTATGTCTCTAAGTCGGTCTCAAAAGATATTGGTGGTGAAGTTTCTACCTCTTTTCAAGCTCTTCAACTCCTGGTTTAGGTGAACTTTTAGATGAAATAACGAAACATAAAGCTGCAAGTGGAGGTGTAGATTCTAAAACAAAATTGGAAAAGTATCTTGCAGAAGATCCTGAAAATGAAAGATCGGACTTTGATATCTTGGTTTAGTGGAAGGTGAACTCACCTAGATTTCCTATTCTTGCTAAGATGGCTCGAGATGTGCTTGCTATTCCTATTTCAAGTGTGGCATCTGAAAGTGCATTTAGTACTGGAGGGCGTATTCTTGACCAATTTAGGAGTTCATTAACTCCTAAATTGGTTGAAACTCTAGTGTGCCTTCAAGATTGGCTTCGGAGTGAATCACTTCCTGTAAATATTGAGGAAGATTTAGATTTTCTTGAGACACTTGAGGAAGGTATGTATATTTTAATAAATTTTATTGTATTGCTTAAGATAGTTAAATAATATATTAATTGCTTGACTTGTTAATATATTTTCTTATTAGATTTTACTAATCTTGGCAAAGAAGCTTCCACTGACGATGTTTGCTAGAGTTTGTTAGTTGCTATGTAAGTTCTCTATTTTAAATAATATACTTTGTAAAAGAATGTGATGTATTGCTATGTAACTGACTACTAGTTTTGTTCTTATCAAAGGGATTTTGCTCTAACAGGTTTATTTTCCTCTTCTGTTATTTTATCCCAAGAACATTAATATGGATTAATAGTAATAGTTATATTTTATTGTCCTCTTGACAGTGAGCTTTCATGATTGTGGTCATTTGGTTTTGACTTAATCTCTTATGTTGGATTGTTAGCTTGTGAATAAGTTTAATATGTATTCTCATTGTTAGCTTTTTATTTTTATCTGTTTTTCTTTAAATCTGATCTGCTGTTGAATTCTTGAGGCACTTTGTTAAAGGTAATTATGTTCTAAAGGCTATTTCTACAAATCGTGTGTATTAGTGAGTTGACATACTACTGAAGAATCTGTAATGTAAATTGAAAGAATATTTTGATTTCTTTTTCTATCCGTTTTAGTTGAAGTAAATAGGCACAGTAATCTGAAAGCAAACTTTGCAATATGTTCTTCAGTTTAGTTTTTTTTTTTCAGTTGCCTTAAGAGCTTTTGATTGTGTTTCAATTCTTGAAATATTACTTAGGCTCATTGTAATTAAAAATTACCCCATAAATGGATAATGTGCAAAGGTTGAAATAGGATAAAGGGATCTTCTTAGTTACAATAATTTTCCATGTAATGGTGACTCTATCTTAGTAAAGCATACGTGATTAGGAATTTTTTTTACTAATTATACTAAAAGCTGTTTTTTCACGATTTTAAATACCAGTGTTTTATTAAATTTTTGTTTGCAATTCTTGGTTGCTCTAAATTATCTCGTTGTTTGAATTAAAAGACATCATTTGGTCATATTAAGATGAAATCAATTGGTTATAAGAACCCTGTTTGCTTCATTTGTTCAGTAAAACAGTGTTTATCGCTGTAAGTTCTCTTCTTCATTTGTAAACTGATTTCCAGGTACATAGCTTGATCTTGGTACTTATACGCTGAAATATGAAAGAAGGACCAAAGAAAATACTTGAAGCATGAGATTTGAGTGTTTTTTAATTCCTAAACCATGTATTCAATATTTAGTTTATGGATGTTGTTTAAATTCCTGTTTGTTTTTGTATTAAATGGACTGTTGTTAGGATTTTGATTCAACGAGTTTCACTTCTCAAGTATAGTTCTGGTTATAGTTAGTTCTCTCTTAGTTGTAACTAATTTGGCGTCAAGGGAATCACTTTATCCAGAAATCTGGTGGTGCAATCCAGATACTTGGCTTATTGATGTTATCGTTATGTTTGGGCTTTCAAAGTTTACAATCTGGTGGTGTAAATCATTGGCTTATTGTTTGTTATCGCTAAGTTTGGGCTTCCACAATCTGGTGGTGTAAATCATTGCTTGGGCTTTCAAAGTTTACAAAGTGTGCAGCCCGCCTCTTGGCTTATTGGTGTTATCGATAATCGAATCGATAAGCCCCAAAAATCGATAAATTGAAATCGAAAAAATCGAAACCTTATTGAAACGATAACGATAAGCATATGTAAAAATCGATAATCGATAAGTAATTATCGATAAGGATAAAAATCGAATCGATAAATCGAATGCACACCCCTAGAAACCGCCTCTCTATCCTCACAAGGTAGGGGTAAGGTCTGCGTACACATTGTTTGCACGGGAGAAAATATTGTTGATTGATATTCTATGTCACAATGAGCCCTATTTATATGTATCCATAACATATAACCTACTCCTATTACATAAGGGGCTAGGACTAATTACATATAGTTATATAACTATTCTAACACTCCCCCTCAAGCTGGTGCATATAAATCATATGTATCGAGCTTGTTACATATGTAGTTAATAAGAGCACCAGTGAGGAACTTGGTGAAAATATCTGCAAGCTGATCATTCGACTTCACAAACTTTGTAGCAATATCTCCTGAGAGTATCTTTTCTCTAACAAAGTGACAGTCAATTATGTGCTTAGTTATCTCATGGAACACTGGATTTGACGCAATATGAAGAGTAGCTTGATTATCACACACAAATCCCATTTGACTAATCTCACCAAATTTCAACTCTTTCAGCAACTGTTTGATCCAAATTAGCTCACATGTCGCTACAACGATTGCTCGATATTTTGCTTCTGCACTAGACCGAGCAACAACATTATATTTTTTGCTCTTCCAAGACACCAAATTTCCTTCTACTAAGACAAAATATCCAGGCATAGAACGTCTATCAGAAGGTGATCCTGTACAATCGGCATCTGAGTATCCAACGATCTGCTCATGGCCTCGATCCTCAAACAATAAGCCTTTGCCTTGAGCTGATTTTATATACCGAAGAATGCTGACAACTGCATCCGAATGATTATTACAGGGAGAATCCATAACTGACTCACAACACTCACATGAAAGAAAATGTCAGGTCTAGTTACTGTGCGGTAATTTAATATACCAACCAACTACTTATATCTTGCAGGATTGCTAAGAGGCTCCCCCTGTCCTGACAGAAGTTTAGAATTCGGATCCATCGGAGTGTCAACAGGTCTACAACCTGTCATTCCTATCTCCTCAAGAATATTTAAGGCATACTTCCATTGTGAGATCACAATACCTGAGCTAGACTAAGCGACCTCAATACCCAAAAAATACTTTAATCTACCTAGATCCTTAGTTTGAAAGTGCTGAAAGAGATGTCGCTTCAGCTTACTAATACCATCATGATCACTGCCGGTAATAACAATATCGTCGACATAAACGACCAGATAAATACGGAGATTTGAAGCAGAATACCAATAAAATACGGAGTGATCAGCTTCACTACAAGTCATGCCAAACTCCTGAATAATTGTGCTGAACTCACAAAACCAGGCTCGAGGAGATTGCTTTAGACCATAGAGGGCACAACCAACATACAAGGCCAATAGACTCCCCCTAGCAATAAAACTAGGTGGTTGCTCCAATAAACCTCATCCTCATGGTCATCGTGAAGAAAACCATTCTTAATGTCCAACTGATAGGGAGACCTATGGCGAACAACAACCATGGATAGAAAAAGGCAGACTGATGCTATTTTAACCACGGGAGAGAAAGTATCACTGTAATCGAGTCTAAATATCTAAGTATACCCTTTGGCAACAAGACGAGCCTTAAGTCGATCAACCTGGCTAGCTGGACCAACTGTGACTACATACACCCAACGACAACCAACAGTCGATTTACCCGAATGAAGAGGAACAATCTACCAAGTACCGCTCATATGTAAAGCAAACATCTCACCAATCATAGTTTGTCGCCACCCGGGATGAGATAGTGCTTCACCTGTAGAGTTAGGGATGGAAACAAAGGACAAAGATGATACAAATGCAATGATAACTTAAACCGACATAATGGGGATTAGGATTAAGTGTGGACCGTACACTTTTTCGTAGTGCAATCGATTGACTAAGAGAAGACAAGTCCGCAGTATTAGCAAGGTCAGGTGCAGGATGTGAATCAGCTGGGCTTGATGCTGGACGCGGACGATGATGATAAATCAGGAGTGGTGGAGCTATAGAAGGTGGAACTAGACTAGGTGGTGGCATTGGAACTACAGTTAGTGGAACTGGACTAGGTGGTGGCACTGGAGCTATAAGTGGTGAATCTCAACTGGAGTTGTAGGTGGTGGAGCTACAACTGGAGCTATGGAGGAAGATGAATGGAAAATAGTGACTAAATCTCCAAAAGGCGGAACTGGTAGCACCTCAGAAATATCTAATTGATTATCTGGACCTGTGAAGTATGATTTGGTTTCAAAGAAGGTAACATCAGTAGACATGAGATACCGCTGGAGGTTAGAAGAATAGCATCAATATTCCTTTTGCGTTCTCGAGTAACCCTGAAATACGTACTTAAGAGCACGATGAGCTACCTTATCTTTTCCTAGAGTAAGGTTATGAACAAAACACGTACTCACAGAGACACGGGGTGGAAGAGAGAACAAAGGTAAGTGGGAAAACAAGACAGAGAATGGAACTTGATTCTGGATAGTTGAAGATGACATACGATTAATAAGATAGCAAGATGTAAGAACTGTATCCCCCAAAAATGCAGCGGAACATAAGATTGTATGAGTAGGGTACGAGCAGTTTCAATAAGATGTCTATTCTTTCTTTTAGCTGCCCTATTTTGATGGGATGTGTACTGCCAAGATGCTTGATGAATAATCCCATGAGAATTCATAAATTGCTGAAATGGGGAAGACAAATACTCTAGGGCATTATCACTACGAAATGTGCAGATAGAAACCCCAAATTGATTTTGAATTTCAGAGTGAAAGGTCTGGAAAAAAGAGAACAACTCAGATCGATTTTTCATCAAAAATATTTAAGTGCACCTGGAATAATCATCAATGAAACTGACAAAGTAGCGGAATCCCAAGATATAACTCACCTGACTAGGACCCCAAACATCTGAATGGACTAAAGTAAAAGGTGACCGACTATACTCGATTATCAAGATGTCACAGGTATGCTTAACGTCTTGTCATTTACTCATATCCTAGAGTGGACAAGTGAGATATGCCAGGTACCATTTTCTGAAGTTTGGACAAAATGGGATGTCCAAACCGTTTATGTAATAAATTTGGTGAATCAATAACGGGACAAGTTGTGAAGGAAGACAAGATGTGAGTCCATGTGATTTTGCAAGGATAAGGTAATAAAATCCATCTGATTTACGTCTGGTACCAATGATCCGCCCCGTACTGCGTTCGTGTATAAAAGCAAGGTCATCAAGAAATAAAACAGCAGATTTAAGTGATTTGGCTAAGCGACTAACAGCTATGAGATTAAAAGGACTACCGGGAACATAAAGAACGGAGTCTAAGGGTAAGGAAGGAAGTGGACTTGCTTGACTATTGCAGTTGCCATGGTTTGAGACTTATTGGCCATTGTGACTATTGGAAGAGATTGAGAATATGAAATACTAGTGAAAAGAGATTTGTTACCAGAAATACAATGAGATGCACCTGAATCAATAACCCAAGACTCAAGAGATTGAAGATTGGGAGACACAAGTCACGCTACTATCTGTTTGAACAACGGTGGCTATTCCTGAAGATGTTTGTTTACATGCTTTTACTGAAGGAACTCAATATAATCTAGTAAAGAAACTATCTGGATTAGATTCAATGCATTGGATCCAACAAATTGTGAGTCTAAGACTTCTGATACGAATGCCATTATAATGTTGTGCCGTACAGATATGATGGTTGGATTTTGATCTAAACTTGAATAAAAAAAGACTCAGAATAACCCTAAGTAATCTATCCAAAAGAAGTTTTGTCAGAAAAATCACTGTAGCTGCCAGAAAGTCAGTGTAGTTGCCGGAAAATCTCAAAGTAATCGGAACAAAAAGAAAAAGGTATGAGTAGACTCGTAATTACTAGGCGATCCGACTATCCAACTGGAAGTTTTTCAAAATCTGGCCGGAACAGGGCTCACGCGCCTGCGTGTGGGTCAGATCTCGCCGGAAAATTTCTTCTTTTTCCGGTGCGTGAGGGCACATGGACGTGTGTTTTCCGGTGGGGTTGAATGGGGTTTGGTCGCTGGAGCCTAAGGAGTCTAGTGGTGGTGTTGGTTTTTGCACAACACCTACAGAAAATGATGTGCTTACGGACATCCTTCTAAGTCGCCGGAAAATTGCAAGGCGACGAGGCCTTTCTTCCCGGAAGTCGCTGGAATGATGCACATCTATTGGTTTCTCACTAAAGCTCTGATACCATGTGAGAATGCACGGGAGAAAACATTATTAATTGATATTCTATGTCACAATGAGCCATATTTATATGTACACATAACACATGACCTACTCCTATTACAAAATGAACTAGGACTAATTACATACAGTCACATAACTATTCTAACACACATTACCCATCCCAAATCCCACGGGGTGGGATAATACTGGGTATGTGGTTGTTGTTTACATAATAGTCAAGGATGTGTTTGTCCATCTTCTACATTTCTCAAAGTTCTTTATCCATTTTCTATCCTTAGATTCTGCGGCATATATTCAAGAATATGCAATTCCAACTCTCATTCTTCAAACATGAAACTACTTCCCCAGCGAGGCTGAGGTTGTTTGGGCATGTGCGGAGGAGAAGTCCAGATGCCCCGGTGAGGAGTTGTGAGCAGCTGGCGATGGTCGGCGTACGGCGAGGCAGAGGGAGGCCTAAGAGGTATTGGGCAGAGGTGATTAGGCATGACATGGCTGGTATGCGGGTTGCCGAGGACATGGCCCTTGATAGGAAAGTCTGGAGGTCTAGTATCAGGGTTGTAGGGTAAGGGCTCCTAGAGTTTTTTGTACTCCTCACCCGGGGTTGGGTGAGGCTTGGCAGGGCTATCCATAGATGATTTGTGTATTGGATTGCGTCTCCCTTATGGTAGTTATTTATGGTAGTTACTGTCTGATATTATTGCATGTTATTTTATTTATGGTTCTTATGTTTAGATAATTATTTACGTTATTTCTGCTGGAGTTACTAATGCTCTTTTGTTTTTGTTTTTTTTTTGTTTTTATTTTTGTTTTTCTTTTCCTTCACTGAGCTGAGGGTCGATTGGAAACAACCTCTCTGCCCTTTCGGGTAGGGGTAAGGCCCGTCTACATATTACCCTCCCCAGACCCCACTTTGTGGAACTATACTGGGTAGTTGTTGTTGTTGTTGTACATCATACTTTGCAGGGAATTCTTCTTTTTAATGATTGTATCGATCAAACATGGACACTCAATTTGGACAACTTGCAAGTAAGAAGCTTTCTAGGAGGTGGACAGCCAACTATAAATGTGAAAGTTAACAGGAGAACAACTTCAGAAAATAAAAGATTACAAACTCATAATCTTCTTTCCTTGCCAAACTTTAATAAATCGGTAATCAAACTACTGAGCTAGCATACAACAGAAGATAAGAAATTTCATAATCTACCTCATAATTAAAGTCAAATATTTTGGTTAACAGAAAATGAAAGTAAAGCACAAGTAGGAGAATGACACATCAAAACTTTAATATATGAAGGAACAATCATACAGTTAGGAAAAACTAGGCAAGTGGACAAGCAAATAATTACTTGGTATAGTGGTATTGATATGCCCTTGGGGTCCAGCTGAGCTAACCCCAAAATAAGCAAGTGACACACTTGTCAACTCCTCAAACCGACTCAGCTTGTTTTGAATTTCATCTTTACCCAGTAACTGAATAGATACCCGTTTGTTTGTCGCAGATAGAACATACATCTCATCTGAAACATTATGCAAAGGAAAAGATTAAAGAAGTATATAACTGTTCAAGGAATGATGTCTTTGTTCCACAAGCTAGGGAATAATCGCAAAATTAGGGTAAAAGTTGGAGCCAAATAGAACCCATCATTGAAGTTTGAACATCCCAAGAAACGAACAACCCATGCTTCATTTAGTAGGTACAATCGAGATACCACCAGAGTGACTTCCTAGCTCCTATGGTTTCTGAAACTACACAATGCTGTTGGCTGGCTTTTTCACTTTGACGGAGCCATTTTAGTTGTTTATTCAGACATTTTGTATTATTTACTTAACATGGTTAAATCACATATCTTTCAGCTCATAAGTTCTAGTTTGCCAAAAGGCTAGTCTTAAAGCATCTTACTCATTTTTTTTATAAGAAAATGCATTTTATTTACTAAAAATAACCAGGAAGATAAAATAAAATACACATGTGAAACACATTGATAACAAAGAACGCAATAAAGTTAGTGCCCGTTTGATTTCAAGCATAAAGGGTGATAATACCTGCACAAATACAGCATTACTTATACATTGTTTGGTCGTCACTTCTGTTGCTAACATAATTAAGTACATGCATAAGTTATGCAGGAATCTATGTATTCGTTTATGCGGGATAGAAAGTAGAATAAGAATATGTGGATTAGTAATACATGGATTAAAGCAACTAAAATGACCAAAACACAATCAATTACCCATATATTTAAACTATACATTGTATAAGAAGCAATACCCATATAATAATCAACGCCTTACAATCCTTGCATTTTTTATCCCTATATTACAATCTCTGCATTATTAGTCCCTGCATAACCTGTCTCTAAAGTCAAAACCAAAAGACCCCTACCATACATACTACAATTCCATTTTATCAACCAAAACAAATCACCCTCTAGAGAAAGCAAGTGTCTTTTGCACCCAGGTAAAATATATTGAAAAAAAAAACTTTTCAATATCACTAAGCACAAGAAACCACCAAAAACTGACAAGTATCAACTAATACCTTCTTCTTCTTTAGTAGATTCTCCATGATATCTAATCTCAAGGGCCTTCAAGAGTGGTATCCCAGAGCTAAGATTGTGAGGTCGAACAAACGACGCCGTTTTTGGGCCTTGAGCTTCGAAATAGTGAACCCCATTATGTGATCCATCGTGTTTGCCATCTCCATTGTCCCAATCAACACCGACCCACTTTCCCTCATAGCCTTCTACTGCTCCCACGTACTTTACTGTTCCAATCCGACGGGTTTCTCCGGCGAAATGGACCCTTTGACCCACCAAGAGCTCGGACAAGTCTGACCAGGATTTGGATCCGCTTGAAATGGGGTTTTCAGTGCCCACTGAACTCCGCATTTTTCGCACGAAAGCTCTTTTGATTACTAAAGAGGTGATTTAAAGCAGAAAAGGAGAGTTAGTTTTACTCGGTTTATTAAATCAAATTAAATAATCTTATTATTCTTAACAAAACATAAATTGTTACGAAAAATATTTGATGTCTACTCTTTTCTATATCTTAAATACTTAATGATATATTCAGTGACATATTTTATGATATATTTTCTTTATTTTCATGCATATATAAAGGTTTTATAATAAATAGGAAAATACACACAATTGAAAAAGAAATAAATTCTCTTTCTTATCTCTACCTCTATTATCTTGTTCAAGTTTTAGTAAATTATTTTTAGTTTTATAACACGTTATTAGCACGATTGTCACCTCTATTTCTCAATGACGCCATAGTTGTGTTCGACTCTCCTTCAGGTATATCACTATATATTCTTTTGGTTTATGGAAATATATATGCACTGATATGCTATTTATTAACAAATTCATGTATTGTTAAGCATTTATTTTAGTTGATCATGTTACATAAGTTCTATTCCCTTGCTTATTGTTAAAGAAAATATAAGATATAGATCTTTAAGTGCGTAAAAACTAACAAAATAAAATAGTGATGATTAAGGTGATAAATAATAATTGTACATATTAGTTTAAATTGCTTTACAATTGGTGGAAAGTAATATTTAAATGTATTAACTCTTATCACCATATATGATTATTTCTCAACCCCCCCTCCCCCCGTTTATAATAAATTGCTTTCCTTTTATGTTTGTGGTTATTCATATACTATATAATATAATATATATATATATATATATATTGTATGTTACTTACATTTCTATTTATACTACATGTTTGAAGTGTTCAACTTCTTAATTAGTTGTCTGATTTTTTTTAGAAGTATATTTTCATTGAAAATTATTTTTATTTTTTCTAACCCATTTATTTTGTGATTAGTTTCAATATATCAAACTTGTCAAAACTTGAATTTATGGCACTAGACATTACCGGAAAGAATTACTTATCATGGGTCCTTGATGCTGAAATTCACCTTACTGCAAAAGCTCTTGAAAATACTATTATACAAGAAAATGAAACATCAAGCCAGGATAAAGCAAAGGCTATGATTTTTCTTCGTCATCATCTCGATGAAGGATTAAAAACTGAATATTTAACCCTAAACGATCCATTTGAACTATGGAGCAGTTTAAAGGAATGATATGACCATTTTAAGGCAACGATATTGCCAAGAGCTAGATATGAATGGATTCACTTCCGGTTACAAGATTTTAAAATTGTAAGTGAATATAATTTTGTTATATTCAGGATAACTTTCCAACTTAAATTATGTGGGGAAATTGTGAATGATGATGATTTACTAGAAAAGACTCTTTCTACCTTTCATGCATCAAATATGGTATTGGAACAACAATACCGCGAAAAGGGTTTAAAGAAATATTCTGAATTAATCTCATGCCTCCTGGTAGCTGAGAAACATAATACCCTTTTACTGAAAAATCATGAAGTTCGTCCTACTGGTTCTGCACCATTTTTTGAAGTTAATATGATAACAACCAATCAAAAGTCTGAAAGAAGACAAAATTATTACCGTTGTCGTGGTCATGGCCATAGTTGTGGGCATGGACGTGGACGTGGACATGGAAGGGGGCGAAATAAGTATCGTTTTCATGGTGGAAATAAACAAGAGAACAATAAGATTTCTCAAAATGATCCTTTAAAAGGTAGAGTTAATAATTGTCACATGTGTGATTGAGAGGTCATTGGGCACACATTTGTCGTACGCCAAATTATTTTGTCAAACTTTATCAAGCCTCCCTTAGAAAGCAAGAAAATAATATGGAAGCACATTTGACCTTTCAAAATAATGATGATGAACCAGGTCCCTCAAACAAATATGATTCTAAGGCACATAAAGATGATGATTTTGGAGGCCTAGCAAATATTACTCATTTAGAAGCTAGAGACTTCTTTGAGGATATTGATTGAAGAACTAATTATCTTACTAATAAGGGTTATAATAAAAGTTGTCATTTTTTTATATTTGTAACTAGTTTATTTTTCTTGAGTGTGTTTTCTAATACATCATGTGTTGCTATTCTCTACCTTCCTAATGTAATTTTTTTTTTGTCTTTCATATTTCTTAAAATGTACTTTTTGATTTTTCTTTATGAAGAATATAAAAGTTTTCCAGTCTTCCGATGGACTCAAGATTAATAAAGATGATATATGTTATCTGGATAGTGCTACAATATACACTATTTTAAGAGATAAGAGATGTTTCTCTATTTGGTAATGAAAGAAGCCAATGTGTGTGCTCAGAGATTTAGTATAAGCATGAAAGCAGAACTTGCTCTCAGCGCACGATAAGCCAAGGCAGGCTAACGTGCACCTATGGCAAGGAAGAGAAGATAAGCTGTGCCGGCAACCGGAGAAATCACACTGGTGACATCAGGGACAACATCTCTTACTCCGTAAACGTTTGGGAGCTTCTTGCCAACTGGTTTTTAGCCAATTGAAGAGGAGACTGAGCTAGCTGAGAAATAGGATATGAACAGTAAGAAATGGAACAGAGATTCTAAAAAAATGTGCTTGAAATTGTGAAGAACAAGGACCATCTGCCTATAGTCCTAAGCGGCTTCAATTCTCATAAGCTAGGTCATCAAGAGTAGATCTAGATCTCGGAAATGCAGAGAAGATAAAGGAAAGAGTGGAACATGTAAAATATGTACAAATGCAGAATAGGAACTCAAAAATGGGAATGAAGCTGGAGTATATACCACCGAGCCACAGAGAAGGTAAGTTGGTAATACAAATTGAAGAAGAATATGTGAATGAAATAAATAAATAATGGGACAATGATGTAATTAGGTATGTACTTGGGGATACACCATATGAGAAATCGATGGTGAATTACATTGAAACAATCTGGGACTTTATAGATAGAACTCAAGTATTATATCATCAAGAGGGATATTATGTTTTCAGATTTGGGAAAAGGGAGGATAAGGAAGTTGTAATGCAGGTAGGGTCATATACTTATCATAATAAACCATTGATTTTGCAAAACCGGGAAAGATATTTTCACTTTGATCCTAAGTGTATTACAACTATACCATTGTGGATACAATTGCCTAACTTATCAGTTGGATACTGGAAAGTAGATGCATTAAGTAAGGTGGCAAATATTGTGGGAATGCCAATGTATGCCGACAGATACACATCTGATTTAGGGAACATTTCATTTTCAAGAATGCTTGTGAAAATGGATGTTGATCATTACTCCAACTTGTGTGAAGCAGCAGGAAATAGTGGATGAATGGAGGCCAAAATTTTGTTCTGAGTGCTTGCACTTTGGGCATGAATTGATTGAATGCTAGAAGATGAATAAGAAAGAGGAGAATGAAGAATTTCAACTGCTAGAAGAAGAAATAGAGGAAGAAGGAAGAGAATCATAGAAGAATGGAAATCAAAGGAACAACAAGCACAAGAGAAGAAAAATGAAATGGTCAATGTGATACAGGAGCAAGTAGAGAATGATCAGCAACCACATCACAGTTTAGCAGATCAAAGAGGAAAAAAGGTGATAAATACAAAGAAAAATGAAGAACAGACTTACTCCATGAGCAATCAGAGAAAAAGTGAAGAAGCAAATAGATTTGCAATGCTGGATGAAATGTAACATGAAGGTGAACAGGGAGGAGGAATGGTGCAGGAGAGGGTAAAAAAACCGCCATGATAATAAGCACATGGAACATAAGAGGGCTTAACAAACCCTATAAGCAAAAAGAGCTAAAAATCTTTTTGCACAAGAATAACATTGATGTATTAGGTTGTCTGGAAACAAGAGATAAAGAAAAAAAGTCAAAAAAATTCTGTACAAAATAGCAAAGGACTGGGGATACATATGCAATTATGAGCAGACGGAAAATGATAGAATATGGGTGATTTGGAAATAAAACCTATCAGTGGATACAGTGCAAGTTCATGAGCAATGTATTCACTATAAGGTAACTGATGCAACAAATGGGAGGCAGATCATGATGTCAGTGGTATATGCAAGGAACAAAGCTCAAGAGAGAACTAGTTTATGGAAGAACTGGAAGCAATGGAGGGTGTGATTCAAATGCCATGGATCATAAGTGGTGATTTTAATAATGTGCTATGTTCAGATGATAGACTGGTCCAACCAGTCACTATGATTGGGATAGAGGATTTTAAAGAGTGTATTGATGCAATGGAACTATCTCGTGTGAAGACAAAAGGTTGTTTCTACACTTGGTGCAATAAGAAACAAGCAACTGATAGAGTTTATAGCAGAATAGATTGGGTGCTTATAATTTTTGAGTAGATCAGAGACTATGGACATGTGGAAGTTGATTGTTTGGAACCTGGAATATCTGATCATTCCCCTATAGTGATCCAGATATGGCAGAGGAAGATGTATCACAAACCTTTTAAAATGTACATGGTAACAATGGAGCATAGTGAGTTCAAACCTATGGTTGTGGATGTATAGAAGCAGAGAAAACACTGTGATCCCATGGAAAGAACATGGAGGAAACTATAGGATTTGAAGATGAAGTCAAAATAATTGAATAAGTAAATGATGAGCTATGAGAGAAGGCTGAACCAAACAAGACAAAAATTAGAATATGTTTAGAAGAGCCTGAAGATAAATCCATTATGTCAAGTCTTGATTTAGGAAGAAAAAGTGGTACTGCAGGAGTTAGAGAAGTGGAGCACAGTTGAGGAAAAGATATTGAGGCAAAGGTCGAGAGTGAATTAGATTGTTGTGGAGACTCAAACTCAAAGTATTTATATGTTCAATTGAAGATGAGATCAAGTAGGAATTCTATATCTTATTATACAATGCATGAGGGATAAGAGTCACAGAACCAATAGAAATAGAGAAGGAATTTGTTGAATTCTTCAAGCAGCTCATGGGGACAGACACTGGGCTCAAACCTTGTCCAAATGCAGAGATCATCAAAGAAGGAGTGTGTTTGTCAGTGAACCAACAACTGGAGTTAATCAAGGAAGTAACACATGAGAAAATAGATGAAGCAATCAAGGATATACCAAATGACAAAGCACCAGGAGTGGATGAATTTCCAATTGAATTTTTTTAAGTTATATTGGCAAGAAGTCAAGAATAATGTATATGAGGCAGTGGGCTATTTTTTAAGAACAAGTAAAATGCAGAAAGCTTGGAATTGCACTGTGATAACAAGGATTCCTAAAGGTTTAGCTCCTACAATAGTGAAGGACTGTAGGCCAATAGTTTGTTGTACTACAGTGTATAAAGTTATTGCAAATATTCTTACAAGAATGATAAAGAAGGTAATTGACAGTCTCATTGGGAAAGCACAATCAACATTAATAGAGGGGAGAAACATAATGGATAATGTGTTGTTTAGTCATGAACCATTCAATGGGTACAACGGGAAAGGAGTATCACCAAGGTGCATCCTCAAAGTTGACCTCAAGAAAGCATATGACTCACTTGACTGGCAGTTCCTAAGGCAGATGCTTACAGAGATGGGATTTCCTTATAAGTGCAGTGGTTGGATTATGGAGTGTGTGACAACAGTGTCATATTCATTGGCACTAAATGGTGGGCTCACAAAACCTTTCCCTGCTAGGAGAGAGATAAGGAAAGGAGACCCTATGTCATATTCATTCAATGGGTACAACGGGAAAGGAGTATCACCAAGGTGCATCCTCAAAGTTGACCTCAAGAAAGCATATGACTCACTTGACTGGCAGTTCCTAAGGCAGATGCTTACAGAGCTGGGATTTCCTTATAAGTGCATTTGTTGGATTATGGAGTGTGTGACAACAGTGTCATATTCATTGACACTAAATGGTGGGCTCACAAAACCTTTCCCTGCTAGGAGAGGGATAAGGAAATGAGATCCTATGTCTCCTTACCTATTTGTAATTGCAATGAAGTACTTGCAGAGGGAGATGAATACTTTTAAAGTGTAGAAAGAGTTTAAATGTCATCCTAAATGTAAGAAACTAGGTGTAACACATATATATTTTTGCTTTTGTTTATGTATTTCCTTTTCTTTTTCTAAGACGAGGGTCGATTGGAAACAACCTCTCCATCTATTCGGGTGGGGGTAAGGCCTGCGTACATATTACCCTCCCCAGACCCCACTGTAGGACTATAATGGATAGTTGTTGTTGTTGTTGTTGTTGATCTCTTAATGTTTTGCAGAGGAAACACAAAATTTTATTCGAGCAATACAGAATGTTTTTGACAAGTTCTCTAAAGCATCAGGATCGCAAGCAAGTGTAGAGAAAATCTCAATATATATAGCTGAGATTAATCAACAAGTGCAAGAAGAGATTATGCAACTTACTGGATATATAAACGGCAGTCTGCCTTTTAAATATTTGGGAGTGCCATTGTCTACTAGGAAGCTGAACATAAATCAATGTCTGACATTGGTTGAGAAGATCACTAATAGAGTGAGGTGATGGTCTCTAGGATGTTATCATATGCTGGAAGATTACAACTGATCAAATCAGTGCTATTTGGTGTAGAAACATACTGGGCCCAAATATTCTTGATTCCAAAGAAGATTATGAAAATGGTAGAGGCTGTGTGCTGGACTTTCTTATGGACTGGATCAACTGAAATATCTCGGAAAGCTCTTATAGCATGGGACAAAATTTGCCAACCTAAAAGTACAGGGGGATTAAATGTGATCAACATGAGAACTTGAAATAAAGCTGCAGTGATGAAACACTTATGGACATTGCTATGAAGAAGGATACACTATGGATTAGATGGACTCACATATACTACATAAATAATAGAAGAATTTAAGACATAAATACACCAAAAAATGCAGCACAGGTGGTGAGGAAGATTATTGAAATGAAGGAAGATGTACTGAAGATGAGGACAAACCAAATAGATAATGCATCAATTCTGAGAGAGTTTGAGAAACAAGGCAAGTTCCAAATCAAAAAGGCATATGTGCAACTTCAACCTCAATTCAATAAAGTGGAATGGAAGAGTATTCATATGCATTCAAAAGTTCATCCAAGGTTTAAATTCCATTTATGGATAGCTATCAATCAGAGACTAGCAACAGTCAACAGACTTGCAAAGTTTAGGTTACAAATGTAGGCAGAATATGCGTTATGTGGACAGAATGAGGAAAACTTTGAGCATATGTTTTTAAATGTCAGTATCCAAAAACATTGTGGGAAAGAATGCTCAATTGGTTAGTACATAGAAGGTAGATCCAAAGCTGGGCACAGGAAGTGAGCTGGATAAGTGGTGTGGCAAAAAGAAAAATTGTGTTGTAGAAATGACCATGGCAGTCTTTGCAATGGTTCTCTACTGCATATGGAGAGAACGGAATATGATCAGATTTGAGAAAGGAAGATATGATGTTGATAGAGTGTGCAAGGAAATTGCAATGCATATACATATTCAAGGACAAAAAAGATTAAATGGAGTCAAGTATTGGCAAATGTAAATAAAATGTCGTAGTATAGAAATAGAAATGAAATAGTATAGATATATTTATTTTTGATAATTGCAGTTGATATGAGAGATTAACGGTCAGCGTTAATCTAGTTTTTAATGACTTTTTTGATGGAATAAAAGTTTAAAATTTCGTAAAAAAAAAAAAAAGAAGCCGATGTTAATAAAATATCTTGTAGTACAAGATTAATTGAAGGTTGTGAAAAAGCCAATTTATTACTACCAGAAGGAATAAATTTGGCCATTGATGAAGCATTATATTGTAGTAAATCTCAAAAAAACTTATTAAGCTTCAAAAATATTCGCCAAAATAGATATCACATTGAAACTACAAATAATATAAAGATTGAATATCTTTATATTACTATATAAAGATTGAATATCTTTATGTTACTTTAAATAATATAAAGAATGAATATCTTTATATTACTAGAATAAATTCGGGTCAGAAATATGTGCTTGAAATGCTACCTGTTCTTTCCTCGGGCTTATATTACACAAGTATTAACATGATTGAAACACATGCTATTGTAAATGGGAAGTTTACTAATCAATATAATTTTATTATTTGGCATGACCGATTGGATCATCCTGGCTCTACTATGATGCATAAAATAATTGAAAATTCACATTGACATTCAATGAAGAACCAAAAGATTCTTCAATTTAAGAAATTCTCTTGTGCTGCATGTTCTCAAGGCAAATTAATTATTAGACCATCAATGATTAAAGTTAAGATGGAATACCCTATTTTTCTGGAACGTATACAAGGTGATATATGTGGGGTCATTCACCCTCCATGTGGACCATTTAGATACTATATGGTATTGATAGATGCATCTACAAGATGGTCACATGTGTTCAACTCGCAATATGGCATTTGCGAGATTGTTGGCTAAAATAATAAAGCTAAGAGCACAATTTCCAGATTATGCAATTAAGACAATTCGTCTTGATAATGCCGTGAATTTACATCCTAAGCATTTAATGATTATTGTATATCAACCGGGATACCAATTGAGCATCTGGTCGCTTATGTTCATACACAAAATGGTTTAGCGGAATAATTGATCAAACACCTCCATTTAATTGCTAGACCAATGCTTATGAGAATAAAACTCTCCATTTCAGTTTGGGGTCATGCTATTTTGCATGCGGCATCACTTGTGCAGATTAGGCCCACAAGTTATCATGAAGTCTCCCCATTGCAATTGGACTTTGGCCAAGAGCCAAATATTTCGTATCTTAGAATCTTTGGTTCTAATTGCTCCACCACAATGCACAAAGATGGGCCCCCAAAGAAGGTTGGAGATATATGTTGGGTTTGAATCTTCTTCTATTATAAAATATCTGGAGCCTATGACTGGAGATTTATTTACAACGAGATTTTCTGATTGTCATTTTGATGAAAAAATATACCCAACATTAGGGGGAGAAAATAAGCAGCTGAGAAAGGAGATAGATTGGAATGTATTGTCACTATCTCATTTAGATCCTCGAACAAATCAATGTGAACAAGAAGTTCAAAAGAAAATTCACTTGTAAAATATTACAAATCAATTGCAGATGGATTCATTGACCTACCAAGGGTGACTAAGTCATATATTCCAGTTGCTAATGATCCAGTTCGAGTTGATATCCCGGTAGGACAATCAATTAAAGCAAATGAGTTTAAACTATGCTTGAAACGTGATAGACCAGTCGGTTCTAAGGATAAAAATCCTCGAAAAATAAAAGAAGTAATGATCAAAGTGATCATAATACGGAGGTAGTCGCTCAAGAAGATCACATAGACATATCAAATAATAAGACCTCAAGGGAGGTTCAGGTGCCTGAAAATGATGATGACGGAGAGATCCCAATAAGTTATGTCTCAACGGGGAAAACATGGAACCGAAATAATATTGTTACTAATACAACTTTGCCTATAATATTATTGTTGAAATAATGCAACAAGACGAGGATCTTGAACCAAAATCTATCAATGAATGTAGACAGAGAGATGATTTGCCAAAATGGAAAGACACTATCTAGGCAGAATTAACTTCAGTTACAAAACGTGAAGTTTTTGGACCTGTAGTGCAAACACCTAATGGTGTTAAGTCTGTTGGATATAAATGGGTCTTTGCACGTAAAAGGAATGAGAAAAATAAGGTACAAAGATATAAGGCACGTCTAGTTGCACAGGAATTTTCACAAAGGCCAGTTATCGATTATAAAGAAATATATTCTCCTGTTATGGATGCTATAACATTCCCTTATCTCATTAGTTTTGCTGTCCGTGAAAAGCTTGACATGCATTTAACGGATGTGGTTACAACCTACCTTTATGGTTCACTTGATAATGAGATATACATAAAAATTCCTGAGGGATTTAAAATGCCAGATGCACATAATTCAAATTCCTGGGAAATATTTTCAATCAAAGTAATCAGGAAGAATGTGGTATAACCGCCTTAATGAGTATTTATTAAAGGAAGGTTATATAAATGTGCCATTTGTCCATGTATTTTTATAAAGAAAACAACATCAGAATTTGTTATACTTGCTGTATATGTTGATGACATAAATTTTATTAGAACTCCGAAAGGCAATTGATTATTTGAAGAAGGAATTCAAGATGAAAGATCTCGGAAAGACAAAATTACGTCTTGGTTTGCAAATTGAACATTTGGCAAACAAATTTTTTATTCATCAATCTGCCTGCATATAAAAGGTATTGAAACGGTTTTACATGGATGGAGCATATTCATTAAGTACTCCAATGGTTGTTCGATCACTTGATGTGAATAAGGATCTATTCCGACCTCAAGAAGAGAATGAAGAGCTACATGGTCCTGAAGTACCATATCTTTGTGCAATCGGTGCAATAATGTATCTTGCCAATACTACAAAGCATGACATAACATTTTCAGTTAATGTCTTAGCAAGATATAGCTATGCTCTTACGAAGAGACATTGGAATGAAATTAAACACATATTGCGGTATCTAAAAGGAACTACTAAAATGGGCTTATTTTATGACAATAATTGCAGTCCCGATCTTGTTAGTTATGCTGATGCTGGGTATTTATCTGGTCCTCACAAGGCTCGATCTCAAACACGTTATGTGTTTACCTATGGAGGCACTGCCATATCTTGGCGATCAGTCAATTGTGACTACTTCATCTAATCATGCTGAAATAATTGCTATTCATGAAGCAAGTTGAGAGTGAGTGTGGTTGAGGTCTATAATACATCTTATTCGAGACAAATATGGTTTGAAATGTGACAAACTACTCACGATTTTGTGTGAAGACAATGCATCATGCATAGCTCAATTAAAGGGAGGATTAATAAAAGGAGACAGGACAAAACACATTTCACCAAAGTTATTTTTCATACATGATCTTCAAAAGAATGGTGATGTCAATATGCAACAGATTCGTTCAAGTGATAATATGACTGATTGTTCACAAATCTCTACCAACATCAACCTTCAAGAAGCTAGTACATAAGAACGGGATGTGAAGGCTTAAGGATGTGAATTGATGCTCTCATAAGGGGGAGTTAATGCGTGTTGTACTCTTTTTCCCTTACAAAGTTTTGTCCTACTGGATTTTCCTTGCAAGGTTTCTAACGAGGCAACCAAAATACGTATTATAAAACATGTGTACTCTTTTTCCTTTTCTAGATTTTTTCACCATTGGGTTTTATTCTAGTAAAGTTTTAACGAGACACGTTATCTATAGACATCCAAGGGGTGTATTATGATAAATATCACATTATGGTGGATGTCTTCTTCCATGATCTTAATCTCAAATGCTTAATGACATATTCAATGACATATTTTGCATGTTCAATGACAAATTCCATGATATATTTTCTTCACTTTTGTGCCTATATAAAGGTCTTGTAATTAATGAGAAAATACACACAATTGAAGAAGAAATAAATTCTCTTCTTTCTCTCTAGCTCTATTATTTTGTTCAAATTTTACTAAATTGCTTTTAATTTTATAACATAAATTTGTTTATAAAATAAAAACATTTGTAGTCTGAATTCTAGTGAAATCAAAATATGTATTTAGCTAACGTTGATGGTTAGTCTTTTTCTTTTTCCTATTTTCCTTTTAAAGTTTCTAGAGCCAGGTTTGCCAATTTTTAATAGTATCAATTACTCTCTTCATTTTCATTTATGCAAACTTTTTCGGAATACAAGAGATGACATAACTAATTTTTGGTATAAATTCGTACCCGAAATTTTAAAATTTTGAAATAAAACTTGCATATTAAAAACTACATAAAAATATTATAAGTCACAATACTTAACAATTCAAAATATTAAAAAAATATGCCAAAAACTTTTTATTTGACTCATCAAATAGTAACATGTTCACATAAAATAAACATCGTGAATAATATTTTAAAATATTGTTCAGAAAATTGTAAAAAAATGAATTTTATTGATAATTTTACTATTGTAGTAAGTTTACAAAAGTTTAAAAGATTTTGGGCAAAATTTGATATTGACCACTATCAATAAGGTTTACAAATATATTAAGATAGAGAAGACATCTACTACTCTTTTCGATCAAGTTTAAATAATCTATTTTATACTTTGAAAAATTATTTTCAACCGCATTAGTCAACAATGAACTTTAGATCAAAAAAAAAAAAATGAAAAAAAACTCTCGAAATCATCTTTACACTTCATTTGTTCTTTGCATAGCCAAATCCCATGGCACACGCCTTACCCAATTTATAGTGCTTTTTTTTTTTGTAACCAACCTATTTTATTAATCAACAATCAAGTATTACAAATCATACTAAACTACCTCAGCTAGCTATACAACTAACCAAACCAAAGAAAACTCCCATCATTCTCCCTAGTAGCATAAGACTTCACATCTAGAAGATGAGCTTTTGTAAAAAAAAAGAAAAAAGGAACAATGTGAGGCTAGGCTCTAATGTTTAAATGTAGGTTATCTCTCTCTAGGGATTCACATTTCTATTTTTCTTCTGAAAGATTATGTAGTTCCTATTTATCAAGATTAATGCTGTATTCTGGCCCGGATCTGAACCGGATCGGACCGGGCCCGCGGTCCTAACGGGCCTGGTAGGCCGGTCCTGATGGGCGGGTCGTAGCGTTCCTTACAAGTAAGGGTGTACAGTGGCCTGGGCCTGAACCGGACCGGACCGGGCCCGCGGTCCTGACGGGCGTAACGTGCCTGCTGGTCCTAGGCCTGCTGGTACCTACATGCCCGCGATGGGCCGGTCCAAGAATGAAAGACTGTGAGCCCGGGACCGCCAGCCGGGCCTGGCGGGCCTAAACGGGCCCAACTGCCTTTTTTATTTTTTTTTTAAAAAAAAATCAGTGACGGCTCAATTTCAAATATAGCCGTTTGGAACTATATAAAATAGCCATTTGGCCCCCAATCGTTATATAATTATACTTTTTCTCATATCTCAACTATAAATACCCCCTCATTCTTTCATTTTTATTCATCAATTCATCAATATCCCTCAGTCTCTCTCAATCACTCTCAATCTTTCTACTACAATTGCTTAATTTATTGTTGAAAATTCGTGAAAAATAGTGAAGTTGTTGAATTGAAGTTTTCAAGTGTTCAACGATTTTCATTTTTCAAGAAGTTGTTCGGCAATCCGGTAAACTCGTTTCAACTCTTACATTTAGATAATATATTTTTGTGTGGTTTAGTTTTCATAATTATAATTAGTATGGCATTTTCTTTGAAAAAAATGTTCGGTAAAGGAAAAGGTAAAATCGGTGAAAGTAGTGGCCATAATACTACTCTTCCCCCGGCTCCCCGGCATACAAAAGAAAAGCAAGTTGAAGTAAGTCGCCAACCTAGACGTCCTCCTCCCACTCCAGTAATGCTTGATAGTGATCACCCTTGTTTTCAATTTATCGATAGTGAATTTCTACATGATGTTGCAGTAGGTGATAGATTAGTGTTAGATAATACGCTTAACGCTAGAGGGGAAGTGAATAGCGTTATAATAGAAATTAGCGTAAACTTGCGGAATTTAAAAATTGCAGGAAGTAAATAAGTGCGATAAATAATAAAGTACGCACCGATGTATTCTGGTTCACCACAACACGTGGCTAGTCCAGTCCCCGAGAGACTCTCTCGAGATTTTCCACTAACTTGTCAAGCTTACGGGTGCTCAACAAACCTTTACAACTTAAGGACACACGCCTTAACACTTTTGCTCGGAGATACAACACTCCAAGACTTCAACCAAGGAAACACAAGTTCCTTACAACAAGAGAATCACAATTCTCTTACAAGTGTACAAAACACTAAACACTCAAACAATACACTCCTTAATGAGTAGATATGAGTAAAAGAAGTAAGCTCAAGATCACAACAACAATGGACAAGACTTTGGCTCTCAAAAGCTTTATGAAATGAATATAAAATGATAAACAATAGTATGCAAGCGTATAGCAATAGAATGATCAGTTGTTGTATGTTGTTGTACTTAAAACACTGAAATGAAGCTGTATTTATAGTTGAAAAACTTGGCATTACCGTTGTCTAATTGTCAATTAAGAGTTGCTGATTTTACTGAGTGACAATCGATTGTCAAGAACCCACAATCGATTGTTTGCCAATCGTTCCAGAAATCAATCCCAGATTTTACGCTTAACAATCGATTGTCCAAGATCAACAATCGATTATTGGTAACGTTCAAAAAATCATTTCCAGATTTTACGTAAAACAATCGATTATACCAAATCAATAGTCTATTATTCAGCAGCGTTCAAAAAATCCTTTCCAGATTTTAATATCAACAATCGATTGTACAGAATCAACAATCGATTACCTGACGGTATTTGAAAACTTTACGACAACGGTCAGCTTCACAATCAATTGTGCGATGTTAACAATCGATTATTTATCAGACTTTGAGAATCATTTTAGACACTGCCTCATGACAATCGATTGTTATATACTCACAATCGATTATTTAATAACTTTGAAAAAGTCTGGAAGACACTGCCTCAACACAATCGATTGTCATATGGTTCACAATCGATTGTCATGCAGGTTTGAAAAACCTGATGCTCACTGCCTTAACACAATCGATTGTCATTAGTTCACAATCGATTGTCATGCAGTCTTGGCTTAATATAATCGATTATCATATGTACATAATCGATTATCTTAGTCCAGATTTTTTTAGAGGCATGTTTAAAAATCATTTTGACTAAAGTAAATATGCATGATTTAAAATCATTTAGCATTAAATTAAATATGCATGATTTTGTAAAAATAGTTTTACGAGAGAAGCCATGTTATGAGTCAAGTTGTCGGATCAAGATCACAATTAAGAACGACTCATTTAAACTATAAAACTTTGTATTGCTTGAATCTTGTTATCCACCAATTGTGCGCTTGTACTTGAACTTCGTCATATATCAATTTGCGCTTGTTTGTCATTCATCAAACTACACATAAGAACACACTTTTTAGTATAAAGCCTTGAGAACGTGTTTCCAACAATTTCCCCCTTTTTGATAATGGCAAACTTTAAGCGGGATATGCAACTTAAACAATTTATAATGACGATTCAAGACATGCATTTGTTCCCCCTCAATATATGTATTCCCCCTCAATTTAAGCTTATAAATATTGAGAGTGCATACCCGTTATCTTCCCCCTTTTGCCATTAGCAAAAATAATATAAGAAGATGACAAAGATGTAAATAAAACTTGTTTATTTATTGGAAAGGGAACGTGATTACTTAAAGAAAGTACAATAACTCAAGTAATAGCAGAACAATCGATTATTGATACGAGATAATCGATTATTAAACGACAGAAACCGATTTTTCTGAAGAAGACTCGATTATTGCGCGTCATGCTTTATAATTCCCCCTACCTTTAGGGCGATACCTGCAAAAATTCGTTAGACGTATCCGACGCTCAAGTTAGAAATCATGTAAAATAAAAAGATGCAATGCATGACTTAGATCAACGTGGAGTCAAGAATCCCGAGTTCACTACGAATTCGGAAGAAGGACTCTTTCTCTAAGGGCTTAGTAAAGATGTCGGTCAATTGGTGTTTGGTTTCAACAAATTCGATTTCGACATCGCCCTTGAGAACGTGATCTCTTATAAAATGA
Source organism: Nicotiana benthamiana (assembly GCA_034376525.1). Classification (NCBI taxonomy): domain Eukaryota; kingdom Viridiplantae; phylum Streptophyta; class Magnoliopsida; order Solanales; family Solanaceae; genus Nicotiana; species Nicotiana benthamiana. Next base: position 133,399,567 of record CM067329.1, on the reverse strand, counting down.
TGTCTAATTTCAATGTGTTTTGTTCGCGAATGACGAACGGGGTTCTTCGTCAAGCATATGGCACTAGTATTATCACATCTAAGAGGGATATGGTCAAGACTTAGGCCATAGTCCAAGAGTTGTTGTTTCATCCAGAGTATTTGAGCGCAACAACTCCCCGCGGCTACATATTCAGCCTCGGTTGTGGACAACGCAACACTTACTTGTTTCTTGCTAAACCAAGAAACGAGAGAGCTACCGAGCAAATGGCAAGTGCCACTAGTGCTCTTGCGGTCCAATTTGCATCCAGCAAAATCGGAGTCGGAATAGCCAACGAGTTGGCCTGAAGACCCTTTGGGGTACCATAGACCCACATTTGTAGTATCAACAAGGTACTTCAAAATCCGTTTTACCGCAGTAAGGTGAGACTCGTTCGGACACGATTGATAACGGGCGCATAAGCACACGCTAAACATGATGTCCGGACGACTAGAAGTAAGATAGAGAAGAGAGCCAATCATACCTCGATACTTCTTAGTGTCGACTTCCTTACCTTTCTCATCTTTGTCTAGATGATCGGATGTGCTCATGGGAGTCGCCATTGCTTTTGCATTGTTCATTTCAAATCGTTTCAGCAATTCTTTGCAATATTTGGCTTGGCAAATGAACGTACCTTCTTTCATTTGCTTTACTTGTAATCCCAAAAAGAATGTTAACTCACCCATCATAGACATCTCAAATTCGCTTGTCATTAAATCGGAAAATTCCTTGCATAAGACATTGTTAGTAGCACCAAATATGATGTCATCCACATATATTTGAGCTAATAAAATATCATTGTTTTTATGCTTAACAAAAAGGGTGGTGTCAACTTTCCCCCTAATGAAATCATTTTCCAATAGAAATTTACTCAATCTTTCATACCAAGCTCGGGGAGATTGTTTTAAACCATAGAGAGCCTTTTTGAGTTTGAAAACATGATCGGGAGATTTAAAATCTTCAAAACCCGGGGGTTGTTCAACATAAACTTCTTCTTGTATAAAACCATTTAGAAAAGCACTTTTCACATCCATTTGATATAAATTGAAATTCATAGAAGAGGCAAAAGCGAGCAATAGACGAATAGCTTCTAATCTAGCTACGGGAGCATATGTTTCTTCATAGTCAATACCCTCTTCTTGATTATAGCCTTTTGCTACAAGCCTAGCTTTGTTTCTAGTGATTACACCATTTTCATCTAGTTTGTTTTGAAAAACCCATTTCGTACCAATTATGGTATGATTTTCGGGTCTTGGCACCAAATCCCAAACGTCATTCCGTTTGAATTGGTTAAGCTCCTCTTGCATTGCCAAGGTCCAAATTTCATCCCCAATTGCTTCGGAGATGGTTGTTGGTTCAATTTGAGACACAAAAGCAGTATGTCCTAAGGTGTTCTTAAGGGAGTTTCGGGTACTTACCTTTTCTCCGACGTCGCCAATTACCTGTTCGAGAGGGTGATCTTTGATTGTCCTCCACTCGTCAGGCGTTTTCGTTTCATTTTCCAATTGTGGCGCTTCCTCCGTTGGTTGTTTCAAAATTTCGTCTTGATTTTCCTTAGGCGTTTCCTCTTGTATTTTGTCTTTCAAGCTATCTAAAATACCTGCAAGATCAAAACCGGAATCCTTTCTCGCCAAGCGAGCATTATTTTCGGCAAATACAACATGAAGGGATTCCTCCACAGTTTCGATTCTTTTATTAAAAACCATATATGCTTTGCTACGTGAAGAATAACCAATGAAAATTCCCTTATCGGACTTTGCATCAAATTTTCCCAATTGATCTTTGCCATTATTATGAATAAAACATTTACAACCGAATACTCTAAGATGGGAGATATTTGGTTTCCTTCCCTTATAGAGTTCATAGGGAGTTTTCATGAGTATATGCCTTATGACTACTCTATTTAAGACGTAGCATGCGGTACTCACGGCATCCGCCCAAAAATGTTTGGGAATCTTGGCCTCTTCGAGCATGGTTCTAGCCATCTCTTCGAGACACCTATTTTTCCTTTCCACCACCCCATTTTGTTGTGGTGTACGTGGAGAGGAAAAGGTATGCTCGATACCGAGTTCGTCACAAAAGTCTGCAAAGAGATTGTGATCAAACTCTCCCCCATGATCACTTCTAATTGAAGTGACGGTTGTTTCCTTCTCGTTTTGAACACGCTTAAGAAAATATTTAAAATTCTGAAAAGCATCACTTTTATTGGCAAGAAATAAAGTCCAAGTAAATCTAGAATAATCATCAACAATCACAAAAGCATAACGATTTCTTCCTAGACTTTCAATGCGAGAAGGTCCAAATAAATCCATGTGAAGCAATTGCAATGGTCTAGAAGTTGAAACAATATTTTTGGATTTGAAAGATGCTTTTGTTTGCTTCCCTTTTTGACATGAATCACAAATAGAGTCATTTTCAAATTTTAAATTGGGAAGACCAATAACTAAGTTTTGAGAAATCAATTTGTTCAAAAGATGCATGTTGATATGTGCTACTCTACGATGCCATAACCAAGTATCATCCTCTTTACTCATAAGACAATCAACATATTCGAGTGAGGAATTAGCAAGATCAACCATATAAATATTATCCACTCTAAAACCACGAAGGATAATTTTAAAATCACGACGTCTAAACACTAAGCATTCATCCGAATCAAATAGGGCAAGATTTCCCTTGTCACATAATTGACTTATGCTCAAGAGATTATGCTTTAAACCTTTCACAAGTAATATATGCTTAATAGAGGAATTTTCATCCTTACCGACCGATCCGATGCCAATAATCTTTCCTTTATTGTTATCCCCAAAAATCACACTTCCTCCTTCTTTGTGTTCTAGTTGAAGGAATTTGGATTCGTCTCCCGTCATATGTTTGGAGCATCCACTATCAATGTACCATAGTACGCTTGATCCCTTCAAACATATCTACAAAACAAATTAATGCGTCTTAGGTACCCATGCCATTTTGGGTCCTTGAGGGTTAGGCATATTATAATGATGCGATTGAGTGATATGTCTATGTCGTGTAAAACATGTAGGAGCAATATGACCAATGCGTCTACAATAATGACAAGTCACGTTGGGGTTATGCATCCTTCTAGGTTCATAGTAACTTGATGGACGAAAATGATTTACTCTATTTTCATTATGACTATTGCGCATTTCATGAGAACCATTTCTCCTACTATTAGTTCTCAAATGAGCAGCATTTCTAGAGTAATGGTTATGTCTAGATGTTCTAAAAGACTCAAAACTCCTTCTAGTGTTTGGCCTAGAATATGCATCATTTCTAGGGTAGTCATTTCTAGGTGGTAAGTCATTTCTAGGTCTTTTAAAATGTTCAACATTTGGTCTAGCATGCATATTTGTTCTAGGATTGCTATTTCTAGGATAGACATTTGTTTTATTAATCCTAGGTTGAGCCTTAGGTGGTTGGGGTTTGGCTTCAACCTTTTCTTTAGGCTCATTCTTAAAGCATATGCCATGCTTGGTTGATTTCAAATTAACAAGGACCTTATTCAAATTTTTGTGGGAAGAATTAAACTTATCTAAGGTACCTTTAAGTCTATCTACTTCATTTTCGAGATGCATGCAAGAAGAACAATTTTTAATAGAACTTTCGGGCTTGTCGGCGCTTCTTTTTCCGAAAAACTTGTTTTCCTCTTTCAGCTTCTCATTTTCTAAAACCAGTTTTTCTAAATCCTTTTCTTTCAAAGAAAGTGTTTTTGAAAATCTTTTTCTTTTAGAGAAGCATTTTCTTTTATGCTCTTGACAGTTTTTGAAGCCTTAATAAATTCAGTATATAGCTCATCAAAAGCAGTTCGCATCTCTTCAAGAGTAAAGAAGTTTTTAGAAGAGATTTTACATACCTCATCTTGCTTGTCTTCTTGCGCCATAAGACAAAGGTTTGCGGCTTCGTCTTCTTCTTCTTCGCTTGACTCATCTCCGGAGTCTCCTCCCCAAGAAATGTATGCACGTTGCTTCTTAAAAGGTTTCTTCTCCTTTTTGATGTTTGGGCAATTTGATTTGATGTGCCCAGTTTGACCGCATTCATAGCACTTTATTTGTTCGCCTTGCTTTTTGCCCTTTCGTTCATACTCCTTTCGCATGAACTTTTGAAATCTTTTGATAACGAGTCCAAACTCGTTGTCTCCGTCCTCATCAACTTGAGGTTGGCTTGTGCTTGCCTTAAGCGCTATTCTTTGCCTCCTTTGATCATCAACAAGAGGGTTAAGTATAGTAGACTCATAAGTCTTAAGGTTACCTCTTAATGCGTCGATGGTGACATTTGAGACGCCAATGGATTCTTGGATTGCGTCGGCCTTTGATCGCCATGCCGGAGTGAGACTTCTAAGAATTTTTCGAACAAGTTCTCTATCCGTGAATGTCTTCTTGAGAGCATGTAGATCATTTACGATTATTGAAAATCGTTCAAACATTTCATCTACCTTTTCACCTTCCTTCATGTGAAATAATTCATAAGCATGGGTTAGGAAATCAATTTTGGCTTCCCTTACCTGGTCCGTACCTTCGTACGTAATTTCCAGCTTGTCCCACATTTTCTTCGCCGTTGTGCAACACGATATTTTCCTGTAATCGTCACCATTTACAGCACAATATAATAAATTAATTGCTTTAGCATTATTTTGCACCTTTCGGATATCATCCGCGTCATATTCTTCTTCGGACTTGGGAAACCATTCGGTTTCAACCTTTTTGGTTGGAATTTGATTTCCCTTCGTTATCACCTTCCAAAGAAGAAAATTGTTTGCTTGAACGAAGATTTTCATCCTTTCCTTCCAGTACGTATAGTTTGTACCATTGAATAGAGGTGGTCGTGTGGAGCATTGTCCTTCATCAATTCCTGCAAAAGAGTCACGAGTAGAAGCCATGGATGGTTCTCTCAAACTGTTAAGTCTTCAGAGAGTTGGGCTCTGATACCAATTGTTAGATAATACGCTTAACGCTAGAGGGGGGGGGGGTGAATAGCGTTATAATAGAAATTAGCGTAAACTTGCGGAATTTAAAAATTGCAGGAAGTAAATAAGTGCGATAAATAATAAAGTACGCACCGATGTATTCTGGTTCACCACAACACGTGGCTAGTCCAGTCCCCGAGAGACTCTCTCGAGATTTTCCACTAACTTGTCAAGCTTACGGGTGCTCAACAAACCTTTACAACTTAAGGACACACGCCTTAACACTTTTGCTCGGAGATACAACACTCCAAGACTTCAACCAAGGAAACACAAGTTCCTTACAACAAGAGAATCACAATTCTCTTACAAGTGTACAAAACACTAAACACTCAAACAATACACTCCTTAATGAGTAGATATGAGTAAAAGAAGTAAGCTCAAGATCACAACAACTATGGACAAGACTTTGGCTCTCAAAAGCTTTATGAAATGAATATAAAATGATAAACAATAGTATGCAAGCGTATAGCAATAGAATGATCAGTTGTTGTATGTTGTTGTACTTAAAACACTGAAATGAAGCTGTATTTATAGTTGAAAAACTTGGCATTACCGTTGTCTAATTGTCAATTAAGAGTTGCTGATTTTACTGAGTGACAATCGATTGTCAAGAACCCACAATCGATTGTTTGCCAATCGTTCCAGAAATCAATCCCAGATTTTACGCTTAACAATCGATTGTCCAAGATCAACAATCGATTATTGGTAACGTTCAAAAAATCATTTCCAGATTTTACGTAAAACAATCGATTATACCAAATCAATAGTCTATTATTCAGCAGCGTTCAAAAAATCCTTTCCAGATTTTAATATCAACAATCGATTGTACAGAATCAACAATCGATTACCTGACGGTATTTGAAAACTTTACGACAACGGTCAGCTTCACAATCAATTGTGCGATGTTAACAATCAATTATTTATCAGACTTTGAGAATCATTTTAGACACTGCCTCATGACAATCGATTGTTATATACTCACAATCGATTATTTAATAACTTTGAAAAAGTCTGGAAGACACTGCCTCAACACAATCGATTGTCATATGGTTCACAATCGATTGTCATGCAGGTTTGAAAAACCTGATGCTCACTGCCTTAACACAATCGATTGTCATTAGCTCACAATCGATTGTCATGCAGTCTTGGCTTAACATAATCGATTATCATAAGTACATAATCGATTATCTTAGTCCAGATTTTTTTTAGAGGCATGTTTAAAAATCATTTTGACTAAAGTAAATATGCATGATTTAAAATCATTTAGCATTAAATTAAATATGCATGATTTTGTAAAAATAGTTTTAGGAGAGAAGCCATGTTATGAGTCAAGTTGTCGGATCAAGATCACAATTAAGAACGACTCATTTAAACTATAAAACATTGTATTGCTTGAATCTTGTTATCCACCAATTGTGCGCTTGTACTTGAACTTCGTCATATATCAATTTGCGCTTGTTTGTCATTCATCAAAACCTACACATAAGAACACACTTTTTAGTATAAAGCCTTGAGAACGTGTTTCCAACAATTAGATGATGAAATTATGAATGCTCTTTATTCTAATGAACCTATTTTAGAGGAAAATGAGGATGATGGCGATGATGATGAAACCCAAGCACGAGATTTAGATAATACACCTACTAGTCATGTTCATAACTCAAGTAATGCACTGTCCCACCCACCTGTAGAAACTCCAACTTTTAGTAGACAACCTGCTAAACGTCCAGAAACATCATTAGTTTGGAATTTTTTTACTCAAGTAAGAGAACTATATAAGCCTAAGTGTAAACTTGTGGGAAATTACTGGTTCACAAATTTACTGGAGACCGTAGTGCCACGGGTAGTTTGACTAGGCAAATAAAAACACACCCTACAGATAGGGCTAGGTTTTTTCAAATGCAAGCGCAGCAAGAGGGGACAAATATAGATTCTGCGGTTAACCCTAGTATAGGTTCAAATATAGTTCAACCTGGAATTAACACTATCACCGGAGGTATTTTATATTACGATCCAAATAGAGATCGTGAAGAATTAGCAAATATGATTACTGTTATGTGCTTACCTTATACTTTTGCTTCTAATCCTAAGTGGGTTCATTATATTAGAAGAGTTTTTAATCCTACTTATAAAAGTTGGCCTCGCGCAATTAAGGCCGATATTTATAAATTCAAACATGAATATGAACAATATTTGCGCTATTTATTTACTCATATACCTAATCGGATTTCTATTACTACTGATATTGGTAGAAGTAATAATGACTGTGACTATCTAACTGTTACAAGTCAATGGATAGATGAGGGCTGGACAATGCAAAAACGTATAATTGCGTATAGAATAATTAATTCACGTCACACAGGTAAGTTTATAGCTAATACTGTTTCAGATATTTGTAGATATTTTTGCTTTAGCGATAAAATAATGGCAATTTCTATGGATAATGCTTCTAGTAACACTGGTGTTATAGGAATACTTACAAAAACACTAAATCCTGCAGTTAGTAATATTTTCCATGTTAGATGTATTTGTCATATTTATCATTTAATTGTCGGTGATGGTATGCGAATTTTAAACATAGAAATTGAAAAGGTTTGAATGGCTCTTAATTGGCTTTTTATTCAAACCGTAGAACTAGACTTAGAGAGTATTTTAAAAAATGTGATGAATATGGCCTTAGAGAAAGAAAGGTTCCTAAACCTTGCCCCACTAGATGGAATTGTATGTACGAAAGATTAATAGTTGCATATGAATATAGAAACCCAATTAATGTAACGTGTAATTCTCGGGTAGGTGGCGAGGACGATGATGAAATTTTTACTACTCAAGATTGGACGAATGTTAAAATTCTTTTAGATCTTTTAGAACATTTTCAAGTTGCTACAAATGCATTTTCTGGGCAATATTATCCTACTATTTCAAACTGTTTAGTATATATTACCTCACTAGCTAATTTTGGTCTTAGGAGTATGTCCGTATGTTTATTTGGAGGTATGTAGCTCATTTCATTGTTAATTGGCGAAAGTTGGACATTGTAGGTATGTAGGTCATTCCGTTGTTAATTGGCGAAAGTCAGAAAGTTGAAAGATTTTTGGAAAGCTGACTTTTTGAATCGGGTTTAAATTCCGATTCCGGAAATTGGTATAAGTCCGTAATTTTAATTATGACTTGTATGAAAAATTTGAAGTCAATCGAACTTGATTTGATAGGTTTTAGCATAAATGTGGAAGTTAAAAGTTCAAAAGTTTATTAGACTTGAATAGATGCACAATTCGTGATTTTAGCATTGTTTGATGTGATTTGAAGGCTCGACTAAGTTCGTATGATGTTTAAGGACTTGTTTATATAGTCGGACGAGTACCGTAGGCCCCAGGTGTGATTTGGATTGAATTCAGACCAATTTTGGACTTAGCTTCATTGCTGAAGTCCCATGTCTGCTAGAGTCATCGCACCTGCGGAGGGTTTGACCACATGTGCAGAATCGCGAGTGTGAAGGATGAAGTGCAGAATCGAAAGGAGACCTTAGGGGCTGGGCTCACAGGTACGGACACCCGAGTGCTGGTGCGCCTCAGCAGGCTCGGCCTTTTCCTTTGCATAAACGGGAGTGGAGGAGGGGCTTTGGGCAAGTTCGCAAGAGCAGTCTCTTTCTCCGCAGAAGCAAGCTCGCAAGTGCGAGCCATGGTCCACAGAAGCAAAACTCCTGGACCTAATTGGAATCCGCACCTGGATGATTTTTTCGCAGGTGCGTCATCGTAGAAATATGCATAAAATATCCGAGCTATAGTTTAGCATAAATATGAGAATTCAACAAGTGAATCACCAAAATGATAATACTAGATATTATTATCAGGTTTTTATGAATAAAAATAGGGAAATAAATTGATTTAATATAAAAAAATAAGAAAAAATAATAAAATATTTGGACATGATTATATATGCATACATATGCTATGTTGAAAGTGTTTTGCATATTAAAAAATATATGGGGAAAATTGGGTATCACACTTATCCTCATTAGATCTAATGTCTAGAGATATTTAGTACTTATATTTAGAGCTTTTTGACTTGTATCTATCGGGTGTTGGGAGTTTTTATTACTTGAGTTGTAGTTTTTATTTATTACATATGTTGACATTTGAAGTTTTAGCTTAATTTCAGTTATTCCGCTTACTTGTCAGGCTTACCTAGTCTTAGAGACTAGGTGCTGTCACAACATCCTTCGGAGGAAAAATTAGGATCATGACATTTATATTTACCATAAACAACCCCTTACATGAGTAACGACTATATATACGTAAGGCGTGCGACATTTACCTGAAAGATATTTAAGTTTTATAATTGTATACATATATAACGACCCGACAGCTTGTTTTGAGCTCTAGCGTACCGTTCAATAGTTGAAAGTCATGAACAACTTCATTTCAGGTATATTGACTTGTACGTATGGTCAGAGTTGAATTTCGGAAAATTCAAAATCAAATTGGAAAGAAACTTTTCATTGCGCCAACCTTAAGTTGAAGAAAACGGCTAAGATTGGAATTTTGAGTAAACGACCTCGGAATTGGAAACTGAAAGTTTCATCATGTTCGTATGATCATTTAGGACTTAGGCGTATGTCCAGATTTGGGTTTGGATAACCCGTAAGCATTTCGGCGTATATTGTGGAAGTTAGTATTTTAGAAGAATTTCATAAATTTGGGTTGGAAGGCATTTCATGTGTTATAGATGTTCGTTTGATATTTCGAGTATGGGAATTGCTCCGTATGGTTATTTTGGAGTTGGGAGCACAATCAGAAGTGAATTCGGATGTCCAAAGGTCATTTTGAAGTCATTTGGCTAAATATAGAAATTTGAAGGTTTTTGAGAAAATTCGATCGGAAGTGGAAATTTTGATATCGGGGTCGGAATGTGATTCCGAAAGTTGGGACAAGTCCGTAATGTCTAATGTGACTTGTGTGAAAAATTTGAAGTCATACCGGAATGATTTTGGTAAGGTTTGAGATACTTAGTCTCTTTTAAGGAAGCTTAATTTGGAAAAGTAAACCGAATATTGACTTACGTGTTAGAGCGCTCGAAATGTGAATTTTATGGTTCGAATAGCTTCGTTAGATGAATTGGGACTTAGGAGTGTGTCCAGAATATTTTTGTGATGACTGGTGTAGAATTAAGCTTGAATGGCAAATTTAGTATTTTGGCAAATTCCGGTTGATAGGTGAGATTTTGATTCGAGGGTCGGAATGGAATTTTGAGAGTTGTTGTAGCTTTATTATGCAATGTTGGACTTGTTTGCAAAATTTGAGGTCATTCAGACTAGTTTTGACGTGTTTCGGCATCAGATGTGAAAGTTAGAAGTTTCAAAGTTCATAGGCTTGCATCCGAGGTGAATTTAGTATTTTTGCGTTGTTTTTTGGTGATTCTAAGGAACAAATAAGTTTGTGTCATATTATGGGACTTTTCAATATACTTTGTTGGGATTCCATGAGGCTCAGATACATTTTGGAAGAGTTTTTGGAAGATTTTTGCCGTTTTGAGCATAAGCATGTAATGATTTAAATGTTCATTTTTAGTTCTAGAGATCCAAATTTGATTTCGAGACTTCTGTAATTTTGATAATGAATTATAGGACCGATCTAAAACTTTTGGTTTAATTTCATCAAGTCGCGATTGGATTTTTGATACGAAATGTGAGTTAATTGTTTAGCGAGTCAAATGAGTATCGCATTGGAAAAATGAGCTTCAAATTGAGTTTTGATTGAAGGATTGTATTTGAATTATTATTTGTGACTCATAGGAACAAGAATCGTCTAATTCCGAGTTCGTATGACGGATTTAGAGCCATTTTAGTGAAACAAAATCTTCTACAATTTATTGGGGAGCTGTTGTGTTTTTTTAGCAACATCAAACAATAACCCGTGCGTCAACAGTAACCGCATGGGTGAACAATTATTCCAAAAATCTGGGCAGTGAGTTTATATCCAATTTTGGATCATATTTCCTCAATGGTTGATCATTTTGAGAGCTTCTTGGTGGGGATTAAAGAGGGATTCAAGGGGAAACAACTTGAGGTAAGTTCTTGAACTTAAAACTCGATTTTATGATGCTAATATATGGTTAAGAGCTGAAAACTCAAGTAACTTATGGGCAAAAATGGTGGTTTAGGGCTTGAAACTTAAGAGAGTTAAAATGGAGATTTGAGGGGTCATTTGAACTCCGATTTTGATAAATTTGATATGTAGGGACTCATGGCTCGAGGAATCCAGTGATGTGAATTTCGTAATTCTTTGAGAAGCGGGCACGGGGCTCAGGTTTTGCTAGTTTTGAAATTTTTGCTATTTCTCGATTATTTTCGATTGGGTATTGTTCCCTTATTATATTGTGATGTATTCATTCTAATTTTGGATAGATTCAACGCGCGTGGATGCCGACTTGAGGAGCAAAAGCGTCGCGTGCTAGAGATTTTGCCGGATCGAGGTGAGTTATGCTTGTAAATGATATCTTGAGGGTTTGAAACCCTGATTTCAAATCTAACGCTATATTGAGGCGTGACACGGATTCTATGACGAGTGTGGGGTCGTTTACTATTGGGGATTGTGACTTGGTCCATCTCGAGTGTTATTTCTACTATATTAGTGATTGAGACATATACTTTATTACTGTGAATTGGGCTTGTTGCCATTGTTTGGGGTCTTGTGCCGACTTGTGGACCACTTCGGGGCTTGATATTACTGTTTTAGCTTTTTTTTCATATCGTTTAGTTTCAGTCCGAGGTTTTTAATACTGTTTTGCAAATTCAGCCATATTTTTAAGTTTGGAAAACTCAAATGAAATTTTAAATGTTATTTCGGGTTGAGAACTACTATTTTATAAATGTCCAAGGGGCTCATGATGTTTTTCTGGACTAATTATAGGTGGCTCAAGCTGCGCGCCGCAGCAGTAATTTGAAACAGTGGTAATAATGGCACTGTATGATGTGAGTTGAAACAGTAGTAACAATGACACTGTGTGATATAAAGTGGTAAGGTAACAATGACTGACTAGGATTTGATTGATGCCACGAGATGGCTTGTTATTGCGCTTGGGCTGTAGGAGCTCCTCTGGAGTATTACACACCCCTAGTGAGCGTCGTCGACGTTAAATGATTATGGGTGGCTTGGGCTACGCGCCGCAGTGGGTACTGGAATGTACCATCATATGCATTGCATTATATTCATGCATTTGTTCATTGTTTGTTGTTTGTGATACTTCTGGAGGCAGTTATGTGCGGTTCTGGTACTATCTGATCATTAAGTGTTGCCCGAGGGGCGGAGTTCTGTGCTCATATGCATTACTGCTACTGCATTCATTTGCGTAATTTTGAAAAAGGCATTTTTCAAAAGAGTCTTTAAACTGAGCTAAAATATTTTTTAAAAGATTTCATAGCTTCACCGATTTCTCAAAGGTTTTTCACTGCTTCTTTATAGCATGATGATCTGTTATACGTGATTTCTTACTGCTAAGTTATTATTTACTTTTATTACTCATTGGGTTGGAGTACTCACTTTACTCCCTGCACCTCGCGTGCAGCTGCAGGTATTGATCATCCGGTAGTGGGATATTAGCTGATTTAAGGTATTACTATTGTAGTTGAGCAAGGTGACAACCAGCGTTCGCATCACCGGACATTGTCTTTAGAATTTCAGAATTTAATTTTGTGTATTATTGGCCCTGTAGTTGTGTTCAGGTTTTCTTTAGATGCTAGTTGACTTGTGACACCCCGATCGGGTTATGTCGGGCTGTAAACACTTGTTATTATTGTCCTTAAGCTGTATTTATCTATTCATTTGTGTTTAAAAGTTGTTAAAGAGATGATTTGGGAGAGTTGGCTGGCCTTATAATCACGAGAGACGTCATCACGACCTGGTTAGGAAATTGGAACGTGAAAACATATAATTTTTTTTTGTCATTTTATTTGAGATAATTTACGTTTTGAAAGGATAATATATAATAACAAAACTAATCACATGGATTTTTGTTATTCTCAACATACCAATTAAAATATTATTTCATTTATCTGATATTAAGATTTAGCAATTTATTGATGCCAAAAATATTTTTGTTATTAAAAAAAACTTAATTTTCTCAATTAACTTGTTTGCTCCAAAAGCATACGCGGTAGTTTCTCCCTATTATTTAAAATAATTTCTCAAATCTTTCCCTCTTTTAATTTCACTATCCCTCAAGGTTTTCTCTTCTAACTGCCTTCTTTCCTGGTGCATTCCTTTGCGTCAATTGCGTCGGGGGCGTTCTTTCTTCATCTGCTTCAATTTTGATCTAGTTTAATTATATTTAATTATTATTATTCTTTTCAATTTACGGCTCCTACATTGACTTTTGAGATTAGGGATTATGTTTTTATTGTTGCTCGAATGTTTCAATTTAATGATTTTTTATTCAATTATTTTCAGGCTTAAAGGATGTCATTGATTTTTCTAAAGGGAAGTATCCATTTGGGCAAATCAACTTTAGAATGTCGTTATTAAGGTGGTCTTTTGCTTTTCTCTTAACTCAATTTGTTTTTTTTTTAATCTCAGTAGTCATATAATTTGTGATTTTCAGTTGCAGTTTAATTATTGCTTGAACCGGAAATAAAACCCTTATGGACAATCTGCCTTGGAATAGTATTTCTTGAAGAATATGATTGAGTAAATCCTGTAAAATATATATTATTCAAAATATATTAGTATTTTAAACAAACAGTGGCTCTGCTATTAGATCTCTTACTTTTGGCTACAGATTAGCCAGTGGTTCTGTAAAGAGCTTTTCGCTTTGCAAAGCATATACAACACTTGAGCTTTGAATCAAGGACATATTGATTTTTTTTTACGTAAACTATGTTGTTTCTAAAAGTCAAAAAGTTTACCATAGGCAAGTCAAGCTTCCAACATCATGCTAGCCAGCTATTTTTGTTGGTAGTTAATGAAGTATTTAAATGTATGCAAGTGGAAAAGCACAGGACTAGCGAAGCAATCCAAGGCAAATCCAAACTGACAATATCGGGTTATAGTTGAGAATATTTCTTGCTTGAAAACTAAGATAGTAGTATTCTAATATTACTTCTGTTGCTCCACTTAGAATTATTCCATGTATTTTACTCTCTTTTATCTGTATATTGTCCTTCGATAAATCAAGGAGATCCCTGAGAGAAATTGACGGCTTAAAGTCATGCTTATAAATAAAGAGATATTGAGTTAAACCGACAGATGTGGACCAAGAAAATCTCCCCAGGTACAAGTATTGATCAGTGACACAAACCTTACTTTCTCCATGTAGATCTCTACCTGCAAAAGTTAGAATTCTGCTTAAAATGCCAGATTAGCTTGAAAGTTTCCATAACACTAGTGTCAAGATGTTGCGACATACTCCGATTGCCCCATTTTATATATGAATGTAAAATGACCGGACATGAAGTTTGGCCTATTAATCATAATTGAGATTGGTTCTAGGTTCCAGGCCCCGTTTTTATCTTTTCTATCTTGTCCCGTACTATAGACAAGGATAGACTTAGCTCTTTGTCATCCATGTTTAATTACTAAGTTGTAAAACTTTCATTGCTAGAGAATTAAAGTCATTTTTCTAAATGCTGGAGCTGCCGCACTTCTGAAATATCGGTGGAAAGATGCTATATTTGGATTCTCCAGGTATATTTTGTTAGATGAGTATTATCTGTTAATGATTTGATTGCTTCCTAAGTTAAAAGAGTTCCTGAATTGTTTTCTCTGTCAGTGAAATACCTGAATACAGTTCCTTCTAACTATGAGATTCTAATATGATATGAAAAGTTGATTGTCTAATATTTCATTATTGTTCGTGGTGTACTTACTGATCCAGTCTAGTGATCAGAACCCTTGTCGGATTAGTGAGGATGTCGGAGTGGGGATCAATTTACGTTGGCTGCAACGCTATTTTTTAAGGTAACTTTGGTTTCTCATGGGGAAATTTTTCTTCAGTTCTGAAATTCAGTTAGGTATTGTGTGTTACAGCTAGTCGTCCTATAAGATGTATTTATATCATTCAGCACTAATAGTGCACATCGGGATTATTCAGTTAGGGTGTTTGTTAATGTTATCTCTAACATCTACATTGGCGAATCTCAAGAAACTACATGGTCTTTAGCATCTATTTTACTTACTAAGGTCTTACAATGAGCTACAATCTTGGAGATTTTTGTGTAGTTTAGTTATTAGTTTATCACTGATGCTTCATTTATTTGGAAAAAAGATAGTGAACTATAATTTTCTATATGGTTTCTAGAGATAGAGGGTGAAGAACATGAGCCTTACATTGAAGCATTTCAAGCACAAAAGATGTACTATGAAGATGACATATTGGGCATCCAAAGCCAAAATATTTAATTTGTATGATGGAAGAAGAAATATATGAGAATGAGACATATCAAGAGCAAGAACTTGAACAGTTTTTGGCTATGATGACGAGTAGGTACAACTAGTTATATACCATCTAATTGATGATGTAGTAATGAAAAATTTTGTTACTAAAATGGAAAATTTTGTTACTAACTTAGTAGCAGATGCATGAAAAGAAAATTTATTAAATATGTGCCATATCTGAAGGTAACAATATTGCATGATTAAGTAGTTCTTATTTCATTTTTTTTGGTTTATAGGTATGCCTAGAATGATATTCTTATTTGGTTTAAATGTATATAAAGAAATGTTAATCATATATGATTCACCTCTTTTTAAATTTATTTTGCCAAGGATCTATCAAAAATACTCTTTCTATCTCTCCAGTTAGGGGTAAGGTCTGTATACACGCTACCCTCCCTCGACCCCACATGTAAACTTATACTTGATATGTTGTTGTTGTTGTTGTTGTTATTATTGTTGTTGTTGTTGTTGTTGTTATTGTTGTTGTTGTTGTTGTTGTTGTTATTTGTGTTCAGTGTTTCCTTTAGGAGGATCTCTTACTATGAAGTAGTTCAAGGGACAAAAAACTTTGTTGAAGTCAACTTGAATGGATGTTAATTTGTGCAGATTTAGTTTAAAGATTGATGTGCTTGTGCGATGACACCGAGGGATAAGTTATGCTTCTTAACTCATCTCCTAAATTCTCAATTCTTTTACTTCTTTTCCACATATTACCAAGTAACCAAATTTATTTTATATTAGTCGTTACTGATAGATACTACTTGAATTCATGCCTTCGAAAATATGATTAAGTTCCTATAGAAATGAGATATTGAGGTAAGCTAGTAGTATATATTTTTAAAGTTTTTCAGAAATTTTGTACTTTCATTGCTTATTTTGTTTGAAGTTAGTTCCAAAAGATTTTGATTTTGGTGTGGTTTGGTTTGATAAATTAATTATTGGTTTATTTCACTGTTCCACCATAGTGATATGTATAGTGAGTCTGCATTCACTCGTGGGCGTAGGAGTATCATGAGGTGACAACAATACAGATAACCAAGCAAATACTTGGTACTTTTGTATATTTATTTATTGTTGACCTACTCTAGATTATAAAATGTTTAAGTTATCATATACCGTACGTGTTGTATAACTTTAATTTGATATCAACTTGAATTTGTGATGTTGGTTTGTTTAGATACTTTTAATGGAATTTGATTTATGTTGTATTTATTGAATCCTAGAATTAGAATTTCAATAGAAAAATTAAATATTCTGGCAGTTATAAATTGCTAGTATTTAATTTTTTTTAAAGATTGAGATAGAAATTGTGGGGGTTTAACTCTCACATAATATTTTTTTAATACATTAAGATCAAATTTGGAAGGTTATAAACTGTCATTGATTGCTTCTAAAAAATCCCTCAAATTATAAATTAATTTTTGGCGATTGTCGTGGAGGTTCTTAAAAACTTCCACAAAAATGCTTGTGGCGGAGGTAACTGTGGCATTTTTTAAAACCGTCACAATTCATTTTGTGGAGGTCAAAAACTGCCAAAAATCTTTAAATTAACCCCCACAAAATGAGCTCTTTCTTGTAGTGCCAGGTCCACGAAGACCGGCCCACGAAGCCCATTTAGGCCCGGGCCCGGACCAGTTTACAGCAAGATGAAGAGAATACATTTACCATATACCATTTTGAAGATCTGAGCAGCATGTGTGTTGGATATTACAAAAGTAATATGTTTTTAGAATATTTGATACGGATGTGATAACATTTTGAAGAGTCCGTGCAACATGGATTTACGTGTGCAGGATTGTGTCTCTGTAGCCATACCAAGATTCTGTTCAATAAGTTCTTAGAGAATATTCACACTGGACAAACAATGCTCCTTTGATTCATCATAAGCTTGTCACAAAGCACAACATAAATCCACAGTCACGCCTTATTTGTCTACCTGTAAGCAGTCATGAATAGCTTGGCATGCATTAATAACCCACATTGTAAATGTGGCCTTTGAGCATGACATCATTCTTGAACATCATATAGTAAATTGCCTAATCATGATCTTATTAGCTCTATGATTCCACTGTTGTAAGATCTTCTTTCTTTTATATTGTAGTACTCATTCAAAATACACTGAGCTCTTAGTTGAATTTTCCTACAACCCCGAGGCACTAGAAAATTGATTGCAGTGTTCCTTTGTTCAAAAGTTGGACCAGTAGAATAGGAAAGAGGAAAAGAGCATCACGTGTCTGGGTATGTTACTTGCATATTAGCCAATTCCATGAGAGTTCATCGAAAAATATAGATTTATGCTCTCAATCTCGATATTGAGATTATACAATAAGATCAACAACATCAACAATAATAACAAATTAGTGATCCCATAAGTGGAATATGGAGAGGATATTATATACGCAGCTTTATTCCTATTTTATGAAGGTAGAGAAACTATTTTCGGCAGACCCTCAGCTCAGAAAAAACATAATCACAACATTATTGAAAAGAAATAGAGTACCAACAACACCGAGATAATTGGAATATTGAAGCACAAGAAACAATTGATAGTAATAAGGTTCTAAGTATAAGAAAGTAAGAGAATACTACTGATACTACATGTAAGAAAAGGATAAACGCATGACTGCCAACTACTCCCTCCATCTCATAATATGTGTTGTGATTACTAAAAATAGTTGTCTCTGTTATGAAATAGAAGATTCTTACACTTCTATTTAAGGTGAATGTCTTTAATGTATTTAATTAGAGAGATTTTAGAGTCCTATTATTGGTAGCAAGATCTTCATCCTCCCTATAAATAGAGGTGCTCTCTACCATTGTAATTCACCCCTCTCAACTCAATAAGAAGAACTCTCTCTACTCTTCTCTCTATTGCTATTGTTCTTGCTCTATTGTTCTTGTCTTTTACTTTAGTTTATAACACGTTATCAGCACGAGACTCTACCATCTCAAGAACCATTCTCGAAAAATCTAAGGTATTTCCCTCTTCCTAATTTAATTTTCGATTATGTCTGACATTATGAAAAGAAAGTTCGTTGCCCTTGAAATTTCGGGCAAGAACTATATGACATGGGTGTTGGATGCTGAAATCCACCTAGATGCTATGGGTCTCGGAGACACCCTCAAAGATAAAGAAAAAGCATCCACCCAAGATTGTGCGAAGGCCTTGATTTTCTTGCGCCACCACCTTGACGAAGGTTTGAAGATTGAATATCTCACCGTCAAGGATCCACTCGTTTTGTGGAACAGCTTAAAGGAGAGATATGACAACCTGAAGTTGGTCACTCTGCCACAAGCACGATATGATTGGGCCCATCTGAGGCTACATGACTTTAAGTCCGTTTCTGAATATAATTCTGCTATGTTCAGAATTACTTCTAAACTGAAGCTATGTGGAGATAACATCTCCGATTACGATATGCTTGAGAAAACGTTTACAACGTTTCATGCCTCCAATATGGTACTGCAGCAACAGTACCGAGAGAAAGGCTTTACGAAGTACTCTAAACTGATTTCTCTCTTACTAGTGGCTGAGCGAAATAATGATCTGCTCATGAGAAATCACGAAAATAGACCAACTGGGTCTACACCACTGCCTGAAGCAGATATGGTGCACTCGCATTATGCCAAACATAAAAGGGACCATGATCACGGTCATAAACGGGGTCAAAGCCAAGGACGTGGACAAGGAAGAAATTCCAAAGAAGTCCGTCACCCCCCAAAGAGAGATAACCACCGAAAGCAGAAACGGGGTCCAGAAGATCCTAAGGTAAATAGTTCAGAAACTATATGTTATCGTTGCGGTGGAAATGGGCACTGGTCTAGGACTTGCCGTATACCAAGACACTTGGTTGACCTTTATCAAGTATCTCGAAAGAGAAAAGGCCCTGAAACAAATTTTGTCTATGACGACAATGAGGATATCACCCACCTGGATGTGGCAGACTTCTTTGAGCAACCCGATGGAAAAATAGACCACCTAATCGGCGATGGATCCGTGGTGAAAGAAGATGGAGTTATTTGATTTTGTTCTACTTATTTGTATTAGTTAGTGAATAAACTAATAGTCATTAGCATTAGCTCGTATTAGTTAGTTCATAAAGCAATGTTAGCAGTAGTTCTTTAGAATATCTTCAATATGTTCAAATATTAATAAAACTTTTATTTTCCAGCGGGGGTAATCGACTAGCCTGAAAAACTAGTCGATTATCAACTATTTTCGCATTAAATTTGAAAAACAATTGATCAACAATCGATTGTCTTTGGCTAACAATCGATTGTCTTGAAACAGTGTGTTCTGGAATTTTTCAAAAATAGCCAACAATCGATTGTCTTTATCTAACAATCGATTGTCTTGAAACAGTGAGGTCTGGAATTTTTCAAAAATCACCCACAATCGATTGTCTATATCTAACAATCGATTGTCGTTAGGCAGTGTAATCTGGAATTTTTCAAAAATCATCCACAATCGATTGTCGATGTTTAACAATCGATTGTCTTAAGACAGTATGCTATGAAGTTTTTCAAAAATAACAAATAATCGATTGTGTGTGTTTAATAATCGATTGTCTATGTTCCAACAATCGATTGTGTGTGTTTAATAATCGATTGTCTTATGAAAAACGCTGAAATTTTCAAACTGCATAGTAATTGATTATGGACAACATATCTTATTTGTCAACTGTTAGTAGCAGATTTTGAAAATATTATGTGACACAAAAGGAATTGAACTTGCTTATTCTTATGTTCCTGTATTTCTTTTGTATGTCATACCATGGAAAGTAAATTGATCGAAGGCTCCGGAAGAGCCATTGTAACTCTGCCCAAAGGCACGACGTTAATCATAGAGAATGCTATGTTCTCCTCCAAGTCTATGAGAAACTTGTTGAGTTTTAAAGATGTACGCCGGAATGGCTACAATATTGAGACAATGGATGAAGATAATCTTGAATATCTCGTCCTCACTTCAAAGAATGTCTCCGGCCAAAAGAGGGTTATTGAGAAATTCCCGTCTTTATCTTGTGGCCTGTATTGGACAAGAATTAGTGCAATTGAGGCACATTCAACAGTAAATCTAAAGAATACTGAGTCCAATACATTTGTACTTTGGCATGATCGACTGGGTCACCCAGGATCAACCATGATGAGACGGATTATAGAAAGCTCATATGGGCATCCATTAAAGAATTTCAAAATTCTTTCAAGTAATGAATATCCTTGCACTTCGTGTTATCAAGGCAAGCTGATTATCAGACCATCCCCAACAAAGGTTGGGACTGAGTCACCCCAGTTTCTGGAACGTATACAAGGGGACATTTGTGGACCTATTCACCCACCTAGTGGGTAGTTTAGGTATTTCATGGTCTTGATAGACGCATCCTGTAGATGGTCTAATGTGTGCTTGTTGCCATCACGCAACCTTGCGTTTGCAAAGTTAATGGATAATAGATGAGAATAATCTTGAATTCTTCATGAAAACGAGGCTGCCCATTTCGGTTTGGGTTCACGCCATTTTGCATGCAGCAATGCTACTTTGTCGGCTGCCCGCTTCGGCTTAGGGTCACGCCATTTCGCATGCAGCAATGCTAGTTCGTCTCTGACTGACGAATTATCACAAATATTCCCTATTGCAATTGGATTTGGGTCATGAACCCAATATATCCCATTAAAGAAGCTTTGGATGCGCAGTATATGTGCCTGTAGCACCGCTATCCCGCACCAAAATGGGTTTGCAAAGAAGGTTAGGAATATATGTTGAGTATGAATCGTCTTCCATTATTCGCTACCTCGAAACAATGACAGGAGATTTGTTCACTGCACTATTTGCAGACTGTCAATTTGATGAGACACTTTTCCCAAAATTAGGGGGAGAAGTCGGTGAAACCAAATGGGAAATTTTGTGGAAAAATGTATCATTATCTCATCTTGATCCACATACCTCTATTTGAAAGAAAGAGGTACAAAAGATTATCCATTTGCAAAGAATAGCAAATCAAATGCCTGACGCATTTACGGACTTGAAGAGGATAACGAAATCCCACATTCACGCGGAAAATGTTCCGATCCGTATTGAAGTCCCTATTGGACAAATATCTAGTGTCATATCCAATGAGTCAAATGCACGCCAGAAGCGTGGCAGACCATTATGTTCCAAAGATCGAAATCCTAGAAAGAGGAAAAAGAACGATCTAAATGACACTATGAAAGAATCACATGAGGACGCTCATGATTTGATTAATTCCGAGATTCACGAAGAATCTATTGAGCCTGAGACTCTTGAAAATACGGAATGCAAGAATGTGAGGATCTCGAACCTCAGTCTGTGGTAGTACAAAATTAATTGAGAGCTCTCGAAGAGCCAATTATTACTATGTTGGAGAAACACAATTGAGTATTGTGCTGTAGTAAGTCTCAAAGAAACTTATTCAGTTTCCAAAGTACACGCGAAAGCGATTGATTATATTGAGACTATAATAAAGGAAGGCTTTGATTCTCCTATTACTACAACTTGTAGCGGGGTAATTTGTATATGAAAAGCTACCCGTTTTGTTCTCCAGTTTGTACTACACAAATGAAAGAATGCCACAATAAAGTGGATATCTATTGGTATAAAACCCATGTCATAATAAACCCGAAGTTTATTGATAAGTGCACATGTCATGGTGTAAATTTGAAGTTTACCAATATTGATAAGTTATTCAGTTGGCATTCATGTTAGCCATCTCATTTTAAGTATGATGTGCAAATTCACATAGGTGAATATTAAGGAACTAGAAAGTTCTTTACGAATACTCTTGTATCACTTGTTCTCAGTAATGAACTGACCAACTAAAGAGTTCGGGTTGAAGCCCATAAATTCTGGAAATATAAAAGGTGAATATGGGCCCATTCACCTGCCATGTATACCACATATGATGCATCTATGATATGGTTACATGCGCCATTGTTATTAACCCGCAGCCTGGCAGTGCTTGCGAGGTAAATCGCTCAGTAATCTAACTTCGAGCATAGTTTCCAGATTCTCTACTCAAGACAGTTCATCTTGATAAGTTGGTTTATATCAAAGTTGGTTTAGCAAGATAATTATTGAGTGCTTCCACTTAATAGCTAAACTGTTTCTTATGAGAACAAAAGTTGTATAAATCAATTTGATATACGTTGTATACGAGAGTATATTATATTCTCCCCTCAAAAGTGGTTCAGGGTCAGGAACCAAATAATTTCATCTTATTACTAAGGTGCTGTGTATATTGACATAATGCACAAAGATGATTTCCCAAAGTTGAGGAAACATGTTAGCTTTACTAACATGAGGGGGAGACATGATAAACATTTGAGAAAGTGTTACATGGGATGAATTTTCATTTGTATATGTATATCCCCGAATATCATGATATGAACCTGTAGTTCATAAAAAGGAAATGCAATTGCAACATATTGCAAAGCATGCTATACGCATTTGCTGACTCAAAGAAAGCAACAAAATGGAAGAGATACAATTCAAGAAGAATTGATTCCATATGAAAGACATGTAGCTTTGAACCTATAGTTCATATGCTTGAAAGTATAAAGGCAAAGGTATGTATAGTCAATTTTCGATATCTTATTTGTTTAGCATGACATGAAACTTTGATATGCAGCTAAAGTCTATTATGTGACTTACATGACTTAACTTGAAAGATTTAAGTTGCTTGAAGCATATGCAATTCTTGGTCCTGAAGTACCACATCCTAAGTACAATTTGTGTACATATGTATCTTGCTATAACTATAAGCATGATGGCATTGAGAATGCATCTATGGAGATATTGAAGAGCTATTCCACGACATTATATGAAGATGTTCATATCTATCAAGAGTGATGATTTCAAGGTGCGGAATATTTATTCAAGTCAACATAGTTGATTTATTTATCAAATATCTACCAAAGATCGTTTTGAAGATGATGCACAAGATTGGAATGCAAATGCTCAAGGATATAAATTGATGTACTCATTAGGGGGAGTTAATGCGCGTTGCACTCTTTTTCCCTTACAAGGTTTTGTCCCACTGGGTTTTCCTTGCAAGGTTTTTAACGAGGCAACCAATAGGCGCATATTCAAACATGTGTACTCTTTTTCCTTACTTTAATTTTTCCCATTGGGTTTTGGTTTTAAGGTTTTATGAGGCACATCATTGAATAGACATTCAAGGGGGAGTGTTATGAAATAGAAGATTCTTACACTTCTATTTAAGGTGAATGTCTTTAATGTATTTAATTAGAGAGATTTTAGATTCCTATTATTGGTAGCAAGATCTTCATCCTCCCTATAAATAGAGGTGCTCTCTACCATTGTAATTCACCCCTCTCAACTCAATAAGAAGAACTCTCTCTACTCTTCTCTCTATTGCTATTGTTCTTGCTCTATTGTTCTTGTCTTTTACTTTAGTTTATAACAGTCTCAAATTATTTGTTATTTTAGAAGTTCAAGATAAAATTGATTATATTTTCCCCCTTTTTACCCTTAATAATCAATTGCATTCACGTTTAATAAAAATATGGATAATGTCATTGATAGAGATGATACATAAATTGAGAAAATATTTAGTAAGGGTCAAGCAGTCAAAAATTATTTTTTCTTAAGGGGTGTGCACAAAAAATCACGACACGTATTATGAGACGGATGAAGTAGCATTTTACTCTAGCTTTCGACATCTACACCTTCCTATCAAGAGCCATGTCCTTGGTAAGCTACAGATATTCTATGTCATATCTAATCACCTCTAATCAATACTTTTTTTGACAAAATTACAAAATAATGCACTCCATAAGTTAACTTTGTACTATTTTAGCCTAGTTACAAGTTCACAAATGTGTAGCCAAATATTAATAAGATCTTTTCTTTTCTCATTCCTTTTAATTATAACAACCTCAATCTACCTACCTCTATTGCAGTTCTCTCCTTATTTTTACCCATAAATATTTAATTTAATTAATAAAAAACAATCATATGCAAACAAAACTGAAAAAGAAAAATTAGTTCCTCATTAAATCAACACTCATTCGTGCCTTATTCCATAATCAATACTTCTTTGTTTTTCTTAATTTTTTTTGTATATCGTCAGGTTTATACATACTTATCATAACTGTAAAACACAAAAATAGACACGAGAAACCTAAAATCTCATCTCCTTTAATGCTTATCTTGTTAAATTTCGATTACGATTTTGTGAGAAATTTGGAGTGAGTACTATTTGAACTTATTAGAAATAGTCTAAGTAGGTGTATACAAGGTTTGAAGTTATTTGCTGGAGATTTGGACGAGTTTTATACAAGAATTACAAGTGAAAATCATACAAATATTTGTCAGCGATGCTTATACACTTTTATACAAAGAGATATAGTATGTATATAGTTGTATAAAAGTATATAAAGAGTGAAAATATTATTGATACACTATGTATATATGTGTAGAAGAATATTGCATGGACGGTTGGTTCGGGGTTTGGAAGAATTTTGAGTGAAATATGCCCATTTAATTTCTTAGCATTTTCTTAAAAGACTAAGTTTGACTTTGGTCAACATTTTGAGCAAACAGACCAGGATTCGTGATTTGACGGTTTTGGAGAATCTGTCGAAAAATATGGGAGCTAGACGTATGCCCGAAATCGAATTAAGAGGTTTCTAGGCCGAGTAAGAACTTTTATTAAAATTGTTAATTTGGAGTTTTAAGGACTAAAAGAAACTAAGTAATAATTGATATTATGAGTATCGGGCTCGTACATTGATTCTGAAGCCCGGTACTGGTCCGAAGTATCATTTAGAACTTGTCCATAAAATTCGGTGTCAATCTGAGTAGTTCAAGGGCGTTTTAGCCCGTTAGAGGAAAATAAAGAACTTGAAGTTCAAAGGTTTGATTCAATTAGTTTTAGGGGGTGATTCATTTAGCGTTGTTTCGGGTATTCCACAGGTTTGAGTAGGTCCGTTTGGTGATTTTAGACTTGTCGGTATATTCGGCGGGACCCGGGAGTCCCGAACGTCAATCAGACGAGGCTAAAGTAAAGTGGAAAAGTTTGAGAAGTGCTGAACTTTGCTGCTTCTATCATAACTGCACCTGCGGTTGGTGGACCGCAAGTGAGAGGCCGCAGATGCAGTCCTTGTATCGCAGAAGTGGCCCAGGCAAGCCAGGCCAGAAACCACAAAAACGGCTCCCAAGCCGCAGGTGCGGCCTCCAGACCGCAAAAGCGGTCCCATCCTCCTTTGCCTATTTCGTAGATGCGGTTCTCTTCTCGCAGATGTGGGACTGCAGATACGGTCCCCTGACCACAGATGCAGAAATCGCTGGGGCAGTATGTCCAGTTTAGCCATATTTCACTATTCCATTGGGTATTTTGGGAGTTTTGGAGAGAAGACTTCTACTTAGCATTGTAAGGTAAGTTTATTCCACCCATCCTTAGTTTAATACTTGCGTATGAGGTAGATTAAACACTAGAAATTAGGTAAAATCAAGGGGTTAGAGCAAGATCTAGAGTTTTACTAAAAGCTAGATTTAACTAAGAAAATCATTATGGAATAAATTAGAAATCACATATTATTGATCCTTAGGTTGTAGGGAACAACTTCCTTCAAAAAATCTTGGAATCCGGGCACTTGGGCCAGGGGTCATATTTTAGGAAACTTGTGCTAATGGTTGGAAAATTACTTAAATAGCTAGAGTTCGATCTTGTATGTCTATATTGACTAGTTCTTACTTCATTTAACTAGTTTGGGATCATTCGGCTCCGAATTGAGAGCTTGGACTCATTTTTGGTATTGGAAGTACACTTTGGAGCGAGGTGATTCTCCTTTCTAACCTTGTAAGAGGGAATTATACCCATAGGTGTAATAATTGAATTAATTTTCATATGCGGGGGCTACGTACGTACTAGGTAACAAGAGTACGTGTGTAACGACTATTATGTTAAGTCTGGATAGTCTAGGAACCAAAAGCATCTCTACGTGATATTCTTATAACTTGATGATAAATTCGGATTAGTATAAATTATTTTGATTAAGGTAAATGCAATTAGTGATGGAACCTTATCCTATTTGGTCTTTTAAAAGAGAATTTGGAAATTCTTATAAATAACTTCTCCTCAGATATGCATTATTGTATGCTTGTTGATGATTTTATTTATGTTTGACCGTGTCGCACGTGTGATTCGCGAGCGAGGTAATAGATCCACCTATGGTTCGAGCCGTTCGACCTTCGATAGTGCACAATTTACTTTTATGCTGGATCAGGGTCGTACGTCCCTCGGTGTTACTTGCGCATGTTCTGCTTAACATTTTTTCTGTGGACTGGACTTCATATCTGTTTAATATATAGATTGATAACCATGATAATATTTGGAAAATAACTGTTATTCCATGCTTATTAATGCTAATAACTTGTGATATTCCTGCTTATTATACCTTCTTCTCATATTGTTTGACCCTAGTAAGTATCAAGTCGACCTCTCGTCTCTACTTTTTCGATATTAGACAGGATACTTACTAGGTACATATTATTTATGTACTCATACTTCACTTCTGTACTTAATTGTACAGGATCTGAGGTAGGTGTATTTGTCTATCAGTCTGGTGCGCATCCTTGAGCGGACCCGAGACTTCCACGGTGACCTGCTTCCCTTCCATGCCGTTCAGCAGCCCGAAGAAGTCTTTCTTATGTATTTTCTTTTGCTGTCTATTCTGTTTCGTACAATAAGATAGTATGATTCTTTTGTATAGTCTACTAGTTTCCCACAACTTGTGACACCAGGTCTTGGCACACACGTTAGTAGAGATTTATTTTTGGGTTGTATAATCATTTTCATTATTGATCGCTTCTGGTCTTAACTTTAAATTTGAGAATATGTTATACTTATTTTTGGTAAATTTAAAATGAGGACTTAGTTATATTTTCGCGTTGGCTTGCCCCGCAATGGTGTTGGATGCCATCATTGCCTATTATGGAAATGGGTCGTGACATGAATCCCATCAATGGAGCTTCACGTGTTCTTCTTCTTCCTTGTACATCCTTTGAAATTTAACTCAAATATAGCCTAAAGCTACTCCAAATCTCTTGAAATTTAACTTTTGAACTCATCTTGATGATTCCAATCAATTGAGACAACACCCATTCCAAACAACTAACAACTCAAAAAACTCAATTTCTGAAATTTAACTCAAATATAGCCTAAATCTACTCCAAATCACTTGAATTTTAAGTTTTGAACTCATCTTGATAATTCCAATTAATTGAGACAATACCCATTCCAAACAACTAACAAATCGAAAAAGTTAATTTATGAAATCGAATCTTCGAACCACTTGTAATGGTGACTTTTATTTTTCAAATCCTTAGTTAGCCATTGAAATTTGAAAAAAGAATTGAAGCAGAATAACAATAGTAGAGAAATTTTATGTTGCAAAGGCTGACATGAGAAAGAGAAGAAGAATGAAGAAAAAAAGGGAACAAAAAAATAAGGGGTGGGCTAACTGGTGAAAATTAATTTTTAGATTATGTACAACCTGAGCTGTATTGGGCAAGGGCTTCAAATATGGGCTTTTTTCTGATGGGTTGTTGGGCCAAGTGACAAGGAATGTAATTCTCCAATCTTTTTATAGCCTTCCTCTACCTCTCCTCAAACCCACCATGGTCATCCTTTCACACCTTCTCACTAGAGCATTTAGGCCTATCCTCTTTATATGTCCAACCATCCCAGTCGCTTCCGCATCTTGTCCACCACGGGAGCTACTCCCATCTTGTTCCGAATATTTTTATTCCTAATTTTATCTCTCCTAGTATGCCTACACTTCTATTCCAATATCTTTATTTATGCAACTTTCAATGTTTGGACATGCTAACTTTTGACTGGCCAATACTCTATCCCATATAATATAGTCGGCCTAATAGCAACTCTATAAAACTTACCTTTAAGTCTTTGTGGCACATTCTTATCACACAAATTACCAGATGCGAGCCTCTATTTCATTTATTCCCCTAATACGATGGATGACATCATCGTCAAGCTCCTCATTACCTTGAATTATTGACTTAAGATACTTGAAACTTTTTCTCTTGAGGATGACTTGTGTATCAAATCTCATGTACACATACACTTCATAAGTACGTCACTGAACTTGCACTCAGGTATTCTGTCTTATTCCTGCTCAGCCTGAAACCTTTAGACCCCAGGATTTGTCTCCAATCCTCCAACCAAGGATAATACCACCTCGTGTCTCATCAATCAGTACTATATCATATGCAAATAACATCACCAAGGCATCTCCCCCTGGATGTGATGTGTCAATTCATCCATCACTAAGGAAAATAAGAACAAGCTAAAGCCTGATCCTTGGTGAAACATCATCCAAGACCGGGAAGTAGCCCGAGTTTCCTCCTACAGTCCTTACTCGGGTCTTGGCTCCCTCATACATGTTCTTAAGATCAAATGATTTAAAATCCTCCTATCAATTCCTTGCTTAAAAAGTACTAATATTTGTCTGTATAGTGGATGATTAGGGTAAAAATGAATATTTTAGAGACTATTATATCCTTTTGATGCATACGCATCAAAATTGTGAATTTCCTTCTAAAGAGATCCTTTCTTACTTCTAACAGTTCGATGTTTTTGATTTTATGACAAAATCAAGTTTTAATTCATTTGTTCAATATTTAGATATTCGATGGAAGAAGGGGATCCTTTGCACAAATGCAAAATTGCTACCATGTGACTGGGTTCAAGCCATAAAAATAGTTTTTTTACAAAGATGCAACGTAAACTTGCGTACATAAGATTTAATTTAAATTTGCGTACATAAGATCTAATTTGGTCCGGCCATTCATCAGACTCCTTGCATAGCGTAATGCATCAGGCTGCTTCGATGTTCGATTGAATAAAGTATAAATTAAGTACATAAAAGGGGAGCTGAGATTAAAAATATAATGTACAATATAGGGATGAAGTTTCTTTCATTTAAATGACGATCATAATGAATATCAACTCAAGGAAATTACTCAGAAGCATTTCAAAATTAAGGTATCTAAACATTGATTCGTGTGATCGAACATATGAACGTTGTGGATATTATTTGAAATGAGCAGGGTGATAAAGTGTCATTTCAATGAGCATTTGTTCTTCATTTCTTCAGTATTTACCCTTGGAAGAATAAAAGAATTAAAAAAACTTTGAGCATTGTATATACAGGTAAAAACAGGCTCTGCTAGTTTGTTATTGAGGAATAAATTTGAGAAAAATAAAAAAAAAACAATACAGAGACGTGATTGTAAATGTTTCGACAATCAAATTGCTAAGGGCCTCATGTAACACAGTGATCTATAGTGATCATATGTGTTCCATCCCTCTGGCGTTTGGAAACCAAACCAAACCTGCACATACAAGAAAATACACTTGATCTCTGCTAAATGGTAAATTCTTGTTTCTAAAATTTATTACGATTTGCTATGATTGACCTTTGATTTATTTTGATTGTTTTATGCTTGTAAAGTGTATGATAACTTTGAGCTAAACAAATATACTCTCTACTTTTTCGCCTACTATTCATCAGAATTGTCCTTAACTCTACTGTTCTTATTTTACTTTTCATACTTACTGTTCTTCTTCTTTCTTCTTTCTTCTTCTCCAGAGCCGAAGGTCTATTTGAAATGGCATCTTTACCTTCACTAGGTAGAGATAAAATTTGCGTACATACTATCCTCTTTAGACCCCACATATAAAATTAAACTGAATTTGTTGTTGTTGTTATTGTACCAATAAACATGTTATTATTTGTTTAATATGATGTTGATTAGAAAAACTAACTGAAATCAAAGTTTATTGATATGAATTATTAGTTTGAAAGTAAATACAGTTTATCGGGAGTAAAAAGTAGCATGCTATAGAAAGAGCTCTCGAGAAGTTTTATTTTGTATTTCATGCAGTTGACACTAGTTGAATGAGGCTCCTTTTTGTCTCACAAATTTATGGACTCCAATTTTACACTTCTGGATTCACAAAAATCTGAGTCCATAAAATTACTACACAAAAAATTATCTTATACAACTAGTGTCAGTTCTATGAGACACAAAATAAAATTTTCCAAAACACCCCCTCCCAAACTTCTCCATCATTTTAGATTCACACCAAATTGAAAATTGACGAGCATCTCCATTGACATATTTGGGCCCCTCATTCCTCGACTCCCAGACCCAAATACTAGCGGAAGTTTAGCCAGAATTGAAAGCCCCCCAATTCAACAAAGCCAGTGGGGCTTTGGAAGGAAGCTCTGATCTGAGCCAACAACAACAACAACAACATCCCAGTATAATCCCACTTAATGGGGTCAAGGGAGTGTAGTGTGTACACAGACCTTACCTCTACCCTTGGGTACAGATGCTGTTTCCAAATAGACCCCAGGCATCCTTCCCTCCAAGAACTTCCCAACTTGCTCTTGGGAGACTCGAACTCACGACCTCTCGGTTGGAAGTGGGGGATGCTTACCATCAGAGCAACCCCTCTGAGCCAACAAAACTCATATATATATGTATTGGGAAACATGAGAACAAATCCTAACAGAATCAGAGTCCAATTACCAGCACGCGCTTATGAGATGGTGAATGGTTTTCACAGAAGAAGAGCATGCAATGCTTGCAGAAACCTGTCAGTGGACGATAATTGGAATATTTCTCAGAGGTAGGCCTGCAGTTGAAAAAATTAGAACTCATTTCGCTAGAGCTATTTCTTTTAAAATGGAAAAGTGGAAATTGGTGTAAAAGACGTCAAAAATGTGTTTATTGATGTTGAAAATGAAGATGACTTTTAATATTATCTCCTCTGAGAGTTGGATACACTTGGATGAAAATTGTTACATGGTCTCCTAAGTTCAAAACTGATGCCAACTCCACCATAGCTCTAGTATGGATTAACTTACCCGACTTGCCATGACAATACTACGAGTGAGATGCCCTGCGTAGAATTGTTAGTCCCATAGGAACCCAATAATCATGGACACAGCAACTCTTGCTAAGTCAAGACCTACTACTGCTAAATTAAGGGTTGAAATTGATTTGGCCAAAATCCCTTATATCAGAAGTCTTTTTTGAGATAAGGAACCCACAAGGCAAAATGGAAGTATTTGAACAGAATTTGACTACGAAACGATCCTAGCATATTGTTCACATTGCAAAAAGAAAGGACATATTAATAAAAAATGTAGAATCTTACATCCTGAAATACAAAAGGTTAATAATCTTGGCAAATGGGGGACATATACACAAAGGGGAAACACCATAAGCAGACAACAAAATATTGAGAGGGGGAACAAAAATGAATAGAGATTCAACCAGAGCAAAGGGGACAACAAACAGAGGAACTACTCAACTAGAGACCAGCATGACAGAGGGCTAAACCAAAGAAATGAGGAATGAGTTCAAATGGTCGATGACGAAGGATGGCAAGAGATGGAAAAGAAAAAAGGAAAAAGGAAGAAGGAAGGAATTACAGAACGAAGGGGTGAATGTCCCCCACAACAGACACCATGAAGCAACATAAACATCTACCACTAAAAGCAAAGTCCAACAAAAAACTAGCAACAAAGAGGGGAATAGAAATAGTATTGTAGACATTAAAGAGATGGAAACTACACAGTACAACTAGAGTATGGAAAAGGCACAAGAAATTTTCACCAAATACAGCAAGTTCCAGAACACACCAGACTAGATAAGGCTCGGGTTGCAAGGGAAAAGGAAAATGTCCAACCTCCGCAAATTTTATTAAACAGCAGGGATTTACTTAACTGACACGATATAAGCAAATAGCGAGCCATTGGACTGTAGAACCATCACTATTAGTACCTATTCAGCCGCCCCTTCTAAGCCATTGTTCATCTCTCTCACCACTTCATTTTCGGATACAGATTTAGAAGAAAATGTCAAACTCAAAGTGAAAGTCAAGAAAGTGCTAAATTTAATGGGTGAAGAACGTATTGTGGTTGATTTTGATTATCTGGATGAACCATTTGGAGATGCACACGGCCTACTTTCAGGCTTTTGTGGAATTTTAGCGTGTGACTACGCTTATTTCCAATTCACTGTGAGAAATGTGAGTTTATCTATGTCATACTTCAACTACATCTTCAATCAAATTATAAAGGTATAAACTCTATATTCTTACAACTATATCACTGCTTTTGTTTTTTGGAAGGACAACTATACTCTATTTTGCCTTTGAACTTTATATTTGCATGTAATAGATATGCTAACCACTGTTTTATTCTTGAAGCCAAGTTCTTAGTTAAGACAACCGAGTTAGTTGCGCGGAAACATGTTTATAAATCTATTGGGAAGAAATGGGCTGCAAATAAGCTTAACTTGTGGAGTGCATATGAAGACCCACTTAAAAGTAGAGCTGAGATTATTAATAATGCGCCTAATGAAATTTCGCCCGATCAATAAATTACTTTTGTTGATTACCAATATAAAATTCTAACAAAGGTACTTATGTAATTGCTTCTACTAGTCTTTGTAATTATATTATCTGTTCTTCTTATTGAGTTTCAAGCATATTTTAATAAGGAAATACATAAAAGAAATGCTGAAAATAGAAAAAAGTACACGATTCCACACACATAGGTGGCTCCAAAGCCAACACTACGAGAAGAGCTGGAATATCGGTGAGTAGATTAACTTACTATGTAATTAATTCTAAGTAGTAAATAATTCTGATTTAATTTTTTTATTTATAGATGGCTCAAACTCGACGAAATCCTTGTGAGCGTTACTGTGTTAAAACAAAAATCAGAAAAAAAACTGTTAGAAGAATAAAGAAATCTAGAAAACAGTAAAGAATTAGAAATATTCCGAGTCCACAATTTTCTTGTGCATTCTTAAGGAATTTTAACCCCCTCACACGTTGGCAAGGTAATGGATTAAATCCTCCCTGGATAAAACGGAATAAACCTTCCTTCAACAATGACAATACAAACTACATGATACCAATGAACTCAAAGAATGGAGCAAAATCACACTTACGAATTTGAAAGAGAGACTGCGAATTAGGATGTAGTATATTCAGAAAGAAAGAAGTTCTGGAGTGTATTTCGTGTGTAGAAAATGGAGCCTTGCCTCATAATTTATAGGCAATTATCAGAAGAGGTGTCTGGAAAAGGTGCCTTTTCAGAAGAATACGCGGCCTGCCGCGGTTCTACCGCAGTCGCGGTGGAAGAACGGCGGCCAGAGAGGCCCTCTGAACCTTCAGCAGGGTTTTGGCGTATTTTCAGCAGTGATTTGGTATTTAATTAATTATTAAATAATTAAATAAATTTTATCCAAAAATAAACTTATCGATCGATCTTTATCTTTATCATTAGCCGAAGCCGAAGCCGAAGCCGAAGCCGAAGCCGAAGCCGAGCGAGCGACGACGACGGCGCGCGGGTTCATTCTCTTTAACTCCTTTTAAGAGCTTTAAGAAGTGATTCTATATATAAGCACACAAATGTGGTTGTCCCTCACCAATGAGGGACAAAGTGCAAGGAAAAAGTTCACTTGTTCAAATTTTCATCTTCCCTCCATTTTATTTCACTCCATTCACACTTCTTCTACTTTAAAGCCCAATGGCTCAAAGTCCAACAATCCCCCACACGAATGAGAATGGTTGTATCAAGAAAGATCGTAGAAGAAAGCTATGTGATTTTGCAAGTAAGGATTAATTGCATATGGATAAGTAGGTTTCCCTTTGAACTTTCTGTAGTGAACATATGTCGGTTATACTCGGTCAATCAGTAGATTTGATATCTTTGAACTGTCGAACTTTAGTATATACCTAGACAACTATATGTCACACAACCAACCCTTAACCGTCTTTTGGTTCTCATTATTGTGTTCTTTTTAGCCATGAACACCACATGGATTCATAAGTGCGTAGAGAATTGGCCTTACAGAATTCTCATTGAGGTGGCTTCCACTTTACACTTACATAGGTGATTCCTAAACGTGTAATCCTTTATATTGACACTATTTGATAAATACCTCATCAAACTTAGGTAATCATTAAAGAACGTGTAAAGTTCTATCCTTGTTACTAAATATTGTCTTCATCACGAGAATGGACCAAAGTTTTTATTTTGACAATGTTGAACCGGTCAATCATAACTTTGTTTGGCTCCTTGAACCTAGATCTCGGAACATCCAAAATTCTAGGTAGAGTTACCGTCACGTTGACTTTTCCTCGGCCATAGTCCCATTCCCTTAGATGATTTCTCAACTCCCTCTCTAGTTAAGCTTTTTGTAAGTGGATCCGCAACATTATCCTTTGATCTTACATAATCAATAGTGATAATTGCACTAGAAAGTAGTTGTCTAACGGTGTTATGTCTTCGTCGTATATGACAAGACTTTCCGTTATACATAATGCTCCCTGCCTGTCCTATTGCAACCTCACTATCACAATGTATGCAAATAGGAGCCAAAGGCTTTGGCTAGAATGGAATGTCTTGTAAGAAATTTCGAAGCCATTCAGCTTCTTCACCGACTTTATCCAATGCCATAAACTTTGATTCTATTGTAGAGCGAGCGATACATGTTTGTTTAGAAGACTTCCAAGATACTGCTCCTCCACCAACAGTAAATACATATCCACTTGTGGACTTTGTTTCTGATGAGCCGGTTATCCAATTAGCATCACTATATCCTTTAATAACCGCATGATATTTATTGTAGTGCAAAGCGTATTCTTGGGTATACTCCAAATATCCCAGAACTCGTTTCATAGCCACCCAGTGATGCTTGTTGGTATTACATGTGAATCGACTAAGTTTACTTATTGCACAAGCTATATCAGGTCGTGTACAGTTCATGATGTACATTAAACTATCCAACACACGAGAATACTCCTATTGAGACGTACTTTCACCTATATTCTTCATAAGATGATGTTTTAAGTCAATTGGAGTTCTTGTACTTCTAAATTCCAAGTGTTTGAATTATTCGAGTACCATTTTCACGTAATGTGATTGAGACAAAGCTAGACCTTGAAGAGTCCTCTGGATTTTAATTCCTAGAATTACATCGGCAAAGCCTAAGTCTTTCATGGCAAACTTACTAGCAAGCATATGCTTAGTAGCTTGAATGTCAACAATGTCTTTGCTCATTATTAGCATATCATCAACATATAATCAAACAACGACTATATGATTTGGAAATTTTTTAACGTAAACACATTTATCACATTCATTAATCTTAAAACTATTTGACAACATTGTTTGGTCAAACTTCGCATGCCATTGCTTGGGTGCTTGTTTTAGTCCATAAAGAGACTTAACAAGTCTACACACCTTCTTTTCTTTTTCCGGAACCACAAACCCTTCAGGTTGGTTCATGTAAATTTCTTCCTCAAGATCACCATTTACGAAGGCTTTTTTTACATCCATTTGATGGATTTGAAGACCTTACATGGCGGCTAACGCTATTAGCATCCGGATGGATGTAATTCTTGTTACCGGCGAGTATGTGTCAAAATAGTCAAGATCTTCTCGTTGTCTAAATCCTTTGACAACAAGTCTTGCCTTGCATTTGTCAATAGTACCATCGCCTTTTATTTTCTTCTTGAAAATACATTTAGAACCCAACATTTTGTTACCTGGAGGAAGATCAACCAATTCCCAAGTATGGTTGCTCAATATGGATTCTATTTCCCTATTGACAGCTTCTTTCCAATATTGTGCCTCTGAGGAAGACATTGATTCCTTGAAAGTACGAGGCTCATTTTCTAACAGAAAAGTCAGAAAATCTAGACTGAATGATGTAGATGTCCTTTGACGTTTACTTCTTCTCGGATTTTCTTCATTAGGCATACCATATGTTATTTCCTCCCGAGGTCGTTTTGACTTTTGGTAAGTCACTTCACTTTCCTTTTTATACGGATAAATAGTTTCAAAAAATTCAACAATCTGATTCTATTATCATATTAATGTGAATCTCAGGATTTTCTGATTTATGCACCCGAAATCGATATGCCTTGCTATTGGTTACATATCCAATAAATACACAATCAACCGTCTTTGGACCTATCTTCACTCTTTTAGGTTTAGTAACTTGTACCTTAGCTAAACAACCCCACACTTTGAAGTATTTCAAGCTAGGCTTCCTTTCTTTCCACTTTTCATAAGAAATGGACTGTGTTTTACTATGAGGTTCACGGTTAATTATTCGATTAGCTGTAAGTATAACTTCCCCCGCACAGGTTATGTGGTAAGCCAGAACTTATCAACAACACATTCATCATCTCCTTCAACGTTTGATTCTTTCTCTCCGCAATTCCGTCAGATTATGGAGAGTAAGAGGCAGTTGTTTGGTGAATAATACCATTTTCCGAACATATTTCTTCAAAAGGAGATTCATATTCGCCACCCCTATTACTTCTTATCATTTTGATTTTTTTGTTTAGTTGCATTTCAACTTCACTCTTGTATTGCTTGAAAGCGTCAATTGCCTCAACTTTACTATTAAGTAAATTAACATAGCAGTATCTTATTTTATCATCAATAAAAGTAATAAAATACTTTTTTCCACCGCGAGATGGTGTTGACTTCATGTCGCAAATATCTGTGTGAATTAAGTCTAAATGATTTGAATTCCTTTCAACAGACTTATAAGGATTCTTAGCATACTTTGATTCCATATATTTTTGACATTTGGAATTAGTGCAATCAAATTTTGGCAATACTTCTAGATTTATCATCTTTCGCAATGTTTTGAAGTTTACGTGACCTAAACACGAATGCCATAAAGTGTTTGACTCAAGCAAGTAAGAAAAAACATTTACTTTATTGATAGGAACTGTTATTACATTTAGCTTTAAAAAGCCCTCATTTAGGTAATCTTTTCCTACATACAAATCATTCTTACTTAGTACAATACTATTAGAAAGAAAAATACATTTGAATCCACTCTTGACAAGAAGTGAGGTAGACACTAGATTCATGCGAATTTCTGGAAAATGGAGGACTTGGTTTAGAGTTACTATTTTTCCTGATGTCATCTTCAACGCAATCTTGCCAGCTCCTTCAATTTTGTCCATAGATGAATTTCCCATGAAGATTGTCTCGTCGGGTCCTGCAGGGGGAATAAGAAGAAAATAACTCCTTGTTAGCATAAACATAGCGGGTGGCTCCAGAATCTATCCATCATTTTTTTGGATTTCCTACCAACTTGCCTTCAGACAACATGGCACACAAGTCTTCCATTTCATCTTCAACCATGTTGGCTTGATTCTTTTTCTTCTTATCATTTTTTGACGCACGACAATCCACTGCCTTATACCTAGTTTTTCCACAGTTGTGGCAATTACCCTTGAACTTCTTCTTGCTTGGATAATTCTTTGGTATAGAAGCCTTCTTCCTCTTCTTATTTTGTGGTGCCTCCTCAATAACGTTTGCCCCCACAATTGTCGAGTGTCCACGTGACTTCTTTTCAACATTTTTATTGTCTTCTTCTATCCTCAAACAAACAATCAAGTCTTCTAGTGTTATTTCCTTCCGCCTGTGTTTAAGATAGTTCTTAAAATCCTTCCACAACGGAGATAATTTCTTAATAAAAGCAGCAATTTCAAAGGCCTCATTTAAGACCATACCTTCAATAACAAATTCATAATTAATAATAAGATACATATTATTAATAAACTTGTTGATTGGGGTCATACCTTCAGCAAGGAGGTCACACACAATGACTTGTAATTCTTGGACTTGAGTTATGACCGACCTAGTGTCAATCATCTTGAAATCCAAAAATCTTGCAGCCACGAACTTCTTAATTCCGGCATCCTCAGTCTTGTACTTCTTCTCAAACGCATTCAATAAGGCTTTTGAGATTTCCACGACACTATAGACATTGTACGAGATATATTCCAAACAACTCAAAATGTAGTTTCTGCACAAGAAATCAGATATTTCCATGCTTCAGTTACAACAAGTCGTTCATCATCCGAAATATTTTCACCCATGAGCGGAGGATCCTCCTTGATGAAACGTTGCAAACTCAACGTAGTAAGATAGAAGAGCACGTGCCATAGCATGATCAGGAGTAGAACGGCTTGACGAGGAAGCAACACTCGTAACAGTAACACCCGTTCCCACAACACTTCCATTAGTTTGGTTTTCATTCGTCATCTGTAAAGTTGAAAACAATATATAACTTTGTTAAGTTA
Source organism: Nicotiana benthamiana (assembly GCA_034376525.1). Lineage (NCBI taxonomy): Eukaryota > Viridiplantae > Streptophyta > Magnoliopsida > Solanales > Solanaceae > Nicotiana > Nicotiana benthamiana. The sequence continues at coordinate 133,360,940 of CM067329.1, read as the reverse complement.
GCGAAGTTTGATATCTTCAAACTGAATATCAAACCAAACATCCAAGTCCACAATTTTCTTGTGCGTCCTTAAGGAATTTTAACCCCCTCACATGTTGCCAAGGTAATGAATTAAATCCTCCCAAGATATAACGGAATAAACCTTCCTGCAACAGTGACAATACAAACTGCAGGATACCAACAAACTCAAAGAACGGAGCAAAATCACACTTACGAATTTGAGAGAGAGAGACTGTGAATTAGGATACAGTATATTCAGAAAGAAAGAAGTTCTGGAGTATATTTTGTATGTAGAAAATGGAGCCTTGCATCAGAATTTATAGGCAATTATCAGAAGAGGTGTCTTGAAAAGGTGCATTTTCAGAAGAATACGTTGCCTGCCGCGGTAGAACCACGGCTAGAGAGGCCCTCTGAACCTTCAGCAGGGTTGTAGCGTATTTTCAACAGTGATTTGGTATTTAATTAATTATTAAATAATTAAATAAATTTTGTCCAAAAATAATCTTATCGAATATTTGACAAATCCGAAGCCGAAGCCAAGCGATGACGACGACACGAGGGTTCATTCTCTCCAGCTCCTTTTAAGAGCTTTAAGAAGTGATTCTATATATAAGCACACAAATATGGTTGTAACTCACCAATGAGGGACAAAGTACAAGACAAAAGTTCACTTCTTAACATTTTCATTTTCCCTCCATTTTATTTCCCTTCATTTACAATTCACATTTCTTCTACTTTAAAGTCCAATAACTTAAAGTTCAACAGTCCTGGACGAACACAAATATACATTGGTACTCAAAACAATCAAGGTGGAGTAAATGTAAACGAAGAAGCAAAAGAAATATGCATAAGTTTCTGTGAATTCTTAGCTTATCTCAAGAAACAAATCATGAGGAATAAGGAGCAAGCTAGATAATTGAAGCGAGATAATTCTGGTCTTTGTATCTGAAAATCCGATCATTTGAAATCACAAAAATTGAGAGACTTATTTCATACCTTATAGCTTTGTTACGTTGTTCAGGAGCTAAAAATTATTTTTTCTATCTAATATTCCTTTTCTGTTTCTACTACCATTATTATGTCAGTGATTTGCTTTGTATCCTCTGTTCAAGGAATCAAGTTATATCTTTTTCATTTTGCGGGTTAGAAAGTTATGAGCAAAATCACATGAATTAGGGACTGCTCAAAATCGCATCACACATCTCGAATGTCTGTTTCTTGTGGCCCATACGTAAAATATAAATGTCACATAAGCAAAAGTTTCTTGAATTGAGACATATTATTTTGCAACTGCAGATTACGTCCATATCTTTTAGAATAGTTCAGGTCAAAAGTACAACTGAAGATTATCTTTTACAAATTTGATATTTATGTGCAAAATTTGTCCATGTCTTAGGAAACATCTGATAAAAGGACCAAAAAGTGTAGCATAGGGAGTTTTTCTAATAGCAGTTAAAATTCTATTTTAATTCTGGTCACAAATCTTTATTCCTGGCTTGAAGTTCTTTTTCAGTTTTAACTTATCGTTAAAACGCTATCAGGATTCTGGTTATAGGACTATGGGGATAACAGAAGCACTAAGAATGCCTTATGCCTTATTGAAATTGAATTGTCTGCGCCCCGTTGTCTCGCGAAAGCGGGCTTCGACACGTGACAACTCTTTTAAATGTGTATTAAAAGAGAAGAGTCGTCACCTAACGATTTTTAAGGTGTGTTAAGGCACCTATTTGCGAATAACTCTGTTTGACTAGTCAACGCCACCAACGATCGGTTAATGGCTCAAATTACCTCAGAGAGAATGTGTCATTATTCGAGGTCCACAACTGTGGGTCCCGGCCGAAGTTTAAACTATGTGTATTATATAATTAGGCTAGGTGATCAAATAAATAAAGATTGATTGGAAGTCGAAGAGTCTTATTATAACATATGAGAATTGGTACAAATCTTAATATGACTACAAGGATACAACTATAAGGTCTATATTAAACGGCTAAGTGTAGATAACAAGTGTATAAAGGAGAAAGGGCGGGTCCTAATTTTGTAGCCTAAAGGATCACACCGTGTAACATAAATAATACTTCGCAACCCCCTTAAGGTAGGGGGTTGCTTATATTATTCAACGGGCACAAACTATCATCTTCTGCTACCCAATTATTGTGTTGAAGTGTTTTACTTAACAACGCTCTAATTCAATTCTAAGCCGTGTCCTATGCGTGCATTACCCGTCCCATGCCTATGGTCCAGGAGGCTTTGGACCTATTATTTGGGTGGTTCTAGACTTCACTTAGGATGCTCAAAATGAAAAAAACTAGGCGACATTCAAAACAGGTAGGACTACACATAACAACAATGAAAGGCTCAAGTTAGCCTCCACTCATAAGCGCAAAAAGCACGCGATTAGTCATAGATTTTTTAGGTTAGGTAGTATATGATGTTAATCATTGAATCCTATAGGAATGATTTCTATGTGATTCTGATTTCCAGTATTATATGGGCAGTGCGGTAACTTCTGAACTAACGTATAGGCATATTGAATGTTACAAGTCCTATAGACATGTTATCTAATCGTTTTGCGTAAATAGGCAGTGAAAACAATCATATTTCTGAATTATTAATGCTGATTTTATAGACATGCGTCTTAGACAAAGGACCGTGTAATGAAAATAATGGGAATACTCGATTAGAATATTAGAATCCTATAACCATGATATTTAGATGAACAATACACTAGAAGTAATAGAAGCAATTGATCAATTGATTATTTGAAGTCCTATAGGCATAGTATCTAGGTCAGCAGGGCATACGTTATACATCTTATAAGCATGCTACCTAAATGAAATGGTATAAAAACAGCTCGAAGTAATTGGTTAATTAGTTAAGATCCTATAATCATGGTATTCAAGTAAGTAAAAATATTGTATTGATTCACCGTATAGACGTGTTATCTAAGAGTGTTGAATAGTAGACTTGGAAACAAGTATAACATATCTGACAAATGAAGTGTCCTATGTGCGTGATTCCAATAGGCATACTCACATGAAACTAAATAGCAAATAAGACATGTTGAACAATTAGACCACATAGACCCTACAGGTATGTCGTCTATCCTTCTATGAAAACATTAGAATATACCCATTTTTCCAATTTCATCAGTACCCCAATTGTTTGCTTACATATTATTACAGGCCCAAGAATGAAATAATATAGACATGAAAATGACGAAGCATAGGCTGAAGCAAATACAAGACTACTAAAGCAATTACAGGCCCAATACAAAGTAACCAGGGATATCGCAAGACTTTAATAGTCTTACTCTCAGGACAAACGACATGCCCAAACCACAGGCTCACAAGACAATCAGAGTGATCCTGTATTCAGTGCCCCGGATCCAACAACACTTATGGCCCATTTCCAGGCCCAAATAATAACTTACTCACCCAAACAAATTTGCTATGTAAGTGATACAATATTCATAAAATAACTTAAATACTTAATTCGTATAGCCGCAACAATCAACAGTTCTAGCCAGGACATATAAATAGGATCGTACTAAATGAAAAACACACAAGACACATATGAGACAAACTTGTATTTGTAAATCCAGAAACATGGTTTGATAGTGACAAGGTTGAGCACTATAGGACAGCAAACCATTTCAAAGGGTTTCAAAGTAAAGCATGACCCAGAATAACCTAAAGATCTTTAACTAATAGTCATAGAACAAGAAGTAGTTTGATGTTCAAAATTCAATAACACACAAGAGGGAATGGGTGATTTGTGTGGTACTCAATTTTTGATCTAGAAGAACCTGGTTCTTCTAGGTGTTCTAACTACTACTGTTTGCGAAATTAAAATACATAAAAAAAGAACACAGAGATTTTTACGTGGAAAACACTTGGCTCAAAAGGTAAAAAAAAGCACGACCTCATACTCAGTAGGATTTTCCCAAACATCTACTAAACTCAATGAGCCAAAAAAAAAAACAGCATTTAAAAAACTCTTGTAAACGTAAGAACTAACTCTAATTCCAGTGTGGCACACAACCTTAACTGTTGCGATACTTTCAAGTTAAAACTAACTTAAATACTCAAAGTACCTAATACAATTGCTTCTATAAAAGCTAGAAAGGTACACGTTTTAAATTATCTATTACAGTTGAACTAGAATAAGAATAAACACAATGGAACTGATTCTTCTATCTTGTTCAAGTAGCTGCAGGCATGCACACTTGATCTCATATAAATTTCTATCAAATTAGCCTTGCTCTTTTTCTCTCAATTTTGCTTAACTTCAGTGTATGTGCATTCCTGTAAAAAAGAACAACTCAGTTATTTATTAGATTAGTAATTAGAGTTTGATTGTAACTCAATTTCTGATCCTCCATTGATTTTGAGTCCTAGACCAATCCAAACTCAAACCCTTATCCGAATGTGTTCTCTTATCATAAGGAGACTTCTTCTCCTTATCCCATATGCAATCTTTTCAATCAGTTCAGAAGATATTCAGTAGATATTGCTGCTTGATCCCAAAAGATTATCTTCTTCACGTGCATCTCATGTTCATGGGCCATAACAACTGTGTTTCCTAAGATAAACCTGGTCCTTCTCTGAGTTCATTTCTCATTCTTCAAAACATCAACTGAGCTTGGGCCAACAAATTCCCCCTTTTGATGATGACAAACTCTGTGCTTTTACTAATCAAAGAACCCGTGGAACTCAGCTAAGTTATCAACACATGAAAAATTTAACTCATCATTAAGGGCCAGATTTAATTAGGTTATAAACATCACTGTTCAGATAATAGAAATAATTTTTTTAATCACAATATCTTCCCCCTTTTGGCATCATCAAAAATTTGCATATAAATATGAATCCTAGAGTTTTAATCATTACCCATGGCCACTAGGGCAACTGCAAGTGAAAGCATGCTTTAGTTAATCAATAATCAACTTGACAAAAATAACTATTAAGATCAAAATCTTCATAAAGAAAGATAAATGCAAATTGTCATTGATAAGGCAGTGCTTCTACAAGACAGTCCACAAAAAGAAAGAGCAAAAATAACCAACCATGAGAAAAAATTAGGAAAAATCCCTAATCTTGGTCACTAGGGGTAACTGAATTGGTTCAAAGATAGGACAAAGAGGCCGAAGGTTTTGAGGAACTAGAGAGTTGGGATTAGAGTAGGTTGAGCATTGTTTGTAGCATCCCTTCACTCTTTTCCTTTTTTTTTTTCTAGCGTTGCTTTTAGCCCATTCCTTTCATCTTCCAGCTCAGCAACATGAGCATGAAACCTAATAATTTCAGCATCTTTAGCCCCACGTTCTTGAACCAATGCCCTAATCTTTCTATTTGCTGGAGTCTTTACTGGTGAACCAGGTTCAACAGGGCCTACATTGAGGAGATAGTCACAAGCCTGGAGGGTTTTGATTCCAAAGTACTCATTACTGGAGGCCATTTTCCATTTATTCAAGGGAACATTCAGGCTGTCTAGTACAGTTGTCAGAATGAATCCATTAGGAGTAGCATGAGCCTTTGAACCATTGATGACTCTGTCAAACAGTTTGACTATGAAAGTAGGATAGTTAATCTACATACCCCTCACAAGACACTCCATCATAACCAGATCCATATAATTTGCAGTATGCCTCCTTTCCTGTCTAGGCAGCAGGCACTTGTTCACAAACTCAAAGAGCACTTTATGCTCTGGCTTCATCTCACTCTTTTGAACAATCTTGCCTCAGGCACATCTTCAACATCCTTTGTATCACAGGAGTTCCTGGTGATTTGGAGTGCAGTGCCTGATGTAATCATCATAGCTCTCACTTGGAATGTCTAGAATCCTGCCCAACTTAGGTGCATCAAACTTCACCTTCACTCCTTTAACTACACTGGTTACTAGCCCATTTTTCACAGAGCCATTTGCCATAAATTCAATCATCTCTTTTCTAGCTAGTCTTCCATCTTTCTGAAGAAACATGTCCTTCCACCCTTGTGCAACTAAAGAATCCACCAACCTAAGCATGCCTGGCTCCTCCAGGTCTTTCAACAATCTTTCCTTCAATATCTTTCTCCTGCTAAAAATGATAAAATGATCTTGCTCCTTTTCAGACTCTTCTTCTTCTTCTCCACTCCACCTTTCTTCTTCTTATTTAGTGACTTTTACTTGTTTTCCCTTCACTGTAGACCTAGTTATTTTGGCCAAAGAGGATTCAACAGTATAGATTTTGAAGACTTATTTGTAGGAGTCTTGGTTCCTTTTGGTTTGGCAATGGGAACCTTCACAGTTGTACCTCTCTCTTGATGGACCAGTTCCATCTCCTCCCACTCTTCTTCAGCAGCCTCAGAACTTTCCACAACTTTTTCTTTTCCTTTTTCCTTCTTCTTTTTCTTACTCTTCTCTAAAGCTTTCTGTAGTTCTATCTCACTTTGCCTTACTTTGATCCTTGTGGCTCTTCCCCTAGGTACAGAAGTAGCAGCAATCTTTGGAGATGATACTTTGCTTTTCTTTGCTGGTTTAGAAGCAACTGGGGTCCTTTGTGAAGACGCTTTGCGCTTCTTTGGGTCATAACTGGACCCCACCTTCTTTAGAATATCCGCTAAGGTTTCCTCCACAGATGAACTAGATTCACCTTGTTGCTCACTCAATTGAACAAGTCCCTCAGCAACTTCTCCAGATCCGCTTCCCCCTGACTTTAATCCACTCTTCTACACTACCAACAAATAACAAGAAACTCTCCTTTCTTTTTATTTCTCCTCCTACTAGACTCAGCCCCTTCAACATTCTTTACAGAATCTACCAACACAAACGTGCTGTCTTCCCTCTCTGCCATATAGAAAATACAAAACAAGTGTTCAACTCACCTGAGGTTTCTTGACTCTTGTCATTGTCAGATGATCCAGGTTCTTCTCCTTTACTAGCAGAAATGAAATTTTCAAACTCAGAGTTTGAGTCAGATTCTTCAGTTGGAACCTCTTTCTTTTGGCTGGCCTTTAATTTCTCGTTTAAGGCTTTTCAAAGAGCCAGATGCTACAGTTTTTCTGGCAAACATCTTTTTCCGGCAAAATCTAGATTTTGGGGTTTTAATAGGAGGTGTTGATGATGAATTATTGGGGGAAACTGGTGGGGGAGTTCCAGGATTATCTTGAGGGTTAGTCATGGCGGTGTGTTATTGGAAATATTTTGGGAATTTTTGAGAAAAATGGATTATCAGAAGTCTTGGAGAAGTGAATAACGGTTATGAGTGATGAGAGATGGTGTGGTGGGTTTTGTAAAAAGGGATCATGATTAAGCCTATAATGGCAGCTTTTTTAGTGGTCAATTAGGAGTCTAATCAAATTAGAATTTCGGTCTCTTTAGAGATTAATGACCGACGCTAGTTTTTCGGAAAAAAAAATCCCGTTTTAGTTAGACTCCTAGGATAATAAAACTGGTTCAATGCTCAAAAAATTTTGTGTAACTAGGACTTCTTCTCATGATTGGTAATTTTATCTTTCTAATTATGTAAAGTATATAAACGTACCTGAACTTTCTCATGAGCATATACTGATGAACCAGGTTCTCCGAGTAAAACTTCTCTTGATCATGCCTCAAATGTCAGAATAGAAAAACTTTGTAAGAGATTAGAGATTCATATAAACGCATGTCACAAGAGTATACTAATTAAAGTATAAGATTGATTAGGAATTAGTCTAGATATTTACATTGAATTAAGAACTCCTAACCAGTTTTTTTAATTTTCCATTTTTTTTCAGTGCGCGTTCTGAACAGGACCTTCTTAGGCGATCTTAATCATCCTATTCCAACATGTTCCTTTCAAAGTTTTCTCTACTCAGTGCTTTAGTGAAGATGTCAGCTATTTGTTTATCAGTAGCACAAAATTCTATGGAGATTAACCATTTCTCATAGTTATCTCTTAAGAAGTAGTGTCTAACATCTATGTGCTTGGTCTTTTATGATAAACACGATTTTTGTCATCTTATAGTACTAGTGTTATCAAAAAATATTGGAACACATCCCACTTCAATTCCAAAGTCTATCAGCTGTTGTTTGATCCATAGACATTAAGCACAACAAGAAGCAGCAACAACATATTCAGTTTCAGCAGTAGACAAGGCTACTGAATTTTACTTTTTGGTAGCCCATGACACTAGACATGACCCCAGAAAATGTGCCATACCTGAAATACTCTTCCTGTCCACTAAGAAACCTGCATAGTCAACATCAACATATCCTACTAGATCGAAATTACTACCCTTGGGATACCAAAGACACAAATCAGTGGTCCCTTTCAGATATCTCAATATCCTCTTGACAACAGTCAAGTGTGACTCCTTTGGATTTACTTGAAAATGAGCACAAAGCCCTACACTGAAAATAATGTCAGGTCTGCATGCAGTAAGATATCAAAGTGAACCAATCATACCCCTATACAGCTTTTGATCAACTGATGAACCAGGTTCATCAACATCTAATTTAGCGGCAGTTGCAATAGGTGTATCTATTTCTTTGGAGTTCTCCATTTTAAACTTTTTGATTAGTTCTTTTGTATACTTCTGCTGATGGATCATGGTTCCATTTGGGCTTTGTTTGATCTGCAAGCCTAGGAAGAAATTTAGTTCATCCATCATACTCATTTCAAACTCACTTCCTATTAATTTTGCGAAGTCCTTACTCAACCTATCAGTAGTGGCCCTAAATATTATGTCATCAATATATATTTGTACAACAAGGAGGTCTTTACCTTTTTCCCTTAGGAACAAAGTGCTGTCAATTTTACCTATTTTGTACTCATGCTCTAGTAGGAATTTTGATAGTTGTTCATACCAAGCTCTTAGGGCCTGTTTGAGCCCATATAGAGCCTTGTCCAATTTGTACACATGCTTAGGACACTCATTGCTTTCAAATCCTGGAGGTTGTTTCACAAATACTTCTTCCTTGAGGTATCCATTTAGGAAGGCACTTTTGACATCCATCTGATGGAGAGTGATTTTCATATGTGCTGCAAAGGCAATGAGGAGTTTGATTGCTTCTAGTCTTGCAACTGGAGCTAAGGTCTCATCACAGTCAATGCCTTCCTCTTGGCTATAGCCCTGAACCACCAGCCTTGCCGTGTTTCTTGTAACAGTTCCATCTTCATCAAGTTTTTTCCTGAAGACCCATTTGGTACCAATGACTGATCTATCCTTGGGTCTAGGAACTAGATGCCAGACTTGACTTCTTTCAAATTGATTGAGTTCCTCCTGCATATCATTGACCTAATCTGCATCCTGCAAAGCTTCAACAACATTTTTAGGTTCAATAAAAGATAGAAAAACATCAAATGCACACAAATCTTTAGTTGGAATCTAGTTTTGACTCCAGATGTTGAGTCATTAATGATGTTCTTAATTGGGTGAGAACTTTGATACTTGTGAGATTTCACCCCCAACTGGTTTCTACTAGATGATTCTCCTATGTTCTGTTACTGAGGAACAGGTTCATGGACATGTTCTTGTAGAGAGTTTGTTTCCTTTTCTCTCTGATTAGTTCTCCTTGTCAGGTTTCCCTGAGTGGAAGAACCTGCTCCATCTCTTGTTCCTTCTTTTGATGCTTCTTCAGTCAATTCTTTTACTAGACCAATGGCTTCATATTCATGTTTCTATCTCTCAGAAAATATTAGTTTCATCAAATACAACACGCACACTTTCTTCTACATAAATAGTTCTTTTATTGAATACTTTATATGCTTTGCTATGTGAAGAATATCCCAAGAATACTCCCTTATCACTTCTGGGATCAAACTTACCTAGAGAGTCTTTTCCATTATTGTGCACATAGCACTTGCAACCAAATGCCCTAAAGTAGGATATGTTTGGTTTTCTCCCTTTAGGTAATTCATAGATAGTTTTCTCAACAAGAGGTCTAGTCATGCATCTATTGATTATGTAGCATGCAGTGTTTACAGGCTGTGGGGTAATTTACTATAGAGAAGCATGGTCCTTGCCATATCCTCAAGAGTCCTTTTCTTTCTTTCAACTACCCCATTTGCTGAGGAGTCCTAGGAGCAGAGAAGTTGTGATACCATTTCCATCACAATATTCAGTAAATTTTACATTTTCAAATTCAGTTCCATGATCAGACCTAATGGATGCAAGTTGATGTCCTAATTGTTCCTGAGTTTTGTCTAACAAAGGCAGTAAACATTTCAAATGCTTCATCTTTGGATGTCAGAAATAGTACCCAGGTAAATCTAGAGTAATCATCAACAAACACCATCACATATTTCTTTCCACCTCTGCTCATGGTTCTCATTGGTCCACAAATATCCATATGAACTAGTTCCAACGTCTTGGAACATATTTACCATTTTCTTGGATTTGAAGGATGACCTTACCTGCTTCCCCTTGCACATGCCTCACAAACTTTGTCTTCCTTGAACTTGATATTAGGTAACCCTATCACCAAGTCCTTGGGAGACTAATTTTTTTAGCTGATTTAGACTGGCATGGCCAAGTCTTTTGTGCCACAAGAGGAGATCATTAACTAGCACACTTATACAAGTGAGTTAATTTTCTGGAAGAGTTGACAAATCTACAATGTAAATATTGTTAACTCTTTTTCCCTGCAAAACAATCATGTCATGGGTAAGGTTAATCACAAAACATTTGGTAGAGGTGAAACTACAAGGTTACCTCTGTCACACAGTTGTGATACACTGATTAGGCTGTATTTCAAGCCGTATATCAAGTAGACATTCTCAATGGAATGCGAGTCTGTCTTACCTAGAGCTGTCAATATGGGCTGGGCTAGCCTAGTCCAGCTCACGTGGGCTTTAGCAATTGACGGCTTGGGCTGGGCTAGCCCACCATTTTGATGGGCCTTATAATGGTCAGCCCACCCCGACCTTATGTGGGCTGCGGGCCCCCACAGTCCGGCCCATCATTTTTAAAAATATAATTTTATATTTTTTCTTTAAGTTCTAACCTAAAAGCATTATTATTTAATGGTTATCCTATTGGAAAAAATTCACAAAACTTAATAACTTTTTATATTAATTCAATATATCACAATAAATACTAAAAAAATGTAAAAGACATGACTATATTTTATTCACTAAAAGTCAAAATTTAAAACAAACTACAATTCAATAGAACATTCATGATGCTTATGAGATATCAAATAAATCATCTTCATCAAATACATTTGAATCCGCTTGTGACATTGTCTTAACATCTTCACTATTATCTACTATTCATATGCATCATTAATTAGTTAAAAATTAAAGATGATTAAATTTTAAAAATTAATAATTTTTAAATTCACATAAAAAATTACCAGTTTGAGTTCGAAAAAACTTGTGCAGCCAATTTCGAGTAGTAACAAGTGTTTGGACATTTTCATAATAAATGCAACTTATGTACTTTGTAAGAACACACCACCAATACTAAATGTTGATTTCGATGGTACAATGGTAATAAGAATGCTAAGTACATCACGCACCATCATTGAGAGATCGAGATGTCTTCAAGAATGGTCCTTCCAATACATGACAACATCATCTCTTGAAACATCTAAAGATCAAGTTTTGGTTCTTCTTAGTTAAGATCCAATTCTGACTTTCCATCTCTAAAGGCAGTATACTTTTTATTTTTTATATATTTTAAATAATATTTTATTTGGCACACGGACTGGCCCGGCCCAGCCTCAGTCAAGCCTTACGGGCCACGAGCATACTCGGGCGGGGCTTAAAAGTCTCGTTTTTAAACGGGCTCCAAAAGTTCTAGCCCAGCCCTGTTAAATCACGGGCTGGGTTGGGCCAACGGGCCAAACCCATACTGACGGCTCTAGTCTTACCTACCTTTCAAACCCCAATGAAGTCTAATAATAGCTCAACCAACCTTTCTTTAGACAAAAAAATAATTTTGTCCTTGAGATGCATAATACTTACCTCATGCTCATCGTCTGATTCTCCAATGGCCATTAGAGCTTGCTCTTCTTCAGCGTCATCTTCTGACTCTTCATCAAAGGTTTCACCCCAAGCAGCCACTATATCCTTGGTTGAACCTTTGTTTCTCTTGGATTGAACCTATTCCTTCTTCCTGTTTCTTCGTTCAACCCTTTCTTTCTTCCACTCAATTTCCCATTGAGGGCAATTCTTGATCATGTGGTCAGTCTTACCACACTTATAGTGGCCATCATTGGTCTATTTCTCAAGAGCTCTTGTCTTGTTAAAGTTTGTACTTATTGATGACCCATTTCCTCTCATCAGGTACTTTTTGAAATCTCTAGTGATCATAGCCATCGCATCATCTTCTAGATCTGAACCTTTTGTAATTTTGAGAGCCAAGCTTCTCTTCTTCTTGGGTGTATCCATCTTCCTGGTTTGCCTTCTCAATTCATATGCAGTAAGATTCCCAATCAGTTCATCCAGCCTGAGAGTGGCCATATTCTTGTACTCCTGAATGGCAGTGATTTTTCTTTCCCAAGCAATTGAAAGAACTCTTGTCAAGATCTTCTCAACCCTGTCTTCTTCAAGAATAACTCTTCCAGGAGACTTATGTTCATTTGTCAGTGTAGTGAACCTAGTGTACATCTCTTGAATAGTTTCTCCATATTTCATAGTCAAATTCTCATATTGAGAATACAACAATGTTCCTCTTGATCTCTTCACTTGAAGTGTTCCTTCATGAGCACTTGCAAAGTATCCCATATCTCTTTGGCAGTAGTACATCTTTGGATCCTACTGTATTCATCTGTACCCACTCCACATACAAGCCATTTGTTGACCTTAGCATTTTTCTCCCACTTTCTCAAATCTTCAGCAGTGCTGTCATCCATTGTCTTTGGCACTTCCACTTCTTCCTCATTTTTTATTGTAGTTTCCAAAGAACTATCAGTGACTATATCCCAGAGTTCATAGTCTCCCCCTATGATATGATCATTTATCCTATTCTTCCACCACGAGTAATACTGTGCATTGAATAGGGGAAGCCTAGCAGTGTATTGTCCTTCCCAGTTCCTAGGTGGTGCACTCATGTTGATCTTTTCCGAAGGTATTAGCCTCTTCAAGGATAACCCCCTCTGATACCAATTGATGTTCAAAACATCAATACCACATAAGAGAGGGGAGGGGGGGGGGGTGATTTGTGTAGTACCTAATTTTCGTTCTAGAGGTGTTCTAACTACTACTTTTTGCAGAATTAAAATACAAAAATAAAGAACATAGAGATTTTTACATGGAAAACACCTGGCTCAAAAGGTGAAAAAATCACAACCTACTACTCAGTAGGATTTTACCAAACATCCCCTAAACTCAATGAGATAAAAAAATATTATTTATAAAACTCTTGTAAACCTAAGGATTAACTCTAATCCCACTATGGTACACAACCTCAAATGTTGCGACACTTTCAAGTTAACCCTAACTTGAATACTCAAAGTACCTAATACAATCGCTTCTATGAAAGCTGGAAAGATACAAGTTTTAAATCACCTACTACAATTGAACTAGAATAAGAATAAATACAATGAAACTGGTTCTTCTATCTTATTCAAGTAGCTACATGCGTGTACACTTGATCTCACATAAATTGATTTTTCTCAATTTTGCTTAACTTTAGCGTATGTGCATGCCTGTAAAGAGAACAACTCAGTTATTTACTAGATTAGTAATTAGAGTTTGATTGTAACTCAATTTCTGATCCTCCATTGAGTTTGAGTCCTAGACCAATCCAAACTCCAACCCTTATCCGGACGTGTTCTCTTCTCATAAGGAGACTTCCTTCTCCTTATCCCATATGCAATCTTTTCGAGCAGTTTAGAAGATATTCAGTAAATATTGATGCTTGATCCCAAAGGCTTATCTACGCCTTTATAAGTGTTAGGAACATCATCAGCTACAATTGAGGTTGCACAAGCAACTGTTTTTATGAGACGGACATGTTTCATTATTGTCCTTTTTGGCCTGCTCGTTGCTATTGATTCAAGTTGTTGAGGTTCCTGAGTTGGAATCTCCTCTACTGGCTCTCCATCCAGAGGGCAATCTTCATTTGTTTCCTCTTCTACTTCTTTTGTAGGAAAAACAAATTTTCCCTCAAACTCCACCTGCTTAGAAGCACAATAATCTTATTTGGTATCTTCACTTATTACCTTATTTACAATAGGAGATCATCGAAGGTAACATCCCTGCTGAATATTACTTTCTTCGTCATAGCACACCATAAGCGATATCCTTTGACTCCAGAAGTAATCCCCATAAAAGTAACACTATTTGCCCTTGGATCCAATTTTGACTCTGTCACATGATAATATGCAGTTGAGTCAAACACGTACAAAGAGCCATAATCTACAGCAGGCTTTCCTCACCATTTTTCAAATGGTGTCTTGCATCAATAGCAGCAGATGGTAGTCGATCAATGAGGTGGCATGCATATGTAACTGCCTCAGCCCAAAACTCTTTGCCCAAGCTAGCATTGGACAACATACACCGTACCTTCTCCAGCAAGGTCCGGTTCATCCTTTTTACCACTCTATTATGTTGTGGAAGTGTCGGACGATGCCATCATTTTCATAGACCTTATTGAAATGATCATTTTTGTATTCACCTCCATTGTCTGTGGGAATACACTTGATCATTCTTCCTGTTTGATTCTCCACCATCGTATTCCATTTGAGAAAAACTCCCAGCACTTCATCTTTGCTCTTCATTGTATACATCCATACTCTTCGAGAAAAATTATCAACAATGGTTACAAAATAGTGCTTCCCACCTAATGAAGGTGTTTTGAAGGACCCCAAACATCAGAGTGTAGATAATAAAACATGCCATTAATATTATGGATCGATGTACCAAATTTTACCCTTGCCTGTTTTCCTTTGACACAATACTCACAAAACTCCAAATTGCAAGTCTTTACTCTTTTCATCAATCGTTGATCTGATAGAGTCTTCAAGAATTTTCCTCCAGCATGTCCCAAGCGCATGTGCCATAGCCTAGATGCTTTTGCCTCTTTGTCATCACTGGACGTCAGTGTCGTTGTCCCAATAATTGTACTACCACGACAACGGTACATGTTATTGTTCTTTCAATTAGCCTTCATTACCACTAGTACACCCGAGCATACTCTCTTCACTCCATTTTCTGCAACGATTTTGAATCCTTTTGATTCTAGGGCTCTCACAGAGATGAGATTCTTCTTCAAATTCGGTACTTATCGAACATCTGTTAATGTTCTGATCATTCCGTCATGGTTCCTTAATCGTATTGAACCAATGCCATATAAGGTAAGAGGGCTGTTTTCTGCTGTGTGAATGACTCCATATTCTCCTTCTTGAAATTTCACGAACCAATCCCTATTGGGACACATATGATAGCTACAAGCCGAGTCCATCAACCATAGGTCTGTTGATGCTGATAACTCTGTTGTTACTAATGAGAAGTCTGAATCATCACAATCAGCTATATTTGAATCCATAATGGCCTTTCCGTTGTCTTGTTTGGCCTTATTCTTCAACCTCGGGCAATCTTTCTTGCATTGCCCCTTTTCTCGATAAAAGGCACATTCATTTTTGCTGGGTTTAGATCTTGACTTAGATATTTCTTTCTTTGTCTTCGTTTGATTTTGAGGACGACCCCTTACATATAGTGCTTCTCCTTCTCCGCCCTTATGTTTTTCTCGCTTTCTTTGTTCATAGCTGTACAAAGCCGAACAAACTTCTCTTAGAGAAACTTCATCATTTCCATGAAGTAGAGTAGTTTCAAGGTGCTCGTACTCATCAGGAAGTGACGCCAACAACATCAAGGCCAAGTTACCATCATCATAAGTTGTATCCATATTTTGCAAATCTACGACCAACTTATTAAAACTGGTGATATGTTCATTCATCGTGGTACCAGGAACATAGGTGAAGTGAAACAGTCTCTTCTTCATGTACAATTTATTTTGACTGTTTTTCTTCAAAAATTTATCCTCAAGTGCTTTCCATAATTTACTTGCAGAAGTTTTCTTTGTGTATGGATATTTCTGCTCTCTAGCAAGGTAGGATCGAATGGTACCGCAAGCAACACGGTTTAGAATCTTCCAATCTTCTTCTCCAATAATGTCTGGTTTCTTTTCTTCAATGGCCAGATCTAGCCCTTGTGGAAAAAGGACATCTAGAACTTCGCTTTGCCACATCCCAAAATTTCTGGACCCATAAAAAATTTCTACCGCAAATTTTGTATTTGACACAATTCTTGTCATAATCGAAGATGCCAATGATGACATATTGCTAACATTTGATGTTGATTCTTCTTGTTTATTGTCTCTCATTTTGACACAAATATTAGTTAATAGCTGACGAAAAACAAATTAAGATTATTTCCTTTCTGATGTAGAAGATCAGACTAAGTTGCAACCACAGAGCATACTCAGACAAAACCTTGACTCAGTTACAAAGATAAATCTTTTCTAATGGGGAAGATCAGACTATGCTGCAATCCACAGAGCATACTTAGACAGTACCTTGGCTCTGATACCAAGTATTGCGGAAGCCAAATGTGTATAGTGTGAAATACTTAATACACGTAAAAGGGGTCCTTTATTCCTTTAATTAATTTGAAAGTAAAAAATCTTACAAGTAAATGGAAACTTTTACATATGCTAAGAAGGTATTTTACTAAGGGCGTTTTGAAGTCAACGACTTGTCTAAAGTTTTTTATTTTTTTATTTTTTATATACAGCATATTATTGTTGGAACGAATCCAAATAAAACACTTTAGCCTTCATATCGAATTACTTGGTACAACAACATAAGCGGAGGCATACCTGAATCCATAAGTGGAAGCTCCTTAATCCTTCTTGAAGATTGTTCAAGGTTTGCCTTTGGAAGCTCCTTGATCCTTCTTGAAGATTGTCTTGAAGTTTTGGATTTCACTTGATATCCAAGACAAATGTGAGGATTGGTTTTCCATTTGATATGGAAGAACAAGTTTGTGCTCTCTCTCTCAATGGGAGAAAGAAGAAGAGAATGTCTTGCATTCTTGTGGGAACCATAACCCCCTCATTATAACATGTGAGTTATGAAACTCAAAGGTCACAAGAATGTAACCTTGGTTACATGTATGTAACCTTAGTTAGCCCATCATTAACTAAGGTTACTCTTTTGGGTATCTACACATTAGTCCTACACTTTATATGACAATGTATTGGCCCCCTTAACAATAATGTCCATAAGACCACTAATATAGGCCAAACCAAAAGATAGCACATAACATATAATTAATCCATATATTGTCCATATGTATGTATTATAAGTCCAAATGTCTAACAATCTCCCACTTGGACTATACATTCATGCATATGTACAAACCTTAGCATTATATGTTACATTATAACTTTATGAGCTCAGAATATCTATCATAATAAAATTGTCATGAACAATCCGGTCCATCAATCATACCAATATAGGATCTAAGAGATCTTAGTTACTCTTTCGTAACTAGACCCAACATAGATCACGTATATCAATATAACCAACGACATGGATCAAGTATATGTGTGTAGCATGGAAATAACATAAAGTGTGGTCTGAAATAGAATGTCTATTTCCAACTGGTTCTCTTTATTGAGATCAATCATAAACCTTAAGAGTACATAAAAACTTTAAAACTGAATGTCTGCAGATATAACCTTAAAACTGAATTACTGAATGTAATGGACAATATATAATTGTATAATACAAAATCCCACTAAAATTCATAATCCTTAACCGATTTGACACCCATGCAAGCAATATGCTTATGAAATACTTTGGGTGGAAATCCCTTAGTGAGCGGATCCGCAATCATGGAGTTTGTACTGGTGTGCTCTATGCACAATTGTCCATTCTGTACTCTTTCTTTAGCAACCCGAAATTTGACGTCCATATGTTTTGCTTTCGTCAAACTACTGTTATTGTTAGCATAAAGGACTGCTGATCTATTGTCGCATAATAGCCTGAGTGGCTTTTTAATGCTGTCTACTATGCGCAGTCCACTAACAAAATTTCGCAGCCATAATGCCTCATTGGATGCTTCATAACATGCCATGAATTCCGCTTCCATAGTGGAAGTGGCCGTAAGAGTTTGCTTGATGCTTCTCCAAGAGGTAGCACCGCCAGCAAGCATGTAAATATAGCCTGATGTAGACTTCAGACTATCCTGACATCCAGCAAAATCGGAGTCGGTGTACCCGATGATCTCAAGCTGGTCCGATCTCCGATATGTGAGCATGTAATCCTTTGTTCTCTGTAAGTACCTCATGACCCTTTTGGCTGCCTTCCAATGGTCCATTCCCGGATTTCTTAGATATCTGCCCAGCATCCCAACAATGTATGCTATATCAGGTCGTGTACATACCTGAGCATACATCAGACTACCTACAGCCGAAGCATAAGGTGTCTTTTTCCATTTTCGTAGTTTCAAAATTATTATTTGGGTACTGTTTGAGACTAAACTTGTCTCCCTTAGCAACAGGGGTGTTGCCTGGTTTACAATCCTGCATGCCAAATCTTTTAAGAACCTTATCGATATAGCCCTTTTGTGACAGACCGAGAACACCTTTGGAGCGATCTCGTTGTATCTGAATTCCTAATACAAAAGAGGCATCACCAAGATCTTTCATTTCAAATTTCTTTGAAAGAAATTTCTTAGTTTCATGCAATAATGCTATATCGTTACAGGCAAGCAGTATGTCATCGACATATAAAACCAGAAAAATATATTTACTCCCACTGAACTTATGGTATATACAATCATCAGCAATATTCGGTTCAAAACCAAAAGATGTAATGACTTCATGAAACTTATAATACCATTGACGGGAAGCTTGCTTGAGCCCATAGATGGATTTCTTTAATTTGCAAACCCTTTTCTTTGAGTCTCCCGAAACAAAGTTTTCAGGTTGCACCATATAAATTGTTTCCTCAATGTCACCATTGAGAAACGCTGTCTTAACATCCATCTGATGAAGTTCAAGATCAAAATGTCCTACTAGTGCCATTATAGTCCTGAAAGAGTCTTTCGATGAAACTGGAGAGAAAGTCTCTTTATAATCAATGCCTTCCTTTTGAGTGTAGCCTTTTGCAACAAGACGAGCTTTATACTTAATGACATTGCCCCCTGAATCCCTCTTGGTTTTAAATATCCATTTGCAACCAATTGGTTTAATACCTTCGGGCAATGTAACAAGCTCCCAAACGTCGTTATCGCTCAGAGACTTCATCTCATTATTCATGGCATCAATCCACTTTTGAGAGTTAGAGCCTTTAATGACTTGACGGAAGTTGATTGGATCATCTTCCTCAAGTCCAATGTCACTTTCTTGTTCTTGGAGAAATACAACATAATCATCCGGAATTGCATTTCTCCTTTCTCTAGTGGATCTCCTTAATGGCACTTCAGTTTCTTGAGGTTGTTGAGTTTGATTTTCATTAGTAATATCAGGAACTTGATTAGGGAGATTTTCGAGATTGTCTTGAATATCCGTGTCAGGAATGAGAACACCCTGACCAAGATCAACAACTTGAGAGAAAGACACATGTTCTTCCTCAAAGACAAAATCTCTAACAACTTTATCTCCCCACCCCCAAACTCAATATCCTCAAAGAATCGAGCATTACCCGTCTCAAAAATAGTTCTAGAAGTGGGATCATAAAACTTATACCCCCTGGATCTTTCAGAGTATCCAACAAAATAGCTACTAACTGTTTTAGCATCCAGTTTCTTTTCATTCGGCCTGTAAGGCCTTGCCTCAGCTGGACAACCCCAAATGTGTAAGTGCTTAATACTGGGTTTATTTCCAGTCCAAAGTTCATATGGGGTTTTGATTGTAGCTTTAGTTGGAACTCTATTAAGAATATAAGCTGCGGTTTTCAATGCTTCTCTCCAGAGTGAGTCTGGCAAAGTAGTACGACAAATCATAGTTCTTACCATGTCCTTAAGGGTCCTATTTCGTCTCTCAGCTACACCATTCATAGTAGGACTGCCTGGCATAGTATACTGAGGAACGATCCCACACTCATCTACGAATTTAGCAAATGGCCCTGGACGTTGTTCACCTGAACCATCATATCTACCATAGTATTCACCACCACGGTCAGGTCTAACGGTTTTAATCTTTTGCTTAGTTGATTTTCAACCTCGGCCTTATATGATTTGAACACGTCTATAGATTGGGACTTTTCATGAATGAGATATAGGTACCCATAACGAGAGTAATCGTCTATGAATGTGATAAAGTATTGTTGACCATTTCTACAAGGTATAGTGAATGGCCCACAAATATCCGTATGTATCAATTCTAAGACATTCGAAGCTCTCCAGCACCCAATCTCGTCTTTTTTGTTTGTTTACCCTTGATACACTCAATGCAAATATCCGAATTTGAGGAATCAAGAGAATCAAGAATTCCTTCTGACACAAGTTTCTGAATTCTTTGTTTAGATATGTGACCCAAACGTTTGTGCCAGAGTGATAAATAATTCTCATTAGTTAATTTTCTTTTGGTACCACTTGAACTTGTATGCAAAGTTTCATTATGTGAGGTTATTATGTCAACTAAATATAGGCTATCATATGTTGATAAAAGACCAGTACCGATAAGATTTGAACCTTGAAAGAGACTAACTTTATTGTCACCAAATGAACATGAATAACCGGATATGTCCAATTTGGGAATAGAAATTAAATTCCGTCTAAAAGACGGTACAACAAAAGTCTCATTCAAATCTAAATAAAAACCAGTCTTAAACAATAGCCTAAATTTTCCAATAGCCTCAACTTCAACCCTTTTGCCGTCACCCACATAGATGTATCTTTCACCATCATTTGGTTTTCGGCAGTTCAGGCAACCCTGCATAGATATACTTATGTGAGTAGTAGCAGCAGAATCTACCCACCAAGTATCCTAGGTACCGAAAGTAAATTAACTTCAGAACAAACAAGAGAAAGAGATGTACCCTTTTTTGCACGCCAAGCGTGGTATTTGGTACAATCTTTCTTCATGTGATTAGTCCCCTTACAGAAAAAGCAACCTGATTCTTTAGTTTCAACCTTAGGTTCCTTATGTTGCTTCTTCTGGGGCCTTGCAACCGCAACTTCCTTATTTTTCCTCTTCTTATTATCTTTAGAAGAGGATGCCAAATGAGCACTTTCTGTCTTATCTTGCTTTATTCTCTCTTCATCTTGCACACAATGTGAAATGAGCTCATTAAGAGTCCATTTCTCCTTCAGGCAGTTGTAATTGACCTTAAACTTATTAAAGTGTGCAGGAAAAGAGATCAAAACTAAGTACACAAGCAGTTCCTCAGGTAATTCTAACTTGAGTGACTTTAGTTTCGAAGCAAGATGAGACATTTCCAAAATGTACTCCCTTATGTTTCCCTTGCCTTTATGCCTCATGGAAACAAGTTTACTCAAAAGAGTACTTGTTTCCGCCTTTTCGTTTTGTGCAAAACGCTTTTCAAGGTTTTCAAGGAAAACTTTGGCATTATTTTCATCATTTATAGTGCCCCTAAAAGATTCTGGAATTGCACGTTTCATGATCATTAGACTCATGCGATTTGAGCATTCCCACTTCTCCATCTCCTTCTTTTCATCAGAAGAAGATGTATCCTCAAGAGAAGCAGGTTTCTCAATCCGAAGTGCAAGGTCTAGATCCATGCAACCGAGAACTATCATAATGTTCTCTTTCCATTCCTTAAAGTTTGTGCCGTTAAGCACAGGGATGCTGTTAATGTTTGCAGATATTGTAGCAGCTGAAGAATTCACTGAAAATAGAACAAGGACAACTTAATACATGCTTACAATTACTTGAATTTTAAACTGGAGTTAACAGATTCAAAATAGGCAAATCCCATTACAAGATACCCAGCACAACATTGATTTTAGTCTTTGGATAGAAAATCAACTTGTAAGTGGTACTCTTGGTGTAGTAATCAAATATTGACAATAAACTCCTGTCAAATATCAAGCCTTCCTTTGGGACGACTTAATATTCACATGGAAAACTTAATAATTGTCACATATTTATCACCACAAGCATGTTCGAATTCCTGCCAAATAACAACCTTCCTTTGGGCCGGTGTTAAACGCATGGAATACTAACACAGTCATCTTATACTTCAAAATCAACCAATCTACACAAAAGAGGTTACTTTGGTAACATAATGTTTCAATGGACTAATTTAAAATATTAGATGCAAAACTAAATAGTTCTTTAAGCCATATATTGAACCTTAACTGAAAAAGTTACATGTATGACATGTAAAAACTGAACATTAAAAACTTAATCTTAATTGTACGAAACAAAATCTGAAGCATGATGGACAAAAAAAAAACAACTAATCTTAAAACTGAATATTAATGTACAAAACATTAATACTTAAAAAAAATGAATATTAATTGACATATTATTAATGTACGTTAAAATCTGAAAACTTAAAAAACGTTTCAATTAATAATGAAAAACATTTCTTTAATTAATTGAAAAAATATTTCTTTAATATTAATCTTGCATTATGACTCCATTAATATCTTAATTAAATAGAAAAAACGTTTCAATAATAATGAAAAACGTTTCTATTAATTAATTTTGCATTATGGTTTCATTAATGTCACCAGAAAAATGTTTTCAATAAAAAAAACGTTTCTGTCCAGGACCTTTTGCGGCGACGAACGCTGCCACTAAACCCATAGAAGTCGCAGCTAAATGTATTAGTGGCGAGTATGTATTGAAGCTGGAGTTGCCGTCACTGAAGGTTATTTGTGGCAACATTGCGACGAACGCTGCCACTAAACCCATAGAAGTCGCCGCTAAATGTATTAGTGGCGACTATGTATTGAAACTGGAGTTGCCGTCACTCAACGATAATAAACTTAATGGGGTTTTCAACAAAAGGCTTAATCAAGGAATCATGTTCAACAATCGAAATTAGGCAATTTATTTCAACATTTCAATTCATATGGTGATAATATGGTCTCGAAATACTAAAGTTTATCATCAACAAATCATTCATGAAAGCATGCTTTATCAAGGTACTAGAATTTCAAAATCAAAATTCTATCTTAAGTTAATCACGAAGCTTTATAACATGGATTTCATGAACTTCCAAATGATCCAATACGAAGGAGGCTCTGATACCAATTGTTTGAATGAATCCAAATAAAACACTTTAGCCTTCATATCGAATTACTTGGAACAACAACATAAGCGGAGGCGTACCTGTATCCATAAGTGGAAGCTCCTTAATCCTTCTTGAAGATTGTTCAAGGTTTGCCTTTGGAAGCTCCTTGTGTTGGAAGCACGTTCTCAAGGCATTATACTAAACGTGTGTTCATATTTGTAGGTTTTGATGAATGACAAACTATGTGCAAATTGACATATGACGAGGTCCAAGCACAAGCGCAAAATTGATATATAACGAGATTCAAGCACAAGACAAAGATCGAGATTAAGTTTTATATGAGTCGGTATTTAATTGTGATCTTGATCCGACAACTTAAACTCAAGACTTGGCTTCTCTCGTAAAAATATTTTTAACAAATCATGCATATTTAATTTAGAGCAAAATGATTTTAAATAATGCATATTTACTTTAGTCAAAAGGATTTTTAAACATGCCTCTAAAATCTGGACTAAGATAATCGATTATGTACTTATGATAATCGATTATGTTTAAGTCAGCTGCTTGACAATCGATTGTGAACTTATGACAATCGATTGTGTTAAGGCAGTGAGCATCAGATTTTTCAAATCTGCATGACAATCGATTGTGAACCTTATGACAATCGATTCTGATGAGGCAGTGTCCATCAAAGTTTTTCAAAGCTCAAAATAATCGAGTGTGAAGCTAATGACAATCGATTGTGAAGAGACAGTGTCCATCAGATTTTTCAAAGTCACAAAATAATCGATTGTGAACTTATGACAATCGATTGTGTTGAGGCAGTGTCTTCCAGACTTTTTCAAAGTTATTAAATAATCGATTGTGAACCTATAACAATCGATTGTCAAGAGGCAGTGTCTAAATTGATTTTTCAAGACTGATATATAATCGATTGTTAACTTAATATAATCGATTGTATAACTGACCGTTGCCAAAATGTTTTCAAATACCGTCAGGTAATCGATTATTGATTTCTTATAATCGATTGTTTTAATTAAAATCTGGAAAGGATTTTTTGAACGTTGCTGAATAATCGATTATAGATTTCTGACAATCGATTGTTTTAAGTAAAATCTGGAAAGGATTTTTTGAACGTTGCTGAGTAATCGATTATTGATTTCCTATAATCGATTGTTTTAAGTAAAATCTGGAAATGATTTTTTGAACGTTGCCAGTAATCGATTATTGATCTTAGATAATCGATTGTTATGCGTAAAATCTGGGATTGATTTTTGGAAGAACTGGCAAACAATCGATTGTGGTAATTTGACAATCGATTGTCACTGAGTAAAATCAGCAATTCTTAATTGGCAATTAGGCAACGGTAATACAAGGTTTTTCAACTATAAATACAGCTTCAAATCAGTCTTTTAAGAACAACAACACACAACAACTGATCATACAATTTCTAAAGCTTGCATACTTTATTGCTTATCATTTTATATTCATTACATAAGCTTTTGAGAGCCAAATTCTTGTCGAAAGTTGTTGCGATCTTGAGCGTATTCTTTTTACTCATATCTACTCTTAAAGGAGTGTCTTGTTTGAGTGCTAAGTGTTTTTGTACACTTGAAGGGAAGTGTTAGCCCCTTGTGTTGTAAGAAGGAACTTGTGTTTCCTTGGTTGAAGTCTTGGAGTGTTGTATCTCCGAGCAAAGGTTGTTGAGGCTTGTGTCCTCAAGTTGTAACGGTTTGTTGAGCACCCGTAAGCTTAACAAGTTAGTGGACATCTCGAGAGAGTCTCTCGGGGACTGGACTAGCCACGGGTTGTGGTGAACCAGGATACATCGGTGCGTTTGTTCTAATTTATTTACTTATCGCACTTATTTATTTCCTGCAATTTTTTAAATTATGCAAGTTTACGCTAATTTTTATTATAACGCTATTCACCCCCCCTCTAGCGTTAAGCGTATTATCTAACAATTGGTATCAGAGCCCAACTCTCTGAAGACTTAACCGTTTGAGAGAAACATCCATGGCTTCTACTCGTGATTCTTTTGCAGGAATAGGTGAAGGACAATGCTCCACCGGACCACCGCTATTCGATGGTACAAATTATACATATTGGAAGGAGAGGATGAGAATATTTGTACAATCTAATAGTTTTCATCTTTGGAAGGTCATAATTAATGGAGAACAAATTCCAACCAAGAAGGTTTAAAATGAATGGGTCCCAAAGTCTGAAGATGAATACGATGCGGATGATATCCGAAAGGTGCAAAATAATGCTAAAGCTATTAATTTATTATATTGTGCTGTAAATGCTGATGATTACAGGAAGATATCTTGTTGCACAACGGCGAAGCAAATGTGGGACAAGCTGGAAATTACGTACGAAGGTACGGACCAGGTAAGGGAAGCCAAAATTGATTTCCTAACCCATGCATATGAATTGTTTCACATGAAGGAAGGCGAAAAGGTCGATGAGATGTTTGAACAATTTTCAAAAATCGTAAATGATTTACATGCTCTTAAGAAGACCTTCACGGATAAGGAACTTGTCCGAAAAATTCTCCGAAATCTCACTCCGGAATGGCGATCCAAGGCCGACGCGATTCAAGAATCCATTGGCATTTCAAATGTCACCATCGACGCATTAAGAGGTAATCTTAAAACCTATGAATCTACTATACTTAACCCTCTTGTTGATGATCAAAGGAAGCAAAGAATCTCTCTCAAGGCAAGCACAAGCCAACCTCAAAATGATGAGGACGGAGACAACGAGTTCGGACTCGTTATTAAGAGATTTCAAAAGTTCATGCGAAAAGAGTATGAACGAAAGGGCAAAAAGCAAGGAGATCAAATAAAGTGCTATGAGTGCGGAGAAACCGGGCACATTAAATCAAATTGCCCAAATGCTAAAAAGGAGAAGAAACCCTTCAAGAAGCAACGAGCATACATATCTTGGGGAGGCGACTCCGGTGACGAGTCAAGTGAGGAAGAAGAAGACGAAGCCGCAAATCTTTGTCTTATGGCACAAGAAGACAACAAAGAAGAGGTATGTCAAATTTCTTCCAAAAATTTCTTTTCCCTTGAAGAAATGCAAAATGCTTTTGATGAGTTGTATAGCGAATTTATTAAAGCTTCAAAAACTGTTAAGAGTATAAAAGAAAATGCTTCTTTAAAAGAAAAAGATTTTCAAAAAAAAATCTCTTTTAAAGAAAAGGAATTGGAAAAACTGATTTTAGAAAATGAGAAGTTGAAAGAGGAAAACAAATTTTTTGGCAAGAGAAGCGCCGACAAGCCCGAAAGTTCTAGAAATTGTACTTCTTGCATGCATCTCAAAAATGAAGTTGAAAGGCTTAAGGGCACCTTAGATAAGTTTAACTCTTCTCATACAAATTTGAATGAAGTGCTTGTTAATTTGAAGTCGACCAAGCATGGAAAAGGTTTTAGAATCGAGCCTAAAGAGAAAGTTGAAGCCAACCCCCAACCACCTAAGGCTCAACCTAGGATAAATAAAACAAATGTTCATCCTAGATACAACAAACCTAGAAATGGTTTTCATCAATCGCAACCTAGAAATAATCATGCTAGAAATAATGCACATTCTAGGCCAAACACTAGAAGGAATTTTGAACCTTTTAGAACACCTAGAAATGACTTCCAACCTAGAAACAACTATTCTAGAAATGATGCATATCCTAGAACAAATGGTAGGAGAAATGATTTTCATGATTTGCGCAATAGTTATATTGTCAAGAATAAAGTAAATGAATTTCGTCCGTCCAATTACTATCAACCTAGAAGGATGCATAATCCTAACGTGACTTGTCATTATTGTAGACGAATTGGACATATTGCTCCTGCTTGTTTTACACGACATAGACATAACACTCAATCACATCACTATGATTTGCCTAACCCCCAAGGACCCAAAATGGCATAGGTACCTAAAACTCATTAATCTGTTTTGTAGGTATATTTTAATGGATCAAGTGTACTATGGTATCTTGATAGTGGATGCTCCAAGCACATGACGGGAGACGAATCCAAATTCCTTCAACTAGAACACAAGGAAGGGGGAAATGTTATTTTTGGTGATAACAACAAAGGAAAGATTATCGGCATTGGATCGGTCGGTAAGGATGAAATTTCTTCCATTAAGCATATATTACTTGTGAAAGGTTTAAAACATAATCTCTTGAGCATAAGTCAATTATGTGACAAGGGAAATCTTGTTTTATTTGATTCGGATGAATGCTTAGTTTTTAGACGTAGCGATTTTAAAATTATCCTTCGTGGTTTTAGAATGGATAACATTTATATGGTTGATCTTGCAAATTCTTCACCCGAATATGTGAATTGTTTAATGAGCAAAGAGGATGATTCTTGGTTATGGCATCGTAGAGTAGCTCACATCAACATGCATCTTTTGAACAAATTGGTTTCACAAAATTTAGTTGTTGGTCTTCCAAATTTGAAATTTGAAAATGACTCTATTTGTGATTCTTGTCAAAAAGGGAAGCACACAAAAGCATCTTTTAAATCGAAAAATATTGTTTCAACTACTAGACCATTGCAATTGCTTCACATGGATTTGTATGGACCATCTCGCATTGAAAGTCTTGGTAGAAATCGTTATGCTTTTGTTATTGTTGATGATTATTCCAGATTTACTTGGACTTTATTTCTTGCCCATAAAAGTGATGCTTTTCAGAATTTTAAATATTTTCTTAAACGTGTTCAAAACGAAAAGGAAACAACCGTCACTTCAATTAGAAGTGATCATGGGGGAGAGTTTGATCACAATCTCTTTGCGGACTTTTCTGACGAACTCGGTATCGAGCATACCTTTTCCGCTCCACGAACACCACAACAAAATGGGGTGGTGGAAAGGAAAAATAGGTGTCTCGAAGAGATGGCTAGAACCATGCTCGAAGAGGCTAAGATTCCCAAACATTTTTGGGCGGATGCCGTGAGTACCGCATGCTACGTTTTAAATAGAGTAGTCATAAGGCCAATACTCATGAAAACCCCTTATGAACTCTACAAGGGAAGGAAACCAAATATCTCCCATTTTAGAGTATTCAGTTGTAAAGTTTTTATTCATAACAATGGAAAAGATCAATTGGGAAAATTTGATGCCAAATCCGATGAAGGAATTTTTATTGGGTATTCTTCACGTAGCAAAGCATATAGGGTATTTAATAATAGAACCCAAACTGTGGAGGAATCCTCTCATATTGTGTTTTCCGAAAATAATGCTCGCTTGGCGAGAAAGGATTCTTGTTCTGATCTTGCAGGTATTCTAAATAGTTTAAAAGACAAAGTACAAGAGGAAACTCCTAAGGAAATTCAAGATGAAATCTTGGAACAATCAACGGAGGAAACGCCACAATTGGAGAAAGAAACAAAAATGCCTAACGAGTGGAGGACAATCAAAGATCACCCTCTCGAACAGGTAATTGGCGACGTCGGAGAAAAGGTAAGTACCCGAAACTCCCTTAGGAACACCTTAGGACATACTGCTTTTGTTTCTCAAATTGAACCAACAACCATCTCCGAAGCAATTGGGGATGAATTTTGGACCTTGGCAATGCAAGAGGAGCTTAACCAATTCAAACGGAATGACGTTTGGGATTTGGTGCCAAGACCCAAAAATCATACCATAATTGGTACGAAATGGGTTTTTCGAAACAAACTAGATGAAAATGGTGTAATCACTAGAAACAAAGCTAGGCTTGTAGCAAAAGGCTGTAATCAAGAAGAGGGTATTGACTATGAAGAAACATATGCTCCCGTAGCTAGATTAGAAGCTATTCGTTTATTGCTTGCTTTTGCCTCTTCTATGAATTTCAATTTATATCAAATTGATGTGAAAAGTGATTTTCTAAATTGTGTTATTCAAGAAGAAGTTTATGTTGAACAACCCCCCGGTTTTGAAGATTTTAAATCTCCCGATCATGTTTTCAAACTCAAAAAGGCTCTTTATGGTTTAAAACAAGCTCCCCGAGCTTGGTATGAAAGATTGAGTAAATTTCTATTGGAAAATGATTTCATTAGGGGGAAAGT
The DNA here is from genome assembly GCA_034376525.1 of Nicotiana benthamiana. Taxonomy (NCBI): domain Eukaryota; kingdom Viridiplantae; phylum Streptophyta; class Magnoliopsida; order Solanales; family Solanaceae; genus Nicotiana; species Nicotiana benthamiana. The sequence continues at coordinate 133,331,761 of CM067329.1, read as the reverse complement.
TGACACCACTCTTTTTGTTAAGCATAAAAACAATGATATTTTATTAGTTCAAATCTATGTGGATGATATTATATTTGGTGCTACTAACAATGTTTTGTGCAAGGAATTTTCCGATTTAATGACAAGCGAATTTGAGATGTCTATGATGGGTGAGTTAACATTCTTTTTGGGATTACAAGTAAAGCAAATGAAAGAAGGTACGTTCATTTGCCAAACGAAATATTGCAAAGAATTGCTGAAACGATTTGAAATGACCAATGCAAAAGCAATGGCAACCCCCATGAGCACATCCGATCATCTAGACAAAGATGAGAAAGGTAAGGAAGTCGACATCAAAAAGTATCGAGGTATGATTGGCTCTCTCCTTTATCTTACCGCTAGTCGTCCGGACATCATGTTTAGCGTGTGCTTATGCGCTCGTTATCAATCGTGACCGAAGGAGTCTCACCTAACTGCGGTGAAACGGATATTGAAGTATCTTGTTGGTACTGTAAATGTGGGTCTATGGTACCCCAAAGGTTCTTCATGCCAACTTGTTGGCTATTCCGATTCCGATTTTGCTGGATGCAAATTGGACCGCAAGAGCACTAGTGGCACTTGCCATTTGCTCGGTAGCTCTCTCGTCTCTTGGTTTAGCAAGAAACAAGTAAGTGTTGCGTTGTCCACAACCGAGGCTGAATATGTAACCGCGGGGAGTTGTTGCGCTCAAATCCTTTGGATGAAACAACAACTCTTGGACTATGGCCTAAGTCTTGATCATATCCCTCTTAGATGTGATAATACTAGTGCCATATGCTTGACGAAGAACCCCGTTCTTCATTCGCGAACAAAACACATTGAAATTAGACATCATTTTATAGGAGATCACGTTCTCAAGGGCGATGTCGAAATTGAATTTGTTGAAACCAAAGATCAATTGGCCGACATCTTTACAAAGCCCTTAGAGAAAGAGTCCTTCTTCCGAATTTGTAGTGAACTCGGGATCCTTGACTCCACGTTGATCTAAGTCATGCATTGCATTTTCCCTTTCACATGTTTTCTAACTTGAGCGTCGGAGACGTCTAACGTATTTTTGCAGGTATCGCCCTAAAGGCAGGGGGAATTATAAAGCTTGACGCACAGAACACTCGATTTCTCTTTTATTTAATCGATTATCCAGTATCAATAATCGATTGTCTTGACATTGTTTGCATTATTATGTCTGAAGTTGCAGATTTAATAAATAAACAAGTTTTTTTAATTATTCTATATTTTTTTGCTAATGGCAAAAGGGGGAAGATAACGGGTATGCACTCTCAATACTTATCGGCATAAATTGAGGGGGAATTCATATATTGAGGGGGAACAAATTGCATATCTATATATTTGTTGCATATCTTTACTTGTCTTGAATCGTCATTATGAATTGCCTAATATGCATATCCCGCTTAAAGTTTGCCATTATCAAAAAGGGGGAAATTGTTGGAAACACGTTCTCAAGGCATTATACTCAACGTGTGTTCATATTTGTAGGTTTTGATGAATGACAAACTATGCGCAAATTGACACATGACGAGGTCCAAGCACAAGCGCAAAATTGATATATAACGAGATTCAAGCACAAGACAAAGATCGAGATTAAGTTTTACATGAGTCGGTATTTAATTGTGATCTTGATCCGACAACTTAAACTCAAGACTTGGTTTCTCTCGTAAAAATATTTTTAACAAATCATGCATATTTAATTTAGAGCAAAATGATTTTAAATAATGCATATTTACTTTAGTCAAAATGATTTTTAAACATGCCTCTAAAATCTGGACTAAGATAATCGATTATGTACTTATGATAATCGATTATGTTTAAGTCAGCTGCTTGACAATCGATTGTGAACTTATGACAATCGATTGTGTTAAGGCAGTGAGCATCAGATTTTTCAAATATGCATGACAATCGATTGTGAACCTTATGACAATCGATTGTGATGAGGCAGTGTCCATCAAAGTTTTTCAAAGCTCAAAATAATCGAGTGTGAAGCTAATGACAATCGATTGTGAAGAGACAGTGTCCATCAGATTTTTCAAAGTCACAAAATAATCGATTGTGAACTTATGACAATCGATTGTGTTGAGGCAGTGTCTTCCAGACTTTTTCAAAGTTATTAAATAATCGATTGTGAACCTATAACAATCGATTGTCAAGAGGCAGTGTCTAAATTGATTTTTCAAGACTGATATATAATCGATTGTTAACTTAATATAATCGATTGTATAACTGACCGTTGCCAAAATGTTTTCAAATACCGTCAGGTAATCGATTATTGATTTCTTATAATCGATTGTTTTAATTAAAATCTGGAAAGGATTTTTTGAACGTTGCTGAGTAATCGATTATAGATTTCTGACAATCGATTGTTTTAAGTAAAATCTGGAAAGGATTTTTTGAACGTTGCTGAGTAATCGATTATTGATTTCCTATAATCGATTGTTTTAAGTAAAATCTGGAAATGATTTTTTGAACGTTGCCAGTAATCGATTATTGATCTTAGATAATCGATTGTTATGCGTAAAATATGGGATTGATTTTTGGAAGAACTGGCAAACAATCGATTGTGGTAATTTGACAATCGATTGTCACTGAGTAAAATCAGCAATTCTTAATTGGCAATTAGGCAACGGTAATACAAGGTTTTTCAACTATAAATACAGCTTCAAATCAGTCTTTTAAGAACAACAACACACAACAACTGATCATACAATTGCTAAAGCTTGCATACTTTATTGCTTATCATTTTATGTTCATTACATATGCTTTTGAGAGCCAAATTCTTGTCGAAAGTTGTTGCGATCTTGAGCGTATTCTTTTTACTCATATTTACTCTTAAAGGAGTGTCTTGTTTGAGTGCTAAGTGTTTTTGTACACTTGAAGGGAAGTGTTAGTCCCTTGTGTTGTAAGAAGGAACTTGTGTTTCCTTGGTTGAAGTCTTGGAGTGTTGTATCTCCGAGCAAAGGTTGTTGAGGCTTGTGTCCTCAAGTCGTAACGGTTTGTTGAGCACCCGTAAGCTTAACAAGTTAGTGAAAATCTCGAGAGAGTCTCTCGGGGACTGGACTAGCCACGGATTGTGGTGAACCAGGATACATCGGTGCGTTTGTTCTAATTTATTTACTTACCGCACTTATCTATTTCCTTCAATTTTTAAATTCCGCAAGTTTACGCTAATTTTTATTATAACGCTATTCACCCCCCCTCTAGCGTTAAGCGTATTATCTAACACCTTGATCCTTCTTGAAGATTGTCTTGAAGTTTTGGCTTTCACTTGATATCCAAGACAAATGTGAGGATTTCCACTTGATATGTAAGAACAAGTTTGTGCTCTCTCTTTCAATGGGAGGAAGAAGAAGAGAATGTCTTGCATTCTTGTGGGAACCATAACCCCCTTATTATAACATATGAGTTATGAAACTCAAAGGTCACAAGAATGTAACCTTGGTTACATGTATGTAACCTTAGTTAGCCCATCATTAACTAAGGTTACTCTTTTGGTTATCTACACGTTAGTCCTATACTTTATATGACAATGTATTGGCCCCCTTAACAATAATGTCCATAAGACCACTAATATAGGCCAAACCAAAAGATAGCACATAACATATAATTAATTCATATATCGTCCATATGTATGTAGTATAAGTCCAAATGTCTAACAATTATTACATTGGTAAATATTGGGAATTAAACATCGTGTTCCTGTAGTTACGTATTAAATAAGCATGGTTATTTGATTCAAAGAGATCAAGAAAATACATAAAGTCGAACGCTAGCTGTAGAAGATCAGAAGGGATCGAAATGATCATAGACGCAAACAATGGACTTCCCCTGAAAGTTTGCTTTGAAGGGACTTTACAATGTCTTCAACATTTACATCGAATCCATTATCCATCTGCAAGGAACGTAAAATAGATTAATGATTCAACATAAATGCCTGATTTCAAAATAAAAGACAGATAAAATAGTTACTGCCAAGTCTCTTTTGGCATTTAATTTAAACGGTCCTTTTCAGTAAGTATACCTCAGAATCATCTGACGCAGATCATAAGATCAAATTTGTGAGGTTGACCTACCAACGTCTTGAATTATCGTGTCGTGGTAACATAGGGATAATTGAATCCTTTTGAAGATTAGTTTGGTGAACTTAATTATTATTATTATCTATGATAATATATGGAAAATATTAGGCTCATAAAAGTCTCAATAGTAGTTATATTTCAAGCCCATTAATTCCGAAAAGAGTTTTTTTTTATATACTGCTAACTCCATCCCATTTTAGTTGTCAAGGTTACTAAAAATATATGACCAAAAATACTTGTTGTTTAGAAAATCAAGATTAAATTAATTATTTTTTTCCATTTTTCCCTTAATGTTGAATTATACTTGAAAGTAAACAATACTAATAGAGTGTACTTTTATTTAAGAGAGATGAGGATAAATTATTCAAAATTTATGATTTCTTAAGGGGAAATATAAATAACTGAGAGGGAGTAACATTTAGCACGGGAGCTATATATATATATATATATATATATATATATATATATATATATATATATATGGACGTACCTCAGCTACAATGGATATGTCAAGAAAAGTACGAGAAAATGACATTATATTCATGTCACGAACTGAAAGATGCAATTTCTCCATTTCCGACAGTATTCTTCCGACAACTCCATTTTGTTTGTTGCAATAAATGTTAATAAGTGCACTTTCATCAAATTCTCTTAGGTTGATCTCTGCCACTATGTCTTCCTCATTGCTACTATAATCACTTCCTTGGGACAATGAAACATCCGAAGGAACTTTTGCTGCCAATAATCTTTTGCTAGGGTTATTTTTTATTTCTTCTTCAAGAAATTTTACACGTTGTTGAAGCTCTTTCATGTACTGGATAGTGTCTCCTAGTAGAGAAGCCTTGTCCATCTACATCAGGAATCAAAGCAGAACTTATTAGTTCAAGTTGTTGTATCTTTGGATGAATTAGAAAATTAAAGCGAAGACATAAAATGTAACCCAAATGGGGGATTTGGGGGGGGGGGGGGGAGGGTGGGGGGAGCCTTGTCCATCTACATCCTAGTAATTTATTTCACCAGCTGAAGGGCACTTATGTAGGTAAAACAAATAAGATGCATTTGACTATATGAGGATATTTATATGGACTGTTTAACACAAGAGAATGATCGAAATATTAAATTCTCGGTTGGGTTAGCCATCCAAAAGACACTTTTAATAGAATGTGACATTGTTCGCTTTAAATAAGCTTGCATGATTTTGCCGAAAGTGCCTCACGCCATTAAGCATACTTTTATATTTTATATATAATTATTTTCTTATCAATTTTCAGTACGGGACTTTGTTCTTACACTCAATATGAACAACATGAAAACATTTAAAGAATATTGGAGGTCACTGAAGCATGTGGTGAAAATTTTGAGAATATTACGAAGATACTTCCCATCACAAAAAACAGGATATCTCTGGATTTCAAGAGCCAAACAAATTGTTCTTTGACTATGACTTTCATATATTTTTTAAATTGTTAAATAATGTGACTTATAGTATTTAATATGTTGTTTCGAAATATATGAATTTTATTTTAAAAAAGTTAAAGATTATATGTCTGAATTTATGGTCATAATTAAGCAATTTGACTCTATTAATCCAAAAAAATATATATCATCCCTTTTGGGACAAAGGGAGTACTACTTGTCAAACAGGATACTAGACTTCCAGACTTATTTATCAAGGGCCATATCCTCGAAAATTCGCATTCTAGCCATGTCATGCCTAATCACCTCTTCCCAATACCTCTTAGGATACCCTTTGCCTCGCCTCACGCCGAACACCGCCAGTCGCTCACAACTCCTCACTGGGGCGTCAGGACTTCTCCTCCTCACATGTCCGAACCACCTGAGCGTTGCTTCATGCGTCTTCTCATCCATTGGGGCCACCCCCACCTTCTCTCGAATAACTTCATTCTTAGTATTATCTAATCTGGTGAACCCGCACATCCACTTGAGCATCCTCATCTCCGCAACCTTCATTCTCTGAACATGAGTACTCTTTACCGGCTTGCACTCCGTCCCATACAACATGGCAAGTCTAATCACAGCTCTATAAAATTTTTCCTTGAGTTTCTATGGCACTTTCTTGTCAAACAGGACTCCTGATGCAAGCCTCCACTTCGACCACCCCGCTCCTATGTGATAAGTGACATTCCCGTCAATCTCTTCATTCCCCTGAATCACCAACCCAATATTTCTGAAACTGTCCCTCTTGGAGATGACCTGAGATCCAATCTTCATGTCCCTGCCTACTTCGCTTGGCTAGGCGCTAAAATTGCACTCCAGGTATTCAGTCTTAGATCTGCTTATTTTGAAACCCTTAGACTCGAGAGTCTGTCTCCATACCTCTAGACTCTCATCCACACCGACCCTCGTCTCGTCTATCAATACTATGTCATCAGCAAATAGCATACACCAAGGCACATCCCCTTGAATATTTCAGGTTAGAGCATCCATCACCAAGGCAAACAAGAGAGGGCTAAGCGCCGATCCTTGATGAAGCCCCATAACCACCGGGAAATGGTCTGAGTCACCACCCACCGTACTAACCTAGTCTTAGCTCCATCGTACATGTCCTTGATTACTCTAATTTAGGCGTCTGACACGCTCTTCGCCTCTAGGCACCTCCATAGCACTTCCCTTGGAACCTTGTCGTACGCCCTCTCCAAATCAATAAACACCATGTGCAGGTCCTTCTTCTTATCCCTGAACTGTTCCACCAATCTTCTGACAAGGTGGATAGCTTCTGTAGTGGAGCGACCTGGCATGAAACCAAACTGGTTCACCGATATAGATGTCATCTCCCTCACCCTTGCCTCTATCACCCGCTCCCAGACCTTCATGGTGTGACATTAATTAGATATCCGTATAGTTGTTACAACACTGGATATCCCCTTTGTTCTTGTCTGCTGACAAGAGAAAGACTGGAAAAAATTGGAGTATGTATAGAAACAAGGTGTGAAATGTGTGGTGGAAGTAAAGAAACAATCCAACAATTTGTTCTTCGAGTGTCAGTTTTCGAAGGAGTGTTTGAGAATTCTGTTGGACTGGCTAGGATTGGGAATAAAAGAACCAGATATTGATGGCATGTGGAGAAGACTAATGAGAAATATAAGGTAAAATGTGCAGGAAAATCATAGTAGGAGTTATGGCAGCGTTGGTGTACAAGATATGACAGGTCAGAAATAATACAATATGGAACAACAAAGTATCACATTCAAAGGTGATCTATAGGCAGAATCAACGTAACAGAAATGTAAAATTAGATTGAATATGCAAAGTACTAGGAAAGAGGGAAAATAAAAAAATGGATAGAGGAATTATTTTTTAGTATAACATACAGGGATGATAGATAGGGGAATTCTGCGGCTAGAAGCAATTTACTTCTAGTCTGTACAGCTTTAAAGAAAATGTATAATTGGTTGGTTAAGAGATTAATAATATTTTTTACACCAAAATAAAGAAAAACTTAAGCATTTTAACTTTAGCAGTTGTAAATTATAGTGAGAATACATATCGTTCAACCTTAGTCAAATATTAAAATTTTTTATATTGATCCCTAATCCCTCTCTACTACTCTTTGTATTCGTCTTTCGTTTACATTTCAGCCGCCTTTGGGTAATATATATTTCAGTAATAACAAAAATCAAAAGAAAAAGAGAGAGAGAGAAGTTTTAATTAAGTGGGATTCGCAAACCTTCTTCAAGCCCGGAAGAATCTTTGACAAGGAAATGAATAGCTGAGTCAACTTCTGTCTACGTTTCCTCTCCAATATAGCATGATCACCTGCATCTACAGAATTCTTCTTGTGGACATTATTATTTCCAGTCGATTCTTCAAAATGGTGCGTTAAAGGGTAAAAGTATGATTTTTCAACATCTCTTTTAGTTGGTGTCGAAAAAGAAATGAGAACCTCAGAGCAGGAGGAGGAAGAAGAAGAGGAAGGTGGAGAAATGAGTGCTTTTCGCGCATTCTTTTCGATGATACAAGTAGGAGTTAATGTTGTGTACATCTCAGAGAGAATAGGGTTAGGAATAAAGAAGTCGTCTTCAAGTAAGAAGTCATCAATCGAGCCCTGATGGCTAAGGCCATCGTAATCCACGCCCTATAGACAATTGCAGAAGAAAAAAAGAAAAAATCAGAAATAAAATCTATTAATTATCTTGGTTTATGAACTAACTACCATATGAACATGAAGATCTATCGATAGATTTTCAATAGAGAAAAAAATTGAGAAAAGAATTTCTAAGATATCAATGAAAGATGTAGCATTTAGGAAATCAGAAACTTACATCTTTTGCCATCTCCAATAAGGACAGTTATATTTGTTGAGTACTTCCTATCTGACTTGAATTACATCTTAAATAAGGTTTTCCATGAGGAAAAAGGATTCAGTTCATGTTGACAAGTATATTTCCAAGATATCATGTATAAGTCAAAAAAATCTTTTATTGGTATTCTATGTAAGAGAAAATGCTCCCTCGTGTGGAAAGGCTGTCATCTTCTCATTCGGCACTATTCAAATGGAGGCTCATTCTGTCATATATTAATATCTGTATATCTGTTTACTATATTAAGAAGTTTTAAAAAAAAATATTTTATTTCCTTCAATAATTCAATGAGTTGTAGTCAAAAGGGCTCTTTCATTTCCTTCTTGAAAGCATCATCCAAACAAGATACATGTTCATATTCATTTGCTTTTTGTATACTCGTGTCGATGAAGATGATTAAATTTTAGATCTTACAAATGGACATATCCCAGAATAAATCCAAATACAACCTGATTAAATTTAATCATTTAATTAGAAAGTTTTAAATTATTGTCTTTCAAGGGATTTTCCTCTATGGGTACTGACAGTTTAACTAATGTACATCAGTACATGGTTATATACTTATATTTTCTTTGATAAAAAATTACTGGCTTCTTTTTTTTCTTTTGGTTTGAATGGTAAAGCCTCGTAAATATTTTAATCCTTGTCACAAAATTATTAACAATATGTACGACCCGGCTGGTCATTTTTGGAATTTATGCCCCGTTCCCTCATTTACTACTTCCCCTAAGTTCATTTCTGCTATTTTGATTTGCCGGGATGTTCGGTACTAGAATTCGGAGCGTTTTGGGACACTTAGTCCCTAAATAATAGCTTAAGTGTTGGAAAAGGGTCTGTAATCAGAATAGTGTCAAGACGACATCGGAATGAAGATACGATAGTTCTGTCAGCTCCGTTAGGTGATTTCGGGGTCGGGAGGGTGTTCGGAATGTATTTTGGATGTCCGTAGCTCATTTAGGCTAGAAATGCCGAAAGTTAGAATTTTGAAGTTCCGGTCCGATACTGAATTTTTGATCCGAGGGTCGGAACGGATTTCCGGAAGTTGTTGTAGCACCGTCATGTCATTTGGGACGTGCGTGCAAAATTTCAGGTCAATCGGACGTGTTTTGGTTGGGTTTTGAATCGAAAGTGAGTTTGGTTATGTTTTGGAAATTTTAAGTTCAAATCATTGATTAAATTGTGTTTCCACCATTATTTTAGGTAGTCTAATGATTGGTACAAGTTTGAATGATGTTAAGGGATAGGTTTATAGGTTTGGTTGAGGTCCTGGGGGCCTCGGGTGTGTTTCGGATGCTGACGGGTTGGTTTTGGATTTTTGGATGAAGTTCATTTGCTGCTTCTGTTGTTTCCGCTTCTGCGGCTTGGGGACCACAGAAGCGGGCACCGCAAAAGCAGCTCAGAGGTCGCAAAAAGCGGAAGGGGCCCTGGGCCAGGAGACCGCAGAAGCGGGGGTCGCCTTCGCGATATATATACGTGGAAGCAAAAATTGATATTTTAAGTGAAACCGCAGAAGCGACTATTTGACCGCGAAAGCGAGACTGCAGAAGCGGTCCCTGGATCTGCGAAAGCGGAAATCACAGTAGAGAAAAGGGTTTATCAGATGCTTACATTTCATAAGTTGAAAAATAAGGCGATTTCGAGTGAGTTTTGAAGAAGAGATTATGGGGTAACGTTTCTATGATCCTTTCTAGCTTTAATCCATCATTTAGTTATTAAATTCATCTTGTAAATTCAAATTAAGGTCCAAAAATGGAGGAATTTGGGTAGAAGTTTATTGACTAAACAATTGCATTTTGAGGGAGCATTTGACCTCCGAATTGGGAGATTTTTATGGTTAGACTCGTGAGAGTACGAGGATTCTGAAAATAAAAAAATTATTCGATTTCGAGACGTTGGCCTAAGGGGCATTTTGGTCATTTTACATATTTTCGCGCCTTAGCTTTAATTTTAACAGTGTAATTAGTTATTGGCGATGTTATTACAATGTGTAATTGGTTTGAATAGATTTGGGTGACTCGGAGTCGGATACTCGTGGCAAGAGCATTGTTTCTTAGCGGTTTTGTACCAATTCGTGGTAATTGGTCTGTCTAACCTTGTGTGGGAGACCTCTTCCCTTAGGATATCTTAATTGTTGTTTAAAGGCCTTGTGCGCGAGGTGACGGGCGTGTACTTGTGCTAATTGTTGAAAATTCACCTTACTTGACTTATTTAGACTGTGTTTCTTCGTGTATTTAACTGTTAAAAATGTGATTTCACTTGCTTAGCTTAGGAAAAACATGTTAGTAATTTATTTTCTCTATCTCACTAAATTGCAAAAACCTGCACTCTTTCTAAGCATGCTCGGCCTAGATCTTTACGTTGTTGCTATATTTGGTTTCCTTCTATTAAATATTGACTTGTTGTGAAGTGTTTACGTTTGGTACTACGGGTTCGATTCCCGGTAGACCCGTTGCTGTTAATAAGATGGACTACAGGTTCGATTCCCAGAAAATACTCTGATGTTGGTATGAGGAACTGCAGGTTCAATTCCCGGAGATCCTCGGAAATTGGTAAGGTGTGCTGTAGGTTCAATTCTCGGAGTTCCATGTGGCTATAGACTGCGGGTTCAATTCCCGGAGTTCCATGTGGCGATGGACTGTAGGTTCAATTCCTGGAGTTCCATGTGGAGATGGACTGCGGGTTCAATTCCCGGTGATTCTCGGATATTGGTAAGGTGGACTGCGGGTTCAATTCACGGAGTTTCCTTATACTCGTAGATTGTATTCATAGCCTGTTTTGTCTTACTTATTGTCTTACTAGTTATTCGGGATTTACTTCATTATCTACTGTCTTTTGTATTTATGTTATTGCTTATGTTCATCTCAGTAGGGGCCTCGACCTTCCTTGTCACTACTCCACCGAGGTTAGACTTTGCACTTACTAAGTACCGTTGTGGTGTACTCCTGCTACTCTTTTGCACACTTTTGATGTGCAGATCCAGGTACATCTAGTTAGGTGCGCTATTAGGGATTTCAGAGCTGCATTTGGAGGCTTGAGGTATGCATCTGCCGCGTCCGTAGAGCCTTCCTCTATTCCACCTTTAGCTAATAGTTTCTTTCACATACTCAGTTGTTATAGACACTTCGGGATGTTAGAGCATTGTATTATGTTTACTCTTAGCTTGTGTTGCCCGTGAGTTTCCGGATCTTGGAGGTTTACTTACATTATTCTTTTTGACATGTATGTGCCAGGCGGCATTTATACATTTTCTTATGCTGTTTAATATTATTTATCGTAATCGTAAAGTTTTTGTTGAATTTTCCACAATGTTTGGTCAAGTTTTGGAAATCTTAAGTTCAAATCATTGATTAGATTATGTTTCCGGCGTTGTTTTAGGTAGTTTAAGGATTGGTAAAAGTTTGAATGATGTTAAGGGATCGGTTTGTAGGTTTGGTTGAGGTCCCGGGGGCCTCGGGTGTGTTTCGGATGCTCGACGGGTTGGTTTTGGAATTTTTGGATGAAGTTCATGTGATGCTTCTGTAGTTTCCGCTTCTGCGGCTTGGGGACTGCAGAAGCGGCGCCGCAAAAGCGGCTCAGAGGTCGCAAAAAGCAGAAGGGGCCCTTGGCAGGAGACGGCAGAAGCGGTAGACCTTTCTGCGGAAGCAGGGGTCGCCTTCACGATATATATCTGCCGAAGAAAAAATTGATATTTTAAGTGAAACTGCTGAAGCGACTATTTGACCGCGAAGCGGAAATCACATTAGAGAAAATGGTTTATCCGAGGCTTAACTTTCATATGTTTAAAAATCAATTGAGAGCTCGGACCTAGGCGATTTGGAGTGAGTTTTGAAGAAGAAATTATTGGGTAACGTTTCTATGATCCTTTCTAGCTTTAATCCATCATTTAATTATTAAATTCATCTTTTAAGTTCAAATTAAGGTCCAAAAATGGAGGAATTTAGGTAGAAGTTCATTGACTAAACAATTGGGGTTTGAGGGAGCATTTGACCTTCGAATTGGGAGAGTTTTATATGGTTAGACTCGTGAAAGTACGATGTTTTTGAAAATATGAAAATTATTCGATTTCGAGATGTTCGCTTGAGGGGCATTTTGGTCATTTCACCTATTTTTGCATCTTAGCTTTAATTTTAATAGTGTAATTAGTTACTGGAGATGTTATTTACAACGTGTAATTGGTTTGAATAGATTTTGGCCACTTGGAGTCGGTTACTCGTGGCATGGGCGTTGTTTCTTAGCGGTTTTGTACCAATTCAAGGTAAGTGGCTTGTCTAACCTTGTGTGGGGGACCTCTCCCCTTAGGATATCTTAATTGTTGTTTAAAGGCCTTGTGCTCTAGGTGACGAGCTTGTACTTGTGCTAATAGTTGAACATTCACCTTACTTGACTTATTTAGAATGTGTTTCTTCGTGTATTTAACTGTTAAAAATGTTGTTTCACTTGCTTAGCTTTGGAAAAGCATGTTAGTAATTTATTTGCTCTATCTGACTAAATTGCAGATACATGTACTCTTTGTGAGCATGCTCGGCCTATATATTTACATTGTTGCTATATTTGGTTTCCTTCTTTTAAATATTGACTTGTTGTGAAGTATTTACGTTTGGGACTACGCGTTCGATTCCCGGTAGACCCCCTGCTATTAATAAGATGGACTACGGGTTCGATTCCCCGAAGATCATCTGATGTTGGTATGAAGGACTGCGGGTTCGATCCAGGAGATCCTCGGATATTGGTAAGGTGGACTGCAGGTTCAATTCCTGGAGTTCCATGTGGCGATGGATTGCAGGTTCAATTCCCTGAGTTCCATGTGGCGATGGACTGCGGGTTCAATTCCCGGAGTTCCATGTGGTGATGGACTGCGGGTTTGATTCCTAGAGATCCTCGGATATTGGTAAGGTGGACTGCGGGTTCAATTCCCGGAGTTTCCTTGTACTCATAAATTGTATTCATAGCCTGTTCTGTCTTACTTATTATCTTGCTAGATATTCAGGATTTACTTCATTATCTACTATCTTTTGTATTTATGTTATTGCTTATGTTGACTCAGTAGGGGCCTCGACCTTTCTCGTTGCTAATCCACCGAGGTTAGGCTTGGCACTTACTGAGTATCGCTGTGGTGTACTCATGATACTCTTCTGCACACTTTCGCTATGCGGATCCAGGTACATCTAGTCAAGTGCGCTATTTGGGATTCCGGAGCTGCATTTGGAGGCTTGATGTATTCATTTTCCGCGTCCGCAGAGCCGAAGATCCTTCCTCTATTCTACCTTTGACTAATAGTTTCTTTCACATACTCAGTTGTTATAGACACTTCGGGATGTTAGAGCATTTTATTATGTTTACTCTTATCCCGTGTTGCCTGTGAGTTTCCGGGACTTGGAGGTTTACATACATCATTCGGGTCGACATGTATGTGCCACACAGCATTTTATACATTTTCTTATGTTGTTCAGTATTATTTATCGTAATCGTAATGTTTTTGTTGAATTTTCTGCAATGTTTCGGGTTTACCTAGTCGAGAAGACTTGGTGCCGTTATGACAGGTTCACGATTGGTGAACCAGGGTCGTGACATAATACCACATGATGTAGGTGACATGCTTGGAGCATGAATACAAATATTTGGGATAGATTGAAAGAGTATTGGATTAATGGAGGGGGAGAGGATCAATAATCAAATTTTGGAAAACAAAGGGGCCTCTGGCGTCACGAGGATAGGGGACCTAGACTATATATATATGACATTGTTTTGAGTTTTATGAAAGATGAAAGGTAGGTATTAATGGTGAGGAAAGAGGAGAAGAGGGTAAAACGAGAAGGAAAGGGGGCTGAGAAAAAATGGTGGATTAAGATAGCCATGTGAGTGACACATTGTAACGATCCGATAGGTCGTTTTGAGTTTTAGTTTTCGTTTCGTAATTTGGGGCCTTGAATAGCTAGCTTCATTTGATATTTTTATGACTTGTATGCATGGTTTGTTTTGATTTTCGAAAAGTTTATATGTGTTTTGGAAGATAAATTCTAATTCTAGTGCCTTAATTTTGTGGAGTTGACCACGGTCAATATTCTTGGTAAACAAAACTCGGATCAATGTTTTGACGATTCTCATTAGGGGTATGCATTTGATCTATCGATTCGATTTTGACCCTTATCGATAATTATTTATCGATTAGCGATTTGTACATATACTTATCGTTATCATTTCAATAAAATTTCAATTTTTTCGATTTTAAATTTTTGATTTTGGGGGCTTATCGATTCGGTTATCGATTACACCAATAAAAAAATTTGCAGGATTCCACAGAGAGTATGTCTCTATAAACACGCCTAACTAATATGGGCAAAAAGAAGCTAAAATAAGACGAACACCATTTATAACATAAAAATTGTATCAACAAGCACATGTAACAAAACTAAAGTAAGGGATCAAATGTATTCCACCAAAACATCCAACAGTATAAAAAAATAAAGAATAAAAAATGCATCATCAAGGCTAATTTTGTTTTCCACTAATTTGAACTTCATTCTCTTGATCTTTAAATACGATCATTCCTTAACTGTGGTAGAGGAAATAACAGGGTAAGGGACTTAGGGTAAAGGAAAGGGTATAGATTAGGAAAAATAATATTGTTTAGCCGCTTTCATAATAGTAGCTGAATATATATACATTCTGTATGTTATATTAATCTACACAAATAGGTAATTACTCATTATACAAGTGTCTACAGTCTATAGGTGTGCATTCAATTTATCGATTCGATTTTGACCCTTATCAATAATTACTTATTGACTATCGATTTTTACATATGCTTATCGTTATCATTTCAATAAGGTTTATTTTTCGATTTCGATTTTTTCGATTTCGATAACAAATAATCGATTCGATTTATCGATAGAACGATTCGAATGCACACCCCTAATTCTCATAGATTCTTATGATGATTTTAGACTTGTATGTATGTATGTATGTTTAGTTTTGCTCCCGGATGACCGAGTCCATTTCGGCCCTTCTAGTTGAAAGTTGAAAAATATGAACTTGTGAATTTATGAACTTTTGAATCTTTGGTTTGATTTTTGATTCTAGATTTTTTCTGTTGATTTGATGTTTTGAGTTTATGAGCGAGTTTGTGTAAGGTTTATATACCTGTTTGAATGTTTGGACTAAGGTCGGAGGAACTCAGGCGAGTTTCGGATTGGTTTTAAGGCATTTTTGATTAGTTCTAATGTTGATGGTGTTGCAATTGTGGCATTTGCGACGAAATGTTCGCAAATGTGAGGTCGCATTTGTGACTGTTGCCTCGCATTTGCGAGAATAAGGTGATGGGTTGTATCGTATTTGCGATACTTTGTCCGTAAATGCTAGGTCTATATTTGCGCATGTTGACTCGCATTGCAAGGAGCTCAAATTAGGGGGATGGTCTCAATTGTGAAGAAATGACTGCTGATATGGAGGTTGCATTTGCAAAAGCTAGGCCGCATATTTTGGACTGGCACTTGTTTACAAGTACAAAACAAGTAGTCGTATTTAAGATATTGCATTTGAAATGAATATTTTGTAATCGCAACATCTGTATTTGGATAAAGGGAAGGATTTCCGGATTAGCTCATTTTATCCTATTTTTTAAACGTAGACTTCGTAAAGAGACGGGTTTTTAGAGGAGTTTCTTTTCAACTTCAAATGTTAATAATTTTAACTTAATTTTGATTCATTTTCATGATTCCCCATAGATTGTATCCCTAAATCTAGAACTTCATAGAGTAGAAAATATGATTTGGGTAGCAACTTAAGAAAGTGAATTTTGGAGATTTAGACCTTAATTTGAAGTCAGATCTTGTGGAGTAATTTGATCGGTCGTTTTGAGCATTTGCATTTTATTTGATATTTTGAGATCTTAATTAGTTTCATATGGTATATTACAACTTGCGGGTACCGTCGATTTTGATTTTCGAATGATTTAGAATTGATTCAGGAGAATAATTCTTACATAGGAAGCAATAAGTTAGAAGAGTTGACCAAGTTTGAATTTTGAGTATTTGAGTTTAGATTGAAGTTTGGACTACTTAGGTAGGTCTGGGTGGTGATTTTTGAATTGGGTGTATGCCCAGTTTTTTATTTGGATGTTCATAGAAGGTGTTGGCTATATTTGGCGAACGTTGGTAATTTGAACGTTTGAAAAGTTCATAGGTTTGACCAGGAGTTGATTTTGATGCTATAGAGTTCCTATTTTTGTTCCAAGAGTTGTGATAGGTTCGTTATATCATTTGGATCTTGCGTACAAAATTGGAGGTGATTTCGAGTTGTTCAGACATGTTAAGCGTAAGTTTAGAATTTGAAAATTGGAAAAGTTCATTAAGCTTGAATTGAGGTGAGATTCATGGTTTTGATATTTTCAAGTAGAATTTAAGGCCTCGAGCAACTCTGTATCATGTTTTGGGACTTATTGGTATTTTCGGACGGGGTCCCAAGGGGCGCGTGTGAGTTGCATATCGGTTAGGCTGTGTTGCGCTTATTTTTTATATTTCAACATCATTTCTTCAAGCATAAATGGTACCACACTAATAAATTAGCTCTAAAATTTATTTCAATTAAAGGACTAGATCCGTATAGTAATTAGGAGGCATAGAAAAAAGAATCGCCGAATTTGGACATCATATGAGGGAGTTATGCTCATTTTAGTGTTGGAGAAGAAAGCTGGTGCTTCGCTGATTCGAAGTTGGGTCTACATCAGTGACCTTGCAGGAGCAAAACATGACCCACAAAAGCAAAAATGACAGCTGGAAAACCGCATGTGTTGCTTTTTTAGCGTAAAAGCAAAAATCCTAATGTATAAAAAAATCAGACTGTGTTTTTTGTATTTTGAGCATATATTGAGTTCTAGAGCTCGAATTGAGGTGATTTTCATGGGGTTCTTGTTGTCTTTTCATGGGTTACGAGTCGTTAGGAGGTTAATTCGTGCGGGATTTCGTTTCTAGAGTATTATTTGGTATACTCGATATTTAATTGACTTTTCGAGGTAAGTAACATATCTTAACTTGGATTTGAGGGCAATTAACCATTTGAATTGTGTTATATGAGATTTGATGGGGTAATGCACATGCTAGGTTATGGTAGTGCGTGCATGTACTAGGATGTTCATGATTTGAGTGGACTTTAGAGTTTAGACTATTACCGGACTTGTTTTACTATTACGCTTTATTATATCTGTGTTTTCTCTGTTCACTTGATTATTTGAGCTATGTTTCATGTTAGAAATAATGTTTTGGCTATGTGCGTATTTGTTTGAGATGTAATGGGGCTTTTCTTCTTATTTTGAGTTGTACGGTGTAACTGCGGTTATTTACTCTATCATGATTCCTCATTTGCATGCCATGTCTCAGTCTCTGTACTTCAATTATTTGCTAAATCATTTGTGTTGTTGTCTTCCATATGTGATACTATTTGGACTCCGTTCTATGAGATTGTGACTCCTTGAGAGGTTGTTAACTGATGTGGGTCATAGAGACATGTTGTGAGTGTTATATAGATACGTTTTCACGCCGCGATATGCTTTATTGGCTATTGAGTGATACATGGATCAGGTTGCATGCTGCAGCAAGCCATATTGGCTATTGATAATTATTTGGATTGGGTTGCACACCACAACATGCCATATTGGCTTTTGATTGTTGTTTGGGCAGGATCCGCTCCTCCGAAGTCTAACATGCAAGCAGTGAGTGCAAGCACAATGATAGATACACATGCTTTGTTGAGGGGATTTTTAGCTAGGCACCCGTAGAATGCTGAGTGATTATGTATGTGATAGTGAGGTTCATTTAAGCTAGGCATCTTGAGTGTACTGAGAGTGAGTGTACCTGATAATTTCTTTGGGATATTATTGACTTGACATGTATATACGGCGTGTGGGCATAGAGATGCATTTTTCTCGTACTAGCTGATAATCAGATTATACTGAATTGACATGCATATTTGACATGTAGGCATAGTGATGTATTTTCCTCATGCTACACAGAAATATAACATTTGATAACTTGACATATATACTGACATGTAGGCATAGAGATTTAATTGTTTACTCATGCTACGAGCAAATAAAAATTCTAATATGATGTTGAGAAGTAGGAGATACAGTTCTTTTCATCAACTTCTGTTTAGTTGATTTTCAAGGTTAAGATTTGTATTTTTACTATTATACTTGAAAAGTATGTCTACTTTCCCATAAATATGAACACACTAAAAATAATATCTCTTGAGTTATTTACCTTGATTTTTTGTTATATTATTACATTATTATTGGCACTTGATGTTGGGCACTGATCTTCTTCTGAGATCATCACTACTTTTAACTTGAGGTTAGGTTTTTCACTTATTGATTATATGGGTCGGTTGTACTCATAGTACACTCATGCACCTTGTGGGCAAATCTTGGAGCTGATATTATTGTGTATGGCAGAAGCCGACATTTTAAAATGTACCTGCTTTCTGGATATAGCTACCACTTGTCCTTTGTAGTTTTAGATTTTAAATTATGTTTATGTATATTACAAATAGATGTTGTATTTATTTCCATACCAGCTTTGTAAATCTATGTCTTAGTAACCATGACTTGTACTCCCAATCCATGGGAGTTATAGAAGTTTAGTTATTTTAATCATTGACTCCTGTTATTCTCATTTGGGTTGTATAAAATGTTATTTGGCTTACCTTGTGGGTCGGGTTATGTGCCATCATAGCTAGTTGGATTTTGGATCGTGACAAATCGGTATCAGAGCTCTAGGTTCATAGGTTCTATGAGCCATAAGAAAGTGTCTAGTAGAGTCTTATTGACCGATATGATGACGTCCATACATATCTTCTAGAGGCTACAGGGAATGTAGATAATTTTTGCATCTTTCTTTCCTTATCGTGCGACATTGATTCAGCTTGAAGTGTATCTCATGACGAGTTATGTTTTTTCTGGATGAGGTGTGAGATGTGTTATCTGTGTTATGGTGATAGGCTTGTCTAGATTACTTAAGGCTAGGTTTAGACAGCAGTTTGGGCTCGGTAGTTTCAGTTGTATAAGTATGTGCTTTTGGACTTATATGTCCGGTAGTGTCCCTTTGAGTGAGATCTATGGCTCAGTGAGTAGTTGGATGGCTACATGATGATTATTATGTGATTGAGGACCATGCTTAGATGATTTGGATGGGACTACAAGAGTTTTCTTTAGAGGTGAAAAAGATATGGGTGCTTGATTTCTATCTTGATGTGTTGTACAGGCTTAAGTTATGATTGTATTGAGAGATCTTTCAGTTGCTCGCTTTTGGAGTGAAGTAGATTCTTATGTCTTGTTGATGGGTTAGGACCAGTAGGATTTAGCGATTGTATAATGGGTGCAACCCTAATGAAGGTCATGGGGGGATGCTCGTTTGAGGCTAAGCATGTGGGTTATCACATGCAGGGTAGTCTACCGATGTGTTATTCTTTTGATGTTTTCTGGAGAGTTTCTTTATACCAATGGGTAATATGTGTTACAATTTGAGTTTGGATCGTTTGACGAAGTTGCTTGACTATCACCATGATGGATGTGGATGTAGTAGATGATTTGAGGTATTTTATGATTAGTGTTACATGAATTGATGAAGGATTTGGCTTAATTACAATGCGGGATTAGGGAAGTTAGGGAAAAAAGGTATTGTTGGGTTTTATCGTAAAAATGGTAATAACAATTAAATTTGATTATGGGACTCTAAAAATACGTAATTTATTTTTATGCTAGTTGTTAAGCAGTTGATGCTATATGCGAGATTTATAAACGAGATAAGATTTAGGAATAAAGTGCCAATAATCGGGGCCTCGAGCTTGTTGATTAGGGGGCCTCGAGGTCCGTTCCGGGGCTCGACTGGGAGGTATCGTAGGCAGTTAAAGTATGGCTAACAGTTATAAATAAATCAACGAAGGATCTTTTTTGCCAATAATAAGTAATAAATGAAGAACAATAATAAAGATAATAAATGTAAGCAATAATATCAAGAGAATATGCTAGAGAACAAATAGAATGTTCTTGTATAGTTCATGTGGAGCAACTGAAGTAATAGGTCTCTACAAAATGGCATGGACCCCCTTTATATAGAAAATGGGGAATCCCATTATAGTACAAACACAGTTATTACAAGGAAATGGGGATGGGACAGCTAGTTGATGTTATGATGCGGGCTTAGACTAGCCTCAGACTAGCCGGACAGACTTTGTCAGCTTTTGCTGTACCCCTTGGGAACCCCCTTCTTTTTCAATATAGCCGTTGGTCTGCATTACCCCGAGGCCGAGCCTCGACAGCCCTTGAAGGTGAAACTCGAACCTAGTATCAAGCCTTGGGAAGTATATTCGCGGGACATCATAACCCTACAATTTTACCGTGCACAGATATCTCCGCGTTTCTTAGAATTAAAGTGATAAGAAATGACTTTGAACCTTTGCCCCCTCAGATATTCTTGTAGCGACGGTAGTCATAAGGTGCCAAAAGTCAGTGCACACACATCCCTTGAAGGCCTCCGCATTGATTATGACAGTTAGCTGCCCCCTTGGCTTCCTTCAACGTGTACGGGGGACTTCTATAAATACTCCCCTTCTCATTCTTCCCTACTCACTACATTTCCAAACCTCAAAAAAAGTTACTTCTTCTTTTACCCTTGTTCTTTCATAGGAACGCGACTCCCCTTTTTCTTCAGGAATTTTCTGGTAATGGAGAAAACTTCCGCCTCTGTTTCTTAGGAATATGTGGCCTCATCCTCTTCTCTTTTATCTCAAGTTGAAGCGGCAGTGCCTCCTTGTTCTGAGGAATGCGTTCCAGGATTTTTTGTGATGGCTTCTGATTTTAAGGTCGAGAGGCCTTCTTCAAAGCCGGGGCGTAGTGAGCCCGTGACATAGTATATTAGCTCGATAATAGATGTCGGAAGAGTGAGAGCTGATTGCTGCTAGAGGGACGCGGTGCTTGTGGAGATCCTTGCTTGAGAGAAGGATATTACAACATACAAAGTCGGTTTTCTCAGCATGTATACTTACTGTTTACCCAAGGACCGGTCGCGCCATATTCATCCCCGATCTACCCCGTGATTATCGACTTCTGCCAATGGCATCAAGTGACCCGTGGTCAAATTCATCCTTCATTTTGGTATGTTGTTTACATGATCAGGCACTATGAGAACATGATCAAGGATATGCCCTTTACTCTCGATCATCTAATCATAATGTACAACCCTCGTCTCTTCTACGGGAGTCTAATCAAGCTCCACTGTCGAGCCCCAAAGGCCCTCTTTGCCTTTACCGAGGAGCTTGGGAATGGGGGATGGATAAGCCTCTTTTTCCAAGTAACGACCTCTAACCTGATCCCGATGGAAAGGATGTCGCTTCTCGAGAGGTGGAACGTGTAAAGTAAGTAGAGATGTTACCTAGTTATTTCCTTGCTTCTTTTTGACTACATTCCCTCAGGGGCTTAATTTCTCTTGCTAATGCAGCTGTAGCAATTTATCCAGGTGCAGTCACGAACCTCCGAGTTGGGTCGGCTGTCTGTACTCAATCTGACCGTATGCTGAGCCAGTGTAGCGTGATTTGTACTAGACTCGGCAGGAATATATGGGTTATGGTGAGCCTCTATCCATGCCGTAGTCATTTTTCTCGACCTAAATCATGACTGGCAGCTCTCTCATTCCCTACGCTTACCTCTTTCATTTGTGCAAGTCTTGGGGAAGTCCCCTTGATGAAGGGACGAGGAGGATGATTTGGTACCCGATAAAGGAAAGAAGAGACAAAGGGATCCGTTGGACGGGCCTTATGGATCTAAGAGGATTAAGGTGGAAGAAGTTATGGCTGACCTGACATCTCTATCCCCGAAAATGGCGGGAAACCCTCAATTTGAGGGTGAAGAGGAAAATAGCTTCTTGACAGCGCCCGAGGGAGGGATGAACATAGCCGATACTGGGGCCGAAGAGATAGTGGCTTTCGAGCTGGAATCTAATGTAGTTGCGTTTCACTTCGTAGAGGAGAGAAAACTAGGGAGTATCGAGTTCTGCCTTCGAGCTGGTCGATGGTCAGAGTTCCCCTTGGTCTGGAGTGCCTTCGTTAGGTGGTTCGGAGGGGCCTAGCTCTGGGGCCCTAAATGGATAAGGGGTGTCCGGACTGACTCTGCGAGTGTCGTGGTCATGATTGATTCCCCTCAGTGACTGACCGTACCTCCTAAGGGAGTGCAAGATGCCATGCACAAAGAATCTCCCATTGCGGGGATGCCTACCAAAGGCAAAGATGTGCTCGAAAAGCTTTCAACCGTACCCTAGGGAGTCCTTGAGATTGATGCTTCCATATCTTTAGCGAGATGAGCAGGCTTTGCGAGCAGGTAATCTTTGCAAAACCTACCTATTGCTCGGGCCTCGGTTTCCTTGTTCCTTTTTCTCTCTAACTTATCGTTTTTCGTGGCTTCAGTCCAAGGTACTTTACAATTAGCCTTTCACCCGTTATCAGGCCGAGGTGAGCTGTCATGAGTGTGAGAAGGCTCTTCTTACTTTACTAGTTATCTAGTCCATATTTGCCATTATCTGAATGCTTTGCCAGATCCCAGTGTTTTAACATCTTGGTTCTGATTTGTGAAGTTTGAAAAGGAAGGGGCCCTGCCGAGGGAGGAGCTCCGGGCCAGAGACTCGAAAGTCTCCGAGCTCAAAAGGTGTGAGAGAGATAACGTACGAGAGGGATGCCCTCCAGGAGAAGATGAACTTTGTTGGGCGTCATCTTAGTGACGTGAGGGGGGATAGTAACTAGTACAGAGGTCTCCATTTTGAGTTTGTAGCCATATTATCCGGGATCAAAACTGAAGCCGAGGAGCTTATATCTTTGCATGGAGAAGATGTCATTGCGACATACACTCAAGCTGGGAGGGCGCCCGAGGGGGTCGAGATGAGATTCACTTGGGTAATGGAGCGTGCTCAATTGGAATCTCTGAGGCAGAATTTTGGGAGCATACATGAGGGAGATTTCAGTTTGCCTGCCGAGCCTCAGAGGGTAAAGACCCTAGAGAAGAGAGGTACTGCCTTGCTTATTTTCGGAGGTGCACCGGGCAGTGGCTCAGGAGGTGATAAAAATAAAGGCGGAACCCTTAGAGGGGAAGAGGCCGTCGAAGATGGGCCGCTGAAGGACCCGTAGCTATTGGGGTGCAACCTCTAGTGCAGACATCGAGGGTGTAGGCTCGATGGTTGAATAGGATTCTGTTCGGTTCTCTCTTTGTACGGGTTTTTTCAAGACTTGTAAACATTCCCCTGGGGTCATAAGAAGTCATTTGGGTGGTCGAGTCAAAATCGGATAGGGAGATTTTTTTATTCTTGTGATTAGGTGATTGGGAGTCTCAGAGGTAGACTATTTCTTGGTTGTGGACTGTGAAGATAAGGCCAGAGTTAGAAAATTAATGGTATGTGCTATGGATAGTTTTCAGTAGATCTTTGGGAAGGTTGTCTACTGATTTTGAGAGGATCGAGGTTGATTTCGAGGCCATCGGAAGCCTAATGAGAATTTGTATTCAATATCGAATGAGATTTTTTTGCTCAGCACAGTTATTGTTGAAGGGTGTGTCATCAGTTAGAGTTGATCTTATTGGTGTCTAATTTGTTCCATGAGTTACTCTTCTACGCTATGATGTTTTGTGAGGCTGTTGACTACTTACACATGATACAATTTTGTTTGGGTCTTGTCATGGAATTCGAGTGAGCTGGCTTTTATGTTGCTGAATGGTTGATTACACCTTAGTTATTGTCTTTCTATTTATGGTATAATGTGATATCTATTTCTTGATGGTTATGGTCATGCAATTCGCATGCTTGCTGTTGTATTTCACATGTTGGGTGAGGATCAGAGTTGGGCAATAGGTAATCTATGTGGACCGATGTTTGGATTGGGTTATGCATAGCAGTAAAATTATGTTGGGGTACAATCCTTGTGTTTATTTTGTGTTTTTTTTTTGTCTTCTATGAGATGGGTTCATAGCATTGCGCTTTTTTGTGATGTATGTTTAGATTGCGGGATGACTCTCTCATTTTATTTTTCAATCATCCAATTGTTTACATTGAGTTGTTTCTTGTTGGGTGCACGGATATCATCGTATATAGCTCTTGATGGTATTGGTATGACATGTGAATCGAGCATCTTGTGCCGGACGATATGAGATAATTGGTTCTGGAATGAGTACTATAAGATTTGATTAAGGTATGTTTGGAAAAATAATATCAAAATCCAGTTTATAATTTGAGAAATGGTTCTTGGTGGGCGAGAGAGCTCTACGACTTGATGATCTAATTGGTGGTCATATGAAGTTTTTTACTGGTACCGAATTTTTTATTGAGCACCTATTATAGTCAAAACTCCATGCTATGAGTATCTGAGTTATGTGGAGTATTATGTGATTATATAATAGGTTATGGTTATAGTTTGGTACACTTGTTCAGACTTGCACAGTGTATACATCTGAAAATTGGGTCTTGTAATGGATTCCACATATTGGAGATTTTATTTTAAGGTTTATAGGCTAAGTGGATTCTGGATATTGGAGATTTGATTCTAAGGTTTATAGGCTAAGGTTCTAGTAAAGATCTTTATTTAGGTTGTTTTGTTAGGCTTATATGGGTTAGGGTGACTTGGGATTACCCATGACCGTGCACATGGTCAGTTTACACATTGGTATGATGGCTTTGGAACGTCTCTCGTCATGTTCGAGGATGAACATATATTTATATGGGTGAGAATATAATGACCCGACTGGTTGTTTTGATCATTTGCACTTCATTTAGCGGTTTGAGATCTTGAGTAGCTTTATATGGTATATTATGACTTGCGGGTACCACTGGTTTTGGTTTTCCAGTGGTTCAAATTAATTCGGGAGAATGATCTTAGATAGGAAGCTTTAAGTTGGAAGAGTTGACCAAGTTTGACTTTTGTGTATTTGACTTCGGATAGAAATTTTGATAACTTTGTACATCCGTATGGTGATTCTTGATTTGGGCGTATGCCTGGATTTGTATTTGGATGTTTCTAGAAGGTTTTGGCTATAACTGGCAAAAATTAGCAATTTGAAGGTTTGGAAAGTAGATAACTTTGACCGAGAATTGACTTTGATATTATTGAGTTTGTATTATTTTTCCAAGAGCTGTAATAGGTTCGTTATGTCATATGAAACTTGTATGTAAAATTTGAGGTGATTCCGAGTTGTTTAGACGTGTTTGGTGTAAGTTTAGAATTTTAAAATTGGAAATAGTTCATTATGTTTGACTTGAGATGTGATTCATGGCTTCGATATTGTTATGTGGGATTTAAGGCCTCGAGAAGGTCCATATATGTTTTAGGACTTATTGCTATATTAGTACAGGGTCCCCGAAGGGCTCGGGTGAGTTTCTAATAGGTTTGGGTTGTGTTGTGCTCATTTTTTTTTATTTCGACGCCATTTCTTCAATAATAAATAGAACCACATTAGAAAAATGAGCTTGAAATTCTGATTTTATTGAAGTGTTAAGATCGTATTGTAATTATGGAGCCATAGCAAAAAGAATCGTCGAATTTGGACATGGTATGAGGCAGTTATACTCTTAGCGTCAGAGAAGAAAGTTGTTATTGGTGCTTCGTAGATTCAAAGTTGGGTCCGCATATGTAACCCCATAGGTGCGACAAATGATCAGAAAAAATTAAAATGACAGTTGAAAACCCGTAGGTGCGGCTTCTTGGGCGCAAAAGCAAAAAACCTTGTGTATAAAAAAATTCAGACTGCCTTAATTTGGTATTTTGAGCATATCTTGTGTTCTAGAGCTCCGATTTAGGTGATGTTTGCGGTATTTTTATCATCGTTTCATGGTGTTTCGAGATATTTGAAGCTTGATTTGTGCAGTTTGGATTTTGTAGAGCATTTTTTCGTTGCTCAGTACTTGATTTGGCTTGTTTGAGGTAAGTAAT
The DNA here is from genome assembly GCA_034376525.1 of Nicotiana benthamiana. Lineage (NCBI taxonomy): Eukaryota > Viridiplantae > Streptophyta > Magnoliopsida > Solanales > Solanaceae > Nicotiana > Nicotiana benthamiana. The sequence continues at coordinate 133,305,381 of CM067329.1, read as the reverse complement.
ATATCTAACTTGGATGTGAGGGTAATTAACCCTTGAAATTTTGTTTTATATACATGCTAGATTATGGGAGTACATGCGTGCATTGGGATATTCATTATTTGAGTGGACGTTCTACTATTACTGGAATTTTTTACTATCGTGTTGTATTATATTCATGTTTTCATTGCTCACTTGATTATTTGAGCTATGATTCATGTTAGAAATCATGTTTAGGCTAGCTTATGTGATTGAGATCTAATGGGACAATTCTTGTTGTTTTGAGCTGTACGCTATTACTGCATTTATTTGCTCAATCATGATTCCTCATTTTCATGTCATGTCTCAGTCTCTGTACATAATTATTTGCTACATCATTTTTTGCTGCCTTCCATATGCTATTTGGCTGAGTTCTATGAGATTGTGAACCATTGAGAATTCAGAGATTGTTGACTGATGTTGTTCTAGAGCCGTATTGTGAGTGTTATATGAATAGGCTTGCACGCTGCAACATACCTTATTGTCCATTGAGTGATATATGGATCAGGTTGCATGTCGCAACATGCCTTATTGCATATTATTTATTATTTGGATCGGGTTACATGTCGCAGCATATCATAATGGCTTTTGATTAGCACTTGAGCATGATCCACCCCTCCGAAGTCTGACATGCCAGCATTGAGTGTAGGCATAGTGATATATATACGTGCTTTAGATGTTCTTAAAGGATTCGACATTATTTGTTGAAAGTTGGCAATTTGAAGAACTTAAGAGTTTATAAGTTTGATCAAGAGTTGACTTTGATGTTATTGGACTCCGAATGGTATTTTAAGACTTTGGATAGGTCTATACAGTTGAAATGGACTTGTGTGCAAAGTTTAGAAGTAATCCAAACTGTCCAAGTATGATTCGATCACTCAATTGAAAGAATGAATATTTAAGATTTTAAGAGAAATTTTATTCGGTTTGAGCCTTGATTCTTTGTTGTGATATTCCCGCGGGTGTTTTGAGCTTTTGGACAAGTCCATTTAGGATATTTATACATGCAAGAATGATTGTATGAAATTCTAATAGACTGCGGTGAGTTTCGGCGCATTTAAAGGAAGTTCATGAAAAATTGAGAATATTCTTGGACTTAGCATTCTTTTTCATCATCCTGAAGTTACCTACTACCAATTAAGAAAGATCCTTCTGAATGTCTTCCGTAGTTTCTTAGGTTTGATAGGAATAAGATTACCTTGTGTGACAATGTTCCGTAGTTCATACTCTTTAACTTTGAGAAAATCCCCCATTCTTACTGTGGACCGGTTATTATACTGACCACTGAATAATGGTGGTCTAGTAGGAGACTATCCTTCATTAACTCTGAGTGCTACAATCATTTTTAGTGTATCTCTCAAGATATTAACATGATTTGGGAGAACTTATTTTGATGGCAATTATTAATTTGAGTGCTCCTAAGGCTTCCCTAAGACCTTGGTTCTTAACCTTAAGTCGTTTAGGAGAGTACAATGCGAATAAAGTAATAATACAGAAAATTTTACGTGTAAATTATTCGACTCTGAAACGTGCAAAACTACTATCTACCTATAGGATTTTCTTCAAACTCCACTAAAAAATGAGCCAAAACTATTTAGATCACAGCGCTTTGCAATGTAAGACTTAATTCTAAGTCAATACCCTACTGGTCCATATAACTGAACTAACTTTCAAGTTACCACTAACTTGAAAGTATAAAAGTATTACAAGTTACTAGAATGTACTTATTTGTATAATATATTACAACTCAATAACCTAATATAATTGTTCTGGGATTGAAATCAAATTGCACATGTAATTGAAAAGTACCAACTCCTTGAACTCTGTTCTACACACTCCGGCTTACAAGTAACGACCAAACTCTTCAAGAGAAACTTACTTGAATAAGTTTGTTCACTAAATAATATCAATGAATGTGTTTCATGCCAGGAATAAGAAAATAATATTATCTTATCACATGGGCGGTTAGAGTTGCAAAAACATCCGGAGTCCTATATTCGGAAGGAGAATTTGGAGATTTTGCAAACTTCACAAGATTTTGGCATTATTTTGCAAAAGTTTGCAATTTGAATGTTTGAAAAGCTCATATGTATGATCAGGATTGACGTTGGAGTTGTCCAGGCTCTAATTATTATTCCGAAAGTTGAAATATGTTCGTTGTGTCATTTAAAACTTGTGTACCAAATTTGAGGTGATTTCCAGTTGCTAGAGGTGTTCAGAGTATGTTTGGAATCTAAAATTTTAAAACATTTTATTAAACGTGATTTGAGGTGTGAAATGATTTTGATGTTATGTTTCGGGATTTGATGTCTCGAGTAGGTCCATGTTATTTTTTGGAACTTTATACTAGTTAAGTTAAGAAATTTGATGTTTGACCCTGTCAATATCGGGTCTAGACGACCTTTTTTAGTGTTTTGAGTATGTGAATAGTTTCGTAGCATGTCTTATGATTGAAATGCATAAATAATCTGTGCTCGGGAGGTTTAGAATGAGATTCGCGGTGGTTTTGAATCATTTCGGTGAAGTTTTAGTTTGCTGGTGTTGGTACTTTGCAATTTGATCTTTTTGTTGCAATTGTGAAGTACCGCATTTGTGAACTTCTTATCCCAATTGCGAGCTTCACAATTGAGAACCTATAGTAGTAATTGTGAATGTCAGCAATTGCAAACTTTTGGTCGCAAATGCGACATCTGCAGCTGACTTAGGAGTTGAAATTTCGGAATTTTAGCTCATTCTGTCATATTTTGAATCCTAAACTTGGTGAGAGGCGATTGTTGGAGATGATTTTCATATCTCACTATTGGGTAAGTAGTTTTGACTCAATTTCAATATTTCTACTTGTTTATTTGTGAATTTTAACATCTAAATCATGAGATTTAAAGAGAAATTTTGGAAATTTCTTTCTATATTTTAAAAAATAAAAATTTGAGATTTGAGAGTGGAATTGGACTGGGATTTGAAAATCAAATACATATTTGGAATCGTGGGGCTATGACTAATCAAGATCTACCCTTCGATTCGCGTTTTGACTGGGTAGGTTCGAGGTTGATTTTTTTTTACTTTTTGGAAATTGTGTAAAAATCATAACTTTATTAATCGAAATTGGTTTCTCTTGCTTTATTTGATATAATTAAGTCATTTTGTACTAGATTCAAGTCGAGTAGAGGTGATTTTAAGGTAAAGCTATTTTTGAGTGTTGAATTGGCCTAATTAAGGTAAGTGTCTTACCTAGCCTTGGTTGTGGAAATTTTTCCTAATAAATGGAATGTTTTCTTCATGCGGGGGTGATATATATGCAAGATAACAAGAGTATATGGGTAGCAAGCGCATATACATGTACCAGGGTTCCATGCCCGGTAAGGAAAATTATATACTTCTTTGTACCTTGATGAACTTTCTCATTTTTTCGCCTTATATTATACTTGATTTTCTATTATAATATGAGTCCGAATTTCAAAGCTATAGAATGTGGTTTAGCCTATTGCCATTTGATTAAATTTGATGGACTCTTGTGAAACTGTTGATGTGCAATTTTGTCACGACCCCAATCCCGGTCGTGATGGCGCCCAACACACTATTAGGTAAGCCCGACTATTCTACAACCTTAGCCCATTTCTTGCACAATTCATGATTAATTAACACAGGAATTGACTAAGTCATCATATTAGAAGTCTGAAATAAAAGACAAAACATGCGGAATTCGATAGATTAATCCAAATACAAAGCCCTATAAATCCAGTGTCACAAGTCTGAGCCTCTAATACAGATATATCATCCTAAGACATGCCTGTCTAAGGAATACGAAATAGAAGACAAGGATAGAAGGGAGAGATCAAGGCTGCGAACGCCATGCAGCTACCTCGATACCTCCGGATACTACGGTGCTCAGCTGGAATAATTCTCACGTAGCCTCACATGCACCTGGATCTGCACACAAGGTGCAGAGAGTAATGTGAATACTTGGAAATATATTTTAAGTTTCAAATATGAGTAAAAGTGGCTGAGTTTGTAAACTATTAAACAATAGGACTGAGTTCAAATAATATATTAAAATAGTGAGGGAACAGTGATAATATCCCCGAAGACTTCAAATAGTTGGCAGGAATCCAAATATGACAATTAGTTCAACTAGTGATGATATCAAATAAGCTTCAATCAAATACGCGTTAAACCATCACTCGGGACGGACCAAGTCACAATCCCCAATCGTAGTTGACCCGCGTTCATCATCAACTGTGTGTCTCACCTCAATATAGCACAACGATGTGCAAATTCGGGGTTTCAGACCGTCAGGACATCATTTACATTCATTACTCACCTTAAGCCGGCAGAAACTCTAGCTCGCTGTGCCATTGCCTCTCAAATCGGCCTCCTCGTGCGTCAATTCTGATCGAAACCAAAATGAATACGTCACAATTTGCTAAAGTAACAAGACCCAATTAAAAATTATCGAAAAACGTAAAAAATCCCAAAATTAACCAAACCACAGCCCCGAGCCCTGGGCCCACTTCTCGAAACTCAGAAATTTTCTCATAAATGGATTCCTTATCTCTCCATGAGTTCATGCATATCAAAATCACAAGAATCGAAGTTCAATTGCCCCTTTAAAATCCTTAATTTATGCTCTCTTAAGTTGAAGCCCTAAACCACCATTTTTGTCTAGTAATTCCTTAAATTTTCTGTTCTAATTCACGAAATAACACCGTAGGTTCGTGTTTTAAGTCCAAAACCCTTACCTTATCGAAGCTCCTTGAAATCCCTCTTCAAAATTGCCCACAACTCTCCAAGTCCGAAGTTAGAAATGAGAAACCCTTCAAAATTCGTGAAGATGAACTTAAATACTTCTGCCCAGACATAACCACTTTAGGCGGTTAAATTACCGCTTCCTCGGTCAACCTTCCACTTATGCAAAAATTCACAGAAGTCAAAAATCGCTTCTGCGGTCGAAACCCCGCAGCTGCGGCTTCGCAGATGCAGATCCTAGTCTGCTTTTGCGGAAACAACTGACTAGGCAAAATCTCGCTTTTGCGCCCTCCTCTTCGCTTCTGCAACTACGCTTCTGTGGTCCAACTTCCGCAGAAGTGGAAATACTAGAAGCAGCAACAATTTCAAAACTTTACAAGTCCAAAAACTTCCCGTTAGCCATCCGAACTCACCCCGAGGCCCCCAGGACCTCAACCAAAAATGCCAATACATCGAAAACGTTATTCAAACTTGTACGAATCATAAAAATACCTCAAACAACACCAAAAACATCGAATTACATCGAATTCAAGCCTAAGTTCTTCAACATCTTTTGAAACTTGCATTCGATCAAAAACCCAACCAAATCACTTTCCAATTACCTGAAATTTTATACACACATCCCAAATCGCCTAACGAAGCTACTGCAACTCTCAAACTCCATTCCGGCCTTCGGATCAAAATCTCACCAATCAACTGAAATTCGGCAAAATACTAACTTCACCAATTCAAGCCTAATTCTACTCCAGATCTCCAAAACCACTTTTGATCATGCTCCTAAGCCACAAATCATCCCTCGCAGCTAACTAAACCACTAGAAATCACATCTGAATCCTCTAACTCATAAGTCAATATCCATTGACTTTTCCAAACTAGGCTTTCCTTAAAGATACTAAATGTCTCATTTCCTACCATAACCAATCCAAATCAACTGATCACACCAAATACAGATAACGAAGCATAAAGAAGCAGAAAATGGGGGAAATGAAGCAGTAACTCAGGAGACGATGGGTCGGGTAGTCACATCCTTTTCAACTTAAACAAACGCTCGTCCTCGAGAGAGTCAAGAAATATACCTGAAACCTCAAACATGTAAGGATATCTACTCCGCATCTCTTGCTCGATCTCCCAGGTAGCCTCCTCTACGGGCCGACCTCTCCACTGCACCTTCACTGCAACTATATCCTTCAACCTCAACTTTTGAACCTGATGACCCAAAATAGCCACTAGTTCCACACCAAAGGTCAAATCATCATCCAAATGAACCATGTTGAAGTCTAAAACATGAGACGGATCCCCATCATACTTCCGGAGCATAGAAATATGAAATATCGGATGCACGACCGACAAGCTGGGTGGAAAAGAAAGCATATAAGCCACATCTCCAATCCTCCTCAGTACCTCAAAATGACCAATGAATTGCTGACTAAACTTCCCTTTCATTCCAAATCTCATAACACCCTTCATAGGTGAAACCTTCAGCAAAACCTTCTCACCACCATGTAAGACACATCTCGATCCTTCCGGTCCATATAACTCTACGTGACTGTTCTGTAGGAAGTCTCTTCTGAATCACCTTCACCTTCTCTAAGGCATCCTAAACCAAATCTGTCCCCAATAACCTAGCCTCGCCAGGCTCGAACCAACCAACTGCAGATCGACACCGCCTTCCATATATGGCCTCACACAGTGCCATCTGAATGTTGGACTGAAACTGTTGTTGTAGGAAAACTCTACAAGAGGCAAAAACTCATCCAAAGAACCTCCGAAATCAATAACACATGAATGCAACATGTCCTCCAAAATCTGAATAGTACACTCGGACTGTCTGTTCGTCTAAGGATAAAATGTTATGCTCAACTCCACCTGAGTGCCCAAGTCTCACTGAAAGTCCTCCAAAACTGAGTACCTCTATCTAAGATAATAGACATTGGAACACCATGCAACCGAACAATCTCCTAGATAAAGATCTCTGCCAGCCGCTACAAAGAATAGGTAGTGCACAACGAAATGAAGTGCGTGGTCTTGGTCAGCCAATCCACAATTATCCAAATCGAATCGAACTTTTTCAAAGTCCAAGGAATACCACTCACAAAGTGATGCTCTCCCACTTCCACTCGGGAATAACTATCTGCTGAAGTAAGCAACCCGGTCTATGATGCTCATATTTCACCTACTGACAGTTCAGACACCAAGCCACAAATCCCACAATATCTTTCTCCACCAATAGTGTTGCCTCAAATCTTGATAGATCTTCGCCGTGCCCGGATGAATAGAATACTGCGAGCTATGAGACTCCTCCAGAATCAACTCTCTAAGCCCATCTATATTGGGCACACAGATCTGGCCATGCATCCTCAACATACCATCATTACCAATGATCACATCTCTGGCATCGCCATGCTGAACTCTGCCCATAAGGACAAGCAAATGCAGATCATCATATTGGCAGTCTCTAATGCAATTATATAAGGAAGACCAAGAAACTATACAAGCTAACACCCGGCTAGGCTCTAAAATATCTAATCTCACAAGCCGATTGGCCAAGGCTGAATCTTTACCACAAATGGCCTCTCCCCAACTGGAATGTATGCCAAACTCCCCACACTCACTGCCTTTTGGCTCAAAGTATCGGCCACTACATTGGCCTTTTCCGGATGATACAAAATAGTAATATCATAGTCCTTGAGCAACTCTAGGCACCTTCGCTACCTCAAAGGCAATGCAATAGATGAAAATCCCTAAATATACCGACGATAATAGCCTGCCAACACAAGAAATTAAGCAGCTGAGGACGGTCTAGGCCAACTCTGCACAACCTCTATATTCTTTGGATCAACCTGAATACCCTCACTGGACACCATGTGTCTGAAGAAAGCCACCGAGCCGAGCCAAAACTCACACTTAGAGAACTTTGTATAAAGTCTCTCCTCCATGAATCTCTGCAATACCACATACAAATGCTCCGCGTGCTCCTCCTAACTATGCAAGTACACCAGAATATCATCAATGAATACGATATCAAACGAATCAAGATAAGGTCGAAATACACTGTTCATCAGATGCATGAACCCTGCTGTGGCATTGGTCATCACGAAAGACATGACAAGAAACTCATAGTGACCATATCTAGACTGAAAGCAGTCTTAGGAATATCTGAATCCGTAATCTTCAACTGGTGATAACCCGAAAGGAGATCAATCTTAGGGAACACCCTCGCACTCTGAAGCTGGTCAAATAAATCATTAATTCGAGGCAAAATATGTTTGTCTTCACAGTTACTTCGTTCAATTGCCTGTAGCAAATGCACATTCTCATTGTTCCATCCTTCTTCTTCACAAACTGAACTAGTTCACCCCACGGTGACACACTAGGCCGAATGAACCCTTATCTAGAACCTCCTGAAGCTACTCCTTCAATTCTTCAGCTCCACTGCTGCCATATGATATGGCGGAATGGAAATGGGCTGAGTTCCCGGCACCAGGTCAATACCAAAATCGATATCCATGTCTGGTGGCATGCCCGATAGGTCTGCAGGAAATACATATGGGAAATCCCTAACAACGGGAACAGAATAAATGCTAGGAGTCTCAACTCCAACATCTCCAAAAAATCCAAATAGGAAAGGCAACCCTTTCCAAGCATACGCTAGGCCTTCAAGAAAGAAACGTTTGGCCTTTAAGAAAGAAATAACTCTACTTGGGACATGATAAGTCACACCATGCCACTCAATCTGCGGTACGCCTGGCATAGCCAAAGTTCTTGTCTGAGCATGAAAATCTAGAATAGCATGACATGTATTTAACCAATCCATGCCTAAAATAATATCAAAGTCCACCATGCTCAATAGCAATAGATAAACTGGGGTCTCCAGACCCCCAATAATCACAACACATGACTGGTACACATTGTCCACAACTACAGTATCGCCTACCAGGGTAGACACATGAACAAGTAAAGCAAGTGACTCCCAAGGCATACCCTAATAATGAGCAAAATATGAAGACACAGATTAGTAGGTGCAACCAGGATCAAATAATATAGAGGCATCTGTGACGGACTGAAACAATACCTGTGATGATGGCATCTAAAGCAATGGATTCTGACCTTCCTAGAATAGCATAAAACCGAGCCTAGCTGCCGCCTGATCGACCTCCACCTCTGGGCGACCCTTGGTTGCCTGACCTCCACCCCTAGCTGACTAATCGGGTGATAAACTAATTGGAGCAGAAGTCGATGGTTGATCACTTTGCTGATAGTGGCTACCATAAAGCCGAGGAAAATTCCTCCTTATATGACCAAACTCGCCGTACTCTAAGTAACTAACATGCACTAGGGAAGGGGACTGAAGGGAACCCCTCGTATTAGAGTGACTAGCTGAAGCACTCAATGCAGAAGAACCATGAGCTAAAGGGGTATGAGTTGAACTCTGAGCTTGAGCTTGGAGAGGACTGAGTGAAGACTGGCCATGCTGGAACCCATGATAACAACGACTTGAAGATGCCCCACTGTACTCTAGATGGGCCGACTGAGCAGGCCTGAAAGAACAACCTCTACCAAGCTGGAACTAGCCCCTAGACGGAGCACCACTGAAACTGCCCGAACCTCGAGGACTCTTGGCCTCCCTCTCCTCCCGCTCTCTACGGTGAACCATCTTAATATCAAGATCGATATCAACCACCTCTTCGAACGTAGAACTCAATACTCTCTCTCTAGTCATCAGAATATAGAGATGGTAGTTAAGGCCATACACAAACATGCTGATACTCTCACAATCTGTCAGAATCATCCAAATAGCATGACGGGCCAACTGCGAAAACCTCATCTCATACTGGGTCACTGTCATATCCCCATGAGTAAACCACTCAAACTACGTGGTACATAATTTTTCATGAAGAGAGCGGAGAACTGCTGCCAAAAAAGGGTGCTGCCCGACAGGCCTACGCCTCTCAAAGTCCTCCCACCAAGTAAAAGAAGCCCCGAGAACTGAAAAGTAGTAAAAGCCATACCACTCGACTCAAGAATCCCTGCTGTACGGAGCATATGCTAAAACTTGTCAAGAAAACCCTGGACATCCTCACCTCGGCACCACTGAATGTTGGAGGCCGAAGCCTACCAAACCTCTCGAGAAGACATTGCTCATCATTCGGCATTGGTGGAACCACAAAGTCCTGAACTGGTGCAACTGGCTGAGCTGGAGGTGCTCCCGGTGTCTGCAATCCCTGCACTACATGCTCAGGTGTGCAAGCAGCGGGGGCCTGATTGCCTCCCCCGGCCTGTGAAGTAGCTGATGTGGTAGTGGCTGGAACTGCCTAAGCCAGGCTAATGCAAACCGATCAGATCTAAGCCAAGGCCTCCTAAAGACGCGTAGTCACGATGTGAACAACTGGTTCCTAAACAGGTGCTACTGGAGTATCCACAGCTGAGCCTGATCCTGAGTTGGGGCAGCTAGTGGATCAACAAATGCTGCCCTCGCTGCTCTACCTATGCTATGACCAAAACCATGACCGCATCCACGACCTCTGGTGGCCTCAGTGGGTGGTACTGGTGTCATCCGTCACATTTGGTAGCGCGAGTACTCGCCATCTTTGAGAGAATAGAATAACAGAAGTTTAGTTCTCGAATCAACAAAGTGGCACAACAAGAATTTCAAGGATATGAAGTTTTTCCTAATGGATTTACAGCCTCTCGAGGATAAATACAAACGTCTCTGTACCGATCCGCAAGACTCTACTAAACCGGCTCATGACTTTCAAGACCAAGTAACCTAGGCTCTGATACCAACTTGTCACGACCCTAATCTTGATCTTGATAACCCCCAACACAATATTAGGCAAGCCCGACCATTCTAAAGTCTTAGCCCATTTCTTGCAAAATTAATGATTAATTAACATAGGTATTTACTAAGTCATCATATTAGAAGTCTGCAATAAAAGATAAAACATGCGGAATTCGAACAATTTATCCAGCTATATAGCTCAATAAATCTTGTGTCACAAGTTTGAGCCTTTAATACAGATTTATCATCCTAATACATGTCTGTCTAAGGAATACAAAATAAAAGACAAGGATAAAAGGGAGAGATCAAGGCTGTGAACACCATGAAGCTACCTCGATGCCCCTGGATACTGCGCTGCACAGCTGAAATAATCCTCACTCAGCCTCAGATGCACCTAAATCTGCACGCAAGGTGCATGGAGTAATGTGAGTACTACGACCTAGTGAGTAATAAACATAAATAACAGCTGAAAATAAGAAACCATAGAAAAACACAAGGTAAACTATAAATGAGCAGATTAGAACAAGTAATAAGAAAGCAATAACCCAATGAAAGCGAAGTATAGAAGTTCTAGAATAGAAAAATAGATAAATGATAGATGAATAAGGGAAATGCAACACATAGAACAATACTCTCTAGCACCCGTTTTGGCGTGCAGCCCAATCCTATTTATTTATCATCGATGGCGCTCACTAGGGTGTGTGATCACTTTCGACCCAACGCTATACGAATGTAGGAAGAACGAGTCGCTACAGCTTTTACCCTAATAGTGGTTCGAGATCAAATTTTCCACAAGGAGCTAGTGATGGAGTTGGAATGTCTGTTTAGCCTAGAATTATGTTGGTGCTCCTAATTTACTCCTAACATTTTTGGTTTTTATTTGTATTAACAACTACTATTATGAACTAAAGATTAATACTAAATGATCCTAAGGGAATATTTTCTAGGTTGTGATTAATAGAGAGAAAGGCACTAGGTTCATGGCGTCACCTAGGTGGTTAATTTAAGGGTAGAAACTACTAAGGATAGATTGAGGTATATGGGGTTTATGCTATAACTGTTGCACAATTGTACCCACTCTCACACCTCTCGGTAGAGAGAGTGATTTTTCCCAATTGACTCTCTTGACACCAATTGGGTAGGCCATTTGATCAAGCAACTAGGGTTCAAGTTGGGTGATTACTCTCTCGAGGTTTAACCCGTTAATTGGGACTACCATTTCTCAAGGGTCCATCCCAATTCGTTGTTGGGTCAATTTTGGGGTCATATACTCTCTTTCTCAGGAAGAGTCAAAATCCACTAAGCTAGAATCAATATTTGCAACAACCAATCCTTAATTAAAGCATAAATTAACCGAAATAACAAACACCCAATATCAATATATCATTAGATGGCAACACCAATCAATTACCCACACTAGGGTTGAGCCACAACCCTGGCTAATGGGTTTAGCTAGACATAATTGAAGAAGAAATAGAAGAAGAAATAAACATATTAATTAATTACTAAGATAAAACTACAAGAATCTATAGAGAAATAAATGCTAAAATGCCAAAATAGGCTAAAACTTTGGTCCTCAAGAGTGCAACACTGTTCTCCAAATAAAACTTGACCTAACAATGGTGAAATTGCATAGATCGATAAGATCTAAGAAAATAAAATACCTGCAGCTGAATCAGAAGACCTTTAGTAGAATGTTTTTATGTCCAAGCGGTGAATTAGAAATTTTTACAATGCGGAATTCCCACCATCAAGAGATGTGATGCCGCCTACTAACAGAGCTAGGCCAGCCAATCATTAAACACTCTCTGATAATTTCTCTACAATATAAATATACAAAAGCAATTAAATAAAAGAGGAAGACTTTAAGCTTGTAAAATAGAAACTTAAATGCGGAAGTTTACGATAAATCTCTACCCAAAATCTGGTGTCGCTAGCTCACGGACTACTAAAGAGTACTACAATCAAGTTTGAATAGAAAATACATAGTGTCTATGTAGGTACTATGAAAACAAACTAAAACATGGAAAGGGACTCCGGCCTGTGAATGCCAACTAGGCTACCTCGTAAGTCCTTGGATTGAAGTCAATTCCTGATCAATAGGATACTACTGTGGTCCAAAAGCTGCTCCAGTACCGTGCTCCTTGCCAAAAGCATAGAAGTGTATCATCGGCACAACCGACACTATGTGTTGGTAAGTGTCTGGCCTAACCCCGGTGAAGTGGTGACGTGGCTAGACGGGACGTGCCAAAAACAACCCATGCAGATATGAATATATATAAAGGAAACGGAAATAACAACAGAGAATATCAACTGAAAAAAGGGGAAGGGACATGCTTGGGGGAGATACTGTAAAAACAGATTAACGGATATAACAACGAAACTACTTCATTACCATAACTCATATAAAAGTGGTTGGCGCGCCACACGTTCCCATTTCTTAGTTCATAAGTGGACGGCGTGCCACACGATTCTATTTCATAATTCATAAGTGAACGGCGTGCCAGATGATCCCATTTTTAAAATTCATAAGTGGACGGCGTGCCACACGATCCCAAGGCATGCACACATAAGTGGTCGGCGCACCACACGATCCCATTTCATTTCTCACAAGTGGACGGCATGCCATACGATCCCATATCATAGTGAATAACACAAAAGATGCCCACGGTTTAACCCAGGTAGGGTACAGCTAACAACCCAAATATCCTGGTAAGGGAGCAACAAGAATAATAGATTACGTATCCCGGCAAGGGAAAAGTCGCAACACATTCTTTTTTAACCACCTCTTTCCCAATTATCAAATTCTAGTTCGAGACAACGCTCCAATAATATACCACTTACAATTCTTCCTCAACCGTGCACATTATATGAAACATACCATTTAGACAAGAAAGATATTTCACAAGGTCCGGATCAAACACATTTAAGACCCATGGTCGTGCTAGACACCGGTGTATAGATAACCGTTACCATGCCTGTACACCATATTCTTCATTTAGCAATTAGCAAATAATATCCTAACCCTATTCCCTCTAACCAAAGTTAGAACAAACACTTACCTCGGTCTACGAATAGCAATCAACTCCCCATACCGCCTTTCTTCTACAATCTGACTCCGAAACATTGATATCTAGGCATAATCAATTCAACAATATCAATAAACACTCAAAAACAAAATCCCATAGCCTAGAAGTGAGGTCCCTAGCATTCTTCCAAAAATACCAAAACTCAAGCCCGGGCCCACATGGTCCAAACTTGAAGCTCGGACTCAAATCCAATCACTCATAACTCCGCGAGTTCAAATATATAGTTTATTTCATCATTCAGCCCCAAATTTAGGTTGAATCACCCAAATTTCCAAAAAATCCCACTCTACCCAAAATCCCTAATTTCTACTTAAATTTCATGTTTTTAGGCTTAGGAATTTACTAATTATTGAAGAAAAGTGAAGGAATTAGGTGGGGAATTACTTACCCAAAAGGTCTTGGAAGAGGGGAGCTTCAATGGAGTCCTAAGCCTTGATAGAGAAGGGAGCTCGTGAGAAGAAGTGAAGAAATCGCGTAATGAACTGTTATGTTTTTTTAAAAAAAAAATCACTGAAGCACTTTGCTCTATGCGTTCGCGACACAGTTTTCGCATTCGCGAAGGAGTGCTGGCTGGTACTCTATGCGTTCGCGATGGTGCTATGCGAATGCGTAGAAGGGAAACTTGGGAGTCCAGGTTTTGTATACATGTTCGCGAGGGGAGGTACGCGAAAGTGTTGAAGAGGAGTGCAAGGCTATGCGAACCCTAAGGAGGGACGCGAACGAGGAATGGGAAAATTCAAAGCAATGCAAACGCGAGCCTGGGGCCGCGTTCACGAAGAACAAAATCTGGTCTGCAACACTAAAAAAATCTGACGTGTTTTCTATGTGTAAAACTACCCCGAAACACCTCTGAATCACTTCCGAGCACTCGGCGCTCCTAGCCAAACACACACACTAACTCATCAACATCCTACGAACTTATTCAAGCAATCAAATTGCTAAAATAACATCAAAATCAAAGAATCAAACCTCAAAATCATCCTTTTATTCAAACTTCTTAAACTCATAACTTTAAATATTTAGGTCCGAACACGTCAAACGACGTCTGGTTTCAACCAAACTTCACAGAAAGTGCTTAACGGATATCTAAGACTTGTACCGGGGCGCGGAACCATAATACGGGCTCGATACCTATATTTTCTAACTCATTTTCATTTCAAAATTTTATATCATTTTCAGAAAAATAATTTCTTTCAAAATTCTTTATTCTGGCTCTGGACCTCGGATTTCGATTCCGGAATACGCCTGAGTCTCATATTTTCTTATAGACCCTTTGGGACCATCACATCACGGGTCCGGGTCCATTTATCCAAAATGTTGACCAAAGTCAACAATATCAACATCAAAATTCATGAATTTTTTCACGAATTTCACATATTTCAACATCAAACGTTTCCGGCTTCGCACCCGGATTGCGCACGCAAACAGAGGCAACTAAACGCGAGGTTTTCAATGCCTCATAAGTGCAACAAAAGGAAGAATTACGGTGATGACACTTTGGGTCGTCACAGAAATCTTCCTTATGCCTACAAGCAAGAGTCTCCTAGGATTTAGCAAGGGAAAGGTGTTCTATTTATAGTGGGATGGAAAAACTGGACAAAGTTTCCCCTGCGTTGTTAGTGAGGGCCGCACAAATATGAACGCGGTCGCGCTGACTATTGAATTCAATTTTTATCTCTCTAAGCTTGTCTAGCGAGGTCCGCATGAAATTTTAGCACGGTCGCAAGAAGCTCTGATGCGGATCGCGTGAAGATGACCGCGGCAGCCTGGTTTGCATTTGAAAATTTCTCCAACCCTCTAATCTTTGTGACACGGGCCGCATGACATAGTGGTGCGGTCGTGTGAGCTGAACGCACAATTCCAATGGTGGCCATGTGGTCAAAGTCCTGATTATGCACTTCTCTGAATCTCCTTATGTGGCCGCATGCACTTTTGTGCGGTTCGCACTAGGCTCTTTTTTCCATCACTTCATTTAGCCTTTGATACTTAAGCAGGTTTCACTCTACTTCGAGCTAGTCTTTGACATTTCGTCACTTTATTGCTCAAACATGAAATCAAGAACAACTTGTGAGCATTTTGGGACTATTTTGTAGCAAATTATACTCAAAGCATAGGCAAGTAGGGGCATAAAACACGTTAAAATCCTACTTATCAACTCCCCCAAACTTAAACCTTTGCATGTCCTCAAGAAAACACAATAAGACCCACCCCTTAAAGGAAACATCCAAGTAATTCCAGCTATCCTAAATTAACCTCAACAAGGATAAATCGAGACTAACAATTGCCCTCAATACGAATACATCATTAACATATTTAAACTTTGAAACTATGGATCAAGTGTGACACAAGAGCATCAAGAGTTGACACATTTCATCAAAGAACTTCTATCAATTACTTTGGTCATTGTAGAACCCAAACTCACACATTCTCAACTGTCCCTAAGCGAACCTCATCTTTTCGACTATTGTTACACAAACCGAGGTTGATAGACTTTCACTCATCTCTCTCACGAAGAAGGTAACAAGTCCGGCTCTAGGTACCATATGCTTGCCCCTTATGTAAGTATCCACTAATGTATGCTTCCTTTAACTCAAGATCATACATGGCTTTTGTGGAGTTATTGTGAAGGCTTTTGGGAAAGGGTAGGTCATGTTTTTGTTCAAGTGGGTTCAATCTTTCCTTAAGCACTTCTTTTGATTCATTTTGGCACACTTTCTTGACTCATTGGAGTATTTCACTTCTTTTCAATGGGTTAGAGAGACATATTGTCGCTCTTTCTTATGCAATTCCAAACACTTCTCCTTTGTCTACTTTTTCCACACCTTTTTCACTTTTGTTTTCCTTGAATACCCTTTTTGTTCTTATTCACAATGATTTTTTTTTGTGTTTTTTCTTTTCTTTTGTTATTCATTACCTTCCTTTTCTTTTGCTTTTGCACCTTTTACCACATTGTTGACTTTCTTGTCTCTCCCCCCAAAATTAGACATTTGTCATTACTCAAGGGAAGATTTGGGTGCCAAGAGGGGGTATTATTTAGAACGGGTATAGGCTTGTAGCTTTGGTTCTTGAAAGAAAAAGTCTTAAGGCTCAAAAAGGCTAACTAGGGGTCATTTCATTGATGGTCTATGGAACTATTCAGCTTAACATTTGGATCAAGGAGAGCCTAGAATCACTTCTCAAGTCAAAATTCACCTAGGATTTCGCCTCAACAAACATTCAGGGCAAGTTCTAGACCATCGGCTTGGGACTTGGACTCACATTTAGAATTCTCACCACACACACTCAAGGATTGCTAAAGATATCGAGTCAAGGGCCCACACCGACCTTAGCTACGATTCAAGCACACAATGGTCCAAAAGGACCACATGATGTTTGTTTGATCAACACAAGAGTCTCAAGGCCACGACTTTCGCAATCCTAAACACAATATTATGTCTTTGATCAAGGGATCAAAGGCAAATGTTCTAGGCCCAAGTGAAACTTTGCATGAGGTACCCTTAACTACGAAATATCAAAATCAAAGAGAAAATTCAGAAAATGGACACTAACCCTTAAGAAGGTCGTCACACCATCTATCATTGGGAAGAGCCACCTAGTTCGTAAAATACTCAACCCTTGGAAAGAACCGTGGCATTAAGAAAACCAAGGGATTATTGAAAATGCCAAAAACAAAACAAAATGCTACGAGCCTATCTACGAAGCTAAAAACAAAATTTTTCTGTGAAAATAGAAAAATCGAATGAATATGCACAATATGGGAGTAGAATATACAAGGGGGGATGAATATATACATAAAGCAACTTTATATAAAGACCAAGAGATAATAATAAGTATGAGAAAGGTATCTAAAATGTAAAGTTATGTACAGACCAACTAGAAAATCAAATCAAAAGAACATAAAAGGAGTATCTATTATGTACAGTCATCCAAATAGATAAACAGTAGGGCGCACCCCCACGAATAAAAGCTGGCATTGTCCCCAATTCCAACTACAAAATAAGCATAAAATATCAAAACAAAAGATATAGAAGAACTCCCTAGGCCTGGTCCGTATGCATGGGATCCTCAGTGGTCCCCCGGTCCTCTATATAGGCGGGAACCTCAGACTGGTTTCCGGCCTCCTGCTGCGCGGCTGCTGGGACAGGGGCCTAATCATGGACTGTTTGAATGATGGGTGCATCACTGAAGGGAATATCCTGAGTCTCTACAAGCTCAATCACTACACCCTCCGTACTAGGAAACTTCCTATTCTTCCTCGGGGGCCTGGGTGCCTACTCCTGCTGTAGCTCTAGAACTGGTGCTGCTGCTGGGAGGGTCTGAATCCTCAAATAAAAAGTCTAAAGGCAGCTGATCTTCCAATAGCTTGTTCAAATCCGATTGAAGCACCTTCACTGATTCCTTGGATGCCCTTGACTTTCTCCTCTTTTTGTGCTCTCTGGCAAGCTCCTTTAGAGCTTTGCCATATGAATCTACCGCCTTAGTCAAGGTGACCTGAGTCTCCATAATCTTCTATTGGTTGGCCAGGAGCTTCTTCAAAGTATCCTCAATAGACTGAGGAATCTGAACAGTGGTTGGTGCTGACTGGGCCTGAACTAAAGTAGCCAATATGGACAACTTGGATGTTATAGTTGACATCGAGTTGTTTATACTGGCCAAAGTCTTTGCCAACTGTTGGGCTATGAAAGGGTTGGTCCGGGAAGAGGGGAATGTCAGGCCAGCTGAAGAACTAGGACCTGCAGAAGAGGAGGGAACATCATCAGTAACAGTGGCAACTGGAATGGAGGGAAGCTCAGTAGAAGGCTCAACAATAGACTCTACCGCACTGGCTCCTCAGATTAGCCAGTCGGGGAATATGTGGATGCTTTGTCCTTATTGTCCTTTTGGTTTTCCAGCCGTTGAACATTGAACCATGAGAACAGGGACATTGGGCAAACTTTCATATCGTAAGACTTCTTCTTTATCTCCAAGTCCCGAAATACATGGTGAGAGTGTTGGGATATGGATAGTTCCAATTACTGTCAACCCCCATCGAAGTGATCACCTTGTACATCACATTCCCCACATTGATAAGGAAACCCGCCATGATATGAAAATCAGCACAGCCCGGGGGAGTGGGATAGTCTGATCATGGGAAGTGGGGTCAAGCCTGTTGCACACAAATATAAGCCACCCTCTAGCCGAGTGAGTTTTGTTTGTTTCCCCTTTCCTCCTCGGGGAGGAGTCACCTCGGTCGGATTTTTTGGCACCTCTTCCACTTTGTTTTACCATTTTCTGCAAACAAATATGTCTAACTTTGTTAGTATAAGCATATGGAGTGTATATGGTGATGAAAATAATTGCAGAAGAACAGCAGCAAAAAGAAATTATAGACAGGCTGTTGCGGACCGCACCATTAGGGGTGCGACCGTGTGGGAGGCACCACGAGCCGCGTGGAAACGACCACAGGCCGCACTTATCAGACATCCAAAATCCACCTTCTCTTAATCTCCTAGCAGTTTGCATAAAAAAGGGCCGCGAACGCATTGGGCCAGCGCGGACCGCATTTAAGAATAAAGGCCACCGCGGACCACAGTTAAGAATAAAGGCCACCGCGGACCGCACCATCAGTAATGCAGCCGTGTCAGGGCCATGCAGACCGCGTGAAAAGGACCACGGGCCGCAGTGAGGCTAACGTAGGGACTGTGTTAGGGTTTGGCAAATTCATCCATTTTAATTCAAATTCTAACCCCTACTTGTCCCTACTCAGTTACCCAATCACTAACTATTCTAAATACACAAAACTAAGCATCGAATTTTACCCTAAACTAATAGTTCAAATAAAAACGAGCAAAAGAAGAGAAGTTATGCTACTAGGCAGTAAATAAAATAAGAACTAAGAAATTAATTGATTATAAATGTATGAGATGTTACCAGATTGATAATGAATGAGATTAATAAGTCCAATTACACAAGAGAAGCAATCTTAGAAGAAGAGGAGCAGTAGATTAGGAGTTCAAATTTGCCAAAGTGTAAAATGATACCTTAGGTCCCTATTTATAGATAATTGTGGGGCCCCGTACTTACCTACCAGTGCGCCCACGTGAAAATGACCGCGGACCGTGCATGGTTTAATATTGAATCTTTGCAGAATGAAGCCCATGCAGGCCGCACAAAAGTGACACGGTCGCATTAGAACACCATGGACCGCAGAAACGGACCGTAGAAACTTGATTTCGGCCACGTGGAAAACTTCAAAGAACCTTCACCTTCAGCTCATGCCAGTGCGGACCTAACAAAACTTACTCTGGCCGCACTGGCAATCTTAAGGGACTGTGCATTTTTACACATTGTTTTGCACTGCTTGGACCCAATCCCTGCAACATCTCACAAACTATTAGCTCGAAAATCCTAATCTACAAAGAAAATCAAAGAGAAAGAAAAAGACATGAGTTGCCTCTCAAGAAGCGCCTGATTTAACGGCGCGGAATTATGCGTTTTATCATCATATCACTTAAAATGAATGAGTGCCACCATGTGGCTGTCATAAAACATCCCCAAGTAATGCTTGACACGATGCCCATTGACTCGGATAACTTCACCATTTTTATTCTTGAGATCAATAGCACCAAATGGGGTTACACCAATAACTTCAAATGGACCACTCCACTTAAGAGCTTTCCCAGTAATAACCTCAATAATGAGTTGAAAAGAAGAACCATGTTACCAACCTTGAATTCCTTTCCCCGGGCATATTTGTTGTGAAGATACTTCATCTTGTCCTTATATAAAGACGAGCTGGAGTAGGCATGAAATCTAAACTCGTCAAGCTCATTGAGTTGCTCAACCTGAAGATTCACCGCAACATCCCATTCTAAGTTCAACTTCCTTAAAGCCCACATAGTGTTGTGCTCCAATTCCACCGGAAGATGAAACGCTTTCCCAAACACCAACAGGTATGGAAACATACCGATAGGCCCAAAGAGCATCATCTAATTTCTTCGACTAATCGTTCCTATTGGCATGGACAGTTTTAGAAAAGATACTCTTAATTTTTCAGTTGGAAACTTCCACTTGACCACTAGCTTGAGGATGATAGGGGCAGCCACTTTGTGATTTACTCCATACTTGGCAAGCAATGAATCAAAAGCCTTGTTGTAAACGTGAGATCCCCCGTCACTAATGATAGCACGGGGGTGCCAAACCTTGTGAAGATACACTTTTTCAGAAACTCCACCATACTTCGGGCTTCATTGTTGGGCAAAGCCATGGCTTCAACCCACTTATAAACATAATCCAACGCCACCAAAATGTAAGTGTTACCAAAAGAGCTCACGAAAGGACCCATAAAGTCGATACCCCAAACATAAAAAATGTCCACCTCTAGAATTGTATTGAGAGGCATCTTATCCTATTTAGAAATCCCACCAGCTCATTGGCATTCATCACATCTCTTAAAAAAATCATCAACATCTTTAAACAAGGAGGGCCAATAGAATCTGCAACTAAGCACTTAGAGGCCATCCTCACCCCGTCATGATGGCCACCATAGGGAGAGGATTGACAAGCCTCCAAAATACTCAACTGTTCTTCTTCCGGGACACATCTACCAATCACACCATCAGTGCAAATCTTGAACAAATATGGCTCATCCCAATAAAATCCAAATTGTCCCGCTTGAGCTTTTTCCATTGGTTAGAAGAGAGCTCATACGAGATTATACCGATCACAAAATAGTTGGCGACGTCGGCAAACCACGGCATATCATGCATGTTGACACCCAATTTTTTCCTATATATTCCTATACTCAAAATACCCCCGAAATAGAATGTAGATGCATATATAAGCATCCTCAAAGGTTTTTGCATTTTTTTTACATTTTTTAATATTATTAAAACCAATTTATAACCTGATTTTGCACTATAAAATCCAATATTATTCCCACAACTTGTTATTTTGGTGATTAATTTATATTTATTCTCTCATTTACATAAAAATATAATTTACATAATTTTTACATAGTCTTACAAGTTCATTAGGTATTTCTAAATTAAAATTGTATGAAATTACAATTTTAGGCTATTTATCGATTTAATAAGTGTTTTAACTACAAAATTATTCCTAACATTTTTAATTGATACTTATACATTATTAATTAACTCAATATTTTAATTGGATTTTTACAATATCATTTACTATTTTATAAAACTCAAATTGGGGAAAGTTGGCTATTTAAATCATAGGCATTTGTTATTTTAATTCTAGCCAAAATCTACCCCCAATTACACTACCCAAATTTTAAATTTACTCAACCCAGATCCGTTCAAACTAACCCGCCCGTTCCCTCTCTTAAATCGTGGCCGTTGATTATTTAGATCAACGGTCCACATTAATCCTTCCAAGATTAAACCAAACAACCCCTAACCCTAATCACTTCACACTTTAAGCTGCCCTTGTATCCCCTCGTCCCAAAAATTCTCTCAAACCCCTTCCGAACCCTAACCCTTCTCCGGCTCTGTTTCACCGGCGACCATGGATTTTCAAGCTCTAAGGCACTTGTACTCACCTCTCACTATCTTCTATGGCTCTCTTGTTCGAAGATCGGAGCCATATCTCGGAGATTATTGACTCAGAGGTCCTTCAACTTGAGTTTTCTCTCCGGCAAGCCTTGATGTTGTGAGTCCTTCGTCGACTCAAAATCAGTCCATTCCAGGCTTTCTCAGTTCTCTATGGTTCTTTCTCTGAAACCCTAAAGGTTTTCTCTGTGTTTATCTTTACGATCTTCTCTAGATCCTAGCTATTTTCTAAAGTTTCTAAGTACTTCTCACATTTCTCCGTTGACTTTATTTTCAAACTGTCTGTCTTC
Source organism: Nicotiana benthamiana (assembly GCA_034376525.1). NCBI lineage: Eukaryota > Viridiplantae > Streptophyta > Magnoliopsida > Solanales > Solanaceae > Nicotiana > Nicotiana benthamiana. The sequence goes on along the minus strand of CM067329.1, from coordinate 133,282,913 downwards.
CTAAAATTTAGGGTTTGTTCGATTTCTTTGCTTTATTTGCTCTATTGTAATTTCTTCTAATTTTTATTGTGATTTCTGAGTATTTTCTACTATGACTACTATGTATTTTACTTGTTGTGGTGTTTCTAGGGTTTCCAAGTTAAATGTTTTACTGTGTTCTCTGTTTTTCCTTATGCTGTTCTTCCTAATCTTATCTTCACGTATGTTTTTTCTTTACACTAGAGAGGTGCTGGAAACCCTAGGTTTTAGAGGTTTTCTGTTTCTTTCTATATAATTTCTTGCTACATTTTTAATGTCTAAACCCTAGCATGCTTCTGATTTCTTGCTTATGTGCTTTCGCTCTTTGAGTACACGACTGTTCTACTAATTTCAGCCTTGCATGTTCGAATTTTTGCACCTCTTTATATATTCATATTTTCCCCCTTTTGAATAACCCTAATTTTGGGAAATTGATTTCTTACAAACTTATTTGTTTCTTTAATTTGGACCTGCTCTCCGACTAAGTTCAGTATCAACTCGTATCTCAAATTCCTTGATTCTCTATGTGATTGACTTACCTTATTTGTTTAAACCGTCTGAATTTCAAAACTTTATATGTATTTACCCTATATCTTATGACTCATTCTTGATTTTCTTCCCCAAAATAAACTTGGGTTTATTTACCTCGAGTCCGGTTCCTTAATTAGAGGAAACCCTTTCCCTAATTGATTATGATTGATGTTTAGTTATTTTCTTACCATATTAGCTGCTTACTTTCAAACAATAAAATCCTCTACCTCTTTTCACTTAAACACAAGCAATCCTAAGTTCCCTCACAAAACTCTCTCTTCTCTTCTCTGTTACTTGTTCTAATGCTTGAGTTTAGCCGCCTAAAAGCCAAGGCTAAACTATAAGGTCTCACCTACCCTATTTGCTATACTGTTCGAGTTTACAACTGGTAGGTCTCTGATTTACATATTAACTCCAAACTACATGTTTACTTACCCCTTCCTCCATGTCGGTTTATGTTCAGTATGCAGTTACATTTCAGCATGTACATCCCTACCCTATATCCCTATGCTCTTGATGCTATATGTTCGTATGAATACATTCTTGTACATCCCTTTCCCTAATTCCTTTAGCTTAATTCTGTTTGTTGCAAATGTTCATATGTGACCCCATTCCCTTAACCCCCTATTTGTGTGTGAGTTTTGTTTTAGACTAGGATGGCACTCTATTGCTATTCCTAGTTTAGAACCAGGTTGCTCTCAAAGTGTATTCAAAGTACTCCCCTCCCTTAACCTCTATTATGTGTGAGCTTGACACAGGTCTGTTGGTTTCCTAATCACCATACAGGCCCTAGTCCGACTTGTCTCAAGTCTGCTCTTATTTGTTAAACCATGTAAACAGTCAGGGGAGTGCCAGTCCCATTCATGGCTAGGTATGACCACCTTTTACATTAGTCTTCCTCTAATATTTCACATTTACACTTACTCCTAGTTCTTTAAGTCCTACCACCATCTGGTAAGCCATGCTTAGGGACCCTCGAGTCTCCTATGAACTTTGATGCCTGAGGGCTGGTAATTCCACACTTTGCACAACTCTAATCATTTGGGTGTAAGCATTGCCTGGGTTTCCCCTTAAAGTCCTTGGAACTTTGAAACACTCTAAGAGAAAGCCTAAGAATTTGGAGCCTGGATTTTGTAAAATGCATAATGTTGGACATTTAGATTGCTTTGTGCTTCCTCAGGTCGGTTTAGCTTTGATGTATTTATTTCCTTAGTATTTTCCTTTCATATATGTACACCATCTTTGTACAAAGAACTTGGGGATATAGTGAAAAGGGTATGGGAGGGGTTTACATTATTGTATCAATCAATGGGTAGAAATCATGCCTATAGGTTTTTATCATTGCTTCTCATATAGAAATCATGCCAATTTGTTCTCAATATTGCATCTCATTTAGGAATTATGCCTATAGGTTTTCAATATTGCATCTCATTTAGAAATTATGCCTATAAGATTTCAATATTGCATCTCATATAGAAATCATGCCCATAGGTTTTCAATATTGCATCTCATATAGAAATCATGCCCATAGGTTTTCAATGTTGAATCTCATTTAGAAATTATTCCTATAAGTTTTAAATATTGCATACACCTAGAAACCATGCCTATTGTAATTGCATAAAAACGCTAGGCAAATAGTAGGCCCCTTTAAACGTTCTAAAAGTAATAAAATCAATATATAGATATCCTGCCTATAGGGTTCAAGCATCGCTTGATTTGTTAAACATTTCCAATATAGTTTGTCCCAAAGCTGTCTTTTTTGAAATCGGGCCAAGTCTGCCCTTTTACGTTATTCTGAACATGTAGAGTCATTTTTTTAAATCCCAAATCTGCAGAACTAAATTTAGCCTGCCTAAGTTTACACTCCAAGGCTCTCTTGAAAACTTTTTTTATGAGTTTGTAAGCCATTTCTGAACTTTTGCATACCTTAAATCCCTCTTTACAGATATATGCCTGAAACTAATGTTTTCTCTGAAATTACTGGTATGAAATCATGTCAAGTTCTAATAACCGGGCCTGAGGGGCCCAAAGCCGATTTATTATCCAGCTTCACGTGTTAAACTAATCTATTCGCAATCGCCTTTAATATTAAGACCAAATAAGTATTTGTAAGTCATACTAGACTAATTGCTGTTATGGTTTACGGGGTTTTGTATGAGCCTTTGAATGTCTGATTTGTATACCCTTATATGCAATTTGTTTTGGATTGACGCTTTAGTATTTTTACCTTTGGAACTCCATATATGTCCTATCTTTCTCTTTCTCTTTTAGGATTAGAAGTAATAATACCCCAGGACTAATAGGTTGGGACGGGTACTAGCATGCAATAAGTAAACAAGACCAAACGCGATTAAGTACCTTAACGGGGTGGGAAGGGTAGAATATGGAGATGATGACCGGTGCGCTAATACCATAGGCGACCCCTCTTTTAAGAGTGTGTGCGGGGTATTGTACCGATGTGATCCATATTATAGTCAAACCTAGAAACTCTTTCTCTTTTTCTTGCTTTATTTAATCATTTTCCTAAAGTAATGTTTTTCAAATTAATTATCTCTTCTACTTTTATTTAACTTATAACCTTCTCCTTTTCAAAAATTATCAAGTTGTTTGAATGCTTTATATGTGAGCCTTATTTATTTATTTTACTTATTTCCTATTAAAGTCACAATTAACACGGCCGGGAACCACACTAGTGGATCTTGAGGGGTGCCTAACACCTTCCCCTCGAGATAATCTCAAGTCCTTACCCGAACTCTGGTTTTTTTCAAAAAATACTCTCTTCTTCTTAAAAGTGTCCTAATGCACTATAATAATTAGGCGGCGACTCTTCAAATTCCATAACCCAATTCCCAAACGGGAATAAGAATTGTTTTGTCCATAATATCGTAAACCCGATTTGGCTTCTTTTAGTTGAAAAGGGGGTGTCGATAGCATGACGAATATGATGGGGAGTTCTTAAAGGCTTTTACCATTACGTGCTTTGTGACTTCATAGTTTTCTTTACTACCTTTAACCGCTTTAATCATTTCTTCATTATTACTATCTTGATTCTTCGTATTATTTTCTTTTTCTTTAAGTGCTTTACTACTTTTACTTCATTTCAATTCCGTATTAAATTCTGAGCATCTATTGTAATCATTATTTTATGAACGTGAAAATACATGTAGTTATTTCACTATTGTAATTGCATCCTTCAACATTATTTTCCACCCGTGCCGAACAAATCCTATCGCAACGCTTATAATAAGTGGTTGCACACTTCCAATATTATAAACCCCATAAATTTGGCAAAGACATATTTTCGGTAAAACCAGTCGATAAACGGTGTAGTCGACGATTTCGTGCCTTTCCCTCTTGAGTTGTCCGCTCAAGGGTACCTTGTCTAGCATTTCAAAAGTAGAAACCTTATTCTGTTATATTGTTCATGCATCATGGTTAAACTTAGCCGAGCCAGTTATGTCGTTCGCATAATGACTCATTAAGATAGCCTAAACCAAAGTCCATCGGGTTTCCTGAAACTCAAATGGACACCTTCATATTATGTGCATTTATTTGGAGAACCAAAGGCTTTTTGCTAATTATTAATTTGAATAGTCGAGTCTGGTGGGGTTAAGGGTCTAACATTTTGTTTTGCAGAAATGAGGCACGAGGTCCCCAGATTCGTTATTGTATCCAACACCCACCCAAGGTTGCTAAGCTGGTGGGAGGATCTTCATAGCAGTGATCAAACCCTCGTCCGTAAGCACTTAGGGAATTTTCCCTCGCTTTTGGAAATCTAACCCAACAACCAAATCATTGAGTCTGCCACTTTATTTTGGGATGGTGATCGATCAATGTTCCGTTTGGGGTACTTGGAGTAGGGTCTAGTGGAGCTGAAAGGCAAATTTGTAATTAGGATCAACGACTGTCAGGAAGCTGAAGGTAACGAAGGTGGGAACTTGGCTCGGGCTTACTTGTTGCTGGGACTGCACGAGTATGCAGCTGTACGAGGGAGGAAAAGATACTGAATCTGGGGAAGGTCCTTCTGGAACCAAGTAGTTAGGATTTTTACTGCTTTCCTCATGTAATAAGGCCACTGGCCATTAGTAACAATTTCTCTTTATTTTAGTTTGTTTTGACTCGTTCTATTTTCTATCAATAAAATGAAGCACTTGGTGTTATAAGTTCTCCAAATTCTATAGGTATCTAGGCTTACCTCGGGCACAACGATGCACCCAAATAGGAAACGACTTATATTCCTGCAACAATGTGTTTAAATAACGTAATATTTTCTTTCTTCGAATCCGCACTAACTTCTTACCTTTTTTTTCTTTTGTTATTCCCCTCCCCGATGGTAAGTTCGTGCGCTCTGGCACCATCAGCATATTCAACAAGATCTAAGGGTCCTCCTCCTCCGAGTCCTCCCAGAAACAGAAACAAAGGAAAGATGGGAGATACCGAGGCAAGAAAGGAAATTGAAGGGACTTCTGAGGGCACCCCAATCACAAAGGAAACTGCTGCTCATCAGGAGCAAACTTTGCTGAGGTTTCGAGAGGAACTATACCAGGTCCGAAGTTTGGAAAGTATATCCATCTCCCTTGCTGCCGCAGATGTCAACAATCGGGTCCCTGCACCTCCACAAAAGACTCCACAAATCCAGGCTCACAACAATGCTCCATCGTTCATCCCTGAGCCCCAAAACACTCCGAACAATCAAGACACCCTTATCTTTGTGGACACTGTACCCTACTACACTCAGCCCATCTTAGATGTGTCAGAATCATATTCACTCATTCAGAACTTGGCTGCTGAACTCAAGAAACTAACTAGCAGGGTTCAGGGAGTGGAAGGTAACAAAGGCGCGGAAGGTCTGAACTATAAGTATCTTTGTTTTCAACCTGATGTCGAACTCCCGGAGGGGTATAAACCTCCTCAGTTCGAAATGTTCGACGGTACTGGTGATCCCAAGATTCACCTCAGAATGTATTGTGATAAGTTAGTGGGAGTTGGCAGAGATGAAAAGATCCGCATGAAGCTATTCATGAGGAGCTTGAAAGGTGATGCTTTAACTTGGTATATCAGCTAGGATGTGAAGAAGTGGATGAGTTGGGTGAACATAGTGTCCGATTTCATGGACCGTTTCAGGTTCAACACTGAGAATGCAACAGACGTGTTCTATATTCAGAACTTGAATAAGAAGCCCACTGAAACCTTTCGCAAGTATGCTAGTCGTTGGAGGTTGGAAGCTGCCAATGTTAGACCGGCTTTGGAAGAAGAACAAATGAACAGGTTTTTCATCCTTGCTCAGGATCCGCAGTACTACGAGAGAGTGATGCTGATAGAGGGGAAAAATTTCTTTGACATCATCAAACTGGGAGAAAGGATCGAAGAGGGCATCAAAAATGGTATGGTTACTAATCTAGAGGCACTGCAAGCCACCAACAAAGCCTTGCAATATGGTGGTACGTCGAAGAAAAAGGACGTAAACTCCGTAATGGCTGCGCAGAGAAATCACTCCCCCATGAAATATCAACCATACCCTCTAACTCCACTCACATACCAACCCTCTCTAAGTTATCGAGAACCTTCGCCTACCTACCAAAATCCACCACCCGTCTACTAGTCATCTCCACCACCTACATATCAACCCACCTCGCCAAGATATTCCCAACCTACACCCGTATACAAAGCTTACAACTCCAAACCTCCTCACTATCCATCACCATCTACCCGCAAAAACTTCCCACAACCAAGACCAAACTTTGTCCGCAAACCTCCCAGACAATATACCGCTATTGCCAAACCCATTGATCAACTGTACGAGAAACTCAAAGTTGCTGAATATCTTACACCCATCCCAGCCATAACCCCGAAAACCCTTCCCAATTGATCAACCCAAACAAAACATGTGCATACCATTCGGGCATGAAGGGCCATACCATCAACGAGTGTCACTCGTTAAAAGACAAAATTCAAACCTTAATTGACAACAAGGTCATTGTAGCTAAGGATCCTATTCCCAATGTTACCAACAACCCTCTACCGGACCATAAGGGTAGAGGCATCCACATGATTGAGGTTGAGGATGACTGGGACCCCAAAGGATCAATTGGTTTAATAGCTGAAGGAGATGAGCCCAAGAAGTCGGAGGTTACTCTCAATCCTATTGTTGTGCAAATCCATCCACCTGAGGGCGATGTGGTGAATGTATCTATACCATTTGAGTTTGAAGCACCTCCTGCAAAGGTGTAGAAAACAATTAAAATTGAGTTTGGGACTCCGAAGGTGCCAGCACCAATTAAAGTTACTATGTTGCCTCCGAGGGTGCCCATTCCGGTCACTGTGTCGGACATAACCCCATTTCAGTCAAATTCCATACCTTGGGACTACTCAACCGAGGCAAGAAGGAAAGGAAAGGCGCGCACGGGAGAAGCAATTGCCACACAAGGCATGACTAGAACAGGCCGCGTATACACGCCAGAACACCTAGCTGAGTCCAGCAAGCATGCCTCTGGACGTCCCCTTGAAATCGGACCTGATGATCTCTCGAGAAAGATACAAGCTAAGGGATATTCGGTCGTTCAGAAGCTAAACAAGACTCTAGCACAGATCTCCATCTTCGCACTTCTACAGAGTTCTGAGGCACATAAAAATGCCTTGATGAAGATATTAAGCGAAGCTTATGTCCTGAGCAACATAACAGGAGGAGCGATGGCGAACATGGTAGGGCAGGTACTGGAGAGTCACTAAAATCACTTTCCACGAGGATGAATTACCGCCGGAAGGTCTCAACCATAACAAAGCATTGCACATCACTGTGCAATGTGAAGGTCATTTCATCACCATGATCTTGGTCGACGGAGGTTCTAGCCTCGACGTTAGGCAAAAGATTGCATGAGATAAAAGTTGGGGCTATTAACGTTAAGGCTTTTGATGGTTCTTAGAGGTCTACCATCGGGGAGATTAGCATGTGTTTGCGAATGGGGCCTACTTGGTTTAATGTTGATTTCCAAGTCATTGACGTACCATCATCTTACAATCTATTGCTAGGACGACCCTAGATCCACGCCGCTGGGTCTCTGGCGTCAACCTTGCATCAGGTCGTGAAATTTGAGTGGAACCACCAGAAGGTGATCATCCATGGCGACGATAGAAACCCTATATACAGTCGCCAGACCATTCTGATGATCGGAGGCAGAAGAAAAATAGGAGGAGAATTACATCATCACATTAAGCGAGTCAATGCAGTGGATAAAGATAAATGGTGGAGTAACAAGGTCGAGAGCATTCTGAATTGGAGTGGGTATGAATCAAGAAAAGGGCTTGGTAAGAATCTTTAGGGCATTACCAAACCTATCTAGTTGAAGAAACATGGTACTACCTTCAGACTAGGATACGAGTACATTTGGCAAGAATTCAAGGATTGGTCGCCACCATGGCGTGGCCCGTACTATCCATTGGAATACCCCATACCTCAGTTGGAGAAGACATTTCAGCCAGCCGACACTCTCTACGGGTCAGAAGAAGACGAGGCTCTTGCGGCGATATAGAACCTGTTTCTGGAGGAAGACATGGACCGTTGTGTGATTTTCGAAGGGGAAGGGGAGGAAGGCCCTTCCATTCAAGCTGTGAACCAAGGGGAGCACCTCACCAATTGGTCAACTAGGACCACCATCGCCCAGAGATCTTTGGGGTAGCAAGGCTGAATAAGCATCATGCATCCTTAATTTAGTAGTTGGTTTTTACTTTCTGCATTATCTTTACTTTCCAAAAGAAGTCCGATGTTTCGAATATTTATGAATCTAATCAAAAGCATTTTTCCAGTTCATCAAATATCTCGCAACTCACTTTTCTCTATTATTTACTTTATTTTTCACACAACATTACTATTACAAATCTTGATGACGAACCGACAACTGTGACTTACAACGAGGCTATGCTACAAACAGACATAGACTAGAGGAAGATGATATACCAGGAGAGGTTATTAGAGAGGTCAAGATTTTTGAAAATAGGCCTAAGTCCAATTTGGATGAAACTGAGATCGTCAATTTGGGAGATACAGAAAATGTCAAAGAAACGCGCATCAGTGTGCACTTATCACAGACAGAAAAGAAAGAATATACGGATTATTAAGAGAATATGAGGATATCTTTGCATGGTCTTACGATGATATGACGGGTATCAACATATCCATCGTCGCTCACAAGTTGCCAACAGATCCTGCATGTCCACCGATAAAGCAGAAGCTCAGAAAATTCAAGCCAGATATGAGTTTAAAATCAAAGAAGAGGTCACCAATAAGTTCAACGCCAGAGTTCTCCAAGTGGTATAGTATCCAACTTGGTTAGCTAACATTGTGCCAGTACCGAAGAAGGACAGGAGAGTTAGAGTCTGTGTCGACTACCGGGATCTCAACCGGGCTAGTCCCAAAGATGATTTCCCCTAGCCAAACATACACATTTTGATCGAGAACTGCGCCAACATGAGTTGCAGTCATTCATCAATTATTTTGCTGGATACCATCAGATATGGATGGATGAAGAAGATGTAGAGAAAACTGCATTTATCACGCCATAGGGGATGTATTTCTATAGAATGATGACATTTGGGTTAAAGAATGCAGGAGCTACTTACATGAGGGCCATGACCACCCTTTTTCACGACATGATACATAAGGAAATTGAGGTATATGTGGACGACATCATCATCAAGTCCAGGAAAGCTGCAGATCACATGGAGGACTTGCGAAAGTTTTTCAACAGATTAAGGAGGTATAACTTGAAATTGAATCCCGCCAAGTGTGCATTCAAGGTTCCTACCGGAAAGTTATTGGGTTTCATTGTGAGTCGTCGAGGAATAGAGCTTCCCTCGAAGGTCAAATCTATCTAGGAGTTTCTACCGCCGAAGAACAAGAAGGATGTGATGAGTTTCGTGGGAAGACTCAATTATATCAGCCGGCTCCTAACTCATTCCATTGTCATCTGTGAACCTATCTTCAAGATGCTGAAGAAGCATCACCAAATGGACCGATGAATGTCAAAAGGCTTTTGACAGAATCAAGGAATACTTGTCTACGCCTCCAGTCTTGGTTCCACTGGAGCCGGGGAGGCCTTTATTGCTTTATCTCGCTGTTTTTAGATGGGGCATTTGGTTGCGTTTTACTGAAACATGATGAAATGGGGAGAAAGGAGCAAGCTATTTACTACCTCAGCAAGAAATTTACCTCGTACGAGGCTCTGTATTCCTTACTAGAATGCACTTGTTGTGCTTTGACCTGGGTAGTTCAGAAATTGAGGCATTATTTTGTGCTTACACTACTTATCTCATATCAAGGATGGATTCACTGAAGTATAGTTTCCAGAAGCCCATGCCCACTGGCAAGCTCGGCAAGTGGAAAATCTAGTTGAGTGAATTCGACATTGTCTATGTCACCCAGAAGGTAGTTAAAGGACAGGCTTTGGCAGATCATCTCGCCGAAAATTCTGTAGGAGGGGAATATGAACCACTAAAAACGTATTTTCCCGACGAGGAGGTAGCTTTCATAGGAGAAGACATTTGCAGAATCCTATGATGGTTGGAGGATGTTTTTCGATGGAGCCGCAAATTTTAAAGGAGTTGGCATAGAAGCATTTTTGGTATCAGAAACTGGTCAGCATTACTTGGTGTCCACGAAGCTCAAATTCCCATGTACCAACAATATGGCCGAGTACGAAGCCTGCATCTTAGGGCTCAAGCTGGCCATTGACATGAATGTTCAGAAACTATTAGTGATCGGAGATTCGGACCTACTCATACATCAGGTTTGAGGATAATGGGCAACCAAGAATTCTAAGATACTCCCTTATCTGCATCACATACAAGAGTTGAGAAAGAGGTTCAGAAAAAATGGAGTTCCAGCATGTTCCGAGAATACAGAATGAGTTCGCTGATGCGCTTGCCACTTTATCATCCATGATCCAGCATCCGGATACAAATTTCATTGATCCTATTCCGGTTAAGATTCACGACCAGTCAGCTTATTGTGCTCACATCGAGGAAGAAGCCTACGGGAAACCCTGGTTCCACGACATCAAGGAGTACCTAATAACAGGAGAATATCCGGAGCTTGCTAATGCTACCCAGAAGCGCATGCTTTGAAGGTTATCCAACAATTTCTTTCACAGCGAAGGAATCTTGTATATGAGGACTCTTGATTTGGGACTATTAAGGTATGTCGAGGCAAAAGAAGCAATCAGACTATTGAGGAAGTGCACGCAGGGACTTGCGGACCGCATATGAATGGTTTCGTTTTGGCGAAGAAGATACTTTGAGCAGGCTATTATTGGATGACTATAGAGACAAACTGCATTTAGTACATCCGAAAATGCTACTGATGTCAAGTGCATGTGGATATGATAAAGGTGCCTCCTAGCGAGCTTACTGAAACAAGCTCACCATGACGATTCGCCACCTGGGGAATTGATGTTATTGGACCAATCGAGCCTGCCGCATCAAATGGACACAGATTCATCTTTGTGGCAATTGATTACTTCACTAAATGGGTTGAAGCAGCATCATACAAAGAAGTAACCAAGAAAGTCGTGGCAGACTTTGTCCGCGACCGTATTGTCTGTCGGTTCAGCATCCCAGAATCAATCATCACCGATAATGGTTCCAAACTCAACAGCGACATGATGAAAGCAATGTTTGAAACTTTCAAGATCAGGCACAAGAACTCTACAGCTTATAGACCTCAGATGAATAGTGTTGTAGAAGCGGCCAACAAGAACATCAAGAAGATACTAAGGAAAATGATCGAAAGGTATAAGCAATGGCATGAGAAGTTGTAATTCGCCTTATTGGGTTATCATACTACAGTTCGCACATTAACCGGGGAAACTCCCTACATGTTGGTTTATGTTACAGAGGCGGTCATTCCCGCTGAGGTAGAAATTCCATCCTTGAGAATCATATAAGAAGCAGAGCTAGATGATGCAAAATGGGTCATAGGTCGCTATGAGCAGTTAGCCCTTATAGACAGAAAGAGGATGAATGCAGTTTGCCAGGGTCAGCTATATCAGAACAGAATGTCCAGAGCCTTCAACAAGAGAGTTAGACCGAGGAAGTTCACACCGGGACAGCTGGTGTTAAAGAAAATATTTTCGCATCAAGATGAAGCCAAAGAGAAATTCTCTCCCAACTGGAAAGGTCCATACATGGTTCACCGGGTTCTAACTGGAGTAGCCCTTATACTTGCAGAAATGGACAGAGAAGTTTGGCCAAAACCAATCCACTCAAATGCCGTGAAAAGATACTACATTTAATCATTATGCTTTTCTCTAATGTAATTTGAACTATGCCTGACCTGATTTTCGTTTAAGAGGGGACACGTAGGCAGCCCTGTAGGCTTAGTCACATTTGTAATAAAATTCCATTCCCCCCCCCCCCCCCCCCCCCCCCGCATTTGGAACTAGGGTGAATTTTGAGGAGGACCCTCAAAATTCCGAAGTCAATGTACCAAGCCTTCGCATCAGCATTGACCCAGTAAACAGGGGCAGAATTTTGAGGAAGACCCTCAAAATTCTAAGGATTCTGTTTTCCGTCAACAGAGCCAGCCCAGTAAACTGGGGCAGAATTTTGAGGAGGACCCTCAAAATTCCGGAGTAATCAAGGTTGTCGTATCTTGAACCACGTTGCAGTTGTTGGTTCATCATAAAACAAAAATTATTATTTTCCTTACTTATATATACATTTGCATCATGTTTGCCAAATCTTTGGCATAAAATCATTCAGATCAATATCGTTCAGCAACACTACCCCAAATGGCATAGGACGGCACGAGCCGAGGGATACGAACTAACCTCCCCCTTTACAGAATTCACGATTTTTTCTTTGGATACAAGAATTCAGGATACAAATGGGCGACGCATGTGTTTTACAGGACCGAAACTCCCGAAACAACTACTTACTTCGCAAAAGTTTACTACCTACATCCAACATTTCCCCAGCAGTCACGATATAGCAATCATCTATCAGCTAAGAAAATCATTACTATCTTCTCCTTTACGTTTTCGCATTGCATAAGGTTATCCTCTGCCTTTCGAGGTTAAGCTCTACCTCCATCCTACATAAGGCTAGTATCTGCCTTTCAACACTAAGATCTATCTCCATCTTGCATTTTGCATAAGGCTATTCTCTGCCTTCCGAGGTTAAGCTCTACCTCCATTCTGCATAAGGCTATCTCCTGCCTTTCGAGACTAAGCTCTATCTCAATCTTGCATTTTTTCATACTGCTATTCTCTGCCTTCCGAGGTTAAGCTCTACCTCCATCCAGCATAAGGCTATTCTCTGCCTTTCGAGACTAATCTTTGTCTCCATCTTGCATTTTGCATAAGGCTATTCTCTGCTTTCCGAGGTTAAGATCTACCTCCATCCAGCATAAGGCTATTCTCTGCCCTTCGAGACTAAGCTCGGTCTCCATCTTGCATTGCATAAATCTATTCTCTGCCTTTCAAGGTTAAGCTCTACCTCCTTTATTGTCTTGGCTAAAATATCGCCACCCTATTTCATTTGGCTAAAATATCGCCTCCTGTATTTAAATTCTTGCTTGGATGAAATATCGCCGCCCTTGCATTCATTCAGCTAAAATATTGCCACCTTCTCATGGGCTGAAGTATTTCCAACTCATTGAAAGGCGTCATAGTTTGGAGGCACCATCTGCATAGCCCGAGAACACCATTTCATGGCATTCGAATCTTTACTTTTATGCTCTTCATAGTCCAGGACATCATAGTCTGAGGACGCCATCCTAATCGTCCAAAGACAGCATTCATTGTCCAATGGGAACTTGCATCACGTTTAAAATATGCAATATATACACAAAACGTTCATTTGTAGGTACACCGGCTGGCTCAGGCCATCTCAGCAAGAGCGATCCCACTCAAGTTCTCTGCAGCTTGTCCAGCCTCCGAACCCCTGTCAAAACTCAAACCACCGTTGCGTCTGTCTTTTCCGGACATCCATCGGCATATTCCGCCAATTGTTCCTGAACAACATACGGCCTGATTCCTGTAAAGCCAGGGATATATAGGCAGCTCACAAGCTCGAGCGCGGTCAAAATTCTTTTACAATCGCCAGCTCCGGGCAAAATTGGCCATCTTTTCTTTACTAGTTTACTTGACAACTCTTTCATCATCCTCGGGTAAAGAGGGGCGGCTGTTGATATCCAATTTTTCACTATATATTTGTATACTCAAAATACCCTAAAATATCATTTAGATGCATATATAAGCATCCTCAAAGGTTTTGGAATTTTTCTACATTTTTTATGATTTTTAAAATCAATTTATGACCTGCTTTTGCACTATAAAATCCAATATTTATTCACAAAACTTGTTATTTTAGTGAGAAATTTATTTTATTCTCTCATTTACATACAAATATAATTTACATAATATTTACATAGTTTTACAAGTTTATTAGGTATTTCTAAATCAAAATGGCATGAAATTTTAATTTTAGCCTATTTCTCGTTTGATAAGTATTTTAACTACAAAATCATTCCTATCACTTTTAATTGATACATATACATTATTTATTAATTGAGTATTTTAATTGGATTTTTACAATATCATTTACTATTTTATAAAATTCAAATTGGGAAATATTGGCTATTTAAATCATAGCCCTTTGTTATTTCAATTCTAGCCTAAATCCACCCCCAGTTGAACCCCCAATTACACTACCCAAATTTTAAATTTACCCGACCCAGACCTGTTCAAACTAACCCTCCCGTCCCCTCTCTTAAATCATGGTCGTTGATTATTTAGATCAACGGTCCATATTAATCCTTCCATGATTAAACCAAACACCCCCCCAACCCTAATAACTTCACACTTTCAGCCGCCCTTGGATCCCCTCATCCCAAAAATGCTCTCAAACCCCTTGCGAACCGTAGCCCTTCTCCGGCTCCGTTTCACCGGCGACCATGGCTTTTCAAGCTCTGAGGCACCTGTACTCACCACTCCCTATCTTTTATGGCTCTCTTGTTTGAAGATCGGAGCCCTATCTCGGATATTATCGAATCAGATGTCCTTCGACTTAAGTTTTACGGTCGTGTCCGGTCTCTTTTCGGCAAGCCTTGATGTTGTGAGTCCATCATCGACTCAGAATCAGTCCATTCCAGAATTTATCGTTTCTCTATGGTTCTTTCTCTGGAACCCTAATTTTCAAGGTTTTCTCTGTGTTTATCTTTAAGATCTTCTCTAGATCCTAGCTATTTTCTAAAGTTTCTAAGTATTTCTCACATTTCTCCGCCGACTTTGTTTTCAGACTGTTCGTCTTCCTAAAATTTATGGTTTCTTCTATTTCTTTGCTTTATTTGCTCTATTGTAATTTTTTCTAATTTTTACTGTGATTTTTGAGTATTCTCTACTATGGCTCCTATGTATTTTCCTTACTGTTGTGTTTCTAGCATTTCCAAGTTAAATGTTGTGTTCTCTGTTTTTTCCTTATGCTGTTCTTCCTAAGCTTATCTTCACCTATGTTTCTTCTTTACACTCGGGAGGTGTTGGAAACCCTAGGTTTTAGAGGTTTTCCATTTCTTTTTATGTAATTGCTTGCTACATGTTTAATGTCTAACCTAGCATGCTTCTGATTTCTTGCTTATGTGCTTCTGCTCTTTGAGTACACGACTGTTCTACTAATTTCAGCCTTGCATGTTCAAATTTGTACACCTCTTTATATAGCCATATCTTCCCCATTTGAATAACTCTAATTTTGGGAAATTGATTTCTTACAAACTTATTTGATTCTTTAATTTGGACTTGCTCTCCAACTAAGTTCAGTATCAATTCGTATCTCAAATTCCTTGATTCTCTATGTGATTGACTTACCTTATTTGTTTAAACCGTGTGAATTTCAAAACTTTATATGTACTTACCCTGTATCTTATGACTCATTTTTGATTTTCTTCCCCAGAATAAACTTGGGTTTATTTACCTCGAATCCAGTTCCTTAATTAGAGGAAACCCTTTCCCTAATTGATAATGATTGATGCTAAGTTATTTTCTTACCTTATTAGCCGCTTACTTTCAAACTATAAAATCATCTACCTCTTTTCACTTCAACACGAACAATCCTAAGTTCCCTCACATAAAACTCTCTCTTCTCTTCTCTGTTCTTCTCTGTTACTTGTTCTAATGCTTGAGTTTAGTCGGCTAAAAGCCAAGGCTAAACTATAAGGTCTCACCTACCCTATTTGCTCTGCTGTTTGAGTTTACAACTGGTAGGTCTCTGATTTACATATTAACTCCAAACTACATATTTACTTACCTCTTCCTCCATGTCAGTTTATTTCAGTATGCAGTTAAATTTTAGCATGTACATCCCTACCCTATATCCCTACGCTTTTGATTCTATATTGTCGTGTGAGTACATTTCCGTACATCCCTTTCCCAAATCCCTTTAGTTTAATTCTGTTTGTTACAAATGTTCTTATGTGACCCCATTTCCTTAACCCCCCTGTTTGTGTATGAGTATTGTTTTAGGCTAGGATGGCATTCCATTGCTATTCTTAGATTAGAGCAGGTTGCTCTCAAAATATACTCAAAGTAATCTCATCCCTTAACCCCTATTATGTGTGAGCTTGACACAAGTTTGTTGGTGCCCTAATCACCATACATTCCCTAGTCTGACTTGTCTCAAGTCTGCTCTTATTTGTTAAACCATGTAAAGGGTCATGGGTGTGCCAGTCCCATTCATGGCTAGGTATGACCACCATTTGCATTGGTCTTCCTCTAATCCTTCACTTTTACACTTACTCCTAGTTCTTTAAGTCCTACCCCCCTCTGGTAAGCCATGCTTAGGGACCCTCAAATCTCCTCTGAACTTTGAGTCCTGAGGGATGGTAATTCCACACTTTGCACTACTCTAATCATTTAGGGTATAAGCATTTCCCGAGTTTCCCCTGAAAGCCCTTGGACCTTTGAAACACTCTAAGAGAAAGCCTTGAAATTTGGATCCTGGATTTAGTAAATGCATATGTTGGACATTAAGGTTGCTTTGTGCTTCCTCGGGTTTGTTTATCTTTGATGTATTTGTTTCCTTTGTATTTTCCTTTTATTTATGTAAACCAGTTTTGTACAAAGAACTTGGGGATATAGTGAAAAAGGTATGGGAGGGGTTTACATTATTGCATCAATCAATAGGTAGAAATCATGCCTATTGGTTTTCAATATTGTATCTCATTCAGGAATTATGCCTATTGGTTTTCAATATTGCATCTCATTTAGAAATTATGCCTATAAGATATCAATATTGCATCTCATATAGAAATCATGCCCATATGTTTTCCATATTGCATCTCATATAGAAATCATGCCCATAGGTTTTCAATGTTGCATCTCATTTAGAAATTATGCCTATAAGTTTTCAATATTGCATCACACCTAGAAACCATGCCTATAGGAATTGCATAAAAACACTACGCAAATAGTAGGCCCCTTTAAACATACTAAAAATAATAAAATCAATATATAGATATCCTGCCTATAGGGTTCAAGCATCGCTTGATTTGTTAAACGTTTTCAATATAGTTTGTCCCAAAGCTGTCTATTTTGAAATTGGGCGAAGTCTGCCCTTTTACGTTATTCTGAACATGTAGAGTCATTTTTTTTTAAATCCCAAATCAGCATAACTAAATTTAGCCTGCCTAAGTTTATACTCCAAGGCTCTCTTTTTGAAAACTTTCTTTAAGATGTTTGTAAGCCATTTCTGAACTTTTGCAGACCCAAAATTCCTCTTTACAAATCAATGCCTGAAACTAACGTTTTCTTTGAAATTACTAGTTTTAAATTATGTCAAGTTCTAATAACCGGACCCGAGGGGCCAAAAGCAGATTTATTATCCAGCTTCACGTGTTAAACTAATCTATTCGCGATCAGCTTTAATATTAAGACCAAATAAGTATTTGTAAGTCATGCTAGACTAATTGCTGTTATGGTTTACGGTGTTTTGTATGAGCCTTTGAATGTCTGATTTGTATACCCTTATATGCTATTTGTTTTGGATTGAAGCTTTAGTATTTTTACCTTTGGAACTCCATGTATATCCTATCTTTCTCTTTCTCTTTTAGGATTAGAAGTTATAATACCCTAGGACTAATAGGTTGGGACGGGTACTAGCATGCAACAAGTAAACTAGACCAAACGCGATTAAGTACCTTAACGGGGTGGGAAGGGTAGAATATGGAGATGATGACCGGTGCGCTAATACCATAAGCGACCCCTCTTTGAAGAGTGTGTGCGTGGTATTGTACCGATGTGATCCATATTATAGTCAAACCTAAGACCTCTTTCTCTTTTGCTTGCTTTATATAAACGTTTTCCTAAAGTAATGTTTTTCAAATTAATTCTCTCTTCTACTTTTATTTAACTTATACCCTTCTCTTTTTAAAAAATTCTCAAGTTGATAGAATGTTTTACATGTGATCCTTATTTGTTTATTTGCCTTATTTCCTATTAAAGTCACAATTAACACGGCCAGGAACCACACTAGTGGATCTTGAGGGGTGCCTAACACCTTCTCCTCGAGATAATCTCAAGACCTTACCCGAACTCTTGTTTTCTTTCAAAAAATACTCTCTTCTTCTTAAAAGTTTCCTAATGCACTATAATCATTGGGTGGGGACTCTTCAAATTCCATAACCCGATTCCCAAACGGGAATAAGAGTTGTTTTGTCCATAATGTCGTAAACCCAATTTTGCTTCTTTTAGTTGAAAAGGGGGGCGTCGACAATGCACTGACACCACGAGGATTTGTTCATCCAAAAATGCATCATTGATATCAAGGTCGTCACAAGGTCCCCCCTCCTCCTCCAAACGGGACAAGTGGTTCGCCACTTGATTTTCACTCCCTTTCAGGTCCACAATTTCTAGATCAACTTCTTGAAGAAGTAATACCCTTCTTATCAATTTCCCCTTGGAGTATTTCTTGGTCATCAAATACCTAAGGGCGGCATGATTGGTATGTATAATCACTTTGGCCCCCATAAGGTATGGTCGGAACTTTTCCATGG
Organism: Nicotiana benthamiana; assembly: GCA_034376525.1. Classification (NCBI taxonomy): domain Eukaryota; kingdom Viridiplantae; phylum Streptophyta; class Magnoliopsida; order Solanales; family Solanaceae; genus Nicotiana; species Nicotiana benthamiana. Next base: position 133,264,327 of record CM067329.1, on the reverse strand, counting down.
CAAAAAGAATAGCAAGAAATTCGTTCTCGGTGATTGTGTAATTCCTTTGAGCTTCATTCATCACTACAAAAAAACAATTACCAACAAAAAAATATTGGTAAATTGATTAAATTGGTTGACATTTTGAATAACAAACAAACTACCAATGGATATTGACCTGTTGCTAAAAGGCTCGATGGTAAATTTTACCAACCATATTGAATTTGTTGGTAAAATTATCAACTAAAAATTAGTTAGTAAACACCAAATAAATTTGTTGACAACTTATGAATCTTGAGTCCAAGATTTTCATTGGTAAATTTACTAACAAAAATTCAGTTGGAAGTTCGTTAAAAATTTACTAACATATAGAAATTGAGTTAGTAAAATTGGTTTTTGATTATTTAAATTGTGTTTGTAACGGGTTGGTAAATATAGTAACAAGAAACATTTCATTAGTATTCTGTTTGCAACTATACTAATGCATACCAATTTGGTTGTAAATCTGATATTATATTTTTAAAACTACATTGATTGGTTGGTAATTTTGTCTATGAAAAAGTTTTGTTTAGTAAATTGTAGGTAATTTACAAACAAATTTCAAATTCATTAACAAATATGGTTATAAGTTTCCTAATGCACTATAATCATTGGGTGGGGACTCTTCAAATTCCATAACCCGATTCCCAAACGGGAATAAGAGTTGTTTTGTCCATAATGTCGTAAACCCAATTTTGCTTCTTTTAGTTGAAAAGGGGGGCGTCGACAATGCACTGACACCACGAGGATTTGTTCATCCAAAAATGCATCATTGATATCAAGGTCGTCACAAGGTCCCCCCTCCTCCTCCAAACGGGACAAGTGGTTCGCCACTTGATTTTCACTCCCTTTCAGGTCCACAATTTCTAGATCAACTTCTTGAAGAAGTAATACCCTTCTTATCAATTTCCCCTTGGAGTATTTCTTGGTCATCAAATACCTAAGGGCGGCATGATTGGTATGTATAATCACTTTGGCCCCCATAAGGTATGGTCGGAACTTTTCCATGGCAAAAAGAATAGCAAGAAATTCGTTCTCGGTGATTGTGTAATTCCTTTGAGCTTCATTCATCACTACAAAAAAACAATTACCAACAAAAAAATATTGGTAAATTGATTAAATTGGTTGACATTTTGAATAACAAACAAACTACCAATGGATATTGACCTGTTGCTAAAAGGCTCGATGGTAAATTTTACCAACCATATTGAATTTGTTGGTAAAATTATCAACTAAAAATTAGTTAGTAAACACCAAATAAATTTGTTGACAACTTATGAATCTTGAGTCCAAGATTTTCATTGGTAAATTTACTAACAAAAATTCAGTTGGAAGTTCGTTAAAAATTTACTAACATATAGAAATTGAGTTAGTAAAATTGGTTTTTGATTATTTAAATTGTGTTTGTAACGGGTTGGTAAATATAGTAACAAGAAACATTTCATTAGTATTCTGTTTGCAACTATACTAATGCATACCAATTTGGTTGTAAATCTGATATTATATTTTTAAAACTACATTGATTGGTTGGTAATTTTGTCTATGAAAAAGTTTTGTTTAGTAAATTGTAGGTAATTTACAAACAAATTTCAAATTCATTAACAAATATGGTTATAATAATTGTATTAATATTAATTTAAATCTTTAAAAGATCCCAAAAAACGTAAATAAAATAAAAAAACATACTACAACTTTATAAATAATAATATCTATCAAGAAGTTGAAAGCAGAATCCAAGATGTGTCTAACATAAAAAGCTAACATAAATCTAAATACGACTTGTGTCACTTGGAAACAAGTTGCAGAATCCAAGACATGTCTAACATAAAAGAATCTAACATAAATACGACTCGTATCATTTGGCGATGAGTTGTGTCTACGAGAAGGCGATGTAGGTAAGCCACCTATGAGGACCGACATGCGGTTTTGGAGTAGTTGATCAACTTGCGCGCACACCTATTGCTTCATTTTGTATCTCATTTCTTCACATCATTTCTTCTCTCATTTCTTGTCTAATATCTGATCTCTTCTCATGCTTCATCTCTTCCTTAATTTCTTGCAAACGATGCCCTGCACATTCACTCACCCGAGCATTGAAGTCTAGATCTTGAGGTGGAGATATCGAGCTAGAGGAAGCACCAACATGCCCATAGAAAGGAGTTTGAGAACCAAGACCATAAATGTGCGCCTTCTTAACATCGACTTCCTCCAAATAAATTTGTGAGAATTCAACTTCAGGAGGCTCACTGGACCCATCTTCAGGCTGAGAAGCAGATACAATTTTAGACATTATGGCATCCTGGAGAAAAAGAAAATGATATAACTCTATAATAATAACTTTGACAAAGAAAACATCAAGAACACAGTCATAAAGGTAACAAAATTGAAAACTTAAGTGTCAATAAATGAGCTAAATCATATGGGGACATTTCCCTCTTACAAGGTTAGAAAGGAGACTCGCCTCACTCCGAAATGCACTTCCAATATCAAGAACAAGCCAAAACCCTCAAAGCGAAGCCGAACGAGCAAACACTAGTTAAACAACGTAAGAACTAGTCAATAAAGGCTTAGAAGCGGCCTAGAATATATATGTATATATAAAGAAAGAAAAATAGAGACAGAGAATTGAATATAACACTGTATACTTTAAATTAACTTTATAATAAGTAAAAATAATACTCCAAAATATTATTCATAATTTCAAAATAATAAATGTATTCAGAGAAATCAGATAAAAGTCTAAAAGATCTAATTTTTTTGGTACTTAATTATTGAGATAATATTATGTTTAATGTATGATTTTGTTAAAATGTATGAATTGAAGTACTTGAACAATTCAGATCGATCATACTTTTGTTTATTCATTAATTAATAATTTAAGTATCATAAGTAATATTAATAATTAATTTCAATCTATTAATAAATCACAAACCAAAATCTTGATCTATTAATAATGTTTTCCAACCGATTAAGTATAAGTTGAAAAGTTTACTAACAGATACCATTTGGTTATTAATTTACAAACGCATTTAAATTAGTTGGTAAAATTAACAACAAAATTCCTTTGTTGGTAAATAATTGGTTGGTAATTCGTTATTAATCTATTAATAAACAATACTTTATTTTTCCCACCATAGTTAACAATGGATATATACTCCGTTGGTAATATTACCAACGAAAAATATTTGCTGGTGACATTTGAGTTGGTAATCCGTTAGTACGCAACTGCTATATTAGCCGTCTATTTTTCCCGCTATATTTACCAACTAAATTATTTAGTTAGTAAAAGTTTGGTTGGTAATTCGTTAAGAATCTGTTACTAAATTCTGAAAAATAAATTGGTTACTATTTTGTTAGCAATTTGTTGCTAATACACCAACAAATTCGGGGCGTTGATAACATCCGTTAGCAATTGGGGTTTTTTTTGTAGTGCATGGTCTTGCTTGAGTAGTACATCAGATAGAATATCTTGTTGATTCTTTGGCACCAAGACCGCCCCACCTCAACATCACTAGCACACACATGAGCTCAAAAGGCAAGCTCCAATTTGGTGCGGTAATGATAGAGATTATTGTCAACTTGTGCTTAGAAGCTCGAAAGCCTCCATGCATTTCTCATCAAAAAACAAACTTGGCCTCTTTCTCTAGAATCTTGCACAATGGGTTAACTACCTTAGAAAAATCTTTGATGAACCTTCGGTAGAAACCCGTGTGCCCAATAAAACTCCTCATTCCTTTGACAGAAGTAGGGGGAGGTAGCCTTGAAATAACTTCGATCTTGCCTTGTCAACTTCCATTCCCCACCTTGAAATCTCGTGACCCAACACAATACCCTCTTCTACCATAAAATGGCATTTTCCCTAATTGAGAACGAGGTTTGTGTCTTCACATTGGGCCAACACTCGATCTAGATTTACCAAACACTCATTGAACTAATCCCCAACCATGCTAAAATCATCCATAAAGACCTCCAATATATCTTCTACCATGTCGGTGAAAATAGTCATCATACATCGTTGGAAGGTCACCGGAGCATTACACAATCCAAACGGCATCCTCAAGAATGCGAATGTGCCATAAGGATATGTAAAGGTCGTCTTCTCTTGGTCCTCTGGGGCAATGAGAATTTGATTATACCCCGAGTACCCATCTAAAAAGCAATAGAATAACCAGCCCACAAGACGATCAAGCATTTGGCCAAGGAACGGCAACAGGAAATGATCTTTTCTAGTCACCTTGTTAAACTTTTGATAATCCATACAAACTCTCCAACCTGTCACCGTCCCGCCCTTCTTCGGAATGCATTGCACTGGAGAAGTCCAAGAACTATCAGAGATAGGATACACCACATCGGCGTCAAGCCACTTGATAACCTCTTTCTTAACCACTTCTTGCATAGCCTCATTTAGTCTTTTTTGATATTCAAGTGAAGGCCTAGCATCTTCCTCCAAAATGATCTTATGCATGCAATCGGCCAATATCCATCCAGTCGCCTTCTTGCGCTTTTGAAAAACCGCCAAAGTGGCGTCAACTTGTATGTTAGTTAGGCAAGACGAAAGAATAACAGGCAAAGTACAATTAGAGCCCAAGAATTCATACCTGAGGCGAAGAGGAAGTGGTTTCAACTCCAACACCGGTGGCTTATCAATAGATGGATTAGTTGGTGGAGTTTTACGATTCTCAAGATCCAATGATAACTTACTAGGCTCATATGAGTACGAACCCATACCATGCAATGCATTCACACACTCCACTCTCCCAGCATACTCATTGACATCCATATTTAGAAGAACGGTCTCAAGTGGATCTTTAAAATTAATCATCATGCTTGTGTCATCCACTATCACTATTGTGACAATGTCCACAAACGAGCGCACCTCGATGCTATTTGGTTGCCTTATAGACTTGCACACGTGGAACACCACCTTCTCATCACCAACACAGAAGGTCAACTCTCCCGCCTCAACATCGACCAAAGCCTTCCCTGTAGCTAGGAAAGGTCTTCTAAGAATAATTGGGACTTCAAAGTCCACCTCACAATCTAATATAACGCAGTCGGCCGGCAAGATGAATTTATCAACACAAACAAGGACATCAACAATTATACCCAAAGGTCATTTCATTGACCAATTATCTATTTGAAGCCTCATTGAAGTTGGGCGAGGTTTTTCGATTCCCAAGGTCTTGAAGACCGAATATGGCATTAAGTTTATACTCGCCCCTAAGTCACAAAGAGATTTTGCAAAGTCGGCACTCCAATGGTACATGGGATAGTAAATGCATCGGGGTCCTCGAGTTTTGGAGCCATAAAATGTACAGTTACGCTCACTTGATGAGTCATCTTGATTGTCTCACACTCCATTGACCTATTTTTTGTAACCAAATCCTTCATAAAGTTTGCATATCCTAGCATTTGCTCGAGTGCCTCCATTAATGGAACATTGATAGTTAGAATCTTCATCATATCAATGGATTTCTTGAAATGTTTGTCGCTCTTTTTCTTGGCCAACCGTTGAGGATAGGGCAGAGGAGGCCTAGGCAAGGCTGCCTTGGCTTTGGGCACCGCCGACTCAGCCATATCAATCACGTGTTCCCTAGATGGGTTCACGGCCTCTTGTGTCTCCCCCTAAACCTCATTAATATCAATCCGCACATTATTATTCACATTGGGTTCAGCTACATCCTTAACCACCAAAGGCATATCATCATTTCGCAACTCATCTTCATCAACCATAACTTGATTTCCTCTTAAGGAATGCACATCACCACCTCTCGCACTTTGTCTTGTCACTGCCATCACATGATCTTTATGCCCACCCTTAGGGTTTACTACCATATCACTTGGTATAGCATCCTTTGGGCGAGTATTCAAAGATTGAGAAATTTAGCCAAGTTGCACCTCCAAGTTATGGATAGAAGTGTTGTGGGAAGCCAATTGAGAATCAGAGTCTTGGTTCTTCTTAATCATTTGCTCAAACATAACTTCAATTTGACCCATATCATTGTCCGTATAACTAGACCCTTAAGATTGAAACGGTGGCGGGTTGTTCGGTTGTTGAAAAATTGAAGGCCTTTGAAAGCCTGTCCCCCGATTCCTTGACCACCATTGTTATTCCACCCACCTTGACCATTGTTGTTGTTCCAATTGTTGTTGTTATTATTGTTCCAATTACCACCTTGTTGATTGCCCCAATTTTCTTGGAGTCGCCATTGTTGGTTCCCTTGATTTCCTCTATTCCCTTGGTAGTTATTGACGTATTGGACTTCCTCCCTTTGATCATCATAGCATTCATTCAAATAACCTCCACCATCATCATAGTTATCATAATTTCCTTGAGTTTGTTGCCCTCTTTGCCTCCTTTTCAACATATTCACTCCTTCCATGGAATTGACTTAGCGCGGGCTTTGGACTTATTGCAATTGCGCCTTTGCCGATTCATTGTTTTTGTAAGTTCGGCAATGGCTTGGCCATCATTATGCAACTCTTTATGCAAATGTATGACCATAGGGTCACCTTGAGGAACGTTTACTCGACTTTCACATGCCAAAGAAGTATCAGCCATTTCATCTAAAATATCACACGCTTCATTGTAGGGAAGCTTCATAAAATTTCCTCCTCCCAGTTGGTTCACAATATATTGGTTGGTTGTGTTGATGCTCCTATAGAACGTTTGTTGAATTATCACATTATTCATGTCATTGTTTGGGTACTCTTTAATCATAGTTCTAAATCTCTCTCATATTTCGTGCGAGGATTCCATTGGCTCTTGTTTGAAAGCCAAAATTTCATCACGGAGTGCCGCCATGTGACTTGGAGAAAAGAACTTGGAAATGAATTTGTCCACAAATTCATTCCATTTGGTGATATAATGATTAGGGAGCCTCTCTAAACAATCCAACATTTTACCCGAAGAGAGAACGGGAAAAGCCTCAATCTCAACACATCCTCCGACACATTTGTCTGGTTGTTACCCCAATATGTATCTACGAATCCCTTCAAGTGCTTGTATGCATTTTGATCGAAGGCACTCGTAAAATACCCTCTTTGCTCAAGCAGGGTCAGCGTAACATATGTAATTTGAAATTTCCCCGCCCGGACTCGGGGAGGAATAATGGTACTTGCATACCCTTGATTTGGGAGAACTCTAGGGGCCATTCTTGATGGAGGCGGAGGAGGGTCTGGGATGTTCTCATTTGCATTAGCATTTGCATTGGCATTTCGACCTCTCATTTGAGCTTGAGGTAATACATCTTCTTGTTCAAAATCCTCAACCTCCTCTCTCGCAACCACGTTGACAAGAGGCTCATGTGTATATAAAACCATATGTACCTGAGTGATTGACACAAATAAAGTTTGTAAAAAAGGGAAAGAGAATCAAAACACTAAACTAGCTACACAAATAGTCAAACTGTAAACTGCCCGGAAACGGCGCCAAAAAGTGATCACTGCCGACTCAATGCTACACGAATGTAGGAAGAGAGGGTCGCTACAGCTTTTACCCAAATAGTGGGTCGGGATCGAATTTTCCACAGGGAGCTGGTGATGGAGTTAGAATGTCTGTTTAGCTTAGAGTTATATTTGTGCTCCTAATTGCACTCCTAATATTTTTGGGTTTTCTTTGTATTAACAACTACTATTATGAACTAAAGATTAAGACTAAATGATGCTAAGGGAATATTTTCTAGGTTATGACTAATAGAGAGAAAAGCACTAGGGTTATGGAATCACTTAGGTGGTTAATTTACGGGTAGAAACTACTAAGGATAGATTGACGTATATGGGTTTATGCTATAACTGTTGCACAATTGTATCCACTCTCACACATCTCAGTAGAGAGAGTGATTTTGCCCAATTGACTCTTGAGAGACCAATTGGGTAGGCCAATTTGATCAAGCAACTAGGGTTCAAGTTGGGTGATTACTCTCTCGAGGTTTAACCTGTTAATTGGGACTACCATTTCTCATAGGTCCATCCTAATTCCTTGTTGGGTCAATTTTGGGGTCATAGACTCTCTTTCTCAAGAAGAATAAAAACCCACTAAGCTAGAATCAGTGTTTGCAACCACCAATCCTTAATTAAAGCACAAATTAACCCAAATAACAAACACCCGATACCAGTCTATCATTACATGGCAACACCCATCAATTACCCACACTAGGGTTGAGCCACAATCCTAGCTAATGGATTTAGCTAGACATAATTGAAGAAAAACGGAAGAAATATAAGAAACAATAAACATATTAATTAATTACTAAGATAAAACTACAAGAATCTATAGAGAAATTAATACTAAAATGCCAAAATAGGCTAAAACATTGGTCCTCACGAGCGCAGCTCTGTTCTACAAATACAACATGACATAAAAATGGTAAAATATTCTATTTATGGTGGGCTGGAAAAACTGGACAAAATTGCCCTTGCGGGGTTAGTGCGGGCCGCACAAATATGACAGCGGCCGCACTGGCTCTTTGACTTCAATTTCTATCTCTCTGAGCTTGTCTGGCACTGGCCGCATTAAAGTGTAGCGCAACCACGAAAAGCTCTGACGTGGACCACATGAAGATGACCGCGGCCGCGTGGTTTGCATTTGACAATTTCTCCAACTCTCTGAACTTTATGATGCGGGCTGCATGACATAGTGTCGCGGCCGCGTGAGCTGAATGTGAGCCACACAATTCCAACCGTGGCCGCATGGTGAAATTCCTGATTATGCACTTCTCCGAATCTCCTAGTGCGGCCGCGTGCACTTTTGTGGGGTCCACACTAGGCTCCTTTTTCCATTACTTCATTTGGCCTTTGATACTTCAGCAGGTTTTACTTCGTTTTGAGCCGATCATCGACATTTCATCACTTTGTTTCTCAAACTTGAAATCAAGCACAGCCTGTGAGCATTTTAGGACAATTTTGTAGCAAATTATACTCAAAGCATAGGCAAGTAGGGGCATAAAACACGATAAAATCCTACTTATCGGTGTGCAGGCTCCAGGAGGGGCCTCTTACGGCCCAAGCGCAATAACAAAGACATCTCGTGGCATCAACTAGGCCCTCGGCCTCATATCAATATCAATATAATACTCTTGTGGAACGCAGCTCGATCCCATACTTAGTCCAAAAATCATATAAGCCACTCGGGCAATAACAGAATAGTAGTTTTCATCCCAAAACATCATTAGAAATATCTTTTAAGTTTCAAATCTGAGCAAAAGTGACTGAGTTTGTAAACAGTATTACACAATACGATTGAGTTCAAATAATATGTAAAAATAGTGAGGAAACAGTAATAATAATCCCCGGAGAGTTCAAATAGTTGGCACGAAGCCCAAATATGACAATTAGTCCAAATAATGATGATATCAAATAAGCTTCAATCAAATACGCTGTAAAACATCCCTCGAGACGGACCAAGTCAAAATTCCCAATAGTAGTCAACCCCGCGCTCATCATCAAGCGCGTGTCTCACCATAATATAGCACTACGATGTGCAAATCTGGGGTTTCAAACCCTCAGGACATCATTTACATTCATTAGTCACCTGATGTCGGCCAAAACTCTAACTCGCTATGCCCTTGTCTCTCAAATCGGCCTCCTCGCGCGTCAAATCTGACCAAAGCCACAACGAATACATCACAATATGCTAATGGAACAAGGCTCAATCAAAAATAATCAAAAAACATTCAAAATCCCGAAATTAGCTAAAAATAACTCGAGGCCCCCTCTCTGCTCCTCCACCAAAAATACCAATACATCCCAAAATGTTATTAAAGCTTATTCCAATCATCAAAACACCTCAAACAATACCAAAACCATCTAATTACATCGAATTCAAGCCTAAGTTCTTCAAAATCTTCCGAAACTCGCATTCGATCAAAAACCCAACCAAATCACCTCTGAATGATCTGAAATTTTATACACATATCCCATATCGTATAACAAAGCTACTGCAACTCTCGGAACTCCATTTCGAACCTTGGATCAAAATCTCACCTATTAACTAGAATTCGCCAAAATACTAACTTTGCCAGTTCAAGCCTATTTCTACACCGGATCTCCAAAACCATTTCCGATCACGCTCCTAAGCCACAAATCATCTCCAGAAGCTAACCAAACCACCAGAAATCACATCCAAGCCCTCTAACTCATAAGTTAACATCCGATTGACTTTTTCAAACTAGGCTTTTCTTAAAGAGACTAAATATTTCATTTACTACCAAAATCAATCCAAATCAACTCAATCATACCAAATACAGATAATGAAGCATAAAAAGCAGAAAACGGGGAAAACAAAGTGGTAACTCATGAGACGACGGGTTGGGTCATTAAATATTTCATAGTAACTATACTTAAATCACGAATACATTGCTACGACTGTTATCCTTAAGATATTTAGGCTCCACACTTGAATTGACAAGAGCTTTTGAGACTTGTTGAGATACTTGAGCAATGTATTTCTTCAAGTCTATTGAATTGTTTAATTGTTCAAGAGTAGTGATACTTGTCCACGTGGTGTATTGCTTAACCACTCTTCTTGATGTAATTCGTGCTTCCTTCCTTCCTTGTTGTTGATGTATATATATGCTTGGTGAGGAAGAGTGTAAAGAATAAAGGATGATGTCATAAATTGTTATACATTATCATTTAAGGAAGACTGTAACGCACGAAGGGTGATGTCGTGCCATTATTTCTATATTATCATGTGTTCATGACAAGAAGGGTGTTTTCGTGCACGCGAGGATAAGAGACATGCATTATATTTTGATATCTTTTTCTTGTGTATACGTTTACACTTTTATCCTGAGTTGCTATTGTTGCATCTATGTTTTTTATGATGCTTGTATATTGTCACGTCTTTGACTTTTTCCTTGTTTTCTACTGTTTCTATTCGTGCCATCCATTTATTAACTATTATTATGGTCATTTCTACCTTCTTTTTTTGTTATATACATCTATGTCTTTTTCTCGTTTGTTGTGATTTCATCTAAACCTTCTACCTCACTAGCTGTCAAAATATATGTTCTTCTACCTTACTTGTTGTCACTATTATTGTGCCTCCTATCTCGTCGTTACCGCTTTTTCATTTACTTCCGACTTGCTTATTGCTACTATACGTGTACTTTCTTCTTCGTAATTACTGTTATTGGCAATTCTTCTACTTGGATTGTAATTGGAGGAAAATGAGTTATAAGAAAAATATTTTACAAAATATTTAAGCCAATAAAACAAAAAAAAATTTAAAAATATTTTTCTTCATACAAAACACACCCTTAAACATAAACACTTTCCTTCCCTGATTTAGATGGCAGCAAAATTAAAAGCAAATTTCGTGTACTTCTATTTCCTAGTTTTACGATAAATACCACTAAGTCGTGATGGCATCTAACTCAATCCGCTAAGTAAATTAGACAATATAATTTACAACTAAACTAGTAGTATAACTCATGAGCTACTATGATTTAGATTTACAAAGTCAATATGAAGAATAAATACAATATATGTATGAAATTTACACAAACATAGATGAATACTTTACTACCATAAAGAAGAGGTAACTTGAATCTGGAATGCAGCTACGCCTTTAATGCAAGGTCCGTCTTCCATGGCTATGCATCTCCAAGATCTGCATGTATGGTGTAGATGTATAGTATGAGTACAACCGACCCCATGTACTCTGTAAGTACCTTCACTACAAAAAACCTGGAATTAGCTACGAACGACGTCGTTAATCTGCCGCTAAATCGCTTGTAGCTAGCAGAGTTTTCTGATAATTTTTCGCTAAATGAGATTACCGACGACTTTTTCTGTTTAGCTACATAATTTATTCGTTGGTAAAACTAGACTTTTTAGTAGTGTTGACTAACCTCAGTGAAGTAGTGGCGAGATTTTTAAGTGAAAAAAAAACTCACTATATATACAGATAGATTTGCTATAGAAACAATACTAGAAATAACATAGAAGAATACAAGATCAAATATGCGAAGCAGTAAATAACTACCGAAAAAAGTCAGCGTCAGTTTTCTTATATCACAACCAAATTTGTTCTTAAATCAATAGTCCCCAAACAACATAGTAAATCCACAAATCTCCCTAGTATGAGAAATATGTTCAAGATATCAAGTCACATGGCACGACAATACTCTTCGTGAATTTATCTCATTCTCACCAAATATATGAATGCATGTCAAATCAAATAGCATGATAACACCCTTCGTGCATTTATCTCATCCTCACCAAACATATATATAGCAGGGAGGAAAATGTTTTCCCTATCAAGAGAAGAAAAAATATTTGCTAGAACTCTTTTTTAAACTTACCCATACTATTCCCTATTCCCACCAATCCTCCACACCCCATCTCGCCCACCCCATCCACACCATACCCACCCCTACCACTACCCACCCCTATCCTAAATAGAAATATTATTAAGATTACTTTCTCTTCATGTCATAGATAGAGTACTTTCTTTTTCATTTCAACAAAATGAGTATTTTTCTTTTCATGATATGAAAAAAAAAATTCTTTCACTTCATGAAAAAAGTACTTTTTTCGTGACGTTGAAGAAGTTTCTTTCATTTCACATAATTTAGTAAAAAATATTTTCTTTCATTTTAACAATTAGTATTTTTTTTATGATGTTGAAAATATTTTCTTTCGTTCTACAAAATGAGTATTTTCTTTTCGTGATGTAGAAAATTTTTTTATTTCAGTTCAACAAAATGAGCATTTTCTTTTTTAACAAAAAAAATATTATTTTCTTTTTAGTTATAGAGCACAAATTCAATGTTATTTTTGCGTAATAAAACAAAGCAGCACATAAGATCATTTGGGTTTGTATCAATTTTTAAAAAATAATTAAACTCTTGAAGAAAATGAAGTATTGAAAATGTTGGGTATTTGGGGTGTGGGGAGGAGAGAGTGGGAGGAGAGAGTGGGAGGAGAGAGTGGGAGGACCAGAGAGAGCACAGGAAACATGGGGATTTGGGGAAGGGAGTGAGGAGTAGTATAAAAAGTTATTCTTCTAAAGAAATATTTTCTACTCTCTAGACAAACACTAGAAAAAAATTTCACACACCAACCAAATAAAAAAAATAAGTGATAAAATCACTCATTTTCCAAAAAAATATTTTCCTTCGTACCAAACACACCCTAAGTTTCTTTGCAAATAAAAATGGGAGGAAAATTGTAAAGCCTTTCCATGTTGATGAAACCCTAAAAACGATGAAGGAAATGAACCTAAATAATTAGGATCCATTATAATCCTTATGTATCTAAATAATTAGGATCTATTGAAATTATAAGATGGAATCTAATCGATTAAAAAAATTATGAAATATTGTACATATCTGATCTAACTATAAAGAATTTCAGTATAATTAAGTAGTTCCAACTGCCAGTTATTTGAAGTTTATTATTCAACTTCAATATACAACACGATACTCAATCTTTGAAAGTATACTAAGAGTGACATGTTGTTTTTCATGTTCTTAATGTTTCATGGCCCACCAAATATCCTCATATTATATATTTAAAAGTTAATGCTCTACATTTTGTCCCATTTGGTGCCATTAAGTAGATGCATACCGTATCCGTGTAGAGATATAATCCGAATTTAAAGCCAATAAGATGTTGTAATTAGAAAGTTAATTCAGCCATTTTCCACCCTGAATTCCGGAGATTGCAACTACATTACTCTTATTATATGTGAGTTGAAAGGGGCTGAACATGGCATCAAAATATAAAAAATTTAGGCACCTTTGAGAAATTTGCTTACCCTACGCTAAAGCAGCTATATTAAGTAAAACGCATGATGTTTCATGTGGGAACTTCTCGGATGGAAGGATGCCGGGGGTCTATTTGGAAACAGCCTCTTTATTCAAGAGTAAGGTAAGAAGTTCTTGAAGGGAAGGATGCCGGGAGTCTATTTGGAAACAGTCTCTCTACCCAAGAGTAGAGATAAGGTCTGCGTACACATTATCCTCCCCAGATCCTACTAAATGAAATTATATTGGATTGTCGTTGTTGTTGCTGCTTCATGTGCATGAGCTATTAAAGTAATTCGTTGATCCATTATTTATGGAGTATGCGCACTCCATCTTTGAATCAAAATGCACCAGGGAAGGATTACACAAAGCACAAGGAGGTTTTAATTTTAATTGTTTTACCTTTCTTACAATTTTATGCGTGCTGACCTTCTTCATGTGGGCCTACCTTCTTCACATTATCAATGTCACAAACGCCAGCTATACATTACACACTTCTTTAAAAATGAAACACCATTAGCCCATAATAATTCACATGTCAAATAGGGCGTTCAAATCGTACCTGATTAAAATATATTATATCACAACTCTTAAAATTATAATTAAAATATATTTATATATATATATATATATACATATATTTTGTATGCTATATATAAAATTTATATACTTTTTCGTCTACCGAATATAAATAGTATATGGCGTTAACTAAAAATTAAAAAAATCCATTACAAAATTTGATTAAATTTGGTTTTATATTGAGTAAACAATCTCGATTCAAACCGGCATATAAATATATAATTTTTATATATACTTTTAAACCTTTATATTGGATTTTCTTTTCTAAAAATATTTAGGATCCTCACATGGGAAGTATATTTAATAGAACTAAGAAGTGCATTCATTTTTATTTACTTTAAATAATAGGTTGTATCATTTTCTTATCAAGTGTTACTGAAATGCGTCAATCACACATTTGTTTTTCTATATTCATATGTTAAGATTTCTTGTATCTTTTTTAAATTTGAAATAGTATTTCGATAATTCAAAAATAAATAGAATATATCATTATGTAAGTACCATATTTGATTTTATATTCAATTATTAAATTTGGTTAACCTTGAAAGCGTACCATCAAAGAGAAACTATTGTTGGATGACTATAAAAATAATGACCATGTGTTACTAAAAAATTTCTCCCATAAAAATATTTTAATAAATCATATGTATGTCAATATATATATATATATATTGACACACACACACACACATACACACACTTATCAAAATTTTATCTATAACTTTTACAATGTATGATTGAAATAATATTCATATAAAGAAAAATCCGGAAAAAAATCGAACCAATCCAAACCGAGATAGTTGGTTTGATTTGATTTTGATAAAGACCGAATCAATCTAATCCATATACACATTGTCAACTACGTTGACTCGAACGATAGCAAAAGCACGGGCTCAGGCATTTTCAGCATTATACATTGAAAAATAGTTATTGTCATAGAATTTCAATTTTTACATGTGAAAATCCATGACAATATCCTGAAATTTTACTAGCGGAATTTGAAATGTTGACGGTCACAATTTTTCAGTTACAATAGCTAAAAATGGCTATTGTAAACTTTATCTGTTCGAAAGCTCGTATCTGACCTGACGCCGCAAAAACTTGCATTGCATGGCCACTAATTGGGCCTGTATTTAGTATTTAACCTCTTTAGAAGAAAAAAGATTGCAAGCATGCCCACTTTTTGTATAAATAAAATGTCAGAATCCATTTTGCTCTCTTACAATATATTTACTATCGATCAGAATTGCTGCAACAGGAGGAAAACATGTAGCAAGAAGTACTTCTCACAAATGTTTGTTTCTCTGGAATTAGGAATGTTACAAAGTTATGACTATGTCAATATCAGTGAATGTTGTTTCTATGATTTGGATACCCTATGAGCCAATACTGTTATTCAGAGGACTCAAAAGTTTGATAGCTTGAGAATATTAAAGGGCTCTAGCTTTTCTATTGTAAAGACACAAAGGATATATTCAAGAGCCTATTATACGCAGACTTTGGGTATCTTAGGATTCTTCAGCAGTATGCAATGACAGTAAGCTTCACTGCACCACTCTGATTCAACAGCTATTATTTTGAGCTAAGTTACACTATGAGCGCAGGAGCTGTTGAACTACACTCTTCGATTCAAAATCAAATAAATGTGGACTCTGTTAGTTTTTACTTTTTATGAACATAAAAGCTCAATTAAATCTATTGTTATGGATCTATTATCTTTAAGCCGAAGATGTCCAAGAAACTTCTCTATCCCTCCTAAGTAGGGGTAAGTTATGCGCTATACTCCCCAAATCTCACATAGCAGAGGATTTAGGGGAGCGGAAGGGGTTTCACCCAAACCCCTTTCGCCGAAAAATTACACTGCATATATAAGGCAAAACTTGTTTTTTACCTTTATATATTAAGTTCTAAAACTCATTAACACAACTCAAAAATGTAGTTTAGTGGTCACGAGATTCAAAACTTTCATAAGTTCATCAGTTCAATTCCCACCAGATACAAAACAAAAAAATTTGAACCCCTTTCCAAAGATCCTGCCTCCGCCGTTGATCCCACTTAATAGCTAAAGCCAAACATTTGTAAGGGGAAACTTAGCTATTTTCCTTAAAAGAGGTGGATTGGTTAGAACAGAAAGAATCCTTCACTTCCATTTCCTAGAAAACCAATCAACCTTAGGAAAAATCAGCAAGTCCTTGTATTTCCATCAAACAAATGATAGTGCAAGTTCCCATAAGTTAAATATGATAGTTAACAGATGCGCAAGGACAGAATATTCTTCTTCTGGGCGCAAAAGTCAGTTATATATGAAAAGAAAAGGTGAACTTTTGACGCCTCTATCAACTACATGTGCCAAAAGGTCCAAAACAGTCCCTTGATAGAATAGTAATCATGTTCAGATTATCCACAGTACAAAGGATTCTCAACACAACCAAGTAAATAGCAGGAATTGTCCAAAGATGATAAATAGAGCTATAACATAAAAGACAAAACTGGGCAACAATGGCTCAGAACTACCAAGCAGATTAACGGTAGCGGCGAAGAGAGAGAGTTTGGTTCCTCTTCCAGGTTGCTCTTCTTGAAGGACGTGCTTTGTGGTGCAAGTGTCCTTTTCCTCGGAGACCCCTGTATTTCTTACCAGCTGAAGTGAGACCACGAAGTTCTCTGTGCTTATGCACTGGGTTGCATATCCAGTTAATCCTTGGATCATTACGGATGGCAGCATGGGCTTGGTCAACCAGGATCACCTCAAAGTACTTGTAAGTGGAGTCCTACATTCAACAATGCAATTCAGATTTTACAACTATTATTAAACCAAATGAGGAGAAAAGAAACAATTAAAGGAGAGCACAGCATATCAATGTCGATGTAATCCCATCGATTCGAGCAAACATATAATTTCTATTTCGTATTTCTTATATTGCTGCTATTTTGTTATTTTATGTTATATGGTGTATTTTATGTTATTTTTAGTATGAGTTTATTGATAGTACTAACTTATTGTCTCTTGTTGATATCATGAGCTAAGGGTCTCCTGGAAACAGCCTCTCTGCCCCCCGGTAGGGGTAAGGTCTGCGTACATATTATCCTCCCCAGACCCCACTTGTGGGATTTTACTGGGTTGTTGTTTATTTTTGTTGTAGTAAAAACCAATTCAAGCAAACAAATGATATCCATTTCATAAGACGAGCAACTGCAGTCTAGGGACGTACCACTTAACATTAGCAACTACTGGTAATCCAGAATACATAGTTACTTGTCTGAAGCAAAATATGGATGCATTAATTTCAAGAAAGGAGTAACAACCAACTGACCTCATTAATCCAGTAGGAATTGAGAACCTTAAGGCCACCCAACTTCCTACCAGCACGCTCCTCAGCAACAGAGCGCTTGCTGCGCTGGAACTTCAATTGGGTAACACCTTGGTTGGTGGGCTTACCATACACAATACCTTTGGGAACAGGCCTCTTCCTTCCACCACGCTTGACACGAACACGGTAGACCACATAGCCCTATTATATAAAGATACACAAGTCATCAGTTAGGACAACCAAACAGAAATGAAGCAAGAAAACATAAAACTTCTCCATAATGCTGTTATTTGGGAAACAATAACTGACCACTTGCAGCCCCTTATTAGAAAGATAACTTGTTAGAGCTTGTTTTCATTCCATGAAACAGAAACTACATACAAATGATAAAAAATAACCTAATAAGGTACTCCTGGATTTCTCCCCAACATAGACAACAAGCAGATATAGCAGTCAAAGCTAAACAATTAGTCTTGAGTTGTCCCCTTCGTTTTTGGTGACAGAAGTGACTTGTCTTTAGAGTTATTTATTTATCCAAAAATCTCTTTTGATAAAGGTTTATCCAAAAATTTCTCATAGCAGAAACTGCATGCAATGAAAAAGGAATAAGGGAATTCTACGGCCTTCGACAAAGAAACCTATACAAACAAGCACTGCTGTTTCCCGGATTTCCTCCCAACTAGAGCAACAACCAGCGATACAACAGTTAACGCTATATACCTAGTCTATAATCTCTTTATTTATCTTTTGACAAGCGAATCGTAATTAATCTCTCCTTTTGGATTTGCAGAGATAAATTTGGAACAAGAACGTCCCCTGCTTATGGACAGCATGCACAAATTGAGAAACTATCAAAATTTAAGAAAATCATTTATAAAGAGTAGTGGTTAATCTTATTGATTCAATCATCAAAGCTCTTGTTGCTAAAGCACAAACCTAAAAAGCTTCATACAGATAGTACACACTACTATAATCTCTATCTAGTTACCACTTTCAAAGAAGAACCAATCCCGTAACAACTGGCATAGATAAAAGTACAGTAATTAAGAACACAACAAACAAACAGTTACCTGCTTAGCTTTGTAGCCCAAGCGACGTGCTTTGTCAGGACGAGTAGGCCTAGTAACACGGACAATGGAGGGAAGCTGACGGTACTCCCAGCACCTCACCCTTTGCAAGAACCTCATCACATCAGACTGCTTCTTCCTCCATAGATCAGACACATAAGTGTAAGCACCTACATTTCCACCCAAAACCAAAACATAAGTACTACAATTCCAACATCTACGAAATATATTTCAACATATCTGTGAAAATACAACAGCATATTCTATTAAAACAAAATATAGAAACCTCATTTCCTCATGAACACAAGCATTCAAGGTCATTGAGCCATCAACCACCATGCACATACAAATTTAAAAATGTAAGCACTCTAAATTTAGGTGAAAGATAGGCAGTCTCATTATCTACCGAGTTCAAAAAAACGTGTAAAAACAATCAAAATACAATTTTTTATTGCTAAAATGGAGATACATGATCGGTGAGGATTCATATAGCCAACCCAAAATTGTTTGGTACTGAGGCATAGTTGTTGTATAAGTAAAGCTAAATATGTATATGTATAAAAAATCACACCATAGTCAAATAAACACAAGGAAAAAAAAGGCCTACTTTCTCATAAAAAGACCAAACCCACATGAAGATACACAAAACGACAAGAACTAAATAAAAAAATGTCCAATGTTTGAAGCAAAATACCACAGATGAAAAAACCTCATTAGAACAGCACAAAAACAATATCAAAGAACCTAAGTGTTTTGGCATTTAATGCATTTTCGGAATGAATTAATTAGACTGAGAGCATTTCAGAGAGCTTTACCCATTGAATCAGTTCTGGTACGGCGATGTCTGCCTCACTCCTCCTTCAGCTATTGTCTCCCTCTGGGGCTTTGATATGGAAAGACTAGGGTTTTTAGTGGAGAGTTTATGGACGATAAGGATTAGCCTCATGGGTTGGGCCTGTTGTTCCTTGATCCAAAATTACAATTCAATACAGAAAACGGGCCCACCCATTAGCTGTGGACTGAACTTGGGTTTGGTCCATTAAACTCATTGTTAGTGGGCTAGGTTTCGATTTTGTATTGGAAAGTTTTCGTTAAAATATTATGGTATTGCCAGTTTTCACAATAGTTAATCAAAAATAGCAAGCGTTTACTAAGTTAATGAAAAATAATCATTATTTTGTTGTAACAAGGATCGGTCCAATATAATATACGGGAGTTCTGATGCATTTGCGTATGAACTCCAGCATATTATGCTGGACCGGTATACTTTGCTAACTCCTGTAAAATCTGCAGGAGACTGGAGCACCAGTGCTCCAAATTCCAGTAAATTATAGTGGACATTTATACTTGCTAGAACTCTCATAAAATATGCAGGAGTTCCAGCATAATTATGCTTAAACTCCCGTAAAATTGAAGTTATTCAGTTCACTTGTAAAAACTCCAGCACTATATGAGTTGAAGTTTTTGAAAAAACTTTTTAATATACTAGATAGATAATCAGATTGTCAACAATATCTAAATCATAAATTTTGAAAATAATAAACGTGAAAAGAACAAAATTATCAATGTCTACTAACTTACGTACGTGAAAATATTCACAGATTATTGTCTACTAACTTACATAATTATTTATAATTTATTTTTAAAAAATCTGATAAATATGTTTATGGCAATCATCCCATAAATTGAAGTTTAATAGCAGTATCAACGGCAGCAGAAGAAAGAAGAAGAAGAAGAAGAAGAAGAAGAAGAAGAAGAAGAAGAAGAAGAAGAAGAAGAAGAAGACGAAGAAGAAGAAGAAGAAGGAGGAGGAGGAGGAGGAGGAGGAAGAGGAGAAATGGGGCTGAAGTTGTTTAAAAAGTTGGTACAAGTTAAAAAGATTTTAAAAAATAGGTATAGGTTAAATGGGGGCGACCAAATATGGTCTCCCGTGCCATTTTTATTTCTACAAATGAATTGTTTTTATTTCTAAACACTATTCGAAACTTTATTACCCTTAATACCCATGTTTAACTAATTACCTAGCATAAACAAGTCTTGTTTATAATATATATATAATCTACCTTAAAAGGCTACAAAATCTATTATTTTGTGCTTTCAATCAAGAGATTTAGTTGCACTCGTTTTATTTTTTTTCTCTTATTTTTCTTCCGTCAAATTTTTTCTTTTGAGCAGGGATCTTGGAACTATTGCTTTCATCAAAATGTACAACGCAAATATAAAGCCTTGCATATAACATCATTAGCAATACAACGTAAATATAGAGCCTTCCATCTTGCTGTGGACTAAATTCATCATCCAAAGTCAGATTGTCTTGAATATTGGGTTAGCAATGCTTAATACTCTTATCTGAGCAGTTAAGCATAGATAATTTAAAAATAAACGACAAGTATAAAAAAATTTAAAGGAAGAAGAGATCACTAAGGCAGCTAGAATTTTTAAAAAATACACGAAGTTATAAATCATTAAATTCAAGGAATGTCTGGAATGCGACCCGTGCAATTTTTATTATTATTTCTTGCCTAATATATTATTTTATGTAGGTTGATGTAAACCACTGGTACAGATAAATATTTACTTTCTAATTTCAGGCCAACAAAGTTGTTGGTCATTGTTTTCTTTCATTTTCTTTCGGACTTCCAAATAATATTCGTATGTTCATTTTTTGGGTGTGTCAATTAGTTACCTAACTAGATTCTTTTAATATCTTATTCGAACAACTTAAAAACTTCACATGGATTAAATAAGGTAATTATTACCTAGTAAAGAGGGTTGTATAAGCATAGTAGCGACTTGTATAAGTAGTACCGATAAATAAAATTTGCTGACTACTTAATTTTGTTCATCATATGACCTCAAAATAAGGTCATTACGCTCTTTTTTAATCAAAGTTGGGAATTTTTAAAAAAACTACTAATTAGTTTTAATCTTTAGAATTTTATTTATATGTATTAACAAATTTTACTTCAACATATTTATTAATTTTGACCAAAAAATATTTAACCAACTTAAAAAAAATTATAACCGTAAGAAATTTAACATAATAAGAATTCATAAACACTAAAGAAAGTAAGAAAATGCATTTTCGCTCCCACAGAGATTCACACTTGTGACCTCCACCCCCACTTTGAACCCTCTTCGCCGCTGCTCCACATTTTCATTTGTGTCAAGTGGATTCATCTTTTATTATATTGTCTACTTTCATGATTTTCTGAAGAAATTAACACAAAAAATAATTAATTTTTTGACGAAGCGGTTTCAATTGGACCCTTTACTATAAGGTGGGTCCGCCCCTGCTTCCGATGTTATTTTATCTATCTAAATTTAATTGAACACAAAATTTAAGAACGTGTAATAAAAATGTGAATTCTTATAAGAGAGCTAAGGGTAAAATTAAATTTTAAAATTCAAATACTTACTAAATATAAAAATATATCATAATTCGAGACATAATTTGAAACAGAGGGTTTGTTTATATATAAGTGCTACTTTACATGAAGCCTCTGAAGTTGCTGCTTGTAAATAGAGAGTGTAACTTCTGGGATTTGAGTTACTATAGTTGATTAAACAAGTGTTTCAGGGGATGACCCTAATCTTGTGTTGGCTTTGCCAACTTATTGGTTTGCGGGCGGAGAAAAGCGGACGTGGGGACTCGGGTCAGGGCGCAACGTAACTAAAAGAGTCATTCCATTTAGGGCCAGACAAAATAGGCGGGCACGGACGATCTGGTAAAAAGACAAAGCACAAAATAGGACACACGTATATATCAACCCATGATAAGAGGCCTATAAGAACTAAATGATAATTTTGTTTCTTACCATTGAGTTAATAAAGACACCATGACTCCTTGAATTAAAGGATTTATAAACGAACTCGCCATTTCCAAATCTGAAAAAACCCCACTTTAAGGCAGACCAAAATCCGGAAAATAACTATCTCAAACCTTAAGTCTGGATCATTATACATGGAAGAAGTAACTGAAATGCAAAAATATTTCTCACTGCCCTAAAAATGGGCTATTTTAAACCTACACATAAACCATAATAATACCAAAGCATGAAACACTAATAGGATAATGTTATCAATCAATTACTTAAAGCTGCAACTTTAACTCGATAGATATAAAGACAAAAAAAGATGCCTACTCAGAATCTTCACTAACCAGGACACTTGTGATGGAATATATACCACAGCGGAAGCAATAACAAAATCTTATTCATGTGTAATCTAAACAATTATCACGTATGGAGATTTTAGAATTACCTCTTGAAGCGTAAACACAACAAATCTATGTCGTTCACCAGTTCTTCGGTTGAAAAAATACCAGCAGCTTTCCACAGTCTTCCACTGTGTTACCCAAATAATAACCGAAAATAGAGAATTTTGGGTGGACAAAATTCTAGTAGAAACCGCAGTCAGAATTGTGTCAAAAGCGTCCAGCCCCTATATGTATATATATATATATATATATATATATATATATATATATATATATATATATATATATATATATAGCTGCGTTTTTAGGTTAAAACCGTTTTGAAAACCTGTTAGGTTTCCTTCTCCCACTAAGGGACGATTTTCACATTTTCTTTCCCACTCAGTAACAGTTTACACTATTTCCTATTATTTAGGCACAGTAGGGACCACAGAATTTAATTAACAAGGCTTCCTATTATGATAATAATTTTGAAATTCTGAAATTAATTTCCATCATAATAAACTACGAATTATTCCACCAAAAATTCGTAATTGCACTCCTTAGTTCAATTTCGAAATTCTTCCATAAAATTTTATTTTACTCCCCATGTTAAGATTCAGATACTAACCAATCAAATTAAATTACTGACTATTTAATTTATCAATTATTTCCTTTAGACTTACACTTAACTTATTTCATGTGCCGGATACAAATCCACCATCCAGGTTTGCACATGAAAACTTATAAGCTTTAATAAAGGAGTATCATCAACCTCAAAATCGATACATGGATTCCATCAACTAATTATTACTTCGCCAATGTATATCAATGTTATCTAATTTACCAGGCTTATTGACTCGCGAAAGAATATCGCCTTTTAATAAATCAAAACAACAAGTGACATACACAGCTAATAATAGTTATATCAGGATTAAGAGTATAAGTACATTAAATGGACTAGAGAAATTATTCTGTAAAGTCAGTATAAAATATTCATCTCTACTTGATCCGTTCAATACATACAAAATGTACTAGCACAAGAAGTTGGAATTAAACCATCCCCATAATCAAGATAAATTATATTTAATCTTGTGCTACAATCATTCCGATGATTTGTCCAATTCCATCATTAGATTGTGAACATTAACTTTTATGTCTTACAAGAACCGATGATTTAATCTTCCGTGTATAAGCTAAACTCTATACACTAAATCATCTACTATGTAAGCAATGGACGCACAAACCAACACATGATCTATTTAAAATAAAACTTTATTGAATTTAAACTAGTAAATAAATAATTATTCATAAAGAATACAATAACAATATGCATGGCTTATAGTATATTCTAACAATCTCAGACTTAGACTAATAACCATGCATCTACAATTTTGACACGTATTCCTTCTACATGCTTATCAAAAGTCTTTTGTGGTAAGCTCTTAGTAAACGGATCTGCCAAGTTGTTCTTGTTAGAATATACGCTTAACGCTAGAGGGGGGGGGGGGGGGGTGAATAGCGTTATAATAAAAAACAATGTAAATTTGTGGAATTAAAAATTGCAGGAATAACGTAAGTGCAGTAATTAAAATGATAAGGAGAGAACATACCGGATTTTATCCTGGTTCACCACAACGTGTGGTTAGTCCAGTCCCCGAGAGACTCTCTCGAGTTTTATACTAACTTCGTTAAACTTACGGGTGCCTAACAAACCGTTACAATTGCTCGTAGATATACACTCTACAAGACTTCAACCTGCTCGAGGATACTGCACCTCAAGACTTCAAATCAAGGAACTACTTTTCCTTCTTACAACAAGGGATTAGAATATCCCTTCAAATGTGTACAAACACTTAGCACTCAAGACAAGAATCTCTTAATAGAGTAGATATGAGTAAAAACAATACGCTCAAGAACACAATAATTTCGTCAAGAGTTTGGCTCTCAAAAACTTATGAAATGAATATAAAATGATTGCAAAGAGAGTATGTAAGCTTTAGTAAGAATGTAATCAGTTGTTGTACTTAGAAGAGTGAATTTGAGTTGTATTTATAGTGCTCAAAACACCTAAGACCGTTGCTTAATTGCCAATCACAAAATGCTGATTTTGTGCTAGGATAATCGATTATCTGATTCTGCATAATTGATTATCTGCCAACGTTCAAAAATCAATCCCAGATTTTAAGCAGAATAATAGATTATCCAAATCGTATAATCGATTACCTGACAACGTTCAAAAATCAATTCCCGATTTTATGCTTAACATAATCGATTGTCTGATTATACATAATCGATTATTTTTCAGTGTTTCAAAATACTTTGGCAACGGTCTTTAATATAATCGATTACCAGAAAGCCATAATCGATTATTTTACTACTTTGAAAAATCTGATGCTCACTGCCTCAACATAATCGATTATCATAAGGTACATAATCGATTATTTATGTAGCCTTGAAAAATCTGGTGAACATTGCCTCAACATAATCGATTATCATAAGGTACATAATCGATTATCTTACAGCTTTGTAAAATCTGGTGTACACTGCTTTAACATAATCGATTATCATAAAGTACATAATCGATTATCTTTGTCCAGATTTGAAAGACATGTTTAAAATTCATTTTGGTTAAAATGAAATGTTTGAAAATTATTTTGCTTTAACTTAAAGATGCATGATTTGATAAAAATGATTTTACGAGAGAAGCCAGTCTTGAATCAATTTTCGGATCAAGATCACAATTATAGAACGACTCATATATAACTTTGTTGCATTACTTAACCTTGATCTTTGTTTCTCTTGTGCTTGGACTTCGGCATATGTTAATGTTCCGTTCACGTCGGTTTGTCATTTATCAAAACCTACAAATATGAACACACGTTTAGTTTAGCGACTTGAGAACGTGTTTCAACAATTTCCGCCTTATTGATAATGGCAAACCAATATCGGGATATGCATATTAATTAATTCATAATGACGATCCAAGACAAGTATATAGATATGCAACAAGTTCCCCCTCAAGTTATGAATTCCCCCTCAATTTATGCAATATGTATTAGTGTGCATAGCCCATATCTTCCCCCTTTTGACATTAGAAAAAAAAAACTAACTCTTTATTGATTAAACAATATTGCAAATACATAAAGATAAAAGACAAAATATTATGCAAACTAGAAAAACAAAGAGACAAGATATTATTCATTATCTCGGGGAATAATCGATTGTGCTTTTGAGATAATCAATTATTTCAGGAAATGTAGTAACGGACATCCGAGACGGTAATAGGAAAATCGATTACACTGTTTTGAATAATCGATTATTTTCACACAGTGACTCTACACCTGAACATAAATGTCAACATAATCGATTAGGGATATGTGATAATCGATTTTTATATTTAACAGCTAAAATCCTGCAAAGCCAAAACTGTTAGATAATCGATTGTAGTGTTGTATAATCGATTATGTCAATTTTCCAGCATAATAAACATAAAACTTAAATGGGGAATAATCAATTATTGACTTTAGAGAAATCGATTATTCTGCACCAGTGTCTGATAATTCCCCCTGTCTTTGGGGTGATACCTGCAAAAAAATTAGGCGCCTCCGACGCTCAAGTTAGTAATCGTTAAAACATAAAAATGCAATGCATTAGATCAACGTGGAGTCAAGAATCCCGAGTTCACTACGAATTCGGAAGAAGGACTCTTTCTCTAAAAGCTTTGTGAAGATGTCGGCCAATTGATTTTTGGTTTCAACAAATTCAATTTCGACATCGCCCTTGAGAACGTGATCTCTTATAAAGTGATGTCTAATTGCTATGTGATTCGTTCTTGAGTGAAGAATAGGATTCTTCGTCAAGCATATGGCGCTAGTATTGTCACATCGAAGAGGAACATGATTGATAAGGCCATAGTCCGAGAGTTGTTGTTTCATCCAAAGGATTTGAGCGCAACAACTCCCCGCGGCTACATATTCATCCTCGGTTGTGGACAACGCAACACTAACTTGCTTCTTGCTAAACCAACAAACTAAGGAGCTACCGAGCAAATGGCAAGTGCCACTAGTACTCTTGCGGTCCAATTTGCAACCTGCAAAATCGGAATCGGAATAGCCAACAAGTTGGCATGAAGAATCTTTGGGATACCATAGTCCCACATTTATTGTTCCAACAAGATACTTCATAATCCATTTTACCGCACTTAAATGTGACTCCTTCGGACATGATTGATATCGAGCGCATAAACACACGCTAAACATGATGTCCGGTCTACTAGCAGTAAGATAGAGAAGAGATCCGATCATACCTCGATACTTTTTGGTGTTTACTTCCTTACCTTTCTCATCTTTGTCAAGATGGTCGGATTTGGGGTGGCCATTGCTTTGGCGTTGCTCATTTCAAAACGATTTAGCAACTCCTTGCAATATTTGGATTGGCAAATGAAAGTTCCCTCTTTCATTTGTTTCACTTGTAGCCCCAAGAAGAAGTTTAGCTCACCCATCATTGACATTTCAAATTCGCTAGTCATTAACTTAGAGAATTCCTCACATAGAAAATCATTAGTAGCACCAAAAATAATATCATCGACATAAATTTGAACTAATAGAATGTCATTGTTTTTATTTTTGATAAAAAGTGTGGTGTCAACTTTCCCCCTTTCAAACTCATTGTCTAAGAGAAATTTACTTAGACGTTCATACCAAGCTCGAGGAGCTTGTTTAAGACCATATAAAGCTTTCTTAAGCTTGAAGACATGGTCGGGAGATGTAAAATCTTCAAAACCCGGGGGTTGTTCAACATACACTTCCTCTTGAATGAACCCATTGAGGAAGGCACTTTTGACATCCATTTGAAATAATTTGAAATTCATAGATGATGAAAAAGCAAGTAATAAACGAATGGCTTCTAGGCGTGCAACGGGTGCATAGGTTTCTTCATAATCAATGCCTTATTCTTGATTATATCCCTTAGCAACTAGCCTAGCTTTGTTTCTAGTGATTATACCATTTTCATCTAATTTATTCCGAAAAACCCATTTCGTACCAATTATGGTGTGATTATCGGGTCTTGGCACCAATTCCCAAACATCATTACGTTTGAATTGGTTAAGCTCCTCTTGCATTGCCAAGGTCCAATGCTCATCCCCAATTGCTTCGGAAATGGTTTTAGGTTCAATTTGAGAAACAAAAGCCATATGTCCTACAGTATCTTTAAGAAGGTTTCGTGTACTTACCCCTTTCTCGATGTTGCCAATTACCTTGTCAAGAGGATGGTCTTTAGACGTCCTCCAAGCCTTAGGCATCATCGATTCTTCTTCTTGTGGTGGTATTTCTTCCGAAGGTTGTTCCATGACTTCATCTTGAACTTCCTTTGGATCCTCCTTTTGTACCTCGTCTTGAAGATTGATTTTCTTTAAAGCAACTGCAAGATCAACACAAGAATCCTTTCTCGCCAGGCGAGCATCATTTTCACAAAATACTACATGAGGAGATTCCTCAACAGCTTTGGTTCGATTATTAAACACTCTATATGCTTTGCTATGTGATGAGTAACCAAGAAAAATTCCTTCATCAGATTTCGCATCAAATTTTTCCAAGTTATCTTTTCCGTTGTTGTGAATAAAACATTTACAACCGAAGACTCTAAGATGGGAAAGATTTGGTTTCCTTCCCTTATAGAGTTCATAGGGAGTTTTCATGAGTATCGGTCTAATGATAGCTCTGTTTAAAACATAGCTTGCGGTACTCACGGCATCCGCCCAAAAATATTTGGGAATATCGGCCTCTTCGAGCATGGTTCTAGCCATCTCTTCGAGACATCGATTTTTACGTTCTACCACTCCATTTTGTTGTGGTGTACGTGGAGCCGAAAAGGTATGTTCAATACCGAGTTCGTCACAAAAGTCCGCGAAGAGATTGTGATCGAACTCCCTCCCATGATCACTTCTTATGGAAGCGAAGGTTGTGTCCTTTTCATTTTGAACACGTTTAAGAAAACTTTTAAAAGCTTGAAAGGCATTACTTTTATGAGCAAGAAATAACGTCCATGTAAATCTAGAATAGTCATCAACAATTACAAAAGCATAAAGATTTCCACCAAGACTTTTAGTTCTAGAAGGTCCGAAAAGGTCCATGTGTAGAAGTTGTAAAGGTCTAGTGGTTGAAACAACATTTTTGGATTTAAAAGAAGCCTTTGTTTGTTTCCCTTTTTGACATGAATCACAAATAGAGTCTTTTTCAAATTTCATGTTTGGAAGACCAAGTACTAAATCTTGTGAAACTAGTTTGTTTAAAAGATTCATATTTACATGAGCTACTCTACGATGCCATAACCACATGTCGTCTTCTTTACTCAAAAGACAATTCACATAACTTGATGAAGAATTTTCAAGATCAACCATATAAATGTTATCCATTCTAAAACCACGAAGAATAATTTTAAAATCACTACGACGGATAACTACGCATTCTTCGGAGTCAAACAATACAAGATTTCCCTTGTCACATAATTGGCTTATGCTCAAGAGATTATGTTTGAGACCTTTAACAAGCAAAATATGCTTAATGGAGGAGGATTCGTCCTTACCGACCGATCCAATGCCGATAATTTTTCCTTTGTTATTGTCTCCAAAAATAACATTTCCTCCTTCCGTAGGTTTTAGTTGAAGGAATTTTGATGCATCCCCGGTCATATGTTTGGAGCATCCACTATCAAGGTACCAAAGTACACTCGATCCCTTCAAACATACCTACAAAACAAATTAATGAGATTTTGGTACCCAAGCCATTTTGGGTCCTTGTGCGTTAGGTGCAACATATTGGTGTGATTGCCCTGAAGTGAAATGTCTATGTCTAGTGAAGCATGCGGGAGCTATATGTCCAATTTTATTGCAATAATGACAAATGACATTCGGATTGTGCATTCTTCTAGGATGATAGTAATTTGGGGGTCTAAAATTATTCACTCTATTTTTAGAAACATAGTTTTGATGTAGTTTTCGAAAATCTTGTCTAGGTGGTCTATATATGCCAACGTTTCTTCTAGTGTTCACTACATTTTTAGAAATATAGTTTTGATGTGGTTTTCGAATATCTTGTCTAGGTGGTCTATACATTCCAATATTTCTCCTAGCATTTGTTCTAGGATGAGATGCAATTCTAGGATTAAAATTTCTAGGTTGAGTGTTGACATTTATTTTGTTTTGCCTAAGTTGAGTCTTAGGTGGTTTAGGAATGGACTCAACTTTTTCTTTCGTCTCATGTTTAAAGCCTATACCGTGCTTAGTGGATTTCAAATTTACAAGCACTTCATTGAGATTTTTGTGTGAAGAATTGAATTTGTGCAAAGTGCTTCTAAGACTTTCTACTTCTTCCTTTAGATATTTGCAAGAAGTATAATCCTTATTTGAGCTTTCGGGTTTATCGGCGCTTCTTTTGCCATAAAACTTGTTTTCCTCTTTTAATTTCTCATTCTCAAGAGTGAGTTTTTCAAAATCCTTTTCTTTTGAAGAAAATTGTTTTCTTAAATCTTTTGTAGATTTAGAAGCGCTAATAAACTCTTTATACAACTCATCAAATGCATCTTGCATTTCTTCTAAAGTGAAATAGTTCTTAGAAGAAGTACATACCTCATTTTGATTTTCTTCGTGTGCCATAACTTGATTCGTCTCCGGAGTCGCCTCCCCAAGAGATGTATGCTCTTTGTTTCTTGAATAGTTTCTTCTCCTTTTTGATGTTTGGACAATTTGATTTGATATGCCCGATTTCTCCGCATCCATAGCACTTCAATTGGTCGCCTTGTTGCTTACCTTTTCGTTCATACTTCTTTTGCATGAACTTGTGAAATTTCTTAATAACGAGTCCAAGCTCGACATCTTCATCACTTGACTCCTCATCGTTTTGAGGTTGAGTAGTTGATGCTTTGAGCGCAATCTTTCTTTTCCTTTTATCATCCAAAGGAGAGTTAAGAATAGTTGATTCATAAGTTTTAAGATTACCTCGTAGTCCGTCGATGGTGACATTTGTGATGCCGATTGATTCTTGGATAGCATCGGCTTTGGAACGCCATTCTGGAGTGAGGCTTCGTAGAATTTTCCGGACAAGCTCCTTATCCGTGAATGTCTTTTTGAGGGCGTGTAGGTCATTAACGATTTTTGAGAATCGTTCGAACATGTCATCTATCCTCTCGTTTTCCTTCATGCGAAACAGTTCATATTCGTGGGTTAGGAAATCAATTTTAGCTTCCCTTACCTGGTCCGTACCTTCGTAGGTGATTTCTAATTTGTCCCACATTTGCTTGGCAGTGGTGCAACATGATAATTTTCGATAGTTATCGGGGTTCACTACACAATACATCATGTTGATTGCCTTTGCGTTGTTCTCTATTTTTCTAATATCATCGGCGTCGTATTCGTCTTCCGTTTTTGGAACGAGTTCTTCTCCAACCTTTTTGGTAGGTTGTAGTTCTCCATTTTTGATAATTTTCCACAGTTGGAAGTTGTTTGATTGTATAAAAATCCTCATTCTCTCCTTCTAGTAAGTGTAGTTGGTGCCATCAAAAAGTGGTGGCCTTGTGAAGCATTGTCCTTCACCTAGTCCTGCATAAACACTACGAGTAGAAGCCATGGAAAGTTTCTCTCAAACAGTTAAGTCTTTCAGAGAGTATGGCTCTGATACCAATTGTTAGAATATACGTTTAACGCTAGAGGGGGGGGGGTGAATAGCGTTATAATAAAAAACAATGTAAATTTGCGGAATTAAAAATTGCAGGAATAACGTAAGTGCAGTAATTAAAATGATAAGGAGAGAACACACCGGATTTTATCCTGGTTCACCACAATGTGTGGTTAGTCCAGTCCCCGAGAGACTCTCTCGAGTTTTACACTAACTTCGTTAAGCTTACGGGTGCCAAACAAACCGTTACAATTGCTCGTAGATATACACTCAACAAGACTTCAACCTGCTCGAGGATACCGCACCTCAAGACTTTAAATCAAGGAACTACTTTTCCTTCTTAAAACAAGGGATTAGAATATCCCTTCAAGTGTGTACAAACACTTAGCACTCAAGACAAGACTCTCTTAATAGAGTAGATATGAGTAAAAACAATACGCTCAAGAACACAACAATTTCGTCAAGAGTTTGGCTCTCAAAAACTTATGAAATGAATATAAAATGATTGCAAAGAGAGTATGTAAGCTTTAGCAAGAATGTAATCAGTTGTTGTACTTAGAAGAGTGAATTTGAGTTGTATTTATAGTGCTCAAAACACCCAAGACCGTTGATTAATTGCCAATCACAAATTGCTGATTTTGTGCTAGGATAATCGATTATCTGATTCTGCATAATCGATTATCTGCCAACGTTCAAAATCAATCCCAGATTTTAAGCAGAATAATCGATTATCCAAATCGTATAATCGATTACCTGACAACATTCAAAAATCAATTCCCGATTGTATGCTTAACATAATCGATTGTCTGATTATACATAATCGATTATTTTTCAGTGTTTGAAAATACTTTGGCAACGGTCTTTAATATAATCGATTACCAGAAAGCCATAATCAATTATTTTGCTACTTTGAAAAATCTGATGCTCACTGCCTCAACATAATCGATCATCATAAGGTACATAATCGATTATTTTGTAGCCTTGAAAAATCTGGTGAACACTGCCTCAACATAATCGATTATCATAAGGTACATAATCGATTATCTTACAGCTTTGTAAAATCTGGTGTACACTGCTTTAACATAATCGATTATCATAAAGTACATAATCGATTATCTTTGTCCAGATTTGAAAGACATGTTTAAAATTCATTTTGGTTAAAATGAAATGTTTGAAAATCATTTTGCTTTAACTTAAAGATGCATGATTTGATAAAAATGATTTTACGAGAGAAGCCAAGTCTTGAATCAATTGTCGGATCAAGATCACAATTATAGAACGACTCATGTATAACTTTGTTGCATTACTTAATCTTGATCTTTGTTTCTCTTGTGCTTGGACTTCGGCATATGTCAATGCTCCGTTCACGTCGGTTTGTCATTTACCAAAACCTACAAATATGAACACACGTTTAGTTTAGCGACTTGAGAACGTGTTTCAATAGTTCTCTGACGCAATCAGGTGACCACTATATCCCCTCTCTTCACTATATCATGAATTAAATGATATTTACGCTCAATGTGCTTTGCCACCTTATTGCTTCGTGGCTCCTTTGAATTTGCAACTGCACCACTATTATCACACTAAAGTGTAATTGGTGCTTGAATCGATGGAACCACACCCAACTCTCTCAAGACGTTACCAAGCCAAACTGCCTCTTTGGCTGCCTCAGAGGCTGCCACATATTCGGCTTCCATGGTGGAATCAGCAACACAAGTTTTCTTGATACTCCTTCAACTTATGGCTCCACCTCCAAGAGTAAACACATTACCTGAAGTAGACTTTCTAGAATCTCTGTTTGATTGGATATCCGAATCAGTATACCCAATAGGTACGAGGTCATCCGAATGGTAGATCAATATGTAATCCCTAGTCCTTTCAAGTACTTGATTATATGTTTAACCTCCGTCCAATGCTTTTTCCTAGGATTAAACTGAAACCTGCTAACAACGCCAATGGCAAAGCGGATATCAGGCCTAGTGCATAACATTTCATACATGAGGCTTCCCACAGCCGATGCATAAGGGACCAACTTCATCTTTTCTATCTCTTCATCAGTCTTAGGAGACTGATCTTTAGATAGAGAAATTCCATGTCTGAAAGGAAGAAATCCTTTCTTAGAATCATGCATGCTAAAACTGGAGAGTATTGTATCACTATAAAGACATTGGGACAAGCCTAATATCATTTTCTTGCGATCTCGCAAGAGTTTGATCCTAAGGATATCAGCCGCTTCTCCCAAATCATTCATATCAAAATGTGTGGACAACCATTGCTTAACTGAATTCAACATGCCCACATTATTTCCTATGAGCATGTCATATGCATATAAGATAAAAAATGCCACTTTGTCCCCATCCCACTTTTTATATACACAAGATTCGTTAAGGCACTGATCAAAACCAAAAGTTTTAATCGCCTTATCAAAACAAGTGTTCCATGCCCTAGATTCCTGTTTTAGTCCATCAATGGACCTTTTAAGCTTACACAACATGTGTTCTTTTCCACTTTCCAAAAAACTGTCTGGTTCCATCATATAGATGCACTCATCAAGACTTCCATTAAGGAAAGCTGTCTTGAAATCCATTTGCCAAATCTCATAATCATAATTAGCAGCAATATATAAGAGAATCCTTATAGACTTAAGCATGGCTACCGGCGAGAAGGTTTCCTCATAGTCGATCCGTTCTTTCTGAGTAAACCCTTTCGCTACAAGCCTTGCTTTAAAATTTTGTACTTTTCTGTCTACACCTCTCTTTTTCTTATAGATCCACTTGCATCTGATGGGTTTAACCCCATCAACTGGTTCTACAAGCTCCCAGACCTGATTAGAGTACATAGACTCCATCTCTGATTTCATAGCAGCAACCCACTTATTGGCATCCTTATCATGTAGTGCTTGGTCATAATTGACAGTTTAGGAGGTAGGCTCCTCAGGGATCCTATCATATGATTTTCCAAGAGCGTATAATGAATTGGCTGTCTTATTTCTCTCCCACTACGACTATGCACTACATCAGTTGCAACTACATCACTTTGCTTTTGTGGTTGAACCACAACATCATCAGGAACCTGAGTCTCCATGCTATCCACAGGGATATCAACGACTTCTTCCTGTTGTGCAGTCTGCTCAACATGACTCCCACTACTTTGTGGTAGTATGACTTCGGCACTTGTTCTTGTGGGACATTAAGTTTATTGACATTTCTCCCACTACTAAGGTGCAATGGTATGTAAAAATCGACTTCAGGGGTTTTGATATGGTCGTTTTGATTTTCAGATGACTGAGTTTCCATTCCTTTGATAAGTTCCTATAAAACGAGTTTACTTCTAGGAACATGGTTCATCAAATAGTCCTCTTCTAGAAACTTGGCATTTGTGCTTACAATTACCTTTTTTTATTCTTTAGGACAATTGAATAAACCACCTTTCGTCCCTATTGGATAACCTATAAACATGCATACATCCGTTCTTGCCTCCTATTTATCCGTTTTCCCCTTTAGCACATGTGCTGGACAACCTCAAACTCGAATATGCCGTAGACTAGGCTTGCGCCCGGTCCACAATTCAGTAGGGGTCAAGGGTACTGACTTTGAAGGAACTAAGTTCAGAACGTAATTCGCAGTTTCTAAGGAATGTCCCCAAAAAGACGAAGCAAATCGGAATAACTCATCATTGATCTAACATTTCCATAAGAGTCCTATCTTCTTTCAGCTACACTATTTTGTTGTGGAGTTCCAGATGCATATAATTGAGATGTAATTCCACATTCTGATAAATAACCAATGAAGTCCGTAGAGAGGTACTCCCTACCACGATCAGATCATCGTGTCTTGATATGTTTATTATATCGCTTTTCAGTCTCAGTCTTGAATTCTTTGAACTTTTCAAAACATTCAGACTTTCGATGCAACAAATAAATATATCCATATTTTGAGTAATCATCTGTGAAAGTCACAAAATACTCAAAACCACCTCTTGCTTGGACATTCATTGGACCACATAAATCAGAATGAATTAACTATAATTTATTACTTGACCGATTTCCTTTTGAGGGGAAATTTCGTTTTGTCATTTTTCCTTCTAAACAAGATTCACAAGTTGGTAGTGCCTCCACTTTCAATGAACTTAAAGGTCCATCATTGACCAACCTGAAAATTCTGTTTAGATTTATATGACCCAAATGCAAGTGCCATAAATATATTTCACTCAATTTAGAAGAGCGTTTTCTCTTGCTTGGTAAATCAACATTATTCAGTTCTTTAGGTGGTAACGGTTTAGGAATAGAGTCAACAACAAAAAGATTATTAATCAATGTAGCCGATGAGAGATAACGCTTAAAGTGAGTAATAACACATTTATCAATGTCATGACAATTAAAATCATAACCATCTATCATAGCGCTAGAAACCAAAATTAAATTCCTTCTAACACAAGGTACATATAATGTGTCTTTTAAGGCTAAAACTCTACCACTAGCAAACGAAATACTAATATTTCCTAATGCTAAAGCTGGGGCTGCTGAACCGTCTGCTTGATAAACATTGATTTCTCCTCTACTTAGACGCCACGTTGCCCGAAACCCCTGCAAATAAGTGCAAATATGATTAGTGGCTCCCGAATCTACATACCATGACATGGTAGAAACAACCGCTAAAAATGTTTCGACGACAAGTAGATGAAAATCACCTGGTTTATTTTTCAGCTTGGCCAGATAAGTTGGACGCTGCTTCTTATGATGCCCGGGCTGCTTGCAGTGATAACACTTGCCCTTAGCCTTTTTCACACCAACAGTCGCGCCACCAACAGAGGGTTTTGTAGCCTTTTTCTTTTTCTGCCACCTCTCCGCTTAGAATAAGAACCTGCCTCAAAATTCAACGCCACGGGAGCAGCTTGGGACTTGATAATAGTCTCTGCCAACTGTAGCTCATTCAGCAATTTCGCAAGGGACAAATCCATTTTGTTCATGTTATAATTCGGGCGAAATTGCTGAAAGCAGTCAGAAAAAGTCTGCAGGATCATTTCAACCTGCGTGTCCTTTTTAATGTTAGCTCCAAGGACCTCCAGTTCATTAAGAAGACTCATCATCTTCAGAACATGGTCCCTTACCGATGAACCTTGAACCATTTTGGTATTCAGAAGTGCTTTCATGGCAGTCTCCTTAGCCGCACGATTCTGATCTCCGAACATTTCTTTGAGATTTTCCAGAATGTCATAAGCAGACTCCATCGATTAATGCTGTTATTGTAGAACATTCACATGGATGCCAAAATGTAACACCACGCCATCTCATCAGCCTTAATCCATTTCTGATAAGCCTTTTGTTCATCATCTGTGGCATCATCTCCAGGTTTTTCTGGACATACCTCATCGAGCACAAATTTGTATTCTTCAGCAATTAGAACAATATCCAAATAGATCAAATCTGGGAGACATTAAATATTTCATTGTCAATCTGGGAGACATTAATTATTTAAGTAGATCAAATCAGTTTATATTATGAACATTAAAATTCAAAACACATTATATATATACAATCTATGTACCATGAACAACCAATTTTGATGGGAAAGAAGCTATTCTTGCAATATACATATATAATGACAGATTTTCACTCCATAAACTTAAACATGTCATACTCAGATGGAGAGTAAATGGTTAATTTAAGCCAAGTAAATATCAACATTCAACATATATTAATTCCATTGAACCAACATGCATACTCAGATGAAGAGTAAATACAAATAATCAATGGCTAGTATAACATAGTGATTCTTCATAATATTTTTATCAGATATGGAAGAAGACCTACATCAACATGTAAAAATATTATATCACTAATTTTTAAGCCCGGGAACCAAGGGACTTGATCCCCACAATTACTGGAATTAAAAACAACTAACAAAAAATTTCAGAATTTGAGAAAAACAGCAAAAACACCAGCTAAACGACCCCAAAAGCCCAAAAAACGGCTTCAATCATTTTTGATGAGTATTTCTCACTGGGCCGTTTCGCATGGACCTGCCAAATTTCACGTCAATCGGATTTCGTCAACTCGATTTTCTGCCCTAATTCGGCAAAACTTTCTGTTCCGTTTTACATGATAAAATTCAACTTTCATATTATTCTAACTCAAAATCACCAATATTAAAAGTATACATCATATTTTTAGAGTAATCTATATTACCCATAACAGATAATCACAACAAAAACAGTGCAGATTTTCAGAAAAACAAACTTTGCATGTAATTCAAAACTTGCATATAGAACATGATATTTCTCCTTATGGTTTATTCTAATTATTTAATTAGATGTGAGTAGGCTCTGATACCAATTGATGGAATATATACTACAGCGGAAGCAATAACAGAATCTTATTCACGTGTAATCTAAACAACTAGCACGTATGGAGATTTTAGGATTACCTCTTGAAGTGTAAACACAACAAATCTAGGTCGTTCTCCGGTTGTTCGGTTGAAAAAGCACCAGGAGCTTTCCACAGTCTTCTACTGTGTTACCCAAATAATAACCGAAAATAGAGAATTTTGGGTGGGCAAAATTCTAGTAGAAACCGCAGTCAGAATTGTGTCAAAAATGTCCAGCCCATATATGTATATATATAGTTGCGTTTTTAGGTCAAAACCGTTTTCAAAACCAGTTAGGTTTCCTTCTCCCACTAAGGGACGATTTTTACATTTTCTTTCCCACTGAGTAACAGTTTCCACTATTTCCTTTTATTTAGGCACAGTAGGGACCACATAATTTAATTAACAAGGCTTCCTATTATGATATTAATTTCGAAATTCTGAAATTAGTTTCCATCATAATAAACTACGAATTATTCCACTAAAAATTCGTAATTGCACTCCTTAGTTCAATTTCGAAATTCTTCCATAAAACCTTATTTAACTCCTCATGTTAAGATTCAGATACTAATCAATCAAATTAAATTACTGACTATTTAATTTAAGGATTACTTCCTTTAGACTTACACTTAACTTATTTCATGTGTCGGATACAAATTCACAGGCCGGGTTTACACATGCAAACTTATAAGCTTTCATAGAGGAGTATCATCAACCTCAAAATCGAGACATGGATTCCATCAAGTACTTATTACTTCGCCAATGTATATCAATGTTATCCAATTTACCAGGCTTATTGACTCGTGAAAGAATCTCGCTTTTTAATTAATCCAAACAACAAGTGACATACACAACTAATAATAATTATATCAGGATTAAGAGTATAAGTACATTAAATGGGGGGAATCTGATCAATCTATTTCCCAATGTGACGAGACTTTGAAACATTGAG
Organism: Nicotiana benthamiana; assembly: GCA_034376525.1. Classification (NCBI taxonomy): domain Eukaryota; kingdom Viridiplantae; phylum Streptophyta; class Magnoliopsida; order Solanales; family Solanaceae; genus Nicotiana; species Nicotiana benthamiana. Next base: position 133,225,411 of record CM067329.1, on the reverse strand, counting down.
ATAAACAAATCAAAACTGAAACTAAATAAAACGGGGGAATCTGATCAATGTATTTCCCAATATTTGACCGTTGGTCGACAACGTATAACATAGCATAAAGAATCTGTCATTCAAGTTACTTATATACACATATATATATATATATATATATATATATATATATATATATATATATATATATATATATGTATATATTGTCACAACCCCTGTTTGCCCTCCGTGACCATGTCGTGATGACACCTAGTTGCTATGATTAGGTAAGCCTAACAACGCGGAAATATAATCAATTGCGGAAGAAAAAAAATATTTATACTGAACCAAGTAAATAACTGAATGATCAAGGTGCAACCTGGCACATACAATATCAACTCTCTCATAACTAAAAAAAATTTTCAAAATTCGGAATCTCACAAATCACAAGCTAAGGGATACATAAGAGGCTTTGACTGAAGATTGTCTATACAAAAGAGAAATACTGAAAGAACTATACTTATTACAGAAAGCTGGAAAGAGACTTCAAGGTCTGCGGACGTAGCAGATATGCCTCGAAGTCTCCACTGATAGGCCTCATTCCAAGGCTGACAAAACCGAATGAGAGTACCTGAATCTGCACAACAAAAGTGTGCAGAAGAGTAGCATGATCACACCACGGCGATGCCCAGTAAGTATCAAGACTAACCTCGATGGAGTAGTGACGAGGAACAGTCGAGACACCTACCGGTCAATAAACAGTATAACATAAATAATAGAGATGGCATGTAAATATGTGAAGGCTGCACGGATGAGTAAAAATGCTACAAATCACAATAAGGCTAATAGAAAATAAGTAACAACGAGAGTACAGTAAATGATAATATGAAAATGATGGCAGAAATCACAATTCAAATCATGAAGTCACAACACAACAAGGACAAACAAGTCACTGAGTCATTATTCTGCGATGTTGCTTACATAAGGTCTTTCCAACTCTTTCCACAATTTTACCACAAACTCTAAGACCCCCCACAACTCATGGAAACCCTGCATTTGAAGTCTAACACTTGGCATCTTGTGCCCCATCAGTAACACGGTCAGGCTGACAACTAACTAGTCAACAAGGGTCACTCTCACATATATAATGGGTAAAAGGGCATGTCCCTACCCCTAGCCAAATCAGAAGGAATTCATATCTAATAGGAGGGTCCAACTACGTGTATGCTTGTGCAAGTGTATCTAACAGGAATTCTACCAACTAGTAAGAATAAAAAGTGGATCGACAAGCACCCGACTTATTCACACTCGGATATAATCAAAGAAAATATCAGTTCAGAACACAATGATGTTAATGGGGATCTCCCGGGAATCGAACCCGTAGTCCATCATACCAATAATAAACAAAATAGGAAAAAGCCTCTACGGGCCTTCCCAATTCATCACAATCAGCACTAACATAGCCTACCTTATTTCTCCACGCGTGCTTCACAATATTCCCGCCTTATTTTTCCACATGCGCAATCCACAAATAAGAATATAACATATCCCGCCTTATTACGTCACATGTGCAAAAACATCAATAACAATAATAACACGACAAAGACCTCGTGTAACTCTCCAACAACAACCGCACGACAGAGACCTCGTGCATCAAAGTACCAACAGCCGCTCAATAAATAACACTATATATAAACAGGATCAAAGTAAGGGAATCAACAATGGAAACGATAATATCCCGACAAGGGAATCAACAGAACCAATAACGTCCCGGCAAGGGAATCAACAACAGAAACAATAACGTCCCGTTAAGGGACTCGACAACAGAAACAATAACGTCCCGACAAGGGAATTCAGCAATACCTACTAAGGCCACGTAACACCAAGGAAAAGAACCATAACCTCAACGACAAAACAATACATAACAAGTGCATAATAACTAGACCGATATCACAACAGTTGGACATGTAATATAATTGCACGAAGTTACAAATGAACTTGCGATCAAGGAATATCTAACAGTAAGAAAGTTAACATGAATCAAATAATTACAATTTAAGGAAATAACAACTAATCATAAGATATCTATCTTTTTTGCTTTTAAGTCCAATTAATTTCATGTGATATAATATTTATGATTTCCACTAAATGCGAATTGTTAGGAGGGGTAATGTGATTATAAGAGGGTAATTGTATTCAGTTAAACACGTAAAAGTCCATTAAACAACAATAATAAATCAAGAAGGGCAAACAAATATCAAATAAGACATGTATAGGTGAAACTAATAACAGGGAACTCATTCGTATCAATGTCATCTTCATACTTGGTGATTTCACAAGTCTAAGAGCCTAGAAGGGACAGATTACCACAAATAAATCCGAGCAAGAACTCGTCACCTCGCGTACACGGACTACAATCAACAGAGAAAGACTCAAATCCTAAGGGGAAGTCCCCCACACAAGGTTAGGCAAGATACTTACCTCAAACCGGCTAAAATCAACTAGCAACCGCGTTCTTGCCATGAGTACTCGACTCAAAATGGCCCCAAATATATTCAATTAAGTCACACATTGTAAATAATATCTCAAGCAATTGATTCTATAATTTAATTCAAGCTAAAGCGTGAAATTAAGTAAAATGACCAAAATATCCCTCGGGCCAACGTCTCGGAACTGGATGAATATAACATTTTAAAACCCTTGTACTCTCAGGAGTCTAACCATATAAAAATATCTCGAATCGGAGGTCAAACACTCCATCCAACCCCAATAATTCGGTCTATGAAGTTCTACCCATTTTTCATTCAAAAAACTGAAATTAAAGATGAAATTAAGAGGAGATTCAGAGAAGTTGGTCTAAATCGAGTGAGAAACACTTACCAAAGTTTCCCAGGTGAAAATCCCTTAAAAAATATCCAAGCACCAAGCTCTAGTAGTCATAATATGAATAAATGGCGAAATCCTCAATTTTGGGAATTAAATCTGTCTGTCTAGGTATTTGTGCATCGCAATCGCGGGAGAAGGGTCGCGATCGCGTAGAAGAAATTTCAAGGCTGCCCAAATTGCTCATTCCGAACGCGATACCATGGATGCAATCGCGAAGTGAAGAGGATTAGACAATCGCGATCGCCGGGAGACGAATGGGAACGCGAAAAAGAGAGACGCGGGGCATCGCGATCACAGAGGGAAGATGCGATCCCGAAGAAGGATTTTGAGGTGGTCTTCAACAAAGCAACACAATCGCGGGAGAAGCTTTGCAATCGCGTAGAAGGATATCAGAAGCAGCAGTGCAATAGTTCAAAATGGAGGAAAAAGGATCTGTAGACCATCCGAAACACACCCGAGGCTCCCAAGACCCCGTCTAATCACACACACAAGTCATATAACTTAACACAGACTCGCTCGAAGTCCCAAATCACATAACACAACATCGAAGCGACGAATCAAACCAAAAATCAAGCTTATGAACTTCTAAATCTTCAAATAACGAATCTCGTGCCGAAACCTATCAATTCAACTCGGAATGACATCATACTTTGCAGAAAAGTCCAAAATGACCTACCGGAGTTATTCCAAATCTCGAAATTGCATTCTGACCCTGATTTCCAAAAAGTCAAATGTGAGTCAAACTTCTCCATTTTTCAACTTCAACTTTTCGCCGAAATACCTAAATTTACTGTACGGACCTCCAAATCTGAATCTGGACGTGCGCCTAAGTCCAAAATCACCATACAAAATTGTAAAGATCATCCACGATCCATTCCGGGGTCGTTTACACAAAAGTCCAATTCCGGTTAAAATTTTACCGTTCTAATTTCCAAAATAAGGTTTCTTCTCTAAAATCGACTCTAAACCATCCAAAAACCGAATTCCACCATAAACACAAGCCAATACTCCTGTTCCGAAGCTTCTCCAGACCTTATGTCGCTAAATGGAGCTTAATTTCTCAAACCAACCGGTCGCGTTGTTACATCCTCCCCCTCCTAAGACCAACGTTCGTCCTCGAACGTATTATGATTCACCTCGAAGCCCTCAAGTCACTGAATGCGCACTCCCAACATACACCTGTGGGTGACCCAGGTCACCCCAATCCATGTTGGCACGATGACACCATCTCAAAAAATTTAACCCTTCTAGTAATACCATTAAGCCTTCAAACCAGATTCCTCACCTTCCATCCATTTCCAAAAGACCCGATTCCAAGTCCATATCTGGTATCAGTCTCAACCAGCTAATTCCACACAAGCCAACACACATAGGGTACAGCCACAGGACATGACACACCACACATAGTCCCATAATAATATTTCAGATAGCAATAAATGCCTGAGATAAAATCTGCACTGGCCTTAAGCCTCATGTTCAATAGGAACTCTTTTCAAACCGCCCATAACATTGGCAAATGATACCATAACCAGAAGCCACATGATGAAACACCCGATTAACCAAATCCCAGCCAACACCAACGGGTACACACCCAACGACTAAAACTCAAAGAGCATAGAACGAAAATGAATGAATATGGGAAGGGAAACACATAAGAGAACTAACAAACTAATTAAACTAGCACAAAATTCTTCTCAAACAAATATCTACAAGACATCTAACAAGAAAGAACGAAAGCATATAATGGACTCACATGGATCTTATACTGATATAACTCTCACCGCAGTACACAGCCCGATACTTGGAATCACGGGGGCCTCGCCCTCAACACTAGATCACAAGTAGGGTACACATCAACCCATTTAGAGACGCTCACAAGATTAATCCATCTACAATTTACAACATAGACTAGCTCTCACCCCGGTGGAGCATAAAAATCACAGCTCGTAACCAAGAATGCTCGGAAATCACATCAAGCCTACCAGAACAGACAACAGGAAAAATACCACTAGCCTCATAACTCTTGACAACTGCTAGAACAAACGATAGATACGGCTATCACTCATAAAACCTCCCAACAGGATAATCACATAGACAGAGTGAAAATCATGAAGTACTCATATAAATGGAACAACAAACAAGGAACTCAACCTAATAAGTACAATTGTGATGACCTTTCTATAACAAACTGAATCCGTACCTGAGTGATATTAGCTGGTGCACCGGCCTAAAACCTACTATATGGAACACATCAACGACCTGGGCCTCCCCCTCTTGGGTGCCCTCTCCCTGTCTGAATACCTCGCTGCGACACATTGGTCCGAAGTCTGGACAATCTCTCACCATGTGGCTAATATTTTCACACTAAAGCACCCCCTCTGCTGACGAGGTGGTGGAAATTGTGCGGTACGGGTCCTCTGAGACCCCAAGAACACCTGAGTCACCATGGAAGGCCTGCGCGAACTGAAATGGCTGACCCGCAAAACCTCAACCATGACACACCCTGCCTCCAAAATAAGGACCAATATATCTCACCAGCCTACGAGGCCTCCTCGCCTCCTCAGACTCTACCTCCTGATCTCATCTGCTCTCTCTCACAAGACCCTGCCTACCATCTCTCTCTCTAGCATGCATACCCTCTATCCTCCTAGAAATGTTCATCACTTGCTGATACAAAATATCCTTCTCTAACTCACGAGCCATACTAGACCTGATGTTGGGGATAAGCCCCTCAACGAACCGGCGAACCCTCTCGCGTATAGTAGAAACCAAGGCTGAGGCATGTCTAGCCAAACTGGTGTAACGGACAGCATACTCTGAGACAGTCATCCTTGAGGCTCTGAGGAACAAACTCTCTCAAGAACATATCTGAAAACTGGGTCAAAGTTAGTGAAGCTGCCTCCTCTGTGCTGTCTAACTCATAGGTGCGCCACCAATCATAGGCGGCCCCTCAAAGCTGAAACGTAGTGAAAGAAACCCCGCTCGACTCAGAGATACCCATAGTACGGAGAATGGGGTAGCAGTCATCAAGAAATCCCAAGGTATCATCTGATGCTAATCCAAACACCGGAGGACCATACTTCTTGAACCTCTCTAGTCTCATCTGCTGCTGCTTAGAAATCGGTGCCATGCCCTCGAGCTGAATTGGTGCTGCAGGCAGCGCATGAATAATCTCAAGGACCTGCTCAACATGCACTCGCTGCTTAGGAGTGCAGGTGGAGGGAGTCTGTGCTCCTTCCTCGGCCTGGGGTGTGGCTGCAGCAAGGGGAAGAAATCCGGCCTGAGCCAAAGTGGTGTACATACTCACGAACTGCGCCAAAGTCTCCTAAAGGGCTGGAGTAGCAGTAGCTGTAGGCGTGTCAGATGCCTGGACTCCGACTGGATCTGCTGGTGGTACCTCGGCGTCCGCTTGCGCAGGGGATCTCACTGCATCACGTGCGCGTCCTCGAACTCTACCTCGACCCCGACCTCAGACGGCTGCAACAGGGGGCGCGGGTTCTTGATCACCTCGGGTAGTACGTGTCCTCACCATATGTGAGAAAGTAGAAGACAGAGGCTTAAATTTCAAAAATCTTGCACTACAGGGAAATCAAATGAGTGGAATTTTTCCTAACGGTTACATAGCCTCTCGCAGATAAGTACAGACGTCTCCGTGCCGATCCGCGAGACTCTACAAACCGACTTGTAATATGTGACTCCTATGAACCTAGATCTCCAATACTAACATGTCACGCCCCTGTTCGCCCTCCGTGAACATGTCGTGATAGCACCTAGTCGCTACGACTAGGTAAGCCTAACAACGCAGAAATATAATCAATTGTGGAAGAATTTTTTTTAACTGAACCAAGTAAATAACTGGGTGATCAAGGGCCATCTGGCACATACAATATCAACTCTCTCATAACTAAACAAAATTCCCAGAACCCCTAATCTCACAAATCACAAGCTAAGGGATACATAAGAGGCTCTGACTCAAGATTGTCTATACAAAAGAGAAATACTGAAAGAACTATACTTATTACAAAAAGCTAGAAAGGAACTCCTCGGTCTGCGGATGTAGCAGATATGCCTCGAAGTCCCCACCGATACGCCTCCTTCCAAGGCTGACAAAACAGAATGAGAGTACCTTAATATGCACAACAAAAGTTTGCAGAAGAGTAGCATGAGCACACCACGCCGGTGCCCAGTAAATATCAAGACTAACTTCGATGGTGTAGTAACGAGGAACAGTCGAGACACCTACCAGTCAATAAACAGTATAACAAAAATAATGGAGATGACATTTAAATATGTGAAGGCTGCACGGATGAGTAAAAATGCTACAAATCACAATAAAGCTAATGGACAATAAGCAACAACGAGAGTACAATAAATTATAATATGAACATGACGGCAGAAATCACAATCCAAATCCTGAAGTCACGACACAATACAGATAAACAAGTCACCGAGTCATTATTCTGCAATGTTGCTTACATAAGGTCTTTCTAACTCTTTCCACAATTTTACCACAAACTCTCAGACCCACCACAACTCATGGAAACTCAGCATCTGAAGTCTAACACTTGGCATCTTGTGCCCCATCAATAACACGGTCAGTCGGTACACTAACTAGTCAACTAGGGTCACTCTGACATATATAATGGGTAAGAGGGCATATCCCTACCCCTAGCCAAATCAGAAGGAATTCATCTCTAATTGGAGGGTCCAACTACGTGTATGCTTGTGCAAGTGTATCTAAGAGGAATCCTACCAACTAGTAAGCTTAAGTAGTGGATTGACTAGCACCCGATTTATTCACACTCGGATAGAATCAAAGAAAATATCAGTTCAGAACACAATGAGGTTAATGGGGATCTCCCGGGAATTGAACCCGTAGTCCATCATACCAATAATAAACAAAATAGGAAAAATGCCTCCACGGGCCTTCCCAATTCATCACAATCAGCTCTGACATAGACCACCTTATTTCGCCATGTGTGTTTCACAACATTCCCGCCATATTTCGCCACAGGCGCAATCCACATATAAGCATATAATATATCCCGCCTTATTGCGCAGCATGTGCAAAAACATCAATAACAACAATACCACGGCAAAGAACTCATGCAACTCTCCAACAACAACCGCATGGCAGAGACCTCGTGCATCACAGTACCAACAACCGCTCAACAAATGACACAATATATAAACAAGAGCAAATCAAGGGAATCAACAAAGGAAACGATAATGTCCCGGCAAGGTAATCAACAACAGAACCAATAACGTCCCGGAAAGGGAATCAACGACAGAAACAATAATGTCACGGCAAGGGAATCAACAATAGAAACAATAACGTCCCGGCAAGGGAATTCAGCAATACCTACTAAGGCCACGGAACACCAAGGAAAATCACCATAACCTCAACGAAAAAACAAGCCATAATAAGTGCATAATAACTACACCGATACCTCAACAGTTGGACATGTAATATAATTGCACGAAGTTACAGATGAACTTGAGATCAAGGAGTATCCGATAGTAAGAAAGTTAAAATGAGTCAAATAATTACAATTTAAGGAAATAACAACTAATCATAAGATATCTATCTTCTTTCCTTTTAAGTCCAATTAATTTCATGTGATATAATATTTATGATTTCCACTAAAGGCGAGTAGTTAGGACGGGTAATGTGACTATAGGAGGGTAATTGTCTTTAGGTAAACACGTAAAAGTCCATTAAACAGCAAGAATAAATCAAGAAGGGAAAAAAATATCAAATAAGACAGTATAGGTGAAACTAATATCAGGGAACTCATTCGTATCAGTATCATCTTCATACTCGGTGATTTCACAAGTCTTGGGACAGATTACCACAAATAAATCCGAGCACGCACTCTTCACCTCGCGTATACGTACTACAATCAACAGAGAAAGACTCAAATCCTAAGGGGAAGTCTCCCACGCAAGGTTAGGCAAGATACATACCTCAAACCGGCTAAAATCAACTAGCAATCGTGTTCTTGCCATGATTACTCGATTCTAAATGGCCCCAAATCTATTCAATTAAGTCACACATTGTAAATAATATCTCAAGCAATTGATTATATAATTAAATTCAAATCTAAAGCGCGAAATTAGGTAAAATGACTAAAATGCTCCTCGGGCCAACGTCGCGGAACCGGATGAATTTAACAGTTTCAGAACCCTCGTACTCTCACGAATCTAACCATATAAACATATATCAAATCGGAGGTCAAACAATCCCTCAAAACTCAATAATTCGGTCTATGAAGTTCTACCCATTTTTCATTCAAAAAACTGAAATTAAAGATGAAATTAAGAGGAGATTCAGGGAAGTTGGTCTAAATCGAGTGAGAAACATTTATCTAAGTTTCCCAGGTGAAAATCCCTACAAAAATCGCCAAGAACCGAGCTCTAGAAGTCAAAATATGAATAAATGGTGTAACCCTCGATTTTGGGAATTAAATATGTCTGCCCAGGTATTTGTGCATCCCGATCGCGGGAGAAGGGTCGCGATCGCGTAGAAGAAATTTCAAGGCTTCCTAGATTTCTCATCACGAACGCGAGACCATGGATGCTATCGCGAAGTGAAGAGGATTAGACAATCGCGATCGCGGGGAGAGGAATGCGAACGCGAAGAAGAGAGACGCGGGGCATCGCGATCGTTGAAGGAAAGATGCGATAGCAAAGAAGGATTTCGAGGTGGTCTTTAACAAAGCAACATGATCTCGGGATAAGCTTCGTGATCACGTAGAAGGATATCAGAAGCAGCAGTGCAGTAGTTCAAAATGGAGGAAAAAGGATATGTAGCCCATCCGAAACATACCCGAGGCTCCCGAGACCCCGTCTAATCACACACACAAGTTATATAACCTAACAGGGACTCGCTCGAAGTCCCAAATTACATAACACAACATCGAAACGACGAATCAAACCAAAAATCAAGCTTATGAACTTCTAAATCTTCAAATAATGAATCTTATGCCGAAACCTATCAATTCAACTCGGAATGACGCCATACTTTGCAGACAAGTCCAAAGTGACCTAACGGAGCTATTCCAACTCTCGGAATCCCATTCCGACCCCGATTTACTAAAAATCAATTGTGAGTCAAACTTCTTCATTTTTCAACTTCAACTTTTTGCCGAAATACCTCAATTTACTCTACGGACCTCCAAATCTGAATCCGGACGCGTGCCTAAGTCCAAAATCACCATACGAAACTGGTGAGATCAGCCACGACCCATTCCGGGGTCGTTTACATAAAAGTTCAATTTTGGTCACATTTTCACTGTTCTAACTCTCAAAATAAGGTTTCTTCTCTAAACTCGACTCTAAACCATCCGAAAAACTGAATTCCACCATCCACGCAAGCCGATACTCATGTTCCGAAGTTGCTCCAGATCTTATGTCGCTGAACAGAGCTTATTTTCTCAAAACAACCGGTTGGGTCATTATATATATATATATATATATATATATATATATATATATATATATATATATATATATATATATATACACACATATATTTATAAGTTTCAACGTACAAACCTTTAGCCAATATTCCAAAAATCGAAACAAACAAGTAATTATTTAATGGGTATAGTCAAAATTCATTGAAAACATATAGATAAGTCAATATACAAAATTTGAGGAAGATTAAATGTGATTTGGACTGGTTTTGTACCAACATTCATAATTAAATCGATGTCGAAAAGTTCTTCTATGACACATGTATCAAACATGCATCACGCATGTATCTCACACACAGATATACATGTGATACACAATCGATATAAATATGATACATATGTGATACACAGTGTGATACACGTATCATTTTTTTTCATATTCAGTTTTATTTCCAATTTTCAATTCAAACCACCTCAAAACTTCACCAAATTATCCCAAAACTGAGATTCAAGCTCCTTAAGATATACCAAATCTATTTTAATAGCACCCACTCAAAATAAAGTAAAAATTTGATATTTTTTTTGCAACAAATAGCTAATATTAGTACTATTTTATCAACTGGTCAATTTTTGTAATGAGCTACTTCTAAATGGACATAGCTGGTAATTTTCTCATTTAAAAAACCCAAAAACTAGTAAATTCCTATTTTAAATTGAAAAAGTGGTGAGAACCAATTTTTCAAAATTGAAAATGAATTTTAAATTGAAAAAGAAAAAATTGGAAAGAATAAAATAACCAAACATTGTTTTCAAAAAAATTTCTTTTTTGGAAAAATGGAAAAAATTTGTATATCCAAACGGGCTCTTCATATGCCTTATAGTAATTCAAATACATGAATTTTATTTTTAGTTCGAATTGAAGTCCCGGTAGAATAAGCATATTATATTAATTTGTATTAACAATGCTTACAATAACATATATCAGATTGTATTTCATACTATACAACATTTACTAACATGTAATCTTCGTGCTTTTGTTAATTTGACTAATCTATGGACAAATTATCTTTGTGGATTGTACTCGGAAGTAATCAAATATGCATTAATTTGAATTAATCTATGGACATATTATCTTTTTGGATTGTACTCAGAACTAAGAAAATATGCATTAACACAAAATCTTCTGTAGATTCTGGTAATCGTACTCAAGAAAGTTACATTAATTTAAAAGACTTCGACGAACTCCTTTATATATCATTATACTCATACTAACAAGGTAATTACAAGTGCTCCACACTACATCTCTCATATATACATCTATTGAATCAAGTAAGTCAACCATTTGTTGCTTTCATGTTGTATTAATTGAAAACATTGAAGAATCAAGATGAAGATTGAAGAAGAAGAAGAGTCGGTTTGAGAGAAGCTTCTGGAGAGCCTCAGAGAGAGAAAAGCTTTTTCCATAACAAAATATCCCGACTGCCCCTAATACAAAGGGGACAGTAGTGTATATAATACATCTGGGCCAACTCGGGCCAAACAGAAACCAAAAGAAGAAAATGGGCTCAGATATGTTGTAGCCCAATTACATGATATACATGATATATAAACAATATACATTAAATATACACTACAAAATCAATGTATGTGTCTAGGTTTTGAAGCTAGATAATCTTGTAGCTCAAACCCCCCCTCAAGTTGGAGGGGGAGACCACCTTCAACTTGACCAGCAAAGGATGTAGGATAGTGCCAGGAAGGGGCTTGGTGAGAGGGTCAGCCAGCTGACGAGAAGTAGGGACATGGGAGCCACCAGCTAACATATCTCTCACAAAATGACAATCTACCTCGATATGCTTGGTCCGCTCATGAAAAATAGGATTTTTGGCAATATGGATAACAGCCTGGTTGTCACAAAAAACAGAAAAAGGAAGAGAAACAGAAACACCAATGACAGTGAGCAAACGGAAAGTCAAGACAATTCAGCAACTACCTTACTGAGAGCCCGATACTCAGCTTCAGCAGAGGATAAAGAAACTACAGGCTGTTTCTTGGACTTCCAACTAATCAAGCAGCCCCCCCAAAAGAACACAAAAACCAGCCACAGACTTGCGAGTATCTGGACAGGCAGCCCAATCATTGTCAGAATAAGCATGCACAGAGAAATCAGAACTGTCAGAGTAGAAGAGACCCAAATTCACCTTAAGATATCTGAGGACATGTAAAGCAGCAGTCATGTGAGGGACTCTGGGGCACTTCAAATATTGACTCAGATGCTGAACAGCAAAGCAGATGTCAGACCTGGTGTGAGTAAAAAATAAGAGCTTACAAATAAGGCTCCTATATTGATCAGGGGAGGAGAATATGTCTCCAGAATCAGCATGGAGTTTGACATTAAGATCCAAAGGACAAACAACAGAAGAAACATTCATACAGTCAAATTGATGCAGTAAGTCAGAAACATATTTATGATGATTGAGGAGTATCCCACCAGGAACAACAGACATCTCTATGCCCAAAAAATAATGCAAAGACCCCAGGTCTTTAATCTTGAACTGATCATCTAGAAACAGTTTCAGGGCAGAAAGCTCATCATTGTCATCCCCAGTAATAATAATGTCATCCACATAGACTGCCACAACAAACAGACAACCAGGTTGGCCTTTGATAAACAGAGAATAATCATTCAAAGAATGAGTATATCCTCTGGAGTAGATAGCAGAAGACAGCTTAGCATACCATTGTCTGGATGCTTGTCTTAACCCATAGAGAGATTTTTTCAACTTACAGACAAGAGGAGGAGATGCAGGGGAAGCAGAATCAGTAGAAGAGACAGAAATTGATAAACTTGGAGGGAGCTTCATATAGACCTCCTCATCCAAATCACAATGAAAGAAAGCATTGTTAACATCAAGTTGAAAAAGATTCCAATGGTTCTTAACAGCCACTGCAATAAGACACTTCATAGTGGATATTTTAACCACAGGAGAAAAAGTGTCAGTGAAATCAACCCCTTCAATTTGAGTATCCCCTCTAATAACAAGTCTAGCTTTGTATCTTTCAACACTACCATCAGCCTTATATTTGATCTTATAAACCCATTTGCAGCCTATGGGTTTCTTACCAGGAGGAAGGGGAACAACATCCCAAGCATAGTTGGCATCCAAAGCATCAAACTCCTTTCTCATGGCATCCTGCCATACTGGAACTGATGCAGCTTGAGAGTAATAAAGAGGTTCAGACTCTATAGGAGAAGAAGAAGAACTAGAGAAAGTAGGAAGATGCCAGACATAATCCTTAAGATAAGAAGGAGGATTGTGCTGTCTTCTTGATTTTCTGGAAACAGTAGGTGATATGGAAGAAGGCAAAGCAGAAGGAGAAATATCAGGGTTGAAAGGAGGACTGGAAACTGGACTGGAAGAAGGGGAAGCTGAGGCAGAAGGAGAAGGTGGAGAGGAACAGATGGGAATAGAGAAGTCTGGCTCAGAAAGGGAATGCTCAAGATGAGGAACAAAAGGAAAAGAAGAAGGAGAAACAGAAGGAGTAGAGTTAATAGAAGGAACAGATTTAAAAGGAAAAGAAGTTTCATGAAAGGTAACATCCCTGGAAACAAAGCACTTCTTGGAACTGAGATCATACAGTCTATAACCCTTCTTAGCAAAAGGATACCCCAGGAAGACACATGAAATGGCCCTAGGTTTCAATTTGTCCCTTTGAGGAATTGGGACAGCAGCATAGGCAACGCAGCCAAATCCCTTAAATGGGAGTAAGTAGGTGCCTTTCCATGCAAAATTTCATAGAGGGATTTTCTTTGAAGAAGCCTGGAGGGTATTCTGTTAATAAGGTATGTAGCAGTCAATAGGCAATCTCCCCAGAAAGAAATGGGTTAACCCCATTTGAAGAGTAAGGCCCTACAAGTTTCAAGAAAAGTTCTATGTTTCTTTTCAACAACGCCATTCTTGAGGAGTATGTGGACAAGTTGTTTGATGGATAATGCCTTGTTGACTAAAAAAGGATGCACCAGTAATACTAGACCCCAATTCTAAGGCATTGTCACTCCTAATAGTTTGAACAACAGCATTAAACTGGGTTTTAACCATACACAGAAAAGACTGAAGCATGCAGAAAGCATTGCTTTTAGATCCCAATAAATGTGTCCAGGTTTCTCTAGAAAAGTCATCAGCTATTGTTAGAAAATATCTAGAACCAGAAGAGGTAGGAGTGTGATAAGGGCCCCAAGTATCTACATGAATCAATTGGAAAGGTCTAGATGTGCTTGTAGTGCTTTCAAGAAAGGGAAGTCTTGTTTGCCTAGCCATAAGACAAATAGAACAATGGAAAGACTGTGTAGAAGCAAATGGAAAAGACAAGGCAGAAATGTGTTTCATGTTTGCAAATGAAATATGAGCCAATCTCAAATGCCAAATGTAATTCATGTCAGTAGCAACAACATTATTACAGATGGAACTATTTACAATTGAAGGTAAAGGAACAACTTTATGACTAGAACAGTCAGGTTTACAAGAAATAGAAGAAGAAGAACATACAGAAGCAGAAGAACAACAATTACAAGAAGAGGAAGTTGGCACCCAAGGAAACTTGTACAGGCCAGCCTCCTCTTTACCAAGATCCAGAGGCATCTTCAGAGAAGGGGCTTGTAACATGTGAAGGAAACAGGAAGTGGCAGTGAACAAGACTATGCAATGCAACTATTTTACTAGTTTGTGGACAGAAATCAAGTTGTGTTTGAAAGAAGGAACAAGTAAGATATCATGAAGAATGATGAATGGATTTAATGCAAAAGATCCTGTGCATGTCACTTTCACTTTATATCCATTAGGAAGAGTTACAGGATAGGGTACAATTAAAGGTGTGAGATTGAAGAGTAAATCTTTATTAAAGGTCATATGGTTAGATGCCCCTGAGTCTATTATCCAGGTGGCAGAATAAATGTGAGTAAACATGCAAAATTTGGAATAAAAAACAGGGCTCTCAGTTAGCATAGTACCAGCAAAATTGGCAGCATACATGGGAGGAGGAGTCTGGGCAGTGGAGTCCCCTAACTGAGTTTGTTGTAGCAGGGTCATCGATTGTTCATAATGTTGTCTACTCAACCCAGGTATCACAGAACTATGGCCATCCATGTTTGGAACAGGGTGATGACTTTCAGGAGGATTTCCATGAGGAACAAACATAGTTCTTTCAGAAGAAGGGAAATCCACACCAGCAGTTAGATGAGCAGCAGCAGATCTCCTCCCCTTGTTAAATATTGTACTTTGTGGATACCCATGAATCTTGTAACACTTATCAATTAAGTGCCCAGATTTCTTACAGTATCTACAGAATAAAGAGTCTCTAGCTTGGTCAAAATTAACTCTTTGTCTTAAATGAGAAGAATTAGGCACTGTGACCTTATTGAATCCAGCTGGATGTTTATTTGTGTGGACATTGAAATACATAGAGTCTGGATTAAACTGAGAAAAGGATAGGACTTGTCTCTGTTTCTCATCATTGAGGACCATATTGTAGACACTGTCAAGGGTAGGAGGAGGCTGCATCATTAGTAGGTTTCTCCTTACCTCCATGTATGCTTCATTAAGGCCCATGAGGAACTGAAACACCTTATTCTCATCATCTTCCTGTATGATGCCATTTCTGGCAGGACAAATGCATCTTTGTCCATGGTTTGTACACATTGTTTCTAATTCATCCCACAGTCCTTTAAGTTTGTTAAAATATGAGGCTACATCTAGAGAACCTTGAGAAGTATGAGAGAGTTCTCTTTTTAGTTCAAAAATTTTGGTTCTGTTAGCAGTACCATATCTAGCTGCGAGCTGTGCCCATATGCTCTATGCAGTATCAGAATACTGCACACTCTCAGCAATATGAGGGGATAAGGAAGCAGTCAACCAGGATATTACCATATTATTACATCTGTTCCATAACTTTTGTTCAGCCACATTAGTGTCTGGTCTGGGACATGTACCATCAACAAAGCCAATTTTATTTTTAGCAGACAACGCTACAATCATTTTCCTTCTCCAACCCCCATAACCACTACCCGAGAAGGAAGTGGACACAAGAGAAACACTAGGAACATCAGAGGAGTAAACAAATAGGGGACTGGTAGGGTCAACAGGAGTTGTATTAGCACTCATGTTAGCAGCCATGAAGAACAATGAGTTTAAAATCAAAAGATAATCTCTGTAAGTAGTTTGAAAAACTAAAGTTGTATCAAAAACCTCATGAAAATCATATAGCACCTAAAACAGGAACAGATTTACCCTCCTTCTTCGCGACCGGAGAAGATCGGCCTTCGATTAACAGAAAAATGCCAGTTCCGAGCAGAAACCCTAAAATCTGAAGTCTCACCGAAATCGAGTCGAGGACGTCGGAAAACCAACCCAAAACGTCCAAGTAGTGAAGATGCAACCAGTTATCGGTGATAAAGGTCTCAGATCAACACTTGATTTTGATCGAAATCATCACCGACCAAATATCTCACAAACACCCGAAAAGTTTCCAACGCGATTTCGACTGGGATAACAAAATACAACAGAGAATCGTCGGATCACTGTCCCACTCTGATACCATGAAAACATTGAAGAATCAAGATGAAGATTGAAGAAGAAGATGAGTCGGTTTGAGAGAAGCTTCTGGAGAGCCTCAGAGAGAGAAAAGCTTTTTCCATAATAAAATATCCCGACTGCCCCTAATACAAAGGGGTCAGTAGTGTATATAATACATCTGGGCCAACTCGGGCCAAACAGAAACCAAAAGAAGAAAATGGGCTCAGATATGTTGTAGCCCAATTACATGATATACGCGATATACAAATAATATACATTAAATATACACTATAAAATCAATATATGTGTCTAGGTTTTGAAGCTAGATAATCTTGTAGCTCAACATTAATATGCAATTAGCACGTTTAGTATTTTTTTTCTTGTGTTAATTAATTAATTTTTTTGAATTTTAATTTGTTGTACATACATATATAATATTTTGACATTAATACATGTAAATATAAATTCTTGAATTCAGACGATGGTGCTGAATCAGAAAGTTATGCGACAAATTTTGTTGGTTCTATATTCTTCTTCTGAGCTATAATGGGGTTCAAGGAGAAACAAAGAGGTATTCGGAACAAGATGCTTTGGAATTGAAAAAGCAATTTAAACTTTTGAACAAACGAGCCGTCAAAACAATAGAGGTATAATTTTGGTTGAAAACCATTGTAGTTCTAATTAGTCTCTCAAATTCAAGGTAATAATGTATTTGTGTGCTAAGATTTCCTTTTTGTTATAGCCAGCTGGTATTTAGAATGTATGATTTGGACGAATTCATATTTCTACTACATAGGGCTCATTAATGGACGAAGTGCTCCATATAAAATTTCTTTTATTTTTTAGAGGCCGAACCTAAATCTTTAGTAAAGGGTGGATGGATCTCAAACATCCCACCATACCTTTTTGCAGTGAACATATGATTCCATCCTCCATCTTTGACCATGAAGAATTAAAAACATCAAACCAAATTTTCGTAGAATTTTTTTCCTTTTTTAAAATCTATGCTATATTAAAAATAAAGAACCTTCTACATCACAACACTTTTTATGTGTTTTTATTAACTAGTTTTCGAATACATATATGTGTTTTTATTAACTAGTTTTAGAATACGTGTTTTATTTATTTACCCCAAACCAATAAGCATAGAACTTTAACATGTTAAATAAATATATTTAAGCTATGTACAACGATGTGCAATTGTCAAGAGTCATTACTAAAGTACTTTCAAAATTTGATATTGAGTTAAATATATAATAATTATGACGATGATGGTGATGATAATAATAATAAAAATAAAAAATAGATTTCGTGATTTTAATAAAGTCAAAACAATGTCTTCTATAAAAGTTCTTTTTAAGCATATAAAAGTCCTTGGCCGTCAAAACTCAAGCTAATATGTATTAAATGATAAATCATGAGACTAGTTGTTATTCTTGTTTTATGTATTCAAAAATAACGAATGGGATAGCAAGATATTCGATCAATATATCAGATATTGTTTATTTGACAAAATTTCTGGCTCGCAGACAACATATGGGGATTTGTACGATTGTGTGAATTTTTACAAGCAACCTGCATTTGATCATCCATTGCTGAGGAATCATGATTTTCATCCTGAGGCATGTCCCTAATCACCTTTTTAACATGAAAATTTTAATAAAATTATGAAATTGTGACATCGACCTTCTTATTTTTTGAATGGACAGATGAAACCTGCTTTACGTAGGTTAGAACAAAATTCAGGTACCTCGACAACTAGTGGGTCATCAACGATATGGCTTAACGGTGAAGGTTGTCCCGTCGGAACGGTTCCAATTAAAAGAATTAGCAAGGAAGATCTTGTTAGACAAAGATATATTCCACCACCAGAAGATATCACATTTGATGTCCAATTGGCTGCTGTAAGATAATTTTATGCTAATTATTATAATGTATAACTTTATTTATAGGTATGACAGTATAAAAATAAATAAAATTATGACTTAAGAAAAAGTCATGCATTGAGAGATTAAATATGTTTAGTTCTCACGTATCGTGACTAATCTCATATATATACATATATTTTCCTGCTTGTTCGCTGGCTAACCAAACTGAGCCAAAAAGAAATTCGGAAGGATACAAGGTATACCTGTGGAGGAATAGAGTTGATATATATTAGTATTTATTTTGTCTCTTTTTGAGCTAAGCCTTACTTGATACTTCCTCCATCCATGATAGACTTTGTATTTCCTTTAAAAAATAATAAATAAAGTACATATTCTACCGTATACCGTAATAGTATTATTTTAAAAAGTGTTGAGAAATAATTGGTAATAACAATTAATCATAAAGATAATAGAAAAAGAAAGAAATTAAGATTTGAAGCAAATACTAACATGCTAAATTTGGATGCACATAATTTTATCATGAATTAATTACTACATTCAGGTTGCAATAGCTCGAACTCAAAATGATCCAAATAATAAGTTTGGAGGAGCTACAATGGCAGCTAGTATATGGAATCCTCGTGTTGAAGGCCAGCAACATAGTGCATGTCGATTGAAAATTCAAAAAGGAAGAGATGTACAAGTTGGATGGAGAGTAAGTTTAATAACTTGTAGTATAATAATAAATTTTTTTTTCGTTTCCCTGTGACATCATTTTTTTTTTCTATCTTTTAAGTAGAGTGGGGTGAGAGAACAATGGAAAAGACGGTGTGATAAGTTTTGAATATATATTGTACTCTAGTTGCAAGTTTAAAGTGTTATCAGTAAGCTTCCATTCAATTATCTTGATAACTCTATTTTATGCTATAGGTGGACCCAATGCTCTACGGGGATACTAGAACTAGGCTCTTTATACATTTTCAGGTAAGTTAAATATCGGACTACACTCCTATGCTTTCATTATCAAGTACATGAAACAAGTATATTTTTTGGTATATCTATGTGCCTCAATTTTCATAACTTATGTAAGATTTTTTATTTTTTTATTTTTTTATGAATAGGCTGGTAATATACATTGCTTCAATATACGATGTCCTGGCTTTGTATTGGTGAACACCAAGACACCTATTGACATGGTATACAATCGTTCTTCACACGTTGGAGCTACTTATTCATACAAGTATTATTAAAAAATATCGTGAATTTGAAAAACCTAGATGAAATAATATAATTTCCTAAGAATATTAAATATTAATTATGTTTAGCTAATTCTATTAAAAAAATATTAGGGCGTAGAAGTCTTCGTATGCCTTATAGTAATTCGGATACATGAATTTTATTGTTTTAGAAGTTTGAGGCAAAGTAAGTATAATTTTTTAATAAGTATTAACAATGCTAGCAACAACATATATCAGACTGTATTTTTTTCATGTTGTATCATATTTACTAACATATAATCTACGTGCTTTTTGTTACTTTGACTAATCAGTGGATAGATTATCTTTTTGGATTATACTCGGAAGTAAGCAAATATGCATTAATTTGAACTCATCTGTGGACAGATTATCGTTTTGGATTTGTACTCAGAATAAGCAAATATGCATTAAGATAAAATCTTCTGTTGATTTTGGTAATCGTACTTCAGAAAATTACATTAATTTCAAAGACTTCTACGTACCCCTTTATATATCATATAATTACTCATACTACCAAGGTATTACAGATGCTCCAAACTTCAGCACTTATACATACATTCTCGAAGACTTCAGCTCTAGTGAATCAAGGTTAATATGAAATAAGCTCGTTTAGTATGTTTTTTAGGTGTTAGTTAATTTATTTGTGTGAATATTAGTTTGTTTTAATATGTATATAATTTTACATTAGTGCTGGTGGTAAATAACCCCACTTCCAACCGAGAAGTTGTGAGTTCGAGTCTCCCCAAGAGCAAGGTGGGAAGTTCTTGGAGGAAGGATGTCGGGGGTCTATTTGGAAACAGCCTCTCTACCCAAGGGTAGGGTAAGGTCTGCGTACACACTACTCTCCCCAGACCTTACTAAGTGGTAAGTGAGATTATACTGGGTTGTTGTTGTTGTTGTTGACATTAGTGCTGGTATGAATAAATTCTTGAATTCAGACGATGGTGCTGAATCAGAAAGTTATGCGACAAATTTTGTTGGTTCTATATTCTTCTTCTGAGCTATAATGGGGTTCAAGGAGAAACAAAGAGGTATTCGGAACAAGATGCTTTGGAATTGAAAAAGCAATTTAAACTTTTGAACAAACGAGCCGTCAAAACAATAGAGGTATACATTTTGGTTGAAAACCATTGTAGTTCTAATTAGTCTCTCAAGTGATAATTCTATTTGTGTTCTAAGATAGCCATTTGGTATTCAGAATCCATAGTCAGAATTCATCCAGATTTGTACCACGCAGGGCCCATTAATGAACAAAATACTCCCCAGCAAATCTTTTTTTTTTAATTATTAATCCTCGAGTTTAAATTAATTTTTAGTTAAGGATGGAGGGATAACAACATCTCAGCATACCTCTTTGGTGGTGAACAAATCATCTTTGAGCACGAAGATTTAAAAACATCAATCTAAACTTTCTTAGATAGACTTTATTTTTTTTCCCTTTTTGAAAATCTATATTATATTAAAATTGAAGAACCTTCAATATCACAGTACTTTTTATGTGTTTACATTAATTTCGTCATTTTAATAAAACCAAAACATTTAGTTTGGTAAAAGTCTTTTTGGCTGCTGAAACTCAAATTAAATATGGATAAAATGATAAATCATTATTCTAGTTTTTATATATTCAAAAGTTACAAATCGGACAGCAAGATATTCAATTATTATATTAGAGATTATTTTTTTTTATTTTTTATTTGGCACGGAGACTACATATGGCTATTTATACGATTGTGTGAATTTTCAAGCAACATGCATTTGATCATCCATTGCTGCGGAATCATCATTTTCATCCTGAGGCATGTCTCTAATCTCCATTTACCAAGGACTTTTTTTTTTGTATAAAAATATAAAATTGTGACATACAATCTTTTTGATTTTGGATGGACAGATGAAACCTACTTTACACAGGTTAAAGCAGAATTCAAGTACCTCTAAATGGTGAAGGTTGTCCCGTTGGAACAGTTCCTATTAAAAGGATTACCAAAGAAGATCTTATTAGACAAAGACATATTCCACCACCAGAAGATGTACCATTTGATGTCCAATTGGCTGTTGTAAGATAATTTTATACTAATTAATAGCTTTAGCTTGAATAATTCACGTTCAAACAATATAATCTAAGCCATAAAAATTAATCAAATAGTAAGACTTACAAAAAAGTCATGCATTAAGAGATTAAATAAGTTTACTTCTCAAGTATCGCGACTAATCTCATATATATTTATATATTTACCTGCTTGTTCACAGGCTAACAATTGTGAGCCAAAAAGAAAATTCAAATCTTCACAAGGATACAAGGGATACACGTGGAGGAATAGATGTAGAATTTCTTTTGTTTCTTTTTTGAGCTAAGCTTACCTGATACACCTTCGGTTTAGTTTTACTTATCCATAATAGGCTTTGCACTACCTTTAAGAAATAACGAATGAAGTACATATTTTATCATATACTTATAATAACGATAATATTTCAAAATTTTGAAAAATAATTTAGGAATAAGAAGTTAATGATAAGGATAATATATGAAAAATAATTTATTTTTCTCTTGATTTGCTAAATGTAAAAATATAAATAAAAATATATTTTTAATATTGTGGACAAATATAAAAAATAAAATATATAAATACATATCTTTTTTTGGCTTTAATATTTATAAAAATAGTTAAACATATGGGCTTAGCAATGGGGTCAATTCGGTTTGTGGCTCTTTACAAACTTGTGTTTAGTATTATGATCCTGCCTTTTTTTTACATGAAAAATTTACTTTTATACGTAAGCGACATGTTTTTAAACATAAAAAATCTAAAAAGATTATTTTCTCAAATTTAAATTATAAAGGAAAATGATATACAAATAGCACCTTAGTAGTGTGAGTGGCTTTTCTTCACTTGTCTTAGAGCACTCAAGTTCTCTTTTAATTTCTTACTTTGTCCTTTGCCCCTCATTGTTTGTTGTAAAAGAAAAATTATGATTTCAGGGAAATATGAACGTGCTAAATTTGGATGCACTTAGTTGAATTACTATATTCAGGTTGTAATAGCTCGAACTCAAAATGATCCAAACAATAAGTTTGCGGGAGCAACAATGGCAGCTAGTTCATGGAATCTTCATGTTGAAGGTCAGCAACATAGTGCAAGTCGATTAAAAATTCAAAAAAGGTCAGATGTTATACAAGTTGGATGGAGACTAAGTTCAATACTTTTACTATAAAATTAATTATTTTCTTATCGATTTAACATATTTTTTCTTTTAAAGTGATTTAATTCTTTTGAGTAGGGTAGAGTGAGAAGAATAAAGGAAAAGACAATGTGATAAGTTTTGAATATATACTATATACTACACTCTATTATCAGTGAGCTTCCACTCAATTATTATAATAACTTTATTTCGTGTTCTTGGTGGATCCAACACTTTACGGGGATACTAAAACTAGGCTCTTTATACATTTTCAGGTAAGTTAAATATCTAAATATACTCCTATGATTTTATTATAAAGTACATAAAATTTGGTTTATTTATGTACCTTAATTTTCATAACTTATGTAAGAGAAATTTTTATAAATAGGCTGGTAAAATGCACTGCTTCAATACACTATGCCCTGGCTTTGTATTGGTAAACACTAAGATACTTATAGGATGGATAAGCAGTAAGGTGTGATCATTTATATCCAATACTTAAAAATTAATCTAAAAAATGAATATGTGATTCAAACCATAATTTTTTTTATGTATAACGTTAGTAACAATCAAGATGAGTGCCATTGCACATAATAAGATTCGAGGAACACGATCAACAGCTTGCAATCAAAATATAAGCATACTAGAAATACTATTGATTCAAAGAAAATGGAGTTCAGCTGCACAAAAATATCAGTCTCCTAAAAGATTGTAATTAAAAGAATCTATAAACAGAAGTATGTGAATCTTTCTTTAGATCCCCCACTATCCTGTATGACATTCCACCACAATGGCACCTAAATTGCATGCTCGAGTCTGATAAAAGATTCCACATTGTGATTTGATAAATACCGAAATTACTAATATTTTATCATAGGTAAAATAAAACATTTCTTGATTCAGCCTTCTGGTGTCTTTATTGTGCATTAGAACTTTCCAATGTTAGTGATGTACTTAAAAGCGGACTTGGTGCCGACAGCTTGCTCAAACACAACTGCAAATTTCAAGAGTATTAAGGACATACTTGAAACTGATGGAGAAGGATTATCATCAACCTAGAGAGAATTTGATTATCGTGTTAGCTTTAGCTTTAGCTTTATATATATATATATATAGGGGGGGGGGGGGGGAGGGAGGGAGAGTGAAAATAAAAGTGTGATTCAGGGATGAGATGTTGAATTACATCAAGTGTTGAAAACCTTTGAGGATTGAAAGAGTTGAACATTTTCGCCTGTGATGGACTCATTGCAAAAATTTATTATTGTAACGATTCGGTCGGTCATTTTGAATATTATAGCCACGTTCCCCCATTTATCGTTTATTCCATGCCCATTTGTTATTATGTGACTTCCCGGGGTAGTTGATTTTGTTTCGGGGGTGTTTCAGAATGAGTTGGGACACATAACCCCAAAGTTGGAACACTAAGTTGAAAGAGTTGGCTGGATATAGACTTATGTGTATGTGACTCTTGAATTGAGTTATGATGGTTCTGATAACTCCGTATAGTGATTTTGGGCGTACGAGTGCCCCAGGATGTTGATTTTGAGATCTGTAGATGATTTCGGCTTGAATTGGCAAAAGATGAAAAAATAGAAGTTCTAAGAGTTGAGAGATCTGACCGAGAGTTGACTTAGTGGTTATGAGGATCAAATTTTAATCCTAGAAGTTGGAATAGGTCTGTTGTGTCATTTATGACTTTTGTGCAGAATTTAGGGTCCATCGCAGTTGGTTTGGTAGGTTTCGGCAACAAGTGTAGTAGTTGGAAATTCGTTAGTTTTATTAGGCTTGAATCAAGGTGCGATTCATATTTTTGTTAATGTTTGAAGTGATTTGAGGTCTTGACTAAGCTCGTATCGTATTTTAGGACTTGTTGGTACGTTTAGTTGAGGTTCCGGGGCTTCAAATGGATACCGGACGAATAACAGATTGAAATTTGACTTAGGAGATTTATTGAAGCTACTGATGTCTGGTTCCTTCGCACTTGCGAAAGGAGTGGTTGTAGGTGCGGCTGGCGATGCGCAGGTGTGAAGGTGAGATAGAAGTTGTTGAGTCGCAGGAGCAAGAAGTGGTCCGTAGAAATGGAGTCGCTTCTACGGAAGTGAGGTTGCAGTGGTCAATTGCTTCTGTAGAAGAGGACATTTGGGCACAGACGCAGACTTGGGGGAGCAGGTGCGAAGTGTAGGGACTTAAGGGAGCTCCACAGGTGCGGAAATTTCACTGCAGATGCGGTCCGTATAATCAGATTTTTGGCTCACAGGTGCGAGATCCTTGACAGTGTATTAATTTGAAGGGTTTTGAAGCTTTTCTTATTTTTGGACTTTGCAAGCTCGGTTGGAGGCAATTTTTGAGAGGGGTTCAACTAGATTTCAAGAGGTAAGCAAATTTTGGTTGATTTTATCTATCACCATTGAGTACCCATTGAATTTTCCACCTAGATTATGTATTTCTAAGGTTGAATTTGTGAAAAATTTGGACTAGAGATTGAAGAGTAAGATTTGGGACTTGAGTGTCGATTTGTGATCGAAAATAGATAATTTAGTATGGTCGGACATGTTGTTAAATGGGTGTTCGAATTTCGTCAATTTTGGTCAAATTCCAGACATGGGCCCGGGGATGACTTTTTGACTTTTCTTAAGAACATAACTTTGTCATATGAAATTGATTCCTAAAGCTTGTGTTGGTTGCATTAAGTTGTTTGTGGTTAGATCCTAGTCGTTCGGAGGTCGATTCGCGAGGCATGTGTTTTTTGGAGTAGAGATATGCGCGATTTGAGGTAAGTAACACTTTTGAACTTATTTTTGAGGGTATGAATCTCTAAAATACATGTTATATGGTTGGTTTTAACGTGACAGGATTGTGGATGTGCACCGTGGTAATTGTGATCGGTCGATATTGTGGTACTGTGTAGTTATTAAAACCTTATTGTTATTCATGTGATCACTATGTGCTAGGATAATTCAGCTATAATCCATACTAGAAATCATGTTTAGGCTATATGCTTCTTCTATTGGGATCCACTGGGTCATTCCTTCTATTGAATTATTTGCTTAAATTGTAATTATGTACTTAGTCACATCCATCATTTGCATATTATATACCAGTCTCACTTGATATTTATTGTTGCATCATGTATCATTATTTGGATAATTTGGATGAGAATTGTGAGTTCTAGAGATTGAAGAGAGATTGATGACTGGGTTGGGCTTGAGAGGTGTACTGTAAGTGAGGTTGTGGATTGAGCTGTATGACACAACAGTCCTTATAGGCTTTATATGTTATTATTATTATGGGATCGGGTTGTACGCCACAACAGGCCAGATTAGATTTATATTAGTGCTTGGGGCAGGATCCTGCAGTGCCGAGTGATTGAGTGTGATAAGTGGCAGTTGAGATAGTCAGATTGAGGTTTATCACTCGATGCATTACATATGACATGCACATTCTACATGTAGATATAGAGATATAATATTCCACATTTCTATACTGTGTACAAACTGATTACGACATTTTTTGTGAGATATTACTGTCATTCTTCCTATCGTATATGTACTGTTAAAATCTAGATTTGGAGAATACCAATTCAGCTCGTCACTGTTTTCTACCCAAGGTTATTCATGTTAATTATTGAGTACAGTGGGTCGGTTGTACTCATACTACACTCTATAATATTTATGCAGATCCAGGTACTTCTGGACATGGCAGTTACTATGTTAGAAGCTTCAGTTGCTTGGAGACTATCGAGATAGCTGCCTTGGCATCCACAAACCTCGATTCCCCTTTTTTCTCCTTTAATTTAGCACTGCTTTATCTTTCCATACAGTTGTATTAGAAATTTTGACTATGTTGATATTTAGTAGCTCATGTACTCAGTAACACCAAGATTTTGGGGTTTTTGTATTAAGATTTCCATATTTTCCTTTGTTTACTGTAAAAATTTGTAAATGGAATTTTAAACATACGTGATCTATTCCCGAGCTAGTTGTTAGGGCAGTTGATGCTAATAATATTAAGTTTGACAATAAACTGCAAGCTAAAATTAAGCAGTATCCAAACCGAAGGGCCTGATGCCTGGTCATAGGGGTCATCGATGGGGACCTCGGGGTCCGAGTTCGGATTGAGCTCGAGGTATCAGGAGCAACCGGAAATGGGATAACACTTAAGGATACAATTGAGCAAGGCTCGTTATGACAAATATTGAGCGATATGATGAAGAACAAGTAAGAGGATGATATATTAAAGCAGCCTCAGGCCAGTGAGAACAAATGAGTTAGAAAAAAGAGAGAGAGAGAGAGATATTATTGCATTTGTGGAGAAATGGAGCAACATCACTCCCCTACAAGGTAGGGCGAGTCCTCTTTATATAGGAAGGGGGACTCGGTTACAAGTATGTGGAGACTACTTACGAAACACGGATATGGAATTTCTTGACGTGATGCCTCAACATAGGCTCCGTGTAGGTCAGCCTAGTCAGTCTTAGCCGTGTGCCTTGGAAGCTCCCCTTAATCCTAGCTTTTATATCCATTTCCTCCGAGTCGGGCTTCGACGAGCCCCGAGATTGGGAACTCAGTCGCGACTATCTGACCTCGTTGTCCCGAGACATGCTTCCGAAATGACTTGACATCAAGAAATCAAGTCTTATTATTTTGCCGTGTATAGATAGTTTACCCGTTTCCCACAATGAAATGATGGGAATGATTCTTACTCTTCGAGATCTGACTCCTGGAGATTTAGGATAACCGGACATCCATGGGCTCATGCTTTTCGACCTCGTTCATTGCATTCCTGGTTCTCATTCCCTAAGGTGAATATACCACCGTCGGTTTGTTTTCCCAAGGATGCAGTAACTGCTCCGGTCGGTCAATTTTCCAAATCCTATGTGACCATGTCGTGACCCCCTATAAAGAGGGTTCCTTGGCTTTGCTTTTCCTATCCCAGTGCCTCCATTGGCGTACTTGCCTATTTCTTCTTATAATCTTTTTTCACCTTTCACGATCATGCTAGGGGATCATGAACTCAAGGCCATTTGGAGGAGTTTCCTTATGGCTTTTTGACCGGACATTCCTTCGTCGAGCATAACCATGCTACCCTGGTATTCTTGTGTTCATCAATATGCTGGCCCTTGATGCTGCTACTATCCTGAAGTGATCATGGACGGGGTGTCAGTTTTCCCCTCATGTAGACATCCGTTTTATTATGAACCGCTGCTAAAAAGGGGGCTCGAATTATACACTGCTGCTCACCTTCATACACCGTCTTGACGTGGTATTCTTCTCTGAGTTGGGGGATTGCACGGCTAGACGTTCCAAGAAATGGACTCTAAGTAGCCATTCAAGTGGGACCGAGGATTGTTTGGTCCACTATCTCTGTGAGGCAAAAGAGGATCTTCGAGCTTCGGAGAGCTATGGAATTTTTTCGTCCCTCACTGCCACTCACTTTTTCCCGTGGGGATACCAGTATGGAAGGTCAGGATGAAACTTCTGAGGATGCGCGTCATGAGGCACCTGTTGTGGACCTTCGAAGGTGGGCCGATCTTTAGGCTTTCACCTTTAGTGTGCATATCCTCTACTCTTCCTTTAGGCGTAGAGATCGCAGGCTTCTGTAATTGTATGTAATGACCCATTTAGGGATGCTTGTACACAAATTTTTATGAATAATAATTTACTTTACTGACTTATGTTTTCCTCACTTTTATATGCTTTTATACCCTTTGAGGTTCTTCAAATGCCTTCTTTTATTTGTCGACTTCTGATATCTAATTTTGGCGCGGGCGTTCCTCTCGATCCTCTGCCGATCAACATGGATCTCTTTCGAACCATCATTGTACTTTGGACAAATCCTAGATTGATCCGATAGGTCGGGACCACCGATGCCCTGCGAGTTGTATGGAGATAATGCCTTGAATTCTGGAGCCTTCAGAACTGTTACCCTGACTGAACGTCGTCTTCGGGTAATCGGGGGTCCTTTTTGATCTTGATGTAGATAGCACCTTTAAAACGTACATTATAGGCTTCTGCTGAGGGGTTGCCTGTATTTCAGCCTATGTAGAGCTTTCACGACCGGAGCGTTCTGCATTTATTCCTCTTTTTTAGAAGGTGGGAAACACAAGACCAGGTACTTACCTTTTGTCGGGTATTGGTGCTTAATAAACTTCCCAAAGTCCGACTTCTTTGGGTCGGGGATCCTCTAGGTAAGACACTGTCTCGATCATGGAGGTAATATCAACAGCCCCTCGGGTCTTAACTTCTTGTTGAAGGATTCTATATGGATAGGGTATCGATCCGTCGATCTGTATCAAGGCTGTCGGCTTCTCGGGCCTCAAGTCGGGTAGACGAGTTGTCGCTGCTCCTCGCATATATATGAGGTTCTTTGGCTTCTTCTTTAGACCTCACTACTTTTAGACAACCATTTTCCTGCTTTAGCACAGAGTACTTCACCTCTTAAGGCTCAAAAAGTGTTCGTGCACGCCCTTGTTTTGACCTGTTAGTTTTATCATAGTCATGGAAACCACTTCGGGGATGGTCCAGCAGGGAACTAGGGGTGTTACTCTCGGCATCCAGGAACTGAGGGCGTCCGTTCTGAAGATGACATCCTAGATATGAACAAAACACCTAGAGATGGTAAGGAGAACTGCAAGTGGAGAGCGGGGGTAACACTACATGTGCTTTCCCTAGATGAGGGTATTACAGACTCTACTGATGGATTTTTGAGCGTATACTTATACCTTAACGCATTTGGCCCCCTATATAGGGTTGTACATAATTTTTTCTTGAATTATCAAGTTAATCTGGCGCAGATATATCCGTTTGTTTGGCTAGTGGTGTTGATGATGAGGTTCTTTGCGGAAAAGGCTGAGATCGAGTTCATCCTTGATAACCTCGTTAGGATATATCGGCCCTTTCATCATCGAGGCCTGCTAACTCTGAGGTGCCATTCATTCACGCCCTTTTTTGTTAACGATGAAGAAGATGGGGATCGAGAGCTGGCTAGTTTGTTTATGTAGGTCCGGACTGCTGGCGTTATCCCTGTGGGGATTTAGCCATATCCTGAATGGCGGAATCATGCACGTGAGTGGGCTGTCTGGCGCTTTTTCAGATTTTGCCTTATAGAAACAATTAGTTTAGTAATGATGTTGTCTCTATTTTTGCAGCTACTTCGTGGGTGCCAGGCAAGGTTTTTGACTTGCTTGGTTGGGTCCGCAAGCTGTTGACCCATTCGACCTGCGACGAGCGACGATGGCGAGTTGTATTTTGTAACAAATGGGGAGTAAAATACCAAGGTATATGTATGTTGCCGTTGAATTGGCCTTCGTATATTCAAGGTAATATTTTTCACTTTCATTTGTACTGGATTCGCCATTAGCAAATATTGGGCGGTTCTTTGGGATGAGGCAGTGCTATAATGAAGAGCGGAAGGAATCATCGCCCTCTAAGCCGAGGGGCGATGGAGATAAGGTGGATCGGCATCCTTGGTGTGATAGAGCTTTTAGTGATGTTGGGAGGGCCTGTATCTTTGAGGAGAAGGCATCATCTCAACCTGATGTTTTTGGATTATCAGATTCCTGGGCGGCGGTTTCTCCGGGTGAATATCTCTGCCCGAGGGTGGATACCCAGGGGCCAGAGAGGTAAGATCAATAGGAGTGTGTTCTGACTTAGATAAAGTCCGTCAGCTTCTCTTCAAGGTGAGTATAGGTGCATTTTTTCTTGTATGTCACCCCCTCTCCCTTTTATTAAGTTTTCCTTATGCAAGCCTGTGATGGGCTTATATTTGAGCTGCTTCGTCAAGGGACCATGCTCTAGAAAATCCTAAACGAGGGCTAGTCCCTTAGCCTCCTTAGCGAAGAGAAGGAGACTGAGTTGGTGCATTGGCAATACGAGGCGTATCAGAGCTCAAACTATGAGAGCTACTTGATGGAGCATATAACTTCTTGTAGTACATGCTGCACCTTTTCTAACCTTAGGGCTAACCCCCTTTTGTCATATCATATACTAAAAAAGGCGAAGGCCTTGGAATACCTCAAAGGCGACGTCAACCGCTTCAGAGTTGCTTGTGGGGAGCTAAGGGATCAAGTCCAAGCTAGAGCTTTGGAGGTATCAAGTGCCTCGGCCAAGGTCCTTACCTTCGAGGCACAACTCCTCTAGAATCGTGACAACGCTTAAGTTCAAGGATATATGATCGAGAAACTTGAATCTGATGTCTCGAAGGCCAGAGCTAAGATAATTGAAGCCCGGGCTTAAGCGCGCTAAAACTGGACCATGACTGATCTGGAGATTGCAATTTGTATGAAGGATGTTGCTGATGCACAAGCTGAGTTGAGGCAAGCCCTCGACCGGGATAAGAGGATCAAGGATTATGTTCGTTGTAGATCCCACAGAGAGGTACTCGAGAAGGTCGTTGCACGGGACTTCGTTCTCTTGAAAGAATTAGCTCGAGCAAGGGAGGATGAGCACGACGCTCGGGCACTTCTTGAAAACATTGCGTAGGGTGAACTTGGAAAGCTGTAGCTATTTATTGCGGAGCGTAGATTCCGATGTTTTGTCATTTTATTTATGATATATGTACAGCATGCCCGTAGATGGAGAATGCGCCTTTTTCGCATATATAATATATAGGAAAAAACTTATAACATTATTTCTTCTGTACCCTTTCCCTGTAATTGCCTTCGATTGGGCCGACGGGTTTTTGGTGGGATCCCCGTAGGTCTGGAACAGATTGGACAGGACTGGGGGCTCTTACATGCGATCCTTAGCACGAGCAGGTGCTGCGGCCTCCGTGTTTGTCCCGGTTGTTTAGGCTCAGTTTCCGAGTCGATCATTGACTCAAGCCTTCTTGCCTTTGAATCTTCTATGCCGATGGAGGCAGGTAGTATTTGTTTTTATTTCTTTCCCTTGGGCATTTGCCATTCCGACTATTTTGGGTCCAGTCTCCGAGCAGTTTTGTGACTCGAGCTTCAATTGACCCTCAAGCTTTTTCATGCCCGCATGGATGGATGATGATGGCCTTTTGTGCTTTAGGCCGAATAGATTTACAGGCGTGTGGCTCGGATACTTGCTCGGCTGGTAATATTGGAATTAATGCCGTGCCCTTAGGCATGTTGTAATTTAATTGTTTCAGGTCCAGTCTTCGAGTCGAGTTACAGTTCGGGTTATAATTGACCCTTAAGCTCTTTCCTCCTTGCATAGGCGGATGGCGATGGCCGTATGTGTTTCAGATCGATGTAACCGTACAGTTGCATGGCCCGAGGGGTTCGCTGATGGTGGCATTTATGACATGCCCTTAGGCATTTTGTAGTTTAGCTATTTCGGCTACAGTCTTCGAGTCTAATTGCGATTCGAACTGTCTCGTAGGCATTTTTTTCCTGCCTACCGGGGCAAATGGCGATGGCCTCTATGCTATTCGGTCATAGAGACCAGTTAATATGTGGCCAGTAGGCTTGCTTAGTTGACTATTTTTGATCTAGTCACCGAATCGGGTTGCGATTTGAGCTCACTTTAATCCTAAAATTGTCAATTTTTGCTTTCGATAATGGCTCTTACTCTGTTTTTGTTGTATAGACCTTTTAATGTGTGGCCTGTAGGCTTGCTATGTTGGCGACAATGGTTGTTATGTTGTTTCATGCCCGTGGACTTTTTTGTAGGCTTTATTTTTCGCTCGTTAAGGTCTTTTTGAATATTTTTGCCTGAACCGTCATCGGTTATGGGGAACTTGGATTTCAAGTCATTATCAACGATGTTTTGAGCACCTCGTAATGTTCATAGCTCATAGGTCGAGTAGATCATCACTTTTAATTTGGAGACGACATGGTTGGAGCTCGTTTTAGCCTGTTGAGGGAAGCCTATTTTAACTTGTTCTTTCCGAAATATATTTGGAGTAGTGGACTCATATTTTCGAGATAGCCGGGCATCCCCGAGTCGCGTTATTTTGGACTTATCAGTAGTCATACGCTTTTCACCGTAGCTAATTTTTATATGGAGTGATAGTTTAGGTGTCTACGACGAGGGTATGCGCTTTAGGGATTCTTACAATGCGACGTATGGCCTAAACTTCAAGATTTTCATGCCTATTGAGGTCTTATAGTTTGTTATATCTGTTGAGGTCTTAATTTTTCTCATGCTTGCTGAAGTCTTACAGTTTTTCATGCCTGTTTAGGTCTTATAGTTTGTAAAATATAGATTTGGTTACGTTGAGGCTACCCGCTAGGGGTCTTATAGTTTCTAATTTTCCTACGCATGGCGATTAATGGGAGTCTCCAAATCATCGAGTTTGTTTAAGGTTGAAGATAACTTCTCATGAGCTCAGAGTTGCCTTGTAAGGGCTTCTTGAGCCCTAAGTTCTGACCCTGAGGTCGTGCGGGTGCTGGATTGCTGACGCTAAGTCTTCGAGTATTTCGGCGCGCATTCAAAGGATAGGTCCTTCCCACGATTATGCTGAGATCCCTTTTCTTGAAGTATGAAATGCTGAGAAGATATTCTTTATTTCTTGGCGTGAATATATGTTGCAAATACATGTGGTCTCATTGTTGTGATCTCGGTCCGCACGGGTGCGACTTCTCAAACCATTTCATCTGATAAATAATTCTTGATTGGGGTTTGGTCTGCCGTTTCCCGGTCTTATCAAGGGGGTGGTGTCCTTAGAAGTTGATCATTGCGTCGTTGTCGAGCTTTGAAAGAAGTCCAGTAATCTTGTTGGATCCATCAGGCAGGACTCTCTTTGGGGGTATGTTGCTCCGCTAATTATCTTACCGGTGATACCCTCTTTGGGGAGTACACTGCTCCACTAATAATCTTGCTATTGGGACCCTGTCAGGGTCTGAAGTCTAATCAGGGTAACAGAGCACAATGGCCCTGTTAAAGCATTTAGTCCCCACGTGGAGTTAAAACTTCCGAATTACCCGACTGATTGTTTACATACAAGTTAGCAAAAAAATAACGAAGGAGTGAAGTATCTCTTCCCCACCGCGGGATCTGTAGGTAACCTTTAGAGGTTCGAGATGTTTGTGTCGTTTTGTGGCGCGAGCCTTAATACAACCTTCTACTGAGTCCATCCAAACTTGGCCGACAACATGGTTTTCTTACCATTTTATCCTTCCAAGGGTGGGGGTATTGATGTCAGCAATGCGTTATCTGGTGAAGAAGATCCTTTTATTGTGTATTTCCTTCTGTCTACTTATTCCAGTTCTGCCCTTTGGGAGGAGTTACGTGTATTTGGCAAAACATTGCCAATGCTGTCTCTGGATGGTGTGCCGGCGATCATCTGAATAAGACATCCGTGCTTTGTGCCTCCTCCGACGGTAGATAGCTCGACGTCCTGGCCCAAGCTCATACAAGTCGTGTTAGGAGGATGGTTTTTGTCACGATTTAGGAATTTGCCGGGGATACAGGATGCGGGAGTGATTCGGTCCATTAGCTCGGACTGCCATACTGACTTGGGTTCGGTACCGTTGTTATCTATGATTGAACTACCTGAATTGACGAACAAATGTTTTATTTGATATAGAACAAATAAGGGAGAGGCTTACTAATGTGTCGGTGTGATACCGACACGAAGTATTGATGTCCTTTTCTCTGGATGTAAGGGTTTCCTCCGGAACACTTCCCTGGACCCGTCTTTTCCTGACGTCAAACATTTTCACTTTCCATTTTATGATTCCACGGAAGGTGTCACCACTCCTTCACTGTCGTGGTAATAAGTCGTGGCTTGTTCACTTCGTCCTTCCCAGTTTCCTTTTCTCCTTGGGCTGCACTCGAGTGTGATCGCTCGACGACACCCGGTGGTGATTTTTATCGAGTAGCATGGCTGTCATGCTTCTGAGCTAGTGGCCGTTATCGACCCGTGGTCGCACGTGCTCTGCAGTTTCCACACCGGGTTATAATTATTTTGAATGGGTATTAGTCGAATAGGCCCGATTAATATGGCATCCCTAGTTTCACTTATGCTAATCACGATGTATGGCATAGCAATGCTAAAATTGTACTCAGTTGGGCAGGGTTCCCCTACTAGACGTACCTTGTTGAATCTGGTTCCACTGGAGAATCCTCAAGGGTATTGTCCGTGGGATAATTCTTATTGTTGCGAGGTAGGTTGCATCTTGTGCCATTATTCCCATATGGGGCGCATGGATGATACTTATACCAGTTTGGCATTAGTTTCCTTGTTAGGGGTCTGCTTGGAAGTGTGGAGGCCGAGGAATTTCCCAGATGGTTGTCCACGACCCTGCTCCGTGGCTGGTGCCAAGTGTGGGTATCTGGCCAGCTTTCGGCTGGGTGTATGATCAGGCTTTATCTGAAATATCTTATGGTCGTTGGGTATGCTTCATTTGAGGTTCGGGTGAAAGCTTGTGTTGCCTAATTATCCAAAACCAGGAGCGATCTCATTTATTTCCTCAGGAATTGAGGTGCGATTTCCCGTGGTGCTTCACTCTCTCTTTGTCTGGACCCGGGTGTGTCGAGCTCTTTCGTTACTGCTCTGATGATGTTGGCGTGTGCTCCCGTGAAGGGGGCTGATGATGTAGTAGGCAAGTTTACGAGGTCAGGTATCAGGCTACGACGCTCCATCACGCTTTATTTCGAGAGTATTCCCTCAAACTTCCTCAATGAGACGGACTCATACTCATCACCTTGAAGGTCGTTGCCTTTGAACGAGCACACGCAAGCAGTGGTGCGCATGTAGGAATCCAAGGTCCCATCACACCTGGGGAGTTTCGACATTCCCGATGTCTGTGAAGCGAGTTGGGGCACCGCTTCCTCGAGAGACGATGTCTGTATGAACTTCCACGGACCTGACTCGATCCTTTCAAAGAGATCTCCAAGCATCCTTGCTTCGGCGGGGTCGGTTATCGACCTGTTATTGCTTGATCTGTCAGGTACTCATTCTGTGTAGGGAGATGTTTCTAGCGCCACTATGCTGGGAGTCTCCGGGTGATTTTGCCGCTGGGAGATAGCCAACCGCTGCACCTGCAACATTTTAAAAATAACATGAAGACTAACTTTGTTTTCTTCTTGGGCCAGAGTTTTTTTGCGTTTTCTGTTAGTCGATATGATGTACGCTACCATCAGCGCGTGAGGTTTCGTCAACTTCTTGTGCGCCCTATGAATATACTATGCTAAAATCAGTCCGGGCGTGATATCAGGATTATGTGAAGGTGCTCCAGCGGCCGGGACAACTATGCTATTTTCCCCATGGTTTTCGAGGTTTTCCTTCTCGATTCTATTTATCGTGTCAGAGATTTTAACCCGAAATCAAAGGATCTTGGAAAGGAAAAGTGCAAAAAGTATTGTGTGTTTGTGTGACGAAACTAGCAAGAAAATACTCACTATTATTTCTTTCCCAATGGTCGGCACCAAACTATTTATCGTGAAAATGTTAGTAACAATTAAATTAGTAAATTGGATTCTAAAAATACGTGATCTATTCCCACGCTAGTTGTTATGGCAGTTGATGCTAATAATATTAGTCTGACGATAAAGTGAGGCAGTAATCAAACCGAAGGGCATGTTGCAAAATCTTAGGGCTGATCGATGGGTACCTTGAGGTCCGAGTTCGGATCAAGCTTGAGGTATGGGGGGGGGGGGGCAGCTGGGAATTGGATAACACTTAAGGATACGATTGAGCAAGGGTCTTTATGACAAATATTTAGCAATATGATGAATAACAAGTAAGAGGAAGATAGATTAATGCTGCCTCGTGCCAGCTAGAACAAAGGACTTAGTAAACAAATAGAGAGAGAGATTATTACATTTTTGGAGAAATTGAGAAACATCAGTCCCCTACAAGGTAGGATTAGTCCTCTTTATATAAGAGGGGGGGACTCGGTTACAAGTATGTTGAGACTAATTATGAACTACGGAGATGGGATGGCTTGACATGATGCCTCAATATAGGCTCCGGGTAGGTCGACTCTATTAGTCTTAGTCATGTGCCTGGGAAGCTCCCCATGTCTTGGCTTCGATATTCATTTCTTTTGAGTCGGGTTTTGACGAGCCCTGAGTTCGGGAACTCAGTCGCGACTGTTTGACTTCGGGGTCCTGAGACATGCTTCTGAAATGACTTGACAACAAGAAATCAAGTCTTTTGATTTTGCCGCATACATCCTTATTGGTTATTTATGAGAACTGTTACTGTTAAACATGTTTTATTATGCTTTAAACCAAAACTACATAGTTTGTGATGAATTGTCGGCTTACCTGGTATTGTAATAGAGACCTTCATGATATGTGTGATTTTGGGTCGTGATGAGTTGGTACCAGAGCCTAGGTTGCATAGGTCTCACCGTTCATAGGCAGGTTTAGTACAGTCTTTTTGATCGATATGAAGAATGTTTTACTTATGTTCGAGAGGCTACTAGACCTTTAATAAAACTTTATTTTCTTGTATTCTTGTCATGCGGATTTGTTAAATTCAGAAACTAAATTTCTAATATTCTTGTATTCTTGGGCCGGCAGATAGCCACCAGCACCACCAACTCGGTATGTAAAGGTCGAGGCCGCAGTAGAGGCCGAGGTATAGCTCGTACAGTTCCTAGAGCATCACCAACAGATCCACCACTTGATCCAATTCAAAAGTAGATCCTAGACGGGGTTGAGCCGGTTGGACCAGTTGTGCCCGTTGTGATTCCAGGAATTTATGATGATCTTGCCCAAATACTGACTGTATGTACTAGCCTTACTCACATTGTTTCAGTCCCGACTACACCCGCCAATTCTCAGGCTGGGGGAGGTTCTCAATCTCTCGATGCCCGTACTCCAGAGTAGGTAGTTCAATGTTTTTAGACATCAAGGGCACTACCAACCCAGTTGGTTGTAGCTTCTAAAATCTAGTGGATTCACTGATAAGGGATGAGGAGCAAAAGAGGCTAGAGAGGTTTGGGAGGCTCATGCCTCCATCATTAGGTAAGGATAAGTCCGAGGATGCTCATGACTTCTTAGACATGTGCTAACGAATTCTTCGCACGGTGAGTATTCTGGAGACTAGTGCAGTCTCAATTTCTACTTTTTAGCCGTGAGGAGCATCCTTTTGATGGTGGAAGGCTTATGAGTTGAGCATACCAGCTGGTGTTACACCACATACCTGGCACAAGTTCTCTATTATCTTCCTGGAGAAGTTTGTTCCACAGACCCGCATGGAGGAGTTATGTAGGCAGTTTGAACAACTACGTCAGGAGGGTATGTCTGTGATGCAATATGAGATGAGATATTCAGAGTTGGCTTGTCACGTGATCTGGTTAGTCCCCATAAAGGAGGAGAGGATTATGAGGTTCATTGATTGCCTACATTATAGACTGCACTTTGCTATGACTCGGGAGATGCATCGAGTGCTAGGTTTGACAAAATGGTTGATATTGCTACGCAGCAAGAGCAGGTCCATAGTCAGGAGCATAAGGAAAGAGATGCTAAGAGGCCTCGCAATCTAAGTGGTTTTAGCGGTTTCCCTTTTGGATGGCAACCCCACCACAGCAGGGGTCATCCTTACAGACCTGCTTAAGAGACTCGTCTGGTTCATCATGGTGCATCAACTAGCCATGGTTCATAAGTGCTTGTTCGGGTCAATCATCTCTTTGTTCCCTCCAGCTCAAGGTTCATCTTGTGCTCCATCAGTTCATGGTTTATTTGTACCAGGTTCTTCTACTAGTTATTCTAGTTCTCGAGGCCCGATTCAGTCTCCACCACCATTGACGGATCGGAGTTGCTATAAGTGTTGTGATTTTGGACATGTGAGGAGGTATTGTCCCTGTTTCTTGGGAGGTCCAGTTCAGTATAGGAGTCAGGTTATGACTTTACCACCTGCTCATCCAGACCGGGGTAGGGATCAAGCAGCTAAAGGTCGCCTTGGAGAGGGAAGTTGATCAGGTGGCGATTAAGCTCGATGTTATGCGTTCCCTGTCAGGCCAGAGGCTGATCAGGTGATCATAATATTGTCTAAGTATGCTGCATGGGTGCTTCTATTTTATTTGACCTTGGTTCCACTTATTCGTATGTATCATCATATTTTGCTCGTTATTTTGATATGCCCTGTGAGTCATTAGTTTCTCATGTTCATGTATCTAAGCCGGTGGGAAATTCTATTATCGTCGAGCATGTGTATCGGTCTTGTGTGGTGACGATTAGGGGATTAGAGATGAGAGTTGATCTCTTATTTCTTAGTATGGTTGAGTTTGAGATGATTCTAGGTATGGATTGGTTGTCTCCATGTTATGCTATTCTATATTGTCGATACGCTCAAATTACACTTTAATTAAACAGTGTAAGTCGGTCAGAGTCATATATGGTAACCCAACAAGGTTGGGGTCGAATCCCACTGGGAATAGGCGTGAATGTTACTTGAGTA
Organism: Nicotiana benthamiana; assembly: GCA_034376525.1. Classification (NCBI taxonomy): domain Eukaryota; kingdom Viridiplantae; phylum Streptophyta; class Magnoliopsida; order Solanales; family Solanaceae; genus Nicotiana; species Nicotiana benthamiana. Next base: position 133,185,950 of record CM067329.1, on the reverse strand, counting down.
GTGTGCTGCTCGACTTAGGTCGTAATTCCATTTCGTTAATCGTAACAAGAGAATGATATGATTGTGAATTGAAGATAACTAATTGTAGCTTTGATAATGTAAATAATTTGATTAAAGAAACCAAGGTTGTGTTCCAATAAATGGGATGTAATGCTATGGGTGTTAATATAATATATTTCTAAAGGTCCTTTGATTTGCAAATGATTTTGAAATAACTACCCAATACTTTCCAATAGTTGGGTAGTATTTTCCCTTTATGATTTTTCCAAGTATAAAAGAGTTGCAAATTAAGAACAACCAATTTATGCCAAGTAGAACCCACTTATTCCTAAGAAATTCTATTAAACAAGAGTTAATGTCTTAAGTTCTTGATATTCAATTCTACCAAACCCTAACTCACTTTTCCAAGTAAAGAAAGCGTAGAATCCCTAGATAGAATCTAAAAAACGAGGGTTAAAGCCTCAATTACCTATTTATTAATCTTTTCCAACCCCAAATAATCATTCCTAAAATTAATCAGAGTTAATGGGTGAGTTCTAGGGTTAGATAATCCCTTTGAAAACATTAAAGAACAAGAATAATTCAAGTAACAATAACTCACTTCATAAAAGGATTAAAATCATCCAATACATAAACAACATGGTATTTAATCCAAACTTTAAATATGGTTATTTCTATAAACAAAATTCAAGTATTGGATACAATACTACATACTTAGATATTCAATACAAATAAAGAAAATGAATAAATGAGTACAAAGGAGTAAGAAATTCTTAACCACAATCTTCAAATCTTCAAAACGCAAGTGTAAGTACATAAACCTAGCTTCCAACCTTGTTTTCTCTAGCCCTAAGACTGAAAATAAGCCAAAAGATTTCTAATAAATGAGCTTGTTTAGGTATTAAAGGGTTTAGGGCCAAAAACTGTGAAATTCCAGAATTGCCCAGAACTGAAGCACCATTTTTGCATTTGCTAACTTAAGTTCGCAATTGCAAACTATGTCTATACTGCTTAACTTTGCAATTGCGATAAGTACTTCACATTTGCGAATGTTAACTGCCTAGTAGACTTCGCATTTGCAAAGATTTTGTGAATTGCCTTTCTTTGCGATTCCATGCATTACACGCAATTCCCATAACTGCTGGCTTTGCAATTCCCAATATTATTTTGCAAGTGCGAACACTGAGGGCATTTTCCAGATTTTCCTCTTTTTTGCTTCTTTTTACCTAGTTTCACTTGGTTTCTTCAATAAAACTTCTAAATCACATATAACCTGTAATATAGAAGTAAATGGAATTAAACACATGATTTTATCACTCAAACATTACAAAAATATAGGGTTAAAGACAATATAAGTAGGTAAAATACAAACTTATCAATTGTCACGCTAAGACTATGGCATTGGCGATGTCGGGATTGGAAATAGCTGAGCAAGGCTAGTGCATATAGTATATATCTGGGCCAAAGTCTCCTGGAGGCCTGGAATCACAACGGGCACAGATGGTGCATGAGTTGGTCCCACTGACTCAACCATATCTTGTATCGGCTCCTAAGCTAGAGCAACTGGTGGCTCCATGGATGTTGCTCTAGGTGCTATACGAACTGCACCTCGGCCCTATCGTAACCCTAGCCTCTCGAAGCCCTATCTGGCGGTACTAGTGGCCATCCGCACGATCTGGTTGTACGTATCCTCTCCATCTATCGAGTGGAGAGTTTCTCTAGACTCTGTCACCAGGAGGTTTATTTCATTGCTGAAGGTCCAACAGATGGTTGGGAATGGGTGTTTGCCATATTTTACTTTTGTGAGGGATTTGGTGTTGACACTCTTACTATTGATTCTGTTCCAGTAATGTTTGACTACCCGGATGTGTTTCCTACAGACCTACCTGGCATTCCACTCGAGAAGGACATTGATTTTGGTAGTGAGTTGGTGTCGGGCACTTAGCCCATTTCTATTCCTCTTTCACATGTATGTCACCGTTGATACCCAATTTTTTCCTTAAGTATTTTTATACTGAACATACTTTCAAAATAACACATATGTGCATAAATAAGCATGCCCAAGTGTTTTGGTATTTTTCCAAAATTTTAAGGTATTTCAAAACCAATTTATTGTTTATTTTTGCAGTGTAAAATCATATAATTATTCTTGAAATTACCATTTTGGTGAATAACTTACTTTATTCTCATATTTACATGAAAATATAATTAGGGTGATTTTTCAAAAATTTTACAAATTTTTATTGGTATTTTTAAAGCTAATTTGCAATTATAGCCTGTTTTTACGCTTAATAATATTTTTGTTATTGTAAATTTAGTTTTAGTATTTTTTAATCCGTATTTATGTATTATCAATTGGTTCAATACTTTTAATTTTCTTTTAAAATTATTTTTACTATTTTTATAAAATTAAATATGGATAATGGCTATTTAATATATAGCCAATCTGGCTTTCGATTGTAGCCCAAAATTGGACATCCTTATTTACCATGCCCAAACCCAGAACTCCACCTATCATTACCATTCTGGCCGTTGATCTCAACGACCCCTATTTCTCTTACCTTTGTTAACCTGAACGATCCCCCTAACCCTAATCATTTTCACCTGCAGCCGCCCTTGAATTGACATCCTATACTCACCGCCTCCGGCTCTTGCATGCCTGATGCTCGAAGGTTAAAGGCCAGACTCCAAAGGTAATCACTCAGACCTTCACCGATTCGAAGATTTCCGCCATCTTCGGCCTTGATCCTGTGGCTCTTGGTCTTCTGAGCCTGTTTCTGACCTCATCTGAGTTAGATCAGACTTTTCCAAGCCTTTGTCGTTTATTGTTATTTTGAAACCCTAATTACTCAAGGTTATTTCTGATTAATTTTTAGATCTGGTATACGTATGTGCTTTGCTTAAGTTTCTTAAACGTTTTCCCCGATTTTCCTTTCAAAAATTACTTCTTTTCGATTAGAGTTTCTGGAAAGCATCTCAAAATGCCTTTGACTCTTCTTCTACTTTTCTTGGTGTGAATCAATCCATGGTATGTTCTTCTTTTCTTTTGTATGACTCGCGTGCTTTTTCATGTGTTCTTATGTTTACTGTATTATTTGTTTTTTCTATTGTGCTCGTTTCTTTCTTCTGTTGGTCTCAACATCATGCTCTCACATGTCTACCTTATGCATTCCTTCGCTGTATTTTTTCTACTGATTTTTAATCCTTTGATTTCCTTTACCGGACTTTGTTTGAGTTCTTTATAAATATATTTCATCGATTGTTTCCTTAAATTTACACTACCTCTTTATCTCATGAACTTATTAAGTTATATGTTTTTAAAACTTGTTCCCCGTACTTCAAACCAGTTTCTACATTCTATATGCTCTAAACCTGCTATAGTGTTTGTATGTTTTCTGACGAGACTCTAAAAGAGGTCTCTAAGTCTTGTTTCTAACGCTTGCCTTCTCATCTCTGTATCATATTTGAGTAAAAACCCTAGGATTTAGAGGGTTTCTTTGGTGAGTCTGATTTTGTGTTTGAATAAGGGTTCCACTTTGAAACCCTGAATTCTCAGACTCACTCCGAGTTTTGAACTTTTTTCCGTGTTTGTAATTTTGAAACTTTCTTGATAGTCTTTCCTATTTAGCATATCTTTATTTCTTAACATGCCTATGTGCTTTATATATGAGAACGTTCTTTTAAAGGATTTCACCAACTGTTTATTGATTGTGAATCACCTCAATGTTGCTTAATTGATTGTTACTGATATTCCCCTAATTGAACATCCCTTTACCTCTCTTTCTGACTTGGTTCATTGGTAATTTGAATCCTTAATTACTTGATTTACTATGTACTAATTGATTCATTGTGTTTCTTACCTTATTTTGCTAACCGTGTATTTCAAAGATTCTTTATTAGTGTTTCCTTAGTTAAACCCCTATGTATTTACCCATAATTTCCTACTTTACACAGGATGTTTACTTGATTCTCTTTTCTTAATTGATTGTTGTCCATCACCGTTTGAGTTTGAACTCCTTAATTAAAGGAAGTTCTTAAGTCGATTGATTGTAATTTTGATACATAGTTCTATAATTACTATGATTCTTCCCTGACTCTTTACCTATTTTCCAACCATAAATACTCGACTTTTGTTCTTTTCAGAACACACTGAATACACTTTAGAACTTCACTTAATTCTCAGAACCGCTTCTAAACTTTCTTATCTGCACTTTGGCTTTCGCAAGACTTCTGCTTTCATTTGTTTTTCCTGAAACTGGTATGTCCTAATTTTGATTCTAGCATCAACCCTAATGTGTTCACTTACAAGCTTTTATGTCCATGCCTACTTTACTGCTTCATAGAGTTCAACTTCTATGTTAGTATGCATATGTCTTGCCATATGTTACTACAATGAATCCCTATTCCCCATATCCATTTTATGTGCTTGAATTGTGGTTTAAGGAATGACAATACACAAAGTTATTGTCCATGGATTAAAACTGGATCATTTGGATCCTAGGCTCTTTCAATTTCCCATACCCCATTCCCTTATGTGTGTTGAGTTAAGGTATAGCCTGACTTCATCCAAATTGCTGTCCGGGGCTGAACCTGGCCTTCAATAGGTCTAACTCTCTAATTTTTAGCTGTTAGGATGGTCAGGGGTGTGCCAACATTCCAATTGCTGGGCATGACTACCAGTCTACTTTAGCATTCCCTGAGACACTAAGTGCTGCCCCCTCATGTGAGCCAAGTGACCAAGAGGGCATTGCCGTGACCTCAACCGGTCGTGGACGTGAGGTTGCCTTGGGACCTTGAGTTCCCTATGCACTTAGACATTTGAGGGATGACTTTTCCACACTGCACTATAACTCAAATTCTGCAATAATATTTGGGGTTAAGCATTACCTGGAGTTCTTGAAACTCCTTGGAACTTTGACACATCCCAAATAAGATAAGGATTTGGAAAGCTGATCTTTGGAAGTTTGTTTGTTACACATGTTAGATTAGGAGTCTGAATTAGTCTCTCAATGGATGGAATTTTGATTTCACATGTAATTTTACCTTTTATTCTTTCTTGTTTAATTCTGGTTTGTAATCATTTTGTAATAAATCGTTGGGGTATTAGTAAAAAGGGAGGGTCAATCAAGCATGAAAAAAGGGGTAGACATCATGCCTATAGGGAATTACTATCTCTGAAACTCTAATAATTTCTGATATTCTGCGTCTCATCTAGACATCATTCCTATAAGGATTATTATTTCTTAAGTTCTACATTATATAAATCATTGAAGCTCTGCATACTCATATAGATACCATGTTAATAGGATAATCTGCATTCTCATATAGATACCATGTTTATAGGATTTTTCTGCATTCTCACATAGATACCATGTTTATTGGATTTTTTGCATTCTCACATAGATACCATATTTATAGAATTTTATATATTGTCACATAGATACTATGTCTATAGGGTTTTCTGCAATTTCATAATAGATACCATGCCTGTAAGTCGCTTCTCAAACTCTGAATTTTTATATAAGCACCATGCTTATAGGATTTTTTTTTCATTATGCATCCTTCATTAGACAAACCTATTAAAAGAATTAAATAACTAACTAATTGCATATAGACAATCTATCTATAGGACTTATGCAGAAGCGATAATAGTGTTTAAAATCAGTAGCACCTAGAAAGCATGTCTATAGGAGCTGTTAACTAAACTTGAATTGCCAACTTGTCTAAAATCAGTAGCAGTAACATCTAAACGCCTGCAGAACTTATGCCTTTGTAACTGACCATTCTTTTCTGCAATCAGTTCACTTCTTCATTTCTAAAATTAATAGATATCATGCCCATAGGTTCTGTGTAATACCGAGGCAAGCCTTAAGGTAAAATCCTTAGCGGCATCAGTCTTTAATAATTGCAACCAACAGGCAGGCCTAATTCTGACTTATTATATGAAAAATATGTGATAAATCGGTCTGCCTTGATGCTTGAGTTTATTTAAGACCTAATTAGTACATGTAAGACATGCTAAATTATATGTCTCTTTTCTGACTTGAGGAGGTTTATATGAGCCCGTTACTCTTATGTGTTCCTATAATTGTCTGATCTGCTTATGTTTGTCGCCTTAGACTTTTAACCTTTTCAAACATCGAAAAGCCCAAAATTCCCTCCCCTTTTAGGATTAGTAGTCCCAAATGCCTTCGGGACTAAAAATATTGGGAAGGGTAGTAGAATGCAATAAGTCATGATACTATTTAGCGCTTTAATACCTTAACGGGGTGGGAAGGGTAGAATATGGATTTGATGACCGGTGCGCTAATATCATGTGGGACCCCTCTTCTGAGGAGTGATTGCTGGATATTGCATTGATGTGATCCATATTTATCATAAACCTAGGACCCCACTCCCTTTATTTGCTTTCATCTCTTTTTGTAAAGTCTTTAAATCTTTTTCATAAAATTCTGCCCTCTCTACTTACTTTCACAAGTTTCAACTTATTTTTTATATGCATGTCCTTATTTGAGACTTAGTTGCTTACGTATTTATATAAAGTCACAATTGTAACATGACCGAGAAACACACTTGCAGATCCTGAGGAGTGCCTAACACCTTCCCCTCGAAATAATTTCTAGTCCTTACCCTATTCTCTGATTTCTAAATCTAAAATCCTCTCTTAAGTGTCCTAATGCATTTAATCATTAGGTGGCGACTCTTAAATTCTAAAACCAAATTCCCAAAGGGAACGAGTTGTCGTCCCAAATGTCACAAGCCTGATTATGAGTTTAGAAAAAAGGGGGCACGACAGCATGGGGACTTTCCTGGAGATTTTAACTTAAGCTGTTACCATTTCATGTTGTATGTGACTTTATTGCTTCCTTATTACTTTTACTTATATCTTTATCTCTTTTTCTTCTATGAAACTTGCTTGTTTCATTATTTGTTTTCTTTAACTCTATCTTTTACTGCTTTATTTACTGTTGTAATTATGAGCAACCATTGTAATCATTATCTTATGAACGTGCTAATACGTGACAATCTGTTTCATTCTTCTACTTGAATATTCAACATAGTATTCCTCTCGTGCCAAAAAAATACCATAGAAACATTTATAATGAGTGGTTGCGCCCTTCCAATACTATAACCACCTAAATTTGGCAAAGGCATATTTGCGGTAAAACCAGTCGATCAGCGGTTCAGTTGATGGTTCCGTGCCTTTCCCTCTTAAGTTTTCCGCTCAAGGGTACCATTCTAATACCCCATAGAAAACTTGCTCTGTTTAAATGTGTATGCATCATATCCAAACCTAGCCGAGTCAGTTATATCATCCGCATAATGACCCTTTAAGATAGCCTTGTCCAAAGTCCACTGGGTTTTCTTGGAACCCAAATGGACACTGCTACGTGTGTGTATTTATTTGGAGAATTAAATGATGCTTATGCTACTTATTGGTTTAAATAGTCATGTCCGGTGGGTAAGGGTCTAACACTTTATTTTGTAGAAAACGAAACATGAAGTCCCCAGATTCGGCATGGTAACCAACATTCACCCCAGGTTGCTAAGCTGGTGGGAAGACTCAACTCTAGTGATCAAACTCTCGTCCACAAGTGTTTTAGAATTTTGACTTCTATTCTGGAGATCCAACCCCACAACAAAATCATAGAGGCTGCAACTCTATTATAAGATAGTGATAGATCCCTGTTCCGCGTCGGAGACCTTGAAATGACACCTTTGCTCTAGGAAATGGGAGGGTTAGATGGTATTCCTTGGGAGACTCTGGGTTTCTTATGCCAGATAATCACAAGGGTAGGGGTTTCCTCAAGATTATGGGACTAAAGAAAGAGCCAGACTTAACATGTTTGAAGGACTCATATATTCCATTCGCTTATCTGTACGAGAGGTACAACCATAGCAAGTCATAACACACTTAGATGAATTTGTCCTTACCTCTTTGGGGCATATTCACAGAAGGTTCTTCGTCTATATGTTTTTCTTTTTGGGGATGGTAGTATTCCCTATGAAGAAGGCTAGGATCCACACCAGACTAACCATGGTAATCAAAACTTTGATGGAAGGAATTGGCGGGTAGCCTTTCAGCATGGTACCTATGATCGTTGCTGATATATACCGGGCCCTAGAAAATTATCAATGAGGGGCCAATAATTTTGAGGGTTTCAATTTATTACTCCAGCTCTAGCTCATGGAGCACCTCAAAATGGGTGAATACCGGCAAGAGATTCTATGCAGAGACTGGGGTGATCCATCGCCTTTCATCAACCAAGGAAAATGAATTTTATGCCTAACATGTTCCCTCAGCCAAAGGATGTTGGAGGATGGGTAGCGTTATTTGAAAATGTAAAAGAAAACCAGGTACGATGGATGTTCGAGTGGTTCCCTACGGAAGAATTTATTATCCGATCTCGGGATGCACCATTTTTGTGACAACCCAAAAGTTCATCACCGTAATCCTCCCTTTCATCGTGCTTCCGAGGCCTTGAAAACCTCTTATTTAGTCACCTCGGTTTGCGTTCATAGTCCGAGAGCGAAGCCAAAAAGTTTTTATGAGGAAATATATGAATTTTTGTGTTAAAAATATGAATTTTGATAATAATATTAATATAGTTGACTTTCATCAACATTTTGGGTAAACAGACCCGGACCCCTGATATGACGGTCCTAGAGGGTCCGTAGAAATATATGGGATCCAGGCGTATTCCCAGAATCAAAATCCTATTTCCCAGGCCCGAATACCGAATTTATTGAGAGAAATTGTTTATCAGAAATTGATGTGAGAAAATAAAATGAAAATTAGTTAGGAAGTGATGGTATCGGGCTCATATTTTGGTTCTGACACCCGGTACAGGTCTTAAATGAGAGTTAAGCGCTATCTATAAAGTTTGGTTGAATACAGACGTCATTTTACGTGTTTCAGACTAAAAAACGGGAAATATTGAAATTCTTGAGAATTGAAAGGAGAGTTTCATGTTTTGAGGCTTGATTCATTGATTTTGATGTTATTCTAGTGATTTGGTCGCTCAAGTTTGTTCGTAGGATGCTACTGAGTTAGTGTATATTTTTGGTTTGGAGCCTCGAGGGCTCGGGTGAGTTTTGGGTTAGGTCCGAGAGGTATTCGACTTAAAGAAAAGCAGGTTCAGGTATTGCAGACATTAGCACGACCGCAGCAATTTTCGTGCGGTCCGCGCTGGAGCCAAGCGGCTGTGAGGCACTTTTGTGCGGTCTGCATGACTGAGTCAGGCTGGGATTCTAGTTAACCAGTGTGGCCGCGCACCAAAATAGTGCGGTCCATGCTGGTGGGTTAAGAGAAGCCCCAGTTTTCATTCCACTCGACGCAGCTGTAGCACAATTTTGTGCGGTCCGCGTCCGGTCATCGAAAAGGTATACAAGTCCAAAATGTTAAGCCATTTTCCACTTTTCAAAAACACAAAACCTAAGGAGCGATTTTCCAAACAACGTTTCTCCTCCAAAACGATTGGTAAGTGATTTCTAACTTAACTTTCCTACTCCTTAATATATTGTAACATAATTTCAACTTCAGTCAAAGGTTTTCACAAATGAGAATTTGGGGTTTTGGGTAGAACCTAAGTTTTCTTAAAATTGAGGATTTGGACCTCAATTGAGGTTCGATTTCAAAACAAATCATATATATGAACTCGTAGGGAATGGGTAACCCGATTTAAGTTCGAACCTCGGGTTTAGACCACGTGGGCCCGAGGGGCATTTTGGGAATTTTGGGTAAAACTTTTGGAAATTCATTCTCATGCATTCAAGTTGTTTTAACTAGCATTTGTTGATACATTTTGGTAACTTGTAACTAGATTCAAGCAGTTTTCTTCTGAATTCGAGAGGTAAAGCCATCCTAGAGGCGTGAGTCGGGGTTGGAGCTTTCGAGGTAAGTGTTTGTTCTAACTTTGGCATGAGGGAATAGGATTTAGAATAATATTTGCTATGTGCTATGTGGAGTGGGTGTATAAGTATGGTGACAGTTACCTATGCGCATGAGTCTAGCATGAACGTGAGTCGTAGTTGCTTTTGAATTTGAAAGATGTGAAATAATTGAGTTAATTACTTGCTAAATGATTTATGGAGTGATAGTTGAGAAAAAAATTAGTCGAAGAAGGAAGTGTGGTATTTTTCCCTTGCCGGGAGCTATTGTTGATTCGTTTCCCTTGTCGGGACTTATCGTTGATTCGTTTTCCCCTCCTGGGACTTATTGTTTATTTGTTCTCCCTTACCGGGATGTTTAACATTGTCGTATATTTCCTTCCTCGATTGTTTGTGATCAGTGATTTAGGTAAGGAAGAGAGATTACGCATGAAGGGTCTTTCCGTGCCATGTTTTGATAATTATGCACGAAGGGTCTTTCCGTGCCATGTATTTTTTTGATTATTAGAGCACGAATGGTCTTTCCGTGCCTTGATGTGAGAATTATGTGAGGAAAAGCGCGAAGGGTGATGCCGTAAATTTACATTTGACAGTTGGTGAGAATTGAGGGTAAAAGCACAAAGGGTGATGCCGTGCATTTATGTTTGACAGTTTGGTGAGAGTTGAGAGTAAAAGCACGAAGGTTGGTGCCGTGTAGTTGTTGATTACTTGCTCTCTTTCATTGATGTTATTATTCAGTTTCCATCTCATATCGAAATTGTTACACCCCACAGCATGTCCCCCCATTATCTGTTTAAATTTTCTTGTATACCTTCCCGTTGTTGCATATATATTTGTACAAGTTAATTGTGGTAGGTCCGGTCTAGCCTCATCACTACCTCGCCGGGGTTAGGCCAGGCACATACCAACACATTGGGTCGGTTGTGCTGATGCTACACTTCTGTGCCTTCTGTGCACAGGTCAGGAGACAACTTACAGACCACAGCAGTAGCTTGGGAAAGTGCCTTTAGTCCAGAGACTCCAGGTAGTTCGCTGGTGTTCGCGGGCCCCGAATCTCTTCTAGTTCATTTTTGTTTGTTTTAATTGTATCGAAGCAGACTGCGTATCGGATTTCTTCCAAACTCTTATTTGTAGTATCATGTAGTAGTCTGTGAGTATTGTGACACTAAATCTTGGGTAGAGGACGATGTTAACTTTCTTATGCATTTCTTTTTATTTAATATTAAATTAAGACTTCCACATGAATTTATTATTTTATTATTATCTTGTTGGAAATTAGTTGAAAAAGGTATGGTTAAGTTGGCTTGTCTAGCTCCAACAGTAGGCGCCATCAGGACTCCCGATGGTTGAAAAATCTGGGTCGGGACAAGTTGGTATCAGAGCACTAGGTTACTTGGGTCTCACAACTTACGAACAAGCTCGGTAGAGTCTGAGGATTCAATACAGAGACGTCTGTATTTATCCCCCAGAGGCTACACAGTTAGGAAAATTTCCCTTTGTTCATTCTTGTCATGCGATTTTGTTCCTCAAATATTGATTGTCGTTCTACTCTGTTCTTTCACAGATGGCGAGAACACGTGCGTCTTCTTCCATGGCGCAGTAGCTCGAGCTCCCAGCAGCAGCTCCCACGAGGGCATGGGCCAAGGCTGTGCTAGAGGTCATTTTAGGGGTAGAGCTCAGTCCCAGGCAGCGGTCCCAGATATGGAGCCTCATGTTGACTTTGATGAGGAGGTTCCAGCCCCAGCAGCTCTAGTGGGCCCAGCTCAGGTCCCAGGAGGGGTTATGTTTCCCCCGGATCTCCAGGATGCTCTTATTGGTATAACAAGATTTATGGACAAGTGTCACTAGAGCGGGTCTGCTGCAAGTAGCACCTGCCACTTCTCAGGCTTGAGGAGGGGTTCAACTCCTGCTACGCGTACTCCGGAGCAGGTAGCTCCCCGAACTCAGGTTGCAGTGGTCCAGCCCACAGTGGCAGCTTATACATGTGTTACAGCTCATACCGGTGAGGCACCGGCCATGTCTTCTGATCTTTGGGGATACTTGATCGGTTTTCCAAGCTTTTCACCACCACTTTCAGCGACGCTTCATCAGAGAATCCCCAGGATTTTCTATTCAGTTGTCATGAGATCCTCAGGATGATGGGAATAGTGGAGACCAATGGGGTCGATTTTTGCACCTTCAGGCTTATAGGATCCTCCAAGACTTGGTTGAGGGATTAGTGCCTATCTAGACAAGCAGAGTCTCCAGCTTTGACATGGGATGAGTTCGCGGGGCTATTCTTGGAGAAGTTTCTCCCTGTCACTCAGCGGGAGGCACTTCATAGACAATTTGGACGCCTCTAGCAAGGCTCCATGACAGCTACACAGTTTGAGACTAGATTTATTGATTTGGCACGCCATGTAGTTGTGATACTCCTTACAGAGGGAGAAAGTATCCTAAGATTCATCGACGGATTAATTCAGCTAATCCATCTTTTGATGGCCATGGGAGTTAGTAGTGATATTACCTTTCAGGAGGCGGCAAATGCGGCCCACCGGTTAGAGATAACACTTGTTCGAGCGGGTAATCAGGGGTCAGACAAGGGGCCTCACAATTCTGGTAGGCTTAGTGGTGTCTCATCTAGAGGCAGGGATTCATATGACAGAGGCCACTCTTAGAGGCTTCCATTCGGCACTTCAGGTTTCTCATGGTACTCTAAGCGGTGGTGGTCCTCAGTAGTAATATTCGGATCATCAGACTTTTTATGCACCACCAGCTCCCATCAGTGCACCGCCACTTCAGAGCTTCAAGGAGGGTATACAGGTCGACAGGGCCAGCAGTTTCTGCAGCCGAGGGCATGTTATAGTTGTGGTGACACGATTCATATTGTGAGGTTTTTCCCTTGATCCTCGTGTAGTTCTCAGCACAAGGGTCCTCGCCCTACGATTCAGGAAGCAGGTGATCCACTGGCCGCCCAACCGGCTAGAGGCGGGGGGTACGGATCATAGAGTTGGAGGGAGAGACTGTAGAGGTGGAGCTAAGACTGCCAAAGGTAGGGGGTCAGCCAGCAGCCGATCGTCAAAGAGATACTGGTGAGGGAGATGGGGGCCAGCCCCATTGTTATGCATTGCCAGCCAGATAGGAGGCCGAGACATCAGATGCTATGATTACAGGTACTATACTGGTCTGTGATGCTTTAGTATTATTTGATCCGGGATCTACGTATTCTTGTGTGTCATCCTATTTTACACCCTATTTGATCATGCCTGGTGAGGCTTTAGATATTGGTGTATATGTGTCCACACTGGTTGGTGATTCTATAGTGGTCGACTGAGTGCATCTCTCATGTGTGGTAGTATTTGAAGGTCTTGAGACCCGTGTCAACATATTGCTCTTAGATATGGTAGACTTCGATGTTATTTTGGAGATGGACTGATTGTCCCCGTATCATGCTATTATGGATTTTCACGCCAAGACCGTGACTTTGGACTTGCCAGATTTGCCCCGACTTAAGTAGAGAGGGACCCCAGGTCATGCCACCTGCAGTGTTATTTGGTTTGTGAAGGCTCGACGTATGGTTGAGAAGGGGTGTCTAGCATATTTGGCGTATGTTCGCGACTCCAGCATAGATGTCCCATTAATAGACTCTGTTCCTATTGTTCGAGAGTTCCCTGAGGTTTTCTCTTCAGACCTGCCGGGTATGCCACCCCATAGGGATATTGATTTCTGTATTGATCTGGCTCCGGGCACTCATCCTATTTCCATTCCTCCATTTCGCATGGCACCGCCATAGTTTAATGAGTTGAAGGAGTAGCTTTATTAGAAGCTAGGATCCCATGGGATCAAGTTTGATTCATGGACAATAATTTGCAGTATTGCCATGCCTCAAACCATAGCAGGAACACATAGAGGGTGGAGGTTTCGGGTTCATAGTAGAACATGCCGAAAGAAACTTCAGCATGATAGAGTAAGTGCTGAACTATACAGAAGCAGTACGCAGACATGGATACAAAGATAATAAATAAAAACAATGTTGTAGTGTCGCAAAACTTTAAATTAGGACATACCAGTTTCAAAGAAGCAAATAGAGAGAAAGCAGGCAACATGACATGTAACAGGCCACAATACAATTAACAAGAGAGAATATTTTTGAGTGTAAGTGGCAGTTCAAAAGAAAATTACGAGTGCTGGTGTGTGTTTATGTCAATGAAAGAGTCAAGTATTTATAGTGTAAGAAACAAGCAGAAATAAGGTAAGGAATGTAATTCAAAAATAATAAGGGAAATATGTGTCCATTAAGATCAAATCAGTATCAAAGACTTCCTTTAATTAAAGAATTAAATCAAATGGTAGCATGAACGTGTTAATTAAGGAAAGAAATCACATAGGGTTGAACATGATCAATAAGGAATTATTTCCAGCATAGTACGAGTACATAGTAGGTAATAGAGGCTAGGTTCATTAGACCATTAATCAAGGAAAAGCCTGTAAGAATCTCATACCAATGTAATCGAGGTAAGGGGATCAAATAAAATTAAGTAGAAAGGTAGGGGTCTAATGTTCAAAGGAAAGTATTCCAACAAGTCCAAGAAAAAAGGAAAATAATTACAATAAGGAAAAAATAAATTACAAGAGTGCAATCAGAATCACTCAAAGAGATTTTAAATTAGTCCACAATCAAGGGTTATTTGAAAGGGAATTTTAGCATATAAAGGAGTGCATAACATTTTTCATGCAAGGCTGAAAGTTGCAAGGGGAATAATCACATGGTAGTCACATAGGTCGAATTCACCATCTTAGGGTAGACAAAGGGAATTTATAAGAAGCGTGCAAAAAGGTAAAGTAGAAAGCTTTTCTAAAAACTGTAATCCATTTCTAATAAGAGCAGAAGATCAAAAAATCACATAAAGTACAGGAGTTGAAGTAGAGCTTTCGAAACATAGTTAGGGAATTGATGAAGCAACTTTAGACATCCAATAGGTCGAAAAAGACTTGGTTTTTGAAACCAAACAAGTTCAGGGATGAGGAAAAAATAAATCACGTAAAAAATAGCCTCAAAACTCCGACTTTATAGAGTTTTTAATATTAATAGAGTGTAGAGACGAAAACTAGTAAATCAGGCAAAAATAATAATGAAATAAGTTCAGAAATCTCCGAAAGGAGCTGAGACCTTTAACATGCACTTTCCGGTAGAAGAAACTTATGAAAAACATAATAAAATTACAAACATGCGAAATATAGTAGAAGAACTCAGAAGAACAAGGTATAAGAAACACAGTACAAGAAACAGATCAGAATCACGTTAGAAGAAACACATAAGAATCGCAGTAGAACATGATAAATCAGAGAAACCTTAAATCGGAGAAGATAAAGGTCCTGAAAGCAATGTTTTTGGAAGAAACTGTTAGAAAACATTTGAAAATTCAAGATAAACATAGATCTAGAATAGATCCAAAGAAATCAGAAGAACCACGAAAAGTTAGGGCTTCAGAAGAACCAAGATGGTGAGAAAGACTTCTAGAATCATTGATCTAAGTAGAGAAGTCGAGATCAGGCTCTAATGGTCATGGCTTGCCGGAGCAAGGCCAGAGACGGCCATAGAAGTCGAATCAAACAGAGTCTGGGCGAAGCTTCTTCATGGTTAGGGCTTAAAACTTTAGTAACCAGGCGTGTAGGAGTTATATGAGGCCGATATAAGACTTCAATGGCCTTGGAAGCCATAAATTCCGGTGGTTTAATGGTGGAAATTGAGGCAGCTAGGGTTTATGAGAGAGAATTAGGAGAGGGGGAATCCAAGGGCGACTACCGATGAAAATCGATAAGGGTTTGGGGGTATTGGAAAATTAAAAGGGAAAGGGTGAATATGAGTCGTTGATATAAGTGATCAACGGTTGGGATTAAAAGGGTCGATCCGGGCGGGTTTTTAAAAGGTCGTGGTTTGGATAGCTTGAGGAATTGGGATGGGTAATTGAATTTGATAATTGGGTTTAATTAGGGGTGTCAAATCTGGCCATACTGAAATACAAAAGGGCTAATATTTAAATATCCATTTCCCTTATTTGTTTTATAAAAATAGTAAAATAATTTTTGAAAATAAATAAAATGTACTCAAATGATTAATAATATATAATTAAAAAATAAAATACTCGGGTAAAATTTATAATGATAAATACAATTAAATCTTAAAATAGGCTAATATTGCAATTATATGCAATTTAGCTTTAGAAATATTATATAAATTTGTAAAAATATGAAAAAATTATGTTAGCTATATTTTAGTATATATATGATTATATAATAAGTGAACTGCAAAAAATAATAATGTTGGGAATAATTATTGACTTTTTCTTGATAAAATAGGGCAATGAATTGATTTAAAAATTATTAAAAATTATGAAAAATAGGAAAACCTTTGGACATAATTTTATATGCGTATACATGCTATTTGAAAGGTATTTTGCATATAAAAATATACAAGCAAAATTTGGTATCAACAATATCAAATTTCAATTTTTCTCAATAACTATCCGATTCACGCCGTTTTAATTGCGTTTATTACATAATTTCATAAAATTATCTTAAATCATATATAAGACATGAATCGGGTGTCGGAACAAAAATATGGGCCTGATACTAACATGTTCTAATCAAAATTCATTTCCAAACCTTATAGACAATTTCAGAAAATAATTTTTCTTCAAAAATTAATTTCTCGTGCTTGGGACCTGGAAATTCGATACGAGCATACGCCCAAGTCCCATATTTTCCTACGAGAACTCTGGGACAATCAAATCAGGGGTCTGGGTCCATTTACCCATAATGTTGACCGAAGTTAAATTAATTCATTTTATAGTCCAAATTTATAATTTTTCACAGATTTTCACATTTAGGCTTTCTCGCTATGCACCATGATTTCGCATGCAAATCAAGGTGATGCTGAGAGAGATTTTTAAGGACTTGGAACTTAGAATTTAATTTTTAAACAATCTTTCCACCTCTAAAATAATCGTTCATCCTCAAATGGACAGAAGAAGGAAGTACACGAGTTGGGTAAAAGATGGGGATAACGGCTCCGCATATCGTACTCGGATTCCCAGGTCGATGCCACAGGAGGCTAGCCTCTCCACTGAATGCAAGCAGAAGGAAAACTCTTCGATCTCAACTAAAAAACCCGCCGGTCTTGAATAGCTACTGTGTCGTCCTCATAAGAAAAGTCCATGTCCAACTAGATAATGCTGAAATCTAACACGCGGGATGGATCGTCATGATACTTACGAAGCATTGATGCATGAAACACTGGATGCACAACTGATATAATCAATGGAAATGCAAGTCTATTAGCCACCTCCCCCACTCGATATAGAATCTCAAACAGGCCAATGAACCTAGGGCTATGCTTTCCCTTCTTCCCAAACCTCATCAGGCCCTTCGTAGGCGACACTCGAAGCAATACCCACTCACCGACCATGAATACCAAATCACGAACTTTGCGGTTTGCATAACTCTTTTTCTTCGACTAATTTGTACAAAGCTTGTCTTGAATAATCCAGATCTGGTCAAAGGCATCCTTAACAAGGTCCGTACCCAACAACCAAGCCTCTCTCGGCTCAAACAAACCAACCAGAGACCGACACCGCCTATAATATAAAGCCTCATAAGGAGCCATTTGAAATCTCGATTGGTAGCTGTTGTTGTTGGCAAACTCTGTTAAAGGCAAAAATTGATCCCATGAGCCTCCAAAGTCAACGACAAAATCCTGGAGCATATCCTCCAAAATCTGATTGGTCCACTCAGACTGCCCGTCTGTTTAAGGGTGAAACACTGTGCTCAGCTCAACCCACGTTCCCAACTCTCGCTGAACTCCCCGCCTGAAGCGTGAGCTAAACTACGTACCTCAGTCCAAAATTATAGATAAAGGCACACCATAAAGGCGAACTATCTCCCAAATATCGATCTCTAATAACATCTCAGAATAATAGGAGACTACCACACGAATGAAATGCGTTGACTTGGTCAGTCTATCAACAATGACCCATACTGGGTCGAACTTCCTCCAAGTCTATGGGAGTCCAACAACAAAATCCATAGTGATCCGCTCCCACTTCCACTATGTATGCTCAATCCTCTGAGATAAATCATCGGAGCCTCTGATGCTCATACTTAACCTGCTGTCAATTCAAACATCGAGCCACATACGCAATGATATATTTTTTCATTCTCCTCCATCAATAATGCTGCAACAAATCCAGATACATCTTCGCAGCGCCCGGTTGAATAGAGTTAGGAACTACGAACCACCTTCTAAAATAAACTCTTGGACCCTATCCATATTGGGCACACAAACTCGACCCTGCAATCTCAAAACTCCATCATCACCCAAGGTAACCTGCTTGGTACTTACGTGCTCCACCGTGTCTCTAAGGACACAGAAATGGGGATCATCATATAGCCAATATCTGATACGCTCCAAAAATGAAGAGCAAGAGACTATGCACGCTAACACACGGCTGGGCTCAGAAACATTCAACTAATGAACTGATTGGCCAAAGTCTGAACATCTAAAGCAAGCGGTCTCTCACTGACAAGAATATAAGCAAGACTGGCCATATTGGTAGACTTCCTACTCAAAGCATCAGGCACCACATCGGCCTTTCTCGGATGATATAGGATAGTGATATCATAATCGTTCAACAACTACAACCACCTCCTCTTCCTAAAATCTAACTCTTTTTGCCTGAACAAACACTGAAGACTCTTGTGATTAGGGAACATCTCACGTGCCATGCCATACAGATAATGCATCCAAATCTTCAACATGTGAACAATTGTCGCCAACTCAAATAACAAACCGGATAGTTCTTCTCATGAATCTTCCATTACCACGAAGCGTAGGAAATCACTTTGCTATCATACATCAACATCGCACCAAGTCCAATACGAAATAGATCACAATAAACTATATATGGCCTTGAACCTGTGGGCAAAACCAACATCGGTGCTGTAGTCAGAGTTGTCTTAAGCTTCTCAAAGCTCACCTCGCACTCATCCGGCCATCTAAACTTGGCGCCCTTTTTGGTTAACCTGGTCATCGGGGCTGCGGTACATGAGAGCCCCTCCACGAACGGACGGTAGTAGCCTGCTAATCCAAAGAAACTCCGAATCTTTGTAGCTGATGGTTGGCCCAAGTTTCAGTTGAGTTTTGAAGATTGACAAATGAACTGATGGAAGGACTTGGTCCATCTTGTACTACACAGTCTGAATCAACCAGTGCACATGTAGAGCACGTGAGGAAGATAATGCACTAAAGATTAAGCATCATTATCTTCTGAGCATAATGGAAAAGGTTGCATTTGGGACAAGGAGGACAGTCTCCTTATGTGAAGAGAACTTAATCCTAAGTTAGGATAAGAGTTGGAGTTTGCGTTGGCTAAGGACTCGAATTGTGTATGAATGAGAAGTGGAGTCTTAATCAAACTCTAACTACTAACTCAATGTATTATTACGTTAGTTCTCTTTTACACGTAACACACACAACCAGAAGCAAAGCATTTTGAGAGCAAAAAGGGAAAGTCTGATTTGCAAGAAACATATGCAAGTTACAAGTGTGTACGCCTACAACTACATGAACATAGAGAAGAACCAGTTCCATCTGAGTGTTTATTTCTAGTTCAATTGTAGTAGGTTTTTATATTGTACCTTTCAGCTTTCCTAGAAGCAATTGTATTAGGTACCTTGTGTCACCAAGTTACAGTTAACTTGATAGTGTTGTGGCAACTGAGGCTGTGTGCTACACTGGGATTAGAGTTTAATCCTTAGGTTTACAAAGAGTCTTTGTAAATGCTGTTTTGGCTCATTAATTTTAGTGGAGTTTTGGAAAATCCTACTGAGTAGTAGGTCGTGGTTTTTTTAACCTTTTGAGCCTGGTGTTTTCAACGTAAAAATATCTATGCACTTTATTTTCAATTTTTATTATTCCGCAAACTTCTATAGTTAGAACACTTAGAAGAACCAAGTTCTTTTAACGCGAAAATTAGGTACCTCACAAATCACCCCCCTCTTGTGTGGTATTGACGTTTATTAACATCAATTGGTATCAGACTAGGTTATCCTTGAAGCGGTTAACACCTTAGGAAAAGATCAACATGAGTGCACCACCTTGGAACTGGGAAGGACGGTCTACTGCAAGGCCTCCACTCTTCCATGCGCTCTACTATTCTTGGTGGAAAAATAGAACGAGAGACCACATCATGGGTGAAGATTATGAACTTTGGGACATCATCACTAATAGTCCTCTTGCTACAACCAAGAAGAATGCTGGAGGAATTGATGTTCCAAAAACTAGAGCTGATTGTACCGCGGAAGACCTAAGGAAGTGGGAAAAAAATGCTAAAGTTAAAAAATGGCTAGTGTGTCTACTTGGCCCTGATGAGTACAGTAGGATTCAAGGCTGTACAGCTACCAAGGAGATTTGGGACACATTACAAGTGTCTCATGAAGGAACACCTCAAGTGAAGAGGTTAAGAGGAACTCTATTGTATTCTTAATATGAGAATTTTACTATGAAGGATGGTGAAACTATCAAAGAGATGTATACTAGGTTCACTATACTGACAAATGAACTTGAGTCTCTTGGAAGGGTTATTGTGGAAGAAGACAAGGTAGATAAGATTTTAACTAGAGTTTTTCCAATCTCCTGAGAAAGCAAAATCACTGCCATTCATGAATCCACAAATATTGCTACTCTGAAACTAGATGAATTGATTGGAAACTTGACTGCTTATGAATTGAGAAGGCAAACTATGAAGATGGATGCTCCAAAGAAAGAAAGAAGTTTGGCTCTCAGAATCTCAGAAGGATCAAATCTTGAATATGATGAAATGGCAATGATAACCAGAGACTTCAAGAAATATCTTATGAGAGGAAAGGGCTCTTCAAGAGGATCAACATTCAACAAACCCAGGGCTCCTGAGAAGCAGGCAAATGATGGTTGTTTTAAATATGGAAAGACAGATCAAATGATCAAGAACAGCACTCAATGGGAGATTGAGTGGAAGAAAAAAAGGGCATAAAGAAGGAATAGGAAGAAGGAATAGGTTCAACCAAGGAGAAACAAAGGTACTACCAAAGCCATCGTTGCTGCATGGGGAGATACGTCACATGAAGACTCAGAAAATAAAGCTGAAGATGAGCAAGACATTATGGCCATTGGAGAATCAGAAGGCGAACAGGAGGTAAATATTTTACATCATAAAGAAAATATTAAATTCCTTTCTGAAGAAAAATTAGCTGAGCTCTTGATGGACTTCATAGATGAGTTTGAAATAATAAATAGTGAGAAAGATGTTCTGTTTAGAGATTGTGCAATACTAGAAGAAAAATGTGAAAGGTTAGAATCTAGGGCTGATGAGAGTAATAACTTAAATACTGAGTTGACGAACCAGGTTCTTCAATTGGAAAACAGTGTCCTAGAACTCAAGTCTGAAAACTTATAGCTGAAAATAGGGAGAGGAAAGAAAAAGCTGATCAATCATTTCTCAAACTAGAAGAAAATATAGGAAAAATGAAAGATGAGCTGTATAAGAAAGATGAATCAATCAAGGTCCTTAAAGAAGAATTAGGAAAGGTAAAGCATGAATTATGCAGAACATGCAAATGGAACAAGGCTTCTGATGCACTCTCCTCACTGTAAGAGCATCACATCAGCAACAAGCGAGGACTTGGGTTTAGGACACAAGCTCCAAAATGGGATCCCAAAAACAAGTATCTCACTTTTCCCGAGAACAAAATCTATACACATTGTGGTAAGACTGGCCATTACAAAAATGAATGCAATGCAAAAGGAAAGGCCAGTCAAAGGAACAAAATTTTCGTTCAAGGAAAACACAAATTGCATGGCTGGGCAAATAAAAATTTAATTCATCCTTTTTCCCATTGAATGGGACCCAAACTAGTTCTGGTTCCTAAGACTAATCCTTGATTTCATTTTGCAGGTCCAAGTGAAAGGAAGTACCCAAATTTGGTACATGGATAGTGGCTGCTCAAAACATATGACTGGTAATAAGGACCAATTTCTTTCACTTGAGAACCTAAAAGGAGGCAATGTCTCCTTTGGAAATGGGTAGAAAGGTGAGATCATTGGGGTTGGAAAGGTAAGAAAGACAGAATCTCATTCCATTGAGAATGTCTATGTATGGCCCGGTGAAAATGAGTGCTCAGATGTTAGCAGCTCATAGAGTTGAGTCTACCTGCGTGGGTCAGATTATTTTTACTATTTTGCACTTAAAAATGTGAAATCGAAATTTTTCTAGAAAAGGTCCAATCAACGGTTCAGAATGCGGTCGCGGATATGAAATGCGTATCGCATTTCTGCCGCAAAAAGCAGAGAGCAACCAATTTTGATGTTTAAAATGCAGTCAGATTTGCGGTCGCATAATCACTATGCGAACCGCAGATTGACCGCATATGGTCCCTGAAGAAATTCGAAGGTCAGTTCTGTGGTGCATTCTATGACCGTAGAATAGGAATGCGGATCGCATATCTACCGCATTTCCAACCCGAAAGGTCCGAAACTTGATCCATATTTGCGGTCCATTCTGCGGACCAAATGTCAGTTCTACAACCGCAGATTGCGTCGCAGATCATGCTCACCTGGTATTCTTCTAACATTTTAGACCAGATCCACCTTTTATTGAAACACCTTCTCCCTAATTTATAACACATTTCTGATCAATTCCAGGTATGCACGACTAACTATGATCCTTGTGAAATCTCCATGTGTTAGTTTGTGAAATTGTTTGATAAATTATATTCATGTGGGATCATTGTGAAACTCTTGTGATGTATACTTGTGTGGCAACACCTTGTGGTGGAAGTTGAGGAACTTGTAATTGAAAGAGTTTGGAAATGGTGGAATTGAAAATAATGTGGAACAACGTGTATGATTGGTTGTGAACAACGGTTGCGGTAACCCAAATTGTGTACAAATTGATGAACATGAGGAAATTATTTTTGATAGTTGTGGAATTACATTATCCTTGTGGTGGTTCTATCTTAACAATGTGCTATAGTTGATTCCTTATATTTTTTGTTGTGTTGTATGTTGTTGTGAACTGAAACTGTCAGGCGGGGTCGGGTTGCGCGCCGCAACACGGTGAAATAAGGTGTGGGTTGAGGTGATAAGGGTGACTGAGGTAATAAGGGTGGATGAGGTAATAAGGGTGGAAAATGTGATCCAATATCACTATTGATATGAATAGAAATCATGAAATGATCAATGTGGAATTGTGAAAGGAGACAGCAGGAGAGTTTGTAACCTGTGGGGCACTGATTTACCCTTTGTTTGACTAATTGTATCCTTTGTTGTGAAATATTTGGTTGTTGATCCATGGTTGTACTATTATTGTTCAGCTTTACACTAGTATATGCATTTTTGGATTGAGTTTACTTGGCACAGAGTTTGTTCATACATGCTAGTACAATTCAAATGTACTGACGTCCCTTTTGCCGGGGGCGCTACATTCGTGTTATGATTGTAGGTGGATCCATTGTAGGCACTCCAGTCCACCGTCGGTAGCTCATCCTCCTTTCTATCAGCTGTGTACATGTTGGTGAGCCCCTCTCCTTCTGGGGCCCTACGTGGTTCAGGCCACCTCTGTTGTTGTAATAGTAGTTTTGTTATGTCATTTCAAAGGTATAGCTGGGGCCTTGTCGCTGGTAAGTGTTGTATTATCTTTCTCTTAGAAGCTCCGTAGACAGTGTAATGTGGGATAGAACTTATGTATATAGGTGAATGTTTTGGGCGCTGTAAGTTTGTACATCACGTTCCCTGTTAATCATAATGTGTGCTTATGAAAGAGAAGTCTTATTTACTTCCAATTGCATTTAGTATCTTTTGGCTAATTAACAATGAATAATGTTGGGTAGCACATGGGGGACATGAGAGGCACCCAGGTCCACTCGAGCGGGGATACCCCGTTGAGTGCCTGTCATGTCCTTCGGGTTTGGGGCGTGACAGTCTATTTGATAGTTGGCTTGAAATATAGCCTGATAAGTGTGTCACAACTGTGTGACAGAGGTAATCTTGTGGCTTTCACTTTCTTAAAATGTTTTGTGATTAGCTTTACTACTGAAAAGATTGTTTTGCAGGGAAGAAGAGTTAACAACATTTTCATTGTAGATTTGTCGACTCTTTCCGAGAATGAGCTTACTTGTCTGAGTGTGGTAATTAATGATCCCCTCCTTTGGCACAAAAGACTTGGCCATGCTAGTCTAAATCAATTAAACAAATTAGTTTCCAAGGACTTGGTGATAGGGTTACCTGATATCAAGTTCAAGGAAGACAAAGTTTGTGAGGCATGTGCAAGGGGGGAGCAGCTAAGGTCATCCTTCAAACCCAAGAAAATGGTAAGCTCGTCCAAGACGTTGGAACTGGTTCATATGGATCTTTGTGGTCCAATGAGAGCCATGAGCAGAGGTGGTAATAGATATATTTTGGTGACTGTTGATGATTATTGTAGATTTACCTGGGTGTTGTTTCTAACTTCTAAAGATGAAGCATTTGAAATGTTCAAAGCTTTTGTCAGAAAAATCCAAAAACAATTAGGAAATCAACTTGCATCCTTTAGGTCTGATCATGGAACTGAATTTGAAAATGTAAAGTTTGCTGAATTTTGTGATGAAAATGGAATCTATCATAATTTCTCTGCCTCTAGGACTCCTCCCCAAAATGGGGTAGTTGAAAGGAAGAACAGGACCCTTGAGGATATGGCAAGGACAATGTTACTTTCAAATAAACTACCTCATAGCTTTTGGGCAAAGGCTATAAACACTGCTTGCTATATAATTAATAGATGCATGACCAGACCTCTGTCGACGCCCCCTTTTTCCCTAAATCGAAATCGGGTTTTACGACATTATGGAAAAACAACTCTCTTTCCCGTTTGAGAATTTGGTTATGAAATTTGAAGAGTCTACACCTAATGATTATAGTGCAGTAGAACACTTAAGAAGAGAGTATTTTAAGAAGGAAAATCGGAGTTCGGGTATGGGCTTGAGATTATCTCAAGGGGAAGGTGTTACTCACCCCTCGAGATCCACTAATGTGGTTCCCGACCATATTAATTGTGACTTTATAAAGAGATGAAGCAATTAGACAAATAAGGTTCACATATATATAACATTCACACAACTTGAAAAGCCTTAAAGAAGTAGGAAGGACATAAAATTGAATAAAAGGGAGGATTAATTTGCAAAATGGAGAACATTTGAATAAGCGAACAAAAAGAGAGGGGTCCTAGGTTTAATTACAACATGCATCATTTGATATAATATCCGCACATATCCCAAAGAGGAGTCGCTTTATGATATTATCGCATCATCATCATCTCCATATTATACCTTTCCCACCCCGTTGAGGTATTTGAACGTGTTGGTATCGTTTACTTATCTCATGCTAATACCCGTCCCAATCTATTAGTCCCGGGGTATTACGACTTCTAATCCTAAGAAGGGGGTGAGAGATAGGATATATATAGAGTTTCAATGGTAAAAATACTAGAACAACAGACAAAAAACACATCGCATATAAATGGTATGCAAATAGGACAATTAAAGGCTCAGATAAACCTCGTAACATAACAACAACTAGTTAGCATGACTTCAAATACTGATTTGGTCTTTGAAAAGAGGTTAAAGAACAGGAAGACTAGTTTGACACATGAAAGTTAGATAGAAAATCTGTTTTGCGCCCCTCGGGCCCGTTATTATGAGTTGACAGGTTTTAAAATCAGGAGGAAAACATTGGTTTCAGACAAGAATCTGTTAAAAGATATTTAAAGTTGCAGAGGAGATTAGAAATGGTTTGCACTCAGCCGAACAACTTGTATATAAAAAGAGACGTAAGAAGAAAAGTTTTTGAAAAAAAAGGCCTTAAGGTATTAAACTTAGACGGGAAAAATGTTAAAAACCACAGATATAGAATTTCTTAATAAAATGTTTAAAGGTTCAGACTAATGTGAAAGCGGAAGACTTGGGACCGATTTAAAGGCAAATACACTCAAGAACAATTGGACTGAAACATTCTTAAGAACTAGGCGAGCTGGACATGCCCATTGATCTTTTTCCGTTACTGCGTTATACAAGTTTGGACGACCTAATGTTTTCCCTAGCGTTTATATGATGCCTATAAGTATATTTTCTTGGCTAAATTATGAGAATGTAAAACTATAAGCATGGTTTCTATATGAGGCAGTAAGAAGGCAAACCTATAGACACGATTTTCTATTATGAAGTGCAAGAAGATAAACCCTATGAACATGGTATCTATATGAGATGGTGCAAGAAAGTAACCCTATAAACATAGTATCTATATGAAATGATGCAAGAAAGTGAACCCTATAAACATGGTATCTACATGAGATGATGCAATGCAAGAAAGTAAACCCTATGAACATGGTATTTACATGAGATGATGCAAGAAAGTAAACCCCTCCCATGTTCCCTTTCACTAGATTCCCCAAGTTCTTTTATTACAAGTTACTTACCAAAGTCTGGACAGGAAGGGGATTAAACATGCTGAATTGAACAATACAAACAAATTTGGGGAAGGGGATTAAACATGCTGAATTGAAATACACAAACATACAAGGGAAAAGGGAAAGGGGTTAAACATGCTGAACTTTAAGTGCAATATACAAACAGATAAGGGAAAAGGTGCAAGGGATTCAACATGCTCAAACTTAAACCGAACAGACAAGGGAAAAGGAGAAGGGATTCAACATGCTCAAAATTGAACTGAATAGACAAGGGAAAAGGGGAGGGGATTAAACATGCTGAACTTGAATTGATACACAATCAGATTTGGCAAAGGGGATAAAACATGCTGAACTTAAATTGAAATACACAAACAGATTTGGGGAAGGGGATTAAACATCCTAAAGTTCAAATCGAAATACACTAACATGCTAAGGGGAGGGTAAAAGGAGGTAGACATGCTGTACTCAAATTGAAATACACAAGGAGTGAGCAGGGTCAAGTAAACAACTAGTTGGAGGTTGATGATATAAAATTAGGAGCCTACGAGTTGCAACTCGAATAAAAGGGCAAATATAGATCCTTATAATTAGCCTTGGATTTCAGCCGGCTAATTCTTAGCAAGAGAGCAAGTAAGAGAGAAGGAATATAGAAGAGAAGAGAGTTTTCAGTGAGGATTAGAGAGTACTCGTGTATCAGTGTGTGCTTGAGGTGAGAAGAGGAGGAAGGTATTTATAGTTTGAAAAATAACAGCACAAAGGTAAGAAAATAATTCCAGTATCAATTACAATCAATTAAAGAAAGGGTTTCCCCTAATTAAGGAACCAGAATTGAGGTAAATAACACAAATTTATTTTTGGAAGAAAATAAAATAAGTCACAAAATGCAGGACAAGTTTGTAAAAGGGGTTTGAAATTCACACGTTTAGTACATAAGGCAAGCCATTCATATAGAGGATCAAGAAACTAATTTTTGCACTTCGTCAAAGAGCATGTCCAAATTAGAAAATCATAAGAAGTCAATTTTCCCAAAATTAGGGCGACCAGAAAAGGAAAAAATAGAACTATTTAAAGAGATGCACAAACTCGAGCATGTAGCAGTAGCACTCAAGTAGGAAATCAAAGACGACAAGGGGTGTAATTACAGAGCGAGTAATTACACAGAGAAAAATAAAAAAGAAAAACCCTTGAAGCTTAGGGCTTTCGTCACACATAGCGAGTAAAGAAGAACAGAGATGAAAGTGAACATAAATAACGAGCCGGGAACACAGTAAACATATTAGCTCAAAAACCCTAGAATTAACATTGTAAAGAAATACCTAAGAGCCATGGTGGAAAATACTCAGAAATCACAATAATAACTGAAAGAAAACACAGTAGAGCAAAACAACAAGCGAAATCAGATTAATCACGGAAACCCTAATTTTTTAGAAGACGAACAATTTGAAAAACCAAATCAGCAAGGAAAATATGACCAATACTTAAAATTATTTTGAAAACACTATGTAAAAAATAACTACTCCGAAGAAAGCATAGGGAGTTAGGGTTTCAGAGATAGCACCATAGATAGCGAGAAAGCCTAAAACGGACTAGTTCGGAGTTGACGAAGGACTCACAGCCTCAAGGCTCGTCAGAAAAGGGCCGAACACGGCTACAAAACTCATGTTAGAGAACTTCGGGATCGATCAACTCTGAAGTAGGGCTCCGATCTTCGAACCCAGAGACCAGGAGAGGTGAGGAGTGACATATATAGGTGTTTGATGGCTTGAACGACCATGAACACCGGTGAAATAGAGTTGGGGTTGCTTATGGTTTGAGATGGGGTAGAGAGCGTTTAGGGATTCAAAAGCGGCTGGTTTGGGAGAACTGATTAGGGCTTTAGGGTTATTTGGTTTTAATTTTAGTAAGTGGGGTGTGGGCCGTTGATCTCATCAAAAGAAGAAGTGGGGCGGGTTGGGTTTATATAAGTTTGGGTCGGGTAATTTTAAGATTGGTCTAGGTAATTGGGGGGGGGGGGTGAATTTGGGATGAAATGTGGCTCAAAATTGAAAGACTAAAGGGCTACAATTTAAATGACCAATTTTCCCCTAGTTTAATTTTATAAAATAGTAAACGTTATTATAAAAATCCAATTAATATATTGAGTTAATAAAATACATACAAGTATCGACTAAAATTATAATAAACGATTTTGTAGTTAAAATACTTGTCAAATTGATAAATGGGCTAAAATTGCAATTTAATGCGCTTTTAATTTAGAAATACCTAATGCACTTGTAAAATTTTGTAAAAAATTATGTAAAATATACCTTTATGTAAATGAGAGAATAAAATAGATTACTTATTGAGACTAAATATTAGATTTTATAGTGCAAAATAAATCACAAATTGGTTTTAAAATACTTGAAAAAACTGTAGAAAAATACTAAACTTTTGTGGATGCTAATATATGTATCTATATGCTACTTTGGGAATATTTTGAGTATAGAAATACATAGGGAATAATTGGGTATCGACAGTTGCCCCTCTTTACCCGAGGAGGATGAAAGAGTTGTCGGGTAAAGACAAAATGGCTAATTTTGACCGGAAATAACAACTGTAAGGGAACTTTGACCACGCTCTAGCTTCTACGCGGCCTACATTTCATTGGTTTTACAGGAATCGGCCCATATGTAGTTCAGGAACCATTGGCGGGATGTGCCAATGACAATTTGGAAAAGCGAACGCGACGGGGTTTGAGATTTGTCAAGGGTTCGGAGATCGGACAGGCTACAGAGAACTGGAGCGGGACCGCTCCTGCTGAGGTTGTTGTGCCTGCCGCCGCACCTGCAAATGAACGATGTGCGCATATATTTAATAATTTAAATATGATGCAAGTTAATATTGACCAGGACTGCTGTCTTCAGACGATTAGGATGGCGTCCACAGACTATGACGTCCTGGGCTATGAAGAGCATAAAAGTAAAGATTCGCAGGCCATGAAATGGTGTTCTCGGGCTATGCGGATGGTGCCTCTAAACAATGATGCCTTAGAATAAGTTGGCGATATTTCAGCCTATGAGAAGGTGGCAATATTTCAGCCGAATGAATGCAAGGGGGGCGATGTTTCAGCCAAAGCAAGAATTTAAAATGCAGGGAGGCGATCTTTCAGCCAAATGAAATAGGGTGGCTATTTTTTTCAGCTAAATGCAAAATAAAATAGGTAGAGCTTAACCTCGAAAGGCAGAGAATAGCCTTATGCAATGCAAGATGGAGACAACACTTAGTCTCGAAAGGCAGAGAATAACCTTGTGTAGGATGGAGGTAGAGCTTAACATCGGAAGGCAGAGAATAGCCGTATGCAAAAATGCAAAAAATGCAGACAGAGACAGGGCTTAGTCTCGAAAGGCAGAGAATAGCTTTATGCATAAGGGAGGTAGAGCTTAACCTCGAAAGACAGAGAGTAGCCTTATGCAATTCAAAAATGCAGATGGAGACAGAGCCTAGTCTCGAAAGGCAGAGAATAGCCTTATGCAGGATGAAGGTAGATCTTAACCTCGAAAGGCAGAGAGTAGCCTTATGCAATGCAAAGATGCATATGGAGACAAAGCTTAGTCTCGAAAGGCAGAAGATAGCCTTATGCAGGATGGAGGTAGAGCTTAACCTTGGAAGGCAGAGAGTAGCCTTATGCAATGAAAAAATGCAGAATGGAGGCAGAGCTTAGTCTCGAAAGGCAGAAGATAGCCTTATGCACGATGTAGGTAGAGCTTAACCTCGGAAGGCAGAGAATAGCCTTATGCAGGATAGAGGTAGAGCTTAACCTCTGAAGGCAGAGAGTATCCATTTGCAAAAATGCAAAAATGCAGACGGAGACATGGTTTAGTCTCGAAAGGCAGATAATACCTTATCCAGGATGGAGGTAGAGCTTAACCTTGGAAGGCAGAGAGTAGCCGTATGCAATGCAAAAATGCAGATGGAGACAGAGCTTAGTCTCGAAAGGCAGAAGGTAGCCTTATGCAGGATGGAGGCATAGCTTAGTCTCGGAAGACAGAGAGTTGCCTTATGCAATGCAAAAATACAGATGGAGTCAGAGGTTAGTCTCAAGAGGCGGAAGATAGCCTTATGCAGGATGGAGGTAGAGCTTAACCTCGGAAGGCAGGGAATAGCCTTATGCAATGAGAAAATGTAAAGGACGATGGTGATTTTCTTAGCTGGTAGATGATTGCGATATCAATGACTGCTGGGGAAGTGTTGAACGTAGATAGTAAGCCTTTGCTATGTAAGTAGTGGTTTCGGGAACTTCAGTTTTGTAAAGCACCTGTATCGCCTATTTGCATCCTGAATTCCTGCACCCAAAGAAAGATCGTGAGTTCTGTAAGGGGGAGGTTAGTTCGCATCTCTCGAATCGTGGCGTCTTGTACCATTTTGGGTAGCGTTGGTGAAGGATAGTGATATAAATGATTTTATACAGATTTTGGCAATCGTGATGCAAATGTATAAGTATAAGTAAACAAGAGATAATTTCGTTTTGTGATGAACCACAACTGCAACGTGGTTCGTAGAACGACAACCTTGTTGGCTCCGGAGTTTTGAGGGTCCTCCTAAAAATTCTTCCCCAGTTTATTGAGCTGGTGCTATTGATGGCGGTGCTTAATGACTGAAAGCAAATTGACCTTAGAATTTTAAGGGTCCTCCTCAAAATTCTGCCCCAGTTTACTGGGTCAATGCTGATGCGGAAACTCACAAACTTACTTCAGAATTTTAAGGGTCCTCTTCAAAATTCTGCCCTAGTCCCAAATGCTGGGGAAAGTGGGATTTTATTAAGGATGCGACCAAACCCATAGGGCTGCTTACGTATCCCCTCTTAAACGGGAATCAGGTTAGGCGTAGTTCAAATTACATCATAAAGCATACTGATTAAATGTAGTATCTTTTCCTGCATCTGAGTTGATCGGTTTTGGAGAGATTTCTCCATCCATTTCCGCAAGAATAAGGGATCCTCTAGTTAGAACCCAGTGAACCATGTACGGACCCTGCCAGTTGGGAGAGAACTTCCCTTTGGCTTCATCTTGATGTGAAAATATCTTTTTCAACACCAGCTGCCCTGGTGTAAATTTCCTTGGTCGAACTCACTTTTTGAAGTCTCTGGACATTCTGTTCTGATATAATTGACCGTGACAGACATCGTTCATTCTCTTTCCGTCTATAAGGGCTAACTGCTCGTAGCGACCCTTGACCCATTCTGCGTCATCTAGCTCAGCTTCTTGTATGATTCTCAAGGATGGTTGGCTGCTTCCACAGCTCCATTCATCTGAGGTCTATAAGCTGTAGAATTTCTGTGACTGATCTTGAAAGTTTCACACACCGCTTTCATCAAGTCGCTGTTGAGATTGGAACCATTATCAATGATAATCGATTCTGGCACACCGAACCGACAGACGATGCAATATATGACAAAGTCTGCCACGGCATTCTTGGTTACTGCTTTGTATGATGTTGCTTCAACCCATTTAGTAAAGTAATCAATTGCCACTAGGATGAACCTGTGTCCGTTTGACGCACCCGGCTCAATTGGTCAAACGACGTCCATTCCCCAGCCGGCGAACAGCCATGGTGAGCTCGTTGCGGTGAGCTCATTCGGAGGTACCTTTATCATATCCGCGTGTATCTGACAGTGGTGACACTTTCGGACATACAGAATGTAGTCTGTTCCATAGTCATCTAGAAATATCCTCCTCGTAGTATATTCTTTTATAGAACAAAACCATTCATATGCGGCCCACAAGTCCATGAGTGCACTTCCTCCAATAATTTGGTTGCTTCTGTCACATCGACACGACTTAATAGTCATAAATTAGGAGTCCTCCTATACAAGATTCCTCCGTTGTGAATGAAATTGTTGGACAACCTTCAAAGCGTGCGCTTCTGAGTAGCATTAGCAAGCTCTGGAAATTCTCCTGTTGTCAGGTACTCTTTCATGTCGTGGAACCAGGGTTTTCTGTTGGCTTCTTCCTCAACATGTGCACAATATGTCGGTTGATCATGAATCTTGACCTAGATAGGGTCGATGAAGTTTGTATCAGGATGCTGAATCATGGATGACAAAGTGGCAAGCGCATCTGCGAACTCATTCAGTATTCGTGGAACGCGCTGGAATTCTATTTTTCTGATCCTCTTTCTTAACTCCTCTATGTGGTGCAGATAAGGGAGTATCTTTGAATTCTTGGTTGCTCATTCTTCTCAAACCTGGTGTATGAGTAGGTATGAGTATCCGATCACTAGCAGCTCCTGAATGTTCATGTTAATGGCCAGTTTAAGCCCCAAGATGCAAGCTTCATACTCGGCCATATTAGTGGTGCACGAGAACCTGAGCTTGGTGGATACCGGGTAGTGCTGAGTGGTTTCTGATACAAGGACGGTTCAATTACTAACTCCACTAAAATTTGCTGCTCCGTCGGAAAACATCCTCCACCCGTCATAGGATTCTGCAATATCCTCTCCTATAAAGGCTACTTCCTCGTCGGGAAAATCTGTCTTCAGTGGTTTATACTCCCCTCCTACAGGATTTTATGCGAGATGATCTGCCAAAGCCTGTCCTTTAACTGCCTTCTGGGTAACATAGACAATGTCGAAATCACTCAACAAAATTTTCCAGTTGGCGAGCTTTCCAGTGGGCATGGGCTTCTGAAAAAAATATTTTAGTGTATCCATTCTTGATATAAGGTAGGTAGTGTAAGCACAGAAATAATTCATCAACTTCTGAGCTACCCATGTCAAAGCACAATAGGTGCATTCTATTAAGGAATACCGAACCTCATACGGAGTAAATTTCTTGCAAAGGTAGTAAATAGCTTGATCCTTTCTCCCTGTCTAATCATGTTGTCCCAAGACACAACCAAATGCTCCATCAAAAACTGAGAAATAGAGCAACAAGGGCCTCCCAGAATCAAGCGGAACCAGTACTAGAGGCATAGAAAAGTATTCCTTGATCCTTTTAAAAGCCTTTTGACATTCATCAGCCCATTTGGTGGCGGCATCCTTTTTCAGCATATTGAAGATAGGTTCGCAGATGAGGGCAGACTGAGCTACGAAGCTGCTGATATAGTTGAGTCTCTCCAGGGAACTCATTACCTCTTTCTTGCTCTTCGGCGGTGGCAACTCCTGAATAGATTTGACCTTTGATGGATCCAGCGCTATTGCTCAGGGACTTACGATGAAACCCAATAACTTTCCCGCAGGGACCCCTAATGCACACTTGGCAGGATTGAGTTTCAAGTTATACCTCCTTAATCTGTTGAAAAACTTTCGGAGGTCCTCCATGTGATCTGCGGCCTTCTTGGATTTAATGATGATGTCGTCCACATATTCCTCAATCTCCTTATGTATCATGTCATGAAATAGGGTAGTGACGGCCCTCATGTAAGTAGCTCCCGCATTCTTCAACCCGAACAACATCATTCTGTAGCAATACATTCCCCAAGGCGTGATACACACCATTTTCTCTGCATCTTCTTTACCCATCCATACCTGATTGTACCCCGCGAGGAAATTAACAAATGATTGCAACTCATGATTGGCGCAATTGTCGATCAGAATGTGTATGTTTGGCAAGGGGAAACCGTCTTTGGGACTGGCCCGGTTGAGATCTTGGTAGTCGACACAGACTCTAACTTTCCCATTCTTCTTCGGTACTGGCACAATTTTAGCTAAAAAAGTTGGATACTCTACAACTTGAAGAACTCTGGCATTGACCTTCTTGGTGACCTCTTCTTTGTTTTTTAAACTCATATCTGGCTTGAATTTTTTGAGCTTCTGTTTTACCGGCGGACATGCAGGATCTGTCTGCAACTTGTGAGAGACGATGGATGTACTGAGGCCAGTCATATCGTCGTAAGACCGTTTCAAGATATCCTCATATTCACTCAAGAACTCTGTATATTCCTCTTTCTCTGTCTGTGATAAGTGCACTGATGCGCGTTTCTTTGACATTCTCCATATCTCCCAAATTGACGACCTCGGTTTCATCCAAGTTGGCTTAAGTCTATTCTCATAATTCTCAACCTCTCTGAAAATCTCTTCTGGTATATCATCCTCCTCTGAGTCTATGTCCGTTTGTTGCATAGCCTCGTTGCAAGTTACAATTGTCGGTTCATCATCAAGATACGTAATAGTAATGCTGTGTGGAAATAAAGTAAATAGCATAGAAAAGTAATGAATAGCGAGATATTGATAAACTGGAAAATGCTTTCGATTAAATTCATAAATGTTCAAAACATCGGAGCTTTTTTTGGAAAGTAAAGACAATGCGGGAAGTAAGGAAAACAACTAAAATAAAGATGCATGATGCTTGTTCAGCCTTGCTACCCCGAAGATTTTCGGGTGATGGCAGTCCTAATTGACCACTTGGTGAGGTTCTCCCCTCGGTTCACAGCCTGAATGGAAGGGCCTTCCTCCCATTCCTCTTCAAAAGTCACACAACATTCCATGTCTTGCTCCAGAAACAGGTACTTCATCACCGCAAGAGCCTCGTCTTCTTCTGACTCGTTGAGAGTGTCGGCTGGTTGAAATGTCTACTCCAACTGAGGTACGGGGTATTCCAATGGGTAATATGGGCCGCGCCATGGTGGGGACCAGTTTTTGAATTCCCACCAAGTGTACTCCTGCCCTAGTCCGAAGGTAATACCATGCTTCTTCAACTAGGTAGGTTTTGTAATGCCTTGAAGATTCTTACCATGTCCTTTCCTTGGTTCATACCCACTCCAATTAAGAATGCTCTCAGCCTTGTTACTCCACCAATTTTCCTTGTCCACTGCATTGACTCGCTCAATATGATGATATGTTTCTCCACCTATTCTTCTTCTGCCTCTGATCATCGTAATGGTCTGGCGACCGTATATGAGGTTGCTACCGACGCCATCGATGATTACTTCCTGATGGTTCCATTTGAACTTCACAGCTTGATGTAAGGGTGATGCCACAGCCCCAGCGGCGTGGATCCAGGGTCGTCCCAGCAGTAAGTTGTAAGATGCTGGTACGTCGATGACTTGGAAATCAACACCAAACCAAGTGGGCTCCATTTGCAAACACATGCTAATCTCCCCGAGGGTAGACCTATGAGAACCATCAAAAGCTTTAACGTTAATAGCCCCATCTTTTATCTCATGCAATCCTTTGCCCAAATTATTGAGGGTGATCAATGGATATATGTTGAGGCTAGAACCTCTATCGACACGATCCTGCTGATGAAATGATCTTCATACTACACAGTGATATGTAGTGCTTTTTTATGGCCGAGTCCTTCAGGTGGCAATTCGTCCTCGTGGAAGGTGATTTTGTGACTTCCAGTACTTGTCCTATCATGTTTGCCATCTCTCCTCCTGTTATGTTGCTCGGGACATAAGCCTCGCTCAATATCTTCATCAAGGCATTTTTATGCGCCTCGGAGCTCTGCAGTAATGGCAAGATGTAAATCTGCATAGGAGTCTTGCTTAGTTGTTCAACAACTGAATACTCTTTAGCTTGTATCTTCCTCCAGAGATCATCAGGTACAGTTTCAATAGGAAGTCTAGAGGCGTGCTTGCTAGAATCACCTACGTGCTCTGATGTGTACACCCTGCCTGTTATACTCATACATTTCCCGGCAATTGCTTCACCCGTGCGTGCTTTTCCCTTCCTTCTTGCCTCGGCCGTGTAGTCCCAAGGTATGGCATTTGACTGAAATAGGGTTATGTCTGACATGGTGACCAGAATGGGCACCCTTGGGGGGTAACATAGCAACTTCAATTGGTACGGGTGTCTTTGGAGTCACGAACTCCACCTCAATTTGCTTTGGCATTTTTGTAGGAGGTTCCTTGAACTCAAATGGCACAGATACGTTCACCACATCGCCCTCAGATGGCTGGATTTGTACAATAATAGGATTAAGACTGATCGCCTATTTCTTGGGCTCATATCCTTCAGATATCAAAATGATTGACCCTTCCGGGTCCCAGTCGTCCTCATCCTCAATCATGTGGATTCCTCCACCTTTGTGGTCTGGTAGAGGGTTAATACGAACATTAAGAGCAAGCTCCTTAGCTATTATGACCTTGTTGTCAAATAAGGTCTGAATTTTGCGAGCGACACTCATCGATGGTATGGCCCTTCATCCCCGAACGGTATGCGCAGGTTTTATTTGGGTTGATCCACTGGGAAGGGTTTTTTGGGGTTATGTCTGGGATGGGTGTGACATATCTAGCGGCTTTGAGCTTCCCATACAGTTGGTCAATGGGTTCAACAATAGCAGTGTATTGTCTGGGCGGCTTTCGGTCAAAGTTTGGTCTTGGTCGTGGGCAGTTTTGGCGGGTAGGTGGTGATGGATAGTGAGGAGGTTGGGAGTTGTAAGCTTGGTATACGGGTGCGGGTTGGGAATATCCTGGTGAGGTGGGTTGATATGTTGGTGATGGAGATGTTTGGTAGACAAGATGTAGATTTTGATAGGTAGGTGAAGGTGCCTGGTAAATTAGAGAGGGTTGATATGCGAGTGGGGTTGGAGGGTAGGGTTGATATTTCATGGGAGAGTGGTTTCTCCGGGCATCCATTACAGAGTTTACGTCCTTTTTCTTCGACGTACCACCAGATTGTAAGGCTTTATTGGTGTCCTGCAATGCCTCAAGGTTACTAACCATACAATTTTGATCCTCTCTTCAATCCTTTCTCCCAGTTTGATGATATCAGCGAACTTCTGCCCCTCTATCAGCATCAATCTTTCGTTATATTGTGGATCCTGAGCACGGACGAAAAATATGTTCATTTGTTCTTCTTCCAAAGCCGGTCTAACCTTGGCATATTCCGACCTCCAACGAGTAGCATACTCGCGAAAGGTTTCGGTGGGCTTCTTCTTCAAATTCTGGATATAGAACACGTCCGACGCATTCTCAATATTGAACCTGAAATGGTCCATGAAATCGGACGCCATGTTTACCCAAGTCGTCCAATTCTTCGCATCTTGGCTGATATACCAAGATAAAGCATCACCTTTAAAGCTCCTCATGAACAGTTTCATGCTGATCTTTTCATCTCTACCAACTCCCACTAACTTGTCACAATACATCCTAAGGTGAACACTGGGATCACCCGTACCATCAAACATTTCGAACTTAGGAGGTTTGTACCCCTCTGGGAGTTCGACATCAGGTTGAACACAAAGGTCTTCATAATTTAGACCCTATACAGCTTTACTACCTTCCACGCCTTGAACCCTGCTAGTGAGTTTCTTGAGTTCAGCAGCCAAGTTCTGAATGAGTGACTTTGATTCTGACACATCTGATATGGGCTGTGTATAGTACGGCACAATATCCACAAAGATAGGGGTATCTTGGTGGTTTGGAGCATTTTGGGGGCCTGGATGAGCGGTGTAGCATTGTTGTGATCTTGGATTAGGGTCTTCTGCAGAGGTACATGGACCTCATTGTTGACATCTGTAGTAGCAAGGGAGATGGACAAACTTGCCAAACTCCGAACCTGGTCTAGTTCCTCTCAGAACCTTAGCAAAGTTTACTCCAAATGAGCAGCAGTTTCTTTGGTGATCGGGGTACCTTGGGAAGTTCCTTCAATTTCCTTTCTTGCTTCATTATCTCCCATATTTCCTTTGTTCCTGTTTCTGGGGGGACTCGGAGGAGGAGGAGGGCCCTTAGATCTTGTTGAGTACGCGGATGGTGCCAGAATTCACGAACTAACCTCTGGGGAGGGGAAAAATAAAAGAAAAACAAAAGGTAAAAAACTAGTGCGGATTCTGAGAAAGAAATATTTGCTATATTTAAACACGTTGTTGCAAGAATATAGGTCATTTCCTATTTGCGTGCCTCATTGTGCCCGAGGTAGGCCTAGCGAGAGATATGATTTGGAAAACTTATAACACCAAGTGCCTCATTTTATCGACAAAAAATAGAACGAGTCAAAACAGACTGAAATAAAGAGAGATCTTCACTAACGACCAAGGGCCTTATTTCTTCAAGAAAGCAGTAAGAATCCTAACTACTTGGTCTAGTAAGGACCTTCCCCCGATTCGGTATCATTGCCTCCCTCGTACAGTTTCATCAGCTCGCGCAGTCCTAAAAACAAATAAGCATGAGCCAAGTTCCCACCTTCGTTGCCTTCAGTTTCCTGATAGTCGTTAGTCCTTTTCAGAAACTTGCCTTTCAGCTCCACTAAACCCCATTCCAAGTAATCTAAATGGTTATTTGCGCAGGCAGCCATGTCTTTCCGCTCATTGATTATATTCTATTGGGACTCTAGTATTTCCCGATGTTCACTTTCACACTCTCGAATCCGTTTGCGCAGCTGATTGTACTTAACCTTTGTTGTAGTCTCCTCATCAATAACCCTCTAATCGTGGACGAAATCCGTTTTTCCCAAACCAATATGATCGCCTTCTAGCCACCCTAGATAAAGTGGCACATGCCCCGCTTGATACCTGTTGGGCTCCATGGATTCCTTTTCCAGAATAAGTTTTGAATTCCACATATACTGAGCCCGATACCTGTGTGGGCTATCTTCATCTTGGAAATCAGCCTTGTAGTGACTCATGTTTTCTACCCTCGGTATAATCTGCTTTCTCCCTGCTTACCTCATGACTCGGAGAAGAAGATAAGGGCAAGTTCCTCTTAAGCCTATGAGGACAAGGAACGACGCATCCCTAGACTGAATGATAAACTCTTAAGTTGGAAACCACTCGTACATCCATTGTACCTGCTCTTCGCTCAGATTGTCTAATAGTTCTACCCATCCACTGGCGTCTTCCGGGTGAGCGAACATATCTGGCATGAAGTGCATTCACTTCGGATGATGGAAAGCGATATGGTCATCCCAATCTCGATGGATGATCTCCTATCTATACTCTCCCATCTGAAGATGTTCAATGAGCCAGAGTTCTAATAGCAAATTGCACCCTTCCAAATGCGGTGCCCCTTGTTGACATATTTCTAAGGCTCGGTAAAATTCGGCGAGAGTCATGGGTGTTATGCTGCATGTCTGCCCGTCGATACCGTTCAGTATGGCTTTGGTCACCATGGCTAGTCTTGTATGGATTCTAGCCTTCGTCATCGTAAAGACTATCAGGCCCAGGAAACAGAACATGAATACAAAGGCTCTTCTATGTATGTGCCCTAAAGAGGTGAGGACAAACTCGTGCATGCGAGTGCGGTAGGAATTGCTATATCCGAACCATTCGTACATGGAATCGAAGGATATGTAGGAGTCCTTCACACTAGTCAGATTAGGATTCTTTTTGAGCCCCATAATTTTCAAGAACCCTCTACCTTTGCGTTTTTCCGGCATAAGCAACCCCGGGCTATCCCAAGGAATTCCGGTTAGACCCTATTCCAATAGTGGCGTCAATTAAATACCCCAAAAGCGGAAGACAGACCGTTCACTATCTTAAAACATAGTAGCAGCTTCCACAATCTTGTTATCTAGCCTAACTTCCAGGAGTGAAGGAAGATTTCCGAAGTGCTTGCGGACGAGAGCCCGATTGCTACCATGCAGATCATCCCACCAGCTTAGTGACTTCGGGTGAATGTTTGATACCATACTGAATCTGGGGACCTCGTGCCTCATTTCCCGCAAAATAGAGTTTTATGACGTTAACCCCACCAGACTCGACTATTTAAATCAATAATTAGAAAAAGGTATTTAGTTCTCCAAATAAATTCACATAACGGAAATGTCTGTTTGGGTTTCGAGGAAACCCGATGGACTTTTGACTTGGGCTATCCTAACAGGTAATTATGTGGATGACATAACTGACTTGGCTAGGTTTACCATGATGCATGAACAGTTAAACAGAGTAAGGTTTCTATTTTTGAAGTCCTAGACAAGGTACCCTTGAGCGGACGGCTCAAGAGGGAAAGGCACGGAACCGTCGACTACACTGTTGATCGACTGGTTTTACCGCAAATATGCGTTTGCAAAATTTAAGGGGTTTGTAATACCGGAAGAGCGCAACCACTCATTATAAGCATTTCAATAGGATTTGTTTGGCACGAGTGGAAAATGATGTTGAAGGATGCGATAACAATAATATGTACATGTATTTTCACATTCATACAATAAGATTACAATAAATGCTCGGAATTTAAGACGGAATTGAAATAAAGTCAGGTAATAAAGCAGTAAAACAGTTACAGAAAAAGAAAGACATGAAGAAATAAGTTAGTTATTGTGGGGAAATGATTAAATCAATAAATAAAGGTAGTAAAGAAAGCAATAAAGTCACGAAACACGTAATCGTAAAAGCCTACAAAGAAATCCTCAGCAGAGTCGCCATGTTGTCGATGCCTCCTGTTTGCCTAATACAAAATCGGGTTTTACAACATTATGGGCAAAACGACTCTCTTTCCCGTTTGGGAATTGGGTTATGGAATTTGAAGAGTTGCCACCTAATGATTATAGTGCATTTGGACACTTAAGAAGAGAGTATTTTGAGAAGGAAAACCAGAGTCCGGGTAAGGGCTTGAGATTATCTCAAGAGGAAGGTGGTAGGCACCCCTCGAGATCCACTAATGTGGTTGCCGGCCGTGTTAACTGTGACTTTATAAAGAGATGAAACAATTTATCAAATAAGGTTCACATATATATAACATTCACACAACTTGAAAAGACTTAAAGAAGAAGGAAGGACGTAAATTTGAATAAAGGGAGGATTAGTTTGAAAAAGGAAAACATTTGAATAAGCAAACAAAAACAGAAGGGTCCTAGGTTTAACTACAATATGGATCATTCGATACAATATCCGCACATATCCCAAAGAGGAGTCGCTTTATGATATTATCGCATCGTCATCATCTCCATATTCTACCTTCCCACCCCGTTGAGGTATTTGAAAGCGTTGGTATCGTTTGCTTATCGCATGCCAATACCCGTTCCAACCTGTTCGACCTGGGGTATTAGGACTTCTAATTTTAAGAAGGGGGTGAGAGATAGGATATATATAGAGTTTCAAAGGTAAAAATACTAGAACGACAGACAAAAAACACGTAGCATATAAATGGTATGCAAATAGGACAATTAAAGGCTCAAATAAACCCCGTAACATAACAACAACTACTTAGCATGACTTCAAATACTGATTTGGTCTTTTAAAAGAGGTTAAAGAAAAGGCAGACTAGTTTGATACATGAAAGTTAGATAGAAAATTCGCTTTGCGCCCCTCAGGCTCATTATTAGGAGTTGACAGGTTTTAAAATCAGGAGGAAAACATTGGTTTCAGACAACAATCTATTAAAAGAGATTTAAAGTTGTAGAGGAATTTAGGAATGGCTTGCACTCAGCCAAACACCTTGTATATAAAAAGAGACGTAGGAAGAAAAGATTTTTCTTAAAAAAAGGCCTTAAGGTATTAAACTTAGACGAGCAAAACGTTTAAAACCACAGATTTAGCATTTTAAAAAAAACGTTTACAGGTTCAGCGTAATGTTAAAGGGGCAGCCTTGGCCTGATTTAAAAGCAAACACACTCAAGCCCAATTGGACTGATACATTCTTAAGAACAGGGCGAGCTGGACATGCACATTGATCTTTTTCCGTTATTGCTTTTTACATGTTTGGACGACCTACTATTTTGCCTAGCGTTTATATGATGCCTATAAGCATATTTTCTAGGCAAAATTATGAGAATGTATAACTATAAGCATGGTTTCTATATGAGGTTGTAAGAATGCAAACCTATAGACATGATTTTATATTATGAAGTGCAAGAAGATAAACCCTATGAACATGGTATCGATATGAGATGATGCAATAAAGTAAACCCTATAAATATAGTATCTATATGAAATGATGCAAGAAAGTGAACCCTATAAACATGGTATCCACATGAGATGATGCAAGAAAGTAAACCCTATGAACATGGTATCTACATGAGATGATGTAAGAAAGTAAACCCTATGAACATGGTATCTACATGAGATGATGCAAGAAAGTAAACCCCTCCCATATTCCCTTTCACGAGATCCCCCAATTTCTTTTATTACAAGTTATTTAGAATAGTATGGACAGGAAAATAACATTAAAGGGAGTAAATACATCAATGCTACAACAGGCCCGAGGAAGCGCAAAGCAACTTTATGTCCAACAATAAGCATTTTACCAAATCCGGGCTCCCAAATCCAAGGCTTCCTCTTTAGAGTAGTGCAAGTGTGGAATTACTAACCCCAAAGCATCCAAGTTCAAAGGAGACTCTGAGGCCCCCTAATCATGGCTTACCAAGGGGAACTAGGACATAAAGCATTAAGAATAAGTTTAAAAGTGATGAATTAGAGGAAGACCAATGTAGGAGGTGGTCATACCTAGCCAATAGAGTGAGGTTGGCACACCTTTAACCACATACAAAGGTTTACAAATAGGAGCAGACTTGTAAACAAGTCAGACTAGGGCCTGTATGGTGATTAGAACACCAACATGCCTTTGTCAAGGCTCAAACACATAACAATGGGGGGTAGGGAATGGGATTACTTTGAGTATAGGCTGTTAAAAACCTTAGTTCTAGACTAGGAGTGGCAATGAGATTCCACCTTAATGCAGAACACCCTCATATTCATACAGGGATCAGGGATAAAGGAATCATATAAAAGAGCAAGACTAAATTAAGGGATTTAGGGGAAAGTGGTATACAAGAACTCAAACCACAATAATGAACAATAAACAGACAAGAGAAGGGATTGAGCATGCTGAATTGAAAACTAAAACATAAACAGACAAAGATGGACAAGCGGATTAAACATGTTGAACTTAAATTGAACTATAAAAACAGATTTGGGGAAGGGGATTAAACATGTTGAATTGAAATACACAAACAGACAAGGGAAAGGGAAAGGGGGTTAAACATCCTGAACTTTAATTGCAATATACAAACAGATAAGGGAAAAGGGGCAAAGGATTCAACATGCTCAAACATAAAATGAAAAGACAAGGGAAAAGGGGAAGGGGATTAAACATTCTGAACTTGAATTTCACACAAATAGATTTGGGGAAGGGGATTAAACATGCTGAACTTAAATTGAAATACACAAACAGATTTGGGGAAGGGTATTAAACATGCTAAAGTTCAAATTGAAATACACTAACAGGCTAAGGGGAGGGGAAAGTAGGTAGACATGCTGTACTCAAATTGAAATACACAAGCAGTGAGCAGGGTCAAGTAAATAACTAGTTAGAGGTTGATGATATAAAATT
The DNA here is from genome assembly GCA_034376525.1 of Nicotiana benthamiana. NCBI lineage: Eukaryota > Viridiplantae > Streptophyta > Magnoliopsida > Solanales > Solanaceae > Nicotiana > Nicotiana benthamiana. The sequence goes on along the minus strand of CM067329.1, from coordinate 133,142,362 downwards.
AGGACCCTACCAGTTGTAACTTGAATAACAGGGCAAATATAGATCCTTATAATTAGCCTTGGCTTTCAGGTGGATAATTCTTAGCAAGAGAGCAAGTAACAGAGAAGGAATGTAGAAGAGAAGAGAGTTTTTTGTGAGAATTAGAGAGCACTCGTGTATCACTGTGTGCTTGAGGTGAGAAGAAGTTGAGGGTATTTATAGATTGAAAAATAACAGCACTAAGGCAAGAAAATAATTCCAGTATCAATTACAATCAATTAAGGAAACGGTTTCCCCTAATTAAGGTACCAGAATTGAGGTAAATAACACCAATTTATTTTTGGAAGGAAAATCAAATAAGTCACAAAATGCAGGACAAGTTTGTAAAAGGGGTTTGAAATTCACACGTTTAATACATAAGGCAAGCCATTCATATAGAGGATCAAGAAACTAATTTTTGCACTTCGTCAAAGAGCATGTCTAATATAGAAAATAATAAGAAATCAGTTTTCCCAAAATTAGGGCTATTAGAAAAAGGAAAAAATAGAACTATATAAAGAGATGCTCAAACTCGAGCATGTAGCAGTAGCACTCAAGTAGGAAATCAAGGACGGCTAAAGTTTTAATCACAGAGCGAGTAAGTACACAGGGAAAATAAAAAATAAAAACCTTTGAAGCTTAGGGCTTTTGTCACACATAGCGTGTAAAGAAGAACAGAGATGAAAGTGAACATAAATGACGAGCCGGGAACACAGTAAACATATTAGCTCAGAAACCCTAGAATTAACATAGTAAAGAAATACCTAAGAGCCATGGTGGAAAATACTGAGAAATCACAATAATAACTGGAAGAAAACACAGTAGAGAAAAACAACCAAGGAAATCAAAGAAATCACAAAAACCCTAATTTTTTAGAAGACGAACAATTTGAAAAACCAAATCAGCAAGGAAAATATGAGCAATACTTAAAAAATATTTTGAAAACACTAGGATCCAGAGGAGATCGTAAAAAAGTAAATACTCCGAAGAAAGCATAGAGAGTTAGGGTTTCAGAGATAGCACCCTAGTTAGCGAGAATGCGTAGAATGGACTGGTTCGGAGTTGACGAAGGACTCACTGCCTCGAGGCTCGTTTGAAAAGGGCCAAACACGGCTACAAAACTCAGGTCGGAGAACTTCAGGTTCGATCAACTCTGAAGTAGGGCTCCAATATTCGAACCCAAGGACCATTAGAGGTGAGGAGTGATGGATATAGGTGTTTGATGGCTTGAACGGCCATAAGCGCCGGTTAAATAGAGTTGGGGTTGATTATGGTTTGAGAGGGGCTAGAGAGCGTTTAGGGTTTCAAAGGCTGCTGGTTTGGGAGAACTGATTAGGGCTTGGAGGTTATTTAGTTTTAATTTTGGTAAGTGGGGTGTGGGCCGTTGATCTATGATATCAACGGCCAGGATCAAAACAAGAAGTGGGGCGGGTTGGTTTTATATAATTTTGTCGGGTAATTTTAAGATTGGGTTAGGTAATTGGGGGGTGAATTTGGGCTAAAATTGAAAGACTAGAAGGCTACAATTTAAATGACCAATTTTCCCTTAGTTTAATTTTATAAAATAGTAAACTTTATCATAAAAATCCAATAAAACTATTGAGTTAATAAAATACATACAAGTGTCGATTAAAATTATTATGAACGTTTTGTAGTTAAAATACATGTCAAATTGATAAATGGGCTAAAATTGCAATTTAATGCGATTTTAATTTAGATATACCAAATGCACTTGTACAATTTTGTAAAAATTTATGTAAAATATATCTTTATGTAAATGAGAGAATAAAATAGATTACTTATTAAAATAAAAAGATTTGAGACTAAATATTAGATTTTATAGTATAAAATAAGTCGTAAATTGGTTATAAAATACTTGAAAAAAAAATGTAGAAAAATACTAATCTTTTGTGGATGCTTATATATGCATGTATATGCTATTTTGGGAATATTTTGAGTATAGAAATACATAGAGAAAAAATTGGGTATCAAAAACCTCTTGTAGAGAAAACTTCCTATGTGTTATTTAAAGGGAGAAAACCAAATATATCACATCTTAGGGCTTTTGGTTGCAAGTGTTATATGCACAATAATGGCAAATAATCCCTAGGCAAGTTTGATTCCAGAAGTGATGAGGGATTGTTCTTGGGATATTCTTCACAGAGCAAAGCTTATAGAGTGTTTAATAAAAGAACTCTATGTGTAGAAGAAAGTGTAGATATTATTTTTTATGAAACTAACACTCTTTTTGAGATACATGAACATGAAGATGAAGCCGTTGGACTGGTGAGATAACTGATTGAAGCCACTACTCAAGTCAAGGTTACATCAAAGGAAGGAAGGAACAGGTGATGGAACAGGTCCTTCTACCCTGAGCAATCAGACATGGGGAACTAATGTGAGAAGTACTGAACAAAAGGAATCCGTTCTTGAGCTCGTTGCTCAGCAGCAAGCCAATGATGACACATCCAGCAGGAGCCAGTTGATTGGAAAATCTTACACTTACCTGAGTTCTCACCCCATTGAGAACATAATCAATGATCCACATCTAGAGTCAATACTAGATCAAAAATTGTAGAACCTGTGTGCATTTGATGCCCTTTGTCCCTGATTGAACCTAAGAATATGAGTGAAGCTCTACTAGATGCGGATTTGATCAATACTATGCAAGAAGAACTCAATTAGTTTGAAAGAAGCCAAGTCTAGCACTTGGTTCCAAGATCTATGGACAGGTAAGTCATTGGGACAAAATGGGTCTTCAGAAACAAGCTGGATGAAGATGTAACAGTTACAAGGTTGGTAGTTCAAGGACAAAATAAGGCAAGATTGGATCAACTTGCTCCAGTTGCTAGACTTGAAGCAATTAGACTTCTCATAGCCTTTGCAGCACATATGGAATTCACTCTTTATCAATGGGATTTGAAAAGTGCCTTCCTAAATGGCTATCTTAAAGAAGAAGTGTTTGTGAAGAAATCTCGTGGATTCGAAAGCAAAGAATTTCCTGACCATGTATACAAGTTGGATAAGGCTCTTTATGGTCTCAAGAAAGCTCCAAGATCTTGGTATGAAAGATTGTCAAAATTTCTTCTTGAGCATGGGTACAAAAGAGGTAAACTTGATAGTACCTTGTTCCTAAGGGAAAAAGCTAAATACTTTATTGTTGTACAAATTTGTGTCGATGACATAAATTTTGAGGCTACTACAGAGAGGTTGAGCAAGGATTTTGCAAAACTAATGGGAAGTGAATTTGAAATAAGTATGATGGGAGAACTCAATATCTTCTTGAGTTTTAAAATCAAACAATGTCCAAACGGTACCATGATTCATCAGTAGGAGTACACAAAAGAACTAACCAAAAAATTTAAAATGAAGAATCCAAAGAGATAGATACTCCTATTGCAACTGCCACAAAGTTAGATGCTGATGAACCTGGTTCATCAGTTGACCAATAATTGTATAGGGGTATGATTGGTTCACTTTTGTATCTTACTGCCAGCAGACCTGGCATTGTTTTTAGTGTAGGACTTTGTGCTCGCTTCGAAGCAAATCCAAAGGAGTTACACTTGGCTGCAGTCAAATGAATATTAAGATACCTAAAAGTCACAACTGATATGTGCTTGTGGTATCCCAAAGGTAGTAATTTTGACTTAATTGGATATGCTGATGCTGATTATGCAGGTTATATAGTGTATAGGAAGCGTACTTTAGGTATGGAACACTTACTAGGATCTTGTCTTGTATCATGGGCTACCAAAAAGCTGAATTCAGTGGCCCTCTCTATTGCTGAAGGTGAGTATGTTGGTGCCGACTCATGTTGTTCTCAGTTGTTGTGGATCAGGCAACAATTGGTAGATTTTGGAATTGAAGTGGGATGCATACCTATTTTTTTGTGATAACGCTAGTGCAATTAGTACTACAAAGAATCATGTTCATCATCAAAGGACTAGGCACATAGAAGTTAGACACCACTTCCTAATTCACTAATCTCTTAGAAATTTTCTATTCTGATATTTGAGGCATAATCAAGAGAAGTGTCATATGAAGAACCTGGTTCATCAATATGTACTCATGAGAAAGGTTAGGTATGTTTCTATACTTTGCACAATTAGAAAAATTTAATTTTCAATCATGAGTAAGAGTCCGAGAAATTCCAAATCGTCTAAAAATTCTATCCGTTGGAAGCCAATTGAACGAGTTTCATTGAAATTAGAATTCTAAGAATAATGGAACTTTTTTCCTAAACCTTAGCAATTCTAATTATTTCCTAGGGAGACCGGAACTCAAAAATGATAAGACATCTACTGACACCTGAAAAGTATTTTTTGAAAAAATAATTACTCCTTTTTTTTAAATTTAACGTTCGACTTTCATTGATATCAACAAATTTACAATAAGGAGTTCTTAGTAGTAGTATAGACTAACTACTACTATACAAATGTATCTATGCTATTACATTCCTTTCACTATCGACTAAGGGTAATGATTAAGTTGTCGCAATCCCAACTGCCATATCTTGCATTTCCTGCCTCGAATATGTACAAGCATAGCTACTTTACGACAGAATTGATTTTTATCAAATGATCCTCCTTCGAATCTAATAGAATCCCTACTTCTCCATATGAGTGATACTGTGGTGACAAAAGCAGTAGCCACCACAGCCTTCTGCCACACCTTGCTTTTAGCCAAACAGCATATCCACTGGAGTTCAACATTCCATTTGCATATGGTTCTATTGTATCCCAGCCAATAGCAAATTCTTTGCCAAAGCTTCCTAGTAACTGGACAAGTGAAATAAAGATGGTCAAACTCTTCAACAGCTTGATGACAGAACACACACTGCTCCACCACACTAACACCAAATTTCAATAGTCTATCAATAGTGGGCAGTCGACCCTGAGCAGCTAACCATGTGGTGAACAGATGTCTTGGCAAGACATTTTTAGTCACCATAAGGTTCTTCCGTTCCACCCTTGGGAAGACTGGTAGCATATGGTGATAGAGGGACTGAATCTGAAATTTTCCTGATCTGCACATGCCTGCCACTCTGCTCACAAGATCCCCATGCAGTATACTATCAGCCAGTATAGGGGTCCTGCATTCAATAATCTTCCTAACTACCCAAGAAGCATTCTTGGGAATATTCATAATATCAATGGCATTACTCTTTATATAGTAGTAATGGATCCATTTAATCCATAAGCAATCTTTTTTCCTTGCTAAATCCCATAACAGTTTGGATATAGCAGCCTTATTCCAAACCTGTATGTTAATAATATTGAGACCACCAGCAGTGATTGGTCTGCTGATCCTGTTCCAAGCTACCAAAGATCTTCTTGACACTGTTGTATTGCCAGTCCAGAGAAAGGATCTACAAACAGCTTCAATAACTTTGATCACCTTCTTAGGCAAGATAAATATATGTGCCCAATGTGTTTGGATTCCAAATATTACTGATTTAATAAGCTGACTCCTACCAGCATAGGACAACAGCTTGGCAGACCAGCAGGTAATTCTAGCAGTAATTCTTTCAATCAGTGGCATGTAGTGATGAATGTTGAGTTTCTTTGAATGTAGAGGGATGCCTAAATATTTGAAGGGAAGTTGTCCCTTACTGAATCCCAAAGCTTCAAGGATAGCTTATTTATCTGTCTAATGAACTCCAGCCAAATACACAACACTTTTAGAGTTGTTGGCAGATAGACCAGATGCTGCAGAAAAAGTAAGAAATTCTGAATGCAATATTTGAACAGAGATGCAATCAGCTCGACATAATAATAACAGATCATCTGCAAAGCATATATGGGCACAATCAAGTTTCTTGCATCTGGGATGGAAATTGAAGTCACCATTCCTATGCAATTGAGCCAATATTCTATTTAAGTACTCCATAGCAAGTACAAATAGATAAGGAGACATAGGATCCCCTTGTCTAATACCCCTTCTAGCAGGAAAAGGTTTAGTGAGCCACCATTTATCACTAAAGAGTATGACACAGATTTGGCAGGGAATCAACAAATTTGGCAGGGAATCCTAGATCAATGAGCAGTTGTTTGAGGAACCTCCATTCCAAAGTGTCATATGCCTTCCTCAAATCCACCTTTAAGACACATCTTGGAGAAATAAATTTTCTGGAGTACCCCTTAAACAATTCATGGCTGATCAATACATTATCAATAATGCTTCTACCTTCAATGAATGCTGACTGAGATTTACCAACAATATCATCAATAACAGCTTTCAATCTCCTAGTGATGACCTTTGATATTATTTTGTAGATAGTGGTACAGCATGCAATAGGCCTGTAGTCCTTCACTGTTTTAGGAACTTTAACCTTGGGTACAAGGGCTATTGCAGTAGTGTTGACCATATGAGGCATCTGGCAGGTAACAAAGAATTCCTTTGTTGCAGCATATACATCTTCCTTTACAACCTCCCAGTTTTTGGTAAAAAATTCCACAGGGAAACCATCTACACCAGGGGCTTTATCTTTGGGCATGTCTTTAACAGCATCATATATTTCATCCAGTGAAACATCCTGTATAATTGCTATTTGCTGGTCTAAAGTAAGGCATTTTCCTTCCTTGACAATAGAAGAATTAATACAAGGCAATTCAGAAGCCCTCTCACCCATTAATGACTTGAAAACCTCAGTAAATTCCTGCTCAATAGCCGCTGGCTCAGTTAACTTCACACCTGTTTCAGTATAAATGGATGTAATGTTATTTTGGCTGGTTCTTATCTTCCACTGAGCATGAAATATCTAGTATTGCCATCTCCACATTCAATCCAGCTTGCTTTTGATTTCTGTCTCATGATTTGTTCTTCAATATTACTCTACTTCTCAATGGCATGAAGAGACTTTTTTCTCCTCCTTAAGTAGTTGATCTGGAAAGGGATTCTGGAGCAGTTGGCTTTGAATAATATCCAGATGTTCTCTAGTATGAATCAGTTTCTGCTGGTAGGAAGCCATGTGCCTGTTCATTTCTTTAAGATGCTGCTTCAGATTCTTCAACTTATACCATATCTGATGTAAAAGAGATCCCTCACTGTTTTGAAACCATACCTGCTGCAAAATAGAAGAGAACTTAGGATCCTCCATAAGAGCATAATACAATCTGAATGGCTTACGATGTAATAGCTTTTGTCTTCAAAACTGTATGAGAATAGGGGAATGATTCGAGATAGAAGGATTCATAAAATCTGCTTCCAAATGGCCAAGCTGTTGTATACATTGAAAATTACCAAGTGCCCAATCAATCTTGCTATAAACCTGCTTATTTGTCCATGAATACTTCCATCCTTTTGATCTAATAGGTGTAAGTTGGAGGTCAGAAATAAGTTCCTTGAAATCCTTGACTTCAGCATCTGTCACAGGTGAAATCCTATCATCAGAGTGTAGAACAGAACTGAAGTCACCACTGATCAACCATATGTCTGAATTTGGAATGTTGATACCTCTCATGTCATTCCAAAGTTGCTTTCTCAGAATTGCAGTGTTGAACCATAGATAACACTCAGCTGCATTCTGATTTTATTAACGGGATCCTCTACCAGGCAATGAATAAGCTGCTCAGTTACACATGAAACATGCAACTGTATATGAGGTTTCCATATTAGCCAGATTCTGCTATTAACTGCACTGGTGTAGTTATATTGAACCTTCCAACCTTTAGCAATCTTATCAACAATCGTATGTGCTTTGTGCTCTTTGACCCTTGTTTCAAGGCACCCTAGGAAATCAACCTTATTCTTAACCAGAAAGTTTTTTAATTCTTTCTGCTTATGGGCTTTATTTTTTATTTTTTTTAAATTTAACGTTCGACTTTCATTGATAACAACTGATTTACAATGAGGAGTTCTTAGTAGTAGCATAGACTAGCTACTACTATACAAATGTATCTATACTATTGCATTCCTTCCACTATTGACTAAGGGTAGTTATTAAGTTGTCGCAATCCCAATTGCCATTTCTTGCATTTCCTGCCTCTAATATGTACAAGAATAGCTACTTCACGACAGAATTGATGTTCATCAAATGACCTTCCTTCAAATAATATAGAATTTCTACTTCTCCATATAAGTGATACTATGGTGACAAAAGTAGTAGCCACCACAGCCTTCTGCCACACCGTGCTTTTAGCCAAGCATTATATCCATTGTAATTCAACATTCCAGCTGCATATTGTTCTACTGTATCCCAACCAGTAGCAGATTCTTTGCCAGAGCCTCCTAGTAACTGGACAAGTGAAATACAGATGATCAAATTCTTCAGTTGCTAGATGACAGAACACACACTGCTCCACCACATTAACTCCAAATTTCAAAAGTCTATCAACAGTGGGCAGTCGACCCTGAACAGCCAACAATGTGGCAAACAGATGCCTTGGCAATACATTTTTTGTCACCATAAGGGTCTTCCATTCCACTCTTGGAAAGACTGGTAGCATAGAGTGATAAAGGGTCTGAATTTGAAACTTTCCTGATTTGCATTTGCCTGCCAGTCTGCTCATAAGATCCCCATGCATTCTGCTATCTGCCATAATAGGGGTCCTGCATTCAATAATCTTCCTAACTACCGAAGAAGCATTCTTGGGAGTAATCATAATATCAATGGCATTACTCTTTATATAGTAATAATGGATTCATTTAATCCATAAGCAGTCTTTTTTCCTTGCTAAATCCCATAACAGTTTGGATATAGCAGCCTTATTCCAAACCTGTATGTCAATGATATTGAGGCCACCAGCAGTGAATGGTCTGCAGACCCTGTTCCAAGCTACAAAAGATCTTCTTGACACTGTTACATTGCCAGTCCAGAGAAAGGATCTGCAAACAGCTTCAATAACTTTGATCACCTTCTTGGGCAAGATAAATATCTGTGCCCAATATGTTTGAATTCCAAAGATTACTGATTTTATAAGCTGACTTCTACCAGCATAAGACAATAGCTTGGCAGACCAGCAAGTTATTGTGTCAGTAATTCTTTCAATCAATGGCATGTAGTGATGTATGTTGAGTTTCTTTGAATGTAGAGGGATGCCTAAATGTTTGAAGGAGAGCTGTCCCTCACTGAATCCCAAAGCTTCAAGGATAGCTTGTTTATCTGTCTGATGTACTCCAGCCAGGTACACAACACTTTTAGAGTTGTTAGCAGATAGACCGGAAGCTGCAGAAAAAACCTGAAATGCTGTATACAATATTTGAACAGATATGCAATCTGCTCGACAGAATAATAACAGATCATCTGCAAAGAAAATATGGGCACATTCAATTTTCCTGTTTCTGGGATGATAATTGAAATCACCATTCCTATGCAATTGAGCCAATAATCTGTTTAAGTACTCCATAACAAGGACAAATAGGTAAGGAGACATAGGATCCTCTTGTCTAATACCCCTTCTAGCAGGAAAAGGTTTAGTAAGTCCTCCATTTATCACTAAAGAGTACGACACAGAAAAAATACATGCCAAAATCCAATCAACAAATTTGGCAGGAAATCCCAGATCAATGAGCAGTTGTTTGAGGAACCTCCATTCCAAAGTGTCATATGCCTTTCTCAAATCCACCTTTAAAACACACCTTGGAGAAATACCTTTTCTGGAGTATCCCTTAAACAATTCATGACTGAGCAGAACATTATCAATAATACTCCTACCTTCAATGAATGCAGACTGAGATCTACCAACAATGTCATCAATAACAGCTTTCAATCTCCTAGTGATGACCTTTGATATTATTTTGTATATAGTGGTACAGCATGCAATAGGCCTATAGTCCTTCACTGTTTTAGGGACTTTAACCTTAGGAACAAGGGCTATTGCAGTAGTGTTGACCATATGAGGCATCTGGCAGGTAGTAAAGAACTCCTTTGTTGCAGCATATACATCTCCCTTGACAACCTCCCAGTTTTTGGTAAAACATTCCACAGGGAAACCATCTACACCAGGGGCTTTATCCTTAGGCATGTCTTTAACAGCATCATATATTTCATCCAAAGTGACATCCTGTATTAGTGCTATTTGCTGGGCTAAAGTAATGCATTTTCCTTCCTTGACAATTGAAGAATTAATACAAGGTAGTTCAGAAGCACTCTCACCCATTAATGACCGGAAAACCTCAGTAAATTCCTGCTCAACAGCCACTGGCTCAGTTAACTTCACACCTGTTTCAGTACAGATAGATGTAATGTTATTATGACTGGTCCTTATCTTCCACTGATTATGAAAGTACTTAGTATTGCCATCTCCACATTCAATCCAATTTGCTTTTGATTTCTGCCTCAATATTTGTTCTTCAATATTACTCCACTTCTCAATGGCATGAAGAGCTTCTTTCTCCTCCTTAAGTAGTTGATCTGAAAAGGGATTCTGGATCACTTGGCTTTGAGTAATGTCCAAAAGTTCTCTAGCATGAATCAGTTTCTGTTGGTAGGAAGCCATCTGCCTGTTCATTTCTTTTAGATGCTGCTTCAGATTCTTCAACTTATACCATAGCTGATGTAAAGGAGAGCCCTCACTGCTTTGAAACCATACCTGCTGCATAATAGAAGAGAATTTAGGATCCTCCATAAGAGCATAATATAATCTGAAAGGCTTAGGATGCAATAGCTTTTGTCTCCCAAACTGTATGAGAATAGGTGAATGATCTGAGACAGAAGGATTCACAAAGTCTGCTTCCAAATGGCCAAACTGTTGTATCCATTGAAAATTACCAAGTGCCCAGTCAATCTTGCTATAAACCTGCTTATTAGTCCATGAATACTTCCATCATTTTGATCTAATAGGAGTATGCTGGAGGTCAGAAATTAGCTCCTTGAAATCCTTGACTTCAGCATCTGTCACAGGTGAACCAATCCTATCATCAGATTGTAGAACTGAATTGAAGTCACCACAAATTAACCATATGTCTGAATTTGGAATGCTGATGCCTCTCATGTCATTCCATAGTTGCTTCCTCAAAATTGCTGTGTTGTAAGCATATATAACACTAAACTGCACTCTGATCTTGTTAACAGGATCTTCAACCAGGCAGTGAATAAGTTGCTCAGTTACACAAGAAACCTGTAACTATATATGAGGCTTCCAAATAAGCCAGATTCTGCCATTAACTGCGTTGGTGTAATTATATTGAAACTTCCAACCTCTAGCAATCTTATCAATAACCTTAAGTGCTTTGTGCTCTTTAACTCTTGTTTCAAGGCATCCTAAAACATCAACCTTATTCTTAGCCAGAAAGTTTTTCAGTTCTTTCTGCTTATGGGCTTTATTAAGCCCTCTAATATTCCATATAACTATAATCATGAAATATTAGGAGGCTTATATAAAAAGGGTCCAGGATCCTGTTGCTGCAGCATAGTTCCAGCAATAGCTTTGCCTCTTTCTAGCTCCAGCATTGTCCCAATAAATCCATTGTCATCACATACTTGGTTACCAGTCTCTACTTCAGATCCATGGCTTGCAACCATATCAATACTGATTTGAATCCTCTGTATTCTTTCAAGTGGCTGAACAGAACTCACAGACTCATTAGGTAAAGTATTTGCATCCAATACTACACTCATCAGTGGATCTGTTGTGATACCATGCTGGACAGATTGCACTGGCATGTTAGGCAATGTGGTAGAGGACATTGCTTCACTAGCCAGTGAATCTTTATTCTCTATATCAGCTTTTGGAATCCACTCCTTCCTTGGCTTATTCCCTCGAGGCCTTCTCCTAATCTTCTTAGTCTCCTTTGGTATATTCTGTTGCACAACATTGTGACCATTATACCAACAGTCAATGGAATTGTGGCCAAACTTCAAGCAATGGTTACAGAATTCAGGCTTCCAATCATACTCTACCTTTTGAATATTCAATCCAAAAGGAGTCTCAATTTCAACTTCCTCAAGCAAAGGGAAAGTAGCATCAACCTCAACCAGAACTCTGGCATAAGAGATCTTCTCAAAAATGGGCTGTGATTTTGTCAGTATACAAAGGCTTTCCAATTGCACTAGCTAATTTGCTTAGTATTTCTGATGACCAATATCCCACTGGTAAGCCAGGAAACCTAGCCCACACTAGAATAGTACTAAGCACAGCATTCTGAAATGAAAAATCCACAGTCCATGGCTTAAGCACCAACGGCTTATTTCTGTAGGAATAAGGACCATATTGCATTACTTGGTTCTTATCCTCAATACTGCTAAATCGAAATATGCAATATCCATCAGTGTGCATCGGAATCTATGGTTTTGCCACAAAATTCCATACATGCATAAATAATTTTCCAAGGATTTCTCAGTACGGTTGTCTCCAATAATGTACCCAATTAATGAGGCACTCCAATACTCCGACTGGGATTCCAGTTCATCAGCACTAATTTTTATCACTTTTTTCCCATCCCTATCAGTAGGTGGTACAAATGTTAGAACCTTACCCATATTATGGTTGCCTCTGACGACTTCAGCCATGGTCGGAGATGAGTGTTCTGAGATGGCCATATCAGAAAATTGAAGTTTCCTCACAGCAATGTTAGCAGGATCCGCAACATTTACCTTAGATTGAGGTACAACACTATCACTTTCATCTGCATGCAAGGGGATCTTAGCTTGAAATTTCTCGGGTAAGAAGGTTCCGAATGTTAATGGTTCTAGTTCACGAGTTACTCTAGGAGCAGGAGTAACGATCTGAGCAGTAGACGGCACTGGTTGACGCCGGCGACGCGCCATGAACGGCGAGAAAGCTTCTTGCTAACGTGCGCCTCGATATCATTGTTCCATTGCCTATCGTGCGCCGAGAGAATCCTCCACACTGGTTGACCCGGTTGGAAACAATTTTTAATGGGCTTTATTAAGCCCTCTAATATTCCATGTAACTATAATCATGAAATATTAGGAGGCTTACATAAAGAGGGTCCAGGATCCTGTTGCTGCACCATTGTTCCAGCAGTAGCTTTGCCTCTTTCTAGCTCCAGCATTATCCCAGTATATCCACTGTCATCATATTCATGGTTACCAGTCTCTACTGCAGATCCATGACTTGCAGCCATATCAGTACTGATTTGAATCCTCTGCATACTTTCAACTGGTTGAACAGAACTCGCAGTCTTGTTAGGCAAAGTACTTGCATCCAATGCTTCACTCATCAGTGGAACTGTTATAATACCAGGTTGGCCAGATTGCACTGGCATGTTAGGCAATGTGATGGAGGGCATTGCTTCACTAGCCAGTGAATCTTTATTTCCTATATAGGTTTTTGGGATCCACTCCTTCCTTGGTTTTTTCCTTAGAGGCCTTTTCCTAAGCTCCTTAGTCCGCTCTGGCATCTCCTGTTGCTCAACATTGTGACCATTGTACCAACAGCCAAGGGAGTTGTGGCCAAACTTCAAGCAATGGTTACAGAATTTAGGCTTCCAATCATACTCCACCCTTTGAATATTCAATCCAAAAGGAGCTTCAATTTCAATTTCCTCAAGCAAGGGGTAGGCAGCATCAACCTCAACCAGTACTCTGTCAAAGGAGATCTTCTCAAAATGGGCTGTGATGTTGTCAGTATACAGAGGCTTACCAATTGCACTAGCTAATTTGCTAAGAATTTCTGATGACCAATATCCCACTAGTAAGCCAGGGAACCTAGTCCACATAGGAATAGTACTAAGCACAGCATTCTAAAATGAAAAATCCACAGTCCATGGCTTAAGCACCAAAGGCTTGTTTCTGTAGGAGTATGGACCATATTGGATTACTTGATTCTTATCCTCAATACTGTTAAATCGAAATATGCAATATCCATCAGTGTGCATTAGATTCTGTGGTATCGGCACAAAATTGCAGACATACATAACATAGTTTTCCAAGGATTTCTCAGTAGGATTATCTCCGATAATGTACCCAATTAATGAGGCACTCCAGTACTCCGACTGGGATTCCAATTCATCAGCACTAATTTTAATCACCTTTTTTCCATCCCTATCAGTAGGTGGTACAAAAGTTAAAACCTTATCCATATTGTGGTTGCCTCTGACAACTTCAGCCATGGTAGGAGGTGATTGTTCAGAAATGGCCATATCAGAAAATTGAAGTTTCCTCACAGCTATGTTTGCAGGATCTGCAACATTTACCTTTGACTCAGGCTCAACACTATCAATTTCGTCTGCATGCAAAGGGATCTTAGCTTGAAACTTCTCGGGTAAGAAGGTCCCGAAAGTTAGTGGTTCTAATTCACGAGTTACTCCTGGAGCAGGAGTAACGATTTGAGTAGTAGGTGGCACTGGTTGACGCCGGCGACGCGCCATGAACGACGGGAAAGCTTCTTGCTAACGTGCGCCGCGATATCACTGTTCCATTGCTTTGAGTATATTATTTAATTACTCCTTTTTAAAAGCCTCTCTAATCATTTCATAACCGTCATAATCTCCCTAAATCTCTGATCATCTCCTCTCGTCTCCTAACCCTCAAATATTCCAATAATTTTCTTATAGTCTTCCATAAGTTCATCATCCAAAATGACTAATCCCCAAGACAATCAAGGAACCTCACCACCAGTGTCACCTAACACCACCTCATCCTCTACACCTCATATTGAATACCTAAGACCAAGATTCCATCGGACAAAAATGATAGCCAAGAAACCTGTTGCAACTGAAACTATGAGAAAAGCTCTAAATGAAAGAGTTAAAAGCGAGTGAAAAGAAAAAATCTCAAGCAAAAGTCACTGATTCAAGTTCCAAGTCGAATCAATACCAGCAAGGGCGATGAACCTGAGTCTTCTCAAAATGCTACTCATCAAGAAACCCCAACAGAAGTAAGATCCTGTTTTATTCCGGTGAATGTAACTGAAAAAGTAGAAAATAGGAATGTCTTGTAGGGGCTGATAAGGATATATCTAGGAATTAGTTTGTAAAACAAATGAAGGAAAGGAGGAAGAAGGTGTTGTCTTTTTGAGGGATGGGGGAGATGGTGTATCACATTCAGGGGGAAGTGAATCAGGGGAGGCTGCGTAAGGGTTTGTAGACTTAAGCAAACAAACTGATAAACCTAGTCCATCAGTGGAGGAAACCTTGGATGACTTGATGAAGAAGTTTGGGGATGGTTATGATCCCAAGAAACGCAAGTCTTCTTCACATATAATTCCTGCTGCTGCAAAACCAACTAAGAAATCCAAGACTGCTTCACCCAAAGTTGCTCCTAGGGCTTGAACAACAAGAAGCAAGGTGAGAGAGAGTGAAGTTGAGTTGAAGAGGGCTCTAGAATAAAGTAAGAGGAATAGAATAGAAAAGGTAAAAGGGAAGGTTGGTGAGAGTTCAGAAACTGTGGCTGATGAGGAGGAAGAGGTGATGGAACAGATCCATCCAGAGAAACAAACTACTGAGAAGGCTCATATTGCTAAATCTAAGCAGACTAGGACTTCTTCCAAGAAGTCCTCAAAGCCTGCACCTGCTGAGTCCTCCATTGCAAAAAGAAAAAGATCTGCCACTAAAGGCAAACAAGTGATAATGGTTGTTAAAGAAGAAGAGAGTGATGAAGAAGAAGAAGAAGTCTCTGAGAATGAGCATGATAGATATCCCAATTTTGGCAAAAGAAAAATTCTGAAGTGCAGGCTGCTGCAAGACCAGGAGGATCCATGCATGATGAGGCTTCTAGCATCTCTGGAAGCTCAAGGTTGGAAGGATATGGTCCTTCAGTTGAATGGGAAACTAGCCCGGAAGGAACTGGTTGAGTTCATGGCAAATTGATCAGTGAAGAATGGTCTGGTGACCAATACTGTTAAAGGTGTCAAGGTGAAGTTCAATACTCAAAAGCTGGGGAAGATTTTGAATATCCCTTGTGAGGGATATGATGATTACACAAGGCAAAGGTGGACTTGCTTGGATGGGTTGCCTTCAGAGCTGCAGATAACAAGAAATTTTTGTGACACCAAATCAGATGTAGAAGTGCCTGAGGCCAGGGCAGTGCAAAAGAGTGAAATGAGGCCTGAGCACAAGGTGTTGTTTTAGTTTGTCAACAAATGCCTCCTGCCCAGATAGGAAAGATGGCATACTGCTAACTATATGGACCTGATACTCATGCAGTGCTTAATTGAGAGTAAGCTAATCAAATGGCATGTGTTTATGGTGAAGCTGCTGGAAAGGGTGATAAATGGTTAAAAGGCTCATGAAATTTCCTACTGCTTTATTATGACAAATGTGCTTGAAAGAAAAGATGTTCCTTTGAAAAAGTGGGAAATGGCATCCCGCAAGGAGCACTTTGGAATCAAAACCCTTCAAGCCTCTGACTATCTACTCAGCATTGTCCCTGTTAAACTTGGTTCATCTGCTAAGACTCTTGAGAACAGCAAAGTCAGGTCCTTAGTTCAGGAGGTTGGAATGAAGGATGTTGAAATAGCAAGGCTAAATGCTAAGGTGGAAAAATTGGAGGGTGAAAGGAATGCGCTGAGAGCTGAATTGGCCAAAGAAAAGGAGAAAAAGGGCGGCATGCTCCAACAAATGTTAAACCTGCTGAAAGCCCAATCCTCCAGCACTTACAAGCCTTAGGTGTCCACTGCTTAGTGACCAGTCTATTTTCCCGTTCGGTGTCAAGTTTATGTGGTTCTTGGTCATTTTATTTTTGCTCATGGTTGGAAGTTTTATTTTCTTTTTGTGGACTGAATCGTAGAAACACCTCTGCAATCAATGAATGAATATTTTCTAGTTCGTGTTAATCTTTTTCTTAATAGTTATTTCTAAGTTTATTTTTGATTAACTTGAACATGTGTTCACTTGAAGTTTCCCCAGCGGCCATGAGTATAAATTAACTTCAAAGATTCACATTATTTATGCAACTTTTCGATGATTCCAAAAGGGGGAAGATTTTGTGCTTAAAATTGATTTTCTAAACTAGTGATGGTTATGAACTAAATCTGACCTCCTTAATGATAAGTTAAATCATTTTCTAAGTGCTGATTTAAGCTAAGTTTACAGGCTCCCTGATCACAATAAAGACAGAGTTTGTCATCATCAAAAACGGGGAAATTCTTGGCCCCTGTTTCAGTTGAGCTTTGAAGATTGGCAAATGAACTGATGAAAGGACCTGATCCATCTTGTACTACACATTCTGAATCAACCAGTGCACATGCACAGCACGTGAGGAAGATAATTCGCTAAAGATCACGCATCAATAGCTTCTGAACATAATCTAAAAGGTTGCATTTTGGATTTGGAGGACAATCTCCTTATGTGAAGAGAACTTAATCCTAAGTTAGGATAAGATTTGGAGTTTGCGTTGGCTAAAGAATCGAATTGTGTACGAATGAGAAATGGAGTCTTAATCAAACTCTAACTACTAACTCAACATATGATTGCGTTAGTTCTCTTTTACACGTAACGTATACAAGCAGAAGCAAAGAATATTTGAGAGCAAAAAGAGCAAGTCTGATTTGCAAGAAATATATCCAAGTTACAAGTGTGTACGCCTATAGCTACATGAACCTAGAGAAGAACCAGTTCCATCTGAGTGTTTATTTATAGTTTAATTGTAGTAGGTTTTTATATTATACCTTTCAACTTTCCTAGAACAAATTGTATTAGGTCCCTTGTGTCATCAAGTTACAGTTAACTTGATAGTGTCGCAGCAGCTGAGGCTGTGTGCTACACTGTGATTAAAGTTTAATCCTTAGGTTTACTAAGAGTCTTTGTAAATGCTTTTTTGGCTCATTGATTTTAGTGGAGTTTGGGAAAATCCTACTTAGTAGTAGGTCGTGATTTTTTACCTTTTGAGCCTGGTGTTTTCCACGTAAAAATATCTGTGCACTTTATTTTCAGTATTTATTATTCTGCAAACTGTTGTAGTTAGAACACTTAGAATAACCAGGTTCTTCTAACGCGAAAATTAGGTACCACACAAATCACCCGCCTCTTGTGTGGTATTGACGTTTATTAACATCATTGATTCTAGTTTAGGAAAATATCTTGATTGCCTCATTCTTCTTCATATCAGCCTGAATACCCTCAACTGATACAACCATGACCCAGAAATGCAACTCAACTCAACCAAAACTCACACTTCAAGATCTTAGCATATAACCGACTATCCCTTAAGGTCTGAATAACCACTCTAAGACATTTGTCGTGCTCCTACCTACTGCGGGAATATATCAAAATATCATCAATGAAGATTATCACGAACAAATCCAAATAAGGCATGACCACTCGGTTCATCAAATCCAAAAGAGTTACTGGTACATATGTCAACCAGAATGACATCACCAAGAACTTATAATGCCCGTACCGAATGTGAAAAGTTTTCTTAAGGACATCAGATTCCCTAACCATCAACTAATGCTAGCCAGATCTCAAGTCAACCATCGAAAATACCTTGGCACCCTGACACTGATAAAAAAAATCATCAATTTTCGATAATGGATACTTATTCTGTATTGTAACCTTGTTCAACTATCAGTAATCGATACACATCCTCAATGATCCGCCCTTCTTCCAAACAAACAACACTAGTACACCCCAAGGCGAAACACTCGGCCTAATAAAGCCCTTATCAAACAAGTCTTGCAACTGCTCCTTCAACTCATTCAACTGAAGCGAGACTATACGATACGACATGATAGAAATGGGTAGAGTGCTCGGAGACAAATCAATGCAAAATTCAAGATCCCTATCAGGAGGCATACCCGGTAGGTCTGAAGGGAATACCTCAGCAATTATATGAACGGCGAGCACATAATCAATAGAAAGAACCTCAACACTAGAATCATGGACATATGACAAATAGGCTAAACACCCCTTCTTGGCCATACGCCGAGCCTTCACACAAGAGGTAACACTACTGGTAGAGTGACTAGAAGTCCCTCTCCACTCTAGACGAGGTAAACCCAGTAAGGCTGAGATCACAATCTTGCCATGTCAGTCCAAGATAGCGTGGTAAGATAATAGCCAATCCATCCCCTATACGATAACAAAATCGACCATGTATAGAAGAAGTAAATCTACACGTGTATCAAGACCAATCAGAACTATACCTAAACAATGGAAATGATCCACCACAATAAAATCACCTACCGTGTAGACACATAAATAGGGGCACTAAAAGTATCACTACACATGACCATATACAGCGCAAAATAAAACCAAAGATTCTCTACTATACACCAGAACACTACCTGCACCTCAACCCCAAATACAGTTACCTCCACCTCTAGCATCTCTACCTCAACTTCTAATAACTTTACCTCCACCTCTAGCTGGCTGAGCGGGCATAGCGATTCCCTCAATGAACCTCCTCACACACTCTCACAGTAGGAGGTATGATACGAGCATGATGAGCGAAGACGATGAATCTGATGTCGTACTAAGTAATAGTCATAGAACCCTGCTAGATATGCTCAAACTGCCTCCGATAGACCTCTCTCTGAGTGATAGGGAGAAACTTCTCCAGAAATAGCTTCGGGAACTGTTCTCAAGTCAAAGTTGATGACCTAACTGGCATAGCAAATCAATAATCCTTCAAACAGGTCTTGGCAGATCCAGACATGTGAAAAGTAGAAATATCGACCCCATTGGTCTCCACGATCCCCATGTTCCTGAGAACCTCATGACAGCTATCTAGATAATCTTGGCTAACGTCCGAATATGCACCACTGAAGGTAGTAGTGAAAAGCTTGGTGATATCTATCCAACCTCTACAAAGCCTCCGAAGACTTAACTGACCTATAATAGATCCGAGCTGCTGTTTAGCCGAAGAAACAATACGTGACCTTGCCATGTATGAAAGGACAAGAGTAGGGCTTTCAATTTATCATTGAGAGAAAAAAATGGCATGATAGGGGAGAATAGAAGTGAACCTTTTCCTAACTCTGTAGCCTCTAGAGATAAATACAGACGTCTCTGTACCGATCCCTCAGACTCTACTAAGCTGGTCTGTGATATGTGAGACCCATGTAACCTAGAGCTTTGATACCAACTTGTCATGACCCCGATTTCTCACCCTCGGGAGTCGTGATGGCGCCTACTAATGTGAGTCGGGCAAAACAATTATGTGAACAATTTACCCTTTTTACCAATTTTATATTCATTAATAATTTCAAAGTAATAACATTTAAACAAAGGAATTTAACATAAGCACCAATACAACTATTTGAGTCTCGACTACCCAAAACTAGTGTCACTGTTTCACATACGGTCTTAGAATACTACAATTAAAGGACTAAAAGAAATAAATAAAACACTATCCCGTCAAAGGCGTGAAATAAGTAGGAATAGTAGATAGATGAAGATGACAAGGCATGCAGATGCCTGCAGGACTACCTCGGGTCACTTGATGAGCAAGAATCAGCAATCCCACTACGGTCCAAAGTCTATAACAATGTGGTCTGCACAAAAGATTTCAAGAGTGTAGTATTAGCACCACCAAGCCCATCTGTTGATAAGTGCCTAGCCTAACCAGGGCGAAGTAGTGATGAGGCTTGAACAAGACTACCAAATAAACCTATGCAATTTAACTATATACATCAGAAAAAGAAATACAGAGATAAGAAGTCATATACAATCAAGTAAGGGTGGGGTAAAACATGTTGCGGGGAAACATCAAATAGTAACAGAAGATCAACAAATAAGTATGAGGTTCACCACATTTCAATTGAAAATAGGAAAGGGAAATCATGTCGCAGGTACAACATGTATCAACAGGAAATCAACAATTTAGTGTAAAGAAACCGTAACATAGTTATCAATAAAAATTAGGAAATCCAAGACAAGTTCACAACATCACTCTTCGTGCTTTTACTCTCTCTCTCTCTCTCTCTCAAAAATAATACACAACATCACCTTCGTGCTTTAACACTCTCTCACCAAAAAAATTCACGACATCACCCTTTGTGCTTTATGCTCTTCCTCGCCCAAAAAACATTCACAAGGCAAATAGTGTAAGGGAATCTATAACATCTAAATAAAATAAAGTAACAACAAAAATAAGTAAATAAATTAAAGGACAACATAACTCAATTTTCAGGAAGAGTCAGGAAAATCAAAGACAAGTGCATAGTATCACCCTTCGTGATTTTACCCTTGTTCTCACCATAAGAATCATTATAATAGGCACGGAATGGTACATTGTGCGGCACGACATCACCCTTTGTGCTTTGCACTCTTTCCTCACCATGAAATTAATATAGTAGGCACATAATGGTAAATCGTGCAGCACGGCATCACCCTTCGTTCTTTACACTCTTTCCTCAAAAAATCAATGCACATCATCATCCTTCGTGCTTTAACTCTCTTGCTCACCAAAACAACAATAACAAACAATAGGCAAGGGAACAATAAAAGTTTGCAATAAGAATCCCGGCAAGGGAACACCATTAATGAACATCAATATCCGGCAAGGAAAATAATAAATAAATCAACAATAACCCGACAAGGGTGACACCATAATGATCTCTTCTCTTTCTCACTTTTACATCACAATTCACTTTCCAACTCGAGCCAATAATCTAGAGGTTCAATTATCAATTACACTTTGACAATTCGTTATGCAACTTGAGCCAACACTTCTCAATGTTCATAGGTCACAAATCCTTCCACAAACATTATACACAAATAGAAACCACCACTAACGAATGAAAGATACAACAAAGTCATGATAATCACTATATAAAGGCACATGGGCATGCTAGACACCAATATATAGATACTCGTCACCATGCCTACAGGTCACACTCAACAATTACCACATAGCAAATAAAATCAACTCCTAATCCCTCAATCTAAGGTTAGACAAAACACTTACCTCGATGCCACAAACACAATCCAAGATTAAATTATAGCTTTACACCTTGATTCCACCACCAATTCGCTCGTATCTAGTCACAAGTTACTTAATTATATCAGTAAACGCCAAATAAATCAATTTGTGTGCCTAAAATGAATTTTCTAAAGTTTTTCCCATAAATTCAAATATCGGCCCCTAGCCCACAAGGTCAATACCCAAGGTTTGAACAAAAACCCGTTACCCATTCCCACACGAACCCAAATATATAATTTATTTTGAAATCGCACATCAAATCGAGGTCCAAATACCCAATTTTTGAAAAACCTAGATTCTACCCACAATACCCAATTCCCCCCCCCCCCCCCCCCAGTGAAAATTATTGATTTTATGTTGAAATAATGTTAAAAGATGTTAATGACTAAAGGTAATGAGTTTAAGTTAACTTACAACCGATTTGGAAGAAACTTTGTTCTTGGAAAATCTCACTAAGGAGGTTGTGTTTTGTAAAGATGTGAAAAATAAGTTTAAAATAGTCTAAGTATAAAAGTTGCAGGTCTCATATATGGGAAATGCGAACAAGGGTTCGTAATTATGAACGCCGACCTCTGCTAGCTTGGGAATTGCAAAAGTATTTTAGAAAATGCAAACTGGGAATTGTGAAGGGAATTTGGGAAATGCGAACTGGGAATTGTGAAGGGATTTTGGCAAATGCAAACTGGAATTGTAAAGGGAGTTTGGGAAACAAGAACTGGGAATTGTCAAGGGAGTTTGGGAAACGCAAAATGGGAATTATGAATGGAGTTTGGGAAATGCGAATAGGGAATTGCGAAGGTAGTTTGAAAAATGCGAACTTGAAATTGTGAAGGGTGGTTGGGAAATGCGATGCTTGCAGGCTTGCAATTCCATAAGTCCAAGTTTCGCCCCGTGGCCTATCCAAACTTACTCGAGCCCTTGGGGATCCAGACCAAACATGCACACCACCCAAATAATATCATAGAGATTCGCTCATGCATTCATATCACTAAAATAACCTCAACAACTATAAATTTAGCATCAAAACCATGAAGCTTTTCTCAAGACTTCAAATTTCCAATTTTCTCAATAACTATCCGATTCACGCCGTTCCAAGTCCGTTTCTTACCATATTTCACGGAATCGTCTTAAATCATATATAAGACATGTACTTGGAGCCAAAACAAAAAAAACGGGCCCAATACTAATATGTTTCAATAGAAAACAAATTTTCTTTGAAAATTTATTTCTCTTGCTTGGGACCTCCGAATTGGATTCCAGGCATACGCCCAAGTGCCATATTTTCCTACGGACCCTTCGGTAGCGTCAAATCACGGGTCCGGGTCTGTTTACCTAAAACGTTGACAAAACTCAAATTACTTCATTCCATAGTCAAAATTTATATTTTTCGTAGATTTCCACATTTAGGATTTCCAGCTACGCGCAAGAGTATGCACGCATATCAAAGTGACTCTAAGAGAGGTATTTAAGGCCTCAGAATGTAAAATTTAATTTTTAAACAAGTGATGACTCATCACAGGAAACTACCTTAGGGCTTGTAGATCCCGAAGCCACTCTTAAGTATTTGTGTCCTGATAGCTTTTTCTTCAACTCTTGAAGTAATTTTTTGTGCTTTGTGGCATCTACATCGATATTTATGAGTCGAGTTGAAGTGTCATATGCTGAAATGCCGTGCTATTGGCACCGAGGACTCCTAAAAAAATTCTTTTGCAAGATTTGAGAGAGTTATTGTGATCTTGATATCCCTAGGAAGATGAATTGCAAGCAAACCACTAGTCTCACTGTTGTGGTTCAGCAGGAAAGAGACATGAAGTGTCCTTTCATCCTCGGCAATGAAATCCCTACTCGGGAGGCTCGGAGAGACCATATTTTATAAGTGGCGAGTGTGATATGTACCATATCACGTTTTTGCAAGCTCGCTATTCAGCTTTGTGCGTACCCGTGGAAAAATTCATATCTTTTTCTACAAATTTCAGAATCGCAAGCCATCTATGCCATTGGATAGAACACCACAATTTATGTAACACTTGAAGATATCATGAACGAACTCCTTTCGTATTGTCCTTAACAGTAGTTTGAAAATTCTCCTAATGTCTAACGCACTTGCGATCTAGCTTTGTGAACTTCTGTATAAAACTACATATCTCAAGTTACGGGCGTCGGAATACCGAGGAATGTGGACAATCAGTAAGGTATGTTTGATGCCTACTACAATTGAAAATATAGTGGCAGAATTTCTTTTATGTTGGTCGCAATATTACTTTGGAGTCGTTGCTAACGTCTGCCTTGCAGCTTTTCAACTTTATGCACTTTCAACAAAATAATTCATATCTTGAGCTACGAATATTAAAATTTTGATCTGTGTGAACCATTAGATAAACACAAAGTCCTACAAACACATTATTTACATGGAATAACTGATTTTGATATGGAAACGAAAAATTCTCAAAGTACACCTAACAGTAGTAAACTTTCTTATTCGTATAGTTCCGGCAGATATAAAATCATATATCGAACTCAAAGCCACTAAATCAAATATGATTTGTGTTGTCTTACAGTAGGTACATGCAGCTACAACATATGAAAAGTTAGAGGTAGAACAGATTTTAGATGGACTCTAGTGGCTTTTCATATCTGATCGAGATGTCCGCTAAGCTCGATTTCCTACTTTGCACACTCCTGCAGAAATGGCTTGAGGTACATGTGTCTGGACCATAAATGGCTTGATTCTATGACATTTAGACATTAAGAACTAAACCATGATGAAGATAAAGGCTTCATTCTCTCTGAGGTGTCCTATTTTGAGATTGACTCTACATTCTTGCATATAGTAACTTCAAGTACCATGCTTCATAAATGTTATCTCTTTTTTATTCATTTTGCAGAGTCGTGAAAGAGCTCAAAGGATCCAGATGTCAGACTGAGGTGTCATACAAGATGCGGCTCCCATGTTGAATAATTTTTTTTCATAAGAGACGACTTCTCATTTGTGGGGCCTTCAACCAACACTTGCACAAGAGAAGCAAACTATCATGCTCGAGGCCGAAAAACAAAATATGTGAATAAGAGATCATCAAAACTACTAAACGCGCGATGCATACATCGAGAATGTAATGATTTATGGAGGCATCATATGAACTTGGAAAAACATTTAAGACGCGGTCAGCAACGAAGCCTAGTTTACAATCATCTTTATGATTTAGGCTTTTGTATGGAAAAATGTCTAGTTCCTTTGTTTATACATTTTTTTATGTATCAACTTTTGTACTATCGAAGCAATAAAACATCTTTTATACTTCAAAGCAAATCGGCTCCTTTTCCTCATATATATGTGCCTCTACACTTGGAAGAATTAATGTAATGATATGATGACGTCAAACTTTTATTTTTTAAAACTCTTGGGACTGGACTTAGAATGAAACTCTAAGTTGCCTACGTACCTCGGTGAAGAGGATCAAGTCATAACGTAGTTTAGAAGGGTAAGTGTTTTTTCTTTTTTATGTCCTAATTTTTTCCTAGGCTGCCTCTCGCAAGGTTTTCAACCTAGCAGACTTTTGTTTTTTGCACCGTACAAAATTTAGACTCATACAGGCCAGGAGTGTAGCAACGTGCAGTTTAGGCTCATACATCAAGGATCATCATAACTTGTATTTTAGGCTTGTACGTCGAGGAGAATTGAGACTTTCAGTTTAGGTTTGTATATCGAGGAGTGTCATGACTTTCGTGGGAAGTACTACTTCAGAAAGTTTTCGTTGATCGGACCATCTCTCAGACCATCCTTATCGACAATTTTGTATGCGCCACTTGAAAAGGCTTACTTCACAACATATGGCCCATCCCATTTTAAGGTAAACATTTCGCATATGCATTTGCTGAGGATTATGGTTCGTCGAACATGTAGGACTAAGTCTCCCACTTGGAATGATCGTGGCTGTAGTTTTTTATTGAATGCTCTAGCTATTCGAGCTTGATAGAACTCCATTGTTTGTTGCGCTTCTAATCTTTTCTCATCCAATGCCTCTAACTCTGCTAGGCGAAGTTGAGTATTATCTTCGTACGTGAGTCCTTCTTAGATTGCGATCTGTAATGATGGAATTTGTTGCTCTAACGAAATGATTTCTTCCACGCTATATGACAAAGAGTAAGGAGTTGCTTGTGTAGTAGTTTTGAAGATTGTCCGGTATGCCAATAAAGCTTCACCATTTTTTGATGCCAATCTCTCTTGTACTTTGCAAAAAATTTCTTCAAAAGGTTACCAAACGTCTTGTTAAAAACATAAGCAAGGCCGTTGACGTGTGCATTATAAATTCAAGACATATGTGGTTTGAAACCGAACTTCTCGCACAGACTCGCCACGAGATTTTTTTCAAATGGCGTTCCATTAGCAGTGATTATGTATCTTGGCATGTCGTGCCTAAAAATTATATATGACTTGAAAAAATCGATAGTGGTTTCCTTTTTCACCTCCTTAAGTGGAATAGCTTGAGCCCATTTAGAGAAGTAGTCCATAGCGGCCAATATGTACATCTTTCCCTCTGATGACTTTGGAGGTGGTCCGACAACGTCAAGTCCCCATGCATCAAAAGTCCATGAAGTTACAATCGGGTGAAGAGGCTCTCGAGGTTTGTAGATGTAGTAGACATGAAATTGACACGTTTGGAATATTTTAACATGATCCATGAATTCCTTCACTATTGTCGCCCAGCAGTAGAAAATCCTCTTGATGCAAAAAATGGAGCTTGAGACCAGATTGTTATGCTCCACATGAGCCAGAATGTGCTTCCTCCATCTCTTGGAGGGCTTCTTCTATGTTAAGACATCGCAAGAATAATCCTTCAAAAGAGCGGCAGAACAATGTTCCCTTATGGAAGATGAATTGTGGTGCTCTTCAATTGATTTCTATTCTTTGTCACGCATCTCCAGGTAACTTTCCATGTTCAAGGTACTTTATTAGTGGTTACCTCCAATATTCTTCTTCAATCACTCGAATAGACGTATGATGAATTTCGTTGATTTGAATATCCAGGAGTTTAGGAATAACCCATCGATGATACACATATACCTTTGTTGAATCATTCTCTCCAAGTTCCATTATCATGGCCAAGTTAGCTAAAGCACCAGCCTTGCAATTTTCTTCTCTTAGGACGTGGTTTAAGAACACTTGGTCGAAATTTTTAAGTAAACCAAAAAAGTATTGAAGGTATGGCTATAGATCTTTCTTATTTATCTCATAACTCCCCAAAAGTTGGTTGATGATCAGTTTAGAGTCACCATAGATCTCCAACTATAGAATCTTAATTTCTAATGCCATTTTGAGAACGACTATCAAAGCTTGATACTCTGCGGCATTGGTGGAACATGTTTCACCTAAAACAAAGGAGAATGACAAGTCTTGTCGTTCTGGAGATATCAACTCAACACCTACCCTAGAACCATTACGATGTGTAGATCTATCAAAAAATATTCTCCATGGTGGAAAATCTTCAATAAACAAATCATCTTCATCTGGAAACTCATCTGAAAGCTCCCATTCCGCCGGAAGAGGCTGATCAGCCAGAAAATTAGCCAGTGCTTGTCCTTTCACTGCTTCTTCAGGTGTGTATGTGATCTCATATCGGTTAAACAATATTTTCCATCTTTCCATGCATCCATAAAGAATAGGTTCAGTCACCACGAACTTCACAAGATATGTTCAAGAGATGAGTTTGATGGGGTATGCTTTTAAATACCGCCTTAGCTAATTTATCACATAAAGTAACACTAAGCATATTTTCTCAATAGGCGTAAAGTTCATCTAAGCTCCTATCAGATTTCAGCTAAGGTAGTACAAGGCTTGTTCCTTTCCTTCCTCATTCTCTTAAGCAAGTAGCGCTACAAGTGAACATTCATGTGTCGCGATGTATAGTATCAATGGCTTCCAAAGTATTGGCTCTCGTAACACATGTGGATTCAATAAGTATTTTTTGACGCTTTCAAAAGTATTTTGACATGAACAGTCAAAATGAAAAGGGATATCCTTTCTCAATTGATAATTGAAGGGTTGACAATGCCTGGCTAGATTAGAGATGAACCACCGAATGATTGCTAAGTTTCATTGGATACTTCGAAGCTTCCGCAAGTTCATTGGCTTGGGCATTTTCAGAATTGCATCAATCTTTGCAAGATCAACTTCAATTCCATGATGATACACAAAAAAGCCAAGAAACTTTCTTGAGGTAACACCAAAGGCACACTTTAGTGGATTCATCTTCCAAGCACTGACCTCCCTATTGCCGGGGGTGCTATATTATGTTATGATTGTAGGTGGATCTATAGCAAGTACTCTAGTCCACCGAGCGTAGCTCCTCCTCACTTCAAGTAAGCTGAATAGCTGAGCCCCTTTCCTTTTGGGGCCCGTCATGGCTCATGACGCTCTTATTCTTGTATATTGAGGTCTTGTTTTGGTACTTGAAAAGGGTACATCCGGAGCCTTGTTGCCGGCAAGTATTATATTGACTTCTTTCATCCATAGAGGCTCCGTAGACAGGAAATGTGGGACATGAACTTATGTAATATGTATTTTGTATGTTGGGGCGATGTATGATGTAAACCACACTGGGAACCATGTACTTTGTTTATGTTTTGTAATGAATTGGTGTTTTAAATTAATCATATGGTCATTTCTCTAGGCTAATAAGCAATGAAAGATGTGGGGTAATACGTGGGATAGGAAAGGCACCTAGGTCCGCTTGACCGGGATACCCGATCGAGTGCCGGTCATGTCCCTCGAATTTGGGGCGTGACAAGCTCGGATCAGAATTTTTATAATTTGGTTAGCTTTGTTAGGCTAATTGGGACTTGGGATCATGATAGAATTGCATTTGAAAGTCCATGGAAGGTTTAGGCTTGAATTGGCGAAAATAATATTTCGGCATTTTTCGATTGATAAGTGAGATTTTGATATCGCGGTCAAAATAAAATTTCGTGAGCTGCTGTAGCTTCACTGTGTCATTTGAGATGTGTGCAAAATATTTCACGTCATTCAGATGTAGTTTGGTCGGGTTTTTGATAGAAAGCGTATTTCAGAAGTTTTTTGGAAAACTTAGTCTTGAATTTGATGAGTTTTGGGTAAATTTGATATTGTTTGAGGAGTCAAATGATTGGAACAAGTTTGAATTTGGTTTAAAGATGTGTTTTTGGCTTTGGTTGAGTTTCGGGTGGTGAATCGGACAATTTTTGGAGTGGAGAAATTTTAGAAAAATTAGTCCAGTAGTTGCAGGTATTTTGGCCTTCCCGTTCTCAAAGGGCTGGATTCTGGCAGCTACGCGTTCCCGATGGTCTAGGCTGCATTCGTGAAAGGTTCACCAGACTGTTCATTGCATTCGCATTATAACATACGCGATCACGTATAAAGAAAATGGTCCCAGGAGAATTTCTCATCGCGTTCGTGTTATTGTCTTTGCGTTCGTGGAGGTATAAGAGGAAATGTATCGCGTTCGTGACATGTGTGTCGCGTTCGCATAGAGTAAAAAGTTGTCAATGCATATTTGTGCATCACGATCACGAGGTGTTGATCGTGGTATCAAAGAAGGAAGGGTCAGACCTGAGGCAGAAGGTTTTAAGTCATTTCATCCGCGATTTTGGGGCTCATTTCTCCCATTGTTGATCATTTTGAAAGCTTTTTGAAGAAATTAAAGAGGGATTCAAGGGGAATTGATTGGAGGTAAGATTTTGGAACATAAAACTCATTTCTATTGTGAAATCTACCTAGAAAATCATGGAACTTAAGCTAAAAAGGGAAGAACTAGGGCTTGGGATTTTTGGACTTTTGGTTTGGGATTTGAAAGACCATTTGGGGTCGGAGTTGAGAACTTTTGGTATGTATAATCTCGTGGGAGGATAAGGAACCTGTTGATGTAAAACAATTTGAGTTTTGAGAAGTGGGCCCGGGGCTCGGGTTCGGGTAATTGGGATTTGTGCCTAATATTTGTTGTTTTTGCTTGGGCTTTGTTACCTTAGCATATTGTGATATACATACTGATTTTTGTGATATACATACTGACTTTTTGAAAGACCATTTAAACGCATTCATGCTGTTTTTCCATTGTTTTATAACTCAACCACTTTTACTCGGTTTGAGACTTAAACGATATTTCAAAATGATGTTTTGGGCTGAGAACTGGTGTTTTACTAATTCTCGAGGGACTTGTAATGATTTATGACTATTTCTCACTGAGTGCGGCCGAGGGCCAGAGGTGAGAATACACTGAGTAATATGAGACTGAGGATCTAAGATGTATCTATACGCCACGAGGTGACTTGAGTGATGTGAGGCCGAAAGCTGAGAGTTGATACCACGAGGTGGCTCTATATAGCGCTTGGGGCATAAGGGACCCCTCCGAAGTCTATACACCCATAGTGAGCCTGGATACCCATTGTGTTCTGAGAGTGAGCCCGAGGGGATGATACTTTTCTGAGAGAAAGCCCGAGGGGATGATACTTTTCTTAGAGTGAGCCCGAGAGACGGGTATTGTTCTGAGATATTGCCCAAGGGACAAACCTTTATGTGATAATATTTCATATATACTTGTCATTTTACCTATTATACCGTGGTATTTGTGCCCGATGGGCAGATTTTCTGTGCTTATCGGCACTAACTATTTTGTATTCATTTGCGTAACTTTTAAAAAAGTCATTTTTAAAAGAGGTTTTAACTGAGCTAAGTTATTTCTAAAGATTTCACAGCTTCACTGCTTTTCTCAAATTTTACACGGCTTCTATGCATCATGTTGGTTTGCTTTACGCGATTTCTTACTGCTCAATTGTAATTTACCTTTATTACTCCATGAGTTGGAGTACTCACTTTACTCCATGTACCTCGTGTGCAGATGCAAGCATTTATTCACCTAGTAGCGGGATTTGGGCTGATCGGAGGCTGAGTCATCAAAATTTATCATGGTGTCTACCAGCGTTCGCAGTACCACTTCTCTCCCTTTTCTTTCATCAGTCTTGTTTTGTACATCTCAAACCTTGTAGTTGTATTTATACACTAATAGATACTCGTGACTTGTGATACCCCGATATCGGGCTGTGTTTGGGCTGTATTCCGTACTATATAAAGAAACATTTGACTTAGTTTGTGGTTATTTAATCATACCAAAATTGTTTATTAGTATTAACAATTTTGAAATGGTGAAATGGGTTAGTTTGCTGGCCTAGTCTTCACGAGAGGCGCCATCACGACCGGATCAAAGTTTCAGTCGTGATAATTTGGTATCAGAGCGTAGGTTACATACGTCTCACGAGTCATGAGCAGGTTTATTAGAGTCTCACGGATCGGTACAGAGACGTTTGTATTTATCCTCGAGAGGCTGAAGAACCTTTTGGAAACCATTGCATTCTTTAATTCTTGTCGTGTGTCCTTGATTCAGCTTGAAAAGTAACTCTTGCAATTCCTTCCATGCGTTTGCATGTGCGCATGAGCACTTAATATCATATATTCCTTGATGGCTAGTGGTTTCCTGATCCAGGGGCGATCTAGAGGACTTAAAGCTGGATCTTTGCCTATGGCTTGAGCACCGAGGTGCTTATTATGTGAGCCAATGTTTTTGAACTTATATGTTCGGTAGTGCCCCTATTAGTGGGAGTGATAGTTGAGTAACTATGTGATGAGTATGTTTGTACTGCGTGATATATCCATATGATCTGGACGCGGCGAGAAAGGTTTGCTGGAGGATAGAAAAACTATTAGGTGCTGGAATTCCATCTTGATTCGAGGTATAGCCCTGAGTTATGGGCCTGTGAAAGATCTTTTCATGTTTTCCTATTGAGAGTAAAGTAAATTTCAAGTTACGATATGATTTTAGACTCAAGAAGACCAAGTTACCGAGTACAGTTTATGATGGTGGAAGGTATACATAAATGTTAATTGAAGGCAACACAGGTGGGTTATCTCCTGTAAAGTGTTCTGAGGTTGTGCGATCCTTATGTGTGTGTTAGAAGTTCTCATGAGTAAGTGAAATGTAAATGTTAAAATTTTAATTTTTGGTCACTTAAGAGAATGTGCTTAACAGTTGCGAGAATAAGTGCGAGATTTGTCAAATATTTAGAGTACTTGATGATCTATGTTTTCACAAGCTTACAAAGGATTTAAGTTTAATCTCAATGTGGTATTATAGCATCAATAGAGTACAAGTGTTATGAATTGTTGAGTGTATTTTGATCTATGGCTTCAAGCAAAGTGGGGGAGTCTGCCATGAGTAGTTGATTGCACAGTTAGGTGCTATGTTATTTCTAGTTTGAGGCGTGCAGGTGAATCAGTTATGGCTTGCAAAAATTGAGACCGAGGATGGCTCGAGTAAAGGAAAAGCGGGACAAAGGTTATATTATGCTTCATAGGGTTAGAGAATCACGGGATGGCTTAAGTTGTTGTAAGTAAAGAATGCTCGGTGCATATAGCTAGAAGTTGTTTGGTTGTATTGGGATGAGGATTACATTTTGCGGTGTCGTAGTGCTAATGAGGCATATGTGGTTCAATTTGTTGTGTCAGGTAAATTGCAGTTTGAAAAAAATGAATGACTCTCGAGAATTATTCTAATGTGTTCAACACTCTACAGGGAACAATCGGGTATTTTAAAGTTGTATATACGATTAGAAACTGAGTTTTCATTGGAAGAGGTCAAGACTTGTGGTATTTCTATATTAATTATGGGATTCTATGTATCAGTATCTGAAAAGTAAGGGTAACATATTTAGATTCGCAAGAAGTTCTTCAGAGTGAAGTATTCTAGAATGTGTTTTTTCTGGGAATATTTACGAGGGTATTCAGCGGTTTATGGGTCTCAGACAGTGTGGTTTTATGGTTGGGTCTCGTGTGATTAGCCTGGGTTGAGGCATTGTGGTGCTACAGTAAGAGGGAATACCTAGCTTAAGATGAATCAAAAGGAAACTTAGATAGATATTGTAGCTTTATAGTAGACCGGATCACTATGGTAAGGATATGATTAATTCCTCGTGTGCGTTTGATGTAATGAGCTCTTACAAATATTTTGTGGCAATGCTCTTAGGTTTTGTTGGCTTGCTTAGCTTGGTCGAGTTAGAAGGATTCAGTTTTGGCAGGTCTGATTAATGCAAAGGGAGCTCGGAGAGTTCTTGATGGCTTTTACCGTGGTTGGGAGATGTATATTTTCTGTGGGTATGAAGAGCATGGGATGTATAGTGATTTTTTGTCTAGATGGTAACAATGGAAAGTTATTGACTAGCTGAGTACGTAAATGTCTTTGGCTCAGCAGGGAGATGAAATCTCATGTTACCCTAGGATGGTATGATATATGCGGTATGTTGAATAGATCGAGATTTATGTGTGGAAGGTTATAGTTCTGTTCTAAAAGGAAGTTCATAAAACTGTTAGGCAGCAGGCAGCCTCAGATGATTAAAGAAATGGTATTACTAATTAGAACTGATTTGGCGTGAGTATATGTTTCAGAAAAAGGGAAATGTGAAGTTAATGGCATTTCCGTAGTATTGCATCACTTTCTGGCTAGATTGCTGCTGATATTGGAGTTTGCGTGGTGGCACAGAATAATTTTTGAGTATCTCTCATGAAATGATTAGGTATTTGAGGTATGGCATGGATTCAGATATGGTGATTTATGTGCCGTGCGGATTTGGAGGCGGAAGTTCCCAGATTCAGGCTATGCGTGGTTGTAGATCGTCTGTATCGACACATTTTTGTGGCTATCGGGGTTTGGAGACCCAAGCAAATCTTTTGTTGCTTGGAAGACTGGGTCTTGGATGTGATATTGGGTTCAGACTAGTTGTCTCCGTGTTGCGTTATTTTGGACTATTACGCTAAGACGGAGCTGTTGGCTATGCCGGAAGATGCCACAGATTGAGTGGTGATGTTCAACGGATTATGTACTAATTGAGAGATTTTATATTTCGAAGACCTATCATACAGCTGTGAAGGATTTGACTTTCTTATTGGGCTCTTGTGATGGGTTCCAGTGCTGAGGCTTCTCATATTGATTCAGTTTTGGTTGTGAGATACTTTTTGGATGTGTTTCTTGTGGCCGGGCATTTCGGCGGGCAAGGTTTTCGATTTTGGTGTTAATTTGTTTCCAAGAACCATGTGGTATGGCACCAGCATGAGTTATAGTAGTGGAAGGAGCGGCTTCAGGATTCCTTGGTAAGGAGTTTGTTAGCAGGACAATGCGGATGCGTGTTCTAGCATTAGTCGGCTTGGCAGGCCTCGAATTGTTTTGTCGAGGGATAGATTTATTCAACCGTTGTTGAGATTATTAGTGACCTGGGAAGATCTATGAGTTACTTTTCTATGTTGCGAGACATTATGATTTGTTGGTTATGGGCGTGTATGGTACAGTTCATTTGGGGCTCATAATGGAAGTCGAGCGGGAAGAGTAATTAATTGTTGCTCGGTAAATGGTGCATCGCTTATGTCCTATTGGGTTTGCGTGGTATATGTTATTTGTTTCACTGTGGGTATGATGAAGTACTTTGGTTCCAGACATCAAATTGTGCATGGTTGTACCTTTCGAGCATAGTGACTTGAGGTGTTCATGTGGAACAGTATTTGTTAGGATCGTGCATTTCAGCAAAGCTATCTGGAGATATTACCTTGCGGGTTAGATTCATGTGTTCTATTTCTATGATGAGATACGGTTTCTCGTCCTTGTATTCTTATGGTACTGGTGAGCTTGAGGGACAATTCATACATTTGGGTTATTTTCATAAATTGATTATGTTCGGACCGTCGCTTATTGGTGCGCGTATTATGCTAGTTGTGGATTAGGCCTCTATTGATGTGTCATGTCACCAGCATGGTGTGTTGGATTAGAGAAGATCATTGGGATCATTAATGAATACGAACAGATCTTATTTTAGCTTGTTGGAAGGATAATATCGAGGTTCAGCTCGGAAACTGCTATGGGATTTGCCAAAGGAGGAATAGCTTCATGAATGGTTGATATGAGAAATGGCTTAGGTTTATCGCGTATTCATCTATCGTTGGCAGTATATGAAGAAGGAGACTTTAGTTGATAAGAGGTTTCTGCTAGTATTCGGTTGTTGTGGGCAACTGTTGTGAATAGAAGCTATAGCACGAGTGTTTGGGTTATGTGGTATCTCATGGGATTGCTCCCGAGGTTGCAGGTATGGGTTATTACAGCTGGTTCAGGTCTATTCAGAGTATAGGTCTGAGGTTTTGATCGTATTGATGGTTTCAGATGTGAAAATGTGGCTCTATGGCTAATGGGCCAAATTGGATTGTGCTATTTCAGTTGCAATGTGTTATCAGACCTATGTGAGATAGTTATACGTGGGGTCACCCCCGGTATGCATGATAAGGTTATTCAGCGATTTGTTCGTTTTTAGAACAACTATGGGCAAGTTTGAGGACAAACGTATGTTTAAGTTGGGGAGAATGTAGCGACCCAACAGGTCGTTTTGAGATTTTTCACTTTGATCTCCAGTTCTCGGGCATGACTTGCCGCGTGTGATGTATTATGACTGATGTAAATAATTGGTTTTGGCTTTCACGGAAATCATAATGAATTTGAAAGAACAGTTCTCAGTTGTAGCTTGAAACTTGAAAAGTTTGACAAATATTTGACTTATTTGTGTATGAGCTCGGGTCAAAAATTTTATGATTTAGTTAGATCCTATAGGGTTTTTGGGACTTAGGAGCGTGATGAGAATGCATTTTGGATATCCGTGGAAGGATTAGGCTTGAATTGGCGAAAGTGAGATTTTGGCGTTTCCCGGTGGATAGGTGCAATTTTGATATAGAGGCCGGAATGAAATTTTGAGGGCTGCAGTAGCTTCAATGTGTCATGTAGAATGTGTGCGAAAAATTTCAGGTAACTCGAATGTGGTTTGGTCGGGTTTCTTATCGAAAGCATATTTCAGAAGTTTTTGAAAAACTTAGGCTTGGATGCGATCAGTCTTGGATAATTAAATGTTGTTTGAGATGATTTGATAATTGGAACAAGTTTGAATGACGTTTTAGGAAGTGTTGGTAGCTTTGGTTGAGGTCCCGGGGGTCTCGGGTGTGTTTTGGGTGTCAATTGGACCACTTTTGGAGTTAAGAAAATTAAGAAAAGTCAGTCCAGTAGTTGCAGGTATTTTGGACTTTGTGTTTGCAAAGGGTTCGGTTCTTGGAGATACACATTCGAGAGCGTATAGGCCACATTCGCGAAGAATTCATCAGGCTGTTCATTGCATTCACTTTATGGTTTACGCAATCACGTATAATATAATTGGTCCCGGGAGAATTTCTCATCGCGTTAGCGTTATGGTCTCCCCATTCGCGGAGTTATGGGAGGAAAGGCATTGCATTCGCGACCTGTGGTCGCGTTCGCATATAGTAAAAAGTGGTCAATGCAAATTTGTGCATCATCATCGCGAGGTGTTGACCGGGATCGCGAAGAAGGAAGGGTTAGACCTGGGCAAAATGTTTTAAGTCACTTCATCCACGATTTTGCGGCTCATTTCTCCCATCGTTGATCATTTTGAGAGCTTTTTGAAGGAAATTAAAGAGGGATTCAAGGGGAATCGATTGGAGGTAAGAGTTTTGAACTTAAAACTTGTTTCTATTGTGAATTATACGTAGAAAATCATTGAAATTAAGCTAAAAAGGGAAGAACTAGGGCTCTGGATTTTTGGACATTTGGTTTAGGATTTGAAAGACCATATGGGATTGGATATGAGAACTTTTGGTAAGTATGAACTCGTGGGATGATAAGGAGCTCATTGATGTAAAAATTTCTGAGTTTCAAGAAATGGTCCCGTGGCTCGGGTTTTGGTAATTTTGGGATTTGCACCTGATATTAATTTTTTTCCCTTGGGCTTTATTCCCTTAGCATATTGTGATGTATTCGTTTTGATTTTTGGATAGTATCGACGCGTGTGGAGGCTAATTTGAGGGGCAAAGACATCGCGATCTAGAGATTTTACCGGTTCAAGGTGAGTAATGATTGTAAATTATGTTCTGAGTGTTTGAAAC
Source organism: Nicotiana benthamiana (assembly GCA_034376525.1). Lineage (NCBI taxonomy): Eukaryota > Viridiplantae > Streptophyta > Magnoliopsida > Solanales > Solanaceae > Nicotiana > Nicotiana benthamiana. The sequence goes on along the minus strand of CM067329.1, from coordinate 133,105,574 downwards.
CCCTGATTGCACATCGTAGTGCTATATTGAGGTGAGACACGCGCTTGATGATGAGTGTAGGGTCGTTTACTACTGGGGGTTGTAACTTGGTCCGTCCCGCTTGATGATTTTACTGTGTATTTGACTGAAACTTCTTTGTTATCATCATGATTTGGGTTGATTTCCATAATTGGGCTTCGTTCCAACTATTTAAACTTTTCAGGGATTATTATCACGGTTTCCTCACTATTTTGACTAATTACTTGAACTCAGTCGTGCTGTTTTTTCCGATGTTTTATAACTCAGCCACTTTTACTCAGTTTGAGACTTAAACGATATTTCTAAATGGTGTTTTGGGCTGAGAACTACAGTATTACTAATGTTCGAGGGCCTTGTGATGATTTCTCACTGAGTGCGGCCGAGGGCCAGATGTGAGGATATACTAAGTGATATGAGGCCGAGGGCCTAAGATACATCTATATGCCATGAGGTGGCTTGAGTAATGTGAGGCCGAGAGCCGAGAGTTAATCCCACGATGTAGCTTAATATAGCGCTTGGGCCGTAAGAGGCCCCTCCAGAGTCTGCACACCCACAGTGAGCACATGTAACCATTGAGATCTGAGAGTGAGCCCGATGGGATAATATTGTTCTGAAAGTGAGCCCATAGGCGTGATACTGTTCTGAGAGTGAGCCTGATGGGCTGGTACTATTCTGAGATATTACCCGAGGGGCGAACCTTTATGTGTTCATCTTTCACATTTACTTGTCATTTTACCTGTAATAACGTGGTATTTATGCCCAAGGGGCGGGTTTTCTGTGCTTATCGGCACTAGCTGTTTTGTATTCATTTGTATAACTGTTGAAAAAATCAATTTTAAAAGACTTTTAAAATTAGCTAAGATATTTCTAAAGATTTCACAGCTTTACAGCTTTTCCCAAAGGGTTTTACAGTGCTTCTATACAGCATGTTCGTTTGCTTTACTTGATTTCTTACTACTCAATTGTTATTTAACTTTACTACTCACCGAGTTGGAGTACTCACATTACTCCCTGCACCTCATGTGCAGATGCAGGTATTTATTCACCCTGTAGTGGGTTTTTGGCTGATCGGAGGCTGAGTCATCGGAATCTAACAAGGTGGCTGCCAGCGTTCGCAGTACCGCTTTTCTACCTTTTCTTTCATCTGTCCTATTTTGTACATTTCAAACCTTGTAGTTGTATTTATACTCTAATAGATGCTCGTGACTTGTGACGCCCCGGTAACGGGCTATGTTTGGGTTGTATTCCATACTTTATGAAGAATCGTTTTCTTAGTTTGTGGTTATTTAATCATACTATAACTTTTTATTAAAATTAACTATTTTGAAACGGAGAAATATTTTAGTTGGTTGGCCTTGTCTTCACGAGAAGCGCCATGACGACTGGATCGGGGTTTGGGTCGTGACAACAGCAGGTAAAGAAGATCAGGCCAACACACAAAAATAAATAAAGAAAGTCTTTAAAACTCACAGTAACAAGTGAATAAATTTTTTAAGAAATTAGGGTTTTCATAAGAGCTGAAATAAAAGTGGCATTAACTTTGAATCGGTCAAGATAAACAAAGAAAAGGGTCTAATCATCAAAATCGAAACAGGTATACATATAAATCAAATAAAAAAAGACAGTTCCAGAACCCCGGATAAAACAAAGATAATTAGGCTTTTCAACGTGATAAATCAGTTAGAAGAAAAAACAAAAATAAACCATTTAAACATAGTGATACTAAAAATCAGAGGAAAAGTCATTTAAAAAGGGGTTAAGAAACCGTAATCATGAAGACGAACAATCACTTTCAAAAAATCGGGAAAAAACCTTTGAGTTTGGATTAACTCAAGTCTGGGCCGGGTATGGTTTGGGTTTGGGCTTGGGTCTAGGGTATTTAATTGGGTTGGGGATTCGCTTGATTTAGGCTATAATTGAAAGTCAATTTTGGCTATATGTTAAATAGCTATTTTTTCTATTTAATTTATATAAAATAGTAGATAATTTCTAAACATTATTCAAAAAATGCTAATATAATTTACAACACATAAGTAGTAATTTAAAAATACATAATCCAATTTTTATGCATATAAAACTTAATTAAACCTTAAAAGGACCAATTTTATAATTATGTACAATTTAGCTTTAAAATACTAAATGTAATTACAAAAAATATATTTATAAAAATTACCTTAACCATATTTTTGCATAAATATAGAAATACAACAGATGAATTATCAAAACAATAATTTTGAAAATTATATAATGGGAATTTTATGGATAAAATGGGAGAAAATAAATCAATTTAAACCTTTAAAATTATGGAAAAAATAATAAAAAATCTTTGTCATCCTTGTATATGCATATATGTGCTATTTTAAAGGTATTTTAGATATTGAAAAATAGGGAAATATTGGGTATCAACAGCTGCCTATCTTTACCTTGAAATGATGAAAGAGTTTCCGGGTAAAGAAATGGTGGCCAATTTTGACCATGGTTTGAGGAGGTTAGGCTGCACCCTGGCTTCTAAGCTGCCTACATATCTCTGGTTTCACAGGAATTAGGCCGTATGTAGTTCAGGATCCATCTGCGAAGTATAGCAACGAAGAGATTTCAAGAACGGAGGCAACATCTAGGGCCAGGGAGTGAACGAATGGTTTACAGAAATGGTTAGGAGAATTGGAGCGGGAATGCTCTTGCTAGGATAGATGTTGCATGCCAGATTACCTGTAGAAACAATACAGGCGTATACAGTGCATAAATTTAAACATGATACAAATTCCCATTGGACCATGGATGTTGTCTTCGGATGATGAGGATGATGTCCTTAGACCATGATGTCCTGGGCTATGAAGCGTATGATAAGGGATTCGCAGGAAATGAAATAATGTTCTCGGGCCATGAGGATGGTGCCTCCGAATTATGACATCTTCGAATAATGATATGCAAAAGATTGAAAGAGATCCTCAAGACTTGACATGGGGCTCTCGGGCTATGAAGATGGTTCCTTCGAACGATGACGCCTTTGGATGAGTTGGCGATATTTTAGCCCTCAAAAGATGCAGTAGTATGATATGGACAAGACAGGTCTTAGTCTTGCAAATTGAAGGGAAGATCTTAGCTCGTGAGACAAGCGAGATAAATGGTGCTTCAGATAGCACTTAGTTTTAAAGAAAATGGGAAGTCGAGCTTAGTCTCGGAAGGCAAAATGATAGCCTTATGCAAAGTTGCGAATGCATATAAAGGTAGAGTTTAACCTCGGAATGTAGAACTGTAGCCTTATGAAATGAGACGACTGTAGATGGAGGTAGAGCTTAACCTTAGAAGGCATAATGGTAGCCTTATGCAGGTCGGAAGGAAGAGTAGTAGCCATATGAAATGCAGATGCAGACAGAGACAACGTTTAGTCTCAGAAGACAGAATGGTAGCCTTATGAAAGAATGTAGATGGATGTAGAGCTTAACCTCGAAAGGTAGAATGGTAGCCATATGCAAGAATGCAGATGGAGGTAGAGCATAACCTCGGAAGGAAGAATGGTAGATTTATGCAAGAATGGAAGGTAGAGTAGTAGCCTTATGCAATGCAGATGCAGATGCATATAGAGACAATGTTTAGTCTCGGAAGGCAGCATGGTAGTCTTACGCAAGAATGCAGATAACAACTAACAGTACTGTTTCCTTATCTGATAGCATATTGGGATGTTGTGATTACTGGGTACATTGTGACTACGGAGACTTAGTAGTGTATGCTGATTGCAAATGTTTGGTGAGTGCAACGGTTCAGACAGTCGTATCCTTGATCAATGTTTGATCCATGGGCGTACAATATGTTTAATGATTTTGCAATCCTAGTGCGTGCATATAAATAAAATTTATGAGTTTTGTAAGGGGGGAGTTTTAGTTCGTATCCCCACTAGCTTTACTTGACTCGTTCGGCTTTGATCTGGTGATACCGTCTGTATCATTGGGGTAGCATTGCTAACCAAAGCAGTTTCAATAATAAACATGCATGATTTTTGTAAAACTATAACATAAATGTATAGATAAAAATAGTTTTTACTTGAACCGACGACTATGACGTGGATCGGGACATTGCAACCTCTCTTGCTACAGATATATAAGGGTCCTCCTAATAATGTTGCTCCAGCTTGATGGGTGCATGTCTTAAATGATACTACATAACTATTCTTGGTCTCCGAACTCCGTTCGGACCTTGATAACATTAAAATCTGCTCCAAATCAAATACTTAAGAACTTCCAAATTCCTTAATGAATCAACTTCCACTATTAGGCATGAAATGCTCCCATATCATTCGAATTTCGATCCGGGCACATTCTCAAGTCCGAAATTATCGTACGAACCTATTGGAAACGTCAAATTTCAATTGCGAAGCCATTTATTCAAAATGTTGACCGAAGTCAAACTTGGCCTTTTAAGCCTACCATACCTGCTTGAACAAGTAGTGAAGGCTCTTGGGATTCGTGTACACCTCACATGTCACACCATACAAATAATGCATCCAGATCTTCAAGGCATGAACAATGGTTGCCAACTCTAGGTTATGAACTAGATAATTCTTCTCGTGAATCTTCAATTGCCTCGAAGCATATGCTATGACCTTACCATTCTGCATCAACAATGCACCATGCCCGATACGGGAAGCTTCACAATAAACAGTATCAGGCCCATATCCCTTAGGTAAAACCAATACCGCTGCCGTAGTCAGAGCTATCTTGAGCTTCTGGAAGCTCGCCTCACACTCATCTGACCACATGAACTAGGCACCCTTCTGGGTTAATCTACTCATCTTGGCTGCGATGGATGAAAACCCCTCCACGAAACGTCTGTAGTAACCAGCTAACCCCAAGAAGCTCCGGATCTCTGTAGCTGAAGTTGGTCGAGGCCAGTTCTTGACTACCTCTATCTTCTTCGGGTCCACCTGAATACCTTCTGCTGATACGACATGACCCAGGAATACAACCGAACTCAACCAGAACTCGCACTATGAGAACTTGGCGTAAAACTAACTATCCTTCAGAGTCTAAAAAACCACGCAGAGGTGCTGCTCATGCTCCTCCTGACTGTGGGAGTATACCAAGATGTTGTCAATGAATACAATCACAAATAAATCCAAATAGGACCTGAACACTCGGTTCATCAACATCCATGAATGCTGCCGAGGCATTGGTCAACCCAAACGACATGACAAAAAATGCATAATGTCCACACCGAGTACTAAATGATGTCTTAGGGACATCAGACGCCCTAATCCTTAGCTGATGATAACAAGACCTCAAATCTATCTTCGAGAACACCCTATCACCCTGAAATTGGTCGAACAAATCGTCAATCCTCGGCAGTGGATACTTGTTCTTTATTGTCACCTTGTTCCACTGCCGGAAATCAATGCACATCCTCATCGACCCATCCTTTTTCTTTACAAACAATAGTGGCGCACCCCAAGGTGGTACAACAGGTCTAATGAAACCCTTGTCAAGCAAGTCCTGCGGCTGCTCCTTCAAATCCTTCATTTCTGGCGGGGCCATGCGATACAGCGGGATGGAAATAGGCTGAGTGCCCGGAGCCTGATCAATACAGAAATCAATATCCCTGTCGGGGCGCATACCCAGCAGGTCTGAAGGGAATACCTCAGGGACTCCCGAACAAAAGGAACATAGTCAATAGATGGAACCTCTGCGCTAGGGTCGCGAACATATGCCAAATATTTCTGACACCCCTTCTCAACCATACGTCGAGCATTGATATTTGAAATAATACTATGGGTCGCATGACGTAGGGTCCCCCTCTTCTCAAGTCGGGGCAAATCTGGCAAGGCCAAAGTCATGGTCTTGGCGTTACAATCCAAAATAGAATGATACGGGGACAACTAGTCCATCCCCAATATAACATCAAAGTCCACCATGTCTAAAAGCAATAAGTCGACACGGATATCCATATTTATATACTATTCAAAATGTTAGAATCTCCATATTTATATATTATTCATATCTTCAATATAGTCTTGAATGATCATTACTCTTAAGTTATTTTCTGCAGTTGAGTTTGGATTAGCGTCCATTTTTTCAACACGAAATTAAAGACAGAACAACCCTAATGTTGAATATCAATGTTATGTTACTCTATACTTCAAAGGTTTAGTTCCGAGCGTGCAGAAGGTGAGAGGGCCCTGTAGAGTGTCGTTTCTTTTTCTTTTTTCTTTTTCGAGTGACAATAGAGTATCTTAATGACAAAATCTAATTTGATAAAAGATTATATGGAATTTGTCATGTTCATGGATGATTCCTTTTTTCATTTCCTTTCCTCCTGTTTATTAAAGTGTTTTGACATTAATAGTAACTTGAATTTCAACATACGTTAAAATGTATGTTTTGTAGTCTTTATATATATATATATATATGTATATATACTAGTCTTAGTGGAGCAGTTCAGGGATAAGAAGAAAGACCAGCACATGGTGCTTATCGACTTGGAGAAGGCGTATGACAAGGTCCCGAGAGAGGTGCTATGGAGGTGCTTGGAGGCGAAGAGCGTGCCGGAAGCCTACATCAGAGTAATGAAGGACATGTACGATGGAGCTAAGACTAGGGTTAGGACGGTGGGTGGCAAATCAGACCATTTTCCAGTGGTTATGGGGCTCCATCGGGGATCGGAGCTTATCCCTCTCTTGTTTGCCTTGGTGATGGATGCTCTAACCCGACATATTCAAGGGGATGTGCCTTAGTGTATGCTATTTGCTGATGACATAGTCTTGATAGACGAGACGAGGGTCGGTGTTATTGAGAGGTTAGAGGTATAGAGACAGACTCTCAAGTCTAAGGGTTTCAAAATAAGCAGATCTAAGACTGAATACCTGGAGTGCAAGTTTAGCGCCGAGCCGAGCGAAGTAGGCATGGACGTGATGATTGGATCTCATGTCATCGCCAAGAGGGACAGTGTCAGATATCTTGGGTCGGTAATTCAGAGGGACAGAGAGATTGACGGGGACGTCACTCATTGTATAGGAGCCGGGTGGTCAAAGTGGAGGCTTGCATCAGGAGTCCTGTGTGACAAGAAAGTTCCACAAAAACTGAAGGGGAAATTTTATAGAGCTGTGGTTCGACCTGCGATGTTGTATAGGGCGGAGTGCTGGCCAGTGAAGAACTCTCATGTTCAGGGAATGAAGGTTGCGGAGATAAGGATGCTCAAATGGATGTGCGGGCTCACCAGGTTAGATAAGATTAAGAATGAAGTTATTAGAGAGAAGGTGGGGGTGGCCCCGGTGGATGAGAAGATGCGAGAACCGAGGCTGAGGTGGTTCGAGCATGTGCGGAGGAGAAGTCTTGATGTCCCGGTGAGGAGTTGTGAGTGGCTGGTGATTGTCGGCGTTCGGCGAGGCAGAAGGAGGCCTAAGAGGTATTGGGGAGAGGTGATTAGGCATGACATGGATAGAATGCGGGTTTCCGAGGACATGACCCTTGACAGGAAAGTCTGGAGGTCTAATATCAGGGTTGTAGGATAGGGGCTCCTAAAATTTTTTGTACTCCTCACCCGGGGTTGGGTGAGGCTTGGCAGGGCTATCCATAATTAGTTATTGAGTAGAAATCATAATTATATATTTATTGTATAAAATAGTAATATATTATGTTATTGTTTCTAGCCTAATTTATCATAATTAAGTTTTAATTTTTCTTTTGAGGCATGGGTAAAATATTTTTGGACAATTATGTTGTTACGTTTTTCTGAAGAAAAAAATAATTCGATTCCTTATTGGGCTATTCCTTTTATGGAAGAAAATTTTGTGTGTAATATTATTTTAGTGAATTGCTCATATATAGACGTGTGACCAAAAGATATTAATGTATCTCTTTTTATATATTTCTCTTTGCACATATGATCATTATTATCTAAAGTTTTATCTGTGAGCTTCCGCACATGGTTATTTCAATTTTAACAAATTAAAATTATACATATATATATATATAAAAGAGGGACAATAGGTGCTGACATGGCACGTCGTGTCATTGGCTTTGAAAGAGATTTATCTTTTTGGTCACTTTTCTTTGCCTTATTCTTTTATTTTTCTTATTTTATCGCTTCCAAAATAAAAAGTGAAACGTTGTCATACACAACTGAATGTGACAATTTTTCATTTTTCCTTCCATGATGAAACGTTGCCAGCAATTTAAATAACGCAATGATTTACATCAGTTGAAATAATTGTGACAATTAAACTTGCAAAGGAGCAATACCAATCTTCACCCATTTTAAATAACCACCATAATTGGCCACCGAGATTAGCCAACATCGACAAGATATACGGATAATATGTGTTCTTTGATGGAGAGTTAAAGCAACTTTTCACGCGGGGAGAATTAGACATTGGCGGCGGAAGAATTAGTTTCATTTTTTGAGTGTGTTTGATATAACGGAAAACAAGTAGTAATTTTATTTATTTTCTGGTGTTTGGTATGCAATTAAAGAAAATGACTTCTTAAGAGTATTCATAAATAATTTGATATAATAAATAAGAAGTCATAAACTTTCAAAGTAACAACCTTTTGGACTCATAAATTTCATAAACTTTCGAGTCGCTAAACATTCAAAATCGCGAAATTTCGAACCCGTATACTTTATAATATCTAAACCAGTAAATTTTCAAACGCATAAATCTCTGAACTCATAATTTTGGAAATTATAAAATTTTGAACATTTAAACCGATAAATAATAAAATTAAAACTAAAAAATATATTTAAAATTAGCGAGGCGGGACCGGGGGGGAGGGGGGTATAACAAAAAAAAATAGAAAATTAAATGGCAAAAAAAAAAGTAAAAAATTTTTTCGGGGGGGGGGGGGGGGGGGCAAAAAAATAAAAAAAAACAGAAATTTAAAATTGTAATAAAAAAATTTAGGGGGGGGGGGGGGTAGTAGGGTGAATAGTATCGGAAAAACCGAATTTTAAATGAAAATAACTTTTTTTTCCAGAGGACTTGGTGTGAGTTAGTGAGGGTGGGGAAGGTTGAGAAAGAGGTTTGTAAAATGTTTTCCCTTCTCTTGATAAGAAAAATATTTTCCTCCGATTAGAAGAAAATAAATTAATAAGGAAAATATTTTTCAAAATATTTAACCCAATCAAACATGAAAAAATTGGAAAACATTTTTAAAAAAATATTTCCATTCATACCAAACGCACCATCTATCTTTTTCATAGTTACCATTGAACACTATCTGCTTTTATGCTGCTGAAGTAGAGAGAAAATAAAGTTTCAGAAGAATGGAAAAAATGGTGAGTCTACCCTTTTACAAAACACATAATTTTTCTTTGGACGCATGCACTCAATTCGCAATATCATTAGATATTTATGCACTCATATTTTCTCAGGAACAACATTTCAGAATCATCACCAGTTCAGGATTGTTTTCGGTACACAACCTCCCCAGCAGCCACAATGATGCTATCAGCTATCATCAACCAGCGAAGAGATTTTATTACTATTCGCCTTTTAATTTTGCAAAGGCTACCTTTCTGCCTTCCGAGGTTAAGCTCTACCTCAATCATCCATTCCCTTGCAATGCATAATTCTACTTTTTTTGCCTTTCGAGGAAATCTCTACCTCCATTCATTTTGCCTATGACTACCTTCCTGCCTTCTGAGACTAAGCTCTGTCTCCATCTGTATTCCTTGAATTTTTGCATAAGGCTACCTACCTGCCTTCCGAGACTAATCATTGTCTCCATATGCATTTTGCATTGCATAAGGCTACCTTTCTGCCTTCTGAGGTTAAGCTCTACCTCTATCCTGCATTCCTTGCATTCTTGATTAAGGCTACCTTTCTTCCTTCCGAGACTGAGCATTATCACCATCTGCATTTTTCATTGCATAAGGCTATCTTTCTGCATTCCGAGGTGAAGTTGTACCTCCATCCTGCATTTCCCTTACATTGCATAAGGCTACCTTTCTGCCTTTTGAGACTAAGCATTGTCCCCATCTGCATTATGTGCATTTTGCATAAGGCTACCTTCCTGCCTTTCAAGACTAAGCTCTTTCTCCATATCATTTTGCATAAGGCTACCTTCCTACCTTTATAGACTAAGCTCTATCTCCATCTACATGGCAGAAAGATCGGTACCTTCATTTAAATTCTGCATTGGCAAAAATATGGCCACTTCTTGCATCGGCTAAAATATCGTCACTTCTTGCATTGGCGGAAAGATCACCACTTTTTGCATTTCATGGGCTGAAAGATTGGCAAATTGTCCAAAGGCATCATTTTTCGGAGGTACCATTTTCATAGCCCGAGAACGCCACGCCATGGCCTGAGAATCTCATTTTATCTTTTGCATATCATTAATCAAAAGAATCATGGTTCGAAGGCATCATCCTCATAGCCTAAGAACATCATTTCATAGCCTACAAATCTTTATTTGTGTGCTTCACGGCCCCGAACATCATCCTACCCGTTCGAAGACAAAATTCATTGTCCAATGGGAACTTTCATCACATTTAAATTTATGCACAATATATGTTTGTATTGCTCACTTACAGGTACACCAGATAGCAACGACCATTTCAGTAGGAGCGATCCCGCTCTAGTTCCCGCAGTCTACCAGATGTCGACTGCCTTTTCTTAACATAAACATCATGTCCGCCTTTCAAATCTCAATCGATATATTCTGTCAATGGATCCTAAAGTACATATGACCTAATTCCTATAAGACAAGAAATATGTAGGCAGCTTAGGAACCACATGTCAGTGAAATCCCTTACAAAAATGCCTCTTTCGGTCAAAAAAGTGCCTATCCGATCTTTACCCGATAAGTCTTTCATCCTTCCCAGGTTAAGCGGGGCAGCTATTGATACCCAATTTTTTCCTAGATATTTTCTATACCCAAAATACTTTCAAAATAGCATATACATTCACATAAGGCCATACCCAAGTGCTTTGGTATTTTTCCAAATTTTAAAGGTTTTCAAAATTAATTTGTAGTTTATTTTAATACTACAAAAATTCAATAATTATTCCCAAAGGTATCATGTTGGTGAATAGTTCATTTTATTCTCATATTTACAGTAAAATATAGTTTAAATAAATTTTGCATATTTTTTACACATTTATTTGGCATTTTTAAAAAAATTAAATTTTCATATAATTGCAATTATAGCCTATTTTTCAATTATCAACATTTTACAGTTATAAAATCATTTCCAGTATTTTTAACTTAATATTATGTAAAGCCCCAAAAAATTTTGCTAAGTAATTTAGGATTTCATAGTGTCACGCCGGTTTATTATAATGTTTTTATATACTATTAACATGGTGGACATCAATTAGACTTGGTAAATATGAGTATAAGTCTTATGGTAAGTAATATGAGGACCAAATGGAAGCCTAGGTGTATGCCAAATGAGAAAGTTTTCGAAATAGGCCAAAATTCCAAATGGATTCACATAAGGCTCTACTTCAAAAGAGTATATATAATTATGTATAATATTTTATGTGGCAAATATCATATAAAAGGAAAGCCCTTTGAGTCTAGTTTGCAAGACTTCAAACAATTCATCATTTGAACATTCCTACACAAAGTTATGGTCAAATTACCAAAGGCTGGAAAATGCGATCCCGTGTCATGTCAGATATGCGGTCCGCATTTTAGTTATGTGGTCCACATTTTCGTTCTGTGGTCCACATTTTGACCGCAGATTGAACCAGTGTAGCTCATTTTTGGGCACCGAGTTTGAGGGGCATTCTGCAGCCCACATGTCCATTCTGTGCTGCATTCTGCTATATCAGAATTGACATTGGAGGGTTATTTTTTTTATTTTCATAACCCACCCCAATTTTTATATATAACCTTTGGGGCTTCATTGAGGGTCATTTCCTAGTGATATTAGAGAGAGGAGAGAGTATTTTAGATAGAGTAGGAGGAACCCAACATCTAAATCATCCAAATCTTTCATCAATCTTCAAGAATCAAAGAACCCAATCGCAAGTTCTTCATCTAAGAGGTAGGATTCTATCCCCTATGTTTTAATTTCAAGTTTAGAGTATAAGATGGGTTATTGAGTCATGTTTCTTGGGTATTTTAGTATTGTGTATGCATGCATGTATATGGGAAGATAGTTAAACATAGATTACTAAATATTGGGTTAGGGAATGAAGGAAATCTTAAAAAGGGGATTCGAAATCAAGATGCTCAACTAGTGTTTGATAAAATGTTCAAATAAGCTAGTTTCATGAATATATTTCTAATATGTGTTCAATTTTGTTATGTCTAATAGTGGATTGAAATTGCTAGAGTTTTTGGAGTTTTGTAGTAACTTAAGGAAAGCTCAATCGAGATATGTATGGCTAACTTTGATCTTTGTGAAATCGCCTTGTTTGGTGTATAAACATTTGGTATGTGATAGCTACGTGGATTGTTTGTGAACAGAAATTGTACGGTGGGGTCGGGTGTTTGATTGGTTTGATTGAGAGTTATGTGGTAAGAGTTGAGGAACAAATGATAGAAGAAAATTGCAAATGATGCAATTGGAACAACTGTGGTAATAACATATTCGGCTTCCTGGGTAATTATTGCAGCTTGAATTTCTTATGAACTGTTGAATAGAATGGAATTAGAACTGTTGGCTGTGGAAACACTCATAACATTGTTATAGCTACGTCTTGAAAAGTATTGTTGTTTCTCTTCTTATTTGAGAATGGATTGTTGTTTATCTTTGTAATTTGCTATTTGGTTGTGATTGTTGTGAACTGAAACTGTACGGTGGGGTCGGGTTGCGTGCCACAAAATGGTGTTATAAGGTGGCGGTTTGAGGTGATAATGGTGGCCGAGGTAATAAGGGTTGAAAAGTGATAGAAATCACTATTGAAATATACACTTGAACAAAAATTGTGAAATCATTAATGTGGGATTGTGAAAGGAGACAACATGAGAGTTTGTAACCTGTGGGGCACTGATTGCCCCTTTGTTTGGCTAATTGTACCTTCTATGTATGTTTGGTTGTTGATTCTGCTGTTATTTCTTACTTGTGTATGGTTGAGCTTACTTGGAGCAAAGTTAGATGTTGAAAACTTGTTTGGATGGATTGTTCCCTTTCTTGTGCATTTGATTGTTGATTCTATCACTATTATCCACTTGTGTATGGATTGAGTTTACTTGGGACAAAGTTTGTTCATACATACCAGTACAATTCAAATGTACTGAGGTCCCTTTTCCCGGGGGCTCTATATTCATGTTATGATTGTAGGTGGATCCATAGCAGTGTCACAGTCCACCGACCGTAGCTCCTCATCACTTCTCGTCAGCTGATTTGGCGAGCCCTTTTCCATTCGGGGCCCTATGTAGCTCACACCACTTTCTGTTTTGTGATCTTGTTTTAATGTGTATAAGGTATAGCCGGAGCCTTTTTGCCGGCATTTCCATATTATTCTTCAATTGTATTTAGAGGCTCCGTAGACAGGTTGTGGGTATTGTCAGGCATGGTAACATAAAAGATAAATATTTATGCGTGGCAATGGTTTGTAAAATAAATTGGAATACCTTTATTATGGTGAATTAAGTTGCTAATGGAAATTGTTATCGTTATGTTTCTAAAAATTTTGTTAATGGAGTTCATATCCTATAAATGGCTATTTCAGTTGGTTATTAGGTAATGAGAATTAGGGATAACATGTGGGATAGGAAAGGCACCAAGGTCCACTTGACTCGGGATACCTGGTCGAGTAGCGGTCATGTCCCTCGAATTTGGGGCATGACAAACTTGGTATCAGAGCCTAAGGTTTTAAAGTGTCCTAGGATGTCTCGGAGTCGTGTCTAGTAGGGTCCTTCTTATCCGTGTGTTGTCGACCACATCTATAAGTTGGAGGCTATTTGGACGTTTAATAATTTCACCCTTCTTTGATAATCCAGATCTTGCGATATAGCTCAAGATAGGGAGTTGATTTCCTCTCTAAGTCTTATTCTCAAGATTGGTAATTTTGATACCATAATTCACAAATTTGAAGCTTGTAAGGAGAGATTGATCCCACCATTGGATCCAAGTGGATTACCCAAGGACATGTTAGAGGAATATGTTGAGCCATGGAGGGATTAGTAAAACTTGTTTTTAGGAGGAGTACCCTTGTTCCTACTAATGTCATTGCACCACCATATTATGTAGTATATTATCAGTATGTACGGCTAAAATCCCGTCTTTTAGAAATTAAGCTTCCATGGTGCCCGCGTAAATGTTGTAAGTTCAAAATATAATTGATACAGTACTCGTTTTGTTTTGTTAAGCAAATTATTGTTGTGAACATATATGTGAGAGGTACTTTTTCATGTGTTTAATATATTATTCTTGGTAAATGAGGATATGTAAAGAACGTGAACTATGTGCTAAAATGCCTGGACTTCTAGTTATGTTTAAATTAATATTTTGATGCCAAATTTTGTGAGAAAACTTGTTATAGTTGATTCCTCCAAAATGTTCTTATGTGTACCAAAAGTATTTGATTGATTGCGTTTAGTTGTTGATAACGGATAAAGATGTTTGGAAGTGAATTAAGTGACTGTGTAAATGTGGTAAGACTCAATGTTGGATTCTAGCTGTGATTGATACCCTATATGAAAAGGTGTTATCACCCGATGTTTTTGAAAGATACATTCCATATGAATCATGTATTGAAATGCGAAGGCCTTAAATTGAAATTGGAGCATCATATATTAAATAAAACCGTGTGAAATCCTCTGTGTATGGAGATGTTGAAATAAGTCAAATGCTTTTGAGAAGTAAAGTATAGACAATGTGTTGAGAACTCGAAATGAAATTGTACCTGGTGATACTTGTGAGATGAGGGAATATGAAACAGATTATGATGTTGATGTGAAGTATGTGGAAATGATGTGAAATGCAGAGAAGAAGAGACAGTGTTATGAAATGTGGCCTAGTGCCAAGTCTGATGTGATAATTGTGGCCCCAAGAGTCGATGGACTAAAATACGTAAAAATGACATGATTCTTTTATTTGGTAATGTGGTGATTGTTTAAACTTTTTTTTAAACATTTATAACTTCCTTGTCCTTGCATAGATTTGTTCTTAAAAAGAATCTAAATTACAAAAAATTTCATGTGCCATCATAAAGTTTGTACATGTGGTGTCAAGTTCCATGCAAAGTATCCAAGATTTTTGATCCTTCTCGAGTCACTCATTTGCTCAGTTGTGTATATGGCTTATATGGCTTGAACAACCAATCAACTATCTTGCAATTAACATCATGAAAACCTTCTTAATATCAAGTAACATGAGAGCATGCGTCAACACATATCCTAGAAGTACCTATCTATTGAAATGGTCATTGTGTGCATAAAGTTTATCTTAAAATTGAGATCCTCATATCCCATTGTAGGAATATCTTGTGTAGCCATAATTTTCATGTTCACTTGAGATATCGCGTAGAGTGTAGCTTACTTTGTTTCTAGTATTATGGTTTCCCGTGATGTGGAATTGTATTGCAGTTTGGAATTTAGTATAGAATAAGCATGTCCAACTCACAAAGAATGATTATTTTCTCTTTAATGCTCCACAATGTGTTACTGGCATTCCTTATTTAGTGAATTTTTTGTGCTAGTACCCAACACTTGTATGATAACGATGAGAGAACATGCCCCTCTATGTGTCACTATGACACCCCCTTTTTCCTTCAAGTCAAAACCTATGGAGATCCCATTATGAATATTTGCAAACCTTTAGTGGTTACTGTGCACTATCTCATTGAGTTTAGTTTTATTTACACCCTCAATTTCTGAAATCCTTGACTATGTCATTGTCATGTGTGGGGAGCTATACTACCCTTGGCGTCTCGCCTTTTTGGCTGTATAGGAGTGTTATGTTCCTTATTTCTGGAGCATCGGGTCAACTATTAGAACCATCTAACATATTCATGATTTTGTCCCAATATCAAAATTTCCTAGCTATGGAGTTTCACTCGTGAAAGGTTGAGATTAGATGACTTCGGATTTTGCACATATCATGAACATGTTGATTTGCATGACAAATAGTTGTATTTTTAGTTCTCTCATACATGATCAATTACCAAGAAGTGATAAGTTGTTTAAAATATGGTAATCTCATAAGCGTTCAATTCTTTTCATCTTTACAGGCTTGTGGATTAAATTCTGTGCGTCAAGTAATGTTAAGATTGTAATTCAACTTCATGTATTTTGAAACCCATATCACATTCAAGGTGATAAAGTATTCTTATTCTAGATAGAAGGATTTTCCCTACACTCTAGAAAATCAGTAGTCATGTACTTGGGTATTCCTCCTTAATGATTCCTATTTCCCATGTACTACCTACTCATATGCCTTATTTATTTATTAATTGAGGTAGTCACAAGGATTAACCATGTCAGTATTTTTAGTAGTAACCTTTTCTATCTCTTAGTATATGACCTCATAAATTACTCTACTCAGCGCATTAATGGATTCCTGAATAACACCAGCATTATCTTGAACTTTGTTGTTCCTTGTTGTATTAGATATACTGGGTATTGTAAGTTCAAACAAGTCAAGGATAAAGCTTCATAGTGTGATCAGATATACACATATTGGATAGGTAATTTTATGGTCAGTTTATGGTATCACATCTTACAGTAACTATTGAGGGTCGTCGAGGGTTTAGTGTGAGTGTCGCCCTGAAAATTTTATGTGAGTTGATAATAAAGGTAACATAAGTGTATTACACATTAAACTGCAAAGGTTGTATGATATTCCCCGTAACTGTTCCTCATATACTTTGTGTTTTCAAATGCTTAGATTGAACTATATGATCATGGTAATACATATATGATGCACTACTAGAAAGAATCATGATGTCTTGGCTTCATATGGATTGTTGATTTAAACGAAATTATATTCTTGTTGATGAAAACATTGTGATTACATTAATGGCTGTTAAGGACTATTATGAACCCATGATTGTTTGTTTACTATGAAATGACATCCTTGAGGGTATAATGCCATGTTCTGGAATTGTGGTTTATTGTTGAAATCATGAATTGCAATATCCAGTGGAGTGTAAATTGTACAGTGAAAGTTATCAAAAGGTAAAGTCAATGGATAGTTATCTCATGCAAGATGTTTATTTGTCATCCTTGTTATGTATGTTTAGGAGTTGATATTATTTTTGAGAAGGTGTCATGACAATGCTTTTAAGTCGATAATGTCATTTGGAAAGCTGAATATTTTGTGGAAGGAAAATATTTTTGCTTGATTGAATACCAGTTAGTTTTGACTTAGAGTGTACCATATAGGTGTACTGATATAAAAATGTGCAGTCCATGTTCTGCTATCCTTATGATAATGTAGTTCTTGTAATACTAGGATTAGGATTGTGGATATATACATTGTGGTGTGTTATTGAGACGGATTTGGTGATTGTCTGGTAGGTGGATAGGCCTAGTTACAAAGGAGACTCTGACAACATTTCTGAAAATTTTTGGTAGTTAGTGAAAATTTAGAGACTTGAGGTAGGTTAGAAAAAAAGATATGTGGTGTTAAAGTGTTTGGGGAAGACTCTATTCCTCATTCGAGGACGAATGATCCTAAGGGGGGGAGAATGTAAGGCCATGGAAAATTTCGCTAAGTAATTTAGGATTTCATTGTGTCATGCATGCTTATTATAATGTTTTTATATACTGTTAACATGAGAATAAGTCTTATGGTAAGTGATGTGAGGTCCAAATGGAAGCCTAGGTGTATGCCCAATGGGAAACTTTTCGAAATAGGCCAAAATTCCAAATGGATTCGCACAAGTCTCCAATTAAAGAGCACATATATAAATATGTATAAGATTTTACGTGACAAATAGCATGAAAAATTAAAGCCCTTTGAGTATAGTTTCCAACTCTTCAAACCGTTCGTCATTTGGACATTCCTACACATAGTTATGGTCAAATTACCAAATGCTGGAAAATGCGATCCTCTGTCATGTCAGATCTGCGGTCCGCATTTTTGTTCTGCTGTCCGCATTTTTTTTTTGCGGTCAGCATTTTGACCGTAGATTGAACCGGTGTAGCTCATGTTTTTACTGTGCATTCTGCGGCCAGCATGTCCATTCTGCGGCGCATTCTGCTATAGCAGAATTGACATCGGAGGGTTATTTTTTTTATTTTCATAACCCAACCCCATTTTGATATATAACCTTTGGGGCTTCATTTGGGGTCATTTCCTAGTTATTTTTGATTGAGGTGAGAATATATTAGAGATAGAAGGAGGAATCTAACATCTAAATCATCCAAAGCTTGCATCAATCTTCAAAAATCAAAGAACCCAATCGCAAGTTCTTCATCTAAGAGGTAAGATTCTATGCCCTAGGTTTTAATTTCGAGTTTAGAGTATAAGATGGGTTATTGAGGTATAATTATTGGGTATTTTAGTAATGTGTATACATGGATATACAAATTAGGTTTATGGAAGATTGTTTAACATAGGTTAGTAAAGATTGGGTAAGGGAATGAATGAAATCTTAAACAGGGGATTCGAAATCAAGATGCTCAACTAGTATTTGATAAAATGTTCAAATGAGCTAGTTTCATGAATATCTTTCTAATATGTATTTATTTATTTATGTCTAATAGTAGATTGGAATTTCTAGAGTTTTTGCAGTGTTGTAGTAACATAAGGAAAGCTTAATCGAGTTTTTGGTGTATGAATATTTGGTATGTGATAGCTACGTGGATTTTTTGTGAAATTCTCGTGATTGGTTTGTTGGGTGTTTGATTGGTTTGATTAAATGTTATGCGGTAAGAGTTGAGGAGTAAATGATAGAAGAAAATCGTAAATGATGCAATTGGAACAACTGTGGTAATAACATATTTGGCTTCTTTGTGGGTAATTATTTCGGATTGAATTGCTTATGAACTGTTGAATATAATGGAATTAGAATTCTTGGCTATGGAAACAGTCGTAACATTGTTGTGGCTGTGTCTTGAGAAGTATTTTTGTTGCTCATCTTGTTTGAAAATTGATTATTGTTTATCTTTGTAATTTCTTGTTTGGTTGTGATTGTTGTGAACATAAACAGTACGACGAGGTCGGGTTGCGCGCCGCAACACGGTGTTATAAGGAGGTGGGTTGTGCTGATAAGGGTGGCCAAGGTAATAAGGGTGCACGAGGTAATAAGGGTGGAAAAGAGATCAAAATCACTATTGAAATATACACTTGAACAAAAATTGTGAAATCATTGATGTGGAATTATGAAGGAGAAAGCAGGAGAGTTTGTAACATGTGGGGCACTGATTGCCCCTTTGTTTGGAAAATTGTACCTTCTATGTATGTATAGTTATTGCTTCTGTTGTTGTTTCTTACTTATGTATTGTTGAGCTTACTTGGAACAAAGTAAGATGTTGATAACATGTTTGGATTGATTGTTCCCTTGCTTGTGCATTTGATTGTTGTTTCTATCACTGTTATCCACTTGTGTACGACTTAAGTTTACTTGAGATAAAGTTTGTTCATACATACCAGTACAATTCAAATGTACTGACGTCCCTTTTGCCGGGGGCTCTGCATTCGTGTTATGATTGTAGGTGGATCCATAGCAGGTACTCCAGTCCACCGACCGTAGCTCCTCATAACTTCCCGTCAGCTGATTCGGCGAGCCCCTTTCCATTTGGGGCCCTATGCAGCTCACGCCACTTTCTATTTTGGGATCTTATTTTGATGTGTATAAGGCATAGTCGAAGCCTTGTTGCCGGAATTTTCATATTATTCTTCAATTGTAATTAGAGGTTCCGTAGACAAGTTGTGAATAGTGTCGGGCATGGTAATATAAAAAAGAAATATTGATGTGTGGTAATGATGTATAAAAAAAATACTGGAATACCTTTATTATGGTGAATGAAGTTTCTAATGGAAATTGTTATAGTTATGTTTATAAAAATTCGGTTAATGGAGTTCATATCCTATAAATGGCTATTTCACTTGGTTATTTGGTAATGAGAATGAGGGGTAAAACGTGGGATAGGAAAGGCACCAAGGTCCGCTTGACTGGGGATACCCGGTCGAGTGCCGGTCATGTCCCTCGAATTTGTGGCGTGACATGTTAAAACATTATTTATTACTTCGTAGCTTCTAATTTGTTTTTAAAATCATTCTCACTATTTTGTAAACTGAAATGGGACAAAATTGGCTATTTAAAACCTAGCCCCATTTCGTCTTAATTGCAGCCCATTTGGTAATTCAGTTATAGCCACAATCACCCAATTTCAATTACAAATGAACTGACCCAATTAAAATATCCTGCCCGTACCTGACAATTAATCCTAACCGTTGATCTAATAGATCAACGGCTCACGCGCAACCTTTCCTTTTTTAATTTACCCAAACCCCCCAAACCTAATTAATTTTCTTCTACCCGCTGCCCTTGAATCCCCTTCCTCTCCTATTCTCTCTGCAAACCCTAGTCACCGCCACCCGAGTTAACCCTAATCCCTTCGATTTTCTCCGATTTCTATGGCTTCTCAGGCAGTAAAACCCTCATGATCACCTTATATTGCTCTTGTGCACTTGGTATTTGAAGGTTTGAGGCTAAACCTAAAAGGTCTCCACCCAGATCTCCGCAGATTTGATGTTTTCGGCCATCTCCGGCTTGGCTCTGGCATATCTTAGCCTCCCATTACTATTTCCAGTCTTATCCGACTTAGATCAGACATTTTTGAAGCCTTTCTCATTCTGGGGTTCACCTGAAACCGTAGCTGTTCGAGGTTTTTCTTCGATTCTTTTCATATTTGTGTGTATTCATGCTTTACTTTGTGTTTTTAAAAGGTTTCCCCAACTTCTCTTTATAAAATTCTTTTTCATTCAATGTTACTTCTTTCTGATTTAGGGTTTTTGAAAATTCTTATATATGTTTCTGATAGTTCTTCTCCTTTTCTCGTGTATGTTTGTCTCTAGAATGCTCTTATGTTTTCTTTTTACACATGTTCTTCTACTTTGCTTGCTAAATTTTGTTTGTCCTTCTACTATGTTTCTATGCTATGTTTTCACATGCTATGTTTCTATGCTATGCTTTCACATGCTATGTTCTGCTACTTGCCTTCCACTATGACTTGATATGCTTCACCTACTGTATTTTCCTACCATGTTCGTTAAGTGTTCTTACTATGCATGCTTAAGCATATTTACCTCTACTGTTTCTTCTACTCTCATTGCGTTTTGAATTAATTCCCTAAATCTGTTTGGATTAAAGCTTCTACTATATCTGCTTGTTTCCTCTTCTTTGCATTTAATTTAACTCGAAAACACTAGGATTTGGGGGTTTTGGTGAGTTTTGTCTTGTGTGTTTGTACTAGTGTCATATTTGAGCCCTGGACTCTGAGATACTCACTTTGGGTCCATGGACTGAGTTTGAATCCTTTTGATTATGAATTCTTCTATACTATACTCCTCTGATTAGCATGACAACCCTTTTTATATGTGTTAAAATCTTTCTTCAAAAGGTTTTCCAACTTGTGTTCGAATCAAAATCATTTTTTTTTGGGGGGGGGGGGGGGGGGGTTAATTAATTGCTACTAATTCTTCTTAAATCAAACCTTTTCCACCTTTCTGGCTTGGTTCATTCATTCAAATCATCGATTCCTGATTTCTTGGCTGATTTTCTTTCCTTAAATGTTACAATTGTGTGTTGTCAAGAACCTGTCCTTAAAAAATCTTTATGTATTTACTCCCAATTGCCTACTTTGCACAAGATTCTTACTTGATCTCTTTCCATAAATACTCTTTTGTTCATTAACGTAAGTTTTAACAACTTACTTAATTGAAGTTCTTCTACTGATTGATTCTAATTGATACATGGCCATTTATTTTCATTAATCCTTCCCTGTTTTCAAACTATAAATACATTCTCTTTTATTAACACAAGACACAAACACTCATAGTTTTTCTGAACTCACACTTCACCCAATAAGTGTACTCTCTTGTTGCTTGTACTGTGCCCTAATTGCAAGACTTCTGATTTCTTTTGCCAGTCTCTTTCTGAAACTTGTATTTCCTAGTTTTTGTTCCAGCATCAAATCCAATGTGTTTACATACCAGTCCTTCTTGACTTTACTGCCCGTATAATTTAACCTCTGTGGTAATGTGCTTATATCTTGCTTATGTATTGCAATGAATCCCATTCCCCGCCTCCCTCCCCTATGTGATTGAGCTGTAGTTTAAGACATGGAAATATACAAGTTAATGTCTATGGATATAAACTGAATCCTTTGCGTCTTAAGCTCTTTCAATTTCCTACTCCCCATTCCTTTATGTGTGTTTGAGTTAAGGTTTAGCCTGGCGCCATCCAAATTGTTGTCCATGGCGTAACCTGACCTTCAATAGGTCCTAACTCTCTAATTTTTGGCTGCCAGGATGGTCAGGGGTGTTTCAGCATTCCATGTTGTTGGGCAAGACCACCAGTCTGCCTTCGCAATCCCTAATCTCCTCTACTGCACTTGCACCTATTCCTACATTCTATGTTCTGCCCTCTCCTATGAGCTTTGACTTGGTACCTTTGAGCTCCCTCTAAACTTGGACATGGGAGGGCTGGCCCTTCCACACTGGATTTTAATCGAATTCCGTAATGATATCTGAGGTGCAAGCACTGCCTGGAGTTCTTAATTTTTTTTTGGAACTTTGACACACCCTAGATAAGAGAAAGGCTTTGGAAACAGATCCTGGAAGTTGTTTCATCTCATATTGTTAGACCTTGAGTCTGGATTAGTCTCCTTGGTTGTACATTAAATTTCTGATGTAATTTACATTTCTTAATTTGCTTTGGTCTGTAATAATTTGCAATAACTTATGGGGTTTTCGTAAAGAAAGGGAAGCGTCACTTATGTATGCACACGGGTAGACATCATGATCTTAGTTATTTTATTCATGTAATCACAACCTGCATTTCACTTTTGTATTTCATATGGAAATCCTGTCTATCGGATTCTGCATTTTTGTACTTTATATAGAGATCCAGACTATAGGATTTTGCATTTATGCATACATAGGGATCATGCCTACAGGTTTTCTGCATTTGTGGATATATAGAAGCTGTGTCTTTAAGGTTCTTCATGCATAGAGATCATGCCTACAATTTTTTGCAATTATGCATATATAGAAATCATGTCCTTAAGGTTCTGCATTTTATATCTGTCATGAGGAAAATAGTTGTAGGTTAAACAATAATCAATTGCATTCTAGATACCATGTATACAGGATTCTTGCACTTTCATAATTGTTTTAAAATTAAGAACGCCAAGAAAACAAGCATGTAGGAACTATTAATCAAATCTGAATCGCCTCACTCGTTTAAGTTTAATCTATCAGTAGTAATGCATTATCAACTACAGAACTTGTATTATTTTGTTAAAAACCGGCAACCTTTCTGTAATCAGTTTACTTATTTATTTCTGAAACCAGTAAATATCAAGCCTATAAGTTTCACCTAGGCGAGCCTTAGAGTAAAATCTATAGCTGCATCAATGTTCTATAATTACAACCAAGGGAGGCCTAATTCGGACTTCTCATCTGTGAAATATGCGATCAATCAGCTCGCCTAATGTTAAGTTTAATTCAGACTTAAATTTCTCATCTTATATGTTTTTGTCTGACGCTTTAGAATTTTAATCTTTTTAAACTCTTAAAAACCCAAAACCCCTTCCCTTGATAGGACTAGATGTCCTAAATGCCTCCGAGACTGATAGGATGGAAACGGATAGTAGCATGCAATATGTAATGACACTATTCTGCGCTTTAATTCCTTAACAGGGTGGGAAGGTTAGAATATGGATATGATGACCGGGTCACTAATAGAACGTGCAACCCCTCTTTGGAAGAGTGGTTGCTTGGTATTGCATTGATGTGATCCATATTAATCATATACCTAGGACTCATCTTCCTTTATTTGTTTTATCTTTTCTTACTCTTTAAATCTTTCTTCTCCATTAAATTATGTCGTCTTCTCTTATATATCAAATTTTCAACTTATCCAAATATTATCCTTATTTTAGCCTTAAGTGTTTATGTGTTTGTATAAAGTCACAACTGTAACATGGTCGGGACCACATTAGTTGATCGTGAGGGGTGCCTAACACCTTTACCTCGAGATAATTGGTAGCCCTTACCCAAACTCATATTTCTTCATCTCAAACCCATCTTAAAGTATCCTAATGCATTATAATCATTAGGTGGTGGTTCTTCAACTCTTAAACCCAATTCTCGAAAGGGAATAGAGTTGTCCTTCCAAATGTTGTGAACCCAATTTCGGCTCTTAGAAAAGGGGGCATCGACAAACGTAACTCATCTCAAATGATATTACATCTAAGGTACTACCCCATTTCAATTCTTCTTATTTTTTGACTAATACTTGCATATCGACGAAGAGCTGTACCAAGCCTTTAGGATTGAAAGTATGCATTGCACTCCTTGAACTGTTTTTGTCCTAAATAGGTTTTTTGGCAAGGTTTTAATGAAACAAAAGTGGATCGTACTAACTTAGAATTGAAGGCCGATCATAAATCAGTATCAAAGAATGTGTTAATAGTATCCGAGATTTTTCTACAACCAACCTCGAATCTTAGAGGTGAATACCCTCATATATTGAATTGTTCTACCAAGGAATTTATTTTGAAATGAAGGGTTCTCAAAGGCAGGTTTTATTATAAGGGCCAAATGGCCAAAATGAATCGTGCGCACATAGATTTCCCGAGCCATGACATAAAACATGTACGCATGTGTGATTACTTTTTACAAGAAAAAAGAGGAGTACTTTCTTTGCAGCTATTTAATGTATGTGAAAAATTTCCTCTTTAAAACCTCATGCTTTAGATCTATTATGGAAATGAGCCAAAGGGCTGATTGAAAATGGAGTTCGGATAATCACTCCAACACTCGGGCATTTCCATCCATAAAATAAACTCGAAAAGATAAAACAATTGAATATCGATGGTGTATGAACTTTTAGGCAACCCTGGATTTTTAAATGCCATGTCCATACCCACTTGAGGACTATTATCCTAGTCCATCCTGGTTAACTCGAGAAAGCAAACTCACTGACCTGCACCCGAAATAAAAGGATACGACCAATATTAAATTGTTCGATTCGTCCAAAATTCGTAACAAAAATGGTCCTATGAATAAGAAAAAATTCTTTTACAATCGATTATAAAGGCTACCTTCAACAGAATCTTATATTTAAGATATTTTTGAGAAAATACTTTGGTAATATCGAACCTGATACCGCCTTAACCCAGAAAAATAATAAAGGTAAGGTTTTGTTGGAACCCTCCAAGAGAACATGATTATTTCGTGCGAAGGCATTACAACCCTTGTGAATATGAATGATAAAATAAAGGAAAAGATTTGAAAGTCAAAAAGGGTAGAAAGCCTTATATACGTTCAAACTATCATTTTACAATGGCCATATTGGCCAAATAGAAAATTTATAAAGGCCTAACGGCTACTTTTACTTCGAGTTCGAGAGATCATTCTCTCTCGACTATGTCACACCTCCTTTTCACACACCTACCCCGAAGGATAATGTCTAAGGGAGTTTTTTCATATTAATGACATTATTTAAAATGTGATTATTTATTTATTTAAAGTCGCCACTTGGGAAAGGTTTGGCTTTTGGTGTCCCAAGTCACCGATTTATTTGGAATTCCAAATCGAGGAAATTTTTGACTTTCCAAGTGAAGTCTGCGAACCAGAAATTCTATGTAAGGAATTCTGTTGACCCGAGGGAAGGTATCAGGCACCCCCGAATCCCGAGGTTCTAGCACTATCGCTTAAATTCTTATAAATGGCTAATTATCTGTTTTTAATACATGTTTCAATTTAAAGTGCAATTTAAATTACTTATTTCTTTTAATTAATTTTTAAGGAATTTGTAACATTGTTAAAACACGTCTAAAACCACGTCACATAAATGCACCGTTGGTTTTTGATATATTCCAACGCCATTGAGATTTGCAATTGGGTCACATAAATGTGCATATTAGTTTAAGAAGGTAATATTATTAAATGACGCACTTAAAGCAACTAGCGTATCATTAACTTTGCGGGATTCCGTGAAATTTCTAAGTGGCACGTCTCGAGGTCTAAGTATTTTTTTAAAGAAAATAATTAAGAGGGCCACGCTATTTATGAAATTATTTTTGCGCGGTGCACCTTGTTTTAAAGGCCAACCTAAAAGAACTATGAATTTCTGTTAAGTATTGTCCCTAAAAGGTTAATTAGCATTATTGATTACTATTATTAAAAGTATTCAAGGAATTTGAGCCTCAAGTTCATGTTCACATTTAAACCAAAGGAAAGCCTCTTTAGCATATTAGGTGGTCGCATAACTGGACAGACCATCTCAATGAAATATCGAAACTTTGGGCCCAAAATGAGCCAAATTTGAAGTGAGGAAAGAATGTTCATGAATATGAACCTTGCTACTCTTCAGCTGGGCCTATGTTGAGCCCAATTTTTATAGTCCAACTAACGTGAACTAAAGCTAAATCTATATTAACAATGAAAAAAATTTGAGGACCTAATGATCTGTTTTTAATAGAATCTGATATCAATTAATGGTGATTTAACCTATAAACTTAGTCACATTTTTTAACAGTTAAACATGGATTATCATGTTTACTGGAATAACAAAGAACACGATGATGCTGAATTTACAGCCTACCACATGATCTAAAATTTTAAACAACCTTTTAGCCTCGGTTCATACATTCCAAATAGCTCCATTATAGACTGAAAATGAGAATGACTACAGGAGTTCTCATTTCTTTCATGAATCATTATTAAACAATCACATGATGTAGCTATTATATTTAGCCTATATCTAGTGCATAATCACAAGCATTCGATAGTAAATTTTGACTAATATTATGTTAAAGCTACGTGGCATGTTTAATCTTACAGCCTAAAATTAAATTAACTTTAGCTAATATTCTACTCATACTGCTCACATAGATCTAAAAGATAGCAGTTCATACAGTCTGATACATTCCAGATTACTTACAACATTCAGCTACTCAAATTTTAATTAAACTAATCTATGAGCTTATGCAAGACAGAGATAACAAGAGCAGCCAGCAAGGAATTAATTTGAGGCTTCTATTTAATCTCTCAAATCAGGCATACAATGTAGGGTCAGCAGCGAGTTCAATAGAAATACAGTAACAGGAATCAGCAAGCTTCTAAACCCAGATATAATGTCAAACAGCCCAGGACGTGTTCTAATGTAAATAGGACCAGTAAACCACCCACAATGACTTGAATCAACCCAAACAAACTTGAAATCAACAAGGACAATCTCTGAAACTTCAGCAATCAGGACCCAAGGAATGTTTAAGCCATTTTTATCCTTATCCATAGCAGAAACTCGAATCAACAACTGGAACTCGAAGTTAAACTTTCAATAGAATAGATCGTTTTGGTATTTTTGTGTTGTTTTTTAGTTTTTTTTGAAGGTTTTAAGATCCAGATTGAGATTTCTAACTCTAAGATGGTTTTTGAATTTTTTAAATTAACAATTTTTTCAGATGTTCAAACTTGTGAAGAAAGGCAGTATCGACCGCCTTTTATAGGCAAAAAATGAGGGATCCTCTTAGATTTTTTGTTCACACCTTTAGTCCTTCTTTCATTTTCAGTGTTAGCTTATTAGACCTTTATTTTCTGACTTGTTTCTCAAGCTACTACACTAAGTTCTGATATTTAAACTAAAATCATCTTCTAGAAGAGTCTAGGGGGTTCTAGTTTAAACTACATCGTTATTTTCTATTTAGGAATGCCTATACTACCCTTTACATAATCTGAAATTTACCAAACCAACCAAACTAACCCTCAAACTAGTTAACTAACCAAGGTTAGTTAATCAAGGGTTGGAGTATTTAGTTATATCCAAACCAATCTAAAGAAAAGAAATTGATTTAACTAATAACATTAATTCTAATTACAACCTAGGATAATCAGTGAACTAACAATTAACAATAAACAAACAGAATAAAAATCAAATTAGCAATAACCTTTATGGATCAACTAATTGAAATCAAATACCAAATCAAACTAACAGAACAATAGAACCAAAAATTAAAAAAATTGAGCGAAACAGGAATCAATTAAACCCCTAAAATTTCTAAATCAATTATCATGAAGGAAAATTAATCAAGGGGAAGTACCTTGCTGACTTAAAACAAAAACAAACACTAAGCGCATGATTAAAATAGAAAAAGGAAAAACGAAAGAAATACCTCAGTTAAAAATGGAATTCCGGCGAGCCTTTCGAAATATCCGGACTAAAACTATCCTTAATCATGTGTTTTTGCATGAGAAACACAAGATTAAGGACTATTACAGTCCATAATCAAACGAACCCTAGACTTTGAGAAAATAAGGTTTTCTGGGCAAAACATCGATTAGAAATTCGAGGGGGTTCGGTGAGATCGGACGGACAATGGCTAAGGGTTTGTGAAAAGGGATGTGAGTAGTGTTTGAGGTGTGAGTTTGGTTGGAGGTTGAAGAGTTAAGGTTTTGATCGAAGTTTTGATTTAATATTCGAGAAGGTTGGCTAGGCTTTGACGGACGGGGTTTGTGGGTTTAGAAAGATGAGAGTGAGGGGAATTCAGGTTGTTAATTTGAACGGGATTTGGTGAGTTAGGATTTTGGCCGGTATTTTTATTAAATATTCGACGACTTTGGTAGGGATTCAAGGGAAAGGGTTTAGATATTCAGAAAGGGGGGAGTAAGATGGTTCTATGGTGTAACATTGGAGTAGTTTGGTAACCGGCTGCCATTATGAGGCAATTTTCGGCGGCGGCATAAGGCGAAACCAGTGGGGTGCTCTCTGAAAGGGATAAGTGAGAGAGAAGGCTTGCATGGGGAGGGGGGTAGGGTGGTCCGACCTTTTTATATCAAAATACCCCTAGTTCCTGGCCGTAGGATAAGGAAACGTATATGGCTCAGATCTCCTGGAACAAAATGACGTCGCTTTGTTTAAATGAGGAGTCGACAGGACTATGGGTGTAACATTAGGATGGGTTCATGATTTTGGGAAGGGATTTCACTTGGGCTAATGCAAATTTGGCCAAAACTTTACATAAACCAGCCCTTTTCCTCTTTTCCCTTTTGTTTATTTTTCTTTTCTTTTCTTTTTGAATTTAAATTAAACTAAAATTAAACCTCCTAATTAATTTTAAATGATCTAATTAAACTAAAATTAGTCTAATATAAGTATAATATAAATTAACAATCCTAAGACTGAAATTAAAATCAAACAAAAGAAACAAGATTTCGTAATGATTTTGTTTTATATTTGTAAAAGCCTAATAACTAAGTAGTCTAAAATGCAAAACTTAAATTCTAAAGGCTCATGCAATTTCTTTTATTTTTATATGACTTATCATTCACCCAAAAAAAAACACGAATGCACACAATTAAACTCTAAAAATCAAATAATATAAAACACAATACTAATTTTAAGAATTTTATAAGAGTAATTTAAACGAAGAAATAATCACACGCTTACAACTGCCCCTCTTTGCTCGGAGACACGAAGGATTTTTGGGTAAATATAAATAAGCAATCATGAGAGATTTTTGCCTGCTTGGCACTCCATGAGAAATATTTTTGAAAACTCTCGCGTTGAACCCTGCTTTAAAGGTTGCCTACATATCCTTGGCTATAAAAAAATCATGTCAATGTAGTTCTGGAAGGGTTGGTAGCTGGGACTACCAGGAACTATGATTTCACTACTGTTGCTACTGCTACTTGCTTGCTGAGCTCCTTATTACATCAAAAGGGAAATCAAAGCTTAAGCTAGCTATGCCTATCAAGTATGAATTAAAAGATTCCTATCTATAATTCTCTTGAAGATCTTGAGTCTTAGCTGATTTTGTCGTGGACGCCGATATGAGTCTTGATGATCGCCAGCTAGGTGTTGGTTCTTTCTTCAGCATTGTGTCAAAATGACACATGCATAGATTGTGACTTCAATCACGGTTTGAGAAATCTTCATCTTTTTTCACTAAATCATTTTGAATTCACTTCGTTCGTTGTTTTTAGTCTTTTCCTTATTTTAGATTTAGACTCATTCTTTTAGTCGTCTCAAATATAGTGCTTCAAGGTCAAACCTTCATAAGACACCAAAAACAAACAAACGAATAAAATTTTTTGCCCTAGTTTACACTAGGAAATTTTTGTGAGTTAGATGTGATACATATCTAAGCGGTAAAATCAGCATTGTGTGTCCTTGGGAAATGAAGCCCGGTTATACTGGGAAATGGCTGGGTTATGCCGAAAAATAAAGAGGGCTTCGGGTTATGCCGGCAAAGTTATCTGGTTATGCCGAAAAGGTCTACGGGTTATGTCGGGAAAGACATCGGGTTATAGCAGAAAGGTACACGGGGTATGCCGGAAAAGTCATCAATTTTTCCGGAAAGGTCCACGGGTTATGTCGCGAAAGCCATCGGGTTATGCCAGAAAGTCCATTGGTTATTCCGGAAAAGTCATCGGGTCATGCCGGAAAGATCCACGAATTATGTCCAAAAAGTCATCGGGTTATGCCGGAAAGGTCCACGGGTTATGCTCAGAAAGTTATCGGGTCATGCCTGAAAGGTCAACGGGTTATGCTGGGGAAGTCATCGGGTCATTCCAAAAAAGTCCAAAGGTTATGCCGGGAAAATCATCGGGTTATGCAGAAAAGGTACACGGTTGATGCCGGGGAGGTCCACGGGCTATGCCGGGAAAGTCATCAGGTTCTTCGGAAAGGTGTACGGGTTATGCCAGGAAAGTTATCGGGTTATGCTGAAAAGGTCCACAAGTTATGCCGGTAAAGTCGTTCTGTTATGCCGGAAAGGTCCACAGGTTATTCCGGGAAAATCATCAGGTTATGCTGGAATGGTCCATGGGTTTTGCCAGGAAAGTCATCAAGTTATGCCGGAAAGGTCATGGGTTATGCCGGGATAAAATAAGGTCCTTGGGTTATGCCGGGATGAAAGAAAGAGTACTTGGGTTAGGCTAGGGAGGTCCACAGGTTATGCCGGGGATATATAGGGAATGGGGGACCTATACTACCATTATGTTTGGGGATTTTTCTTTTTCACTTTTTCTTCTTCTTCTTCTTCTTCTTCTTCTTATTACCTTTTTGATTATTTTGTGAAATGCCTGAAACAATTTGGGGAAACTTTCCTTTTTGGCCGGTTCCATGCTGCAAAATTATTCAATGCTCGCGCATTTCTTTTCCCTTTTAGGTTGCACCTCTTCTTGCATGGTTACTTTGAATTACACCTTTATACTTTTCGAACAAATAACAATTTGTTAGTTTGAAATGGTGGTTGGTTTTGCCTCCTTGATCATCTCAATTGCTTGATCCCGGCCCAGTTTCTACTGAGAACTTTGCCGCTTGCGGGTTTTAAGGATGAATCTCTTTCCAACTGACAAGACTCAACTTCTAAGATCTCATGACAGCTCGCCTGCATAGGGCTCTGGCCTTATCACTTTATTTTGCTCTTTAGACCTTTGTCTTTGAGTTTTTTTCCTTTCCAATGTTTTTGCTTTGAAAGCGCTAACAACCACGGCCAGTCGGGATTGGCTTTACACATCCGCTGAGGCTGAGTATTTTCTTTGTCATTTGCAAGGGATAACCCTATAACAACTAGTCTTGACACCTTTTATTTGTAACAGTTTCAGAATGAGAGTTAAGATGAAAGGGATTCAAGGAAAAAGTAAATAAAGAGAAAGAGAATGAATTTAAATAGAAGTGCCTCTTGGGGTGTGGGGGGGGGGGGGGGGGGAGAAGAGGACATATCTTGGATGTATGCTGACTTAAAATGGACATGAAATGCTTCTTGGATTGGTTTCCTGAACCGCACAAACTTTCCGAACTTCTCGTAAACTCATTTCCTCCGATTTCAAAATCGGGAACCCTTGCCAGTACTCTTTCAATGGTAGGACATGTCTCACTTTTGGCCAATGGCGCCCTTTGCAGGTTTTCGCAAATCGACCTGTCTCATTTCTCTTCTCACTATCGCCCGATGGTGCTCTTTGCGACTTTTCACCAAACAGACTCTTTCATTTTGAATATCTCTAGTCTCGTCGCCTTATGGTACCCAAATGCTTTTAGTGATAAGGCTCTCTCATTTTATTTCTCTTAATTTAAAATGCATCGGATTTCAACAATGATGATTTTCAGTTCGCACGCCTTTGCCAATTGATCAGAAGGACTTGTGCAAGGGTTTGGGTAAAACGAATATTGGACGGAACTAAAAAATCGGAACCATTTTGGTGGGCTCATGGCCGAGCTATTATAACATCTACCCTAGTTTCACTTTTGGGGAATTTGGATTTTTTGTTTGGTGTGACTGAAACCCAGAGAGAGGCTGCCTAAGTGTCCTTTAGGAATCAAGTCAGACGTAGTTCACAAAAATATTTGTTTTATTTTGTTTTGTTTGGTTTTTGTTCCTCTTACTTTCTTTTCTTTTTTTTCCTTTTTCAATTGTACTTTTCGGATTACAAAGAGGGTTATCAAAGAAAAGTAACCGGCTCAAATGGGTTTACAAAGGGTTGATAGTTTTTGGGTAGCGGGAATAAAAGCCTTCGTAATATCAACTGCACAAAAGTCATTACCTTATAACACTTTGACATAGTACAATTTTACTGCATCCATATTCATGGCTTCCTTAGGATCATTTCCTTCGATATCAACCATATATGATGCTCCTCTCAGTAATATCTTTCGAATGATGTATGAACCCTTTCAATTAGGAACAATCTTTCCTTTTGCCTCCTGGTAATGAGGAAGAATACGCCTTAAAACGAGTTGTCCCACTTCAAAATTCCTGGGCCGTACTTTCTTGTTTGTTGCTTCAACAACACCATTGGCTTTAGGCCGATAAGGCGTGGAGTTTCTATGCATTATTTTGAATTGTTTGCATACTTCTTGTGAGCACGTGATTTTTGCCCCACACAAATTATTCACAAAGAACTCAAAATAAAATAATTTTACTCTTGTGTGCAATTTTGCAGATTTTTATGATATTTTCTGTAATTATTTGCATTTATTTGTGGATGTTTATTTTATTTAAATTTTGAAAAATACAAAAACATATAGGTGGCTTTTTTATTTAGGATTTAATTAGACATGTTGGAATTAATCAATAATTAGTTGTTTTAAAAAAATGAAAATCACAAAAAATAATATATATTTTGCATTGTAGTCTTTAATCTTCGAATTTGTGTGTTAATTATTATTTAAAGTTAATTAGTATTTTAGAATAATAGTTATTAGGAATTAATATAGGTTTATTTTTTAGTTTTAAATTAAGAGAAGTTGGAAAAATTGAAAAAAAGAAAAATAAGAAGAAGGAAGCATGATTGGGCTGCTAGGTTTAATTATGCCCAAGCCCAAATATTTCCCCTCCAAATTGAGGCCGAAAGCATCCCCAATCCAGTCCAACACAAGACAGACCAAATGACGTCGTTTGGACATGATTTAATTGAGGCTTTTTGTTTATTTTGATCAAATGATCAAGAACCTTACCCAAAACCCATTACCTTACCCGTCTATACCGGGTCCACCCAGGGCCTATGTAACTAAAACGACTCTATCTCCATTAGTGGTTTAATCAGAGCCCTTGGATTCCAATCATCCAACGACCCAAATTAAACCATCGATTTAATATATCCAATGGTAGAACACCCCCCCCCCCTCAGAAGCCCCATTCATTTGTCTCTCACCAACCCTAGAGACACCCATGTATTCCACCGCCTTACTCTACCACTGAAAATCATGGCTGTTCCGGTGGCCCAATACCTTCCCAAATTACACCATAGAACCCCCTCACTCCTCTCTTTCCAAATCCCTGATCCGTTTCCTTCAAATATCCATTTGAATCCACAAACCCTAGCGTCGCCATAGTTTCTTATGTGGCGGAGCCACCTCCCCTCAACCCCAAACTAACACCCCATGACCTCCTTTGTCCCCACACCGCAAAACTCCAGTCCATTGCCTTCAAATCGTAGTCAAACTCATCCAATTTCAGATCGAAAAAGTAGGACACATGCCCTAAAAATCGAACAGGAAAGTTTACTGATTGTTTGAGATCGAGATTGACTTTATTCGTGTGTTTTCATTTGAAAACACATGATTATGGTCTATTTCGGTCTAAATCAAAGGAAAGAAGAGTAATTTCAGAATTTTATCTGCCTGCCCCGTAGGTATTTTCAATTCCTTTTCCTTTCTTTCATCTTTTGGTTACGTTTAAATCTTCATCTCCTCTTACTTCGTCTTTTCTATTTTGTTTTTCTTTTAAAATAATTATGTTCGTATGTTTAAAATTAAAGTTTGTTCATCCATGTCGTTTAATTTCTTTGTTCTATGTGTAATTTTATTTTTGTTTCTGATGTTCAAAGAGTGGAACTATGATTCCCTCTTGGAAAACTCCGTCAAAGCCCAGTAATTCTATATGGGCTCTGTTAATCAGAAGCCTAAGGAAATGGACTCAATACAGGTGTTAAGCCCATTGTCTCGAGGTTGAACTTGGGTTCAATTTCACCCGTATCCGTTTGGTATGCTAGGGTAATTAATAGAATATTAAGTAGTTAATAGAGGTTTCAGGGGGTGGTTTGGGAATTTGAATCTTTAGTAACTAGCTTAGCAGGTTGCTAACAAAGATGGTGGCACACTAACTGAATTTTTAATAATAGCGCTAGGTTAGTGTAGCACTAATTCAGCTAGTGATGAATTAAAAAAATAAAAAGATGAATTGATAATGGGAAGGTCACTAATTGAATGACTATTTAAAGGCCGAAATAACGAACAAATAGGAAGAGGAGAAAAGAATCTGAGAGAAACACACATTTTTTAGAGTAAGAGATTAGACATTTTGAAAATAGAGAGAGATACACTAAGAACAGTCAAAGATTTTGAAAATACTTAGAGCAATAGGGATCAAGTCTTAAGCAATCTCAAGTTGAAAAACATTCTGCAAAAGCTTGAGAGATAGACATTCAGATACGCAATAAGAGAGAGCTTGATATGTAGACAGAGATTAAGACAGAGCTGGGTTAGCTTTTCTATTATTTGGTGGATGGGAGTTAATCTCATTCTGATTAGCTGTTGTGGTTGATTTTACTGTTACATTGCTGATCTACTGGACTGTGTCTGCTGTTGACTCTTTACTGATTTCCCATTTTGATTCCTTCTTGATTTCGAGGTACACTTCTTTGAACTCTGTACAATGTAATGTCAATTTGAAGCATGAATGGACAAGTTAAAGTGACCTCATTTTACAAAATGTTGGCACAGTTAGTTGTTTTACTAATTTAATTTGTAACGTAAACTAAATATTGTTTCTATAATGAACAACTGAAATCTCGGAGTAGTGTTTAGTTTAGGGACTTTTTTAAAAATGTTTTTTTTGTCAAGTAGTCAATCATAATAGTACGCCATAGCTCTGTTTTGCTGTTTCTTCGAGTCATCATTTATGTTTGAAAAGGATTGCATGTTTGGTTGTTGTTAAAGAGGTTTGAAAAGGGTGATGTTTAGTGTTTGTTGATTCTATTAGATTATATATGAGGTAGCTGGGTTGTTGTATGGCTTGTGTTGGGTTTTGAAGGTCAATTGTTAATAGTTTGGGTAGATTGAATACCGAAAAGAATGAGTTAGTGTTAATTTGCCATTTGTTTGATCCACCGCCTACACAATATTTTTGTAAGATTTAAGTGGTGGATTGTCTCGTGAGCACATGTAATTGCCCCTCTGTTTTGGTCTTCAAAAGTGCTTGTGAATTGTTTTAGGCGAATCATATTAGACATAGCAAAAATTGATTATGGCACTACTATATTAACATAGAAACCGTAGAAACCGTTAAGTAGAGTATTTTGAGGTGTGCCATGCCAAACAAAAATGACAAATGCGTGGCCTTTGGATATAATAACTTTAATACATTTAGAATTTGAGATGTGTCATTTGGCTAATTTCATGGCCCTCACAAAGTTAAGAACGCCTTAGTTCCTTTTAGGAGCGTTAGTTAATAATTTTACCTTCCTAAACTCGGTGTGCATTTTATGTGACCCAAATCAAATCTCAAAACGATGTATAAAATGTGTTTAGGATTGCGGGTGCATTTCATGTGACGCGATTCAAAGACATGTTTTAAACGACGATCAATATTCCTTAAACATTAATAAAAGCTCTCGAAAGTTGAAATTTGTACATAGAATCAGATGTATTAAAATTAGATAATTAAGCCGAATTTGACAGTTGAGCGATCGTTCTAGAATCACGGAACTCAGGAATGCCTAAAACCTTCTCACGAGTTAAGAGAATTCCTTATTCGCATTTCTGGTTTGCAGACTGTAATACAGAGTCAACTTTTCATCGATTTGGGATTCAACCAGTTTCTTGGGGCACCATAAATCTCCCAATTGGCGACTCTTAATGTATTAAAAATAATCCCGTTTCGATTGTTCTTTAATTGGAAGAACAATTTTATACCTTTCGGGTGTGTAAAAAAGAAGGTGTGACATTTTATCCATCAAACGACTATTTAGGTTTGCGGCATTATCTGTGATGAAAGTCGTAGGAATGCCAAAACGACAGATACGATTAGAATGCACAAAATCTACCATAGCTTCCTTGGCGACTGATTTGAGAGTGATGGCTTCAACCCACTTCGTGATGTAATCAATGGCAACCAGTATGAATCTATGCTCATTTGAGGCTTTCGACTAGATCGGCCCAATGACGCCCATGCCCCAAGTAACAAACGGCCAAGGTGCTGAAATGGGATGCAGTTCTGTTGGAGGTGCATGAATCAAATCACTGTGCACCAGACACTGATGGGACTTTCAGACAAAACTGAAATAGTCCTTTTCCATAGTTATCCAGTAATACCCCGCTCAAGGATTTTCTTTGCCAAAATGTACCCATTCATATGGGGTCCGCATACTCCTGCATGCACTTCATGCATAATTTTTCCAGCTTCTTCGGCGTCAACACATCTTAACAAATTGAGGTCCGAGGTCCTTTTGTACAAGGCATTACCACTCAAGAAAAAACCACTTGCATGCCGTCTAATGGTTCTCTTTTGATCTCCAGTTGCTTGCTCGGGGTATTCTTGCATTTTCAAAAACCTCTTAATGATATGGTACAATGGCTAGATGTTTGGTTCTACCTCAACCGTATTAAAATAACCATGTCTTTCCCTGATTTGGATTTCCAATGGATCAATGTGAGCATTGCCTGGGTAGGGCAACATCGAGGCTAGAGTAGCAAGTGCATCACTACTTCATTGTGACACCGAGGGATGTACCTGAACTCTATTGACCTGAACCGATTTCTAAGATCCTCCACATGTTGGCGATAGGGAAGAAGCTTAACATCCCAAGTTTTCCATTCTCTTTGGACTTGCCGGATAATCAATTATGAATGCCCCATAATCAATGACACTTCAACGTCTTGGTGAATTTCCATATTCATTCCCATTCCAATGATGCCCGCTTCATATTCAGCATTATTGTTTGTGCAGTAAAACTGAAGCCTAGCAGTGGCCGGGTACTGCTAATCGGCGGGTGAGATTAATATTGCCCCAATTCCTACTACCCCTTTGGCGTTCACAGCCCCATTAAAGAACATTTTCCAAGCATAAGTGTATTCCAAGATTGCATATATTGTGTTTACCTCTTCATCTGGAAATAAGTGCTCAATAGTTGGTATTCCTCGTCAACCGGATTTTCAGCCAGATGATCTGCCAACGCCTGAGCTTTCATCGCCGTGCGAGTGACATAGACTATGTCAAATTCAGCGTGTAGAATCTGCAATTTTGCTAACCTCCTTATGGGCATCAGCTTCTGGAATATGCATTTCAAAGGATCCAACCTGGTTATGAGATAAGTGGTGTGGGCATGCAGATAATGTCTTAGCTTCTGAGCAACCCAAGACAAAGCACAACAGGTTCTCTCCAACATAGTATATTTAGCTTCGTAACTGGTGAACTTCTTGATCAGGTAATAAATCACCTATTCTTTCTTCCGAGTTTTATCGTGTTGCCCAAGAACACAACCGAAATTGTTTTATAAGACTGTCATATACAAGAAAAGAGGCCTCCCTGGCTCCGGTGGGACCAAGACTGGCAAATTTGAAAGATATTCTTTGATTTGCCGAAATCTTCTTGACATTCATCTGTCCACTTGATTGCTGCATCTTTCTTTAGCAAATTGAATATCGTCTTACATATGGACATCAGCTGAGCAATGAACCGACTAATATAGTTTAATCTGCCCAACAAGATCTTCAGATCTTTCTTGCTTTCTGGAGGAGGTATATCCCGGATAGACTTTATCTTTGTTGGGTCTAACTCGATACCTCTCCTACTGACTATGAAACCTAGAAGTTTTCCCGATGGGACTCCGGATGCACAATTGGCTAATTTTAGCTTTAGTTCATACTTGCACAATCGCTCGAAGAACTTTCTCATATCTCGAACATGGTCATCCTGAGTTTGAGACTTGATGATTACGTCGTCCACGTATATCTCTATCTCCTGATACATCATATCATGGAAAGTTGCGGTCATGGATCTCATGTAAGTCACCCCAGCATTCTTCAGACCTAGTGACATAACTTTTTAACAATATGTACCCCAGGTTGTGGTGAAGGCTATCTTTTCTGCGGTCTTCTTCATCCATCAAAACCTGGTTATATCCTGCGTAACAATCCACAAAGGTCTTTACCTCATACTTGGCGCAGTTATAAACAAGGAGGTGGATATTGGACAAAAGGAAATTGCCTTTTTGACTGGCCTTTTTCAAATCACTGTACCGAGTCTTTCCATCTTTCTTTGGAACTGGGACTACGTTAGCCAACCATGTTGTATACGTGACTACCCAAATTACCCCCGCTTTCAACTATTTTGTGATCTTTTCCTTGATCTTATCACTGATGTCAGTTTTGAACTTTCTCTATTTTTTGCTGTACCAGAGGGCAGTTGGGTAAATGGGAAATTTATGAACCACTAGATCACTACTCAACCCTGGCATTTCATCATACAACCAAGCAAACACATCTTTAAACTCAAATAGGAGTTGGATTATTGCATCCCGACTTTTCTCATCCGTGTGAATGCTTATTTTGATTTCCCGAATTTTATTACAAGTTCCCAAGTTAATCGGCTCAGTATCATTAAAGTTTGGCTTAGGTTTATTCTCAAATTGCTCTAGTTCTCGATTTATTTCCCTAATAGCCTATTCTTCATCATATTGCTATTCTTGGTTCATTATTTCACAATTAGACAGCGTGTTTGGATCTGGGCATGATGTCCGCAAGTATGTCATGTTATTTAAAGCCACATTATTAGAACTGAAAAGAAGAAATGAAAGAGAAAAATAGCAAAATCAGAAAGAAGAAAGAAAACTGAACGATGAAATATTGATTTCATTTCTTGGAATTTTGAAGATAACAGGGTTTACATCGATAAAATTAAAGACAAGAATGTAAAGAAAACATCCGAGTTACACCCTGGGATAACTCGAGATGCAAGAAAAAGTAGTAGAACAGGTCTAGCGAGACTCCCGCCTGATTGGGAATGGTGTAGCTTTCCAATTCTGTAGCTTCGCATTTGGCCACATATATAGAACCTCAGCGGCGCTAGTGCCCGGTAACCATGTGGGCTTTATATAGTAATTTTCTCATTGAGCCACATATTTCCTCAATTTCTTCAGTCGTGAAAACATCATCACCTTCCTCTTTCCTGTACTTCGGCTTGACAAAGGTCTCATACAAGTGTGGCAGTTGGTAGGACCCATCCCTCTTTCTTTCTCTCATTTGCCCACTATGTATCGTCTGGGGTAGGCAAGAAACCTATCTCGAAGAACTTTTCAGTTTTAGGCAAAGTCACTAACTCAAATATTCATGGTAAAGTTTTCCCAAGTCCCTTTCCTGGCTTGAAACCATGTCAGATCATTTCCTTGGCCACTATAATCGAGGTGTTGGATAAGAAAGGTTGGGGCCACGAATTTCCCTCTTCATGTTGGTTCGCAACCACAACTTCGAAAACTTGGTAAACTATGTGTTCACTGCCTTCCCTCGCTTCCAGGCATGGGACAAATGTGTCCCTATAGATTGACTGTTCATCCTCTCCATGGAACACAATCTCCTGGTCCTGATGTTCGAATTTTACCATATGATGGAGGGTGGAAGCTACATCTCTTGCGGCATGGACCCAGGGCCTTCCCAGAAGAAAATTATAAGACGTGTCCATGTATAGTACTTGGAAAGTCACCTCGAAGTCCACCAGGCCAATGATCATAAACAAGTTAATTTCTCCAATTGTGTCTCTTTTAATTGCATTGAACGAACGCGCGCATACATTGTTGGGATGAATCCTTTCAATGACTTTTTCCTGCGTTGCAATATAAAGATTGGGCAGATTTCTACTCTAGAACATCCATATTCCATGACCCACTTCACATATTATCCCTCACATTTAACAGTTAAGTGCAGATCCTTGTTGTCAGCAGCCCCCTCCGGAGGCAAGTCATTTTTGCTGAATGAAATCTAATTGATGGCAAAAAATCTTTCTGCCTTTATTTGTAACCGTTCCATGGATGTTTCAGCTGGCACGTATGCTTCATTCAGGGTCTTAATTAAAACTTTTTGATGTTCAGGGGATTTCATCAACAATGACAGGAACAACACTTGTTCAGGATACTTTCACAGTTGATCAACCACTTCATAATCAGCCATCTTCATTTTTTGAATGAAAGGTTTCGCTTCCTCGGCACATATAGGTTTCTTGGCTGGGAAACACTTTTTAGAGGAATTGTTCACTTCTTCTATGTTAGAACACTTCTCAACGGCATGATTTTCTTGTGGCGCCCCTAAGATATCTTTGACTTTATATGTAACTACTATTTTTTAGTAATTCTATGGCACCATAGTCGGATCTGTCATAGGCTTTTGTGGCGTGCGTCCAATAACCACGGGCTTGCTCGGCCACGATGGCATAATTGTCCCTTGCACCACATGAGCTCATTTGGGTACGTACATATGGGATCCTTTTCTTAGTTCAAATATATTTGGAGGGCTCAAAGTTAGCTGATTTTCTTCACGGCCCCGTGGGACATAGAGAATTCCCTTTTGGGGAGGTGTTGCCTTTGTTCCCGTTTCAACTTTCTTTTCTAGTTCCGTCTTGATGACGTTGTTCTTCTTTTCCCCTTTATATTGCTTCGAGGTAACTTTTTTCTTTCTCTTAGCATTAGCAATTGCAATTATGGCCTTTAGTGCCGGTTCAAATTATTTTTCTTTGCAAATCATTCCAACCACTGCGACATTGTTGTGGGTCGGCAATGGGTTATTCGTCATACTGGGGACATCCTCATCCCTTAGCACTATCTTTCCTTGATCTATCAAGTCTTCCACAACTCTTTTCAACGTGCAATATTTTTTTGTATAATGTCGCCCAGCTCCTGAATGATAAGCACACCAGACTCCCTGCTGAAAGGAGGGTAATTCTGGGTATTGCCTATTTGGAGCTATGGACTGCAACAAATTCATTTGAACAAGCTTCAGAAATAGACTATAGTACGGTTCACCTATTGGTGTAAATGTTAGTCTCCTGGTGATTACCGAGGATGAAAATTATTTTGTGGAGGACGTGGTTATAGTGGTTTTGGTGAGGATGGTAATTTTTTTGAAATTGAGCTTGGTTTCTATTGGCATGTTGTTGCGGTCTTACAAAAGGGTTAGCATTCATGACCGCATACGGTTGAGGAGAATATTCCATGTCTTGTTGAGGGTAATAGTGCTCAGAGGTTCTTTCTTAAAACAAGGGTCTAGGAGTGTGATGCTCCTGGCACCCGAAGCCGCCATTGATGTTTCTTCTTTCTTCTTACCCTTTAGCATTCCACTAGACTGGCCTTGGATGGCTTTGGAGGTTGCTCTAATAGCCGATTGACTCTGCATTTTGCCAGCTTTTAGACCATTCTCCACCATTTCACCAATTTTAATAGCCTCCACGAATGGTTTGCCCATAGCTGACATTATATTATGGAAATAATCAGCATTCAGAGCATGAAGAAATACCATGCCCATTTCCATCTCATCCATTGGAGGATTTACCCTTTACGCCTTTTCACGCAATTTGATTGCATATTCCCAAAAACTTTCAGAGGATTTCATTTCATATTCGCCAACAAGTTCGATCTGGCACAATGTCTATG
Organism: Nicotiana benthamiana; assembly: GCA_034376525.1. Taxonomy (NCBI): domain Eukaryota; kingdom Viridiplantae; phylum Streptophyta; class Magnoliopsida; order Solanales; family Solanaceae; genus Nicotiana; species Nicotiana benthamiana. The sequence goes on along the minus strand of CM067329.1, from coordinate 133,063,343 downwards.
TTATACTAAAACTGTCTCACAAAGTCTCTTCCGAAATCATCCCAAATGTGCCAACGAGAAATGTCCTTATCCATGTACCATTCTGAGGTGATACCCACCAAACATTCCCCAAAGTAGGCCATTAACAATTCCTCCTTTTTGCCAGCCCTACACAATTGATTGCAGTACTTCTTAAGGTGAGCAATAGGATCACCGTGCCCATCATATTTTTTGAACCTTGGAGTCTTGAATTGCATAGGCAAATGCACATGAGGGATCAAGCATAGATCAGTATATGACACAATCTTCTGCCTCTTAGAACCTGCATGTTTTAAGGCTATATTCTAGTCTTCGCATCCTTTTTTCCATTTCATCTTGTTCGGGAGTTTTAGGAGCCTTATCCTGTCCCGTTGTGAACTCAAATGGAGGTTTCTAATGATAAGTGTAAGTGGGCTACTGAGGAAGCTCAGTTTGGTAGTGGGTGTTTGGAATGTGAAGGCCGATGGATAAAAAGTGGGTCTAGGCAGCAAAGGCTATGTTGTGGCTGCACATGGGGGAGCAATAAAGATATTGGGGACAATTACGGATGGGAACACCTGGGGCCGAACCTCAGAATGTGCTCCAACAAATGAGCCGGTATGATGGTTTGTTCCAGTAAGATGTTTGGATGACTGATGGGAATATTGGAGGTACCCTATAACCTACGGAAGAGCTCGAGTTATCTAGGGATGACAACCGAAGGCTCCTTTACATTTGTCCATGCATCCAACATCTCCATGACCTGAAGAAGCAGGATCCTATTTTCCTCGGCCGCTACAGACTCTGAGGCCGGGATGCTCGATATTGGGCTATCTTCCTAGATGGGAATTTCTAGAAAAGTCATTTCAGACGACATTTTTGTACTTCATGTTTATCTAGTAAAATACCGATGTGATGCCAGCTTACCAAAACCAACCATCGTGTCAAAAAACCTAAGCTAGACATGACAAAAACAAACGGTTAGTTCGAGACAAGTATCAGATAGGGAATCACACATTGGGTTGTGATGCACCTATACAGTTAAACAGACGTATAGATGTTTGCAACGGTTGCATGAGTCATCCCAGATTTTCATTTCTATTTTCTATTCTTTTGATTTCCGCTCTTTGTTTTTTCTTGCTTTTCTGTTTCTCATTTATCACATGTTTCTTTTCTTTCCCTCTTTTCTTTACCTTCATTCACACCTTCGATTTTTTCTTCTCTCTCTTTTTAATTCATTCTTTACCTCTCTCGTTTTTTCTTTTATTTTCTTACCTCTTTTTGTTTTTCTCTTAGTGTTACAGACGAATATTATGGAGTTTGCCTATGTATTATGACCCTGCATGAATCAGACCAAACGTAGTTTGTAAAAAATAAATGCAAAAAGTAAAGAAATAATTTTGGGAATTTTCAATTTTCTTTAAAAAACACGTCTACTACAAAAAATGCTTAACTACTTGTCTTCTTGGAAAGGAAAACTACAGACCAAAAATAAACAAAATACAAACTCGATGCTTAATAGACCAAGAATACATTAAAGCTTAAATTACTGGGAACCACGATGCGTCATTCGGCCTCGCTGCAAGCCTATGTGAAAGACCCATTTGTAGTTGCTCCAAATCATTAATTATCTGTTTCACAAATGCCATCACCGCCACCAAAAAGGTGCTGCGAGTCATGTTCGCGCATACATGGAATTTCCGAGTGGTGCGGTGAGAAATAGTTAAGATCCTCTTTCCTGTTACGCCTTTTTCTTGAAGCCATCGCCCTATCTGATCATTCCTGGCTTCCGAAACCCAGGAGTCACGAAGGTGTTGAATTTGTAATTGTTGGATTTGCTCTTCCATTTGGGCCATCAAGTCATAGCAATTTTCCCTGTTGGCTTTGAATTCTTTGGCTTGTTTGGGTGCTTTATTTTCGAGGGTGGTCATTTTTCTCTTCAAATTAGCAATGGACACTTCATAATTTCTCTTCATTTCTTGCACAAATTGGGGACATTCTTCGGCTTTATTTTCCCATTGTGCTCGAATTTTTGCTGAGTTACCCTCAGACTTTTCCAGATCTTCCTGGCACTCGATGACTTTCTTTTTTAGCCCACTTATCAAACCTTTCATCGGACCGACTTCTTTATTAGTTGTTGGTATCTATTCTTATCTGTACGATTTGAGCATTAAGAGCCTCATTTTCTTGGGTCAATTTCTTCTTTTCACCTTCATCGGTGCAGCTTGCAAACTGTTTACAGACTAAAGATCTCGGACCTGCTGTTCAAGCTCTCTTGTTCAGACCTTTATTCGTTCTCCTTTTCTAACCAGACCCACTGTTCTTGTGATGATTCAGCAAAATCCTTGAGGTGAGGTCTTTTGGCCAGCCATCCAAATGCAACTTCCTTTTTGTCCCAAGCATGATGCCCAGGTGACATTTCTCCTTTAGATCGACCCCGTAAAAAGGTATTCACCGCGAAATATTGACATTCGCTCCAAATCTGGAGGACTCTCGCTTCAGGAAACTAGCCATCAGGACCAATCTCAACTACTTGGATACTAAGATCGTCATCTTTTGGCACTATTTGGCACCTCTCAAGTTGTCTCAAAACCCGATAAGTCACATAAGGTTGAATTCTCTTAAGACCCATAACGGGAAGTGCGGCCCCGCTGCTGGCATATATATGATTTCATCCACTGGTAACCATCCAAACGTCCACTCTATTGGACTTGTAGTGAGGGAACGAAAGTATGATGTCCATCCCGTGATCCCTTCTGGCAGGCTGGACCCCTTAATCATAGTATAAAATTCTTCTATGCAAGTTTTCTTTATTGACCGATAACTTAGAAACTGAGGACGATGGCACAGGTGTTCGGTCATCCACATTTGTAATAAAAAATTGCACCACTAAAAGAACTTTCATCCGGCTTTACATTCTGTAAGAGCGCAGAAGATTTCATCTACTATCATGGGAGTAAGACTAATTTTGTCTTGAGTGAGTAAAGTGCTAACGATCCTATCTATTTTATGTCAATATTTCCACATTTACTCGGGAATACAAAAAGCCCCAAAAATACCACCATCAAATCAAAACATCTATGTTCGTCCCATTTTTGGCGGTTTCCTCTGCTACATATTTTTTTTTTCAGGTTGTTGAACCCTCCTATATGGCCATATCTCTGATATAGAAAGTGTAGAGTACGAAATCCCTTTGCCATATACGTATTGTGGACCATTCGACTTATTAGTGAGTCTAAGAATCTGTGCACAACTACAGTTCTCGGGGCAACCAAGTAATTGTGTCTTAAAGGAACCTCAGCACTTTCCACGTACCCGACTATTTCTTCTAAGGTGAGAGTGAGCTCAAAATCTGAAAAATGGAACACGTTGTGCGCCAGGTCCCAACATGTGACCAATGCCCATATTATATCTCCTCGAGGCATAAACACCAACAAACCAGTAGTACCTTTCAAATATCTCTTGACCTTGTCTTTCACTTCTCCACCTAGATTGTTCCACCACATACGCAACTTTAACGATATTTTGTTCATGATTGAGAAAGGTTCATTTTGAATCGTGTTATTCCTGCTCATTTATTAAGGTGATTTAATCACTTATTTTAACTTAAAAGAAACAATGACACTATATTTCCAAAATTTTATTTTAAAACAAACAACTAGTTTTGCAGATACAGCCTTTTAGCACTTCAGAAAGAAGATTTTAAGGCTATGCCCGTTAATTGTTGAAAATGACTCGAAGTGGCTGTTCTTGCAAAAAAAGCCTGTTTTAGGGATATTCGGCTAGTTGAAGCAAGAATTACATCACTCGACTTATTTGTGAAAAAACTAAAAGTTTTGATAATTTTCCGCTGTTTTTGCAAAAGAGAAATTGGACCCGATGGGGTTGCCTATGTATCCCACATGTGCTGAGAATTAACTTGGTGTAGTTCGGGAAGTTTTGACAAAATCAACTATTTTCAAGACACTTCCTTTTCTTTTGTTTTCTAAAAAAATCCAATAGAGTTTCCGTACCATTTGGGCATTGGGCTTCTCAAAAGAGGTGACCAACTCACTCAACCCTCACACTATAATTCTTTTTTCTTTACTTTTTCTAGATTTTCTCCTATTATTTACAAGTTGGTCAACATGCAGATCCGAAGCAAATAAATGCATCAAAAGCTAGTAGGATGCATCAGGACGGTCATTTTCATTTCAAGTTACCTTTCCTAGACAGACTCAACCCCTGTGTTGAGTCCCATTAGTCAAATGCACGTAATGCAAACAAAGGTTCCTACTAGGGATCCAGTACGAGGTCAAGTTATTCTAGGTTCAAAACGTACGTATATGTTCTATACTGTGTACCCGAGCGGAAAACTCGAGTCGAAGAGGGGGATACATACCGGGAACCAAAAGGCCGTCTGCTTAGTAACTTGTCTGACCTCTTTCTTACTTTAAGGTATGACACTAATAGAATAGGGAGTCTTGACTAGTGGGAACATCCCCCAAGATGAGAAGAGAAGCGTTTAGTTATAATTTATATATAGAAATTTAGATAATATCAAAGTGGTAAAGCATTTAGCACATTTAGCATGAAATATGTAGGAAATCAGATAAAGCCAGGTATAAAAGTTATTCTAAGCTCTTACTCCTAAACCTAACCGAAGTTCTGGGTTTGTCTCCCCAGCAGAGTTGCCAGAGCTGTTGCACCTCCTTTTTACACACCTACACTAAAGGATAATGTATAAGAGGGTTTTTACATTTTTAGTGACATTATTCGAAATATGATTATTTATTTATTTAGAGTCGCCACTTGGGAAATGTTTGCATTTTTGTGTCCCAAGTCGTGGTTTGTCTTGAATCCCAAATCGAGGAAATTTTTCGACTTTCCAAGTAAAGTCTGCGAACTATAAATTCTAAGTAAGGAATTCTGTTGACCCAAGGGAAGGTGTTAGGCACCCCTGGATCCCGCGGTTCTAGCACGTTCGCTAAAATTATAATAAATGGGTAAATATCTTAATACTTGTTTCTATTTAAAGTGCAATTTAAATTACTTACCACTTTGAATTAATTTTTAAGGAATTTGCAACATTGCTAAAACACGTCTCGAACCACGTCACATAAATACACCCGTGGTTTTTTACATATTCCAACACCGTTGACATTTGGATTTTTGTCACATAAATGTGTACCCGAGTTTAAGAAGATAATATTATTAATTGTCAGACTTAAATCAACTATAGTATTACTAATTTTGCGGGAGGTCATAAAATTTGCTAAGTGGCAAGTCCCGAGGTCTAAATATTTGTTATAAAAGATAATTGGCGTAACGCAACTCGTTTTTGTAAGGTCAACCTAACTATGATTTTCTATTAAGTATTATCTCTAAAAGGGTCTTAATTAATTAGCATTATTGATTACTATTATCAAAAGCATTTAAGGAATTTGGGCCTCAAGGTCGATCCACATTTAAACAAAAGAAAAGCCTCTTTAGGTTATTGGGTTGTCATATAATTGGACTGACCATCTCAATGAAACATCCAAACTTTGGACCCAAAATGAGCCCAATTCGAAGTGAGGAAAGAATGATCAGGGATATGAACCTGGCTACTCTTTAGTTGGGCCTATGTTGAACTCAATATTTATAGTCCAAGTAAGGTGACCCAAAGCTAAATCAATAGTAACAATGAAATGAAAATCAACGACCTACTGATATATTTTAAACAGAATCTGATATAAATTAATGGTGATCGAACCAATAAACTCAATCACATTTTATAATAGTTAAAAAGAGATTATCATATTTACAGTTTTAACGAAGAATAGGATCAAGCTCAATTTACAACCTAGCACTAGATCTAAAATTTTAAACTGCCTTTTACCCTCAGTTCATAAATTCTAAACAGCTCCATTACAGATAGAAAATGAGAATGACTACTTGTAACGACCTGACCCGTCGTACCGTACATTTCTGAATTGTTTTCCCTTTTTATGCTGTTATATGTTTCAATATATGTATTTGGAGAGTTTGGAGTAATTCGAATGGAGTTTGGATAGAAATGAGACAATTAGTCTCTAAGAGAAAGTTAGTTTGGAAAAGTCAACCGAACATTGACTTATGAGTTAGATGGCTCAGAATGAATTTCTCATGATTCAACTAGCTTTGGATGGTGATTTTTGACTTAGAAGCGAAATTAGAAGTGAATTTGGAGGTCCGGTATAGAATTAGGCTTGAATTGGCTAAGTTAGAAATTTGGCGAAGTCCGGTCGATAGGTGAGATTTTGACCCGGGAGTCAGAATGGAATTCCGACAGTTGCAGTAGCTCTGTTAGGTGATTTTTGATACGTGTGCAAACTTTCAGATCATTCGGAGGTGATAAGGTCGGGTTTTGGAGCAAATGCAAGTTTCGGATGTTTTATTTAACTTAGGCTTGAATCCGTGGAAGTTGGGTGATTTTGATGTTTATGGTGGCATTTTTATGCTACGAGCACGCTTAAATGGAGTATTACGACACATCTCTTCTATTGGTCGAGGTCTCGAGGGGCTCGGGGTAAATTCGGAGGGCCAACAAAGAGTTTTAACTTGAAAATATGCAGCAGAAAAATGCATTAGTAATGTAGGCCTATTTTGGCCTTCACGATCGCGAAGAGAGGCTCGCGTTTGCGTAGAATTAATGGCCTAAAGCATCGTATTTGCGTACAGCAGGTCGCGTTCCCGTAGTGTTGGTAGGTGAAGCATCGCCTTCGCGATGGTGTTGCCGCATTCGCGAAGAACAGTTGGAGGGTTAGCGGAATTTGTTCAATGCGAACGCGTGGCTTGGACCGTTTTCGCGAAGGGATAAATCTGGGCGACACAAGGGTCTTTAAATGTCAATTCATTCGTGAACCAAAAACATACTTTCCATTATAGTCAAGCAACCAAGGGAGCGTTTTGAGCAATTTGATGTGGGTTTTCAGCGGGTATCGATTGGAGGAAAGTCGCTTGACTTAAAAACATTATTTTTAGGAAGAATCAACCTCAATTTCCATGACATTGTGTAGAAATTGTGAAGAACTAGGGCTTAGTATTAGAAACGAATTTTAGGGATTTGAAGGGTCAAACGGACTCCGTTTTTCGTGAACTTTATATGTATGGACTCGTGGCGAGATGAGGAATCCAAAGATGTAAATATCAGAATTTTTTGAGAAGTGCGCCCGGGGCTCGGGTTTTACCAACTTCGTGATTTTTAACGTTTTTCGAATAATTTCAATTGGGTAATATTTATTTCGCTCGTAATAACATATTCATTGGGGTTTTGAATAGATAGGATGCTCATAGGAGAATAGTTGAAGGGAAAAGGCATTGCAGACCAGGCCACGACCGGTTAGAGGTGAGTAGTTTGTATAGATGATGGGCTGAGGGTTTGAAACCTCGATTGTCACATCGTGATGCTATGTTTGGGAGTGACTCGTACCCCATGGCATGCGAGGGGTTGTTAATGATTGGGGAATTGTGACATAGTCCATCCTGTGATTATTTGCGTCTGATACGCACATTCTGTTGTTGATAATTGGGCTTAATGCCACGTTTGGGGTTTTGTGCCAATCTGTAGTACCCGTCTAGGGTGAATATCTGTGTGATAACATGATTGCATAATCATTGATCTCAGTCCTGTGTTTAATCATCAAAATGAAATGCTAAGTCACTTTTCTGAAGATTTAATAATCAAACTATATTTTCCATAAAAATACGAAAAATGAAAATTTAGATTGAATCTGTTTATGTGAATAATATGCATATTGTTGACTGAGCATGGGTCGGGCTACATGATCTGTAGCGGATATATATTGATTTTGCGCTTGGGCTGAAGGAGCTCTTCCGGAGTCTGTGCACACCCCTAGTGGGCGCCGTCGATGTTAAATGGATTGGGCTGCACATTCCACAAGGTATTCATGTGCATTGCAATGCATATATATATATATGATACTAGACTGTTATGCTTGATATTGTTATGCTTTTAGCCTGTAGCTGAGTTGTAGGAGTGTTAGTTGTAGCTTTGTGTTGTGGTCTTTTGTGGATCTCATACTTTCAGTCATTTTCTATACTAATTATTCTGTGAGTTGGTAATACTCACACCTACTCCCTGCACCTTGTGTGCAGATTCAGGAACACCGATCTCCAGAGATATTTCAGAGTCGTTGAGGTAGCTGCATGACGTTCACAGGTCCTGGATGCTTTTCATTCTTTCTCCATTTGATTATTATTATGTACCTTCCTAGATATGTTGGTTTTAGTATTCAGGTTCTATTATTATTACTCAGTTTTGCATAGAGGATCTAGACTCGAGATCCCCAGATCTTATAGGTGTGCTTGAATTTCTTATTCAACTTATATATCATATTATTAATCTTTTTGTGGATTATTATTTTGTTTATTTTTTGGTTTGATACTTAAATGTTTTGTTGGAAGCGATTGTTGGTCAGGCTTACCTAGATTTAGAGATGGGTGCTATCACGACCGGGTTTGGGTCGTTGAAAAGTTGGTATCGGAGCCTAGGTTACAAGGACTCACGAGTCATGAGTCCGTTTAGTATAGTCTTGTTTATGGGTGTGTCGTGCACCACACTTATAAGCAGGAGGCTACAGAACTATTAGGAAACATCTCAATTTTCTTGAAATTCATATCGTGCAGTTTGATAACGTGAAAGCTAAAATTTTGTATTCTATTCTCTCGCAGACGGTGAGAACTCGTGCTAATCAATGTGGAGGACGACCACCAATACCACTTGCTAGAGGTCGTGGACGCGATCGTGGTGCTGGGCGAGGCAGACAAGTAGGGGCAGCACCTGCAGACCCACCAGCTGCCCAAGTCCAACATCAGCCTCCAGCTGTTAATACTTCAGCTGCACCTATTCAGGCACCGGCAGTGCCATCGTGATTCCTCGTCTGCAGGAGGCTTTGGCCCAGATTTTGTTCGTCTGCACTGGCCTGCCTCAGGCGGTTTCAGCCACTACAGCAGCGGCTACTTCTCAGACCGGGGGTGGTCATCAGACCCCTGGTGCTCGAACTTTCGAGCAGGTTGTTCAGGGCTTAACGACACCTGCGATAGCTCAAGTTTAGCCAGCTACTCCAGTTCAGCCAGTTGCCCAGTTCAGCCAGTCGCACGGGTTGTTCCATTTGTGCGGGTCGCACCTCTTCCAGCTCATGTAATCCCAGATATGCCGGATGATGAGCAGCGGCGGTTGGAGAGGTTCGGTAGGCTCTAGCCTCCGACTTTTAGTAGTGCTGAGGGCGAAGATGCCCAGAGTTTTCTTGATAAATGTCAGCGTATGCTTCGCACGGCGGGTATTCTGGAGTTTAATGGAGTGGCTTTTACCACTTTTTAGTTCACATGAGCTGCATTTAATTGGTGGGAAGAGTTTGAGAGGCATAGGCCAATTGGGGCAGCGCCCCTTATTTGGCAGATGTTCTCCGCGGTACTTTTGGAGAAGTATGTGCCCTAGTCTCATAGGGAGGAGCAGCGTTGTCAGTTTGAGTGGTTTACTCAAGGTGATATGTCAGTGACTCGGTATGAGTTACGATTTACTCAGTTGGCTAGGAACGCTATGTGGATGATCCCGACAGATAGAGAGAGGATCAGGAGGTCATCCTCTCACTCAGATAGGCAGGGGTGGGGGCCAGGCAGCCAGAGGTCATCCCAGGGGTGAGGACCGTACTGGCGGTGTCCAGGCCCGTTTCTATGCCCTTCCAGATGGAAGGCCACTATTTCGTCAGATTCAGTTATCACAGGTATAATATCAGTCTGCCACAAGAATGTCTCTATTTTATTTTATCCCGGATCTACCTATTCATACGTGTCCTCTTATTTTGCTCATCATTTAGGTACGACCTGTTGTTGTATTGCCTTGCCCGTGCATGTATCTACCCCGGTGGAATATACTATTATCGTGGATCATGTCTATGATCCTATTCATCTGGGTGCTGCGAAGATGTACCGGGATTTGAGACAACATTACTGGTGGAGGAGAATGAAAAAGGACATTGTGAAATACGTGGCTGTGTGTCTCAACTGTCAGCAAGTCAAATACGAGCACCAGAGACCCGGTGGTATACTCCAGAGGATGGACATCCCATAGTGGAAATGGGAAAAGATTACTATGGATTTTGTGAGTGGTCTTCCTCGTACTTCGAAGAAATCTGATTCGATTTGGGTGATTGTGGATAGGTTGACTAAGTCCGTACACTTCATTCCAGTATGTACTACCTACTCAGTGGAGAAGTTAGCAGAGATTTTCATTCGGGAGATTGTACGGTTGCATGGGGTCCCGGACTCCATTGTATCAGATAGGGGTACCGTGTTTACTTCCCAGTTTTGGAGGAAATTTCGTCGGGAGTTGGGTACACAGGTACAATTGAGCATAGTGTTTTATCCGCAGACAGATGGACAGTCCGAGCGTACGATTCAGATATTGGAAGACAAGTTACGTGCTTGTGCTATTAATTTTGGAGGTTCTCGGGCTGAATTCTTGCCACTTGCGGAGTTTGCGTATAATAACAACTATCAATCCAGCATTCAGATGTCGCCATATGAGGCCTTATACGGGAGACGGTCTAGATCTACGGTTGGTTGGTTTGAGCCCGGTGAGGCTATATTATTGGCGACAGTGTTAGTTCAGGATGCCTTAGAGAAGGTGAAGTAATCTAGGAGATACTTTGTACGGCTCAATCACGTCAGAAGAGTTATGCAGACCGGAAGGTTCGAGATGTAACATATGCCGCGGGCGAAAAGGTCTTGTTGAAGGTTTCGCCTATGAAAGGTGTTATGAGTTTTGGAAAGAAGGGGAAGCTGAGTCCAAGGTTCATTAGGCCTTTTCAAATACATAGGAGAATTGGGGAGGTGGCCTATATGCTTGCCCTCCCACCTAGCTTACTGGGAGTTCACCTGGTGGTTCATGTTTCTATGCTCCGGAAGTATGTTGGGGACCCGTCTCATGTGTTAGACTTCAGCACGATCCAGTTAGATGAAGATTTGACCTACAATGAGGAGCCGGTCGCTATTTTGGGTCATCAGATTCGAAAGTTGGGATCAAAGTAGATAGCTTCGGTGAAGGTGCAGTGGAGAGGTCGGCCCGTGGAGGAAGCCACTTGGGAGACCGATCAGGAGATGCAGAGCAGATATCCTCACATTTTTGATACTCCAGGTATGTTTCTTGACCCGCTCGCGGACGAGCGTTTGTTTAAGTTGGGGAGGATGTAACGAATTGACCCATCGTCCTGTGTATTTCTTCCCCGTTTTTCCTTTTTATGCTGTTATATGTTAAAATATATGTATTTTGAGAGTTTGGAGTAATTCGTATGGAGTTTGGATAGAAATGATACAATTAGTCTCTTTAAGAGAAAGTTAGTTTGGAAAAGTCAACTGAATGTTGACTTATGAGATAGAGGGCTCTGAATGGATTTTTGATGATTCAACTAGTTTTGGATGGTGATTTTTGACTTAGGAGCGAAATCAGAATTGAATTTAGAGCTCTGTTGTAGAATTAGGCTTCAATTGGCTAAGTTAGACATATGGCGAAATCCGGTTGATAGGTGAGATTATCCGAAAGTCGGAATGGAATTCCAACAGTTGCAGTCGCTCCGTTAGGTATTTTTGATATGTGTACAAATTTTTCGATCATTCTAAGGTGATTAGATCGGGTTTTGGAGAAATTGCATGTTTCGGAAGTTTTCGTTTAACTTAGGCTTGAATACGTGGAAATGGGGTTATTTTGATGTTTATGGTGGCGATTTTATGCTACGAGCAAGTTTGAATGGAGTATTAAGATTTATTTGTGCTTTTGGTTGTGGTCCTGAGGGCCTCGGGGTAAATTCGGATTTCCAAAGGAGAGTTTTAACTTGAAAATGTGCAGCACAAAAATGCAGCAGCAGTGCGGGCCTATTTAGGCCTTCGCGATCGCGAAGAAAGACTCGCGTTTGCGTAGAGTTAATGGCCTAAAGCATCGCATTCACGTGCAACAGATCGCGTTCGCGTAGTGTTGGTAGGTGAAGCATCGCGTTCGCGATGGTGTTCATCGCGATCGCGTGGCTTGGACCGCGTTCGCGAAGGGATAAATCTGGGCGATAGAAAGGTTTTTAAATAGTATTTCATCCGCGAACCAATCATATTTTCCACCATTGTTATGCAACCAAGGGAGCGTTTTGAGTAATTTGAAGTGGGTTTTCAGCATGTATCGATTGGAGGTAAGTCTCTTGGCTTAAAAATATTATTTTTAGGAAGAATCAACCTCAAATTCCATGAAATTGTGTAGAAATTGTGAAGAACTAGGGCTTAGTTTTAGAATTGAATTTTGGGAATTTTTAGGGTCAAACGGACTCCGTTTTTGTTGAACTTTTAATGTACTGACTTGTGATGACGAGGAATCCAAAGATGTAAATTTCAGAATTTTTTGAGAAGTAGGCCCGGGGCTCGGGTTTTACAAACTTCGTGATTTTTAACGTTTTTCGAATAATTTAAATTGGGTAATATTTATGTCGCCCATAATAACCTATTCAATGTGGTTTTGAATAGATTCGACGCTCATAGGAGAAGAGTTGAAGGGAAAAGGCATTGCAGACAAGGCCACGACCGGTTAGAGGTGAGTAGTTTGTATAGATGATGGCCTGAGGGTTTTAAGACCCGGCTTATCACATCGTGATGCTATGTTAAGGCGTGACTCGCACCCCAGGGCAGGGGAGGGGTTGTAAATGATTGGGGGATTGTGACATAGTCCATCATGTGATTATTGGCGTCTGATACGCACATTGTGTTGTTGATAATTGGGCTTAATGCCACGTTTAGGGTTTTGTGCCGATCTGTAGTACCTGTCTAGGTTGAATATCTGTGTGATAACATGATTGCATAATTATTGATCTCAATCCTGTGTTTAATCATCGAAATGAAATGCTAAGTCACTTTTCATAAGATATAATAATTAAACTATATTTTCCATAAAAATACGAAAAATGAAAATTTAGATGGAAACTATTTATGTGAATCATATGCGTATTGTGGACTGAGCATGGGTCGGGCTGCACGATCTACAGCAAATATATATTGGTATTGCGCTTGGGCTGAAGGAGCCCCTCCGGAGTCTGTACACACCCCAGTGAGCGCCGTCGATGTTAAATGGATTGGGCTGCATGTTTCGCAGCGTACTCATGTGCATTGCATTGCATATATATCTAATACTAGACTGTTATGTTTTATATTGTTGTGTTGTTTGCCTGTAGCTGAGTTGTAAGAGTGTTAGTTGTAGCTTTGCGTTGTGGTCTTTTGTGAATTTCATACTTTCATTCATTTTCTATACTTATTATTCACTGAGTTGGTAGTACTCACCCCTACTCCCTGCACCTTGTGTGCAGATTCAGGTACACCGGGGGCTTAGCTGATTCTCGTACTCTCCAGAGATATTTCAGAGTCGTTGAGGTAGCTGCATGACGTTGGAAGGTCCTGGCTGCTCTTCATTCTTTCCCCATTTGATTATTATTATATACCTTCCCAGATATTTTGGTTTTAGTATTCAGGTTCTATTATTATTACTCAGTTTTGCATAGACGCTCTAGACTCGTGATCCCTAGATCTTATGCGTGTGCTTGAATTTCTTATTCAACTTATATATCATATTATTAATACTATTTTGCATTTTTATTTTGTTAATTTTTCGGTTTGAGACTTAAATGTTTTCATTGGAAGCGGTTGTTGGTGAGGCTTACCTAGCTTTATGGTTGGGTGTCATCACGACCGAGTTTGGGTTGTTGACACTACTGGAGTTCTCATTTTGTTCCTGAATCATTTTTTTATCTAACACATGATTTATCTATTATATTCATCATCTAATGCATAATCACTAGTATTTCAAAGTAAATTGCTACTAATATTATGTTAAAGCTACGGGGTCTGTTTAATCTTACAACCTAAACAAAAATTAATTATAGATAATATTCTACTACGCTCACATATATGTGAAAGGTAGTAGCTCAAACAGTCCGACACAGTCCGGATTTCTTACAATATTTAGCTACTAAAATTTTAATTAAACTAATCCATGAACATATGCAAGATAGAAATAAGAAGAGCAGCTAGCAAGGAATCAATTTCAGGCTTCTATTTCATATCTCAAATTAGGCATACATTTTCATGGATTCAGGATTTGTACCTGGAATTGAAGCCAAACGAGAGAGGAAGGTTGAGTCAGCAGCAAGTTTAATAGCAATACAATAACATGAATCAGCATGCTTGTAAACCCATAAATAATATCAATTATCTCAGGACGTGTTCTAATGTAATAAGACCAGTAAACCACCCAAAATGACTTGGATAAACCCAAAAAAGTTCGAAATCAACCCGGACAATCTCTGATACTTCAACAATCAGTACACAAGGAATGTTGAAGCCATTTTTTTGTCCTTGTCCACACCAGAAACTCGTATCAACAGTTTGAACTCAAAGCTAAACTATGGAACTTCAATCGAATAGAATTTTTGGTATTTTTGTGTTTTTATTTTTGGTTTTTGATGGTTTAAGATCTAGAATGAGCTTTCTAACTTTAAGACTTCAGATTTGGTTTTTGAATTTTTGAAATTAATATTTTTTTCAGATATTCAAACTTGTGAAGGAAGGCAGTATAGACTGCCTTTTATTGGCAAAAAATAAGGTATCCTCTTTGATTTTTTGTTCACACCTTTAGTCCATCTTTCATTTTCAGTTTTAGCTAATTATACCTTTATTTTCAAACTTATTTTTGAATTAACTGGACTAAGTTCTAATATTTAAAGAAAAACCCACTTTTAGAAGAGTCAAGGGGGTTCTAGTTTCAACTACAACATTATTCTCTATTTAGGAAGGCCTATACTACCCTTTACTGAATCTGAAACTTACTAAACTAACCCTCAAACTGGTTAACCTTAGTCCAAACAAACCAAGGTGAGTTAAATAAGGGTTAGGGTATTCATCTATATCCAAACCAATCTAAAAAAAAATAAATTTAACTAATCACATTAATTCTAGATACAACCTAGGATAGTCAGTGAACTAACAATTAACAATAAACAAACAGGATTAAAATCAAATTAGCTGTAACCTCTATGGATCAACTAATTAAAATTAAATACCAAATAAAACTAATGGAACAACAGATCCAAAAATTTAAAAATCGACAGAAACAAGAATTAATTAAAACCCTACTATTTTTGAATCAATTATCACAAAAAAATTAATTAAGGAGAAGAAACCTTATTGAATTAAAACAAAAACAAACACTAAGAACAAGATTAAAATAGAAAAAGGAAAAACGAAAGAAATACCTCAGTTATAAATGGAATTCCGGCTAGCCTTTTCAAATATCCGGACTGACACTGTCCTTAATAATTTATTTACATGAGAAATACAAGATTAAGGACTATTACAGTCCAAAATTAAACAAACCCTGAACTTTGAGAAATTAGGGTTTTCTAGGCAAATATTCGATCCAGAATTCGAGGGGGTCCGGTGATATTCGAAGGACAATAGCTAGGAGTTTGTGAAAAGGGAAGCAAGGAGAGTATGGGGTGTGAGTTTAGTTGAATTTGGAGGAGTTAAGTTTTTGACCGGAGTATTGATTCAATATTCGAGAAGATTGGCTAGGCTTTGAGGGACGAAGTTTGGGGATTTAGAAAGAGGAGAGTGAAAGAAATTCAGGATGTTAGTTTGAACGGGATTTGGTAAGGTAGGGTTTTGGTCGGCATCATTGATTCAAGATTCGACGACTTTGGTGGGGAGTCAAGGGAAAGGGTTTGGGGATACAGAAAGAGGTGAAGAAGGCCATTCTATGGTGTAACTTTGGAGTCATTTGGTGACCGGCCGCCGCCGTAAGGCAATTTCCAGCGGCAGCGTAAGGCAGAACTAGTGGGGTGCTATCTGAAGAAGGTGATGTGAGAGAGAAGGCTTTTTTTTGGGGGGGGGGGGGAGGGGGTAGAGTGGTCCGACCGTTTTATATCAAAACACCTCTAGTTCATAACTGTAGGATCAGGAAACATAGACCGCTTTGATCTTCGGGCACCAAAACGACGTCGTTTTGTTTAAATGGGGAGTGGAACAAACTCGGGGTGTAACATTGGCTGGGTTCTTGATTTTGGGAAGGGATTTTACTTGGGCTAATGCAGATTCGGCCCAAATATTACATAAACCAGCCCTTTTCCTCTTTTCCCTTTGATTTTTTTTAAATTTTTTTTCTTTTTCAATTTCAAAATTAAATTAAAACTAAACCTCCTAGTTAATTTAAAATTATCTAATTAAACAACAATTAGTATAATATCAATTTAAAAGAAGTTAACAATCATAAGACTAAAATTAAAATCAAACATAAGAAACAAGATTTCTTTATGATTTTTATTTATATTTGTAAAGGCCTAATCACTAAGTTGTCTAAAAGGTAAAACTTAAATTCTAAATGCTCATGCAAATCTTTTGTATTTTATATGACTTATCATGCACCCCAAATAAAAATAACACGAAAGTACACAATGAATCTCTAAAAAATCAAATAATAAAAACAACAATCCTATTTTTAAGAATTTTATAGGAGTAATTTAAACGAAGCAAAAATCACATGCTCACATGCTAGAAAGCCTAGGAGCTACTTATTTCGAGTTTGGGCAGCACCTCACTCCATTATTAAAGCCTTAGGGTTAATTTTATTTACGATTTCGAGAGACCACTCTCACTCAGATATTCAAACATAATGATTACCGTAGTTTGAGTTATAATAAATGATCTCACTTGGCACAAAATCGGTTCAGTTCGTACTCAAGATTTCAATCGAGGTTTATCGGCTAAGAATCGTCGAGGATAGTACTTAACATTAATCCTTACTATAGCAAAGCTTTGAATGCGATCCCATTATTCCATGTTAAGGCACTTTGACCTTTGTATAAATATCTATCTCAAAAGCCTTTTTAGAAGGACCATATTGGATTATTATAAGTTCTTTACCTGGGTCAATCGACCTCAAAATAAAAGAAAATCAAATATTACAAAGCCCAAGATGCATGGTCCATCTCACATGAGGTATCTTCACCATCAATGTCTTCTCCACCACCGGATTCAATAAAATTCGCGGAGTCTTCCATGGGAAAAGCCGGCTTTTGAGTCTTTGTTTCATCTGCCCTATAAATATTGAGTAGCAGATATATTGAAGTTTTGATCACGAGCCCCTAAAAGGCCTCCCTTTCGAGCTTTCCATCTCGCATGATCCATCAAGTCCTTGGTCTGTGCTAAGTTAGCTTCAACATCGACCTTGTATTGGGTTGATTTGCCTGGGCCTTATCGTTGGCCGTAACTGCCTTAGATCTTAACACATCGAGATATTTGGCCAAGTAGGCTAAACTAGACTGAAACTCTTCGTTTTTCTTTGCTTGTACCGAGGCCTCTGCCTTTTAGCCCAAAACTGAGACTTGTCCTACTCCAACTCTGCTTGGACGGCCTACTTTTTTTGAAGCTCAGATGTCCATGTGATAAGTAGGTATTTCAACCTATTATTTGCTCTTTTTTAGTTGTATTTTGGGCCAAAATTGCATGAAGGTATTTCCGGAAACTAATGTAATGTGCGTGCTTGTGGGAATTGGTCAAAATAAGCCAAATGAATCATACCAACACATAAAGGAATCTTATCAACACATATTGGAGTCAAAACTAGAACAAAAATCAAGACTGGGCCCAGAGATTTGAATCACGGAATGCACAAACATTGTGTGTCCGCGAAAGTCACACCACCGCCGTGATCAGAAATATGCGGTCCGCGAAAGGGAGTTTAGGGAGTTATATTTTCAGGGTAAATGACAAGCGCAGTCCGCATCAGAAATACGCGCTGTAGAAGTCCATTATGCGACCTCGATTGAAATTTTGCAGTATGTGAAACACATCTCAACGCAGATCCAGATCTGAAGAACGCGGACCACGGTAAGAATTATGCGGCCACGAAAGCAAGAATCCGGCCACACTCAAAATTACGTGGCCGCACAACCTCTACATGGGTATTTATAATCAAATTTAGCTTAGTATAAATAGATTTCTTTTGATATTGTTTGGTCATGTTATGGATTAAAGGAGCACCTGAGATGGATGACGTTACTACTTTTGCTAATTTTGTACTAGGTTCATCTTTTAACATTAAATTTTCATCTTTTAATCTAGTGTTATGAATGTCATCTTCTTTTCCTCTTTAACCTCTGTTATTTCCGCGAGTCCCCAAAATGTTTTTACAAGAATTATTACAGAACCGAAATGAATAGAATAAATCATAAAGTAGAATAGCTATAGGGATCATGCAGTAGGCCCAATGGATACACTTGGCCAGGCCAGGCCAGGCCTTCATTCTCACTATTCACAACAGCCCTAACATTATAAGTTTATCGATATAACACAACCATCACTAGGGGATTCCCCAGAAATCTTAAAATAGAGTTGATCATATACAAACCATAGCAAGGCTTGAATCTGTGTGGATTAGTGGTATTTATCCTAGTACTTGCTAGAACTATAGAATTAGTGATTGCAAACACTGATTCATGCCTTCATGACTTAACCTCTACTTGAGAAAGAGGGACTAGGTCTAGAAAAACTAGACTACTAAGGAATTGGGACGAACTCAAGAAATTGATAGACCCTATAAAAGGGTTAAATATAGATATTGTAATACCCAACTTGAGCTAATATCACTTGAATGAAATAAATACCCATTCGGACTTGAGAAAGCAAAATTGGAAAAAATCACTCAATCTTCCAAGAGGTATAGAGTAAGTATCCGGGTGTGGTAGTTATATTACAATCCCAATTAATCACGAGCTTGCCCTAGATTTTACTATCCCTTATATATCAACCTAGGTAGAAGTCACGACTGTAGTCTCTGTAAATATTTGAAAAATAATAACAAAAATATTATCCTTAGTTTCAATTAATCCAATCTTATGATTAAATGTTAGAAGTAGAAATCGATCCCAACATCTGTGGAAGTATAATTTGACTTAAAACCAACATATAGCTTAGATATAAACCTAATGCCAATTATTAACTTCCCGTGGATTCGATCCCGACTTTGTTGGCATAAAACTTCATCGACCACCCTTTCTACTTAATAGTAGTGTAAGGTTGGACCTATCAATTTTGGTGGCGTTGCCGAGGAGTTAGATAGTTTTAGCTACATATCTGAGTATTTGCATGTTTTATTTTTCTTTTCTTTCATTTTTCTAGTTTTGTGAGTGAATTGCTTTTAGGTTCCAAATGGCTCTTATCAACAAAGCCCTTAGAAATTTGCCATTGGGGGAGGAGGTTGATGATGATCACGTGGATGAAATTCAACCCAAATCTAAAGTACAAAGGAGAGGCCGACTGCCACATGATAATATCCCAAACAATCGCGCACCTCTTCCAAGGGCAGCACATCGGGTGTTACCCAACAAAGGCTATACAAGTGCAATAGTCCCGCCAGATTAAGGCGGGCAACTTTCAAATAACCAATGTCATGCATACACTGAAGGAACAGATGGGTTTCTTCACCGGAGCTCCACACCAAAACGCATGCAAGCATCTCAAAGGTTTTTTTGACACGTTTCGGGGGAGCAAACAAGCCAACATCCTCAAGGATGCATTGCGGTTAAGGCTTTTCCTATTTCCTCTAAGGGGGAAGACTTTGGATTGGCTAGAAAGATTACCTAACCGTTCCATCACCACTTTCGATGAGTTAGCGAGAAGTTCATTGTAATCTTCTTTTCTGTTGGAGATATGGCAACGCTAAGATATGAGATCCTTGATTTTAAACAAGAGACAAATGAACCACTACATGAGATTTTGAAAAGTTATCGAACAATGGTTAAAGAATGTCCAAATAATGATATGTCCGAAGCCATGATCCAAAAAACTTACTACTGTGGCATCAACACAACAAACCAATGTGTGGTTGACAAACTAGCCAAGAGAAACTTCATGAACACGCCATATGCCGAAGCATGTGAAATACTTGATGAGAAGGTGATTACATCCTTGGCGTGGAAAGGTAGAGCCAATGTTCCACAAGGTGACCCTAATGTTATTCACAAAAACAATGATCTACACGACCACGACCAAGCTATAATTGAGTTGACTACTACCCTGAACCAATTAGCCAAAGCTCAGTTACAACATGTCCAAGGGCCAAAACAATTGAATGCCATGGAAGGAGTGATTATAATGATGAACAAGAGAAGGTAATGAGGTCAACAAGTTCAAAACAATCCGGATCAATTTGAGCGAAGTGGTAGTGTGTACAATCAAGATGACTCCTATGATGATCAAGGTCAACTGGGAAATGCTCCGAATCAATAATAGTGGAGATTACAAGGCCATTGGAGGAACAAAAACAATCAAAATTGGGGGTAATCAAGGAAATCAAGGCAATTGGGGTTGCAATAATACTAGTAATTTGGGACAGAATAACAATCAAGGGGGTTGGAACAATAATAATCAAGAGAATCAGGGGTCGGGCTTTCAAAGGCCTCCAATGTATCAACAATCAAACAACCCACCTCCACATCCATCACAATTTCCTAAGTATTTCAATAATGAGATTGTACGAAATAGTGTTCGAGCAAATGATGACGACAAATGCTGACTCTGATGCCTAATTAGCCTCCCATAACACTTCTATCCGCAACTTGGAAGTCCAACTTGACCGAATTTCTCAATAATTGAATACTCTCCCTAAGAGGGTACTATCAAGTGATACAGTAGTAAACCAAAAGGGTGGGAAAAATAAGTTCCATGCTATGGCAGTGATTACATGAAGTAGTAGAGGTGGAGTTGCTGGTACCTCTGATCAAAAAAAAGATATTGAGTGATGATGTGTTGGGGCAAGATGGTGATGAGCCAAGCAATGTTGTGCAAGTAAATGATGAGAATGTGAATGATGAAGTGAGATAGACTTGATGACAATGTGGAGGAGATGCAAAATAATGTGAAGTCATCTAGGGAACACGTGATAGACATACCAAAAATGGTAGTGCCGATAACCAAGGCTCTTTTTCCAAGACCTCCTCTGCCATATACTCAAAGGCTCTCAAAGCACAAAAGTGAGAATCCATTGATAAAATTCATTGATGTGATGAAAATTTTTTCCTTAAATGTGCCTTTGCTTGAAGCTCTAGAGAACATTTCAGGATATGCCAAGTTCATGAAGGACTTTGGAAAAAGAAGAGACCAATGAACCGTGAAATGATTAAAATGACAGTTCAAGTGAGTTTCATTGTGCACTCCATGGCTCTAATGTTAGAAGATCCTGGTTCCTTTACAATCTCATGCACTATAGGTAGTGTCGATTTTTCCAAAGATTTGTGTGACTTGAGGGCACGAATTAATTTTATGCCACATTCTGTAATCAAGATATTTGGGATTAGGGAAACAAGACCCACATCCATGAGGTTGCAAATGGAAGATAGGACAATGAATAGGCCGTTGGGGATAATTTATGATGTGCAAGTTTAGGTCGACAAGTTCATACTTCCCGCAAATTTTGATGCTTGACTTAGGTTAACTACGAGGTGTCAATCATATTGGGGAGACCTTTCCTAGCTACTAGGATGGACTTAGTTGATGTGAAAGCTGGGGAATTCTCCTACGGGGTGCGCTATGAAAAAGTTGTGTTCCATGTTTGCTAGTAACTGAGGAAGCCTAATAGTAACGAAGTTTGTTGATTTGTGGATGTTGTGACTAATGTTATTGTTGAAGACACAAGTGCGATGATTAATTTAGAAGGCCCATTGGAAGATGTGTTATTGAATCATAATGTGGATGAGAAGGATGGCTTGGTGGAACATGTCAATGTTTTGCAAGCAATGGGTTCATATAGATGTGAGCCCCCAAATGTTTCTTTGGACCTTGAGAACCGAAAGACTCCACCAACAAGGCCCTCAATAGAGCAGGCTCCTACATTTGTTTTGAACCCCTTACCTTCACACCTCAGGAATGAGTGCTTAAGCCTTTGTTCCAATTTACCTGTTATTATTTCCTCCTGCTTAACAAATGTGCAGGTAGATACCACCCTTGCGGTGCTCCAAAGGAGGAAGAAGGCAATAGGTTGGACATTGGCGGATATTCGAAGTAAAAGCCCCGCGTTTTGTATGAAGAAAATAATATTGGAAAATGATTCCAAACCCCCCGTGGAACATCAAAGAATGTTGAATGAGGCCATGCAAGAGGTATTCAAGAAGGATATCATCAAATGGTTGGATGCTGGGTTTGTTTACCCCATTTCTGATAGTTCATGGACTTTACCGATGCAATGTGTTCCAAAAAAGGGGGAATGCCTGTTATTACTAATGACAACAATGAGTTGATCCCCACAAGAACTATCACTGATTGGAGGGTATGCATGGATTACACGAAGCTCAACAAAGTGCCTCAAAAATACCATTTTCCGCTTCCATTTCTTGAGCAAATGTTGGATAGGTTACCCACACATGCTTGTGATTACTTTTTGGGTGAGTATTCCGGATATAATATGGTCCTTATTGCACCTTAAGACCACTTTCTCTTTTTTGTATGGTGCATTTGCATTCTCAAGGATGGCGTTTGGTCTGTAATGTACCAGCTACTTTTCAGCGGTATATGACGGCAATATTCACATATATTGCAGAGGACTTCCTTGAGGTTTTCACGGATGATTTCTCTATTGTGGGGGATTATTTTAAAGAGTGTTTGGATAATCTTGATAAGGTATTGGCACGTTGTTAAGAAACTAATTTTGGTGCTTAACTGGGAGAAGTGCCATTTTATGGTGAAGGAGGGCATTGTCCTCAGCCATAGCATCTCCTAGAATGGAATTGAAGTTGATAAAGAAAAAATTGAAATGATATCAAAACTCCCTCCTCCGACATCCATCAAAAGAGTGAGGAGTTTTCTAGGGTACTCAGGGTTTCACTATCGGTTCATCAAGGATTTATCAAAGGTGGTGAAACCCTTGTGCAAGTAGTTGGAAAAATATGCCAAATTTGTATTCAATGATGATTTTATGAAGGAATTTGAGCTTGTAATGTATAAGTTAACTTCAACTCTCATCATTACCGCACCAAATTTGAGCTTACCATTTGAGTATATATGTGATGCTAACGATGTGGTAGTAGGAGCGGTATTGGGGCAAAGAATCAACAAAATATTCCTTTCGGTCTACTATGCTAGTAAGACCACGAACAACGCCCAAGTCAACTATACAATGATGGAGAAAGAACCCTTAGCCATTTTCTCTGCTATGCAAAAGATCCGACCATACCTCATGGGTACCAAAATGATTGTTCACACCGATCATGCGGTGCTTTATTATTTGGTGAGTAAAAAGGACTCAAAGGCTATATTGTTAAGGTGGGTACTTCGTCTACAAAATTTTGATCTTGAAATCATAGACCAAAAAAGGGAGTGAGAATTAACCCATTTGGAAGAAGAGGGAATGCCACATGATGGCTTTGAGATGAAAGATTCATTTTCGGATGAACAACTCCTTTCTATGTCTTTGACTGGGATGCCTTGGTTTGCAAATGTTGCTGACTATTTTGTGAGTGGAATTATGCCGAATGACTTCTCTTCAAACATATGAAAGAAGCTCAAATGGAATTGCTTGGATTATTATTGGGATGAGCCATATCTTTTCAAAATTTGCATTGATGAAAAAAATGGGTATCCTTGAAGCTTTCCATTCCCCTCCCTATATTGGTCACCATGGTGGGGCGAAAACTGCTATAAAGATCCTAACATGTGGATTCTATTGGCCTACCTTGTACAAAGATGATAGCGAGCTTGTTAAGCGGTGTCGTCATTTCCAAAGAGCAAGTGGAATTCCAAGAAGAATGAGATGCCTCTCACCCCAATCCTTGAGTTTGATGTTTTTGATGTATAGGGCACCGACTTTATGGGTCCATATGTGAGTTAGCGTGGGAATACCTATATTTTTGTTGTTGATGATTATGTTTTCAAATGGTTCGAAGATGTGCCTTTGCCTAACAATGAAGAATGGAGTGCGTTGTCTTTCTTGAAAAAAACATATTGACAAGGTTTGGCACCCTAAGGGCCATCATTAGTGATGGGGGTTCCCATTTTTGCAACAAAGCCTTCGACACCATACTCGCCCAAGTATGGTGTCACTCAAAAGCTGTAAACCCCCATTAACCTCAAGCAAGTTGACTGGTTGAAGTTTCTATAAGGGAGATAAAGAGTAATCTATACAAGAGTGACAATGCAAACCGAATTGATTGTCAGAAGAAACTTGAAGATGCTTTATTTGCTTATAGAACATCTGACAGGAGTCCAATTGCTATGTATCTGTATCGGTTGGTAATTGGGAAAGCATGACGCCTCCTGGTGGAATAGGAACTAAAGACCATGTGAGCGTTAAAAAAGTTGAACCTAGAGTGGGATGTAGCTGCCAATCTTTGGGTGGAGCAATTGAATGAACTTGATGTGTTCTGATTTTATGCTTACTCCAATTCGTCCTTGTAAAAGGTCAAGGTGAAGTACTTACATGACAAGTATATATAGAGCAAAGAATTCAAAGAAAGTGAACTTGTCCTCTTATTCAACTATCGATTATGGATCTTTACGAGAAAGATAAAGTCAAAGTGGAGCGGTCCCTTTGAAGTAGTGCACGTGACTCCTTTCAGTGCTCTTGATTTGGAAAATAAGAATGGTGAGAACTTCAAATCGATGGGCACCAAGTGAAGCACTACCTTGGTAAGGTTGATGATGGCTACGTTGTAGCATTGATCCATTTCAAGTTAATGATGGTAACACTTGTCGTGCCATAATGTTAAATCAGGCACTTCTTGGGAGATAACCCATTTTTTTTCTTTCTTTTTATCTTCTTCTTAGAGTAGGCATGGTTTTGGATTACCTCATCGTGAAGTGTGTGTATGAACTAATTGTGCACTGCAGGAAATTGACAAGG
This sequence comes from Nicotiana benthamiana, assembly GCA_034376525.1. Classification (NCBI taxonomy): domain Eukaryota; kingdom Viridiplantae; phylum Streptophyta; class Magnoliopsida; order Solanales; family Solanaceae; genus Nicotiana; species Nicotiana benthamiana. The sequence continues at coordinate 133,038,412 of CM067329.1, read as the reverse complement.
AAAAAGTTTGCTAAGTAGGGCACCATCATCCATGCCAAAGGAAAAAGTTGCGGTCTTGTTTTTATGAATCTCCTATCAGTTGTGCTAGTAATGCATCATTGAATTACTTCTCTTTTACTTCCTCCACAAGCGATGATTCAACTCAATTCTGCACGACCACTCCCCTTTTGCTAGAGTCCGCAAGACAAACTCCTAAACTAGTCTACTGGTAAACCTCCCTGGCCAATGACCTCTGATACGCCTTCGAATGAGCCAAACATCCCATAGATTTTAGATTAAGAGCATCCGCTACAACGTAAGACTTTCCCGGGTGATAGAGAATATCAATGTCATAGTCATTGAGTAACTCTAGCCATCTTTTTTGTCTCAGATTCAACTCCTTTAGCTTAAAAATATATTGAAGGCTCTTGTGGTTGGTAAATACATCCACATGGACCCCATACAAATAATGTCGCCAAATCATTAGTGCAAAAACCACTTCCGCAAGCTCTAAGTCATGGGGTGGATAGTTATTTTGATGGTTCTTGAGTATCCTAGAAGCGTAGGCTATGACCTTGCCATCTTGCATTAGCACACACCCAAGCACAATCCTAGAAACATCGCAATACACAAAAAATCCCCTTGTACCCTCTGGCATGGTTAATACTGGTGCTGTAGTCAATCTTGAGTTCAATTCTTCGAAACTTCCTTTACACGCATCAGACTTTTATAATTTTGCATACAGTTGATGTTGCTAAAGAGTTTGCAGAACTACCCAACGATGGTCCACGTGGTCCTCCGAACTTCAGGAATACACAAGAATATCGTTAATGAATTGTATCACAAAGGAGTCTATAAAAGGCTTGAAGATTCCATTCATATGATCCCTGAAAGCTGCCGGGGCATTTGTTTGTCCAAAAGACACTACTAGAAATTCAAAGTGCCCATACACAGTCCTAAAATCTATTTTTGGAATATCCTACTCCCTTAACTTCAATTGATGATGGATTGCAAGTTAATTTTTGAGAAACACGTAGAACCTTGCAATTGATCAAACAAGTCATTTATTCTTGTTACAGGATATTTAGTTTGGATTGTGATTTTTTTGAGTGGTCGGTAGTAAATACACATCCATAGCGACCCATCTTTCTTTCCATACAAACAATACTGGTGCAACACACGATAATACACTAGATCGGATGGAACCCTTATCTAGAAAATCCTTCAATTATTCCTTTAGCTCTTTCAATATACCGGTTCCATTCTGTAAGGTGGGATTGATATAGGTTGCGTTCCTGGAATCACGTTGCTCCGAAAATCAATCTCCCAATTAGGTGGGATCCCTGAGAGCTCATCTGGAAAGACATCCAGAAATTCATTCACAACTGGCACGGACTCAAGGCTAGGCGCCTCGGCATTGGTGTACGTAACCCGATCTAAATGATAGATACACCCCATCTTGATCATCTTTGCGGCCTTAACGTATGATGTAATCCGACCTTTTGGCACTACATTATCTCCCTTCCATTCAACAACTGACTCGTTAGGAAGTTCAAGCCTTGTAATTCTAGTACTAAAATCAAGTTTGGAAAAGCATGAATAAAGCTAATCCATTCACATTATGACATAAAAATCGACCATCCCCAATTCAATAAGATCGTCCATGGTATCAATCACCAGTTGGAGTAGACAACGAAAATGGCTCATGAAGCAGATTCGGTTCTATCCAAAATTTCATAGCAACAAAAGAGCTAACATAGGACAAGGTGGAACAAGGGTCAATAAGTGCAAAAACATCATGAGATTGGATCGTTCGAATACATATAAAAATATCTGGAGAAGCCTCTGTAGTTTCGAGACCACTCATAGCATAGATTCGACTGGGTCCACCTAAAGTCTACGCATCACTCCTAACCGCACCATGCCCTGCAGGTTCTGGGGTACTCGAGCTGGAGATGATGCCTACGATGTAGCAACTGATGGATTGGATGACTGTGTTATTCCCTTACCCGCTGCCCGGTGGGATACATGATAATGCCTCTAAATATGACCCCTCATCCCACATCTATTGCATATGGTCCAAGTAGCAAATACCTTAGTGCATCTTCCCGCATCTAGGGCACGGGGACCTCTGCTACTGTTGGGACCTCTCTCCTGACCGACCCTGTTGGTGGGATCCCCCATTGCCCTGACTAGGCCTGAAACGACTCCACCGCTTCTGCTAGTTGGGCCATAATGGCGGTGCACTGGCTGATGACTATGCATTATATTGGGATGACCCTGACAATCATCCCCTAAAGGTTGATCTTCCCCCACCTGGTGACTCCCCCATGTTGCCCGTAGATCATGCCTTGCTATTATCCTCTGTCGCATTCTGTTTTTTAGATTAAGATTCTCCGTGGCTTGATAAAATAATACAATCTTCCCATAATTCATGTGAGAATTCAATGCAGCTATAGAAGCCTCATTGATAGTCAAAGGATTAAGTCCCTAAATAAATCGGTGCACCCTGGCCTCCATTATGGGTAGCAGGTTAATGGCATGCTTGGACATGCGATCAAACTCGATGTTGTACTCCCATGCACTTCCATACCTTGCTTCAGATTCTCAAAATTTGTCGCACGGGCTTTCCTTATCTCAGCAGGCAGGAAATGATCTAGAAAGTCATCAGCTAACTCGCTCCACCTTGCCGGAGCGCTCCCCTCCTGACGGGAATCTTTCCACTACTCAAACCACGAATCAGCCACTCATTTTAGATGGTAGGCAGCCAACTCTACTCCCTGTATCTGAGTTGTATGCATAACCTTGAGGGTCTTGTGCATCTCATCAATAAAATCCTAGGGGTCCACTTTTGTATTTGTACCCGTAAACACTATAGGGTTTAACTGAAGAAATGTGTTCACCCTAGAACTAGTGAAATTTCTTAGCTTGCTACATGAACCGGCTGCAACATTTTACCTCTGGGCATGAGAGGCCACTAGCTGGGTCAACATCTAAAAAGCTCCCCTTAGATCCCCATCAAAAATACAAGAACCGGATGCTGGGACTTGAGGCAGAACATGAGTATCAACGGGAGGGATAGTGGTGCCCTCCGCAAGTGTAGGAATCGAGGTAATCTCATATTAAATAGAAGGACCAGGCAGGGTGATAGTAGGGCGCCTACCCTCACCCGCACTATCAAGCAGTGAATCATCAGCCACTCTCGAGGTGGCATTGGCTTCTTCGACAATTCTGGCTTTCTTCTTTGGTGCAATGTATTGAAAGTTGAAAGAATGCACTAGTTAGAGGGGGAATAGCTTGATAATAAGTTTTGCCGCACGATCCAGAATATGAAATAAGTATGTTCTTCCTAAATTCCCAAGTAGCCTCCAACATATAGATGTGGTCGATTACATACTGATAAGAGGGTCTCTACTAGACACATCTCTAAGACATCCTAGGACAAGCGCTCAGTCGAGTGAACCCAACTGAGCAAGCCTTTTTAACACTTTCTAGTCAACTCAATATGATTAAGGAAACCATGCTTTTATTTATTTAGGCAATATTGAAGATCGTACATTCAATATGTTCAGTTCATTTTATATCACAAACCTTAAACCGTGGTTAAGTTTACAAGATTTCATACAGTTATAGTATAGGAGAACTAGAGTTTAGAATTATATCACAGTTCATTGACCCATCCAACACTTGTACATAACTCACACAAAACGTCTACGTAGTCTCTAAGGATACAAACGACAATTACGACAACACAGGAAAAAGGATCTCACCAACACTTTGAGAGAAAGATACTCCGCTATGCGCGATCGTCACTATCCGCTATGGAGCCACCTACATTCATTTAAAAATGTAGCACCCCGAAAAAAGGGACGTTAGTACCTTGGAATAGTACTAGTATGTATAACTACACACCATCTTATTAGAAATAACTGTCATACAAGAACAAGGAAATCACATGAGATAATCAAATCTTTAACTGAACACCACATCATCAAACAAAGAATCATATAACTTTCACATAATCTCCATAACTTTATTTTGGGGAATTTCATACTGTTCATCATTGTTCACAACACCATTACTATCTCGAGGGAGTCCGATCACGACCCAATCGGTTAATTCTCCTTTTTCGTACTCAATATCAGCAGAATATAACCATGTGTGCAGCATGGCATCCGATCATGGCCTGATCGGCTAGGCCGCCTTACCATGGCGTTGTTCCTTTCTTATTAATCATCTCATTTAAATGTTTATTTAATATATTTCAGTTCATAGGAACTTAGGGCAACAATTATCACATCATTTCCACTTTCCATACTAACCTTGCAATTTAGGACAATCGGCATATACAAGAGCAATTAAAGTCGTAAGCGTAGATAAGATTTCACATAGTTGGCATGGACATCTCACTTTTAATCTTTACTCGAGGTCTAGGCATTCCAATTCATAGTTTATATTCTTCGCATATCTTAAAATTGTCAAGAGTAGTATTCACCTATATACAGTTTTAAAACAAATTCATGTGAAATAACAATCAATTCATCTATCCAATTTCAATCTTACCACATTTGTACCTACTCCAACGGAGCTCGATCTCTAGTAAGAGGGGATTTTATCCATACATACCGTAATGGAGATTTCCTTAAATCCTTAAAATAATTCTCGAATTTCCTAGCAACTTCGATCTATTTTATGCGAATTACACATTGAACCAAGAATTAGAGATATGATTAAGAATCTAGCTCATTTGAGTATATTATCAATCACTAAGTGTGCATTGTGATTGTAGGACCCCTTTTGTGAGATATTTTCATAACCATACACCCCAATCGTAATACTTTTAGCTCACAACCTCCCTACACTGTAAGGCGCCAGAAACATTTGCTAAGTAATCTAGGATTTTGTGGTGCCACGTAGGATAATTATAACATTTCATGTGCTATTAACATTGTGAGCATCAATTGGATTTGGCAAAAAAGTGTATGAGTCATATATTAAGTAAGGTGGGGTCAAAGAGGCCTAAGTTTAAGAAAAATGGGAAAATTTTCATAATTAACTAAGATTCCAAAGGTACTTGCACTAGTCAATACTTTGAACGTCAATATCTAAATATGTATAAGGTTTTATGTTATGAATAACCTATCACATCAAAGGTATTTGAATCTGGTTTAAAATGCTTTAAACCGTTCATCATTTGGAAAATCCTACACAATGTTATAGTCAAATTACCAAAGGCTAGAAAAAATGCTATCCTGTGTCGAATCTGCGATCGTAAAACAAGTCGCATTTTTGACTTTGCGACCGCAGATCTATTGCAAATTGGGCCAGTGCTTCCCGGTTTTGGGTTGCTATTCTATGCTGCATATGCGGCCCACATTCTTGTTTTTCGGTCTTTTCTATAATCGCATATCCGGTTTCAGATGGTTATTTTTCCTATTTTTATAACTCAACCCCATTTTAATATATAGTCTTTGGAGCTTTATGTGGGGTCATTTTCTACTGAGTTTTGAGAGAGATGAGAGCATATAGAGAGATAAAGGAGAGGTCTAACTTCATAATCATCCCAATCTTGCAAAATCCATCAAGTATCAAGGAAGATAACCATAGGTTGTACTCCATCCGAGTAAGTCCTACTTCCAAAATTTTATGCAATAGGTTAAAGGTTCAAATATGTTGTGGGGGTTAGAAATAGGCTATTCATGTGGGACTAAGTGGTAGTATATGATGTTAGAGAACTAATATGGGTAGTTCATGATAAAATTGGGTTGGGGAAAGAAGGAAACCTTGTAAAACAGATTATAAATCGAGATGCCCAACTAGTATTTGATAAACTGCTCAAATGAGCAGAAACCATAAATACCTTTCTAATTTGTGTTCAATTGTGATATGTCTCCATGTAGATTGGAATTTCTAGAATTTCCAGAATGTTGTAGTAACTTAAAGGAATGGTCTTTGAGGTATGTATGGCTAAAACACTGTCTTCTTAAAATTGAGCTCCATCAGTGTTTATGTTAATATAGTATGATTAAAGTTGAATTGTTAAATTGATTATTGTCCCACATGAAGTAGGGGTTGCTACCTTATATTTGTGAAAGATGTATTCCAATATGATCAATGTGCTATTCTTGATTACTTGAAAAGGTGCAAGGAATATGAATCATGTATTGAAATGATTAGACCTTATATTGAGATTGAAGTTGCATATATTGTGCCATCTATGTGAAGTCTCATCTATTCATAAAATATGTCTTTGCTCTTCTGTGCACCTATCGTCCTAAATGGCAAAGCTAATATTGAAATTGGGAACAATGTAAAATGCGGCCAAGTTCCAAGAATAATGTGATAATTTGTTGCCCCAAATGCCTATGAAATGATATATGTGAAATGAGAAGGGAACAATACCTTGGTAAGGCAGCCTAGCCGATCGGGCCAATATCGGACTCCGTTCAAGATAGCGGCGGTATTGTGAATGAACTCTGGAAAAAGGGAAAATGAGATTGTGATTAAGGCATATGACTCAAATGAGGCGACCTAGTAGATCGGGTCAAGATCGCACTCTGCTCAAGATAGTGGTGGTACTGTGAACAATGTTGAATAGCATGAAATACCCCAAACTAAAGTCGATGGGAAAATGATGTGAAAATTGTATGATTCTTTTATTTGATAATGTTTTTATCATCTAATGTGTGTGAGTTGTACTTCTGATTTCCCTTTTATTGTATGAAAGTTCTTTCTAACTAGATGGTGTTTAGTTTTACATACTAGTGCTATTCGATGCCACTAACGTCCCTTTTGCCGCGGGCGCTACATCTTTAAATGGATGTAAGTGTTTCTATAGGAGGAAGTGTTGGTCATATATAGTGCCGCATCATCCTTTAAGTTGACATGGTGAGCACCACATCATTTCGGGGTCCTGTTTCAAGTGTTCAGCATGTACTTTGTATTTGATGTATGGCCGGAGCCTTGTTATCGGTACTTCCATATTATATTATTCTTATGTTATGTTTAGAGGCTTCATAGACTGTTTATGGGTAGTATCGGGTATTGGAATTAAAGTAGAAATATTGATGTTTGGACAAGATTTATAAAACTTGTAATATTTTGATAATTATAATTTAAGCTGCTAATGGAAATAAAATGGAAGTTGTTAATGAACATACTTTCTAAGTATGATTAATGGAGTCCATCTCCTATATAGTCATGAATTAGTTTGGTATCATGAAAACTAACAAGCTTGCTCAATCGGGTTTACTTGATTGAGCGCTGGTCACGCTTCTTGGACTATGTGGCATGAAAACTTGGTATTGAGCCTATGTTATTAAAGTGTCCTACAATGCCCCGGAGCCGTGTATAGTAGAGTCTTTCTTATCGGTGTGTAGTTTACCACATCTATAAGTTGGAGACTATTCGGACATTTAGGAATTTCACCCTCATTTGATACTCCAGATCGTGTAGTAGAGCTCAAGATAGGGAGCTAATTTCCATTCTATGTCTTAATTTCAAGATGAGTAATTCATGATTTAGGAAGCAATAAGGAGGGAATGACCCCACCATTGAATATGGGGGAGATTGGCCAAGCGTAGGTTAGGAAAATACATCGAGCCGTGGAGGGATTGGTAGAACTTGTTGCTAAGAGGAGTACCCTTGTTCCTATTCATTTCTCTGCACTACCAGATAATGTAGCATATCAGTATGTTACCTACATGCGTTAGGGATGTGGTTTCGAGGATTATCGATAAAGATATTGCCCTACTAACCTAAGGTAATTAAGTGAGTCAAATAAAAATTTCTACTCGTGGTATACGTACATCCATATTGAACTATTCTCAGAAACATGGTCTTAACAAGGAGTTCAATAATATAATATTGCATGTATTGACTCTTTGAATGAGACGCAATATTCGTAAATCCACTCTATCACAAATTATCTTAATTGTACCCTTTTGTGGAATTGAGTTATATACTTATGTACTTGAATTAAGTTATACCTCTAGGATTAATACTTCCCACTTGCTTTTCCTAAGTTCTTAACAAAGGACTATTCCTGATGAATTTCTTACCGAATTATTTTATTTAAATGGACAACATCTATTCGCTTGTGCTTAAACATGCACTGTCATAAATTTTACCTATATAGTGTCGAGTTTCATGTAAAGCATACCAGTGTTGTGATTCCTCTCTAGTCACTCTTTTACTCACTTATGTGTATGGCTTATACGGTTTAAACAATCACTTTACTATCTTGCGAGCATTATCATGAAAGCTTCTCACAATCTAGAAACTTAAGAGCATACCTTTACACCTATCACATGAGTGCATGCCAATCAAAATTGTCACCATGTGCATAAAGTCTCTCAAAAAACTGAGATCCTCATATCCCTATCTTAGGAAGATCTTGTGTCGCCATCTTAGTATAACTTTCTATGCATTTATGATATCCTGCAGTAAGTATCTCACATTATTCCTAGTATTTTGACTGCTCGTGGCGTGGTCGTATATTGCAATTAGGAGTTAATATAGCATAAGCATGTCCAGCTCATAACAAATATTTATTTTCCCTTTACACCTCCACAATATGTGATAATTGCATTCCTTAGTTCGTGAAGTCATTGTGCTTGTTTCCCCGCACTTGTTCGATAACCATAAGAGAACATATTCTTCCATGAGTCATTGTAACACATCATTTCTCGTAAGGAACCTCACTAGTCTATCAGTCAAAACCAAGCACGCCTTCGGGGTTTATTATAGCACAACGCCTGCTTCTCATGTTTTTCTGACGTTCATTAACATTTGGGTAGTTATCAAGTAAAAACCCATGAAAAACTCATTATGAACATTTGCAAACCATCCATGATAATTCTATACTATCTCATTGGGTTCCCAAACCACTTCAAGTTCATCCATGGTTGATTGCATGCCGCAATTGCTGAGATTGAATGAATTCCTTTCATTAATGGATTATCCACAAATGTGCTAGTCCAACAATCTGATTATCATTCTAACTCTCGCTTTTTGGGGTTTGGGTTGTCCAAGGAGAAATACACCTAGTAGCACATTCATGTGTCAAAGCCTTTCTCTCAGTCAATTTCTTGCCAGTGTTGACAATTCTTTAGGACTACGAGGGCTATACTCGTGGGTTCTAAAAGTAATTATTTCCCCTATGTCCAAGCTCATATTGTCACGATTTCAAACAAAAGTGTGTCGCCTTTTCAAAAGTCATGAATGGGTAAGATTTGATGAGGTTATGTGGATCTCTGCTCACTCGACTTCTAGGAGTATTTACAACGCCATTGTCATGTATGGGAATTTTGCTACCCCTAGCATTTCCCTTCCTTAAGGAGAATAAGAATTTTAATTATCTTCTTCACAGGGAATTACGTCAACCATTGGATGTCCTCTAACAATACATGATTCCCCCCCCCCCCCCCCCCATGGTAGGATGTCCGAGCTATGTGTTTTTACTCGTGAGGGGTTGAGATTAGATGCCTTTAGATTTCTGCCCATATCATGAGCATATTTATTTAGAAGAAAAGTAGTCGAATCTTTTGTTCTCTCACATAGGATCAATTATCCGGAAAGGACAAGCCGTTTCAACGGTGATAATCCCATAAGTGTTCAACTTCTTTCGATCCTCATGGGCTTGTGGAATAGATTTCCTGTGCTAGTTAATGTTAAGACTTTAATCCAACTTCATGTATTTTGAAACCCATATCATAATAAAGGTGCCTGAGTATTCTCATTCTTAATAAACCAATTTTCCCTACACTCCAGGAGCCGGCTGGATCATGTTTTTGATTATTCCTCCTTAGCGATTCCAAATGCCAATGTACTAGTTATCCATACACCTTATTTGTCTAATAATTGATGTTGTCGGAATAATTAACCACGTCAGTATTGTTAGTAATAAGCCTTGTGTCTCTTATCATATAACCTCATGAATTACTCTGCTCGGCACATTAATGAATTCCTTAATAATTCAAGCCTAATCTTGTACTCTATTGTTCCTCATTGTATTAAATCCACTGGGTATTAAATGATCAAGCACGTCAAAGAGAAAGCTTCACGGTGAGTTCACGTATTTACAATAGGTAATTTTTATGGTTAGTTTATGATTGCACATCTTCGAGCAATTGTTGAGGTTCATCAAAGGTATAGCGTGGGTGGTCGCATAGAGATTTAGAATTCAGGAGGGCGAACCGGTTAATTATCAAAATTTTCCCCGGTAGATGTTATGTGAATTGATGATGATGAGTTGTAAGCTCATTCCCATTAGCTCGCAATAGGAGTATGATATTTCCCCATAGTTGTTCCTCATGAATTTAAGTTTTCATATGTCAATGTCTAAGGAGGTAGGTGGAGATCATTTGTGTATCATACTTGTGAAAATTATTGAAGGTTAATGTTAATGGATAGTTAGCTTATGCGAGGTATCTATTTGTCATCCTTGTTAGATACGTTTAGAGGTTGAAATTGTTTCTGCTAATGTGTTATGGAAAAGCTTATAAGTATAAGAGGCCACATTGAAGGCCAAGAGTACTGTGGAAATAGGTATTTTCTATTGATTGTATAGCAGTTGGCTTTCATTTGAAAACTTCCTTCTGGGTTGTGATTTGAAAATGTGCAATCCATGTCCAGGTATCATCGTGATAATATAGTTCAGGTAAAGCTTAGGTTTAATTATATATACATTGGGGTACTTTTTTGAGTTGTGGATGTATTTTTAGGATGGTTTTGGTGGTTCTCTAGCAGGTGGATAGGCCTATTTACAAAGGATACTCTGTCAGAAATTCAGAAAAATTTAGGAGCTAGTCAAAATTTAGGAACTTGACGTAGGTGGGAAAAGAGATATATTGTGTTAAGCGTTTAGGGCGGACTCTACTCCTCATTGGAGGACGAATGATCCTAAGGGTGGGAGAATGTAAGGCCCCGAAAAGTTTCGCTAAATAATCTAGGATTTTGTTGTGCTACTTATCCTAATTATAATATTTTATGTGCTACTAACATGAAGAGCATCAATTGGATTTAGTAGACAAGTGTATGAGTCAAATATTAAGTAAGATGGGATTCAAGGAGAGGCGTAAGTGGAATAGAGAGTGCTGAGTAAGAAAAAAGGCTCTCGGCGCAGGTTAAGAGCAATGGAACAGTGCGCTTGATAGCGCACATTAGCACGAAGCTTTTCCGTTGATTATGGCGCGTCGCCGGCGGCAACCTCTTCCTTCTCCACCACAGATTGTTACTCCAGCTCCGGGGGTAACAAAGGAACTCGAACCACTGACTTTTGGCAACTTTTTGCCAGAAAAATTTCAGTCCAAAAAATCATTGCATGCAGAGGAAATTGCACATGCTGAGCCTGAATTGAAGATGATTGATGCAGATCGTGATAGTCCAGCAGTGAGGAAGCTTCAATTCTCAGATATTGCTGTTGCTGAACAGCCACCTCCTACCATGGCTGAGATTGTAAGAGGTAAACATAATATGGGCAATGTTTTAACATTTGTTCCACCGATTGATAAGGATGGGAGGAAGATTGTTAAAATCAATATCGATGAGCTGAAACCTCAATCTGAATACTGGAATACTTCTCTTATTGGCTATATCATCGGTGACAACCCTAATGAGAAAGCCATGGAGAATTTTGTTTTGCATGTGTGGAATTTTGTGGCTAAACCACAAATTCTAATGCATAGAGATGGTTACTGTGTGTTTCGATTTAGTACTGCTGAGGATATGAACCAAGTGCTACAATTTGGTCCTTACTCAAAATATGAACACACCTATGATTTTGAAACCTTGGGATGTGGGGTTCTCTATGCAAAATGGTATTCTTAGCACTATTCCTATTTGGGTGAAATTTCCTGGATTGCCTTTGGGGTACTGGTCCCGTGAAATACTCAGTAAACTAGCAAGTACTGTTGGCAAACCTCTGTATACTGACAAAGTTACAGCTCATTTTGAGAAAATTTCCTTTGCGAGAGTACTGGTTGAAGTGGATGCTACATTTCCTCTACCTGAGGAAATTGAAATTGAGACTCCTTTTGGTTTGAAAGTCCAAGATATTGAATATGATCGGAAACCAAAATTTTGCAATCACTGCTTGAAGTTTGGACACAATTCACTTGACTGTTGGTGTAACAGTCATAATGGAAAAGACCAAGAGCAGGTAGATCATAATAAGGTGAATAGAAACAAGTTGAGAAGCAAGAAATCAAGACAGGAATGGATTCCAAAAGGTAACATTGTCACCAATAACACTCTGGCTAAGGATGATATGAATACAGCAGCAATTCCTAACCTGCCAATGCATATTGAGCCTAATCCAGTATCATTGGTTGGTGAAGTAAATGCTAATAGGAGTACAGTGATTGATGATCAACATGTTGACACTATGTAGAGGATTTCTATTGGTACAGATATGGTTGCTAGCATTGGAGCTGTGGAAAGTGATCATGGGAGACAAGAGGGAACAATGCTGGAACAAATAGGAGAGATGGTTAATGATAGAATACTGGATGAAGTTAGGAAAGGCCAACAGCAGGATCCTGGCCCTTCTTTATGTCTGCCATCTAGTATTTCATGATTGTTGTTACATGGAATATTAGAGGGCTTAATAAAGCCCATAAGCAGAAAGAATTAAAAAACTTTTTGCTTAAGAATAAGGTTGATATTCTAGGTTGTATTGAAACTACCGTCAAAGAACCAAAACCCCAGGGTATTATTATTAAAGTTTCTAAAGGATGGAAGTTTCACCACAACTATCTCAAAGCAGCTAATGGCAGAATATGGTTAGTTTGGAAACCACTTATACAAGTTCATATTATGGGTACCACTGAGCAGTTTATTCATTTTATTGTTGAAGATACAGCTACAACAATCAGGTTCCAGCTGAGTGTCCTATATGCTTACAATACAGTCACACTTAGGAAGCAACTTTGGAGTGATCTGAGAGGGCTATCCATTCCAAGCCAGGATGTATGGTTGTTAAGTGGTGATTTTAATGCTGTGTTATCCTCTGAAGACAGAATTGGATCACCTGTAACAGATGCAGAGGTAAAGGACTTCAAGGAGCTGATGTATGATCTATAACTTTCTCCTATCAGATCAAAAGGTTGGAAGTATTCATGGACCAATAAACAGGTATATAGTAAGATTGATTGGGCAATTGGAAACTATCAGTGGTTACAGCAGTACAGTCATGTGGAAGCAGATTTCTTGAACCACTCAGTCTCTGACCACACTCCTATTTTCATTAAGTTTGGAAGGCAAAGGCTACTGCATCCTAAACCTTTCAGACTTTATTATGCTGTTATGGAGGACCCCCAATTCGATACTATTTTACAGCAGGTATGGAATCAAGTAGGAGAAGGGACATCATTGCAACAGATATGGCACAAACTTAAGGAGTTGAAGCAGCAGCTAAAAGGAATCAATAGGCATATGGCTTCTTATCAACAAAAGTTGATTCATGCAAGGGAGCAATTGGATATTATTCAAAGCCAGCTGTTGATAAATCCTAGTTCAGTACAATTATTCAATGAAGAGAAAGAAGCTCTTCTTGACATAGAGAAGTGGAGTAATGTAGAGGAACAAGTCTTGAGACAGACTAACACCAAATATTTTCATGCACAGTGGAAAATAAGATCCAGCAAGAGCAATATTACTTCTATATATACTGAAACAGGTGTTAAGCTTACAGATCCTGTGGCTGTAGAGCTTGAATTTATTGAAGTGTTTAAGACTCTGATGGGAGATAGGCCTATTGAATTACCATGTCTAAATTCTGCTATTGTTAAAGAAGGAACTTGTCTTACATTTGATCAACAAAGAGCTCTTATTAGGGAGGTTACTATGGAGGAGGTTGCTGATGCTATTAAAGATATGCCAAATGACAAAGCTCCAGGTGTTGATGGATTTCCTGTGGAATTTTTCACTAAAAAATGGGAGACAGTCAAGAGTGATGTTTATGTTGCCACTAAGGAGTTCTTCTCTACTTGCCATATGCCACACATGATTAACACTACTGCTATTGCTCTTGTTCCCAAGGTTAAAACTCCTAAAACAGTAAAGGACTTTAGGCCTATTGCTTGCTGTACTACCCTATACAAGATTATTTCTAAAGTCATTACCAGAAGATTGAAAGCTGTCATTGATAACATCATTGGGAAAGGTCAGTCAGCATTCATTGAGGGGAGGAGTATTATAGATAATGTTTTACTCAGTCATGAGCTTTTCAAGGGTTATGGCAGGAAAGGTATATCACCTAGGTGTGTACTAAAGGTGGACTTAAGGAAGGCTTATGATACCATTGAATGGAGATTCCTTAAACAGATGCTGGTTGATCTTGGATTTCCTGCAAAGTTTGTGGATTGGACTATGGCTTGTATTTCATCTGTGACTTATTCTTTAGTGGTTAATGGGGGACTCACCAAACCTTTTCAAGCCAGAAGGGGTATTAGGCAAGGAGACCCCATGTCTCCTTACCTATTTGTTATTGCTATGGAATATCTTAACTGAACTTTAACTCAATTGCATAAGAATGGAGACTTTAACTTTCATCCTAGATGCAGGAAACTAAACTGCTCCCATATTTGCTTTGCAGATGACTTGTTGTTATTCTGTAGAGCTGATATAACTTCTATTCAATTACTGCATGATGCATTCTTAACATTCTCTGCAGCATCTGGACTTTCTGCTAATAAGTCTAAGAGTGCTGTATATTTTGCTGGCATTTCTCAGAATGAAAGAGAGGTTATTCTAGAGGCTTTGGGATTCTGTGAAGGGCATCTTCCATTCAAGTACTTGGGCATTCCACTACACTCAAGGAAGTTGAATATACATCACTATTTGCCACTGATTGAGAAAATCACTGATAGGATTACATGTTGGTCTGCCAAATTCTTGTCTTATGGAGGCAGGTGTCAACTTATCAAATCAGTATTATTTGGGGTCCAAACTTATTGGTCTCAGATTTTTATCTTGCCTAAGAAGGTGGTGAAAGCAATTGAAGCTATATGCAGATCATTCCTGTGGACTGGCAATGGAACAGTGTCCAGAAGATCATTGATAGCTTGGGACAAAATATGTAGACCTCTCAATGCTGGAGGATTAAATCTCATTGACATTCAGACTTGGAACAAAGCTGTTATTTCTAAACTGCTATGGGATTTAGCAAGGAAAAAGGATTGCCTATGGATCAAATGGATTCACTTTTATTACATAAAAAGTGATGACATTGAGACAATGGCTAATCCAAAAAATGCTTCATGGGTAATCAGGAAAATAATAGAGTGCAGGACTCCTGTTATGGCTGACAACAATCTACAAGGGGATCTTTTGTTCAGACTATCAGGTTTGTGTAAAGCTGGAAAATTTCAAATACACTCTCTATACTACTCTTTACTTCCAGCATTTCCTAAGGTTGAGTGGAAGAACTTAATGGCTACAACTAATGTCTTGCCTAGACATAAGTTTACTGCATGGATGGCTGCTCATAGTCGACTGCCAACAGTCGACAGACTACTAAAATTTGGCATAAGTGTAGAAGAAAAATGTGTATTCTGCCAACAGAATGTTGAAGAGTTTGATCATCTATACTTTACTTGTCCAGTTACAAGTAAGATTTGGTATAGAGTTTGCTGTTGGTTGGGATGCAACAGAAATATAGGATGCTGGAAGGATGAATTGACATGGATATGTTGCATTGCCAGAATTAAAGTGTTTAAAAAGGCTGTGGTAGCCACTGCCTTTGTCACCACAGTGTCGCTGATTTGGAGATGCAGAAATACTATCAGATTTGAGGAGAAAACTTTTGATGAAAACCTTGTATGCCGAGAGATTGCAATTCTTATTCATGCACGGGGCAGGAAATGCAAGAAATGGTTAAAGGGGCTGCGACAACTTAATCACTATCCTTAGTTAGTATTGCATTGTAATAGCAGTTAATAGTTTGTGTATAGAGTGGTAGTTAGTCTATACTACCACAAAAGAACACTCCCTTGTACATTTGTTGATATCAATGGAAACTAATGTTAAACTCAAAAAAAAAAAAAAAAGGAGAGGCCTAAGTGTAAGACAAATGAGAAAAATTTTATTACAGGCTAAGATTCCAAAGGTACTTGCACTAGTCTATACTTTGAACGACCATATTTTATAAGGTCTTACGTGATGAACAACCTGTCATATAAAAGTTCATTGAACAAGTGATGCAAGCTCCAATGATCTGTATAAATCTCACAAGGTACACCATATAAATAATGGCGCCGAATCTTCTGGGCATGAACAATGGCAGCTAACTCAAGGTTGTGAACAAGGTAATTCTTCTCATGTATCTTTAATTGTTCTTATGCGTAGGCAATCACCCTAACGTCCTGCATCAACACTGCTCCGAAGCCAACCCATGAGGCATCAAAATAAACTGTATAAGACCCGAACCAGTAGGCAATATCAAAACTGGGGTTGTAGTCAAAGCTGTCTTGAGCTTTTAAAAGCTCGCCTCACACTGCTCCATCCATTGAAATGGAGCACGCTTCTGGGTCAATCTAGTCATAGGAGCTGCAATCAAGGAAAACCCCTTCACAAAACGACATTAGTATCCTGCCAAGCCAAGAACACTACGAATCTATAGCTGAGGATGGCCTGGGCCAACTCTACATGACTGCTACCTTTTTCGAATCCACCTGAATACCCTCACGCGATACCACGTGGACTAAGAAATTCATAGAATCCAACAAAAATTCACATTTTGAGAACTTTGTATATAACTTCTTCTCTCTTAGGGTCTGAAGCACGGTCTTCAAGTGCTGCTCATGATCTTCCCAACTCCAAGACCAAACAAGAATATCATCAATAAAAATAATAACAAACGAGTTAAGATAGGGCCAGAACACAATGTCCATCAAATGCATAAAAGTTGTTGGGGCATTGGTCAACCCAAATGACATAACAAGGAACTCGTAATAACCGGACCGAACCCAAATGACATAACAAGGAACTCGTAATGACCATAGCGAATCTTGAAGGCTGTCTTCATGATATCTTGCTCCTGAATCTTCAATTCATGGTAACCTGAGTGCAAGTCAATCTTAGAAAACACCTATGCGCCCTGAAGGTGGTCAAACACATCATTAATACGAGGTAAAGGATAACGGTTCTTCACTGTAACCTTGTTCAACTAGCGATAATAGATACACATGCGCGTAGAAGCATAGTTTTTCTTTATAAACAAGACAAGAGCACCCCAAGGTGAAACATCGGGTTGAATAAAGCAATTATCAGGTAATTCATGTAATTGATACATCAACTCATTCAACTCAATAGGAGCCATACCATAGGGAGGAATAGAAATGGGTTGAGTATCCGGCAATAGGTCAATGCCAAAATCAATATCTCTGTCAGATGGCATGCCTGGAAGATCAGCTGGAAATACATCGGGAAAATTTCGTACCATTGGAACTGAATCTACAGAAGGTGTATCAACACTGACATCTATCACATAATCTAAATACATGTCACACCCCTTTTCAACCGTATTCTAAGATTTAAGTAAAGAGATAACTCTACTGGGAGTGTGATCTAAACTTCCACTCCACTCAACACGCGGTATACCTAGCATAGCTAGTGCCACGGTCTTTGCGTGACAATCAAGAATAGCATAATGGGGCGACAAGCAGTCCATGCCCAAGATAATATCAAAATAAACCATCCTGAGTAACAACAAATCTGCTCTGGTCTCAAAACCAAGAATAGTAACCAAAAATCAGAGATAAATTCGGTCGACAACAAGAGAATCCCCCACAGAAGTAGAAACATATATAGGAGAACTCAAGGAATATCGGGGTACACCCAAATACGGAGAAAACAAAGAAGACACATAAGAGTAAGTGGATCCTAGATCGAATAGAACCGATGCATCTCTGTGACAAACCAGTATAATACCCGTGATGACAGAATTAGCGGCAACATACTCGATACGGGCATGAATGGCATAGTATCTAGCATGAACTCTCGTTCTAGGGATACCTCTACCTCCCCAACCTCCACCCCTAGCTTGCTACTAGGCTGATGGAGTAGGAGCTACTGCTGGAACCATGGCTTAAGAACTCTACGAGACACCCTGTGGCTGAGAAATCTATGAATAGGCACCCCTCCCAATTCTGGGCAATATCTAACCATATGGCGTGTGTCACTACACTCAATACAAGCTCTGGGAGGACGTGGTACTAGTGACTTCTAGGGCCAGGTCTGCTAGACTTACCTCGTAAAGCACCCTGCATAGGAGGCGCGCTAGAAAACAAAGGTGCATAGTAAGGCTCCTGAGGTCCTCGAAACGTTATAGCAATGCTTGCTGCTGGAAGAGCTGAATGAACGGGGCGACCCATATAACCCCTACCATATCAACCTGAAGCTGGGGTATGGGCACCTGAGAAATGGCCCGACTCTGAGACCTCTTGGCCTCCCTCTTCTTTCTCTCTCTAGCATTCATACCCTCAATCCTCCTAGAAATGCTCGTCACCTGTTGGTAATAAATGTACATCTGCAACTATCGAGCCAAGCCAGATCAAATGGGTGGGATAACATCCTCAATAAACTGGCGAACCGTCTCATGGTCAGTAGCAACCAAGGTCAGTGCTTGACTAGCCAATTTGGTGTAATAGATAGCATACTCTGAAACCGTCATAGCACCCTGGCGCAAATGCTCAAACTCTTTGTTCCATGCATCCCTCAGGCTCTGAGGAACAAACGCTCTCAGGAACATATTTGAGAACTGGGTCTTGTTTAGTGAAGCAGCCTCATACGAACTGTCTATCTCATATGTGCTCCACCAATCATAGGCCGCTCCCCGAAGTTGGAAGGTAGCAAAGGAAACCCCACTAGATCTTTCTATACCCATAGTGCAAACAATACGATGGCACTCATCTAGAAAATCCAAAGCATCGTCTGATGCTAGTCCACTGAACATTAGAGGATCATACTTATTGAACCTCTCAAGTCTCTACTACTCGTCCTCTAATGCAGCTGCCCCATCCACGGGAAAACTGGCACTGAAGGTGGTAGAGCAATGATCTTCAGGACCTACTCAACATGAACTCTACTGCTCAGGGGTGCGGGCGGTGGGAGTCAGTGCTCCTTCCCCAGCTTGGGATGTGGTTGTAGCAAAGGGAAGCAACCTTGCTTTATCCAAGGTGGTGTATATACTCATGAACTGATCCAAAGTCTCCTAAAGGTCTTGAGTAGTAGTGGTGGTAGGCATGTCAGGTGACTGGACTCCGGCAGGATCTGCAGGTGGTACCTCGATAGCATGTCGCACAGGTTCTCTCACTGCACCATGTGTGCGTCCTCGGCCTCTACCCCGTCCGCGGCCCCGGCCTCTGACAGCTATAGTAGGGGGCGCAAGTGTCTGATAATCGCGAGTAGCACGTGTCCTTACCACCTATGAGATAATAGAAGATAGAATTTTAGAATTTTGATATCAAAGTATCGCACGTTAAGGAAATCAAAATGATGTGAAAATTTTCCGAATAGTTACATAGCCTCTCGTAGATATGTACAGACGTCTCCGTTCATATCAGCGAGACTCGAATATACTAGCTTGTGTTTCGTGACTCCTATGAAGCTAGAGCTCCGATACCAAGTTTTCATGACCCCAGTTCACCCTCTGTGAACATGTCGTGATGGCACCTAGTCCCTACTACTAGGCAAGCATAACAATGCGCAAACAAATAACATGCGTAGTTAAATAATTAAAAATTGAATAACTAGAAGAAGAACTGTACATACATGCCGCTAGGCATATACAACTCAATATCACGTAACCCAGCAAATATCATCCCAAAATCCTATAACTCACGGTAACACGAGCTAACAAAAATGTAATACAATGCTCTAACCCTAAATGTCTAAAATAGCAGTAAGAAGGAAACTAACTACTAAGGATAGAATAACATAGAGTCTCCTTGGTCTCTGGACGCGGCACATGTACCTCAAAGTCTCTGCTCTATCTTTCTATCTCAAGGATGATACGCCTGGGTAGAGGTACCTTGATCTGCATATGAAAAACATGCACATACTGGGAATATTTACACCACAGTGGTACTAAGTAAGTGCCAAGCCTAACCTCAGTCGAATAGTGATGAGGAAGTTCAGGGTCATACTGAGGTTAAACATAATAATAAACTTGCAACAGTATGAAATCAATAGTATAAATGAGTACAACTATGAAGTAAGACATGTTATACAAGGCAACAGATAATACACAGAGAATAAGGTAACACGACGTAAAACACCTCAATACCAGTGACAACAATGAGGATCCCCAAGGATACCGTCCTGTAGTCAATTTTATCAACAGTACAACGATCTCCCGGAATACCGTCCCGAAGTCTATCATATGTGTATATTCGAAAGATCTCACGGGATATCGTCTCGTAGTCCAACTACCAATGCGCGTGGATCTAACAAAATCCAATATGTATTCCAAATGTAAATATATAAGGGGATCTACCGGGAATCTAACTCGTAGTCCCAAGTAAATTTGGAGCGAGATCTACTAGGAATCTAACCCGTAGCCCCAAGTAAATGTACATGGTGATCTACCGGGAATCTAACCCGTAGTCCAAAAGTAAACAAACAAGGGGTGGGAGCTTCCAGAATCCTAAATCCGTAGTCCCAATATAAATATGCAGTTATTATAAGAAGATATTCATAAATGGAGTGCAAAAATCGGCAACAGGTATTTCTAGCCTAACATGCTTCACGTAATACAATCAAAGCCACTTAAGCAAATAGCCAATTTAGGTCAACTAAGCATGCTTTTCTAAACTAAATTAGGCTATTATTTCAAGTAGAATAAAGCAAGTAAGAAAGAAACTCAGTCTATATATCTAGAATAAAATTGGATTTTCAACAATTAGCTCAAGTACGCGCTTGTTATCTCACGTACAAAGCATTTCAATTGCCATGAGTATCCGACTCTAAATAGCCCAAATCTATTCAATTCAATTATATATCGTAAATAACATCTCAAGTAATTGATTCTAAAATTTAATTCAAAGATAAGACGTGTAATTAGGTAAAATGACCTAAACGCCCCTCAGGCCAACATCTCGGAATCAGGTGCAATTAAAATTTTTAGAGTCCTCGTGCTATCACAAGTCTAACAATATAGAAATCTCCTAAATTAGATATCAAAAACCCACTCAAAACTCAATTATTTTGTCTACGAAGTTTTACCAAATTTTCATTCAAGCTCTGAAATTAAAGGAGGAATTCATGCTTAGATTAGTAGGTTACAAGTAAAAGGTAGTTTAGAGTCGTTACCCAATCAATGTCTCTGAAAAACTCTCAAAATCTCGCTTAAATCTGAGCTCTCAAGCTTGTTGGTAAAAATGGCAACCCTCACTTTAAAATTTTTATAACTGCCCAGATACTTAATGCATCACGAATGCGGAGGAAGTTATGCGTTCGCGAAGAGGAAAAAACTAAGGATGCTAAATTGTGCTTCGCGAACGCGGGAGCAGATTTGCGAACACAGAAAGAAAAATATTTGTGGCAGGAAATTGCTCTTGGCAAACACGTTGAAAAGTACGCCAATGCGAAGGGTCGGCTTTGCAAAGGTACGCGAACAAGAGAGAGGGTATACGAATGCGATGAGAAAAATAGGCACAACCCTCAGCGCCAAATAACACTACGCAATGCGAGGGCTTGGCTGCGAACGCAAAAAAATAAAATGACAAAGCTTTGTGAATTCGGGGGTGTTGAACGAGAACGCGAAGAGGGAAAGGGTCTGCAACAATTGAAAAAAAATCTTCAGTTTTAAATAACTCCAAAATGCCATGTTGAGCATCTAAAACACAACCGAGGCAACCGGGACCTAAACCAAACCTACAGACATATTCCATAACATAATTCAAACTTTTTCCAACATTCAGAACACTCAAAATAACATCAAAACACCTTTTTTCATGAATTCGATCTTAAGAAGTTTAAGAACTCTAAAAGCAAAATTTCGATCAAATAGTCAATCAAACCTTGTCATTTCAAGCCTAAATTAGCTACGGACCTCCAAAACACATTCTGAATATGCTCCCAACCCCGAAATTACCTATCGGATCTAACAAAACCATCAAATTTCCATTCTGAGGTCGTCTTTATACTGTTCCAATTACGGACAACTTTCCAATACTGAAGCTCTCATTTAGGGACTAACTGTCCCAAAACTCTTGGAAACTCAAAACCGAATATCTCGGGAAATAAAATTAATAGAAATAGACTTGGGAAAAGCAGTTAATAGGGTATCGAGCCATTAATTCTTAAGATGACCGGCCAGGCCGTCACATTAGTATATTTTTCTATCCTCTTTTCAATCACTAAATTCAATAGTAACGAAAATTAGGGCTAAGAACAAGAAACCAATTTTAAATAATGCTTCCGCCTTGTGATAATGGCTTATGCTTCAGATGTGTTTTTACTAATGATTATGTGTAAGATTAGCATATTTAAGCTCCTGGTACGAATCAAAGTATATTTACAGAAACCAATACACCGAATACAGCACTGAGCTTGAGGCTTTTTCGAGAAAAAATAATGAAGCACTGACAAATTTTGTCGAAGAGTTTTGAACTATTTTATTTGCTAAATATTTACAAAATCCTAGCTTAGTAAACCTCGGTAAAAAAGATAAACTCAATTGATCTCTCTCGTTTTTTCTAAATTTAGATGCAACAAGAAACAAACCCACATACTTGAACACAAAACCCATTGAAAATTAAACAATATTGGAGCACTCTAAGGAAGTCGGTAAACTCGAGGAATCCTTTATCAATAAGGTTATTAGGATAATCCCAAGTACAACCAAGAATTATAGAGATTTACTTTTATTTCTATTCAACAAAAAAATATTATAGTTCACTGTACTACAGTTAAATCATCAGATTTTGGGAATTAAGGTCATTATTTCAAAAAGAGACTACATTGTTAACCTCAATTCCCACAGCACAATATAGAATCACGATTGGTTAATAAACTGATAATTACTTCAATCCCTTCTATATAAAAAATTTTAATAGCAATAAACAAACAATAGATAGAATCACAATTATCGGAACGATCCAACTGATCGTTATGAGCTCTAGCACGTCGATCAGCAATTTGAGGCCATGACTAGCTTCACATCATATTTATGACTTGTACGCGTAGTCAGAACTGAAATTCGGGAAGTTAGGAGTTAATTCGGATGAAAAACTCTCAATTCGTTATCTTTTAGTTGGAAGAGTTGACCAAGGTTTCACTTTTCAAGAAATAACCTCAGAATTAGATTTGTACATTCCAATAGGTTCGTATGACGATTTTAGATTTGTGCATATCTTCGGGTCGAGTATCGGGTAGTCCAGGATCATTTCAGCGTTTATTGTGGAAAGTTGGCATTTTGAAGGTTTTATAATTTTCTAATTTTGGTTTGAAGTGTATTGTGGTGATATTAATGTCTGTTTGAGGTTCTCAGCCTTTGAATAGGTTCGGATCGCAATTTCTGATATGCACATAATGTTTGGCATCATTAAGGAATGTTTTAGTATGTTTGGTTGATGTTATTGTACGCGGTCTCAAAGGCCTCGAGGGTGTTTCAGGATAGTTTCAGACCAAGTTTACACGAATTGCTGGTGCTTGTGTTGTTGTACGCGAACGTGGAGGGAAAGAAACATTCGCCAAAAGGGATTTGGTCGAGACGCCTTTATGTTCAGTGCGTTCGCAATTAGGCAGTCATGTTCGCGAAGAGTTGGGTAATGGTCCTCCGCGTTCATGGTGGCCTGCTGGTGTTTGTGTAATAGAAACTGGACAGAGTGTCTTCACCTACGCGTTCGCAAGGATTGGATCACAATCGAGATTGTCAGGCCAGGTAAGGCATGGCGTACATGGGCCTGCCATCGCGATCGCGAATAATGAATTGGGAGGAAAGGGTGGTTGTGATTCGTGAATGCATGGGTAAGGCCACGTTCGCGAAGAAGTGTGCCTAGGCAGGATATATGTTACTCAATCGGGATCTTTTGCTTATTTCACTCATTTCTCTCTTGCTTGGCAGATTTTGAGGAGCCACTATTATTATTAACCATGAGGTAAGTTATTTGTACACTTTGTGAGTTAAATAGATGGATTATATGTAGATTTTAACATGAAATTTTTTTGAAATTATGGGATTTTAGGAGAAAACCTACAATTTTGTATTTTTTATTTTTACTAGGAAATTTGACATGGAGTTGGGAATAAATTATATATTTATTTTCGTGGCATTATGAGTAGTGTTTTTCTTAGAAAAGTTTATAATCCGGACACGTAGGACCGAGGGTCGACTTTGTTGACTTTTCTAGTTGAGTTGGATAGTGTTAATAAACTTATTAAGTATGAGTTTTAGAGTAAAA
Source organism: Nicotiana benthamiana (assembly GCA_034376525.1). Lineage (NCBI taxonomy): Eukaryota > Viridiplantae > Streptophyta > Magnoliopsida > Solanales > Solanaceae > Nicotiana > Nicotiana benthamiana. The sequence goes on along the minus strand of CM067329.1, from coordinate 133,014,026 downwards.
TTTTATTGGTTTGGATGATTGTATGACTAGTTTCGGATCAGTGGGGATTGGTTTAAGGAGTTAGAGAAGCGTTAGAGTCAGTTATTGAACTTCAGATCGAGGTAAGTCTCATGTCTAACTTTGTGATGTGGAAATTACCCTTATGGACTAAATTTGTCATGTGCTACTAATTGTGGGTGTTCGGTATGCACGAGGTTATGAGAGTCCGTACAAAGCTAAAAGCGTATTTATTCTTGGGTAGACTTTCAACTTTATTATGTAATACATGAATTATTTGAACTGATTTCGCTAGCTTAATTAAGTAAATTTATAGTTCAAATGGATTTGGGAATAGATTAGGTCGATCTTTATAACCTTATGTTGTTTGGCGAGATATTTGATGAAGGGTAATGAAAGTCATGTTTACTTTATGCTCATACACCTTTGTTGTAAGAACCTCACTTCGATAATTTCTTCCTTTCCGGTTGATCAGGCCGCACGCCTTGCTTGTATATTGAGATACATCTCCAGTTAGAGCAGGTCAGCCCTTGACAGTGTACGCAGTACTCTGGATCATGCCGTATGACCTCGGCATAATCGTGTGCGATATCATTAGCAGTCTGGATATTTATTAGATTCCCCTTTTTGTTGAGACCTGACATTTATATAGTATTATCCGTTTGAGATTACACTTGATATTTCTGATACGTTGAGATAGAGTATGACATTTGAGAAATTAGTATCATCAAAAAAATTTTGGAATGATTATGATAGTTACCGTTTTTACCTTATTATTAGTGTTATGTTTTATATATATTTTTGATTTATCACATTGATTTATGCGACCACCAGTAAGTCTAAATGTTAACCTCTCGTTGCTACTTTCTTGGGGTTAGCCTAGATACACACTGGGCACGCATTGATTTGCGTACTCATGCTATATTTATGTGTAGTATATGAATTGTTCATTTGGTGCTCATCTTTTGGTATTGGCGCAAGAGGTGAAGGGACCTTATAGTGAGCTGCTTTCCACGCTATGCACCACAGTCCGCAGATTCTCCGTCTTATTTATTTGCTTTATCCTATCTATTTATATTCCAGACATATGTTGTATTGTTATGGATAACTATAGTAGACGCTCATTAATTAACTTGTGACACCGAATTTTAGGGACGTTCAAAAATTTGTTTATGGGTTTGCTTAACAATGAAACACTTTTACTTAATATTTTATTTAAATTGTATGTACCTACGATTTTTAATATATTAACTTCTTTATCCACTAAGATTCATGATTAAAAAAAATAAAATAATTGAGTTGCTAGGTCATCGTTAGATTACCTGATAGCGAAGTTAAGTGCCATCATGACTTGTAGTGGTATAAGTCGTGAAATGTTGAAAATAGTTGTGGTGGAAAGGAACAGGTGCTAATTATAGAAGAAAAAGTGGGGCATATATAAAGTGTGTTGGGGCCCTGAGATGACATGTGACATGGTATCTACCTCCTCAAATTGTCACTGACATGGGGATTAAACGTCCATCTTGGATATTTCTAACGAAAAAAGGGTAATTTTGAGCTACTTGTGGAACAACGATTGAATTTTTAAATAAAAATATAACTGGTGACAAATGTACTTTTTTGTTCTTGCATAATAAAGGGGCAAGGTTGTAAGCAACCCCCACTTCCAACCGAGAGGTTGTGAGTTCGAGTCTTTCCAGGAGCAAAGTGGAAAATTCTTGGAGGTAAGAATGTCGGGGGTCTATTTAGAAACAGCCTCTCTATCCAAGGGTAGGGTTAAGATCTGCGTACACACTACCTTCCACATACCCCATTAAGTGAGATTATAATGGGTTGTTATTGTTGTATAATAAAGGGGCGAATATAATCCTTTTCCAGTTAAATAAAGATAAGCTAGCTCATGGCACATGTTTTTATCTATGGACGTACAATATTTCAAACATGATAATCTATCTTCAACAATTAAAAAGTAAACCTAATTTAGCATGATTCTAACTTTTGAGTAAATCAATATCTATTATAGCATGTCGGCCTGCACATGCATGATGCACGTGTAACGTACTGAAATTTGACTAAGTCCAAGCTATTACTCCCTATCGTATCAAGCTGCAGTAATGATCAGTAATCTACGTTGCAACATAACCTACTTTATGATTGTGGGAACTAATCAATAACATTCATTGTAAGATTGACTTTTACCGTCTATACGTCCGAACTATGACACAGTACACAGTTGATGAAGTCAAGTGACCGGGTTCTTTTCCTTTAAATGAAAGAAAATAAAAGAAAAGAAAAAAGAAAATCGAGGCAAATGATAAAAAAGTAAAGATATACATCTCACAGTTTGATTAAATACCGAGGGCATCCCCGATTTTGAAGGATTTAGATTCGAAAAAGTTCGTATAAAAGCCTTTCCCACCAAGTTCAGCTCCCAGCCAATTCCAAAGAATTTCAGCATGCAAGAAATTCCTAACGGCTATGGACCACTGATCCTAATGAGCATGTCACTTCTTTTACATGTGCAATAAAGGAAAATGACTTAGATGATAAAATTGAATTTGTTCAGTTGATGAAGTTTGGAGAAACTTTATCAAAGGGGCAATTATGTACGGTAAAATGGGAGGGTCCAAATTTTTTATCGTTACAACATCTCCAAGGCTCAAAACCACGGTCTAGTTTCGTCCCTCGAGGACTATCGACACTGGATCTCGGAGTAGTACAGACCGACATTTATGGAGAGAAAGTAGGGAGTTCCAAAGGCGTGCAGCTAGAGCCGACAAAGTCAACCAGGCTAGTCTAAGCCTGCATCACATCATTAACTAGATGTCACATCTCCATATCATTGTAATTAATGCATTTGTACTATGTTGAGATTCCCCCCCCCTTTATATAAAGGGGATCCTTGTCATTTTGTAAACGTTTACTGCAAAATATTAAATAACACAAGAACATTCTCTCCGCTCTCTAACATATTGTCTTGATCTCATTACTTCATTTATTGTTCCTACTTATTGTGTTCTACATATTGTTCATCTTTATTACTTATTATTGGCAATAAAGAGCCTTTATTAATTTTTTATAACTGTTAGTCTACATCGATCACCCTCGATAGCTCCCAGCCGACCTTCAGACTCGACCTTGAGGCCCTCGAATAGTCAAGCTCAAGGCTCTGATAATTGATCATTTGGTATGGTTATCACATTGCTCTCAAGCTCTTATCTAATTTCTATGTCGTCCATATATCATCTATTGCCCTAACAACTAGCATAAAACTAGATCACGTATTTTGAAAACCATTAAATCAAATTTAATTGTTATTATCATTTTCACGCTAAATAGTTTGGCGCCCACCGTGGGGTTAAAAATAATAGTGATTAATTTCTTTGTCTAGTTTTACTACATAACACAAGTTATCTTTCACGCTTTTTCTTGCCCAAGATCTTTGATTTTAGGTCAAAATGTCGTATTCGGTGCACAACAATCTTGAGAACCATTGAGAAAATGGTTTGGGTAGTTCCATGTTTGGGTGTACCACCAGGAAATCCTAAGAACGCACCAAAGCCAATTCCCGTGGACGCAGCCTTACGTGATTCCTAACATATCGATATAAGCTCACACACTAACAAGAGCGTGCACCAAGGAGACCAACAAGAAGCCCAAAAAACTCTAACTAGGTAAGAATGGGAGGTTAGCCTTCACGTTACTTTTGAAATGTTACAGGCACAACTGGTGTCTATTGCTCAGCTACAAAGTCACCAAAAGACTCCCAGCACAGTAGAACCGGGGACAACTCCCCTCGCTGAGCAGGTACCGGAGAGGTCAAGCAATAACGGGTCGGCAGCCAACCCCGCCATCGTAAAGATGCTCGAGGATCTCATAAAGAGGATTGAATCAGGCGAGAAGAAGATAGAAGCCAATGATAGAAAAGGCAGAGGCCTAGAACTCCATGGTCGATATGTTCGCACCCCCGATCCTAATAGATGTAGATTCAAAGAAGTTTAATACAAAGGTCATTCCCAGAGGAAGCGGCTCCAAAACTTATTCCAAAGAAGTTCAGAATACTGGACCCTCCAAAATACAATGGAACATCAAAATCTAACGATCATGTTACTGCTTACACTTGTACAGTGGAAAGCAATGACCTGAAAGACGACGAGATCGAGTTCGTCTTCTAAAAATGTTTGAGGAAACACTGTCGAAAAGGGTTATGATGTGATATAACAACCTAGCTCCTAACTTTATAGACTCGTTTTCCATAAAGGCATATTCTTTCATAAAGGCATGTGCTGGTTCCATTAAATTAGCAATAAGTAAGTTTTACATCTTCATGATCAAGTAGTGGGAGAACAAGATGTTGCGAGAGTTTGTATCTCACTTTCAAATGGAATGAATTGAACTACCACCTGTCTCCAATGACTAGGCAGTACAGTTCTTCACGCAAGGTATAAATGAACGAAGCTCTGTAGCTTCGAAGCAGCATAAACAGAACTTGGTTGAATATCCTGTCGTAACCTGGTTTGCGTTCACAACAGATATAAATAAAAAATTAGGGTCAGGGATTACCAACTAGGAGCCCCCTCCGGCTTGGTGCACCCAAGAAGGTTCCTCGCAAAAGAGCCAAAGAAAAACAAGGAAAGATGCCAACCATATACTAAAGAGAGAAGAAATGCCCTAAGGTGCAACATACCCCACAATGATCGAAGGATGGATCGAGGTCAGAATATTCGGGGACTAGTAAACAGAGCTAGGGTCGATAGGTACACAGGGCCAATGGAGGCACCCTATTTTTCGGAATACAACTTACATATTGATGTATCAGACATCGTTTTTTCCATAACTAAAATCAAAGTCGTCGGGTGGCCAAGGCCTGTACAATCAGATCCTTCACAAACGAACTATAACTTATTGTGTGAATTTCACAACTCACAGAATCATAAGGCCAAAGATTTCCGACAACTCTGGGAATAGGTAGCCCGACTACTTAGCAAAGGTCACCTCTAGGAATTCTCAGCGACTGAGCCAAAATCGGTTCTGGGAATGAAGGGCGCCTAAAAGTAACGAAGAAAATGAGCCACAACATGTCACCCATATGATTTTTCAAAAGTGTCGGTTTCTTGTAGGAACACATGATCATGCGGATGAAAACATCCTTGCCAGGAAAAAATGAAGTCGAGGCTCTATCTCAGCCCCGTCACAACACACTGGTAACTTTTTTTCTTGTGGATACATTTCAAGATTAACTTGTGCTTGTAGGTCTAAGTAGGTTGGACAATATTATCAGATCAAGGGTAGCAGAGCGGCTGAGACTGCTATGTTAGAAAATACGCTTAACGCTAGAGGGGGGGTGAATAGCGTTATGATAAAATTTAGCGTAAGCTTGCGGAAATTAAAATTTGCAGGAAGTAAATAAGTGCGATAAATAATAACTTACACACAGATATATCCTGGTTTACCACAACGTGTGGCTAGTCCAGTCCCCGAGAGACTCTCTCGAGATTTTCCACTAACTTGTCAAGCTTCCGGATGCTTAACAAACCTTTACAACTTGAGGACGCAAGCCTCAACACCTTTGCTCGGAGTTACAACACTCCAAGACTTCAACCAAGGAAACACAAGTTCCTTACAACAAGAGAATCACAATTCTCTTCCAAGTGTACAAACACTAAAACACTCAAACAATATACTCCTTTATAGTAGGTATGAGTAAAAAGAAATAAGCTCTAGATCACAACAACTTTGGACAAGAATATGGCTCTCAAAAGCTTTATGAAATTGAATATAAAATGATAAACAAAAGAATGCAAGCTTATAGCAATGTAATGATCAGTTGTAGTATGTTGTTGTGTTTAAAACACTGAAATGAAGCTGTATTTATAGTTGAAAAACTTGGCATTACCGTTGCCTAATTGCCAATTAAGAGTTGCTGATTTTACTCACTGACAATCGATTGTCAAACCCCAACAATCGATTGTCTGCCAGTCAGACCAAAATTCGATCCCAGATTTTACGCTTGATAATCGATTACTTACAATCCATAATCGATTACTGGCAACGTCCAAAAAATCCTTTCCAGATTTTACCACAAACAATCGATTGTCCAGAATCAACAATCGACTACTCAGCAACGTTTAAAAGATCTTTTCCGGATTTTAATCAAAACAATCGATTATACAAAATCAATAATCAATTACCCAATAACGTTCAAAAAATCTTTTCCGGATTTTAATCAAAACAATCGATTATACAGAATCAATAATCGATTACCTGACGGTATTTGAAAACTTTACGACAACGGTCAGCTTCACAATCGATTGCACAAAGTCAACAATCGATTACTTATCAGTTTTTGAAAAACATTTTAGACACTGTCTCTTTGACAATCGATTGTCCAATGTTACAATCGATTATTTAATAAATTTGAAAATCACTGGAAGATACTGTCTCAACATAATCGATTACCATTAGTTCATAATCGATTATTCTGAGTTTTGAAAAACTTTGATGGACACTGCCTCAGTCACAATCGATTGTCATTAGTTCACAATCGATTGTCATGCAGGTTTGAAAAACCTGATGCTCACTGTCTTACTCACAATCGATTGTCATTAGTTCACAATCGATTGTCATGCAGTCTTGGCTTAAAACAATCGATTATCATACGTACATAATCGATTATCTTAGTCCAGATTTTTAAGGCATGTCTAAAAATTATTTTGACTACTGTAAATATGCATGATTTAAAATCATTTGACATTAAATTAAATATGCATGATTTTGGAAAATAGTTTTATGAGAAAAGCCATGTTACGAGTCAAGTTGTAGGATCAAGATCACAATTAAGAATGACTCAATTAAACTTTTTCTTGAGCTTGAATCTCGTTGTATATCAATTGTGCGCTTGTTTCTTGAACTTCGTCGTATATCAATTTTCGCTTCGTTTGTCATTCATCAAAACCTATACAAAAGAACACACGTTTTAGTATATTGCATTGAGAATGTGATTCCAACGATTTCCCCCTTTTTGATAATGGCAAACATTAAGCGGGATATGCAAGACAAGCAATTTATATTGACGATTCAAGACAAGTATATACATGCAACAAGTATGTAATTTGTTCCCCCTCAATTTGAGAATTCCCCCTCATTGTAAGCTTATAATTTGAGAGTGCATCACACCCGTTATCTTCCCCCTTTTGCCATTAGCAAAAATAATAATAAGATGCCAAAGATGAAATAAACCTTGTTTATTTATTAAAAAAATTACAGCAACAGGGAAGACAATACAACATATAAAAACAAACTTAAAAAAAACAATTATTCATTCATCATCTTCCGCCTCATCATCCGGCGCTGCTTCATATGGAACAAGACCCGCATATGGATAATGAACGTGGTCAAAATATCCATGGATCTCGTGAGTTAATTGACCGAAAGAAGAGGTCAATGAAGCAATTTGGTTGGAAATGAATTGGAGGGAAGGCTCTTGAGGTGGAGGAGCACAAAGGGTTGGAGGAGGAGCAGGCGCTACATGATCACCGTCATGATGAAAGGAGGATTCCGAAATTTCCCACTTTTTGGTACTCTTTTTGAGAGGACCATTTCCAGTGACGAATCCGGTGGATTCAAGAAAGTTCATGATGAGGAGAGCATAAGGAAGAGGCCTATCATCTCCGATAGCATCACGCATGTGAATTTTGATAAGCCGACACCAATTGATGTTAGCTCCGGTAACTATGGCATGCATGAGCTTGGTGTCCTCTTGGGAAATGGTGGTATGGTTGTGCTTACGAGGCTTGAGGACTTGGGTGACGAAATAGAAAATTAACCGGTAATTTGGATCCATTCCCGTAATTGTAGGACGACGGGAGAAGAGATTTGGATCATAAGAAGTAAGACCGATTTGGTGTAAGAGGGCTGTTTCATCAAAAAGGGCTCCGGCCTCTCCGGTGTACCGAAAAATGTCTTCACCATTATGAGGAAGACGGGCAATGGCATGAAGATTTTCATCGGAAAGAAGAATTTGAACACCATTAATGTTGGTGACAAGCTCACCATCATCATCCTCATGGAGTTTGGAATAAAATTCTTGAACCAATGTAGTATTGATGTAAGGATGGGTAAGGAGTAAAAAGTCAAGAAGTTGAGAATTTTTTAGCATATTTGCAGCAGGCCCAAATGATTCAAGATACTTGTGGGTTGAAAAGCGGGGTGGAAGAATGTCGCGCTTTTCAAATTTGGTTAAGAATCGAGTAAGCTTGATGTCGGAATTAAAATATAGAACGGAACCATCTTGATAGGGATAGTTCGGACGAGGAGGGGCAGCAGAGGCGGATGCGCCGTGCCTAGCGGAACGGGAACGTTTTGAGTGACAGCCCGACATTTTTAATGAAAGCTACTGGATTTTGCAAAGGATTAGAGAGAATTTGATATTTTGAAAGCTAAAATTGATGCTTGAGTGAATGAATATGAACATATATGAAGCCTATTTATAGAGGGGAGAGTGGCTTATCATTTATGGAAGAAATCTGCTGAGAATTTAAAGCCAAATCAGTCAGAAACGGTAAAATAAATTCACTGGCCGTTAGACAATCGATTGTTGAGATGCAATAATCGATTGTTGAAGAGTTATGACCTGACTTGGAACTGACACAAATCGATTGAGGAGCCAAACGGTAACAAGAGTTTAAATTTCTGACATGAAATAATCGATTGTCAAATGTGGAATAATCGATTGTTTTGGAAAAGCATTGCTGAATGGCTGAGACAGAAATCGATTATGCAATTTAAGGAATCAATTATTAAACAAAACTGCATAATGAACATAAACCATAAACAAACGATTAGTGATACTGCTAATCGATTTTCAGCACAGTAAAATAATCGATTATTTGTTTGGAACAATTGATTGTTCTGTGCCAAAACTTTATAATTCCCCCTATCTTTTAGGGCGATACCTGCAAAATAGAATTAAACGTCTCCGATGCTCAAGTCAGTAATTTGTAAAGAAGTAATAACTTAAACTAGTGTTGCCAAGTGAGAACGTGAGCTCTTAAAAAGTGTGTCTTAAAGTGTTCTTAAGAGAGTTTCGGGTACTTACCTTTCCTTCGACGTCTCCAATTACCTGTTCAAGAGGGTGATCTTTGATCGTCCTCCACTCATTTGGCACTTTTGTTTCTTTTTCCAATTGTGGCGCTTCTTCCGTTGGTTGTTCCTCAGTTTCATCTTTATTTTCCTTGGGTGGTTCCTCTTGTATTTTGTCTTTCAAGCTATCTAAGATACCTGCAAGATCAAAACCGGAATCCTTTCTCGCCAAGCGAGCATTATTTTCGGAAAATACAACATGAGGGGATTCCTCCACAATTTGGGTTCGTTTATTAAAGACCCTATATGCTTTACTACGTGAGGAATATCCAATGAAAATACCTTCATCCGATTAGCATCAAATTTACCCAATTTGTCTTTGCCATTGTTATGAACAAAACATTTGCAACCAAAAACTCTAAAATGGGAAATATTTGGTTTTCTACCCTTATAAAGTTCATAGGGGGTTTTCATGAGTATCGGCCGAATTACTACTCTATTTAGAACATAGAAAGCGGTACTCACGGCGTCCGCCCAAAAATGTTTGGGTATCTTAGCTTCGTCGAGCATGGTTCTAGCCATCTCTTCGAGACACCTATTTTTCCTTTCCACCACCCCATTTTGTTGTGGTGTACGTGGAGCGGAAAAGGTATGCTCGATTCCGAGTTCGTCACAAAAGTCCGCAAAGAGATTGTGATCAAACTCTCCCCCATGATCACTTCTAATTGAAGTGACGGTTGTTTCTTTCTCATTTTGAACACGCTTAAGAAAATATTTAAAACTTTGAAAAGCATCACTTTTATTGGCAAGAAATAAAGTCCAAGTAAATCTCGAGTAATCATTAACAATCACAAAAGCATATCTATTTCTTCCTAGACTTTCAATGCGAGAAGGACCAAATAAATCCATATGAAGCAATTGCAATGGTCTAGAAGTTGAAATAATGTTTTTAGATTTGAAAGATGCTTTTGTTTGCTTCCCCTTTTGACACGAGTCACAAATAGAGTCATTTTCATATTTTAAATTGGGAACACCAACAACTAAGTTTTGAGAAATCAATTTGTTCAAAAGATGCATATTGATATGTGCTACTCTACGATGCCATAGCCAAGTATCATCCTCTTTACTCATCAGACAATCAACATAATCGGGTGAGGATTTAGCAAGATCAACCATATAAATATTTTTCACTCTAAAACCACGGAGGATAATTTTGAAATCACTACGTCTGAACACTAAGCATTCATCCGAATCAAATAAAGCAAGATTTCCCTTGTCACACAATTGGCTTATGCTCAAGAGATTATGCTTTAATCCTTTAACAAGTAATATATGCTTAATAGAGGATTTTTCATCCTTACCGACCGAGCCGATGCTGATGATCTTTCCTTTATTGTTATCACCGAAGATAACACTTCCTCCTTCTTTGTGCTCTAATTGAAGGAATTTGGATTCATCTCCCGTCATATGCTTGGAGCATCCACTATCAAGGAACCATAGTACACTTGATCCCTTCAAGCACACCTACAAAACAAATTAATGTTTTTTAGGTACCCATGCCATCTTGGGTCCTTGGGGGTTAGGCATATTATAATGATGCGATTGAGTAATATGTCTATGACATGTAAAGCATGCAGGAGCAATATGACCAATACGTCTACAATAATGACAAGTCACATTTGGGTTATGCATCCTTCTAGGTTCATAGTAACTAGACGGATGAAAATTTCTTACTCTACTTTGAACACTATGACTATTTCGCATTTCATGAGAGTTATTTCTCCTACTATGAGCTCTAGGATGGGCAGCATTTCTAGAGTGATTGTTTCTCGGTTGAGGGCCATTGCTAGGTCTTCTAAGGGGTTCAAAATTTGGCCTAAAGTATGCATCATTTCTAGGGTGACTATTTCTAGGTGGTAAGTCATTCCTAGGTCTTCTAACATGTTCAGCATTTTGTCTAGCGTGCATATTGGCTCTAGAGTTGTTGTTTCTAGGATAAGCATTTCAATTGTTAATCCTAGGTTGAGCTTTAGGTTGTTGGGGTTTAGCTTTAACCTTTTCTTCATTCTTAAAGCCTATTCCATGCTTGGTTGATTTCAAGTTAGCAAGAACATCATTCAAGTTTTTGTGCGAAGAATTAAACTTATCTAATGTGCCTTTAAGCCTACTTACTTCATTCTTAAGATGCAAACAAGAAGTGCAATTTCTAGTAGAGCTTTCGGGCTTATCGGAACTTCTTTTTCCAAAAAACTTGTTTTCCTCTTTCAGCTTCTCATTTTCTAAAACCAGTTTTTCTAAATCCTTTTCTTTTAAAGAAAGCTGTTTTTGAAAATCTTTTTCTTTTAGAGAAGCATTTTCTTTTATGCTTTTGACTGTTTTTGAAGCTTTAATAAATTCAGTATATAATTCATCAAAAGCAGTTCGCATTTCATCAAGAGTAAAGAAGTTTTGAGACGAAATTTGACATACCTCGTCTTTGTTATCTTCTTGTGCCATGAGGCAAAGATTTGCTGCTTCGTCTTCTTCTCCTTCGCTTGAATCATCTCCGGAGTTACCTCCCCAAGAAATATATGCGCGTTGCTTTTTAAAAGGTTTCTTTTCCTTTTTGAGGTTTGGGCAATTTGACTTGATGTGCCCGGTTTCTCCGCATTCGTAGCATTTTATTTCTCCTTGCTTTTTCCCTTTGCGTTCATACTCCTTGCGCATGAACTTTTGAAATCTTTTGATAACGAGTCCAAACTCGTTGTCTCCTTCCTCATCAATTTGCGGTTGACTTGTGCTCGCCTTTAGAGCTATTCTTTGCCTCCTTTGATCATCAACAAGAGGGTTAAGAATAGTAGATTCATAGGTCTTGAGATTACCTCTTAATGCGTCAATTGTGACATTTGAGACGCCGATGGATTCTTGGATTGCGTCGTCCTTTGATTGCCATGCCGGAGTGAGACTTCTAAGGATCTTCCGTACAAGTTCTCTATCCGTGAATGTCTTTTTGAGGGCATGTAGATCATTTACGATTATTTAAAATCGTTCAAACATTTCGTCCACCTTTTCTCCTTCCTTCATGTGAAATAATTCATAAGCATGGGTTAGGAAATCAATTTTTGCTTCCCTTACCTGATCCGTTCCTTTGTATGTAACTTCTAGCTTGTCCCACATCTCCTTTGCTGTTGTGCAACATGATATTTTCCTGTAATCGTCAGCATTAACAGCACAATATAATAAGTTTATTGCTTTAGCATTATTTTGGACCTTTCGGATGTCATCCGCGTCATACTCATCCTCGGACTTGGGAACCCATTCATTTTCCACCTTCTTGGTTGGAATTTGATTTCCCTTTGTAAACACCTTCCAAAGGTGAAAACTGTTGGATTGAACGAAGATCATCATCCTCTCTTTCCAGTACGTGTAATTTGTACCATTGAATAGAGGTGGTCGTGTGGAGCACTGTCCTTCATCAATTCCTGCAAAAGAGTCACGAGTAGAAGCCATGGATGGTTCTCTCAAACTGTTAAGTCATCAGAGAGTATGGCTCTGATACCAATTGTTAGAAAATACGCTTAACGCTAGAGGGGGGGGGGGGTGAATAGCGTTATAATAAAATTTAGCGTAAACTTGCGGAAATTAAAATTTGCAGAAGTAAATAAGTGCGATAAATAATAACTTACACACAGATATATCCTGGTTTACCACAACGTGTGGCTAGTCCAGTCCCCGAGAGACTCTCTCGAGATTTTCCACTAACTTGTCAGCTTCCGGGTGCTTAACAAACCTTTACAACTTGAGGACGCAAGCCTCAACACCTTTGCTCGGAGTTACAACACTCCAAGACTTCAACCAAGGAAACACAAGTTCCTTACAACAAGAAAATCACAATTCTCTTCCAAGTGTACAAACACTAAAACACTCAAACAATATACTCCTTTATGAGTAGGTATGAGTAAAAAGAAATAAGCTCTAGATCACAACAACTTTGGACAAGAATATGGCTCTCAAAAGCTTTATGAAATTGAATATAAAATGATAAACAAAAGTATGTAAGCTTATAGCAATGTAATGATCAGTTATAGTATGTTGTTGTGTTTAAAACACTGAAATGAAGCTGTATTTATAGTTGAAAAACTTGGCATTACCGTTGCCTAATTGCCAATTAAGAGTTGCTGATTTTACTCACTGACAATCGATTGTCAAACCCCAACAATCGATTGTCTGCCAGTCAGACCAAAATTCAATCCCAGATTTTACGCTTCATAATCGATTACTTACAATCCATAATCGATTACTGGCAACGTTCAAAAATTCCTTTCCAGATTTTACCACAAACAATCGATTGTCCAGAATCAACAATCGATTACTCAGCAACGTTTAAAAAATCTTTTCCGGATTTTAATCAAAACAATCGATTATTCAAAATCAATAATCGATTACCCAATAACGTTCAAAAAATCTTTTCCGTATTTTAATCAAAACAATCGATTATACAGAATCAATAATCGATTACCTGACGGTATTTGAAAATTTTGCGACAACGGTCAGCTTCACAATCGATTGCACAAAGTCAACAATCGATTACATATCAGTTTTTGAAAATAATTTTAGACACTGTCTCTTTGACAATCGATTGTCCAATGTAACAATCGATTATTTAATAAATTTGAAAATCACTGGAAGACACTGTCTCAACATAATCGATTACCATTAGTTCATAATCGATTATTCTGAGTTTTGAAAAACTTTGATGCACACTGCCTCAGTCACAATCGATTGTCATTAGTTCACAATCGATTGTCATGCAGGTTTGAAAAACCCGATGCTCACTGTCTTACTCACAATCGATTGTCATTGGTTCACACTCGATTGTCATGCAGTCTTGGCATAAAACAATCGATTATCATACGTACATAATCGATTATCTTAGTCCATATTTTTATGGCATGTCTAACAATTATTTTGACTACTGTAAATATGCATGATTTAAAATCATTTGACATTAAATTAAATATGCATGATTTTGGAAAATAGTTTTATGAGAGAAGCCATGTTACGAGTCAAGTTGTAGGATCAAGATCACAATTAAGAATGACTCAATTAAACTTTGTCTTGAGCTTGAATCTCGTTGTATATCAATTATGCGCTTGTTTCTTGAACTTCGTCATATATCAATTTTCGCTTCGTTTGTCATTCATCAAAACCTATACAAAAGAACACACGTTTTAGTATATTGCATTGAGAACGTGATTCCAACATGCTAGACTAAATTATTCCTGGCCCTCGAACCCTCAACGGATTTAGCACCACGAGCAAAAATTGCCATACTAGTTAATGTGGTCCGCACAGCCCAAAATGCCAAAATATCCACTGTCAAAGGGGCTCAAGGATTAAAAAACAGTTTGCCAACCACAAGGCATATTCTCGGTTGTATTCGAATGTATAATCAAATTAATGTATCGCATCCTTCAAGCAAATCATTGAAGGACTACAGAGGCTCAAAGCGCCATCACCAATAAGATACGACCATCTGCCTTTTCAATTAACACCTCGTACTCACCTTTATGTAGGCACCTGGCCGAGATAATCATAGAGCTAACTTAGCTCTAAGACCTTAAGGTTTTAAAGCATTTGATGCACTCTTTTCCTTATACCGAGTTTTTATTCCAAAAAGGGTTTTACCGGTAAGGGTTTTAACTAGGAAACAACTATATTCTACCTAAGGAAGACCCCACAAGCATTCATTGCTTCTTTTTCAATCCACCCCAAATACTGGGGGGCATCCCCCCGGAAGGCCACCTACTCGGAGAAACCAAGAAATGCCAAATGGGGTCTTGATAGGAAAATAACGTATCGGGCTAAATGGTCGAACGAATCGTGTCCACATAGAACAACATGGCCCCTAACAGCAAAAACATGTATACTTGTACCAACAAACCAAAGAATACTCCCCAAAATCATTTTGTGTTTTAACGAAACTCGGTATTTTTGCAAAAATGGCTCCTCTATCAAAAATTTCCAGAACACTCGGGCCCTGGCGTCGACACGTAAAACAAAGAGAAACCGGGTTGAAGATCCTAACTCGTAAGCTCTCCATAAGGCAACATCAAGGTCACCAAACAGCTTCAGAGCCAAAAACATCCTAAACAATTGACTGACGTTGAAAACTCAATGCCTTAGGACCTGCGGGTAAGACACTCCAGAATCGTAAGCCCTCAATGAAGCAATACCAAGTTTGCAAGTAATATCTCCGGAGCAGAGAAATCCTCGACGACTTGAGGACTATTGTCAATCGCCATGTCCATCGACATATAAGAACCCGAGGCCATAAGACCACATGCGGGCAGCCTCGGTCTAGTAAGACTTATATAATGCAAAAACAATATCTATAAGACCTCAAGCAAGGCATGAAACACACTTGTACCAAGTGGTGGTATCATTAAGACCTTGAGCAAGGGATAATTGTACCAAGTATCCAAAACTGTAAGACCTTAAACGCTTGTAAAACTTTTAAGACCTTACTAAAAGCATAAACTCGATCTCAAAGTTTAGGATATATATTGAACTTGTAACACCCCTAAAATAGTATATCCTCGATATAGACGCCGAACTACTTCACTCAGGACTAAAAGTCTCTAGCCAAACACAAAGGACTATGGCAACAAGGTTGTCAAAAGTAACGCGATTTTGGGATGCCTGATTGTCTCTATAAAATCACATGCCTTCAATTACTTCGAATATGCTTAAAAAAGAACCGGTTAAATAGTCTACCATCGACATAGGCAAAAGAGCTCCGACCAAGTCATCTCTGAAACATCGGCTTCGAGATACTCAGACTTCGAGCCAAACCTCCCGAGGTGCTCGATCATCTCCATATAACGACTCGAAATCGAGGTTTTTTATTAAATCATCAAAGATTCAGGAAAACACTATTTCAAAAATCTTTATTGATAGAGAAATAAAGCATACACAAAATGGCGCAATGACGAAATTCATAAGAGCCATTATCTCCAGCCCATATAAGAGGTCGCATCAACCCAAGACGAAGAGCCATTGTCTCCAGCCCACATAAATCGACCCAAAGCGTAATAGCCTATGGGCCGGCTTTAAATTCAAAACTTTAGGGTCGAATGAGATCGATTCGAAACCCTATTATGAGACTGAACCTAAATTGTTAACTAAATATTCATAAAATAAAAAGTGTAAGAGCCATTGTTGCTAGCACCAAAACCGAAGGTCGTACCGACCAAACGCGTAAGAGAAACCGTCGACAGTGCTAAAACTGAAGGTTGCACTAAAGTGATGCATATGTGCCTAAGGGCCAGCTTGCAATTTAAAAAACATGATGGTCAAATAAGCTCGAGTCTGTGACTGAACACAAAATAGTTTAACGGACAAGCGTAAGAACACCAGCATAAGAGCTTGAACGTGACTTATACAAAAAGGTCGCTTCGAGCAAGCACGTAAGAGACTACGGGCTAGTCTAATGAGCCCCATGGGCATACCAAGAATCTAAGAATTCCCCTTAACTCAAAGACTAGTTCATCTATTTAAAATCAAGAGAAAAAGAAATACAGGAGAAACAAAACCATGAGGTTTCCTCTTTATACATACATGCAAAAAAGTACAAGCTCCATTTACAACGTATTTTAAAAAAGTACTATATATAGAAACAGAAAATGAAATCTATGTCCCCTTGGGGACTATGTACCGATGACCCCATCCACGAGATCAGATAAAAGGAATTTTACATCGCATTCTTTCACTTTGGCCTGCTATATTTCTTCCATGTGATCAAAGCCCCATGTATGAACTTTCTCGAGGGTTTCCCTCTGAGATTTACACATCACGTACTTTTTGTTATTGCTCTCACGATCATGAGCCTTCCTCATCTCAGCTCTAGCATCAGCAACGCCATTCAAACAGGCTGCCACTTTCTGGTCAGCCTTAGCGCGGCTCATTACAGCCTCAGCTCGAGCATTCACAACCTCGATTTTAGCCTTTAAAAGCTCAGTCTCGATATTTGTGATCATGTTCGCTCGAGCATAATCATTAGTATGAGCATTTCGAATTTGCACCTCGAGGGTAGAAGCCATAACCAAAGCACCCTCATTGGCCAGCCAACTTAGCCCCACTGTCATTCCAGCACCTCTATTTTGCTTTCCAATTGAAATATCAAAATATTTATCTTCGAAACGCGATGAGTATCTATATACTATAAAATCAGAGGATCCAATTTTCCATCATTACGATAATACAAAGGCTCAAAACTACGGTCTAGTTTCATCCCTCGATGGCCATCGACTCTCGAACTTGCAGCTAGTACGGACTTAAATTTAAAGAGAAAAATTGGGGAGTTCCCAAGGCAGGCAACTAGATCCGACAAAGTCTACTAGGATAGTCTAAGCCCGCATCATGGAATTAACTAGCTTTCCCATCTCCGTATCTTTGTAATTAATGCATTTGTACTATGTTCGGATTCCTCCTCTTATATATAGGGGATCCTTGCCATTTTGTAAACAACTGATATAAAATACTGATTACACAAGAACATTCTCTTTGCTTTGTAGTACATTCTCTTGATCTCATTATTTAATTTATTGTGTTCTACATATAGTTCTTTATTTATTGATTATTATTGGCCTTAATGAGCCTTCATTGATTTATTTATAATTGTTTGTCTCCATCGATCACCCTGGTAGCTCCCTGCCAAGATTCACACTGGACCCCTAGGCCCTCAAATAGGCAAGGTCGAGGCCTCGATTATTGATCACTCATTCTAGTTATCACCTTACTCTCAAGCTCATATATAATTTATATGTCTTTCATATAGCATCTATTGCCCAAACAAATAGCATAAAAATAGATCACATATTTTTATAAACATTAAATAAGATTTAATTGTTATTACCATTTTCATGGTAAACATCAATGATATGGTACCACAATTTGCCGCTCAATTCCATCAATTTCTTTTCCATGGTTTCTTATTCGTTCATAAAGTCACATGACGGAGCAATAAAGGTTGTGACTATGAAGTCGGGACTCTTCAACGATTTACAAAAAGATAATGAAATGCTAAGGTAATTTGCATCTCGGTTCAAGATGAAAGCATGGACCTACCCCTGGTTATCAATGGTTGGGCTTTCCAACCTTTCACCCAAGGTTTGAACGAGCAATGTTCGATAGCGCAAAGATAACTGAAGCAAGATGTGATTGAATATCCAGCTGTGACCTGGGCCGATGAAGAGAATCGATACCATTCAAAGATCAGAGTCAAGGATGATCAATTAGGAGCCCCCTCTGGTTACGTTTACTAAAATTGATTTGAAGGTAGAATTCAAAGAGACATCGATAGAGAGCCCCAAACAAACATAAATCGGTGCCAACCATACAATGCATATTGCATAAACAGCACACAGGGGGTGTAATTCTACTAGAAATAGTCGAAGGAATGATCAAGGACAAAACTCCAGATGGATCATGGGTAAGAGTTGCTTAGAAAAATATGTTGCGCCTAGAAGAAGCGCCACAGTTATCAGAATACAACTTCAACGTTGATGCACCGGATATTGCATAAGTACCAGGTGGCCCAAACCCTTACAGACCGATCTAGATCGAAAGAACTCTAATAATATGTGCAAATGCCATTAAACCCATGGTCACAATATTGAAGAATGCAGACAGTTAAGGGAAGAGGTATCCCATTTGTTCAATGAGGGTTATCTTGGAGAGTTCCTGAATGAACGAGCTAAGAATAACATTAGAGAGAGGGATGGAAAAAGGAAAAACAAATAGGAAGAACCACATCATGTGATTCATATGATCATTTGTGGGGTTGTTCCTCAAAGCTCGATATTTAATGGCACTAAGGTGACAATCGCATGGGAGAAATGTACCATGGACTAGTTATCAAAAGATACCTTGTCTTTCAATAATGCGGATGCAAAAGGGATCAAAGAGCCTCATAATGAGATGCTAGTAATATCAATATCTATGAATAAAATTTAACTTAAGCATGTGTTGAATTATCTAGGTATCTCGGCAAACATTATTCAGTTGAGGGACGTAGAGTAACTCTGCCTCCAAGATCAGATCGTGCTCACAGCTCAGGTACTTAACGGTTTCCATACGGCAAGTGAGACCACCAAAATATAGATCAGTTTGCTAGTAAATATGGCTGGGACCATCCAAGATACAAAGTTCCATGGTGTCGAGGGTGACATGAGGTAGAATGCACTGCTCAAAAGGCCCTAGATACATGACGGGAGAGTTGTACCTTTAACGGTTCATCAAGTTCTAAAATTTCCAACTAGCGAAGGAGTCAAAAGAGTATTGGGTGAGCAACCCGTTGCCAAAAATATGTTTTCCATCGTTGAAGTTATAGCAGCATCATCACTTTCGTCAATAAAGTAATCAGAGACAGATGGAAAATAGGAAGTCAAATGACAACCACAAGTACCGGCCTTAGCTCCATCTTAGGAGCAATAGATGTCTGAGGATGAAGATTTTATGATACTCCGAACCTTCCTGACCTCCATTGATTTTGATGCAACAAAGTCAACGGTTTAAGAGCCGGAACAAATTATATTGATCGAGCATTTTACTGATCGAAAGGTATACCGGGCATGGGGTTAATTCTTGAGTTCACGAAAAAACTCGTTCTGTTATTTTTATATAACATGGATTATTTTTCTTGATCCCACATATATATGAAAGGAATCCAACCGGAGATCACAACACATCAATTGAGCCTAGACCCAAAGATCATACCTGTAGGACAAAAGAGAAGGCCCTAGTCTGAGGTAAAGCATGCATTCATCAAGGACGAGATAACAAAACTTCTAAAAATAGGATCCATTCGGGAAGTAAAATATCCCAAATAGTTTAAAAATGTAGTTGTAGTCCCCATATAGGGGAACAAACTTAGACTGTGCATAAATTATACAGATTAGACAAAGTATGCCCCAAAGACTCTTTTCGTCTATGGAATATCGATTGCATGATCAATTCCATGGCTAGCCACGAGTTCCTAAGTTTTTTCGATGATTATTCCGGGTACAATCATATTCAAATAAACCTAAAAGAACAGGAAAATACTTTATTCATCACTAAGTATGGAACCTATTGGTATAATTTAATGCCGTTTTGGCTAAAAGATATTGGAGCTGCTTATCAACGCCAAGTGAATCGAATGTTTGAAGAACAAATAGGTAAATCAATGAAGGTATATATTGATGATATTATAATCAAGTCCCTACCCATAGAGGACCATTTAACACATTTGTATGAAACTTTCAACATATTGAGGAAATACAACATAAAGCTCAATCCTGAGAAATGTGAATTTGAGGTCGGTTCGTGCAAGTTCCTAGGCTTTATGGAGTCAAATCAGGGGATCGAGATCAACCCTGATTAAATCAAAGACATCATAGTCGTGGATATCAATAAGGCCGTACAAAGAAAATTCCATGTTCTAGAAAAGAAACATTCCTTCAACTCATCGATGCACTGTACAACACAAAATGTCTGTGCTGTGATGAGAAAGCTCTCCACGATGATTTTCTATTCACTAAAACACATTAGCCTACCTGTGCGCCATGAAGCCGAAGGTTTTAATTAATTTTTATGATGCCTTATAAGATTTTCACTACTACTTGAAAGGTAAGTAATTTCTTCTTGGATTTTATTATGCATTTTGTTTCTCGGTGGATTTATACATTTAGAGAATGAATTTGAAAGAGACAATTATGGTTTTTTCCCCTAGCGTTTGCAAAGTAAATAATTGGTACTTGAAACCTGATTTGGAGTCGAATTTGGATAAGACTTGTATATTTTGATTCGTATGCGAATGGGTGGTAAGAATTTATGAGTTTTGCGAAGGGGTTCCAGATTGACTATTTAGTTGACTTTGGCTAATTAATTAAAGACTAAGGGTTTGTGCTCCATAATTATTTTCTTTAGCATTATT
The DNA here is from genome assembly GCA_034376525.1 of Nicotiana benthamiana. NCBI lineage: Eukaryota > Viridiplantae > Streptophyta > Magnoliopsida > Solanales > Solanaceae > Nicotiana > Nicotiana benthamiana. Next base: position 132,992,992 of record CM067329.1, on the reverse strand, counting down.
TTTTACTATGTTTAAGCAATTCGGAGGTTGATTTTCAAGGAAAGGCATTCTTTGGATATTGATATTGGTCATTTGTCTTATGTATCTTGCCTAGATTTGTCTTGAGGGATTGGTTGTATGAATTGATGATTTTTGCTACATGCTGGGTTGGGTGACATGTGAGGCGACGAGTATATGTACTTACGCCTAGCTTATTAATGCTCGAAGTAGTCTTTAGGCCATATCATGCATTGCTTTGGATATCGTGCTTCTTGCTATCATGCTTTATATGTTTGCGTGACTAAGTGAAATTCTTGAATCGTGCTAAAGATCATATGTAGATTTTGATTTTCTCTTTGAAGCTGATACTCATTATTGTATAGCGTACCTACCTATTTTGAGTTGTAGTTGTAAAATTTGCACATGTATACACCTTAACATGCTATTTTTACTCAATTCATCTTTATGTGAACTGATACCCGTTATTCGTTTACATGTTTCTTGTATATGCATTATGTGTGATGGATAAGATTGATAGCACGTGAATTTTCCGTACAGGTCTAGTTATATTGTCCTTGTGGTTATTATTAATATGGCACGCACGTTGTCCTTGTAGTGTGTGGGTAAGGATCTGTTCTCCAAGGTGTCGTGACTCTAAACTCAGACCTGGTCGTGATGGCACCTCTCTTCCGGTTATTATGACCCTTTAATCATTAAGAGTCATTTTATGCCTTTAATTAAACATGTGTCTCATAATATAAGTCTCTATCGAGAGTTTTGATTCATAGGAGTTAAGGGTAAAGTAAGGCTCTCGGCGCATGATAGCAAACGTGCTCCGTTGCTCTCGGCGCATGATAGCAAGGATTACAATTGTGGCTGGAAACAATGGCTCGTCGCCGGAAAAACGTGCCTTCTACTAACGCTCAGATCATTACTCCAGCTCATGGTGTTACGAAGGAATTACAACCACTAACTTTTGGAAGCTTTCTCCCACAGAAGTTCCAATCAATTGAGGAGGTTCGTGAAGATGGAAGATCTCAGGATGAAGTACTAATTCAGTCGATTAAAATGGAACAAAAAACTAACCTAGCTGTGAGGCGCTTACACTTTTCAGAAGAAGGTGGATAAGAGAAACCAACTGCTACTGCTGTTGAGATCGTTCGAGAGAATCGTAGCTCACAAATGGGTAAACCACTTTCATTTGTTCCTCCAACCGATAGAGATTGCAAGAAGATTGTCAAATTAAGTGAAGCTGACTTGAAATAACATGTTGATTATTGGAAAACTTCTCTAATTGGTTACACAATTGGAGAGAATCCTCATGAGAAAGATGTGGAAAATATTGTGCTGAATGTGTGGAATTTTGTTACTAAGCCTCAGATTCTGATTCATTCTGAGGGCTACTGCATTTTCAGATTCAACACTATAGAGGATAGAGATCAAGTTATCCAAGCAGGGCCTTATACTTACAGGAACAAACCGATGGTATTGAAACCATGGGAAATTTATTTTTCTTTTCAAAAGGATGTGCTAAGTACATTTCCTATGTGGGTTAGGTTTCCTGGGCTACCTATAGGCTATTGGTAGCTGAAGCTTTGAGCAAAATAGCTAGTGTAGTTGGGAAACCCTTGTATACGGATAAATTTACAGCTCATTTATGAGAAAATCTCCTATTCTAGAGTGCTAGTGGAGGTGGATGCTGCATACCCTCTACCTGACCAAATTGAGATAGAATCTCCTTTTGGGCCTAAGATTCAGTTGTTGAATATGACTGGAAGCCTCTTTTCTGCAATGAGTGTCTGAAGTTTGGGCATGATTCTATTTTTTGCTGGTATAATACAAACTATGAAGAAGAACAGGAGATGAAAGAAGGGCAAAACCAAAGAGACAGAGGATAAGAGCAAAAAAACAGGGCAAAAATGTAAAGCAAGAGTGGCTTGCTAAGAACACTCAAGAAAGAACAGGAATAAATCCACATGAGTGTTTACCAGAACAAACAGAACATAGCAGGAAGAATGAGGGCTTGGAAAAGTCCACAAATAGAATGGTGAGTACTCAGCAGGATGCAAAGCAGGGTGCTGAGGTTCAGGAAGGAAACAAATAATAGTGAACCTAATTGCAGCATTGAGGAAATGGAAGGTAATTTAATTAAGGGTAAGGCAATTGTTGATGTGATAGATGCGGGAAGAAGGGGACAACAAATTGATCTAGGGCCTTCACAGCCCCTAAATTCCAAGTTGATAAGATTATTGTCACTTGGAATATTAAGGGGCTAAACCTAGACCATAAGCAGAAAGAGTTGAAGACTATTCTTGCTATAAGTAAAGTAGATGTTATGGGCTGTATAGATACTAGAGCAAAGGAGCATAAAGTAAAGAAAATCTAAGGAAAATTGCAAAAGGATGGAATGTCTGTTGCAACTAGTCAAAAGCTGTGAATGGGAGAATTTGGCTTCTTTGGAAAACTCATATCCAGGTTCAAATCACCCATATGACTGACCAGTTTATTCAGTGTTGTATTGAAGACACTAAAAGTAAATTCAAAACAAACCTAAGTATCATTTATGCTCAAAATAATGCAAACCAAAGAGAACAGTTGTGGAGATATATGAGAACAATGTATATACCCAATCAGGAAACTTGGTTGCTTAGTGGTGATTTTAATAATGTTCTAAGTTCTGAAGATAAAATTGGCTCACCTATAACTGATGCTGAAGTAAAAGGGTATAAAGATGTCATTGATGATTTATAGCTTACTCCTCTCAGAGCTAAAGGTTGACACTTCACTTTGAAAAACAAGCAAGGTTCTGCAACAAGGCTGTATATCAAGATTGATTGGGCATTGGGTAAATACCAGTGGATTCAATAGTATAGGTATATAGAAGCTGATTTTATGAATCCATCAGTATCTGACCATTCTCCCATCCTTATCAAATGTGGTAGGAAGAAGTTCTTGCATCCTAAACCTTTCAGATTGTATACAAATATTATGGATAATCCTCACTTCCAAAAAACTATACAACAAGTCTGGAAACAAGGCTATGTGGGAGCACCTATGCAGCATATATGGAGTAAATTAAAGAATATGAAAGAACAGATAAATGAGATAAATGCTTATATGGCTTTATATAGACAAAGACTTGATCAGGCTGGAGAGAAACTGGGTATTATACAAAGCCAGTTGCAGCAATATCCATTATCATAGGTACTGTTTAACGAAGAGAAAGCAACATTAAAAGAAATTGAGAAATGGAGTAATGTGGAGGAACGAATAATGAGATAGATATCTAAAGCTTGTTGGATTGAACGTGGTGATGCTAACACAAAGTACTTCCATGCCCAATGGAAAATCAGAACCAGCCAAAACAACATAACTTCCATATATAATGATACAGGTATGAAGCTAACAGATCCCAAGTTAGTTGAACAGGAGTTTATAAGTGTGTTCAAATCATTGATGGGAGAATGTGCTGAGGAGTTACCATGTTCTGACACAGATATAATAAAAGAAGGAACTTGCTTAACTATATCACAACAAAGGCAGCTGATACAGGAGATTACAATGGAGGAGATCACAGAAGCAATAAGGGAGATGCCCAGGGATAAAGCACCAGGAGTGGATGGATTCCCAGTGGAATTATTTACTAGGAACTGGAAGATAGATAAGGATGAAATACTTGCTGCTGCAAAGAATTTCTTCTCCACAAATAAACTGCCTCAAATGATAAATACAACAGCTATTGCACTTGTTCCCAAAGTAAAAACTCCAGCAACAGTGAAAGACTACAGGCCTATAGCTTGCTGCACTTCTTTGAATAAGATCATCTCCAAAGTCATTACAAGAAGAATGAAAAGTGTGATTGGAGGTTTGATTGGGTAGGTTCAGTCAGCTTTCATTGAAGGAAGAAGTATAGTTGATAACATACTACTCAACCATGAAATTTTCAAAGGCTATTCTAGTAAAGGAGTATCTCCTAGATGTGTAATAAAGGTGGATCTGAGGAAGGCATATGATACTCTGGAGTGGAGCTTTATTAAACAGGTTCTCATGATTTGGGATTCCCTGCTATGTCTGTTCAATGGATAATGATATGTGTCACAACTGTCTCATACTCTCTAGTTCTGAATGGTGGCTTAACAAAACCTTTCAAAGCTAAGAGAGGTATTAGACAAGGTGACCCTATGCCACCTTATCTTTTTGTGATTGCAATTGAATATTTGAATAGACAACTGGGACACCTGCATGAGAATGGGGACTTGAATTCATCCTAAATGCATGAAGCTAAACAGTACTCATGTATGCATTGCTAATGACATACTAATGTACTGTAGAGCTGATTATGGATCAATTAAGATTTTAAAGGAGGCTTTTAACATATTCTGAGAAGCATCTGGGCTGCAAGCTAATGTAAACAAGAGTGCAATATACATAGCAGGGGTATAGCAGAATACTAGAGAAGAAATACTGGAAACATTGGAAATTACTGAAGGCAAGCTTCCATTTAAGTATCTGGGGATACCTTTAGATTCCAAGAAACTTGCTTTCTGTCACTATTTTCCTTTGATTGAGAAGATAACACTAAAGATAACATGTTGGTCTGCAAAATTGCTATCTTATGCTAGTAGTTGTCAACTAATCAAAGCTGTCATCCGTGGTATTCAAACTTATTGGGCTCAAGTATTCATTATGCCAAAGAAAGTAATGAAAGCCATTGAAACCATCTATAGAACATTACTTTGGACTGGGAATGCTAGCTTCTCAAAAAAGGCATTAGTTGCATGAGAGAGAGTACGCAGGCCAATAGCAGCTGATGGACTAAATATTTTAGACATAAAGGTATGGAACAAAGAAGCAGTTAGTAAACAACTTTGGGATTTAACCAGAGAGAAGGATTCATGTGGATAAGATGGGTACATAGTTCTTACATTAAGAAGATAGATATTGAAACAATGAACACTCCTAAGTCAGCCTCTTGGTTAGTGAGGAAAATACTCGATAATAGGGATGTGATCATGGAGAATCAGCAGCTTCAGGGGAGTTTGCATAGCAGACTGCAAACAATGTGCAAGCAAGATAAATTCTAGATCAAGCAGATGTACTTAACACCGACTTCTGAATTAAGCAAAGTTGAATGGAAGAGTTTAATGTTGCTTGCAAATATTCATCCTAGATACAGATTCACAGATTTGCTAGCTGCACAACAGAGATTACCAACAGTGGACAGGTTACAAAAGATTGGCTATCAAGTGCCTGCAGGATGTGCTTTTTGTGGAAAAAGTCTAGAATCTTTTAACCACTTATTTTTTGAATGTTCAATCATTAAAATTTTGTGGTCTACACTTTGTTTATGGCTGGGGCATAAGAGGAATGTTGGGGATTGGGAAAATGAAATGAAGTGGATCTGTAGGAAAGCAAAAAGCAGAGTAGGGATTAATGCTATAACTGCCTGTGTATTTGCCAGTATCATTGCACTAATCTGGAGGGAGAGAAGCATCATCAGATTTGACAAAAAGAAGTATGAAGAGAACCAGTTATGCATAGTGATTGTTCTACACATTCAGATTCGAGGCACGAACTGTAGCAGATGGAAAGATGCTTTACGACAACTTAGCAGATTTCCATAGTTGTAGATTGTAATAGAGTGCTAATATACTAAGTTTGTAATTAGTGAAAGAATAGGTAGGTACTTAGTCGAGGCCAATTGTGATGTAAAGGAGTAGTAGCAAGTCAAAGCTACTACTAGCTCTTAATCTTGTAATGTTTTCTGAGAATCAATAGAAAACTTATTATTGGAAAAAAAAATATATGTCTCTCTCTCTCTCTCTCTCTCTCTCTCTTTGTATATATATATATATATATATATATATATATATATATATATATATATATATATATATATATATATATATATAATACTCACAACCAGGTCCTCAGCCTCTCTCAGTTATTAACCCCACTATCAGACCCTCGGTCTATCCAGTCATTAATGTTACAATCATACCCTCGATCTATCTCTACCATCAAACTCACAATCTCTCGAACCATCAGGAAAATAGGGATCTCTGCCCAAACAGTTTTCACATTGTAAGAATTAAAGTGGTAAAACCAGATGTAAACAATAAACAGGAAAAACATGACTGAGGACATCCTTTCAAAATAAATAGAGTGAGGAAAAATAGTGAAAATGCCCCTAAAGGTCTTAACAAGTCCGCACAATTCCCCAAATGTGGCATACATCCAGAAATATAATACCAATCCTTAAATTATGGATTATTATAAGATTTTAAATCAAATACGCGACTAAACATTCATACGGCACGGATCAAGTCATGATCCCCAACAATGCATGGCTCTATGCTCGTCATCTAGCGTGTGCGTCACCTTAAAGTAGCACGACGATGTAATATGCGTAGTTTCTAACCCTCGAGAGAAAATTTACAATCATTACTTACCTCTATCCGGTCCAAAATCTAGCCCACGATGCCTTTGCCGCTCGAATCGGCCTCCAATTGCTCCAAATCTAACCAAAAATACATAACCGTTAAAATATGCTAAGTGAGCAAAGCCCAGTGGAAAATATCCAATTTAAATTAAAAATTCAGAAATTACTAAACCTCCCCCCCCCCGGCCCATGTCTCAGAGTCGAGTAAAGAAGCACATCAATAGAATCCTTGTTCCCTCACGAGTCTATGCACATTAAGATCATCAAAATCGGACCTCAAATGGCCCCTCAAATCCCAAATTTAACTCTATAATTTTAAGCCCTAATCTCCCAACTCTTTCTCTGATTTTTTTACTAATTTCATGATTAAACAATGAAATAATAACCATAAACAAAAAACACAAAGCCCAAGTAACTTACCCAGTGAAGACCTTTGATTCCTTTTGAAAATCATTGCCCAAAGCTCAAATCCCGGCCAAAATGGAGATGAATGAACAAAAATTCGTGAAGGAACCTTTATATGCAATCTGCCCAGCTCTTCTGCATTTGCAGTCCCCATCAGGCATCTGCGAGGCCGCATCTATGCAAAATCCTTTGCTTTTGCAAAATTTCATTAAAACGCATTTTTCGCTTCTACAGCTTCCTGTCCGCAGCTACGGTCATCACACATGTGGGGACCAAGCCACGCTTGCGACACTTTCTGTGAACCCGCGTTATATAACCGCTTCTGTGGACCTCGCACCTGCGGTCCTCTTTATGCAGGTGCAGAAATGACATGAACAAAAAAATCTATAGCACAACTCAAATTCTAAACTTTCCGGTAACCATTCGAAATCATCCCGAGGCCCCCATGACCTCAACCAAAAGCAAAAACAAGTCGCATACCACCGTTCAAACTTGTACAACCTTCAGAACCCTCAAAACAATATCAAAATATCAAATTTGCACCAAATTTAAGCCTAAGAATTCAAAAATCTTCTAAATTACGCTTTTCATCAAAAACTAACAAACCACGTCCGGATGACATGAAATTTTGCACACACGTCCTGAATTACACAACGGAACTACTGCAACTCCCCGAATTCCATTCCGAACCCTATATCAAAATCTCAAATGCCAACCAGAAAATATCAAAATCTCAATTTTGCCAATTCAAGCCTACACCTTCCATGGACCTCCAATATGCATTCCGATCACCTAACGAAGCTAATCAAATCATAAAAATTCCGATCCATGATCATATTGCAATAAGTGAAATCTTGGTCAAACCTTTCGAATTTCAAGCTTTAAATTGAGAACTTTTCTCCCAAATTTATCCCATTACCCGGAAAACCAAAACGAACCATTTACATAGGTCATAATACATCACACAAGGCAAGTCATTCCCGAGAACTAGTGGGTGAAGGGAAAAAGCTCAAAAGAACCGGTCGAGTCGTTACATCCTCCCCCACTTAAACATACATTCGTCCTCGAACATGCCCGAAGTTATACCAAAAGCCAACCAATTGCTGAATAACCTCACCATGCACATACCCGGTGGTGATCCCATGTCACCCTTTCTCATATAGGTCCGATAATACAATGTAACTAAAATTTCACAATCCAACATAGCCCATAACCTTAGAACCACATTTCCACTTCTTAAATAATCCATAAGATCAGGATCTCCCATCAGTACTCTGAATAAGCCCGAACAAGATTTAATAAGGCATACCTGCAACTTTAGGTGCAATTACATGATATACCACATAAGTCAAACACTTGTAGCGATACCTCCAAATCAATATAGCTGCACACAACAACGGAATACCGATAGAAAACCTCTTATCAACTAAAGTCCCATTCCAAAACATTCATATACCGCCAATGATAAATGAAACACGCAGTATGTAATAGCCATTTATGAGATCAACCAATCATGAAGCCATATCTCCTTTGGCAAAGACCATAAAACATTTCTGGGCCGAACATCGATATTATCCTTCCAACATGTATGAAATCAAATCTGTTTGTATTCATTAAAAATCCAAACGATCTCATCTAACCTAACACAACCACTCTGGTGACATGACACCTCAATACAGACTAAAGTCACAACTAGCACAATCCGCGTACCAATACGCAACTACCCGAAAATACTCAAATCATGAAAAAATGACTCAATAAAAGAGTTGTACCACATCCTAGCCAGTACCATCACACCCAATACTGAGAACCCTCACACATCATAGAAACAAAATACATGAATCTAACCCAAAGGATCATACTTCCACATAGCTTCACTCCAGTGCGCGACCTCATCCAAACACTGGTCCATATGACACCTCAAGTCACTATGTTCAGAATCGACACTCATGAACAATATGATGTCTACAACCAAAGAAATCATCATAACCACTGCGAAGCAATGGACATTACATTACACAAACCCAAAATGACATAACTGATACGCCATCTACCGAGCAAAACCCAGTACTCTTTCCCACTCGACTTCCACTATGAAACCCCAATGGAACCTCACCATGTGTTGCTATAACCAACAAATGATAATGCCCTGGCAACACAGAAAAGATAACTTATGGGTCCCCTTGATCACTAATAGCTCAATAACAACCAAACCAAAACATCCGTCACCAATAGCAGCTCGAAGTCAACAAAGCCGTCTCGGTGCAAGGCACACATCCATATAGGTCTACTAAGGAACCACACATAAACTCTTATTAACCACGATGAATAAATAACCTTTCAAAGGTTCATAATGACCGAATCATAGCACATACTAACATCTGACTAACTTCCCCACATCTTTACCATCCACAACCACGAGCTAACCTGTTTATGAAACTTCCAGGTCCCAAGTCCATATAGCACACACATTACCACATCTAATAAAAATTCTGCCGCTCAAATATACAACACAACTCTAATACACAATCATCCCATGAGAGGTACACAAAATTCTTCTGTGCCACCAAGCCAACTCGAATATCATTAGTTGATCAAACAAGATAGTGTTGCATTACCAATAAGGCATCCATAACTTAAACAAATATCCTTTTTGAAATGTATACCCTCATCAGGCCACACCAATCAGTTATCTAATCATCTGAAGTTGTTTGTGCCGCCTAAGAATTCATGGCCTTCCTTTCAAAACTGAATTGTGACCTTATATATGCAAATCTCAATCCCCCACAAGATACTGCATATACCATACCATCCTAGGATAACATAAGAACTTCATATCCCTTCCGCGCTACAAGTAATTATGTACTCTACTAACCAAGAACTTTCCATTGATCCCATTTGGAAGAAAAACATTATACATTCCATGCTCCCCAAGCCTGTAGAAAATATACACCTCCAATCTATGGTAGAAATCATCAATAACTCTATGAGTTCCCTTTGCACAAACTAGACCTGTCAAGACTGAATCCTGCTAACCTGAACAAGCTACACAAGCAGTCAAAACCTAAGAGCATTATCGCGAAGCACCTATAGAAACTCATTATCTCATAAATACCTAAAGAACTAATCATATCCGTAGCATGCCGATCCGGCCTACCACTAAGAAATCCCATCTATCCATGTTCTTCTTATTGGACTTCGACTTGGTACTTCTTCTTGCCATAATACTACAATCCTCAACCCAGGCTCGCCCCAAGAGACCAAGCATAAAACTACACCATCTAAGGCTCATAAGTAGCTGAATGCTCTCATTAATATTCCCAAATGCACCACATTCAAAGTACCTACCCAAATGAGACTTCCTGTGAATCTGAAGTTACCTCCTTCCTAATACAAATATATATAATCCCATAATTGATATAGAAATGACACGTCTTGAAACCCTTGAATGCAAACCTCAGTTTCTATCCAAATCATACACTTGAATATTTATAGTTTGAACATGTACAATCTCGAACACATTCAAACAATTCTCGAGAGTCATTCACACTATTGAAATTGCAATTAGCCTGATCAAATAAACCGAAAACCTTATGCCTCATTAGCATTCCGGCACTGCAGAATGTAACCTCATCCTATGACAACCAAGCAACTTCCTGCTCTAAGCACCGAGCATCCTTTACCAACAAAGACTATAGAAATTCTGTGATTTTAACACACCAATGAACTATAGTATAACCTTTGTAAAAAAATATCCTTTAATCGAGCCATCCCGGTCTCAGTCTCCATAGGCCATACTGATTCTCACGTGCGTCTCAACTGGAACCAACATAGCACATAACCTTAGAGTCCATATAATCAATAGCAGACTCCATCGCTTGGCTTGAAGTCGTAGATCAAAACACTCAGAACAACTTTTCATGCGTATACTATATTACTGCTACAATACCATACTGAGATTAAACACGATCCTTCATAAGCTCGTGATACACAGACCACCGTGTACTTTAAGTCTTTTACAATCTCGCATTCACTCTCGTAACAGTTAAACCCACTCTCTTAAGAGAACCTAATTTAAATTTCAACACATATATTTCACTTGTAAATAAGATCATCTAGGAGACAACATAAGGGTCAAACAACTTCATAACACTCCGCAAGAAATAACCCACCTGCTTCGCCTCAAACTAACATTTATGTATACCTTCAATCAACATAAGCATTTCGCAGTCACATAATCATCCTAATTCTTAACTCATATCACAACATGAAACTTACTTCACTCCAAACTAGAAAATGTGGAAAGATTTTTCACACACCCATAACTCGGGGCTATAAACCCAATCACAATGGAAATCAAACACCAAATAGTTATAGCTGCCCTAAAGCAGACCCTTCTCGGTTAATCTATTCATATGAACACATATCACAGTCACATCACACTCATCACGTAACTATCCAGTGATCACCTTCCATATTAGGGACACTACAGAACTTATAGGTCTAGAAACATGCGCTCACACAATCTTCAGCTCAGTGCTCAAGCAATAGGCCAAAATCCACCCTCAAGTCCTCCACACTAGCCAACATCAAAACATAGAGATCAAAACTCGTCCCTTGATCAGGGAATCACAAGCCTTCAATGCATATCTGATACTGAGCGCTCATGCGTGCATGCGAATGCATGGAAGGAATTGAAATAACTACTTTTCAAGCTGAATCAAGGACGCAAGATAGGAATTCAATAATGTGATGTTTTTCCAAAGGTTCTAAAACGTCTCAAGGACAAGAATAGATGTATCTATACTGATCCGTGATACTCTACTAAATCTGCTCATGACTTGTGAGACCTATGTAACCTAGGCTTTGATAACAACTTGTCACGACTCTAAACTCAGACCTGGTCGTGATGGCGTCTCTCGTAAAAAAGAAAACTACCAACACAACACCCATTTTAACCCTATAATCATTAACAGTCATATTAAGCCTTTAATTAAACAAACAGTTCATAATATAAGTCTAAATGGACTGGGTGGAAATCACATACAATCCTGACATCGGGGTGTCACAAGTCATATGCATCTACTACAACTGTTTAACCATATCAAGACAAATATGGTCCGGAAAAGTCACACTTTATATATAAGGAAGGATAAAGAGGGAGAAAGCAGAACCGCGATCGCCAGGCAACTACCTTGCTAACTCCGAAAAATCTGCCACCAAGCACAGAAATACCTGAATCTATACACAAGGTGCATGGAGTAATATAAGTACTCCAACCTAATAAATAATAAAATTAAATAAAGTATTTGCATTAAGCAATCACGTATACCACATCTTGGAACCACAAAGGTTACTACTTGTTTCCAAAAAAAAAGGACACAAATCAAATCATTTCGTTAAACTTCCAGCTTAAGTAACTTTCTTTGGAAAAGTTCTTTCTAACATTTCCCATAGAGGTGTAATGAAATATGTATATGGTGAAAGTGATAAAAATCAAAATAGGACCCTCGGGCAAATTATAGCTCGTATACAGCCCGTTGGCATGACAGAAATTCACAACCATTTCATTACACAAAACTTTAGTTCAAATGAAAGTTATTTAAAATATTAGTTGAACATTTTCAATAATCTCGGTCTAAATATGAGTGTAAGTAGTAATTAAATAAACATTATAGAAACTTACTATAAAGATGAGTGAATAACAGAAAGTTCTTAAACTGGCCCTAAGGCAAAGCATCATGTACATGTATATATGTATATCTAAATGTATATATAGAGCCCCACGGGCAAGCTTTTCATCCACTTGTGACTCAACTTTTACTAATCAACGCTCACACTCAGCACTTGTACTCAATAGGTACCACATAGTAACCGTTGTGGCGTGCAACCCGACCCATATATCACTAAGTCGTGCAACCTGATCCATATATCTAGTCGACTGCGCTCACTGGGGGTGTGTTGACTCCGAAGGGGCTCCTACAGCCCAAGCGCTATATCGTTGCGGCATGCATCCAGATCCATATATATATATATATATATATATATATATATATGTGTGTGTGTGTGTGTGTGTGTGTGTGTGTGTGTATATATATATATATGTGTGTGTGTGTGTGTGTATATATATATGTGTGTGTGTGTGTGTGTGTACATATTGGTGCGGCGTGCAACCCGCTCCATAAGTATATAATTGTCACAACCTGTCCCTCGTCTTCTTTCAATCATTAACCTCACAATCAGACCCTTGGTCTATCTCAATCATCAACCTTACAATCAGATCCTAGATCTATCTCAATCATCAACTTCACAATCACTTGGACCTTCAGTAAAACAGGGAGCTCACCCAAAAAGATCACAGCGGATATGCTTTCAAAACAAATAGAGTAAGGAAAAATAGTGAAAATGCCCCTAAGGGTCTCAACAGATCGGCACAATGTCCCAAAAATGGCATATAACCCAAAATAGAATATCAATCTCTAAAATATGGAATATCACATGATTTAAAAATAAATATATGACTTATCAATCGTACGGTATGGACCAAGTCACAATCCCTAACGGTGCAAGACTCCACGTTGGTCATGTAGTTTGTGCGTCGCCTCAATATAGTACAACAATGTGAAATCCGGGGGTTCAAACCCTCAGGGGCAGCAGTTACAATCATTACTTACGTTATCCGGTCAAAACTCTAGCCCGCAATGCCTTCTCCTCTCAAATCGGCTTCAAATTTCTTCAAATCTAACTAAAAGCAGTACATAACCATTAAAATATGCTAAAGGAACAAAGCCCACTCAAAAATATCCAATTTACATTAAAAAAATCGTAGAATTAGTCAAACCCGACCCTCGGTCCCACATCTCATAAACCAACAAAAATCACATCAATAGAATCATCATACCCTCACGATTCTATATACATTAAGATTATCAAAATCGGACCTTAAATTGCCCCTTAAATCCCCAATTTAACTCTCCAATTTCAAGTTTGAATCTCCCAACTCTTTCTCTAATATTTCCACTAATTTCATGATTAAATAATTAAATAACCAACGTAAACACAAGATACAAAGCCCAAGTATCTTACCTTATTAAATATCCTTTATTCCTTTTGACAATCATTGCCCAAAGTTCAAATCCCGACAAAAAATGGTGAAGAATGACCAAAATTCATGAAGGAACTTTATATACACTATACGAAGCACTTCCTCATCTGCGGTCCCAATCATGCATCTGTAAGGCTGCATCTACGGAAAAATCCACTGCTTCAGAAAAATTTTATTAATAAGCTTTTTTGCTGCTGCGGTTGCCTCTCCGCACCTGCAGTCATCGCAGGTGCGGGGACCAAGCTGCACCTGTGACACCATCTATGCACTTACGCTACATAATCGCTTCTACCGTCCCCAATCTGTAGAGGCGGAAATGAATGGAACAATAAAATTTGCAGCACAACTCAAATTCTAAACTTTCTGATAACCATCCAAAATCATCCCGAGGCCCCGAGGACCTCAACCAAAAGCACACCAAAGTTACTTACCACCGTTAAAACTTGCTACAACCTTCAGATCCCTCAAAACAATATCAAAATACAAATTTTGCATCGGACTCAAGCCTGAGAATTCCAAAATCTTTTAAATTACGCTTTTGATCAAAACCAAACCAAACCATGACCGAATAACCTATTATTTTGCACACACATCCCAAACGACACAGCAGAACTATTGTAAATCCTGGAATTCCATTCTGACCGCTATGTCAAAATCTCACCTACCAACCAAAAAATACCAAAATCTCAATTTCGCCAATTCAAGCCTAAACCTTCCACGAACCTCCAAAATGCATTCTGATCACGTTCCTAAGTCTCAAATAACCTAACAGAGCTAACAAAATAATAAAAATTCTGATCCGAGATCATATATCAACAAGTCAAATCTTGGTCAAACCTTTCAAATTTCAAGCTTCAAATTGAGAACCCTTCTTCCAAATTATTTCGATTACCCTGAAAACAAAACCCATTGATTTACTTAATTCATAGTACATCACACGAGGAAAGTGATGCTTGAGAACTATCGGGCAATGTGCAAAGATCAAAACAAACGATCGGGTCGTTACACTAGGATCATCCTTTCATGTTCTCCTTGATGACGTACACATGGACTATGGAAAAAGGTAAGTGTTTGAACTTTGCGTATTTTATCTATATGAAAATTCCTTAGATGTATGCATATAATTTACCGTATTTCTTCTCTATTTGCAGCTCAAAATGTATACTTGTCATTTATGTTTATCTTCTATATATGTTTCTTTAATTTATGAAACGCGTGGTACATGTCTTCTCGATAAGTAAACTTGTGTAATTTTACTATTTTATTTATGAATATCTTCTCTGTATGCTGAAGTCTAGCTTGGTAATGATGCTTGTGCATATCTTCTGTATGTACGGTCTTACTAGTTCTCCACGCTTAGATTTCGATTACGTTGCTATGTACATATATTTATTCATGAGTTGTACGAGTTTGCTATGTGAAGATCATTTATAAATCTTGCCACAACCTCACCGAGGTTAGTAATAGTACTTACTGGGTATATGGGGTCGGTTGTACTAATACTACACTCTGCCCTACATTTTGCATATCCAAAACTTACACCTAGCTGAGTGTTAGGAGCTATGTTGTTTTTGCTGTTGCGACCCGAGGTAGAGCTGGTTCTTGATCTCAATCTATGATGTCTTATTCTATCTTTAACCAGTTTTATAATCTTAGACAACATACTCCATTAGCAGAATTATATTTATACATTAGCGCTCATGACTTAGTGTTACCCATTTTAAGGCTTTGTTGTATTGATTTTGTATTTAGTTATGTTATGCTACCTTCAAACTTATTTATTTTGTATCTCTTATTATTACCCAAAATGTTTTATATTTGGTTTTCCTAGAAACTGGGGTTAGACACCATCATGGATTGTCGATGTTTTAGGTCCTGACATATTGGTATAAGAGAACTAGGATGCTATCGGTGCAGCTAATTATTATCGTTGAACCTTAAACTACACTAGCCTTAATTGTTGAGGAGTAGAAGATGATGGACAGATTTTAGAGACTCCATCCTCCCTATTTCAGTGGAGAGCCTGTTGAGGAGGCATAAGATTTTCTTGATCAATGCCACCATGTTTAGTGTAGTTTAGATCTTGTGGAATCAAATAAGGTTGATTTTTGTCACCTTCTAGATAGTAGGACAAGTATACACATGGTGTAGACTTATGATCTGAGTAGGTCAACCGACAAGACATCACTTACATGGTATCTATTCTCAGTTCTCTTCTTGGCGAAGTTTGTTCTATATACTCGTAGAGATGAGCTGCATAGTGAGTTGGAGCAGCTATACCAAGATGGCCTAACGGTCATAAGTACGAGATAAGATTAATAAAGTTGGCACCCTATGTTGTGTTTTCTATCCCTAATGAGAGGGAGTGTGTTAGGTGATTCATTGAGGGCCTCAATGTTGGTGTCCGATGTGGGATGGAGCAACAACCTAGACTAATATTACTTTTCACTAGGTTGTGGATATTCTTAATGATGTGAAGAAGCTACACCAAAAGAGCTAACCATCAACAAGTAAAATATAAGATTCAAAAAGCTGACACGTTATGTTGTTTTCTCTGTCCCTAATGAGAGAGAGTATGTTAGGAGATTCATTGAGGACCTCAGCATTGGGGTCCGAAATAGGATGGCCCAAGAGCTGAGACTGATACTAATTTTCACCAAGTTGTGGATATTGCTAGGCACTTAGAATGTATTCATAGGTAGGAGAGGGAAAAGCGAGACGCCAAGAGGTCTCATGGTACATGTGGGCATGGGGGTAGGGCTCATTTGGAGGCCAATGGTATCACAGCAAGGGTGTTCTTATGGATACTTCAGCCATTTTAAGAGGGATTATCCAATGCTTTTGAGTAGTGTACCACATCAGGGCGGTCGGTCCAGAATCCCAACCCTAGTAGGTATACCACATGTACAACCAGATAGGGGTAGGGACCAATCTACATTAGGTTTTCCTAGAGGTGGAGGTCAATTTGATGGATGAAAAGTATGTTATTATGCATTACTTGGTAGGTCAAAGTAGTTGCTTTACATGCTATGATCACAACTATTGTTTCTGTGTACCACAAGGACGATTTAGTATTATTTGACCTCGGTTCCACTTATTATTATGTGTTATCATATCTTCCTTCTTTTCTTGATATGCTACATTAGTCTCTAGATATTCATGTTCATGTATCTATACTTGTTGGTTATTCGATAATGGTGGATCTTGTATATTACTCTTTAGTAATTACTATTTGGGGTTTTCAGACTAAGGTTGATCTTATGTTTCTTAATATTGTCAGCTTTGAGGTGATTTTGGGCATGGATTGTCTAAACCCATACCATGGTAGTCTTGATTATCATGCTAATATCATGATGCGGGCGATGGCGGGGTTGCTCAGATTGGAACATAGGGTTTCAATTATTCGTAATCCTAGCAAAGATAATTTCACTTCTAAAGGCTCAGCAAATGGTTGAGATGGGGTTTTTTGCATATATGGATTTTGTGATAGAGGTTACTATTAATACTCTTATTGTCAAGTTAGGTCTAGTAGTGAGGGAGTGTTGATACGTGTTTCCTGAAGATCTATAACACATAATACCCATTAGGGATATTATTTTGGTATTAATTTGGTGATGGGCACTCACCCTATATCTATTCCACTATATCCCATGCCTTAATTGAGTTGGAGGAATTGAAGGAGCAGTTGCAAGAGTTGTTGGATAAGGGGTACACTAGAGTTAGGGTTTCACCTTGGTTTACGTCAATGAAGGATGTTCTATGCAGAAGTCTATTAATTATAGGCAGTTGAACAAGGTTACCATTAAGAACAAGTATCATTTGCATCGGTGATTAGTTTGATCAACTTCATGGTGCCAAAGTGTTCTTATAGATTGATTTGAGATCGGGTCAACGCTAGTTGAAGATTAGGGCTTCAAACATCGCTACGATTGCATTCAAGACACGTTAGGAGCATTATGAGTTCTTGATGATGTCTTTTGGTTTGACTAATGCCTCAACAACTTTTATGCATTTGATGAACAATATGTTCTAGCCTTACTTGGATTCAGTTTTCATTGTATTCGTTAATTATAATTGTTATATTCTTATAGTGTTGAGTAGCATGAGTTGCATTTGGGGATTTTGCTTTAGGTTTTAAGGGAGAAGATGTTGTACGCTATGTTCTCCAATTTTGAGTTTTAGCTGAAACTTGTGCCATTAAAGGGATGTGTGGTATCTAGTAATAGGATCAAAGTGGATCCAAAGAATATTGATGCAGTTTTGAGTTGGCCTAGGCTTCTACAACTTTATGGAACTATTCTCATCTATTATAGTCCCATTGACCAAGTTGACCTAGAAGGGTGATTGATTCATATGGCCTGATGACGTGTGTGAGGCGATCTTTCATAAGCTCAAGCCTCCTTTGACTACAGTCCCATGATTAATATTTCCCTTATGATCAGGGATGTGTACTATCAATTGTGATACTTCACTTATTGGTTTTGTGTGTGGTTATGCAGGACAGTAGTATGATATCCTATGCATCGACTATTTGACACCCCGTGAGAAGAATTATTTGTTTTATGATTTAGAGTAGGCGGTTATTGTTCACACACTCAAATTCTGAGGCAGTAATTATATGAAGTATGTTGTGAGGTCTTCGCTGATCTTTTGAGTCTTCAACATTTGTTGAAGTAAACGAATTTGAATTTGAGACAATAAAGGTGGTTAGAGTCGGTAAAGGATTATGATATCACTATTTTATATTGTTTAGAGAAGCCTAATGTAGTAGTGGATACCTTGAGTAAGAAGGTGGTATGTATGGGAGTTTTGCATTTATTTCAACTGTGGAGAGGGTTCTTAGCTACGGATATTCAAGCTTTGTCCAATAGATTTGTGATGTTTTATATTTCAGAGCCTACTAGAGTTGTGATGTAAGCTCAAGGCTGCGTTTTACTACAGTGCCAGTATTGGTATTTCCCATAGGATCCGGGATCTGTACGATTAATTATGATACTTCACTTGTTAGTATTTTGTGTGTGTTGATGCAGGATGGTAGTGTTATATCTTATCCATCGACTATTTAACACCCCGTGAGAAGAATCATCCGTTCCATGATTTAGAGTAGGCGGTTATTGTTCAAACACTAAAAATTTTGAGGTCGTACTTACACAAAGTGTGTTTTGTGGTCTTCACTTATCTTATGAATCTTCAACATTTCTTCAAGTAAATGGATTTGTGTTTGAGATAACAAAGGTGGTTAGAGTTGGTAAAATATTATGATATCACTATTTTATATCGTCTAGGAAGCCCAATGCAGTAGTGGATACCTTGAGTAGGATGGCGGTATGTATTGACTATTTGACACCCAATGAGAATAATTATCCGTTCCATGATTTAGAGAAGGCGGTTATAGTTCACACACTCAAAATTTTGAGGCAGTACTTATACGTAGTGCGTTTTATGGTCATCACTTATCTTCTGAGTCTTCAACATTAGTTCAAGTAAATGGATTTGAATTTCAGATAACAAAGGTGTTTAGATTTGGCAAAGGATTATGATATCACTACTTTATATCGTCTAGAAAAGCCTAATACAGTAGTGGATGCCTTGAGTAGTAAGGCGGTATGTATGGGAGTTTTGCATTTATTCAAGCTGTGGAGAGGATTCTTTGCTATGGACATTCAAGCTTTGTCAAATAGATTTGAGATGATTGATATTTCAGAGCATAGTAGAGTTCCGGTTTATGTTGTTGTGCGGATGTCTTTGTTTGAGTGCACTATGGCTTGTCAGTACGATGATCCCCATTTTCTTATCCTCAAGGACATGATTTTTTGAGGTGGTGCTAAGTAGTTGATCCTTGGTCATTATGGTTTACTTCGACTTCACGATTGAGCTTTTGCTCTTAACATTAATGGCGTGAGGGATTTGATTCTTGAGGAGGCTCACTGTCGTGCCATATTTTTCTCGTGAAATCAGGTTTATGACATTTGGGAGGACAACTCATTCCCTTTTAGGAATTAGGATTGAATTGTAGAGTCCCCGCATAATGATTAAAGTGCATTAGGACACTAAGAAGGGTTTGATTTGAGTAATCAGAGTTCAGATAAAGGCTTGAAATTATCCCAGTTGAAAGGTGTTAGGCACCTCTCAGGATCCCCTAGTGTGGTTCCCGACAAGACTATCATTGTAACTTTAAGTGCAAAAAACATGTAAGCAAATAAAACTTCTAATAATAGGGGATTTTCACATAATGGTTACAAATAAAAAAAGTTTGAAAGAACTAAAGGAAGCTTATTTTTTTCCTTAAAGAAAATAGTTTGAAATTTTTAGAAGAAATAAAAAAACAAAGGATAATGGGGTTCCTAGGTTTGAAAATAATATGGATCACCCTACACAATATCCCGTAATCACTCCTCAGTGAGGATCTATACGAGATGCTATCACGTGGTCATAATATCTATATCTACCCTTTCCCACCACGTTAAGGTATTAAAGCACGGAATGGTCTCCTTTGCTTATTGCATGCTATTTCCTGTACCAATCCTATTAGTCTTGGAGGGATTAAAGGTTACTAATCCTAATGGAGTTTCAAATGCTAAATTCTAAGGCGGCATACAAAAACATATATAGCAAGTTGAGGGAAAGCATAGAACAAGTAAAAAGGCTCAAATATACCTCCTTTAAACAAAGAAAGCATGCAATTAGCATGACTTACACATACTGTTTAGGGTCTGATTAAGAACTTAAAGCTTGAGGCAGATTGATTTATTACATAATTTAGATAAGAAGCCTGAATCAGGCCCGCCTGCTGGTAGTAGTTAATAAAAATAGATTCAGTTAAAAATTTTACCCTAAGGCTTGCCTAAGTATTAGACAAATATCCTATAGGCATGGTATCTACTGAATTAAGAAAAGCAATGAAATAAACGTGCTAGTTAAGAATGGTTGTCAGATTATTAAAGAAAGGCAAATTTTTTATGAAGATAATATGTCGTACAAATGATGACACATCGTTGTTGATACCAAATTTTCCCTATATATTTTTTATATATACTGCAAATACTTTTAAAATAACATATATTTGCATATATGAGCATACCCAAGTGTTTTGGTACTTTTTTCCAAATTTTCAGAGATTTTAAAAATCAATTTATCGTTTGTTTTAATACTACAAAGATTCAACAATTATTCCCAAAGTTATCGTTTTGGAAAATGATTCATTTTATTATCATATTTACCCTAAAATATAATTCAAATAAATTTTGCATATTTTTTACACATTTATTTGGTCTTTTAAAAGCTAAATTGCATATAATTGAAATAATATTTACAATTAATAGTATTTTACAATTATAAAAATATTTTCAGTATTTTTAGATAAATATTTAAACATTATTAATAACATCGGTGTTTTTAATTTATTTTTAAGATCATTTTTACTATTTTATAAAATGAAAAGGGACAAAACTGTCTATTTAAAATCTGGCTCCATTTCGTTTCAATTGTAGCCCATTTTGTATTTTAGTTATAGCCACAATCAACCTAATTTCAATTACAAATGAATTGACCCAATTATCCACCCCTGACCCAATTAAATAACCCGTCCGGACCTGACATTTAATCATAACTGTTGATCTAACAGATCAACGGCTCACGAGCAACCTTTTCTTTTTAATTTCCAACCCCCCCCCCCCCCCGACCCTAATTTATTTTCCTCTACTCGCCGCCCTTGAGCCCCATTCCTCTTCCATTCTCTTTGCAAATCATAGTCGCCGCCACCCAAGCTAACCTTAATCCCCTTGATTCTCGTCGGTTTCCATGGCTTCTCAGGCCATGAAACCCTCATACTCACTTACTATCACTCTTGTGCGCTTTGTATTCAAAGGTTTGACTCTAGACCTCAAAGGCCTCCACCCAGATCTCTACCGACTAGAGGGTTTTGGCTATCTCTAACTTGGCTCTAGCATATCTTAGCCTCCTAAGCTTGTTTCTAGTCTTATCCGACTTTGATCGAACATTTTCGAAGCCTTTCTCGTTCTAGGATTCACCTGAAACCCTAGCTATTCGAGGTTTTTCTCTGATTCTCTTTAGATCTGTGTGTATTCATGCTTTACTTTGAGTTTTTAAAAGGTTTCCCCAACTTTTATTTATAAAATTCTTTTTCTTTCAAAGTAACTTCCTTCTAATATAGAGTTTTTCTAAATGCTTATGTGTTTTCCGATTGTTCTTCTCCCTTTCTCGCGTATGTTTGTCTCTACCATCTTCTTACGTTTTCTTTTTTGCACATGTTCTTCTACTATGTTTGCTATATTTTGTTCTTCCTTCTACTAAGTTTATGTGCTATGTTTTCACATGCTATATTTCCACATGCTATGTTTTGCTACTTGCCTCCCACTATGACTTGATATGCTTCGCCTGCTGTATTTTCCTACCATGTTCATTAAGTGTTCTTGCTATGCTAGCTTAAGCATATTTTCCTCCATTATTTCTTCGACTCTCATTGTCTTCCGAATTAATTTCCTAACTCTGTTTGCATTAAACTTTCTACTTTATCAGCTTGTTTCCTCTTCTTTGCATTCGATTCAAGTCGAAAACCCTAGGATTTGGGGGTTTTGGTGAGTTTGTCTCAAGTGTTGGACTGGGGTTCTATTTAAGCACTGGACTCTCTCAAACTCACCTTGGATCCATGTACTGAGTTTGAATCCTTTTGTGTATGAATTCTTCGGTACTAGACTCCTGTGATTAGCATGACAACCCTTTTTATATGTGTTAAAATCTATCTTCAAAAGTTTTTCCAACTTATGTTCGAATCTAAATACTTTTTTTGGGGGTTAATTGGTTGCTACCAATTCTTCTTAAAATAAACCTTTTCCACCTTTCTGGCTTGGTTCATTCATACAAATCTTTGATTTCTGATTTCTTGGTTGATTTTCTTTCCTTGAATGTTACAACCGTGTACTGTGAAGACCCTGTCTTTAAATAATCTATATGTATTTGCGACTAATTTCCTACTTTACACAAGATGCTTACTTGATCTCTTTCCTTAAATACTCTTTTGTTCATTACCATAAGATTGAACTCCTTAGCTAAAGGAAGTTGTTCTACAAATTGATTCTAATTGATACATGGTCATCTCTTCGCCTTATTCCCTGCCCTTTTTCAAACTATAAATACATGCTCTTTTATTAACACAAGACACCAACACTCGTAGTTTTTCTGAACTCAAACTTCACTCAAATAGTATTCTCTCTTGTTTCTTGTACTGTGGCCTATTTTCAAGTCTTCTGCTTTCTTTTGCCCGTCTCTTTCAGAAACTGGTATGTCCTAATTTTGATTCAAGCATTAACTCCAATGTGTTTACTTACAAGTCCTCCTTTACTTTACTGCCTGTAGAATTTAACCTTTTGTAGTAATGTGCTTATATCTTGCTTATTTGTTGCAATGAATCCTATTCCCCATGTCCCCCCCCTATGTATTTGAGTTGTAGTTTAATACATGGTGATATAAAAGTTATTGTCCATTGATATAAATGGGATCCTTTGGGTCTTATGCTCTTTCAATGTTCTACTCCCCATTCCCTTATGTGTGTTTGAGTTAAGGTTTAGCCTGGCAGCATCCAAATTGCTATCCAGGGATGAACCTGACCTTCAATAGGTCCTAACTCTCTCATTTTTTGCTGCCATGCTGGTCAGAGGTGTGCTAGTATTCAATATTATTGGGCATGACCACCAGTCTGCCTTGGCAATTCCTAATCTCCTCTGATGCACTTGCACATATTCCTAGATTCTAAGTTTTACCCCTCCTATGAGCCTTGCTTTGGACCTTTGAGCTCCCTCTGAACTTGGACATGGGAGGGATGGCCTTTCCACTGCACTTTAATCAAATTCTTCAATGATATCTGGGGTGCAATACTACCTTTTACTTCTTGAAACTCCTTGGAACTTTTACATACCCCAGATAAGAGAAAAGCTTTGGAACCCGATCTTGGAAGTTGGTTCATCTCATATTGTTAGACCTTGAATCTAGATTAGGCTCCTTGGTTGTAGCTTAAATTTTTTATGTAAATTTATTTTTCTTAATTCACCCTCATTGTTGATACCCAATTTTTCTTATATACTTCTATACTCAATATATATTCCCAAAAATAGCATGTAGATGCATATATAAGCATCAAGAAAGGGTTTGGTATTTTTCCACATTTTTTTTAAAGATTTTTAAAATCAATTTATGACTTATTTTGCACTATAAAACCTAATATATAGCCCCAAATCTTGTTATTTTAATGAGTAATTTATTTTATTCTCATTTACACAAAAATATTTTTTACAAAGTTTTTGCAGAATTTCACAAGTGCGTTAGGTGTTTCCAAATTAAAGTTGCACTAAATTGCAATTTTAGCCCATTTCTCAATTTATCAAGTATTTTAACTATAAAATCGTTCTTAATAATTTTAATTGATACTTATATGTATTTTTATTGACTCGGCATTTTAATTGAATTTTTACAATGCCATTTACTATTTTATAAAATTTAATTAGGGGAAAATTGACCATTTAAATCATAGCCCTTTTTAATTTCAATTGTAGCCAAATTTCAACCCAATTTAAACCCTCAACTGCACGACCCAATTGTAGAATTACCCGACCCAGACCCATCTAAACAAACCTGCCTGGACCCTCTTTTAAATCGTGGCCGTTGATCGTTTGAATCAATGGCCCAAGATAACCCTTTCCATAATTAAACCTCAATATACCCTAACCCTAAATTATTTACACCAAATGAGCCACCCTTGTATCCCCCTCATCTGTCTACTCTCAGTCCCCCTTCTAAACCCTAGCCTTCTTCGGCTATGTTTCACCGGCGATTATGGCTTCCCAAGCCTTAAAACACCAATACTAACGTCTCCTTACCTCCCACGGCTCTTGGGTTCGAAGATCTAAGCCCTATCTCGAAGACTATCAAAACAGAGATCATTCGACTTGAGTTTTGTAGCCGTGTCTGGAATTTTTCCGGCAAGCGTTGAGGTTGTGAGTCTTTCGTCGACTCCGAACCAGTCCGTTCCAGGCTTTCCCATTATCTATTGTGCTTTCTCTGAAACCCTAACTCTCTATGATTTTCTCTGAGTATTATTTTTACGATCTTCTCTAGATCCTAGTGTTTTCTAAAAAGTTTCAAAGTATTTCTCATATTTTCTTTGCCGATTTGGTTTTCAAACTATTTGTCTTTTAATAAATTAGGGTTTCCTTGATTACTCTTATTTCCTTGATTGTTTTTCTCTACTGTGTGGTCTCCTTGTTCTTATTGTAATTTCTGAGTATTTTCCATCATGGCTCCTAGATATTTCTTTACTATATTAATTCTAGGGTTTCTGAGCTAATATGCTTACTATGTTCCGTGTTCGTCATTTATGGTCACTTTCATCTATGTTACAAGCTATATGTGACATAAACCCTATGCTTCAGGGGTTTTTCTTTTTGTTTATTTTTTCTCTATGTACATACTCGCTCCATGTTTAAACCTTAGCCGTCTTGGATTTCCTACTTGAGTGCTTCTGCGTCATGATTGTTCAACTAATTCCAGTCTTGCATGCTTGCATTTGTGCATCTATTTATATAGTGCTATTTTCCCCTTCCTGATAACCCAAATTTTGGGAAAACTGATTTGTTATGAATTCGTTTGAATCTCTAATTTGGACATACTCTTTGACTAAGTTCAAAATCAAGTAGTATCTCAATTACTTGATTCTCTATATGGCTGACTTGTTATATGTATTAAACGTGTGAATTTTAAACCCCTTTTATACGAACTTGTCCTCATTTTGTGACTTATACTTGATTTTCTTTCTAAAAATAAACTGGTGTTATTTATTTCAATTCTGCTTCCTTAATCAAAGGAAACCCTTTTCCCAATTGATTGTAATTGATACTAAGATTATTTTCTTGCCTTAGTGCTGTTTTCTTTTCCAAGCTATAAATAGCCTTCACATTTTCTCACTTACAGACACACACAGATACAAAAACTACTCCAAGTTTACTCACTAAAAACTCTCTCTTCTCTTCTATTCTTCTCTGTCACTTGTTCTATTGCTAGAGTTTAGCCAGCTGAAAGCCAAGGCTAAATCATAAAGTCGCATCTGCTTTACCTGCTTTACTACTCAAGTTTACAACTGGTAGGTCTTTGATTTGCCTTCTCAGTTCTCCAAGCTACTTGTTTACTTACCCATTTCCCATGTCATTTTATGATTTAAATTTAAACTCATGCATGTTTAATCCCATTCCCCATTTCCCTTGTTTATTTATGATTTAAATTGAAGCTCATGCATGCTTAATCCTCTTCCCCATTTCCCTTGTCTGTTTATAATTTAAATTTAAGCTCATGCATGCTTAATCCCCTTCCCCATTTGCCCTGTCTGTTTATGATTTAAATTTAAGATGTTTAACCCATTTTTTACCTTTCCCCTTGTCTGTTTATTGTTCATTATCATGGTCTAAATTCCTGTACACCCTTTTCCTTAAACCCCCTTTAGTTAATTCTGTTTATTTCAAGTATGCTTATGTGATCCCCTTGCCCTTAACCCCTGTTTCATACGAGTGTGTCTTAGACAAGGGTGTCACCTCATTGCCACTCCTAGTCTATAATTAAGATTTTTATTAGTCTATGCTAAAAATAATCCCATTCCCTATCCCCTACATTGTGTGTTTGAGCCTTGATACAGGCCTGTTGGTTTCATAGGAAACACACGCACCCTAGTCTAACTTGTTCTCAAGTCTGCTCTTGCCTGTTGAACCATGAAAGAGGTTAGGGGTGTGCCACCCTCACTCCATGGCTAGGCATGACCACCTCTCGTATTGGTTTTTATCTAATTCCTCACTTTTACACTCATTCTTAGTTCTTTAAGTCCTACTCTCCTTTGGTAAGCCATGCTTAGGGGACCCCAAAGTCTCATATGAACTTGGATGCCTTAAGGCTGCTAATTCCACATTTGCACTACTCCAATTGAATAGAGTGTAAGCATTGCCTGGGTTTCCACAAAAGCCTTTGGAAATTTGTAACACTCTAAAGAGAAAGCCTTGGATTTGGGAGCCAGGATTTGGTAAAAGGCATATGTTGGACATTAAAGCTGCTTTGCGCTTCTTCGGGCCTGTTGTAGTATTGATGTATTTGCTTATTTCCT
Source organism: Nicotiana benthamiana (assembly GCA_034376525.1). Classification (NCBI taxonomy): domain Eukaryota; kingdom Viridiplantae; phylum Streptophyta; class Magnoliopsida; order Solanales; family Solanaceae; genus Nicotiana; species Nicotiana benthamiana. Next base: position 132,965,905 of record CM067329.1, on the reverse strand, counting down.
TTAACGTTTTTTTTTGTCCAGATTCTTGTAAGTAATGTGTATAAAACAACTTGGCGATATATGGAAAGAGGATATGTAAGGGGTTTACTTTCTTGCATCAATTAGAAATCATGTTTACGTTCTTGCATCAATTAGAAATCCTGTTTACATTACTGCATCTATCAATGATAGAAACCATGTCTATAAGGCTTACACTACTACATCTAATATAGATACCATGTCTATAGGTTTACTTCATTGACATCTCATATAGGTACCATGTCTATAAGCCTATAAAATGCTGCATCAATCAATGATATAAATCATGACTATAGGGTTTCCATTGTCACATTTCATATAGAAACCATGCCTACGAGGTTTCAACATTGCATCTCGTCAGAAAGCATGCCTATTGGATCTCAATATTGCATCCTACTTAGGAAACATGCCTATAATAACTGTATAAACGCTAGGTTAACGGTAGGCCGTCTAAACGTATAAAAGCAGTAACAAAACGGGTCAATGTGTACATTATCTCCCAGACTCAGCTAGTATGTTTAAAACGTGTGACTGCAATCTTCAAAATCAGGCCCAGATCAGCCCTTTTCTGCTATCATAATCTATAATGTCTTTTCAAATGCCAAACCTGCAGTTTTTTAAAGATTACTTCGCCTGCCTGAGTTTACACTTCAAAGTTCTTTTTGAAACTTTCTTTTTGCATCCTCTTGTTCAATCAATGAGTCTAATTTGTAAGCTATTTCTGAACATTCATTCCTAAAACTTCAATTCTCTTTTCAACAAACATATATCTGAAAAAATAATGTTTTCCTTTTAGACTAACTGGTTTTAAAACTTGTCAATTCCTAACAAAGGGCCCGGAGGGAGAAAAACGGGTTTTCTATCCAACTTTCATGTGTTAAACTAATTCGTCTACTCTTCTAACCTCTTTTAAAGACCAAATCAGTATTTAAATTCATGTTAAACTAGTTGCTATTGTGTTACGGGGTTTTATCTGAGCCTTTGAATGCCTTCTTTGCATACCTCTTCGATGCTATTTGTTCTGATTCTCATTCTAGTATTTTTACCTTTGAGAACTCCATATATATCTATCTTTCTCTTCCCACTATTAGGATTAGAAGTCCTAATACCCCAGGACTAATAGGTTGGGACGGGTATTAGCATGCAATAAGTAAACGATATCCAACGCGTTTCAACACCTTGATGGGGTGGGAAGGGTAGAATACGGAGATGATGACCGGTGCACTAATAACATATGCGACCCCTCTTCGAGGAGTGTGTACGGGGTATTGCGCCGATGTGATCCATGTTATAGTCAAACCTAATAGCCCCTTTTCTTTACTTGCTTTATTTATTTAAACGTTTTTCTAAAGTAATGCTTTCTTTTCAAATCCACTCTATCTTCGATTTTCTTTAACTTATGCCTTTCCCTTTTAATAAATCCTAAGTTGTTCAAATGTTTATATGTGAATCTTATCTGTTTACTTGCTCCATCTCTTCATAAAGTCACATTAGCACAGCTAGGAACCACACTAGTGGATCTTGAGCGGTACCTAACACCTTCCCCTCGAGATAATCTCCAGCCCTTACCCGAACTCTGGTTTTCTTTCAATATACCCCTCTAATCTTTAAAAGTGTCCTAATGCACTATAATCATTAGGTGGAGACTCTTCAAATTTCATAACCCAATTTCCAAATGGGAATGAGAGGTTTTTTGCTCATAATGTAGTAAAACCCAGATTTCGCTTTTGAAAAAGGGGGTGTCGACACTCATCTGTTGTAATTTATAATAACTTATTGGGTTATAGTAAAGAAAGGGGAGGGTCACTTATGTATTCACACGGGTAAACACCATGATCTTAGGTATTTTATTCCTATAATCACAGCCTGTTTTTTCACTTCTACATTTCATAGAGAAATCCTGTCTATAGGATTCTGCTTTTCTGTACTTCATATAGGGATCCTGACTATAGGATTATGCATTTCTACATATATAAAGATCATGCCTATTGGTTTTCTGCATTTGTGTATATATAGAAACCATGTCTTAAAGGTTCTGCATACATAGAGATCATGCCTACAGGTTTTCTGCACTTATGCATATATAGAGATCATGCCTAGAAAGCATGTCTATAGGAACTATTAGTAAAATCTGAATCGCCTCACTCGTTTATGTTTAATCTATGAGTAGTAATGCATTATCAACTACAAAACTTTTATTATTCTGTGAATGACCTGCAACCTTTCTCTAATCAGGTTACTTCTTTATTTCTGAAACCAGTAGATATCATGCCTATAGGTTTCACCTAGGCAAGTCATAGAGTAAAAGCTATATCAACATCAGTCTTCGATAATTACTAACAAGGGAGGCCTAATTTGGACTCCTCATCTGAGAAATATGCGATCAATAAGCTCACCTAATGTTAAGTTTAATTCATACCTAATCAGTATATGTAAGGTATGCTAAACTACATGTTTTATGTGATTTAAAGGAGATCTATTTGAGCTTTAACTATTGTATGCACTCATAACTGTCTTATATGTATTTTTTTGACGCCCTAGAGTTTTAACCTTTAAACTCTTGAAACGCACAAAACTCCTTCCATTGATAGGACTAGAAGTCCCAAATGCCTCCGGGACTGATAGGATTGGAATGGGTAGTAGCATGAAATATGTAACGATATTATTCTGTGCTTTAATACCTTAACAATGTGGGAAGGGTAGAATATGAATAAGATGACTGATGCGCTAATATCACGTGTGACCCCTCTTCGGAGGAGTGATTGTCGGGTATTGCATTGATATGATCCATATTAATCATAAACCTAGGACCCCTATTCCTTTATTCGCTTTTGTCTTTTCTTACTCTTTAAATCCTTCTTCTTCATAAAATTCTGTCCTCTTCACTTATCTTTCAAATTTTCAACTTATCGCACGATTATCCTTATTTGAGCCTTATGTGTTTATGTGTTTATATAAACTCACAACTGTTACATGGCCGGGACCATACTAGTGGATCTTGAGGGGTGCCTAACACCTTCCCCTTAAGATAATTTCTTGCCCTTTCCCAAACTCTAGTTTCTTCATCTCAAACCCTTCTTAATGTGTCCTAATGCACATTAATCATTAGGTGGCGACTCTTCAACTCGTCAACCCAATGCCAGCAAGGGAATAGAGTTGTCCTTCCAAATGTCGTGAACCCGATTTCAACTTATAGAAAAAGGAGGCATCGACAATTATTATTACTGTTTTTAGCCTTACACGTGCATGAAGTGGTTCAGATTCGAATAGTTCCTATAAACATGCTTTCTATGCGTTGTTGATTTTAAATATTTTTATAGACACGGTGAAAATACAGAAGCCTTACAGACATGATATCTAGATGTTGAATTTCATTTTATGCCTATGAACTTGATATCTAATGGTAGTTGATTGTTTAATACCTATGAACATGATTGCTAGATAAAAAATGGATATACATGATTCAGAAGAACCTGTAGGCATATTTTCTATATGGATATCCAGAATTCAGATTTCCAGATACATATGGACATGATTTCTAAATGTTAGAATGCAGAATTCAGAAATAACCATAGACATGGAATCTATGTGAGAAATGTAGAATCCATAAATACATAGAGGCATGATGTCTATGTGAGAATGCACAATTTAGAAATACTTATAGGCATGATATCTACCATTTGCATACATAGTTACCCACCCTTTTCACTAGCCATCCCCAAGAGCTCATTACAAATTATTACAGATCAGAATAAAGTAAAAGAATATATCAGAAATTAAAAGTACAACCAAGGAGAGCCTGATTCAGGCTTCATGCCTGAAATTTGAGGCAAATCAACTCCAAGAGATCCAAAGCCTTTCTCCCATTTGAGTGTGTTAAATTTCCCTAAGAGCCTCAAAAAGGACCCTGGGAAATGCTCACACCCATCTATATTATCAGATTAGGATAAGTGCATGGAAAGACTAGCCCTCAAGTGTCCAAGTTTAAAGGGAACTCAAAACGTCCCAAAGCAAGGCTCAAAAGAGGGGGGCATAACTTAAAGACTATGAGAGAGTGTACAAGTGTAGAAACAACATTCTAAATAGGGAAAGGAGAGGGAAATAGCTCAAAATAAGTACACATAGGGGGTTCATGGGGAATAGGAAAATTAAAAGAGGCAAGAGCAGGCTGTGGGCATACCTAGAAATGGAGAATGCTAGCACACGCATAAGCCTGTTAGAACACACTATTGGAGTCCAGGATCCCAAGGGATAAAGTTTAATTCATGGACAATAATTTGCATATTGCCAAGCCTTAAGCCAAAGCTCAAACACATAGAGGACATGGGTCTAGGATTCATAATAGAAACAGTCAGAGGAATGCTAATTTAAGTGTTGAACTATATAGAAACATTAAGAAGACATGGATAAAAAACTAGTAAATAAACACATTGTTGTGGTGCTAATGCTTAAATTAGGACATACCAGTTTCAAAGAAATAATTAGAGAAAAGTAGTAGGTCTTGTAAACAGGCCACAGTGCAGACAAAAAGAGAGAATACTATTGTGTATAAGTATATGTTCAGAAAGACTATGAATGAGTATGTGTGTTAATGAAAGAGTCGTGCAGTAATAGCGTGAAAAACAAGAAGAAATAAGGTAAGAAAATAGTTAAGAAACTGAATATCAGATAAGAATCAATCAACGTAGGACTTCCTTTAATTAAGGAATTCAGATTCAAACGGTAAAAGTTACTTAAGGAAAGAAATCAAAAAAGCATATTGATTAAAGTAGGCAATTAGGGGTAAATACATAGAAGTCTATTTTAGGGGCATAGCTTTGAAATACACGGCTTCATAAATAAGGCAAGAGAAATAAATTAGTAGCAAGTAATACCAGAGATTTTGTAATCACTCGTCCATGAATGAACTGGGTAAGAAAAGTTAAGAAAGGTCAAGTAACTTAAATCGAGTCATATGGAAATCAACAAACAAGGAAAGAAATCAATCAAACCTATATAGAAGGAAGTCTGAAATTAATCAAAATTTGAAAGTCATTTTAAAGGGGAAGTCCAAAAAATGTAAAGAGTACACAAGTATCAGGCATGCGAGAATGGATCAAGTAAAAGGTCTTATAGAGTTTGGCAAAAGTCAGACTCATATGAAGAAACATATTTGAAACAATAATTTTGAAACTTAATAAAGCACTATATAAAAAAATTCCAGGAACTCAAATAGGTCCAAAAATTTAGGTTTTTGAAATCATGCAAGTTTAGACATGAAGAGTCTGCATATCACATAGCCTGGGGTCTTAAAACTCTGATGAACCCCCAAATTTAGGGTTCTTCCCATTGACTGCGTGCGGAGACGAAAAGGCGAGTGATTAGGAAAAAAGATACTTCTTGAAACAGGTTTAGAGGTCTCAGAAAGGAACTGAGACCCTTAACATGTCTTAAAGTAGCAGAAACTCATGAACAATATAGTAAAAGAACAGCATGCGAAACAAGTAGAGGAACTCAAAGGAACATAGTAGAAGAACTGATAAGAAACATAATGGAAAAAATTAATAAAACCGGTAGGAGAAGCATATTAAGAAGCATATTAGAAGAAACTTAACTAGAATATAGTAGAGGAAACTTAATAAGAAATACACAAGAACATAGTAGAAGAAACACACAAAAGAAAGAGAAAATCAGAGAAACATCTAAATATCTCAAAAAAAAACCCTAAATCTGCAAGAGAAATGGTTTTGAAAGAATTTCTTTTGAAAAAATATCATTAAACCATTTAAAAGTGTAGGGAAAGCTAGGGTTTTCATAAGCACCCAAACGGTGAGAAAGTCCTGGATCTAAGAATGAGGTGGCGTAGCCAGGCTCGAACAGACATAGCTTGCCATAGCAAGCCAAAGATGGTCGTGGAACTTGAATCGACAAATGTGTTGACCCAACTCTTGAAGTTTCAGTAACCAAATGTGAGGAGACATACGTGGCTTGGTAGGTGGTGAAACCACAATCGATTCAGGTCAGAAGGTGGCCGGATAAGATGAAGGGAACTCATCAGAAATGAGGGGCAAGGGGGAATGTTCTGCAAAGAACCAGAGATAGAGATAGAGACAAGTGAGGAAATGAGGGGTATTGTGGGGAGGGGGGGTTGCGAACCCATATTCGCATTTGTGATACCTCACCCGCTTATTTTATACTTAGACGATTTTAAAGCTTCATTTTCATATTTTTCAAAACCCAAAGACCAATTGGCGATTTTTCACGAACTCCTTCTTCTCCAAGTCATTTGTATGTCAAATTTTACCTAATTTCTTCAATATTTGACACAATTTATCATGTTTTCATCTTAAAATCAATATTTTCCCTGGGTGAAAATGGGAATTTTTGGTAGACCCTAGATTTTTATTAAATTGGGGATTTAGACCTCAATTTGAGGTCCGATTTCAAAACAAATCATAAATATGAATGCACGGAGAATGGGTAGCCAGGTTTTGGTTTGAACCTCAAGTTTTGACCATATGGACCCGGGGGCACTTTGGGAATTGTTTAGGTAAAACTTTGGGAATTCATTCTTATGCATTCAAATTGATTTAACTAGCATTTGTTGATACATTTGAGTAATTTATGGCTAGATTCAAACGGTTTTGTGGTGAATTCGAAGGGTAAAGCTATATTAGAGGCTTGAGTTGAGTTTGGAGCTTTCGATGTAAGTGTTTGGTCTAACTTTGGTTTGAGGGAATAGGAGTAAAGTCTTAATTTTCTAATTTCTATTTGTCGAGTATGGTTTATAGGCATGGTTATGAGTGTCTATACAGTGATGTCAAGCATGACCGTGGGTCCTTACTTGTACTTATTCTGATATTGTTTTGACTCTTCTATATTCTATCAATCAGCTTTATATAATGTGAAGAGTATGAGAAATAATTATGAATTGTGAACCCTTGGGAGTGTAGGCTCGAGCTATAAAAGAACTAATGAGTAACAAATTAAAGAAATAGAAAGAGGTGTGATTATCTCCCTTTCCGGGATGTGAAGATTATTGTTGTTGCTCCTTTGCTGGGAGGTTTAATCTGTGTTTATTGACATACTCCCTTGCCGGGATTTAGTTGTGTTGTTATGTTCCCTTGCCGGTATTTCTTTACTGGTTATTCTTCGCTTGCTCCATAGTTGTGATTGATATTTGGATGAGAAAGTGTGATATTAGTGGGTCAGGTTGTGCGCTGCAACAAGGAAAAATCATATCAACACGGATCGGGTTGCACGCCGCAACAAGGGTAAATTATATCTACACGGATCGGGTTGCACGCTGTAACAAAGATAAATAATATCCATACGGATCAAGTTGCACTCTGTAGCAAGGATAATTAATATTCATACAGATTGTGTTGCATGCCGCAACACTACCATAATTATGTGGATGGGGTTGCACGCCGCAACAATGTTGTTAAGTGATATGATCGTGTTACGCGTCGCAACAAAGTATGGGATAAAGGTATTATTTCGGACTTGAGTTTTTTTGGATGATTTACCTTTATTTTGGACTCCTTGTTTATAATTGTTGTTCCCCCAGCATGTTTCCTTCCCCCTACTTTTGTAAACTACGTATCTCCTTTTATTTTGTGGTAAGTATATTTCATATCTATACAGGCTTATCTGGCAGTCTCATCTTGCCTCGTCACTACATCGCCGGGGTTAGGCCTGGCACTTACCAGCACATGGAGTTGGTTGTGCTGATACTATTCTCTATCCATCTTTTTGAACAGATCTAGGAGCAACTTTTGGACCACAATAGTAGGATATCTCGGGAGATGTCTTCAGTCCAGGGACTCACGCGGTAGTTCGCAGGCCGAAGTCCCTTCTATGTTTTTAGTTTGTTTTTCTTTGTGTCAAGACAAACATTATGTAAATTTCATTTTAAAATTGTTTTTAGTACTCCATAGTATTGCGTGAACTAGTAACACCAGACTCTGAGTAGAAACATATTTCAAACTTCCGCATTTTTATTTCTGCTATATAAGCTAAAAGTCTTATGTTTTATTAAATTGTTTTGTTTTATCTATATTATCACCAATTTTAACTGAAAAGGTTTAAAGGTTGGTTTGCGTATCACCTAATAGTAAGCGCCATCACGACTCCCAACGGTGGGAAATCTGGGTCATGACAAGTTGGTATCAGAGCACTAGGTTACATAGGTCTCACAACTCATGGACAAACTCGGTAGATTGTGACAGATCGATACGGAGATATCAGTATTTATCGCTAGAGGCTACAAAGTTAGGAAAATTTCACTTTGTTCATTATCGTCATGCGATTCTATTTCTCAAGTACTGACTGTCTTTCTACTATGTTCTTTCACAGATCGCGAGAACACGTGCTTCATCTTCTACCGCGCAGACACCCAAGTCCCACGTAGCAGCTCCTACGAGGGGAAGAAGCCGAGGCCATGCCAAAGCCCGAAGTGGGGTAGAGCTCAGCCCCAAGTAGATGTCCTAGAGGTGGAGCCTCATATTGCCTATGATGAGGAGGGTCTAACTTGGGTGGGCGCAGCTCATGTCCCAGAGGGTTTCATAGCCACTCAAGTGCTTCCGGATGCCTTGGTCCGACTGGTAGGCTTTATGGAGAGCGTCTCTAGGGCGGGTTTGGTACCCGTAGCACCACCAACATCTCAGGTTGGGGGAGGATTATAGACTCTTGCTACACGTACCCCGGAGCAGGTAGCTCCTTAGGCTCAGGTTCCAGCGGTTTAGCCAACTATGGCAGCTCAACCGGGTATAGTGGCTTAGATCGATGATGGTGAGACTATGTCCGCAGATGCTTTGTGGAGGCTTGATAGGTTCACCAAGATCTTCAGCACAACATCCAGTGGTGCTTCTATAGAGTACCCCCAGGATTTCTTATTCAGTTGCCATGAGGTTCTCCGAACTATAGGTATTGTGGAGACCAATGGGGTCGACTTCGCCACCTTTCGGCTAGCAGTATTCGCCAAGACTTGGTAGAGGGACTATTTTTTATCCAGACCAGCAGGTTTGCCATTATTGACTTGGGACCAGTTTGCAGAGTTGTTTTTGGAGGAGTTTCTCCAGGTGACTTAGCGAGAGTCTCTATCCATCTAGTTCGAGCTCTTCATTAGGGTACTATAATAGCCACACAATATAAGACCTGTTTTATTTATCTGGCACGCCATGCTATTATTATACTCCCCACCGAGAGTGAGAGAGAGGGTGCAGAGGTTTATTAACGGGTGGATCCAGCCGATCCCTCTCCAGATGGATATAGGAGCTGGGAGCGAGATTTTTTTTAGGAGGCGACCAATGCGGCTCATAGAGTTGAGATGGCTCTTACATGGTGAGGTGGTGAGGGATTAGATTACAGGCCTCACCATTCTGGTAGGTTCGGTGGTACCTCGTTGGGAGGTAGGGATTGCTATAGTAGAGGCCATATACCGAGGCCCTTTTAGTCAGCACTCAAGGTCTCTCATGCCACTTCGGGTGGTGGTGGTTCTAAGCAGCACTATTGTGATCAGCAGCCTATCACTGCACCACCACTTCAGATCTTTGGAGGAGGTCATTCAGGTTGATAGGGTAAGTCTCAGCCTTGTCGACTGTAGCATTCAGGAGGGTGCTATGAGTGTGGTGAGTATGGTCATATCAGGAGAGCTTGCCTGAGATTGACGGGTAGACAGTCGCAACAGCAGGGTTGTCAAGCTATGATCCAGGCACTAGAGGCGGGGGTAGAGGTCATAGAGGTGGAAGTAGGGAGCATATAGGTGGAGCACAAACCGCCAGGGGTAGGGGTCAACCAGAAGCCAATCATTTTAGAAACAAGGTTCATGGAGGTGGGGCCTCGCCCCGATGTTATTCTTTGCCAACCAAGCTAGAGGCTGAGTCTTCCGATGCTATTATTACAAGTACTATTCTAGTCTGTGATAGAGATGCTTCCGCGCTATTTGACCCTGGGTCTACATATTCATATATTTCATCCTATTTTGCACCATGCGTGGTTATGCGTAGTAATGCTTTGAGTGTTCCTATTTATGTATCTACATTGATGGGAAATTCTATAGTTGTCGACCGAATGCATTGTTCCTATGTGGTACTATTTGAGGGTCTTGAGACCCGTGTTAATTTATTGCTCTTAGACATGGTGGACTTCGACGTTATATTGGGGATGTATTGGTTGCTCCCTTGTCATTCTATATTAGATTGTCACGCCAAGACCATGACCTTGGCTTTGCCAAATTTTCCCTGACTAGAGTGGAGAGGGACCCCAGATCATGCAACCCCCAATGTTATATCATATTTGAATGATCGACGCATGGTCCAGAAGGGGTGTCTATTACTTGGCGTATGTTAATGACTCCAACGCGGAGGTCCGATCTACTGATTTGGTTCATATTGTTCGGGAGTTCCCCGAGTTTTTCCTTTCAGACCTGCCGGGTATACGGCCCGACAAGGATGTTGATTTCTGTATTGATCTGGCCCTAGGCATGCAGCCAATTTCTATTCTGCCGTATCACATGGCCCTGCAAGAGTTGAAATACTTGAAGGATCAGTTGCAAGATTTTCTTGATAAGGGTTTGATTAGACCCAGTGAATCGCCTTGGGGTGCGCTGGTGTTATTGGTGAAGAAAAAGGACGGCTCGATGAGGATTTGCATTAATTACCGGCCATTGAACAAGGTAACGATAAAGAACAAGTATCCGCTGTCAAGGATCGACGATTTATTCGACAAGCTTCAATGTGCAATGGTGTTTTCAATGATAGATTTGAGATCTGGATATCATCAACTGAGGATTATGGAATCTGATGTCCCTAAGATAGCATTCCGCACTCGGTATGGGCATTATGAGTTTTCGGTCATGTCATTTGGATTGACTAATACACAAGCAAAAATTAAGGAGTTGATGAACCGAGTGTGCAGGCCCTATTTGGATTTGTTTGTTATTATTTTCATTGATGATATTCTGGAATACTCATACAGTTAGGAAGAGCACGAGCAGCACCTCATAGTGGTTCTTCAGACTTTGATAATAGTTGTAGTTAAAAATATTCCAAGTTTTCCATGTGCGAGTTCTGGTTGAACTCTATGAATTTCTGGGTCAGTTGTTTCAGTAGAGGGTATTTATGTGGACCCAAAAAAGATTAAGGAAGTCAAAAATTCACCTTTCCCGGCATCAGCTACATAGATTCGGAGTTTCTTGAGATTAGCAGGTTACTACCATATGTTCGTGAAGGGGTTTTCATCCATTGCAGCCTCGATGACCAGATTGACCCAGAAGGGTACCTAGTTCAGATAGCCAGATAAGTGTGAGGCAAGCTTCCAGAGGCTCAAGACAGCTCTGACTACGGCACCGGTATTTGTTTTGCCCACTGGTTCAGTGCCTTATACATTTTATTGTGATGCTTCCCGTATTGGGCTTGGAGAAGTATTGATGCAGAATGGCAGAGTTATTGCCTATGCTTCGAGGCATTTGAAGATCCACGAGAAAAGTTATCTCATTCATGATCTAGAGTTGGCAGCCATTGTTCATAGTGTGAGGTTTATAGTGATCACAAAAGTCTTTAGTATTTGTTGAAGAATAAAGAGTTGAATTTGAGGCACAGGAGATGGTTAGAGTTGCTGAAGGTTTATGATGTTACTATCTTGTAGCACCGGGGGATGGCCAATGTGGCAGACAATGCATTGAGTAGGAAACTCGCCAGCATGGGTAGTCTTGCCTATATTTCGGACAGCCAGAGACCGCTTGCTTTGGATGTCCAGGCCTTGGCCAATTGATTTGTGATGTTGGATATTTTTGAGCCTAGCAGGGTGTTAGCTTGCACGGTCGCTCGTTTTTGGAGTGTATCGGTGAGCATCAGTTTGATGATCCCCATTTGTGTGTCCTGAGAGACACGGTGCAATGTGGAAGTTTAATGAAGTTTACCTTAGATAGTGATGGTTTTTTTATATTGTAGGGGCGAGTGTGTGTGCTTAATTTTTTATAGGATTCGAGAGTTGATCTTAGCAGAGGCCCATAGTTCTCGGTATTCTATTCACCCAAGTGCCGCGAAGATGCATCATGATTTGAGGTAGCACTATTGGTCGTGTAGGTTGAAGAAAGATATTGTCACATATGTGGCCGATGTTTTAATTGTCGGCAGTTTAAGTACGAACATTAGAGGCTCGGTGGTTTTTTTTATAGGATCGAGCTTCTCGTGTGGAAGTGGGAGAGGATTACTATGGATTTGGTTACTGGACTTCTGATGACTCTGGAAAAAGATTAACGTTGTTTGTGTCATTGTTGATAGAATGACCAAGTCAGCGCATTTTATTATTGTTGTAGCCACTTATTCATTAGAGAGGTTAGCTGAGTTTTACATCCAAGAGATTGTTCGCCATAGCGGGGTGCCGGTTTCTATCATTTCGGACCAGGGTATGAAGTTTAGCTCGCACTTCTAGAGAGCAGTTCAGCAGGATTTGGGCCACCAAGTTTAGTTGAGCACAACATTCCATCCTCGGACAGACGGTCAGTCCGAGAGAATGATTTAGATAATGGAAGACATGCTTGGAGCCTGTGTCATTGATTTCGGAGGCTTGCGGGATTTGTTTTTGCCTTTAGCAGAGTTTGCGTACAACAACAGCTACCAGTCCAGCATTCAGATGGCTCCATATGAGGTGCTGTATGGTAGGCGATGTCGGTCTCCAATGGGCTAGTTTGAGCTGGGAGATGCTCGATTATTGGGTAAAGAACTAGCTTATGAGGCCTTGGATAAGGTCAAGATCGTTCGGGATAGACTTCGGACATTTCAGTCTACACAGAAGTGTTATGCAGACCGCAAGGTCCGAGATATTGCTTTCATGGTTGGTGAACGAGTGTTCCTCCATGTATTTCTTATGAAGGGAGTGATGAGATTCGGGAATAAGGGAAAGCATTGCCCTAGGTTCATCGGTCCATTTGAGATTCTCGAGTGTGTGGCAAAAGGTGGCTCATAAAGTTGCCTTGACGCCTAGCTTGTTAGTCTTGCATCCAATTTTTCATGTATCCGTGATTTGAAGGTATCACGACGATCCATCCCACATGTTAGATTTCAGCACTGTCCAATTGGAGAAGGATCTGTCTTGTGACGAGGAGCCGGTGGAAATTTTAGATCAGTAGGTTTGACAATTGAGGTCGAAGTGTTTTACTTTAGTGTGTGTTCAGTAGAGAGGTCATCCTTCTAAGGAATCGACCTGGGAGTCCGAGTTTGATATGCAGAGCCGATATGATCCTCTATTTCTCGACTCAAGTACTTCTTTCTTTTGTCCATTCGAGGACGAACGATTGTTTTTGAGGTGGATAATGTGACGAGCCACATGGTCACTGGATTTCACCCTTTTTCGTGCTTTCGAGGCTTTGAAAACCTCGTTTTAAGTCTCCTTGATTTATGTGCACAGTTTGGGCACGTGGCTAGAAAGTTTGTATGTTAAAATATGTGAATTATGTTAAACGTTTGATGCATTTTGATATTTGTATTGTTAATGTTGACTTTGGTCAACAGTTTGGGTAAACGGAGTCAGACCCGTGATGTCACGGTCCTAGAGAGTCCGTAGAAAAATATGGGACTTGGGCGTGTGCTCGAAATCGAATTTCAAGGTCCCAATCCCAATAGGGGAATTTTTCAATGAAATTGTTTTTTTGTAATTAATTAAGGAAATTGGAAAAGAAAATAGATCAGAAATCTATGGTATCGGGATCATACTTTGGTTCTGATGCCTAGTACAAGTCATTAATATGTTTTAAGCACTATCTATAAAATTTTGTTGAAAACAGACGCCATTTGACGTGTTTCAGACATAAAATGGGAAATTTGAAGTTTATGAAAGTTGAATGGAAAATCATTTATCTTGAGGCTGGATTCGATTAAAATTAGATTATTTTGGTGATTTTATTGCACGAGTAAGTCCGTAGGATGTTTTTGAGGTTGTGTACATGTTTGGTCTGGTGCTCCGAGGGCTCGGGAGAGTCTGGATAGGCCACGAGTTCAATTTAGCATGTTTGGAAATTTATGGTATGCCCGACCTGCAAGCTTCACAAAAGCAAAGCCAGCCTGGCAATTGCGAGAACCCCACCTGGGCAGCCCACTTTGCAAATGCGAAGAAAACATTGCAAATGTGATGCCCACCTTCAGCCCAGCCTTCGCAATTGCGAAAACCTGTCTGCAAATGCGAGCCAAGATCATCGCAAATGTGACATATTCTACTGCAAAGGTGAATTGCAAACTCGTATTTCCCAAATTTCGAACTCATCTTCGCATGCAATACCTGCACCTGCATATTTCATACTTAGACAATTTTGAAGCTTCATTTTCATATTTTTCAAAACCCAAAGGCCAATTGGCGATTTTTCACGAACTCCTTCTTCTCCAAGTCATTTGTAAGTCAACATTATCATGTTTTCATCTTGAAATCAAGATTTTCCATGGGTAAAAATGTGAATTTTGGGTAGAACCTAGGTTTAAATTGGGAATTTAGACCTCAATTTGAGGTCTGATTTCAAAACAAATCATAAATATGAACTCATGGGGAATGGGTAGTCGGGTTTTGGTTTGAACCTCAAGTTTTGACCACATGGACCCGGGGGTACTTTTGGATGTTTTTGGCAAAGCTTTGGGAAATTCATTCTTATGCATTCAAATTGATTTAACTAGCATTTATTGATACGTTTGAGTAATTTATGGTTATATTCGAGCGATTTTGTGGTGAATTCGAGGGGTAAAGCTATACTAGAGGCTTGAGTTTGGTATAACTTTGGTTTGAGGGAATAGGAGTAAAGTCTTACCTTGCTAATTTCTAATTGTCGAGTATGGTTTATAGGAATGGTTATGAGTGTCTATTCACTGATGTCAAGCATGACCGTGGGTCCTTAATTGTACTTATTCTGATATTGTTGTGACTCTTCCATGTTGAATCGATGATGTTTATATAATGTGAAGAGTATGAGAAATAATTCTGAATTGTAAACCCTTGGGAGCGTTGGCTGCAACTATAAAAGAACTAATGAGTAAGAACTAAAAGAAATAGAAAGTGGTTTGATTATCTCCCTTGCGGGGATGTGAAGGTTATTGTTGTTGCTCCCTTGCCGGGAGGTTTTATTGGTGTTGATTGACTTACTCCCTTGCCGGGATTTAGTTGTGTTGTTCTGTTTCCTTGCCGGGATTTCTTTACTGGTTATTCTTCTCTTGCTTCGTAGTTGTGACTGATGTTGGATTAGAAAGTAATATATTAGTGGGTTGGGTTGCGCACCGCAAACAAGGATAAATTTTATCCAGACGGATTGGGTTGCACTGCGCAACAAGGATGAATACTATCCACATAGATCGGGTTGCGCGCCGCAATAAGGATAAATAACATCCACACAAATCGGGTTGCATGGTGCAATACTACCATAAGTATACGGATCGGGTTGCACGCCACAATAGTGTTATTGAGTGATAGGATCGGGTTGCTCACCGCAACAAAGTATGGGATAAATGTGTTATTTCTGGACTTGTGTTTTGTTGGCTAATTTACCTTTATTTAGACTTCTTGTTTATAACTGTTGTTCTCCCAGCATGTTTCCCCCTCCTTGGAAGGGTGGATCCCACGCTTGGAAGAAAATGTTCAATGCAGAGACTTGATTGAGCATCAAATCTACTGGAAATTGAGAATGGGATCGTCTCAATTCTGGTTTGACAATTGGACAGATATGGGAGCATTATATTTCCAAATTCCAACAACATTCCCCATTGATGAAAACATACAAAACGTCAATGATTTGATCGATAATGGTATGTGGAATGTGGAAAAATTATTTCAAATTTTACCTGAAGGGTGGGCTAATCACATTGTACAGAACATTAATCCACCAAAAGAATGTGCAGAGTTAGATATTCCGGTCTGGATGCTTGAACCATTGCGACATTTCTCTGTACAAACTGCATGGGATTATTTGAGAAGAAGATAAAATCCAAGGATTGCTTACAGGATGATATGGGTCAAAGGCCTACCTTTCAAGATATCTTTCTTTTTGTGGAAGGTGTGGAAAGCAAAACTTCCACTTGATGATTTCTTGCGTTGATAGGATACTCAATTGCTTCTAAATGTTGGTGTTGTGCTGATTCTAAGGAGGAGTATCTAGTTCATCTATTCTTCACATCAAATGCAGCTTCAACAGTATGGAGGTACTTCCTAACGAGAGCAGGAATTCACTCAGAAGGTTTGTCTTTACATCAAGCAATTACAAAATGTTGGACGACTCCAGTTGTACCTAGACTGAAATCAGTCGTTCAAGCTTTACCTGCTTACATTGTATGGGAGTTATGGAAGAGAAGAAATAGTTTGAAATACGGCGAATCAGTGTCAGCAAAATGAGTTATCTACCAAATTTCATCAACGCTACAATCACTAGTACAACTGAAAAAACCAGGACTTCATGTACCTCACAATTGAATTGATCTTCTAACTATGATGGACCAATATACACCCCGTCTGAAGGTCGATAAAGTGCTATGGGAATTTCCGCCAACAGGTTGGATAAAAGTGAATACTGCTGGAGTATATAGAGGGAATCCAGAGAGAAGTTCAATTGGGTTTTGTTTAAGAGATGACAGAGGTGACTTGATATATGCAGAAGGAAGAGAAATTAAGAAGGTATCTAACAATGAAGCTGAGGCAACAGCAATAGTAGAGGCAATGAGAATGTGCAAATCAATGAATATGTCTAATGTTTGGCTCGAGGCAGATTCACTGATGCTTCAAAAGATCATAGATGGACAATGGAAACCACCCTAGAACATTATGGATATGGTAGAGGAAATCAACTTTCTCAAATCGGGGTGTAACTTCAAGGTATCTCACATACTCAGAGAGGGTAACAGCCTAGCAGACCACCTGGAAAACAATGCTCTTGATTGTGGTAACATCGAATGTTTTCATTTCTGGGATCTTGATGTCTTGAGCAGGAGGATTGTAAATGATGATAAGCTACAATATACAAAACTGAGAATAAGAGTTGCAAGAAAGTAGAGAAAGAAATGGAAGGCAATAAGGGCATCTTTGAGAAATATTTTTTCACCAACTTTTTTCTCTTTTTTGCAGTATTTCAAGAACTTGGACAAGTCAATTGACAACAAAGCTTTACATGACACATTTTCAAGCTTTGGCAACATTCTTTCTTGCAAGATAGCTACTGATTCTAATGGCCAATCAAAAGGTTATGGTTTTGTATAATATGACAATGAAGAATCTGCTCAAAGTGCAGTAGATAATTTAATTGGCATGCTCATGAATGATAAGCAAGTATATGTTGGGCATTTTCTTCGCAAACCGGAAAGAGAAACTGTTTCATCAACAGGTCTCAATAGAGAAGAACAAATCTGCAAACAAAAATGCTGTGCAGAATTTGTAATGGTATTACTCAACAATCGGATAGCTAGAGGTCAAGTAATGTGCAAGCTCAAGTACGTGAAATGTAACGACATATTGGACAATGTCAGTGCACGCATTCACGCATGCTGCATTAGAAATATAGTCATTTTTCTAGTGAATGGGGTTGTGCAGTCTTCCAAGCACGGCTTTTGGCTACAATGCTGCTTTTGAGTGCAAGCGTGAGAATTGGAAGATAAAGGCAGAATTTTAAATTGGATGCACGAAAATTGATATATGCTTTCATGATTCTCACGCACATTGTCAGCCATTGCACACAACATTTACATGTTACAAATCTGCAGTTGCAGAATCTCAAATTTGGAAATTATCAACAGCTGCTCGCGTGAGATTCACTGTTGTTTCGACAAATATTTCGAATTTTGGGGTAACAATTGCCTTCAAGATCACATTTTCAAGCTATAGTTTTTTCTATTGCAGTGATTGGTGCCTCAAGCTCACATCGATTGCACGCTGCTTCATGTTGTCTCTGCCGCGCATGCTGTCTCTGGTTTCTCGGTCTACCATGATGTAAAGATTGCATGTTGCTTCTTGTATGATACTGTATTATCGCACGCTGCTGTGGCTGCCAACTTTTCCAGGTTTCCAGTATTGCTGATCCGGATCTCGATTCCAGCCAGCTGGTATAGGAAAGTGAACTCCTGTTGCACGATCGCACGCAGCTTGCACGCTGTCGTATGATCGAGGTTTGGGACTTGCTGTATGATCGCATGCTGCTGTTATTTGCACGCTGCTTCATGTGATCTTTGAACCTTTCTGATGATCCGATGCAATACACCATGCATGCTTCAATCGTCAATCGGGAAAAGTGAGCATGCGGTCTCGTTTTCAGCCAGTCGCACACTGCTGCTATAGGCAATTGTTTCGAGAAATGAGTCTGACAGATGATCGCACCTTCACTGTGGTCATTGAAGTGCTGACCAGCATACATAATAAAATGTATGGCTGCTCAGTTTGGTTACACAAAACAAGAAGGAAGGCAGCTTTATAAGGCAGCTTTTGATAAATTCCAATGCCAGGCGTGGGTTACTAATCAACAATTTACGACTGAATGCAGCCAGTCTTGGTCTTTCTGCTTTAGCGTTACAACCATGACAATGCAACATATTTTACATTGGAAGCCACATCAAGCATCGCTATTGCTGTTTACAGGCTGCATTCCAGCCAGTTTTCACCTCATTTCACGAATGGTAAACAACATGTAGAGTTATGTCCCTCGCCGAATGAATGGCAATCTTTGGTCACAGCGAGGTCCTAAAGCAATTCCACTCATTACAACCTCTAAGGGTGGTATTAGCACTTCGTGCTCATTCCCTTGAGGAAGGAAAGGTGACATCGCAAGGGCTTGTCGACAATTAATACAGTTATTCCAAAATACGTTGATTGGCATCATACCCTAAATATAGTTTGATTTTTGTGATATCAAACTTAAGTATTAAGGTTAACTTTGGTAACAGGAAGGTTATAACTATCAAATTGTATCTCTCCTTTTGTAATTATTTTGGACCTTGTAATTTCCTTGTATTTTGTTCTCTTTAATAATATAAAATCTAGTCCTAGGCGATTGCCTAGCGGATTGGGAAAAAAAAAGCAAATCGAAGAAATTATGTTTCGTCAAAGTTGGCAATTTGGGGAAACAATTCGGTCCAAGCTATAATGCATGTATTTATGGATTAATGTCAAACAAGGTACAACATAATCATGATAGTAAGTTATATAAAGTGTGTTAAAAGTGAGTAGTATTTATAAGTATTTTGAGATAATTCTTAATTATGCGAATAATTAATGAATTATTGGATTGGTTTGGGATTAACAAATTAATTAAGATATTTGATATATAATATTAAGGGGGTCATGACCCCTTTAACGCGGCAACCCACAAAGCTACAATAATGAGTCTTATTTCATCAAGCAAGATTACACTCTTATGGTGGCTTAGTCATAACTCATATAAAGCACACAAAATTAATGTTTAAAAAAAAGCCTCTCTAAATAACTGAATAAAAATAAGGCTTAGATCTCTACAATGAGATGAAGGGTGTTTCGGCAAAATGATGCTTGCATCTCTACAATGAGAATAAGGGGAGTTTAAAGAACAAAGAGAATATTTTTGTGTATTAAATATTGAGCATCATATGTTTACAAAATGGCAAGCATCCCCTTTATATATAAGGGGAAATCCAAACATAGTACAAATGAATTTATTGAAAAGGTATAGGGCTAGTACAACCATTTAATGCCCTGAATTAGGTTTGAACTAGCCTACTAGACTTTTTCAACTTTAGTCCCGTGCCTTGAGAGCCTTCCATTTTTTCATCATTGCTTAATGAGTCTGCACTGCCTTGAGGTTGGGCGTTGATAACCCGTTGTGTTAATCTCGACCATAATCTTGAGCCTGTAGAAACGTGCCAATGAAGTATTGTACTGATCAAAAACTGGACCCTCCACTTTTATAGTATACAGATAGTCCCCGCATTTCATAGAGTCAAATGATAGGAAACGACTTTTATATCCATCTCCTCGACCTTCCCGAAATGATTTCATACTTGTGACATAAGCCTTTGTGATTATTAAAGCATACTATCGATTTACCTTCCTAGAATAATTCAATATATGTAACGACTCGATAGGTCATTTTTAGCTCTAGCACGTCGTTCTATAGTTTGAGGCCATGAGCAGTTTCACTTCAAGTATTATGACTTGTACGCATGGTCGGAATTGAATTTCAGGAGGTTCGGGGGTTAATTGTAAAGGAAATTCTTATTTTGGAAGCTTTAAGATGAAAGAATTCACTAAGATTGGATTTTTGAGTAAACGAAGTCAGGATCGGGACTCGAAAGTTCAAGCAGGTTCGTATGATAATTTTGGACTTGGGCATATGTCCGGATCAAATTTTGGAAGACCCATGATGATTTTTGCACCTATATGTGGAAGTTAGCATATTTGGAAGAATTTCATTAGTTTGGGTTGAAGTGAATTTCAGTGTTATAAATATCTATTTTGGATTTCGAGTTTGGGAAGTGATTCTGGTGTTAGGAGCGTGATTAGAAGTGAATTCGAAGGTATGTGGGTTATTTTGGACTCATTGGGCTAAAGATAGAAAATTAAGTTTTTTTAAGAGTTTGATTGAAGTGGACTTTTGGATATCGGGGTCACAATCCAATTCCGGAAGTTAGAGTAGATCTGTATTGTCGAATTTGCTTATGTGCAAAATTTGAGGTCAATCGGACGTGACACTTAAAAGTTATATATTTTTGTGTCTAGTCTTGCACAGAGCTAACTTTGGAGGCTTATATATCTAAATATATGAGGAATTGGGAGATAATCAAAACGTGAAAGTTGTAGAACTTGGTCTCGAGTTTTTAAAAAGTTAAAACTTTTGTTATTTGTAGTTTTGTACATAAACATATGGTCATTATACTAGAGGCAGTCTCAGAAGAGTTTGGAAATGGGTTTTGGCACTTTTCATCTTTGCGAACGCGATGGCGATCTCGTGAATGCTAAGAAAAGTCGTCTTGGAAGTATATAAGTGTAAAGAAATTCTTTTGGATCATTTCATCTCATTCCTCCATGGGAGACGACCAAGAAACGATTTTGGAGCTCCATTTTCATCATCCATGTCATGGTAAGCGATTCCCACCAATTGCAAGTTAATTATTTGGATTATATCTAGATTTTTACATGGAAAATCATGTAAATTAGTAGAAAATTTTGGAATTTGAAGAAAACCTAGGAAATTTGTGTTCTTGGATTTTGACCACGACTTGGGACATGAAATTGACAGCCAATTATATTCTTGAGTTCGTGAGGTTGTGGGTAAAATTTATCTTCGAAATAATTTGGAATCCGGCACGTGGGCCTGAGGGTGATTTGATCGACTTTACGAGCAGAGTTAAGATGTTATATAAATTTAATTGTTATGTGTATTAGGGAGTATTTTGATTGGTTTGCCCGTTATTTGGCTAGTTTTGGAGCATTGAGGCATCGTTTTGAGTGTTCGGAAGGGGCTTGGAAGCCATTTATGAGACTTCGAAGCAAGGTGAGTCTCCTTTATAACTTTGTAAGAGGGAATTGTCTCCATAGGTTAAATTAATTGGATATGTGCTCCTATTTGTGAGGCCTACGTACGCACGAGGTAACGAGAGTCCGTGCGTAGCCACTATTATGCTTAAGTCCGAGTAGTCTAGGGCCCAAAAGAATACATTACTTGTAATATTACAACCTTGTTGTCAACATAAAAATGCTCAAAATGTATCGAACGTATAAATAAATTTCTAAGAGGCTAGACATCATTTCTTGACATTTAAAAGAGAAGCTTTCCTTTTTCTAAATAATTGCTCCTTGAAAAATTCTTGATTTGACTGTTTGAATGTATTTATCTATTGTGTAACGGCCCGAAAGCCTCGTTAGATTAAATAGATGCATCTATGATTCGCGTCATTCGACCCTCTGGCAGTGCACAATTTAAATATTATTGGATCAGACCCTACGACCTCGGAATAATTTGCGTATGCTTGTATTTTATTGACTTGCAAGTTTTAAATAATGATATTGGCTCTCTGACTTGAAATAAATGTATAAATTATGAAAATTAATTTTAAAATATAAATTTGGAAAATCCCTATCAATGAAAGAATTGTTTACTTGCTTCATGTTATTGAGATACAACCATTTTTTTATAAAATTCTCGATTTATTACATTATTAGTATGTCATTAGGTGGGATACTTACTGGGTACAAGTTGTTTTCATACTCATGCTACACTCTATGTGCATTTTTTGTTGCTCAGGCTCATGTATTTCTAGTGTCCTAGTTCATCACGGTGGCATGGTCGATGCGAAGACTTAGGTGAGTTGCATTCCTCAAGATGACCAGCAGCCAACAAAATCTCCTATGTAGAACTATACAATATTTTCTTTTCTATCTTATTGTATTTCGAATAGTTATCATGTCGTATTTTATTTTACATCCTACAAATTACTCATGCACTTGTGACATCGTGTTATTGGATGATTATGAGATTATTCCATATTAAGTCTGTTAAAGATATAATTTTTATTTCATTAAATTTCATTATTTATTGGTTAATGAATAAAAGAAATGATTTCAATTTGGGAATTTAGTTATCTTCTTGGTGTTGGCTTGCTTGATAGTGGTGTCTGATGCCATCACGATCCTTAGAGGATTTTGGGTAGTGAAAATATTCCTTTCCATAATCGTTCGATGTACTGCCGATTCATATTCTCCAAAATGATAATTGCGTTGTCGGTCGAGTTCCTAAAACACATTGATTGCGCCTACCGTTACGTGTTTCAAAAACATAGATTACGCTGTCAGTTACGCTGCCACTCTTCCTATAAATGGAAGCCTTCTTTGAATCAAAATTTCATTCAAATGTTCTTCAACAGCCCTTTATCCCTTTCTTTTCTTCATCTTCTTCCATTGTTATTTCCTATGTTTGACGCATGTGGCCTTAAGATAACATGGCAGTGTCCTCATCGATTGTGCTATAGCCTTTTTCCAATGTTTTTCTTTCCCGAGCAGGATTGTAGTGATTTTTTGTTATTTTTGTTGTTGTTGGACCTAGGTAATGAGATTGAAATCTCAAATTACCTTTGCATTAAAGGATATATGGACCACAAACTTCTACTCATCTTATATAATTACCCGATGTGGCGCCTTGCTCCTTTTTCTTTCAATGGATTAAGGTGGTGTCGTGTAGTAATTGTTACATCCCATACCAGTGCAACGTCACAAGAAGTGGCTTCACAAAAGTAGTTCTTGTGAGACCCATACTCACCAAAATTTTCACCCAGCCACTTCTTTATCTTTTACTGCTTATTCTTCATCTTTTTCTTCTTCTTCATCATTATTTTCTACTTCTTCTTTCCAGTTGAAGAAACCATATTAAATATTGAGAGGAGTCCCCGAGAGAAAGGTTCTCGAAGCCACTGCCCCGAGGATGTACCTCGAAAAATGGATTAGGCTCGTAGCTGTTATATATATTTTTTCTTTTTTCTTTGGCTTCTATATTTTTTTGTAAGGACCCTTCGTGGGCCTTTCTGAATCATGTGTAAGGACCCTTCATGATCTTTTGTAAACATCGTTTATTAATGAAAAAGTGTTTATTTATTTTTGTACCCGATTTGTGTTGGATTTCCATTTATTCGCATTTATGAAGAATCTGAATGCATGACTCTACCGATTGGCTTGACTATCGGGTCTACATGTAGGTTTTTCCATGGTCCTTAAATTTTTAATACAGTATCCTTTGGAACCCTTTGTCATTCCTTGGGTTGAACCGAATTGAATTGATGCGAGCCTATGCTGCCGGGACCCCCGAATTCGAGTTGAATGAGAGTAGGGCTTCAAACTTTTAGAGTAAAATTTAAATCTTCAAGGCCCCGTTGATAGTCCTTGAGGGGGGATACTTTTCTTGGGCTTCTGTGACAAAAAATATCTTTTAGGCTTCAACGGATAGTTCACAGGCGAAATTTCATCGAGCACGGGCAACCTAAAAACTTGTCTTGAACTAAGAGTGAAAACAACCTCAAGGCGTTATAGATAGACCTCATATGAGGATATGCCCAAATTTGGATAACCCTTATTTTAAAGTAACCGAGGCACGTTTAACTCGATTTGAAGGCGAAAGATAGCCCTAAGGCTTTTATTTGTAGTTTTTAAGTGATACCTGGATCCAGCTTAGGTACCTCAGGGGCCAGAGAATCTGGTAAATATCTTTCCCATGTTATAGCAGAAATTCTTGGGATAGGGTACCACGTCTAGGTCAAGCCCATATGAATAGGGTTTTAGAGCTTGTATTTTTTTGACAGAGTTCCTCCAAATCAGATGTCATCTAGAGGTTATAATGATATTAATGGCTCCTTGGAGCATAAATTCCTCTTCGAGGAGGTCCTTGAGATCGGGTACTATCTCGAGGCTCATACCCATATTACTGGCTCCGTAGAGGATACACTCTTTTTGGTGGAGGTTCTCGAGATAGGGTACCTTCTCAAGGCTTGAAATGATATTAATGGATTTCTAGACAAAGGAAATTCCTAGAGTACATCTTCTCAAAGCAAAAAAATGGCTTAGTCAGCACTTTTATTTGGCCTTTGAGGTAGGCGAATAGTCGCTACTTTCTCCACCTATATGGATGTATTCATTCTTTTGAGGATTCCGCTACTCCGAGTAGTTATCCTCCTCTATACAGTTTTTCTTTCCTACTTAGGTCCTTCACATTTCATATTTTAATCCCTTGCTCGAATTCCCACTCCAATTCCCTAGTTTTACCATAGTTATGGCTACTACACCAGGGTTTGCTTGGCAAAGAGAGGGGAGTTCTACCCTTGAAGGCTTTTTGAACAAAAATGATTGGGGTCATTGGAAGTATGCCTCAAAGTCTATTTCTTTAATATGAGAAGGTCACCTTGAGTCACTGAGGGTAGATTGCAGATGGAGGGGGAAAAGGCATTACTGCGGGGCATCTTCCCTACAAGAGAGCGTCATGGATCATGCCGAGGGGTTTTTCATTGTGTACACATACATTACTATGGGACCCCTTGATTGGGTTGCGCTAGCCTTCTTTCGAAAGTACAAGGTTACCTTGGCATAGGTTCACCCATTATTTTGGAAGATAGTGTTGATGATGAGGTTGTTTACGGAAGAAGCAGGTCTTGAATTCACGCTTAGTCATCTCATCAGCCTATATCGGCCTTTTCACCATAGTGGTCTCTTAACCCTATGACGTCGATCCACTATTCTTTTCATTGTTAAAGCTGAAAAAAATAGGGATTGGAGATGGATTAGCATATTCATTCGAGAAAAAACTGTCGATAATATCTCTGTGGAGTTTCTGCCATTCCCGAGGAATGGAATTTTACATGTAAGTGATATACTTGTGCCTTTGTAGTTTTGCATATGGAGCATGCGGGTTCAGTAGGTGCGCCTTTATTTCCATTTATCTACAATTTCATGGATGTCGTGCGAGGTCTCTGACCTAACGGATTCGGCTCAGAATCTGGCAACTAACTCGACTTATAATGAGTATAAGTGGCGAGCTTAGTCTAAGGGCATATGGGAGGTAAAACACCAAAGTACGTGCTATGTGATTTGCTCCTTTTTTGAAAGGTACCTTCTTTTTACTCATACTAACCCTATTATCGTAGGCATCAAGGAATCTTTTTAGGCGATATCGTGCCCTCTTGGAGAAGGAGAAAGATCACCAGCTTCTGGGCCACAAAATGATAATAATAAGCAAAAAAACCTTAACATTGCGATGGTTCTTATTGCATGACGAGCTCAGGCCAAGAGCTCATAGAGGATGTGTTCATTGAGCCTATTGCCCCAAGATCTCTAGCTTTACAAAAATAGTTCTACCTCCATTATCATCTTCTTTCGTCGAAGGCACCTCGAGGAACAAGGGTTTTTTGCCACTGACTTCTTCTCCTGTAATAGGTACTTCGAGGGATGTTCAAAGCTAGGGTCTGCATACACTAACCGGTCATGGCCTAACCGGAAGCGATTCTACTGAGCTACATGGAGCCAGACTAGTATATGTGTGCTAAACTTTCGAGGAAGCCCAGCTGCTCTATTTTAAGGTGAGCTTTGACAGCCTGTATTGATATTATTGTTTTGTAATTTTTACTCTCTTATCGAGTTTCTATTTCATATAATTTTAACAAGCGTAAGTCCGAGATGCTTCGTCGTGAAACCCAAATGCAAGAAGCTATGGATTTTGAGAAATCCATCAGGTTTCACTTTGATGAACGGCAATACGAGCTTGCACACTTGCGGTTTGAGGCGAGTCAAAGTCTGAACTACAAAAAACTACCTCGAGGAGAATGTAATGTTTGTTTCGAGAGAGTGTGTGTTTCTTATTCTATCTCCTGAGGCCAATGTATATTTTATTTCAGTTGTTGAATAAGATGGAGGACCTGGAATGCCTTACGAGTGAATTTGGTCAATCCAAGTGCGAACGTGACAAGCTAAAGGCTCGGTTGGACACCCATATCTTGACTAAGAAAGATGCTTTGGTCAAGGCTTTCGCCCTTGAAGCGCAACTTCACAATGGTCATTAGAACAACTTTGTCTGAATGAACATAATTTCAAGGCTCGGGTCTGAGCTCATGAAGGTGAAAGCCGAAGTCATGGATGCTGGAGCTGAACCCAAAGTAATCCGAATTAAGGCTGATAAGAAGGTGGCTATCTATTTGAAGGACGTTGTTGATGCTCATACTGAGCTAAGGGGGG
Organism: Nicotiana benthamiana; assembly: GCA_034376525.1. Lineage (NCBI taxonomy): Eukaryota > Viridiplantae > Streptophyta > Magnoliopsida > Solanales > Solanaceae > Nicotiana > Nicotiana benthamiana. The sequence continues at coordinate 132,939,214 of CM067329.1, read as the reverse complement.
CTCTCGACCTGCATGATAGTAGCAATAAAAAGTACATAAGGTTTAAATCTCGGAGGGTAACCCTCAAGTAAATACATGTCGGGGGCTTCGACCTCTCGAAATAGATAAATAAGGAGGATGAGGAAGAAAATGGTTCTAAGCTCATTTTTTCTGATGCCGAATATGTCAAGAAGGAGGCTGGAAAACCATAGTCCCCTAGGGGACGTAAATTAGACCCTTCCTTTATTGTTTTATGTATACTGCTTTCAAAGAACTTTGTAAACAAAGTTTGAACTCTCTCGCGTACATGTATAAAAAGAAGCCTCGCGGATTTATTTTTCATGCATTACCTTTTGCCTTGATATTTTGCACTCGTTAGCCAGTTGAATTGGTCTTTGAGTTAAAATGAATCCTTAGATTCAGAGTATGGCCCTGGAGCTCATTAGGCTTGCCCATAGGCTCTTATGCGCTTTGGTCGGTACGACCTTATTGTATAGGCCGGCGCTTAAGCTCTTATGCTTTTGCTCTTGGGCACATTTAGTTAACTATTTTAGGTTCAGTCTACGAGTCGGGTTTTGCCTCAAGCTCATTTGGCCCTTATGTTTCTGAGTTTAAAGCTGGCTCTTAGACACTTACACATTTAGTCGGTACAACCTATAGAATGGGCTAGCGGCAGTGGCTTTTATACATTGAAACGGTACGACCTTTAATATGGGTTGGTGGTAGTGGCTCTTACACTTTAGGTCAGTACGATCTTTTATATGGGTTGGCACGAGTGGCTCTTATGCATCGGGCCGGTACGACCTCTAATATAGGCTTTATTTTTCCCTCGTTAAGGAGTTTTTGAGATTGTGTTTTGCACGACTCTTTGACGGTTTGGTAAAACCTCGAATGTGAGTCATTATACGGCGATTATCGAGCACCTCGAGAAATAATGGCTTGATGGTTGAGTATCTTGAGGCCTATAGATTGGAGCTTGTATGGTCGATGGTCGAAGCTCTTTTCCAATGTCGAGGGTAGCCTGTTTAACTAGTTCTTTTTGATGTATTTGAAGGCCTGTGATCTAATAGTGACAGTTGGGCGTCTAAGAGTCACGTTAGTTTGGCTGGTACAACCTTGTGACTATAGTTTATGTTTGGCCAGAGCCTTTTAGTTCTCGAGTGAAGTAGTTTAAGCGTATATATCGAGGGTATGCCTTTTTAGAGGTATTTCAAGTTTGAGATATAGCCTTAACTTTAAGATCGGGTTTATGCCTTTTGTAAGGTCTTACAAATTTTTACATGCCTACTTGAGGTCTTACAGTTTTGGTTACTTGGTAAAAATATGGTTCATGCCTTTCTTAAGGTCTTACAGATATTGTTACTTGGTATAATTAAGATTCATGACTTGCTTGAGGTCTTACAGTTTTTGTTACTTGATACAAGTATGGTTTATGTTTTGCTTGAGGCCTCACAGATGTTGTTGTTGCATTATGTAGGTCTTACGATGCCGAGGCTGCCTGCATGTGATTTTACGGACTCGTGTTTTGATAAGTCGATGGAGGTGATTAGCGGCAGTCCCCGATTCATCGAAAGTTTCTTGGCTCGGGAGCCATAACTTGTAAACTTGGTATTTACTCGTAGAGGGCTTACTATTATGGGGTTTTTGACAAGGTGATCAGGTGTTCTTGAGCCTTTGCTGCCAGTCACCAAGTGTCAGGGACGTTTTTGGCTCTGGGCCGTTTTGTGATCTTGATGTTGCCTCATTGAGGGCATACGAGTTTGAAGCTCTGACCCAGGGATCATACGGCTTTGAATTGTTGATGCCAGTCCCCGAGTGTTTGGGACATTTTTGTCTCTAGGGCCGTTTTGTGATCTTTATGTTGCTTTATTGAGGGATCACCAGTTTGATGCTCTAATCCAGGGTTCATACGGCTTGGAATTCTTGACCCAATTCCCCGAGTGTTCGGGACATTTTTGGCTCTAGAACCATTATTGCAAAAATAGTGGACTCTTTTGAAATAAGAAATGCTTTGATGGAAAGTATTCTTTGATTAATTTGTAAAAGTATACATGTTTTCGTTCTTAGGGGCTCGGTTATTCTATATGGACATAGTATGTTTGACCATTTGGCGTAGTACACAATTTTCCTATCAAGACCCCATTTAGCGCATATTGGCCTCTCTGAGTGGGTGACCTTCCGAGGGGATGCCCCCCAGTATTCCATTTTCATTGCAAAAGAAGCCTTGAATACTTTTTGAGTCTTCCATAGGTAGCTTATAGGTGTTTCCTTGTTAAATTCCGTGCCGATAAAACCCTTCTTGGGATAAAAACCCGGCCGAAGGAAAAGAGTGCAACGTATGCTTTTGGGACCTAAGCCTTTCGAGTTGGAAAGAACATCGGCTTTTCGATCGGATACCTACGTTCAGGTTAAAATTGAAAAAGGGAGGTGACTATACCTTAGTGCTGACGGCGCTTAGGACCTTGAAGTTATTCAATCGTTTGTTTTATGGACTTGCTACGGTCCTTCATTTTGTTTAGTCGGGCGTAGATGAGAATATACCTTGCTATCGCAATCTTACTATTTGCTTATCCTCCGGCTCCTTCGATGGTGGAGGTATTGGCATTGATGCCACATCGTGCACTGTGAACATCTCTTTTGTTGCAAGTCGTTCTCCGTAGATGGTTTTTACCCTATCCTTGTTGCAAATGTCATAATTTGATAGAGGGTGGATGGTACTGCTCTATGCGATGTATCCACAGCCTCCCAAACAAGGTGTTGTACCTCATGTCTCCTTCGATGACATGTAATTTTGCATTTTGGGCTGTGCCAACCATGTTGACTGGGAGGGTGATTTCTCCTTTCATTGTTTCCCTTGCCATGTTGAACCCGTTGAGGACTCGAGAGGCGGACATGATTAGGTTAAGCAGTGCTAGCTGTTCTACCACCCTCGACCTGATAATATTGGACGAGCCACCTGTATCCACAAGTACACGTTAAATTTGAAATGTATTTGCAAGGAAAGTGATTGCCAGTGTTTTGTTGAGAGGCTTAATAAAGGTCTCGATGTTCTCATTGTTGAATGTGAGAGAATACTCGGGTATGTAATCTCGAGTTTACTTTTCGCCAGTGATGGATATATTTGTTCTTCTAATCATGTGTTCTTTTGGACCATCGGTGCCTTCTAAGATCATGTGGATGACATGTTGTGGCTCATATATTTCACTCTTCTTGGTCTCATCTTTTTATCAGAATTGATTTTTGGCTTGGTTGCTAAGCAATTCTAGGAGATGAACTTTGCTGAGTAGTTGAGATACTTCTTCCCGTAATTTTCAGCAATCTTTGATCCTGTGGCCATGTGTGCTGTGGAATTCACACACTAAGTTGTGGTTCCTTTGTGAAGGATCTGATTATTCAGGCCTTGGCCAACTGGTGTCTCTGATTTTACAGATGGCGAATACGATGTCTGAAACATCAACGGTTAAGTTGTATTCCGAACCTAGCTTCATTGGCCTTGTGTGCCTACCAAACCCATATCTGTTAACATGTCCTCGGGAATTTGTTTCCCGGTATATCCTCCAGTCATGGTAGGGTATGTTGCAACTTGGGGCGTTTCTTCTATCTTCGGTGTATTTTTTGTATCTCTCTTTATTCGGTTTTGACCCCTTTGCTAGAAGCTTGCTAAGATACATCGAGCTCCGGGGGGCTCCTAGTTTGTCTTTCTCGACCCCGATCTTTGATTTGTATCGGTTGTGGACGTCCAACCAAGTCGCGGCGGGTGTTCGACTAAATTCTACTTCAATTTCTTCAAAGCTAATGAGATTCGCTCGTTCAAACCTTGAGTGAAGCCCTGCACCACCTAGTCGTCTAAGACCGGTGGTAGTTCCATTTGTTCCATCTAAAAGCGAGACACAAACTCTTGTAGCATCTCGTTCTCCCTTTGCTTGATTTTGAAGACGTCAGATTTCCTTGCAACTATCTTGATGGCTCTGGCATTGTCCTTTATGAAAGAATCTACCAGCATGGAAAATGAATCTATGGAGGAGCTAGGTACACCATTAACTATTTGGTCCTCAAGACCATTATTTTCATATGCATTCACTGAGTTGGACATTTTGACCTAAAATCAATGATCTTGGACAACAAAAAGTGTTAGAGATAGCTTGAGTTATGGAGTGAAGCAGCAAGGAAAATAATCTCTATTATTTTTAGTCCCACGATATGCGTCAAACGGTTTACCTTGAAAATGGTAATTACAATTAAATTTGATTTATTCTTCTAAAAATATGTGATCTATTTTTATGCTAGTTGTATAGGCAATCGATGCTCAGTAAGAGATTAGGAAATGAGATAAGGGCTTGTATATAGTATAACGACTAAACCAAAGGGCTGGAAATCGGGGCTCAGACTTGCTTATTCGGAGCCTCGAGGTCGAGCTGATGTCCTATCACGGGTAAATTCTTGATGACTAACAGTTATAAAAAAATCAATGACGGCTCTTCATGGCCAATAATAAGCAATAAATGAAGAACAATAAATTGAACAGAATGAGTATAAGTATTAAATGCAAGTAATAAGATCAAGAGAATATGTTATAGAGCCCAGAGAATTTTCTTGTGTATTCAATATAGAGAACCAGATGTTTAAAAAATGTCAAGGATCCCCTTTATATATGAGGGGCAATCCCAACATGTTACAAATGCATTTATTGAAAAGATATAGGGTTGGTACAGCCATTTAATGTCCTGATTCGGGTTTGAACTAGCCTATTAGACTTTGTAAGATCTAGTATTATGCCTTGGGAGCCTCCCACTTTTTCATCCTATCATAATCAGTCCATACTGCCTCAAGGATGGGCATCGATAATCCTTCGAGGTTTAATTTCGACCATAATCTCAAGCCTATGGAAATGTGCTGATGAAGCGTCGCAGTGACCAAAAATTGGACGGTCCAATTTTGCTGTATACATTAACCTTGTTCCTCGTGCTCATAACAGTACTGCTTGGTTGCTCTAGGCCTCGATTTGGAATTAGACTTTTTTCAATTAAAGCCTTTTTGTTGTTCTTTCTCTACATATATGACCCTTAACCTCGGTTTTGTTGTATGAAAAGCTCATTTTTAACTTTTTTGATTTTAATGCATTTCTAATATGTTACACTAAATAATATCTTTTTCATAAAATGATATATCATCAAAGGTATCGTAAAACAATGGTAAAGGACATAGCACAATTAAGGACTGATCCTTACTCTCAATTTTAGTACTACATTTTTAATTCCATTATAACTAAGTTTAATTAAACTCATCGAGGTGAGTTTTAACATGTGTACCTTCATTTATACGAAAATTGTACAACTTTTTTACATGTAGATGTATCTGTCTGCAATTTCCTAGAAGACAAATCTTCCATCTACCCTGAGGCCATTGTGGACAATGTTTTTTCAGCAAGTACCCAAACAATGCTATCTGTAACACTCATGAAGATTTCACTCAAAGTCCTTCCTTTAGGTATGCCTTACCTTATGTACCCCCTCACCTTTCTCATAGGCTTAATAGCACACTACTAAAGACAAAGAAAATAGAGAAAAATACTACAAGGATTTAACGATGTTCGGCTATGTCTATTCAACAAGGTAGAAGCAGAGAGAGATTTTCATTACAAATATGAAAAATAGTAAAGACAGTCTATAAAATCCTCAACAACAAGACATATATGTTGTAACATTTGAATGGTAGTAATAAATTTTAGAATTTTGTAAGATGGCTTGAGAACTTGAGTATTTCCATATAATGTATTACGACTTGTGTGTAGGGTTGATTTTGAATCTCTATAGGTTTGGTATTTGTTTGGAAAAAAAACTTAATTATGGAAGTTTAAATTTGGAAGAGTTGACAAAAGTTAATAGGATGGTTTAATAGGACCTTGGAACTGATATTAGATGGTTTAATAGATTTCTATGGAGGCTCCTAGATGGTTTTACTCTTTTTGTAAAAAGTTTGCAATTTGACGACTTATAGAGTTTATAGGTTTAACCGAAAGTTTAATTCTCTGCTATGGGACTCCTATGGTTTTGAGACCTTGGATATGTCATAATGGTTGATAGAACTTATTTGCAAATTTTGGATGTAATTCAGAATGTCTAAGTCTGATTCATACATTTTGACGATGTTGGAATGTTGGAAGTTTAGAGATAGATTTGGTCTTCGATTTGTATTTTTTTCATTATTTGTTATGTTTTCAGCCGTTGGCTAAGTTTGAGTTTAGTATATTAAAATGTTTAAATTATTGGACAAGGTCTCGTGGGGCACGGTTATGTTTCGGGTACTTTGGGATCATTTCGGTTAAGTTTTGCAATGCAGAATTCTAGTGTCTCTGATCAGCTTTACGATCATCGGAGGATAGTCGCAAGTGGGTAGACATTTTTGGGCTTTATGTGTCGCATTCACAATCAATAACTCACATTCGCATAGTTTATGGGGATGACTTCTGTGTTCGCATGGGGAATTTTTTGTTCGAAAAGAGGCGGAACCAGATGGGTATATTTTTTCCTTCGCATTTGCAAAGGTGATGTCATGTTTGTTAAGGTGTGTGACTATTTGTGCTATCCCGACATTTTTGTACATAAAAATTTGATGAACGCCTATAAATGAGATAATTCTTAATTATGTGGATAATTAATTAAGTTGATAAGGATTTTTTTTGGATGCCACGTAGCATTAAGCCAAGCCAAGTGTCACAAATTTGCACGATGTGTCATAAGGCATCAGATACCTTGTCTACACATAAAAAAACTCTTGGATAAGCACCCTTGCTTAGACACTTTATTGATACCAAAACTTGGAAAATATGAATAAATTTATGGCATTCTTACCATTTGAGATATGGACCAACAATGTGAAGGCATCTTTAAAATGACAAGATGAAGATGGTCAGATTCACTAAGTGACGGATGAGCTTCAGAAAATCTCATACAAGGTTCGATTATGCGTAATATGCAATTCTGATGAAGTACGGTACAATTTTTCTAAAGAATATTATGCGAATATTTTCTCTACTTTGATTTTTCGTTACGTGTTATCGTCATTGACGTGTGTTAGAGGCATTGTCAAGAGAATCAGACCAGGTATGATAAGGCTATCCATTCTTTACTTTTTGCATGATCCCATGTGGTACAAATAAAATGAGCAAATGCACAACTTCCATAAATGACTCTATTCATAGAAATACTAGAGATGCTTACGTTCTTGATTTCCCATATGTCATATTGTTGTATCATCTATTCATATGTATCAGAAAATACGTAAGTTGGTAATATTTATTTCATGATATTAATTAGAAGCATAATGGTCTTATGATGTACTAAAAGATTTTAATAACATTCATATGTATTTCATGCATTTATACATCCACATTAACCCATGACTTGATGGCATTATATATATATATATAGGGGAAAGGTTATAGCATTATGTTCCACCACCTGGTCAGCTGGTATATGTTGATTATTTGCCCACAATTACCGAGATGATTTGATGGTATGCCCTCAGAGGCTTGATGATGTTATGCATGCATATACCCATGCACGGTATGTATACGCATATGCATAACTTTTTAAACATTAAAGGATTCACAGTGGGTATATGTTTGATGATGCATAGGCTTGATGATGTTATAAACACATCATCGAGGTATGCTAACCTTGCGGTGTCGTTCGTCCATTCCCTTTTTTGTTGATGATGAGGAAGATGGAGATCAAGATTCGGATAGTCGATTCCTCCAAGTCCGGAGGACTGACATTACGCCCGTGGAACTGTTTACATTCCCTGAGGAATGGAATTTTACGCGCCTGTGGAGTATCTTGTGCTTTCTCAAATTAGCTCATGGTGGAAGCTAGTTTAGTAATCATGTTTCCTTCTTTCCTACTGCATTTTCATTGGCACCGGGCGAAGTACCTGATCTTCCTGACTTGCTCCGAAAGCTGGCAACACATTGGACTTGTGAAGAGCGAAGGTGGCATGCCGTGTCCTAGGGTATATGGGAAGAAAAATACCACGATATGTGTTTACGCTGCTTTCACCTTGTCCTTTGTACATTTGGAAAGTCATTTTCCCCTTTTCACGTACTAATCCTGCCATCGTAGATATCAAAGGGTCTCTGAGAGCGACGTTGTGGTCTTTCGAACAGGTAGAGGATTTTTTAGCTTCCGAGCTAAAGGATGATAAAGATAAATGGGATATGCAGTGCGATGGATCTCTCAACAAGGAGAAACGGGTCCATGTCTTTGAGGAGGAAACATCGCCCCGGCATGCTGCACGCGATGTTTTCAGTTTTGGAGAGGTGGTTCTTTCGAGTATTCATGCCTTGACCGAGGTTTGTTCTTCTAGGGCCGAAGGGTCTAGATTGTTGGAAGTGTGCTTGACTTTTGAGGAAATCCGCCGACGTCATTTTGCGGTGAGTTTTGGCATAGGTTATCTGAATCTCGTAGATTTCATTCCTTATCGATCTTTATACTACAACCATCGAAAAGCTTAGTTATGAGTGTCTCTCCTACGGGGCGAGGATCCATATAGCTCTATATGAGGGTACGTCCCTTGGGCTCCTTATCAAGGAGATGGAATTTAAGCAAACAAAATGTCGATACGAAGCGTACCGGAGCTCGAATTACGGGAGCTATTTGATGGATCAAGTAATTTCTCGTCATGGCCGGGTATGCATATTGACCTTTAACTTCTCAGGATAGCTCTTCATCTATACCAGTTGTAGAAGTATACGGAGGCAATGGAGTGCCTTAAGGGTAATGTCTACTGAGCCAAGGATGACTGTGGCGAGCTAAGAGCTCAGGTATAGGATCAACTTCAGATGACAAGGGTGTCCTGGCTAAAGCTCCTGCCTTTGAGGCCCAACTCCACTTTGCTTGTGACAACTCTTTTTTCAACCAGATATGATCACGAAGTTCGAATACAAACTTTCAAAGGTCAGGGTTGAGATCGTTGATGCTCGGGCTGAAGCAGGACTGAGCCTTACTATGGCTGATGAGCAGATGAAGATTTATTTGAAGGATGCTACTGATGCCCAAGCTGAGTTAAAGAGGGTCCTCGATCGTGAAAAGGGGATCGAATAATATGCTCGTTGCAAATACCGAAGAAGGTACTTAAAGAGATCAACACCAGGGGTTTTTGCTCTCCCGGAAGAGATGGCGTGAGCAAGGACGGACGAGCGTAAATCTCGGTCACTCCTGTGTGGTGCTGAGGAGGATGAAGACGAGGCTGATAGGCCGTGGCTCTCTGGGGTGGCGCATAGACTTTTCCATATTGTATGTGATATTTTAGGGCGCGTTTGTAGATGGAGGATGCAAGTTTTTATGTATGTAAATAGAAGAGAACTTAAAGCTTTATTGCTTATGTACCCCTTTTTGCTTAACGTCTAACCAGGTGGACTGCCTTCGGTGTTGGTGAGAATCCTTAAATTCCTAATACGGCTCCAGGTCTCATCAGGCAGGGGGGATCATAAGAGTTAGGTCGATGTGCCTTTTAGTGTAAGCTGGTATTAAAGATCTTATGATTTTGCTGAACTATTTTGGGATTAGCCTCTGAGTTGAGCTTTGACATGAGCCCATTAGACCCTCAAGCTTTTGAATCTTCATGGGAGATAATGCCTCTTACGCCTTGCCCTTGGGCACTTGTATTTTATCTATTTTGGGTTGAGTCGACGAGTCGGGTTTTGAATCGAGCACAATTGACCCTCATGTTTTGTATTTTGTGGGATGGCGATAGCGGCTCTTACGCCTTAGGTCGAAGAGACCTTTTATGTGCGTGGCCCTGAGGCTCATGAAGCTCGCAATGATGGCTCTTAAGCTTTGCCCTTAGCCATGTATTAGTTAACTATTTTGGTTCTGGTCTCCGAATTTGGTTACGACTCGAGCTCATTTTGAACCTCAAGCTCTCAAGATTTTTAGTTGGCGATAGTGGCTCTTACGCTTTTTGTCATTGCAAATTTTAAGTGTGTGGCCCTGAGGCTCATTAGGCTAACGACAATAGCACTTAAGCTTTGCCCTTAGGCATGTATTAGTTAACTATTTTGGGGTCGTTCTCAAATCGGTTTACGACTCGATCTCATTTTGACCCTCAAGCTTTTAAGATTTTTAGATGGCGACAATGGCTCTTACGCTTTGCCCTTAGGCATGAATAGACTTTGTCTTCCTCTCGTTAAGGACTTTTGAAATTATTTTGCCTGACCCATCGTCGGTTCGGGAAGAACCTCGACTTCAAGTCGTTTATGGCATTTTTTTAGAACCTCAAAAGGTTTAGCTCATGGGTTGAGTAGCTAGAAGCCTTGTGATTTGGAGCTAACATTTTCGAAGTTCTTTTTCCTATCGAAGGTAGCCTCTTTAGCCGGTTCTTTTTTAAGTAGATTCGAAGTAATGACATATGATTTTATAGCGACGGTCGGGCATCCCGAATCGCGTTAATTCTGTTGGTGTAGCCAAATGACCTTACTCATTTGTGTTTTCCCAAACCCCTTTTTAAGCCCGAGTGTAATTGTTTAGGCATCTGCATCGAGGGAATGCACTTTCGGGAGTCTTACAAATGCAATATATAGCCTAAACTTCGAGATTGAGTTTATGCATGTAGTAAGGTCTTACCAAATTTTCATGCCTTTTGAGGTCTTATGGTGTTTTTTATACTCGGTACAAGTATTATTCATGCCTTGCTCGAGGTCTTACAATTTTTTCATGCTGTTGAGGTCGTAAGGATTTTTTTTCCAATGCCATTGAGTTCTTATAGATTTTTTCATGTCGTTGAGGTCTTACAGATTTTTTCATTCTTGTTGAGGTCATATAGTTTTTCCATGATGTTGAGGTCTTGCAAGTGTAGTTGTTGATACTCGGTGCAAGTTTTTATTTGAGACCGAGTCAGCCCGCTTGGGGTCCTACGACCCTTAGTCTTTTAACAAATAGCGATCGGTGACTGTCTCCGGGTCACTGAGTTTTCTTAGGCTCTGAGGTAATTATTCGTGATCTCGGAGTTGACTCATTGAGGGCTAATAAATATGGAGCTCTTATCCTGAGGCCATGCGGGTGCCGAGTTATTTATGCTAGTCTCCGAGTATTTCGGAGCATTCTCGGCAGAGGAATCGTTGGTATGAAATGCTGAATTTTCTTTGGATTGTGAGATGCTTTGGAAAAAGATATTCTTTGATTGTTTCGCATAAGTACATGTTGTTTTGTTGCTTTGAGCCCATCTTCTGTGAACACAGCTCTTATGTAGCCCGGTATATTATTTCCTATCGGAACTTAATTAGTCATTCCCTGGTTCCTCTGAATTCAACAGACCCCTTGAAGCCCCGAGGTCCTAGAGTCGGATTGGCATTATGACTGGTTTGGCCAATGGCCCGTGTAAGAGTTATCGTGAAGTAAAAGATAGAAAGAAGGCTTATTTGGTTATACGTTAGTGGCGATGGAGCTTTTGGGTTCGATGTTTGTTTGGCTGATGCAGTGTGGTCCTCATTCGAATATATCCAAGGACACACATTAAAAATTTGTGTGGATGACGCGTTGGGGTTCGTATGCTTCGTTCTTTGTGGTTGTTTCTCTTTCTCGGGACTGGTTTTTAGTTCGGTCACTGAGGAATTCCAGGAGGTGTCTGTTATCGAGTAGCTAGGTCACTTCCTCCTGGAGCTGCCTGCTATCCTCGGGTTTTTGCTCGTGCGAGTTGTCAAATTCGCATCAAGTTGTAGCTCTTCTGGGAAGGATCCGAGTGCCTAGGTCTGGGCCATCTGACATCCTTATTTTTACTGATAACGAACACGTTGTCCAATACATCGACGTTAAAGTTTTATTCTGTTAGGTGAGGTGCCCCTGTTAGCCCCGTCTCCCCGTTGAGTTCACCTCTATTGATTGGTCACCAAGGGTTTTGTACTCTGTTCACCAATTGATCATTGTGAGGTGGATTGCATCTCTGGGCATTCCTCATATTATCGGGTACAATTGATACCTTTCTTTGTTTGATTTTGACTCCATTTCTAGGAGTTTGCTCGGATATATTAAACCCGAGGGGGCTCCCAGCTGGTCATCCTAGACCCTGATCTTTGACTAGTACTAATTGTGGACGTCTAAACAGGTCAGGGTGGGATATTTGAACAGTTGCTTTTTCAGCTGCTTTGAGGCCACTGAGCTTCGTTCATTCAGGACTTGAGTGAAGGCCTGCACCATCCAGTCGTCGAAGACCGGGGTAGTTCCATTCGTTCCATTTGGAAACAAGATACGAATTCTCGCAGCATTTCATTCTCCCTCTACTTATTCATGAATATGTCGGACTTCTTTGTTGCCACTTTGATGGAATCGGGGTGTGGCTTAATGAAGGAATCTGCTAACATTGCCAGTGAATCTATGGATTTTGGAGCTAGGTTGTGATACCACATCATGGCCCCCTTCGAGATTGTGTCTCCGAACTTCTTCAGTAAGACGGACTTAATATCGTCGTCTTTTATTTCACTTCCCTTTACTGCGCACATATAGGCAGTGACATTTTCGTGGGGATCTAAGGTCACATTGTATTTTGGTAGTTCTGGCATTGAACTTCTTTGGAAAGGGGTTCGGGACTGCTTCCTCTTTGAACTGCTATTGTACAAACTTCTTCTAATCTACACCATTCAAGATCGGGGGTGCGCCCGGTATCTGGTCGACCCTGAAATATTAGGTATCAACCTTACAATCATCTTCTCACCCGATTCGATCCTTTTGGTGAGGTCCTCGAGCTTTTTCACAATGGCAGGGTCATCTATCGATCTGTTGTTATTTGGCCTCTCCGGTACCTATTTGACCAGGAGAGCGGTTTAATGTGCTACTATGCTGGGATTCTTCGGGTGGCTTTGCAACTGATCGATTGCTAACAGTTGTGACCTTCAACATTTCGAAAATAACATGAACACTAATTTCCTGCTCTCCCCAAGCTGGGTTTTTTGGGATTCATGTTGGTCGCCATGTTGTATGCTCCTGTTGGTGTGAGGTTTCGTTGTCCTGTCACGTTTACTGGGAATCTACATCTGATGGAATTGGCTTGGGCGCGTTATCAAAGATCTGCGGTGGCTCGCCAACTAACGAAACAACCACACTATTTTCCCCATGGATTTCAAGGTTGTCGTTCTCAACTCTGTTCAGTGAGCCAGACATTTTGACCTGAAGTCGAAGATCTTGGACAAGAAAAAGTGTGAAGATATCTTCTGTAGTATAACGAAATCGGATATAAAATAATCACTATTATTTTTATCCCCACGCAGGCGCCAAGCTGTTTAACGTGAAAATGGTAATGACAATTAATTTCTTGATAGGACTCTAAAAATACGTAATTTATTTTTGTGCTAGTTGTTAGAGCAGTTGATACTAGATGTGTGAAGCGCAACGGAAAAACACGAACTAAAGTAGGGTTATATTCAAACTGAGGGGTTTGTTTTCTGGGCCTTAGACTAACTGATAAGGGGCCTCGGGGTTGATGTCTAGGCTAGGGCTCGAGCTATCCAGGATAATCAGGAATCGGCTAATATTTATGATATAATTAAAGGGGGATTTTTATGGATAATATAAAGAAATAAATGAAGAACAAGTATGAAAGCAATAAATGAAAGTGGTAGTCTCGAGCGAGTAAGTTAGAGAGAAAAGAGGGAGAGTTGTTATTGATTTTGTGTAGAATGGTTGGAACAACACCTGTTCCTTACAAAGTGGTGAGGATTCCCATTATATAGGAGGGGAAATCCAAAATAGTGCAAAATTTATTAATTGTAAAGGCATGGAGATGGGATAGCTAGATGTGACACCATGATACAGGTTTCGAACAAGCTAGTTTGCTAGACTTAGCCCCGTGCCTTCGGAGTTCCCCATTATACTCTAACCTCAACAAGTATCCTCTTTAGGTCGGACCTCGACGAGCTCCAAGGGAGGGAATTCGGTCACAGATTCGCATCATCGGGGTCTCGAGGGGTTCTTCTAATCTGACTTTGCTGTGTTTCTTCTGGTAGACTCGATTGATGATATCATGTGTTATTCTATGTTCTAAATATATTTCTCATACTCATTGAACTGCTACTAAGTGCCAGTGTCGACCTCTCGCTAATACTTCTTCGAGGATACTCTTGATACTTTCTGAGTACTGTGGTTTGTACTCATACTACACTTCTGCATACTTTTGTGCAAACTAGAAGGTAGGTACTAGTAGTGACCATTGAGTTTCTTATGAGCTTGGTTGGAGGCTTTTTGGTGAGCTACTTTACGTGAACTGATTTGCAGCACATGAAGTCTCATTTTCCTATTTATTTATCGATATCTTTATACATTCCTTACAGATAGATGTTGCACTTGATTGAGATTGTTTACTCTTGTAGACGCTCATGGTATTTTGACACTGGATTTTAGGCGTTGTTAGACAGTTGTGGTTGTATTAGACCATGTCTTAGACATTTGTACTGATCATATTTGTTTTGAAACTTATCTTGCATTATTAAGATATCATGACTTAGTTATTGGTATAGTAATTGGCTTCTACTACTATTGTTGAGCGTTGTCTTGCCTAACAAGTAGTTAGGCACCATCATAGCCTTTGATAGAAGTTTTGGGTCATGAAAAGTTGGTATCAGAGCTTTATATTCTAAAGGTTTCACAAGTCACGAGCATACCTAGTAAAGTCTTGAGAATCGGTATAGACACATCAATATCGATCCATGAGAGACTATAGGGATTTAGTAGATTTCCCTTTACTTCCTTATCATGCAAATTTATTTCAGCGTAAAGCTTGTATCTTTAACTTCTTCCTATTCATTTGTATGGGGTGTTGAGTACTCGGTATCAGTTAACGATTTGTGATGATGTTGCACCTGTGGCTAGCGATGTTTTTCCCTATGTTGAGGTCAGACTACTATCATCACTTGTGGAAAGGATTCTATCCATTGTAGCCCCATTGACAAAGTTGACTCAGAAAGGTGTTCCTTTTAAGTGGTCTAATATATGTGAGGATAGCTTTCATAGGGTCAAGATTGCTTTGACTATAGAACTAGTGTTTGGTTTCCTACTATTTGGGTACACACATAGTGTATTGTGTTGCTTTACGCATTGGTCTTGGTGTGGTGTTGATATAGAATGATAGTTTAATTGGTTATGCGTCATGGCAGTTGAATACCCATGAGAAGAATTGTTCATTTTATGATTTAGAGTTAGCATTTATTGTGCATGAACCTAAGACTTTCAGGTATTATATGTATGATGTCTCATGTGAGGTATATATATGTGTTCCTGATGAGTGGTAATTTTTCCACTCATTCTAGCCTCTTTTCCTTAGCTTTTACGTCTATTTAATTATAAAATAAGGTTGTTTATGGTGGTTATTGTCATATTTTCAGGTAAATGATGCCACGAGGCGATTTAAGTTGAATTGAAGTGGAATTGAGCGAAAGAGGGTGGAATGATGCAAAAATTCATCCAGTGAATTTCGATTTTGCAGAAGAACGTCGTAGAAGCGACGTTCGCTTCTATCATTGGTGACCGCTTCTGCGGATTAGGAGGATCAGGCAGTAACCGCTTCCTTAGGTGAATTTCTGCTTTTGCGGAAGCGCAGAAGCGCTCAAATGTTCGCTCTTGCGATCACTTGCACTATTGAGGATTTTGTCCTCTGCGATTAGACTGGCTTCTTTTGCGAAATTGCATCTGCGATTATTGTTCCGCAGATGCGAAAGTAGTGCATCAGGCCTGGATAAAACAATCATTTTTATCCTTGTCCAAGCATATCTTTTGGAAATCTTTGGCATACTTTCAGTCCTTAGAGACTAGAGAGAACAAGCTGAAAGCTAGGGTTTTGGACAAACACACATGGGTCTTGAAGATTAAAGCTTGTGGTTAAGATTTTCTTACCCATTTATGTTTGTTTCTTCATTTCCTTGCTTTGTATTGAATATTTATGTGTTTAGTATTTATTTCCTTCACTTGAATCTTTTCACTTGAATCTTTTTTATAGGAATATTCATATTTAAAGTGTGGATTAAATACCGTGTTGTGATTATGTATTGAATGATTTTTATGTATTTATGAATTGAGTTATGGTTACTTTAATTATTCTAGTTCTTTAATATTTTCAAAGGGATTAACTAACCCTAGGATTCGCCCATTAACTCTGAATTGATTTTGGGAAAAATAGTTTGGGGTTGGGAAAGATTAATTAACAAGAACTTGAGGCATTAACCCTCATTTTATAGATTCTACCTAGGGATTGAATTGAACTACTTGTAGCCTTCCGGGTGTGCTTAATCTTCTAATTATTTTAGGGATAATTCATTTAGGAAGTCTTGTTAGTCTTTAGAAGAAGCTAATTAAGAATTTTATCTGTGGCTAATTAACATAAACTCGCTCATATTTTTAAACTCATGAAATACATTGGATCGTTACTTGAGTGTAATTCCCAATGCATCCATGCTTGTGGACATTGATCATTTTACACTTGATTTCTATGTTAGTTACATTTTTGCATTTAGATATAAAAACATTTTCAACCAAATTAGTGGTTGGCATTGCGCAACTAGCGATAATTTTCTTACATTCCTAATCGCCTACACATTGTTCTCTATGGGATTTGACCCCGACTCATAGTTGCTTAAATTATATTGCATGTAACCGTGTCTATTACTTTTTAGCGGTGGATTTGGACGTCATTAGTTCTAGCAAAAGGATTGAAAGTAAAGCAATAGAGAGTACATGTAGTTTTGTATTCATTCCAGCAAATGAGAGGCCTTTGGCCTACCGATGTCAGGCCTTGGCTAATAGAATAGTAAGATTTGGATATTTTTGAGCTAAGTAGAGTTCTCGCTTTTGTAGTTGTGCATTCATCCTTTTTTATCATATTAAGGCTCATCAGTAAAATAATCTCAATTTCTTGTTTGTTAGGGCACGATGTTCCGAGATTGTGCTATAGTTATGGTCATTAGAGATGACAGTGTACTTCAATTATAAGGTTGATTTTTGTTCTAATATGGATATTTTTAGGGTGTTGATACTTGATGAGGCTCATGGTTTGCAGTATTCTATTCATATGGGTGCTACAAAGATGTATTATGATTTGAATCAGTATTATTACTGGCGGAGGGAATGGCATTGTTTGACATGTTTTGCGGTGTTTGAATTATCAAGAGGTCAAGTATGAGCATAAAAGTCAGGTGGTTTGCTTTGGATTACTAATATACCGAAGTGAAAGTTGGAGGATCTCATAATTGATTTTGTGATAGGATTTTCACGGTCTTTTGATGAATTTTGATGTTATTTGGGTCATTGTGGACCATTGACTGAGTTAATATATTTTATTTTTGCAATAACTACTTAGATTAAAAGAGTTTGAATTTGGCGAGAATGGTTTTCTTGAGATATAGAGGGAATATATATTCTTCATTATCATCTTGGTATGCAATATAGTATTGGGTTTTTGGATGTGTTTATGGGGCTTTCAGATGTTAATTGATGGGATGAACTAGATTCTTATAGCCTACAGATGAGTGTAGACTCGGAAGATTGACTGACTATATAATGGTTGTACCCATGACAAGGTCAGAGAAAGATGTTGATATGAGGCTAATTAGGTAGGCTATCTCCTGCGAGAGGGATAGAGGTTGTACATATTCTTATGAGGTTCTTACAAAGAGTTTTACCTTCTATCCAAAGGGATGTATGATTCACGATGTAAGTATAGATCATTTGAAGAAGACGGAACAACTATCACAAGGCTGAGTGTGCATTAGGGCTGAAAATATGGGATGCATTGTGGTTTGTGCGACATGAGCTTAAGAAACATTCAGGTGAGTAAATATGTGAAATTATGGTACCTGAGGAGAAAAGTCATAGGTTATTGGATGGTGTATTGTGGGTTAAACCTAAGTGGTGGAGTCTATCATTGACAATAGGATCACATGGCATGTATTTTTTGTACTTTCATGATTTTGGTATGATTATGGATTATTTATGACTTGAGGAGGATAACATCGAGGATGAATCAAGTAAGGAATTTGCTGGATGTATGATGTACTACACCTGATTGATATATGGAGTTTGTGGAAGGACACGAGTTTGACATTCCTCATTGTAGTGTAGAATGGGGAAGGTTTTAATCGATTGCTTGAGGACGAGGTTTCTTATTTTAGAGTATTTATGTGCTAAGGGAGCACTAGTCATTCGGGACTAGGATAAAGTGTCTGACTCTCGGGAAAGGTTCTAGTAGGTTCAAGGTCCAAGATGTGGTACCTAAGGAATTTTGTATTCATGTGTCGCTAAGGATTTGAGATTTTAATAGGATTATCAAAGAAACTTGGAGTGTTTATGTGTCATTGTAGATTTTGTGATGAATGGTTTGAGAAGTGAAGAAAATAGCTTCAGATTCATAGAAGAGCTCATCAGCGCAAACATTTTGGTTTGAGGTACTCTTGGGTGCATGAGAAAGAATAACGTGGTATATGGGTTCTAAGGCAATGTAATTACATATTGAGACCACTTGGGAAGAGTTTTGGTTAAGGACCTTAGTGTACTAGGAAAGAGAAGTGTTTCCTTCAAGGTAGGTCATGCGTAATCAAAATAACTGATATAAGTATAGCAACGACTTAGATCAGCATGGTAAAGGGAATGATCGGTTCCCTTGGTATGATAGGGCATCACAAGCACGTTTGCGATCGGATTTTTTGTTTGGCGACTTGAAAGACTTGTTTAATTTAGAGAGTTTCCGTTCTGATGGCTTGGCAATGCAAAAATAGGTTTCGAAGAGTTTGTGATGGTTTTGACCACGCCTTGAGATTGATATCTTCTACGGTTATGATATGTTTGTTATGTATTGTGATTTTTTCAGTATTTGTGAGGAGGACCATCCTACTTGTTATTCAAAGTTTATATAAGGGTTATCGTATTTTCATATAATAGTATGATAGACGTAGTGAGTCGTGTAGGATTAGGATTGAACAGACAATGTTATGCTTTAGTTTTGAAAGTAAGGTCATTAATCCTAGATGGCATGAGAGATTTCTAAAGATTAAAAGTATTATACCACTATCTTATGTCTCCTAAGAAGGGTATGTGTCGCAAAAGATGCATTACGTTTTAATTTGCAGATGATTAACTAGCATTAACACAATAATGTGGTTGATAACCATTAAGGTTCATGTTTAGCTTCTCGGTGTGGAAGATTTATAGAAGTACTTCTCATGATGAGATTGTATACGTATGATGTTGCGGTCATCTAAGTGAGGGAGTTAGACACCATGTATAGGGAGTTTTGTATTCCTGAGGTTAGAGAATTAATTCATAGGGGTAGACTTTCCTATTATTGTGGACTGGGAAAATGTGTTAAAGGTTAGATGGCCAACTGTATGTGTCATGAAAATGGTCATTGTGGACTTTTTGAAGGATATATACCTATTTTGTAAAGGCTTAAATCATGCAAATATGTATTCTACATTGGATTGAATTTCCGTACTCAGGGCATCATTTACTATAGGTGTGTCATCAGGCAGAATGGATCTTATTCATGCCTTGATTTTTTTTCATGTGTTAATCTTTTATGCTATGATGGGTTTTGCGACTGCATTATTATTCACACTCATGTTGCGGTCTTGTTTAGTCCTTGTGGCGATATGAGAGCGAAAGATCTATTGAGATGTTGATTTTCTTATTTCACCTTTGTCGTGCTTACCATTTTCATAGCGTATCATGCTATACATCTCCCCATGATTATGTTTATGCACTTTACATGCATATTATTGTTACACATGTGATTGGTGAGTATGATAATTTTTGCCCAATGGGTATTCCCAAAGGCATGGCTTCACCCTTCGTACATTAACACTCTCTCACAAATATCAGACACGGTATCACCCTTCATGCTTTAACAATCTCTCACAAAAATCGTGCACGGCATCACCCTTCGTGCTTTAACACTCTTCCTTATCCAATCAATAAAATCACATTAAAATCCCAGCCGGGGAATAATAGTACAACAATCATATCCCGACAAGGGAAACAATATCAAAACAATAACATCCCGTCAAGGGAGATAACATTGAAACAACAATATCCCGGCAAGGGAGACAATATCATAATTCTCTTTTCTTTTTCACATTCTCTTCACAACTCAATTCACAATTTGAGCCAATGCTCTATAATGTTCAATTGCAAATTACACTTCCACATCATTTTACTACTTGAGCCAATGCTCTTCAATGTTCAAATACTAATTTTACTTCCACGATCCTTGCTCAATAATAGAAATCATCACCTAAGGCATGAACAATACAAACGGAGTCATATTAATCATAGTATAAGACTCACATGCATCCTTGACCCCAACGTATAGATACTCGTCATCGTGCCTATGCATCGTACTCAACAACTAACACCTAGTAAATAGGACACAACTCCTACTCTCTCAAGATAAGGTTAGACCAAACACTTACCTCGATTCGAAGAACACAATTCAAGCCTCAACTACCACTTTACCTCTTCTTTCCACCACCAATTCACTTGTGTTTAGTCACGAGTTACTCAACTATATCAATAAAGTCTAAATGAATCAATTCTAATGCTTGAAATTTGGTTTCCTAAACTTTTTCCAAAAACGTTAAAAATTAACCTCGGGCTCACATGGTCAAAACCCGAGGTTCGAACCAAACCCGATTACCCATACCTAAGAACCCAAATCTATAATTTGTTTTAAAATCGAACCTTAAATTGAGGTCAAAATCCCCAAAAGTCAAAAATCCTAAGTTCTACCAACAACACGCAATTTACATCACGAAACCCTTGTTTTGAATTAAAATCATGTAAATAGATTAGATTAAAAGAAATGAATTATAAATGACCTACAAACGATTTGGAAGAGTAGTTATTTTTGAAAAATTTCCCAAAGGTGTTTAGGTTTTGAAAAGTTTTTAAAAATGGTTGAAATCCCGTGTGAAATTCATTTTAGCAGGTCTCTCATGTCGTAATTGTGACCAAGGTTCGCAAATGCAAACCCATAAGAAACCTACTTTCTTTGCATTTGCATTCAAGGTTTTGCATTTGTGACGTCCTGTTCTCCTCGCATTTGCGAAGCTGCTATCGCATTTGTGATATCACAATTGCGATAAATACATCACATTTGCAACCAAGGCAGCCCAGGACATCTTTGTATTTTGTAATACAAATTTCGTATTGGCGGGCTCAGATTTCCAAGACAGGAACTGCAAAGCCTGTAGATCTACACGACAACAGCAATTTCCTATTGTAAAGCCCCGGAAAATTTTTCCAAGTAGTGTGAGATTTCTTCGTGCCAAGGTAGGCTAATTTTTTTAGTTTTTGTGCAAATGAGGATTCATGATATAATGGGTATCAATTATATGTGTTAATAACCATATAAGTCATGTTGGAGATGAATATGTGTCTAAGGAGAGGCCTATGTCTAAGCCAAGTTGGAAAATTTCATATTAGACAAAATCTGCAAATGAGTGCGCAGAAGACCTCACTTTGAACGATCATATCTCTAGTTATGGAAGGAGTTGTGTGAGGCACAACCTGTAAAATTAAAGCCTTTTGTGTCTAGTTTCAAACCCAACAAACCATTTGTTATTTAAGGCTGAATACAGAAAGTGATGATCATTTTACTAATCATGTGTCACTAAAGCGCCCAGATGCACGCCCGCGCTAAAATGTGCGCGCCCAAGAGAGAACACTGGGAAAATTAGCGCACCTAGGTGCACCACCGCGCTAGCAGCGGGCCTCTAAATAACCCACGACCGGGTCTAAAGAGTTCCTAAGTTATTATTAGGGTAAGGGCTTGCTCTCTCAAGGGTATTTCGTCCCTAACTTCATTCCCATGATCCAAGGTAAAGTTTTTGGAGTAGTTTGAGTGATTTCTACACCTAAACACTTATACTAACAACGATTAATCTTCAAAATCCTTAGATTTCCTTTAAATCCTTGAATTCATCAAGAACACCACACGTGGGGATTCTTATAATTCTTACTTATATCTATCATCACTAACTACTCTATGGTGATTATTCATGTATGGTATATACATTAGAACTCATAGGATGGTGATTGGGAGCCGTAGGTGCCTAACCTAGGTTGTGTTAGTATTGTAAAGATTGTGAGAAGGGTCATTGAGGTATGATTCTTGGTATAACAGTATTATATGTGCATGCATGTGTAAATAGGGTTGTGGGAAGATTGATGAATATAAATAGGTAAATATTGGGTTGGGGAATTAAGGAAATCTTGGAAAAGAGAGTTAAAATCAAGATGTTCAACTAGTGTTTGATAAAAAGCTCCAATGAGCTGAAACCATGAATACCTTCCTAATTTGTGTTAATTTTTTTATGTCTCAAGTAGATTAGGATTTCTAGAATTTCCGAAACGTCATAGTAATCAGGGAAGCTTAAACGAGGTATGTATGGCTAAACCCCCGTCTTTTAGAAATCGAGCTTCATCGACGTTGAGTGAATATGGTAAGATTAAAGTTGAATTATTTAGTCGATTATTATTTTCCATGAATTGGTGTTGTTACCTCATAGGTGTGAAATATGTGTCTCAACATGATTAAAGTGTTATCTTGATAACTTGAAAGGGGCAAAAGATATGAATTAGGTATTAAAATTCTAAAACCTTAAAATTAAATTGGAGTTGCCTATATTATGTCAAACTATGTGAAATCCTATGTGTATAGAGATGTTGAAATAAGTCAAATGAATTTTAAAAATAGAGTGTGGCCAATGTGCCGAGAACTTGAACTGAAATTGTATAATGTCATGAATGGAAAATAAGGATTCAAGAATATTTGGTGTAGTTGCTTTCTTGTTCCTTTGATCTATTTTATTATTCGGGTTGGTATATCCCCACTATTGATTGGCAAGAATCCTTTATTTTTGATGGTTCTATTTCTATTGAATTTGAAAATATATGATCCATGGAGTATATGTTACATTGATATTGATTGGTGAACCTTGGAAATAAAGTGATAAAAATGTGTAAAACGGAATACGGTCACAGTGCCAAGAATAAAAAATCATGTGAATGGACAAACTAGCCAAGGAAATACTGTTGTTGTTGGAGACTAAAAATACTAATTGGAATCTATAAAATGTGAAGGATATTGAGGTAAGTGTGGTTGCATTCATGCTATACTTGTGTGCTTGTGTTCATATCACAATTGCGTGCAATATTAAATTGAAGCAAAAATTTTTTTGGGGGGGTATCATTAGTAACATAAGGCTCACTCCTAAAACTACACGTGCCGGTGTAAGGATGGATCATGGCAATTTCCCTTAATTAGGATGAACCTGGTAACATTTCTGAATTTGTAACGCCAACCCACACGGCATAAGTGGGAAGGAACCTTAGTCGATTGGGCCGTGATCGGATGCCTAGCCGTATATGTGGTGGTATTATGTTGAGAATCAAAATCTAGGGATTCAAAATCTGGAAATTCAAAAATTGTAAATCTCGATTGTGGTACATGTCCCTAAAGGGACGACCTAGCCGATCGGGTCGTGATCAGACTTCGTGTTAACATAGATTGTAGTACAACTCACATCAGTGCTAATGATCTCCCAACCAAAACCTAAATATTTATTATATTTTTGGTTAACCAAAGGAGATACAGGTTTAAAATGTGTTGCTTGTATATTGTTGATCGTGACTTGCTGTTTTGTGAAAATTGTACGATTCTTTGATTTGACGAGGTGGTGATTGTTAAAGCTTTTGAAATTACTTTATGATTCCTATACTATTGTTGGTAGTTCTTTCTAACTATATGGTGATTAGTCATAGATACAAGTGCTATTCACTAGCACTTGCGTCACCTTGGCCGAGGGCGATGTATCGTTTAATGATACATGTAGTTCCACAGCGAGCAGCATCGCCCAGTGATAGCAGTACCCTCTTCCCACCGGTCTTTGTGAGCCCCACTCCATCCGGGGTTCCTGTCATTTATCTTTTCTTCATCTTCTCATTATATTTTAGGGTATAGCCGGAGCCTTGTTGCCGGCATTTCTATATTACTCTTCTCTTGTAATTAGAGGCTCCGCAAACTATTGCAGGTGGTGGTTGATGTTGGGAGTCTGGGATAGAACTGTTGGTACTTGATAGGCATGTTTTTCATTAAACTTTTAATATTTTTGAAAACTAAATGAAGTAATTAGCTGGAATGAAATGAATGTTACTAACGGCAGATTTCTTAGTATTTGATCGAATGGGATAATATCTGCTCTTTATTTATGAACTAGTTTGTGTAAAAGGTAATCTAGCGAGCTTGCTCAGTCGGGTTTACTCGGTTGAGCGCCAGTAGCGTCCTACGGTTTTTGGGGCGTGACACCTATGTCCAAATTTCACTCTGTGGCCTATCCAAAAGTCACCCGAGCCCTCGAGGCTCCAAACAGAAATAGGACATGTACCAGGCACCGGAACCAAAATACGGGCTCGATACCATCAAATTCAATTACATTAAAATTACAAAAAACTCAAAACTATTCTGTTAAAAAATTTTCTTCATTAATTCATTTTCGGGCTTTAGACCTCTGAATTCGATTCCGGGCATGCGTCCAAGTCCCATATTTTCTTACGGATCCTCTGGGATCATCAAATCACTGTTCCGGGTTCGTTTATCTAAAGTATTGACCAAAGTCAGCCTAAATTCATTTTAAAAGCAAAATTTATCATTATTCATATATTTTCACATAATGGCTTTCCGGATAAATGCCCAAACTCTATACGCAAATCGAGGTGATACAAAAAAAGACGTTTTGAAACCTCGGATTATAGAATTTATTTCTCAAACAAGTGATAACCAAGTCATCACATTCTCCACCTCTAAAACAATTGTTCGTCCACGAACGGACATAAGTAGAAAGTACCTGAGTCAGAGAAAAGATGGGGATAACGGCTTCGTGTATCGGAGTCGGACTCCCGGGTCTATGCCTCAACAGGTTTACCTCTCTACTGAACAAAAATAGAAGGGAAACTTTTCGATCTGAACTGAAGAACCTGTCAGTCTAGAATAGTTACCGGCTCCTCCTCGTAGGACAAGTCCTTGTCTAACTGGATAGTGCTAAAATCTAGCACGTGGAATGGATCTCCGTGATACTTCCGAAGTATGAACACATCAAACACTGGATGCACGGCTAATAAGCTCGGCGGCAACGCAAGTCTGTAAGCCATCTCTCCCGCTTGATCAAGAATATCAAACGGACCAATGAACCTAGTGTTAAGCTTGCCCTTCTTTCTAAATCTCACTACGCCCTTCATAGGCGACACACGAAGCAACACCCACTCGCCAACCATGAATACCACATCCCGAACCTAACAGTAAACATAACGCTTTTGTTTGGATTGAGTTGTACGAAGACAATCCTAAATCATCCTAACCTTATCCAAGGCCTATTTTCTTGATCCATACCAAAAAATCGAGCCTCTCCCAAATCAAACAACCCAACGTCGACCGATACCGCCTACCATATAAAGCCTCATAAGGAGCCATCTAATACTACACTGGTAGCTGGTGTTGTAGGAAAACTTCGCTAAGGGGAAAAACTAATCCCACGAGCTTCCAAAGTAAATAATACAAGCTTGGAGCACATCCTCCAAAATGTAAATAGTACGCTCGGACTACCCATCCATCTAAGGATGAAATGTTACGCTCAACTCAACCCGTGTGCCTATCTCACGCTAAACTGCACTCCAGAAATTTGAGGTAAACTGCGTACCTCAGTCCAAAATGATAGACACAAGCACCCTATGAAGACGAACAATCTCGCGGATATAGATCGTAGCTAACCTCTTGGAAGAATAGGAAACTGCACCAGGAATGAAATGTGCTTACTTAGTAAGCCTATCAATAATAACTCATATTGTATCGAACTTCCTATGAGTCTGTACGAGTCCAACCACGAAGTCCATACTGATATGCTCCAACTTCCACTCTGGAATATCAATCTTCCGGAACAAACCACCAAGTCTCTTATACTTGTACATTACATGCTGATAATTCAAACACTGAGCCCCATATGCAACAATATCCTTCTTCATCCTCCTCAACCAATAATACTACGGCAAATCATAGTACGTCTTAGCGACACCCAGATGAATAAAGTACTGGGAACTGTTGGCCTCCTCAAAAAACAAATCTCGACACCCATCCACATTAGGCACATAAACTTGACCCTGCAGCCTCAAGACTCCATCCTCTCCTAATATCACCTGATTAGCAATGTCGTGCTGCATCGTGTCCCTAAGGACACACAAATGAGAGTCATCATACTGCTGATCTCGGATACGCTCCAATAAAGAAGAAAGAATAAATGTGGAAGCTAGCACACACCTGAGCTGAGAAACACCACACGAACTAATTGGCCAAATCTTGAACATCCAAAGCAAGCGGTCTCTCACTGACCGGAATATAAGTAAGATTGCCCACACTAGCTGACTTCCTACTTAAAGCATCGGCCACCACATTAGCCTTTCCCTTATGGTGTAAGAGTGTGATATCATAGTCCGTTAATAGCTCCAACCACCTTCTCTTCCTCAAATTTAGCTCCTTATGCTTGAACAAATATTGCAGACACTTGTGATTTTGAACACCTCACATGACATGCCATATACATAATGACTCCAAATCTTCAATGAGTGAACAATGGCTATTAACTCCAAATCATGAACTGGACAATTCTTCTCATGAATTTTCAACTGGCGTGAAGCATATGCAATGACCTTGCCATTCTGCACCAACACCGCACCAAGTCCAATACGAGATGCATCACAATAAACTGTATATGGTCCTGAACCTGATGGCAAAACCAACATCTACATCGTAGTCAAAGCTATCTTGAGCTTCTGAAAGCTCACCTCACACTCGTCCGACCACCTGAACTAGCATCCTTTTGGGTCAACCTGGTCATCGGGACTTCAATAGATGAAAATCCCTCAACAAACCAACGATAATAGACAGCCAAACCCAAGAAACTCCGAATCTCTGTAGCTGATGCAGGTCTACGCCAGTTCTTGACTTCCTCTTTCTTCTTCGGATCTACTTGAATACCCTTTGCTAATACAACATGACCCAAGAATGCAACCTAACTTAACCAGAACTAATACTTTGAAAACTAAGCATATAACTGAGTATCTCTCAAAGTCTGAAGACCAGTCTCAGATGTTGCTCGAGCTCCTCCCGGCTACGGGAATAGATCAAAATATCATCAATGAAGAATATCAAAAATGAATCCAAGTAGGCATGAACACTCGCTTTATCAAATCCATAAAAGCTATACGGGCATTTGTCAATCCAAATGGCATCATAAAGAACTCATAATGCCCATACCGAGTGCGAAACACTATCATATAGACATCAGATGCCCATATTCTCATCTGATGGTAGCTATATCTCAAGTCAATCATCAAAAATACCTTGGTACCCTGAAGCTGATCAAACAAATCATCAATCCTCCATAATGGATACTTATTCTTTATTGTAACCTTGTTCAACTACCGGTAATTTATACACATCCTCATCCATACTTCATTCTTCTTAACAAACAACATTGGTGCACCCCCAAGACAAGACACTAGGTCTAATGAAGTTTTTATCAAGCAAGTCATCCAACTGCTCCTTCAATTCTTTCAACTCAGGCGGGCCCACCAGATACAGCGGAATAGAAATAATCTAGGTGCCTAGAGCCAAATTAATGTAGAAGTTAATATCCATGTCGGATCGCTGCAGATCTGAAGGAAAAACCTCAGGAAACTCTCGAACAACAAGCACATAATCTATAAAAGGAACCTGAGCACTAGAATCACTAAAATAATCCAAATATGAAAAACACCCATTCTCGACCATACGTCAAGCCTTCATATATGAGATAACACTACGGGTACAATGACCAGGAGTCCCTCTCCACTCTAAATAAGGCAATCTCAGCTAGGCTAAGGTCAGAATCTTGGCATGACAATCCAAGATAGCGTGTTAAGGTGATAACCAGTCCATCCCCAATATGACATCAAAATCAACCATATCCAAAAGTAACAAATCTACACGAGTCACAAGACCCCTAATGAAAACTATACATGAATGATTGACACGGTCTACTACATTTAAATTACCCACTTGTGTGGACACATATATAGGATCACTGAAGGAATCACTAGGGATGACAGATATGGTACAAAACAAGATAACACATAGGAGTATGTAGATCCTGGATAAAATAGAACTAAAGCATCTCTACTACAAACCAGAACAGTACATGTAATAACTGCATCGGAAGCCTCAGCCTCAGGCCTGGCTTGAAAAACGTAACACCGAGGTTGGGCCCCACCACTTCGAACTACATCTTTGGGATGGCCTCCTGCTGGCTTGCCTCCACCTGTAGCAGCATAATCTCCACCTCTAACACCTCTACCTCCACATCCAGCATTTCTACCTCCACCTCTAGCTGGCTGAGAGGGATGTGGAACACTAAGTGCCTGAACCATACGGGAACCCTGATGCTTAGAGCTAATCAATGCTTGAGGACAAAATCTAACATTATGCCCTATATCACCACAAGTATGACAAGCCCTCGGCTACTGAGACTGCTGACCTTGACGACCTGAATAACCACCCTGAAAACTCAGGACTGGCGGTGCACTAAATATGAGCTGGTGGTGCACTATAGGACTGCTAAAATGAATATTATATATGACAACCACATCCACCTCAAACACCGCGAGAAACCCGAAGTGCTAACTAAAAAGGCCTAGGAGGATGGCCTCTACTATACAAATCCCTGCCTCCAGACGAGGCACTCCTATATCTGCCTAAATGACTAGGCCTCTTATCATACCCATGAAAATCCCCCAATGATAGAACCATCTCAAATCTCCTAGCCGCATTGTCGAAATCCAGAAAGGAAATCTCGCTCCCCATCTCCTTCGCCATCTGAAGTCGAATAGACAGAATGAGCCCCTCAATGAACCTCCTCTCTCTCTCTCCCTCTCTCTTTGTAGGAAGTATAAAAAGAGCATGACGGGCCAAATCGATAAACCTAGTCTCGTACTGAGTGACAGTCATAGAACCTTGCTGGAGATGCTCAAAGTGCCTCCGATAGATCTCCCTCTAAGTGATAGAAAGAAAATTCTTCAGAAATAGCTGAGAAAATAGATCCCAAGTCAATGCTATTGACCCAACTTATCTAGGCAAACAATAATCTCTCTACCAAGTCTTGGTGGATCCAGATAACCGAAAAGCAGCAACGACCCTATTGGTCTCCACTATCCCCATGTTTCTAAGAACCTCATGAAAGCTGTCTAAAAAATCTTGGGTATTCTCAGAAGATGCACCGCTGGAAGTGGTAGTGAAGAGCTTAGTAAACTTGTCCAATCTCCACAAGGAATCAGCGAACATAGTTTCTCCATCATCGATCTGAGCTACCATACCCGGCTGATCTTCTCCAACTAGGTAAGCTGTTGGAGTCTGACCATCTGCTCCGGGGAGCGGATAGCGGGAGTCTCTGCTCCTTCCTCATCCTAAGAGATGGTTGGTGCTACCGAAAGTAAGCTTTCCTGGGTGACACTCTCCATAAGGCCCACTAGATGATCCAGAGCATCTTAAAGTACTGGGTAGTAATGAACCCCTCTGGAACTTGAGTTGGGCCCACCGAAAGTGCCTGTGCCAGAACCTCATCATCAAACTCAACTTGAGGCTCCAACGTTGTTGCTTCTACTCTCCGCTGACCTCTTCACTTGCCTCGGCCTTGCCCTCTGCAC
The DNA here is from genome assembly GCA_034376525.1 of Nicotiana benthamiana. Lineage (NCBI taxonomy): Eukaryota > Viridiplantae > Streptophyta > Magnoliopsida > Solanales > Solanaceae > Nicotiana > Nicotiana benthamiana. The sequence goes on along the minus strand of CM067329.1, from coordinate 132,909,479 downwards.
CTTGTGGGAGTTACTGCTAGGGGCTCGGGCTAGTGATCAGTGGATGAGGAAATGCGTGTTCTCACCATCTGCGAAATGACAGAGTATAAATTCAATTAGCATTGAGAAACCAAACCGCACGATAGGAAATAATAGATGTGAAGTTTTTTGTAACACTGTAGCCTCTAGGATAAATACACACATCTATGCACCGATCCCTCAAACTCTACTATGATTTTTTGTAAATTTTGAGACCTAAGTAACCTAAAGCTCTGATACCAATTTGTCACAATCCGAGTTTCTCACCCTCGAGAGTCGTGATGGTACCTACTAGTGAAATCTGAGAAAGCAAACCATTTGTATTAGTTACCTTTTTCCCATTTTAATCCTTAAACAATTAAGAATCAACATTATGTAAATACCGGAATTTAATAAGCGGAAGAACAGAATATATCAATTTAAATATTACCAATACAAATCCTTAAGCATAGACTACCAAGAACTGGTGTCAATATTTCACAAACGCTCTAGGAATACCACAAATAAGGGATAAAAAATAAATACAACATTGTCTTTGAAATACATAAATGAAACATGATGAAAGGATATAAGGAGACACCAAGGCATGCGAACGTCTACAGGACTGCCTAGGATCTGCAAATGAACTGAAGGCATCAACCCAAATCTAAGGTCTATATGCTCTAGTACTGGGATATTCACACAGTGCAGGGTGTAGTATCAGCACAACTGACCCCATGTGCTTGTAAGTGCCTAGCCTAATCTCAGGGAAGTAGCAACAAGGCTAGGACCAGACTACCAAGTAAACTTGTGCAGCTAAATCATATACATCGGAAAATAAAAGCAAAAATTTACAATTAAAGATAGGAAGAGGGAATCATGTTGGGGGGGACAACAAGCACTAACCGAAACCAACAATTAAATGCAAAGAACACCATAATTCAATAATCAATTGAAATCAGGAAAATTATAAACAAGTGCACGACATTAACCTTCGTGCTTTTACTCTCGTCCTCACCATGAAATTAATATAATTAGCACGGCATCACCCTTTGTTCTTTTGCCTCACATAATCATGGCACTGAATGATCCTTCGTGCATTATCACGAATATAAAGTCACGGAATTGTACATTGTGCAGTGCGACATCAACTTTTGTGAAACACTCTCTCACAAATATCGTACACAGCATTACCCTTTGTGCTTTAACACTCTCTCACAAAAATTGTGCACGGGATCACAGTTCCTTCTTTAACACTCTTCTTTACCCAATCAACATTCACAAAGTAATAAGGGCAAGGGAATCAATAAATTCACATTAAAATCCCTCCAATGGAACAATAGTAAAACAATCATATCCCGGCAAGGGAACAATATCAAAACAATAACATCCCGGAAAGAGAGATAAAATTAAAATAACAACATCCTGGCAAGGGAGACAATATCATAATCCTCTTTTCAGTTTCACATTCACTTCATAAATCAATTCACAATTTGATCCAAGGCTCTATAATGTTCGTTTGACAATTATACTTCCACAAATTATTTTACAACTTGAGTCAATGCTCTTCAATGTTCAAAATACCAATATTACTTCCACAAGCCTTGCTCAACAATAGAAATCATCACATAAGGCATGAACAATACAAACAGAGCCATGTTAAGCATAGTATAAGGCTCACAGGCATGCTTGATAGCAACATATAGATATTGTTACCATTCCTATACGTCGTACTCAACAACTAACACATAGAAAATAGGACACAACTCCTAATCCCTCAAGCTAAGGTTAGACCAAACACTTACCTCGATGCCACGAACACAATACAAGCCTCAACTACCTCATTACCTCTTGTTTCCACCACCAAATCGTTTGTATCTAGCAATAGGTTACTTAACTATATCAATAAATGCTAAATGAATCAAATGTAATGCATTAAATTAGGTTTTCTGAAGTTTTTCCCCAAAAAGTCAAAAATCGATCCGGGCCCACATGGTCAAAACCCAAGGTTTGAACGAAAATACGATTACCCACGAACCCAAATATATAATTTGTTTTTAAATAGGACCTCAAATCAAGCTCAAAATATCCAAAATTCAAAAATACTAAGTTCTATCCAAAACACTCAATTTCCCCCGATGAAAACCCTTGATTTTTAGTTGAAATCATGTAAACAGTTGGATTAGATAAAAAGAAATGAGTTAGAAATGAATTGGATAAGTAGTTATTTTCGAAAAATCACCCAAAGATGTTTAGGATTTAAACAGGTTGTAAAAATTGTTGAAATGTCGTCTGAAATTCATTTTAGAAGGTCTCTCATCTTGCAATTCCGACCAGGGTTTGAAAGAAACCTGCTTTCTTTGCATTTATGATCGGGGGTTCGAATTTTCGAACCTTGAGGATTCCTATTCTCCTTGCATTTGCGAAGTTGTTGTCGCAATTTCGATGAATACTGTCGCATTTGCGGCTAAGGCAGCCCAAGCAATCTTCGCATTTGCGATAAAAAATTTTACAAACGAATCCTGCAGACCCGCAACACAATAGCAATTTCTTAAGTCCAAATTTAACTCTATGGCCTGTCCAAAACTCACTCAAGCCCTCGGATCTCCATACCAAACATGTATGCAAGTCCAAAAATATTATACGAACTTGCTCGTGCGAACAAATCACCAAAACAAAATCAATAACTATGAATTTAGCATCAAAATAAAGAAAAATCTCATGAACTCTTAACTTCAAATTTTAACAACCGAGTATGCCCTCCAACCACTAATTTAATAGTTATAAACCGATCATTTACTTGTCTAACCTCTACCTTTAGCTTCCTGAGGTCCTTTTCCACCAAGATGCCCACTCTGTGTCTGCCTCCCTTACCTCCTGTGTGTCATAGTTTAAACTTGTCCACCGCCCGTGCCTTAGACACTACCCACATAATCGCTTGGACAAAAGCTATATTAACTTTTATCTTGTGGAGATATTAGCTAACTCTGTAAAATTCCATGTCAAAGTCACTATCTTCCTAGATCGAATTCTCAACCTAATAACTCCACTATGACCCTTACCACCCTTGACCTCAGCCCCACCTCCTGCTCCTTGCCCCACTCCCCGACCTACCTGAGGAAATATCCTTAATCCACCATCCTCACCCACAGCCATAGTAACCTATGTTATATTAAGGACCAAAAAGTAATAAACAAAGGTGCAATTACAAGATCTAAATATTGGTAACTAAATAAGCACACTGATAAAATATCTAAATGAACACAAAAATTGTTTAACACACACAAAAAATGAGTATAACCAACTCTTGAGGATAGAACTTGGGGTAGATTCTTGATGCACACGACATTCTTTCGGCATTTGACGTGTTCATGTACAAGTTCCCATAGAACCTTATTGATGCTCGTCCTGCTGTTATGCAATGTTTACACATGCACATCACACTCGTCTCTAATATTGCCACCAAATATTACTTGAAAAACAAAAAATATATCACGGAACCAACATGCGAAGGGGAGGAGGTTGTCGCCACCTACCGCTGGTGATTTGAAGCCCTAACAGAATCAATGAGGATAAAAAGAATCGAAAAAATGGTGGGAAAAAGGGGCCAAACAGCAGAAAATCACGCAAGTAAAACAAAGAAGAAAATAAAGGGATAATGGGATGCTCGAGGAGGGTGGGGCTAACACACAAGAATAAATAAGAAAGGAGAAAAGACAAAAGTGTCGGAATTAAGTTTACCGCCAGAATAAAATCACTATGATTGGTGACTACTGTTAGGTTTGGGGAGGTAGGAAGGAGAGAAGAAGGAGGATAGAGAAGGGGATATATATATATATATATATATATATATATATATATATATACATACATATATATATACATATATATATAGAGAGAGAGAGAGAGAGATTATCAAAAAACTTACCTGGTCGATTCGGTAGTCGTCGGCATCGGCAGTGGTACGGTGATCGGCTATAAAATAACCGTTGAATTTTAGAGAAAGAGAGAGAGATTTGGGAAGTTAGGAAAGAGAAAAGCTTTCAAAGTTGTGCCACTACTATGAGGATATTGTGTGGAAAAGAAAACTAATCACGGCCCATTAGGGAAACACAACAAAGTTATTCCAACAACGTGAACCAAATTCGATCACTCTTATGCACGTCACCTCATTAAAAAACATAAAATGTTAGAGTAAAAATACTCTCAACTAAAATCCTCAAGGCATTTGAAAGTTCTAAAAGTTCACAGTGTGTAATAAGGTAGTATCTTCCTAGAAACTTGTTTTTGAACCCATGGATTTTGATCTTCAATTCTCAATTTTCATTATTTTTGATGGTTTAAGACCTTGAATAAGTTACGTATTAGGTATTCGGATATGTTAGAATGTTTGTACGGGGTCGCGTGGGACTCGGGTGTGTTTCGGGGTAGTTTCGAACCATTTCAGTTGAGTTTTGCATTGCTGATTTCTGATGTCTTTAATGACCATCACAATCGTGGTAGCATATTCACGGTCGCCTATTTTGTTTTGAGGGTCGGGAGCTTTAATATTCATGTTTACAATGTACAACTCGCGTTCAAATTGATTTGTAGAATGGCTTCTGTGTTCAGATGGGAGATCCCGCGTTCACGAAAAGGTGGAGCTGGCTGGGGTGATTTTGGCCTTCGCATTCACGAATGTGTGTGAATGTTTGTCTTTCGATGCGGTTCTTCATTTGTTATCATTTTGGTGTATCTTGAGCGACAACATTTTGTGCTTTGCGATTGCGGAGCACTGGATCCCGCTCACATAGGGTACTTCGGTGCAAACTGTGTGAGTAGTGTATTTCGAGATTTTGCCCATTGTTTCATATTTTGTTCCTCAACCTTCGAGATAAGTGTATTTGAATAGGTATTTCTCTACTATATTTGAGGCATGTAACTTTTACTTGGATTTATTTATATGTCTTGATTCTCATGGATTTCTACACCTAAACATGGAATTTTAAAGATAAATTTTAGATTTTTGTATGCACTTTTATATAGTGTATTTTTATAATTTGAGTATAGATTTGGACTCTATTTGAAATCTTATCATATATTGGGACTCGTGAAGTTATGGATACTCGTGATCTACTTCTAGGCTCATGTTTTGACCATGTGAGACCAAGTTGACTTTTAATGATTTTTGGGGATTTGATTAATGATTGAAGACTTATTACTTGGAACTTATCCATAGAGCTTTGTTTGATATTATTGAGTTATACTTGACCATATTCAAATCATTTGTATTTGGATGTAAAATAAATGATAGTTGTTGATTTAAAGCTTGTCGGGATAAGGTAAATCTTTTGTCTATCTTTTTATGAGGGCATTTCCCCATATGTGATTTACTTGATACTTGTTACTTGATTTAGATGCCACATATATGCGAGTTGAAGAGTCTATGCATAATTAAGTTATGACCGTAGTAAGACATAGTTAGGTGTATATTCTACCTTATTTGGATCATGTGAATTATCTATTCATGTTTTGTTGATTCCATGACTACGCGTTGAAGCTTATCTATGTTTGAAAACTATACATAGGGTCTTGGTTTGTTGACTTGGCCATAATAATATTCTAGCCTTACTTGACTCAAGATTTAGAGATTATTCACTCTTATTGCTCATGTTTGGTAACATGATCAGACTTAAGAGTACTAAATGAAAATACATTGAACTGTTATAGAAAGTTGAATCACATAATCAGACGTAGCCATCTCTTATTCATATTGTTTGTCATCTGCATTTTGTTATCATATGCTGGTGCGTCTTTATTATATCATCTCATATGCATGTATGTGAGTTGGAGAGTTGGATATTAAGAAAATTTGAGGATTTTATTACTATGGACATTATGAGTGGATATTGATTAAAGAATAATATTGTGATTGGACAAGGTTTACATGCTACAACGTTATTATAGCCCATCGGATTGCACACCACAATCGCACTTGGATTGAATCATCCCTTCGGAGTCAGGTGATCACACATGTTGGCCCTATGAATGAAGGCACCCAGATTGGTGCTAGTTTGGACACTTGGCCAATGTCAGTTATATATAATTGTATAGTGAGGTTTTGGTATTGGATCATAAGCATGCATTGATAGCCTAGACCCATGCAAGGGATCTTATATATGTATGAACATTGAGTGACACATTATGATTATGAAAGGAGTTGAGATAATTGATATTGTACTCTATTTATTGTCTGAAAAGTATGTCTAAATATCATATTTGCTTCATTTATACTAGTAGTCTCGATTGATGATATCATGCTTTACTTCTTGTTCTAATTATGTTTCATATACTTCTTGAGTTGTTAGTAAGTGTCACTCTTGACCCCTCGCTACTACCTCTTTGAGGCCATATTTGATAGTTACTGAGTATCGTGGTTTTATACTCATATTATACTTCTGCATATTTTTGCGCAGATTTTGAGACAGGAACTAGTAGTACTTCTTCAGCTGCTTAAGAGCTTGGTTGGAGACTTCGTGGTGAGCTGGTTTACTTAAACTGATCCACAATACATGAAGCCATCTTCCCTATTTGTATATCTTTATACATGTATTTTCTTTCCAGACAGATATTGCATTCAATTGAGATTATTTACTCTTATAAAAACTCATGATGATGTGATGCCAAGTGTTTTGTGTTATTAGATAGTTATGTTCGTGTTAGACCCTATCTTAGACATTTGTATTTATGATATTGGTTTTGGATCTTATTCCGCATTGCTAATGATATCATGCCTCAACTAATGATTTAACAATTGGCTTATGTTGTTGTTGTTGAGTGTTGATTTTTTGTCACGATCCGAATTTTTCATCGTTGAGACATTTATGGTGCCTAACATTGAACCCTGTTGGCAAGACAATGTTAAGGATTATTTTACCTTTTTTCCTTTTTCTTTTAACAACTTACAAGAAAAAAAAAGTAATTCAGCAGAGTAAATGCGAAAGAATAGAATTTAATTTATTATCTGAATACAAATGGCAAAATCGCAATAAAACTTCACCCATAATTGGTGTCACATTCACGGACGGTCTATGAATACTACAATAATGGTCTGAATAAAAAATATACATCTGCCTTGAAAATAGATAAACAGAAAAGAAATATAATAGAATGGGACGTCAAGGCGTGCGTATGCCTGCAGGACTACATAGAAAGTGTAGAGTGTAGTATCAATCCAACCGACCCCATGTACTGGTAAGTCTTGAGCCTAACCTCGGTGAAGTAGTGACGAGGCTAGGACACGACAAACATCATAAACCTATGAAGTTAATCAGTATAATAACAAAGTAACAAGTACTAAAACTAACCAGAAATGAGCGGGAAAGGGAAAAATTCTATGGAGGTTTCAACATAGAGAATTACAGCAGTAAGGAATTTAAACAGTTGAAGCATATGAACCGATAACAACAATTGAAAATAGAAAACAGAAAATGCACGGCATCACCCTTCGTGCTTTTACTCTCAATCCTCACCATGTAATCAATAATATAAATGTGTCACAACCTTAGTTCATCGGTTGTAAACATGTCATGACTACACCTATTCTTCATGACTACACCTAATCTTCATGACTAGGTAAGCCTAACACATTGCAGAAGTAACAATATTTACGAAATTTAATAATCTAAAAGTGAAATAACATGAATAATGTGTATAGTTGTCGTCTAACACATACACTTTAACACTTAACATTCTGAAACTATCCCAAATATACGGAAACCCACGGGAAACACACGCTAAATGAGTATCATAATACGCTCTACACCGGAGTATCTAAAACAACATATATATAAGGAGAACGGCTATCGACTACTGCTGTAACGGAATAGAGACTTCGGTTCTGCGGACGTAGCAGATATACCCCAAGTCTTCGTAAGCTCCGTAATGCTACTGATAGTGCGCCTACGTAGAGGTACCTAGATCTGCACATGAAAATCATGTGCAGAAGAGGAGTGAGTACACCACAGCGATACTCAGTAAGTGCCAAGCCTAACCTCGGTCGGGTAGTGACGAGGAAAGGTCGAGGCCCTGCTGAGATAAAACATAATAAGGCTGACAACAATATGAGATATGCAGAAATACGGATATACATCTATGAAATAGTTCGGAGTACACAACAGCAATTAACCCGCAGAAAAATAAGATAACGTGGAGTAAATATCTCAATACCAACACCAATAATGAGGATCTTCCAGGATATCATCCTGTAGTCCATTTTGTCAATCTGTACGAAGAACTTCCGGGATACGGTCCCGTAGCCCACCGTATGAATATATCTGAAGGATCTCCTGGGAATCTAACCCGTAGTCCATCGCATATCAATACCCAGTACTAGGGGTATCTACCGGCTACATTGTCGTAGTTCCATATAACCGTGTAGGGGGATCTATCGGAATCGAACCCGCATTTCCTAAGTAACCAAACAAGGGGGAGCTACCAGAATCCCACATCCATAGTCCCAATGTAAATGTGCAACCAAAATCACAAAAATATTTAGAAATTGAAGTACAACAATACAAAGTAACAAATGATTCAAGCCTAACACTCTTCACATAATTTCAGTTAAGGAAAATAAAGCAAATAGGCAAAATTTGGATCTTCTAAACATGCTTTTCCATACTAGCACAGGCTATAGTAGCAAGTAGAATAAAGCAAATATGAAAAAAAACTCAGTTCAAGTACTTTAAGTAAAAATTTGGGTCTTCAACAATTAGCTCAAGTACGCGCTTCTCACCTCACCTACCAAGCATTCAGATATCAAATATCATACCCTAAGGGACAAAGTCCCCCACACAAGGTTAGACAAGCCAATTACCCCAAACCAGTGCAAAAATTAATAAGGAACGATGCCTTTTCCATGAGTATCCGACTGCGAGTGGCCCAAATCTATTCAAACCAATTACATATTGTAAATAACATCGCAAGCAACTAATTCCACTACTAAAATTAAAGCTAAGGCGTAAAAATAGGTAAAATGACCAAAATGCCCCTCAAGCCAACGTCTCGGAACCTAATAATTATTACATTTTCAGAAACCACGTACTCTCACGAGTCTAACCATATAAAATCTCATAAATCGAATCCACTCTCAAAACCCAATAGTTTAGTCAATTAACTTTCACCCAAATTCTTCCATTTTTTATCCTTAATTAAAATTTAAAAGGTGGATTTAACTACTAAATGATGGAATATAACTAGAAAGGATCATAGAAACGTTAACCAGTAATCTCCTCTTCAAAATCCTAACAAAATCGCCCTAGCCCGATCTCAGAATTGATTTTCCAACATTTGAAATTAAGCCTCGGATAAGCCCTTATGAAAAGCGATTTTTGCTTCTGCAGTCAAATGACCGCACATGCGGTCACCGCTTATGCGGCAAAACTAGCAATTATGTGGTATGACTAAGTTCCCAGGGGCCGCTTGTGCGGTCCAGGACCGCTTATGCGGTCACCACTTTTGCGGATTACGGTCCTCTATTACCGTCCATGCCAATTCCTCCCGGACCTCTTATGTGACTAAAATGCCGCATCTGTGGAACCGCTTATGATGCTCCTTTTCCGCAGATGATGAAACAACAGAAACAGCAGAACAAAACAATGCAATAACCTCCGAAATCTCCGTTTAACTAGCTGAATTCATCTCCGGGTCCCCGGGACCCCAACTAAAAGCACATTTACCATCTAACGCCTTGTCTGAACTTGTACCAATCCTTAAAACCTCCAAAACAACATCGGAAACCCGAATAAATCAAAGATTCAAGCTTAAGCACTTCAAGTTCCTCCAAATAAATCTTCCATCCAAAACCTATTAAACACTCATCCGATTGACCTGAAACTTTGCACACACATCCCAAATGACATGAAAGTGTTACAGCAACTTTCAGTTCCTTCCGACCCTCGGATCAAAAATTCACTATCGGGTCGGAAACATCCAAATTCTAACTTTCGGCCTTTCTAGCCTAAATGAGCTACGGATATCCAAAATACACTCCGAACACGCTCCTAACCCCAAAATCACCTAACAGAGTTAACAAAACCATCAGAGTCCTATTGCGAGGTCGTCTTCACATTGATCCGATTACGAACCACTTTCCAACACTTAAGCTTTTATTTAGGGACTAAGTGTCAAAAAATACTCCGAAATTTAACACCGAACATTGTGGCAAACCAAAATAGCTGAAATGAACTTAAGGGAAGCAGTTAATGGGGGAATGGGGCATAAATTCCAAAGACTACCGGCCGGATCGTCACAAATTGTGCACGGCAGCACCCTTTATGTTTTATCACTCTTTCTCACCATATGAATAGTAAAAATATGCACAGCATCACCCTTCTTCTTTTACCAATCTTCCTCACCATATGAATAATAGAAATGTAAGTGTTCACGACATCACCCTTTTTGCTTTATCATTCTTCCTCACCATATTCATAAGTATGAATGTGCAAGACATCATCCATTGTGCTTTATCACTCTTTTCTCACTCGATAGAAAATAATAGCATTTTGGCAAAGGATTTAACAATAAAAACAATAACATCCCGCAAGGGAATAAGCAATAACCAATCTAGTTTTAACAGTTAACTTCACGAAATAAGTATCAACTTGACTCAACACTCAACAATGATCAATTACAAAAACAAATATCATAAGTATTGTTCAATATAATCATCAATTTAAGCATGAACACTATATAATAAGAGTCACAACAGTCATAGTGTCAGACTCACTTGCATGCTTGACACCAATGTATGGATACTCGTCACCACACCGATACGTCGTACTCAATCCTAACATGTAGCAAATAAGACAACAACATATATTCCCTATAGATAAGGTTAGTCTAAACACTTACCTCTATTCCACTAAAAAAATCAAGCCTTAAATATCGCTTTACCTCTAGAATTTATCGCCCATTCGTTGCATGTAGTCATAAATAACTTAATACCATCAATAAATGATAAGGAACTCAATTCAAATTCGTAATTATAGGTTTCCCAAAATTTCCCCGAAAAGTCAAAAATCGACACCCGGCTCGCTTGGTCAAAACCCGAAGTTCGGACCAAAACTTAATTACCCGTTCACCCCCGAGCACGGATATGCAATTGGCTTTAGAACAAGCCTTAATTTGAGGTCTAAATCCCCAAATTTCAAATCACCCAATTCCCCATGAAAATCCCTAAATTTTGTGATGAAATCTTGTAAAAAGATGAAGTAGAATGAAAGAAATGAGTTAAAAATTGTTTACATATGATTTTTGGAAGAACTTTTCATTGGAAAATTTTCTATGAGAGTTTAGGGTTTCAAAATTTGAAATAATGAGTTGAAACTCATCTAATACTCTTTTTGAAAGTCATAGTTATCGCATTTACGATGCGAATCACGCAAATGCAAACACTGCATCGCAATTGCGAAGAATGTTCAGGCTTGCTAATATTGCAAATGCGAACATTTTTTCTCATTTGCGACATGTTCTTATCGCAAATGTGATGATGAAATTCATGATGATGGGCTATAATTTCATATTTAAGTCCCTTATTACACTCAAATTTATTGTACTTTGATTGAGTTTGAGATTAATTCACTAGTGTCTTGCACTAAGTATGTGTTTTATGCATTTTAAGAGGAATTATGAGCTATATAGGTGTTATGGAATGAATTCAAGTGATTTGGAGCATTGAAATCTCAGTAACAGCTCAAGCAATTAAGCCGGTATCGTGTTTGGGGGTCAATGGATGATTGTTAGATCAAACGAAGAATCTAGTAGAGAGATCGCGTGCTGTCTAGTAAAATATATGTACCTTTTTACTCATAACTCCGTTTAGGCTCCACAATATATAGATGGAATTCTAACTCAAAGAGCTACAACGTTCATGTTTTGAGTTTTTCCAAATTCGCAATGGAACAAGGTGAACAATGCGTGAGCTCATGTGTGAAGTGGCGCGAGATAAGGAGCAGGAGGCAGAATGATGTGCGAAGGAAGCGCGAGCTCGCGCTAGTCAATCCAGAAAAAGTGTCATTTTTCATATTCGAGAAGGTATAATTGTTTGGGACCAACTCTACTTGGTATATATACATAGGAGAACTTTTTTTAGAGTAATATTTGGATAAGGAAGAGCACAGAGCTGCCGAGGAGGTCGGGTTTCATCTTTTCTTCCTTCAAACTTAGTAAGTTTATGTTGCTTTGTATGATTTGTTGTTTGTCTACCATGTCTATGTGGAGCTAAACTTCACGTTCTAGGGTTGTGGTTCTTTCATGACTATTGTTATTCGGATATTTATTTTGAATACTTAGTTTATCATATTGGTTTACTTATTCAATCCTACACTTAATTATTTAATTGCTTGATCACCAATTAAATACTATCTACGAATCTAGAGTTGAACTCTGGTGACGTCCTAATCCACCGCTAAAAAGCAATAGATATGGCCGCAGCAATAAAATTACCCAACTATGATTCAGGGTCGAATCCCCACAGAGAAGAATGTGTAGGCGATTAGGAATGTAAGAGAATTATCGCTAGTCGTGCAGTTCCAAACATTAAGAGTTTGAGTTGAAAATTGTTTTTATATCTAAGATGCGAAAATGTATACTAACCTAAAAAGCAAGTAAAATGATCAATGGCTACAAGTATGAAAGCATCGGGAATTACACTCAAGAAACGATCCAATGTATTTCACAATTTTACAAATATGAGAGAGTTTATGTTAATTAGCCACGGATAATAATTCTTAATTAGCTTCTCCGAAGACTAACAAGACTTCCTAATTGAATTATCCCCAATCACAATTAGAATATTAAGCATACCCGGAAGGCTACAAGTAGTTCAATCCTATCCCTAGGTAGAATCTATAAAATGAGGGTTAACGCCTCAAGTTCTTGTTAATTAATCTTTCCCAACCCCAAACTATTTTTTCCAAAATTAATTAGGAGTTAATGGGAGAGTCCTAGGGTTAGCTAATCCCTTTGAAAACATTAAAGAACAAAAAACAACTCACTTCCTAAGTATTGAAAAATCATTCAATACAGAAGCACAACAAGGTATAAAATCAACACTTTAATAATGAATATTCCCATAAACAAGATTCAAGTGTTGGATAAAATAATACACACTTAAATCCACAAGCTTGAAATCAACAAAACCCAAGTGTGTTTGTGCAAAACCCTAGCTTCCAACTTGTTATTTCTAGTCTAAGAGGCTGAAAATAAGCAAAACATCCTCCAAAAGTCTGCTTGGACGAGAATAAAAATGATTTGGGGTGAGAAAATGTGAAATGCAAAAATTTCCCTTCCCAAATACAAAGCTTTGCAATCGCATGTCTTTTCCTGTGATCGCGTAAAGTGGCTGCTGAAGCTTCTGCGATTGCGTGGTTATACCTGCGATCGCGTAGGGTGGCTGTTGAAGCTTCTGCGATCGCGTAGGTTTACTTGTTCACGCTCTGCGATTTCGTGAACACTTCTGCCATCGCGTGGAGTTAATGTCTGCACTTCTGAGATCGCTTGGTCACTCCTACGATCGCGTAGAGTAATCTGCCCAGCAGTCATTTTTCCACTTCAATTCCATTCAAACCACCTCAATTCCATTCAAACCACCTCATAGCATCATGTACCTGAAAATCTCACAATAACCACAATAAACAACCTCATTGTACACTTAAAACGATATAAAAGCTAAGGAAAAGAGGCTAAAATGAGTGGTAAAATCACCCCATATCAACACCCCCAACTCAAAGTTTTTTCTTGTCCTCAAGAAAATCAAAACCAAAAGTTAAATGAGGATTCACCATTTCAAAACAAGTGGTATTGCCATAACTTTCATAACACATTCTCCAATTTAAACGCCATATTAATGGATTTTGTTGGTACTAACAATTAGGCTCACGTATGCACATCTTCTCCAAATAACTCCCTCACAAAGAAAAACAACTTCAAAATTATGCAAAGGGTTTCAAAAGTAATCAAGTGATCAACATAAGCCTCAAGAAGTGACTCAAAAGCACTAGTTCGCTAAAAATGCTCACTTTACTCAATTTCACCAATCTTTCCTAATTCATGTGCCCTCACAAAAAGAGAAAGTCCCAAAATTCACAATATTTATAATACAACACAAGGGACAAATTTTTCAAAAACACTCACTCTCACAAAGAACTTCAAGTGTTACAATATTTCATACCATAGGCTTGCCCTTATTTTAATTCATCGCCTATTCAAAAGTGATCAATTGGAGGTCTCATAAGGACTTTTTGAGCTTCTAATATAGGTTTAGGGACGGGTTGGAGAGACATTTGAGTACAAGTGACTTCACCCTACTTGAATACTACTCACATTTTTTTCATTCTTTTGCACTTTGCTTCTTTTCAAACCCTCATAGCCTCATCTTCATCTAGTTTCCAATATAGGACCACCTCACACCTCTTCTAATTTTTATACACATATTTTCTTTCTTACTTTTTTTCTTTTTTATCTTTCTGGAGCTTGAACAGTTTAAACAAACACTTTTTAGGCATGAGGTCCTAAACTCAACATACAACCATGCCACTTTTTTTTCGATCACACCCCCAACTTAGGCTTTAGCCTCATTCTCAATGTTCAAGGAGGGACAGGTTCAAAAGAGGGAATTGTTTTTAAAATAGGGAATGGTTTGTAATGAGTTGGCCAAAGAAAAGGTTTTAAGGCTTAAATTGGGTATTAGTGATATTATTTACACAAATGGAGGCTTGAAAGGCTAAAAAGGTTTTACAAATCAAAGCAATGAATGCCTAAGATCATTCCTCCAACCAAACAAAGTTTCATTAGCATGAAAAACAAACCGGGCAAGTTCTAGATGATAGAAGTAAACACAAAATTTATTTGAACAAACACTAACACACATGCCACATGAACTAATCAAGATGGATCAATTTTATTTTCTAATAAAAGCTTCAAGAGCAATATCAAACTACTGAGCAAAAAGAGTCACTAAAAGAGCCAAAATTGTATCACGAGATCAAATTTGCGCCATGAAACTTGTTTAAATTCAAACCTAATTGGAGGGGCATTCTCAATTCATAACTTACACACAAGAGACTAATATTATTAGTACCAAACAATCCAAAAGCCTCATCTTAGCAAACAAGACCAATTCCCTTAAGAAAGTTGTCAGTCTATCCATCATCAGGAAAAGTCAGCCGGTTCACTTCAAAAGTATTCCTTGGAAAAGAACCGTACCATAAAGAAAACCCAAGGAAATTTTATTTAAGGAAATTAAAATAAAAGAAAAGAAAACTACCTCAAAGATACTAAAATAAAAGAAGCTACTACTATTAAAATGGTCAATCTTTCCCTGGCTTGGGAGGTTTCATTTCAGGTTAAGCAGGGGATCAAGACTCTAATGCTTTCATTCCTTCAGCTTCAGATAGGTGAATCAATGGGCTCATTTTCTTTCTTTCTCTCGTCAACTGGGGAAAGGTTCCTCTAATCAATAAGAAAAATAGAAACTAACATTTACTAATAACATAATAACATTATCAATCTACACAAGTTCAAGTTCACAATCAGCCAAAAATAACCACTTCATGCTCCACAAAAACTACAACTACAAATTCCACATATAATCATCATATAAATAAGAGCCAGCCCAAACCGAAAATATTGCGTTGTCCCCACTGCAATTATGCAATTCAAGCCAAAATGAAAGAGGTGCTCCCTGAATGGTATCACTCTTCTCTGGAGGTGCTTGGAGGCTAAGGCTCAAAGTCATCAGCCTTGGTCTCATCCGATCCACAAAACTTCCTCAAAGTGCTCATGATCTTTTTGAGGAACTTGCTTTTTTTCTTTTCGTGCTCCATGTGTTTCTGTTGCCTTCTTTCAATTTTCCCCAGCTTGGCCTTGATGGTATGTTGATCCTTATCAAGGTCGGACATTTTGGGGTGTCTTCCTGCACCAGATGGACTTGCAGAGATGCTCTCTTCGAATGGTCCAGAAGGAAGTCCAGCTACGAGTTGTCGTACCTGAGTGTCCATACCATAAACCTGTCGAGAGATGTACCTGAGAGTGAGAGGTCCCTCCTCAAGTGGTGGGATGGTTGTACAAGTACTGGAGGCATCTGCATGAGCTTCATGAATCTCCGTCTCTGTGAACTGGCCAAAGTTGGGAGATGCTACATCGATTCTTCTCTTCTTTGGTGCAGCTCCTGCTGTTGATCGGAGTAAGGGATGGATGAGCTTTTCTGGGTTCTTCTCCTTTTCTGTAGGCTTAGGTTGCACCCAGCATCATAGCATATGTGGGTGATCAATTATGGGAAGAATAAGCTGTTGGTTCTCTCCGCCACTACCTCTGCTATCTCACCAGCAATGAGTTGTCCTATGTTCACCAATAAGCCCTCCAGAATAGCACAAATCACTCTTGCCTTTTCAGTTGTCACATCTGTCTCATTCTTTAAAGGCATGATGCCAGCACAGATGATAGAGAGAAAAGTCTTGGCCTCTGCAGTGAATTCTAAAGACTCGATCCTTGTTTGATTCTTTATCCATTTCGGCACATGTCCACCATGCAAGTGAGTGATGAACCATTGGGTACCCAACTCTTGCGCCTTGTCCTTGTACACCTGATTGTCAACATTGGCAAGATTGTAACGGGCATTGATCTGCTCTGGATTGAAACAGACTTCGCAACCTTTGACAGTAGCCACCAACTCATTGTTGAAGTCTGTCTCTACAGCATTTGCATAAAACTCTCTGATGACCTTGTAGTTGGATAGCCGGGGCTCTTCGGCGAAGCATATCCATCCACTAGTGAGCAATCTACCATGGAACTCAGGCCATCGGTCTTCCAGGTCGACCAACTGTATTCCTCTTTTCCTTATCATGCTTTTGGAGAGTTTTTTTGTCATAACGTTCAGAGCACCTGCGTGAGGAGAACATGTCAGCATCATAATATTCCTCTGCGGCAACTTGTTAGGCATATTGTTGCACATTTTCCTCAATTTCCAAATCCATTTTGTATCTCAAAATACCTACACACAAAGTATTCATGTCAAAAACCATACGGTGACTTTCATGATTGCACTTAGAGCTAATTAGACCAAAGAAACAGGTTAGAAAGCTTTCGGGTCAGAATGTGCAAAGCTACTGGCTTGCAGACTAGGCAGCAATGAATCGCGATCGCAGACACTGTCATTCGATCATAGAGAAGAAGATGTTGGAGACCTACGCGATTGCAAATAGCTGGACATGATTGCAGAGAAGTCACTGATTACCAAACGCGATCACAAACAAGATCCCGCGATCGCGGTGAACAAATTTTCTATTCAGCCATATTTAGAACTACGTGATCGCGGATATGGACATCGCGACCGCGAGGGTATTCTTCCTCGCCCAGAACCAGTTCCTTTGGGGCATTTCTTTGAACAAGTGGTGTACTTCATTGTTGACTGCCATTTTACACCACTAACACATACATTTATGCCCCAAACGTTGTATAAGAAAACTCTCTTTCTCTCAAACCAGTCACTCATAGCAAGCAAGCATAACAAGAGACCCAAAAATGGCTTCTCAAACCATAAATAATTTTCAAGCCCTAACCTTTGAAAATAGGGCAGCCCAAACCTTAACGTACCATTATAATTGGAATTAAACCAAGCTTTAGGGTGGGAGAGTGACATACCTGAGAGATGATGCACGATTTATGTGATGGAATTCAAGTTTACTTGATTTCTTTATGGTGTTTTTCAGGGGTAAATGGGAGCAGGGATTTGTTCTTCTTTTGTTTTGGGGAAAATGGGCGTGTTTTGGCTCTCCAGTGCATTTCAGGTATGAGACTGCCACAGTTATACCTGGTCGTGTGGCTACCACTGTGACCGCAGTGAACAAATTTCAAAAAGCCATGCGATTGCATGGCTATCTCTGCGATCGCGTAGAGATAGCCAAAAGCTCACTCATCGCAAATGCGCGAGCTTTCCTGCGATCGCGATTCGCTAAAGTTTTTGGCAGTTTACTGCAACTAGTGGTTTGTGGCTGCCCAGGCACCCCGACCTGCTCAAATCAACTCCAAAAATTCTCAAACTTGGCAGATTAGTCAAATATAATATTCTAAGCTATTCTAGAAAAGAAAATTTCAAAAATGATGAAAAATTTTGAAAAACGATGGGTAGTCTCCCACCAAGCGCCGCATTTAACGTCGTGGCACGACTCAAAAAATATTACCACTTTTCTCGCCACTTGGATGATATGAATTGGGACCCTAGCTTGGAGTCAAGCTTATGACCACGAGCGATAGGGGGTGGTAAGTTGATGATTGAGCCAATGCTTAAAATCTTCATTTTTCACTTCTTGACTTTCAAGTGAGGGATGTCGTTTTGATTCCTTGTCTCCTCAAACTGTAAAATGTATGGCCTGAAGTTTTCCTCCTTGCACTCCTTCATTGATGCATGTAGTTCAACTTCCGTGTCACAACACAATTCCAACGTCGAAAAATTCTTGGAATGCGACTTCAAGCCTTCACTTTGCAACTCTTCTACTTTGGCATCCTCTCTTTCCCCCGGATTAGAGTCAACATCAACCAATATTGAATTTTTAGCGGTTGGCTCCAATTCCATATTTTTATCGGCATAAATAACACTCATTTAGTCGGTTGGCGGATGTTCAATTCTTGACTCTCAAAGTAAAGCTCACTTTCTTCCTCGGAATTGAACTCCTCTTGGCTTTCTTCCACACACTCAATTTGTTGGGCATAGTGAGCCTCAACCAATTTTTGCATTTGGTCTTCCAAAGTGCAGATGTGTTCATCATTGTAATTCAAGCCTTGTCTTAAGTCCTCGAGTGCAAAGTTATGCTTCTCCGCATTTTCAAGAATGGTCTCCAACATGAGCATTATTTTCTCATCTTGAGCATTTGGGAGTTCTTCTTGGTTTTGATCAAGCACCAAGGAAGGGTTTTCATTTTCAACCTCCAAGAAAGACTCTTGGTTTTCATTCACTTCTGATGCTTTTTGAGCCCTTGAGGCTTTGATCAACTCATCCATTTGCAAGTGCAACCGTTCAAGTGCTAAGTCATTTTGGAGACTAGTCTCCAAAAGATGTTCCAAGGCATTTTGCTCTTTGTTTCCTTCTTCAAGTAAACACTCCAACATGAGTTTGAACTGTCAATTTTTTCCATGCTCAATTTCTTCAATTCCCATAGCCCTATAATTTTCATCACAAGAAGCAAACTCATCATAGTAGGGGCTAGGGGATGGGAAAGTCAAATATGCACAATAATCCCAAAGACCATTTTGGCAACCACACTTATCACAAATACTCCAACCATGGGATTGGGATTGTTCGCACAATCCACCCCCTGGAGAATTTAAGCAATGTTTCCATGAGTGTGGTCCACCATAATAAGGACAAGGGTCATCAAAATATGAACAACTCCCATCCGACCAATTATCATTATATGATGCCATTTTTCAAGAATGATAAAATAAACACGAAACTAACAAGAAAAATAGACCCAAGGTAAGAAAACTAATTACACAAGTACTAACAAGTTTGGATCAAAGCACTTTTGCGTATTTCTCAAACAACCTAAATTACGCCAAATTGTTCCCCGGCAACGGCGCCAATTTTGGTGATGTCCAAATCCACCGCGAAGAAGCAATAGATACGGTCGCAGGAATATAATTACCCAACTATGATTTGGGGTCAAATCCCACAGAGAACAACGTGTAGGCGATTAGGAATATAAGAGAATTATCGCTCGTCGCGCAGTGCCAAACAATAAGAATTTGAGTTGAAAACTATTTTTATATCTAAGATGCGAAAATGTAAACTATCCTAGAAAGCAAGTAAAAATTATTAATGGCTACAAGTATGAAAGCGTCGGGAGTTACACTCAAGTAACGATCCAATGTATTTCACGATTTCACTAATATGAGCTAGTTTATGTTAATTATCCACGGATAATAATTCTTAATTAGCTTCTTCTGAAGACTAAAAAGACTTCCTAATTGAATTATCCCAAATTACAATTAGAAGATTAAGCACACCCGGAAGGCTACAAGTAGTTCAATCCTATCCTTAGGTAGAATCTATAAAATCAGGGTTAACGCCTCAAGTTCTTGTTAATTAATCTTTTCCAACCCCAAACTATTTTTTCCAAAATTAATTTGGAGTTAATGGGCAAGTACTAGGGTTAGCTAGTCCCATTGGAAACATTAAAGAACAAGAATAATTAAAGAAACAACAATTCACTTCATAAGTATAAAAAATTCATTCAATATCTAAGCACAACAAGGTATAAAATCCACACTGTAATTATGAATATTCTTATAAACAAGATTCAAGTGTTGGATAAAATACTACACATTTAAATATTCAATACAAACCAAGGAAATGAAGAAACAAACATAAATGGGTAAGAAAACCTTAACCAAAAGCTTGAAATCAACAAAACCCAAGTGTATTTGTGCAAAACCCTAGCTTCCAACTTGTTCTTTCTAGTCTAAGAGACTGAAAATAAGCCAAAGATCCTCCAAAAGTATGCTTGGACGAGTATAAAAATTATTTGGGGTGAGAAAATGTGAAATGCCAAAATTGCCAGAACTGTCCCAGATACAAAGGTTTGTGATCGAGTGTCTTTGACTGCAATCGCGTATAGTGGTTGTTGAAGCTTCTGCGATCGCGTGGTTGTACCTGCGATCGCGTGGTTGTATCGCGTAGGGTGGATGTTGAAGCTTCTGCGATCGCGTGGATGTACATGCGATCGCGTAGGATTATTTGATCACGCTATGCGATCGCGTGAACACTTCTTCGATCACGTGAACACTTCTGCGATCGCATGGAATTAATGTCTGCACTTCTGCGATCGGTTGGTAACTCCTGTAAACGCGTAGAGTAATCTGCCTAGCAGTCATTTTTCCACTTCAATTCCATTCAAACCACCTCATAGCATCATGTACCTGAAAATCTCATAATAACCACTATAAACAACCTCATTGTATACTTAAAATGACATAAAAGCTAAGGAAAAGTGGCTAAAATGAGTGGTAAAATCACCCCACATCAATCTCGAAATTTGAAATTATAGATTGCATATAGGATTGAGTAGAGCAATTTCTTTAACACGAGCCTGGGGGAACAAATTCGCAGTTAGGATAGACATATACCTAATTGCCTTGCTAGGTTGATTTATAGAAATCATAAATGTGTTCTTGTTTATTCTAACTCCATCGACATATAGGCGCTAGGTTAGCTTGAATAGGCGAGTAAGAACTCGATGGATTTTTATGAGCAATATTAACCTAGTCAATCAATAAACTAGATAAATTAGTTAGTCAATTCAATTGAAGAATAGTATAGGAATGTTAGATAGCCCATAACCCTAGATCGTTTTCATTACATTGATATCATAAAAATTTGCTCTTTCTCTATTCAAAGTTCATTATTTATATTTTTTTATTTAATTAGTTTAGAATCCAGTACTTCTAGGTTTAATTCTTATTTAGATAATCAGGATAGTCTAATTTAGTTAATAGTTAATTACAAGTCCTCGTGGGATTGACATCTGACTTTTAGTCACTTTATTACTTGACAACCGTGTATACTTGCAAGTGCATTTGGGAGCAACAAGTTTTTGGCGCCGCTGCCGGGGACTTAGAAATTAATTATTCTTCTAGATTAGACATTGAATTTTTTTTATTTATTCAATTTTTTTTAGTTTAGTTAATATTTTTTATTTATTTTAACATGGCATCTTTGAATGAGAATTGGTCGAATATTGGTTATTCTTATTATGATGATCCCTATCCATCTTGTGGAGGACCTCACTGATGAAAATATTATCGGAATGTTCCCGGGAGCGAGTTGTGCACACAATCTCAACATTTTGAGTGGAATATTTGTACTATGTGTGGTGGTCAAGGTGACCATTGGGATGGTTTTCCTAATTCTTTTTATCTTTCTCGTAGTTCTTATTATAATATTTCTAATAATTTTTATGAGATTGATAGGAGCAAGGAAGTGGAGGATATGGAAAGTACGGCTCGTATTATGGAATTGATAAGACAAGTAGTCGAGCTAAAAGATGAAAACCGAAAGGTTGTACAAAGAATTAGTGCAGCAATCATGAGAATGAAGGCCGATACGGAGGAAGTGGCTGAAGAGAGCGAGTTCCCACATGAAAATAATTTTGAAGAATCAGATATAGTGAGCCGATCTTTGCTAGAGGAATGAGCTTAACTTATAAAATCTCATGAGTTTCTCCGTGATGGTCTTTCAAATATGATAGAATAACTGATAGAAGGATAACTGAGCTCAGGTAAGAAATAGACCAATTTGTCTTGGATATCCATGACATTCATGATCAATAGAATAAAAAGGTTGAGGCGTCTGATTCCCAACAACCATTTTTTGTGGATGCTGGGTAGCTTGAGGTGTGGAGAGAGGAATTTCAACTAATCAACCAAAATATTATTAATAATTCCAAGGTTGACGAAGAGTGCAAAATTGAGGATGTCAAAAGTATGCAATTTTGGAGTTTGAGCGTATTGGACCGCATTCTAAATACTTTTCAATGTTTTGTTTGGTTGATAATATGGGAATTGATTCAGTCGAGCATATGGAGGAGTCAATGGATTAGGAATAAAGTGTTTATAATTTTGTCATAACAAGGAGACAAAACGACATTTCTCAATTAAGTGCCAAGAAGTGCCAGATACAATATATATTGCTTGGTTCCTTTATTTTCACACCACCGCCTCATGAACGTGACAGAAAAATTGATGCAAAATTTAGGGCGCTATTCATATCTTCTAAGTGGAAGGAAAAGTGGTGAAAGTGATTGTGTCATGGCGCGACGTTAAATCAAGCGCTTGTTTGGAGGCAACCCTATTCTATTTTTTCATTTTTTTATTGTGTTATATTTGTAGTGTTATTTTTGTGTTTTGTAGGAGTAAGAGCATAGAGTCAAAGCTGATGGGCGAGTGGAAAAGCTAGCAGGTGGTTGAAACTAAGTGTGAGGTACCCGCACAAAGAATCAAACCTGGGAGAAATCTGAGTATCTCGTCAGCTGCTAATTCTTCAGTCTTTGGCCTACCAGAGAGTCTCTTCTAGTGTTTGAGGACATTGCACAATTTTAAGTGTGGGGTAAGGAGATTTTCTGAGTGACTGTCTTTGCTATTTTAGTTGTGTTAGTTTAACTGAATAATTTATTTATAGAAAAAACAAAAAAAGAAATAAATGATGGATCTCCTAGACAGTTTTCTTGAGGGATTTAAGTCTAAAGAAAAAGGACAAAAAGATTTTCTTTGTAAGTAGTGTAATAATTCCCGCTTGGTTTTTCTTTGTGTCGCGGTTCTTTTCCAAGGGCTTTGTTTGAACCTGGTGTAGGTATTTTTTTTTAGGAGAGAAGCCATGGTAATGTGAATTGAATTGAAGCAATCTCTCTTGAATTGTTATGCCTTGAGAATAGTGAGTACTTTGGTTGTGACTATTAGGCTCAGTTTTTGACTCTTGTAGAAGTACCTTAAATATTATTATCTTAACTTTGCTTAACTGCTTTGACTAGCGTGTCTATGAATACAATCCTGAGTGAGTTATGTGCCATGTGTGTGCAAGGTTTTGTGTAATTCAATTCATTGCAATCGGTATTGTGACGACCCGACCCGTTGTCCTACGTGTTACTACTCTGTTTCCCCCTTATTGTGTTGTTTCATGTTTCAATATAAGTATTAGGGACGATCGGGTGTAATTGAATTGATTTTGGTTGAAAATAAGGCACATGGCCTCTTAGAAGGAAGTTTGTTTTGAAAAAGTCAACCGGAAGTTGACTTGTGAGTTAGAAGGCTCGGATGTGATTTTCGATGATTCAGTTAACTTCAAGAGATGATTTGTGACTTAGTAGAGTGATTGAAATTGAACATTGAGGTCCGGTGTAGAATTAGGCTTAAATGGGCGAAGTTTGAATTTTGGCGGATTCCGGTTGATAGGTGAGATTTTGATCTGAGGGTCGGAATGGAATTTCGGGAGTTGCAGTAGCGATTTTAGGTGATTTTGGATATGTCTGCAAATTTTTAGGTCATTCAGACGTCGTTTTGTGGGGTTTTTTATCGAATAAGAGTTTCGGAAGTTTTAAGAAAATTGAAGCTTGAATCCGTCTTGATTTGATGATTTTTGTGTTAAAGGATGTGTTTTTATGATTGGAACAAGTTTTTATGATGTTTCGAGGTATGTTGGCGTCTTTGGTTGAGGTCCCGGGGGCCTCGGGGTGATTTCGAGTGTTCAAACAGAATTATTTTGGCCTTGGGGGAGATCAGATTTTTGATGTCATATGTTGCAAACTTTTGTTCATCGCGTTCGATTGGGGAGTAACGCGATCACGAAGAGTAATCTGAGAGCCTGGAATCCTTGTGCATCGTGTTCAGGTGAAGGCTATCGCGATCGCGTAGGCTTGGGATGCTGTGCATCGTGTTCGCAGGAGAAATGTCGCGTCCGCGTAGAGAAAGGACATTGTGCATCGCGATCTCGGGTTGGTAGTCGACTTTCGCATAAGGATAATTTTGGTTCAGCATAATTTGTTCATCGCGAACACATGGGTCTTGGACCGCGTTCGCGTAGGGCAAATTGGCACCTGGGCAGAATTGTTTTAAGTCATTTTTCATTCGCGAGCCTGTGTTATTTTCCTCCATTGTTGAGCGATATTAGAGCTTGGGAGAGTGAATTCAAGAGGGATCGAAGAGGAATGAATAGAGGTAAGATCTTTGAAGTTAAAACACGTTTTTATTGGTAAATCTACCTATAAATTCATGGGAATAAACAAAAAATTGAAGAAATTAGGGCTTGAATTTTTTATATTTCGAATTTGAATTTGACAGGTCATTTGAGCTAGGATTTGAGAGTTCTTGGTATGTATGAACACATGGCGAGGTGAGGATTCCGAAAATGTCAGTTTCGTAATATTTCGAGAAGCGGGCCCGGGGCTCGGATTTTTGCTAATTTCGTGGTTCTTGCTATAATTTGATTATTTTCGATGAGGTATTGTCCCATTTGCATATTGTGATGTATTCCTCTATTTTTGTCTAGATTCGACGCGCGTGGAGGCCGATTTGAGGGGCAAGGGAGTCGCGAGCTTGAAATTTTGCCGGTTCGAGGTGAGTAATATTTCGGAATGATATCCTGAAGGTTTGAAACCCGAATTTGCACATCCTAGTGATGTATTGTGGTGACTTCCATGCTAGACCTGAGCATAGGGTGGAGCACCGTTGGGGATAGTTACTTGGTCCATCCCGGTTGTTGGTTTTGCTACGTATCTGCAACTGTATTGTTGTTATCATAATGACTTGGGCTCATTTCCATATATGGGGCTAATTGCCGATTGTTTGAACTCTTTGTGAGCTATCATCACTGTTTTCCTCACTATTTGAAATACTATTTGAACTCAGTCCGTGTGATTTACACTGTTTTATGAACTCAGCTATATTTTACTCAAACTTGGAGTTTTAAACGATATTTGAACTATCATTCGAGCTGAGTATATTTGTCTTACGGATGCCCGAGGGGCTTTTGACTATTTTGGACTGATTGAGGCTGAGGGCCATATGTGAGGGCATGAAGGTGACATAAGGAGGCTTGCAGGCCTCAAGTATTATGTGTGCATGTGCATATACATGCATGGATCGGACTGCACGCCGCAGTAGCATATTGCATGGATTGGACTGCACGCCGTAGTAGCATATTGCATGGATCAGACTGCACACCGTAGTAGTATATTTCATGGATCGAAATGCATGCCGCAGTAGTATATTATTTGGGTCGGACTACACGCCGTAGTATTATCGCGCTTGGGCTGTAGGAGCCCCTCCGGATTCTGTACACACTCCCAGTGAGCATAGGGTACACATGGATCGAGCTACGTGCCGTAGCGGTCATACGCATTGCACTACATTGCATTCATGCATTTACTCCTACTTGTACTACGTGGCATGACATTTAGAACTCATATCGCATTGGCATACATACTGTTACTTGCCTTGTTGACCAGATACCCCGGTGTTATATGATAAGGAGTGCTTAGCCCAAGAGGCTGATGTTGGATATTGTGAGTTTGGAGTGAGCCTGCGGGGCTGTTACTGAACTGAGAGGTTGATATTGAGCCCGAGGGGCAGGTTTCTGATGATTTTCTACTTGTTGAAGTTACCTTTGAAATTGTTGCAAAAGCATATTTTCAAAAGTGATTTTGAACTGAACTTAGGATTTTTCTAAAAGGATTTTTCACAGTATTTCGGATTTTCTCAAAAAGGGTTGTTCTGTCTTTTAATGCAGTTTGGTGTGCTCATACGTGTTTTCTTATCGCTCAGATATTATTCTCTTTTATTACCACAGAGTTGGAAGTACTCACTTTACTCCCTGCACCTTGCATGTGGTTGCAGGTAATGTTCACCCAGTAGTGGGTTATTAGCAGGACCGAAGGCCTTATTGTGGTAGTTGAGCAAGGTGACCGCCAGCGTTCGCGGCACCGCACTCCATCTTTGTATTCCAGTTTTATCTTGTATATATATATATATATATATATATACATTGTAGGTCCAGTAGTAGTGTTCCTATTCAGTAGATGCTTGTGACTTGTGACACCCTTGTCGGGTTGTATTGGAATAAAATTTCCTATTTAAATTCCAATAAGTAGTATTCCTATTCGTTTATGTTTAATAGCTTCTTAAAGAGGATTTGGGGTTGTTGGTTGTCCTCGTCTTCACGAGAGGCGCCATCATGACCGGGTATCAAATTTGGGTCGTGACAAGTTGGTATCAGAGACAGGTTGCTAGGTCTCACGTCATAAGCAGGGTTAGTAGAGTCTCGCGGATCCGAACGGAGACGTATGTATTTATCCTCGAGAGCCTGCAAAACCTTTAGGAAAACATCTCATTCTTGGAATTCTTATTGTGCGTACTTGATTTAGTTTTATACAAGTCTTGATAATTAATTTTACACGTTTGTTGCACACGTGAGAGCTCAGCGATATATGTGCCTGGATGGTTTGTGATTCCACGATCCAGGAATGAGAGGTAATCTCCGCGAGTTCATGTTTGGCCAGTCTGCAGGACTTGAGGCCGGATATTTGCCTATTGCTTTAGCACCGATGTGCTGATTGTATGAGAGAGTGTTTTGAACTTATATGTTTAGTGTTTTTCTTATTAGCCAGAATGGAGGTTGGATATCCATGTGATGAGCATGTTAGTACTGTGAGGCGTATCTATATAATTTTTGTAGTGACGAAGAAGTCTGATGGATAATAGATGAGTTGTTAAGTGTTTGTTTCCTATTGCGGTCTGTTGTGTAGCCCGAGGCATGGGTGCGTGAAGAATATATTCGTATCCCCTAGCTGGTAAGTGAGTTCAGACTCAGAAAGACTAAATGGCTGTGTATTACGTATATGATGGTGGAAGGCATGTTGAAATATTGAAATGAGGCGAAGCAGATGGGTTATCTCCTACGGAGGGTTTTGAGCGGTATGATCCTTATGTGTATGTGAAATATCTCATGTGTAATTGAAGGGTATGTGTTGTATTTTGAAGAATTGGGATGCTTAAGATAGTGGACTCAGCTGATGTGGAAATGAATGCGAGGTTTGCAGAGAATATCAATGCTAGATGATCTGTGTATTCACAAAACTTGTAAATGATTTGAGTTTGATCTCATTGTGGCATCATGAGAATAACAGTGTTATGAGTTGCTAGGAGTGCCTTAATATATGGATTCGAGGCAAGTTGGGGAGGTTGTTGTTTGGTCAGCTAATTGCATGGTTATGTGCTATGTTGGGTCTGTTTTGAGGTATGATGGCGGATCAGTTCTGGTTACAGAAATTGAGCCGAGGATGGCACGTGTGAAGGAAAATTTCTACAAAAGTTATATGGTGCTTTCATAAATGTGAGAAAATACTAGGATGTTTTAAATTGTTGTTGATAGAGAATGCTCAATGTATAGAGAAAAAGGATGGTTGTTGTATCTGTATGAAATCATATTCTGGGATGTCTGAGTACAAATAAGGCACGAGTGGTTCTGTCTGTTAAGGCAGGTGAATTTTAGTTGCTTAAGAGTGAATGACTCTCGAGAATGGTTTTACTATGTTCAATATTTTGCATGTAACAATCGGGTGTCTTAAGTTTATGTATGTGGCTAGAGACTGTGTTTTGATTTAGAAAAGATCAAGACTGGTGGTATTTTATGTTAATCATGGGATTCTATGTAACCGTATTTGGAAGGTAAACATATCGAATTCATTTTCGCAGGAAGTTCTTCAAGGTAAAACATTCTGGGATATTGTATTTCTGAGAAGCGTTCGAGAGGGTATTCAGTTGCCTATGGGTCTTAGATAGATGGAATAGCTCGATAATGAACTGAATCGGTATGGTAGGGGTATGTTTCATTCTTGTATGTGTTCGAGGTAATGAGCCTTTCGGGTATTGTGCAGCAAAGCCTTAAGTGCTGGCAGTTTTCTTAACTGTTTCGGTAAAAGGATTCAGTCCTGGCAGTATAGCTTGTGCAATGGAATTGGGAGAAAGAGCTCTTGATGTGTTTTGCCGTTATTTGAAGATGAGTATATTTTCTACGGGTATGCGAAGCATGGAGTGTGTAATAATTTTTCTCCGATATGGGATCATGAAAGTTCTGGACTAGTTGAGTGCGTCGATGTCTGCGGCGCAGGAGAGAGATAGGAGTCCTCACGTTAGCCTAGGTGGTATGGTCTATGTGTTATGTTATGGAGAATTGAGATTTGCGTGTTCAAGGTTTTGGTCCAGTTCATATTAGGAGATCATTAAATTCATGAGAAGCATAGTCAGCTATATGAGAGTAAAGAATCGATCTTCAGATGATTAAGGTGATGTAAATGTATGATACATTAGTAGTATTGCGACATTTTTCTTGTTGGATCGATTGCGGATACTTGAGGTTGTTGATGGCGTAGGGAATTTTGAATATATTCGTGGTATGAATGGATACTTGATGTGTGTAATGTATTTGTACGGCGAAGTGTGGGATCAGGCATAGTGATTCATGCGTTATATGTGTTTGAGACTAGAAGTTCTCGTGGTCCGACCATGCAGTGGCTGTGGGTCTTGTGTATCGACATAGTCTAGCAGTTGTTGGAAACTGGAGGTCCGAATAGATCTTTCTTTTCTTGGTATGTTAAATTTGGGTTATGATATTAGGTTGCAGACTGGTTGTCCAATGTCAAGTTGTCTGGATAATGTGTTATGGGCTATGTCAGAAAAAGCCACGGGTTGCGTGGTAAGGTGCATCGAATTGTTGTTCTAGCAGAGTAGTTATATTCCAAACACCAGCGTACGAAGTGCTTTGTTAATTAGGCCTTCGTGGCGGATGTTAGTTCAGAGGTTTCTACCATTGATTTAGTTCCGGTATTAAGGGACTTTTCGGATGCGTTTCTTGTGGCCGGGCATGAGGCTATATGTGTTTTTTGTAATGAGTAAATTCGACTCGATGTGCATCTCGTTTTTGTGAGTAATATGTGCGGATCGGGTGGCACGCTGCCAGGGGTATGGTATCTGGATAGGATGGCACGCCTCCACGGGCATGTTATCTGGAGCGGGTTGCACGCCGCAACAGTGTGATGTAGAGAATAGTTTTCTATATGTTACTTTGTATGCCTTGCTTCTTGGTTTTTGAGGAAAGTCTATTTTGGGTGTTGCTAGGCAAATAGCGCATCGGTTGTGTCCTTTAGGGATTGAATAGTGTATATGACTTGCTTCACCGTGGGTATGATGGACTTCTTGGTTTCAGACCTCAATCTGTGCGTGGATGTCTGTGTTGAGCATGGTGACTTAAGGTGCTTCATGGGTTATAGTGTTTGGATAGAATCGCGCGTTCTGGCAAGGCCACGTGATGTTATACCCTTTCAAGAAGGATTCAGGTACTCTATTTCTATGATGTGAGATGGAATCTCAGTTCTGCGTTATGATCGTACAGACGAATTTGAATCACAGCTCTTTCGTTTGAGTCTGTTGTCATGATTTGAGTGTGTTCAGATTGTTTCTTATTGGTGCCTGTGTTGAGCACGTTGTGGCTTAGGCCGGAGTTGATGTGTCATATCACAAGAGTGGCGTGATGTAGTTAAGATGATTGTCGGAGTCATTAATGAGTACGAGCATAGTTGATTTCAGCTGGTTAGAAGGATAATATCGAGGTTTGGCCCAACAATCTGTTATGGTAATAGTCAACATGGAAGTGACTTCATGAATGGTTGATCTTAAGGACTACAATTCATTGCGTGTTTTAGTTATCATTGGCAGTATGCGAAAGTGTTGGAATAAGACTTTAGCTAAATAAAGCGTTCTCTATTGGTATTGAGTATCGTGGGAAACTGTTGTGGATAGAGACAATCGTTTTGAGTGTTGGAATATGTGATATATGGTATGAATTCACCTGAGGTAGCAGGCGTGGGTTATTACGGGTAGTACGGGTTAATTCTGAGTATAGATGTGAGGTTCTGATCTGGTGCATGATTTCGGTAAGTGCAATGTGGTATATGGTTTAGATGGATAGTGAAATTCCGGCTATATTGTGTTATCGGACCTATGTGAGATACTGACGTGGGATCACCCCAAGTATATGCTTGGTAAGGTCATTCATCTATTGGGTTGCTTCTAGTACAACTCAGGGTACGCTCGAGGACGAGCATTTGTTTAAGTTGGAGAGGATGTGACGATCCGGCCTGTCATCCTGTGTGTTATTGCTCCATTTCCCCTTTATTGTGTTGCTTCATATTTCAATATCAGTATTAGGGTCAATCGGGTGTAATTGAATTGGTTTTGGTTGAAAATAAGGCACATGGCCTCTTAGAAGGAAGCATGTTTTGCAAAAGTAAACCGGAAGTTGACTTGTGAGTAAGAAGGCTCGGATGTGATTTCCGATGATTCGGTTAGCTTGAGGAGATGATTTGTGACTTAGAAGAGCGATCAAAATGAAATTTGGAGGTCCGGTGTAGAATTAGGCTTGAATTGGCAAAGTTTGAATTTTGGCGGATTCCGGTTCATAGGTGAGATTTTGATCTGAGGGTCAGAATGGAATTCCGGGAGTTGTAGTAGCTTCGTTAGGTGATTTTGGATATGTTTGCAAATTTTCACGGCATACAGACGTCGTTTGGTTGGGTTTTTGATCGAATGTGAGTATCGGAAGTTTTAAGAAAATTTAAGCTTGAATCTGTCGTGATTTGATGATTTTTGTGTCAAAGGACGTGTTTTAATGATTGGAACAAGTTCCTATGATGTTTCAGGGTATGTTGGTGTCTTTGGTTGAGGTCCCGAGGGCCTCGGGGTGATTTCGAATGTTCAAACTGACTAGTTTTGGCCTTGGGAGAGATCAGATTTTTGTTGTCATATGTTGCAGACTTTTGTTCATCACGTTCGCGTGGGGAGTAACGTGACCGCGTAGAGTAATCAGAGGGCCTGGAATTCTTTTGCATCGCGTTCGCGTGAGAGCCATCGCGATCGCATAGGCCTGGGATGCTGTGCATCGCGTTCGTAGGAGAAATGTCGTGTCCGCGTAGAGAACGGGCGTTGTGCATCGCGATCGTGGGCCGGTAGTCGCGTTCGCGTGAGGATAATTTGGGGTCAGCATAATTTGGTCATCGCGAACGCGTGGGTCTTGGACCGCATTCGCGTAGGGTAAATTGGCACCTGGGCAGAATTAATTTAAGTCATTTTTCATTCGCGAGCCTATGTTATTTTCCTCCATTGTTGAGCGATTTTGGAGCTTGGGAGAGCGAATTGAATAGGGATTCGAAGAGGAATGATTGGAGGTAAGATATTTGAACTTAAAACTCATTTTTATTGGGAGATTGACGTAGATATTCATGGGAATAACCCAAAAATTGAAGAAATTAGGGCTTGAGTTTTATTTATTTTGAATTGGAATTTGATAGGTCATTTGAGCTCGGATTTGGGAGTTCTTGGTATGTAAGAACTTGTGGCGAGGCGAGGATTCCAAAAATGTAAGTTTTGTAATTTTTCGAGAAGCGGGCTTGGGGCTCGGGTTTTTGCTAGTTTCAAGGTTCTTGCTATAATTCAATTGTTTTAGATTAGGTATTGTCCCATTTGAATAATTTGATGTATTCGCTTTGTTTTTTGCTAGATTCGATACGCGTGGAGGCCGATTTGAGGGGCAAGGGCGTCGCGAGCTTGATATTTCACCGGTTCGAGGTGAGTAATATTTGGGAATGATATCCTCA
Source organism: Nicotiana benthamiana (assembly GCA_034376525.1). NCBI lineage: Eukaryota > Viridiplantae > Streptophyta > Magnoliopsida > Solanales > Solanaceae > Nicotiana > Nicotiana benthamiana. Next base: position 132,877,251 of record CM067329.1, on the reverse strand, counting down.
GGGTTTGAAACCCCGGATTTGCACATCCCACTATATATTCTGGTGACTTGCACGCTGGACCTGTACGTGGGGTAGAGCACCGTTGGGGATCATGAATTGGTCCGTCCTGGTTGTTGGTTTTACTGCGTATCTGCAACTGTGTTGTTGTTACCATTATGACTGGGGTCATTACCATACATGGGGCTCATTACCGATTGTTTGAACACTTTGTGAGCTATCATCACTGTTTTCCTCACTATTTGAAATAGTATTTGAACTCAGTCCCGGTGTTTTACACTGTTTTATGAACTCAGCTATATTTTACTCAAACTTGGAGTTTTAAACGATATCTGAACTATCATTCGAGCTGAGTATATTTTTCATTCGGATGCCCGAGGGGCTTTTGACTAGTTTGGACTGATTAAGGCTGAGGGACATATGTGAGGCCATGAAGATGACGTAAGGAGGCTTGCAGGCCTCTGGTATTATGTGTGCATTTGCATATACATGGATGGATTGGACTGCACGCCGCAGTAGCATATTGCATGGATCGGACTTCACGCTGCAGTAGCATATTGCATGGATTGGACTGCACGTCGTAGTAGCGTATTGCATAAATCGGACTGCACGTCGCAGTAAAATATTGCATGGATCGGACTGCACGTCGCAGTAGTATATTATCTGGATCGGACTGCACGTCGTAGTAGCATATTATCTGGATCGGATTGCACGCCGCAGTATTATTGGCTTGGGTTGTAGGAGCCCCTCCGGAGTAAGTACACACCCCCAGTGAGCGCAGGGTACCCATGGATCTAGCTATATGTCATAGCGGTCATATGCATTTCACTGCATTGCATTCATGTATTTACTCCTGCTTGTACTACGTGGCATGACATTTAGCACTCATATCGCATTGGCATGCATACTGTTACTTGCCTTGTTGACCAGATACCTTGGTGTTATATGATAAGGAGTGTTGAGCCCAAGAGGCTGATGTTGGATATTGTAAGTTGGGAGTGAGCCCGCGGGGCTATTACTGCACTAAGAGGTTGATATTGAGCCTGAGGGGCAGGTTTCTGATTATTTTCTACTTGTTGAAATTACCTTTGCAATTGTTAAAAATCATATTTTCAAAAGTGATTTTGAACTGAACTTGGGATTTTTCTACAAGGATTTTTCACAGTATTTCGGATTTTCTCAAAAGGAGTTGTTCTGTCTTTTAAAGCAGTTTGGTGTGCTCATACGCGTTTTCTTATCGCTCAGATATTATTCTCTTTTATTACAACTAAGTTGGAAGTACTCACTTTACTCCCTGCACCTTGTGTGTTGTTGCAGGTATTGTTCACCCGGTAGCAGGTTATTAATAGGGTCGAAGGCCTTATTGTGATAGTTGAGCAAGGTGACTGCCAGCGTTCGCGGCACCGCACTCCATCTTTGTATTCAGGTTTTATCTTGTATGTATATGCATTGTTGGTCCAGTAGTGTTCCTATTCATTAGTTGCTCGTGACTTGTGACACCCCGGTCGGGTTGTATTGGAATGCAATTTCCTATTTAAATGCAAATAAGTAGTACTCCTATTCGTTTATGTTTAATAGCTGCTTAAATAGGATTCGGGGTTGTTGGCTGGCCTCGTCTTCACGAGAGGCGCCATCACAACCGGGTATGGAGTTTGGGTCGTGACAGATGTGTAGAACTTGCCCTATGTGTTTGAAAAGTGAAATAGTAGTTTTGTTCAGTCTTGGAAGTGATATAGGCGTTTCTTTGGTGAGCCATATATATATTTTACCCGCCTAATTGTTATGTATCAGAGTTAACCCCTTTGAGCTTATAATTTTGTTGCTTTAGCAACCACATTACAAGTCTTACCAATTTGTTTGAATTCACCATCTATTTGAACCTTTTCACCTCTCATGAGCACTTGAACTGTTATGAACTTTGTAAAAGTTAAAGTGTGGGGTGGTTGGTTTGACTTTTGAGTGGAACTAATTGAGTAAGGAGAAAGTTGCACTGTTTTGAAAAAGTAAGAGTCACTTGAATTGAAAAAGAAACAAAATAGTTGGATTATCGTGAAAAAGGATAAGTCGTGTCTCTTTATGTAAGTGTGCTTAAAGAAGAATGGGGTAATTTACATTGATGTGAAGGTGGAGTTTTGGTTCAACATAAGTATGTGGTTTAAATGTTAAAATATATATATATATATATATATATATATATATATTAACGTGCTTAGGGAGGTGTAGTCACTCTTATATCTAATCGTATCCTACCCATCCTGTAGCCTACATTATAACCAAATAAAGTATTAATTGATCCTAGATTGAATGAGCTCGATAAGTGGAGTAGTACACTATGGGCAAGCTTATGGTACATCTTTTGTGGCATATGAATGTTATTTCTGAGAATGAGTGAATTCTTTCAATCTTGAGTTCCCAAGTATTCTTAAATTTTATTGTGTGGAACTACTCTCTTTTGTTGTTTGAGGGGACTTGATTCGTGAAGGAAAGGTAATGTCAGTGACCTCTATGTTAGAGCAAGTGGTGAGTTGTGAATAATGCATGGTACTTGTGACTCAACTCTTGGGATGAAGATGTTACACTTTTGTGCTTAGTCTATTTTAAATATTCTTGGTGTGATGAGTTAGGAGAATTATATAAAAAAGGTTGTGTCTAAAAAACGTGTAGTTTGATTGCTCGAGAAAGAGCAATGATTGAAGTGTGGGGTGTTGATGATGGGCTATAATTGCATATTTTAGTCGCTTATTACACTCAAATTTACTGCACTTTGGTTGAGTTTGAGCTTTAATCACTACTGTCTTGCACTAACGGTGTTTTATGCCTTGCATGACTGATTTCGAGCTATATAAATGTTATGGAATAAATTCAAGTGGTTTTGAGCTTTTAAATTTGAGTAAAAGCTCAATAATTAAGTCGTAATCGTGTTTAGGGGTCAACGGATGATAGTTAGAGCAAACGAAGAATCTAGTAGGATGATTGCGCACTGTCTAGTAAAATAAATATAACATTATACTCAGAACTCCATTTGGGCTCCACGATATATGTTTGGAATTCTAATTCAAAGGTATACAACATTTATGCCTTCTGATTTTCCATATCCGCAACATAACAGGGTGAAAAATTCGCGAGCTCATGCGTGAAGTCGTGCTACTTAAGGAGTTGGAGGCAGAATGATGCGCGAAGGAACCGCGAGCTCGCGCTAGTCAACCAGGGAAAGTGGTCCTTTTTCATATTGGAGAAGGTATAATTGTTTGGGCCTAACCATACTTGGTATATATACATAAGAGAATGTTTTTTAGAGTAATATTTGACCAAGGAAGAGCATAGAGCCACCGTGGAGGCCGGGTTTTATCTTTTCTTCCATCAAACTTAGTAATTTTATGTTTATTTGTATGATTTGTTATTTGGCTACCATGTCTATTTGGAGCTAAACTTCACGTTCTAGGGTTGTGGTTCTTTCATGACTATTGTTATTCGAATATTGATTTTTATTACTTAATTTTCATATTGGTTTATTTATTCAATCTTGCACTTAATTATTTGATTTCTTGACCATCAATTGTGTACTATCCACGAATCTAAAGTTGAACTCGAAAGTTGGAATTCTAAATTGCATATAGGATTGAGTAGAGCAAGTTCTTGAACCCGGGCCTCGGGGAACGAATTCGTGGTTAGAATATACATATATCTTATTTCCTTGCTTGGTTAATTTACAGGAATTATAAATGTGTTCTTGTTGATTCTAACTCCATAGACATATACGTTCATGTTGATTCTAACTCCATAGACATATAGGCGTTAGGTTAGCTTGAACAGGCGAGTAAGAACTCGACAGATTCTTATGAGCAATATTAACCATGTCAACCAATAAACTAGATAAATTAGTTAGTCAATTCAATTGAAGAATAGAATTGGAATATTATATAGCCCATAACCCAAGTTCGTTTTCATTAGATTGATATCATTAAAATGTGCTCTTTCTCTGTTCAAACTTAATTATTTATATTTTTTTATTTAATTAGTTTAGAATTAAATACTTCTAGGTTTAATTCTTGTTTAGATAATCAGAATAGTCTAGTTTAGTTAATAGTTAATCACAAATCCTCATGGGATCGACCTCCGACTTTTAGTCTCTTTATTACTTGACGACCGTGTATACTTGCGTGTGCGTTTGGGAGCAACACTTTGCAATTTCGAAGATCTCCTGCCCAGCCTTTTATCGCAAATGTGAGGGGTCTTCATAAATGCAATGCACGCATTTGCAAGCCAGGCTTCGCATGCAGACCTGTAAGTTCAAAATATTCTGTGGCCTTTCCAAACTTCACCCGAGCCCTTAGGACTCCAAACCAAACATGCACATATGTCTAAAAATATCATACAGACTTGTTCGTGCTATTAAATCGCTAAAATAACTTCAGAAACAACGAATATAATATCAAAATTAATGAAAATCTAAAAAACCCTTTAGAGTTTCTATTTTCACAACCGAGGGTCTGAATCACGTCATATAAACTCTGTTTCTAACCAAATTTTACAGACATAACTTAAATATCATATTAAATTTGTATCAAACTCTGAAACCAAAATACGAGGCCAATACCATCAAATTCAAATATTATTAGATTTTTAGAACTCCTTATATTTTCCAGTAAATAATTTTCTTCAAAAATTCATTCTTTGACTAAGGATCTCGAAATTCAATGTCCTATATTTTTCGATGTACCTTCCAGGACCATCAAATCACGGGTCCGAGTCCATTTACCTAAAATATTGACCGAAGTAAACTTAATTCAATTTTAAAGGTAAAATTTAGCATTTTTCTCAAGTTTTCACAAAAAGGCTTCCAGATATAGGCTCGGACTGTGCACGTAAATCGAAGTGAGACAAAAGGAGGTTTTGAAGGCCTCGGAATACAGATTTGACTTCTAAAACAAGAGATGATCTTTTGGGTCATCACACTTGTCTAACAAGCAGGTTCGACGATATCACGACCTTTGGTGAAATTTTTAGATCGTGGCGTATATTGATCTCAAATGGTCCTAATCATATAAGAGAGATATATTTTCAGTCCTACAAGAACAATATATTTTTTTCCTGATTCTGTTAGAGAATAAGTTTTCTAAACCTATAAGAATTATGGTTTTCCTAGAAATACTAGGAATTGAAATATAATTAGGATTCATTACACAATTAACATTGAAATTCTAAAATAAGTTTTGAATAAATTGGCGAAACTCAAAGTATGTATATATATATATATATATATATATATATATATATATATATATATATATATATATATATATATATATATATATATATATATATATATATATATATATATATATATATATATATATATGGCTTAATGATATGATTCATATAAATACTATACTATAATTTTATAAAATATTTTCTTTCCTCTTAAAGTTATGTGCCTAACCAAACACTTAGAGAGTAAGCAGGGGCGGCCCGACATATTTTTGGGCCCAAAGCCAAAATTTAATGTGGGGCCTTAATAATTTAATTTTCTTTTTTTTTTTTTTTGAAATCAGTTTTCTAGCTTTTTTAGATGCAACATTACTAATAACTTTTTTTATAATCAATTTCTCCTAATAAGTCTTTCTCAATTGATAATATAGCTAACTCATTTAATCTCTCTTGAGACTTTGTTGATCTTAGGTAAGATTTTATCAATTTTAATTTTGAAAATCTTCTTTCCGCTAAAGCAACGGTAACGAAAATTGTTAACATTATTCTATAAGCAATATAGGCATTTGGAAAAGAATCAAGTCTCTTTATTTGATTGAGTATATCAATTAAACTATTATTTTCTACTTGTACTATTTTCGTTAATAATTTTAACTCAAAAAATAAATCTAAACCATCAATATCAGATTGATTATTATGCTTTATGAAAATTTCAAGATTAAGACAATATGTTTTTAAATTTCCATCATCCAGTGATCTTAGTTGTTTACCACCAAATAGAAAACCAAATATATTGTCATACACTTCAAATTGTTCATATCTATTTTGAAGTGAAAAAATAGCCTTGTCTACTATGTATAAAAAATAATCAACTCTAAAGGACTCCTCAAGAGACTTTGAGATTTCAATATCATCATTCTCATCAAATTGTTTCTTCTAAGATATCACACGTTTTTTTATAAAATTCGGGTTCGATATTCATTTCAAATGCAATTTCCTTGGTAGAAATCATAGTAATTGCAAATTTATCATCTTTATATTTGTTATAAAAAGAAATGAAACCTTTTAATTGATCTATGGCAACATCAATATGCATGTCTTTTGACTGCATATTTTTACTAACTGAATTAACATCAAACAATATATCATACCAAATAGTCATACCCAATAAAAATTTAAAATCGTTGAGCTCATATGTTACTAAGCAATTAGCTTCACTTTTAGTTTTTGGATCATCACTAATTTCTAGTAATTTCAATAAAGCATCTGTTATTTGTGGAGTTTGAAATCTTATTGCTTTAATTCTTTCAATACGACTTTCCCAACGAGTTTGTCACAATGATTTAAGAGTTATACTAGATACACACTATCCTTTAATACTTTCCATCGCTTTGTAGAAGATGAAATAGTGAATATATACGTTGTACCACTCCAAAAAATGATATATCTTTTGTACAAGAATTAGCCATATCACAAAGTAACTAATATAGATTATGACAATCACATGATGTATAAAATGATCTAGGATTTATATCAAGAAGCCTTTTTTGCACTCGTAGACGTTTTCCCTTCATATTTGACCCACTATCATATCCTTGCCATCTTAAGTTATCAATATCAAGTCCAGTATTTTTTATTTTCATCTATAATAACTTCAAAAGGACTTTTTCCACTTGTAGAATCTACTTTAAAAATTTCTAAAAATATACATTAACGTTTATTGTAGTTGCTGAAATATCCACATTCCGCAGACTTGTATTCAAATTTGTGTTCTTTTTTTATGCAAACTTCCCATGTATTGTTTCACTTTATAGCTTTTTTTGTTTTTTATTATATATATAGAATGTAGGTATAATAAAAAAAATGAAGGCCTATAAATACGAGGCCTAAAACAGTTGCTTTACCTGATTTATGGACAGGCCACCCCTAAGAGCAAGTGAGGTAATTATAACTTAGGATGAATATTGTGAATTTTGAACAGCCCACGCGACTAATAAGGATGAAGGACCAACATTCTCGGGAACTCAGAATGTTATTGTTATTGGAGTTACTTCCTTGTCTGCGATTTTGTGACTTATTCTATTGGATTCATTTAATTTTGATTCACGCCAAAAAGACGTTAGTGAGAAGCAAAGTACACCATTCATAGGAAATCATCTCATCATACTGTTAATGTGCTAATTTTGTAGTGTGAAAGAAAACAACAAAAGATTGACACAAAATTGTAGGCGTAGCTTCATTGGCCGCTCGCGCTATGTCACAGAGGACCTTTTCCTTGGCATTGAAGCTTTCTACAAACAAAACTGTTTTTTTGTTATTCAAATGAGAACTCTTTGAAAATAATATATAACACTAGTAAATCATTCCTTGTCACTTTTGACCCGTTAATCAAGATCGTAGTAACCAAAACCTAAAGTATAATGTCTTTTTCATCCTTTGACCTATTAATCAAATCATTGCAATTAAACCACCCTAACCCCCACTTCACCCCTCCCTATGTCACCCTACCCAATCCCATCTTCTTCTTTTTTTCCTTTTTAAGGCCAATTCCTACCTGAAATTTTGTTTTATATCATGATTCTTCTCTTCAATTGAACCATTCTTTTTTCTCCTTCTTAATTATACTCTAAATCTTTTCTTTCTTTCTTTTATTTTCTCAGCAATTTTTCCTCTAGTAATGGTTTCTTTTCTTCTTTGCATTTGAAATATTTCAAACCTGCAGCTACAATTGGAAAATGATAGTAGTAGATATTCAAGAATTTCTCATGCGTTTCTCACTAGTTTCTCTCGTTCTATATTTCATTCGTAGGCTTAGGAAAACACTTCGCATGGCTATTGTTTCCCCACCAACCCCATCTCCTTCTCCTTCTTCTCCTCCTTCTCCATCTTCCCTCCCGTGGCTCGGTCGATGGCTTCTTTTAGAAAAGGAAAAACCCTTTCCGAAGCTAGAAAAATCAAAAAAACCAAGAATTAACGATCCCACGAATGAGAATTTCCTCAAGAGTGATTCAACGATCTCGGATAAGGATCAAAATGTGGATGGATTAATCAGTGGTGGTATGATGATGGAAATACCGGCTTTTTCGGGTATGAATGAAGAAGGTAGGAGATCTACAAATTCAAGAAAGAGACCTGCAAAGCTTATGGTACCATCATTTGTTCCTTCTTTGGATTTTGGTGAGGTTGGTAAGAAATATGAGAAGACAGAATTTGAGATTGAAGGAAGAAATTACTCGGTTGCATGTAGAAAAGGAAGAAGAGAAGTCATGGAAGATGGCCAAGGTGCCATGCTTGATATTTTAGGTGACCATAATCAAGTAAGTCATAAATCTTCTTATTTGATTTTATTCATATCCGCCTAAATGTTAAACTATAACTAGATTTATCTTTCATATTTTTCCACATATGCCAAGAATTATACATGTATGATTTTCTCCTCCTTAGAATAATAATTTGCATGTCCTTTTTACAAATTTTTCATGTTATTCCAAGAGAGATAGTCCTATATAAATTCACTTTTCATGAACTTTTTAGCAGTAGTATATTTGAGACAAGAGAGGTTGCTAAGCAACCCCCACTTCTAACTGAGAGGTTGTGAATTTGAGTCTCCCCAAGAGCAAGGTGGGAAGTTCTTGGAGGGAAGGATGCCGGAGGTTTATTTGGAAACAGCCTCTCTACCCAAGGGTAGGGGTAAGGTCTGCGTACACACTACCCTCCCCAGACCCTACTAAGTGGGAATATACTGGGTTGTTGTTGTTGTTGTTGTTGTTAGTAGTAGTATATTTGAAATACAAAAATTCGTTATTTTGTTAGTAATCTCATGTATTATCTTTGTACAATTCCTCCTATGTCTAATATCACTCGAAAACTTTATTACCATGTTTTTTTTTTAAATTAATTTGGTGTCCATATTTTTTGGTATTGCAACTGAATTTTTATTAGATGTTTTCTTGTTTCTTAATAGGCATTTTTTGTTGTGATTGACGGACATGGAGGCAAAGCTGCAGCAGAATTCGTAGCTGAAAATCTAGGGAAAAACATAGTAAAAGAATTAGAACGTGTTGAAAAGAAGGAAGGAAAGTATATAGAAGTTGCCATACACGAAGGTTACTCGCTCACAGACAAAGAATTTCTTAATCTGGTACGTATTCAACTAACGTGTGACAATGGCTAATATTTATTAGTTTATTATTTTTCCATTTTTCCAAAATTTGGGTCATTTAAAAGAATTGTTGGCCAGGCTTGGTCAAAGTCTTAGTCATTAATAGTTAATGAGGGGATTCAAGATTCTTTTAATTTGGACTGTCGTAATGGTAGGTAGACAAAGTATGCGATGTATGTATTGACTGTATCTACCTTGTTTTTTCTTGAATTTCTCATCGCAATTTTTTATTTCTCTTCACTAGCGAACAAAAAAGTAAAGGAAGCAAACAAAAAAGAGAAACAAAAGAGTAGATATAAACCAAAAAAAAAACTAAGAGAACAAGAATAATAGGTTCAGAATTAGAACCTCGTGGTTGCAACTCCATCTTGTACCACATGAATAACAACGACAACCCAGTATAATTTCACTTAGTGGGGTCTGGGGAGGGTAGTGTGTACGTAGACCTTACCTCTACCCTTGGGTAGAAAGGCTGTTTCCAAACAGACCCCCGGCGTCTTTCCCTCCAACAACTTCCCACCCTGCTCTTGGGGAGACTCGAACTCACAAACCTCTCGGTTGGAAGTGGGGGTTGGTTACTATGGATGTGGAGTTTAAAAACCACTAAAAGCATTCATCTAATTCCCATCCAACCCCACCAAGAAAAGAACGCAAAAATAACAAAAATGGAAAGAGACTACAACAATAACTAGCATAATCATTTAGTGGCAAGGCAGAAAATGCCAGAAATAAGAAGAGCATATACAAAAAAAAAACTATAAATCAAGTAAGGAAAAAAAGATTGAAAAAGGGGAGAAAAAGATTTTATTTATATACACAAGATAACATAAAATTCTACATTATCCGGCGTTATAATCGATGTATTTTTTGAGTTATTCTAAATTAGGATTACTAGAAATAATTACATATTGTTGTACGTCATTTTAGCCCGATTCTGTAAATATTTGTATAGTTTTGGTGCAAGGAAGTTAAACTCCTAAGGAAACTAGGTAGCATGGCAACCGTTAGAAATGATAAGGGTGTTACTTCTGCAACCATCACTAATAAGTATTTATAATGTTTTTGCATATGCAGGGCCAAAATGGTGGAGCTTGTGTAGCTAGTGCACTGTTGAAGGATGGAGAACTCCATGTAGCAAACGTGGGAGATTGTAGAGCAGTTTTGAGTAGGAATGGAGGAGTAGCTGTTAGACTAACAAATGACCATCGTCTCTCTAAGGAAGATGAACGTGCCCGAGTCGAAAATGCAGTAAGTCTTATTGTCAATGTTTATAGCTAATTATGTTTCTGTCAAGTTAGTTTTGAGTAATAATATATAATTCTTGTAAAATTTCAGGGTGGATTTGTGTATTGTCACAATGGAGTTTGGAGGGTGAATGGATCTCTTGCAGTTTCAAGGGCATTTGGAGACAATTACTTAAAGGAATGGATCATTTCTGAGCCAGATGTTGTGAAGCTTCCTTTAACTTCTGCTTGTGAATTTCTCATCATGGCTTCTGATGGCTTGTGGGATAAGGTACATTTTTAACATAAATCTCATAAGAATGATAGTAGCTATATAACTTTTTTGGAACCCGAGAAAAACCACCAGTTGTCACAGCCTCTGTCCTTCGGGTGAGTACCTATGGTGAGCATTCTGTACGCACTGGGTAAACCATTACTGTGTAATAGTCTGTAAACCACACATGAGATATAAACTGCACTAGGCAAGCCATGTGCGACATATCTGATCCAGAAGGCATTGAGGGGGGAATCGATCCCAAGTTATTTGTACGAATGACCGCCCTCCAAACTAATATATTTAGACTGTCGGTGTATATAACCTAAATCCTTTGACTCTATAACTTTAACTAATTAATTTGAAAATATATATTGATTCATGCAGGTAAGTGACCAAGAAGCAGTAGATGTGGTAGCGAAAGAAAAGAGTTCTATATTGGCTTGTAAGAAGCTTGTAGATATATCTGCAAGAAGAGGAAACCTTGATGACATAACAGTCATGATCATCAATCTTCAAAGCTTTGTAGGCAATAATTAAGATTTAATCAACTTAGTCTATGCAGGCATTAATGTTAAAATTTTATAGGATATTTAGCCCAAAAAGGCTCCTCCATCATCCTTGTGTAAATAGATTATAGAGATACAGGATGATGAGCAGAAAGTGGCCTAAGATTGTTGCCACTAAGTAAGAATTAGTTTCTTAAATTTATCTGTAATGAAGCATCTAGCTAGAAGATACAGGAATCCACATTTCTATATTCATTCACTCATGTGTCCTCTTTCCTTTTGATAGTAGCATTTGTTAAACTTGCAAAGTGAAGTCTCTACATTTTTATTTCTTTTAATTATTTTTTATCTACTTTTACTTTGAAATAGCTCATAGTATTTGATGTAAATGAGAAGAATTAACGTTTGAACAAGGTTCGCTAATATATTATATGAGAATCATTAGTAATTATTACTGTTGCGCTCATGGATACTTCCACTAATAGTACCATTATGGTTGTAGTGCAACCTTAAGTATTAATAATAGTTTCCTTTTAAACAAAAACAAATAATAAAAACAAAAGTAAGTGACAAGGATCAAATGGGAAGCTCACTCGCTCGATCTAAATGTGCAAGGTTCAATTCTGTCTGACTTCATCTTCCTCTTCTCTTAGATAGCCAACAACTTCGAGAAAAAACTACTCACAAAAGCAAAAAGGAAAAAATATTGATCTATGTACTTATGCTTGCAAAGGCGACTTTCTGTTAAGGAACTCTGGCTATGGCGGATATAAAAGAGAAGAGAGAACGAGATGAAGGAGAAAGCAGTTACTCCATTTACTACAAATATGATATGTACAACTTCTTTGTTTATCTGTGTAAGTATTACTATTTATAAGAGCTAACAATTAAATCTACTGCTAATTCATTAAGTAGTTATAACTAATTATCTACTAACGACAATATAATTAAATAGGCGGAACTCACACCTCTCAACACTCTCCTTCAAGCTAAGGGATGAAACACATTCTTCATTCCCGGCATGCTCGGTAATTAGTCATGATGTAGTTTGCATAGTGCTTTTGTCTATACATGTGCAATTTGCTCTGTCATTCCACCATGTTGAGTTTGAATTAATTATTGCACGAGTTTCTCCCTTACAATATGTCAATCAACACCTATATGTTTAGTCTTTTATGGAATATTAGATGGGTAAAAGTATGATGGATGCTTTGTTGTCACGGTATAAGAATACATGTACATTGATATCCATTCCTAATTCTTTGAAGAGTCCAACCAGCCACACAATTTCAGTTATTATGGCTTCCATACTCGTAAATCTACCTCACCTGAGCTCCTAGATATTGTCCCATGCTTCTTAAACTTCCAGGAGATCAGTGCTCCGCCAAACATCACCACATATCTAATAACTGATCCTCTACACTCCACACATGCTTACCAATCAGAACCACGGTAAGCTATAAGGTGTTTGCAGCTCCTAGTGGGCATAAATAGACCAAATCCAGGTGTAGACTTGATGTATCTTACTACTCTTCTTGTAGTATCCATGTGAAAAACTTTAGGTGCATGCACATATTGGCTAAGTACCTGTACTACAAAGGCTATATCTTGCCTTGTCATAGTTAGGTACAGAAGTCCTACCAATCTTTGATAGCTCCCTTTATCTTCAAGTTATATATCCTTAGAAGCATAGTCCTTCACCACTCCCTCCGACTTGAAAAGCCATCTGGAACAGTGGATGTAGACCTCATCTACCACGTTACCCTGCCGAAATGTATTATGGATATTCATCTGAAAGATGCAGTAACTAATGCCAGCGGATAGAGCAACAACAACTCTCATAGTAACCATATTGGCTACAGATGAGAAAGTTTCTATATAGTCTAAACTTTCTTGTTGATTGTAGCCCTTGGCAACAAATCCGGACTTATGCCTTTCCACCTCACCATTGGACATATATTTGACTTTCAAGACCCATGTACACCTTATAGGAACTTTCCCTTGAGGTAGGTCAAGTTTGGACCAAGCATTATTCTCCTCCAAGGCTGAGATTTCAACTTGCATGGCTTCCACCCATTTAGGATTAGCGCTTGTCTTTCTGAAGGAACTAGGTTTAACAATGGTAGAGTAAGTAGCTAGAGAAGCCTGGTATGTAGAAGAAAGTTAATCATATGACAGATGATATGATACAGAATGTTGACAGGAAGACTTCTTATGTTACACAGCATAGTTAGTGAGCCACTCAGGAGGTTTAGAAGGCCTAGAAGTTCTCCTGAGTTATGCAAGAGAAGATGATGCTACACCCTATATTTTAGTACATAAGAGTGCGCCGTAAGTCAATTGATGTAGGCTCACAAATAAGATCATCTTTGAAAGCATATAACGTAATTTAATCATGTTAACATTGAGGTTACAAATATTTAAGATCATGAATAACAAGTACCAAAATCGTTGAAAGGCTTAGAAGCTAAATAAATTTAGAAAAATAAGTTTCGTCGAATACCGACAAGTTGTGAATGTTATAACATGCACTTTTGGGATGAAATTAGGTTCTTAACATGATATGGATGTTATGTTATGAGTTATTTTAGTCGTACGACAGTTGTGTATAACATTTTTAATTCAAGTGAATTGTGAAACAAAAGTCGGCAAAGGTCATCACAAGTTACATTCATAAATATGCTGAAAATTAGGTCAAATGTAGTTGAGCACATCTACCAATATACATGGAATTACGGAATGATCTACCAATTTAATTGAAGATATATGAGCATAGTTTCCAACTAAGTAAACTGTTCATTGATAAAACATTGTAGTAGAGGGATATTCATATTTTTGCAAGACTGCACAGACTAGTATGGACACGTAGGTGCATCACCTACTTGCCAAAAGGAGATTCCTTAATTAAAAGCTCCAAAGTCGGACAAGAGGAGACTTTTAAGGGCTTATCAACTCATTTAATCCAACTTTCATACCAAGAAAACCATATTGAACCCCTACAACTCCTCCCCAAAAATCTCACACAAACCCTAACTTATTTCGGGTGTAACGATGTGATTCTAGTGCCAAAAAGTCCGAACAGCTTGTTAGTCTCCCTTTCTCCTTCTTGTAGCTGCATTGAAGGACTACTTTTGGATGACGAAGGGCTAGGTTTCATGGGTTCTGCTCAGTCCAAGGTAAATTTATGTTTCTCCTTCCATTATCTATGCTTGTACGAGTTATAACTCGATCGTAAAGACTAGACCTAGCATGTTTCGAAAAACTGGTATGTTGTTTGTCGTTGTATCAGTATTGGCTGGTTGTAAACTTATTTTTAAGTTGAATTCATGGCTGATTTACTGCACAATATGTTAAATTTTGTACTATTTTTTGTTGCTCAATTTGAAACAAAAGACAAGGCGAAACGTGTTTTAGTAAACTGATAAATTAATTTTGAGTAATGGAGCTTGTGGGACTATTTTGTGGGTTGTTTCGTATTGTTTTTGGTCTATCTATTTTACTAATTTGTTATGGAGTTCTGGAGAATAAAATGTATGAAAACACCACATAATGATGGAATGGTGGGCGGGTCATTCATCATTACATTTTTAGGTTGTTTAGCATTAATGTTGTTGTCGTTTGTATGAAGTGATTAGGGTGTGAGGGCTATTTTGTGATATATTATGATGGAGACTAAGGTAGGAAAATGATGAATACACATTGTGATTATTTGTTTCTTGGTGTTGTTGGTATGGTATTTGAGGAGGGCCTTGTTTCATGGGAGATGTTGCCCAAATATACGTAAACAAGCTACTAGTTTAAGTTACGACCTTAGCCTTTACTCAGCACTAATTTTAGATCTCATTATGATGTGGTAAATAGAGTTTTATGAATCTACGTCTACCATAAATAAGAGACAGCTAAAACTTGAACACAAGTACGTCTTCAAATCCCGCTACCGTCGAGCACAGGAACATCAGCAGCCAACATCTGCACACAAGGTGCATAAGTATAATATGAGTACCATCGTACCCATAAACTCAATAAATAAAATTTAACCTTAGGTTGAAAGTAAAGACGAACAGGAACGAAGGTCGGGTCCAACACCAATAGCCAACAACAATTCATGACAATGTAAAGCAAGTAATAAAAGAAGCAACTCAGTGATCATATGCTCAACTTTCTCATAGTTTCCAAAAAATAATTCCGCTTTCAAGTATATAAGTAGAAAACCCCAAATCCTTTACCGAATCATCAAAAATACAAGTAAGTTTAAAAACAGTGATTTTTTCAAGAAATCCTTTTAATAATGAATAAGATGTTTTATTTTTATTTCCAGATAGCAAGTATAAAATACCTCTCCATGCCCATATATCAATATATGTGAGAAGTCATGAATGACGTGATACCGTACAACGTAAGGAACATGCATCTTTATGCATGTATGTATATGTACATGTCAATTCCATGTATCTCATAGATGAATCATGTATTCACTCTCTCAGAGGACTCAATATCACTATCTCACGCATTCTTCTCATCAAGCTCAATCACTCAGTATTGTATATGGCCAATCTGGACCAAGGAAGATCCTTCCTTGAATATATACATAAACTGACCAACAGTCACTTAGTACTATGTAGGGCCCAATCCAACCAGTGGGGAAGATCCATCGCCAGGTATATAAATTCTTCAGACAAGATCCATGTCCAGGAAAGATCCATCCCTCAATATAATCAACCGCGCTCAATGGGAGTGTGTGCAAACTCTGGGGGACTCCTTTAACCCAAGCGCTATCATAAATCAGTATAATCGTTGTAGTGTACAATCCGATCCCATATATGTAATCAATGTAACATGTTGTACATTCAACCTGATCCTATTATATCACTCATACTCAGGCTCTGGGACTCACTCAGTCATCAATCTCTCCAGTCTCTTGGTCTCACAATGCCATAAAACTATCCCAAAATGACTATATGATATGATACGCTAATAAATGATAATAGAGACTGAGATATGATAAGCGTATAAATGCGTATGACTGAGTATATAAAGTGATGAAAGCAGATAACTCAATAGTAGAAATGACCTCAATCCCAATAGGATAAACATGTAGTCTAGATATGTTTCTAACATGTATCACAGCTCAATAGCTTAAGTACGTAGAGATTTTTTGGTCATAGATAAGATCAGGTAACTAAACGATATCATAAAAATAACAGAGTCACGAAGACCACACGCCTGTCAGCTTGCATGTGCATTACCTTTACATCAATCACATAGCACGTAATTTGGGGCTCCATACCTTCAGCACTAATATTAGAAGTGTTACTTACATCGAACAAGCCAATTCAGATACCGAGCAAGCCAAGCGATGCTCCAATAATGCCTTCGCGTGCGTAGTGGCCTTTGAGCGGCTCAAAACTAGCCAAAAGCAACTCAAATATATCAAATAATTCCAAAGGAAACAAACCCATCGATAAATGTTGAATCTTTAATCAAAATCCCAAAATCATCCCAAAAATCCAACCCAGACCCGCACCTCGGAACATAACAAAACACACAAAATCTTACAACCCAATAAATTATGATTCCGACCATACGGGTTTCACTCAAATCCGACTCCTAATTGAAATTCAAAACTCAAAAATACACTCTATGAGACTTAGGTTAAAACCCCCAATTTTCATCTCAAAATATTAATTAAATGATGAAAAAAATGATATATTCATGTATATTAACTAAATCCGAGTTAGAGTCACTTACCCAGATGAATTTCTTCAAAAACTCACAAACAATTGCCACAAACCGAGCTCTGAAAGTCCAAATGAAATAATGAAGCTATTCCAATTCCCAAAACCAAAATCCGAATCTGATATCAAAAAGTTTACTCCCGGTCAAACTTTCCAAAAATCCAACTTATGCCATTTCAAGTTAAATTCAACTACGGACTTCCAATTCATAATCTGGACATGATCCTAATTCCAAAATTGCCCAACTGAGCTAATAAAACCATAAAAACTCCAATCTGAGGTAAAATACTAAAAGGTCAAACTTGGTCAACTCTTTCAATTTAAAGTTCCCTAGTTGAGAATCACCTTTCCGAATCAATTCTGAATGACCTGAAAATCAAAATTGATGATTAATAGAAGTCATAATACATCATACATAGCTATCCATGCCCTCAAACCACTAAGCGAAGTGCAAATGCTCAAAATTACCAATCACGTCATTACATGTATAAGGAAAATACTCTTTTGAAAAATAAATAAAGAGCAAACTCTTGAAATAATATAAATTAAACATTCGTTTTGGGACAAAATAAAGCTTTGTTGCCTTTATTTATAGTTCGAGATTAAAATTGACATGTAATTCGAATTGTAATATAAGCTAATATAAAACAACAATAACAAACCTAGTGTTTTTTCACAAGTGGGTTTTTTTGGGAGGGGGGATAATATACATGCAGCCTTATTCCTACCCCTGGAAGGCAGAGAGGTCTAATTCCGATAAAACCCGGGCTAGAAAATAACTGGAAAAAAAAGGTAATTGTAACAAGTAGGAGTAACAACAAAATGAAATAAGGTTGAATACAAGAATAGAGTTAAACTCTAGGTAGTAATAGCCCTCTATGGATAAAAGTTATCAAACTAACACTAATTCTAGCTAACTTGTATGGCCCCATAAAATATTACCTAAAACCCGATATTTCATGGAGCCGATGCAAACTTAACCGTTCATGATTGTAGAGATTTCACGGCAATCAAGCTCGCTGCAGTACGGCCTTTTTTCGGGTTGAATAGTATAATGGGGAGTGAAGGAAAAATTTTAGGCAGAACAAGGTATTTCTGTGGTCCTTTATGCGGCCGCAGAGTGAGGCAGAAATTGGATAGGTTTGGATGCCCTTTTGTGGTCAACTATGCGACCAAGGAACATGTCTGGGCCCTTTTGTGGTCGGCTATGCGACCAAGGAACGATTGAACAACAGCTCAAGCTACGTGACCTCACCCAAAAGTTCAACCATGAGTTTAACTGGGATTCAGGCTATGTGCTTTCGACAACAAAATTGCAAATGTTCAACTACGGTTGAACAACAGCTCAGGCTACGTGCCCTCGCCCAAATGTTCAATCATAAGTTGAACTAGGACTCAGGTTGTATGCCTTCGACAACAAAATTGCAAAGGTTCAACTACGGTTGAACAACAGGTAAGCTACGTGCCCTCGCCCAAAAGTTCAACCATGATTTGAACTGGGACTCATAATATGTGCCTTCGACAACGAAATTGCAAAGGTTCAACTACGATTGAACGACAGCTCAGGCTTCGTGCTCTCGCCCAAAAGTTTAACCATGAGTTAAACTGGGACTCAGGCTATGTGCCTTCGACAACAAAATTGCAAAGTATACGCGGACCCGCCTGTCACGTGGGTGACCCGGGTTCGATCCCCGGCAACGGCGCTAAAAATTTGTTGCTCCCAAACGCACACGCAAATATACGTGATCGTCAAGTAATAAAGTGACTAAAAGTCGGATGTCGATCCCACGAGGAATTGTGATTAACTATTAACAAAATTAGACTATCCTAATTATCTAAACAAGAATTAAACCTAGAAATATTTGATTCTAAACTAATTAAAAGGAAAAGAAAACAAATAATAAATTCTAAACAAAGAAAGAGCAGATTTTTATGTTATCAATGTAATGAAAATGAAAAAAGTAAAATCGAGACTAGGCGACGGAGGTTTATACTCCCATAGGTCTCGGCGCACATTAGCACTTCAATAGAACAGTGCTATTGCCGGCGTACATTAGCGAGGAGTAATTGACGCCGGAAATGGCTCGGAAGAGACGGAATGCTGCGCCGGTCGTCCATGCAGTCCCCTCTAAGCTTGTTACACCCGAACATGGCATCACTACTACACTTGAACCTCTTACATTTGGTAATTTTCTACCTTTGAAGTATCAATCGAAGGATCAATTGCATGCAGATGGAAATGAGAATCGAGTGCAAGGTATTGAAGGAGTGAATGATACAACAGCAAGGAGATTGCAGTTTTCAGAAGTTATGGATCCAAAAAATGCAGTACCAGAGGTTTTTGAAGCTATTGACACAGAAAACCCAAAACCTACAATGGCGGAAGTAGTCAGAGGCAACACAGATGTGCAAATGGGTAAGCCTTTATCATTTGTTCCTCCTACTTTGAGAGATGGTAAAAAGGTAGTGCAGATTTGTGAAGAAGATCTACAACCACAACTAGAGTATTGGAAGAATGCACTGATTGGATTTGTAATTGGAGATAGACCTAGTGAACAAAATATGGAAAACTTTGTTAGCCATATTTGGAATTTTGTTACTAAGCCTCAAATCCTTATGCATGCTGAAGGTTATTGTATTTTTCGATTCAATAATGCTGAAGACAGGGATACAGTCATGCAATATGGTCCATATGCATTTAGAAGCAGGCCAATGGTTCTAAGACCTTGGGAAATTGATTTCAATTTTCAGACTAGTGTGCTGAGCACCATACCTATTTGGATTCGATTTCCAGGTCTGCCTGTGGGGTATTGGTCCACAGAGGTGCTGAGTAAGTTGGCAAGTGCTATTGGGAAACCATTGTATACTGATAAGTATACTGCTCATTACGACAAAATTTCATTTGCTAGAATCCTTGTTGAAGTTGATGCTGCATATCAACTTCCTGATGAACTGGAAATTGATACACCTTTTGGTTCTAAAATCCAGTCTGTTGAATATGACTGGAAGCCTACCTTTTGCAACCACTGCCTTAAGTTTGGTCATGACACAATTGAGTGTTGGTATTCTTCTGGGAATTCAGACAATCATGTGAAGGAGCAAAAAGACATAAGGAGAGAGACAGTTAAACAAATGCAGCAGGGGAAGCAAAAGAAGAAGGAATGGCTAGTAAAGAAGAGTGTAGCAGCTGATGAAACCCAAAAGCAGGCTGAGGAAGCTGTTAATCCACCAGTTGCAATAGTGCAGACTGATCAGATTTCAAGCAAGGTTGATGATCAATCTAATGTAGAGTTGAATGAGCAAGTGAATCCTGCAAGTCATTTGAGTGAAACAACTACCAGTAGTAATCAAATAGCTAGCATGGGTACTAAAGGAAAAGGAATCATGGAAGTTATGGGAAGAAGAGGGCAACTATTTGATCCTGGGCCTTCTTATAGTTTGCCAAATATTGATCCATGATAGCAGTCACATGGAACATTAGGGGACTTAACCAGTCCCCAAAGCAGAAGGAATTGAAACAATTCCTTAATGATAATAAAGTTGATATAATTGGTATACTGGAAACAAGAATAAAATAGCATAAAGCAAAGAAGATATTTGACAAAATTGCAAAGGGCTGGATGTGGCAATGCAACTATACAAAAGCTGTTAATGGGAGGATATGGCTATTATGGAAACCTTATGTTCAGATTCAAGGGGTGTTTCTTTCTGATCAGTTCATTCATTGTCTAGTGGAAGATACTAGAAGTCTAGACAGATTTCATTTCACTATTATCTATGCTTGCAATACTTCAGTGCCTAGAACACAACTATGGAGGGATCTCAGAACAATTTCTATTCCTCAGCAAGATGCATGGCTTATAAGTGGTGATTTTAATTGTGTATTAAGCTCTGATGATAGAATTGGTTCTCCAGTAACTGAAGCTGAAGTAAGAGATTTCAAAAATACAATAGATGAGTTACAACTTACAGCTTTAAGAGCAACTGGATGGCACTTCACTTGGACAAACAAACAAGATGCTGACTCTAGAGTTTATAGCAAGATAGACTGGGCATTTGGAAATCTCCAATGGTTACAGCAGTTTGGGCACTTGGAGGCTGACTACATGAATCCATTGATCTCAGATCACTCCCCTATTCTAGTTAAATTTTGTGTATATAGGCCACTCCACCCTAAACCTTTCAGACTTTATAGCAATGTAATGGAACATGAGTAGTTTCATGAAATTGTGAAAAAAGCCTGGGAGAAGGTCTATTCTGGCACTCATATGCAGCAAATTTGGAGCAAATTGAAGGCAGCTAAGCAGCAACTAAAGGGGCTAGATGACTACTTAGCCAAATATAAGCAGCAGATAATCCAGACAAGAGAGAGGCTTGATATTTTACAATTCCAAATGCAGACAAACTGTCTTTCACAGGAGCTGATTACTAAAGAAAGAGGATTACTAGAAGAACTTGACAAGTGGAGTAAAATTGAAGAGCAGGTATTGAGGCAAAAATCCAAAGCTACTTGGATTGAATGTGGAGATGCAAACACCAAGTATTTTCATGCACAATGGAGGATCAGGACAGGGCAAAACAATATTACTTCTATTCATACTGATACAGGTATCAAATTGACTGAGCCTATTGCTGTAGAAATGGAATTCTTGAAGGTATTCCAATCTCTAATGGGAGATTCTGTGATTGAACTACCCTGTGTGGATTCTAGTATTATGAGAAGCGGCAGATGTCTAACACTTGAACAACAAAGAATTCTTATTTGTCCAGTCACAATGGAGGAAATCAGTGCAGCAGTTAATGAGATGCCTAAGGATAAAGCTCCTGGAGTTGATGGATTTCCCATTGAATTCTTTACAAAGAACTGGAAGATAGTTCAAGAGGATGTCCTTTCTGCTACAAAGGAGTTTTTTGAAACCTGTAAAGTTCCACATATGATCAATACAACTGCAATAGCTCTTGTTCCTAAGGTTAAAGCTCCTACTACAGTGAAGGATTACAGGCCTATTGCTTGTTGTACTACATTATATAAGATCATATCCAAAGTTATAACTAATAGAATGAAGAGAGTAATTGGAGATTTGGTTGGGCCTGCACAGTCTGCTTTTATAGAAGGCAGGAGCATCATGGATAATATCCTTCTCAGTCATGAAATCTTTAAAGGATACTCTAGGAAAGGGGTTTCACCTAGATGTGTTCTTAAAGTGGATCTAAGGAAGGCTTATGATACTTTGGAGTGGGAATTCTTGAAACAGATTCTCATTTCTTTGGGATTCCCTGCTAAATTTACTGATTGGATTATGGCTTGTGTTTCTTCTACCTCATACTCTCTAGTAATGAATGGTGGCCTTACTAAACCATTCAATGCTAAGAGGGGTATTAGGCAAGGAGATCCTATGTCTCCTTATCTATTTGTTCTAGCAATGGAGTACTTGAATAGACTGCTACAACAACTGCATAAGGATGGAAACTTCAACTTCCACCCTAGATGCAGGAAGCTTAATATTTCTCATGTCTGCTTTGCTGATGATTTGTTAATGTTCTGTAGAGCAGATATGATGTCTATTCAAATCTTGCACAGCACTTTCCTCAAGTTCTCAAATGCTTCTGGTCTTCAGGCAAATGTAGGAAAGAGTGCTATTTATTTAGCAGGAATTCCTCAGGATACTAAAGAGATGATTATTGCTGCTCTTGGCTTCACTGAAGGGCAATTGCCTTTTAGATACCTTGGAGTTCCTCTGGATTCCAAGAAGCTATCCATACAGCATTACCTGCCACTCATTGAAAAGATCACAGCTAGAATTACTTGTTGGTCTGCAAAGCTTTTATCATATGCTGGTAGAACTCAACTAATTAAGGCTGTGATCTTTGGTATGCAGAATTATTGGGCTCAGGTGTTTGTTATTCCTAAGAAAGTATTGAAGGCTATAGAGGCAGTTTGCAGATCTTATCTATGGACAGGCAAAGCAACCTTATCCAGAAGAGCTCTTGTAGCTTGGGATAAGGTATGCCAGCCTATCTCAACTGGTGGCCTTAATATTGTGAGAATGGAAGTGTGGAACAAAGCAGCCATAGCTAAATTGCTATGGGATTTGACAAGGAAGAAGGACTGCCTATGGGTTAAGTGGGTGCATACCTATTACATCAAGCATAGGTCCATTGAGTCAGTAGCTTTGCCTTCAAACTCATCTTGGGTCATCAAGAAGATATTGGCCAGTAGAGCTCTCATGATGGATAATATTCAGTTGCAAGGCAATTTATTCAACAGGCTTCAATCTGTTTGTACGTTTGGAAAGTTCCAAATTCATAAACACTATACTGCTCTTCTTCCTATATTTCCTAAGTTTCTATGGAGGAATGTAATGCTTGTATCATCTGCACTTCCAAGACATAGATTTACTGTATGGTTGGCTGCTCATCAGAAGCTACCTACCATCGAGAGACTGCAGATCATGGGCATTCAAACACCAACTCTGTGTGCATTTTGCAAAGGATATGATGAAGAGTTCAAACACTTGTTCTTTGGATATGCCATTACCAGTAGAGTTTGGAGGAGAATTTGTATATGGTTGGGACACCCTAGAACTACAGTATGCTGGGAGGATGAACTGAAGTGGATCTGTAATAATGCAAAGAGCAAAAGCTGGAAGAAAGAGGTCACTGCAGCTGCATTTGACTGTTGCATTGCTATGGAGGTACAGGAATCTGATCAGATTTGAAAGCAAGACCTTTGATGAAGATCAATGCTGTAAGGAAGTAACAATGTTGTTACATACAAGAAATAGGAATCGAAAGAAGTGGAAGGATAACTTACAAAATCTCAATACATTTCCTTAGTTGGTTGAGAATTAGATGTTAGTTTGCTTTGTATATAACATGCTTAGTTAAGAACCAATTGTAACTAGAAGGAGAGGAATGAGTAGTAGAAGTCCATACTACTACATTAGGACTCATTGTATATTTTTTTGATATCAATACACACTGTCAGTTAAGCTAAAAAGAAAAAAAAGAAATTGCATGAGAAAAAAAAAATGTAATGAAAATGATCTAGGGTTATGGGCTATCTAACATTCCTATTGTATTCTTCTATTGAATTGACTAACTAATTTATCTTGTTTATTTGTTGACAGGGTTAATGTTGCTCATAAGAACTGTCGAGTTCTTACTCTCCTATTCAAGCTAACATAACGCTTATATGTCTATGGAGTTAGAATCAACAAGAACGCATTTATAATTCCTGTTAATCAACCAAGCAAGGCAATTAGGTATATGTCTATCCTAACCGCGAATATGTTCCCTGATGCCCAGGTTCAAGAACTAGCTCTACTCAATCCTATATGCAATCTAGAATTCCCACTTTAGAGTTCAATTCACGATTCGTAGATAGTATTCGTGAGAATATTTGATATATATCGGATCGGGCTGCATGCCGCAACAGTATATACACATATATGTATTGGATCGGACGACACGCCGCAGTAGTATATTATATGGATCGGACTGCACGCCGCAGTGATATATTATATGGATCGGATTGCACGCCACAGTATTATAACGCTTGGGCTGAAGGAACCCCTCCGGAGTCTACACACATCCCCAGTGAGTGTAGTCGACTATGTATATTGGATCGGGTTGCGCGCCTCAGTACTATATAAATTATATTGGCTCGGGTTATGCGCCGCAGTACTATATATATTATGTTGGATCGGGCTGCGCGCCGCAGCAGTGTTAGTAACTTGTCGGACGGAAAGAGAAGTATTTATCAGTTTCTTTTCCCTGTTTAATACTTATTTACTGCCTTTACTGCTGATATTAGAACTTGTTGGAAATCATTGATATCATTGATATGTGTTCTTTGGTTGTATTAGCATGATTTCCAAGTGCAGATTTTGATGAACGACAAACAACGAAGTCAACTGTCAAACAACTATATTAGTGTATGACATATGACAAACAATGAAGATGCATTAGCAAACGATCAAGATGGTTGACGAATCAATGATGATGAATCAAACAATCAAGACTGAATGCCAAGAAACATATTGATGAAGGGATTGCATAGACAAGCCAAGACGAGCTCAAGAGTTCTAGCTTTTGAAGACCCCAGACGTAGGTCGTTAGGTAGAACCAATGTAAGAGCAACGTTTAAGTTCTCTCGTCTTTTGGCTCAACATAGGTCATCATAAATATGCATAAAATCATTTTATCAAATCATAATCATCATAAACATTTGTGATATACTTCAAACAAAATAATTTTTAACGTTTTCAGTTTAACCAAAATAGTTTTTGAAGTAAGTTGTCACTTCTGGACAGAATGGCCAGATAATCGATTATCCAAACTGATAATCGATTATCCTGAAATTTCCAGCAAAGCTGGAAATTCCAGAGAGCCTCAATAATCGATTATGCAATAGGCAATAATCGATTATTCTCCAAATAATCGATTATGCTCATTGCAATAATCGATTATTCTGGGAAAATTCCAGCTTTGCTGGAAATTTCAGAGAAGTAAGATAATCGATTATCATATTTCAATAATCGATTATCTCATATCTGTTGCCTTCCAACGACTAGTTTTTTGAACGTTAAAGTCACATAATCGGTTATGTAAATACAATTTTCGATTATTCTGTTGGAAAATCAGATTTATAGTTTAAACGTTGGGCAACGGCTATATCACCTCCACACCTTATAAATAGAGGTCTTTGGAGCTGATTTTACATGAACAACATCTCTCATTATTCTTGAACATATTGATAACATTTATACATTATATTTAGAGCTTTTGTTGAGCCATTTGAGAGACAACTTTGTGTTGTTCATAGAGCTTATATTATATCTCTTTATCTACTCTTCTTAGAGAGTTCTTGTTGTAAAAGAGAAAGGTTCTTGAGAAGACCATACCTTCTCATTGAGCGTTGGGTTTGCTAAGTACCTTCAATCTTAGTGTGTGAAGTCTTGTGGTGCGGTATCCACGAGCAAGGTGAAGTCTTGAGGTGAGGTATCCTCGAGCAAGTTGAAGTCTTGTAGAGCGTACATCTACGAGCAAGTGTAACGGTTTGTTAGGCACCCGTAAGCTTAACGGAGTTAGTGTAAACTCGAGAGAGTCTCTCAGGAGACTAGACTAAGCACACGTTGTGGTGAACCAGTATAAATTTGGTGTGTCCTCTCCTTACTCCTTTAATTCTGCACTTACTTTACTCCTGCAATTTTAATTCCGCAAAATTTATCGACATTCTCGTGCCTCACTATTCACCCCCCCCTCTAGTGACGGGCATAAATTCTAACAGAGCTGTATAGTGTTCTTACCGGGTCTCTTACATTCAGTTGTTATTACTTACTGAGTTGGAAGTACTTACTCTACTACATGCACCTTGTGTGCAGATATAGGGATCCCGGAGGCTTAGCTGCGATTATCTGTTGTTTCTCAGTTCAGTACCGGAGTTATCGAGGTAGCTGCTAGCGTCCGCAGGACCTGATTACTCTTCTTATCTATCTTTTATTTCCGCATCTATATTTCCTTTGTATAGGATACTGTTCAGTTGTATTTAGAGGCTCTGACTTGTGACGTCAGATCCTTTGGGTTGTTATTACATTTTGGTTACGATTTCCGCAGTGTTTCTATTAATATCAAACTGAGAGTTTTTAAGTTAATGATTTGGCTGTGAATGTTTGAATAGTCGGGCTTGCCTAACAAGGTGTTTGGCGCCATCACGACCAGAGTTTGGGTCGTGACAAAATTATAATATATTCATATCAAAAACTCGTTCATATTACGAGCATTATTAATATTATCACATTCACTTCAGGAATGGATTAAAATTTATCTAAAGTTCTCATCCTTCAGGGAACGGAACATAATTATCTGAACATGCATTAATCACACCGAATCGTGTGATGCTTCTACATTTTTTAAGATAATGCTACTTCAGGAGAAAATCGAGGCATGCAAGTAATATAGAGAATATTTCTCTAGCTTGTCTTCAATTGTAACCATAGAAAGCCTAAATTATCACTTCTGGTGGTCATAGGCATATACAACTTCCGGTGGTTACCAAAATTTAGTTACAATGAGATATATGAAACGTAACCAATTCTGGTAGTTATACATTTTTTGTCACCTCTGCTGGAGTTTAAGTTGATCTAACATTATTATCCACCTTGTAATCCTTTATTAGATAATAAGGGTGAAAACAAATACTAAAATAGGTATTGTATACGTAACACATAACCAAGCATGCGATGCTAAAGATATTAAATATAAGCAAAGGGCTCAAATTAAATTACGAAAATTTGGCCACTCCAGATGTAAGTGATATTTACATCACTACTGCCAAGAAGAAAAAAACTCACCACCTCAAGCATATATTCAGCCTTATGATGCTCGGAATGAACAAGAGCTAACCACGGACGTAAGAGTGTCACCTTACATCAGAGATGAACACTGATAGAAATTAAATTCGAAGTAAGTGCTCAAAATGACAGAGTCTCGTGGTGATAACGTGTTATAAAATAAAGACTTTAAAGTAAAAAAAATCAAAGACAAGTATAGAGAGAGATTGATATTATTCAACTTCAAGCTGATGTACATAATAAACTGAAATCTTCTGTATTTATAGAAGAAAGAAAGCTGCTTTGTAAGTTGTTACTGCAAGCTGTTGTGTAAGCTGCTACTGCAAGCTGCTATGTAAGTTTCTTGTAAGTTGTTTGTAAGTTGCTACTGTACCAAATCTAAATAATTTTCTGCAGAGGGTAATAATTATCCATAATGGAGTACCGTAATGATAAGCTTCTCCAGAAAGCAACGGAATACTGAATGAACATCCCCAATATAATATAATATAGTATAATTTATAACACTATCCAACTTGTTGTCTTAGATTGGTGTCTCGTGACAGGTTACCTTACTATATAATATAACATAAAACAATAAATTATGTTACGGGGGTCAATCTCATCTCGTCTGGTGGGAAACTGGATTCTACATTGCAAGTTGGGGGTATCTGTGGTAACCCACAAATCCAAAAAGTAGTTGATGCCATTCAAAACTTGCTCCTCTCTTTTGTCCTAATCTCATTTCTAGGGTTTCCTGATCAAACAACAAACTATGGATACCGAGTTTCAAGATTGGGAGTTGCTCCACTCCAACTCAGCTTCAGATTCCGAGCTCCCCGTTAACTCGCCCCAAAACCAGGAGGATACTTTCGCCGAAGAAACCGAGGGTATTATTCAACCCAATTATTTCTCCATAGATTCTCACGGTACTCCTACTTTTGCTGCTTATAACGGTTCTGAGGAATCGGATAATCTGAACTGGATTGGTTCTGGTAGTGAAAGGTCTGAAGATCGGCAATTAGGGGAATTTGACGGGAACAATGATGCGGGTGTGTTTGAAAACTCGAAATTACAAGGGGGTTCTGGAGGAATTGAAGATATAAGTAATGAAAATGAGAAAAAATTTGAGGTGGGTATTGTGGAAGACTCGAAATTGGAAGTGGCTTTAGGAGGAATCGAAGATATAAGTAATGAAAATGGGAAAAATCTTGACGTGGGTCCTGTGGAGAACTCGAAATTGGAAGTGGGTTTTGGAGGAATCGAAGATATAAGTAGTGAAAATGGGGGAAATGAAGATATAAGTAGTGAAAATGGGAAAAATCATGGGGAATTTAGGTCGGATACTGGTGGAGATGGACTTGGTGATGTGAAATTTGGTGGTGTTGAAGAGAGTTCAGAGGTTTGTGTAGAAGAAAAGGAGGAAAATGAGAGGGTTGAATGTGAAAAGAGGGGTGAAATTGAAGCAAGTAGAGGAGGAGAAGAGAAGAGGAGTTTGGTGTGGTGGAAGGTGCCATTGGAGCTTCTCAAGTATTGTGTGTTCAGGGTTAGGCCTATGTGGGCGTTCTCCGTAGCTGCTGTTGTTATGGGGTTTGTGATATTAGGTCGTAGACTGTACAAGATGAAGAAGAAGGCCAAGAGTTTGGAGCTCAAAGTTACTGTCGATGATAAGGTCAGAGTTACTTTGCCCATTTCGATACCATTATGTTAGTAACATTGTTTTTCCACTCTATAGGTGCTAACCTTAAGCTTGATTAGTATGTTGCTTCATCCTCTTTATCCCAAAAAATTATTAAATAAATGAAAGAATGTTGCTTCATGTGTTATGCTTTTGAAATACCTAATAGTTAAGCAAAATGAGGAATTGATAACATTACATAGTTATTTGTGTTAGAGGGATGAGGTTTTTTCATGGTAAATACTTGAAGAAGAGGGAGATTAAAACTCGAATTGCAAAATAATTGGGCCTTAGGGGGTCATGACACTTTAGTATACTCTTAACGAGTGGTGGGGATATCAGTTTTATGACTCATCACAAATGTTATTTTAGTTATATGACCCTTTTCATGGGAGATTGATAAAATATAACACAGGAGATTGGTAATAAAACAAAGGAGACTTTTATAGGATCATTTTTCTTCTATTCAAATCCTCATGAGCGTAATGGTATTGTATTGTGGATGGCCCTGTCTATATGCAAGACACAGTCATAGGAATCACTAATTAGTTTGTGTCATCATTGCTTGGATTTCTTATAGTTTATGCTTAGATGTGCCATTTCATTTTCTTTTCATTTTGTTGATAACATTTTCAGTTATGGGAAGAACAATTGTTTTTTAACAATTCTTCCCGGCCATTAAGGTTTCAAACTTCGGCATTTGTTTGATTTTTTGGGTTGTCACTTGCATCATGTTCAAAAATTTTTATTGAATTTTGTTCCAGAGTGCTATGTATCTTGAAGATATAGGATGTGGGAGTGTTCTAGTATAGAGCAATGGTATAGGACTATAGGCTGATAATGCCTTTGGAATTCTGTTGAACCTGTATCATTTGGAACTTCGTTTCTTGGCCTCTTGACATTTCAGAAATCGTGATTGCTGTTTCTTCCTTTAGCGAATGAAGTGCTTTATCTAGCTTGAAATAGCAAGGCAACTTGTTTATTCTAGCTCGGCCTTGATATCGCTTGTGGTTTATTTGTGGAGCATGTCATTGTCACATAGCTGGAGAAACCAAAAATCGCTGATTATATTGAAGTTGTTTCATTAAAACAGAGAATAAACAAATGGTTCCTCATGGATGGAGATGCAACTACCAATTTAATAGTCTGTGCTATAACATACACTATAACATTCCTGGGAAAGATATGTCTTGGGTTACAGTTGTATTAGATAATGAAGATTGTTTATCAATACCACCATAGTATTTGAAAGTTTCAATCATGAATAAGTTATTTTTTCTTTTCTTTTAAGGGGGGGGGGGGGGGGGGTGGATGGGTAAATCTATACCTTCTGTTTGTTCTCCAACTTCTGCTGGTTCCAGCTTCCTTCACGGTCCTTATTAGCACTTATGAAATGTAAACAAAGAGGATACAAGGAACCACAGCTTGGAAGCCAGTCTGTAATAGAAGTTGCTAAATAGACAACCAGTATTGTTAAAGCACTTTGTGAGTCTACCTTGGATTAAACGACTGCTGCCTCATTGCTTCTGCTAGTGCTCCTTCAACATTATTTTGGACTTCTGCTGTAAATTGTTTCGCATGATGATTTTGCTTTAAATTCCACCAGCAAAGAGAAAAATAAAAGGAGAAAAGAGAAGGAAAAGAAGAGAGAAAATAAACCAGCGACCCGAGACATTTTTATTTGGTGTAGATGGTGTCTGCTTCGTTGACATCGGCACCGTTAAATGCTACCAAATATCTTTTCAGACCTAACGTCAAGTTTGGTTTCATTTTTATTTGGTTTATGGATTTTGTGTACCTTTTGCTCAATTTTGTATCTTGCCAAACTAATAGCCTGTTTGTCCGAACTTCTAAAATTAACTTATTTTGAGAAGTGCTCTTTTCTCAAAATTACTTTACAGCAGTTTGTATTTGGCTAATTAATTTGAAAAGTAATTCCGAGCAGCAATTAGTGTTTGGCCAAGATTTTGAAAAATGCTTTTTTTCTGCTTCTACACAAAAGCTCTTTTTTTTCTTCTAAAAGCTTGGCCAAGCACTTTAACTTTGGGAAAAAAGTGGTTTTGGACACGGAGAAGCTTGGCCAAACAGGCTATAAATGTTACCAGAAGTACATATTCTCTGACATGTGTAACTCTGGAAACTGAATTTTTAAACCCCCTTCTGAACTATCCAACCTTAAACAGTTGTAAAACTTGGAATAACCAAAGAGTGCTTCCGCTTTGTGTTTCGAACAGATTTTGATGTTTTTGACTTGAAACGTTTTCAAAAAAATTTTGTACTTCTGTTGTGTGAGTATTCTAGGGGGGAATCATTGGATCAAGTCCTTAAATCCTATCCTTTGCCTTGGTCCAGCACTCTTTCTTCTCACTAACGAATCCTTGTCTGTGTGTTGAATAAGTTTCTTCATTGTGTGCAGAAGGTATCTCAATTCATGAGCCGTGCTGCACGCCTTAATGAAGCATTTGCTGTTGTGAAGCGGGTTCCTGTGATTCGACCGCAGCTGCCAGCACCTGGAGTTTCACCATGGCCTGTTGTGAGTTTGCATAGGGTGTAATCATTGTAAAGAAAAATGAAGTTATGTATATTGGAAGAAGCATTGGTGTCGTCACCAAGTCCCATTTGATATATGGCTGTGTTTTTTGCTTGGCTAATTTCTGTTTCAGCTTTCTCTGTGTCTGTGGATCACGTTCTCAATATACTCCTGAACAGAATGTACGATTTTAAAGCTATGTATGTATGTATGTATGAATAAACTCTCTTATCTTTTTCCCGTATGTCGTGTTGTTGGATGCCTCTTTAATAGTTTTTCTTTTCCCCTACCAATTAGTAATTCAAGGGGAAGCGGGTTGAGTTATGCAAAATACTTTTCTGATCTTTTGAGGAAGTTCTACTACAATAACGAATCAGTATATTCTCACTTTCGAGGAAGTTGTACAGTAAAATGATAAATAAAGTTATACATTTATCATCACAAGAAAAAATAAACAAACCTGTACATGTAAGGCATGAAACGGTCGTATCTATATTTTTATGGTCTTTTCCAAGTTTTTAAAATAACAACTTGATAGCCTATAGTGTATTGCTCTGACGATTTAGCTAGTGTTATTGTTTAGCTCAAAGTTTTCATTTACTTTAGAAGCATAAAACAATCAAATTAAATGGTGGATCAATCATATCAGATCGTAATAAATCAAAAGACCAAAAGAATAAAATATAAGAGACAACAGTTATAGATTAAAAGAAGGAGGATGAAGATCTTTTATTAATGATTTTGGTTTGGTCTGTCTCTCCATGGAGAGGTTTAGAGCCTTACAATGATGTCTTCTCTATTCTTTTAGAAGGAAATGTAAAGAAGAAGAAGCAACCCCCCTTTTAGGTTTCTTTTTCCTAGTATTTATAGGGAGATCTGCCAGCTGTCGCCAAGGGGTTGGAACCACATAGAGGGGACGCCATCGTGAGGACGGCAAGGTCGTGGCCTTAGTTGTCAAATTGGATAAAGCCGATAATCTTGTGAACAAATGGCCATACCATTTATTAGTCATAAATAGACTTTAATAAATGCGTTGATCTCATTCATTATCATGAGGTCAAGTTTTGACTCATACAGATAGTCTCTCCGCTTATTGAGGTCGGGTTCAGGTCGAGCTCGATGAGCGGATTCCGCCAATAACAGTAGCCGTTTATGCCTTAGGGACGATCGTAGTCCTTTATTCTTTGGAGACGGTCGTAGCCTTTTCAATTATTCGGAGAAGGGCGTAGCCATTGTTAATTTAGAGGTGGCAGTGGCCTTTTATCTTTTGGAGATGGTCGTGACCATTTTTACTCTGGAGATGGCCGTAGCCATTTTTAATTTTTTTTTAAACCCCTCCCAAATTAGGAGGATCTATAGTGCTTCCACACTTCACCTCCCTGGTGACTCGAACCCAGGATCTATAGTGCTTCCACACTTCCCCTCCACACGCCATTTTTAGTTTAGAGATGGCTGTAGCCATTTTTACACGTGGTCGGAGAGGGTACGATCACGCTTTCCACGTATAAGGGGGACATCATGTGCATGGTAACACATGGGGCGTGCCCATGGTATCTTGAGGTCGTCGTAACCGTTTTATGGGAGACGTGCCGATTGACGGTTGAATGACCGTTCAATGGTACCTGTCATAATGGTACCCGTTACCGTAGGCCTTAACCGTTTTGCAGTTGGTCAGGTAGTTAATGGTGACCTTTGGGATTCGTGAAGGTCATTTATGCTTTGTCTATAAATAAGGGGTTATATCATTCAGTCCTCACTTTTGCGATATTTGTCTAAGTGGAATTCTGAGAGAGATAGCCCTTCTTGCTTTCAGATTATATATTCTTTTACTCCTCGTTAATTCATTCTCCGTCATTTTCGTCGGATCTTCGTATTCTCTTGTTTTTCCGATGAATTTTGCCATTTATCTCTCGTTATACTGATAATGGCGAGCAGCTCTCGTTCTGATATAGCTCCAGTGGCGGTTGCGGCGGGTAAGGGGCCATCTACGGTGGTGGGAACCACCGATTCGCCGAATGTTATTCGGTTCTCATCGGTGACTGACATTCTTTCCCTGCCCGGTGGTCCGGCCATCGATGTTACCGACCCCGAGGGAGAAGATCATGTGGATGAGGCTCCAGTGATTGGGGAAGTTGGCATTGCTCAGCTGAAGGAGCAATGTGATATTCCTCGCTTTGTTGACATCGTCCTGGCCAGGAGCGGTGACGGGGTGCATGTCGACCACCGAGGTTACTGCGTCTTTTACGACTACCCTTTCAAGCTGAGATTTAGTCTTCCTCTCCTCATGCTGGTGGTGGACTTTTGCCGCTACTACAGGGTGTGCCCTGGTCAGCTCGTCCCTTCTTGTGACAAATTATTGGCGATGTTGATCAAATATGCGGAGTTGGCACGGAGGGAAATTACACTTGGGCACGTGTTGACTCTATACGCCCCTCAGAGGGTACGTGGCACCATGATTCGGTTGGTCCCTCGTGGGACCGACGGCTTAATTGCGGAGATCGATGACGAGGTCGCTACCCGTCCTTAAGAGCATTTCTTCTACATTAGGACCAGGCACCTGGTGGCCTACGCTACTGACTTCCCAGAGGAGTGGAACCATGCACGTACGTTTCTTTTACGTTGACCTTGATTTCCTTTGGTCAAATACTCTGCTCTATGTTTATACGTACTGATATTCTTTTTGTGCCGTAGTGGGAGGTACGCCACCGGCGCCATTCTCTGGCATCCGCGAGTGGGTTGAGGCCGTGATCCCTGTCATGACGGAGATTCGTACGTGGGCGTCTTTTTGGGGGGTCCATGGACGTAGGCCGGCTTCTGGTGAGAGTCTGATTTGCTGTTATTAATCTTCTTTCGTAGTCTTTAGTTTCTTTGGCTTACCCTTCTTATTTGGTCGGTCAGGAAGACCACGGCGCAGGAGGGCTCCTCAGCTTTCTTTCTGCGGTCGGGGGCGACAGCCCGATTGATTACAATGTCAGCGCCTCGCCCGGTCCTGAGGGCGACTTCAGTGGAATCCTCGGGTGCACACTCTCCGGTACGGCCTGTGCCCCGAGTTGACGACTCTCCAAGGGTCGTGCGTTCCAGGGCGGAACGATCACCGAATGAAGATGAAGAAGAAGATGGGAGGCCGCTGGCTCGGTGCAGGGTGGCGTTCATCCCGTCTCTACCGGTGGTGGTTAGTTTACACTCTTAGCCATCGGTGGAGGAGGGGGGGCGCGGCGGACCTTGCCCCAGAGGGCGAGCGGTCAGTGGGGGTTGCCCCATTTGGCTCGGGCCAAGGCGACACAATCGCTTCGGCGATTCAAGTTTCTATTCCTGTTGCTGAGAGGGAAGGTAGTTCCGCGGCAACTGTTTTGGTGGAGATTGCAGGCGCCGATGTTGTGGCGAATGCAGGTGCTTCGATGTCTCGGGCGGCGAAAGGAAGGGGCGTCTCAGGAGAGGGGGACGATTCGGAGTCTGATATGGATCCCGAGGGCATCCGTCTTTTTCAGGAGGGTTATACCCGCCCAGCGGTGCAGGCCGAAGGGGATTACCGTTATTTGGAGATCCCTAACGACCTGAACCTACTGATCGAGGAGGAGAACCTGGTGACGTTGTTCAGGGTCCTGTGCTCGGAAGAGGAGAGCACGTCTTCGAGGGGCATTTCGGACGTCGGGTTAATGGGCGAGGTGGCCGCCCTAAGTATAAAGGTATGTATTAAACTTTGGTTTGTTTTTTTTGGTATTTCTTCTTGTATTAACCGTCGCTCGGTTTGTTGTAGACATTTTTGTTGGAGGTGGAGAGCATAAGGCGGGCTAACGTCCGTTTGGCAGTTTTTGTGCGGCTATTGGTGAAGTACCGCCACTACCGTGACCGGTGCCGCGGCTTGCGTGAACACATAAGGAACGACCCGTGGAACCGGGAGCTGGTTGAAGAGCTGGCGCGGAGAGAGCTTCATATGCAATAAACCCTCAGTAGGGTAACCGCTCTTGAGGGGCAGCTCCGCCAAGAGAACTGGGGGATGGATGTTGAGAGAAGGGAGGCTGCTGAGAGGGAGCGCCAAAATCTGGTTGCGGCAGCAGAGGCGGCTGAAGCTTTGACTAGGCAAGTGGCTGCCCTAGAGACTGAGGCTGCCACTTCAAGGAAGCGGGCAGAGGACGCCCTGGCGAGGGTTGAAACACAAAAAATGGAGCGTGGATTAGAGAGGGCCGCCGTTACCTTTCGAGAGCAGTCGTTGGGGGGCGTATTGCCGTTTGTGAGCGGGATGCCCATGCTGCAGCGGACCGGATTGCGGCCTTGGAGGCCGAGAACGAGCGCTTGAGGGACCAGGCCGCTTTTTTTGGTCCTGCTCGTGAGCTTTGGAAATATGTCGAGGCCCAGCTCGACGTGTACAAGCGGTTGTGGGAAGCCGGCATCGTGTCTGAGGCCACTTATGAGGAGGCACGCCAAAAGGATCGTGAAGCCCGCCTCGACTGTGGTTTTGACCGGTCTACGCCCGGGGGTGATGATGACTCCGAGGGCGCTGATAATGCTGAAGGGGCCACCAAGTGAACAAATGAAAAAATTTGTAATGTTTGTTTAGTCTTTGTTCTTTTTTTCTCTTTTTTCTTTGCCGGCCTTGGGCCAATGTAATTGGGGGTAACCCCGTGTAAATATTGTAAATATATGTGGTTTTCTTCTTTTTTGTTTGTTTTGTGTCGAATACATTATATATATTTTTTTGTGCTTATTCGCAAAGGGCTTTGCTTTAGAGTTTCCCCTGTGGGCATGTTAATAGTCTCGACTGGTTAGGTGGTTTCGACCATTGTATAATCGGCCCTTCGCCTTAGGAGGAGATTGATGCGGATGGCCTTGGCCATAGATAGACGCTTTTGGTCATCACTTTTCTCCACTTGTGGGAGTGGGTTGTAGCCGTGTCTGGGCAGTGGCGGCACATGGCCTTAGTCCCAGTTCGGGCTTAGTCGAACTACTGGCCGTGGAAACCAAAAATGCAGCCTTGTAGTTTCGACTTGGGCCGAACATTTCGCGGGCTAATACTTTAGTTTCTAGTTAATCGTACTTACTTGAATGGCGAGGGCGCTAGGCCCGACCCGGAGTTCGTTCGTGGTTGGGCATTTGGATATGTTCGTCCTCGCCTGATCACGGCCAGGCTCATGGCCTCGTGGACGTGTGTCCTTGGCTTTGATTCGTCCGTGATTGAGTTTGTAGCTTTTGTGGCGGAGGCGTGTAGCCTGAGTCCTGGTTCAACTCATAATAGAATTCTTTTGTAAGTTGTAACGGCGGGGGCACTTGACCTGAGTTCTGGTCCAATTCAAAGTTGGACCGTTATGATATTTGAGGGCGCATAGCCTGGATTGTCGTTCAACCGTAGTTGAACTTTTGTAATTTTTTGAAGGCGCGTAGCCTAAGTCGAAGGCACATAGCATGAATTGACGTTCAACCGTAGTTGAACCTCTGTGATATCTGAGAGCGCATAGCCTGAGTCCCAGTCCAACTGTAGTTGAACCTTTTGGGTGAAGGCGCATGGCCTAAGTTGTCGTTCAACCATAGTTGAACTTTTGTAATATTTGAAGTCGAAGGCACATAGCCTAAGTCCCGGTTCAACCGTAGTTGAACTTTTTGGGTGAAGGCGAATAGCCTGAATTGACGTTCAACCGTAGTTGTACCTTTGCAATCTTTGAAGGCACGTAGCCTGAATTGCCGTTCAACCGTAGTTGAACTTTTGTAATATTTGAAGGCGCGTAGCTTTGAGTGATAATGCTAGAGAACGTATCCTTCTTGGCAAGGAAAACAACCTTTGCCAAGGTTCCGAAGGAAAGATTGCCGTTCAACCGTAGTTGAACTTTTGTAATTTTTAAAGGCGCGTAGTCCGAATTGACGTTCAACTGTAGTTGAACCTTTGCAATATTTGAAGGCGCGTAGCCTATATTGTCGTTCAACAGTAGTTGAACTTTTGTAATATTTGAAGGCGCGTAGCTTGAATTGCCGTTCAACCATAGTTGAACTTTTGTAATATTTGAAGGCGCGTAGCCTGAATTGCCATTCAACCGTAATTGAACTTTTGTAATATTTGAAGGCGAAGGCACATAGCCTGAGTTCCAGTTCAACCGTAGTTGAACTTTTTGGGTGAAGGCGCATAGCCTGAATTGACGTTCAACCGTAGTTGAACCTTTGTAATATTTGAAGTTGAAGGCACATAGCCTGAGTTGACGTTCAACCATAGTTGACCTTTTTGTTTTCCCACATAGCCCGCTTCGTATTGGGGGTTGGGATTCGTTTCTGGTTTCAGATATTGCCTAACTTGTGCTTGTGGTCTTTTCGACTGGCTCGCACGGGTTACCCCATTACAGATCTCGGTTCGAGAGATGCTTTTGTGCTTTTCCCCCCTTTTGGTAGGATCCTATGTGGAAAGGGGGAGAGGTACCTTAGGCCTATTTTCCCCATAGGGATGGGGG
Source organism: Nicotiana benthamiana (assembly GCA_034376525.1). Taxonomy (NCBI): domain Eukaryota; kingdom Viridiplantae; phylum Streptophyta; class Magnoliopsida; order Solanales; family Solanaceae; genus Nicotiana; species Nicotiana benthamiana. The sequence continues at coordinate 132,839,170 of CM067329.1, read as the reverse complement.
ATCTACTTCTTCTTCTTGTTCCCTTTGCTCCGAGACGTGGGGATGTGGAAGCAAGCTCATCTTGAGGTTTTTCACTTCCTATGATCCGATATGCCGCTTGGGCTCGTTCGAGCTGGGTTGTTCATTTTCCTTTTTCGGTCTAAGGATAAACTACGTGATTCTGCTATGAAATCCCCACAGACGGGCCAAATTGTTTAGCTCAAAGTTTTCATTTACTTTAGAAGCATAAAACAATCAAAATAAATGGAGGGTCAATCATAGCAGATCGTAATAAATCCAAAGACCAAAGGAATAAAATATAAGAGACAACAGTTATAGATTAAAAGGAGGAGGATGAAGATCTTTTATTAATGATGTTGGTTCGGTCTGCCTCTCTATGAAGAGGTTCAGAGCCTTACAATGATATCTTCTCTCTTCTTTTAGAAGGAGATGTAAAGAAGAAGAAGCAGCCCCCCTTTTAATGTTCTTTCTCCTAGTATTTATAGCTAGGAGATCTGCCAGCTGGCGCCAAGGGGTTGGAACCACATAGAGAGGACGCCCTCGTGAGGACGGTCAGGTTGTGGCCTTAGTTGTCAAATTGGATAACTACCCGATAATCTTGTGAACAAATGACCATACCATTTATTAGTCATAAATAAACTTTAATAAATGCGTTGATCTCATTCATTATCATGAGGTAAAGTTTTGACCCATACAATTATATTTATATTAGGTTAGGTATTTGTCAATATTTTCCTTCTATATGTTAGTGTTAGAATAGGAAAATGCGGGTTCGATTTTCCGCCTTAAATTGTCTTGTAAACATTTTTTTTTTCTTGCTAAGAAACGTAGCTTTTTTACTTATTTAAAACATGAAATATGTAAAATTTAAGTTTCGCAAATGGAACTGAACGAGGGAACTCAGTTTCGATTGCATTTAAATTCAAAATTCTAATGGAGACAAGTAAAATTAGCTGTAGCTAAAGTCTATTGATTCTAGATGAATGAGCTCATACGGTGGCGGATCTACATATCTAATTTGGGTGCTCGAGAACCCATTAACCTCGACGCTGAGTATGTATAGTTATATAAAAAATTTGAGAAAACGTATAAAAATTTACAAAAGCACTCATTAATTTTATGTATAAAAAAAATTCAACACCCACAAACTTAAATTACTGAGCTCCTATGCCAAACCCTATAGTCAAATTCTTGAAGAAACAACAAAATTCACATGATTGTTTTTGTCAAATTAAGGAATTCAAGACATGGTTTTGGGAGATGTGGGTGCTAGAATTTCTATTCTAATTTAGATAGTCTTCTAAATATCGTTGAAAATCTAAAGTATTGCGTCATTATTATCAAATATCAATGAGGATACAAAGAAATATTGAGACAAATATATTCAAGTATATGATAAAAAGCATATTTATTGACCAAAATGGCATATCTTTCTTAGTCTTCCTTCCCCCAATGGAATGAGCACAACATGGTACTAATACCACCATTAAAAGGAAAAAAAACTAAAAGAAGACATGCCAATGTACAAGTTACATCATAATTTATGTATTATTTCTAACAAATCTCATAAAACCTTCAAGGTTTGGAGGTGGTTGTGTTGGCGGTGGTGGAAATGAAGCTTGTTCATCACCACTTCCGGGTGAAGATGATTCTTGAGCAATTTCTGCTAGCATTTCTTCATAGCACTCATCTATTTCGGGTTGAGATTCAGCTAGCCCAAAGTTTCTTCTTTCAGAGCGGATCCAATCTCGGAAGAGCACTGATTTTTCCAAGCTGTACCGCATCGACGCTCTATGATCTCCTATTTGTAGTCTGGCTTGACTAAATACGTTCTCCGATGCAACAGTTGACGCTTGAATGGACAGAACATCCCGAGCCATCCTTGCAAGAACGGGAAAATGCTTTTCCCTTGTCTTCCACCAATCCAAAAGGTCGAAAGATCCGTCTGGATTATCATTCTCTAGCCCCTGCGAAAAATAAACTTGAAGTTCGTTTAGATGGGAAATATCATCTAAATTCTCACCTTGAGTACCCCTGAACTCCGTCCACGATTTAAGAGCTGTTAAGCCAGCAACTCTTTTAGACGATTGTGACGTGGACGAAGTAGGAGTTGGAATATTAGGCCTAGCATGCTCTAAGGCCTGTTTATAAGCATTATAAACAGTTTGAGCATTCACTGTAATTGATGCTTTCGCATCAGATAGTGTAGCCATTTCTTCTGGTGAAAGATCTAAACATTGATAAATACTAGTATACCAAAAGTTAGGACCTCCTGCTTTCATAGTAGGGTTTAACAAAGCAGCCACACCAAAAATAGGAGGGATTGGAAAAAAATATTTTTTAAATTTCTTTTTCATTTCAAATATTGCATTTTCATAAATTTCCCCTCCCTCGTTAAAATCAGCAAATAAATTAGCAAGTGCGGCAATATATACTAAACAGTTTGAAATTGTAGGATAATATTGGCCAGATAAAGCAGTTGTAGCCACACTAAAATGTTCTAAAAAATCTAAAAGAATCTTAACGTTATTCCAATCTTGATTAGTTAGCATATCATTATCTTCATCCTCACAATCCCTAGAATTATAAGTAGCGGTTATTGGGTTTCTATATTCGTACGCCACTACTAAGCTTTCATACATGTAGTTCCACCTAGTCGGACAAGGTTTAGGAACCTTTCTTTCTCTAAGGCCACCTAGTCTGCAATACCAACGTTCTGATTTTCAGAATTTAAAAAAATTTTTTTTTTTTTAAAAATGGCCGTTGGGAACCGGATAGAACCGGAACCGGACCGGTTCCGGCGGTTCCAAACGGTTCCGCCAACGGTCCGAATTTAAAAAAAAAAATTTTTTTTTTTTAATATCGGAACCGTTTGGAACCGTTTAGAACCGCCTGAACCGGTCCGGTTCCGGTTCCGGTTCCGGTTCTGGCGGTTCCGGTTCCACGGTTCTAAAGGGTGGAACCGGCCCGGAACCGCGGAACCGAAACCGCGGAACCGGAACCGTATAACCGGAACCGTTTAGAACCGCGGAACCGCCAGAACCGCGATTCCGATCACGGTTCCGATTCGAAACCGTTATTCGTACAGCCTTATTATCAATGAGGATACCTTTCTAGGATGCTCTAGCTGTATCACTATGTCCGAACTTCATTAACTATTCGTGTTAATGCGTATCTAGTTTCATATAAGCAAATCACCATTTTATTTCTTAGAAATTCTTTTACATTATTACATAGGACATTGGGAAAGGGAATAATAACAATCGACAGGGAGAGTCATACAAATTCTTTCCATTACATAAGGGAGAGAAATCTCACATGGTCTTCACCCAAAAGCTGAAGTTTATATTTTTAAAAAAAAATTAATTTCCATTACATTAAAAACAGAAAAAGTAATTAGAAACCTTTGAATTCCATTGTTACCAATTTTAGCTCAATCAGTGAATGGCTAATTTGTACTACTGGTAACTTTCCTTACAACACCAAAATTTTAAAAAGTTAGCCGTTAATAGTTTCACTTCTTTTCATTTAAATACACTCTTGAATCTTAATTGAAGTATTTAGCAACTAAGATCTTTGCTTAGATTTTCTTCTTCACAAACAAAAGATTTTCACAATATTTTCTTTTAGACAAACAAAATCTTTGTTCCTTGTGGCAGATTCTTTTGTCTCTTGTTTTATATAGTATAGAAAGATCTTTGAAAAAGAAAATGACATCCACTCGTTGTGCAGCTTGCAAACAATTAAGAAGAAGATGTCCTTCGGATTGTATCTTTTTACCATATTTTCCTCCAAATAATCCACAAAGATTTTCTTGTGTTCATAGAATCTATGGTGCTAGCAATGTTGGAAAGATGCTCCTGGTAAGTACCATATCATATATTAAATTAAATACATTTTAAGTGTATTTGTACAGACAAGATAATATTTTGTATATTCTTATCTCATTCAGTGCTTCATAATCTCTGTGTAAATATGTTTCGGCTGTCATTTATTTAGGTTCGTTAAGATGTATGGATCTTTTCTTTCTCATAAGTGACAATAAATTAAGATAACTACATAGAGAAGTAGTTATTAACTTATTTATTATTCGTATTGATTAAAACATTATCTCCATACTTGTTTGAAAATTTTTATTATAAAAAGTACTGACTTATAATGCTATATCTATACAATTTTCATGAATGTACAAGTTATATTTGAAAAATTAAAGATATATGAATTGAGATCCATAACTAAGATTATTTGCAAGCCTACACACTTATCCTTGTTGAAATAATTATATATGGTAAATTATGTCAAAGAATATTATGGAAATTAATTTCTTTTTTTTTAATAACAGCAAGTACAAGAGCATCAACGAGCGGATGTAGCAGACACACTGTATTATGAGGCATATTGCAGAATTAAGGATCCAGTTTACGGTTGTGTTGGGATAATTACTGTTTTACATGAAGAAATCTACCAATTACAATGCCAATTGGCTAAAGTACAAGCTGAAATTGACTTACTCAAAGCTCAGTCACCAGTTCAAGGACAACAAGAAGTTGAATTTTCTGCTAAATTATTGGCTGATCAAAATGGATTACTGTCTTCATTTCATCCTTCATTCCACTGGTTTTACTAGAACTTATTATGTAGTGTTCTTTTTCTTTTTTCATGACATATTTTGGGCATTTTATGAATTCTGTTGAGTTACTTTGGGGATTTTATCAGTTTGATTTGGACTTGTATCCTTAACTTCTATACTCCGATTTCATTCATCCTATCTTACATTTGATCAACACTATAATAAGTTGCTTAAACTCCAAGTAAAATTAGTAGAATTTTGAAGCATAAGGTTCTCTTGCCAAGTCAATCCACTGAAAAATTGCAAAAATATTCTTGACATGTACGTACTAATAATCAAAAGAAAAGAGAAAAACATTATTTTCAACACATTGTACTAAACAGAAATCAAGAGGGCAATTATATATATATACATACAATGACTTAAACAAGTTTCTTCAATACTTAATTCTCTCACAAAATATTAAATTTTCTTCAAAATAATATTCTAAAAGCGATTAAAAACCTAGTTTCTTAAATTCCAGCCCAGCAGCCATTGTGTATGTCAAACCCGTCCGCTTTATTCTCTTAGTATTGATTCAAGAGTCTTCAATTCTTGATTCTGTGAGTTGATTGTTTGGTAAATAGAGAATGCTTTTAATCAATTGAATTTGATTATTAGTATAGTTATAAAGCAAACATTATATAGAACTGAATGCTGCAAATCAATTCTTTCTTTTATGACAGATTAATTAATTGCAATCATAATCAAGTTGAGTTGAATACAACCAAAGTGGCATTCATTCCATTCATACAACCAACCTTCAATGTTTATGCCAGAAAATGTTTTAATTTTTTTCTGGAATGGGAGGAATGTAGGTATTATTAAGGCCATAATGAGGGGTGCGGTGATCATAAGTTAGTATCTCAACACAATTCAACTCTTTTTCTTTTTTCTCTCCGTTGCGTTAAAATATTGGATCCGCCTATGATCGAAGAGTTTGCTTACAATTAAAGAGGAAAGCTGGGTTAAAAAAACAAAAGCCCATTTGGAGAGACTTTTTGTATCTTAGTTTTCACCAGGCTGCCTATCCCTTTAACTCAGCACCACCGATGCAACATATTATGCCAAAATTCATGATATGCTATATGCTTCCAGATTTATTAGTATGCTCCTCCTTTATTTGTATGTCACCGAGGCGTTTCTGAAATGCATATTATGTAGTAACTAAGTCCAACTCCTGTTGCACTAATCATTTTGTAGAAATTACGTGGTTTTGTCCCCGAAAACATGAATCATTTTCCTCCATCATTTAAGCTACAATCCACAGATTGGCCCTCCTTGATCCTCTATTTCAAAAAATGTTAATTTTCATTCATATCCACAACATAGCCAACAATTGTAAATTTTGCAGGAAAATAAAAGCAGAACTAATAAGTACTCTTCAGAAAATAACTTAGAGAAAAAGTACTTTACAGAAAAGAAAAGCAGCACGGATTTAAGTTCATTGACGTAGGGTAATAAGACTAACAAAAGACTAGAATTACACACAAGCACGGGCACAAACACTTCAATTCCTATTGCATGCATTCCACAACAAAACTACTTACATAGCACCAAGTAGTTAGATATTTCCCTAGGAGCCTACTGGCATTTCTTAAAACCAAAAACATAGTAAAAATACTAGGAGATAAAGATAAGAGGAACATTAATTGAAGTGGAATGCAGTGCCTGATCACGAGTACAAAATATTAATCTAATCCTTTCCTTGTTCACCATGAAGAGAAATCCTGTCCATGATATTTGCCACCACATCTTTTGACTCCTTGAGAAGCTTGACACTCTTGTTGAGCCTAGTGCGCTTCTCGGCAACCAAAGGTGACTCATCCAGCATTCTCTCGATTCCACCACCGTGAGGCGCCATCAGATCCTGAACGATCGCCTCTTCCATCTCCTTGTTAACCATCTTTTGAATGCTGAACATAATGTGCAAAGCCATAAAATCTACCATCCTCATCAACACAAGCTTCCAATAGGCAGTGATCCTCATCTTCATATCAAACGCCTGCTGCACCATACATAGATGCTTCCTCAAATGACCAACATCAATTTCTCCAACTCCTTCCAAGTTTACTATAGAGGGCTTATGGGGATCGTTCATAGTCTCCATAAACGCCTGCTGTTGCGCGATGAGCTTGCTATAAGTTGCTAAATAGTCGGGATTACAAGTATAATCTGTCAGCTTTTCCATCCCAACTATTTCCCTTACCCAATCAACTGATTCGTTCTTCTTGATGAGAATCAAGTTTTGAGCAGCTCTTCTGGTGGAAGACTGAAGCTGTGGGTAGTTATCACAATGATACATCAACACTTTGTTAACAATTCTCTCAACGTAATTCCACAATCTTCCCACGAATTCCTCTGGAGTTCCAGCAATTTCACCGACTTTTTTCTGCAATACATTGAGGAAAACGGCCCGAGGAAGGAAGTTTGGCAATCCAATCCCTTTTGTTTCCTCTAAAGCCATGATCTCTTCCATCAAAAAGTCTCCTTTTTTCTCAAAATTCTTTGAATGTAGCTCTATAGAGTATTGGTCAAGCATTTCAACCAGCCTAGCTGTGCAATGCATTTCTTTTTCTTCCGGATACTCGTCAAACTCCCCTCTTAGTAGAACTTTTTTTAATGATTCGTTGGATGAACTCAGAACACGCATGAACGCCGTCAAAGCTTCAGCCACAGAAGTTAGATGCTGAGGCAGCCTGTTGAGTTCGGCGACATTGGCAGTCAGTTTGTCATTGATTTTCCCCACAATTTCAGGCAAGCATTTCGAAATGATGCTTGCTTGAATACGCACCAGCTTTTGTGCCAGAACTGGAATGCCAACCATGGATTTCTCAATCATTGATAAAAGTGGATGAGTTGAGAAAAGCCTTGCCTCATCACTCCTGGCTTCTTCATAAGATTCAGTCCCAATTCTATTCCTCACACAAACATAACCGAGTCCTATATTCACTTCATCTGCAGTAACTTTCTCAAGCAAACCTTCAGGAGCTTTGTCAGCCTTTGTCACAACGGCTAGAGTCCTTTCCCCAGTTTTGTCAACCTTCTGAGACATCCTAATAGACTCACAAGTAGGGAAATCAACAGTAGCTGACAAAACATTCAAGATTATGCTTTCCTGAGGAGCTATATATTTCATAATAATATCAGAAATTTGTTCATAAACATCTTCAGGTTGTCCCTGAACAGGAACTCTAGTGATTCCAGGCAAATCTACCATGGTCAAGTCAGGTACACCATTCTTTTTCACTACAAGTGTTAAAGGGTTGTTAGATATGCCCTTACCATGGCCAGCAATCTCATCAGTTGCAAGAATGATAGCATCTGCAATGCCAGCTTCATCAACAGGGAGCGACTTCTCATTGTACTCCAACCGAAGATTTGTTGTTGTGATGTTAGAGTCATTTTGCAGCCTCATAATTAGAGGGACTCTGGTGCAAATGCCTTGTCCTCTAGGAAGGCTGATTCCAGCAAGGGATTCAAGAACACTGGATTTCCCCGAAGATTGATCGCCGACTACTACGATGGTCGGAAGCTGGATGCCTTCTTGCATGATATTAAGGTGCCGGAGTTTGTCTACACAGTCGAGGAGTGGCCGGATTCTATCGTTGAAGGATGCAACAATAGGAGGATGAGCTGGTGGTGCTACTACTGCAAGAGGTTTAGGATCAAGAACAGCAATTGAATCAGATGGACAATCTTCATCAGAAGAGCAGCGATTGGTGTTTTGGTAAGCCATACTTTCTTGAAAGTAAGTAGAAATGGTTTTGAAGGTTTTTTCAAAGGTGAAAGTGGTTGTGGTGGTTGTGGTGTGAAGTATATAAAGAACTTTTTTGGTTTGAGAGATAAAAAGATGTATAATTCTGGTATAAGTATTTGGTTTGACAGGCAAAAAAGATATTATTACTGTCGTAAGTACTTTGGTTTTCTGCTTTTCCTAGAACATGAAATCAATTCTGGGATGAGTTTCAATAATTATGGACTTTAATTTATCCTAGGAATTAATTTGTACGGGATATAATGTGCAATAAAAAAAGTATGATGTGCTTAGACGACGACGACAACAACAACAACAACTACCCAGTATATTCCTACTAGGTGGGGTCTGGGGAAGGTAATATGTAGACGAGCCTTACCCCTACCCGAAAGGGCAGAGAGGCTGTTTCCAGTCGACCCTCGGCGTGTAGGATAAAAAAGGGAAAGCTGCATTAAGAAACAAAGGTAAAATTAGAAAAACAAGCAAGACAAAACAAAATAATAAAGCACAAGTACTCCCGCAAAAATAACGTAAATAATTATGGAAATATAAGCAACATAAATACAGTCGCATGCAATAATAACAAGCAGTAACTAACATACTAACAACCCTCTGCGGACCTAAACTAAAACACTAATCACCTATGGGTAACCCTACTATCCCACACCCAACCCCGGGAAAGGCGTACGGAGAACTCTATGAGCACCTAGCCTACAATCCTGTTTCTAGACCTCCAGACTCCCCTATCAAGGGTCATGTCCTCGGTAACCTGCATTCTGGTCAAGTCCTGTCTAATCACCTCTCCCCAATGCTTTTTAGGCCTCCCTTTCCCTCGCCGACCACCAACAATCTCCAGCCGCTCGCAGCTCCTCACCGGGGCATCGGGGCATCGGGACCCCTCCTCCGAACATGCCCGAACCACCTCAGCCTCGCTTCCCGCATCTTCTCGTATGATGTGCTTAGAGAGTAAGATAAATCATCCGTACGTGATATAATGTGCAACAAAGAAAACCATCCGTACTTGAAAGTGGTGGTGAGAATATTACTTTTGCTTAAAGAAGCTTTTGAGATGAAAGCTACGAGCTCCATAGGCTTTCTTTTCCAATGAATGTATATGTAGGTGTAGGTGTTTCAGAAAAAAGAATAACCAGACCATAAACTTCCTGTGATATATGATTACACTGCAATATTGTACCTCCTTTCTAACCATTGTACGCAACCTCGTTGGATTTGTTTCTCTTCATTGGATGAAGTGTTGGGAAAGAAGATCTTTTTCCAGATATTGTCAGCACGCATATCAACGCCTAAGGTTAACATTTTTATTGCTATCCTTTTTTTCTTTAGTTTCCACCCAGATATATATTTTTTAGCACGAATCAAGAATTCCTTTGAAAGTATCTCCAAATTCCATAAAAATTCATGAAATATTCAAAAAAAAGTTTAAATATATCAAAGATTGTCTTTTCCAAAGTCATCAAAGTGATCAACATCTTCCTTTACCTTGAGATCAAATACAACTTAAGAAAGTTCACATCATCCTATGTTCGAGAAATACATTGGTTAAGCCTTCGAATTACAGAGAATGGTCTAAAGAGAAGAATCGGGAACAAACAGAATTTTAACCAAATTATTTTATCAATAAAATTATATTTCTTCATATTTATATTGTGGTTGACATTTATTTATTCTCTACAAATTCTGGCACGCCAATGAGACAGTTTATACCTTTCATCTCAACTTTCCATTCACCAAAGTTCAAGATCATCGAAATGGCTTCAAAAAAAATCAATTCCAGATCAACTTCCACCAGAACTGCTAATTCCAAGTTCTATGCTGATGTGAAAAGTATCTTCCATGTTATCTTTTAAAGTTTTGGATCATTTACGATGAGCAAAGCACGCTCATTAGGACAACAAGCACCTGTGAAGTTCATGATGAAGGTGAGCAAAAAGCAGAGTATGAAATCCACTTCTTTTCAAGAAAAGCCAAGTGCAAAAGTTGACTTTATAAGAAATGCAAGAGAAGAAGTACCTATTTCTCGATACTCCTCGAGGTAAATCTCATTGAGCTTCCAGAGATGAAGCGGCCAAATGAAGTTGGAAAAAAGAATAACCCAAATTACTGCAAATACCATCAACTTGTGAACCATCCTCTGAAGAAGTGCTTTGTCTTCAAGGAAAAGTTATGGACCTGGCTCGTGAAAAGAAGATTGTGCTTGAAGATGAGAAAATAAGTACAAACCAAGTCTTTATCACCTTTTGGCTCATTCAGTCCAAATGAATTATGTAGCTTTAAAGAAATTCAAGATAGAAGAATTACTAGAGAACAACACGTTGAAGACGATCAAACTAATGATGATGAAGGTTGGACGTTTGTGACTCATGATATAGAGTCAGACTTGTTGTCAAGGGTTATATTCAGAAAGGAAGCATTGACTATAACAAGACACTTTCACAGGTCTCAAAGAGAGACTCATTAAGAATTATTATGACTTTGGTGGCTCATTATAATTTAGAGTTACACCAAATGAATGTGATAATTATTTTTCTTACTGAAGACATCAAGGAAAAAATTTATATGAACTAACCAAAGGATTAGTGGTGTGACGCCCTGAACATTGGGGGCGATACCGGCACCGAATGCCTCACTTATCCTTGCGTACCAACTTGCGATTAAGGAATTCTGAACATATAATGGCATAAGCTATGGACCACATTGTAAGACAATTGTGAATGCTGACTAAATATCACTATAAAGCTGGGCCGACAAGGCCATCATAACTACTATAGCGGGTAAACCAACAAAATGTACATAAAAGGCCTACAAACACAACATACTACATTAACTTACAGAATATGTCTACAAGCCTCAACTGATGGGTATACTTTGATCGGAACAGAGCCCCGACCTACTCATACCATATATACATATATACATAAGATGTATGTAAAGCTCTAGAACCAAAAACTCTGAAGGGCATGGAGCTTACCGATCAAGCTGAACTCAGGAAACACCTAATGAGGAGGTCTACCCGTCTCTTTGTTTGAGCCTGCACGCATGAAATGCAGCGCCCCCAGAAAATAGTTGTCACTACAATATAATGTACCGAGTATGTATGGCAATATACTGAAAGCTGAATCTGAACTGGTAATATAATAACTAAAAGTAACTGGGAGTCAAAGATAATCTGAAGATATGCTCACCTATTGATATTGACACATCCCACTCAATATAGTAAGTAATATAGCTATCCAGCTCTATAAGGCTCGTGTATATATATATATATATATACACACACACACACTCTATCGTAGTACGCTCGGCCACAGTAGGCTCGGTATATAACTTACAATCTGATAAGAGGTTGCCCAATAGGTGTCTGCCCATCGATTATAGCTCGATGGTAGTCTGCTCTCTTGACTGGAAGAAGGCAATACTCAATTGAACATAAAGTCTCGATAATAGAGAATACTGTAATTTATGAGACTAAGATAATGCATAAATTCGGGAGTATAAACTTCTCTTTATGTCTCGTTATCAAACATATGTAGTTACTGTATCATGCCAAAATGAAGAAACGGTTGTGATCACGTGATTTTTGCCCTATATGAGAATAACTCCCAAAAAAATTCAAAAAAAAATAATTTTGTTTGTTTGCAATTGTTATGAATTTTGTGTTATTATTTCGCATTTTTTGTGCATGTTTATTTGTTAAATTAATGAAAAATACAAAACAAATATGTGTTGCATGCATATTTAGGAATGAAAAATACAAAATAATTTTTCATTTTTGTGAGCTTGAGTACATTTTCCGTTAGCATTTTCTGCAACCTACTAACTAATAAGATGCCTGAACTTGTCAAGCATGTAAATAAATTAGGAAGTTTTCTCTTTTATTTTTAGAGACGGAAAAAAATTAGAAGAATGTAGTCACATTAGGATTGCCCATTAAATAAAATGAGATGATCCTCGCTAAATAAAAAGCGTAAAATATGCGGGGCCCTCAATGGTATATTATAAAATACTTAGAATTTGGAAGGGCCGTTTAGCGAATTTCACGGTCTTCCCCAAAATAATATTACGTTAGAAACTTTAGGCACGATTTAATTAAATTACTTTCCTAAACTCGGGTGCACATTTATGTGACCCAAATCTAAATCTCAACGGAGTCGAAATTTGTCGACGACCACAGGTACATTGATTGTGACGTGGTTCAAGATACCTTTTCACAACATTGCAATTCTCTGTAAAAATAATAATAATAATAATAATAATAATAATAATAAAAGCGGTAAAAGAGTTATAATTTGCACAAGTGCATAAGTGTTAAAATCAGATAAATAAGCCGAATATGACAGTTGAGCGACCGTGCTAGAACCACAAAACTCGGGAATACGTAACACCTTCTCCCAGGTTAACAGAATTCCTTATCCGGATATTTGGTACGTAGACTGTAATATAGAGTCATTCTTTTCCCAGATTCGGGATTAAAACCGGTGACTTGGACACTCTCCCAGGTGGCAACTCTGAAATAATTAATCCAATCCCGTTCGATTGTCCTTTAATTGGAAAAACTCCCTTGCGCACTCGCGGGGTGCGAAAAAAGGAGGTGTGAGAACTCTGGCGACTCTGCTAGGGAGTCTTGACCCAGAACCACTGGTTCAGGATTAGAAATTCGAGCTTATGATGAATTGTTATATTTTGGATTTATTATCGGATATTTCCATATGATACATTCTTATTGTGCAAAATGATGTTTCGTTACCGCTTTGATATTGTTTGACTGTATCTATAAATTGTGCCAAACACTTTCCCTTCTTACCTCCGGGGATGCTGCTCACTAGTTTGAAACTCCTCATTCTGTTAGTGTTATCTAATAAGAAAGAGGCTCGGATAGGTTACGAAGCCGGACGATCCCGCGGGTCCCGGTAAGGTGCCCCCTTCTCGCCCGAGTTTTCAGCTCAGGTTAGCCAGGTCTAAAACAAAGCTCAGGTTCGAAACATAGAATTACAAAATTTCATGCCGGATCCCTAGTACGAAACACTTATTTGCATCACCTTGCATTTGACTTAGGGGGCTCTACACAGGGGTTGGGCCCGTCTAGGAATAGCAACCTGAAACAAAACAGACCATCCTGCTGTATCTTGCTTGTTTTGCGCATTTATTTTGCTTCAAACTTACATGCTAACCGGCTTTTGAAAATTGGGTATATTGAAAATTGTGAAAAAAGAGAAAAATAGCAGTGTAGAGAGTTAATTATTTTAGAAAACCGATGCCCAAGTACTGGTGAAACTCTCCCGAAATTTTAAAAATTTAAAAAAAAAAAGAGAAGAATTTTTTTATTTAAATAGGTTGTTTTACTAAAAGCAAAAAACAATAAAATAAAATAAAAAGTCTTTCATTTTTGGAAAATTGTTTGCTGAAAAAGAAGAAGAAAAGAGTCTTTATTTTAGTTTGAAAAAATAGGTTGTTTTACTGTCTGTTGAAAATGAAAAAGAAAAAGATTCTTTTATTTTTAGCTTGGAAAAATAGGTTGTTTTATTGCTTGTTGAAAAAGAAAAAAAAAGTCTTGTTTCAAAATATAGTTTTTATTTGTTTATGAAATGCCAAAAATAAATGAAAAGAGTTTTGTTTTAAAAATAGTTCGTGTAATTGGGCGAACTACGCCGGTTTGATTCTCACAGGGTGTGAGATACGTAGGTAACCCTCATCGGGTCTAACCTCCCCTTTGCAAAAAAAAAAAGCAAAAAATGTCAAAGTTTATATTTTTCGCCAAAAAGAAGTCGGATGATGTTGGATTTGTCAGGAATAGCCGAATGTTCCCGGAAGGGATGCCGGAAGGCTGATTTTGCACAAACGGTCACCTTTGGGTCATTTTTTAGATTTTGACTCGTTGACCCACACAGCCTTAAAATCTTCGTCCCCGAGGTGCTGAAAGGCTGTGTTTGCAATACCAGATCTTTTATTTCAATTTGAAAAAAAGAATTAGGGGGCAAGTGAATGCCATTTGGATTTTGGTCAAAATAAGTCGAGCCAATTTCGGCGATGTCTTAAACCATTTTTGCCGAGATAGACTTAAAGTATCCTTCAGTTGTCGAAAGTCTATTTTCGTAAAAGAATGGACAAATTTGTGCAGTGTCATGAAATAATTTTCTCGGCCTCAAAATTCATGAGAAATTGGGAAGGGGCCACATTTGCAAAAATAGTCATTTTTTAAAATTTGTCAAATAGGAAAAGGAATCTGGTTGTTTGATTTTGAGTTTGTAATTCTTTATATTAGAATATGTGGTATGTTTAATTTTCAAGTCTGAATGTTGTCTGTTCGTCGAGTTTGTTAGTTTGGTCAGTTTTTTAAACATTGTAATTAAGTTGGTTTTACTATGAAAATTTGAAAATACAAAAAATGTTTTATTGTCGTTTAACTTTTATTGGCACGAACTATGCTTGGTCTGATTCATGCAGGGACATGATACGTAGGAAATCTATATAATATTCGACCACTGCTAAAAAATAAAAAAGAAAAAAAGAAAGTGAGTAAAAGAAAGAGAGAAAAGAATGAAAATAATGGAGGGTTTTGAAACGCTGCAAAATGGCACAAATGAAATAAGTCGGGATGATGCATGCGGTCTGAGCAAAATCATATTAGAAATGGTTTACTGCCTAAGGACATTGCATCCCCCAACGTGCAATTTCGATATTTGTTGAAACTCTAACACTAACAAGTTTGTTGTTTTCTCAATCAATACCAGTTAGTTTGTTAGAGCGTACTGACATCTCACCATTATCAGACAAGATCAAAAGGGCTCATACCAAAAAGCATGACTGGATCATACAACAGTGTTGAGTCAGAAAATACAATGAGTCAAATGCTGAAAGAGGCCATGGAAAAGATGGAAAAGATGAGGCTGGAAATGAGTGAAATGCAGTTGGCCTTGGCTAAAGCACAAAAGGGGCCTGAACCACCCGTTACTCCTACTCTCCAACCAGGACACACAACAGAATACCCTTCTCCTGGTCCTTCAACAAGCTTCCCGAGCTATCACTACTATCAGGGAAAGGGTGCCTATGACCTCCAAGCTCCACCACCCAATCAAAACCCTCCTCCACCAAATGTCCCTATCTTTGTGGCACCTCACCCAGCCCCATTGCACAGATCATCTAGTGAGCCGTTGTTTCAAGCTCACGATGCACTATATTACCCCCTGAACTCACATTTAAAGCACCCGAGCCACATACCTATAGTACCCACTTTGAGGTCCCGGCGGAGACTGAAAATCCGGCTAAGAGCCCAGAGCTGGATGAGGTAATGAGGAAGTTCAGAAGCCTGGAGCAATCCTTTAGGAACATGCATGTGTTGGGCAGTCAGGTCAGCGTGGCCTACAAAGATATATGCCCTTTCCCCGACGTCCAACTATCTGTAGGGTTAAATATGCCCAAATTTGATTTATACGAGGGACACAGCGAACCTATGGCACATTTACGTGGTTTTGTAGCAAAATGAGAGGGGTAGGTGGTAAAGATGAGCTACCGATAGCTTACCTTATCCAAAGCTTAAGTGGATCGGCACTGGAATGGTATACCAGACAATATCCCAGCAAGTGGTACACCTGGGACTAGGAAGAAGCCCGAAGATAGTTGAGATAGTCCCTAACCATCTCACATTACTGAGGACTAGGAAGAAGCTCGGAGAAAGCTTCCGTGAATTCAATTTTTGCAGGAGAGAACAAGAAGCCAGGGTTGATCTTCCCATGAGAGAGGGGGAAATGGTGGACTACTTCCTACAAATGACGGATCCAACTTACTTTTGGTCACTTGGTGACGATAGTGGGAAAGTCCTTCAATGAAGTAGTAAAGATAGGGGTTATGATAGAGGAGGGGCTGAAGTCCGATAAAATATTGAATTACTCGGCGCTTAAGGCAACAACTCATTCCATTCAGAGCGGCTCGGGCGGGAGGGGGGAGGTGCGCTCGGAAAGAAAACGAGAGAAGAGGTCGCAACAATAGAGGCAGGTAATTGGCCCAGATCTAGAGGTCCTTCCTCTCATCACTAATCGACACCCCATCACCCAAATTACCCGCACACTCCAAACTACCCTCCACAGCCTGTCTATCAAGCCCAGACATACACTCATCCTCCAGCTCGCCCAAAATGGCGCATGCCGGCTCCCCAAAACACATATCCACCTCCACAGAATACATATCCAAGGGACTACAGGAACCCCCCAGGGCCTGGTTTCCGTGGGAAATCGGGCTTTCAGAAATGAAAAGGTACAGAGAACATTCAATGAGTTGGGAGAGACTTACACTGCTTTGTTCCACAAATTAAGGCAGTTAGGTTTGTTGAGTCCTATCGAGCCTAGATTTCCAAATCCCCTTCCCAAAAATATGGACCACTCAGTAAGGTGTGAGTATTGCTCAGGGGCTCCCAGATACGATACCGTGAAGTGTTGGAGGTTGAAACATGCAGTGCAAAATCTTATTGACACCAACAAGATTGAGGTTCAGACACCAGAGGCACCCAAGATCAATGAGAACCGATTCCCGGCACACCGTGAAGCCCACATAATTGAGCTAGTGCAAGAAGGAGGGGAGCTAAAGAAACCCTCACAAAGAGTGATGATGATCCGTGCCGGTTCAAAAGAAAAATTGACCAGTGCAAAAGCGGTGGTATAGTTGGAAAATGGTAGATGAAAAGCCAATTATGGTGTTGGGAAAAGGGTCCAGTGGGGCAGATGCACAGTTTGTGGGGCTTAGGGCCAATATCAACAATTGGACGGATACTCCTCTTCGTGCCTGGAGGGAGTCTTAGTAGTGGGCTCTGGTTTTTCTTTCTTGTTATCTGATTATTTCAGGGTTGTAATCCATTTTTTGTTTCAGCAAAAGTGTGAAACTCTGTTATCTCGCATTTTAATAAAGTGAAAGTTTTCTCTTCTTATTTTGTTTTCTTCTTTTTTCTCTTTCTGTACAGTCCTCTTTATACTGATTCTAATGACATGGCATGCACGATGGATCTTCAACCCAGTCTAGAAAATCAATATGATTATGAACTAATAATACAAGAGGCAGATTGATGATAATGAGTGGGTCAAAACCCGAATGGAGCGGTTGAGGCAGCCAACAAGAACATAGAGAAGATATTTGTGAGAAAACACAAGAGAAAAATATGATATATTGATATTAAACATGATACAGTGAGCCCTATATATATATACATAACCTATCCTACTCCTAATACATATTGGATTAGGGTTGTTTTACTACTATTTACATATTCTAACACTCCCCATCAAGCTGGTGCATATAAATCATATGTACCAAGCTTGTTACATATGTAGTTAATACGAGGATCAGTGAGGGACTTGGTGAAAATGTCTGCAAGCTGATCATTTGACTTTACAAACATTGTAGCAATATCTCCTGAGAGTATCTTTTCTCTGAAAAAGTGATGGTCAATCTCAATGTGCTTAGTTCTCTCATGGAACACTGGATTTGACGCAATATGAAGAGCAGCTTGATTATCACACACATGTCTCATCTGATTAACATCACCAAATTTCAGCTCTTTGAGCAACTGTTTGATCCAAGATAGCTCACATATTGCCATAACCATTGCTCGATATTCTGCTTCTGCACTAGACCGAGCAACCACATTCTGTTTCTTGCTTTTCCAAGATACCAAATTTCCTCCTACTAAGACACAATATCCAGAAGTAGAACGTCTGTCAGAAGGCGATCCTGCCCAATCAGCATCAGAGTATCCAACGATCTGCTCATGGCCTCGATCCTCAAACAATAAACCTTTACCTGGAGTTGATTTTATATATTGAAGAATGCGAACAACTGCATCCCAGTGACTATCACACGGAGAACCCATAAACTGGCTCACAACACTCACAGGAAAGGAAATGTCAGGTATTGTCACTGTAAGATGATTTAATTTACCAACTAACAACCTATATCTTGCAGGATCGTTAAGAGGCTCCCCCTGTCCTGGAAGAAGTTTAGAATTCTGATCCATCAGAGTGTCAACAGGTCTACAACTTGTCATTCCTATCTCCTCAAAAATATCTAAGGCATACTTCCGTTGTGAGATCACAATACCTGAGCTAGACTGAGCGACCTCAATACCCAGAAAATACTTTAGTGTGCCCAGACCCTTAGTCTGATAGTGTTGAAAGAGATGTTGCTTCAATTTAGTAATACCATCATGGTCATTGCCGGTAATAACAATGTCGTCAACATAGAACACCAGATAAATACAGAGACTCGAATAAGAATGCCGATAGAATACAGAGTGATCAGCTTCACTCCGAGTCATGCCAAAGTCCTGGATAACAGTGCTAAACTTACCAAACCACGCTCGAGGAGACTGCTTTAGACTATAAAGTGACTGGCGCAAGCGACATACAAGGCCACGAGACTCCCCCTGAGCAACAAACCCAGGTAGTTGCTCCATATAAACTTCATCCTCAAGGTCACCATGTAAAACACATTTTTAATGTCCAGCTGATACATGTGCCAATGGAGAACAACAGTCATGGATAGAAAAAGGCGGACTGATGCTATCTTGGCCACGGGAGAGAAGGTATCACTGTAATCAAGCCCAAATATCTGAGTATATCCCTTGGCAACAAGACGAGCCTTAAGACGATCAACCTTACCATCTGGACCAACCTTGACTGCATACACCCAACGACAAGCAACAGTAGATTTAACTGAAGGAAGAGGGACGGGCTCCCAAGTACCACTCGTATGTAAAGAAGATATCTCGTCAGTCATAGCCTGTCGCCACCCTGGATGAGACAATGTTTCTCCTGTAGACTGAGGGATGGAAACAGAGGCAAAGAAGATAGAAAAGCATAATAGGGTGATGACAAACGATGATAACTTAAACATATATAATGGGGATTAGGATTAAGGGTGGTCTGTATACCTTTCCGAAGTGCAATCAAAAGAGACAAGTCCGCAGTAAGAGCAGGTCAGGTGCAGGGTGTGAATCAATCAGGCCGGATGCTGGGCAAGGATGACGATGATATGTCAAGATTGGAGTTTCTGTGGCAGGGAGTGTAGGAGGAGCCACACTAGACTTTCCAACGGTTGGAATGGGTAAGACTTCTGTATCTATAGTAGAATCCCTAAAGGCCGGTATAGGTAAAACCTCATATATATCAAGATGGTCAGAATGGTCAGAAGAGGTAAAGAAAGGATTAGACTCAAAAAATGTGACATCAGCTGACATAAGGTACCTACGAAGATCAGGTGAATAACAACGATAGCCCTTCTGGACACGAGAATAACCAAGGAAGACACACTTGAGAGCAAGAGGAGCTAACTTATCTTTCCCAGGGGCTAAGTTATGAACAAAACAAGTGCTCCCAAAAACACGAGGGAGAACAGAGTATAAGGGTGACTGGGGAAACAATACCTCATACGGAATCTGATTCTAGATGAGAGATGAAGCCATCTGATTAACCAAATAACAAGATGTGAGAACTGCATCGCCCAAAAAATGCAGCGGAACATGAGATTCAAGGAGAAGTGTGTGAGCAGTCTCAATAATGTGCCTATTTTTTCTCTCTGCAACCCCATTTTGCTGAGGGGTATAAGGACAAGAGGTCTGATGAATAATTCCTTGAGAAGTCATAAACTGCTGAAATTTAGAGGATAAATATTCTAAGGCATTATCACTGTGAAAAGTGCGAATAAAAACACCAATAAAATAATCATCAATAAATATATACCGCAATGGAGGGCACGAGTCAAATGACTAACAGATGCAAGATTAAAAGGACAGTCAGGAACATAAAGAACGGAATCTAGAGTGACAAAGGGTAGGGGATTCGCTTGTCCAACTCCTTTTGCTTTAGTTTGAGATACATTGGCTAAAGTAACGTTGGGAAGAAACTATGAATACGCAATATTTGACAAAAGGGATTTATTACCAGAGATATGATCAAAAGCAGCTGAGTCCACAACCCATTGTTCAAGAGGACTAGACTGGAAAATACAAGCAAAAGAATTACTAGCAACAGAAGTATCAGTCTGAGCAACAGAGACTACTTGTGGAGATGTGTGCTTACTTGCTCGATATTTAAGGAACTCATTATACTCCCCTTAAGATACAGAAAATCCCTGGTTACCTGTAGGCTCGGTCTGAGCAACATAACCATTTTTGGGTGGTCAACCATGTAAAGAATAGCACACGTCACGAGTGTGACCAAGTTTATGACAATAAGAACACTTGGGTCTAGATCTTCCAAAACGACCTCCTCCTCGTCTATTCTCCATAGTATGAGATGCCCGATTGTCCACTGATTGGGATACGAGGATAGATGAATCAAGTGTCTGGGTGACTTGGTGCTGCAACAAGGCCAAGTAATCGAGAGAATAATTCATCAACTGTGGGGATAGTCGGACTAGCCAAAATTTGATCGCGCACTGAGACGAGATCATTAGGAAGCCCAGCAAGAGTAAGAACTAGAAACAACTTTTGTCTTTGCTCTTGCTGCTTTGAAACACTAGCAGAAACTGGCATCAACATATCAAATTCCTCCATAACTTCCTGTACTTGTCCCAAGTAAGTAGACATATCTAATTCCTATTTCTTTAAATTTGTTATCCGCGATATCACATCATAGAAACAAGATATGTCATTAGTGTATAAAGTACGAGCCTTTCCCCAAACCAAATAACCTGTCTGGAATGGACGAAACAAAGGCATCAACTTGGAATCAATAGAGCGCCACAAAATACTGCATAATTGAGCATCGATCTTCTCCCAATGTTCTTTGGATTTTTCATCTCCTTCACTAGACTCCTTTATTAGATGATCTTTAACACCTTGACCTTTACACCACAACTCGCCAGACGAAGCCCAAGCTAAGTAGTTTGAACTTCCAATTAACGGTTCCGAAGTAATCATAACACTAGAGCTTCCAGAACTCATATTTTTAGACCCAAAAGCATCAATTCCCAAAGACATTGTTGCAAAATATTACCAAATTAGAGAAATAATCAAATGTAATCCACTGAAACAGAGTAAGGAACAGTGAAACAAAATAAGGAAATACTGTAGCTGTCAGAATATTACGGTAGCAGTCGGAATAGTACTGTAGCTGCCGGGAAAATTCAAAGTGGCCGAAATGAAATAAAAACAGTCGGGGTAGGATCGAAATTACCAGACGTCCCAACTGTTCTGAAAAACGTTTTCAAAAAATGGTCGGAAGTCCACTTTTTGAAATCACTATTCACACCGGAAAAATATAAAAGTTGTCAGAATTTGGTGGAACCTGAATGGGTAGGCTTGGAATTGCAAGGGGAACAATTTGTTCTAAAGAGTCGTTGCCAAAAAATGGCCGGAAGGTGGCCCACGCAACGTCGGAACTTCGCCAAAAAATTTTCTTCAAGTGGTGAGTGGCGGCACGTGGAAGGTATTCTGACTGAGATCTTTTTATGGGTTGGTGGCCGAAGTCCGATCTACTTTGTGGTGGTTTTGGTTTTTTGCACAACACTGACGAAAAGTGGATTGCCGGAAAAAGACTTCCGGTCAACTGATTTTCCTCCCCGGAGTCGCTGGAAATTCTGCACAGCGATAAATCTATCACGATTGCTCTGATACCATGTGAGAAAGCACGAGAGAAAAACATGATATACTGATATTAAACATGATACAATGAGCCTTATATATACACATAACCTATCCTACTCTTAATACATATTGGATTAAGGTTGTTTTACTACTATTTACATATTCTAACAATATTAAAGAAGAAGGGTCCAGGCAATGGCATGAAAAACTACCCTTTGCATTGTTGGATTATCACACTACTGCTCCTACTTAAGTAGGTGCAACTCCTTATATGTTGATATACGGAACTGAAATAGGGATGCCAACAGAGGTCGAAATTCCGTCCCTCCAGATTGTCGCTGAAGCCGGGATTGACATGATTTAATGGGTCAAAGCCCGATTAGAGCGGTTGAGTTTGATTGATGAAAAGAGATTGGTAGCAGTATGTCATAGTCAGGCGTATCAAACTAGAATAGCAAGAGCAATAATAAGAATATACGTCCAAGGAAATTTGAATGGTAAGTGTTGAAACGAATCTTGCCACATCAGGCCGAAGTAAAGGGCAAGTTCGCCCCGAAATGGCGAGAACCATTCAATGTGACCAGAGTGTAATCCTATAGCGCTTTATGTTTGATAGATGTAGAGGGAAGATGTATCGACATGGCTATCAATTCTGACGCAGTCAAGAGGTATTTTGTATGATTTCTTTGACTATAATTGTTTGTTTGTTTGCACTTGGCATTAATCAGAAAATGAAATGACGGAGGCAATTTTTTTATACTATCCAAATACTTCAAGCTTTGCTTTCCCCTTTGAGCCTTATTTATTATTTCATACCCCTCTATTGGAATCATTAAATGAAAAGCGATAATGAAAAATGAAAAAAAATGAAAAGAAAAAAAAGTGAAAAAAAGAAGAAAGAAAAAAAGATAACAAAAACAAAAAGGAAAGTCACAAGAAAAATAAAGGAATCGAGTGAACTACGTTTGACCTGATTCCCCAAAGAGGATACGTAGGCGTCTCACGGCTCGGTCATAACGTGACAAAGTGTCACAAAAAATAAAAAATAAAAAAATCCCCTAAGCAAAAAAACTGGGGCAGAAGTTATGTTTTAAATTTTGAAAAGAGGTTTGATTCCACGAGTTGTAACGTTTTACCAACAAAATTATTTTTAATTTTATCTCCTTTTCTTTAAAGCCACACATAAAACCCATATTAATTTACAAAAAAGACCTCCCGATCAGTATTCGAGAGGTGCCAAGACAGACAAATGAAAGCCGAGAATAACACACTGGTCCCCGAGTGAATGAGGATCATGAGCGAAAAAGAATGGACAGCCAAAACAATTCCCAGGCAGAGAGAATCTTATCGATAACACTCCAATACCAAGCTGAGGAAACACAACGAGAGAGTCTTATCGGTAAAAACCTTCACAGGCACCATGAGGCAACGTAAGCTGAGAGAAGCAAAATGAGAGAGTCTTATTGGTGAAAACCTTCACAGGAACCATAAGGCGATGAAAGCTGAGAAACAAAACGAGAGTCTTATCGATGAAAACCTTCACAGGCACCATAAGGCGACGGGAGCTGAGAGAAATGAGAGAGTATTATTAGTGAAAACCCCTCGAAGGTCACTATGAGGCGATGAGATAAGATTGGCAGAAGGGATCCGCATTCGACAAAGAGTTGGGCACCTGTTTATCCCCAGCAAGTGAAGACATCAGAAATATTGATTGATACAGATAGACTGGGTCGATGAATCCGGAGTGCACGACATGATCGTTGAGATCAGTTATACCACCCAGATAAGTTCCTTTCTTTTCTTTTCCCCAACATTTGTTCAGAAAGATTTTCTCTTTTTCTATCTTTTCATTTCTTTGTTAAAAGTCTTTTTCCAAAAATTTGTTTAAGAGAAAGATCTTTCAGAACTTACTACCAGTTGCCAAAATGGTACAAAGTAAAATGGGAAGAGGACAGGCCAGAGACAAGGCAAACAGACGTTTGTTGCAAGGCCGAATAATATATTTATCTAAAATGTCAAGGAAAGTATGGAAAAAAACAGGAAAACAACAATTGAGAAAATTGTGGACCACATTCCAAAAGGGTCTCCGGCAGATAATCGAGATGTAGAAGCATCCCTAACAGATTTTTGACCAATTTCCAAAAGGGTCGGATAACACAGAGTAGGGAAGGAAGAAAAGGAAAATTCATCCCCAGCAAGCTTTGATAGCGTAATGAAACACAAGAGCGGGGAAGGGAGAAAGGGAAAAACCATCCCCAGCAGGAGTGTCACGACCACTAACCATGTTTTAAAATGAAAAAATTTCTTTGATTTGAAGCAGGAAAATGAAATCTTATTAATTTCGAAAAAACATGCCACAAGGAAGAGCACCAAAACTGGGCTAGAACATTTTCTGCCATTGTCGAAAATTTTCTCGGAGGAACGAGGAAATCAATTCAAGCTTAAAGCGATAGCAAGACAACACAATTTTAAGAGAAACGGCCGGAAGTAAGATAACTTCAAGTTTTAAAAACGGGTCTATCCGCCCTTGAATAGGATATTTTAGGTTCATCCGCCTTCGAATAGGATATTATAGGTTTGTCCACCTTCGAATAGGATATTTTAGGTTCATCCGCCTTCGAATAGGATATTGTAGGTTTGTCCACCTTCGAATAGGATATTTAGATATAGGTTTTTCCACCTTCGAATAGGATATTTTAGGTTCAACCTCCTTCGAAGAGGATATTATAGGTTTGTCTGCCTTCGAATAGGATATTTGAATATAGGTTTGTCCGCCTTCGGATAAGATATTTGATTATAGGTTTGTCCACCTTCGAATATGATATTTGAATATAGGTTTGTCCACCTTCGAATAGGATACTTGGATATAGGTTTGTCACATTCGAATAGGATATTTTAGGTTCATCCACCTTCGAATAGGATATTATAGGTTTGTCCACCTTCGAATAGGATATTTAGATATAGGTTTGTCCACCTTCGAATAGGATATTTTAGGTTCATCCGCCTTCGAATAGGATATTTGAATATAGGTTTGTCCACCTTCAAATAGGATATTTGGATATAGGTTTGTCCACCTTCGAATAGGATATTTTAGGTTCATCCGCCTTCGAATAGGATATTATAGGTTTTTCCACCGTCGAATATGATATTTTAATATAATTTTGTCCACCTTCGAATTGGATATATTTTAGGTTCATCCGCTTTCGAATAGGATATTATAGGTTTGTCCCCCTTCGAATAGGATATTTGGATATATTAGGTTCATCCACCTTCGAATAGGATATTTTAAGTTCATCCCCTTCGAATAGGATATTATAGGTTTGTCCACCTTCGAATAGGATATTTAGATATAGGTTTGTCCACCTTCGAATAAGATATTTTAGGTTCATCCGCCTTCGAATAGGATATTATAGGTTTGTCCGACTTCAAATAGGATATTTTAGGTTCATCCGCCTTCGTATAAGATATTATAGGTTTGTCCACCTTCGAATAGGATATTTAGATATAGGTTTGTCCACATTCGAATAGGATATTTTAGGTTCATCCGCCTTCGAATAGGATATTATAGGTTTGTCCGCCTTCGAATAGGATATTTGAATATAGGTTTGTCCACATTCGAATAGGATATATGGATATAGGTTTATCCACCTTCGAATAGGATATTTGGATATAGGTTTGTCCGCCTTCGAATAGGATATTTGGATATAGGTTTTTCCGCCTTCTAATAGGATATTTAGATATAGGTTTGTCCACCTTCGAATAGGATATTTTAGGTTCATCCGCCTTCTAATAGGATATTCTAGGTCCATCCACCTTCGAATAGGATATTTTAGGTTTATCCGCGTTCGAATAGGATATTATGGTTCTATCCGTCTTCTAATAAGATATTTAGATATAGGTTTGTCCACCTTCGAATAGGATATTTTAGATATAGGTTTGTGCACATTCGAATAGGATATTTTAGGTTCATCCGCCTTTGAATAGGATATTATAGGTTTGTCCGCCTTCAAATAGGATATTTAGATATAGGTTTGTCCACCTTCGAATGAGATATTTTAGGTTCATCCGCCTTCGAATAGGATATTCTAGGTTCATCCGCCTTCGAATAGGATATTTTAGGTTCATCCGCCTTCGATTAGGATATTATGGTTCTATTCTCCTTTAAATAGGATATTTAGATATAGGTTTGTCCACCTTCGAATAGGATATTTTTGATATAAGTTTGTCCACCTTCGAATAGGATATTTTAAGTTCATCCGCCTTCGAATAGGATATCATAGGTTTTTTCTGCCTTCGAATAGGATATCTGGATATAGGTTTGTCCACCTTCGAATAGGATATTTGGATATTATAGGTTTTTTCACCTTCAAATAGGATTTTCTAGGTGTATCCGCCTTCAAATAGGTTATTTTAGGTTCATCCGCCTTCGAATAGGATATTTTTGATTCATCCGCCTTCGAATATGATATTTTAGGTTCATCCGCCTTCGGATAGGATATTACAGGTTTGTCCACCTTCGAATAGGATATTTTAGGTTCATCCACCTTTGAATAGGATATTCTAGGTTCATCCGCCCTCGAATAGGATATACTCGGTTCTATCGGCCCTCAAATAGGATACGATGGGTCTATCCGCCCTCGAATAGGATACGATGGGTCCATCCACCCTCGAATAGGATATTAAAGTGAATCTTTCCTCAAAAGGACATTTAATTCGTTTCAACCCAAATGGTCCTACTTATGTAAACATTGCTAAAATCTATATTTCATAAATTATTGCCAAATGCTTTTTATTTTCAAAGTTGTTGATGAAGTTATGCGCCCACCTGTATAATAAGAGGAATATTTTTCATGTCTTTAGATAAATAGGCGCCCACCTGTATAATCAGAGGAATAATTTTCATGTCTTTAGATAGTTAGGCCCCCACATGTATAATAAGAGGCATACTTTTCATGTCTTAAACAAATAGGCGCCCACCTCTATAACAAGAAGAATACTTTTCATGTCTTTAGATAAATAGGCACCCACCTGTATAATTAGAGGAATTCTTTTCATGTTTTTAGATAAATAGGCGCCCACATGTATAACAAGAGGAATATTTTTCAGTCTTTACATTTTAGGTCTTGAAACCAGTAACCCACCGGAAAGTAGAAGGTTACATCAAGAGGTCCCCAGCGCAAATTCAAGCGCAGGAGTCAAAAGGAAGATAAGACAAAGCTCAAAAGAAGCGTCCTTTGAACCTTAGTTGTTCCCAGCATAACAAACCCGACGAAGAAAGTTGTATCCCTAGAGGAACCGCCAAAAGCTTAACGAAGGAAGCTACATCCCTAGCAGACCGAACAAGACGATGAAAATTGGTATTCAGAAAAGAAAAAGGCCAGGCTCATCCCCAAGTTTGCGGAAGAAAGAAGCGGTGGAAGAAACAACAATCTGACAAGAAAGCAAGGCAACAAAAACAAGTTGAAGATAGATAAGATCTTGTGATCCATAGGCTAGCCTAGCTTCTTGTTTTCTTTATAAAACGATGTAATAAAGAGATCGGAAAGCAGTATAACAGCATGCAACAACAGTAACAGCGAAGTGCAGTCATGGTAGTCTCAGCTACAAAATGTTTTTTTCCCGAACTACATTGACCCGGTTCCCTTTTGGCCGGAGATATGTAGGAAACCTTCGAAGCATAGGTGCGGTCAAAATTTTCAAAAATGCTTCACACAGAGTACTCAAACAGGCAAAAATCATTCGTATCCACTCACTTTATCTTTGCATGAAATTCTTCGTGAATTCGGATAAAGAGGGGCAGCTGTGAGCACGTGATTTTTGTCCCATATAAGAATTACTCCCAAAAGAATTCAAAACAAAATAATTTTATTTGTTTGCAATTGTTATGGATTTTGTGTTATTATTTTGCATTTGTCTGTGCATGTTTATTTGTTAAATTAATGAAAAATATAAAAAAAAATATGTGTTGCATGCATATTTAGGTATGTACTTTGGTAGTTTTGTCATTTTTACTGTTCAATTTTGGTTGTTTGTCATTTTTATTGTTCAATTGTGTGATTTTGTTTTAATTGCTATTTAATTTTGCGTTATAATTGTTATTCGGGCTTAATTAGTATTATTTAAGTTAATTTTGGCTCTAAAATTTATTTTAGAATTTTGGTAATTAGGAATTAAAAAGAAAATGAAAGAAAAAAGAAGCAAAAATGGAAAATGAAAAGCAAAATCGGAACTGGGCTAACAAATCCTAGGCCCAAGCCAAAATGCCCCAAAGAGACCAAATCCGGTCCAAAAGGGGGCTGCCAAGAAGTGTCTAAAACGACGTAGTTTTGTCTTGAAACTACGACGTTTTGGTTAAGTGACAAGATTCAATATCATCCACCCATCTTGATTTGATCCAACAGACCTAGTTTGATCTTCATCCTAGGTATTTAAAGCCTAAAATTCCCAAAAAATTGCTCTATTTTCCCATTATTTCCTCTCTCTTCTTTCCCTCTCATCACTCTCTCTTCTCTCTCTCCCAAGACTGCCGGCGCCGCCGCCGGAAATCGCCCACGGCGGCGGCCGACCTCCAATCCGCCCCAAAATTTAACCATGTCATCTCCATCACCTCCTTTTTCCATATCTCCAAACAATATCCTTCAAAAAACTCTCAAATTCCTTGAATCTTATATCTAAGAAATTTTTCCGTCACTTTTTCGCCCAAGTTATTGAAGTTTCGGTCACTACCACCCCACAATACATACATCAACGGATAGAGCTCTTCAAGACCTAGCTATTGATGTCAATTCTACCTCAAAAATCCGGCGACGAAAATCCTGCCAAATTCCGGCGACCTCTTCGAATATCCTTCTTGGCATACCATCATTTTTTTCGGCTATTTGAATTGTAAAATGGTAAAATACTATTCTTTTTCATGGTGAATTTTTATTTTTTATTTTTAATATTCATATTTTATTTTTATTATTAATTATTTAGGATTAGTTTTTGAAGTTTGAAATGTTAAATTTTCTGTTTTTGCACTTGTTGAAATAGTAAAATATTTTTGTACTGATAAAACTGAAGTAGTGAAAAATACTTAAGAGTATATGGTATTTGTTTGTTTGTTTATTTACTATTTGAAGACTTTTTGAGCACAAAATTCAAAAGTCATTTGCTTGGTAAGAAATATAAACTTTTGGACAATTTTTGAACAAAAGTCTATCCTTGAACAACAAACTGCTGATTTTTGTTTGAAATACTCTTTTTTTGACAAGATTTGATGGAGAAAGTCTTGCTTTTTGAATTTAAGAGCAGACTTTGTAGAAAATCTGTAAAAAAAATTATTTTTTGAATTTTTATAATAGCTGTTGGTTGTGATATATATAGAGGGAATCACACTTCCAAAAGGTAGAGAGGAGAATTGCGAAAACGCACAAAAAAATAAAGGAGTGGAGAGAATTTACTCAGTATACGGTGACAGAATTTAATTTTTCGAGAATTTCAGTAGTATACACGTAATATACACTCTGAATATATCCAGTATACATGTACAGAATTAAATTTTGGAGAGTTTATTTGAGAGTAGAAGAGAGTTAAAAGCTAGAAAGAGAAAACAAAGAGAGATTTCCGAAATATTTTTCTTCTCTATTTTTTTTACTGGTTTTCTCCGTGTTGGTGGGATTTCTGAATTGAGGTGTTGAAACTAATGTGCTGGTTATTACTGTTGCTGTTATTGTTTGCTACTGCTCTGATGATTCTCTTCTTCCTCTTTTTTTGCTTTTAATACCAGGTACACTTTCGAATCACTGCGATGTAGCTGTAAGATGTACAAGTAAAATTAAAGTCTAGGAAATTGATGAATCATATGTTGTATTTGTAGTTTAATAGATTATGTGATAAGTATTTGTATAGTCTATTTCCATTACTCGACAAAGATGCTTTGAGCAGTTTGTACTTAACTGAAACTTCATTTGTTTAAAAATTATAATCTATAGATGTCAGTTGTGCATGTGATGTAGTGAGTTATGTAGATTGTAGAATGAACGAATAGTTAATGGATTAGTTGCTTAGATCTCATCTTTAATTGATTTTGGTATTTAAGGCATACTTAAAATAGGCCGGTGTTTAATTCCATTAGTCTCAATCACCTAAAAATGTTAGTTTAAATCAACTTGGAGAATGGTTAGTTTGTTTTTTTAGCATTTTGTACATCTCGTATGCATATTATAATTTCAGCTTTAGTTGTTCGTTTATAGAATAAGGCACAAAATAAGTTTCCATTTTTGTGAGCTCGAGTATATTTTCCGTTAGCATTTTTTGTAACCTACTAACTAATTAGATGCCCGAACTTGCCAAGCATGTAAATAAATTAAGACTTTTTCTCTTTTATTTTAGAGACGGATAATAATAATAAAAGCGGTAAAAGAGTTATAATTTGCACAAGTGCATAAGTGTTAAAATCAGATAAATAAGTCGAATATGACAGTTGAGCGACCGTGCTAGAACCACGGAACTCGGGAATGCCTAACACCTTCTTCCAGGTTAACAGAATTCCTTATCCGGATATCTGGTGTGTAGACTGTAATATTGAGTCATTATTTTCCTCGATTCAGGATTAAAACCTGTGACTTGGGACACCATAAATCTCCCAGGTGGCGACTCTGAAAATTAATCCAATCTCGTTCGAATGTTCTTTGATTGGAAAAACTCCCCAGCGCCCTCGCGGGTACAGAAAAAGGAGGTGTGACAATAGTTTAGCCTTCACATACCAGAACTGATTCTCTTGTCGATCTCTCTAACAGATATCTTTTGCGAAAATACGTAACGACGATCGAAGTAGGGAAAATTTCATATGATATTCTTCAAAAAAATTACACCGTACTTTCTTAAAAACACAAATATTACACTTTATCGCATCATGAAGTTTCAAATGAATTACTTGAGTTCTATTCATATGAAATCTCCTAAGCGATCAAGGTATGAAAAGATCTTATCTTTTGAGGTTTCAATTGTCTTAGCAATATAAGATTTTTGTCACATAAAATATGTATTAAAAACCTCTTATTTTTCAGATTTGTTGACCCCACCTTTTTGTGATGACTTGTCCATAAAATCTCCTAATTGTGACACCAAGTACATGACTTAAGAGTCATATAAAGATAAAGCTTCTTGGCTGCCACGTTTTCTGGCTAAGCTTATCCAAGATATTGATTTATTTAATTAGCTTAATTATTTATGTCACGATTCAAAATTTTAACCTTAAAAATTATGATAGTGCTTATTCGTAAAAGTTAGACAAGCCAATTATTAAAATTCTATACATTAACAATCAACCTAAATATTTATAAACAATAACTATATCCAAAAAATGAAAAATGCAGAAGAGTTAAAATAAATTCAAATACTTCAATACATGTTTACGCACGAATCTGGTGCCACAAATACACAAACATCTACAAATTACTACAAATATTGGTCTGAAAAAAAAGTACAACTGTTGTCGAAATAAAAAAAGATAGCAGAATGCTAAAACATGGAATGGGAACTTTAGGCTCCGTGGATGCCAGCAGATCTAACTTGGTCTCTCTGGACTGAAGGCAGCTACCTTAGTTACTCACTGGGTCTGGTACCGAATCCACATAAAAGAGTGCAAAGTGTAGTATCAGTACAACCAACCCCATTTACTCATTAAGTGTCGAGCCTAACCTCGACGAAGTAGTGAAGGGGCTAGGACATGACAATCATATATACTTATGCAGTTAAATCATGTACAAACAGAATCATAATAATAAGAACTAACAGAATAAGGTGGGAAGGGAATATGCTGCAGGGAATATCAGATTCTAACAATAAGCTAATAAAGAAACATCAATAAAGGAGCATAATGAACATCATATCTAAATTAACAAAAATAATAAAACGGTAACACGTGCACGACATCACCCTTCGTACTTTTACTCTCATCCTCACCATATGAAATAACAGAAATGGCATGTCATCACCTTTAGTGCATTAAATCTCATAATCATGGCACGATATTACCCTTCGTGAATTATTCCTCCCAATAACAGCACAACATCACCCTTCGTGCATTAACATTTAAATCATGGCACAACATCACTTTTCGTGCTTTAAAACTTATTATACCGGCACGGTATCAACCTTCGTACATTATACTAACTCACAATATCATGCACGACATCACCCTTCGTGCTTTACACTCTTTCGCACCAAAATAATAGAAACAATACGTCCCGACAAGGGAATCAACGATATCAACAATAACATCCCGGCAGGGGAATCAAAAATAACATCCGCGCAAGGGAATTAGCTATAACCAGTCTCGTTTTCAAAAATTACTCTACAAAATGAAACTTTACTTGAGCCAATATTCAATAATAGTCAATTACCAAAAAAAATTCATAATCTTTGTTCAACATGAATAATCATCAATTTGAGTATGACCGATACATAATAGAGTCATAACAACCATCATATAAAATCCACAGGCATGCTTGACACCAACGTATAGATACTCGTCACTACACCTGTACTTCGTACTCAATACTAACACATAGCAAATAGACCACAACACCTATTCCCTCAAGCTAAGGTTAGGCCAAACACTTACCTCGATTCCATGGACAAGATTAAGCCTCAATTATCGCTTTACCTCTCGGTTTCACTTTCAATTCGCTTGTATCTAGTCATAATTTACTTAATAACGTTAATAAATGCTAAGTAAACCAATTTTGATGCATGAAAATAGATTTTCTATTATTTTTCCAAAAAGTCAAAAATCAACCCTGGGCCCGCTTGGCCAAAATTTGAAGTTCGAACCAAAACCCGATAACACATTCACTCATGAACATAAATATGCAATTAGTTTTGATATCCGACCCTAAATTGAGGTCCAAATCCCCAAAATTAAAAATCCTAACTTCTACCCAAAAACACCCAATTTCTCATGAAAAATCCAAGATTTTGAAGTGAAACCATGTAAAAAGATGTTATGGATTGAAGAAAATAAGTTAGAAATTGTTTACCTATGATTTGGGGAAGGACTCTCTTTAAGAAAATATCCTATGGGAGTTTGGGCTTTGAAAAGTTGTAAAAATGAAGAAGAATCCCACCAAAATCCCTCTTAACAGGTCGAAGATGTCACAATTGTGAACCCTTTGGAAGGCGGATATCTTTGCATTTGCGACGACGGGTGTCGCATTTGCGATAAAGGGGCTTCACATTTCCTAGCCCTGAGGTCGCATTTGCGATGAGGGCCTGCCCAGGCTTGGTTCACAATTGCGATACTTTGGTTGTATTTCCCAAGCCTGACCACTTCGCAAATGCGAAGCCTGATCTCGCAATGCGTGATCAGAGGCCTGGGCAAAATACCATATGTACAGCTGCGATTTTCCTAAGTCCATATCCCCCCGTGGCCAACTCACCCGATCCCTCATGACTCCAAATGAAATATGCACGCAAGCCTAAAAAAATCATACAGACTTGCTCGTGTGATTAAATCATCAAAATAACATTAGCAACTACGAATTTAACCTCAAATTCATGAAATTTCTCAAGAACATTAAAAAATTTCATTTTCATTTATGGCCCTTACTTGCCTTGTGGCAATCCTTCTATATCAAGGATAACAAAATTCCTACTCGGGAGGGTGACACTTAGTATAACCGACATAGACAGTCCCGTAAGTTTAAATTTACTCACATTGCTTGCTGTAGGGAAACATCTGCCTGAATGACCATTCTCTGAATTTTTCATGAATCTCCTTCTGTTGTCCATTGTATTATTGCAAGAATTAAATCTGAAATTCTCATGATGCCGACTATTATCAAATCCTTCAGCCCCTAATTCATATTTGGTTTATCTTGTTCACAAGTCCATACTGATTTCTATTAATATGGCGTCTAACTTTTCCATCTGTTAACCACGTTAGTGTCACGAACTTATTTCTCGAAATGAGGATATGACTTTATGGCATATACTCTTTTGTTGTCTCGGTCCTGTCACCTCTTGTCTTTTCCTTCCCTTTTCGATAGACTCTGTAATACTGTCATTTTTTCGTTCATTATTTTTATCCACCATTGCCATCCATGTATCACATCTTATTCATAATGCTTTATTATCTCTCTTCTTATTTTCCTGCTAATATTTCTAACTATCATTTTCTTTTGAAAACTTTAACAAGATATTATTTTTCTTTTAGCTCCCCTTGCTTCATCCATTGGCTCGTCGGATTTCCTAGCATCCTCGCTCTACTAGGCACGAAAGCCATACTAAGGTAATATTTATTCCTTCCAGGATTCCATTGGTTGTCTTTGAACATTCTAGTATTAATATCTAGCTGTACTATTCTAGAGTGCACTATCTCGATATCTCACAAGGAGATCTGTTAGCATATTTGCAATATCCTTCAAAAATTTTAACTGACTCAAATAATTTATCCATCATTTTGGGTCACTCTAACCCCAGTCAGATCGTGATATTATGTCCTTCTCTTAAACCATGTTTGTTAGTTCCCATAGAGCATGACTTAGACCGGCGCGGCCAATTTTAAATACCCCTCTTACTATTGAAGGTAACTCAAAAGGCTTATATGTCTCTTCCTGAATGGTAAATAAGGATAATCTTCATTAGCTGGGTATCTCGTACCCTCTTTTACCTTGCTTCCTTTACTAGTTAAAACTTGTATTTATCTTCTGAATCTCTCATTGTCTTTAATCCTAAAGGTGGATAGATATTCTTACCTAAGGCTCCTTTTTTATTATCACAATCGCATTCAATCCCATACCAACCATCTTTCCGAATGTAGGCATCATCATATTATGAATAAGGTCTAGTTTAGGAAATTATGTTTGTAACTCTATCACACGATCTAGAGTAAGAAGAAAGAGTGACGATCCTAAATGTCTTGTAGCCTTATTCTTACAAGTGTGGTGCACAACACACCCATAAACAAGACTCTATTAGACACAACTTGTAGACTCCCTAGGACAGAACCGCTCTGATTTCACTTTTGTCATGGTCCAAACCGATGGGTCGCAATGGCCACCCGGCACCTTACTCAACCGAGTATCAATATAACGTATATTTTCATGTCATACTATCATAGATAACTGAGTTGGAAGACTGCGGTGAGATAAGTGGTATATAACATGTAATACCAACTTATACATAAGACCGACATGCCTATAAGACCAGAATAACCACTCGTGCACTGAACATAAGCCGACAAGGTCATACAATCTTTTACGTACATGACATCTGTCTATAAGCCTTTATAAATACATAATTTTTATAAAGACCGGGACAGATTCCCGCCATACAAAGCAAAACACGTCTAAACCATACAAACCAAACAAACAACTCCGAAGCAAATGGAGCACACCAACATCTTTCACTGAGCTGATAGCCTATTTGGAGGGCTCTCGGCCTGTTTTTCAGGACATGCGGTCATGAAACATAGCGTCCTAGGAAAAAGGAACGTCAATACAAATAATGTACCGAGTATATAAGGAATAAAATTCAGTAAATAATAGATATGAGAGAAACAAAGAGTAAAAGACTCGACATGTATATTTACATATCTCTACAAATTTTTTTTATAATGTCATGCATATGCGTACAAATATCATACCATGCATGGGTATATGTGTTC
The DNA here is from genome assembly GCA_034376525.1 of Nicotiana benthamiana. Lineage (NCBI taxonomy): Eukaryota > Viridiplantae > Streptophyta > Magnoliopsida > Solanales > Solanaceae > Nicotiana > Nicotiana benthamiana. The sequence goes on along the minus strand of CM067329.1, from coordinate 132,803,565 downwards.
ATAACATCATCAAGCCTCTGAGGGCATTCCATCATATCATCTCGACTACTGTGGGCAAATCATCAATGTATACCAGCTGATCAGGTGATTGTGCATATATAACGCTGTAACTTTTTCCATGTCCCATCAATATATATATATGTGTGTGTGTGTGTATATATATATATACACGTGTATATAACGCGATATGGGCATGGTCAATGTACATGAATGCAATACATAAGAAATATGTCAATAAAATTTGTTAGAGTGTTATAAGACCATTATGCCTTTGAATAATATCATGAAGTAAATATTTTCAAGTTACGTAGTTTTTTGAAATTCATGAACCGATGATAGAATAATATGATACATGGAAAATCAAGAACATAAGCATCTCTAGCATTTCAATGAATAGAATCATTTATGAAAGTTATACATTTGCTTTCGTTTGTATCGTATGGATCATGCCAAAAGAAAGAAGGGATAACCTTAACATACTTGAGCCGATTCTTTTGACAATCTCTTTAACGCCCATTAATTACGACAATATATAATAACAAATCGAAATAAAAAAAAATTCGCATAATATTCTTAAGAAAGATTGTACCACACTTTATTAAAATTACATTCCACACATAATTGAACCTTGTATGAACTTTGCCGAAGCTCATTTGTCATTTAGTAAATATGGCAATCTTCATCTTGACATCTCAAAGGAGCCTTTTGTTGTGTTAATTACCCAATTTTTATGGACAGTAAAGGTCAATGATCTGTTTTGTGCATTTCACATAATTTGATACTTGCTACTATTTCTAGCTTATCTATCTCTGGATAAGGCAGCTATTGTTTCATTTTTAAAGCTATAAACTTTTATTATCTAGTTAATCCCTTGATAAATTAAACCACTCACATTTCTTGTTTTAGTGTCATGCCAAAAACATTCTACGTTGATATCAAGTTGCATTGTCATGTGTCAACGTATTCAAGTGGCAAACATTTTAAGCTTATGACTCATCATGCAAATTTGTGCCACTCGACTTGGCATAATGCCATCTGGCAGCCTAAAAAATATTCTTATCCACTTAATCAATTATTTACATAATTAAAAATTATCTCAAATCATTTAAAATACTATTCACTTTTAACATATTATATACATTTTACTATTATAGTCATGTGGTACCTAATTTATAAAATATTAAATATTATAGCCCGTACCATATTTTATTCCAAATTGTCAAACTTCGATAGAACTCATTTTCTTCGATTCACTTACCCTCTTACCTTCACGAATTTACTTATCACTTATTTGAAATAGCATGATGCTTATAATCCTAAAATAAATCTCATTCCCAAACTTATATCGATTAACTTACGACGAAGTTTTAACGTACGAAAAAACGTAGGGTGTAACATCGGCCTCACTCAGTCATCAATCTCTCAAGCCTCTCAGGCTTTCAGATATCAGAAAAATTCACCCAAACAGCAATAACATAATGCATCAAATAGAATAATAGAGAATGAGATATAATATGCGAGTAAAATCTGTAACAGAGTATAAATAGCATTTGACAGACAATTCAATATGTAACGCGGTCCTTACGGGACCCAACAATGCCAATATATAGCCTTAACATGGTTTCTAACATGATTTACAGTCAATTTTTCATAACACATAGAGAACATATAGCTAACAACATGTTGTTCGACTTTACAGTTTTCACCGGACGGACCAAGTCATAAATCCCTCGGTGCATGCCCACATGCCCGTCACCTCTAAAATAATCACATAAAATCAAATCTGGAGTTCCATACTCTCAGGACCAGATTTATATATGTTACTTGCCTCAATCCAAGCAAAATCCTACTCTGCAATGTATTTGCCTCTCGAATAAGCCTCCAAGCGTCCCGAATCTAGCCACAAGCAACGCAATACGATCAATATAGGATAAAGGAATCAATTCCACAAGAAAAATATAAAATTATAACCAAAATCTGCAATCGGCTCAAACCCGGTTCCCGGGTCCATGTCTTGAAATTCGACAAAAGTCACAAAACTCAAAAGCTCATTCACTCACAAGTCTAACCATACCAAATTTATCAAAATCCGACCTTATATAGTCACTCAAATCCCCAAAATCCAATCTCCAATTCTTAAGTCCTAAATCCCATGTTTCTAGCTCAAATCCCTAATTAGAATATTAGATGATGCATAAAGCCACACACTCATCAAATTTATACCATTATGGATTAGAATCAGTTACCCAACGTGGTTCATTTAAATCTTTCAAAACATTGCCTCTCCCGAGTTCCTCAAGTCCAAAGTTGAAAATAGAGAACAAAACCTCGAGTTGTGATTTTTCTTTGCAGTTAAACAGCATATGCAGTCCTAGTTGCGCACCTCCGAAACCACATTTGCGAGCAGGGCTCTGCTTTTGCAGAGATTCATTAAAAAGGTTGGCTTCGCTCTTGCGATCACCTAACCGCGAGACCAAACCGCACCAACGATCCAACTGAGCATCTGCACCTTACCATCTGCTTCTGCGACCTCGCACCTACGGTTCCCAATTCGCAGGTGCAGAAACACCACCACCAACAACTTCAGCTGCATTTTTCCAATCAAACACTCCGATAACAACCCGAAGTCACCCCGAGGCCCTCGAGACCACAACAAAATATACCAACATATCCTATAACATCATACGAACTTAGTCGAACTTTCAAGTCACTCAAAACAACATCAAAGCGCCAAATTATACCCCGATTCAAGCCTAAGAACCTCTAAACTTCAGAATTTCACAAGCGATGTCGAAACCTATCAAACCACGCCGGAACGACTTCAAATTTTGCACACAAGTCAGAAATGGTAGCACGAACCTGTTCCAACTTCCGAAAATCCAATCCGACACCATAATAAAAATTTCCACTCCTGCCAAAACCGCCAAAATTTTAATTTTCGCAAATTCAAGCCTAGTTCTGCCATGGACCTCCAAATCTGATTGCGGACGTGCTCCTAAGTTCAAAATCACGTAATAAAGCTAACAGAACCATCAAAATGCAAATCCGAGGTCGTTTACATATAAGTCAGTATCCGATCAACTTTCTCAACTTAAACTTCCACATAAGAAACTAAGTGTTTCAATTCACTCCAAAACTACTCCGGACCCGAGCCTACTAACCCGATAAGTTAAAATACAGTTGTGGAACACAAAAGGAGTAGAAAATAAGGGAACGGAACTACAATTCTCAAAACGACCGACCAAATAATTACAAAAATATTGATTCAAGGATTCAAATTCGGCAAAAGAAAATTCATATTTAAGAAGTAAACTGGTGCAAGTTACTGGTCAACAAGCAAAACATAAAAATTAATACTAGAATTGTCCCTAGACGGAAGTCGTTATCTGTTAACTTTTTTGAGATCTATATCATTCACATGATATAACTGAAGGTCAATAGTGATAAGTTGGTTGACACAAGGATTAAATCAGAATATACCATTAATGTAGGGACTAAGAGTGCTATTTGCTCAGCGATAGAAGTGAGTAAATATTTGAAAGGGGTCATTTGTCACTACTCCAAAATAAACAAAGGGCAGTCAAAAAGTAAACTGCTTTAAAATGCAACCATTTCTTGACAAAAGTGCCACAACCTGATTGTAAAACACCAAATGATTATATTAGCAAATATAAGTGATACAATACTATTCAAACACTGTCAAAGACAACAAGCTGATTTTACACTAAGATTTGCAGGGTGGCAATGGTGAACCACAAAGACAAGCATTCCCAGCAAAAGAATTAGCTCCGAATTTCGTCGGTGGAAGCTGACCACACAAATGGTTACTACTCAAATTCAACTTCTGTAGTCCAGAAATTGCCTTTGGAACTTTCCCATAAACCATATTCCTTGACAAATCCAAATCTTTCAATGTCTGAACAATCCTTAACTTCTCCAAATCGAACTTCAATTTGTTCCCAGAAGCATAAAATCCAATCAAGAAATCAGTCTTGTTCAACAACCCAATTGGACTTCCACTAATCTCATTATTCGAAAGATCAATATAATCGTAAAAATAAGTTGTCTTCGGCTTCCAATCATCTAATTTTATCTTGATCCCACATTTAGCTAGCTTCAATGAGTATATAATTGGAGAACTAGTGATCCAACTTGGTATTGTACCGAGGTGGAAATTATTGTACGATAAATCCAAAGACTCAATACCTTTTACAAACAATTGTGGAAATGGGTCGACAAGGAGATTGTGAGAGAGATCAAGATTGAATATTTTGGTTAGATTTGCAAAGGATTTTGGTACAGTGCCTGAGAACTTGTTCGAAGAAAGATCTAAAGTGTCTAGAGTACGGAATTTTCCAAGAAAATCTGGGATTTGACCAGTTAAATAATTGTGTCCTAGCTCAAGGTACCTTAATTGTGGAGCTAAAGTTGCAATACTACTTGGAATTTTCCCAGTAAATTTGTTGTGAGAAAGTTTCAAAAGTATGAGCTTAGACAAGGAAGTAAAGAAGTTTGGTATTGACCGAGTGAGCTGATTCTTCTCTAAACTCAAAAATGTTAAGCTGTTGAGCTTGATAAATGTCTTGGGTATGGTGCCAGTGAGCAAATTGTTATCGAGTTTGAGCTGGCTCAATTGAGTTAACTGGCCGATTGAACTCGGTATCGGGCCGGTTAACCGGTTACCCGAGAAACTCAGTGCAGAAAGTTGGGTCAAGTTACCAATGGCTGCGGGTATACGACCCGATAACTTGTTGTTTTCAATGTAAACAAATTGCATTTCAGGTAGAGTAAGGAGAAAATTCGGTGTACCCGATAAGTTTATAAGATTTACAAGATAAATACTAGTTAATCTTTTTAGTTTGGAAAGAGAAGACGAGATGGTACCCGACAAGATTTGTTGTTTCTCAGGTTGTCCATAGATCTGTAGGCTTGTGACCCGATTGTCTTCCCCACAAGATACACCCGACCAAGTACAACAATCAGTACCCGTTTTCCAACTTGCAAGAAGACCTGACGGGTCGGATTTTGTACCCGACTTGAAACCTAACAACCCAGCTTCATCGTCCACGTGGCATTTTGCTGCTAGGCCTGTGAGATACTGCAGGGTGAGAATAGAAAGGAAAAAGAATTGAGAAGAAGATAGCATTGTAAATATGGATATTTGTGCTTGTGCTTGCTCAAAGTAGGAAGCATTTATAGAGTGGAAGTTTGATATTGGGTCCCAATACTTTAATTATTGGTAGTGAATATCTTGTGAATATGAAAACTTCTACGACAACAATCCAGTATAATTTCATTTAGTGAGGTCTGGGGAAGGTAGTATGTATGCAGATCTTATCCATATTTTGGGGTAGAGAGGCTGTTTTCAAATAGACCCCCGGCATTCTTCCCTCCAAGAACTTCCCACCTTACTTTGGGGAGACTCGAACTCACAACATCTCGATTGGAAGATGGAAACTTCTATTATTCAGTTATAGAATATGCTTGAAATAAAATGTGTTGTAAGCTTTGACCTTTTCCACGTTCTAAGTTCTTGCATGAGTTCACAAATTCCCATAGTAATTCTACCATATGATTAATTATGCATATGATGTTAAGTGTATACAGTCATAGAACATCTCTATTCTTCAATATTGATGGCTCTATGTAGGACAAAGTCAAGATAATGTTAAAAAATATGTTTTGTAATAGTGAAACATGGTCAAGATCCTTTATATTTACGCATTAACAGCTTTATGCGTGAAACATAATTGAAAGCAATACTGCTTATTTTGGGTATGAAATTACTTCCTTCATAGAAAAACTAATGATATGAGCAGCTAGTAAATATAGCTGACAAGGAAGCAATGATCTTATACTGATAGTGGGCGGCCCATTTTCATAAACGCGTTGGTGCTGGTCGCTTCCACCAGTTTGCTGGCAAGTTGGCCACTGGCCCAATTCAAAGAAGTGCGTCGTGAAAAGGGATTATTTCTTGTTAAAAATTAGCTAGATTTGCCACTTTTTGAACCGGTTATTAGAGTATAGCAATATTTTAAATCATAAAAATAAATTAGAAAATAATCATTTAAATTAATATTTTTGCCTCCAATTAAACACGGAACATAACTTCAGCAATCGGTATTGGAATTCAAAATTTTAACAAGTAGAACCCCAGCAAACTACACTGACATTAAAAGTTTTATTGAATTTTCAAACTCGAAAATAACTCCTAATTATTGGATATTTACTAGTGAACAATCCATCGATTCCTATTTTTTGAACCTTTAATAATGCAAAATTCAAAAAGGATTCTTGATCTTTGAATTCACATTGTACTTTAGCAATATTGACTCTTTATTAATGCAAATCTAATATCCAGGAACAATTCTTAGTTTTTGAATCTTTAATAGTTCAAAATCCATGAATGATCTCTGTTTTGGGAATTCATACTGTACTTCAACAATTTTGAACCTTTTACTAGTGCAAAATTTAAAATTCAAGATAAATTACTAGATTTTAAATAATTTACTAGTACAAAATACGAGGTAAAATATTCTTCTCCCATTACCAGAAGGTTTGGTAAGCTCCATTTTAGTTTGTGGAGTTTGTTGATTCCAGGATTTTGTCTTATTATTTTAGTATTTCTTAGAGGCTTCATAGAGTCAGAACAAAGTCATGGGTGTCCATTCTACATTGCACTTGTTTTTCAATGTATTCAAGATAGCATAATGAATTTCTTTTCGGAATATTATTTCATTTAAAGATTCAGAAAAGTATTTACTCTAAATCATATCGATCTGTGTTGAGATGCATTGTATAACAGAAATAGAACAGAATAGAAAAGCCAAGATTGTTCGCTCGGTCAAGCTAAAGCATCGAGTGCCGATTATGACTTGATTAGAAATCGGGTCGTGACAATGTTTTTCGCTACATATATCCCTTCAATACCAACTTTTGACAAATAGAGCCCAAACATCACAGGAACATCCAAATCCAAATTTGGACATACTGCCAAGTTCAAAATTACCATATACAACTATTTGGGCCATCAAATTTCAAAATCTGAGATCGTCTACCCAAAAGTCAAACCTTGGTCAACTTTTATATTTTAAGCTCCATAAATGAAACTAAGTTTTCCAATCTCTCTTAAACATTCCCGAAACCAACCTAACCTTCCACGAAAGTCATCAAACATCAAACATACATATAAGGAGCATTTAATGGGGGAACCGGGATAAAATACACATAACGATCGACCAGGTCATTACATTCTCCCATTTTAAATAAATGTTCGTCCTCGAACGAGTTTAGGATCATACCTGAAATGCAAATAAGATAAGGATAACTGCTCAGCATATCATGCTCGATCTCCCAAGTCGCATCCTCGATTAGTTGATTTTTCCACCGAACCTTCACTGATGTAATATCTTTTGACCATAGCTTCCAAACCTGCCTATCTAAAATAGCCACTAGCTCTTCCTCATAAGCAAAATTCTCATCCAACTGCATTGAATTGAAATCAAACACATGTGACTTATCCTCATAATACTAACGAAGCATAAAAATATGAAATACCGGATGAACTCCCGACAATCTGGGTGAAAAAGTATGTCTATTAGAAACCTTACCAACTCCCTCCAAGACATCAAATGGACCAATGTATCATGGACTCAATTTATCCAAATCTCATCATGCCTTTCATAGATGAAACTCTAAGAAGAACCTTCTCATCCTACATGAAAGCCACATCACGAATCTTCCTATCATCATAACTCTTATACCTGGACTGCATTGTGTGAAGCCTCTCCTTAATTAACTTTACCTTCTCTAAATCATCACAAACGAAATATATGCCCAACAACTTAGCCTCACTAAGCTCAAAACAACCAATGGAAGAATGACATCGCCTCCCGTATAATGCCTCAAACTGAGATATTTGGACACTAGACTGGTAACTGTTATTATAGGCGAACTCTGATAAAGGTAGAAACTAATCGCACTAGCCTATGAAGTTAATAATGCAGGACCTCAACATATCCTCCAAGATCTGAAATCGCTCAGAATTTCCATTCATCTGAGGGGAAATAAAGCACTCAACTAAACCTGTGTATCCAAATCATGTTGAACAACTCTCTAGAAGTGCAATGTAAACTGAGTGTTGCGATCCAAGATGATAGAAATAGGTACCCCATGCAAGGGAACAATATCTCTGATGTAGACCTTAGCCAACTTCTATAAGTTGTAGGAAGTCATGACTGAAATGAAATAAGCCAACTTGGTCACCCGATCCACAATGACTCAAATGACATCAAACTTTCTCAATGTTCATGGTAACCCTACCACAAAGTCCATAGTAATGCACTCTACTTCCACTGTGGTACATCATTCTTCTGAAGCAACCTACCCAATTTCTTATGCTCATACTTGACCTGCTGATAGCTCAAACACCATGAAACATACCCAACAATATCCTTCTTCATCCTTCACTACCAATAATGATGATTCAAGTAACGATACATTTTCATAGCACTTGGGTGAATAGGTTATCTCCTCAAGAATCAACTCTCTCAAGCCATCAATTTTAGAAACACAAATCCGGCCTTGAAGTCACAATACACCTTCATTATCAATAGTCACATCCTTAGCACCACATTGCTAGACCGTGTCCCTAAGGATATAAAAATAGGGATTATCATACTGACGAGACATAATACGCCCAAACAAGGACAGTTGTGCAAAAACACAAACAAGAACTTTAGTAGGCTAAAACAATATCCAATCTCACCAATCTATTGGCCAAATCACGAGCATCCATGGAAAATGGCCTCTCTATAACTGGAATAAATGCTAATCTCCTCATACTCTACCTTCTACTCAATGTGTTTTCTACCACATTAGCCTTCATTCGGATGATACAAAATAATAATATCATAATTCTTCAATAACTCCAACCACTTCCACTGCCTTAAATTTAGATCCTTCTATTAAAAAAATATTGGAGACTTCAATGATTGGTTTAAACCTTACAAGACATGCCAAATAAGTAATGCCTCCAGATCTTGAGCAGATGCATAATAGCTGCTAACTCCAAATCATGGACCTGGTAGTTCTTTGCTTGGTTTTTCAACTAGAGTGATGCATATGCAATCACCCTACCACCCTACATCAACGTACAACCAAGAACAACACAAGAAGCATCATAAGAAATAATATACATCCTCGATCCCGAGGGCACCAAAACTAGAGCCCTAGTCAAAGTAGACTTGAGATTATGAATACTCTCCTCACACTCGTTAGACCATCTGAATAAAGCACCCTTCTGATTCAATTTAATCTATAGGGCTGATATAAATGAAAACCCTTCCATAAGCTAATAATACTAAATATCCAAACATATGAAACTTCTAATCTCTGTAACGTAGAAGGTCAGGACCAATTCTAAGCTGCCTCAATCTTCTTCAAATGTACCTTGATCCCACCACTAGATATCACGTGGCCCAATAAGGCCACAAAGTCTTTCAAAAAATCTTACTTAGGGAACTTAACACAACTGCTTTTCCCTCAAAATAAGAAGCACAATCCTCAAATGTTGTTGCTTGTAACTACTCGACCGGTCATTTGAGAATTAGCATCTCATTATGTGGCTTAAGATATCAAGTATCTTTGTGTTATGTGTTTTGACTTTTGTGTGTGGTCGGGTTCAGTTTTCGGATGATTCAGGATTAATTTGAAAGGATGATTCTTGTTTTTGAAGCTTAAGCAATAAGAGTTGACTTGAGTTTGAATTATGCGTAGACGAATCGGGAATGATGTTCTGATTCCAATAGATTTGTATGGTAATTTTAGACTTAGGCGTATGCCCGGATCTAAATTTGGAGGTTCGTGGGTTGATTTGATGCATTTTGGAGAAAGTTGGAAAAGTTAATGGTTTGAAAGGTTGGACCAAGAGTTGACTCTATCGATATATAGTGTTAGGATTCGATTTCGGGAGCTGGAATAGCTCTATTGTGTTATTTGGGACTTGCATTCAAAATTTGACGTTATTCCTCGTTGATTTGATATAATTCAATGTGAGCTGTAGAAGTTGAAACTTCATAAGTTCATTAAGTATGATTTGAGGTGCGATTCATAGTTTTGATATTATTTGATGTGATTTTAGGCCTCAAGAACGTCCGCATTATGTTATGGTATTGGTTGGTATGATTGGACGGTGTCATGGGGACCTCAGGTGTGTTTCAGATGTGCTACAGGCCATTTTCTTCTATTTTTGTACTGCAGTTTTCTGTTATCAGGTATTCTTTATCGCTATCGTGATGAAGCAATCACATTCGTGTAGGCATTTTATGAATGCTGCCATTTTTGTTCTTTGCAGTCGTAAAGATGTGACTGTATTCGCGAGGCTTGAGGATTTTTTTCTTCTTGTTCACGTTAAGGATATGCAATCGCGTATAAGGAATTATAATGGGTCATTAGGAATTTGCTCTCCACATTAAAGAGGTAAGAAGCCATTCACAATGTTTGCTGGGGGTTGAGATGTCGCATTTGCGATTCTATTTACGCATTCGCGAAGCTAAGTGATGGTTGTTCCGCGATCGTGATGTATAATTCATTGGGTTCGATATAAGTATTCTATTTCGAGGGGCTTTTGATATTTTACATTTATTGATTTAGATAGCTCGGATTTGGGAGATGTTAGAGGGGTTTTTCACACTTTGGATTAGTGTAACCGTTCTTTACCCTAATTTGATTATATCTCATGATTTCATCTTTATTTTAAATATTAAATTAGTGATTTGAATTGGAGAAAATGAGAATTTTTTAAAAAATATTTTAAAATGTAAAATAAGGATTTGAAGGCCAATTTGATGTCTGAATTAGATAATTTTGGTATGGTTGGGCTTGTATCAGAATGGATACTCTAATTTGGTGAATTTTGTCCTGTTCCGAGGTGTGGGATCGGGGTTGACTTTTTGGGTTGCATTTTAGTTTCATTAAAGATCAAAGCTTTATTATCCTGAATTGTTTTCTATGGTTTTTAATTATGATATTGAGTTATTTTGGCTAGATTTGAGCCGTCCAGAGGTATGTTTTACACGAGAAGGTTATTTTAGAGTATTGATTTGGTTTCTTTGAGGTAAATATCTTACCTAACTTTGGGTGCGTAACAACCCGATCAGTCATTTTGAGCTTTTGCTCTTTGATAGCCAGTTCTTGGGCATGACTTTTCCCGTGTAATGCATTATAAAACTAATATAGATCATTGTTTTTGGTTTCAGAAAAATCAGAATGAATTTGAAAGAACATTCTTAGTGGAAAGCTTTGAATTTCAAAGGTTTGATCATGAGTTGAATTATTTGTATATGAGCTCGGATAGGAATTTTTATGATTTGTATAGCTCTTTTGGGTGATTTATGACTTACGAGCGCGATTGGAAAGCATTTTGGAAGTCCGTGGACGGATATGGCTTGAAATGGCAAAGTTAGAATTTTGGCAAATTCCGGTTGATAGGTGAGATTTTGATTCGAGGGTTGGAATGGAATTACGAGAGTTACTGTAGCTTCTTTATATTATTTTTGATGTGTGTGCAAAATTTGAGGTCATTCAGACGTCGTATGGTCGGGTTTTTGATCGAAAGTACATTTCGGAAGTTCTTGGAAAACTTAGGCTTGAATTCGATGAGAATTTATGGTTTTAGTGTTGTTTTAGATGTTTTAATGATTGGAACAAGTTTGAATGATATTTTAGGATGTGTTGGTATTTTTGGTTGAGGTGCGGGGGCGTCAGATGAGTTTTAGGTGGTCAATCGAACCGTTTCATGCTTTGAAGACTTCAGAAAAATTGCAGGTTCCAGTTCTGGTGTTTTTTTCATCGCGATCGTAATGGTTCCCATGCGATCACATAGAGGATTTGGAGGGAGAAGTGAAATCGTTCGTCGAATTCACACAGAGGGAGGTGCGATCGCATAGTAGATGGAATTTGTTCATCGTGAATGCGTAGGACTAGTCGCGTTCACATAGAGTAAAGTGGACTTGAGGCATTGGATTGGAAATTGTTCATCGCGAACGCAGAGTGTGGTCCGCGATCACATATCGTAAGCTGGCAGTGCATTGCGTGCGTATGGTGAACGCCATGTTCGCAGAGAGTTAATTCTATGGGCTGAACATTTGTGCTTCGCGATCGTGAAGGTCTTCCCCCGATCGCATAGAGGAAAACTATGCCTGTGCGGTGAGGTTTTTAAACATTATATCCGCGAGTCTTAGCCATTTTTACACCATTGTCGGGCATTTTGAGAGTTATTTGGGAGAAATTGAAAGGGTTTCAAAGAGGATTGATTGGAGGTAAGTTCTTTGAACTAAAATCATTACTTAATTGTGGAATTAACCTACAAATCCATGAAAAATTAGCTAAAAGGAGAAGAACTAAGGCTTGGAAATTGAAGATTTTAAATTGGGATTTGATGGGTCATTTGAGATCGTATTTGACAGTTCTTGATATGCCTAGACTCGTGGCAAAATAGGCACCCGTTGATGTGAAATTTTTTGAGTCTTAAGAAGTGGGCCCTGGCTCGGGTTTTGCCAATTTAAGGATTTTTGATGTTTTTCGATTATTTTTGATTGAGTTTTGTTCCCTTAGCATATTGTGACGTATTTGTTATGGTTTTGGTTAGATTCGACACACATGGAGGCCTATTTGAGGGACAAAGGAGTCACGAGCTAGAGATTTTGCCGGTTCGAGGTGAGTAATGACTGTAAATGATATCCTGAGGGTTTAAAACCTCGGATTGCACATCATAGTACTATATTGAGGTGAGACGTGCTGGATGATGAGCGTATGGTATTTTATCACTGGGGATTGTGACTTGGTCCGTCCCCATTGATAATTTTACCGCGTATTTAATTGAAACTTATTTGCTATCATCATGACTTGGGATGATTGCCATTTTGTGCCAACTATTTGAACCCTTTAGGGATTTTTATCACTATTTTGACATACTACTTGAACTCAGTCCTATTCACTTATACTATTTTATAAACTCAGCCACTTTTACTCGAATTTTGAGACTTAAATGATATTTGGGCTGAGCACTACTGTTTTACTTATGTCTGAGGGGCTTGTGATGAATTCTTGAATGAGTGAGGCCGAAGTCCATATGTGAGTATATGCTGAGTGATATGAGGCTGAGGGCTTGAGATACTTTTATATGCAACGAGGTGGCTTGAGTGATGTGAGGCTAAGTGCCGAGTGATGATTCCAGGAGGTGGCTTGATATAGCACTTGAGCCGTAAGGGGCCCCTCTAGAGTCTGCACACCCACAGTGAGCACGCGTACCCATTGTTTTTGAGAGTGAGCCCGAGGGGCTGATACGAGTGATTGTGTGGTAGCCCAAGGGGCTGATACTATTTCGAGAGTGAGCCTGAGGGGCTGATACGAGCGATTGTGAGGTAGCCCGAGGGCCTGGTACTGTTCTGAGGTGTTTCCCAAGGGACAAACTTTTATGTGTTCCTTTTTCATATTTTGCTTTTCATCTTACCCGTTATACGGTGGTAATTACGCCCGAGGGGCCGATTTTCTATGCTTATCGGTGCTAACTGTTTTGAAATTATTTCATAACTGTTGAAAAGATCATTTTCAAAAGAGCTTTAAATTGAGCCAAGATATTTCTAAAGGTTTCAAAGCTTCTCTATTTTTCTCAAACGATTGTACACTACTTCTATATAGCATGTTGGTTGCTTTACATGAATTTTTACTAGTAAGTTGTTATTTACTTTTATTACTCACTGAGTTGGAGTACTCACTTTAATCCATGCACCACGTGTGCAGATACAAGTATTTATTCACCTAGTAGCGGATTTTGGCTGATTGGAGGCAGAGCTATAGCAGTTTAGCGAGGTGTCTGCCAGCGTTCGCAGTACCATTTCTCTCTTTGGTCATTATTCCTGTTCTTTATACTTTTGGAACTTATAGAACTGTATTCACACTCTAATAGATGCTCGTGACTTGTGACACCCCTATTTGGGCTTTTTTGGGTTGTACTTCTGCTAAGTAATATTATTGAATCATCTTTAAAGCTATTTATTTATTCATGTGTATCTAATTTTGAAAAGGCAAATTTGGGTTAGTTGACTGGCCTTGTCTTCACAATAGGTGCCATCACCTCCGGATTGGGGTTTGGGTCGTGACAGGGTGGGGGAACTACACCTTAGGATTTGAGTCGTTAGTGCTATTTTTGTTATGTAAAAGACGTGTACGCGAGGTGACGAGTGCATACTCAGGCTTATATATGAAAATTAACCAGTTTAGATCTTAGGCTTGTTTCATATATTTATTTGGAATTATTAGCATATTTTATATCTTTTATTTGTCATGTTTACCTTCACATGCTTTATTTGAAGTTCTTGTTATATGTCACATCCTTTACCTGTCAAGTCTACTCTTGTATGCATTATTTGAAGTTATTATCTCTTTTATCATTATGTGATTTTCTTTAGTGTTAAGTTAATGTTAATTGAAATTGTTGTTACATGATACACTTTTGTTGTCGATTTATTCTCATGCATTTAGACGTAGTCACTAGATCGTACCATCTCTTTTATTGTTAGCCTATTTCATACACTAGAATTTGAAGTTTGCCATTTCATGGAAATACCTCTATTATTGAGTTAATCATTAAGAAATTAATTGAAGTTGAAGTTATCGAAAGTCATGTAATCTAGTTTAATTGAATTTGTGTTTAAAGAGAGTGATGGTCGTAGTTGATTACTTTCTCATTCATTTGGTTGTTATTGTAATTTTATGCACATTGTATTTGAGCTATGAGCTATTTGTTGTGGAAATATTGATAGTGTTGGTTCTTTTGTAAAGGTTGTTACTGGCACTTGTAGTACGAGTTGATATGTGAGTTGGTGTTGTTATGTGAAGCATAAGGGTGGAATTACACTGTTGTTGTTATGTGGTGCATAAGGGTGGTATCTCATTGTTGATGATTGTGCGGAGTGACATGAGTGGCTATTGTGCTATTGTTCGGACAGAGCATTAAGGTTGGATATTATGCAGAGTGATACAGATGACTAATGATATTTTTAGGACAAAGTGATACATATGGCTATTGGAGTGATAAAGGTGGCAACGTCAGGGATGATATGTGATATCCTAGGGGCATTATGATGACGAAAGTGTGATTTTCCTTATGTATGTTATACACCTTACGTGACTTGTTGTGTTGCATTCAGTAAGCTACTCGATGTCTTCTATATTACTTTTTGACTTTGGCTACACGAGTCACACAAGCATACATCGTAGCATGCCACTTATACTAGTTCGGAAGTATGAAACTTAATATTTGTTGATCGTGCCTGTGTATTCTTGTATTATTCGCTTTTATGTTGATATGAGCCTATGACCATTCCGAATGGATTGTGATATTGAGCCTATGACCATGTCGGGCAGATTATGATATTGAGCCAGTGAACATGATGAGCGGATTATGATTGTTAGTTTGTGACCATTTCGGGCATTATGATTGTGATTATATGATTGTGATTAGATAATTGTGAGTATATACCGGACGGATTATGTTGCCCGTGTGGTTGTGATTAGAAATGTGGGCACAAGATGTCGTGAACTTATGATTGTGGGTTGAGACTCGTGATTTATGACTATGAGATGAGATCTCGGAGTCATTTCGTTGCGAAACTTGTGCTAGAATGGCTTGAACTAAATTGTTATTTTTTGTTTTCCTTATTTGGTTTAAATGGCACTTTGAGGGTGTTCGTTTACTTTAATGTTTATATCATATATTGATTCTTGTTGCCATTTATTGATTCTTGCTTTTATTATTAACTTTATACTTCTATGCTACACATGTCATTTTGAGTAGGTGTCTTGACTTGTATCTCGTCACTATTCTATCGAGGTTAGTCTTGATACTTATTGGGTACCAACGATGGTATAACCAATACTACAATTTTGCACCATTTTTGTGCAGATCTAGGTATTGAAAATATCGAACTCAGGAAGAGTTAGCTTATTGATCGCAAGGATTCAAAGTAGAGTTACTTGGTCATTGCAATCCCTTGGAATCCTTTCCTTTTATTGTACTGCCAACTTGTTATTTGAATAGTATTGTATTTCGATATGTTAGATCTTTTCATGTATTCATGTAGAGTTCGTACTTTGTACCACCTAATCTTGGGATGTTGTAGTGATTGTTGCCACATATGCCCATTTCACATTTATTTCGGTATTTTATGTAATTCTCAGATTTAATTATCATTTTTAAATTGGCTTAATTGTGGTAAATAATCGACTTACTGTTACATCTCGAGTTTTCGTGCGTTAAAATTTCGTTTTTTTCCAGTTAACCGAAGTAGACTCGGGGATGACATCATCTTGCCATTAACGTATTTATGTTATTTATAACAAGTGATAAATAAGCATCCTGAAGGATAAAGGATACATGTATTTAAGAAAACGAGTTTCGTTGGAAGTGACCAAATTGGAATAAAATACGGATTGAGCAATAATACCCGATAATTATACTAGTACCATGCAAAGTATAACATGACCAAAGTAGTATATTATATAAAGTATATATGAAGTATTTTTAACGAAACATTATCCAGTTAATTAATAAATAAAAAAATTTACAAAAATTACACCTCAAGAAAAACGTGGCAGCCTCCTGTTTAATTAAGGTGACTGATTTTTCACCTTTACATGTGGCCACCTAAGTTATAATGTTACCTTAGTAGGAATCTCTTTCATTTAGGATCCAATAAGGGATCATGTGGTTAATGTATTAACCTTAGGCTTAAAAGAAGTGATTGAAACAGAAGTAAACCTTACTTTCAACAACAAGCTTCATTTTGGTATCTTTAACTTCATTTCTTTCGTAGCTTCAAATTTGTTCTTGGTTTGAAACCAAGAACGTGAACAGGAAAGGAATTATTTCGTTCAAACAATCTAAATCCTTAGTCAAAATTTCGAACCACTGTTTCGTTCAAGGATTCAAAAGCAGAAGCTTCATTCCTTTCGAATAAGTTCATTCCGTTCAAATAAGTTCAGGAACATATATGTTAAGGTTTTCCTTTTTTTCTTTTGGCATGGTCTAGATTATACGAAAGAAACAAGTAAATACACAGTTTCAATAAATTATTCTACTCATAAAAATAGTAGGGGTGTCTATATTCTTGATTCACCATGAGAATTATTATTATCTGTTGTTCATGGATCTAAGAATAATACGTAGTTGGAAAAGGTTATCCGGAAGAAATATCGAGATTATTATGTATTTTTCATGCATTTTACTCATTTATACATGTGCATTGACCCATGACCAGATTAGGTGTTATATACGCGTATATATGTAAATAGATGTATATGAGATATGCGAAAAGGTTACGGCATTATATACACACCACCACCTGATCAGCTGTTATATGATGATGATGATGATGATATTGCCCATAGTGGTTGAAATATGAATCAAACGGCGTTACATACGAGTATATATGTATGTATTTAGATGACATTATATATGCATATATATGTATTTGTAAACAACATTATATATATATATATATATATATATATATATGGAATTTGAAAAAGGTTATGACGTTATATACGCACCACCACCTGATCAGCTGGTATACGATGATGTTTTTGCCCATAGTGGCCGATATGATATGATGGGATGCCCTCAGAGGATGATGATATTATGAAGCATGTAGCTACGCATGACATGACATTTATACGCATACACATGACGCTAAAAGTAAGTTATAATTTACCGAGTGATTCAGAATTACAAATTGAGTCATGTACTCTATATGTCTTCCATGTCTCTTATGTATTTATTTTTGTGCCTTACATACTCAGTGCATTATTCGTACCGACGTCCTTTTTATCTGGGGATGTTGCGTTTCATGCCCGCAGGTACAAGTTGACTAACTGACGATCCTCCTTCTTAGGATCCCTGATCAACGAGAGTTGGCATGCTCCATTTGATCCGGAGCTGCTTTTGATATTGGTACAATACATTTGTGCATATATATGTATATGAGTATAACGTGGCTCAGTCCTGTCTTTGTACAATTATGTTTCTGTTAGAGGTCTGTAGACAGTATGTCTAGTTGGGTTGTATGTGGCCTTGTTGACTTTTAGTTTTTGATGTATAGTTGTCTATAGAAGCCTTGTCGACTCGCCCACTGTATTCTGCCTATACACGTTCATATACCTTGATGGCCGGCTTCTTTCACGTATGTTAATTTTGTAATGCAGCAGATATTGTTCAGGTTCATATTTTAGATGCATGCTTAGGGGTTTTCTACAGGTAAGACTCAGGCGCCCGTCGCGGCCCATTGGTTTGGGTCGTGACAAAAGTGGTATTAGAGCAGTTCTATCCTAGGGTTGTCTACATACCGTGTCTAGTAGAGTCTTGTTTATGGTTGTGTCGTGCACCCCACTTATAAACAGGAGGCTACATGGCATATATGATGTTATCCTCTCTTTTTATCTTAGATCGTGCAATACAAGAATTCATGTTCCTAATGATACGTTATAATTTCAACAATGCCTTCAAAAAGTACGACCGCCCAGAAGGGAAAGTCCGTGGCAGGTGAGAATACTAGTCGAGTGCCACAAGTTGCCACGGCTTGGGGAGAATATCATGGTGAGGTTCCATCTTAGACTTCATATACCCCGCCTTTTTTAGAAGAGCTGCAAAGGGCACCAGCTCCAGCGCCCGCCCCTGTACATTCAACACCTAAGCAGATGCGCCGGGTCAGGAAAAGAGAGATGCTGTTCAGTTATTGACCCGATTAGTAGCCGAACAGGCTCGACACCAGGAAGCAGGTATTGGTCACACAGATAGGTCTGTAAGTGCGAGGGTTCATGACTTTATTTATTTAGACCCTCCGGTATTCACTAGAGCAGACAAGAATGAGGACCCTCAGGTATTTATTGATAGAGTGTAGAGGACGTTACGGGTAATGAAGGCCACTGAGACTGAGTCAGTTGATCTAGCTTCCTATAGACTCCGAAGTGTTGCAGTTAATTTGTACGAGTCTTGGGAATTGTCCAGAGGTGAGAATTCCCCTTCAACGGTATGGCAGGAGTTTACATAAGCTTTTCTTCGTCATTATCTACCATTAGAGCTTAGGCGAGCCAGAGTTGATAGGTTTTTGACCCTTCTGTAGGGAAACATGAGTGTTCGGGAGTACTGTCTTCAGTTTAATTCGTTGGCTAGGTATGCTCCCACTATTGTATCTAAGATGGAGGATCGGGTTCACCGGTTTGTAATGGGATTAGAGACTCACTTGCTTAACGATTGTATGTTGGTTTCATTTCATCCAGACATGGATATTTATCATATTCAGGCGTACGCTCAGGGTGTAGAAGAGCGCAGACAAAAACAGAGGGATGATCGTGAGCATGATCGGGCCCAGAATAAGAAAGCGAGGTCTTCGGGTCTTTTTGGTGAGTTTTGAGGTGGTCAGATGTAGTAGTATTTGAGATATCCATCCCAGCCCTCAGCTAGCACGCCCCCTCAGTTTGGCGGAAAGAGATTTGATCATTCTACATATTTAGGGCTTGGTCAGAATTTTAGGGCCTCAGGTTCTCAGTAAGGGGTGAGTCAAATCAGATGAGGCCACCCTTGCCACGATGTACTCAATGTGGTAAGCAGCATATCGGTAGTGGCATATGGGATTACGTTGTTTGTTATACTTGTGGTTATCCGGGCCACATTATGAGGGATTGTCCGATGAGAGGTGATACAAGCATAGCTCAGCCAGCGGGATCTGTAGCTGGATCGTCATCATCAGTATGCACCCTGGGCAAGGTTCCCAAGCACCAATGAGTCGTGGTAGAGGTAGAGGCAGAGCATCTAGCTCGAGCAGCCCTAAGAACCGCATTTATGCGTTGGAAGGATGACTGGACCAAGAGTCTTCGTCTGATGTTGTTACATGTATATTATGAGTCTCCTCCTACGATGTGTATGCACTGATTGATCCATGTTCCACCTTATCATGCGTTACTCTATTGATTGCTAGTATGTTTGAAATAAAACC
This sequence comes from Nicotiana benthamiana, assembly GCA_034376525.1. Taxonomy (NCBI): domain Eukaryota; kingdom Viridiplantae; phylum Streptophyta; class Magnoliopsida; order Solanales; family Solanaceae; genus Nicotiana; species Nicotiana benthamiana. Next base: position 132,783,511 of record CM067329.1, on the reverse strand, counting down.
TGAATTGGTTAAACGTTTTGAGGTGTCTACACCTGTTGGGGACTATGTTAAAGCTAAGCAGGTATATAGGGATTGATAATAATAGTTCATAGTCGACCTACCGAAGCAGACTTAATCGAGTTAGATATGGTAGAATTTGATGTTATAATAGGTATGGATTGGGTGGCTTCTTGTCATACCAACGTTGATTGTAGATCAAAGATAGTCCGATTTAAATTTCCGGGGGAGCCTGTTTTGGAGTGGAAAGGTAACACGACATCTCCAAGAGGTAGATTTATTTCCTATCTCAAGGCAAGGAAGATGATCACAGAGGGCTGTATTTATCACTTAGTTTGGGTTCAGTATGTGGAAGTAGATTCACCAACCATTCTGTCCATCCCTGTGGTAAATGAGTTTCCAGATATTTTTCCTGATGAACTTCCGGGTCTCCCACCAGCGCGAGAAATTGAGTTTTCTATTGACCTACTACGAGATACTCACCCAATATCTATTCCTCCCTATAGAATGGCCCCCGTAGAGCTGAAAGAGTTGAAAGAACAACTATAGGACTTGCTTAAAAAAGGTTTTATCAGACCTAGTATGTCACCGTGGGGAGCACCTATGTTGTTTGTAAGGAAGATAGATGGTTCTTTAAGAATGTGTATTGATTATAGGTAGCTGAATAAGGTGACGATCAAGAATAAGTACCCGCTCCTGAGGATTGATGACTTATTTGATCAGTTGCAAGGTTCCAAGTGCTTTTCAAAGATAGACATGAGGTCTGGGTACCTCAAGTAAGGATTAAGGATGAAGATATTCCGAAGACAATATTCAAGACTAGATATGGGCACTTTGAGTTTTGGGTTATGCAGTTCGGACTGACCAACGCCCCAGTAGTATTCATGGATTTGATGAACCGTGTGTTCAGAACTTTATTAGATTTGTTCGTAATTGTATTTATTGATGATATATTAGTATATTCTCATTTAGAAGATGAGCATGCTGGTCATCTACGTACGGTGCTCAGAGTTCTACAAGAAAGGAAGTTGTATGAAAAATTTTCTAAGTGTAAATTCTAGTTGAACACTGTAACTTTCCTTGGGAATATCATTTTGGGTGAAGGCATCCAGGTGGATACACAAAAGATTGAGGCAGTAAAGACTTGTCCTAGGCCCACAACATTGACGGAAGTTCGTAGTTTTCTCAGTTTGGTAGGTTATTATAGGAGATTTGTGAAAGGATTTTCTTCGCTTTCAGCACCTTTAACAAAGTTGACTCAGAAAGGAGCAAAGTATCAATGGACAGATGCTTGTGAACGGAGTTTCCAGGCAATAAAGCACAGGTTGACTTCAGCACCGGTTCTTTTATGTTATCTACTGCGACACTTCAGGTGTTGGATTGGGTTGTGTGCTGATACAACATGGTAAGGTTATGGCTTATGCCTCTAGAAAACTAAGAAAGCACGAGAAAAACTACCCAACCCACGATTTAGAGTTAACTGCGGTAATCCATGCGCTAAAGATGTGGAGGCACTACTTGTATGACATTCATTTTGACATATTTACGGATCCTAAGAGCCTCCAGTACATCTTCAAGTAAAAGGAATTGAATCTTCGTCAAAGGAGATGGTTGGAGCTACTTAAAGACTATGACGTTAATATTTTATACCATCCGGGGAAGGCGAATGTAGTTGCCGATGCTCTCAACCGTAGATATATAGGTAGCCTATCGTATTTGCAGCCAGAAAAGAGGGGAATAGCCCATGAGGTTCATCATCTACTATTCTCGGAGTTCAGTTATTGGACTCAGGTGACATTGGAATTACTCTTTAGGATACTACAACATCATCTTTAGTAACCGAAGTAAAGGAATGCCAGTACGAGGATCCTGTGCTAATTCATTACAGAGATACCACTCTTCAGAATGAGAAGACACCTATTGAAATAACTGAAGATGGGGTTCTCAGATATCAAGGGCGATTATGTGTGCCTAATATTATAGGGTTACGTCGGTAGGTTATGGGAGAAACTCACTATTCCCGCTATTCTATCCATTAAGGAGCGACAAATATGTATCATGACATCAAGGAAATATATTGGTAGGATGGAATGAAAAAGGATATAGCAGAATTTGTTGCTCAATGCCCTAACTGTCAGCAGGTTAAGATTGAACATCAAAACCCCGGTGTATTATTGCAGGCCATAGAGATTCCGACTTGGAAATGGGAAATAATCAATGTGGACTTCACCGTAGGCTTACCTCGTACCCATTGTAAGTTCTACTCGATATGGGTGATTGTTTATAGGCGCACAAAGTCAGCTTGCTCGTTAGAGCTATGTATTCCTCAGAAGATTATGCGAGGCTTTATATTAATGAGATAGTACGACTACATGGTGTCCCTGTATCTATTATCTCGGAAAGAGGAGCTCAGTTTACAGCTAACTTCTGGAGGTCCTTCCAAAAGGGATTGGAGACTCAAGTAAGTCTTAGTATAGCTTTTCATCCCCAGACAGATGGACAGGCTGAGCGTACTATTCAAACACCAGAGGATATGTTGTGAGCTTGTGTAATAGACTTCAAAGGTAGCTAGGATGATTATCTGTCGCTTATTGAGTTCACATATAATAATAGCTACCACTCCAGCATCCAGATGGCTCCTTACAAAGCTCTTTATGGACGAAAGTACAGGTCGCCTATAGGGTGGTACGATGTTGGAGAATGTGGATTAGACGGGCCAGACAAGGTTCAACAAGCCATAGAAAAAGTAAAGCTTATCCAGGATAGACTATTGACAGCTCAAAGTCGTCAGAAGTCATATTCAGAGATACGACATCGTGATTTAGAGTTTTGGGGTTGATGATTGGGTATTCTTGAAGGTGTCGCCTATGAAGGGCGTGATGAGATTTGGCAAGAACGGTAAACTTAGCCCACGGTATATTGGGCCTGATAGGATCATTCAGAGAGTGGGCCGAGTAGCTTATGAGTTAGAATTTCCCTCGGAATTGGAGTCTGTCCATCCAGTTTTCACGTATCTATGTTCCGAAAGTGCATTGGCGATGAATGATGTACAGATTATAGAGGACTTGTGAGGAAATTCCGATTTCCATTCTAGACCGACAAATTCGCAAGTTGCAGAATAAGGAGATAGCCTATGTAAAAGTACTTTGGAGGAACAACAATGTAGAAGAAATGACTTGGGAGGCCGAGGAAGACATGAAGTCTAGATATCCCTACCTATTTCCTCTTCCAGAGAAGGGTCCGACTGAGACGTCATAACCTCAAGGTACGTGTATAAAGTCTTTTGTTGATTATTGTTGTTGCCCTGTGTGTCATTAAATAATTAATCTTCTACGAGGAGAATTGGTAATGGTGTTGTTACAAAGGCGACCCTGCCAAAGTTAGCAAATTAAGGGAAGTTAAACATTTGAGGACGAATGTTTCCAAGGGGGAAGAATGTTACATCTCGCATTTTCTTGTGTTAAATTTTTTTTCCAGTTAACCGAAGTAGATTCAGGGATGAGATCATCTTGCCGTTAACGTATTTATGTTATTTATAACAAGCGATTAAGCATTCTGAAGGATAAATGATACACGAATTAAAGAAAACGAGTATCGTTGGGAGTGACCAATTTGGAATAAAATACGGATCGAGCGATAACACCCGATAATTATAAACTAGTACCATGCAAGGTATAATATGACCACCGTAGTATAATATATAAAGTATATATGAAGTGTTTTAGGAACAAATAAAATTTTAAGTAATTTGGGATAATTTTTAAATTATACGGATAATTAATTAATTAACGGATAATGAAAATTACCCAATTAACTAATAAATGGATAAAAATTAACAACAATTACACTTCAAGAAAAACGTGGCAGCCTCCTTTTTTATTAAGGTGACTCATTTTTCAGCTTTACATGTGGCCACCTAAGGTATAATGTTACCTTTAGTAGGAATCTCTTTCATTTAGGATCAGATAAGGGATCATGTGGTTAATGTATTAACCTTAGGCTTAAATGAAGTGATTGAAACAGAAGTAAATCTTACTTACAACAAGCTTCATTTTGGTATCTTTAACTTCATTTCTTTCGTAGCTTCAAATTTGTCTAAATCCTTATTCAAAATTTCGAACCACTGTTTCGTTCAAAGATTCAAAAGCAGAAACTTCATTCCGATTCAAATAAGTTTAGGAACATGTATGATAAGGGCCTTCCTTATTTCTTTTAAGAAGAAGTAAGTTAAGATTCTCTCTTTCTTTTTTTAGCATGGTCCAGATTATACGAAATAAACGAGTAAATACACAATTTTTATAAATTATTCTATTCATAAATATAGTAGGGGTGTCTATATTCTTGATTCCCCATGAAAATTATTATTATCTTTATTCATGGGTCTCAGAATAATACGTAGTTGGAAAAAGTTATCCGGAATGAATATCGAGACTATTATGTATTTTTTTGTATATTTTACTCATTTATATATGTGCATTGACCAATGAACAGATGGCGTTATATACGTGTATATATGTAAAACTATATGTGTATGGGAAATGGGAAAAGGTTACGGCGTTATATATACACTACCACCTGATCAGCTGGTATATGATGATGATGTTGCCCACAATGGCTGAAATATGAATCAAACGACGTTATATGCATATACATATACATATATATATATATATATATATATATATGTATATATATATATATGTATATATATATATATGTATATATATATATATATATATGTATATATTTAAATATTATTATATAGGCATATATACATATATATATATATACATATGCATATATATATATATATATATATATATATGTATTATTGTATATATATATACATATGTATTATTATATATGCATATATATATATATATATACATATGTATATATATATACATATATATGTATGTATGTATCTATATATATGCATATGGGATATGGGAAATGTTATGGCGTTATATACGCACCACCATCTGATCAGCTGGTATACGATGATGATTTTGCCCACAGTGGCCGATATGATATGATGGGATGCCCTCAAAGGCGGAGATTAGATGGTCTAGATTAATGCCACAAAAACGGCAAAATTGGGTTAATCAAGGTTGTATGGTTCAAAATAGAAATTTAAACAAATGATATTCATATGAAAAAGATGATATTAGAATTACAGATTGAGTCATGTACTCTTCTTCCATGTCTCTTATGTATTTATTTATGTGCCTTACATACTCAGTATATTATTCGTACTGACGTCCCTTTTACCTGGGGGCACTGTGTTTCATGCTCGCAGGTGCAGGTAGACAAGCTGACGCTCCCTCTTCTTAGGATCCCTGATCAGCGAGAGTTTGCGCTATCCATTTGATCAGGAGCTGCTTTTGATATTGGTACAATACATTTGTGCATATATATGTATATGAGTATGACGTGGCTCTGTCTCATCTTTGTACAATTATATTTCTGTTAGAGGTCTGTAGACAGTATGTCTAGTTGGGTTGTATGTGGCCCTGTCGGCTTTCAATTTTTGATGTATAGTTGTCTATATCAGCCTTGTTGGCTCACTCACTGTATTCCGCTTGTATACATACATATGCCTTGATGGTAGGCTTCTATTACGTATGTTAATTTTGTAATGCAGCAGATGTTGTTCAGGTTCATATTTTAGATGCATGCTTAGGGGTGTTTGACAGGTAAGACTCAGGCGCCTATCGCGGCCCATTGTTTTGGGTCGTAACACTTACCTAGTCTTAGATACGAGGTTCCATCATGACGCCCGGGGCGAGATTTTACATCGTGACAAGTTTATATCAGATCTCTAAGTTCATAGGTTCTACGAGTCACGAGAAAGTTTAATAGTCTTGCGGATAGGTATGGAGACATATGTGCTTATCTTCGAGAGGCTATAGAATTATTAGGAAAACTCCATTTCTTTCATTCATTTTGTGCGAATTTTGTTGATTTGTATTTTTAACCTTTGTATCTCTATTATTTGGTAGATGGTGAGAATACGTACTACCAAATCTGCTAAGTAGACTGATGGTAGAATATAATTATGTTTTTAGTTGCTTATTGCTCTAATTCACTGCACTTCTATTGTGTTTGAGCTTTAAACGCTAGTATTTTGTACTTATTGAGTTATTTATGCCTTGTAAGAGTAATTCCGAGTGATGTAGATATTACAAAGCTAATTCGAGCCACCCAGAGCTTTGAAGTTTGAGTAAAAGCACAATCAATGAAGTCGGAATCACATTCGGGAGTCGAGAACAACATCTAGATATCAAAAAGAGAGAAAAAATGAACTCTAAGAAATATGCACTGATGCGACGCATAGTGTGATGCAACAATGTATTTTTGGCTGCTTGACAACAGTTGAGCTCTCTGGAATTTCCCACTAATGCCCTGCATGGTGCGTCGCTTCATGTGGCATGCCTGTGAAATTTTTATAGAGCTACAATCCTATTTCGACTAGGAGAAGGTGGTTTCATTTAGGCGCAATCCTACTTGGTATAAATACATTGTAGAACATTATTCTTGGGGACTTCTAACACATCTTAGACCTAAGTAGACTAAGGAGATGTTGGAGAAGCAAAAGCACATGGAATTCATCATTCAATCCTCACTCAAGACATGAGTTAGGATTGTTTTATTTTTTTCTACACTTTAAACATATTCGTGATGAATTGCTCCATGTTGATGGAGTAGTTACCTTTAGGGATTGATGGATTTTTTTTATTGATGATTGTTTGTGGATTATAACTCTAGTTTTATGTATTAAATCATTTTTGAATATTTTAATCGTTGTATCTATTCACTTGTTCATGTAATTGAGAGAGGCATAAATTGTGATATCTTTGAATTATTTTGTTGGTTGAATTCATTAATTCTTATTATTAATCGAAAGAGGCTAGTTGAATTATTTATTAAACTAAGTTAGGAGGATAATCGAGAGAGGTTCTCCTAAAGACAACCGCCTACGAATTATTTCATATCTTCATAGAGCTTAAATTGGTTCATCTTCTGAGGTTGAGACTTAATCGATAGAGGAATTTCTTCTAAACATTTGAACTAATAATTGAGTGAATTCGAGATACTCATTTGAACATTAAAAGTGAATTATCTAGAGCTAAACCCCAGCAATTATCTTGCACCTATCTTATCAAAATCCTATTTTTCCCACTAACAACTTTCTTTGCTTATTCCTTCTTTCAATTCCATTAATCAATGGCTTTAGACTCTTATTAAAGTTTAGTTAGAAATCATATAAATCTCAATTTTTGATCCTCTTGGATAGCAATTACACTAGAAACTACGAAAATACTATTTAATTCAATCCATGTGAATATGATATTATATTATACTATATTCGACTAGAGAGTATATTTAAGTATGTGTTCTGTGCTCGTCAAATTTTGGAGTTGTTGTCGGGGATTGGAAATCAATGGTGTTTCAAATAGTTTTTGATAGTAATTCAGGAATTAGGTTTTAGTTTATTTTTTAATTTTCTTTTTCCCTTTCTATTTTATTTTATTTATTAGTTAACTTCTTGTCAAGGATTGTTTTGTAGTATCTATCAAGTTGGAGAAGATACTATATATTGAACTCTTAATACTTTGAAGATGGTGTACAACTAGCCTAAGAAAATGGTTGAAGAGTTAGCAACTGAGTATTATTAGCAGTCTGCTATGTGTTTTAAATGCGGCAAAAATTATTTATGGGTTGACTGTCTAGCAGGTAAGTATTCTTCCTATGGTTCGTATTTTAAACAGTCTCACTCTATTTCTAGTATGTACAGATATGGGGATTCACATGGTCACAATATTAACTCTGGTTGGGATGAATACCCTTATTATAATAAGAATAGAAGCAAAGTGAGACAACCAACTCAAAAATAGAATGGTAGTTTAGAAGAGCTTGTGTATAAGTTGATAAATAAGGTGGAGCAGAGATTTACACAAGATGTTGAAGCCATTAATAACCTAACAATGCAAGTAAGTCAAATGATAAGTACACTTTAAAGAAGCTCATTGCGTTGTGATAGTAATTATATGGAGGAGATACCCCGTGACAGTGAGCCTACTCAAGAGGATGAGCATCTACAAAGGGAGATTTCCACTGTACACGAAAACTCTAATTCAACTGAGATGACTGAGAATAAGGCTGTGGTGGAATGTGAAGCAATGGAAGAAGAGTTCAAATCCTTATCCATCTTTCCACCTCTATAACATGTAGTATAGGAGAATGAAAAACAAATGGTCTTGGACTTACCAGAGGAATATTTACTTAACCTTTCCCCTTTGTTTTCTTATTGATGTGAGGCTAGAAACTAGTTGTTTAGCCGTAGTATTATACTCTAGTTATTGCACTTTATGTGTGTTTGAGCTTAAGTAATTAGTATATATTTTATGTCTTGAAGGAAGTGATTCTGAATTCAAAAGATCAATATGGAGCTTTGAAGTCTGAGTAAATGTCCAATAAATTAGACCAGGATCATATTCGGAGGTCATGTACCAAGTATGAATGTAAAAAGAGGATAAAACAATTTCACTTCGAGAAATTAACACTGCCGCGCTGCGGGGGGCGCACAAGGCGCGCTGCGGTAGTGTAAAATATCTTGACAAAGAAAAATGCACCATGATGATAAACTCCACAGGCGCGGTGCAGGGTGCGGCGCGTGTGTGCGAAAAACTGTAGAGTATTTCCTATATCATCTTGGAAAGGGTAGATTCATCGGGGATTGTTTCTACACGATATAAATACATAAATAAACACGATTTTGAGGGGGTGACCTAACTTAGAGATGAAAACAAAAGTGCAAAACACTCGGGAGCACGGATTTGATCAATTCTTCCATTCCTTTTTGATTTTATGATTGAAAACATTATTTTTGACGATTGTATGAACATGAGTGGCTAAGAACCCTATTATTTTAACTTGACAAATTTGAGATTATCATATTGGGTTGTTTATTTTTTCTGTTGTTAATTATTTTGCTGAGTAGCTAACAATAAAACACTATACGAATTTACAGTTTTAGTCAAAATTGAGATTTTTTGGTTGCATATAGAATTAAATAGAGCAGGTTCGTGAACTTGGGCATCAGGGAACGGATTCACAATTAGGATACATATACCTAATTGCCTTGCTTGGTTGAAATATAGGAATCGTAAATGCATTCTTGTTAATATTAATTTCATAGACATATAGGCATTAAGTTAGCTTGAATAGGCGAGTAAGAATTCAACATATTCTTCTGAGTGATATCAACCCTGTCAATCAACAATCAAGATAAATTAATTAGTCATTTTAAGCCAAGAACGTTACATGATTGTTAGCTAACATGTTACCCTGGAATATCCTCTCCTGCTGTTTGTTATCCAAAATTTCTCAAGTGTTGCAGTTGAACTATAGTTATTTCATTGTTAATAGTTTAACGTAGTAAATTAATAACTTATATATTTTGTGAGAAATCTCTTGAACCGATAAGTTATTTGAGTTGAATCAGCCGTAAGTTAATCATAAGTCTTCGTGAAAACGATACTCTACTCACTACTCTAATACTTGAAGGCGACGTATACTTGCGTGTGTGTTTGGTCCCAACAAGTTTTTGGAACCATTGTCGGATACTTAAAGATTAGCTACTTGACTGAGTTAAGATTTTATTAGTTATTTGTTCAAGTTTTAATTTTCAGTTTGCCTTGTTAATGTTAACACATGCTCTTCTCTTAAATGCGGATGAGTAGAAGTGCAAATAACCTCCTTCCTCATAAACCTGAAATTGATCGAACACTTCACAGAGTGAGAAGGGAAGTCGAATCTAGAACTAGAATAGAAAGAGAGTTTTACATCGTAGTTCAACCAAAAAAAATAGAGATGGTAGGTAATGAAGAGCATCCGGTGATAAAAGCCGCAAGGCTCAATCTTGCTAATATGACACAGGATATTGTGAAGCCTGATATCACATGGCATTTTGAACTCAAACTGTACATGGTACAACTGATTCATTCCACAGGGCAATATATGGGTCTATCTCATGAATACTCACTAAGGCACATTCAGAATTTCCTAGAAATTACAGACACTTACAATTATCAGAACGTTTCCAAGGACTACGTCAGGTTTACACTGTTTCCCTTTTTATTGTTGGGGGAATCTAAGGAATGGTTGCAAAAGGAGCCCGCAAACTCGATCCACACTTGGGATGATTTGGCAAGGAAATTCTTAATCAAGTTTTACCCCCAAAGAACACAAAGTCGCTGAGTGCCAGATTCTTGGGTTCTAACAAGGCGATGGCGAGACACTTCGTCAAGCTTGGGAAAGATACAAGAAGCTACTCTGAGATTTCCCGTATCATTGTAAGAATGATGAGGTGTTAGGTCATACTTTTTTTGAAGGGCTAGGCGAGGCATCAAAGTTTAATCTTGAACTCAACTTGTGGGGGTATTTGCATGGTGATACCGTGTAGTAAAATCCAGCTCATGCTAAACAACTTCACTAATCGTAATTGGCAAGGAAATAAGGACTCACTAAGAGCAATTAAACAGAAAGCAGCGGGTGTGATTGAACTTGATGATTTCTCAGACATGAGACCAAATATAGCAAAGTTGGAAAATAAGAAGAATAGGATGACAATGCAACAAACACAATATATACAACATGTACAATAGATGTCTACTTGCTGCGAATTATATGATGGCAGTCATACGAGTGACATGTGCCCCACGAATCCTGGATCTATTTACTGTGTGGGGTAACATAGCATGGGTCCAATGAACAACATGCACAATATGAGAACACTTACAATCCAAATATCCTAAATTTACATGGGGTGAAAATCAACATAATCAAAATAACTTTAGGCCTCTAGGAAATTTCTATCAGCCTTAGAAGCCAGCCCAACAAATGGAAGATGAGTGCGAATGACTTGTTGATGAAGTTGTTGCTTTACAATCAATAACTTAGGAATAATTTCAAAAATTTTGAGAGGCAATTGAGGCACTTAGCAGTGAATCAAAATATTAGGTCTGCAGGCGCTCTTCTCAGTGATACAGAGAAGAACTGTGATGACCCAAGGGGTCATCACCGTATTCCCATTTCTTTGCGCTTCTAAGGCCTCGAAAATATCTTAATTGGTTTTCTTGATTTGTGTGTGCAGTCCGGGTGCGAAGCCAGAAATTTTTATGTGGAAATATTTGAATTTTGTGTTAAAAATTATGAATTTTGATAATAGTATTGTTATAGATGACTTTGGTCAATATTTTGGATAAACAGACCCAGACCCATAATGTGACGATCGCGGAGGATCCGTAAATAAATCTGGGACCCGGGCGTATTCCCGGAATAAAAATCCGAGGTCCCAGGCCCGAGTACAGAACTTTTCTGTGTGATTATTTTCTGAAAATGCTTAAGGAAAAATGAAAATGAAAAACTGATCAAAAGTAATCGTATTGGGCTCGTATTTTGCTTCCGAAACTTGATACAAGTCTTAAATGAGCGTTAAGTGCTATCTGTAAAGTTTGGTTGAAAACGGACGTCATTTGACGTATTTCGGACTAAAATGGAAAATTTGAAAGTTTTGAACTTTGAAATGAAAATAATGAGTTTTGGAGGTTGATTCTTTGATTTTTGCTGTTATTTTGGCAATCTGATCGCTCGAACAAGTTCGTAAGCTGATATTGAGTTAGTGTGTGAGGTTGGTTGGGAGCCCCGAGGGCTCGAGAGTGTTTACGGGGAGGTCCCAGGTGTTTTTGGCTCTTTTGACTTAGCAGTTTTTCTGCAATTTTTGTACAGATCTCTTCTTATATGCGATCGCATAGAGTCCCTTGCCAGCACTCCAATTTTCTTCTATGCGATCGCATAGTCTGACCTGCGATCACATAGCTTGGCCAGTCATTTAAGTGCGATCGCATACCCTCTATTGCGATCGCATATCGTTTAGACCCCACCTAGGACAGACCCCGTCTTTCTTCCACGCGAACGTCTTCCCTCTGCGATCGCATTGACCAGCCTTCTCTATCTCTATGCGATCGCAACCCTGTTCCTGCGATTGCATAGGCCAAATTCCTTCAGCGATATAAGTTAGTCCAGAATAGTGTTTTCTCTGCATTTTCTTCAAAAATTCCCGCACGAGCTCTTCTCCTACACTCTCCATAACGAACTCCAAGCCTCTATTTCACCATAACTCTTTTGGGTAAGTGATTCCAACCTCATTATTCCATTATTTCTTCATCTAATAATCAATTTTCTAGCCCTTAATCATAGAATCATGGTAGAAATTAGCGCTTTTGGGTAGAGTAAGGTTTTGAGAATATTGGGTGATTCAACCTCAATATGAGGTCGAATCTTAAAATAAATCATATATTTGGACTCGTGGGGTTATGGGTAATTGGAATTTGGTCCGAGCCTCGACTTTGGACCAGGTGGGCTCGGTGTTGGATTTTGGTATTTTTGGAAAAAAAATTAGAAATGAATTTCTAAGCTAGGAAATTGTATCCTTGTGCTATTATTGATAATATCGAATCGATTTACGCTAGATATCATTGGTTTGTGGTCGAATTCTAGAGGAAAGGCAATTGTTGAGCTTTGAGTTGCTATTTTCGGATTCGAGGTAAGTGTTTGATCTAACTTTGGCTTGAGGGAATAGGATTTGGATAATATTTGCTATGTGCTATGTGGAGTTGGTGTATAGGTATGGTGACGGTTACCTATGTGGCCGAGTCTAGCTTGACCGTGAGTCATAATTGCTATTAAAATGTTGAAAGAAGTGAACAATTGTGATGATTACTTGTTAAATAACTATGAAGTGATAGTTGAAAAGCAAATGAGCTAAAGAAGGAATTTTGGTATTTTTCCAATTGCCGTAATTTGTTGTTGAATCGTTTTCCCTTGTTGGGACCTATTGTTGAGCTGTATTCCCTTGCTGGGATTTATTGTGGAGTTGTTCTTTCCTTGCCGTGATATTTTGGGCTATAAGCTATACCCTTGCCGGGTTTGACTATTATATTTATGAGCTTCCCTAATGGGACCTCCTTTGGAAAAATTGTTAGAGTTATTCAATTATATTGCATTATGGAATCGTGTGGCACGCCGTCCACTTACATATTACATTATGGGATCGTGTGGCACGCCTCCACTTAGAAATTACATTATGGGATCGTGTGGCACGCCACCCACTTATTGTTATTGGCCTGAGATGCCGGTGACATTGTGCACGGAGTATACGGGAGCGTGTGGCGTGCCGTCCACTTATATATTACATTATTGGATCGTGTGGCATGCCGTCCACTTATATACTGCATTATGGGATCGTGTGGCGTGCCGTCCACTTATATACTACCTATGGGATTATGTGGCGTACAATTCACTCAGATTATACATTATGGGATCGTGTGGTGCGCCGTCCACTGTAGATATGTGTATCACAAAGACATGGAATAGATCTGCTGTTGTTTTTGATGTTCCATTTATATCTAGTACTTTTTGACGCCCCCTTTTTCCCTCTTTAAAAGAAAGCAAAATCGGGTTTACGACATTATGGGCAAAACAACTCTATTTTTCGTTTGGGAATTGGGATATGGATTTGGAAGAGTCGTCACCTAATGATTATAGTGCATTAGGACACTTAAGAGAGATATTATTGAAAAGAAAACCAGAGTTCGGGTAACGACTTGAGATTATCTCGAGGGGAAGGTGTTAGGCACCCCTCAAGATCCACTAGTGTGGTTACCGGCCGTGTTAATTGTGACTTTATGAAAGATGAAGCAGTTAAACAAGCAAGGCTCACAAATATAGCATTCATATAACTTGAAAAAGCTTTGAAGAAGAAAGAGGTACACAAATTTAAAATAAAATAAAAGAAAGTTGGTTTCAAAAGTACTACTATGAAATAATATTTGAATAAAACAAGAAAAAGAAAGAGGGGTCCTAGGTTTAACTATAATATGGATCGTTCGATGCAATATCCGGCACATATTCCTAAAGAGTGGTCACTTTATGATATTAACACATCGTCATCATCTCCATATTCTACCCTCCCCACCCCTTAGAGGTCATTTAAGCGTGTGAATCGGTCACGAATGCTTATTGCGTGCTATTACCCGTCCCGTCCTATTGATCCTAGAGGGCATTTAGGATCACTATTCCTATAAGGTTGGAACTAAGCTGACCCCTTAAGTTTAAAGGTCAAAATACTAGGCGACATACAAAAAAACAGATAAGACTTGCATATAAAGGAATCATATAAGACATGTAAAGGCTCAAATAACCCTCTATAAGAGAACACGTAATTAGCACGTCTCAAACACATGTAAGGTCTAAGGAAAAGATAGTTAAAAAAACTGGAGTATAAATTGAAACAGAAGTGGGGGAGTTAGCAGAGAAACATAAGAGAAAAAACGTTCAGAACTTAAGAGCGGCAATATAAGTTTATTTTTTAGAAATTTACACAAGTCATTTAGAAACATTTGGAAGGCCTAAATAAAATAGTTTTAGTCAGGAAGTGTAAAAGAATGAGCGTGAAAGCATTTTGAAGTTACAGAACAGTAAACATACATGCCTTTTGAGCTTTTGAAAATTAGTACGCAGACAGTTGAAGTAGTGGTCTAATCTAGACAGGAAATGCAACAAAACCTTTTTGGATAGATGATTTTAAAAAATGTGACAGAAGTTTATAAAAAATAGAGAAGGCTTTCAGAAACAAACAGATTCAGACAGAGGCGAATTAACTTGAACAAGACTTGAAAGTGATTAGCTCATTTTATCCTTTTATCCTGCCTAAGGCTTGACTAGGCGTTATTAAAAATGGTGAACATGTAATGGTTTCTGATTTTATCAAGGAGTTTGTTAACCAGTTTTACATTTTTTTGCAAGATTAGTGAGGAATCCAATAGTTGCAAATGAAGGATCCTAAGCGCATGATATCTAATGCATATAGAGGCCCTAAAGCATGGTAACTAAATGCAAGGCAGTAACTTTGATTATTAATTGAAAAATAACAAGCTGAAAGTAAAAGACCTAAAATTAAGATTTCTATGTGTGAAATGCGTATCCTATTCATGGTTTCTATTAGCAAATAAATAAGTAAAGTCCTATATCATGCTTTCTACCCATACATTTAATGATCATGCACAACTCTCCCCAATTTCACTATAATCCCCCGTTGTTCTTTACAAATTATTACAACCAAGTAATTAAAAATACAACAGCGATAAAAGGAAAATAAGAAGTTATTCTATAGAGAGTCCTCAACCAGGCCCAAGCATCTCCGACCTCACTCCTTTCGAGTTTCACACCCATTACCAAGGCTTGGGTGCGGCAAAGTTCCCTAAGGGTTCGCTTGAACCCCTGGCCAATACCAAACACCCAAAAATGTCCCAATTAGACAAGTGCAAACATTGGAAGTGCCAGCCTTGTGCATCAGAATTCCATGGGTGCTCAAGGCTCCCATGGCAGTGCTTACACTAAGGGGGCAGACCTCAAAGCTCTAAGAATGAGATTGTAATTGAGAATGTTGAAAACAGTTGAGAGACATTTTGAGAAAAACAGTTGAAAGAACTGAGAGAGTTTAAGAAAATAGTTGAAAGAGCCAGTAAAAAAAATAGTTGAAATAATTGAGAGAATTTAAGAAATTTTCAGACTGACCGGTTTTAGAATAGCAGGGCATCACACAAACAGGGGGCAAAGGGGAAAAGGGACAAATAAGTGAAGCGAACTACTCACATACAGACAACATATTGGAGGAAAACAATCACGCATGGTTGTAAAACAAGGGTTCAATTTCTTACTGCACCAGATTCTAATACACTTAGCTTCAAACAAAGATTATAGGTTAAACAAGTAGCAAACAGTCATGGATGCATGGTAGTAGCACATAAGGAAAATATTCATTGAGCCAGGGAGCAAATAAATAAAGTGCAAATAAGTAAAGGGAACAGACAACATGTTGGGTAAAAGCAATCAGATATGATTAAAAACAAGGGTTTAGTTCTTACTGTACCAAACCCCAAATATAACCAACCTCAAGGAGAGGTTTCATGGCTGTTAAGTAGCCAAGCAGTAGTGCACATAGAAGAAGAACATGCATTGATATAGGGAAAGGGGAACAGGGGAAAACATGCTAAGTTAGACTAGTAGACTGACAACTACATGCTAGTGGCAATAAGAGCAACTGAACCATAGGTAAAAGAACACAAGAAATAATAGGAATTGAAAAACTACAAGGAGCATGTTGTTTTGGAGGCTATATCTTAAATATGTGACATACCAGTTGCAGGTAATAAGACACAATAGAAATGCAATAGTGCACACAGGGAGAGCAAGGTGTGCAAAGAATGAGAGCAGCAGTGTGAGCAACAGTAATATGAGAATAGCAACAGCAATATGAGAACAACCACATTAATATCATAACAACAACAACAATAGACCCAATGTACAACAAATAGAACCCAGTAGTGTATAGTAATCAACCACAAGTTACTCAATCTTGGCTATTAGCCGATTGAGTGTTCAAAAAAGAGAATGAGAGAGTATAGTAATAGCAGAGAAGGAGAGAATTAAGAGAGTTTTAGATTGTGAAAGTTGTGTCTGTCTCAAAGAGAGAAGTAAGGAATATTTACAATATTAAAAATGAGTGAACAAATAAGGTATCAATCCATATTTAAGGAACTGATATCAATCATAATCAAACAAGTATAGGGACTCCCCTTTAATTAAGGAATCATAGTCAAACGGTAACAATCAGTCATTTTTTAAAAGGAAAGGAACCACAAGGTATGGCCTGACCACATACGGAAATAAAAATAGCATAAGGTATACATTGCAGACTAGGTGCATGATACTTAACTAAGGAAATATGTCAAGCAAGTAAATCAACATATTTATGCACACATGTAAGAAAAATACCACTTCAATTCTGGGAAATAATTTCCGAAATTGAAAACTTGGGAGATCAGTCATCTAATTGGGGATTGTATCCCACTGATTGAGGAAGAAAATTATAAATCAATACCAAAACTGTAAGGAGAATACACAACTCACAATTTAAGGCTAGTAATCATAGTCTTAAAGAGAGCTTTTAAAAATCAGTAGAAATCACCATGTAAACAGCCACATAAACTTTTAGAGAAGAACAACAACATGGTATGGGAATGAAACATTAGCAACAAAAATCAAAGTAAAGGGTAGAAGCTCATAGAAGATACCAGAAGAACATGCAAATAGGCAAATACAGATAGAAACATGTAGGGTTAGGCTTTTTATCATATTTTAACAAAATACTTTGGGAGTCGTACTGAGATCCATGGATTAGTGCTAAAATAAAAAAAGTAAAGTATTTTTGAAAGGGGTTAAGAATCCCTAGCAATAGAAATTACAGTATGAAACCTATGTCAACAAGAAAAACAAACAAATAAGTGAAATAAACGAACACAAATGGATATATAGTACTCAGAAAGAGTAGAAGGAACAAGTTTGAAGAAGGGGTCAGAAACCCTAACTTGAAAGAGTGGTAATCATCGAAAAAATTTGAAATAATCGGAAAAGCTAAGTAGAAATAGAGTAGAAAAAAAAATCAAACTAAGTGTTATTTTAAAAGAGTAGAGATTAAAGAGAAAAAATTAGGGTTTTCAAAAAGATTAGGGAATAGATGAACCTGGCTGTGAAACTCGTATACAATACCATAGAAGACATCATCGTTCAAAGACCATCGAAGAAAAGCCGAAAACAGACCCCAAATAAAGCTTCAGTAACCGCCTTCCATGGCGGAAGCTGCTAAGCTTCAAGCTTTAGGAAACCACGATATAGGGACTCCACGGTTGCTGGAAGTTGAGAGGAGTGAGGGAGGAGGGAGCTGGTATGGCGATGAAGGCCATGAGGGAACCAGAAGGTTCTAGAGAGACGAAGGTTTAGAGAGCGTTTGGGAGTGAAAGGGGATACAAGGGCGGCGGATTTTGAATATGAATTAGTGTAAAAGGGGTGATGTAAATAAACGTCAATACCACACAAGAAGGGGGTGATTTGTGTGCTACCTAACTTTTGCGTTAGAAGAACCTGGTTCTTCTAAGTGTTCTAATTACTGCAGTTTGCAAAAATATAAAAACTAAAAGTATAGTGCACAACAATTTTTACGTGAAAAACACCTTGCTCAAATGGTGAAAAAAACCCAAGACCTACTACTCAGTAGGATTTCCCCAAACTCCACTAAAATCAATAAGCCAAAGACAGTATTTACAAAACTCTTTTAAACCTAAGGATTAAACTCTAATCCCAGTGTGGCATACAACCTCAACTTCTGCGACACTCTCAAGTTAACTCTATCTTGATGACTCAACGTACCTAATACAATTGCTTCTAGGAACGCTGAATGGTACAATATAAAGCCTACTACAATTGAACTAGAAATAAAACAGTCAGATGGAACTGGTTCTTCTCTAGGTTCATGTAGCTATAGGCGTCCACACTTGTAACTTGCATATATTGCTTGCTAATCAGACTTCACTCTTTAGCTCTCAAATATGTTTTTATTGGTGCTTGTGTGTATTCATGAAAAGAGAAATAACTCAATCATATATTGAGTTAGCAGTTAGAGTTTGATTAAGGCTCCACTTGTTATCCGTTCACAATTGAGTCCTTGCCCAATGCAAGCTCCAACCCTAATCCTAACTTAGGATTAAGTTCTCTTCTCATAAGGAGATTGTCCTCCTTATCCCAATGCAATCTTTTCGATTATGATCAGAAGATATTGATGATGCGTGATCTTTGGTGCATTATCTTGCACTAGGCTTTGCATGTTCCCTTGTTGATTCAAACTGTGTAATACAAGATGGACCAGGTTCTTCTCTCAGTTCATTTGTCAATCTTCATAACTTCAACTGAAACTTGGGCCAACAATTTCCACTTTTTGATGATGACAAATTTTGTGCTTATTATGATCAGGAACTGTAGACTTAGCTGAAATAAACACTTAGAAAATCATTTAACTTATCATTAAGGAGGTTAGATTTAGGTCATTAACATCAGTAGTTCAGAAAACATTTTATATGCAAAGTATCTCACCCCTTTTGGCATCATCAAAAAGTTACATAAATAATGTTATTTCTCGAAGTTAATATCTACTAATAGCAGCTGGGGCAACTGCAAGTGAACACATGTTCAAATAAATCATAAATCTGCTCAGAAATAACTATATTGAACAAGATTAACAAAACCAGAAAACTTTCATCATTGATTCATAAATGTTCCTACCAAGCAGTCCATAAAAAGAAACATGAAACTTCCAACCATGAGCAAAAAGAAAAAAAACATACCAGGAACCAAGTAATCTTGTCACTGAGGGGGGAAACTAGACTAGAACCTAGACACAAGACTCATAAGGCTTGGATGAGCTAGAGGGTTGGACTTTAAGTAGATTAAACATTTGTTGTAGCATGCCTTCTCCTTCTCCTTGGCAAGCTCTACTCTAAGTCCATTTCATTCTTCCTCCAATTCTGCCGCCTTGGCCTTTAGTCTAGCAATTTTAGCATCCTTCATTCCAGCCTCCTGAACTAGGGACCTTACTTTGCTGTTGACTGGAGTCTTCGCTGATGAACCAGGTTCAACAGAGACAGTGCTAAGCAAATAATCACAACTTTGAAGAGTTTTGATGCCAAAGTATTCCTTGCTAGCTGCCATCTCCCAATTCTTCAAGGGAACATGTAGACATTCAAGCACAATAGTTAGAATAAATTCTATAGGGGATGGCATGAGCCTTGGTACCATTGATTACCCTTTCCAGCAGGTTTACCATGAACACATGCCAGTTGATTTGTTTGCTTTCAGTCAAGAACTGCATAAGAACGAGATCCATATAATTCACAGTGTTACTTATTTCCTGTCTAGGCAGAAGACATTTGTTGACAAACTCAAAGAGCACCTTGTGCTCAGGCTTTATTTCACTCTTTTGTACTGGCCTTGCTGCTGGTACATCTGCCTCTCATATGGTGTCACAGAAATTTCTGGTAATCTGCAACTCTGAGGGTAACCCATCCAAACAAGACCATCTTTGCCTTGTGTAATCATCATATCCCTCACAAGGGATATTCAGAATTTCGCCTAGCTTCTTAGCATCAAAATTTACTTTGACCCCATTAACAGAACTTGTCACACAACCATTTTTCACTGCCCTGTTAGCGATAAACTCCACCAACTTCTTTCTAGCTAGTTTCCCATTCAATTGAAGGACCATGTTCTTCCGCCCTTAAGTCTTCAGAGAAGTTAGAAGCCTCAACATACCAAGCTCCTTCAAGTCTTTCAACAGCCTACCCTTCAATATTTTTCTCTTGCCGAAATTTGGCAAATAGATCCTGTTCACTCTCAGACTCATCTTCTCCTTCTTCATCATCACTTTCTTCTTCTTCTTCTTCTTCTTCCACAACCTTTTTCACCTGTTTGCCATTGGTAGCAGATCTTGTTCTTTTTTCCAGGAAGGACTTAGCGGGTACAGCTTTGGAAGACTTCTTGGAAGAAGTCTTAGGCTCCTTGGATTTTTCAATAGGAGCTTTTGCAGATTGTTTTGCTGGATGGGCCTGTTCCATCACCTCCTCGTCCTCCTCAGCCACAGTTTTTGAACTCTCACACAACTTCCCTTTTCCGTTCTCTAGTCTTTTGTTCTTGCTTTCTTCTAGAGCCCTCTTCAACTGAGATTCACTTTCTGTCACTTTGATTCTTGTTGTTCTAGCCCTAGGTGCGACCTTCGGGGATACAGTTTTGGACTTCTTTGAAGGTTTTGCAGCCTTAGGGGTTTTAAGAGAATATGACTTCCTTTTCTTGGGGTCATAGCTATCCCCCAATTTCTTCATCAAATCAGCCAATGTCTCTCCACTATTGGACCAGTTTGTTTAGTTAGGTCTACTAGTCCATCAATTGCTTCCCTAGATGCACTTCCTCCTGAGTGAGATACCCCATTACCCCTACTTCCACAGATACACAACACCTTTCTCTTTCTTTTCTTCAATTGTTCTACAGACTCATACCAGGAAATGTTTTTAACTTCCCCTACCAAAACATATCTATTCTCTTCCTTTTCACCCACATTTGCTGATTACAAGAAACTGGTTCAATTGGCTTCCAACGGATAGAATTTTGGAACGTTTGGAATTTCTACGACTCTAGCTCATGATTGAAAATTAAAATTTTCTAATTGTGCAATGTATATAAACATACTTGACATTCCTCATGAGTACATATTGATGAACCAGGTTCTTCATATGACACTTCTCTTGATCATGTCTCAAATGCCAAAATAGAAAATTTGCAAGAGATTAGTGAACTGCATAACCACATGTCACAGGAGTATACTTATTCAAAGGTATTTAGCTGAGTAGGATTTAGTCAAATATTCACAAATTTAAGAACTACTAACCAAATTTTTTTTCATTGTGCATTCTGAACATGACCTCTTAGGTGATCTTAATCATCCCTAATTCCAACCTATTCCTTTTAAAGTTTTCTCTACTTAGTGCCTTGGTGAAGATTTCAGCTATTTGTTTATCAGTGGCACAAAATTCTACAGAAATTAGCCCCTTTTCATACTTGTCCTATAAGATGTGGTGTATAACATCTATGTTTAGTCCTCTTATGATGAACATGGTTCTTTGTCATACTGATAGCACTAGTGTTATCACAAAATATAGGTACGCGTCCCACTTCAATTTCAAAATCTACCAATTGTCGCTTGATCCATCGTAACTGAGCACAATATGAGGTGGCAGCAAGATACTCAGCTTCAGCAGTAGAGAGGGCAATTGAATTTTGCTTTTTGGTAGCCCATGATACAAGACAAGATCCTAGAAAGTGTGCCATACCTAAAGTGCTGTTCCTGTCTACTATGTAACCTGCATAATCAGCATCAACATATCCAATTAAGTCAAAATTACTACCTTTTGGATACCACAAGAACATATCAGTTGTGCCTTTTATATATCTCAATATTCTTTTGACTGCAGTTAAGTGTGACTCCTTTGGATTTGCTTGGAAACGAGCACAAAGTCCTACATTGA
This sequence comes from Nicotiana benthamiana, assembly GCA_034376525.1. Taxonomy (NCBI): domain Eukaryota; kingdom Viridiplantae; phylum Streptophyta; class Magnoliopsida; order Solanales; family Solanaceae; genus Nicotiana; species Nicotiana benthamiana. Next base: position 132,761,480 of record CM067329.1, on the reverse strand, counting down.
AAACAATGTCAGGTCTGCTGGCAATGAGATAAAAAAGTGAACCAATCATACCCCTGTACAACTTTTGATCAACTGATGAACCAGGTTCATCGGCATCGAACTTCGTGGCAGTTGCAATAGGAGTATCTATTTCTTTGGATTCTTCCATTTTAAATTTCTTGGTCAGTTCTTTTGTGTACTTATGTAGAAGAATCATGGTACCATTTGGACTTTGTTTGATTTGCAACCCTAAGAAGAAATTGAGTTCTCCCATCATACTCATTTCAAATTCACTGCCCATTAGTTTTGCGAAATCATTCCTCAACCTATCTGTAGTTTCCCTAAGAGTATGTCATTGACATAAATCTGAACGACTAGAAGATCTTTACCCCTTTCCTTTAGGAACAAGGTACTATGAATTTTAACACTCTTGTACCCATGATCCAGAAAGAATTTTGACAATCTTTCATACCAAGCTCTTGGGGCTTGCTTGAGGCCATAAAGAGCTTTATCCAGTTTGTATACATGATCAGGACATTCTTTGCTTTCGAATCCAGGAGGTTGCTTCACAAACACTTCTTCTTTGAGATAGCCATTAAGGAAGGATCTTTTCACATCCATTTGATTAACAGTGAATTCCATATGTGCTACAAAAGCTATGAGAGGTTTTATTGCTTCAAGTCTGGCAACTGGAGCAAAAGTCTCATCATAGTCAATGCCTTCCTCTTGACTCTAACCTTGAACCACCAACCTTGCCTTGTTTCTTGTAACTGTTCCATCTTCATCCAGCTTGTTTCTGAAGACCCATTTTGTCCCTATAACTGGCCTGTCCTTAGGTCTTGGAACCAAGTGCCAAACTTTGCTTCTTTCAAACTGATTGAGTTCTTCTTGCATAGCAATTATTCAGTGTGCATCTTTTTGAGCCTCACTCACATTCTTAGGCTCAATCAAGGACAAAAAGGCATCAAATGCACACAGATTCTTCAGTTGTGATCTCGTTTTGACTACAGATATGAGATTATTGATTATGTTATCATTTGGGTGAGAACTCAGGTACCTGTAAGATTTTCCCACCAGCTGGTTTCTGCTTCATTGTTATGATGTAGAGGTACAGGTTCAGGCACAGGTCTTTTGTGCATATTTTGGCAAATTTGTTCCCCCTGTCAGGTTGCCAGGGTAAAAGGACCTGTTCCATCACAAGTTTCTTCCTTTGATACCTCCTTTACTTGTGCTATAGCTTCATTCAGTTGTCTTACCAATCCAATAGCTTCATCTTCATGTTCCCGTCTCTCAGAAAGAGTGTTAGTTTCATCAAAGATAACATGTACACTTTCTTCTACACATAAAGTTCTTTTATTAAATATTTTATAAGCTTTTATATGTGAAGAATATACCAAGCATACTCCCTCATCACTTCTGGGATCAAACTTACCAAGGGAATCTTTTCCATTATTGTGCACATAGCACTTGAAACCAAAAGTCCTTAGATGGGATATATTTGGTTTTCTTCCTTTTAGGGAGTTTTCTCTACCAGTGGTCTAGTCATACATCTATTTATTATGTAGCATGCTGTATTTATTGCCTCTGCCAAAAGCTATGAGGTAGGTTACTGTAAAGTAACATAGTCCTTGCCATATCTTCAAGGGTCTTGTTCTTCCTTTAAACTATCCCATTTTGCTGAGGAGTTCTAGGGACAGAGAAACTATGATCTATTCCATTTTCATCACAAAATTCAGCAAACTTTGCATTTTCAAATTCAGTTCCATGGTCAGACCTAATGGATGCAAGTTGATTTCCTAATTGTTTCTGGATTTTTCCAACAAAAGCTGTGAAACTTCATCTTCAAAAGTCATAAATTACACCCAGGTAAATCTAGAGAAATCATTAACTAGCACCATGACATATCTTTTACCACCTTTGCTCATGGCTCTCATTGGACCACAGAGATCCAAATGAACCAGTTCCAACGCCTTGGAGGAGCTTACCATTTTATTAGTTTTGAAGGATGACCTTACCTGCTTCCCCCTTGCACATGCCTCACAAACTTATTCTTCCTTGAACTTGATATTAGGTAACCCTATCACCAGTCCTTGGAGACTAGTTTGTTTAATTGATTTAAACTAGCATGACCAAGTCTTTTGTGCCAAAGGAGGGGATCATTTATTAACACACTCAGACAAGTGAGTTCATTTTTAGAAAGAGTTGACAAATCTACAATGTAAACATTGTTAACTCTTCTTCCCTGCAAAACAATCATGTCAGTAGTAAGGCTAATCACAAAATATTTTAAGGAAGTGAAAGCCACTAGATTACCTCTGTCACACAATTGTGACATACTTATCAGGCTATATTTCAAGCCATACATCAAATAGACATTCTCAATGGAATAAGAGTCCATTTTTCCTACCTTTCTGACCCCAATGATCTCAGCTTTCTCTCCATTTCCAAAGGAGACATTTCCTCCTCTTAGGTTCTCAAGTGAAAGAAACTGGTCCTTGTTACCAGTCATATGTTTTGAGCAGCCACTATCCATATACCAAATTTGGCTACTTCTTTTCACTTGGACCTGCAAATTGAAATCAGGGGTTAGTCTTAGGAACCCAAAAGTTGTTCTGGTCCCTTTCAATGGGCAAAAGGATGAATCAGATTTTTCTTTGCCCACCCAGGCTGCTTGTGTTTTTCTTGAACAAAAATTTTGTTTCTTTGACTGGCCCTTTCTCTTGCATTACATTCATTTTTGTAATGGCCAGTCTTACCACAATGTGTACAGATTTTGTTCTCAAGAAGAGTGAGATACTTGTTTTTGGGATCCCATTTTGGAGCTTGATTCCCAAATCCAAGTCCTCTCTTGTTTCTGCTGTGATATTCTTGCAGCCAGGAGAGTGCATCAGAAGCCTTGTTCCCTTTGCATGTTGTGTCTAGTTCATGCTTTACCTTTCCTAATTCTTCTTTAAGGACCTTGATTGATTCATATTCATTATACAGCTCATCTTTCATTTTTCCTAAATTTTCTTCTAGTGTAAGAAATGATTGATCAGCCTTTATCTTTCCTGTCCCTATTTTCAATTTCAAATTTTCAGACTTGAGTTCTAGGACACTGTTTTCCAGCATTTAAATTATTACTTTCATCAACCCTAGATTCTAGTCTTTTGCATTTTTCTTCTAGTGTTGCACAATCCCTAGACAGAACATCTTTCTCACTGTTTATTATTTCAGACTCGTCTATGTAGTCCATCAAGAGTTCAGCCAATTTTTCTTTCGACTGGAATTTAATTTTTTCTTTAAGCTGTAAAATACTTACCTCTTGTTCATCTTCTGATTCTCCAATGGCCATAAGAGCTTGCTCATCTTCATCTTCATTTTCTGAGTCTTCATCTGACGTATCTCCCCATGCAGCAACCATGGCCTTGATAGTGCCTTTGTTTTTCCTTGATTGAACATGTTCCTTCTTCATGTTCCTTCTTTCTGCCCTTTTGTTCTTCCACTCAATCTCCCATAGAGGATAGTTCTTTATCATGTGATCTGTCTTTCCACATTTAATGCAACCATCATTTGTATGCTTCTTAGGAGCCCTTAGTTTGTTGAATGTTGATCCTTTTGAAGAGCTCTTTCCTCTCATAAGGTATTTCTTGAAATCTCTGGTTATCATTGCCATTTCATCATCTTCAGAATCTGATCCTTCAGATATCTCGAGAGCCAAACTTCTTTCCTTCTTTAGAGTATCCATCTTCATTGTTTGCCATATAAATTCATAAGCAGTCAAGTTTCCAATCAGTTCATCCAATTTGAGAGTAACAATATTTTTGGATCCCTAAATGGCATTGATTTTGCTTTCCCAGGAGATTGGCGAAACTCTAGTTAAAATCTTCTCTACCTTGTCCTCTTCTAGAATGACCCTTCCAAGAGATTCAAGTTCATTTGTCAGTATAGTGAACCTAGTGTACATCTCTTGGATAGTTTCACCATCCTTCATAGTAAAATTCTCATATTGAGAATATAGTAGAGTACCTCTGGAGCTCTTTACTTGAGGTGTTCCTTCACGAGCCACTTGTAAGGTGTCCCAAATTTCCTTAGCAGTTGTGCATCCCTTAATCCTGTTGTATTCATCAGGGCCAAGTCCACACACTAGCCATTTCTTGGTTTTAGCATTTTTCTCCCATTTTCTTAGATCATCAGCAGTACAATCTGCTCTAGTTTTTGGAACATCTATTCCTTCACCGTTTTTCTTGGTTGTAGCAAGAGAACCATCAGTGATGATGTCCCAAAGTTCATAATCTTCACCCATGAAGTGGTCTCTCATTCTATTTTTCCACCATGAATAATAGAGCCCATTGAAGAATGGAGGCCTTGCAGTAGACTGTCCTTCCCAGTTCCCAGGTGGTGCACTCATGTTGATCTTTTTCCTAAGGTTTTAACCTCTTCAGGGATAGCCCGCTTTGATACCAATTGATGTAAATAAACTTCTATACCACACAAGGGGGGGGGGGTGATTTGTGTGGTACCTAATTTTCGCAGGTTCTTCTAAGTGTTCTAACTACTGCAGTTTGCGAAAATATAAAAACTGAAAGTAAAGTGCACAATAATTTTTACATGGAAAACACCTGGCTCAAAAGGTGAAAAAAACCACGACCTACTACTCAGTAGGATTTTCCCAAACTCCACTAAAATCAATGAACCAAAGACAGCATTTACAAAACTTTTGTAAACCTAAGGATTAAACTCTAATCCCAGTATGGCATATAGCCTCAACTGCTGCGACACTATCAAGTTAACTCTAACTTGATGAAACAACGTACCTAATACAACTGGTTCTAGGAAAGCTGAAAGGTACAATATAGAACCTACTACAATTGAACTAGAAATAAAACAATCAGATGGAACTGGTTCTTCTCTAGGTTCATGTAGCTGTAGGCGTCCACACTTGTAACTTGCATATATTGCTTGCTAATGAGATTTCACTCTTTTGCTCTCAAATATGCTTTTATTTTTGCTTGTGTGTATTCATGAAAAGAGAAATAACTCAATCATACATTGAGTTAGCAGTTAGAGTTTGATTAAGACTCCACTTGTTATCCGTTCACAATTCGAGTCCTTGCCCAATGCAAGCTCCAACCCTTATCCTAACTTAGGATTAAGTTCTATTCTCATAAGGATATTGTCCTCCTTATCCCAATGCAATCTTTTATATTATGATCAGAAGATATTGATGATGCGTGATCTTTGGTGCATTATCTTTCTCACGTGCTCTGCATGTTCCCTTGTCGATTCAAACTGTGTAATACAAGATGGACCAGGTCCTTCTATCAATTCATTTGTCAATCTTCATAACTTCAACTGAAACTTGGGCCAACAATTTTTCCCCTTTTGATGATGACAAACTTTGTGCTTATTATGATCAGGAACTGTAGACTTAGCTGAAATCAACACTTAGAAAATCATTTAACTTATCTTTAAGGAGGTCAGATTTAGGTTATAAACATCACTAGTTCAGAAAATTTTTTTATATGCACAATATCTTCCCCCTTTTGGCATCATGAAAAGTTGCATAAATAATGTGAATTCTCGAAGTTAATATCTACTAATGGCCGCTGGGGCAACTGCAAGTGAACACATGTTCAATTAAATCTTAAATCTACTCAAAAATAACTATATTGAACATGATTAACAAAACCAGAAAACTTTCACCATTGATTCATAAATGTTCCTACCAAGCAGTCCACAAAAAGAAACATGAAACTTCCAACCATGAGTAAAAAGAAAAAAGTAGACCAGGAACCAAGTAAACTTGTCACTGATGGGGGTAACTAGACTAGAACCTAGACACAAGACTCCTATGGCTTGGATGAGCTAGAGGGTTGGACTTTTAGAAGATTAAACATTTGCTGTAGCATGCCTTCATTCTTCTCCTTCTCCTTGGAAAGCTCTACTCTAAGGCCGTTTCTTTCTTCCTCCAGTTCTGCCACCCTGGCCTTAAGTCTAGCAATTTCAGCATCCTTAATTCCAGCCTCCTAAACTAGGTACCTTACTTTGCTGTTGACTGGAGTCTTCGCTGATGAACCAGGTTCAACAGAGACAATGCTAAGCAGATAATCACAGCTTTGACGAGTTTTGATGCCAAAGTGTTCCTTGCTAGATGCCATCTCCCAATTCTTCAAAGGAACATGTAGACGTTCAATCACAGTTGTTAGAATAAATCCATAGGGGATGGCATGGGCCTTGGTACCATTGATTACCCTTTCAGCAGGTTTACCATGAACAAATGCCAGTTGATTTGTTTGCTTTCAGTCAAGAACTGCATAAGAACGAGATCCATATAATTAACAGTGTTCCTTCTTTCCTGTCTAGGTAGAAGACATTTGTCGACAAACTCAAAGAGCACCTTGTGCTCAGGCTTCATTTCACTCTTTTATACTAGCCTTGCTGCTGGTACATCTGCCTCTGATATGGTGTCACAAAAATTTCTTGTAATCTGCAACTCTGAGGGTAACCCATCCAAACAAGGCCATCTTTCCCTTGTGTAATCATCATATCCCTCACAAGGGATATTCATAATTTCACCCAGCTTCTTAGCATCAAAATTTACTTTGACCCCCTTAGCAGAACTTGTCACCACACCATTTTTCACTGCCCCGTTAGCCATATGCTCTACCAACTCATTTCTAGCTAGTTTCCCATTCAATTGAAGGATTATGTCCTTCCACCCTTGAGCCTCTAGAGAAGTTAGAAGCCTCAACATACCCTACCCTTCAAAAATTTTCTCTTGCCGAAATTGGCAAATCGATCTTGTTCACTCTCAGACCCATCTTCTTCTTCTTCATCACATTCTTCTTCTTCTTCCACAACATTTTTCACATGTATGCCATTAGTATCAAATCTTGTTATATTTTCCAGGGAGGACTTAGCAGGTACAACTTTGGAAGGCTTCTTGGAAGAAGTCTTAGGCTCCTTGGATTTTGCAATAGGAGCTTTTTCAGTTTGTTTTGCTGGATGGACCTGTTCCATAACCTCATCGTCCTCCTTAGCCACAATTTTTGAACTCTCACCAACCTTCCCTTTTCCGTTCTCTAGTCTTTTCTTGTTTCTTTCTTCCAGAGCCCTCTTCAACTCAGCTTCACTTTTCGTCACTTTGATTCTTGTTGTTCTAGCCCTAGGTGCAACCTTTGGATACAGTTTTGGACTTCTTTGAAGGTTTTGAAGCCGTAGGGGTTTAAGAGAAGATGACTTCCTTTTCTTGGGGTCATAACTATCCCCCAATTTCTTCATCAAATCAGCCAATGTCTCCTCCACTATTGCACCAGTTTGTTCACTTAGGTCTACCAGTCCCTCAGCCGCTTCCCCAGATGCACTTCCCCCTGAGTGAGATACCCCATTACCCATACTTCCACAGATAGACAACACCTTTCTCTTTCTTTTCTTCAATTGTTCTACAGACTCATACCCAGAAATGTTTTTAATTTCCCCTACCAAAACATATCTATTCTCTTCCTTTTTACCTACATCTACTGAAACAAAACAGGCTTTCCTCTGATGGATTTTCTTGAGGCGGATAATTTTAAGAAGACCCAGGTTCATCTTCCTCACTTGCAGATATATATTGATCCGAATCAGAGCTGGACTCAGTGACCTTTGCTTGGGGTTCCTTCTTTTGAATTGCTTTCAGCTTCTCATTTAAAGATTTTCTTAAAGGTCCAGTAGCTACTGCTTTTCTAGCTATCATTTTTGTTCTACGAAACTTGGGTTTTGAAGGATCAACAAGAAGAGTAGAGGATGTAGTGGTGTTGGGTGACACTGGTGGTGGGGTTCCTGGATTATCTTAAGGATTAGTCATTTTGAGTGGTGGTTTTGTGCAAGACTCTAAGAAAATTGGGAAATTTTTGAGAGTTTTGGAGATGAAGAAGATGATCAGAGGTATTAGAGGGGTAATGACGGTTATGAGGCGACTTAAGTGGCCCTTTTAAAGAGAGTAATAATTGCATAAAAAATGTGCTTTTTCAGGTGTCAGTATGAGTCTAATCATGGTTAATCTTTGGTCTCCTTATTAATTAAAATTGCTAAGGTTCAGGAGGAAGGTTCCGTTATTCCTTATAACTCTAATTACAAGAAACTTCTTCAATTGGATTCCAACGGATAGAATTTTGAAACGATAGGCATTTCTAGGACTCTTGCTCATGATTGAAAAATAAAATTTTCTAATTGTGCAATGTATAGAAACATACTTGACTTTCTTCATGAGTACATATTGCTGAACCAGGTTCTTCATATGACACTTCTCTTGATCATGTCTCAAATGGAAAAATAGAAAATTTGCAAGAGACTAGTGAATTACATAACCACATGTCACAGGAGTATACTTATTCAAAGGTATTTAGCTGAGTAGGAATTAGTCAAATATTCATAGACTTAAGAACTACTAACCAATTTATTTTCATTGTGTATTCTGTACATGACCTCTCAGGTGATCTTAATCATCCCTAATTCCAACCTATTCCTTTCAAAGTTTTCTCTACTTAGTGCCTTGGTGAAGATTTCAGCTATTTATTTATCAGTGGCACAAAATTCTATAGAAATTAGCCCCTTTTCATAGTTGTCCCTTAAGAAGTGGTGTCTAACATCTATGTGCTTAGTCCTCCTATGATGAAGAGGGTTCTTTGTCACTAGTGTTATCACAAAATAAAGGTATGCGTCCTACTTCAATTCCAAAATCTACCAATTGTTGCTTGATCCATAGTAACTGAGCACAACATGAGGCGGCGACAACATACTCAGCTTCAGAAGTAGAGAGGGCAATTGAATTTTTCTTTTTGGTAGCCCATGATACAAGACAAGATCCTAGAAAGTGTGCCATACCTGAAGTGCTCTTCCTGTCTACTATGTGACCTGCATAATCAGCATTAGCATATCCTATTAAGTCAAAATTACTACCTTTTGGATACCACAAGAACATATCAGTTGTGCCTTTTAGATATCTCAATATTCTTTTGACTGTAGTTAAGTGTGACTCATTTGGATTTGCTTGGAAACGAGCACAAAGTCCTACACTGAAAATAATGTCAGGTCTGCTGCAGTGAGATACAAAAGTGAACCAATCATACCACTGTACAACTTTTGATCAACTGATGAACCAGGTTCATCAACATCTAACTTTGTGGGAGTTGCAATAGGAGTATCTATTTCTTTGGATTCTTCCATTTTAAATTTCTAGGTCAGTTCTTTTGTGTACTGCAGATGAATAATGATACCATTTGGACTTTGTTTGATTTGAAACCCTAAGAAGAGATTGAGTTCTCCCATTATACTCATTTCAAATTCACTGCCCATTTGTTTTGCAAAATCATTGCTCAACCTCTCTGTAGTTTCCCCAAAGAGTATGTCATCGACATAAATCTGAACGACTAGAAGATCTTTACCCCTTTCCTTTAGGAAAAAGGTACTATGAATTTTACCTCTCTTGTACCCATGATCCAGAAAGAATTTTGACAATCTTTCATACCAAGCTCTTGGGGCTTGCTTGAGGCCATAAAGAGCTTTATCCACTTTGTATCCATGATCAGGACATTCTTTGCTTTCGAATCCAGGAGGTTGCTTCACAAATACTTCTTCTTTTAGATAGCCATTTAGGAAGGATATTTTCACATCCATTTGATGAAGAGTGAATTCCATATGTGCTGCAAAGGCTATGAGAAGTTTTATTGCTTCAAGTATGGCAACTGGAGCAAAAGTCTCATCATAGTCAATGCCTTCCTCTTGACTTTAACCTCTAACCACCAACCTTGCCTTGTTTCTTGTAACTATTCCATCTTCATCCAGCTTGTTTCTTAAGATCCATTTTGTCCCAATAACTGACCTGTCCTTAGGTCTTGGAACCAAGTGCCAAACATTGCTTCTTTCAAACTGATTGAGTTCTTCTTGTATAGCAATTATCCAGTCTACATCTTTTTGAGCCACACTCACATTCTTAGGCTCAATCAGGGACAAAAAGGCATCAAATGCAGACTGATTCTTCAGTTGTGATCTAGTTTTGACTCTAGATATGAGATTATTGATTATGTTATCAATTGGGTGAGAACTCGGGTACTTGTAAGATTTTCCCACCAGCTGGTTTCTGCTTCATTGTTATGCTGTAGAGGCACATGTCCCTTTAGAGAATTTTGTGCATATTTTCTCAAATTTGTTCCCCTTGTCAGGTTGCCCAGTATAAAAGGACCTGTTCCATCACAAGTTTCTTCCTTAGATGCCTCCTTTACTTGTGATGTAGCTTCAGTCAGTTGTCTTACCAATCCAATAGCTTCATCTTCATGTTCCTGTCTCTCAGAAAGAGTGTTAGTTTCATCAAAGATAACATGTACACTTTCTTCTACACATAAAGTTCTTTTATTAAATACTTTATAAGCTTTTCTATGTGAAGAATATACCAAGAATACTCCCTCATCACTTCTGGGATCAAACATACCAAGGGAATCTTTTCCATTATTGTGCACATAGCACTTGAAACCAAAAGTCCTTAGATGGGATATATTTGGTTTTCTCCCTTTTAGGGAGTTTTCTCTACTAGTGGTCTAGTCATACATCTATTTATTATGTAGCATGCTGTATTTATTGCCTCTGCCCAAAAGCTATGAGGTAGGTTACTGTAAAATAACATAGTCCTTGCCATATCTTCAAGGGTCTTGTTCTTCATTTAAACTACCCCATTTTGTTGAGGAGTTCTAGGGACAGAGAAATTATGATCTATTCCATTTTCATCACAAAATTAAGCAAACTTTGCATTTTCAAATTCAGTTCAATGGTCAGACCGAACGGATGCAAGTTGATTTCCTAAGTGTTTCTGGATTTTTCCAACAAAAGCTGTGAAAATTTAAAATGCTTCATCTTTAGAAGTTAGAAATAACACCCAGGTAAATCTAGAGAAATCATCAACTAGCACCATGACATATCTTTTACCACCTTTGCTCATGGCTCTCATTGGACCAAAGAGATCCATATGAACCTGTTCCAACGCCTTGGACGGGCTTACCATTTTATTAGTTTTGAAGGATGACCTTACCTGCTTCCCCCTTGCACATGCCTCACAATCTTTGTGTTCCTTGAACTTGATATTAGGTAACCCTATCACCAAGTCCTTGGAGACTAGTTTTTTTAATTGATTTAGACTAGCATGACCAAGTCTTTTGTGCCAAAGGAGGGGATCATTTATTAACACACTCAGACAAGTGAGTTCATTTTCAGAAAGAGTTGACAAATCTACAATGTGAAGATTGTTAACTCTTCTTCCCTGCATAACAATCTGGTCAGTAGTAAGGCTAATCACAAATAAGGAAGTGAAAGCCACTAGATTACCTCTGTCACACAATTGTGACACACTTATCAGGCCATATTTCAAGCCATCTATCAAATAGACATTCTCAATAGAATGAGAGTCTATTTTTCCTACCTTTCCGACCCCAAAGATCTCACCTTTCTTTCCATTTCCAAAGGAGACATTTCCTCCTATTAGGTTCTCAAGTGAAAGAAATTGGTCCTTGTTACCAGTCATACTTCCTTTCACTTGGACCTGCAAAATAAAATCAGGGGTTAGTCTTTGGAACCCAAAGTAGTTTGGGTCCCTTTTTATGGGCAAAAGGATGAATTAGATTTTTCTTTGCCCACCCAGGCAGCTTGTGTTTTTCTTGAACAAATATTTTGTTTCTTGACTGGACTTTTCTCTTGCATTACATTCATTTTTGTAATGGCCAGTATTACCACAATGTGTACATATTTTGTTCTCAAGAAGAGTGAGATACTTGTTTTTGGGATCCCATTTTGGAGCTTGATTCCCAAATCCAAGTCCTCTCTTGTTTCTGCTGTGATGTTCTTGCAGCCAGGAGAGTTCATCAGAAGCCTTGTTCCATTTGCATGTTCTCTCTAGTTCATGCTTTGCCTTTCCTAATTCTTCTTTAAGGACTTTGATTGATTCATCTTTCTTATACAGCTCATATTTCATTTTTCCTAAATTTTCTTCTAGTGTAAGAAATGATTGATCAGCCTTTATCTTTCCTGTCCCTATTTTCAGTTTCAAATTTTTAGACTTGAGTTCTAGGACACTGTTTTCCAGCATTTAAATTATTACTTTCATCAGCCCTAGATTCTAGTCTTTTGCAATTTTCTTCTAGTGTTGCACAATCCCTAGACAGAACATCTTTCTCACTATTTATTATTTCAGACTCGTCTATGAAGTCCATCAAGAGTTCAGCCAATTTTTCTTTTGACAGGAATTTAATTTTTTCTTTAAGCTGTAAAATACTTACCTCCTGTTCATCTTCTGATTCTCCAATGGCCATAAGAGCTTGCACATCTTCATCTTCATCTTCATTTTCTGAGTCTTCATCTGATGTATCTCCCCATGCAGCAACCATGGCCTTGGTAGTACCTTTATTTTTCCTTGATTGAACCTGTTCCTTCTTCCTGTTCCTTCTCTCTGCCCTTTTCTTCTTCCACTCAATCTCCCATTGAGGACAGTTCTTTTTCATGTGATCTGGCTTTCTACATTTAAAGAAACTATCGTTTGTCTGCTTCTCACGAGCCATAGCTTTGTTGAATGTTGATCCTCTTGAAGAGCTCTTGCCTCTCATAAGGTATTTCTTAAAATCTCTGGTTATCATTGACATTTCATCGTCTTCAAGATCTGATCCTTCAGAGATCCTGAGAGCCAAACTTCTTTCCTTCTTTAGAGCATCCATCTTCATAGTTTGCCTTCTCAATTCATAAGCAGTCAAGTTTCCAATCAGTTCATCCAATTTCAGAGTAGCAATATTTTTGGATTCCTGAATGGCACTGATTTTGCTTTCCCAGGAGATTGGCAAAACTCTAGTTAAAATCTTCTCTACCTTGTCCTCTTCCAGAATGACCCTTTTAAGAGATTCAAGTTCATTTTTCAGTGTAGTGAACCTAGTGTACATCTCTTGGATAGTTTCACCATCCTTCATAGTAAAATTCTCATATTGAGAATACGGTATAGTAGCTCTGGAACTCTTCACTTGAGGTGTTACTTCATGAGCCACTTGTAAGGTGTCCCAAATTTCCTTAGCAGTTGTGCATCCCTGAATCCTGCTGTATTCATCAGGGCCAAGTCCACACACTAGCCATTTTTTAGCTTTAGCATTTTTCTCCCATTTCCTTAGATCATCAGCAGTACAATTTGCTCTAGTTTTTGGAACATCCATTCCTTCAGCATTTTTCTTGGTTGTAGCAAGAGGACAATCAGTGATGATGTCCCAAAGTTCATAATCTTCACCCTTGATGTGTTCTCTCATTCTGTTTTTCCACCAAGAATAATAGAGCCCATTGAAGAGTGGAGGCCTTGCAGTAGACTGTCCTTCCCAGTTCCCAGGTGGTGCACTCATGTTGATCTTTTTCCTAAGGTGTTAACCTCCTCAAGGATAACCCGCTCTTATACAAATTGATGTAAATAAACTTCTATACCACACAAGGGGGGTGTGATTTGCGTGGTACCTAATTTTCGCGTTAGAAGAACCTGGTTCTTCTAAGTGTTCTACCTACTGCAGTTTGCGGAAATATAAAAACTGAAAGTAAAGTGCACTATTATTTTTACGTGGAAAACACCTGGCTCAAAAGGTGAAAAAACAGCACGACCTACTACTCAGTAGGATTTTCCCAAACTCCACTAAAATCTATGAGCCAAATACAACATTTACTAAACTTTTGTAAACCTAAGGATTAAACTCTAAACCATGTGTGGCATACAGCCTCAACAATTGCGACACTATCAAGTTAACTCTAACTTGATGACACAACGTACCTATTACAATTGCTTCTAGGAAAGCTTAAAGGTACAATATAAAACCTACTACAATTGAACTAGAAATAAAACAATCAGATAGAACTGGTTCTTCTCTAGGTTCATGTAGCTGTAAGCGTCCACACTTGTAACTTGCATATATTGCTTGCTAATCAGACTTCTCTCTTTAGCTCTCAAATATGCTTTTATTTTTCCTTGTGTGTATTCATAAAAAGAGAAATAACTCAATCATAAATTGAGTTAGCAGTTAGAGTTTGACTAAGACTCCACTTGTTATCCGTTCACAATTCGAGTCCTTGCCCAATGCAAGTTCCAACCCTTATCCTAACTTAGGATTAAGTTCTCTTCTCATAAGGAGACTGTCCTCCTTATCCCAATGCAATCTTTTCGATTATGATCAGAATATATTGATGATGCATGATCTTTGGTGCATTATTTTCCTCACGTGCTCTTCATGTGCCCTTGTTGTTTCAGACAGTGTAATACAAGATGGACCAGGCCCTTCTATCAGTTCATTTGTCAATCTTCAAAACATTAACTGAAACTTGGGCCAACAAGGGGCTATGGGTTTAATTATGGTAAGATTGATCGTGGACCTTGATCAAAATGATCAACGACCATGATTTAAAGGGGGATCCGAGTGGGTTGATCCAAATAGGTTTGGGTCGGGTTATTTTGTAATTGGGTCATGATTTGGGGGGGGGGGGGGTGAATTTGGGTTAAAAATGTAGCAAAAATTGAAAGGTTAAAAGGTTCTAATTTAAATGCCCAAATTTCCCCTAATTTAATATTGTAAAATAGCAAATGATTTAATAAAAATCCAATAAAAATAGTGAGATAATAAAATAAGTCTAGGAATTAATTTAAAATATTAGGAATAATTTTATACTTGAAATACTTATTAAATTAAGAACTAGGCTAAAATTGAAATTTAATACAATTTTAGTTTAAAAATACCTAATGATTTTGTAAAAATTCTATAAAAATTACATAAATTATATTTTTTTATGGAGATAAGAGAGTAAATAAATTATATTTTAAAATAACAAGATTTGATGCTAAAATTTGGATTTTCTAGTACAAATAAGTTGTAAATTGGTTTTAAGATACTTGGAAAAATATAGAAAAAATACCAAACTTTTTTGTGGATTCTTATATATGCATTCACAAGCTATTTTGAAAATATTTTGGGTACAAAATACATATGGAAAAATTAGGCATCAACAGCTGGCCCTCTTTACCCGAGGAGGATGAAAGAGTTGTCGGGTAAAGATAAGATGACCAATTTTGACCGCAAATGACGATTGTAAGAGAATTTTGACCGCGCTCTAGCTTCTGAGCTGCCTACATATCCCTGGTTTTACAGGAATCAGGCCGTGTGTAGTTCAGGAGCCATTGGTGGAATATGCCAATGAAAATTTTGGAAGAGGCGGACACAACGGCGTTTCACATTTTATCAAGGGTTCGGAGATCGGACATTCATGAAAAAACTGGAGCGGGATCCCTCCCGCTGAGACGACCATGCTGGCCGGTGTACCTGCAAATGAACGGTAAGCGGATATTTTGCATAATTTAAATGTGATGCAAGTTCCCTTTGGACCATGAATGCTGTCTTCGGACGATTAAGATGGCGTCCTCTGACCATGACGTCCTGGGCTATGAAGAGCATAAAAGTAAAGATTCATAGGCCATGAAATGGCGTTCTCGTGCTATGCGAATGGTGCCTCCGAACTATGACGCCTTTGAATAAGTTGGCGATATTTCAGCCCATGAAAAGGCGGCAATATTTCAGCCGGATGAATGCAAGGGTGGCAATGTTTTAGCGAGAGCGAGAATTTAAAATGCAATGCGGTGATATTTAAGCCAAACGAAACAAGGTGGCGATTTTTCAGCCAAATGCAAAATAAAGGAGGTAGAGCATAACCTCAAAAGGCAGAGAATAGCCTTGTGCAATGCAGAATGGAGACAGAGTTTGGTCTCGGAAGGCAAAAAATAGCCTTATGCAGGAGGGAGGCAGAGCTTAGCCTCGGATGGCAGAGAGATAGCCTTATACAAGATGGAGGTAGAGCATAACCCGGAAGGCAGAGAATAGCCTTATGCAGAGTGGAGGTAGAGCTTAACCTCGGAAGGCAGAGAGTAGCCTTATGCAAAATGCAGATGGAGACAGAGCTTAGTCTCGAAAGGCAGAAAATAGCCTTATGTAGAATGGAGGCAGAGCTTAGCCTCGGAAGGCAGAAAATAGCCTTATGCAGGATGGAGGCAGAGCATAACCTCAAAAGGCAGAAAATAGGCTTATGCAGGATGGAGGTAGAGCTTAACCTCGGAAGGCAGAAAATAGCCTTATGCAGGACGGAGGTAGAGCTTAACCTCGGAAGGCAGAGAGTAGCCTTATGCAAGATGCAGATGGAGATAGAGCTTAGTCTTGAAAGGCAGAGATTAGCCTTATGCAAGATGCATATGGAGACAGAGCTTAGTCTCGGAAGAAAGAGATTAGCCTTATGCAATGCAAAATGCAGATAGAGACAGAGCTTTGTCTCGAAAGGCAGAAAATAGCCTTATGCAGGATGGAGGTAGAGCTTAACCTCGGAAGGCAGAAAGTAGCCTTCTGCAAGATGCATATGGAGACAGAGATTAGTCTCGAAAGGCAGAAAATAACCTTATGCAGGATGGAGACAGAGCTTAGCCTCGGAAGGCAGAAAATAGCCTTATGCAATGAAAAAATGCTGATGGAGATAGAGCTTAGTCTCTAAAGGAAGAAAATAGCCTTATGCAGGATGGAGACAGGGCTTAGCCTCGGAGAATGTAGAAATATAAAGGAGAGGATGGTGGTGATTTTCTTAGCTGGTAGATGATTGCGATATCATGACTGCTGGGGAAGCATTGAATGTAGATAGTGAGCTTTTGTGAGGTAAGTAGTGGTTTTGGGGGACTTCGATTTTGTAAAGCTCCTGCATCGCCTATTTGTAACCCAGATTCCTGCATCTAAAGAAAAATCGTGAGTTATGTATAGGGGGAGGTTAGTTCACATCCCTCGGATTGTGGCGTCTTGTACCATTTGGGGTAGCGTTGCTGAACGATAGTGATCCAAATGATTTTATGCAAATTTTGGCAATCGTGATGCAAATGTTTAAGTATTAGTAAAGGAAAGATAATTTTTTTTTATGATGAACCACAACTGCAATGTGGCTCGAAGCACGACAACCTTGCTAGCTCCGAAATTTTGAGGGTCCTCCTCAAAATTCTTCCCCACTTTACTAGGCTGGCGTTGTTGACGGTGGTTCTGAATGACTGAAAGCGGATTGACATTAGAATTTTGAGGGTCCTTCTCAAAATTTTGCTCCAATTTACAGGGTCCTATGCTGATAAAAATTGAAAAGCTGGCTTTGGAATTTTGAGGGTCCTCCTCAAAATTCCACCCAGTTCCAAATGCGGGGGTAAAATGAAATTTTATTAGAGATGTGACCGAACCCATAGGGCTGCCTACATATCCCCTCTTAATCGGAAATCATGTCAGACGTAGTTCAAATTACATCATAAGGAAAAGCATGCTAAATATATATAATATCTCGTCACTACATCTGAGTTGATCGGTTTTGGCCATATTTCCCCATCTATTTCTGCAAGAATAAAGGCTCCTCTAGTTAGAACCCGATGAACCATGTACAGACCCTTCCAGTTGGGAGAGAACTGCCCTCTGGCCTCATCTTGATGTGGAAATATCTTCTTTAATACCAGATGCCGTGGTGTAAACTTCCTTGGTCGAAATCTCTTGTTGAAGGCTCAATAAAGCGATTGACAACTTGTCATGCAACTGCTTATGCCTTTCGATAATTTTCCTTAGTATTTTCTTGATGTTCTTGTTGGATGCTTCCACGGCTCCATTCATCTGAGGTCTATAAGCTGTAGAGTTTTTGTGTCTGATATTGAAAGTCTCACACATCGCATTCATCAAGTCGCTGTTGAGATTGGAACCATTATCAGTGATGATTGACCCCGGATCACCAAACTAACAAATAACACGATCTCAGAAAAAGTCTGCCATGACTTTCTTGGTTACTGCTTTGTATGAAACTGCTTCAACCCATTTAGTGAAGTAATCAATTGCCACTAAGATGAACCTATGTCCGTTTGATGCGGCAGGCTCTATTGGTCCAATAGCATCCATTCCCCAGGCGGCGAATGGCCATGGTGAGCTAGTTGCACTGAGATCATTTGGAGGTACCTTTATCATTTCTGCATGTATCTGACAGCGGTGGCACTTTCGGACATATTGGATGTAGTCCGTCTCCATAGTCATCCAGAAATACCCTGCTCGGAGTATTTTATTTTCTAGAACAAAGCCGTTCATTTTCGGTCCACAGGTCCCTGAATGCACTTCCTCCAATAACTTGGTTTCTTCTGTCGCATCTACACACCTCAATAGTCCCAAATCGGGAGTCCTCCTATACAGGATTCCTCCGCTGTGAAAGAAATTGTTGGACAACCTTCGAAGCATGCGCTTCTGAGTAGCATTAGCAAGCTCTTGTTATTCCCCTGTTATCAGGTACCTTTTGATGTCGTGGAAGCAGGGCTTTCCATCAGCTTCTTCCTCAATATATGCACAATAAGCCGGTTGATCCTGAATCCTGACCTGGATAGGGTCGATGAAATTTGTGTCTGGATGCTGAATCATGGATGATAAGTGGCAAGCGCATATGCAAACTCATTCTGTATTCTTGGAACATGATGGAATTCCGTTTTTCTGAACCTCTTTCTCAACTCCTGTATGTGGTGCAAATATGGGAGTATCTTGTAATTCTTAGTCGCCCATGTAGGAAATCATTCTATCCATGATATGTGTGCTTTGGTTGTATTAGCATGATTTTCTGGTATAGGTTTTGATGAATGACAAACAATGAAGTCAAGTATCAAACAACGTTATTACATGACAAACAATCAAGATTGAATGCGGAGAAGCATATTGATGAAGGGATTGCATGGAAAAGCCAAAGACAAGCTCAAAAGTTCAAGACCGAAGACCCAAGGCATAGGTCGTTAGGTAGAACCAATGTAAGAGCAACGTTTAAGTTATCTCGTCTTTTGGCTCAACATGGGTCATCATAAATATGCATAAAATCATTTTATCAAATCATATTTATCATAAACATATTTGAAATACTTCAAACAAAATGATTTTAACGTTTTCATTTTAACCAAAATGGTTTTTGAAGTAAGTTTTCGATTCTGGACAGAACAGCCAGATAATCGATTATCCTTAAGCTGATAATCGATTATGCTAAGTTTCCAGCAAAACTAGAAATTCCAGCAAGGCTGCATAATCGATTATCACCTAGAGGATAATCGATTATCTGCCAATTTCCAGCTTAAACTAGAAATTCCGCAAGTGTCAATAATCGATTATCCCCAGAGAATAATCGATTATTCACTGACCGTTGCCTTCCCAACGTTCCGTTTTATGAACGTTGAGAAGATAATCGATTATGTAAAGTGAATAACCGATTATCTTGGCATAAAATTAGCATGATTGATTGCCTATTAAGCAACGGACATACAACCTCTACCACCTATAAATAGAGGTCTTTTTGACTCATTTCAAATGAACAACATCTCTCATTATTCTTGAACATATTGATAACATTTCTACATCATATTTAGAGCTTTTGTTGAGCCATTTGAGAGATAATTTTGTGTTGTTCATAGAGCTTATATTGTATCTCTTTATCTACTCTTCTTAGAAAGTTCTTGTTGTAAAAGAGAAAGGTTCTTGAGAAGACCATACCTTCTCATTGAGCGTTGGGTTTGATAAGTACCTTCAATCTTAGTGTGTGAAGTCTTGTGGTGCGGTATCCACGAGCAAGGTGAAGTCTTGAGGTGAGGTATCCTCGAGCAAGTTGAAGTCTTGTAGAGTGTACATCTACGAGCAAGTGTAACGGTTTGTTAGGCACCCGTAAGCTTAACGGAGTTAGTGTAAACTCGAGAGAGTCTCTCGGGGACTGGACTAACCACACGTTGTGGTGAACCAGTATAAATTCGGTGTGTCCTCTCCTTACTCTTTTAATTACTGCACTTACTTTACTCTTGCAATTTTAATTCCGCAAAATTTATCGACATTCTCGTGCCGCACTATTCACCCCCCCTCTAGTGACGGGCATAATTCCTAACAGTTGGTATCAGAGCCTAACTCTCTAAAAGCCTTAACCGGTTGAGAGAACGTTCCATATATTTGTTGAGAATGTTAAACGCAGGAATGATGAGCGAAGGACACTCCACCATTAGGCCTCCACTATTTGATGGAACAAATTACACATATTGGAAAGAGCGGATGAGAATCTTCATCCAATCAAATAACTTTCGCTTGTGGCAAATCATCAAGAACGGTGAACAAATGCCGACAAAGAAAGTTGGGGAAACCACGGTTCCAAAGGAGGAAGATGAATATAATGCCGAGGACATCAAGAAGGTTGAATATAATGCAAAGGCCATCAATATGTTGTATTGTGTGGTGAATCCGGATGACTATCGGAAGATTTCTTGCTGCACAACCGCCAAGGAGATGTGGGATAAGCTTGAGATCACTTATGAAGGTACGCCTCAAGTCCGAGAATCAAGAGTTGATTTTCGAACACATGAATATGAACTCTTTAAAATAAAGGAGCCGAAAGCATCGATAATATGTTTGAACGGTTTTCAATGATCATCAACAATCTCCATGCTCTCGGAAAAGTATACTCGAACAAAGATCTAGTTCGAAATTCCTACAGAGTCTCACTCCCGAATGGCGTTCGAAAGCCAATGCCATCCAAGAGTCGATAGGAATCACGGACGTCACAATTGATGGACTAAGAGGTAACCTCAAAACTTATGAAAGCACAATTCTTAAACCTTCATTTGGAGATGAGAAAAGTTCAGGTATTGCATTCAAAGCCTCATCGTCTATAAGAGTAGAGGTAAGTGATTCGGAAAGCGATGATGATACTATTTCCACCGATTTAATTGAAAAGTTTTATAAGTTTATGAAGAAGGAAATGAAGAAGGAAGAACCAAGTCCTTCATGAAATAATTGTGGAAAACTTGGGCACACCAAGTCACATTGTCCAAAACCCAAGGACAAGAAGAAGAAGAAACACCAAAGGTGCGTGACATGGGATTCAGACAGCTCGGGTGATGAAACTGCCGCCCTATGCTTCATGGCCAACGAGGAAGAAGAGGTAAGTACTCCTAACTCTTACTCTTATGAAGAATTACAAGAAGCTTTTCAAGAATTATATGATGAATTGAAAAAGTCTTCAAAAATCTCCAAAGAGGCCAAGGCTAAAACTAAAGTTTTAGAAGAGAAAAATAATTTTTTCGAAAATGACAATATTGATCTTAGAAATAAAATTAAGGAGATGCATGAAGATTCTTCAATTGATAAAAATTCTAATTGTTCATCTTGTGATTCCTTGAAATTAGAAAACATAGAACTTAGGAATACACTAGAAAAATATAGTGTAGACAATCCTAAAATAGTTGAAGAAATTAAAAAGAAAAGGCCCAGGAAAAATAAAAGGCGTAAGAATCATGTTAGAAATTGCGATGCTCAACCTAGAAATAATTCTGGGATTTTTGTAAATGAGTCTAGAATTAATCATTTTAGACCATCTAGAAATGATTCTAGGAATTTTATTAATGAGTTTAGAATTAATCATTTTAGACCGCCTAGAAATGACTCTAGGAATTTCAACGCTTCTAGGAATAACGACTTTAGATCACCTAGAACGTTTTTGGCTCAAACAAGAGATATGCATAACCCGAATGTTATATGTCATTATTGCAACCGGGTAGGACACATAGCACCCGTATGTTTTGCAAAACATAGGGATTTATCTTTTAGCTATGATTATTATTTGCCTAACCCCCAAGGACCCAAAAGTACTTGGGTACCTAAAACCTATTTTTAGGTACGTTTGCAAGTGTGCTTGAAGACTACAATATCGTAGTAGATGCACCAAGCACGAAACCTTATTGCATCGAGGGGGAATTTCGGTTTGTTATCATATTTTTGATAAAAACGTAATAGTTGATATGTGTTAACGATTGATATGTCTTTGTTAACAATTGGTATCAATTATTTCTGTTGATTCATGTTTTGATAACTTTTATTTTAAATAACAATTGGTATCAATTATTTTTGTTAAAAATAATGATTGATTCATGTTTTGATGACTATTATTTTTGGTTTGAATAACAGTTGGTATATTCTTGAAAAATAAATGATTCATGTTTTTAATACAACTATTGGTTTGTTAAAATTAACAGTTGATATGTTTTTAAGTAATATGATTTGCTAAAAATAACCTTTAATATGGTTGTTATGGTTTTACTAACATTTGGTATCATTTTATGTTGGTGTGATTTTTTTAAAATCGTCATCATGTATATTCCTCATTGTATTTCTTATCTTATGTTTGACACTAACAGTTGGTATTCCCAAAAAGGGGAAGTGTCAAAAGGGGAAAGTAGCCTGTGTATACTCTCTTTTTGCTAATGCCAAAAGGGGGAAGAAATTAGGCGATATGCATCTAATAAGGGGGAATGTCTCCACCTTCTAGTATGCTTTAACTGAAGGGGAATACTCAATTAAGGGGGAATGTTTTGCATAACTTGCATGTTGAGATATAGCATGAACTTAGGGGGAATTCGATACGCATATCTCCTATTGTTTGTCATTATCAAAAAGGGGGAAATTGTAGGAAATCATTCTATCCATGATATGTGTGCTTTGGTTGTATTAGCATGATTTCCATGTATAGGTTTTGATGAATGACAAACAATGAAGTCAAGTGTCAAACAACGTTATTACATGACAAACAATCAAGATTGAATGCCGAGAAGCATATTGATGAAGGGATTGCATGGAAAAGCCAAAGACAAGCTCAAAAGTTCAAGACCGAAAACCCAAGGCATAGGTCGTTAGGTAGAACCAATGTAAGAGCAACATTTAAGTTATCTCGTCTTTTGGCTCAACATAGGCTATCATAAATATGCATAAAATCATTTTATCAAATCATATTTATCATAAACATATTTGAAATACTTCAAACAAAATGATTTTAACGTTTTCATTTTAACCAAAATGGTTTTTGAAGTAAGTTTTCGATTCTGGACAGAACAGCCAGATAATCGATTATCCTTAAGCTGATAATCGATTATGCTGAATTTCCAGCAAAACTGGAAATTCCAGCAAAGCTGCATAATCGATTATCACCTAGAGGATAATCGATTATCTGCCAATTTCCACCTTAAACTGGAAATTCCGCAAGGGTCAATAATAGATTATCCCCTAAAGAATAATCGATTATTCACTGACCGTTGCCTCCCAACGTTCCGTTTTATGAACGTTGAGAAGATAATCGATTATGTAAAGTGAATAATCGATTATCTTGGCATAAAATCAGCATGATTGATTGCCTATTAAGCAACGGACACACAACCTCTACCACCTATAAATAGAGGTCTTTTTGACTCATTTCAAATGAACAACATCTCTCATTATTCGTGAACATATTGATAACATTTCTACATCATATTTAGAGATTTTGTTGAGCCATTTGAGAGACAATTTTGTGTTGTTCATAGAGCTTATATTGTATCTCTTTATCTACTCTTCTTAGAGAGTTCTTGTTGTAAAAGAGAAAGGTTCTTGAGAAGACCATACCTTCTCATTGAGCGTTGGGTTTGCTAAGTACCTTCAATCTTAGTGTGTGAAGTCTTGTGGTGCGGTATCCACGAGCAAGGTGAAGTCTTGAGGTGAGTTATCCTCGAGTAAGTTGAAGTCTTGTAGAGTGTACATCTACGAGCAAGTGTAACGGTTTGTTAGGCACCCGTAAGCTTAACGGAGTTAGTGTAAACTTGAGAGAGTCTCTCGGGGACTAGACTAAGCACACGTTGTGGTGAACCAGTATAAATTTGGTGTGTCCTCTCCTTACTCTTTTAATTAATGCACTTACTTTACTCCTGCAATTTTAATTCCGCAAAATTTATCGACACTCTCGTGCCGCACTATTCACCCCCCCTCTAGTGACGGGCATAAATCCTAACAGCCCATTCTTCTCGAACCTGTTGTATGAATAGTTTTGAATCCCAAATCACTAGCAGCTCCTGAATGTTCATATCAATGGCCAATGTAAGCCCCAAGATGCAAGCTTCATTCTCGGCCATGTTATTGGTGCAGGGGAACTTGAGCTTGGCCGATATCGGGTAATGCTGACCGGTTTCGAATACCAGGACTGCTCCTATTCCAACTCCTTTGAAATTTGCGGCTTCGACGAAAATCATCCTCCAACCGTCATAGGATTCTGCAATATCTTCTCCTATGAAAGTTACTTCCTTATCGGGAAAATACGTCTTCAATGGTTTGTACTCCCCATCCACAGGATTTTCTGTGAGATGATCTGCCAAAGCCTTTCCTTTAAGTGCCTTCTGGGTGACATAGACAATGTCGAATTCACTCAACAAAATTTGCCACTTGGCGAGCTTGTCAGTGGGCATGGGCTTCTGAAAATATACTTTAGTGGATCCATTCTTGATATAAGATAGGTAGTGTAAGCACAGAGATAATGCCTCAACTTCTGAGCTATCCAAGTCAAAGCACAACAGGTACATTCTAGCAAGGAATACAGGGCCTTGTACGGGGTAAATTTCTTGATGAGGTAGTAAATAGCTTGCTCCTTCCTCCCTGGCTCAGGTGGAACCAGGACTGGAGGCGTAGACAAGTATTCCTTGATCCTGTCGAATGACTTTTGACATTCATCGGTCCATTTGGTGGCGTCATCCTTTTTCAGCATTTTGAAGATAGGTTCGTAGATGACGGTAGACTGAGCTATGAACCGGCTGATATAGTTGAGTCTCCCCAGGAAACTCATTACCTCTTTCTTGCTCTTTGGCGGTTGCAACTCCTGAATAGATTTGACCTTTGATGGATTCAGCTCTATTCCTCGGCGACTCACGATGAAGCCCAATAACTTTCCCGCAGGGACCCCAAATGCACAGTTGGCGGGATTCAGTTTCAAGTTATATCTCCTTAGTCTGTTGAAAAACTTTCGGAGGTCCTCCATGTGATCAGCAGCCTTCTTGGAGTTAATGATGATGTCGTCCACATATACCTCAATCTCCTTGTGTATCATGTCATGAAAGAGGGTAATCATGGCCCTCATGTAAGTAGCTCCCGCATTCTTCAATCGGAACGACATCATTCTATAGCAATACATTTCCCAAGGTGTGATAAATGCCGTTTTCTCTGGATCTTCTTTGTCCATCCATCTTTGATGATACCCCGCAAAGCAATCAATGAATGACTGCAACTCATGCTTGGCGCATTTGTCAATCAAAATGTGTATGTTCGGCAAGGGGAAATCATCTTTGGGACTGGCCCGGTTGAGATCCCGGTAGTCAAGACAGACTCTGACTTTCCCATCCTTCTTCGGTACTGGCACAATATTAGATAACCAAGTTGTATACTCTACCACTTGAAGAACTCTAGCTTTGAACTACTTGGTGACCTCTTCTTTGATTTTTAAACTCATATCTGGCTTGAATTTTCTAAGCTTCTGCCTTATCGGCGGACAAGCAGGGTCTGTCGGCAACTTGTGAGCGATGATGGATGTGCTAAGGCCAGTCATATCATCGTAAGACCATGCGAAGATATCCTCATATTCCTTGAAGAACTCTGTATATTCCTTTTTTTCCGTTTGTGATAAGTGCACACTGATGCACGTTTCTTTGACATTCTCTGTATCTCCCAAATTGACGACTTTGGTTTCATCCAAGTTGGACTTAGGTCTATTCTCAAAATTTTTGGCCTCTCTGACAACCTATTCTGGTATATCATCCTCCTCTGAGTCCATGTCCGTTTGTTGCATAGCCTCATCGCAAGTTACTGTTGTTGGTTCATCATCAAGATACATAATAGTAATGCTGTGTGAAAATAAAATAAATAGGAGAAAAAGTAATAAATAGTGAGATATTTGGTAAAACTGAAAAATTCTTTTGATTAAATTCATTAATTTTCAAAACATCGGAGCTCTTGCAGAAAATAAAGAACACAACTAAAACAAAGATGCATGATGCTTGTTCAGCCTTGCTACCCCAAAAGTTTCCCTGGCGATGATGGTCCTGATTGACCAGTTGGTGAGGCTCTCCCCTCGATTCACAGCCTGTATGGAAGGGCCTTCCTCCCCTTCCTCTTC
Source organism: Nicotiana benthamiana (assembly GCA_034376525.1). NCBI lineage: Eukaryota > Viridiplantae > Streptophyta > Magnoliopsida > Solanales > Solanaceae > Nicotiana > Nicotiana benthamiana. Next base: position 132,735,479 of record CM067329.1, on the reverse strand, counting down.
AAAAATCACACAACAGTCCATGTCCTCCAGAAACAGGTTCTTCATTGCTGCAAGAGCCTCGTCTTCTTTTGACCCATAGAGAGAGTCGGCTGGTTAAAATGTCTGCTCCAACTGAGGTATGGGGCATTTTAATGGGTAATATGGTCCCTGCCATGGTGGTGACCAGTTCCTGAATTCTTGCCAAGTGTACTTGTATCCAAGTCCGAATGTAGTACCATGTTTCTTCAGCTGGATAGATTTGGTGATATCTTGAATATTCTTACCAAGTCCTTTCCCTTTTTCATACCCACTCCAATTTAGAATTCTTTCGACCTTGTTGCTCCACCATTTGTCCTTGTCCACTCCATTGACCCGCTCAATATGATGATATGTTTCTCCGCCTATTCTTCTTCTGCCTCCGATCAATGGAATGGTCTGGAGACTTTATATGTGGTTGCTACCATCACCATGGATGATTACTTCCTGATGGTTCCAATCAATCTTCACAGCCTGATGTAATGTTGATGCTACAGCCCCAGCAGCGTGGATCCAGGGTCGTCCCAGCAGTAAGTTGTAAGATGCAGGTATGTCGATGACTTGGAAGTCGACATCAAACCAAGTGGGGCCCATTTGCAAACACAGGCTAATCTCTCCGAGAGTGGACCTCTGAGAACCATCAAAAGCCATAACATTAATAGCCCCATCTTTTATCTCGTGCAATCCTTTACCTAACTTCTTGAGGGTGATCATTGGACAAATGTTGAGAATGGAACCTCCATCGACTAAGATTCTGGTGATGAAATGATCCTCACATTGCACAGTGATGTGCAGTGCTTTGTTATGACTTAGCCCTTCAGGCGGCAATTCATCCTCGTGGAAAGTGATTTTGTGACTTTCCAACACATGCACTATCATGTTTTCCATTTCTCCTCCTGTTATGTTGCTTGGGACGTAAGCGTTGCATTATATCTTCATCAGGACGTTTTCTTGCGCCTAGGAACTCTGCAGCAATGCTAAGATAGAAATCTGTGTTGGAGTCTTGTTTAGCTGTTCAACAACTGAATATTCCTTAGCCAATATCTTTCTCCAAAGATCATCAGGTCTAGTTTCAATGGGACGCCCAGAGGCATGCTTGCTGGACTCAGCTAGGTGCTCTAGTGTGTATACCCTGCCTGTTCTAGTCATACCTTGCGCGACGATTACTTTACCTGTGCGTGCTTTCCTTTCCTTCTCTCCTCGGCTGTGTAGTCCTAGGGTATGGCATTTGACTGAAATGGGGTTATGTCTGACATGGTGACCGGGATGGGCACCCTTGGAGGCAACATAGCAACTTCAATTGGTGCGGGTGTCTTTGGAGTCCCGAACTCCACCTCAATTGGTTTTGGAACTTTTGCAGGAGGAGCCTCAAACTCAAATGGTACAGATATATTCAACACGTTTGCCCTCAGATGGGTGGATTTTCATGACAATAGGATTAGAGTGACCACCGATTTTTTCGGCTCATCTTTCTTAGATATCAAACCAATCGACCCTTCGGGGTCCCAGCCGTCTTCTACCTCAATCATGTGGATGCCTCCACCTTTATTGTCTGACACAGGGTTGTTACGAATATTACGAGCAGGCTCCTTAGCTACGATGACCTTGTTGTCAATTAAGGTCTGAATTTTGTCTTTCAACAAGCGACACTCGTCAATGGTATGGCCCTTCATCTCCGAATGGTATGTGCAGGTTTTATTTGGGTTGATCCAGTGGGAGGGGTTTTCTAGGGTTACGGCTAGGATGTGTGTAACATATCCGGCGGCTTTAAGCTTCTCATACAATTGGTTAATGGGTTCAGCAATCGCAGTGTACTGTCTGGGAGGTTTGCGGTCAAATTTTGGTCTTGGTCATGGGAAGTTTTGGCGGGTAGGCGATAATGGATAGCGAGGAGGTTGGGCGTTGTAATCTTGGTATACGGGTGCGGGTTAGGAATATTTTGGCGATGTGGGCTGATATGTTGGCGATGGATTTGGTAGACGCGATGTGGATTTTGATCGGTAGGTGAAGGTGCTTGGTAATTTAGAGAGGGTTGGTATGTGAGTGGAGTTGGAGGGTAGGGTTGGTATTTCATGGGAGAGTGGTTTCTTTGCGTAGCCATTACGGAGTTTACATCCTTTTTCTTCGATGAGCCACCAGATTGCAAGGCTTTATTGGTGGCCTGCAATGCCTCAACGTTAGTAACCATACTATTATTGATCCCCTCTTCAATTCTTTCTCCCAGTTTGATGATATCAGCGAACTTCTGCCCCTCTATCAGCATCAATCTCTTGTAATACTGCGGGTTTTGAGCACGAACGAAAAATCTATTCATTTGTTCTTCTTCCAAAGCCGGCTTGACTTTGGCAGCTTCCGACCTCTAACAAGTAGCATACTCGCGAAAGGTTTCAGTAGGCCTTTTCTTCAAATTCTGGATATTGAACACGTCTGGCGCGTTCTGAGTGTTGAACCTCAAATGATCCATGAAAGCTGATGCCATGTTTACCCAACTAGTCCACTTCTTCGCATCTTAGCTGATATACCAAGATTACGCATCACCTTTCAAGCTCCTCATGAACAGTTTCATGCGGATCTTTTCATCTCTACCAACTCCCACAACCTTGTCACAATACATCCTGAGGTGAACCCTAGGATCACCCGTACCGTCTAACGTTTAAAACTTAAGAGGTTTGTACCCCTCCCGGAGCTCGGCATCAGGCTGAACAATCAAGTCTTCATAATTCAGACTTTCCACACCTTTGTTAAATTCTATACCTTGAACCCTGCTAGTTAGTTTCGTGAGTTCAGCAGCCAAGTTCTGAATGAGTGAATCTGATTTTGACACATCTGATATGGGCTGTGTATAGTATGTCACAGTATCTACAAAGATAGGGGTATCCTGGTGGTTTGGGGAATTTTAAGGCTCAGGGATGAGCGGTGGAGCGTTGTTGCGAACATGGGTTGGAATCTTATGTGGAACTGTAGGGACCTGGTTGTTGACATCTGCAGCAGCAAGGGAGATGGAAAAGCTTGCCAAACTCTGGACCTGGTCCAATTCCTCTCGAAACCTTAGCAAAGTTTGCTCCAAGTGAGCAGCAGTTTCTTTGGTGATCGGGGTACCCTAAGAAGTTCCTCCAATTTCCTTCCTTGTTTCATTATCTCCCATCTTTCCTTTGTTCATGTTTCTGGGAGGACTCAGATGAGGAGGAGGAGGAGGACCCTTTGATCTTGTTGAGTATGCTGATGGTGCCAGAATGCACGAACTAACCTTTGGGGAGGGGAATAAAAACAAAAGAAAAACAAAAGGTAAAAAGTTAGTGCGAATTCTGAGAAAGAGAATGGTATTTAAACACGTTGTTGTAGGAATATAAGTCGTTTCCTATTTGGGTGCCTCGTTGTGCCGGAGGTAGGGCTAGAGACAAATATGATTTGGAGAACTCGTAATACCAAATGCCTCATTTTATTGACAGAAAATAGAACGAGTCAAAACAATCTAACATAAAGAAAAATTATCACTAATGGACAAAGCCTTATTACATAAGGAAAGCAGTAAAATCCTAACTACTTGGTCCTAGAAGGACCTTCCCCAGATTCGGTATCTTTGCCTCCCTCGTACAATTTCATCAGCTCGTGCAGTCCCAAAAACAAGTAAGCTCAAGCCAAGTGCCCACCTTCATTACCTTTAGCTTCCTAACAGTCGTTGATCCTTTTCAGAAACTTGCCTTCCAACTCCACTAGACCCCGTTCCAAGTATCCTAAATGATTGTTTGTGAGGATAGCCATGTCCTTCCATTCATTCATTACTTTCTCTTGAGCTTCCAGCATTTCCCGATGTTTGCTTTTACACTCTCGCATCCGCTTGCGCAGCTGATTATACTTGACCTTCGCTGCAGCTTCCTCATTAATAACCCTGTGACCATGGACGAAACCCGTTTTTCCCAAACCAATGTGATCATCTTCTAACCACCCTCGATAAAGTGGTGCATGCCCCGCCTGATACCTGTCTGTCTCCATAGATACCTTTACCAAAATATATTGGAGTGCCACATATGCTGAGCCCGACACCTGTGTGGGCTATCGTCATCCTGGAAATTAGCCTTGTAATGACTCATCTTTTCCACCCTTGGTATAATTTGCTTCCTTCCTGCTTGCCTCATTACTCGGAGAGGGACACAAGGGTGAGTTCCCCTTAATCCGATGAGTACAAGGAATGGTGCACACCAAGACCGAATGATAAAATCTCCAGTTGGAAACCACTCACACATCCATTGTACCTGCTCTTCTCTCAGATTCCTTAATAGTTCCACCCATCCACTGGCATCTTCCGGGTGAGCAAACATATCCGGCATGAAGTGCATTCGCTTTGGATGATGGAAAGCAAAATGGTCATCCCAATCTCGTCGTATGATCTCCTGTCTATACTCTCCTTTCTGAAGATGCTCGATAAGCCAGAGTTGTAGTAGAAAATTGCACACTTCAAAGTGCGGTGCCCCTTGTTGACATTTTTCTAAGGCTCGGTACAGTTTGACGAGGATCTTGGGTGTTATGCTGAATGTCTGCCAATTGATACCCTCCATTATGGCTCTAGTTACCATGACTAGTCTTGTATGGATTCTAGCCTTCTTCATCGGAAAAAACTATCATGCCCAGAAAACAGAACATGAATACAAAGGCCCTCCTATGTATGTGCCCCAAAGAGGTGAGGGCAAACTCGTCGATGTGATTGCGGTATGATTTTCTATGTCCGAACCTTTCATACATGAAGTCGAAGGATATGTAGGAGTCCTTCAGACTGGTCAGATTAGGATTCTTCTTGAGCCCCATCATTTTCAAGAACCCTCTACCTTTGCGGTTTTCCGACATAAGCAGTCCCGGGCTATCCCAAGGAATTCCGGCTAGACCCCAAATTTTTTCCAACAGCGGCGTCATTTCAATACCCCCAAGCGGAAGATGGACCTTTCACTATCCCAAAACATAGTAGCAGCTTCCACAATCTTGTTATCTTGCCTAACTTCTAGAAGTGAAAGAAGATTTCTTAAGTGCTTGCGGACAAGAACCCGATCACTACCATGCAAATCATCCCACCAGCTTAGCAACTTTGGATGAATGTTTGATACCATACCAAATCTGGGGACCTCGTGCCTCATTTTCCTGCAAAATAGAGAGTTAAGCCCTCAACCCCACTGGACTCGGCTATTTAAATCAATAATTAGCAATGGTATTTAATTCTCCACATCAATGCACATAACATGATTGTCCGTTTGGGTTTCGGGAAACCCGATGGACTTAGATTTTGGCTACCCTAATGAGTCATTATGCGGACAATATAACTGACTCGTCTAAGTTTGACCATGATGCATGAACATTTAAACAGAGTAAGGTTTCTACTTTTGAAGTCCTAGACAAGGTACCCTTGAGCGGACAACTCAAGAGGGAAAGGCACGGAACCATCGACTACACCGTTGATCGACTTGTTTTACCGCAAATATGCCTTTGCCAAATTTAGGGGGTTTATAATATGGAAGAGCGCAACCACTCATTATAAGTGTTGCTATATGATTTGTTTGGCACGAGTGGAAAATTTTGTTGATGGATGCAATTACAATAAGGAAATAAGTACATGTATTTTCACGTTCATACAATGATGGTTACAATGAACGCTCGAAATTGGAGACCGAATTGAAATAAAGTAAAGACAATAAAGTAGAAAAACAGTTAAAGAAAAAGAAAGACACGAAGAAACAAGTTAGTAATTATGAAAAAATAATTAAAGAAATAAATAAAGAAAGCAATATAGTCACTAAAAACATAGTGGTAAAAGCCTAAAAGAAAATCCCCATCAGAGTTGCCATGCTGTCGACGCCCATTTTTTCCCTCTTTAAAAGAAATCGAAATCGGGTTTACGACATTATGGGCAAACAACTCTATTTCCCATTTGGGAGTTGGGTTATGGAGTTGGTAGAGTCGCCACCTAATGATTATAGTGAATTAGGACACTTAAGAGAGATTATTTTGAAAAGAAAACCAGAGTTCGGGTAAAGGCTTGAGATTATCTTGAGGGGAAGGTGTTAAGCACCCCCCAAGATCCACTAGTGTGGTTCCCAGCGTGTTAATTGTGACTTTATGAAAGATGAAGAAATTAAACAAGTAAGGCTCACAAATATAGCATTTACATAATTTCAAAAAGCTTTGAATAAGAAAAAGGTACGCAAATTTAAAATAAAATAAAAGAAAGTTGATTTGAAAAGCATTACTATGAAAGAACATTTGAATAAAACAAGCAAAAGAGAGAGGGTCCTAGGTTTAACTACAATATGGATCATTCGATGCAATATCCCGCACATATTCCCAAAGAGGGGTCACTTTATGATATAATTGCATCGTCATCATCTCCATATTCTACCCTCCCCACCCTTTAGAGGTCATTTAAGCATGTGAATCGGTCACGAATGCTTATTGTGTGCTATTACCCGTCCCGTCCTATAGATCCTAGAGGGCATTTAGGATCACTATTCCTAAAAGGTTGGAACTAAGCCGAGCCTTAAGATTAAAGGTTAAAATACTAGGGGACATACAAAAAACATATAAGACTTGCATATAAAGGAATCATATAAGATAGGCCCTGTAGTGGTGTCTAGTTTTATTTAGGTGCTCGGGACTTGTGACACCCCGGTCTGGTTGTGTTGGGTTGTAATTAATAGTTTTTAATGCCATTAAGTTGTACTTTCTATTCATTTATGTTTAATAATTGATAAGGAGAGGATTTGGGGTTAGTTGGATGGCCTTGTCTTCACGATAGGCGCCATCACGATCGGCTATGGAAATTGGATCGTGACAAGTATGTATCAGAGCCTAGGTTACTGGGTCTAACGAGTCATGAGCAGGTTCAGTAGAGTTCTGCAGATTGGTACGGACACGTCTGTATTTATCCTCGAGAGGCTGCAGAACCTTTAGGAAAAACTTCACATTCTTGAATTCTTACCGTGCGTTCTTGATTCAGCTTGAAAAGTACTCTCGAAATTCCTTCAATGCGTTCGCATGCGCGCACGAGCGCTCAGTATCTGATGTGCCTTGATGGCTTGTGATCCCCTGATTGAGGGGTGAGATGTGATTTCTATGAGTTGATGTTGGGCTAGTCTGGAGGACATGAGGCTGAATCTTTGCCTATGTCTTGAGTACTGAGGTACTGACTTGGTGAGCAAGTATTTTGAACTTATATTTTTGGTATTATCCCTATTTGCCAGAATGACAATTGGATATCCATGTGATGAGTATGTTAGTACGGCGAGATGTGTTTATATGACTTGGTAGTGATGAAGAAGTATGCGGGATAGTAGATGGGCTGTTAAGTGATTCGATTCCTATTGTTGCTTAATCTGTAGCCCGAATTATGGGCACGTGAAGAATATTTTTGTATCTCCTAGTTTAGAAGTGAAGTGCATTACATGTGGCGGTATGAGTTCCGACTTAGGAAGACTAAATTGACTGTGTAACATATATGATGGTGGAAGGTATGCCGAAGTACTAAATTGAGACAAAGTAGGTGGGTTATCTCCTACGGGTTGTTCTTAAGTGGTATGATCCTTATGCGTATGCTATAAGGTCTCATGTGTTATTGAATGGTACGTGTAAATTAAGAATCTGCGGTCACATAACATAGTGGACTCAATTGATGTGGAGATCATGTGAGAAGTATATAGGATTACAGTACGAGATGATATGTGTTTTCGTGAACTGACAGATGATTTAAGTTTAATCTCTCTATGATATTGTGGCATCATTAGAGTAAAAGTTGTATGAGATGTTGACTGTGTCATGATATATGGCTTCGAGCCAAGTTGGGGAGGTTACTATTGATTAGCTGATTGCACGATCATGTGCTCTGTTGGTTCCATTTCGAGATATGCTGGCGGATCAGTTCTGGTTGCAGAAAATAAGCAAGGACGGCACGAGTGAAGAAAATTTTTGAAAATGGTAATATGATACTTCGTAGTTGTGTTAAAGTAATAGGATGTTTGAAGCTTTTGTGGATAAAGAATGCTCAATGTATTGAGAAGGAAGATGTTTGTTGGTATTTGAATGAGATCATATCCTACGGTGTCAGAGTGTTAATCAGGTACGAGTGGTTCTTTTTGCTAAGTCAGGTAAATTACAGATCGAATATGAAGTAAATGACTCTCGAGAATGGTCTTATTGTGTTCAAGGTTCTACATGTAACAATCAGGTTCCATATGGTCGTGTATGTGGTTAGAGAATGTATTTCATTGAGAAAAAGTTAAGGCTTGTGGTATTTTTATGATGATTATGAGATTCTATGTATCGGTATCTAGAAGGTAATGGCAACAGATTCACATTCACAGTAAGTTCTTCAAGTAGAGCATGCAGGAATATGGTATTTCTGGGAATATTTGAGAGGGTATTCAATGGCCTATGGGTCTTAGACAATATCGTCTTATGTTCGAGTCTCGTGTGGAAAACCTGGGTTGAGGAATTGTGGTGCTACAGCAAGAGGGAATATCAAGTTGAAAATGAATCAGAAGGAAACATAGACAAATGAAGTAGCTTGTTAGTGGACCGAATCGGTATGGGAAGGATATGATTAATTCTTTGTGTATGTTCAAGGCAATGAGTCCGTACATGTATTTTGTAGCAAAGCTCTTGTGTTCTCACAACTTGTCTAGCTTGGTCTAGTTAGAAGGATTCTGCCCTAACAGTTTAGCCTGTGCAAAGATAATTGGGAGAGAATTCTTGTTGAGTTTCATCGTGGTTTGGAGATATATATTTTCTATGGACATACAGAGCATGTAGTGTGTAATGATTTTTCTTCTAAATGGGATCAATGAAAGTTCTTGACTAGTTAAGTGCGTAGATGTCCGCGGTGCGGCAGGGAGATAAAAGTTCTCATGTTATCCTTGGAGGGTATGGTATATGTGGTATGTTGTAGAGGACCAAGACTGGTGTGTGCGAGGTTTCGGCTCAGTTATGAAAGAAAGTTCATAAAACCCTTAGTCAATGGGTAGCCTCAGATTCCAAGGAAATAATATTGCTAATTAGAAGTGCTTTGACAAGAGTATACATATCAGGAAAGGGTAATGTGATTAAACTAATGACACATTGATAGTATTGCTGCATTTTCTTGTTGGATCGACTGTTGATATTGGAGTTGTTGATGGCACGGGGACATACAGAGCATGTAGTGTGTAATGATTTTTCTTCTAAATGGGATCAATGAAAGTTCTTGACTAGTTAAGTGCGTAGATGTCCGCGGTGCGGCAGGGAGATAAAAGTTCTCATGTTATCCTTGGAGGGTATGGTATATGTGGTATGTTGTAGAGGACCAAGACTGGTGTGTGCGAGGTTTCGGCTCAGTTATGAAAGAAAGTTCATAAAACCCTTAGTCAATGGGTAGCCTCAGATTCCAAGGAAATAATATTGCTAATTAGAAGTGCTTTGACAAGAGTATACATATCAGGAAAGGGTAATGTGATTAAACTGATGACACATTGATAGTATTGATGCATTTTCTTGTTGGATCGACTGTTGATATTGGAGTTGTTGATGGCACGGGGAAATTTTAGAATATCTTTCATAGATGAAATGGGTAGTTGATGTGTGATATGTATTCATACGGCGGAATGTGGAATCAGGTATAGTGATTTGTGTGTTATTTGGTGTTGGAGACTGGGAGTTCTCCGATACAGTCTATGTCGTGGTTGTGGATCGTGTGTATTTGGCACCATTTAATGGCAATTAAGATTTGGAGGCTAGAGTGGATCTTTATATGCTGATATGTTAGATTTTGGATATGAAATTGAATTTTAGACTGGTTGTCTTAGTGTGGGGTTATTCTAGACTATTGTGCTACGGGCTATGTTGGAAATTGCATTGGCCGACTGGCGAGGTGCATTGGATTATGTTCTTGCAGAGTGGGTATATTTCAAAGACCAGCGGACGATTGGGAAGGATTGTCTTCTTAATCGGGCCTTTGTGGCGGATGTCAATGTAAAAGTTTCTACCTTTGATGCGTTTTGGTATCGAGGGACTTTTACGGATGCGTTTCTTATGGCCGGCACGTCGCCAAGCGAGACTGTGGATTTCAGTATTTATTTGGTGCCGAGCACCGTATCGTATGACTCTGGCAGGAGTTATTGTAGTGAGAGGAGCAACTTTAGGCTTCTTGGTATTGAGTTCGTTGGCAGGCCAATGTGGCTACTTATTTAGCTTGAGTTAGCTTGGTTAGTCCCAAGTTGTATTGTTGAGGGATAGGCTGATCAGATTGTATTGAGCTTGTTGGTGATCTAAGAAGATCTTTGAGTTGTTTTTCTGTGATGTGAGATGTTATGATTTGTTGGATATGGGCACATGTGGTGCGGTTATATTAAGGATTCAGAAAGGAAGTCGAGCGGGAAGAATAATTGAGTGTTGCTTGGTGTATGAACTATTGGTTATGGCCTATCGGGCTACGTGTCGCGTGTTATTTTTTTCAGCTTGGGTGTAATGGATTGCTTGGTTTTAGACTTCAATTTGTACGTGGCTGTCTATTTTGAGCATGGTGACTTGAGGTGCTTCATGTGTAACTGTATTTAGATAGGATCGCGCATTGTGGCGGGGCCATGTGAAGGTTATGACCTTTCGAGGAGGATTCTGGTACTTTATTTCTATGATGTGAGACGGGGTCTCAGCTTTGTTTTGTAATGGTATTGAAAAGTTTGAGGTGCAGCTCTTTCGTTTGAGTCAATTTCATGATCTAAAAATAATCAGGTCATTTTTTATTGGTGCATGTATTATGCAAGTTGTGGCTTAGTCCAGTGTTGAGATATCATATCACCAAAGTGGTGTGTTGGATTGGAGGTGATCGTTGAGGTCATTAATGAATATGAACAAATTTGATTTCAGCTTGTTGGAAGGATAATATCGAGGTTCGGCCAAGAAATCTGTTGTGGTATTAATCAAGAAGGACGTGGCTTCGTGTATGGGTGAAATGAGGAATGTTTATGGTTTATCACGTGTTTTATTTATCGTTGGTAGTATATGAAAGTGTTGTAATAATACTTTAGCTAAGAAGAGGTTTTCTATTGGTATTTGGTTGTTGTGGGTAACTACTGTGAATTGAAGTTATCCTTTCGAGTGTTTGGGTTATGTAGTATATCATATGATTGCAACTGTGGTTGCGGTAATGGGTTATTATAGCTGGATGGGGCTTATTTTGAGTATAGATGCAAGGTTTTGATCTTGTGTATGATTTCGGAAAATGTAATGCGGTCCTACAGTTTATGGGTTAGATATACTGTTAAATTTCAGCTAAAATTGTGTTATCGCACCTATGAGAGATAAGGTGACATGGTATTACCCCTAGTATATGCTTGGTAAGGTCATTTAGCTATTTGTTGGCTTCTAGGACAACTCTGGGTATGCTCGAGGATGAGCGTTTGTTCAAGTTGGGGAGGATTTGGCGATCCGACCTGTCGTCTTATGTGTTACTGCTCCGTTTTCCCCGTTTATTTCTTCTTCATATTTCATTATCGGTATGTGGTGTGTGAGAGTTGATTCAGAATGGTTGTGATAAGAAATGAGGCACCTAGACTCTATAAGGAAGCAAATTAGCTTCGGGGGATAATTTGTGACATAGGAATGTTGTCGTAATTGATTTTGGAGGTCCGATGTAGAATCTGACTTGAATTGGCAAATTTAATATTTTGGCGAATTCTAGCAGATAGGTGAGATTTTGATCCAAGGGTCAGAATGGAATTTTGAGAGTTTCAATAGCTCCGTTAGGTGATTTTGGATATGTTTGCAAAGTTTCAAGTTATTCAGAGGTTTTAGGTCGGGTTTTGGATCGATTGCGAGTTCCGAACGTTTTAAAGAACCTTAGGCTTAAATCCGATGTAAATTGATGATTTTAGTGTTGTTCGATGTGTTTTGATGGTTGGAACAAGTTCGCATGATGTTGTGGGATATGTTGGTGCCTTTGGTTAAGGTCCCGGGGGCCTCGGGGTGATTTCGGGTAGCTAACGGAAGAATTTGAGGTTGAAAAAAATTGCAGGTTTGGTTGCAGCAGGTGTTTCTACATATGCGGAAAGGAGACCACGGATGCGGTTGCACGGAAGTGAAGTTGTCATCGCAGGTGAGAAAGAGGGTGAGGTTGAGCAGTTCCACAGAAGCGGAAATATTTTCGTCTATGCGAGTCCACAGAAGCGGTCAAGGAGTCGTAGGAGCGGTTTGGTCTTGTAGGTGAGGCTTTGCAGACGCGAAGAATTTTGTCGCAGAAGTGACCATTGGGATTTAATGAGATTCTGCTTAAGCAGAAATGGAACGCAGAAGCGGTTACATGGAAGTGATGTGGCGACTGCACAAGCGGAAACCCCTAAAGGGCAGTTAGTTTAAATGTTATTTTTCATCCGAGAGAGTAATGTATTTTCCTCCATTTTTGAACGTGCTTTGAGAGATTTGAGGCGATTTTGAAGAGAGATTCAAGAAGGAATGATTGGAGGTTAGATTTTTTAACCTAACACTCGTTCTAATTGAGAAATCTACCTAGAAATTCATTGAATTAAGCCTAAAATTGATGAACTAGGGCTTGAGAATTTGAAATTTGATTTGGTCATTTGAGCTTGGATTTGAGAGTTCTTCATATGTATGGGCTCATGGAGAGATGATGAATCCAGTAATCTGAGTTTGTTATTTTTTGGAAAGCGGGCCCGGGGCTCGGGTTTTGCTAGTTTCAAGAATTTTGCTGTTTCTCGATTGTTTTCAATTGGGTATTGTTTTCTTAGCATATTTTGATGTAATCGCTCCAATCTTGCTTAGATACAATGTGCGTGGAGGCCGGTTTGAGGGATAAAGGCGTCGCGAGCTAGAGATATCACTGATTCGAGGTGAGTAATACTTGTAAATGATATCGTGAGAGTTTGAAACCCCGGATTTACACATCATAATGCTGTATTGATGTGACTCGCACGCCGTGTATGAGCGTGGGGTAAAGCACCGTTTGGGATTGTGACTTGGTCCATCCAGGTTGTTTATTTTTACTACGTATTTGACTGAAACAATTTGTTATTATCATAAATTGGGCTGATTACCATATTTGTGATCTGTGCCAACTATGTGAATCCTTCAAGGATTGATATTACTGATTTCACATAACTTTGTGTATTATTTGATCTTGGTCCAAGATTTTGATACTGTTTTGCAAACTCAATCATTTTTCAAAGATTTGAAAACTTAAACAATAATTTATTGATGTTTTGAGCTGGGAACTATCATGTTAATAATTGCTCAAGTGACTAATGTGCATTTCTGGACTGAGCATGGATTGGGATGCGTGTCACAACAGTGTTGCATGTGCATTTCTTGACTGAGCATAGATCGTGCTGCGCGCCGCAGCAGTGTTATAGTGAATTTTTTAATATATGGATGGCTCGGGCTGCACGCCACAGCGGTGTTATATTTATATTGAGGTCGAGGGCCTGGATGGCTATATTGATATTAAGGCCGAGGGACTGATTGATGCCACGCTATTGCTTGATATTGCGCTTGGGCAGTAGGAGCCCCTCCAGAGTCTGTACACACCCCTAGTGAGCGCCGTCGACGTTAAATAAAACGGGCTACACACCGCATCGGGTATCGGAGTGTACCGTCATATGCATTGCACTCATGCATTTGTTCCTATTTGTATTAGTTCTCATGACATTCTAGCACTCACATTTCATTGGCTTCCATGCTATTTCTTGCATGGTGTACCTGATACCTGGTGTTATTTGTTAATGGACTGCTGTGCTCGAGGGGCTGACTTTTATGCTGACTTGCACTACCGGTTCCGCATTCATTTGCTTAACATTTGGAAAGAAATTTTTAAAAGAGATATTGAACTGAGTCAAGATATTTTCTAAAGGATTTTCACGTTTTTCCTGTTTTCTCAAAGGGTTACACGATACTGTATAGCATGATGACTTGCTTTACGCAGTTTCTTGCTGCTAAGTTATTATTTACTTTTATTACCTAGTGGGTTGGAGTACTCACTTTACTCCATGCACCTCACGTGTAGTTGCATGCATTGTTCATCCGGTAACGGGTTATTAGCAGATTGAAGGTGTTACCATTGTAGCGTAGCAAGGTGACTGCCAGCGTTTGCGGCACCAGATTTCATATTTTGAACTCCAAATTTTATTTTGTATATATATTATTGGCCCTGTAATGGTGTCCAGTTTTCTTTAGGTGCTCGTGACTTGTGAAACCCCGGTCAGGTTGTGTTGGATTGTAATTAATAGTTTTTAATGCCATTAAGTTGTACTTTCTATTCATTTATGTTTAATAATTATTAAAGAGAGGATTTGGGCTTAGTTGGCTGGCCTTGTCTTCACGAGAGGCGCCATCACGACCGGGTATGAAAATTGGGTCGTGACATTCTCTCTCTCTCTCTCTCTCTCTCTATATATATATATATATATATATATATATATATATATATATATATATATATATATATATATATATATACATGCTCAAAATAGTGCACATGCATTATCATTTGATTTACAAGCATGAGCAAGTATTTTTCATAATTTCCTCTAATCTTAAGGCTTTAAATCAATTTATTTATGAATTTTCATTATATAAATATCCCTTAATTTGCCTTACAAATTATTTTTAGGATGATTTTATCATTAGACTTATCATTTACACTCATACTAGGTTTTAAATGTTATAGTGCAATTACATTTGCATTTTATGGCTAAATTGTACATTTTGCAATTATATCCCATACATGCTTATAATTACTTTATTATGAAAAAAATAGTATTTTATATTTCTATAATTAAATTTTATTTATTTATTTTTATGCACAAATTATATTTTAGTTTTTTACCTATTATTTGTACAAATTATTTATTGGTTAAATTTGGGTATTTAAAATCAAGCACAATTTTTTCAATTGATTTCGTACCTAAAATTACCTAAACCAACCCAATTTACCTAAGCCCAATACCCTGGCCCAGCTATCCTTACACGTTTAATAACAAACCCAGCCCTCTTAAATCCTAGACGTTGATCAAAATGATCAACGACTCCCGGACAACCACCTTATATCTCCACACCCCAAACCCTATCCCTCATTTTCCTAATCTCACCGCCCCTGTGTCCCCCTCTGATGAACCCTAATTCCACCACCTCACTTATATCTCCCCAAATCCCATTATAATGGGATTCTTTCCCCATTTACCTACCATCTCGATATATTTCCCTTATTTGTGCTGTATTATGGATTAACGTAGGTAGTTGCCTAAACATGGCAAGTACCCAGCTTTGATCTATCTCAATCAGTGTTAACCTCATTAATCTAGACGACCTTAAGTCCAAGTGCATTATTTCATACCGATTCTCTTATATCTCATTGATTCGCTCTTAATCTTTAGGGTTAGTTCTCTTTTATTCGAACTTAAATTGGTTCAAACTCTGATTTAGCATTATTCCGTCTATACTCACTCTATTACTTGTGAATCTGCCTTTTTTGTCGATTTCTTTTACTTACCCTAATTTAGAGTTTAAGAACCTTTTAAAATCAGACCAAATCTTACTCGATTGTTTATTACTAATGGATTTCTATCTATGTTCATCTCATGCAACATGTGATTATTTATTTCCGTCAATTTGTGTATTATACCTAAAATTAGGGTTCTGTAATTTCCCCCTTACCGATTTAGCTTATTTTCCTTTCTTGTATTTGGATACTTTAGATTTTCCTTTTTCTGCTTTATTCGTTGCCTTATAAAACATCTTTGGTACTATTTGGTGTTTTCTATGTTGATTTACTGAACTCTTTTGATTTATGCCCTAATATTGATCTTAGTTGGTTCCTTTATACGGTAGAAATCGACGGTTCAATTTCGTGATCATCAAGGCATCTCGAGAGTCTTAGGTGATTGACGGAGAGGGTCCTTGGTGATCGACTTTGATGTGGTGCAATTGACGACCGACCTCGAGGCAGTGTAAATTAGTGGTCTCGGTGGATCAATGTTAAGTTCCGAAGGCACATAAATGGAGTTGAAAAAGGCTAGTGGACTAGTCCAAAAATTAATCAAGGCATTAAATGGCTACACCAGTCCC
Source organism: Nicotiana benthamiana (assembly GCA_034376525.1). Taxonomy (NCBI): domain Eukaryota; kingdom Viridiplantae; phylum Streptophyta; class Magnoliopsida; order Solanales; family Solanaceae; genus Nicotiana; species Nicotiana benthamiana. The sequence continues at coordinate 132,719,381 of CM067329.1, read as the reverse complement.
ATATCTTTATAATTAATGCATTTGTACTATGTTGGGATTCGCCCTCATATAAAGGGGATCCTTTTTACTTTGTAGGGACATGTTGCTCAATACTAAATACACAAGAACATTCTCTCTGCTCTTTAGCATATTTTCTTGATCTCATTACTTCCATTTATTGCTTATTGTGTTCTATTTATTCTTCATCCTTTATTACTTATCATTGATCATAAAGAGCCATCATTTTAGCACTCATAACTCTTAGTACTTTCACAGTTGCATTAAGCCGTCCTCCAGACTCGACCTCGAGGCCTCATATTCGACAGCTCAAGGCCCCGACTTCCAGCTGCTCAGTTCGATTATCACATTGACTTTTAGCTTTAATCTTTCTTTCTAGTCTTTTACTTAGAACCCATTGCCTAAACACTAACATAAAAATAGATTACGTATTTATATGACCATAAAATCAAATTTAATTGTTATTACCATTTTCACTAAAAAGTTTGGCACCAAATATGGGGCTAAAAGCAATACTGATTATTGTCTTGCTGGGTTAACTACATAACACAAGTTACCTTTTACACTTTTTCTTGTCCAAGATCTTTGATTTCAGGTCAAAATGTCTAACTCATTGAAAAACAATATAGAGAACCATGGAGAGCATTGCAGGGGTATGCATTCAATTTATCGATTTGATTTTGAGCCTTATTAATTATTATTTGTCTATTATCAATTTGTACAAATGCTTATCGTTATCGTTTCAATAAGGTTTCGATTTTTTCAATTTCAATTTATCAATTTCAGTGGGTTATCGGTTACAATAAGAAAATTTGCGGGATTTCACGGAAAGTATATTGCTATAAATATGCCTAACTAATACAGACAAAAAGAAGCTACAATAAGACGAACACCGTTTACAACATAAAAATTGTGTCAACAAGTTCATGCAATGAAACTAAAGTAAGGAATCAAATGTATGCCACCAACACTCTAACGGTATAAAAAACAAAATACATAATCAGAGCTAATTCTATTTTTCCATTAATTTGAACTTCATTCCCTTGAGCTTTAAATATGATCATTCCTTAAATGTGGTAGAGGAAATAATAGAGTTAGGGAATTAGGGTAAAGGGAAGGGTATTATAGACTAAGGGTTAATTTTTTGTTGTTGTCTTTTTAGTATATTTTATCGGTTTATCAATAAACCGATAACTGAAGAGGACAAATTAAAATCGAAATTTAAAACTCGGTAAGGAATATTTCAAAATCAAAATAAAAAATGATAAACTGATAACAAATAAATTATTCGGTTTATTTATAACCAATTCGAATGCACAACCATAGCAAATGGTGTGGATGTTCCAGGTGTTGGTGTACCACCACGAAACCATGAGAACGCACCAGAACCAATTCTCGTGGACGCGGTCTCATGTGATACCCAACAGGTCGATATAAGCTCCCACACTAGTAGGAGCATGCACAAAGGAGACTAATGAGAAGCTCAGAAAACCCTAACTAGGGAAGAATGGGATGTTAGCCTTCATGTTATTTTTTAAATGTTACAGGAACAATAGCTGGCTATTACTCAACTGCAAATCACTAGAAAACTCCCAGCACGGTAGCACTGGGGACGACTCCCCTAGCCGAGCAGGTATCAGAAAAATCAAGCAACAAAGGGTCGACAGCCGACCCCACCGTCGCATAGATGCTCGAGGACCTCACAAAGAGGATTGATTCAGATGAGAAAATGATAGAAGCCAACAACAAGAAGTAAGAGACCTACAAATCTAGGGTCGATCAAATTCCGAGCGCACCCCTAGTTCTGAAAGTTGTAGATTCGAAGAAGTTTGTGCAAAATATGTTCCCATATGAATCAACCCAAAAACCCATTCTAAAGAAGTTACAATGCCCGAGCTTCTGAAGTACAACAGAACCTCCAACCCTAACAAGCACGTCACTACTTACACTTGCACAGTGTAGGGAAACGACCTAAGTGACTGCGAGATCGAGGCCGTTCTGCTAAAGATGTTCGGGGAAACACTCTCAAAAAGGGATATGATGTGGTATCACAACCTAGCTAATAACTCTGTAGACTCATTTGCCATTCTAGAATATTCTTTAATAAAGGCACACACCGGCGCCATCATAGTTGCAACAAGGAAATCCGACATCTTCAAGATCAAGCAGAGGGAGAATGAGATGCTGCGAGAGTTCGTATATGGATTTCAATTAAAATGAATTGAACTACCACAAGTCTCCGAGGACTGGGCAGTGTAGGTCTTCACTCAAGGTCTGAATGAACGAATCACGATGGCTACTAAGCAGCTGAAACAAAATCTTGTTGAATACCCCGTTGTGACCTGGTCGGACGTTCACAACAGGTATAAATCAAAAATTAGGGTCGAGGATGACCAATTAGGAAGCCACTTGAGCTCGGTATATCCCAGCAGGCTTCTGGAATACAAAACCTACACTAAAGATAAAAGAAACACCCAGAGGCACAACATACCCTGCAATGCTCGAAGAACGGACCAAGGGAAGAACCCTCGGGGACTAGTCAGCAAAGCCGTGTTTGGTAGGCACATAGGGCTGGCGGAAGCACCCCGCTTGCTGGAATACCACTTCAACATTGTTATTTCAGATATCGTGTTTGCCATCAGTAAAATATGAGACACCAGGTGACCAAGGCCTACAAAACCAGATCCTTCACGAAGAAACCATAACTTAGTGTATGAATTTCACAACACATAAAGTCACAGGATCGAAGATTGCCAGCAACCAGGGTAGAAGTAGCTCGACTACTCAACAAAAGTCACCTCCAAGAATTCCTCAGCGACCGAGAAAAAAATCAGCCCCGGGAAAAGGAGGATACCAAATATAATGCAGCATATAAGCCAAAACATGTCACCCATGTCATCTTTTAAGGTGCCAATGCTTTGTAGGAACCCACGATCAGGAGAACGAAAATATCCCTCACTAGGAAAAAGCAAACTTAAGGCCCTATCACTGCCCCATAATGATGCATTGGTAACTTCTTTTCTTGTGAAAACATTTCCTATTAAAAATGTGATTGTGGATCCAGGTAGCTCGGCCAATATTATCAGGTCGAGGATAACATAACAGCTCGGACTTCTTGACAAAATTAAGCTTGCCTCTCGAGTCCTCAATGGATTCAACGCGGCGAGTGAAACAACAAAAGGGGAAACTACCCTACCAATCAATGTAGTCGGCATAAGCCAAAACACTAATATCTAAGCTATCAAAGGAAGTAAATGATAAACAAATAGTGAAATGACGACCACGAGGCATGTTCTCAGCTGTACCCGAATGAACAAACAAAGGATTTGTTTACTGTGAAAATGGTAACAACAATTAAATTTATAAATGGGATTCTAAAAATATGTTATCTATTCTTATCTAGTTTTTAGAGCAGTTGATGCTTGAAATACTAAGTGTGAAGATGGGATGCAAGGTAAACCTAGGTAATAAACAAATCAAGGGAGCATGCTGCCCAGGCGCAAAGTGGTCTGAGAAAGGCCTTGGGGGAGAGATTTGAGTTGATAATGAGCCGGCAGGGACAATTGGGGGAGGGAAACAAGAAAGATATAATTAACTAAGGCTTTCCATAGCCGACATTGAGTTATACAATAAAGAGTAATTGAGAAAACAATGAACGCGAGGTTTCCTCGGGCCTACAAGAATGAATAACTTAATAGAGAAGAGAAGAGGGAGAGAGAGATATTATTTTACTCGTGGAGAGTGTGGAGCAACATCAATCCCTTATAAGGTAGGGTGAGTCCCCCTTATATAGGTGAAGGGACAAGTATAGTACATGTGTGTCATTTGTGAGGGTAAAAATATGGGATGGCTTGACATATGACTTCATAGTAGGCTTTAGATAGGCCGTATCTGTCAGGCATAGCCATGTTCTTAGGAGACTTCTTCTTTCATCCCGACCTCGGACCTTGGATTTTTTGAGCTGGGCTCCATCGAGCCCCGATGCTAAGCACTCAATCACGGCCTCCTACCCTCGGGGACTCAAACAAAGCATTTGAGGAATCTTGATATCAAGAAGTCAAGTCTTCTAACTTTGCCGCTTACAGATAGGCTCTGTGTTTCCCATGACAAAGTGATGGGAAATGATTCTGACACTCGAATCGTCGAGCATCCTTTGAAAACATCATGCTGGAGATTCAAATCAAGGCACTATCTTTCATAATAGATGGAATATAATGTAGATCCCTACTCGATGCCTTGTCATTTCCACCTCTCAAGGTAGAAACAGTGCCGCTGATTCATTTATTCAAAAGGTGGAATAAGTGCTCCCGTCGATCAATCTTCCAGAGCATCGATGACCATATTGTTTTTCTACTACAAATGAGGGCGTTTTGTGGAATTACCTCTTCCATCTCAATGCTTCTGCTGGCATGCTTTACTTCTTCCTTCCCATCAATTACTTTTTTCCCTTAAGCACTATGATGAACGCATTCTATCTCATGGCTATTTGAAGGAGTTCCTTTGGACTGTGTCGTACTTCAACCTGGACATCTTTCTAGTGGACACATATGTACGATCATGCCACCACAGTGGTTGCTAATATTCTGCCCCGGTTGCTATTGTCGGGCCGAGATGATGGTGATTTGAGAGTCGGTTCCTTACTCATATAGATAGTTTCTCGGATTATGCACTGTTGCTCGTTCTCATACCCAGGCCTGGTATGACTCTTCATCCCTAGGGTTCTCTTTTTTCCAATTGGATAAGGTGGAAACGCCGGCTTATGAGGTTGGGGCTCGCCGGGTTTTCACATTTGACTTTAACGAGCTATGTCTTTCCTCAACCTCTTATGCGCCCCTCCTTTTCTTCTTCGTCATCTTCGCCGGTGGGAATCCCTTGAGGGATTGAGCTGGGAACCTATGGGAGGTGGAGATTTATGGAGTCACCCTTATGTATATGTGCTTTGAGGGCGTGGCATCTGGGGATGCTGATACCGGAGATGAACCCACTAGGCTAGGCCGGGCACCCTGGTTTCATTGCATGTACGTCCCTCTTTTACTCTGCTTTAAACATGGAAGGCGTCTTTAGGCTTTTCTAATTGTATGTATCAACCCCTCGGGGGCTGCTTGTATACCAACTTTTATGAATAAAAATGAACTTTTGCTAATTTCTACTTTCGAATTTGCTTTGTTTTCTGTGTGTTTTCACGCCCTTCAAGGCCCTTTATATGCCTCCTTTTATTTTTGATCACTGATATCAAGCTCAATCATAAATATTCACTCCGATCCTTTGTTGATCTCCATGGCTATCTTCTGAATTTCCCATCCGGTTTCGGACCGATCTCCAACTTATCTGATAGGTCGGGGACATCGGGGCCCTTTAGTTTGTTCAAAGATCACACGTTGAGTTTCGGGGCCTCTGGGGCCGCTACTTTAGATGTAGGTCATCTTTGGGTACCCGAGGGCCCTTATCTGTCTTGATGTATATGGCCTCATCAGACTGTATATAAGATAGACTTCTGCTGAGGAGCTGGCATGTAGTTGGGCACTTCTTCGGGCCTTTGTGTAGCTTTTGCGATCGGAGCTTCTTGTATTTCATCTTCCCCCTTAGAGAGAACAATTTGTGAGATTAGTTGCTTGCCTTGCACTAACTGCTGGCCGTCGAGAGCTCATCGAGGCTTGACCTCTTTAGTCTAGGGTTTCCAATTGGAGAATGCTATTCCGAGCGTGGAGATGATACGCACAGCTCTTCAAATTATGATTCTTCATTGGAGGATGCTTCTGGGACTAAGTGTCGACCCATTGATCTGTATCGAGGTCATTGGCTTCCCAGGGCTTGCCTCAGGCAGATGAATCATTGTTGTCTTTCGCATATAAGTGGAATGTGTTTGGCTTCATCGTAGGACATTATGATTTTTGCATAGTAGCCTTTCCGTTCTGATATAAAGAACCGCATCCTTCTAGGTGCGAGAGTGTTAGTAAGTACTTTTGCTTTGTCCTGTTAGTTTTGCCATAGCCATGGAAATTGCTTTGGAGCAGATCCGACAAGGGGTCGGAAGTGCTACCTTCTGGCGTCAAGGAATCAAAGGAATTCATTTTAGCGATGGCATGTTTGCTAAGAGGGAACATTTTGAGATTGCGAGGAGATACTGCAAGTGGAGTGAAGGGGTAGTTTTGCAGGTGCTTCCCCCAATGAGGGCATTGAAAACTCCATTGATGGGTTCCAGAACGTGTATTTGTATCATTTAACTTTTGACCCCCTGATAGGATTGTGCTTGAGTTCTGTCTAAATATCGGGTCACTATGGCACAGGTTCACCCGTCGTTTTCGTAGACGGTATTGATGGTGAAGTTCTTTGCGGAGAAGGCCGAGCTCGAATTCACACTTGATCACCTTGTCAGGCTATACTGGCCCTTTTATCATCGAGGCGTGCTACCTATGAGGTGCTGCTCATCTACGCCCTTCGTTGTTGACGACAAGGAAGGCGGGGATCGGGAGTACGCCAATTGGTTTGTTCGGGTTCGGATGGCTGATATTATTCCTGTGGAGTTCTTGCCATTTATTGAAGGGTAGAATCAAGCATGTGAGTGAGGCGTTTGGCTCTTTTCCAGATGTTATATGTAGCAAAGTTCATCTGAGTAATAACATTGTTTCCTTTATTGCAACAACTTTGTGGACACCTAGTGAAGTTCACGATTTGCCTGGCTGCGTCTGGAATCTGGTGACCCATTCATCCCGTGACAAATGCAGATGGCCAGCTTGCTTTGTATCAGATGGAGAACGCCATGTCGAGGTATGTGCGTACATCACCTTTGTTTTGTCTTTGTATACCCAAGATAACATTTTACCCTTCCATTTGCGTCGGATTTTCCATTTGTATATATCAGGCTGTCCTTTAGGATGAGGCAAAGTTATTCTGAAAAGGGGGAGGTTCCAAGGTCCTTCGGTTTGGGGGATCATGGAGATGGGATAGGCACTTACTGCGTGATGGAACTTCTAGTGGCGCTAGTCAGGTTCACTTTTCTAGGAAAAGAAAACTACCCAAGTCTATTGCCACCAGGGTCCCGATTCCTAGCTAGCAGTTTCTTTGAGTGATTGTTCCATGCCTAAAGTGGATTCTTCCAGGGCCGCAGGAGAAGGATCATCAGATATGTGCTTCGACTTTGGGGAAGTCCGCTGGTTTCACTTTCTGGTGAGTTCATGTATAGCTTCCCTGAATTTCGTGCTTTTCTCCATCTATTAACTTGCCTTTTGCAGGCCTGCGATAGACTTAAGGCTGAGCTGCTCCATCAAGGAGCTAAGCTTTAGAAAATTTGGGATGAGTGTGAGTCTTTTAGGCTCCTTAACAAGAAGAGGGAAGCAAAGCTACAAAACTGGCGACATGAGGTGCACCGGATCTCGGATTATCAGAGCTATCTGTCGGAGCAGGTAATTTTTTGTGGTGCGCGCTTTACTCTTTTCTGATCTTGAGGATGACTTCCCTTTGTCGTATCAGTTGCAGAAGAAGTCGAAGGCTCTGGAGTGCATCAAAGGCGATGTCTACTACATTAGAATTTCTTGCGGGCAGCTGAGGGCTCAAGCTCAGGCTCAATCTTTGGAGGAGATGAGTGCTCTGGCCAGGGTCCTGCTCTCGAGGTCCAGCTCCGCTTGACTCAGGATAATGCCAATGTTCAAGAGGACATTCTTTGGAAAGTTGAATATGACCTCTCGAAGTGTAGGGGCGAGATAATTGACGCTCGGACATAGGCGGCGCTAGGTCAAACCAAGGCTACTTGCAAGATGGAAATTCGTGTGAAGGATACCGTTAATGCCCAATATTAGATGGTGTGGGCCCTTGAGTGGGAGTGGAGGATCGATGAGTAAGTTCACTGTAAATCTCGGAGAGAGGTGCTTAAGGAAATTACCGCAAATGGCTTTGTTCTCTCGGAGGAATTGGCTCAAGCGTGGGTGGATGATCGCAATGCTCGGTCACTTCCCTTCGATGTTGGTGAGGGTGATTTTGGCAAGTTGTAACTCTTTGGAGTGTAGTTTTTATCATATTGTAGCTTTGCTCTGAATATAAGTAGGACATACATATAGATGGAGAATACATTTTTTTGGCCGCGCATGATATATAAGGAAAAAGTTTGGAGTTTTATTTTTTTATACCTTTTTCCTACTATTGTTTTTGGTCAGGCAGGCTGGTCATGGCATTTGGTAAGGTCTCACTTGATCCAGAGCTGGTCGGACGGTCCACGGGACTACTAAGTGTGATTCTTGATGTGAGCAGGTGCTGGATCTTTGTGCTCGGCCTGGCGGTCATATTTACCTTGTTCCCTCAGGCATTTCTATTTTGATTGCTCCGGGTCCAGTCTCCGGCTCATATTGTGACTTGAGATCCAGATAAACCTTATGTTTTTGCTTGCCTGCATGGGCAAATGATACTAATTTTTGTGTGTTTTGGGTCGAGATGTCCTTACAGGAACTTGGTTAGAAGGTTTACTCAGTTGGCGATGGAGACGTACACATAGTGCCCTTAGGATTATTGAAGTTCTTGGGTCCATTCATCGGGTCGGACTGCGATCCGGGGTTGTAATCGACCCATTTGAGTTTCCCTGGTTTTCCCGTGGGTGATAATGGATTGCATGTCACTCTCTTGCACACCACACTTTAGGCGCATTTGCATTTCTTCCAGTCCAGTCTCCAAATCGTGTTGTGATACGAGCCATAATTGAACCAAATATTTTTTCTAGTCGCCGGGTGGCGATAGTGATATTTGCGCAATGCCCTTTGGCATGTTGCATTTCTCGGGTCTAGTCTCTGGATTTTGTTGTGATGTGAGCTATTATCGACCCTTGAATTACCGTAAACTTTTTGTTGGCGATAGTGTCCTCTCATTTCCCGTCCTTGGGCGTTTGTCTATTTTTGCACAGTATGTGAGCCGTGTTGCGACCCGAGTTATAATTGAACGATAAATCTCGTTGAGATCCTGGAAACACGAGCACTTATGCCGCACCCGTAGGCATATCGGGATCCTCGGGCACACTCATCGAATCACGCTGCAGGTTGAGATGTGATCGACCCTCAAAAAAGTTTATTTGAATTTTTTGGTGACGATGGCTCTTATGTCGTTTTGTCATTGAGACCTTTTAATCTGTGGCTCGCAGGCTAGTATAGTTAACTTTTTAATGTCGAGTATCCGAATTGGTTACCATTCAAGCTCATTTTAATTCTCAAGTTGTCAAGAATTTTTTGTTGGCGACACTGGCTCTTATGCTGTCCATCGTATAGACCTTTAAATATGCGGCCCGGAGGCAGTCGCAGAGACCTTTAAGTATGTGGCACAAAGTCTTTCTTAGCAGGCAACAATGGCGGTTATGCTATTTTTTCCCCGTGGGCATTGCATAAGCTTTGTATCCACTCATTAAGCACTTTTTGCAGTATTTTTCCTGGCCTGTGGTCGGTTCTAGAGGAACCTTGATTTCAAGTCATTGTCGACGATGATTTGAGCGCCTCATAAGGGTCATAGCTCGTGGGTCGATTAGATCGACGCTTTCCTATTTTCGAGCCGAAATCGTCAAAGGTCATTTTTGCATGTGGAGGGAAGCCTGTTTTAACCGGTTCTTTTCGAAGTATATCAGAGTAATGGCCTGTGATTTTTTAGCAACAGTCAGGTGTCCCTGAGTCGCGTTATTTGGGATTATCAGACATTTCGACCGTATTTGTATGCGTTTGTCCAGAGCAATTTGATCCCTTAGTGATAATTTTGGCGTCTACATCGAGGGTATTCCCTTTAGGGATTCTTATAAATACGACGTATAGCCCAAATATTGGGATTTTCATGCCTGTTGAGGTTTTATTGTTTTTTCATGCCTGTTGAGGTCTTATATTTTGTCATGCCTGTTGAGGTCTTACAGCTAGTCATGCCTGTTGAGGTCTTACAGTTTTGTATAACATATCTGGTTATGTCGAGGCTGCCCGTTTGGGTCTTACAGTTTCGAATTTTTCCAGTACATGGCAATTGGCAATAGTTTCCAGCTTATCGGGCTTGTTTAAGATTTGAATATCGTTTCTCTCGAACTTTGGAGTTTCCATTGCAAGGGATTTATAGACCCGGAGTTCCGACCATGAGGTCGTGCAAGTTGTCGTAATTCTTATGTTAAGTCTCCGAATATATCGGGACCCATTCGATGGAGAAGCATTTGCCACGAATATCATCGAAATAATTTTTCTCCAAATGCAAAATGCCGAGAAGATATCCTTTATTGCTTAAAGTAGATACATGAAGTGGTAGAATTTAAAAGATGTATCCTTCATTGCTTGGCATAGATATAGACTATAAATACGCTTTGTTTCACCGTCGTGAATTCGTCCCGTATGGGCTCGGCTCCTCTGATCGTCACACTTGCCTGTAGGATTCTGTCCTGAAGCCTCGACTTCCATTTGCTGGCTCTCTCAAGGGGAAGGTGCCCTTTTAGAAAAAACACGCCGTTCGTTGCCTGATTATAGATGGAAGGTCGGTGATCTTGACGGGTCCCCTTTTGAAGGGTATGCTTATTCTGCTAATAGACTTGCTGGTCGGACCTCCCTATGGGCTCCCACTCCATTCGAGGATAGAGAGTTCAACTGATCTTGTAGAGATCTTTGGTTTCCTCATGGATTTTAAGATTTTTGAATGCCTCGGGTTGGCTTCCTGTCGCAGGTTAGTGAAAAAAAAAGGAAAATGTGACAGTAATATAATGAAGTAACCTTCCCTTGCAGCGTGGCGTGTAGGTAATGCCTTCCGAGGCTCGATACCATGATTCTATCTTTGTCGGGTAATCTCACCCACTTGGCATAATGACACTGTGATTGTTTCTGGGTAATTCACCCGTTTCTATTTGAATAAAACGCTTGTACTTCGCGGGTTTGACATCGTAGTTCGATCCTGGGCGTGATGCATATAGGAAGGCTGCTTTCTCGATTGATGTGGCGGTTGACGTCTGGGATCCATCAAAGGATTAAAGTGGGGGAGCAATTTGGTTCGCTGGTCCGAAATGCCATATTTGGCTTTTGCCCAACATCGTTGGGTAATTGGTTGAAACGCTTGCATTTATGAACATATCCTTTATTTAAAAAGGGCTAAATGAGGGAGGGAGTTACCAGTGCGTGAACATAAAGTCAAGTGAAAAATCCTGACGTCCCTTTTCCTGGTTTGAAGGGGTGTCCTCTTGTTACACACTCGGATATGTCCTTTTCGGCCGACGAATTCTTTCTCTTTCTGTTCTATGGATCTTTGAAGAATGTTGTAGCCCTTTTACCGTCATGATAACACGCTGTGGTATGTCAACTTTATCTTTCCTGCTCCTATCACTCCTTTAATGCTCGATGATAATTTGTGGTGAACTTTACTAAACCAGAATGGTGATCGCTCTTTCGGGCTGGCGATCCCATACGCCCTGCAGTTCTCGCGCCCTGCAGTTTCAAAGGGGGAGTCTTGGTCAAATATGTCTGAGCCGCCCGACGTTTCCAAACATTCTTACGATGATCACGTTGTTTGGCACAGTTATGTCAAAATTGCACTCGGTTGGGCGGGATTCCTTTACCAGGTGCGACATGATGGATCTGGTCGCGTCAGATGTTCCTTCGGGATGTCGTCCCTAGGTTCTCTCTCTCATTCCTTCCCATTAGCTTCTTTGTCAAGAGCTGTTTGGATGTACCAAACTTAAGGAGGTTCCCAGATGGTTCTAATTTGTGGTTGAATATCAGGTGTGGTTTATCATGGTATTTCATTTCTTCCTTGCTCGACCTCGGGCGTGCTAGGCCCTCTCGGTATTGTTTTAATAATGTGGGTGCGTGCTTTTGCGGAAGACCATGTTGGCATGGCGAGTGAGCCCATGGGGCAAGGTGGCAGGTGATGACGTTGTGTTCATGGTTTCTTTTGGGAGAGTTTCTATGGGATTCCTTGAAGGGGCGGACTCGAACTCATCATTTTGTGGGTCGATTCAATCTTTCTGAGGAGAATCCCTAGTGCCATTGCCATGCCAGAATCAGTTAACGACTTGTTGCTACTTGACTTCCTGGATACCAGTTCGTTATGAGAAGGTTCCCTCGTTTCTTCCGCATTGGGGGTCTCCGGGAGATCTTGTAGCCATACGATAGTCAATCGTCATGCATGCATCATTAAAATGATAACATTATGATTACGTTCCCGTTTTAACTAGGCTGGAGCTTTCTAGAGCTTTCTATTGGTCAGTGAGCCATATGCTATCACCAGCGTGCGATGTTTCGTTGAATTATTGGGTGCCTCTTGAGCTCGAGTCCGCTTGAATCGGCCCACATGCATTATCAGAGTCCTATTTCATCTTACCAACCGTTGGAACAGCCATACTGCTCCTGCTGCGGTTCTCGGGGTAGCCATTCTCGATTTCACTTACCGAGCTAGATATTTACCTGTAATCAAGATATCTTGGACAAAAAAAGTGTGAATGATACCGTATGTTTGTGTGATGAATCCAGCAAGAAAATAATCACTATTATTTTTATTCCCACGGTGGGTGCCAAACTGTTTACGATGAAAATAATAATAATAATAAATTTATTAATGGGATTTTACAAATATGTGATCTATTCCCGAGCTAGTTTTTAGAGCAGTTGATGCTTGAAATGCTAAGCGTGAAGATGTGATGCGAGGTAAAGCAGGGTAATAAACAAACCGAGGGAGCCTGCTACTCAGGCGCGAAGTGGTCTGATGAAGGCCTCGGGGACGATATTTTAGTCGATATTTAACAACCAAGAACAATCGAGGGAGGGATAACAAGCAAGATATAATTAACTAAGGCTTTCCATAGCCGACATTGAGTTATACGGTGAAGCTTAAGCGATAAAACAATGAATGCGACGTGGCCTCGGGTCTGCATGAAAGAATAACTTAGTGGAAAAGAGAAAAGTTAGAGAAATACTATTTCGCTTATGGAGTGAATGGAGAAACATCAGTCCCTCACAAGGTAGGGTAAGTCCCCCTTATACAGGCGAGGGGACCTATAGTACATGTGTGTCATTTTTTAGGGTAAAAAGATTGTATGGCTTGACGCAAGACCTTATAGTAGGCTCTAGATAGGCCGGATTTTGTCGGGCATAGCCATGTGCTTAGGAGACTTCTTTTTTCATCCCGACCTCAGACCTTGCATTCTTCAAGCCGGTCTCCATCCAACCCCGAGGCTAAGCACTTGGTCGCAGTCTCCCACCCTCCAGTTCTCGAAAAATACTTTTGAGGCATCTCGATAGCAAAAAAGCAAGTCTTGTGATTTTGCCTCGCATAGGGTCGTAATGTGCCCTCGGAGCAAATATTGGAGGCTTATTGACGCTCAAAGAACCATCGTCACTAAAGTTTAACCATCTCACTTTTCATTTACACCTCATATTAACCTTTGCGCAGGTTTTTAACCGAGATAGTCGAGGTGTTAATCCAGCTCGAAAACCTTATGGTTTTAAAGCACACATTGCACTCTTTTCCTTCGAGCGAGTTATTACCCCGAAAAGGGTTTTACCGGCAAGGCTTTTAACGAGACAACATCCATATGCAACCTAAGGAAGACTCAACAAGTATTCAAGGCTTCTTTTTCAATCAACCTTGAATATTGGGGATCATCCCCCCGAAGGTTACCTACTCGGAGAAGCAAAGATACGCCAAATGGGATCTCGATAGGAAAATAATGTACCGGGCCAAACAGTCGAATGAATTGTGTCCGTATAGAACAACTGAGCCCATAACTACAAAGACAAATATACTTGTACCAAGTAATCAAAGAATACATCCCAAAAGCATTTTGCATTTCAAGGAAGCTCGATATTTTTGCAAAAAATGGCCCCAGAGCCAAAAAGCGTCCCAAATACTCGGGGACTGGCGTTAACAACTCAAAACAACATGACCCCTGGGTTGGAGCTTCAAGGTCGTATACCCTAAATGAGACAACAACAAGATCATAAAACAACTCTATAGTCAAAACGTCCCAAACACTCGGTGACTGGCATCAAAAATTCAAGGCCACATGACCTCTGGGTCAGAAACTCCAAAATTGTAAGCCATCAATAAGGCAATACAACGTTTACAAGTAATGGCTCCCGAGCTGAGAAATCCTCGATGACTCGGGGAGAACCGTCAATCGCCATCTCCATTAACTTATCAACGCCCGAGGCCATAAGACCACACCCGGGTAGCCTCTGTCTCGTAAGACCTTAAGAAAGGCATGAACTGCACTTGTACCAAATGAAAATATCTGTAAGACCCCAAGAAAGGAAGTAACAATCGATATACCAAGCCAAAACTGTAAGACCTAAAAGGCATGTAAAACTTGTAAGACCTTACTAAAGGCATAAAACCGATCTCAAAGTTAAGGCGATATATCAAACTTATAAGACAGCTAAAAAGGCATACCCTCGATATAGACGCCAAAAATACTTCACTCAGGACTGAAAGGCTCAGGCCAAACAAAAATGACTACGGTCACAAGGCTGTACAAGCCAAGCTAAGGCGACTCGGGGATGCCCGACCTTCACTATAAAATCACAGGCCTTCAATTACTTCGAAAAGAACCAGCTAATAGGATTCCCTCGACATAGGAAAAATATCTTCGTCCATGTCAGTTCCTAAATATAGGCTTTGAGGTACTCAGCCACCGAGCCAATTCTCCAGAAGTGCTAGATCATTGCACTATAATGACTCACAATCGTGGTTTCTATCAAATCGTCCATGTTCACGATAATGGAATTTTGAAAAGTCCTTAATGAGGGAAAAATAAAGCATGTAAGAGGTCGTATCGACCCAACATGTAAGATCCACTGCCACCAGCCATACAAGAGGTTGTACCGACCCAACGCATAAAATCCACTTTTGCCAGCCTATAGAAGAGATTGTATCGACCCCACGCGTAACAGCTTAAGGGCCAGCTTGAAATTAAAAAACTTTAGGGTCGAATGAGCTTGGGTCGATACCTGACTCGAAGACTGAACCCAAAATAGTTTACTAAATACTCCTAACAGCAAAAGCATAAGAGCTCAAATGTCGACTTATACATAAAGGTCGTACCGACCAAGCACGTAAGAGATTACGGGCCAGCCAAATGAGCCCCAGAGCCATACCACGAATCTAAGGATTTCTTTTAAACTCGAAGACCAATTCATCTGGCTAAAATAAAGGCAAAGAGAAATGCATGAAAACTAAAACCCCGAGATTCCTTTTATACACATATGTGAAAAAGTACAAGCTCCATTTACAGTATTCTTTGAAAATACTCTACGCATAATCGGAAAGAGAAGACCTAATCTACGTCCCCCTTAGGATATGGCCCATCGACCTCTTTCTAACTATCCTCAGCATCAGACAGAAGGGACCTCACATCGTGTACATCTATCTTTCCCCGCTTCACCTCTTCCGAGTGGTCAAACCCCCTCCACGAGGGTTTCCCATCGATATTTTCATCGAGCATATTCCTTGCTTCTGCTCACACGATCAAGATCCCTCCTCAGCTTAGCTCGAGCATTGACAGTGCCTTTCAAATAGACTGCCACTTTCTTCAATTCATTACGCCATTTGCTTGGGCATCCAAAACTTTGGTCTTCAACCTTCAACTCAGACTCGAGACTTGTAATCATATTCACTCGAATATAATCGTTTGCATGAGCATTTTGGAGTTGCACCTTGAGGGCAGAAACCTTTGCTAAAGAATCATTTTTGGTCGCAAAGTGGACATCTGCCCGAGTCTTCGGCTCGTTACACTCATGTTTAACCCAGACAACTTCGACCCAAAGTCGTTCTAGCTCATCCATTTTTTCCTTAAACTAAAATATCGGAATATTAATCTCCAAAAATGGAAGGGGAGCATACATCAACACAAAGTACAGGTTAACTGTCTTTTGATATTGCTTTCATAGTTTTGACTTCAATTTGCCTCATATCACAGGTATACCAGCTCATCTTCCTGTTTCATGCAAAGAAGCCTAATGGATTTTTTCCCATTCCAAATCTTTACGCAGCCTAGCCTCATCACGTAACAGCTCGGACTTAATCTTGTTAATAGACCGCAAAAGAAAGCTCAATAAAAAAGATGCAAAATTGAAAGAAGCATATATCAGCTACCAATCTCACCATAGAGCTAAGCCGCTGAGCCTAACCAATGGTAGAGCATACATCTGGAGGCTCCATTTTCCCCAAAGTGCCTTCAGTATGAGAACATGAAGGTGCCGGATGACCTTTTTCCTTCGAAGTACCTTCAATCGGAACGAGAAATTTTCGATAATAAAAGAGGTCTCTGAAGTCGGAAGATCGGCCAAATCGTCTCTTTTGAACCTCAGAGAAAGACTTTCCCCGCCGTGATCATTCACACATCAAAGACTCTTTCTGTTTATTATTGATCCTCGACACCTAGGTCGGCAATCTCTCCTCCTCCCCTAGGGGGCATGGCCTCCTCTAAAAAAAGCTCCAACACATGCGACAACAGAGTTAGTGCTAAAAAAACAAACTAACTTTCTGAGGTAACAAGCCACTAAACACCTACCATGATGCTTTGCCTGGCATCTCCCTTTGGACAGGTCTCACCATTTGCGCTTATCATAGGTCGAGCAAGGTGCCAGCTTACGAGACACATCTGCCAAATCGAGGACCTCTTTCGGCAACCAAGGAATCGCTTAAAAGAATTATATGAAAAGATTTATTTACGGAACCCACCCCCACTACGGATAAAGCAGTAAAAATACAAGTATACCACTTATATGTGAAATTCCATTTCATAGGAAATGGAAAAAACTCTCCAGGGATAATATCGATTGTTTGTGCTCGAATAAATTGGCTCATCCACCCTCGGTCCTCATCCTCTTCATTGTTAACAGTAGGGGACCGGGTGGATTCACATCGCAGAATAATCAAGCCCCGGTAATGCAAAGGCCGATATAACCTAATGAGATGGCTAAGGGTGAATTCAAGCCTGACCTTATCCACAGATTACCTTATCATCAACACTAACTTTTAAAAGAATGGGTGATCCTGCGCTAGGGTAACCTGATACCTCCTACAGAATTCAAGCACGACCCTGTCGGGGGAGCCCAACATAAAGGGATATGTATACATGCTCAAAACCCCTCGACATGGGTCATGATGCTCTCCTCCGGGGAAGGTACCTGAAGTACCACTCTTTATCTTCATCCGTAGTCTGTTCTAATCATCTCGAGGTGTTCCTACCCTATTGAGGAGATGAACCTCGATGCATTCTTTTGATGCCCTTGAATGTTAGTAGGTCTCTCCAACATATAGTTTCTCATCGAGACAAAGTGCCTCGAGGTTAGCTCACCAGATACCAGTGATATACCACCGACTGAATGCAAAACGGGGGAAAAACTCTCCTCTCCTTGATGAACGAGTTTTGATGTAGCAACTATGGTTACTGTAAAATAGGAAGAGGGGGATGAACATTTGGGCGAAGGTTGTGCATTAAAATGGAGAAAGAGCTAGCACAAAGAAAAAATGTTCTTTGAGAGGATGATTACCCAGAATAGCAGAATCACCAGTTAAGAAATGAGAGAATACATATATATAGGCAAGCGGCGACTGTTCACCTATCTAGAAGACTAATAAGGTCTGACCATGACAACCACTTTTTGGAAATTTACTACTGAGACCACTTTGGGGCCCCGCTACTGTGTCGCATGAATAATACTGTCACACGGTGCTCAGGATATATTGAGACCTTGAGGATTTCTACAATTTCAGGCATCGGCTCCAAAGAAGCTATCAACCTAATCTTGAGATGGTGCCCGATCTCGAGGTCCCCGATTACTCCATGTATGGACTCCGAAGAGCCAACATCAAAATCCGAAGGCTAACTCCGCATGAACACTGGAATATAAATAATTCAAAGACTTGAAGCAGAAATATTTCTTGCATTGCCAAAAAAATATATTTACAAAGGGCGACTTTACACGACCTGTTTCCCCACGAATACGTAAAAAAAAGAAAAAAATAGAAGGAAAGGCGATGAAAGCCTACTTTTCATCGTCACTACCCTCTAAAACATCTAGGTACCTTCATCCAAAGCAAATAAGAGCACCAGTTCTCCCTACAACCCTTGAGCCTCCTCGATCTCAGCTGAGAGATTGACACCTTTAGCACTAGCTTCCTCTAAGGCTTGCCTCCTTGTCTTTGTACTAGTGTGGGCGACAGTCTGAGTTAGCTTTTGCTCGGACTCCACCGATATATCTCGGCCTATTTGATTCGCAGTGGCAGTGCCCCTAAGATAAGTAATGACTTTTTGTTTGACCTCGAACTTCGCCGCAGATAGAATAACAATCTGTTCTCGATAATTTAGGAGAAGACCATAGGTGGATGCCAATTCAAAGGTCACAATCTTGGTTTGCCTCCTCAGCTCGAGGGAAAGATAAGCTAGTAAACATCATATTATGATAATGACGAACAAATTTACAAATAACAAGTTACCTGCTCGTCAAGGTCAGCCTTTTCTTGGAGAACTCCCTCTAAATTCACCCAAAGCTTGCTTAACTCCTTCTCCTTTCAGGCAGAGAGGCCTCCAACTCATGAAGTACCGAGGTGAACATCTTGATCTCCTTTACATGGCATGAAAGCTTGTCTTAGAGTATAGAGAAGTAATGATCCTACATATTCTTGGCCTAGAACGAAACAGAAGAGTCAGAAAAACAAGGTAAGGTATTTGAAACTAGAAAAGTGCACATAAAAAGCTATTACATAGAAATCTATTGGAAAAGAAGTGATCAAATTATTGTCTATAATATTTATTTGTAATAACATTCTGGGGTGTTAGTGAAATTGGGAAAGGCATTTTTGTATACTTGCAACAAATCATATAGAAATAATGTGTACAGGTTCAACAATGTGCTATTGCATGCTCAATTAACGTGTGTTAGAAATCCTGCCAATAATTTCAATAATATATTATTTCATGCTTAGTTAATGTGTGTGAGAAATCATGCACATAGGTACCCTATTATGTTCAACCATTATATATTAGCAATCCTGCCTATAGTTTCAATACTTGGTTTAATTTTGTTTTGCTTGTTAGAAACCATGCCTATAGGGAATTGTTTATTCAATGTGCGTGCAGTATTTTGTTTACATGCTAACTTATTCACAAATTTTAGAAACCATATCCATAGGATCTAAAATCAGATCAAATTTTAGAAAGTATGCCGATATGTTTTGAATACGTTTAATTAGCATTTCTCCCTGTTTGTTCACGAGTTTCCAAACACTATGTTGTTACTCTCACTAGAAAACTTGCCTATAGGGTCGAATAAATGATTTTGAATGTGCTTCTATAATTAACTCTATTTATTATAGTGTAAAACGCCTACACATAATGCATATAGGTTCAAACCTTATGTTTAAAATTAGTAGGCAAATCATATAGGTTTTGGAAAGTATAATGGGTTTTGCACATAACTATCCGCCCATTAAATAAACATTCATAAAGAGATCTTGTCCATAGGTTTTGCACTCTTATCTATTTAAAATCACTAATTGAGTTTATTAATCTGACTTGCGTGCATTTGTTATCTAATTGCGGAGGCCAACTTGAGCCCTTTACTTGTTTATATGTGAAAATCCAACGTGTTTTGTATGTCACCTAGCTTTTGACATTTGAGCAGCCTAAGTTAAAGTCTAGAACCACCCTCAAATAGAGGTCCAAGTGCCTCCTGGACAATAGGCATGGGATGGGTAGTGCACGCATAGGACACAACTTAGAATTGACTAGTGTGCTTCAGGTAAACAACATAAAGATAGTAATTGGGTAGCAGGAGATGATAGTTTGTACCGCTGAATAATACGAGTAACACCCTATCTCGAAGGAGTTATGAAGTATTATTTATGTTGCAAGGGGTGATCCTTTAGGCTATATAACTTAGGACACCTCCTCCATTACTATTAAAAATGAATCATTTATCTCATTTGTCCAAACTGCTTCCTTTCCATTTGACTAATTCATATAATTTAGTTCGGTCAAGACCCACAGTTATGGACCTCGAAGAGTACCTAATACCTTCTCTTCGAGGTACTTTCGATCCCTTACCTGATCTTTGGTTATGTAAACTGGTCAAACAAAGTTATATGCAAATAGGTGCCCTAACGCACCTTATTCCATTAGGGGATGACTCTCTCTTTTAAAATGCTTTCATAAAGGAGTTGTCACGTGTCGAAACCCAGTTTCATGTGAAAAAGGGGTGGGCAACAGGTTCTAATCATGGATAACCGATCTTGGCTACATGTGATCCACTTATTAAAGCAAGAGAGGGAAAAATGGTTATGGGGGTGGACAACGAGAAAGAAGTTTCTTATGTCTACAGGGCGATCTAACTTCCCCGCCATTATGAGGAGCTCTCTATGATATCAGTTGTGGAAATGGATGAGCAACTTCTTAACACGAGTGTATATCTAGAAGATTCTCTAGAGATGCATTCGTGTCGTTAGATAGCTTGGAGATTGATGATGAGGTTGAGGAGGTGATGCATATTCTAAATGCATCATGTGCTTACATGCAGAGATTAAACCCCTTTGAGCCCCTAAATAGGCCGAGTAGACCTCCTCCAAACCGTCGATCGAGGAAGCTCCAAAATTGGAACTTAAATCTCTACCCACTCACATGCCTATTTGGATTGTTATGACACTTTTCCAGTTATTATTTCTTCTGAATTATCTAAATTGCGGGAAGAAAAGCCGTTGAGAGTGATACATGAGCACAAGCAAGAAATTGTGTGGACGATGTGTGACATTAGAGGCATTAGTCCATATTTATGCATGCATAAAATCCCCAGGGAGGATGGTCACAAGCCAAGTGTAGAGCAACGACACCGTCCAAATCCAATCATGAAAGAAGTGATAAGAAAATAAGTGATTAAGTGGCGTGATGCAAGTGTTGTATTTCCAATCTCTGATAGCAAATGGGAAAGCCCTGTCCAATGTGTGCCTAAGAAAGGGGGATGACTGTAGGGTAAATGAAAATAATGACCAGATTCCCATTAGAACTGTCATTGGGTGGAGAATTTGCATAGACTATAGAAAATTAACCAATGCCACCCGAAAGGACCACTTTCCCCTCACCTTCATTGATCAAATGCTTTAGATTAGTTGGACATGAATACTACTATTTCCTAGATTTCTATGGAGGGTATAATCAAATTTTTATAGGCCTAGAGGACCAAAAGAAGACCATATTTATGTGTCCCTAGTTCACGTATGCGTTCAAGAAAACGACCTTTGTTCTCTGTAATGCACCTGTGACTTTTCAAAGGTGTATGATGGCTATTTTTACCAACATAGTTGAAAGATTCGTAGAAGTGTCCATGGATATTTTTTCTGTGTTTGGATATTCTTTTAATAAATTTTTAATGAACCTTGATAAAGTGCTTGCTATGTGTGATTAGACGAACTCGGTGCTAAACTGGAAAATATGCCATTTCATGGTACGTGAAATTATATTCCTAGGGCACAAAGTGTCCAAAAGTGGTTTGCAGGTCGACAAAGCAACGATGGAGGTTATTGAAAAATTGCCTCTACGGACATCCTTCAAAGGCATATATAGTTTCTTAGGCCATTCAGTTTCTTATCTTCGTTTCATTAACGATTTTTTAAAAATTACTTCTCCTTTGGGCAGGCGTCTTAAGAGAGATACCCCCTTCAAGTTTGATGATGTCTATGTAAAAGTATTTGAGTAGTTGAAGGGAAGGTTGGTGATTGCACCAATTATCACTTCCCCGGATTGGGCGCTGCCATTTAAATTAATGTGCGATGTGAGTGACATAACAATCGAAGTTGTTTTGGGGATAAGATTTTTCACTCCATTTATATGTGAGAAATACTTTGAATCCAGCCCAAATGAATTACACTATTACTAAAAAGAGTTTCTTGCAGTGATATGGGCATTTTACAAGTTCAGATCCTATCTAGTGGGAGCAAAAGTCATCATCTACACATATCATTGAGCTATCAGATGCTTGTTTGAAAAGAATAACACCAAGACGAGGCTGATTCGTTGGATCCTCATCTTGTAATATTTTGAATTAGAGATCCGAGATCGAAAAGGGACAGAGAATTAAGGCACTGATCACTTGTCCAAACCAAAATATCGAAGCCATGTAGCAGAAGGAGGGTCGATCAACGAAATATTTCTGGATGACCAATTATTTGCAATCAACTTAAGTTAAGCCCCATGGTGTGCAAATTATGTGAATTTTATTAGAAGTGGGCCGACACAACCAAAATTGACACCAAATAATAGAAGAAGGTTTCTGCATGATGTGAGGCTCTACATGTGGGATGAGCCATTCCTATAGAAGCAATGCACAGATCAATTGGTATGAAGGTGTGTCCTGAGGAGAAGATGAATGCAATATTTCATAAATATCATGTTTCTCCATATGGAGGTCTCCATGGAGAGGGGGACATAACTGCCCAAAAAGTGCTGCAATAGGGTTTCTATTGGACAAACTTTTTTAAGGATGCACACGCCTTTGTTAAAGAGTGCTATATGTTCCAAAGAGCAGGAACAATCATGAAGAAGCATGAGATGTCATTGCAAAACATTTTGGCAGTAGATCTCTTTGATGTTTGGGGTATTAGTTTCATGATACCGTTCACATACTCTAATGGTCACAAATACATCTTAGTGGCGGTCGATTACGTATCTAAGTGGGTGGAGGCCATTTCTCTTCCCACTAATGACGTAAAGGTAGTGGTAAACTTTGTATAAAAGCATATATTTACACATTATGGGACTCCAAGGGTGATAGTAAGTGACAAAGGAACTCACTTTTGTAACAAATTGTTGAATAATTTCTAGCAAAGTATGGAGTTAAACACAAGGTTGCCACCGCCTATCACCCCGAAACGAGTAGTCAAGTGGAAGTGTCAAATAGAAAGGTGAAGCAGATTCTGGAGAAAATAGTAAGTGGAATTAGGATGAACTGGACCAGAATGTCGGATGATGCATTATGGGCATATCAAACTGCATACAAGACCTTTATAGGTACTTTTCTGGTTGATTTATGGGAAGGCGTGCCGCTTGCCCATCAAACTTGAACACAAAGCCTGTTGGACGATTAAAAAGCTAAATATGGATATGGACTTGGCCGGTGAGAAGAGGTTACTACAACTGAGCTTGATGAGCTTTGATTACATGTGCATGAAAATACCAAATTGAATGAAAAAAGACCAAGAGATGACATGACAAGCATATCCAACATCGCGAGTTTGAGCCAGTTCAAGAAGCTCTCTTGTTTAATTCAAGGTTGAAGCTTCTCCCCAAGAAAGATTAAATCTCGAGGGGCGGGTCATTTTATTATAATAAGTGTGAGCCCTCATGGAGCTGTGGAATTGCATGATATGAGCTCTAGTAGTACATTCTTGGTAAATGGGTAGAGAGTAAAAAATTATTCGGGTTGTTACATTGCACGTTAGAAGACTTAGGTGGACTTCGCCGATACTTGAAAATGTTTTGAGTCGTGCTGCGACATTAAATAGGCGCTATTTGGGAGGTAACCCATTTGTTAAATTTTTATGCTTCTATTCCTTTTAGAATATTTTAGATAATTATAGTTTAGGATCGGTAGGATTTTAGGTATTTTGAGGCTTGTTTGGGTAGGTACAAGCATAAATTGGACACAAAATAAGTACATAATAAAGTCAGGGTGCAAAACGTTGAGCTAAATATCGTAAATTAGGAAAACTCTGTGAAAAATAGCCTAGTGCGCTGCACGGGGCATCGTTCCATGCACCGCACCAGGCCAAATAGCTCTCAGGATAAAAAGAAACCAATCTCTGACAAAACACACTACCGCGCATCGTGGGGCGCCTTGCTCTTTAACGCAGTAATACAAATTAATTTTAAAAAATATTTTATGTCTTTTAATTAAAACACCCCCCCCCCCTTCTCTTTTATTTTGTCTCTCAGCTCTACCAATTCCCCCATTCTCCTTCTTCTCAACTTCCTTGCACACATAACTCAAATTCTCTCTATGCATCTTCAAGGCTAGTCTTTGTCTCATCTCGTCACTTATCTTCTTTCTTTTTTGTAGTAGATTGAAGTATTTAACCAGTTTTAGTTATTTTGAAACAAACCCTAGGTAGATTTATTTGTGAATTTTCGTTTAGTTTCTTTGCATATTATGGACGAAAATAGGGCTTACCTTGTGGGGGTATTTATTATTCTTATGATGGTGGAAGATTTTTGGTGTGTTTTGATGATGTTAAATTTAATTATGTTGAAGTTTTGTAGGGGTGCTCATGTTGCAAAATTTATTGAAGTTTGGTGAATAATTGGTGCATTTGATGCTATTGTGAAGGTGCGAGGTGTATTTCTTTTAGTTATATGGTGATTCTACCCCAATTTGACTTAAAATTATGAATGTACAAGATGTTCCCATAATTTGTTTGTTGAAGTGCATTCGTGACAACAAATTGTGTAGTGTGTGCAGTGTTGCAAAAATGAGAAACAAAGTACTTTGTGGGATGTAATGATTGATGATAAGTGTGGGGTTTGATGCCATGTTTTATGCTGTCAAAATTTAACTCGTTAGCCCCAGTTCTAATTTATTTACCACCCCATGCTAATATGTTGTTATGTTGAGGGTCCGATTCATGCTATTGTGCTTGAATATTGTTGTATTGTATACTAATTTTGTTAGTAGTAAATTAGACTAAACTCTTTTTTTTCCTTTTTCATGTTTACTAGTTTAGCTTCTTAATAACTATAAATTGAACATGTCTCTGATAATCATTACAACTAGCAGGCAGGTCTGATTCGAACTTCTTATATGAGTTATGTAATAAAACACTTTGCCTCATGTGTCTAAATTAATCTGTCCCCTTCATCTTTAATTTTAATCAGACCTTAACAGTACGTGTATGTCATGCTAATTATATGCTTTCTCTGTCTAAGGGGGATATATATGAGCCATATTTGTTATGTGCTTTCCCACAATGTGCGATATGTGTTTTTCTATGTCATCTTAGAATTTTGCCTTTGTATGGCCCTATATTTAAATGTAAAAGACTTGTTTTAAACTTGTAAACATGGTATGTAGATGCAGATTTTGTTTAAGACCTATAAACACGATACCCAAATAAAATTGAATATGCAGAATTGAACAATCCTACAGGCATAATTTCAATATGAACTTGAATATGTAGAATTCAAAATGAATCTATAGGCATGCATTTGGATATACAGAATTCAGAATAATCGTATAGACATGATTTCTATATGAAGTTAGATATGCAGGAATATAGTAGTCCTATAGTCATAATTTCTATCCTTTGCATACATAGTTACCCCTCCTTTTTACTAACCATCCCAAGTATTTATTACAAATTATTAGATGCTGGAATAAAATTACATCAGGAAAAAAATAGCTAAAAGAAAAGCACAACCAGAGGAGGCCTGATTCTTGACTTCCTCTCTGAGTTATGCGATAGACCGACTCAGAAGACCATTCAAAAGACTTTCTCAACTTGAGTGTGTCGCAGTTCCCTAAGAGCCTCAATGTGACTCCCGGCAGTGCTCGCACCCAAATTGTATTTTCAGAACAGGGACCAAGTGTAGTGTAGAAGAACCAGTCCTCAAATGTCCAAGTTTAGAGGGAGCTCAATGGGTCCCAAAGCAAGGTTCACAAGAGAGGGGGGGGGAGGCATAACTTAAAGTCTAAGAGAGAGTGCAAGTGCAACAACTAAACTATTAAGAACTAGCAAAGTAAAGAAAAAAGGAAAGGGGTGCTGGGAAATAACAATACAATTGATACCTCTACACAAAAGGGGTCAGGGGGTTGGGAATTGATTGTAAAGAGCCCATTAATTGGTTTAGGCCATGCACAACAATAGGGAATGTGGTTATGATCATAGAACCAATCAGAATATACAACATACAATGGTAACATGTGGTTATGATCCCAGGGGCATCAAGTTTGAGTCATAGGCAGCAATACTTTAATACAGTCATGCCTCAAACAACCATCATTGTCAAACATAATTACAACACATAATAGATGCAGAACATGTAGAAATAGAATGTTAATATCAAGTGCTGAACTAGACACAAGCAACAGACAAAAGGGATAAAAGCATGAAATAAATACATTGTTGTGGTGCTAGAGTCTTAATTAGAACATACCAGTTCAAAAAAGCAAATAAAGTAGAAGTAGATAGCAAGACTTGCAAACAGGCCACAGTACAAGTAACGTTTCAGAATACTTTTGAGTCTAAGTGTGAGTTAAGAAAACTAGGAGTGTTCATATGTCTCTTTGCTAATGAAATAGCAGGTATTTATAGTTTAAAAACAGTTAGAAAATAAGGTAAGGACGGTAATTCAACAATAACTATGCAACTATGTGTCAATTAAAATTAAATTAATACCAAACACATCCTTTAATTAAGGAACTAAAACCAAATAGTAGTGGTAAGAAAACTTTAAGGAAGTAAATCAAGTAAGCATTTTATGCAAAGTAGACAATTAGGGATAAACACATATGGGTTCAATTAAGGGGAGAATCTTTGAAATACACAGTTAACCAAATTAGGTAAGAAACACAATAAAATTAATCAGTACCTAGTAAATTATCACGACCCAATTTCCAAACCCGGTCGTTATAGCGCCTCTCGGGAAGACAAGGCGAGCTAACTAAGCCAAATCATGTTTTCAAAAATTATTAAACATGAAGGAATAAATAAATACAACTTAACAATAATAATAACGAGTATTTACAACTCAATACCACATGACCGAAGTGTCACAAGTCAAGAGCATCTAAAGAAACCTGAACATAACTACATGGCCAATAATATACCAAAATAACTGCTGGAATTCTAAAGACAACGACCGATGCCACGAATGCTGGCAGTCACCTTGCTCAGCTTCAATAGTAATACCTTCAATCAGCTAATAACCCGCTACCGGGTGAACAATATCTGCAACTCCACGCGAGGTGCAGGGAGTAAAGTGAGTACTCCAACTCAATGAGTAATAAAGATAAATAATAACTGAGTAGCAAGAAACCACGTTAAGCAAGTCATCATGCTATATGGTACAGTGTAACCCCTTGAGAAAACAGTGAAAACATGAAAATTCTTTAGAAAATATCTTGACTCAATTCAAAACATCTTTTGAAAATATCTTTTTCCAACAGTTAAGCAAATGAACGCATAGACAGATAGTGCAAATCAGCACATAAGTCAGCCACTCGGGCACATCACTCCACTAACAATTAACACTAGGGTATCTGGTAAATAGTGCAAGAAGTAGCTTGGATGCCAACGAAATGAGAGTGCTGAATGTAATGACAACTAGTACAAATAGAAACAAATGTATGAGTGCTAGGCAATGCATATAATGGTATGCTTTGGTACCCACTGCAGTCTATAGTCCGATCTATTTAACGTCGACGGCGCTCACTGGGTATGTAAAGACTCCGGAGGGGCTCCTATAGCCCAAG
This sequence comes from Nicotiana benthamiana, assembly GCA_034376525.1. Classification (NCBI taxonomy): domain Eukaryota; kingdom Viridiplantae; phylum Streptophyta; class Magnoliopsida; order Solanales; family Solanaceae; genus Nicotiana; species Nicotiana benthamiana. The sequence goes on along the minus strand of CM067329.1, from coordinate 132,691,947 downwards.
CGCAATATCAAGCCATCTCGTGGCATCAAGCGGGCCCTCAGCCTCAATATAACACCACTGCGGTGTGCAACCCGAGCCATCCAAATATTCAGAAATCACTATGACACTCTGCGGTGCTCAGCCCGATCCATGCTTAGTAGAGAAATGCACATAATCCACTTGGGCAATATTAACAAGATAGTCCACAGCTCAAAATGTCAATAAAATATTATTTAAGTTTTAAAATCTTAGAAAAACGGCTGAGTTTGCAAAGCAGTATTAAAACCTTGGGCCGAGATCAAATAATATGCAAAATAATGCGAAACAATAGTGATATCAATCCCTGAGGGATTCACATAGTTGGCACGAAGCCCAAACATGGCAATCAGCCCAAAGTATGATGATAACAAGTAGTTTTAATTAAATACGCGGTAAAATCTATAACCGGGGCAGACCAAGTCACAATCCCCAAAGGTGCTCTACCCCACGCTCATGGCCGGTGTGCAAGTCACCTCAATACAACACTATGATGTGCAAATACGGGGTTTCAAACCCTCAGGATATCATTCACAAGTATTACTCACCTCGAACCGGTAAAATCTCTAGCCCACGATGCCCTTGCCCCTCAAATCGGCCTCCACGCGCGTTGTATCTAACCAAAACCAGAGCGAATACATCACAATATGCTAAGGGAACAATACCCAATTAAAAAAAATCGAGAAATAACAAGAATCTCGAAACTAACAAAACCCGAGCCCCGGGTCAACTCTAAAAAATTACAAAACTCACATTACCAGATCCTCGTCTCGCCATGAGTCCATACATACCAAGAACTCCCAAATCCGAGATCAAATGACATATCAAGTCCCAGTTTTATATATAAAAAATGCAAGCCCTAGTTCATCAATTTTAGATTTAATTTCCATGAATGTCTAGACCAATTTCACAATATAATCATGTTTTTAGTTCATTGAACTTACCTCCACTCATTCCCCTTGAAAACCCTCTTCAATTTCTCCCAATAGCTCTCAAGGTGCTCAACAACGGAGGAAACTAAACCCCCAAGTCGCGGATGAAATGTTTTAGAAACCCATTATGCCTGCCCAGATTTCATCTACGCGATCGCATACAAGACATTGTGATCGCATAGGGTAAAAATATTTACCTGTGATTAACCCTATGCGATCACATAAGGGACCCCACAATCGCATTGAACAAACAACTTTCACTCTATGATAGCATATACATCATCGCATAGAACAAAAATTCAGACTCCAAAATTTTCCTCTATGCGATTGCAACACTGACACACGATTGCATTGAACAAATGGCCATGGCATCAAAATCCTTCTATGCGATCGCAACCCTACTCATGTGATCACATAGAACAAATGCCTGCAACACTGATCTGCAATTTTCTGCAACATCCCAAGTCCAAAAATCTTCTGTTTAGCCGTCCTAAATCACCCCGAGGCCTTGGGGACCTAAACCAAAAGCATCAACACATCCTAAAACATCATACAAACTCATTCCAATCATAAAACACATCCAACAACACAAAAATCATCAATTCATGGCGGATTCAAGTCTAATTCAACCAAAACTTTCGAAACTCACATTCGATCAATAACCCACCAAACGACGTTCGAATGACCTGAAATTTTCCATGTACATCACAAATCACACTTCAAAGCTGCATCAACTCTCGGAATTCAATTCCAACCGTCGGATCAAAATCTAACCTATCAATCGGAATTCGCCAAAATACTAACTTTGCCAATTCAATCCTAATTCTACATCGGACCTCCAAAATTGACTCTAATCATACTCCTAAGTCACCGCTTCCCGAAGCTAACCGAATCACCAGAAATCACATTCGGACCGTCTAACTCATAAGTCAACGTACGATTGACTTTTTTTTCAGTTAAAGCTTGGTATTTATATATAGCAAAAATAAGGATGTATAAGTGTTCCTGCGCATAGCCGATTGGACAATCAGCTACTGGTGCTATTTACATTTCAGTTTCTACGAAACTACCAAAAGAAGCGCAGACTCATATGTTTGAGTTCAGCAGGTAACAACACAAAAATAGTTAGTTACGAAAAGTAGTTGAGTTGTCGTAGACCATTCTACCACCTTTTGCTATGTCTCCCACGAATGTGAAGGAGTAATGCAATCTCTCTAGTTGTTCTATCTTCATTATAAGTCAAGTTCTGAAATCGAGCTTTGTTCCTAGCCTGCCATATTAATGCTACAGCATGCACAAATGCAGCAGCACTAATGGCATTCCTCCATGCACGACTGCAAGCCTTACTGCAGATCCATTCTAGTTCTCTGTTCCAGTCAAGTACTGATCTTGAATATCCCAACCAGCAGCCAATTCTGGACCATAGACTATTGGTAACAGCACATTCAAAGTAGAGATGCTGGAAAGTTTCCACCTGTTGTTTGCAGAATACACACATTGAAGGGAGTTGAATACCAAAGTTTGCTAATATGTCCACAGTAGGTAGCCTTCTTTGAGAAGCCAGCCAAGCTGTGAAACTGTGTCGAGGCAGTACATTTTGAACCAGAAGCAGATTTCTCCAGTCCACTCTATCGAATCTAGGGAGCATGTTGATATATAGTTTCTGGATGTGGAGTTTGTCAAGGCAACACACAGTCTTGAATCTGTCATTCAAAGTACCCTGTAGCTGCTGGTTTGACATAAGATCCTCTCTGCATTGAATGATCTTCCTGATGACCCATGCTGCTTGTTTGGGCACATTGACTGAGCCAATATCAGCTCTTTTGATGTAGTAGCAGTGAACCCAGCGTACCCATAAGCAGCCCTTCTTCCTTGCAAGGTCCCAAAGTAGCTCTATGATTGCTGCTTTGTTCCAGATGGTTATATTCAATATATTGAGACCTCCAGCAGCTAGGGGTCTGCAGACTCTATCCCAAATCACTAGGGCTCTCTTTGGTACCCCTGCAAGGTAGATAGCACTCTTGCTTGTATTTGCTTCTAGTCTAGAAGCCTTAGAAAATTGAAGGAATGTCTGGTGTAATACCTGAATGGAGATGGTGTCTACACGACAGAACATAAGTAGATCATCTACAAAGCAAATATGTGTACAGTTGAGCTGCCTGCACTTTGGATGAAAGTTGAAGTTTCCATTCTTTTCCAGTTGCCCCATGCTTCTGGTCAGATACTCCATAGCTAGCACAAACAGATAAGGAGACATTGGATCCCCTTGTCTTATCCCTCTCCTGGCATTGAATGGTTTGGTGAGTCCTCCATTTATTACTAAGGAAAAGGATACAGTAGTGGTACAGGCCATAATCCAGTCAATGAATTTGGCTGGGAATCCATAAGCTACCAGAATCTGCTGCAAGAAAGGCCATTCCAGTGTGTCATAGGCTTTTCTCAAATCAACTTTCAGCACAAAGCGAGGGGAGACACCCTTCCTAGAGTAGCCTTTGAAAATCTCATGGCTGAGGAGGATATTGTCAGCAACACTCCTTCCTTCAATGAATGCAGACTGTGCTAAGCCAACTAATTCAATGATAACACCTTGCAGTCTTTTGGTAATGATCTTTGATATAATCTTGTACAAGGTAGTGCAGCAAGCAATGGGTCTGTAGTCATTTACTGTGGCAGGAGAGCTGACCTTGGGTACCAATGCAATAGCTGTAGTATTGATCATATGAGGCATTGTGCAAGAGGTGAAGAATTCCTTTGTAGCAGCTAAGATATCATTCTTGATTACTTCCCAGTTTTTTATAAGAAACTCCACAGGATAGCCATCACTCCAGGAGCTTTATTCTTTGGCATATCAAAAAGTGCTTCAGACACCTCCTCCATAGTGATCTCCCTAAGCAGCATCCTCTGTTGATCTAGGGAGAGGCACTAACCTGTTTTGATGGTAGTAATATCCACACAAGGCAGATCCTGAGCACATACTCCCATCAGACCTTTGAAAACTGTAAGGAACTCTTGCTCCACATCTGTTGGTTCAGTGAGCTTTACTCCTGTGGCAGTGTAGATTGAGTTGATAGTATTTTGGCTTTGTCTTATCTTCCATTGGGCATGGAAGTATCTAGTATTTACGTCACCACAGTCAATCCAGGTAGCCTTTGATTTGTGTCTCATCACTTGCTCTTCCACACTGCTCCATTTCTCTAATTCTGCTAATGCTGACATTTCCTCAAGTAGTAGTTCATGTGAAAGTGGGGTATTCTGCATTTGAGTCTAGATAATGTCAAGAGATTCTCTGGCTTGGATAAGTTTCTGACTGTAGGATGCCATATGATTGTTAACCTCTTTTAACTGCTGCTTCAAAAGCTTCAATTTAGACCAAAACCTGCTGCATAACATTTCCCCTGCACTCCTGTCTCCATACATGCTTGACTATTTCTTGAAACTGTGGAAGGTCCATGATACCAATGTAGAGTCTGAAGGGCTTAGGGTGCAGAAACTTCTGGCTACCCAACTTTGATGAGAATTGGTGTATGGTCTGAGACTTAGGGATTTAAGAATTCAGCTGCAATATGTCCATACTGTTGCACCCACTTGAATATTCCCAGTGCCCAATCTATCTTGCAGTAGACTCTTGTTGAAGAATGCTGTTTGTTTGTCCAGGTACAATCCCATCCTATCTTCCTAAGGGGAGTAAGGTTCAAGTCATAGATGAACTGCTTGAATCCTCTAACCTCAGCCTCAGTAACAGTAGAGCCAATCCTATCGTCAGCAGATAAGACAGTGTTGAAATGTCCACTAATTAACCAAGTGTGTTTGTTAGGAATAGAAATTCCTTTAAGGTCACTCCATAATCTATCCCTCTGGCAGGCAGTGTTGTGGGCATACACAATGGTCAATTGAGTTGTGGTATGGCTAGAGGGGTCCTCTATATAGCAGTGTACAAATTGGTCAGAATGATAGGATATGGTAGTCTGGATGTGTGGTTTCCAGAGCAGCCAGATTCTACCATTAACTGCCTCTGAGTAGTTGCAGAATACCTTCCATCCCTGTGCAACCTTCTTTTGGATTTTTAGAGCTTTATGTTGTTTTACTCTTGTTTCAAGAAAACCCAAAACATCCACTTTATTAGCATTCAGAAAGGCTTTTAGTTCTTTCTACTTATGGGCTAGGTTCAGCCCTCTTATGTTCCATGTGACAATGATCATAAACACAAGGGGCCAGGATCAACCTGCTGGCCTTTCCTGCCAGCATCTAAAACCTCATTGACAGCCTCTCCTTTATTGCATTTATCAGCTGATGCAGTTTTTAGGATAGTGTTTCTGTTATCCTGTGTATTGCCTTTTGGACCTCCAGATGTTGACTGTATTTGTGCTTGCTGAGGAGTTGCTACACCTACATCAGTTTTTTGAGGCTTTGTAGGCACTACAGCTTTTACCTCTCCAGCAGTGAGGTCTACAGTGACTTGATCCTGCCCTTTCTTGCCATTTCCAACCAATGCTGCATTGATAATCCTGGCATCACTTGCATCTCCAGATGTCAACTGTACTGGTGTTTTCTGAGGAGTAGTCAGCACTGCATCAATTACCTGCACTACATGAAGTTCATTCACCTCAACAGCAGATTGAGTGCCTTGAGGTATTTCAGCAGCAGGAGCCTTCTTTACAGTCCATCTCTGTCTGTTTGCTTTTGCAGGCTTCCTCTGTCTCCTAGGGCCCTCCTGGTGGTCCAAGTTTGTATTTCCATCCTTCTTGACATTAAACCAACAGTCTAGGGAATCATGTCCAAACTTTAGACAATGATTACAGAATTTGGGCTTCCAATCATATTCAATAGTTTGGATCTTAGGACCATAGGGGGTATCAATGTCAATCTGGTCAGGTAATGGTTGGGATGCATCAACCTCTACCAGTACACGAGCAAAGGATATCCTCTCAAAATGGGCTGTTACTTTGTCAGTGTACAATGGATTTCCCACAGCACTTGCAAGCTTGCTCAATACCTCTGCTGACCAGTAGCCTACTGGCAAACCAGGGAATCGAATCCATATAGGAATGGTACTCAGCACATCACTCTGAAAAGAAAAATCCATCTCCCAAGGCTTCAAAACCATGGGCCTGTTTCCGTAGGTACATGGACCAGACTGCAGCACCAGATCCATATCCTCTTTGTTCAAGAACCGAAATATGCAATACCCTTCAGAATGAGCTAGGATTTGATGTTTAGAGACAAAGTTCCATACATGCATTACATAACTCTCCATAGCTTTTTCACTAGGGTTGTCACCGATAATGTACCCAATCAAAGAGTTTTGCCAGTACTCCACCATAGGTTTGAGGTCCTCCTCAATGATGGTAACAACATTATTTCCCTACTTACTGACTGGGGGAATATATGACAGAGATTTCCCAGTTTGAAAATTTCGATTTCCTCTCACCACATCAGCAGCAGTTGGAGGCGAGACTACAGACTCCCCAGCATCAAAAAATTGCAATCTCCTCACAAGGTCATCATCTTGGCTTTCCCTATGCTGCTTTCCAACATCAGCTTCCTTTGCATGTGTTCGATCTGTCTGTTGTGGTTGCAAAGAAGGAGGAAGAAAGTCACCCAAGGTTATAGGTTCGAGTTTTTTAGTCACCCCAGGATCTGGATTAGCTACATCCAAGTTTGCGACTGGTTGTCGACGGCGACGGCGAGCCATTTCCAGCGGCGATAGCTCCTTGCTAACGTGCGCCAGGAAATTGTACTATTCTATTGGTTTTGTGCGCCGAAAGAGAGAAAGACACTAACGTGCGCCGAGAGCATCCTGAACATGTAGCAACACTCTATTTACGATTGACTTTTCCAAAACAAGCTTTCCTTAAAGAGACTAAATGTCCAATGTTTCCACCAATACCAATCTAAATCAAATCTAACACACCACAAACTGATAATGAAACATGAAGAAGCATAAAACATGGAAAACAAAGTAGTAAACCATGAGATGATGGGTCGGGTCATCACATCCTCCCCAACTTAAATAAACGCTCGTCCTCGAGCGTACTCAGAGTTGTCCTAGAACCCAATCAATAACTGAATAACATTACCAAACATATATCTGGGGTGATCCCATCTCACCCTATCTCCCATAGGTCCGATAACACAACATAGATAAAATCTCACAACCTATCTAGACCATGACCCATAGAACCACATTGCACTTTCCGAGATTATACGCAAGACTAGAACCTCACATCTACACTCAGGATAAGTCCGAACCAGCTGAAATAACCCATAACTATTACCTTCGGTGAAATCATATGATATACCACATAATCCAACTACTCGTAACCATAACTTCCGTTCGCGGCAGTTGTCCACAACAACTATATACCTATAGAAACCTCTTATCAGATGGAGTCTCATTCCAACACTTTCATATCCTACCAACGATAATGAAACACACACTAGACCATAACCATTTCTCATTTCAACCATTCATGAAGGCATATCTTCCCTTTTGAATAATACCACAGCAGATTTTGAGCCGAACCTTGATATCATTCTTTCAACAAGTTGAATCAAATATCTTCGCATCCATTAACGATCCCAAAGATCTCTTCTGACCAAGAACACTACCCTGGTGACATAACACATTAATACGGCCTAAGCCACAACTTACGTAATTACGTGCACCAATAAACAACGGTCTAAATATACACCGATCATGAAAATAACTCGATTGAATGAGCTGTACCTCAAGCTCACCAATACCAGCACAACACAAGGCTAAGAATCCATCTCACATCATAGAATAGAGCACACAAATCTTACCCACTGGGTTATATCACCACATAGCCTTGCTATAGTGCACGATCCTATCCAACCACTACTCCGCATGAGACACCTCTAGTCGCTATACTCAAAATTAAAAACCACGCATGATTGATAATTGGAACCCAAACAAATCATTATACCTGTGGTGAAGCAAGTGATATACACTATACAATCGTAGAAGGATATAATCGATGTGCCATCCACCAATCAACACCCATTATGGACTTTCCTTAGAAGCCAGGAAGAAAGGCTTACATAATAGCATATGGAAAACTATTCTCTATGTCACACTGGAACACGCATCCGAAAAGGCCGTTACACTGGAACTGAATCAATATGGGGAACCTCAATACTAACATCCCCCACGAAGGCTCAATCAAGAAAAGCAATCTTCCCAGCCGTCCGATGGTCTTTGGAATACTACCCACTCTACTAGAACATACTCTCGTGCACCTCGCCACACAACCTGTGGCATTTTCTAACATAGCACATAGCACGATAGTTTAGAATAACCCAACACTGAGACAACCAGTCTACACCCCAATATCATATCCAAAACCTAATATACCAAGCAAAGAAAGATCCACTCGGGCCTCCAAATACCAATGGCCGCTAATGCTACCAATACACACGATCCACAACCACTACATAGTTTGTACCTGAGAAATCCCGGTCTCTAACTCCGTATAGCACACGATTCACCATACCTGATCCCAAATTCCACCATATGAATACATATTACACCTCAAGTACCCAATCATTCAAAGAAAGTTATTCTAAAATTCCCCTATGCATCAAACAAACTCAGATATCAGCGGTCAATTAAGCAGGAAAGTGCCGCAATACTACCGAAATATCATTAGTCTAAACACAATACCGATTCCGAGACAAATACTCTCATTAAATCACTTCCAATTAGCAGTATCATTTCCTTGATTACCTGAGGCTACCCGTTACCTATGAATTTTATGAACTTATTTTCAGAACTGGGCTATAACTCATCTAGCCAAGACCTTCAGTCAATCCCATCTAGAAGAAAAATCATTACACATTTCATGCTTCACATGCCCCAAGAATATATATACATCTCTGAACCATGGTAAAACTCAACAAGAACTCTCTCCCAATTCCATTGCACAAGCTAAACTGCCAGGACTGAGTCCTCATATCTAAACCAAGCTAAGCAAGATGTCAGATCTCAAGAGCCTCGTTGCACACAATACATGTAAGGTCTCTTTACCTCGAACACATACAAGAAATTAATTATATCTTTACCATACCGATTCGGTCTACTATCAAGTTATTCCATCTATTTAATTCCCTTTTTGGTTCATCATCAACTTGATATTCCCTCTTGTTATATCACCACAATGTCTCAACCTAGGTTCACTACACGAGACCCAAGACACAAGACCACACTGTCAAAGACCCATAGGCCACCGAATACCCCCTCCAATGTTTCGCAGAAATACCACATTCCAGAGAACTCTACTCGAAGATACTGATACATTGAATCCCATAATCACATGATAAAATAAGGGATCTATGATGATCATGGGATTCTATGATTCTGAACTGATACCGCCACACCTGTTGCACTTTACTTTCAACTAGGAGAAACGAAAATATTCTTCACACTCCCATAACTCGGGGCTACACCAAAAATCACAATATAAATCGAACACTTATCAGTTCATCAATTATCCATCCGACTCCTTCATCATTACCCAGTCATATAGATACATCTCGCAGTACTATCATACTCATCACATTGATGTCTAATCGCCATACCGGCTAATACGGACAATACCGAACATATGAGTCCAAAACACTTGCTCACATATTCATCACCTCGGTGCTCAAGCCATAGGCAAAGATTCGGCCTCAAGTCCTCTAGACTGGCCTAACATATTTACGAAGATCACATCTCGCTCCTCGATAGGGGGAATCACAAACCATCAAGGCAAATATAATATTGTGCACTCAAGTGTGCATACATACATGTGGAAGGAATTTCAAGAGTTGCATCTCAAGCTAAATTAAGTACGCACGATATGAATTCCAAGAAAATGAAGTTTTCCTAAAGGTTCTGCAACCTCTCGAGGATAAATACAGATGTCTCCGTACGGAGCCACGAGACTACTAAACCTGCTCATGACTCGTGAGACCTAGTAACCTAGGATCAGATACCAACTTGTCACGACCCAATTTCCAAACCAGTCGTGATGGCGCCTCTTGAGAAGACAAGGCCGCCAACTAACCCATATTGTCTTCTTAATCATTATTAAACATGAAGGAATAAATAAATACAACTTAACGAGTGTAATAACCAGTATTTACAACTCAACACGACCCAACCGGGGTGTCACAAGTCACGAACATCAAAAGAAACGTAAACGCAACTACGGGGCCAATAATATACAAAAATAACTGCTGGAATTCTAAAGACAGCGTCCGGTGCCACGAACGTTGGCGGTCACCTTGCTCAACTTCAATAGTAATACCTTCAAACAGCGAATGACCCTCTACCGAATGAATAATACCTATAGCTTCATGCAAGGTGCATGTAGTAAAGTGAGTACTCCAAGTCAGTGAGTAATAAAGGTAAATAATAACTGAGCAGCAAGAAACCACGTAAAGCAAGTCATCATGCCATATAGTACAGTGTAACCCCTTAAGAAAACAATGAAAACATGAAAATCCTTTAGAAAATATCTTGACTCAGTTCAAAACCTTTTTTGGAAATATCTTTTTCCAACAGTTAATCAAATGAATGCGGAGATAGATAGTGCAAATCAGCACATAAGTCAGCCGCTCGGGCACAACACTCCACTAATAATTAACACCAGGGTATCTGGTAAACAGTGTAAGCAGTAGCATAGATACCAAAGAAATGAGAGTGCTGAATGTCATGGCAACTACTACATATAGGAACAAATTTATGAGTTCAATGCAATGCATCTGACGGTATGCTCTGGTACCCACTTGGCATGCATTCCGATCCACTTAACCTCGACGGCGCTCACTGAGGGTGTGTACAGACTTCGGTGGGGCTCCTATATCCCAAGTGTAATATCAAACCATCTCGTGGCATTAATCAAGCCTCAGCCTCAATATCAATATAACTCTGCTGCGGTGCGCAGCCCGATCCATGATCAGTCCAGAAATGCACATAAGTCACTTGGGCAATATTAACATGATAGTTGTCAGCTCAAAACATCAATAAAATATTATTTAAGTTTTCAAATCTTAGAAAAACAGTTGACTTAGCAAAAGCAAGTATTAAAAACTTGGACCGAAATCAAATAATATGCAAAGTAATGCAAAAAAATAGTGATATCAATCCCCGAGGGATTCACATAGTTGACACGAAGCCCAAACATGTCAATCAGCGCAAATTATGATGATAACAAGTAGTTTCAACCAATTACGCGGTAAAATCAACAACCGGGATGGACCAAGTCAAAATCCCCAACGGTGCTCTACCCCACGCTCATGACCGATGTGCAAGTCACCTAAAGCTGTCTAACGGGTCCTCTGGGACGGTCCGGTACGTTTTTTGACCCGTACGGGTTCTGGGATGGGCCGCTTCCGGGTTGGAACAATAACGGATTTAGCGAGCTGGGTTAATCCTTTAAAAATTGAACTACAAGGGTTACCGGTTGAGGGGGCCGGGCCGGGTTTAGTGTATTTTTACTTTTTTTGGAAATTTGTAGAACTATTGTAAGTTATATTAATACTTTGTATTAATTAAAGGAATACAAGTAAGAGTGGAAACAATTGCATTTATTGCAAGTGCTACTTTATTTCTTAATTTCAAGTTTCAAACTTAGAAGGTTTACATTTTTTTCAACAAGTAAACTAGTAAAGTAGTAATTTCAAATGTTTTGCATCGCCCTAGAAGGTTCATCATAATCAATATGAACCAATTGACCTTATTCTGGCGTGTTATATTTGGATGGGTTCCCATGTGTTAATATATCTCCAAGTTCCTCGTCTTCTGGGCTGTCAACATCTTACTTTCCTTGATTTCTTCATTTCGATCTAATCCAATCTCTGAAACATACTAAAACTTCCAAAGCATTGCTTCCCAATGAGTGGTGGGTGTCTTCAAGTTGTTGTCTTGCTTGGATAAATTCACTCTTTGATGCAATAGTAGAATTTGGCACATTCAGCGCGTCCCGAGCCATAGCGAAAAGAATAGGAAATCGCTTTCCATTTTTATGCTGCCATCCCAACGGTGAAAATTTCTCTGTGCGAGACTCATTTTGCTTCTTCAAGTAGAATTGAAGTTCATCAATATTCCTACTACTGGTTTGAGTGTTAGAAAATGTAAAAAAAATATTAAAACTATCAAGACCTTCTTTATCATCCACAGTAGCAGAAGTGCTACATTACATAGTAGGATTAACATTGCCTACAGCACGAGCAACATCATCACATTCATTTGCATAATAATTATATAGTTGTTGTAAATATTCATTTAGCTTGTTCATAGAAACATATAAAGTTGGGGTTTCAGTTTCTCTAATCTCCATATAAGTATATAAAATATTTATTAATTGGTGACAATCAGACATTTTAATAGAAGGATTTAAAACTGCACCAATTAAGTAAATCGGAGGAATTGGAAAGAAATATCTTTTGAATTTTTCTTGCATTTTTTCAACAACATCCTTATATTTTTCTTTGTTCTTAAATTCAGATAGTAGAAATGAAATTTCAGCGATATGTACTAAAGCCATAGTAACAGTGGGGTAATATGCTCCAGAAAACTCAACAGTAGCTGTATAAAATTTATGTAAAAATTTAACAACATCATTAATGACCTCCCAAGTATCACTTGTGAACCTACACCTTGGATCAGTACAATGCGCATTAGCAACTACAGTTATTGGGAATCTATATCTGTAGCAATATTTTAAAAATATATATGAATAATTCCATCTAGTAACAATTTCGTCTACCATGAATCTAGGTTTAAGTTTATACTGGATACACTTAGTCTTAAATTCTTTTATTCTAGATTGTCTATTATTTCCTTGAATAACACCAATTGTTCTTCTGACATGAGTAATCTCAACTAAAAATAAATCAAGGCCCCTTTTAACAATTAATTTATAAACACGACATGCACACCTAACATGAAAAATATCATCAAGAGGTGGTTGCAGATGAATTTTTAAAATTAAAATTGCGGCATTATTGTTAGAAGCATTATCAAAAGACATACACAATACTTTTTGTTTAGATTATAAAATTCAACAACTTCAACAATAGTACTACTTATACGTTTTTGCATACAAGTACTATCATCTATTCAATGGTATATAATTGTCAAATAATCATTTCCGTTAACACCATGGCTAATATCAGAATTAGACAAACTCTAGAAGGAAGGTGGCTAAACAAATAACGTATGTATGTTTGATATTGTCCATGAAGTCTAAAGATATCAGTTCTACTAGTACTTCTAGGGATACCTTTAAATAAAGGATTGTAATCCTTTGAATATCAATAATAAGATATGATTAAGAATCAAAAGAAAAAGGTAGACAACACAAATCGATCATTTTTGCTAACTCCTCGCGATCCCTCATTTTATCATATTTTACTAGACCTCCAGTAGTAGGGTTAATAGTTGATTGATTTGCATCCCTATCAGTGCCACATTCTATGGGATGGTCAATTCTCATATGTCTACTAAGCGTCCCAGTTCCATCTAAATTTCCTCCAGTAAAATGTTTAAAAGTATCATTAAAATTTTGCATCTAACTCTATCAGTACCTTCTATTATATCAAAAAAATTCCAAACTGTACTTCGTTTTCTACGAGTAGAAGTCGGAGCCACAGGTGGTTTACCATGAGTGGTGCCAAGACCACCACCCCTTGTAGCACTAGCAACTCCAACTCCATCATTAGTCGGTGTAAGTAGTATCTCATCTTCTATTCCTATTTCATTATCTTCTATTCCAAAATCTTCTTGTAATTGTTCATAATCTATATCTACATTATCATTAGGCGATGATTCCGAAACATGTGTTAGTGGGTCATTACTATTACTACCAGAAGCTCCAGGACTGCCTCTTTTTTTATTTCTACCCCTACCAGTAACTTTTCTACACGCTCTTTTAGCAGCACTAAACATATTGTAAAAATTAAAGTATAAGCTAAAATTAAATATGCAATTAAAATATTAAATAAGAGAAAGAGGGAGGGAGTGCACCGAACTCGACAATAAATTGAGCACTTGATTACGCAATTCCGGTGTTACCACAAACAAACGTCAAGCAAGTATTTTAATTTTGAACTTCAAACTTCAAATTCCGAATGACAAATTCCGATAAATTAAATTCAAGAAAAGAGATCCAAGAACAATTAGAAGATGAAAGGATGAATTGAAGACTTCAAGTCCTGCATGTTGGAAAATAAGATAATAAGAGAAATTAAGATGGAGAAATGAGATTTGAGTGAGAAATGAAGAAGAGAAGGGGGGTAATTATAGTTTTAGAAAAGGTTATTTTTGTAAAATAAAAAAGGATTAAAAATATAAAAAAGGGGCTATTTTTGCAATAAATCTGTTGGCTAACGGATCAGTCAAATTTCTGACTGTTGCCAACGGTCAATGGGCCCTACATGTGCCAGACATAAAAAAAACATTTAGCCGTTATACCGGGCCGATTCCGGGCAGGTTAAACCGGTTTGGACACTGTTCATCCGGATCGGGCTTAACCAGTAATTTGAAACAAATGGACCAAACCCCTTCACCCAACGAACCCAGCCTACCCGACCCCTATGAATCAGGTCGGTCCGGTTCTGGTTTAAAACGGTCTAGGCCGGTCCGGTTTCAGTCCTACCCCGCCCGTTAGACACCTTTAATGTCACCTCAATACAACACTGTGATGTGCAAATCTAGAGTTTGCAACCCTCAGGATATCATTTAGAAGTATTAGTCACCTTGAACCAATGAAATCTTTAGCCTGCGATGCCCTTGCCAATCAAACCGGCCTCAACACGAGTCGTATCTTACAAAAATCAAAGCGAATACATCACAATATGCTAAGGGAATAATACCCAATCAAAAACAAATCAAGAAATAACAAGAATCTCCAAACTAACCAAACACGAGCCCCGGGTCCGCTCCTCGAAAAATTACAAAACTTACATTACCAAATTCCTCATCTCGCCGCAAGTCCATAAATACGAAGAACTCATAAATCTGAACTCAAATGACCTATCAAATCCCAATTTGAAATATAAAAAAAATGCAAGCCCTAGTTCATCAATTTTGGGCATAATTTCCATGAAGTTTTAGACCAACTTCACAATATAATCGTGTTTTTAGTTCATAGAACTTACCTCCAGTCAATCCTCTTTGAAACCCTCTTCAATTTCTCCCAAAAAGCTCTCAAGGTGCTCAACAATGGAGGAAAATAACCCCTAAGTCGCGGATGAAATATTTTAAAAGCCCATTCTGCATGCCCATATTTCCTCTATGCGATCGCATAGCACAAAAATATTTACCGAGCGCATAAGGGACCCTGCGATCCCATTGACAAGACAACTTTCACTGTGCGATCACGTATACATCACTGCGATCGCATAGAACAAAAATGTAGACTCCAAAATTTTCCTATGTGCAATCGTACCATTGACACACGATCGCATTGAACAAATGACCATGCCCCCAAAATCTTTCAATGTGATCGCAGCCCTACTCATGCGATCGCATAGAACAAATGCCTGCAACACTGGTCTGCAATTTTTTGCAACATCCTAAGTCCAAAAATCTGTCGTTTAGCCATCCGAAATTACCTCGAGGTCCCCGGGACCTCAACCAAAAGCATCAACACATCGTAAAACATCATAAGAACTTGTTCCAGTCATAAAAACACATCCAACAACACAAAAATCACCAATTCACAATGGATTCAAGTCTAAGTTCAACCAAAACGTCTTAAACTCATATTAGATTAAAAACCCAACTAAACAACGTCCGAATGATCTGAATTATGCACGCACATCACAAATCACACTTCGAAACTATATCAACTCTCGGAATTCCATTTCGATCCTTGGATAAAAATCTCACCTATCAATCGAAATTTGCATAAATACTAACTTCGCCAATTCAAGCCTATTTCTACACCAGACCTCCAAAATTGACTCTGATCATACTCCTAAATCACAAATCACTTTTCGAAGCTAATCAAATCACCGGAAATCTTATCCGGACCTTCTAACTCATAAGTCAACGTCTGATTGACTTTTCCAAAATAAGCCTTCCTTAAAGAGACTAAGTGTCTCATTTTTCCACCAATACTAATCCAAATCAACTCTAACACACCACATACTGATAATGAAAGATGAAGAGGCATAAAATGGAAAAAATGAAGCAGTAACCCATGAGACGACGGGTCGGGTCGTCACGTATATCAAGGTGTCAAAGATTCAAAATTACTGGCTCATGAATAAATAAATAAATAAACAAAACCAGAATTAGGAGACTCGAAAGGCTAAGGAAAGTTTCCAAATTAACCCAAGGAATAAGGAAATTAGTAAAACAAGGAAAGAAATCAATCAGACTTACACAAGGAGGTCTGAAATCAGTCAAACAAAATTGAAAGTTGTTTTAGAAGGAAATTCATCATATAAAGAGTGCATAAATAGTGGACATGCAAGGTTAATCTTTGGTAAAGAGAAGCAAAAACAATAACTACAAGTTAGGTAGAAAGTGCAACGTGGTAGTCACATAAGTTGACTTAGTAATAAGGAGAAGAAGGTATCAGAAACATGCCAAGGGGGTCTAGTAGAAACATCTTTCACTAGGTTGATAACCTACTTGGAGGGCTCTCAACCCGCATATCGGGACAAGCGGCCAAGAAACGCAGCATCCCCAGGCAAAAGAGGCATTGATGAGTGGCGATTTTACCACTCATTCTAGCCTTTTTTCCTTAGATTAAATGACGTTTTAATTATACAATGAGGTTATTTATAGTGGTTATTGTGAGATTTTCATGTACATGATGCTATGAAGTGGTTTGAAGTGAAGTGAAGTGGAATTGGACAAAAATGTGGTGAAACCATGCAAAACCCCTAGTCATTTCCGCTTCTGTGGATTATTGGTCGCAGGTGTGACCTCGGCTTATGCGGATTTCTGATCGCTTATGCAAATTGGGAGGAACAGGATGGAACCGCTTCTGCGGTTGAAACTTTACTTCTGCGGAACCGCATAAATGATTAATTTTCCGCTTAGGCAACAACTGCTTCTATAGAGGACGTCCGCTTTTGCGATGGAATTTCCACCTCTACGGAACCGCTTCTGCGGCAACAACTGCTTCTATAGAGGACGTCTGCTTTTGCGATGGAATTTCCACCTCTACGGAACCGCTTCTGCGGTCACTTTGCCGCAGAAGCGGAAGTCGTGCATCATACCTGGGACAGGTTTGGCAATTCACATTTTCTCACCCCAAATCATTTTTATACTCGTCCAAGCAGACTTTTGGAATGTTTTTGGCTTATTTTTAGTATGTATAAACTAGAAAGAACAAGTTTTATGCTAGGGTTTTGCACAAACGCACTTGGGTCTTGAAGATTGAAGCTTGTGGTTAAGATTTTCTTACCAATTTATGTTCATTTCTTCATTTCCTTGCTTTGTGTTGTTTATCTAAGTGTGTAATATTTTATCTGTTAGAATATGTAATAGTAGAACCCTAATCCAATGTGTATTAGGAGTAGCCTAATCCAATGTTTACTAGGAGTTGGATAGGTTAAGGTTATGTGTGTATATATAGGGCTCATTGTATCATGTTTAATCTCAGTTATATTTTTCTCCCGTGCTTTCTCACATGGTATCAGGCCTTTGGTGAGATAATTATCGTTGTGCGTCATTCCAACGACATCCGGGAAGAAATAACTCAGTCACCGTGCAATTTTCCGGTGACCGAAGTGACTAATTGCGTAAAAGTCACTAATTATCAGTGTTGTGCAAAAACCAACACCACCGCAAGGTTCCCAAGAGAGATCCGACCAAACCCCAGCAAACCCACAAGAAAACTGCCACTCACGCGCCAGATGTATCAAGGTAGATCCGAGTCACGCGCCCCATGCACCGGCGCGTGAGCCCTGTTCCGGTGAGATTCTGACGAACGTCCTTCAGGGCAGTTAGATCGCCCTCAAATTCCGAGCCTACCCATATTTTTACTTTTCAATTCCGACCACTTTGAAGTTTTTCCGGCATCTGCAGTGATTTTTTCCGGCATCTACAGTAATTTTCCGGCAAAAAAAGTATTTCCTTCATCTGTTTCAGCAAGTTTTCAATGATGTCTTTGGGACTCGATGCTTTCGGGTCTAGAAACTAGGGTTCGATGTTAAACTACATATGTAACAAGTTCGGGTCTAGAAACCCGGGTTCGATGTTAAACTACATATGTAACAAGCTCGGTACATATGATTTATATGCACCAGCTTGAGGGGAGTGTTAGAATATGTAATAGTAGAACCCTAATCCAATGTGTATTAGGAGTAGCCTAATCCAATATTTATTAGGAGTAGGATAGGTTAAGGTTATGTGTGTATATATAGGGCTCATTGTATCATGTTTAATCTCAGTTATATTTTTCTCCCGTGCTTTCTCACATTATCCAATACTTAAATCTTGTTTATGGGAATATTCATAATTAAAGTGTGGATTTTATACCTTATTGTTCTTATGTATTATTTCTATATTTATGAAGTGAGTTGATGTTTCATTAGTTATGCTTGTTCTTTAATGTTTTCAAAGGGGTTAACAAACCCTGTGACTCGCCTATTTACTCCAAATTAATTTTGGAGAAAATAGTTTGGGGTTGGGAAAGATTAATTAACAAGAACTTGAGGCGTTTACCCTCATTTTATAGATTCTACCTAGGGATAGGATTGAACTACTTGTAGCCATTCGAGTGTGCTTATTCTTCTAATTGTGATTAGGGATAATTCACTTAGGAAGTCTTGTTAGTCTTCGGAAGAAGCTAATTAAGAATTATTATTCGTGGCTAATTAACATAAACTCGCTCATATTTGTAAGTCGTGAAATACATTGGATCGTTACTTGAGATAAGTTCCGATGCTTTCATACTTGTAGCCATTGATCATTTTACTTGTTTTCTAGGTTATTTATATTTTTGCATTGTAGATTTAAAAATAATTTTCAACAAAAAATTCTTAGTGATTGGCACTGCGTGACTAGCGACAATTTTCTTACATTCCTAATCGCCTACACATTATTCTATGTGGAATTTGACCCCGACTCATAGTTGGGTAATTATATTGTTGCGACCGTATCTATTTCTTTTTAGCGGTGGATTTGGACGTCACCAAAATTGGCGCCATTGCCGGGGCACAATTTTGCGTAATTTAGGTTGTTTGAGAAGTAAGCAAAAGTGCTTTGATCCAAACTTGTGAATATTTGTGTAATTATTTTTCTTACCTTGGGTCTGTTTTTCTTTTTAGTTTCTTGTTTATATTCTTATTCTTGAAAAATGGCATCATATAATAAAAATTGGTCGGATGGTTGTTTTTCATATTTGACGACCTGTGTCCTTATTGTGGAGGACCACACTCGTGGAAAAATTGTTTAAATTCTCCCGTGGGTGGATTGTGCGCACAATCTCAACCCCATTGTTGGAGTATTTTTGATAATTATGGTTGCCAAAATGGTCATTGGGATTATTGTGCATATTTTACCTTCCTTCCCCAAGCCCCCACTATGATGAGTTTGCTTTTTGTGATAAGAACTATAGGGCTATGGAAATGAAAGAAAGTTAGCATGGCCAAAATAGAGAGTTCAAGCTCATGTTGGAGTGTCTACTTGAAGAAGGAAACAAGGAGCAAAATGCCTTGGAACATCTTTTGGAGACTAGTCTCCAAAATGATTTAGCACTTCAACGATTGCACTCACAAATGGATAAAATGATCGAAGCCTCAAGGGTTCAAAGAGCCTTGGAAGTGAATGAAAACCAAAATCCTTCCTTGGAGATTGAAAGTGAAAACCCTTTCTTGGCACTTGATCAAAACCAAGAAGAACTCCCAAATGCTCCAAATGAGAAAATAATGCTCATGTTGGAGGCCATTCTTGAAAATGAGGAGAAGCACAACTTTGCGCTCGAGGATTTGAAACAAGGTTTGAATTATAATAATGAACATATCCGCACGTTGGAGGATTAAATGTAAAAATTGGTTGAGGCTCACTATGCCCACCAACTTGAGAGTGTGGAAGAAAGCCAAGAAGAGTCAAATTTCGAGGAAGAAAGTGAGCTTTACTATGAGGATTAAAGAATTGAAAATCCGCCAACCGACTCAATGAGTGTTAGTGATGCCGACAAAAATATGGAATTGGAGTCAACCGGTATAAATGTAAATGAGGTTGATGTTGACTCTAATTCGGGGAAGAAGAGAATGTCAAAATCCAAGAAAAATTGCAAAGTGAAGGCTTGAAGTCACATTCCAAGTATTTCTCAATGTTGGAATTGTGTGGTGACACGAAAGTCGAACTACACGGATCAATGAAGGATTGCGAGGAGGAAAAATGCATGCCATACATTTAACCGTTTGAGGAAACAAGAAATCAAAATGACATTCCTCACTTGAAAGCCAAGAAGTGCAAAATGAAGATTTTAAGCATTGGCTCAATCATCAACTTACCACCCACATCGCTCATGGTCAGAAGCTTGATTCCAAGCTAGGTGCCCAATTTATATCATCCAAGTGGCGAGAAAAGTGGTAATATTATTTGCGTCGTGCCACAACGTTAAATGCTACGCTTGGTGGGAGGCAACCCATCGATTTTTATTTTTTTTGAAATTTTCTTTTTTAGAATAGCTTAGATATTATTTTTGACTAATCTGCCAAGTTTCAGATTTTTTGGAGTTGATTTGAGCATGTCGGGATGGCCCGGATGGCAAAGTTCAGTAGCTACCAGCACAGTGCATGAAACTTCTGCTAAAATCGCTTCTGCGATTTTTTGACCGCATCTACGGTCTCGCAAAAGCGGAAATTGTAATGCAAAGGCGGCTTCAGTGGCAGAATCGGTACTCAAGACGCGTACGCGGAACCGCAGAAGCGGCCTAAAAGTCGCGTAAGCGAAAATCACCCAGGTCTTAGTTGTTAAAAAATTTTGAACGGATTCATTTGCAAAAAAAAAACACTGATCCCCACTGCCCTAACTCCCCAAGAACGAATCAATCTCCAAAATTTCAACAATCTTGTTCGTACATTCATTTCTCTTACCCGACTTCAGGTATTATCTCCCTTATCCTCTTCTCAATCTCCTACTCTATCCTCACATGGTTTGTAATCCACATTTACCACAAAATTTCTTTTCATTTTTATTTGATGTTTTCTTCTTCTTTTTGTTTTGAATTTTGGATGATTGCTTTAGGAAGTGAGGATTTGGTTGAGTGTAGACTTGTGTGTGCTGTGTAAATTGAATAAAATTGGGGGAAGTCTTGAGTACCTCATTTATGTGAAAGAAGATTCATCCTCACTCGCTTGCAAAGTGCTCGATTCAATGTGTGAGTGAGAATCTTGTGCGAAGTGGCACAACTTTAGTCTCAATTGAATCATGTGCTATTATATTGCAATAATTTTCTATTTTGGGTGCCAAAATTTTTATTGAAATTGAAAAAGAACAAAAAATGATTGGCAGTGCAATTTGTATTTGAAGAAGACTGAAAAATTCGCATAAGCGGATCATCTGCCCTTGAAGCGATACCGCTTTTGCGGTAAGAAGACCACTGAAGTGAGAAAAAAAAATTAGGACTGCAAAAGCGGCTGGTTGACCGCAAAAGCGGAACCGCCTCTACGGGCCTAGGTTCGCGGAAGCAGAAACTACCAATTTTTCCAAAAATAGTGGGTTTGCAAAAATTGCTTCACGGGCCCGTTCAAACTAATTTTTTGGCTCAAATTTAGTGTTTTAAATTGCTTTACATGATTCGATTCTCCGACTAATTTAGTCATGATTCTTTGTAGGTGTTTTAGTTAAAACATTGACTCAACCACAAGCGGATCGCACCCGAAAATCCAAGAAGAGGGTGATGAGCTCTTTGATGATACACGCTTCATGTCTGCTTCATATGAGCACCGATATTTGGACGGTATGGTCCATAAAAAGATTCTGCTCGAAAGGGGGATAAATGAGGAGAAATTGGCCGAAAAGCTCCCAGATTTCCATACCAGGCTCTAAACGTCTAAATGGTCTTGTTTCATTGCCACACCTTGCAAGGCCAATGAGATGTGGGTTCACGAGTTCTATGCCAACCTTCGGTGTACGAACTTTGATTGTCCACATATCATAATCAGAGGACAAATGGTGAGCTTTGGGGTTGAATACATCAATGATACTCTTGGAATCCCCAACTATCCCTTAGAGCCGACAATCGACAATGATAATTGTTACAATGGAGAGTGGCTTGTGTCCAAGCTTATCCCCCCACAGTTGAGAAATGTTGGAAACACGTTCTCAATGCAATATACTAAAACGTGTGTTCTTTTGTATAGGTTTTGATGAATGACAAACGAAGCGAAAATTGATATATGACGAAGTTCAAGAAACAAGCACACAATTGATATATATCGAGATTCAAGCTCAAGACAAAGTTTTATAGTTTAATTGAGTCATTCTTAATTGTGATCTTGATCCTACAACTTGACTCGTAACATGGCTTCTCTTATAAAACTATTTTCCAAAATCATGCATATTTAATTCAATGCTAAATGATTTTAAATCATGCATATTTTCATTAGTCAAAATGATTTTTAAATGCCTCTGAAAACTGGACTAAGATAATCGATTATGTACTAATGATAATCGATTGTTTTAAGCCAAGACTGCATGACAATCGATTGTGAACTAATGACAATCGATTGTGTTAAGGCAGTGAACATCAGGTTTCTTCAAACCTGCATGACAATCGATTGTGAACCTTATGACAATCGATTGTGATGAGGCAGTGTCCATCAAAGTTTTTTAAAACTCAGAATAATCGATTGTGAAGCTAATGACAATCGATTGTGAAGAGACAGTGTCCTTCAGATTTTTTAAAGTCACAAAATAATCGATTGTGAACTAATGACAATCGATTGTGTTGAGGCAGTGACTTCCAGTGATTTTCAAATTTATTAACTAATCGATTGTGAGTATATAACAATCGATTGTCAAGAGGAAGTGTCTAAAATGTTTTTCAAAAACTGATAAGTAATCGATTGTTGACTTTGTGCAATCGATTGTGAAGCTGACCGTTGTCGTAAAGTTTTCAAATACCGTCAGGTAATCGATTATTGCTTCTGTATAATCGATTGTTGTGATTAAAATCCGGAAAAGATTTTTTGAACGTTATTGGGTAATCGATTATTGATTTGGTATAATCGATTGTTTTGATTAAAATCCGGAAAACATTTTTTGAACGTTGCTGAGTAATCGATTGTTGATTCTGACAATCGATTGTTGATTCTGGACAATCGATTGTTTGTGGTAAAATCGAAAAGGATTTTTTGAACGTTGCCAGTAATCGATTATGGATTATAAGTAATCGATTATCAAGCGTAAAATCTGGGATTGAATTTTGATCTGACTGGCAGACAATCGATTGTTGGGGTTTGACAATCGATTGTCAGTGAGTAAAATTAGCAACTCTTAATTGGCAACTAGGCAACGGTAATGCCAAGTTTTTCAACTATAAATACAGCTTCATTTCAGTGTTTTAAACACAACAACATACTACAACTGATCATTACATTGCTATAAGCTTGCATACTTTTGTTTATCATTTTATGTTCAATTTCATAAAGCTTTTGAGAGCCATATTCTTGTCCAAAGTTGTTGTGATCCAGAGCTTACTTCTTTTACTCGTATCTACTCATAAAGGGGTATTTTGTTTGAGTGTTTTAGTGTTGTATACACTTGTAAGAGAATTGTAATTCCCTTGTTGTAAGGAACTTGTGTTTCCTTGGTTGAAGTCTTGGAGTGTTGTAACTCCGAGCAAAGGTGTTGAGGCTTGCGTCCTCAAGTTGTAAAGGTTTGTTAAGCACCCGGAAGCTTGACACGTTAGTGGAAAATCTCGAGAGAGTCTCTCGGGGACTGGACTAGCCACACGTTGTGGTGAACCAGGATATATCTGTGTGTAAGTTATTATTTATCACACTTATTTACTTCCTGCAAATTTTAATTTCAGCAAGTTTACGCTAAATTTTATTATAACGCTATTCACCCCCCCTCTAGCGTTAAGCGTATTATCTAACAAGAAAGAAATGGGGGAACAAACGGAAAGGGCTGAAATCAACGGACTTTACTGCATAGGCAAAGAGATGGTTTCATATAGTGAGCAGTAGAGTATGCCTGTGTGGGAATGTCACTGATGTCTCCTACACCCGGGCATTGATCGTAGCATGCCTCCTGGATGGCATTCAGATTAATGTGGGGCATTACATTCTTCAGGAGATGAGGTAGTACTGGAGAGAGTACTCTTGAGAGAAGGATGCAGTGTTAATGTTTCCCTCATTGATTACAAGGCTATGCACCAGAGCTGAGGTTGTCGTCCGTCCCACTGAACAGTCACCAGTTCTGAGCCGTCCTCTCAAGGGCCATTCAGGATACTTAACTCTGAGCTTCAAACAATTAAGGAGTTAGTATCGCAACTTCCGAGTGTTTGCTCCTCCTCACAGCCTGGCCCTTATTACTTCTCCAGGGAAGACATGCAGGGTTACTTAGTTGCTCAAAAGCGATAGGAAGAGAACATGGAGAAAATGACAGCATCGGTGACCAGACACGAAGGAGCCTATGGTACTTTGGCCAAGGCCCATGCTGACCTCCAGGTGGACTTTCAAAAGGAGAAGAAGAAGAACATGAAGAAGAACAAATTTATGGTCAAAATTCAGAGCATCAAAGTTATCTTAAAATGGGGACAAACAGATGCAAAGATTCCAGTGGCAGCTGAAGATGATAGTGAGGTGTATTCCTTCATTTCAGAGTCTGCTGGAGATGGTGGCAATGATGATGATGATGATGAGGCCAACTATGGTGTATCCATGAGTGCAGTTCAGCACTGATCAACCGACCTCCCACAGTCTGCTAGTCTGACACAGACCTCAGGAAGACAGTCAAACTCTTTCTATGCTTTATATGAGATATTGTGCAGTGAGGACACTGCAAAGCTTTTAGTTGGGGGTGGTAAATGTAGTACTGTATTCACATTTGGTATATTATGTGCCCTTGCCTAGCTTATGTTTATGTATGGATATTCAGTGCCCTTACCGGTCTTGTGACTGTGCTTGTTGGTATATGACGTGCCATTGTCGGGAATGGTGTTGATCAGTCATGTTTTTGTATTTTTAGTCTTTCTTTCGTTATTTATTTTCTTAGTATAGCTTCTTTTATTTTAGTTACCTTTGTAGTAGTTTTCTTTTCTTTTATTTTCATTTCTTTAAATAAAATTTCCTTGGGTTTTCTTCATGCTACGGTTCTTTCCCAAGGAACACTTTTAAAGTGAGCCGGGTGACTTTTTCCGATGATGGATAGATTGACAACTTTCTTAAGGAAATTAGTCTTGTTTTGCTAGGATGAGGCTTTTGGATTATTTGGTAGTAATAACATCAGTCTCTTGTGTGTAAGTTGTGAATTGAGAATACCGCTCCGAAAATTTGGTTTGAATTTAAGCAAGTAAGTTGCATGGTGCAAATTTGATCTTGTGATAAAATTTTGGCTCTTTTAGTGACTTTTCTCTCACTAGTTTGATATTGCTCTTGAAGCTTTTAGTAGAAAATGAAATTGATCCATCTTGATTAGTTCATGTGCCATGTGTGTTAGTGTTTATTCAAATAAATCTTGTGTCTACTTCTATCATCTAGAACTTGCCCGGTTTGTTTTTCAATGTTAATGTTACTATGTTTGGTTAGAGGAATGATATTAGGCATTCTTTGCTTTTATTTGTAAAACTTCTTTACCCTTTCAAGCCTACCTTTGTATAAATAATATCACTAGTACTCAATTTGAGCTTTAAACCTTTTCTTTGGCCAACTCATTTCGAATCTTTCACCGTTGAAAAATAATTCCCTCTTTTGATCTTGTCCCCCTTTGAACATTGAGAATGAGGCTAAAAGCCTAAGTTGGGGGTGAGATTGAAGTGAAAAAGTGGCAAGGTTGTATGTTGAGTTTAGGACCTCATGCCTAAAAAGCGTTTGTTTAAGCTATTCAAGCTCCAAAAAAAGAAAAAAAAAGAGAAAGAAAATATGTGTATAAAATATGGAGTCTTGAACAAAAATTAGAAGAGGTGTGAGGTGATCCTACATTGGGAACTAGATAAAAATGAGGCTACGGGGGTTTGAAAAAGAAGCAAAGTGCAACATGAAAAAAAATGTGTGAGTAGTGTTCAAGGAGGGTGAAGCCACTTGTACCCAAATGTCTATCCAACCCGTCCTTAAACCTACATTACAAGCTCAAAAAGTCCTTATGAGACCTCCAACCGATCATTTTTGAATAAGAGATGAATTAAAATAAGGGCAAGCATATGGTATGAAATGTAGTAACACTTGAACTTCTTTGTGAGAGTGAGTGTTCTTGAAAGATTTTTCCCTTGTGTTTTATTATAAATATTGTGAATTTTGGGACTTACTCTTTTTGTGAGTGCACATGAATTAAGAAAGATTGGTGAAATTGAGTAGGGTGAGCATTTTTAGCAAACTAGTGCTTTGAGTCACTTCTTGAGGCTTATGTTTATCACTTGATTATTTTTGAAAGCCTTTGCACACTCTTGAAGTTGTTTTTCTTTATGAGGGAGTTATTCGGAAAAGATGTGCATACTTGAGCCTAATTATTAGTACCAACCAAATCCATTTATATGGTGATTAAATTGGAGAATGTGCTATGAAAGTAATGGTAATACCACTTGTGTTTGAAATGGTGAATCCTCATAGAAGTTTGGTTTTGAATTGCTTGAGGACAAGCAAAAGCTGTAAGTTGGGGGTGTAAATGAGTGGTGATTTTACCACTCTTTCTAGCCTCTTTTCCTTAGCTTTTATGATGTTTCAATTATACAATGAGGTTGTTTATAGTGGTTATTGTGAGATTTTTAGGTACACGATGCTATGAAGTGGTTTGAATAGAAGTGAAGTGGAATTGATAAAAAATGAGGTGAAACCATGCAAAACCCCCAGTCATTTCT